>CM077125.1:5000000-10000000 GCA_039645545.1 Dendrolimus houi
CGGTGTGTTAAACCCGCCAATCTACCTTGGACAGGCGCGGGTATACTGTCCGTTGCCCTATAAATGGGAGACCCAACTCCAGCAATGGGACTGCCATGTACTTGGCTGATTTTCCAAAACATTCATAAGATTATGGCAAAAGATATCTTAAATTCTCAGAACTTTGTTATCCTAATAAGTATAAAATATATTGCGATATGAGAGACCATTATTTCCAGACTTTTATCTGGATAATAAACTACAGGACGTCGGCTAAAAAAGTTAGGGTTTCTGTTCATAATATATATTCAATATATCAGCCGTTATCGCGACACATGTTTTGTAAGCGATCTTTTTTGTCCTACCATTGAAGAAAATAAGGAATGACGCCCACTAAAACCTTGTAACCCGTACTCCCGACACAGTTGGCCTTCATGTATCGGAAGCACTAAAAAGCAGCTAATTAAAACATTCAATTTATGATTGAATTGAGTTTAAAAAAGGTAAATAAAAATTTATAAAATAAAAAATATACCTTAAATAACATGAGGTTGATTTTATATAAAATGAGTTTTATGTAAGATTTTCTTTAAATACAATAACGGAGTGGGTAAACCAGAAAACAAATGCATGGCTCGTGTGAAGGATAACATAATGATTTGTAGTGTGACAGTGGACGTACGCCAGAACAGAGAAGTGAAGAAGAAGAAGAGAAAAACAGAGAAGAGAAATATGCAAGGAAAAGACATATTGTCAAATAATTAGGGAAAGTGGGATTAGGACAATAGTGGCCTGGTGGAGCCTACTGTGTCGGGAGAGTCTTAGATTAATGAAATTTAATATTTTTGATAGATTTTGTTAAGAGTTACGTTCTTTATTGACTAATAAGTCATTTCTTATTTCCATGTTACTATGGAATTATTGAATTAAAAAAAATAACAGCCCATAAACGTCCCACTGGTTGTCCAAGGCTTGGCAGGTTTGACACATCGGTTATCTCAATGTGCAGGTTTCAAAAAGATACTTTTCTTCACCGTTGTTAGCACGTGGTTATTGTAACAATATGGACATAAGGTCAGCTAATGCCTAAGCGGTGCATGCGTTCTGGCCAGGAAATCTTTAATTATTGAATAAATTTAAATTTATAAGCAAACTTCGTACTAATCTGCATTATATAAGAGGCATGTGTAATACTTGCAACAACTCAGAAGGGTTTATGGTAGTAAAAGAACAGCAACTGGTCACATTACTTTATATTGAACCTTACGGTTTTAACATATTTATTACACTAACTATTCAAACTCAACAATCATTTTTAGAACACCTCGCCATCCCTCCAACAATTTTACAGTACACGAAACTTAGCAATTGGCACAACCGATAGCGGATTGAAGTCACTGATAGACTATTTTAATTAAAGTGTTATGAATGAAAAGAATTTAATACATTACTGTTTGGAAATTCCAGATAATATTTTATACAAGATACCATATAAAACATTATACTTAAAGTTTTACATGTAATCAATTAAACCGAACACAGTATAAATCTTTCGCGTCTGCCAACATGAAAACAAAATGTAGTGATACCGTCTATATACAATTGAGACATTTTGAATTATAATCTGTACACAATCACTATACTATAAGGACAACATTTCTACACAAAATTATGTTAAATTATAGAGAACTACCTACTCTATACAAAACAAGCGGTAATCACAGAATAAATAAACAATAAATAAAGAATAAATAAACATATTATTCAATTAAGGAAATGGCCGATCGTATCGTTTAGAAATAAGAGGGTAGATAACAAAATCAACTATTAACTTTAAAAAGAAACACGACAAGAAGGATTATTCTACTCAATAACTAACACATGAGTACTTTAAAAATCTAGAAAAACTTTCAAACAGTTTTATCACAACATTTATACTATATAGAATTTTTAAGAAAGGTGGTAGGTATGTAACAACTTTGATGTTTGAAATGCGAATAGGTCTGTCGGTTTTATTAGAATAATAAAATACCAGAGTCTTATAACACCTTTAATAGTGACTATTGAATTTCTCACCCTCTTTTATTTTCTGTATTTTGCTCAAGTGAGTGAGAAAAGTCTTTCACGGTTAAGCTTGACTTTGTACGTCGCCACTATTCTATAGTTTGATATGTAACTTTTTTATGTATACATTACATACATACAAATAAATAAAATTGAAGTGTCTATTTGTAAAGTCAAAATAACAGCTTTTTAATTATTTATTTTTTTATTGCAGGAGTTCAGCAGACAGGCAGACGGCCCACTTAATGGAAAGCGGTTATCATCGCCTATGGACATTGCAACACCAAAGGTGCTACAAATGCGCTGCTGCTCTCTTAAGGGAGACCGGAACCTGGCCACTAATGCCGGAACACAACTCAAGGTTGTTATGGCGACATACTTTAGACCAGGGGTGGTAGCCATCCAGTCGGGCAAATGCCCTACCACCTGGCAATACAAAATGCATATGAAAGTATATACGGTACTTATATCAAAAATCATTTTTTTTTTGTCTGTCTGTCTGTTTGTTCCGGCTAATCTCTGATTACTATTTATACTGATTATTGCTACTGATTTTGACTTTTCATTGGCAGATATCTGATGTTATAAGGAGGCTACTTTTATTTTGGAAAAAAATTGAAAGGCCCACGCGCAAGCAGCCGCCGTCGCCGCACTGGAAGGCAAATTAAATTAAATTAAATCCATGCGGACGACAGTCGCGGGTAACAGCTTGTCAATAATAAAGAGAAGGACAGAAAATAATGAAAAGCAGAATATGTAGTTGCAATTCTGGAACGACCAAAAGGACTGGCTCGGGATTGCAAATACTCATCAATACTTAAAATTTTGTAAATAAACTTTAATTATTTTTAAATTTGGATTAAATAAGACTTGCATTCAATGGCATCGTTTTTTATATGGGAATCTCCTATTTGTGAATCTGATACACTTACATAAAGATTGTATCAAAATAAAACCCTCTCTTCTTTCAATTTTACTAATTACCTAGGTTCCGTACAATGTGCTGCATTTCATTGTTTGGAATAAAAGTGTTATTGCAAAATATCGTCGCCCAAGTCCACCATCAGAGAGCCTAAAGAACTTCATTCATACATGAACTTGTTTCAAAGATTTGTTACTTATCAATATTGATTCAAATTAACGACGCTATTAGGGAATGTCATTCAATAAACTTACCACTATAAAGTGCTGGACACTTTCAAGTAACCACCCGTACATGATTTTAACTCCCTCCTATTTTCCTTCAAGTTAACTATAATAAGGTTGTTACAATTTAGTTTCTAAACTAAGATTGCGAAATGTATTTTCGGTTAGTTTTATATTAAACCGCGAATTTGCGAAAACATTACTATAAAAATTATCTCCATTAAAATATGTACTTTGAAGACAATCGTAATAATTACAACTGTTTATCAAATATAGGTATTAATTAATATTAATAAAAAGTATATTATTATAAAATATATTTAATATTTAGCTGCATAATCATATCAATTCTACATAATATATAGGTCAAGTTTTTTTGTTTTAAAGATGATTTATTTTAAAATTATTTTATTTGCTAAATTGATGAAAACATTATATTGTGTTAACTGTCATTTGAAACTTATTATAAATAGCAGAAAATTTTAATTTTAAATTTAGTATTGTAAAAAATGTGTTATGTATGAGCCTGAGAGTTACCAAGCAGGACACAATTGCCACGTTCAACGATTTAATGACAAAATAACAACGTAAAGCAAGTAAACGATCTTCATAATAATGTTAAATATTTCGTTTCTGACAACTAAATAACAGATTAAATATTTAATTAAATAATTTACAATCAAGTTACACTCTTTTTTAAACAGTACAAATTTCACACTAAATTTTTAGTA
Source organism: Dendrolimus houi (assembly GCA_039645545.1). NCBI lineage: Eukaryota > Metazoa > Arthropoda > Insecta > Lepidoptera > Lasiocampidae > Dendrolimus > Dendrolimus houi. Next base: position 5,003,921 of record CM077125.1, read on the forward strand.
AAGTTTTTCAACTTTCTATGTTTTCTTTTAATTAGATCGACCTTTCGACCCAAGCGTTTGGTTCGCAAGGCTCCCGCGTTCACACTGTGCCAAAGGATACCTGCTTGTTATGCCACGGATGTTGTATCCTTTACAATATTGTAACGATCTTATTCATATTTAGTTAGAGTAAGTTTTAAGAACCTTAAAGAAGCCTACAAACTTACTTTAACTCAATACGAATAAGACCGTTAATCTTTTGCACACTCTACGTATTGATTATATATGAGTTTTTGATACTCGTATTTAAAATAGAATCGCTAAAAATAAAAACGCAGAAAGGTTTCTGTATTTTTTATTTTTTTATTAAAAAACTTAAAATATATATAATGAAGATCTGTGTCGCAGTAACGGTCTGGCCGCAGGAGAAACCATCAGAAGCACAAATCTCGAGGGCGCTTTCAGCACATTTACCTCGGATCGCATGATATGAGCTGGGGTCGAAAATATAAAGGTATTGCCAACACTATGAAATATTTGCAGTTTACGCAGTATTATATAAAGCAGTATATTTACTACAGTAGTACCTATGTGTTACGCAGTTTTAGATGCTATCATGTAATAAAAATGTTTGGTAATTAAATATGTTTTGAAAGTTTAAAAAAATCTTTTTTATTAAATCGGACTATATAAGTATAGTAGTTTAAGTATATTGTCAAAAAGAGACTAAAAACTTAAAAGATGGAAACTCTGCTGTGGTGACGGCTCAGTTCTGTATTTCTAGAGACCTGGAGACCTGAGTGTTTTAAGTCCTTTGTGAATAAGTATCTTTCAGGTAATCCTGGCGTTCCATTCTAGAGGGTAAGTGCGAGGCTTCATTAGTGCGTTGCGTTTCGCCGTCGAAGCAGATCAGCGCATTCTATGCCACACCTGCGTTGCGACGACAGTGACGTCACAGCGCAACGTCTCTAGTGTTTTTATCTATGATGTGGAGTGTGGATTTCAGTCGACTTTCGACAATAGATCGAAACAAACGTGTTCTATTGTTGCTTTTATTACGCCACGTCCGAAACAAACGTAGAAACAATAAAACATACTGAAAATATCTCCCTTGATTGCACTGTCGCCCCGACGCGGAGCTCCGACAGCGCAGCGCATCACCCTCCTCTGCTTCGTCTCTCGTCCCTCAATCCGTTGAAACGTCGGGTGCGACAACGCAACGCATAATGTGCCATGTCACTAAAAATATATGTAAAACGACGCAGAGTTGACGCTCCAACAACGCAAGGCAACGTAACGCACTAATGAGACCTCAGCATATATGTGCGCTGGCGGGAGCGGGGATAAAAGAGAAGAAAAGGACTTACAGGATAAGGTCGCCGCACCAGACACGCTACGAACGATGCGTACTTCGCAGCGGCAGGCACTTCTTCTTCGTGATCCTTTCTTCGCGTCTTGCGATTCTTTCGATAAGTGGACCAGCTGGAACGATACACTCGCTTACATCAACCCTGGAACAACGGTTACATCAACGCTGGAAAGGGGGCACCTTTCCAGCGTGCGGGTTGATGTAAGCGAGTGTATAGCCTGAAATACCGCTGCAGGGGCCCTCTAGCATCTAGGGAGCAGAGGAGTCTTCACCCCTGTTGACGAAGTGAGTTTGCTCTGATTCCCGGGGCACTCTCAAGCACTTGTGCGCTAGGATCGGCGTGGGCGTAACTACGTTCTAAGTCTCATGCATTTCCTACCATAAGCGCGGGGCACATGGGAGGAGGGTGGTTTTAGTGGGGTATTAGCCCTTGGGCATTTGTCCATTGGTTCGAGTCTCCACACAAGCCGATCGGTTACTGTTTGGATTGCCCTCAGTGGAATGCCTCCATAATCGACAGCGGTTTAATCCCTAGCAAAGGACCCGGTATGTGCGAAATGCATTTCCTCTTCCTGAAAAAAAAATGCGGTTGTATAGAGCGACAAAACAAACAAAACGCGGCGAGGTTTGCGCGGAGGCTGCGGTGCGTTCAGCGGTCGGACATAGACTATATCACATTACATAGTGACAGATGCGGCGAAAGAAAAAAGGAAACAAAGAGTTGGTGACCAAATAGGTCGACGTTAACAGCATATCTTCGATGAAAATAAGAAGGGATTGTCGTCAAACGCAATTCTATACCAATGAAAAAAATAAATAAGTATAATATATATATATACCTATAAAATCTTTAGCTTCATCATCTTTACAGTATAGAATAGATAATAATAGGTCATTAAGGGTAAACAACAAAGGATTTTAGAAAAGTATTTTCTTAAAATTTAAACTTTACAAAGACTTTCCCGCTTCGTAGAACAAGAATATTAAAAATAAAAATATTAAAGAAGAATATTAAACTTATAATTTATATCTCTTTGTACATGGAAGCTTTTGTTTTTAATTACTGAAGCGAGTGTGGTGAGACAAAGCCTATTTGATACCTGCTTAGAGATATATTATGTACTTAGTTTAATGTAATGTTAGTATTAGATGGATCAGCCAAATTGAAACAATGGTTGGAAAGCACATAACTGAAATGACCAGAGATGTGACTTATCTAAGATACAAGTATCTGAAATACAGATACAAGATACAATATACAAGATACGTATTTTCATCTTGTATCTAGATACTGTTTAAAAATGTATTTTGCATTTTGTATTTCCGTTAACAGAGTTCGCATTTGTAGCACCTGTGGTGTTGCAAATGTCCATATGCGATCGTAACCGCTTCCCATCAAGTGGGATGTCTGCCTGTTTGCTGAACTCAAGCAAAAAAAAAAATTACCTATGCATTCTTTTACATTTACTATGCCACTTTAGAGTGAAAATAAAATAGAACGCATCAAAAGACATCTCCATGTGGACCCCGAAACTCTTATTATAATTCTATACAAGATGTTTTATAGCAGTACAGGAAGTTCTTAGTGAAACCATGAATATGTAGAAATTACCTCCGTTGAGGGAAAACTATATACAATTTCTAAGTGAATATGTGGACTGTTCAAAATCAATAGCAGAAGGTATTGCTGGACTAGCGTGGGGCTCCATAGGCGGAATTTGTTCCGCACCATGTAGTATGGGCCTGCCCAGGGATCTTAATTTAGGCTGAGCAGCAGTTCCTCCCATGCCACCTCTCCTGTGAGTACCCTCCAGTCCTGGACACGCTTGCTACAGGTGTGCTAGTAAACGTGATGTCGAGTATCGACCCACCTCGCTGGCGTATACACATATAAGCAGACCCCGGTTGAGGACCACAACACTAATCTCGATCGCCAATTCGGCGAGCACCCTGTCTGCCCTTGCAATTCGTAGCCGTCCGGTCTCCCGACCAGTCAACTCTGGATGAGATGCAATACGGCTCGGAAATCACTAACACCTGAAAACTCCACTGCGCCATGCTTTGGACCATTAGGTCCTGGGCTGCGGCCCAATAGTTTAGTTTCGACTGGAGGAAGCGGTGAGCGCGGTCCACTATTTGGTGGTTTTTTTGCCTCCTCCACTCGCTGCGGCTGGGTTTGCTTCTTAGGCGCGGCTTTGTTCTCTTATACCTTTGTCTTATCCTTCATAATTAAATATTTATCCTACAATAAAATAATATTTATCAAATATAACACCTGTTTGCCAAGTTCTACCCCGAAGTAGCGATTCTTCTCTATTGGGGGTACAATATTGAGACCTCATCAAAGAAAAATAAGTGATAAAATGTTTGAAGAACTTGTCTCAATTAAAACATTAAAAATATAATATTTTGTGTTTTCTGGGCACGCTTCCCTCTGGCAGCGATTTGTTACACATACTTTACACTAATTTATTAATAATTTAGTTTATATCTTTCATTGTCTATATTTTGTTTCATTTGCGCGATCTATTCATAATTCATGTAATAAATTTAAGTTCAATAAAATTGGGTTGCTTTCGGAAAGTATTTTATCTTTAAATGGTATTTCGAAGATACGTACTTTGTATCTAGTGTTTCAAATATCATTTTCAAAAGTATTTTGTATCTGGTATCTCAAATACTTAGTTAGATAGTAGTATTTGGTATTCACATACTTTGTATAGGGTATGTTATACATCTCTGGGAATGACATAACAGTATTCAATGATATAGAATGATTCAAGTTTGTGTTCAATTTCAAGGATTCAACCAAATTAAAAGACAGAAATGAACCGTTTAATATCGGCCTAAGTTCAACATACTTACACTAACTGCTATAAAGCGCTTATATGGAAGGATAGAAGATTACAGGCAACCTTAATTAAAATTATCTTAATTGCTGGTAGTAGAAAGGATTCCAGAGAATGTTAAAATGAAAACTTTGATTATGTTCTATTCAATTACAGAAATATGTTGATAAATTCCATATTGGGTAGTTCATATTTTTCAACTGCTTAAAATTAGAGTAATTACTTTTTTAACTGTTTCAAATAAGCAGTCAGTATGTACATACGTTGTACATATTATGTGTAGTTATATGTAGTAAACAAATTTTTGAATTCGAATCAACAATCTAAATTCAAAACAACTAAACACAAAATATATAAAACGTATCATTATTCATCATTTAAATATGTCATTGGCTCACAAAATGAATAAACAGATGTCCTTGGAAGGGCAGAATGAACAATTGGCTATAATGCGTTTCACTGAACCAATTCAGTTCACTAACTATAACGAACAATTTTGTTTATGTTGTGGTCATAATACTTACTTCATTTTATACATTGCACCATTTTTAGAATCACATATAGGGATGCCAACCATACTTTATAATAATGTATCCTACTTTATTTTTGGTAAATATACTTTACTAGAGTTTACCCCGCGGATGCGCTGAGGGTCAACCTCAAGTGCGTACCTCTTGTTTAAAGAGCAGGCGGTCCAGGTTACACTGTATTAAACTTTTATATATTTGCCCCCGGAAGATTCACTTCATTTTATAACGCAAACTATCCCATCCCGCGTCTATCTGTTAACTAAATAAATGACAAAACTTGACAAGATTGACATAATCACAAAACCTGTTCTAGTTTCCGGGATAACCTTTACATAAATCTATCCCATTATCCGGGATGAAAAGTATCCCTTGGCCACCCTCGGTATTAAAATTAAATATGTACCGAATTTCAGCCAAATAGTCTTTCCATAAATGGAAAACAAACGGAGAGACAAATATATTTTTAACCCGGAAACTATCCCATTTTTCGGGATAAAAAGTATCCTATGTTCATCCGCGGCATCGAATATATATATAAACTACGAGACCGATTTGGTTGAAACTCAGTATATATACTGAGTTTCAACCAAAAGAGTTACTTTCGCATTTATAATATTAATAGGGAAATAGGGATACGCTTGCATGAAAATAGAGTATGTGAAAATACTCTATTTACACTCTTTACTGTGGTGCGTAAAATGAAACAGATAATATAAAAATATAATGTGACAGATAGATATCATCTGTCTGAAGTGACAGTAACCTTACCAGTACTACCTAGGGGTTTTTCACGCGCCGTGGCCGCGGAGAGAACGCTAGTAAATGCTTAAATAAAAATTGAAAAATACTTGTTTTAGCTTGCAAACACTTTATTTTTCTCTACTTAAAAAATGTGATACATTATTTTACTCAAAAACAGTTGGCAACCCTAGTTCTATAGGCTATTTTTGAAAAACGGGACACTTAAGTATTCTTTATATCAATCCGCCCGTCTGTCTTTGTATGTCGCAGTCATTTTTCTCTGAAAGCGAAACATCAAAATTTTGAATAAAAAAAAGTCTAAAATTCAATCAATATAGAAAAACAATATTTTGCGATTTTAAAATATTCTTTCTGTCTTTATTATTTATCATTTTTCGAGCCAATGACTCTGTTCTCCGACAAATAAGGCACAATGCCCCACAATACCTTTGCCTTTAATAAAATCAATTAAGTGACGACACTGAGTAATGGCGAAGGCGGGAAAATAAGTGTAATTAAACTAACCCTACCCTCTTGGTTAATTTGTGATAAGAGCCGTTAATGTAATTAAATTAGAGAGAAAATGTTGTTAAATTGTTTTGATTGGATTATTTGGTTTTATTCCTCTATTACAATAAAATTATATTATTTACCTATGCACATAAAAATGATCCCATGTCGTGACCTGAGATATAGACTAACTCTGCACTGAGTTTAATTTAAATATAATTAGTGGTTTTCACGTGATGATCCAACACATAGGCAGGACAACACACACAGACAGGAATTTTAAAAATTGAATTTTCGGAATCGGATTTTTTTGTTTTTTAAAAATTTATTTTACAAACACGAAAGTCTCTCCACAAAATTACTGTATTATAGATTAGAGATATATGTAGTCACGTAAATAAAGAAAATGATGCTTTTTCCTCTTAATATATTTGTCGCAGATGCATTTACGGACCTCGCTATGTAAGTAGGTACTCGTTTCTTACATTCCGTCAACCTAAATAATTCCGTCGTGGATTAGTATTGTCGTAGAATTGTGATTTTAGATTTTAAATTGTGGTTCTAGGCCGTGCTTGCAAAGTTTTTGGTCAATTATTAGTGCCAATATCGTCAGTAGAATTTACGGTTTCACCATTATTCAATACTCCTGGGACAAAACAGTCCAAAGCTTCTCACGCTTATTTAAGATCTTTTTGAACTTTAACCTGAACCTAACGTATCATTCGACAGTCTAAACCGATACGGTTGAGGACGGCTTCATAAGCGACAGCATACCTTTCCTCGGCTTTATAGAGCGGTCTTCTAACAACAACGAATGATAAATTTATGAACTAATAATAAAGTCCATCTTTTTATATAATTCTTCTGTACGTGTCTAATGTGTGTCACTGAAAACTTCTTAAACCGCTGCGCTGGATAGATTTTGATGATTTTTTGTGCATTGAAACGGGCCCCAGGATGGCTTAGATTCATTTTTGGATCCAGTAAGTGGCGCTGCAATCGGGTGCCAGGATATTGATTAATTTTTTTGCATGTGCTTGACTGAGTGAATTGTTTAGATCCATAATTGGACCAGTCAGTTGGCGTCCTAGATTATTGTTTTTTTAAGGCAGGACAACGTCTGCCAGGTTTGCTAGTAAATAATAATGTCGGATTAATAATAAGACACTAGAAATAACTAATGCATAAGTATTGAAAAATAAAATATGAGTATTGTTATTCTGGTAATCAATAAAATTGATTCAAAGTCAAAAGCTACGTGATAGATTAAAATCTGTACAATTATCTCCTTTCTTATTATCTGTTGCTTCAACCTCAACTGTATTAGTGAATTGGAAGCCAGTATTTATCTGGTCTAGTGCATCAAATGCGATGTCGAAAGATGCTGTAATTTTAAAAATATTTTAAATCAATATCTCAGTTGACTAACCATGTGGAAAGTTTATTTATTTATAACTAACATTTTCCATAATAAAACAACGTTTTAAGGATTTTAAGCGCGGTAATTTAATAGATTTTTGTTATTCCGGCGTTTCGGCCACTTTTCAGTAGCCGTGATCACGGAAGACAAAGATGTCAAGTGTCAATGAGTATTGTTAAAGTTTTATTTAGCCTACCGCCAACTTGTTCATTTAAATTATTTAGTTTTAATTTTGTTTATGTTTATTATTTACTCTATGGGAGCCTAATGTAATTTACTAAAATTAATGTTTTCCACATTAATTTCTTTGCGTCTTAGGATAAATACGATATATATAGTCGTGACGTGAAGCGACTGATCATCATCAAACTTACCCATTGAATTGATGTTATTAATACTTGAGAAGTAAAAACGCAGTTCATAACAAAATATTAACTGACAAGCACATTTGATGTCTCCATCTAGCCCAGATTTGTTAATCAAATACTCTGAATTACTAGAGACAATTAGTCAAAAAATCTTTAGTATAAAAATGCACTACCTACTTAAGCCAATAATAGTCGCATAAATTCAAATAAGATCTAAGGAGCTTTATACTAAACATTGTCGCCATTCTAATGGCGCTTAGCAATAAAATCGGCGCGTGCGCAGGCTGGGTGTTGACCCGCGCAATTAAAAAGTGCCCGTTTGGACGAATTGGTGCGGTGATCGCGATCGGCCCACACCGCCTAATATTATATCGCGGCCTAGTTATTGCCTGAAAATAGGGATAAACAACATTTTTTAACAGGTCGGAAGATAAAACATGCAATATGTATATATAGGAGATTTTTTTATTGCAGGAGTTCAGCAGACAGGCAGACGTCCCGCTTGATGGAAAGCGGTTGCAATCGCCTAAGGACATTTGCAACACCAAAGGTGCTTCAAATTGCGCTGCTGCTCTTTTAAGGGAGACTGGAACCGGCATTAGTGACCACATGGTCACTAATGGAACACAACTCAAGTCTGTTTTGGCGACATACTCTAGACCAGGAGTGATAATCGGGCAAATACCCTACCACCTGGCTGTGGGTTCTTTTGTCGCCTCTTACGACAGGCCGCCCGGCCGCAGGAAGTTGTATTCTTTCTCCGTTCTTGCACGGAGATGTCATAAAGCTATAGTTGTAGTAATTATACATATAACAATGCCACAATTGAATAGATTATATGAAACTATATAATTGTATACGATGTATAACTTGGACAGTTGTGAAAATAAGTAGTTGTATTATTATGACAATATCTTCTCGATATCGTCGCAGCAGAACAATAGTAGAAAAACATTGATATTATCGCTAACAGAAATAGCGTCAGCCGAATAAAGCTACCAAAACTTTAAACATTTATTTCGCGTGTTTTCGCTAATGCATGTTATAAAGATAGAGTGGTGTGCCCGTGGCACGCCATTGGAATAACAGAATACCGATCCCAGGGAAAACTACGATTGAGACGATAATTTCCGGCGATTTTGACGAGATAGTAATAGTAGAATTGGACCCCTGGGGACCAGGTGCTTATCTTAGTTAATGGTTTAATATGGTACTTCTTTAACTCTAGAAAAAATGTCACAAAAGTTCGGTATTTTTACTTAGGAATGACAGATACATTTGATGATATGTACACTAGTAAGATTTGTATTTTTTTGGTATTAGAAAAAATAAATAAGTAGAATATATGAATTTCAGAATAGTCAGTTGACAATGTTGACAACTCCTGCGGTCCTAGATCCCGGCGCTAGGGGTCACGCGTGTACGCATATTTATTGGTATTCCGCAAGGAGGCTGCGCATTCGTCGCGGCGCGGGCGGGCCGCGAAACCCCCTCGTTAAACAAACAAACATACAAACCATACACAAGTAAGTGAACCATTTTAAATTAATTTGATATATAACTATCTTTCCAAAGATTTTGAATTATTTATAGTGAATATCAATTGGAAATATTTGTTTACTTTGATGTTGTAGCCCTTTTATATTAATCATAGTGTTTAACAAATAAGTAAAACGAAATCTAAAAATAAAAACTTAAAAAAAATTATCTTTAAAATAAACTATACATATACTATAGTAAACCTAATACATAGAAATAAAAAATATTTTTATTTGTATGTATTAGATTCATAATACTAATAAATAAGTACTATAATCAGCGGCGTAGCGTGGGTGACGGCCTCTCGGGGCGGAAGACAATTTGCCACCCTTTTATTTAGGTATTTCAATTTAATGCATTCTATACCGATACTAATATTATAAAGAGGTAAAGTTTGTGTGTTTGTGACGTTGTAGGGGGTAATCTCTGGATCTACTGAACCGATTTTGAAAACTCTTTTTGTGTTCGAAAGCCCACATATTGAAGAATGTTATAGGCTATATAACACCTCGCTAATGAAATATCTGCCCGTGTTAAGCCGGGCGAGTAAGTAATGAAAAATTCCGTGCTTTTTTCAATCGGTCCGAATTTGTAGTTGCGATAAAAAAATGAAATGGTTCAAATATTTATATTATTTGTTGTGAAATTTTGTCGCGCCCATAAAAGTGCCCCCCCCACGCTACGCCACTGACTATAATATCAATTTTCAGTTATAAATATTATCTTGTATTTTGCTATTAAAATTTTTGTTACAAAATGTAACAAAAATTGTAATTTTTCACTAAAACGATTAATGCCGCGTTTTTATCATTCTATTCATTCCTTTAACTAACCATTGGTAGAAATTTGACGTTAAGTCTGATTTACATTTGCAGTAGTTAGTTAACTTGCGAAACTGGCGAGTTGAGACCTTATAATCGTTTCTACAGATTTTTTTCAGCTAAATTATAAGTTGTTAATTAAGTAGATGTCCGTCCAAACAATTATAAGGACTTATTTGCTAGCTACTTACCTAATCCAAACGTAAATCAGACTTTACATGAAGTTATGTTAATTGCTAATCAGCTATAAGGCAAATAAATCTGTATGGTATGTGTGTAGAAATCCGGCATAATTTGAATTGTTTAAGACTACCCGCTTGTAATTTGTAGTGCAAAGCTCAAAATGCGAGTCTGACTCGCGTATGACTTCGTTTTTTTACTGCTCTTAAAGTCAGGATAATAATACATTCACCTTATAATCATTTTCAGTTTTTTGGAACGGCAAAGTATTATATATACTACTAGCCGTCCCCGCCCGCTTCGCTGGGCGAATTTTCAAAGGAAATAAATTAAATTTTATACATCATTTTTTTATTTTTTTCCTTTTTTTGTTATTTTTTTTTATTTATATATTTTTTTTTGCTTTTTTTTGTTTATTTTTTTTTCTGAAATTTAAAATATTTTTCAAAGAAGAGTCAAATTCACTTAAAATAAAATTTATTGATATAATAAATTATTATTATAATAAAAATAAATGTTGATGAACAACAAAACAAAGAATAAATGGAGAAATTAGTCAATAGAAATGGTCCGATTCATGGAGAAATGAGTATTAATCTTCCTCCATCTCACATTCGACGACTCGTCGCTCGCAAGTTGAGTTTGCCGGGACGTAAAACATACTCGTTAACATAACGAAGTTGAAACTAAAAACTCGAAATTCAAACGGCGAGTAATTTTGACCGACATCAAAGCTCCGACCATACTGGCAGACCACGCGCACCATCAGCACCTTCAAAAAGTAAAAAAAATATATTATTATATTAAGTTCCAGATGGCATCCACCGCGGACCAATACGGTGAGCAGAGAGTACGTTTAACCACAACCTTTTTTTTTTTACCTGATTATCGAAATTATTATAACATGATCCCCAGAACGATCACGGATACCAAATGAAAAATTGTCGGTAAAGAGTAATTCACGGTACCCGAAAAGCTCCTGAACGTACCCAGTGAATCTGAAAAAAAAAATCAATAATTTATAAAATAAACAAAAAGATTTTAAATTCAATTAAAAATTATATAAAAGACATACTCATAACGACGCCCTTGCCGGAAAAATGGTGGCCGTTGAAAATTCATGAAGTTGATGTTGATAGTAGCGTTGATGACAGATGAATGCTCTAAATGTTTATTTGCTTATTTTTTTAATAGCAAAAAACAATGAACCTAGTAACCATTCAATATTTTTCACTCTATCTCATCGAATTATGAAACGGATTAGTTTTCCAGGCGAATGACATAGATTTATTTAACCTTTTAATTATTAATATTCTTTGTTCTGAAGCGGTTCCTTCCGGATATTGTTGGGAAAAAGTTGATGTAATTGTTGCCTATATGTGGTCAAATGTCTCTAATTTGGTTATGTGAAAATAAGTACGCATGATAAATGTATTCACATCTTTGCTCCAAGACTGGTATGGGTGGATCTGGGTTAAAGAGAGTGTTTGGGGTGACGATGGTACGGAAGGTGAAGATGATCTGGAGGGTGTGTACGATACAGCACTTGGGCTATATGGTTCTATTGGAGTGTTTGTTCTGACTGTTAAACTATCACCATCGTCACGGATTTCGGCTGTAGGATCTTTGTCGGTGGGAGCCCGCCTGTTCAACTCCTCACCGCTGACAATTCGCATGCTGAAACACCCAGCGTCAGCTCCAGGTGTGCCCCGGCGATCGCCCCGGGCAGCGGTCCTATACGTTTACGTTGAGATCGTAGCTCCATTTTTGATGGGTTTCAGAGCCACGTTAGCCACGCCACTAATTTCTCATTCGTGTGTCCGCCTCCCACGTGATTAGGTTTTCAATCAGGACGTGTGGTTGTATTAGGGGCTTATTATTATTATTATTATCAATATCATTATTATCTTCATTATTAATATCATCGTTGTCATTGATATTATTTTCTCTAATTTCTTCATTATTTATATCGTTGTCGTTGACAATATTTTCGTCAATTGCTTCATCGACAAATTATAATAATCAGGGACTCATTTATTATTATTCATCCAAATGACGGATACTTTTATAGAAGAAATAACAGGTATAAAAATAATTAAATAGATAACGATAGACACATTACGTAAATTTACATTTATCGATTCAGTTTTCGTGGTTATGTAGAAGAAATATATGGTTTTCAAACTTATGGAGGAAGAAATTAGTACGTTTTTATTTTAACGGGAATGCGTTCATATAATTATCTGTTTGCAGTTGAAAATGCTCCACTTCGTCATTGTTTAAGAATAAACAAAAATCAAGTAATGTCTAAGAAAGTTCTACCGTCATTTAAATTATTTTTCTTCTCAATTTAATCGCATCCATTTTGAATTTATATAAAAAATTGATCATTAATATAGATTGTGACGATCTCAAATGCTGCGGATTTTGTTTGTCACTTCCCAACTATCAATGATCAATTTCTATCCGAAAAAATTTAGAATATTCTTCGATCAAATCACTTTCTCGAACGAATTCGTAGTTGAAGAGTTACCAATTCTTGCAATCCATAAGATGATTATTGAAGATGAAGATGAAGATTAAATATTATGTGTTAATATATTAACAAACTTTTTTTATAAATTAACTACCAAATTTAGAGTCTATAGAGGTTACAGTTTGGAAATAGAAATTTCACATTTTAACACCCACTACCGCAATCTTTTTCGGCGGTGGGCTGTTGTAAAATCCGCTCTTAAATCATTTCTGCATCACATATAGACGACTCTAGCTAAATTTGGAGTCTGTAGGAGCTACGGCTTAAAAATAAAAATTTTCATTGTTAAACCACCCCGCAACACCCTGTGGGGTGAGCTACCGTAAAATTCGTTCATAGACTATTTCTACATCTCTTACAGAAGATTCCTACCAAATTTAGAATTTATAGGAGCTATAGTTTAAAAACGGGAATTGTTCATTGTTAACGCCCCACGCAATCCCCTTTTGGGATGAATTTCTTAAATCCGTTTTTAGTTGACCTCTACATAACGAAAGTAATATTCCTACCAAGTTTCACATTTCTAAGTCTTATAGTTCCCGAGATTTCGTGATGAGTAACTATAGAAATTGGAATACTTCGATTATCATCGAAATTTTTAACGTTTTAGCAGACTTTTATTTTCTTACATATAAACCTTCTACTGACAATTCTGAAGACAACAAAAAAAAATTAACCCAATCGGTCCAGCCGTTCTCAAAATGATCATAGATACGGCATTTTATTTTTATCAAAAAATTGCAGGGGTGCGTGGGACAAGTTTGTAAGTAGATTCTTAGCTGAATGTAAAAGAACATAATCCGTTTAGTAAACTCCGTTGAAATCCATGCAAGTCTTGATATGACAAATCAATGTAATAAAAATCCAGCTTTGACTTAAAGAAATTCACAAAAAAATATAACTTTAGGAAGATAGTTGCTTCAAACATCATTTTATGACTACGTTCTTCTAAAATGCTAGCGTCAATTTACACTGCAAGTCTTGATATGACAAATATGTAAGTTGTGTAGAATATATTAAAGCACAATTTTGTAAAGGCTCCCTTCCCTGTTGAGAAATCTCGCGTAAACAAGCAAAACAAGGAAAGGTTTCCTATTACTCGAAATATTCCACAAGACCATATTATATTCAAGGGCAAGGTCGACAAACATTTTGAAGAAAGTTACGAGATCCCTGTTAAGCCGGTCTCAAGTGGATTGGGTGTAGGCCCTCGGTATTGGGTGCATTAATTGTAGTGAAATGCAATGAACTAGTTCACGTCACTATTTCTAAAATCAAACTGTTTATGGACTACTTTCAATTATAATCATGGACAGATACTGTTTATACTACGAAGTATAGACATTATATTTGAAAAGAAAAAAGAAATTAACTAAAAAAAATAAAGATATTTATGGGAGAATAACAATAAACACACGAACTATTTCTTTCTTGTATTAACTTAATAATTATCAAATAATATTTTCTTAAATTTTCGTGACTAGTACACATAATTAACACTTAGTTTTAATTATATTATATTATATATATATTTATAATATTTGCTCTAATTACTAAGTTAGCAGCTAGCAAGAAAAAGTAAGTTGTGTTTAAATACAGAAGTATGACAGTGGGATAATGATCCGTTAATTTTAAATAATGGTAGTAGACCTTCTCGTCTTTTCTTAACTATGGTAAATAGAAATAACGAGAAGTATATTCAATTGCTCAAATTTCCAATTTTTTAAAACCAAATTAATTTCGTGAGCCAATCTACTCTCCGCAAGTTTAAGCCATATATCGAGATTCTTTTCTTTGGTCATCCAACTCTAACCGGCGCCTTTGCGCAGGTCGTAAGTACACCGTGCTAATATAATACAATTTTAATATTAAACTTAGTTGTTTTATAAAATTATTCGTTCTTGAAGCACTCTAAGTGATATTGTAAGAGCGGAATCACCTTTGAACTAATTCGCATAGTTCATGTAAAGGGCTTTCTTTTGAAACAAGTCGTTCCCGAACTATGCAACACTAGTATCTGTAAAAAGGTTTTATGTCCTTTCGTACTGAGAACAACTTTTATTTCAAATGTTAATGCGATCGTTTGAAAGGACGGCAAAACGTGAAAATTCAACTTCAATTCAGATGAAAATGTAAAACCGAGATTGTTGAGCTTTTTTATGATTTCTTTATATCGCAGAGTAGAGCTTTATAAAGAACTAGAAACTTACCACTCGGTTTCGATCGTCTAAATCTTAGAGGTGTATCTCGCCTAAAAACCGTCTCATTTTACCGTACCGTAAGTAAAGTAAGATCTATTATTGGCTTATGTGCGGTTCTAAAACGTATCGATTTTTAATGTTAAGCAGTTGACGGATCATTGTAGGAATAAAATATCCCGTACATTGTACTAATATATAATTTTGTGCAAACTATTCTCACAAAGTCCAAAATAATAAATATGTACTATATAATAAGATTAATTAGGATTTAAAATATATACATTATGACGACATTTCACTCTCTCTAATCTATGTTGATAGTTGTCAATTAATATTGTTACGAGCTACAGGACTCGAATTAAAAATGCCGTTGGAACTACTATAGAACTTATTACAACTGTACAAACACGTATAAAACAGATACAATTAAAACTGGATGCAACCAGTTCACACTGCACGATTCAATGCAATTCGACACGCGCAAAGTCCGTCGTCTATAACGCTAATCGAGAGTACTACAAACGTCTTAATCGTCTCGTAGTCGTCGCTTGACTGCCCCACCCCTCCATTCGGGCATTGTTTTATACTAACTATGCAGTATAAAAAAATCGACCGCGCGCACCGAATTTCCGAGTAATAGTAATTTGCACACCTGCGAACGGCTAACAAAGTCGAAAACAATAACAATAAGGATTAGTTCGACGCTAATGATGGTCATAAAACAAGTAAAAAAACAATAGCATGTTTTTCTTAATTACAATTCAAAACACAAAAGAATTCCTAACTCCGGGAAGACAATAAACTGCGCATACGACAGGCAGCTGTGCGTTTATCTTTGACGGTATGTAACAATATCTATAAAATCTGGCTTGCCGGCCAGAAAGCCAGAGTAAGGGAACCTCTATTCGCCACACAGTGTATTTTTGATTAATTAAATACATAAATAAAATATATCCATGTCGATTATCGGTATCGAATGTAGTAGTATTTTTAGAGCTCTGTGGCCAAATGAGAGATAATGATTAAAAAAGAGTTAATGATTCAACAAACAGTCCTTTACATCTATGGAAGCTTTTACTACGTGTAGACTGTCACAAACGTATCCGATTTATACTAAGGTTTTCTCCAGTCTTTTGGACAAAATAAAACTTAGTTTTTTACACTACCTATACTGAAGATAAATTTTATAAAACAAATATCAGGGAATGTAAGTCTTTCGGTGGAGCCGTTTTAATATTCATTTTGTTGAAAATTTCAGATCTTTGTGTTATGAAACTGCGAAAGTAAAGTTTAATATTTTAAACTACATGGGCATAGATAAACGTTGTTAATAATTTACTGAATAATTTTGAGCCTAGAGATATGATTTTTCCATTTCAATTAAAATATAGATGAGGTGTAGCAGAGCGTTGAAATAAAAATAAACAAAAATATGCTCTCCGGGTAGGATTCGAACTCACGTCATTTGAATGATACGCTGTTTCGACGCAAAGCGTCAACCAATAACGTTGGTTTTTATATCTTACTTCTACTTACTCTTCTCGGCTTCATTCATGAGCCTTACTATTGGTTAAAAATGACACACGCTCTAATCACAGTTGGCGCCACCAGGCCGTCTCTATTTTTATAGAAGAAATTCTCAATTAAAATATTCAATCAATTATTAATAAAAAATATTTTTTAAACTTAAATTACTCATAAATTGAAAGTTATAATAAGTTTCTTTTCAATTTCGCAAATTTCATGAATTTCTTACATCTTTTCCTTAGTTTCTTCCTCCATGATAAAAGCACCTAATGTTAATTGTCTACTAATAGTGAGATAAAATAATGTATATAGTAACGGGCCTAGCAGGTGTTGTCCTAACCTAAAAATAAAATTTAGAACCCAATTGCAGGGCCACCTATCGGGTCCAATTGTGGATCTAACCATACCGGAATGGGTCCCGGTATGATTAGATTCACAAAAAAAATGTGTTTCAAGTAGGCTTGAACCACACATTTTTTTTTAAAAATAGATCCAACCGTTTATGATGGAGGAGTTAAGTGATATACAAACGAACAGAAGAATTATATATATAAAAGTTATAATAAAAAAAGTTATAAGTTAGCAAACTGAAATTCTCATCTTCTAAACGTCTTTTGGAACTGCGATGAAATGTTGTAGGATAAATGAAACCATCTGACCATTTAAAATAATGATTTCACATTTTTATCTGATTGAACTCAATTCTACAAATCAATGATAGTTGTCATCTTGAAGAATTTAGGCTAAGGACATTAGTATGCATTAATAGGCGATATGCGTAATTATAGGTTCCTGATTATACTTCATATAAATAAACATTTTCTAAATTGTGAATGGTCTTTATAATGAAATTATATTTTGTAATATTCACCCATAAATGTTCAACTGCTGGGCACAGGTCTCTTCGTGGAACAAATGATATACACACTCGCTTGTCCAAGGCTTTTTTGAAATCCAAAAATGGGATGATATCATGAATTAAGTCATAAATAAATGTATAGAGATGGGTGAAATATAGATTGAAGAATTAATAAGACAGAAAATGTTGTAGATTAGACTTATATTAACCATACCAATATAATGTGAAAACAAGTTTATTTTATAATTCATTTCTGTGCCTTTTTGAGATTTTTGAAAAAGTTGGAAGGTAATATTTTCAAACTGTATAATAAGGCCCCGAAGAATATCGGAGAGATTTTTATAGAACACAATAAAAATATGCACATTAGTTCAAGAAAACTGCCAAAACGATAAATCTGAAAATAAATACTTACTTTATTTCATTTTCTATATGTTTTCTGGCCAAGATTCGAACTTAAACTAAATGAGATGTGGGTACGTCAATCACTAACCTACCACGATCTTTTTAGTGTTTTGTTACTTGAGATATAAAATTTTATTTTCGTGAACTGCGGTGAGTTTTATCGCTATCTAAATAAGTATGAGCGCAAAAACCGACACTTTTGTTATTATTGGAAATTTAACCTCCAAATCGGTAATTTAAGATCGTATCTTTACTTCGTATATAAAAGGTGGAGAATAATCAGGGTCTCCGGATTTAGTTTTGGAAATTTTCTCCATTTGTTGAATTTCTTATGCCAGAAGTAACATTTTAGTCCTTGGTTCGAATTTTTACACCTCAGAGATAAAATTTTACACCTAACCGAAAAAAAATTAGAGCCTAAACAGATATTTTTGGGAAAAAATCCCAATCTGGAGGCTGACAACAATACAAGGAACGACAGTAGCCCAGTAAAAATTTAGCTCAGAAAATCTCCTAATAACTAAATGACTGAATGGCGCTAAAGACATACACGCTTTTGTAGATTTTTGAAGTTTTATTATTAGAAATGTATTTTGTTAGCTGCCAGAACTCTGGGTACCTTACCCATAGAATACGGTAATCTAAGCATTCTTAAGTCTTAAAGGATTACAGGTAGAATATAATATAACTATTTTTTCTTTATTAGGTGCTTTTTATGAATAATTAAAAAGTAGACATGTTAATCTATTTTGTTCAAGTTTTTGGCTAATTTAATTTAAAAATAATACAATTTAAAAAAGAAGAGAAAAATCTCGTGTAATACTGTAACCCCAAATATATTTGTTGTTGGAGAGGGTAGTTTAATCGATGCAGAAGCTCTTTGATGGCCTGTTCTTATACTTTACCGACGATTCGTTTGCCTTAATATTAAATTAAAATTTTAATTAGGTTAAATTTTTACATAAGCTCCATATATGTAATGTCAAAATCCAAAGGATTTTGGGGTAAGTGCATGAATAGTTGAGAGTCCCACACACGCTCGTTGCAGGTGCCTTAAGCGCTGCATTAGGCCATCCCTTGTATGGCCCGAGCATGGTGTTCAAAGGCATTCCCCTTTTTTTTGGCCAGGGGAAATCCGTTTGAGGACCAAGCCGCGACAGACACAGAAGCCTGGGGGGATATTCGCGACCCATGTGAGAGTGTGGGATTCGTCAGATCGGGGGTGACACTAGCGTGCCCGGTCAGAACCGGTGCCACGCTATTCCCACTCCCCAGTTAGGGATACCCAGTAAAAGCCCTGGGTGTTCCGTCCTGCGCCTTATGCCAGGGCTACGGGAATGGGATTCCCAGCTCCGCTGTGCCCTGGCAGGCGTGAGCCTTGCTCACTAGGCCTCTTCAATGCCAGGGGACTAAGCCCCCGGCCACAGCTAGGTCTTTTCCATGCGTGGGGCTGTCTGTAACGCGTCCCACGGGAAGAGAGATGAGCGCGCGCGGAACACTCGCGCTCTCATCTCGACGGCATGTGCGGGTGAATGAGAACCCCTATACCCCAAGGGGCCCCACCCGCATCGAAATGCATTCCCCCTGCGTCAACAAAAAAGAGTGAAGGAATAATTAGACTAGGAACCGGCCGGGCCGTGAGTGCCTCTTCAATAGATTCGATGACGGTTAGAAAATTTTTTTCGAAAACGGTCACCGCATTCCAAAACGACGTTTGATCTAAATTAAATGTAAAATTAACGAGCGTTTAACAAACGCCAATTGCCGAAATCAATGAGCGAAAGATGCGAAAGTGGTCAACGGCCTTATAAATACAATTGATCAATAATTGGTTGTTCACGCCAAACGATGGCGGTTGCATCGCTAAAATTAATTATCACAATAGCCAATTGACTAGTTGTTATGTCCGAAGTGTGTTTAGATGACGCACTTATTGCTCGAAGACGTTTAGCAAATTTTTTTATTTT
Source organism: Dendrolimus houi (assembly GCA_039645545.1). Classification (NCBI taxonomy): domain Eukaryota; kingdom Metazoa; phylum Arthropoda; class Insecta; order Lepidoptera; family Lasiocampidae; genus Dendrolimus; species Dendrolimus houi. The sequence continues at coordinate 5,023,722 of CM077125.1, forward strand.
TATTTTAAGGACTTTTGGACACGTCCATATCAGTTAGTGAATACAAAACCTTACATAAAATAATAAATAAATAAATAAGTTTTGCATGCATGAACATGCATGTGTTTAGTAATTTTTTGAAATGTAGTTCTCCCATTTAATATGATGTGATTAAAAACAATTAGTTGTGTTTTTAGTTGTGGAGGCTTTTGAATTTTTTTTATTTCTGGAGTACGGCAGACAATTTGACAGCTCAAGTGTGATGGAAAGTGATTAACGTTGCCTATGGACATTTATAACACCAAAGGTGCTAAGAATGTGCTGCTAGAGTCGAAGATGAGACTGGAACCTGACCACTGACACTGCCGGAACACAACTCAAGGTTGTTATGATGGTATGCTCTAAACCGAGCGTGGTAGCCATCCAGATGGGTAAATGCCCTACCAACTGGCTGTGGGTTGTTTTGTAACGCCTATTACGACAGGGCGCTTGGTCGCAAGAATTAGTATTTTTCTCCGTTCCTGTACGGAGCCTCCTCCAATCTTCTCTATTAATGATAGCTGTTTTACATCTGTTTACAACACGACACCCACTAGTTCCGGAATCTAATTATGGTATATCCCGTCTTAAACTTCTCTTCTCTATGCTTCCTTCAATTGCCATCCATTTATTTATCGTTTACATAAGAAAGTGTTGTGTCATAAGAAAGCGCCACACATTTTCATTCTTCTATACATGGTGTAAATAAATACTAATTAGACCCAATTTGATTTTAACAATCGAATTAAGTTTTGTTAAAGATCATGAATATATTTTAAATTTTTTCTTTCTGACCCTAGAAACGAGTGGCATTAAATTTGGTATGTGACCTTTCTGTCACAAGGATGAATATAGTATAACGCTTTTTGACCCAGTTAATAGTTTTTATGGACTAAGAATTTGAAACTCACGCGTGCTGAGCCGTGTTAAAACTCAATATTTTACAATACTTAAATTGAGCCTGTTAAATTCTATGAAAAACCATACGAGTGAACTTAAATGGTATATGGATTGATGTGTAAAACAATATTCACTCTATAATTATAAAAACATTTTTGGTATTCATCTGCTCACTTTTATTTTTGTTCAAAAGAACAATTTGAATTTGAGAAATAATCATAAATGACATTCTTTGGAAAAACTGAATAAATTTTATCTTTTTTTGATTTCAATCATACATAACAAGATAGTTAGTTAATACAAAATAAATTTAGTAACTAAAACTATATTTTATTGTTTACGAAGGACGGTTTTATCTCTAGAAACCGATCTCTACTTGACAACCTGTTGAATAAATAAGATATTGATTCAAGTGCGTTGTCTATGGGGCCGTTTACTTCAACTATATTGGCCGGGTTACTGTGCCAACAATATTGTTCATGACATCTTTACAGCAATTAGGGCAAATAGAATGATCATTAAGAAAGTGTAGTTGACGTCATGGCATACTGTAAATCGACGAGACATGTAGTAATATAATAAAACATTGGTCGAGATCTTATTCGATTGTTTAATCCTCTGGTCGTGGTAGTAATACGTTTCATATGACCTTAAGTTCGAATCCTGGTGGATAAGTATGCAAGGCTTAGATAGTTTTCTGACCTAAAATCTATTTCAATTAGGACGGTAAGGCTGACATATCCTAAACGTAACTTATAGGATTACTGTAAACTTTCCTCCGAAATAAATTTAAATTATATACTGTCCGAATGGGAAGCTCCCGAACGAATCAATTTGACGGCCTCTGTGGTTGAGCGGGCTGTCTTAGTAGGCCGAACTCGCTGGAACACTGAGGCTGCGGGTTCTATTTCTGGCTAGTAAATTTCGTAAACGATCTTTCCGTTGTTTACTGTGATCTGGCTGTCTGGGCTCGACCCCAGAATGGTCCATTGTATATGTATTACCCATATCACAAGCGTACCTTGCTTATCTTGAGGATATACATTGCGTGTGTTTGTCTGCCGAAATATTATGTATAAAAAAAATAATTTGCACTCTGACGGAACGTGAAACGAACACATTCTAGAATGTATTTCCGACAGGATTTGTTAATAGTATTTCACATTCAGTCGGATTGCAAATTGATTCATTCGGGAGCTAACCGTTCGGACACGGAAACTGTCCCGACGTTTGTGAATAATCCTACAGTATGGCGATCCAGTTTACATTACCTTAGACTCAGCATTCTACTACTAAAGTCTGGGAAATGGCTAGGCCAAATGCTTGTGGCCCTGGCACAAGGGCGAAGGATAGAACACCGAGGGACTTTCGTGGGTATCCCGGATTGCGATGTGGCAATAGCACTTCTTGCTTGCAGTGCTAGTGCCACTCCAACACGGCGAATCCCACACTCCCCATCGCGTAAAGGATTATAGGATAGGTAGTTTAGGTAGAATATAACTTAAGTTTCCTTCATTGTACTACTTTATAATTTAACGTATAATGTACAAGTTGTACCTTCTACAATTAATATATGCCTCAACAAGCTTATTTCCAGAATTACATATTACAGCTATCATCATTCATGTCCCGGTTTAATAACCTTGTAGGTCTTATTAGGGCTAATGGATTCTCTAGGACGGCCATTGACGTATTATATTGAGACACGATCTGATTCTGTCAACAATTATTAAATGATTGGTATTGCGCATTTCAGGTCCCATTGATTGTTTTTAACGGCCACATATTCTGAGAATTTGGTAGATGATACATCCTAACTATAGTGTTATAAAAGCGAATATGAGTTTATTTGTGATGTGTTCGCGCCTAACTACACAACAGTGTGCTAAGTACGAGTTTTTTTACTAATCTATAGCTGCAGTCGCCAAAGGTAGGAGGGTAGGTTTTTTTACTACTCGGTTACGTTCAATTTAATGCAATTTTGTATGAGAATCAATAACTAGCTAACTAGAAATAGTGCCATCTCGTGAACATGTAGAGAAACATAAACCGTGCGATACGAAATTGCGTTAACTTGAATGTGATCGAGTAGTAAAAAAACTCGCACTAAGCAATCAGATCCTCATAAAACTTTGCATACATATTATTAAGAGCTAGAAAAGGACAGGGTACCTAACATCTAGAAAAATTGTTATTTCCTGGGAATAGATGACGCTTTGATCGCGCTTTATTGGCGCCACAGATGCAATTCACTAACAAAAACATCGTCTTGGCCACGACAATTACAAAGTAATTTTAAAGCGTTGTTCTTACTGTTAGTTCCACTTTCATTAGATGGCGTTACGGTTATTTTGAATTAAAAATTATATTTGACATTTTTAAGGAGAGAGGCTCTTAACGGCGAGTCCTACACTCTGTCTACAAAATTTACAACGCGAGTGAAGCTGTAGGCAAATGCTAGGTTATAATTATCTTTAGTTTCATAGACATAAGTAGATATTTCTCTTTTACTGAAATCTAAAAAAGTTGGTACTTCACTTTTTAGACAGGCATGGGGTGGCACTTGAAGATCGCCTGCCTCGCGCTGGCGGTTCTACCGGTCTTCGCTAAGGAGCTCGCAGAGGTTCCCATTCGAGAGGATATTATCCAGGAATTATCTCAAGCTCCAGATTCTGATATCATTGTCTACGATGACTATAATCCCATTAATGAAGATGAAAATGGTAATTGTTTTTCTTTATTTCTTTATTCCAGGAGCTCAGCAGACAAGCAGACGGGGCCGTCGGTGGGCACCCGATGGAAAGCGGTTACCATCGCTTATGGACATTTGCAACAGTAAAGGTTCTACAAATGCGCTGCTGCTCTCTTAAGGGAGACTGGAACCTGGTCACTGATGCCGGCCGGAACACAACTTAGGTTGTTATGGCGACATACTTTAGACCAGGGGTGGTAGCCAACCAGTCGGGCAAATGCCCTACCACCTGGCTGTGGGTTTTTTTGCCGCCTCTTACGACAGGCCGCCCGGCCGCAGGAAATTGTATTCTTTCTCCGTTCCTGCACGGATAAAAATAACAATTGTTTTTAAAAGTCCGCTAATAATGCCCCTTAATAGTGGGGAGGCCCCAACCCAGCAGTGGGAAATTTCGTTGTCAGCTAATCGCAATCCACTACTCGAAGTAGGCCTCCCGAAGTCCACGCCACACATCCCGTACCTCCTCCTTCCTCATCCAGCGGCTACCAGCCACCTTCCATAGGCGGCAGCCGATCGGATGTCCGATACCACGTTTCGGTAGACGCGATCTCCACTCTAGGACTCGTTTGCTCCATCGGCCATCGGTCCTGCGACAGACATGACAGGCCATTAATTTCATGAGCTATGTCGGCTATTTTGGTTCTTGTTGGGACGCTTATATGTAAATTATTGTTATTATGTAAAATTATGTCAATAACATAAAATAGTTAGCTCGACATAGCTCGCAAAATTAGCAAGTTGAAGTGGCAGTGGGCCGGTCACGTCTATCGCAGGACCGACGGCCGATGGAGCAAACGAGTCCTGGAGTGGAGACCACGTCTCGGCAAACGTAGTGTAGGACGCCCGTCAGCCCGGTGGACTGACGATCTGCGTAAGATCGCCGGCAGGGGCTGGATGAGGAAGACGGGAGACCGGGATATGTGGTGCGTACTTGGGGAAGCCTACGTCCAGCAGTGGACTGAGATTGGCTGAAGAAGAAGAAGAAGAAGAAGATGTCAATAACATTATCCAAAAAAATACATCCCTATTTTATTAGAAGAAATAAGATATATTTATAATAAGACTCTAATTTGAATATTTTCGCATTTCGGAGAGGGAAAACCTCAGCGAGAAATGCCCTAAAAATCTCTTTTATTCAATAGTCTGCTAATAGACAAACTAGCAACCGGTCCACATGATAGTAAGCGGTTATCATCGTTCATGAATATCTGCAACAAAAGGACCCGATGCCGTGCCTACCTTGTAGAGAATTTGGATATCTGTTTACTCCCTGTTTCGACGAGCCCCATATTGGAGTGTTCTGGGAAAACCGCGGGTGTATTCATTTCACAGCTTGCAGATGTATGGTATAAAGCCCATGGCATAAATACATAAGTGCTACATAGCCCACATACAGTATACGACTTCTAACTATCAAAGAAGTGGGGATAAATTCCCAATCTCCGGCATGTAGTGCGGTATTAAAATGGCAATCAAGTACGCGGTATAAACCATCGCGCGCGTGGAGTGTGGTATCTCATGGACCGGTAGTGGAAGACGCCGACGGACCACTGCCTATCCGACCTCGTGGAGTGGTCAGGCTATTTACCCATGGCCCTGGCTGATGGAAGGGACACTGAGGAGTTTTAGTGGATATCACTGACTTGGGTGGGCAAAATATTTCTTTGGGGATACTATTACTATCCCAACGTGGCGAATTCCACTCGCTTCTACCCTCGTTACAAAACATGGCAACACGAGGAAATGGCAGTGAACAGTAAACACCTCAAATGGTAATAATTAAAATGTAATACTTCGATTTAAGCGGACATTAAATTTATAGTTTCATTACATTTTGCAGCTATTGTACCAGAGGGAGGTTACGGAAGGCCAACAACAGGTAAGGGTTTTGCCAGTGATTTCCTTTCACACATATAGATACGCACATTGTATATTTTTATCATTTAAGATGGGCAAACAAGCAGACGAGTCACTCACCACATCCTGTAGGCGTATTTTTTATTACATGAGTTTAACGGGCAGGCAGACGGCCCTCCTGAAGGAAAGCGGTTACCATCACCTATAGACATTTGCAACACCAACTTCTCTCTAAAGGGAGACTGGAGCCTGGCCACTAATGCCAGAATACAACTTAAGGTTGTTATGGCGGTACACTCTAGACCAGGGGTGTTAGCCATCCAGATGGTCACCTACAACATTCTAGGCTTATATAAATAAGCACAAGACAGACATAAATGTGTTGCCCACCTTGAGACATTTGTTTAGTATCGGCACGGAGGAAGAATATTTGCATCTTATAGCTTCTCTTCTTTTTCATGAAATTCTTCATGTTTATTATATATCCATAAAAACTAACTCGCGTATCTATAGTACGGCCACGTTTTACAGAACGGCTAGTAGTCAATACAAGGGATGTCGAAAATCGCGCGAAGTGGAGAAGAAAAAGTAGGAAAGCGGACCCTGGGCGTCGAAGCGATCGCTCCAAACGCCTTTCGATAACAATGGCCGCCCACAAAAAATAAAAAGTGGACTGTACTTTCAACCACACTCATCTATTTTTATGTATTTCGATGCGCTGAATCCGAATCTGGGGTTAATTTGATCCATATATCCTCAAAATTTTGAGGTCGTATAGACCAAACAGACCCTGACATGATGAAGGTCAGACTAGAGAAAAATTTCACATTACAAAAGTTTAAAATGACAGGAGTTTATAAGCAAGAGGGAGGGAGAAAAAATCAAGTAAACAAGAGCTTGATCAAACTTCGTGATTTTATTATTTGCACAATTATTCACAAATGTTCATTTTCTAAAAAGTCCATAATTTTCTGTTGTGCGTGCGACTTCAGTCTATCACTGTCCAATGAATTTTCGATAGTGGTGGGAGCTGAAAAGAAATCGTCTCTTGTGTCGGTTCTGAGGGCGTAAAAGTGTAGGCTACCCTACGCTTCTACGCCCTTAGAACTGACACAATTAAATTATTCTTCGAAATATAGAGAGTAGGGAAGTTCGATATTCAAATTATTGCATATTGGCCGGCAATATACTATTATTTCAACTTCAAATTACAAAGGGGACCAATTGATATTGATTATATTCAATTTATCAAGTATTTTTCAAGGAATAGGGAAAAATTTCAAATTAACGAGCTCTGGACTGCTCGGGACTAACAGAGCGTCAAATTATCAAGAGTTGACTGTATTTATAAAGGAACTTTGATTGAAAAAAGGTTTTTTTTAAATTTAGTTTCAGTTAAAACTCCACCACGCCGACCTGCACCTCCAAGTCGAAGTGAGAAACAGTTACATTACTTTTTATTCAAATATTAACATTTATTCGATAGCGTAAGCTTTAATTATTTAGGTTACAACTCTGTATCTTACTAGAACTAATACTTCTAGGTTACAAAATTCAAACGATGGTAAGGAAAGTGAAAGAATAGTAAGATTTAGGAACCAGCGTGAAAGAGCTGTTACTGTTTACTAAATCTATATTGTATCTTACTAGAACTTACTTAGGTTATTTCAAACGATGGTAATCTATAATGAATATAAGATTTACTAAAGAGCTGTTACTGTTTACTAATTTTACTTTTAGTAATCTATAAAATTCAAAACTAATACTTCTAGGTTACAAAATTCAAACGATGGTAAGGAAAGTGAATGAATAGTAAGATTTAGGAACCAGCGTGAAAAAGCTGTTACTGTTTACTAACCTTTTATTTTACTATTTAGTAATCTATATTGTATCTTACTACAACTAATACTTCTAGGTTACAAAGTTCAAACGATGGTAAGGAAAGTGAATGAATAGTAAGATATAGGAACCAGCGTGAAAGAGCTGTTACTGTTTATTAACCTTTTATTGTACTATTTAGTAATATATATTACATGGTTACAGATATTTTAATAGTATGCACCTAGCTGTAAACTTTGTATTCCAAATAAAATAAATAATTATTCTGGGCTCTAACAACAAATTCTCTGTCACATTAAACCTCTACGTATAGAGGTTTAATGTGACAGTGATTCCTATGATTTGGAAGCTTTTTTATCACCAAAGATCAGGGCCGTCTTAAGCGTATTGGACATCGGAATGCGAAAATTGTTTTGCGTCCACTCAATAATTAATTTGTCATGTCTGTCTGTCTTTAGGTCACAGTCATTTTTCTCAAAAGCAACTGGGTTTATATGGATGATATTGACAGGAAGATGTAGTCTGTATGACGCTATACATAAGTGTAGTATATTTATAATTTAAGTGTCGTTAGTCAGATCTTGTAAAATAATGATGTTCTTTAATGCCTTTATATACTGAAATCCATCGGCTTGCGCCCCTTGGGTTTCTGCGCCCGGGTGTCACGCACCCCTTGCACCCCCGGCTAGAGACGGTCCTGACAAAGATAACCTTTCTTTTATACTTCCCTATAACTTTCCATGTCACTGAACATTCCAATTTACACGCTATTATAGCACTTTGATCGATTTCAGGGCTATGTAGCCATTTTGGAAAATACCTCACAAAACCGTTACATCTATATTTTATGCGTGTGTCTATTTTTTTGTCATCAACTGAGAATATGTATAATATAATTAATGTAATTTGGCAGAAAGATATACTTGTAGGATATTGAGTGGTTTTAAGCAAAAACTGTGGGTTTGTGTAGAAAATCTCATTTGTCTATAAAGTGGGATTTTTTGAGGTTCCTCAAAACCTCCTCGATGGCGTCAGTCAAAGATCTCATCAGATTAATTTAGGTGAGGCTTCTGTTACTGAAGATTATTTTGAAACTTGAGTAGTCATGAATTCTTGATATTGTCTAGATTTACACAACGTGCAGAACCATCGGCAGATGGTAGGGTATCTGCCCGTCTGGATGCCTAGCACTTCTGGTCTAGAGTATGCCACCATAACAACCTCGAGTTGTGTTCAGGTATTAGTTACCAGGTTCCAGTCTCCCTTTAGAGAGCAGCTGCACATTGGTAGCACCTTTGTTGTTACAAATGTCTATAGGCGATGGTAACCGCTTTCCATCAGATGGGCCATTTGCCTGTCTGCTGAACTCATGCAATAAAAAAACATACTTATTTGAAAAGAAGAATAAATATGTAAAAGTCCTTTTCTAGGATTTGTGATTGAGTAATTTAAGTCCATGCCCGTTTAGGTTACTGGAGCGCAGAGATCCCGGATTCAATACATGACATAATAAATTTCGTAAAACGAACTTTTCTTTATTTATTATGGGTTGGGTGGTAGAATCGGTTTTATCGTTGTCTCCTGTATCATAATACCAAAACCATATAACAAGCGGAACGTGCATAGTTTGCGGATACATAAAGGCGTATGTTTGTCTGCTGATAATTTATTTATTTATACTTCATTGACGCATTTAGCACCTTCGAGCCCAAAATGCATAGACGTCGGTCGCACCTGGTCAGAAGGCGAGAGCTGGAAGCGGGACAACTGCACTTTGTGCCAGTGCTTCGCTGGTCGGGTCAACTGTTCCGTCTTAGCCGCTTGTTTGACAAGTAAGTTTCACGATTCTTTCCCGAATTGGTTGCTAGATACTAAATTTGGGTGTGATTTGACAGATATTAGGCTTTAAGTATCTTTATGGCATCAGTGAATCTATGTAAAAAAAAATACGACGTATTAGTTCAGTAGAGGTAGATAGTTGGAAAACTCTTTCTTGTTCACCACATACACATAAAGCAAACAATTTAGAGTAATATCATGTAAAGACAGAAACAAAGGGCGATCTCATCGCTTTGGAGTAATTTCTTCTGTTCTTGGAATCTAAAAATCAGAGGGAACTATTAAACAACTTGTTTATTATTGTAATGTCTTATTTGTATTAGTTATTACTTCTAATTGGTTTTTAGAGCTCTGTAGCCATTTTAGTAAAAACAAAAGCCTTTTGAAATCATTATATCTGTCATCATATCCAAAACTTACTGGGTTTGTATAGATGAAAATTGGTAGCAAAATGTAATACTAACATGCAGTATAGTATATATATTCTCTTGTCAAATATAGAATCAAAGTATATATTATACCGTGACTGTTACTGTCGAAATTAGGCGTGCACGCTTCATAGATTATAAATTTTATGTTATTAATTAAGAGGATTTCAAGAAATTTCTTTACAATGCAATCACGCTGATTAAACACCCTTAAACCGCTTTATTGCTTGGCGTGCAGGTGGCATTCTAAGAGTGCTCAACACTGTTCTTTACAGCTTTACAATGTCGTTGTTTCTTCTCGGGTATATTGCGAATAAATGAGGTCGGCTCGGAGAGTGGAGGGCCGGTTGTGTCTCGGTTGTGATAAATGTATCTTGAAGTGATTTCGAAATTATAATAATTTTATTTATTACTAATGCGTGTTTAACGGTTTTGACTGATTAATAATGATTTAGACTTGTTGTAACTCTAGCTGTAACTGCTATGAATTTTTAATCTACATTTGATTGAATGCCCCGTGATAGGTAACAATACTACATATTATATAATAGCGCAGTTTAATTCGTTAGAATTATTAAAAATAGGAATTTCTGCCATAGCGTGTCGGTATCCTTAGACAGGTTCTTTGAAATATGACCTATTTGTGGTTCAACTGTTTTTTGGGGTTTTGTGACCAAACGACAAAAACGGTGGGCCTTGACCTATCCGCAACCCTTTCTTGTGGCCAAATTGATACATCTGATTGATTTTTTTATACAACAGCACCAGTCCCTAACCGCACAGTCTATAACGCTGGTGCTCAACCTACGTCTCCAGTACGAGGCGTAATTGGTCCTCATGGCGACGACGGACCTTCCGGTCCCCCAGGGATGCCTGGAGTCAATGGCATTCCAGGAGCTCCAGGAATACCGGGACCCTCCGGACCAATGCCCGATGTGAGTGCATTGCTATTGTGTATTTTAATTAATATGAAATATTTATTTTAAAACTTAGTAAATATTGAAAGAAAATCTTAATTTATAATTATATTCTCATTCAACTCTTTTAGGTACAAGAGCCATTTAAGGCTTTTGTTTTGATCGCCTTTTCTTTAATACAGGTTCAATAGGTAGGTACATTGTAGACAGTCAAACTCGTGATGTTAAAAGCTCTTAATCTAAATGTTTTGTAAATCGAGTAAAGAAACTCAATGTAGTAATCATTCGGCAATTGTAATAAAGGATGTTTGTTTTAGGTGATCGCATACTTGGCTCAATTGGCGGCCACGTCTGGCGGAGACAAGGGTCCGGCCTTCGATCCCTATCAGTACATGCAAGCTTCAGTTGGTTCGCCGGGCATCAGGGGAATACCCGGTAATAATCTATTGACCTTCAATCTACATAATTATTTTAGATTATTTAAGACTATTGCAAAAAAAGGTTCTTTTGGGACTACGAAAACTTAAACTTTATGATTTAAAATTGTAATAAAAACTCTCCGCAACATCAATCACGTGTTGAATTTTATTTCTTAAACAAAATTTGTACATTGCAGGCCCACAAGGCCCGCCCGGCCCGCAAGGATTTCAAGGCCCGAGAGGAGAACCGGGGGAACCTGGACTTCCAGGTCCGTTAGGACCACCCGGAGAAAGAGGACCACAAGGATTACCTGGGAAAGATGTAAGTGTAACTGACTTTATATGAAAAAGTGACTTTTGCGCAGCTAAAAGCATAAAAGAAGAATACTGAGTGGAAGCTTAGGGCATATAATAATGGCCTAAGCATCGAAGAAGAACAATATCTTATTCCACGGTATAATATTCGCTCAGTACCAAATATAACTAGATTTCTTTTATGGCGTATGTACAGTAGATAGGCTGACACCCCACCTGATAAAAAGTGGATACATTTGCAACACTAGAGGTGTTGCAAGGAGATTGTAAGGCGCTGCTGCTGGCGATAGTTTTTTAAAAACCTAATATCGTAGCGCTCGGGGAAAACCTTAGCTGGGAACTCATTCCAAATGCATGCACGGTGCACGCATGGTGGGGATGTGTAAAAAGTAGCACCATAGCGAATACTACTCTCGCTTTTTGATATCTTATTATTTAAAACATTTTTAGAACTTTCGAAATTCGTAACTTTTTATTATTGGACTCATTTAGCTTAAAAAACTAGTTTTAGAAAGACTTGTGATACCATGTAGTCATGTAGGATTGAGTTTTTAGAGTTATATTCTTTACTGGTGTTTTTCCTGGATTTTTTGTTACACGAAAAAGTGGCCATAACATGTATAATGTACTTAGGTTGTTGCATAAGTCGACGCCGTCCTGTTTAATAATAGCTTTCATTCATTGTACGCATAGTTCTTTTTAATTTTCATATTATATAGTTTAAACGAAATATACTGTTGGTCTATGAGCTACTGATTTAACTTTTAGTTTGTTCCATTACGTATCAATGGTTTGTTTTTGGTCAACAATTAAATTGAAAATGTTTGTACATAGGGTTCTCCAGGAGAAGACGGTGAACCCGGTCCCTCAGGTGCAACTGGCCAACCAGGATCTCGAGGTCTTCCCGGTGTACCGGGCATCCAAGGTCTAAAGGGCCATAGAGGTTTTGATGGCAAGGACGGTTCTAAAGGAGAACAGGGTCTTCCTGGAGAGAAAGGGCCTACTGGTTTACCTGGGCAAATGGGTCCAGCTGGACCTGTGGTATGTACTAGTTTTTATAAATATTTTATAAACACATTAAACTACAATGTAAAATAATGTTTGAGAGTGAATTCAACTTATACCGTTGGTAGGGCTGTGTGAAATGCCTGATTATAGTGAAATAATTATAGCTTGAAAAGTATATTTTATATTATATAAAATCATTAAATTTACAAAATTATCATGGTTAGTGGTTAACCATCATAAGGGTATAGGTATACGGGTAGCAATTTCAAAACATGTATTATAATTATCCTTATTTGTTTAAAAGGGTCCCATAGGTCCTCGAGGTGAACGTGGACGCGAAGGTCCATCTGGACTACCCGGTATGAGAGGAGTTGACGGATCGCCCGGTGTACCTGGTTTAATCGTAAGTGAACTTAAATGTCTGTTATACATAAATTATTTACATAAAATACCAATTACTTTTCTTAAGTTCTTATTAGATCTAAACACGTGATTGATTCTTTAAAACGTACTTGTTTTAATGAATCAATTATGTATAACAATATTAAACAGTGGTACTTGAAGATCATATTAATTACATACTTCTGTTGTTTATAAAAAATAAGTTGTATCTAATTACATTATCATAGAAGAAAAAACAGTTGAAAAATACAGCACTTAGCAGTTTTTATATTCTATTGTTTAAGCTCAAGACCAATACGTTGTACTATTTGGAAGAACTGGACTTTTCATTAAAACTAAATATTTAATAAACTATTTATTTTTCAGGGTGATGTTGGCAAACCAGGCTCTCCAGGTTTCCCAGGGGCACCAGGTCTTAAAGGAGAGCAGGGTGCTTCAGGACCAAAAGGTAGTCAAGGAATCCAAGGACCCCGTGGTGAAGCCGGTCGTCCGGGTATACCTGGTGAAGCAGGTGCTCCAGGTTTAGCAGGGAGAGATGGGATTCCTGGTGAGAAAGGTATACACGGTCAAGCGGGACCAGCCGGACCTCAAGGGTTTCCTGGTCCTCGAGGTACACCAGGCGTAGCAGGTGATCCGGGTATATCAGGAGCAAAGGGAATGCCGGTATGTGACAGTGATTTAGATCTAAATTTATTATAAGAGCAACATTTATATTTTATAAAAATATTCTATTGTACAAGCGTAGTTTGCTGACTTTTACAATTTAACCTTTTTTAAGTCTATGTAATTTTAATAATTTCTTTTTATAGTACAGTTATATTAAGAATTAATTTAACTCCAGATTCTTACTTCTCATTGAACTATTTAATTTTATTTTATAAATTTTGGTTTCTGTGTAAATAAAGAACAAATTTATTTTAATCTAAAGGCCATGTCATTTTTGCATTTGTAATCATGTTATCATGTTCTATATTTTATTCTTTAGGGTCAACCTGGTGAAAGGGGATTAAAAGGTGACTCAGGAGCTAGAGGGGAAACGGGTGCATCGGGACCTCGAGGTTTACCCGGCAGTCTTGGTCCAGAAGGAAAACGTGGTAAACGGGGATTACGAGGGCCGGCCGGTAATGTTGGACCTCCAGGTGAAAGAGGTTCTCAAGGCATGAGAGGTGTGCCTGGTCCAGACGGACCTATGGGCTTAAAAGGACAACCTGGAGAACGGGGTAGTGTAGGTTTACCTGGATCTAAAGGAAGTGCAGGTGACCCTGGTAGGCCGGGACCTCAGGGCTTGCAAGGTCTAAGAGGACCTATTGGTAGGCCTGGAGTTTCTGGAAAAACAGGGCCACTAGGCGAAAGAGGCATACCTGGTGCTGATGGTAGACCTGGAGAACAAGGACCCCAAGGCTTGCAAGGACAACCTGGATTGATGGGAAGCCCGGGCGAGAGAGGACTTCAAGTGAGCTTAATTAATTTAGTTTTAGAATCAATAATAATAATAGATTCTTTTTAAACTATGAAATTACACTAACTTAAAAAAATACAATTAAAAGTTTTTGGATTTTTAAAAATTATTATTATTTCAAAAATATGTTTAATTGTGTTATACAGAACACAACAAGTATTCGGATAAGCTTTCTGTCGTGTCAAATACTTTACAACTTACAGTAAAGACCTTTAGCTTGTTTGCCAATATTGTCTGAAGAATAGTGTGTTGGTCAAGTTCTTTAGCTGCTAAAGAATCTTAGATGTTGACTTGGCTTAAAAATTTTTATGTTTTAACCTAACCGATAGTAAACTTAGTCTATGTAAATCTGGTCTATGTACGATTTTAGGGTGAACCAGGAAAAGATGGTGAACCCGGCCAGCAAGGTCCAACTGGGCCAAAAGGCGACGCGGGTCGTGATGGTAGCCAAGGAATTCAAGGACCACAGGGAGCTCCTGGTTCATCTGGTGAAAGAGGTCCACCTGGACCGTCGGGACCTACCGGCTTTCCGGTAAATTTTCTAAAGTTATAAAATTACTTCAATTAAACTCCTGCTTATTGGTCTCTATGGGTTAGTATCATAGACAGATAAGAAGATAAGTTCTTTTATTTGTTTGGATGTATACGCTTACTCATTTTGTAAAGTTTTTCTCATTGGAATAATTATTCCAAATGGATTGTCAATGCTTAATTTTCCAAATTATGTTAGTACTAACTAATTTAACAACCTTGGGTGATTTAGTTAAAAATCAAATTATTGATATTGACTTCTTAAAATAGGGCATGCCAGGTGCAGTGGGTCTCCCAGGATCTTCTGGTAAAGACGGTGAGCCTGGTGTAGCTGGACCTCAAGGACAACCTGGACCTTCGGGTCCTCGGGGAGAGAGGGGCTTTCCAGGAGAAAGAGGGCAACAAGGTGCACCAGGAACAGCTGGTGAAAAAGGTGATGCCGGAGACCAGGGAGCTGATGGACCCCCAGTAAGTTGAATTAAAATATTTCACTTTACAGATAAATAGATGTGTATGTAATTTTTTATTGTACTTTTTGAATTTGTTGTTCAGGGTCCCGAAGGGCCACGAGGCAGTAAAGGTCATCCCGGACCCATAGGTGCTATGGGTATGCCTGGACTCAGAGGTGCAACTGGTGTTCCAGGAGAAAAGGGCGAAAGAGGCGCTATGGGTCCCCAAGGAAATGATGGCCCTCCAGGTAATTTTATATTACTTTTGTTTTTTTTTCGAGAATTAATCTGGGTCATATTATGTCTTTAAGTTTTATGAGTCCAGTACACCCACCATGCTCGTTCCAGGTGGATTGGTTACATATTAGTAATCTCTATGTGCAGGTTAAGATTATTCTTCAACCTTATCTCACTGATATTTATGTCACTGAGTAACAACCATAAGCATTTTAGCAGTTTAAATTTTATTAAATATTTTTTTACAGATCTGACACTAAATACTTTTCGGTTACAGGTCGTCAAGGAGAACAAGGTCCACAGGGTCCTGTAGGACCTGTAGGTCCACCTGGTGAACCCGCAGAACGGGGTGAACCTGGAATAGCTGGTGTACCTGGTGAACCTGGTACGCCAGGCTCTCCAGGAGAACGAGGTCAACCGGGCTTACAAGGCTCACCTGGGTTATCTGGACCTCCAGGCTTAACTGGCATGCCAGGTTTGAAGGGAGATCGAGGATATTCTGGAGCGAAGGGCCAACAAGGTGCCACTGGAAACCCGGGTGAGGAGAGTTTTACATTCTGCCCGATACTTATGTATAAACTTATTTAACAGTTTGATAGTTTTTTTTTTATAGGTTTGAAAGAGATCAAACAGAATTTTATCATGTTATTCGGTGCCTATACATATATTATGTACTTTTGATCACTTCAATGAAATTAATGTGATACTTTTCATTCCGGAAAATACAATGTTTTCGTGGAATACAAATCTAAACTTTACACAAGATTTAAAACAGCGGAAGAAAGAGAAATAATATCATACATATAATGTTATCGGATGTCTAAAATTTACTTCCGTTATTTAGGTTTCCCAGGAGAATCAGGTCTGCGAGGGTTACCAGGTATAATGGGCGCTAAAGGTGCTAGAGGCGAACTGGGACATAAAGGAGAACCTGGACATGCAGGATTACCAGGAAGACCTGGAGATTTGGGACCTCCGGTAACTACGTTATATTCATATTTTTGATTTCTGTAATAATGATGACATTAAAAGTGGCGAAGTTACCTTATTCCATGCTCTTTTAACTGTATTTGTTAAGAGACCTTGTAAAGTTGCGCTATTCAAGGAATAATATTCTTTAATATTTCTTTTTATATTTACAGTTTTTGACAGAAATTTCGGATAAAGTAATCGGTGTGTAGCACAAGGCTTAAAACCATCCGATGAATCAATATACCAAGTCTGTATTGTAATGTGAAAGTAATTTATTTGTATATTTGTGCTTTCTTCAAGACTGGGGAGAACGCATTGATTATTATCATAAAATTTTGTACAATGTTCTATCGTCACCGAGACTTATATGGTGTACCTACTTCATTATTTTAATATATTAATGATAATAATATAAAGTATAGTTTAAATTTTCGGAAGTGACGTGAGATAACCTGAAGTGATAAAAATCATTGATTTTATTGTCTACTTTCGATAACCAGTATGATTAAAGACTACTTTTTGCCCCAGAAAATAATATGATAGTTTTGAGAAAAAGGACCAAACGTTTACGCGCGTTTTTCCATACGAAACATTCAAGTAAATACATATTTATATAAATGTTAATTTTTATATTATATTCTTCTTGGGAGCGATGAGAAATGGCGTTCAATTTAAAATCGTACTCTATCGACTTCAGGGACCACAAGGCAGTCCAGGTCAAGCAGGAACTCCCGGAATTCCTGGTGCTAAAGGAGCAACGGGAGACTCGGGAAGACCTGGACCAATAGGTCCTATTGGCTTAACTGGATCGCCAGGACCTGAAGGCGCAAAAGGCGAAAGAGGCAGCGAAGGTGAATCTGGAAGTCCAGGATTGATAGGACCTTCGGGTCCCCAAGGAGAACGTGGACCTGTTGGATTGCCAGGTGTTGTGGGAGCACCTGGTCCGCAAGGATTAAGAGGAGCTCAGGTATGAAATTATTACGATGTTTTTCTAATATAGCGATAACACGAGAAATATAAATGTATATACATTTTTATAAATCACATACCGTACATACATAGTATGTACGGTATGTGATTTATAAAACATACATACATAGTAATCAAATTTTTCTTATTAGTTTAGTATTTACAATAACTTTTAATTATTGTAAACACATAAAGAATCGCTGTAGGGACCGAGGAGAGTTGTGACATAGTTGATTTCTCGGAACCTACGACCGTTAATAATATGAAAACAATTCACATTTTTTGTTTTTGCGATGCGCTATTTAACCCAGTGCGAACCAATGGCGTATGGGAAGTGCTTTTGACTCTATGACATTTGCATACAAAAAATTGCAAAAAGTAAAATTCTTCATAATAATTTTGATTACATATACATTGCTATGTATTATGTTTGCATCTTTATGATATTTTTTATCGTATAGTTTAGTTTTTCAAGTTTCGTAGCTTAGTAATGTTTTTTTAGGTTGGCATCTTATTTATAAATTATGAATTATTATTCTGATTGGTTCACAAATTTTTGCACCTAGGCGAGTTGTGACAGCTTGTCACAACTCTCCTAATTAACCGACTTCATTTGTTTGTTTTTCTGGCAGCTTTTTCGTACGGTATGATGTTGCATGCTGCATTGCCGTTTCTTAGATTCAGAATGCTAATTATAAGAAGGACGGATAATATGATAAATTGACATTACTAAGGCTAAAATTTATGAACTGTGCCCTTTTAAGTAGTCAGGCTAACATTACATACTCATAGAATTGCCGCATACTATTCCAATGTCAACTAGGTACATTTCCTTGCAGTCTTAAGTATAAAAAGGCATATCAAGTTAATTTAGATGTCAAACGATTACCAACACACCTACCAAATATGAAATTACTACCATAGAGAAAGGAGTTTAAGAAAGTAAGAAAGAAAACTAATCAGAAAAGTATCGTTTATGAATAAGAAGAAGCAGAAAATGATAGGTTTTGCTTTTGTTACTTTGAACCCTTTGTCAAGCAAATCAAAAGGGTTCAAAGCCCCGAATTTCAAGGCTGGTCTCACATAAAGGGGCTCGGATATATCTATAATAATTGATTCTCAGATTAAACTTTGGTTTTTAAACTGATTTATATACAACAGGTCTCAGAAAGATGCCATACTATATTATTTAGGATATTAATGTTTTTTTTTATGTTAATATTACATTTTATTATCGTTCGTACATAAGTGTCACAACTTACCTTGGTATTCGTCACAACTTACCTCGGTATTAGGAGGGTTGTGACACGAGGAGTAGTTTTTGTTTTTGTACATTTTCTTAGAAACCTTAACATTGTCATTAATTTTGATGATTCTTTCTTAAAATCTATAAATTAAGCTACGTTGACTTATAGATCTCATAGATGTAGAATGTTTCTGGATTGAAATATGTTAGTTAAAGTAAAAATTGACACAACTCTCCTCGGTCTCCCCTAATCAACAAATTAAAATTCTCTTGAAGATTTTTAAATAATTTTCAGTGCCGTATAATTTCATACATACACAATTACATACACGTGTAATGTATACAACCTTGAGTTTTGTTCCGGTATTAGTGACCAGGTTCCAGTCTCCCTTAAGAGAGCAGCAGCGCATTTGTAGCACCTTTGTTGTTGCAAATGTCCATAGGCGATGGTAACCGCTTTCTATGAAGTGGGCTGTCTGCCTGTCTGCTGAACTCCTGCAATAAAAAATATAAAAAAAACAAATAAATAAAAAAAAAACGTGTAAATTAAAATGTCATGAATACTATTTTAATTTAATTTAATTTTAAAATTTTGTGTTGTAATTTTATATGGGTATTTTACTGCCTGAAATAAAGAAATTATTATTATTATTTCGTCGAATAATATACATTGATAATTAAATTTCATATATATCCTTTCATAAAAATATTTTTTGCTCTCAGGGCGAAAGTGGTGCTCCAGGTAAACCGGGAGCAGACGGCGCCCCTGGTCCATCTGGTACCCCCGGATTACAAGGACCTCCGGGACCTATGGGTGAGCCTGGCCCTGAAGGAAGACCTGGGAAACAGGGCCAGCCAGGTATATCTGGAAGAACTGGAGATAAGGGACCTGTGGGACAACCTGGTGCAGCAGGACCGGCAGGACCACCTGGCATGCAAGTAAGTGGTTATTGTAAAAATATGCATACATAACAGTAATTGTGAAACAAAAATATATCAATTTATATTTAATCTCAGTTTATTATTTCACAAAATAATAAACTAAGATTGGTAAATTATTATTCACAAAATAATAATTGGCGATCTAGCGAGGTAACGTAGCCAGCCTTCTATGAACCTTTGATGACCTAGGCTCAGTATTCTACTTATAGTCTTAAGGGATTATAGGTAGAATATAATATAAGCTAAGTTTCCTTTATTGTACTAGTTTATATTTTTATTATTAACTAGCTGACCCGGCAAACTTCTTATCGCCTTCTCTTCCCTGGACTTCCACAAATAATTCAAAACCAAAATTTGCTAAATCAGTCCAGCCGTTCTCGAGTTTTAACGAGACTAACGAACAGCAATTGATTTTTATATATAAGATTAAATTTAAAATTATATATTCTTTTGGGAATAATAAATCTTAACAATTTTATATACAAGAATAAATTATAACGCTATTTCTATAAAAATGTAACATTAGTTTCACAAAAATTATCGTCTTGTTTATCAACGGGTTAATTTTTATTGTAACTACAATATACAAAACTCTTTAGGGACCGCAAGGTTCATCAGGTCCACCGGGACCAGCAGGTGAAAGAGGACCTCGTGGTGAGACTGGTCAACCTGGTGTGGACGGACCTCAAGGCCCTTCGGGCAAGCAAGGTCCTCCAGGCCTCGATGGGACTAAGGGTGAAAGAGGTGAATCAGGAGCTGATGGAGCGAAGGGTCATGCCGGATTACCAGGTCTACCCGGCCTAGTTGGAGCCCCTGGAAGGCAAGGTGACAGGGGTCTTCCTGGTACAATGGGACCGCCTGGCAAGGATGGAGATGCTGGTACAAGAGGTAAGTTAAATATTTTATTAGGTAATTAGAGAGATCATGACCTACTAATGTGTTGTATTTAAATCAGGTTTACAACCCTTAATATTTATAATGTGCCGATCGTCATGATTATGAACTTAAAGTAATTTACATTGCTGTACCTATAATTGCTATGTTAAGTATTCTTCAGTAGTAGATTCTACGTCTAAGCTTAATAATTTTTAGGTACACCAGGTCGCGATGGAAGTCCTGGGCCTCAAGGCCCGATTGGTCCCCCTGGAGGCCGCGGTCCAACCGGAGAATCTGGTCGTCATGGATCCCAAGGACCCCCTGGCCCTCCGGGTCCACCTGGTCCACCCGGTGAAGGGTTGGCTTACGATGCTGCTGCTATTGCTGCGATGCTCCGACAAGGTATTCCCTATATAACCTCATTTATATTTCTTAATAAGACATTAGAGTTGGTGTTTTTACCTGTAAGAGATAGTGTCCCAGTCATATCTACAAATACAATCAGAAGTCGTGGTAGCGTATTGGGTAGCGCACGTGTCCCAAATTCAAAGGGCGCGGGTTCGATCCTGGCCGGAACGCACCACTTAGGCAGTTTTCTGACCGAATGTGCATATTGTTACAATTACCAAGTGCCAATAACGGTGAAGGAAAACATCGTGATGCAACCTGCATATCGAGATAACCGATGTTTCAAACCTGCCAAGCCGCCCGGGACGAGCGTGGCGGGTATACTGTCCGTTCCGCTATAGAGGGAGGCCCGAGCCCAGCAATGGGACATTTATGGGCTGCTAATATTATTATATCTACAAATGAAATATCTGAAACTAATTAAAATTCCGTCAAGCCGGTTCTGAACCAGTTTCAATTTATTGTTAACAGACTTCAAAAAAGGAGTAGGTTCTTTTTAGTCTAAAGATTCGGTCACTGTTTGGTAACCATTTTATAATCATTGTGATCGGGTATCGGTAATAACGAACTTATAAGAGATACATAATAGGTGATTCCAAAATGTACTTTTTTATTATCTTACTTAATGTTTGAATAAAACTGTTAATTCTTAAAAGGTTCGGCCAAAGGCCCAGATCCACAAAACGACGATCCCAATTCACTCCCTGCAAGATTCTTCAAAGACGACATGACTCCAAAGCAACGAAAAGAAGTTGTGATGAAGGCGTACGAACGACTAAAGGTTTCTTTAGACAAATTCCTTAAGCCTGACGGCTCGAAGGACGCCCCAGCAAAGACTTGTGGTGACATTAAGCATCATTATCCTGATTTCGAGAGTGGTGAGTCCGATATCCTTAAAATCAATAGTTTCCTTATTTATTGAAAACAGTGATTCTGAACTACTTTTGTAAGGGAAAAATATTTAAAATTGAATCTGCGACTTTATTGTATGCTAGCTATTGGTTGGAAAACTCAAGTTTGTGAAAGTTTATAAAAGGAAAACTGAGGATACTGTTGCAAGAACTGCTTTAGTCTAGATTTTTTTTAACTGTTCTTATGTGAGTGGTAACTACTATAATACTAATATACTTTTCATTTCTCATATTCTGAAAGTAAGCTTCGAGTTGACTGATCACAGGGATGAAAAGAGTACTTTTCGTCGCTGGGAAACGTTTTTCCCTGCTGTCAAAAAATTTAAAACTATGCCAACCATAGATAATACATACGATTTATGTCCCAACTTGTATTCACAGCCACTGTTAAATCGTGGCATAAATTTTAATAAAAAATATCAACATTTTGTAACATAATTTTGTACTTATAAATTCACATTACACTATACTTATAAATTAATTTTCACTAAATTATTACTTAATTTGGAATTTTTTAGTTAAATATTTACTGTCTATCATCAGTGACAAAAATACTGGCTGGTAGAATGCCACAGAAAAAGAAATTTACTTGACGTTTCATATGTGACGTATTAAATGAGTTGATCAGATTTACATACGCATTTAACACTTGATTTTATTAGAACACTAATTCTTTGTTTAACTAAACAGTTTTTATTTAATTTTCTCATATTTGAAATGAAAATTAGTGTGTTAACCTCGGGTGAAAGGCCTATTTAGGCACTCGCACTATTAGCGCCCTCGTTACGCTCGTGCGCCAAACCATCTCATGCCTAAATGGGTTACTTTCATCTCTCGTGTAACAATCTATTATTACTAAAGGTCTTAGTTAGCAAAAACATTTTCGAAGTTATTAGGCGTTTAAGATCAATCTTATTAGAAGTCGTTTTTATCCAGCAATCAACAAGTAGGGTGAAGATGATTGCTAATATCTCGTGTAACGTTTAAGTGTACGAGCACATATGTTCAAGTAAAGGTAAGAATTAAAATCTACTTTTCCTTCCATTAGGCCAATACTGGATCGATCCAAACGGCGGTGACATGAATGACGCTATTTTAGTCCATTGCGATATGGAGAGTGGAAGCAGTTGTATTTACCCTAAGCCGATGCAGTCACAGGATATCACTTACAAGGGTACAGAGAATGAAGCTTGGTTGAGTGAAATGGAAGAAGGTTTTACGGTAAGCAATGTTTTTCCGCTCTGTTTTCAATTTATATATAAAGTCAAATTAAATAATAATTACGTTTTATGTATGACGCGTGTTTTTTGGGAAATTTCTTAAATGACGTACAAATAATAATTAATTATTACTTGTAACTTGCCATATTATTGTAATTGAAGTGTACCAGTGATAGAACTCAATGACTTTTGTTTTCTTCAGCGTAAACAATATATTAAATAATTAAACGAAACTTATGTATATAAACGTAACATAATTAATTAAATGTAAAATTATAAATTCACATAATTGAGATCGCTGTCAGCGGGAAGCGTGCGCAGAAGGCCGGCTTCATTGCCAAGTTATATAGCAATGCTAATTCTCTAGGCAAAATATGAACTACCCTTCTGATCACGGGTAGTGTCAAAGAGTTTCTTACAAATGTCTTTAAAGAAACTCTTTGCCGATGGACCCCACAACCCTAATGTTTCAACGAAACTTATTTCGTTGAAGTTGGGCCAAAGCTGTGATAGTTTCACGCACTCGTCTGTCCCAAACTCAAATGACGACTGTTCAAATTCTGAAGCATGCACAACTTAAGTGGTTTTGTTATTTGAATATACAATACTAGCGGTTTCGGCAAACGTTGCCCTGCCCTGAAAAAATAATAATCTAGAACCCGATTCCAGCGCCACCTACCGGGTATAATTGTGAATCTAAACCATCACGTAACCCACTCAAACACAATTTTTTTTACAAATTGGATTATATTATTGCAATTTTAGTAGGGATCCCTATTTTTTTAGTAATAAATATAACCTATATTAATCTAGGATAATGTAGCATTTTAATGGTGAAAGAATTTTTGAATTTGGTCCAGTAGTTATTGAGTTTATTCGTTATAAACATACAAATCTTTCCTCTTTATAATATTAGTAGAGAATAGTATAGAATTCTAACACGACATTTAATTGAAAATACTCTGTATCTGAAATGTACGCAAAGGATTTTGTTCAAAC
The DNA here is from genome assembly GCA_039645545.1 of Dendrolimus houi. Lineage (NCBI taxonomy): Eukaryota > Metazoa > Arthropoda > Insecta > Lepidoptera > Lasiocampidae > Dendrolimus > Dendrolimus houi. The sequence goes on from CM077125.1 coordinate 5,047,635, forward strand.
CAATTTTGCGGTAGAACTTTGGAAGTTTGGAGAGATGATTTGCCCATTTATCAACAAAAGACTCACAAAGAACATTTTATTCTCTGAAATCATTCTTCATTTACATATGATGGCCACATCTACTTTTTAGTTCTTTTGCAATTTCGGTCCACCACTGTGTAGTGCCATATAATAGGTTGGGGAAAAAGTCTTTTCGCATATAGTATGTATGAACTTATAATAAGATCTCTTTGGCTATACCATTTGTATCTGGCTGGTTTTGGTATCATTAAAAAGTTTTAATATTAAAGATGACAATTCCAAATTCAAATTAGGAAAATGTGTGATTTTCATTTGTTTTTCTTATTGTTAAGATGAATGAATCTAATGAAGAAATTCGATACACTTTAAAATTTTACTACAAAAAAGGTAAAAATTCAACACAAGCCGCGAAAAAAAATTGTGATGTTTATGGACCTAATGCAGTATCTGTGAGAGTAGCGCAAATTTGGTTTAAGCTTTTTCAATCCGGAAATGTTGATATCAAAGATGCATGTCGCTCTGGTCGCCCTGTTACGGACAAAATTGATGCCATTTTTGAAAAAGTGGAGCAAGATCGGCATATTAGTAGTTACGATGTAGCTGGAGAACTGGGAATTGACCACAAAATGGTTTTGGCGCATTTGAAAAAAGCTCGATATTTGGGTGCCTCATGAGCTCACTGAAAGAAACCTAATGAACCGTGTTGAGTACACGGTTCATTAGGTTTGTGATTTTGTGATTCTTTATTACGACGTAATGAAACCGAACCATTATTGAAGAAGCTGATAACTGGTGATGAAAAGTGGATCACGTACGACAATAACGTGCGAAAAAGATCGTGGTCAAAGGCCGGTCAGGCTTTACAGACTGTGGCGAAACCCGGGTTAACTCGCAATAAGGTGATGCTGTGTGTATGGTGGGATTGGAAAGGCATTATTCATTATGAGCTGTTACCGCCAGGCAGGACCATCGATTCTGAACTGTACTGCGAACAACTGATGAGATTAAAGCAAAAAGTTGAGAGAAAGCGGCCGGAATTAATCAACAGAAGGGGTGTGGTTTTTTACCATGATAACGCTAGACCTCACACATCTTTAGCCACTCAGCAAAAATTACGAGACTTTGGCTGGGAGTTGTTAATACATCCGCCGTATAGTTCTGACCTTGCACCTTCAGATTTTCACCTGTTTCGGTCTCTGCAGAATTCCTTAGGCAGTGTCAGCTTAACATCACGAGAGGACTGCCAAAACCACTTGTCGCAGTTTTTTGATCAGAAGCCCCAAATTTTTTATAGCAATGGGATCACGTCCCTACCTACAAGATGGCAAAAAGTTATCCAACAAAATGGCACCTACATACTTTAGTCAAATGTAAATAAACTTTATAAAAAAATCTTTTGAATTTTTATATAAAATGCGAAGAAACTTTTTCCCCAACCAATATATGGAGAATATAAAAACATACGGACAGATGGACGGATGAATACAGCGATTTTATAATATTAAAGCTTAATTAATGAAATTGAAAACTTAAAAAAATACCTACCATTACGAATTCCTTTTTTCCAGATTACATACAAAGCTGACCACGCCCAATTGACCTATCTACAACTAATGTCAGTAAGGGCTACCCAAAACGTCACGTTCCACTGCAAGAACACGGTTGGTTACTACGACCCAACAACCAACAACTACAGGCGTGGCATGAAGTTGCTCGCTTATAATGACGCTGAGATTTTACCAAAAGCAACCAACAGATTACGATATAAGGCACTTTTTGATGAATGCCAGGTAAGCTTGATTTTCAGTTTTTTTACCAATCCAGTTTTAAATTAGACTAACAAAAACTTCGAATCGTTTTGGTACCACGCCGAAAGTAGTTTTATGTCGGATATAATTCTGGCAGAGCAATAAGCCTGGCAAACCTTTCTGAAAATGCTGCGTACAAATTCTCAAAATATGATTTTCTTTTGGGACACACGTAAGCAATGTTTAATATGTTGCTATTTCTTCAATACATTTTATTCTTTCTTTTTATTTTTTACCAGTCTTCCTTTGATTAGAACGGGGTATCTATGTCTTATGATCCACTCCTTTACCTTACCGTTTTATGTTATCCATACTCTTTGACGTATCCATCAAAGGCTAGTCAAAGGCTGTCAAGTCCGGTTGTACGAGCGCAGCTAGCCAACGAAACCAAACTTGGTTTTAAACATTTTTTGCAAGGAGCGCAATAGAGCTGTCCTGGTGAGCTATAAGTATATGTATAGGAAGCTTTGGTTCTTTTTGATAAGGCGTTTCTCATCTATATGTTCTACGCGCTGCGATTCGAAGGCAGTAACAGCCAAGGCGCAGCACTTATATAAGCGGTAACGAGTGTAGACAAGGTACGGACACGACGCGGGCGCGGCACCGCTCGTTACGTGTTTCTTAACAAAATGTATAGGAGCGGAGGGGTGCGGAACATAAACAAGCAGCGCGGAGCGCGCGGTTTACGCGTCAGTTGCGAGCCGCTTCGTCGCCCGCAACGCGTCAGTCTTTTCACGCCACAGCACAATCTTCTTCGACAGAGGTTGAAGACAATATGTTGTTGTGTCCAAAACAAATGGCCTATACTGCTTTATTCGTTACGCTTTTTTGACATCACTTGCACGCTTCTGGATGCCATCGGCGCCGGGCCCACGCCGTGCCGGCACCTCGTCTACACCCGACGCCGCTTATATATGTCCCGCGCTTGATCTATTTTAGATATATGTGTTTAATGACACTAGGCTGTTGTCTCGCCTCATGTCAGTGACTTGGAACACAGAATTTGGTAATACTCGGCAATCACTCTATCGAATTGTATTCGAATAGATGATCCGATACAAGTTGTTACACGGGTATTTATTTTCATTTTAAAGTAACAAAGTATTTTATTGTTGGTTTTATTTAAATTTATTTATTTGATTTACTAATTAAATATTACACAAGTAGAACTAGGTTTTTTTTAAATTATTACTATTTATTATTTAACAAAATTGGGTCGTTTTGGTCTTACGCCAAAAGTAAGGTTTGCACTGAAAATCAGCGTCGTGTCGGACATCATTCCGGCACAGTAATAAGCTGAGTGCAAAACTTGTTTGCTGAAAATGCGGCGTACAAATTCTCAAAATATGCTCTTTGTATAATAATGTATAAGGAATGTAACACGTCGCTATTTCTTCAAATAAAATCTTTCTGTCCTTCATCGTATTATTCCTGCATGATTATTTTTAATTAATTTAAATCTGGAACCCTTTGAGTTAATTCAAAATATTAATTACAGTACAAAAAACAAGAATGGGCCAAGACGATAATCGAATACGAGACCGACAAGCCTGGTCGGCTGCCACTCCTCGACATCGCAGTCAGAGATGTCGGTAGACCCAACCAAATGTTCAGGGTCGAGCTCGGCTTAGTTTGCTTTAGTTAACGCTACTCAAGTATCAACTATAGAAACTTGTTCCACGTAAGGTTATAAATTCATTATGTAATCAAAATAAATAGTCCTTTAATTTTTAATTCAAACATACGTATATAAGCTCGTCAGAGATTTGCTGATCAGAATCCATCATGGCATGGCATGATGTATGTGGGTATATTTATGAAATTAAGATCTTTTGTGATTTTTACCAATGTAATGTTTCTATTACTTAAATAACAATCATCTCTCTTGATATTAGCACTGATTACGTTATAATTCACTTTGGTTAAATCAGTGAATCGCAGTTCGTCGAATACTTGGTGCGTTGGCGACCATTCTCTAGAAGAGGTTATATCTTCCTTATTCCCGCCACCCCGCTTCCATCGTTACGATGCTCTGCGAGAGTGACATTGACAACATATCACTCTTGACAGTATGACAGTGACGTTTCAGTGAACCGTCTTTAAAAAACACAAAATATTTTCAATACTCGTAGCGTAAACAAATAACGATTTTCTGTCATAAAAATTAAATATTTCGTTTGTAATAATGAATATGCATGGAATTTATAATATAGGACAAGTATTTTTGTTTGAACTCTATATTACCGTAACAACCCCTATGACCATGGAAGTAGTATTCTGTTTCCATGCTATGAAGGAGGAAGAGGAAATGTCTGTTTCCATGCTATGAAGGAGGAGGATAAAAGGAAAATAGGAATCATAAAGAGTTAAAATTAAACTTTGAGTTGTGTTCCAGCATCAGTGGCCAGGTTCCAGTTTCTCCTTCAAGGCCTGCAGGACATTTGCAGCACCATTGGTATTGCTAATGTCCGTAGGCGACGGTAACTACTTTCTATCACAGTTGGGCCGTCAGCCTCTCTGCTTTGCTTCAGCAATAAAAAAAAACGCCGTAATTGAATTACGACGTCATAACCTACATTCGGAGAAAATTACGGCTATTTACTAATGCTAATAATGGATAAAAAAAATATATGCATATTCTCTATTAAAAAACTGTATAGGTATACAAGCGAAGACGGATATAACTATACATGCATATATTACAAGTAAGCGAACACCTTCATAATAAATTCTGATGATACTGATTAGTTGATTTGCAGATATACATATATATATATATCATATTCATGTGGAATTACTACCAAATAGGTCTTTTGTCTACAAGCAAATGTTAAAAATTATCATTTATTTATGATATATAAAATTACAAATCCTAATTCGCTTATTTAGATGAATAGGGTTTTATCTCAAAACATAAGATTTTAAATTAATAATACAGTCCGACTAAAATTTCCAATCTCTTTAATGAAAATAATTGTATAATTTGATGACAAAATAGCTAATAAACATATATTGATTGACGTTAACTAAATAATTATGGAAATAGAAAAAGAATGCAATTTGAAATCTGGTTTTAAAATATTTGATTTTTACAGTTCATTTAGATTAATGAAGTGCTAATTGTAGTTAGTTATAGTAGTTTAAATTTTGTTTAAAATACTAGATATTTTTAAGATATTACTTGCACATAATTAATTAGCCAGATATTAATCTTAAAATATCATTTAAGTAAAGGTAGAGATACAAATATTAGAGGAACTCAATTACCTTAGCATAATTATAAGAAAAAAACTAGTATTATTTTTATGCCAAAGATGCATTTTTATTCCCATATCCAAATGTACCTATTAGAGTTAAATTATTGTTAAGTACTTACTTAATTTTAAGTTAAATAAGTCGACACAACATTTTTATAAGTATGTTATACAAAGGTCCTATTAAGGCTGTGTACAATGTTCATAGTAAATATATGTACATAATAATGTAAATAGTCCTTGTTTATTAAGTATCAATAAGTAATTTAAGAGAATATATTGTAATATTTGTTACCAATGTACCTACAAATTAAGAATTTAAAAAATAAATGTGCTAGTAACTCTTACTGTTTTTTAAAATTTATTGTTTTATTTTTATTTATCTTAATAGCACAATAATAATGATATTTTTTATTACTTATTAAAACAAAATAAAATTGCTTCAAAAATTATATTAATTCTCTACAAACCTCATTTTTTATATTGAAAGAATTTTCCAATGATCCCAAGATTAGGTAGTTTGTTGTGATAGTTATTAAATATAGGTATTAAAAAGCGTAGTGTTTAATAATGCAAATAAAATGAAGAAATTAAATCCCCTGACCTTTTGGATCGTTAACTGAAGCCTCAGTAATATATATCCTACTATATAATATTATAAAGGCAAAAGTTTCTAAGGATGTATAGATGTATGTTGGTACTCTTTCATGCAAAAACTACTGAATGGATTTTGATGAAACTGTACAATAATATAGTTTACACATCAGAATAACACATAGGCTATAATTTATAAAGATATAGTGCGAATTGTCCAAAATATAACCATTTGCCATCACCACGCGGGTGAAACCGCGGGGCGCAGCTAGTAACATATAGAACATTCTCCAAGGCTGGGCGCAAACGGGCCACCGACCACAGCCACGGGTGGCCAGCGACAAGCAGTTGACACGTTTTTTCATACATTTTGTAGGGACTCGCTGCACACGTATGGCCGGTAACCCGTTTGTGCGCAGCGTAAGTTTTGTTCTGTGGGTTTGGGTATAAATGTTTGGTTGGTTGGTTTGGTTTGATGGATCTGCTCGCTTTTTTATAGCATACTAGCGGTCCCGGAAGACGTTGTCTGTCCTGAAAAAATAAAAATATAGAACCCGATTCCAGCGCCACCTACCGGGTCTAGTTGTGAATCTAAACCATCCCGAGACCCACTCAAACACTATTTTTTTTACACCTTGGGTTACATTTGTGAAGTTTTAGTAGGGATCCCTATTTTTTCTAGTAATAAATATAGCCTATATTAATCTGGGATAATGTAGCATTATAATGGTGAAAGAATTTTTGAAATCGGTCCAGTGTTTTTGAGTATATTCGTTACAAACATACAAAATAAGAAAATCTTTCCTCTTTATAATATTAGTATAGATGATTCCAAAATGTAGGCCACAGTTATTATTAAGTCTATCTATACATTGTTAATTGCATTTTCCATACTTGGTGCAAGAAATAAAGGGTGGTACACTGCATACACATTTAGTGCACGCTTCATTTGTAGTGACTTCATCTCCAACATTCAATGTTAAACTACCGAAGATGCATTGAGGACCCGCAGCACTCATGTTTCCAGATATGACTTTCGTTGCAGTATTTGCTGAAAATATAAAACGAATAATATATTCAAAAGTTGACGAGTAATTCTCTATAGGATATAATCCGAAAGAAAAATACTATGTAATATATTAAATACGATATACGAATGGATAATGAGGGGGTCGGTAACGCCTGTCTCAGTATTTCCTCCACCATCGTGTAACACGATATATGACGGTTTCTATATCTTACCAACTGTTGATTTGCCTTACTAACGGCTAAAATTTGACAAAGTTCCATAAAAGTAATGAATAGTAAAGATACAGGAACTGGTCAACACAGATACAGTAACAAGCACAGGCGGACTGCTTGACATGAAAAAACACACGGGTTTCATTATTGTAAAATCCTTCGCAACTTTAGAAATGTAATACTTACGACACTGAAACCCGATGGGACAAGTCAGTCTATTTTCATAAAATATAGGCGCGCAATAGTGCATGATGTCGTATTGGTGATATATTTCTAAAGCACAACTGAAGTCAAGGCAATTGGCTTCATTATCCACATTACCATCCCAATGATCGGTACAAACGCAGGTCTTCATTGGGTTGCTTTTAGGTATGAACTCCTGGCCCTCCTTGTATGTTTTACCGTCAACGTTGCAAGTTTTGCGCATTGCTATCGCCTCATTCCCTGGAATGTATTGAATGCTTTGATTTGAGGGTAGTTGACAGTCAAATCAACTGAGACACTTTTTATCAACTGAAATTATTTTTTTATTTACTTATATCACCGAAGCCACCTAGATTTTAATAATAATAAACCCATAGGGGGCTTTGTGGTGAAGCCTTAGGTGAGTAGTGACACCTCAGACCTGACTCCAGGGGGCCAAGGCAAAGTCCCTCCCCTCCTCCGTGCTTGCCTCAGCCAGCTGGCACGGAGTGGAGATTGCTAAAACTAAAACTCAAGCTCCAGAGGTGGAAGTGATAAATGGCATAACGTCAGAACTAGCTTCGGTAAACCTGCAGCCCACCTCTCCACACTCCTTAGCCCACACTCACACTCATGTTGCTCCTCGCCAATCTTGTACGGCAGTTTTAGGGGCCCATGCAGTGAGTGGCGAGTCATCGTCTGCCCATTTTACGTATGTTCTTTGAACATTGCGACGGGCAGACGCCATAGTCCCAGATCCTTAGTTCTAGTAGCAGTTCATCCCAATAGCCCCTTGCATTTTGTTCTCATTCCCTACAATAGTCCTACACTGGACGGGGCTTGTCTTTTGGTGCTATCATTATATTTTAAAGCTACGATAGTGACATGATATTTGAACGCCCGCTCTTGTTTAGGAATATTGTTTTAGAATTTATTGTGATATGTGTCAACTACCCCATACTTAAAATGGGGTAATACCGAAAATTACGATTAGGTATCTACCAAGCTATGCATTATGGATTGCTTTGATCACTTTGATTTAGACGTTACTTTGTTATACCTCACTTGCTTCAATGATATCACGTAAATTGTAATGGTATTACGTGCACACAACTAACTGTTCATAGAGATCTGATTTTATGACAAAATGATGTGGAAGTTTATTATTATTTCAAAAATTAAATCAAAAACATTTAGATGGGCGTAAACGGGCCACGGACTACAGCCACCGGTGCCGTGCAGTGGATAGTGACAAGCAGTTCACACGCTTTTTCATACATTTTGTAGGACTTACCACACACGCGTGGTCGGTGGCCTGTTTGTGCTCAGCTTTAATTGTAAGTATACCATAAATGACGTATTTACTTTTACAGAGGTATACAATGTAATCGATATGTTGCTGGGGAGTTCGTTGCGCCCTTTCTTCTCCTTTAACAGTAACTAAAATTGTTTTGGAAGCGGTGGTAGACTAATAACTTTCAATAAGTAATCTGTAAGATTCCATTTTGAAATAAATATATTCATTTTTATTTTCAAAGAAATTCCAGACTTTATTTAGGCTTAGCTGCTATGTGGCCCTTATAAAAAAAGGTTAAATATAAAGCCATAAAGACGTGTGTTCACTATAGTTACATGTGTTTATTTTAGTTACATACTCTAAACACTTCATTTCAATTCCATTCTTCTGATAATAACTTATTTCTTTTTTAAACAATTAATCAAATATGATCACGTTTCAGAATTCCGCGCTAAACTCAAGTGGCTTCCAATACGTTTTCGCCGGAATGCTCATATACTGTCTCTTCTGTATAATACATTATTTAACCCTCAAACCCCTGAAACCTCAAGGAACAATTTCATTACCTTTATTCCGGTAACTTAAAGTCTCTCAGATCCTCGGAAAATTTGTTACTTAAAACTCCTCTGCATACAACTAGCTTTTATGGCAAATCCTTCACAGTCCAAGCAGTTCGTCTTTGGAACGCACTGCCTGTTAATATCAGGCTAGCCAAATCACTGCCTATTTTCAATAGACTTGTGAAGGATTATTACAGCTCTATTTAAGGATGCAGCAGCAGTTATTGTCTTTTTCTAGTTTTATATTTATTTATGTAAGTGTATTTTATAATATTTTATTTACATATATAGTATTAGTATAATTTTTATCAATGTATGTATATTATATCATTATGTATATATTTATAAGATATTGATTCGAAGGTGAGAATATTGCAACATACCTCTGTTCTTATCAAATTTTTTCTCCATCCAAAGGTTGTCTGGAAGAAATCGCTAATAGCGATAAGACCGCCTATTGTATTGTAAACTTCTATTTCTGTTAACTGTATCTTTTAAAGTACAATAAAGCATATTCATTCATTCATTCATTCATTCATTCATTCATTCATTCATTCATTCATTCATTCAAATATTATAGCTACTAGTGTCGGGTTTTTACTATTGTTTTTTTGCATACTATTGGTAGAAAATTGACATAACAAAACCTATGGAGGTTATTATGTGTGAAAATTGATATTACTTCTATGGAGGAGGAGGGTGGGATGGGGGCTAGCTAGTTAAAAAGGTTTCATATGTGATTTTTTTATCTACTTATTTATTTAATAGTGTTTCTTAGATTATTGAGTCTTTTCAGGAATAAATTAGTGTTTAAAGTATTAAATATTGTTGTGTATAAATAACTAATAGAAATACAAATAGGTCACAAAATTTGCAACTTTTGCAATAAAATAAAAAACTGTTTTTAACAGCTTTGTCTTGATACTTTTTTAACAATTAAGATCATTTTTAAAGTCTTATTTCTATATCAATTAAAAGACAAAACCGAACACAACTCTATAATTTCGGTTTAACAAATGAAAAAACAAAATGTCTTAACTCACCACAAACGGTCACACTACAGCAGGGCCCCAAGTCTGTAATTTTCACAAATAAAACCATGCCAGTGCGAGTCAAGATCCATTCGACTAACAATGGTGCAAATATCGGTAGTCTTTAAAATTCGTATGTATTCAGTCTCGTACAAAACAAGAGTGATTCGATATTGGGCCGAGATGGTTTACAGAGTACCAAAACGTTCAAAAGTTACGATTCCAATTTGATTTAATTTCCAATTTGAGTTACAGATTCGGGGCCCAGGAATAATGAAAAAACCAAATGGCTCTCGGCTTACCACAAAGTGTCCAACTACAGCAGGAATGTAGATTGTAAGTTTTCATACAATCTTGCCGTCGCCACCAATTACGGAAAGGTCCCTCTATGCAGTCGACTACTGCACATTCAATACGGGCCTCCCCATTATTAACTAGACAATAACAAGATCGCGCGCAGGGGTTCAGGATACGCTCTTGGGGGATCGTCGACGTATCGTTGTATGGAATACCCCTGAAATTTTACGTGACGAACTGGTGAGTTTTTATAGTTGTTTATTGACACGAAAATATATTTTTTTTTTATAGGGACGTAAATAATAATTGATGTAATCCATCGAAATTCATTATCATCTATTGATGGTAGAAATTTCGTATGTCCCCAGGGACAAACTCTTACTTTTTATGAGGACCAAAAAACGATATTTCATGTATAATAAAAAATAACTCACTTCAAGAGTAAATAAAAAGTAAAAAACAAAATTTTCTACAAGATCTTGAAGTCGGTGCAATATTTTGTTGTTAAAATATATGTAGTCATTTTTATGTTTTACTTAGCACTGACTTTAAGATATAGAAAATTTTACTTTATAGACGGGGGGGAGAGGGGTATTAGGATTTTTCTGTCACGAAAAAGCGTTACGGCCGCGTCGAGTGGCGGCATAATATTAGAGTAGACTATGGACGTTTTAGTGGTTCCGGATCGAATTCAGTATTTTTGTTTGATAAAATAGAATATGTTTAAATAAAGAATGCATTCATTAAAATGTACCTATGAAATGTACTAGTGGAAGTGAAGCTCCAACGGACAAGTGGAAAAACAAACCGCAACGGACAAGTGGAAAAACGAATAGTAACGGACAAGTGGCAAAACGAATCGCAACGGACAAGTGGAAAAACGAATGGCAACGGACAAGTGACAAAAAGAATGCAACAAAATTTTGACTTGAAATTTTACGGGCAGGATTGAAATTGGACAAGTACATTAACAATCTGCCCGTAAACCTTCAAGTCAAAATTTTGTTGCGATTCGTTTTGCCACTTGTCCGTTGCCATTCGTTTTTCCACTTGTCCGTTGCGGTTGGTTTTGATTCGGTTTCTTTTTTGTCAGATTTTTTATATTACTCTTTGTAGTTACACACATATATGTTATCTCTAATAAGGTACCTTTTCGAATGCGAAAACGGCAGCTCTATGAAATGGAAACGTACTTAGAAAACATTGTTGAACTCAGAACGGAGGCGATCTGAACCACACAATGTTATCACACATATTGTTGTATAAGTACAGTTCGAATATCAATTATATGGACTTACTTATGTACCTCAAATAAGTGCCGTTACATATCACTACCAAACACGTCATTACCATAGCAACGCTAACGATGTTTCGCTAGCACATGCTGGTCCGTATATAAATGTATATCAGTCAGTTCTGGCACTCGCCGGCGGCTAATGCAGCGCGGCTCGTGCATTTTGGTTTACAGGAAAATAACTGCTCGACATGACTTTTGTCCGTTGTCTTACTAGTACGGTTGGTCGTTGTCGTCATTGTTGTGGTTTAAACAGGTAGCATTCTCGTTTGAATCTCAACTCCGATCATCGATGTTTTCTGAATACAACGGATCTCATAACTCATGCGGTCGTGCTGTTTATTGTTATGGATTTCTATTGAACGCCTTCCTAGTCCTAGTCGAGTCTTGTACAGCGAGTTATTGATCATAATTAGATACCTACTCGTTTTAGGATTGTCATAAACTTAGCAATATTTTAAATACGTTTTGTATTTGATTTCGAGGAATTTTCTGCGGTATCTTCGGAACCCAGGGTCTAATAACAATGAAATTTATATGAAACTATTCTGAAGCTACAATAAATCCAACGCAAAAAGAATGATCAAAGTCGGTTCGGATACAAAAGTTATAACTGAAATACTTTAAAAAATACACATTTTAACGAATTTTTTGCTATATCTTCCGACCCCAAGGTTTGATAGTAATTAAATGTATGTTAAATTACAACGAATGTAAACTAAATCCAACAAAAATGGAATGACTAAAAGCGGTTCAGAAACAAAAAACTTATGGGAAACTCGCAAAAATTTGACATCCACATGATATTTCAGCTATATCTTCGGAACCCAAAGTCCGATAGCAGTCAAATTTATATGAGACCATTTTGAAGCTCTGTTGAATCTAACCCAAAAATAAACATCAAGCTTCAGACAAGTTATGGCTGAACATACATAAAAAAACAGCTACACAACGAATTGACTATTTCCTCCTTTTTTCAAGTCTGTTTAAATTGACAACTTTTTAATTTTGTTATCCTCGGGTACATACTTTCTATTCTGTCACTTAATACTTATAAGTATTTTTCAGACCATGGGTCTTAATAGGGCCGTTTTTGCAAATTTTTGTATGATACACTGATGGGTGCAAAACATAGAGCAAAGATTATTATTTCATCGCTTTCAGACGCATATTGTCATACGAGTCAAAAATTGAATAAAAAAATATTTCTGACATCAATTAGTTTTGATCGATTTCTAGTCAATTTGATATTCTTTTGTTATGGTCTTACCTGTAGTAGCACTTGGTACGATCGGGATGAAGGTCCGGACAGGTGAAAGCCCCGGGGCAACTAGATGAATTGTCAGCCTTTAGTGCCGGTGTACAGCCCAACTCCAAATAGAAGCGAGCCATGTCGCAATGTCCTGCTATGGTCGTGTCTACTGTGGCTATTAGTGAAAAATAAAAATTACTAGCTAAACTCGCTAAGGCTTCGCTGGGTAGCTTTAGCGAGTATAGCTAGTCATTATTCGGTCTGATTTTAAAAATTAAGGGAGTTAATCCGTAGACTATCTAGTCTATACACACATTAGTATGCAACATAAACTTTTCCATTAGACAATTTGGTTTTAAATTTTCTTGTTATAGGGTAAGGTCGCGCAAGTCGTACCCTTTAAGAGAAAAATGCTGTAATATTTAAATAGACATTAAACAAAACCTTTTGCATACACTAAATCTTTAGCTATTAAACTATCATAAAATGTCATTGAACATAAAACTATCATTATAACAAAACAAAAATCTTTGATTTAAATAGTCATTTAAACGTTAATCAGAAAAGTACCTACGGTACGAGTAAAGCGTCTGGTTGTGTAATTCGTACCACCTATATACCCGAAGTCGTACTTGCAATAAAACGTCAATGAGAACATCATAAACTCTTTAGAAAATTTATCGTAATAAGAGATCACAACACATTGAAAACTAAAAATAGTGTATGTATATGATCAAATCAGTCTTATTATTTTTCATTTCCATTTTCTTTTCTTCTTTGAAGCTATGTGGTAATTTATATTTTTCTGAAAGTTCGCAGGCTAGGCCTCCTTATTTCAGTAATAGACATCAAAAAATAAATCAGACTCAAAATTCATTACATGCTGCGCTAATCCTTTCCATTTCTGCTATCATATCGTAAGGGCTTCCAAATTTTGAGTTTTTTATTCAAGCCCATCAAATCTCGTTGTAGTAGCGCTTATTTTTCATGCCTCATTGAATCTAATTTTACCATTCCGATATTTCAGTAAAACTTCGTCATATCCTCCTGTTTCCAAGTACATTGTACACTATCTCTGTCATGTTGTATAATTGGCAAAGAAAATAAGAAATTCTAAAATAATTTCTACCAAAACATAAGTCGTACCGGTACGATTAAAGAATTTGCCACAGATACAACTTAAGAAACTACACTGACATGTTTTAAATTAGAACTACTGATATAACTTTGAAATATTCACACTTTAATTATTAACGGCAAAATACCAAACCTAGAAATTAATCACAAAAATAACTTAATTATCACATTCCTTCTCGAAATAGTTTACGAATGAATTTGAAAGTTTAGTAAAAAGAGCTAGACAAACTTATATTTCATTTGCCAATGCGGGCTTGCTGCCCACTGGTTTTTGTTAACAAAGGAGACTTTTGTAGATACAAGACGAGATATTGACGGATTTAGGCAGTAGTACCCTTGCGAAACCTTCCTTAATCTTAATGCGTCCATGTTGCGGGATTCGAACTAATTGCTATTGGACAGATCACAAACTTGATTACAAGTACACACACACACACGTACTACACGTGCGCAGAAGGTTTGCCGATAGCCTCATGATGTCACGAGTCGATGGTGAGTAGGGTTGACAAAAAAGGTTACATAAATAGTTGTTTCAATAAATTTATTATTTTAATTTCTTATTATATATACTTTACATAAGTATATACAATATAATAATAGTAAGTATAACAAGTCCGAATCGTATAATACAGTTGCAGCCACCGTCCAGTTTACATATTTGTTATGTAATGCATATATATTTATGAATTATTATAATAAATAAAAACTCAACTTACCATTATTATTCTGTACATAATTTAAAATGTAAATCAAAATAAAATAATTGATTATTATTAACCAGCCCATCTTTGCACTGTAACAAAGGAGAACTGACTAGCGTTCGATATTTTCGAGCCAATTTTAACATGCGTAGTAGTAACCTTAAATATTCTTAAAATTTGTCAATATATCCTTGTACAGTGCTAATAATACGGCATATTTTCCTATTGATTATATTGTTACAAAATATGTTTATGTCCCAATTAAGTTAATTACTATAGAGTGTCGATGCAGCTTTAGGTATGTAATGATAAGAACGTAATGAAAATATTCCTTATTCACAAATTAAAATAGCAATAAAAAAATATGTTGTATTTAAAAATACCAAATTAATATTAATATCCAATCTAATTACCCAAATGAACTAATAAATATTATTTTAAATGATTACATAGTTTTACATATTTTGTTGAAATCTAAACCATCCTCGAATCCACTTGAACAAATATAAAAATAATTTCACCTATATCTAGGAAGCCAATATCAGCACCAGTTAACTGGTTCAATTGTGAATCTAAACCATCCCGAGGCCTACACTCAAACACTCAAAAAATTTCGGCAAAATTCTGGAACCATTGCTGGGCCACTTACCTGGTTCAATTGTGAATCTAAACCATCCCGAGATCCACTCAAATTCACACTAAAAATTTCGTCAAAATCTTAGAACCCAAATGCAGCGCCACCTACCAATTGTCAATGTAAACAATCGTTCTCGGATCCACTTGAACACACACAAAAAATTCATCAAAATCGGTCCAATCATTTAAGAAGAGTTCAGTGACGTACGCACGAATAGAAGAATTTTATGTATAAAGATTGATTTTTGGGCCAGAAACCTTCGCGAGTGTCCTCAGAACATCCTACCAAAGTTTCATCAGAATCTGATCAATGGTTTAGGAACACATATTGGACAAACAAACAAACATTGATTATTATTTATATAGATTTTTTAAGCCAAAGACCCTTTTGGCCATCTTCAGAACACTACCAAAATTTTATCACAATCTGATTAATTGTTTAGGAGCGCATTAAGGACAAACATACAAACACTGATTTTTATTTATAGGATAACATTTTTCATAGTCGAACTATAACTTAAAAGGAATAAAATCTAAATTTAGTTTGTGTTGTCACGGTGACGTATTTGTTAGTAGAAAAAACCTAACCGTTGCGCTTCTTTTTTTGCTACATTTCTCTATCTTAAGATAAGCTACATCTGCGTTAGTGTTAAAGATTTAAGCCGTTTCACGCAGACATAGCGATGGGTTTAATGCGTTATTTCAGATGTGACATTGTTAATGACGTTAAATATGTCAGATAAGTTATGTATATGCAATAATGTGGCTAGGCGTTAACGACTTTATTTTGTTTCACGCTTTAAATAAGACGCATTCGGCCACAGCCTAAATCTTAACACTAACGCAGATGAATCCCAGCAATACGGAAGCGACGCCATTTACCAAGATAACAAGTATCCTAAGTATTGATCCGGGAAATAATCTAGTTCTGTGTAGATTTTCATTTAAATTTATTCAGTAGTTGTAGTTTTGAAATCTGCTGGTCTGAATTAGCCCTCCTGATTTTTTTCTATTTTTAACGTCACTGTTGAAAAGGTCTATTAAGTTACTATGTTTCGCCCGCGACTTCGTCCACATTGGATGGGTAGCAAAGATCACAGTTGTTTTACACAGAGAATTTAAATCATTGAAAATATTGCATCGAAATCAGAATATTCTTCCAAATAGCCTTTTTAAACCGCTCCTAGTTGCGTCGAGGAACACCTCCTTATAAATTCTTCCTCCCCATGTACGTCACCAAGAAAAATAATAAACTTTTTAAAGTTTATTTATTTGCACATTCTTCATTTATGAAGAATGTGCAAAGAAGTAATACTCACATCGTGTCAGTGCTGTCACCTCAATATATACATATATATATATATATATATATATATACACATATATATATATACAGTCTAATCTTGGCGTAATAATGGACAAGGAGTTGTGTTGGCGACCCCACATTGCTGAATTAAGCCGCAAGATTTTTGCATCCTATGCATCGCTTAGGAGACTGAAAAATTTCCTTCCGACTGCCACTAGAATTTCGCTTGCTCAATCAATTCTACTACCCATCCTCGACTATGCTGATGCTTGCTATCTTAATCTCACTCAAGAGCAACTTATTAAGCTCGAGCGTCTTCAAAATGTTTGCATAAGGTTCATATTTGGTTTAGAAAAATATGACCACGTTTCTGAATTTTGCAAAAAGCTCGAATGGTTGCCTATCTCACTTCGCCGGAATGCTCATCTTCTCAACTTACTATATCGTATACTGTTTATACCTTATACCCCCCTCCTTATCTTAAGGTATGTTTCAACTTCCTTCACACGTCACATACACTCAATTTGCGCTCCACTAATAATCTCCTATTAATGGCACCTGCACACTCTTCAACATTTTATTCCAACTCCTTCGTCATGCAGGCTGTCTTACTTTGGAACTCTTTGCCCACTGACGTCAGAAAAGCTAAATCTTTTGCCATATTCAAAAATTCACTTAGGAATCATTATGTAAGTCTTACGCAATGATGTATGTGCTAATTTACAATAGACTGTAATCTGCTGTCCATGTATGACTTTTTTTATTTTTTATTTTCATTTTACTGTGTTGCATAATAATTATAGATAATTTAAGAATTTCATCTTAGTCAGGTTGCCTGGAGATCGCTTTTAGCGATAAGGCCGCCTTTTGTTTTACCAAGTAACTATTGTCTTGTACTTTTTTTGTAATTTTTAATTTAGTGAACAATAAAGTGTTGTCTATGTCTATGTCTATGTCTCGATAATTTGACACTCGTTATACTATTTCCATTTCTTTATTTTCTCGATGACAGCTCCTGTGGAAACTTGAACGAGCGTCTTTTTTACATTATGTATACATTATTTAATAAAAATATGACGCTTACATAGCATAGTCATAGCAGAGTCGGAATAACTGATAGGGATGGAGCTATCAATAAACGTAACACGATAACAGACCCGATATTTTTTTACAAAGTTTAAGAAACTAAACTATTGCCGGATAATTTTGTACAAATTTATTAACTAATATTACATTTCATTACAAGATGCAATTATAATATGTTGATTCTTTATTTATTCATTTTAATCAAAATCTGATGAATCGTCACTGTCACTCGATGAGCTCTCCCCAACATTTATTATAAGTTCCTTATCATTAATTATATCATTACTTATTTGGTCACAATACTACAACTATCAAATTAGAACTGTCATCGAGAAAATAAAGAAATATAAATAGTATATGTATTATGTATACCACCATCATCATTATATTCTCAATTCATTCCTGGGGTTGTCTGGAATAGATCGCTTATTAGCGATAAGACCGCCGTTTGTGCATAATAGACATAGTTTTAGTCTGTAAGTTCTTTTTTGTATTGGTGCACAATAAAGAGTTATTGATTGATTGATTGATTGATTGTAAAATCCGGCTGTAATGTTGATGGATGGATGAATGGAATGTGAAAATTAAAATTGTTTTCAATAACATCATAATTGACTTTGGGACAAAGTTTTTTATGGGGTGTGAAGACACAGAATTATAATTTAGTTTTGCAACTGAAACCTTGCTACCAAACAGAGTCTCCTCAATCTAATTAATTTATTATGCCAGAAGTAACATGTCATTCAGACTCTCGTTATTATTTTATTAGATACATTTTAGTATGTAATATTTATAATAATAACAGCCCATATATGTCCCACTGCTGGGCTCGGGCCTCCCATTAGAGGGGAACAGACAGTATACCTGTTTCCAGTACACCTATTGTCCAAGGCTGCTTGGCAGGTTTGACACGTCGGTTATCTCGATGTTTTCCTTCACCGTTGTTAGAACGTAGCAATATGCACATTAGGTCAGAACACTGCCTAAGTGGTGCATGCGTTCCGGCCAAGATCGAACTCACACTCTTTGAGTCTGGGACGCGTGCGATAGCCATTACGTTACCATGACTTGATATTTTAGTATTTGGTTCAAATTTATACATACTAGAGACAAAAGTAGAAGGTATTTTTTTCTAATAAAAAAAGTCGCCAATCCATGAAGACCATGCTCCCAAAAATACCCTCAGGAAGGTTTAAGTCTACTGATTTGAATTATGTAATACGTAGGATCGGAAGCGTCGATACGTTCATCTCCTCACCATGACGTAGTGGAGACGAGAGACCCCCCGGGAAGCTACAACCTGGGATATGAGCGCCTTAATCCCAGAGACACACAGTCCAGTCTCACCAGATGGGGTAGGACGTTGGTAGGGGTAGTGGGTAGTCGGGTAGTGGGTAGTCGGGCAATGGGCATCTCGTAGCTCCTTCTTTAGTAAAGGTCTGTGCAGAACCGGCCCCAATCATACGCTTCGGTCTAAAACTTCCATCGGGGTTCGGGAGTGGGGGGGTCTGGGAGGTATTCCCCCGGCGTTATAAAAAAAACTACGAAATACTTGTTAGGCTTGACCAAGTAGGATTAACGAGTTTAAAGAATTCTCTATAAGTACATTTTTCTTGCAACGATAGGTTTTATTTTCAGTTAAATTATGTAAATACTAATTTAAATACATCGACACAACATAGCTTCTAAGAACAAAGTAAGCTTTGTTGTTAAAAGTTTCTATATATTTAATTTACATAAAACGACGCGTTACATCATTTGTAAACAAGTAATATTATAAATATAAATTGGAAATAAATATTTGCCGCTAACAATATTAAACACAGTTTAATAGTAATTTCTTAAACATCCTTAAAGTTTGTTAATATTTCGCTGTATATTGTTGATAACATGATATATTTTTCCTTAATTATACTGGTACAACGTATGTTTGCAATGTTCCCCAATTAAGTTAATTACTATTGTTGCGAACCGATAATAATCCTTTGCGAACGCGAACGCGTGTTTTGTTACCCTTGGCATTTAAATTATCTGTAATTCTTTTTCTTTTAAAGCACGATACATTATGGTGTGCAAAAATACAATCATGATCTACTATTTAATAGATATTTAATGTTGTAACACACTAAAACTGCTACTCGACAATAGATGGCGCTGTGCATTTATTAAACGCCATAGTCTTTAATCAATTTAGTAGTTAAAGAGTGGCATGCATTTGAATTGGCGATGTACTCATTCGCCCGTTGTCGTTCGTCGCGCGCGCACGTCTCCCGCTCCGCCTCGGCTGTCCGTTATTCGTGTTCGTTGTGTTCGTTCGTTCACCCGGTCGATCTGTGTTTTTTCTGTGACAGTGCAGTGAAAAGTGCGTCATCAGGTGGTTTTTCCACCAAATCGTTCGTCCCCCTCAGGGACAATGGACGGCGTGGAGCTCTCTCCATTGCTGTTGGAGGGTTTGCTGTCGTTTTTACGACAGCAATTCCCTCAAGCGCTCGACCAATTTTTGAGGACTCCGGAGTCCCAATCAATGGCGTCCGTTATCTCGGAACTTAATTCCGAGAAACCCTTACACGTGCAAGGGGCCCCCGCACCCGCATCTGCCGCGACCACCGCACCCCCCGCGACCCCCGCCACCGCGCTTATCGCTGACCACCTGCGCTCTGCCTTAGCGCCCGCGCCCCCCGCACCCCCCGCATCCGTACCCGCCGTGTTACCGGTGCGCCCGCCGCCCGCACCCCCGCTCAACGATGCCCACCGTGTGGCACCAAAATCACGCGCCTCGTTTTCTCGCGGTTCCGCGTCGGGACAACCGCGATCGAGCTCCGCGAGTTCGACGACATCGCGTTCGCGATCGCCCATACACCGCGTAATCGATTCTCGTCGAGAAATCGAATTATCTCCTGACGGTCCGCAATACCTCGGGGATGCCCCTCTTCCACCGGCCGATGAAATCACCCCATGGATGTCGCGCCTCCCGCGAACATCCCCTTAAACCGCGAGGACGATGACGGTTTCATAACCGTCAATCGTACCAAAAAACGGAAGACCCAGAGGGAGGTCCCCCCAACCCCGCTCCCACTGCGGGCACAAAACCAACAGCGGCACCTTCCAGCCGCCCTGGGCCACCTTCACAGCGCCCGCCGCCACCCCTGATCATCCGCGAGAAAGCCCATTGGCTTCAACTCGCTAAGGAGCTGCCAGGTAAGGCAATCTCTATAAAAGAAGCCCGTGATACCCAACACGGCATCAAAGTTATGGTCACGTCTTCAAGTGACCACCGCTCCCTAACATCCTTGTTATGTGACCGTAAAATCGGTTACTATACTTATGCCCTGCCGGAAGAAAAACGCCTTCGGGCTGTAATCCGCGGACTCCCACAGGAAATCGAGTGTTCCTACATTCTCGAGGACCTTAAGTCCCAAGATGTACCGGTGCACGAAGTGCACCGTATGCACAGAGGCGACGCAACAAAGTCTCCTCTAAACCTAGTATTGGTTGTCCTCGACCTCTCCCCAGAGGGGAAAAAGATCTTCGAACTTGAGAAGGTCTGTGGCCTCTCTGGCCTTCGTGTGGAACGCCCACACGAAAAACATACACTGCGGCAGTGTCATCGTTGCCAACTTTATGGGCACTCTGCCCTACATTGTCAATCCCGTCCCAGGTGCGTCAAGTGCCTGGGCGACCACGGGACCTTGGAGTGCACACGCACCCGGGACTCCCGGAGCCACCGAGCTGCATTCTCTGCGGCCAAGCGGGTCACCCCGCTAACTACAGAGGCTGTCCTGCCGCCCCCCGACCCAAACGTAAGTTCGGAAAGGGCAACGCCCAAAAAGGCACTAGAAAAGTGCCGAACAAACCCGCATTCGTGGCGGCCCCCCCTCCAGTGGTAAATCACTGGACGGGTCTTCCCACGACGGAAGCGTTCCTCCACTAAGGACGCGCGCCCCAATTTTGGCCGGCCTACCCCAAGCAACCCCTGCCCCCGCCCCCATTTTAAAAGCACCTTCTGGGCCGTCACCCCACCACTCTTTAGCGGAGGACTTAGCCTTGGCGACTAAATTCGCCAAGAACTTGCCTTTCGACCTAGCAGAGGTCCAACTCTTGGCTCGAAAACTAAGACAAGTTGCAGAGTCTGACCAACCCTCCTCCGGGATCAACTCGTGATCGAAATGGATCACGCGTACCTCCTCCAGGTACTTAGGTCGTTATAACTAAACAACCTAGTTAAATTATTGTTACCGGTAACAAATGGCGCATGTAGGTAGAAATAAACCACGCTCATTGACTCTGGCGACTTATAACGCCAACGGCCTTCGAAACCAGCGCGACTTGGTCCATGACTTCCTGGTTACCAATCAAGTAGATATACTACTAGTGCAGGAGACCTTCCTGAAACCGAGTGAAAGAGATCCAAAGATCTCTAACTATCGGGTCACTAGACATGACAGGATAGGCCGTGGTGGCGGCACCTGATCTATTTCAGAAGATCTCTACACTGCATGCCTCTAGTCACCCCACCACTAGTAGGTATGGAGGTATCCGCCTGCAGACTAGCAATGACTGGCCACCAACCTCTAGTCATAGTCTCAGCATACCTCGCGTGCCAGAAAACCCTTATTAAGAAAGACCTAGAAGCCCTATTCAACTTAGGCCCAGCTGTTATAATAGCCGGAGATCTGAATTGTAAACACGAACAGTGGAATTGCAATACCACTAACCCCAATGGCAGAGCCCCTAATAAATATATCAGACAATCTTTTGTTTGATATAATAACTCCCATGACCCCACACGATACCCCCCAACCGCGACTGGGGACCCCAAACACTCTCGACCTAGCATTACTGAGGGGCGTAACTCTTCAGTTCCATTCGATCGAAACGATGGACGATATAGACTCGGACCATCGCCCGGTTATCCTCAAATTAGGACAACAGACGGACCAGACATCTGAAACTAGGACCTCTGTGGACTGGTTGAGACTTGGGGACCTCCTCAAGGCAACCGAATCACAAGACCGGACCGCATCCCGGACCACATCGAATCCCACCAAGACACGGAGACGGCGATCGAGGCCCTCACCAGCCACCTTCAATCCGCAGTGCGGAACTCGTCCAGACAGGTGCCAGTGGAGAATGACCGCCACTTATGCCTGCCGGACGAAGTGAGGGTACTGCTGAGGAAAAAGAGAGCCGCCTCCAGAGCTCACGACAGATATCCCACCGAAGACAACAGAGTCCGACTCCGCCAACTAGAGCGCGAGGTCAAACTACGTATCCGGGAAGTCAGGGAACAACGTTGGGACAGAACGTTGAGAGATATCGAACCAACTCACCAGGCGTACTGGAAGCTGGCTAGAGCTCTCAAATCAGATACCCTCACTGTCATACCCGCGCTAGAAAGAGCCGACAACACCGAGGCGTTCGATGATGAAGAGAAAGCCGAATGCCTTGCTCAGAGTCTAGAGCTTCAATGCTCCCCACTACACAAAACGTCGACCAGTCACACCTGACGGAGGTGGACTCCGAGGTTGAACGTAGATCCTCCTTACCAGCGGAAACCACACTCGACCCAGTCACGGTGGAAGAAGTGCAAGATCTGATCAAGTCCTCAAACCACGAAAGGCCCCAGGGATCGATGGCATTAACAATCGCGTGTTAAAACTCCTCCCCGGCCACTTGATTATAATCTTAGTGAGCATCTTCAATGCCGCCATAACAAACTGCTCTTTCCCCGCGATCTGGAAGGAAGCAGACGTCATCGGTATTCACAAGCCTGGAAAACCGGCTAATAAACCGTCCAGCTACCGCCCAATCAGCCTACTGAGCACACTCAGCAAGCTTTACGAGAGGGTCATCCTCTCTAGACTAAGAGATTTTGCCATCAGCAAACATCTACTACCCGATGAGCAGTTTGGATTCCGTGCCAGACACTCATGCGTCCAACAGGTGCACCGCATCACGGAGCATATACTATCCCACTTTGCCCATCGCCCTCGTCGCCCTATAGGAACAGCCGCACTGTTCCTTGACGTAGCTAAGGCCTTCGACAAGGTCTGGCATAACGGTTTGATTTACAAGCTGTACCAGTTCGGTGTACCAGACAGACTCGTGCTCATCTTGCGAGACTTCCTCCTAGGCCGTAGCTTCCGTTTTCGAGTGGAGGGAACACGCTCGTCCCCTCACCCACTCACAGCCGGTGTACCACAGGGCTCGGCACTATCTCCACTACTCTTCACGCTGTACACCAGCGACATCCCAAAAACTCCAGATGTAGAGTTGGCCCTCTTCGCGGATGATACCGCACTCTATACATCAGATCACAACCGACAAATGGCTTGCGTCCGGCTACAGGTAGCTGTAACAGAGCTAGGCGAATGGTTTCGCAAATGGAGGATAGAGGTAAACCCGGAGAAAAGCGCAGCAATGTTCTTTTCCCCGGGCACGCTTCGCTCTCCCAAACGCGCTTGCCTTCGCTTAAAAGCCATCTCGCTCTACGAACAAGAGATCCCCTGGGCAAAGTACACCAAATACCTGGGTGTCACCCTAGATCAGAACTTGCGCTTCAACGAGCATATCACTATAGTCCGGAATAGAGCGCGATTTGTGATGGGTCGTCTAGCACCCATGATAGATAAACGAAGCAAAATGTCCCTCAGACACAAGCTTACTCTATATAAAACATGCATCCGCCCGATCATGACATACGCGAGTGTGGTATTCGGCCATGCCAAGCCTGCCCTTTTAAAGAAACTGCAAATCGTTCAGAATAAATTCATGCGCAGAGCCGTCGGTGCTCCCCTCTATATGCGTAACGTCGACATCCACCGCGATCTGGAGCTTCCGTCCATCAAAAACTACATTACGTCGCTCTCGCGTAAGTATTTCGATCTAGCGCCGCACCATCGAAATCCCCTCGTCGTGTCCGCGTCCGATTATAAGCCTCGACGAAAGGCTCTCGTGCGACGACCGCGTAACATCCTCATGGACAAGGTCGACGATATCACAAAACGGCTGGCTCGGATCAGCCCGCCCGCGGTTAGGACGGCAGGCTGGCAGGCACCGACAGACAGACACAGACGGCGGCGTCGACGCCGCCAATCACGATCTCTCCACGTCCCCGCGAGGGACGCCAGGAGACACAGCCCCCCCATAGGATAGACTAGGCGTGTTGCTGGGAAGTTTCTTTCGCCGTTTCTTCTCTCCCAACCATAACACGTTGCGAAACGGCAGTTAGATAGTATAGGCCACCGCGAACCGCCGATCCCGGTCCGCCGGGATCCTTCCTCTCGGGCTTTATATTACCCGTCGCCCGCTCTCAATTAGTGCATTGTGTCGCCTTATGGTGGGCATCATTAGATTCATCCCCCTCTCATGGCAACAGTCCAGCCGAGGTGAAACTCCCTAGGGAGCCCCCTCGAGCAAGTTGCCTCCCGGGCTCGAGCGCCTTCGCTTCGCAAAGGCACTCGCCCCGAAAACCCCGGTAAAGTTGTGAGGTCTTCGGACCAACAACATAAAGTCAAGTCCAATAAAAAAAAAAAATGGCGATGTACTTCTACTGCTGTTAGGTTTTGCCTTCATTGTGTAAGTCTCACTTCGGGACCGTAGACAGTACCTTCAGTACCAGTACCACGTTACGAGGCCTAACGCTTACAAAGTGTGGGAAGTCTCTGCTTCGAAAATTAGTTTTTTTTTGTTCTGTAAAGTTTCGTTGCGTAAACTTTTACATTATTAAAACCACCCGTGCCAGTGAAAACATATAATAACTTGGCGTATACTTTCATTACTTTCCCCGACCTTACAATGTTAGTACTTACTAACATTAAAACAAATTACAATAATAATCTAAGGACAACGTTAAGTAAGATCAATAAATTAAAATAATTGACGTTTATGTCAAAAGATATAAAATAAAAAAATTATGTTTCTAAACACCATGCCACTAACTTCAGGTTTTATTTCGGCACAGGTTTCAAGTGTTAAGGTTTTTAGTTCATTTGCACCTTTGGTGTTGCAAATGTCCATAGGCAACGATGACCACTTTCCATCATATGAGCCAACACCTGTCTGCTGTACTCCTACAAAAAAAAAAAAAAAGATCTGGGTGGATCGGGAGAACATATTATTTTTTATTTAATGGTTACATATTTGCGGCGTTTGGGTGGGATACTCTGGGTCCGTGAGGTCCTAACGCTCTAAAACTACTACTACTCGCTACTTTTACAGCTTCTCCATTTTTTTTATAGCTGGAGTACAGCAGACAGGCTGACGGTCCACCTGATGGAAAGCGATTACCGTCGCCTATGGACGTTTACCAGAGATGTTACCAACGCGCTGCCGGCCTCGAAGAAATTTTATGACACCTTTTTGAAAAACTCCATATCATAGCGCTGTGGGAAAACCTCGGCTGGGAGCTCAATCCAAATCCCCACGGTACGCAAAAAAATCGTTCTACAGAACCGTTGCGTACATGAGCGAAGCGGCTCGAGGAAGTGGAGATGAACTCCCAACCGATGCTGTGCGGCGCGATAGTAGAAAGAGGACGAAGGCACCGTTCTAAACAGTTCTTCGGAATACTCCCCGTTATACAGTCGGCAGAATACTCAGAGAGACGCGAAGTCTTTCCTAAGGCCAAGTGCCAACGGCTCGACGTTGAATACAGTCCAGGGGATTAAGTTGGTAAGCAGGTGCTCCAGCTCAAAGGTGTGAGCAGAGTACTCCATATGCAGCCTCACCTGGGCTTTATAAACCACAAGGCGTTGCCGCGGTGTGAGCTACTGCTTGGGCCGGTTTAGCACTCCCAGCTTCTGGAGGCAAGTTTTGCCTTGCCTTCAAGATGGCCCCTGAACTGCACATTCGTGATGTCAACACCGAGGATCCCAATACTCTTGGTGGTGGCAAGGGGTGTTCCTTGGAATTGAAGCGCTTGCTCGAATGGAGTTTTTTTTTGGCAGAGAATACGCAGAACTGTGTCTTCTTGGGATTGAAATAGATAAGGTTTTGTTTCCCCCGTTCAGAGACTCTTTCAAAGGAATACTCTACTTCAGACACAAATCTAACCCGACTTTCCTCTACAAATGATCCAGAGACGTTTGCACGACCAGAGCACGGATGACAGTACTGCGCATCGCCAGTGCTGTCATCCGCATATCAATAAATATTGCGAATAGACAACATAACGTACAGAGACGAGGTTGACCTAAGGTACCTGAACGGAGAACCACACTTAAGTTTAAGGTATTCTAATCCCAGGGGCACCCTATCGCGAATGTTTGCCTCGAGGCGTCGGGGCCAATTGACTACGATATACTTCGTGTCGCCTCATGAAGACACGAAGGGGTGCTGATAGGTTTAGTGGATAGTCTGGTGGCCTGCATCTCACAACTCTTTCCTGATGGAAGGTGTGTGCAGAGCCGACTCCTGTGAGCCTCACATACCCCTCGTAGACCACCTCCGAGGGTTCGAGGGGATGCACAAATGCATTCCCCCAGCGATGTATAAAAAAACAGGGTAAGGGACCACACCCAGGGATATGGATATTCTAATCCCGGGGACACCCTTTGGCACCCTGTGGCATTCGACGAGGCATCACGGAGAAATACCTACCTATGTTACATTATGTGGCATCTGACCAGACGCAGAGGGGCGCTGGTAGGTTTAGTGGGTAGTCTGGCGGTTGGCGTCTCACAACTCTTTCTTTAGTGAAGTTGTGTGCAAGACCAGCCCCGGACATACCCCTCAGGCTTAAAACTTCCACCTGGGTTCGCAGAGATGCGTAAATGCATTCCTCGGCGTTATAAACAAAAGTAGGGAATAACCGTCGTTAGGCTTCAGACCACAGATTAACGAGTTTAAAGAATGTTCAATAAGTATAATTTTTTACTTCTAATGATTATACGATTTAGAAAAAAAATGCTAATTACTTTTACCAATGACACAATTTAATTTCATATTTCTTATAATGAAGTTAAAATTAAGTACTAAGTTACACATAAGTTGACACAACATAGCTTGATAAATATAGTACCATTTGAAATAACATACAAAGCCCTAGTAAATTTTTAATAGCAACAAATTAATAATAATAATATAACAAATATTATTATTTCTTATATATTGCTATTAACATTTATGAATATGTTACATATATGAAAGTTTTCAGAAGTTATTTACCAATAGTTAACATGCATTCAACTTAGTCTTGTTTAAAAAAAAGTTGTTTTTTTATTGTAAGAGTTACATCCACTATTTTTATAGTGTATGTAACTCGTTACATTTAATTTTTTAATGAATTACATATAAATATTTGCTGGTAGCAATATTTTTATAGAATAAGTCAAAGCTGCCTGCAACTGCCTTTATGTAATAACCCAATATTGATTTCAAAACAGCGTCCATGAGTACTTTAACATCTACTATCTTCTATTAAATCTGATATCTTTTTCAAAAACATTCTCATTTACATCCCTAATACAACTAAAATAGGATATATTAAGGTGAAAGGAAAGAGATTACTCATCACAAGTATTCTGCCGGGTACAAGATACGAAAGGAGGGACATTGCATATGCATTTAGTGCATTTCTCCTCCACTGAGATCTCATCTCCAACGTTCAAGGTTGCGTTGCCGAAGACACATTCGGAACCCACGACACGTAGATTCAATCCACGTATGACCTTCGCTGTAGCAGTTGCTGAAAATATTAATTCAATCTATAAGTTAGACTATAAATAGAAAACCGAGCCTAGATTACCGTATTCTATAGGTAAAACATAAAGACTCAGAAGGCTGGGAACATTTCCCCGCTGGAAATGTTGCTTCTCCTTCCTTCCTTGCTATACTGAATCGTAATTCTAGAAAGGCACCAGCTGTTTGATCACCCAAAGACTCCATTAGGCGTCTTTTTCATTTAGTTTTATGGGTTATAGGTAGAATAGGTATAATATTACCTAATTAATTGGCCTTAGTAAAGGTTAGGTTTTGTTAATTGTATTTGTAATATTTTAAATAAAAATATAATATTCTATATATTTTATTAGTTATTTATTAAGACATGTTTTAAAGTTAAAATACAAAATACAGAACATCGTCATGCTTTTTCAGGATCGGTTAAACGATATCACTGAACAATATACTCTGACGAAAAAATAACTCTTAGTTACACACATGTATGGCGGACACCACTAACCTTAATTTTTTTAGCAATTTTATTATAGCACTAGCTGATGCCCGCGACTTCGTCCGCGTGGTACAGTTTTTTAACTATCCCACGGGAACTCTTTAATTTTTCGGGATCAAAAGTATCCTATATGTTGACCAGAGATATAAGCTACCACTATACAAAATTTCATTTAAATCGGTCCAGTCGTTTCGGAGATTAGACGGTACAAGCAGACAAACAGAAAAACATAAAATGTAAAAAAAGTCTAAGTTAGTTCTATTTCACTTCTTACATCCCCCTGACTCGGATTTTAGCATTTTTTTCATTGTACAGAAATTCAACCTCTACAGTTTTATTATATGTATGTATAGATTATGTAACGGCACAAAATTACATACATATATCTCATAGGTAATCCACACAGAGTCTGACGGCTTTTGTGGTTGAGCGGGCTAAGCCTTTGCAGGCCTACCTCACTGCAACGCAGAGGCTCCGGGTTCGATTCATGACATGGTAAATCTCGGAAACGAATTTTCTCCAATATTTGCTATGGTCTGAGTGTTTGGGATCGGCCCCACAGTAATCCGTTATATATCACCCATAACACAAGCGTAACTTGCTTAATTTGGGGATATACAATACGTGCGTTGTCTGCCGATTTATTATTATTTATTATTATTACATTCGGAGAAAAGACTGTGACATGTACGTCTGTGTATCCGAATGCCTTTAGATGGACGAACATGAATATTTCATAAGGGTTTCATTTTTACCAAAATAACTACGGCACGTAAAAACATCAGCAGATCTCGATCAGTATCAGTTTAGGCCTAGCACACACCACGATTTTTGTTTTTGCGACACGATTTTAAAATCACGCTGTAAAATATCTCAGAAAATTAATTGCGCACACTGCGATCAGAAAATCGTATGACTTGTTCATTTTCAACATTAATTTCGTGCGAGTTGTTTCTCTTGCCTTGCTCCTTCGGAAGAGGAAGAAAAAAAAAGGATTAAATATTGGACTCATCCTTTCACCGCTGTATATATGTCTAGGGTTTCTTTTATTAGAAACACGATGATCTTCAACTATTGCCAAAAAAATTCTTTGGTTATTATATATAGAATGAAGATTGAAACATTTGACATATGGACTTAATAATATTAGATAACGGAATGCAATCCCATTTTTTTTTTATTGGACTTGACTTTATGTTGTTGGTCCGAAGACCTCACAACTTTACCGGGGTTTTCGGGGCGAGTGCCTTTGCGAAGCGAAGGCGCTCGAGCCCGGGAGGCAACTTGCTCGAGGGGGCTCCCTAGGGAGTTTCACCTCGGCTGGACTGTTGCCATGAGAGGGGGATGAATCTAATGATGCCCGCCATAGGGCGACACAATGCACTAATTGAGAGCGGGCGACGGGTAATATAAAGCCCGAGAGGAAGGATCCCGGCGGACCGGGATCGGCGGTTCGCGGTGGCCTATACTATCTTACTGCCGTTTCGCAACGTGTTATGGTTGGGAGAGAAGAAACGGCGAAAGAAACTTCCCAGCAACACGCCTAGTCTATCCTATGGGGGGGCTGTGTCTCCTGGCGACCCTCGCGGGGACGTGGAGAGATTGTGATTGGCGGCGTCGACGCCGCCGTCTGTGTCTGTCTGTCGGTGCCTGCCAGCCTGCCGTCCTAACCGCGGGCGGGCTGATCCGAGCCAGCCGTTTTGTGATATCGTCGACCTTGTCCGTGAGGATGTTACGCGGTCGTCGCACGAGAGCCTTTCGTCGAGGCTTATAATCGGACGCGGACACGACGAGGGGATTTCGATGGTGCGGCGCTAGATCGAAATACTTACGCGAGAGCGACGTAATGTAGTTTTTGATGGAGGGAAGCTCCAGATCGCAGTGGATGTCGACGTTACGCATATAGAGGGGAGCACCGACGGCTCTGCGCATGAATTTATTCTGAACGATTTGCAGTTTCTTTAAAAGGGAAGGCTTGGCATGGCCGAATACCACACTCGCGTATGTCATGATCGGGCGGATGCATGTTTTATATAGAGTAAGCTTGTGTCTGAGGGACATTTTGCTTCGTTTATCTATCATGGGTGCTAGACGACCCATCACAAATCGCGCTCTATTCCGGACTATAGTGATATGCTCGTTGAAGCGCAAGTTCTGATCTAGGTGACACCCAGGTATTTGGTGTACTTTGCCCAGGGATCTCTTGTTCGTAGAGCGAGATGGCTTTTAAGCGAAGACAAGCGCGTTTGGGAGAGCGAAGCGTGCCCGGGAAAAGAACATTGCTGCGCTTTTCTCCGGGTTTACCTCTATCCTCCATTTGCGAAACCATTCGCCTAGCTCTGTTACAGCTGCCTGTAGCCGGACGCAAGCCATTTGTCGGTTGTGATCTGATGTATAGAGTGCGGTGTCATCCGCGAAGAGGGCCAACTCTACATCTGGAGTTTTTGGGATGTCGCTGGTGTACAGCGTGAAGAGTAGTGGAGACAGGGCCGAGCCCTGTGGTACACCGGCTGTGAGTGGGTGAGGGGACGAGCGTGTTCCCTCCACTCGAAAACGGAAGCTACGGCCTAGGAGGAAGTCTCGCAAGATGAGCACGAGTCTGTCTGGCACACCGAACTGGTACAGCTTGTAAATCAAACCGTTATGCCAGACCTTTCGAAGGCCTTAGCTACGTCAAGGAACAGTGCGGCTGTTCCTATAGGGCGAGGGCGATGGGCAAAGTGGGATAGTATGTGCTCCGTGATGCGGTGCACCTGTTGGACGCATGAGTGTCTGGCACGGAATCCAAACTGCTCATCGGGTAGTAGATGTTTGCTGATGGCAAAATCTCTAAGTCTAGAGAGGATGACCCTCTCGTAAAGCTTGCTGAGTGTGCTCAGTAGGCTGATTGGGCGGTAGCTGGACGGTTTATTAGCCGGTTTTCCAGGCTTGTGAATACCGATGACGTCTGCTTCCTTCCAGATCGCGGGGAAAGAGCAGTTTGTTATGGCGGCATTGGAGATGCTCACTAAGATTATAATCAAGTGGCCGGGGAGGAGTTTTAACACGCGATTGTTAATGCCATCGATCCCTGGGGCCTTTCGCGGTTTGAGGGACTTGATCAGATCTTGCACTTCTTCGACCGTGACTGGGTCGAGTGTGGTTTCCGCTGGTAAGGAGGATCTACGTTCAACCTCGGAGTCCACCTCCGTCAGGTGTGACTGGTCGACGTTTTGTGTAGTGGGGGAGCATTGAAGCTCTAGACTCTGAGCAAGGCATTCGGCTTTCTCCTCATCATCGAACGCCTCGGTGTTGTCGGCTCTTTCTAGCGCGGGTATGACAGTGAGGGTATCTGATTTGAGAGCTCTAGCCAGCTTCCAGTACGCCTGGTGAGTTGGTTCGATATCTCTCAACGTTCTGTCCCAACGTTGTTCCCTGACTTCCCGGATACGTAGTTTGACCTCGCGCTCTAGTTGGCGGAGTCGGACTCTGTTGTCTTCGGTGGGATATCTGTCGTGAGCTCTGGAGGCGGTTCTCTTTTTTCCTTCAGCAGTACCCTCACTTCGTCCGGCAGGCATAAGTGGCGGTCATCCTCCACTGGCACCTGTCTGGACGAGTTCCGCACTGCGGATTGAAGGTGGCTGGTGAGGGCCTCGATCGCCGTCTCAGTGTCTTGGTGGGATTCGATGTGGTCCGGGATGCGGTCCAGGTCTTGTGATTCGGTTGCCTTGAGGAGGTCCCTGTCTCCACCAGTCCACAGAGGTCCTAGTTTCAGATGTCTGGTCCGTCTGTTGTCCTAATTTGAGGATAACCGGGCGATGGTCCGAGTCTATATCGTCCATCGTTTCTATCGAATGGAACTGAAGAGTTACGCCCCTCAGTAATGCTAGGTCGAGAGTGTTTGGAGTCCCCAGTCGCGGTTGGGGGGTATCGTGTGGGGTCATGGGAGTTATTATATCAAACAAAAGATTGTCTGATATATTTATTAGGGCTCTGCCATTGGGGTTAGTGGTATTGCAATTCCACTGTTCGTGTTTACAATTCAGATCTCCGGCTATTATAACAGCTGGGCCTAAGTTGAATAGGGCTTCTAGGTCTTTCTTAATAAGGGTTTTCTGGCACGCGAGGTATGCTGAGACTATGACTAGAGGTTGGTGGCCAGTCATTGCTAGTCTGCAGGCGGATACCTCCATACCTACTAGTGGTGGGGTGACTAGAGGCATGCAGTGTAGAGATCTTCTGAAATAGATCAGGGTGCCGCCACCACGGCCTACCCTGTCATGTCTAGTGACCCGATAGTTAGAGATCTTTGGATCTCTTTCACTCGGTTTCAGGAAGGTCTCCTGCACTAGTAGTATATCTACTTGATTGGTAACCAGGAAGTCATGGACCAAGTCACGCTGGTTTCGAAGGCCGTTGGCGTTATAAGTCGCCAGAGTCAATGAGCGTGGTTTTTTTCTACCTACATGCGCCATTTGTTACCGGTAACAATAATTTAACTAGGTTGTTTAGTTATAACGACCTAAGTACCTGGAGGAGGTACGCGTGATCCATTTCGATCACGAGTTGATCCCGGAGGGAGGGTTGATCAGACTCTGCAACTTGTCTCAGTTTTCGAGCCAAGAGTTGGACCTCTGCTAGGTCGAAAGGCAAGTTCTTGGCGAATTTAGTCGCCAAGGCTAAGTCCTCCGCTAAAGAGTGGTGGGGTGACGGTCCAGAAGGTGCTTTTAAAATGGGGGCGGGGGCAGGGGTTGCTGGGGTAGGCCAGCCAAAATTGGGGCGCGCGTCCTTAGTGGAGGGAACGCTTCCGTCGTGGGAAGACCCGTCCAGTGATTTACCACTGGAGGGGGGGCCGCCACGAATGCGGGTTTGTTCGGCACTTTTCTAGTGCCTTTGGGCGTTGCCCTTTCCGACCTTACGTTTGGGTCGGGGGCGGCAGGACAGCCTCTGTAGTTAGCGGGGTGACCCGCTTGGCCGCAGAGAATGCAGCTCGGTGGCTCCGGGAGTCCCGGGTGCGTGTGCACTCCGAGGTCCCAGGTCGCCCAGGCACTTGACGCACCTGGGACGGAATTGACAATGTAGGGCAGAGTGCCCATAAAGTTGGCAACGATGACACTGCCGCAGTGTATGTTTTTCGTGTGGGCGTTCCACACGAAGGCCAGAGAGGCCACAGACCTTCTCAAGTTCGAAGATCTTTTTCCACTCTGGGGAGAGGTCGAGGACAACCAATACTAGGTTTAGAGGAGACTTTGTTGCGTCGCCTCTGTGCATACGGTGCACTTCGTGCACCGGTACAGCTTGGGACTTAAGGTCCTCGAGAATGTAGGAACACTCGATTTCCTGTGGGAGTCCGCGGATTACAGCCCGAAGGCGTTTTTCTTCCGGCAGGGCATAAGTGTAGTAACCGATTTTACGGATGCAATCCCAACTGGTCGGGGGGCGTTTTTATAGTCGCAGTCCACGCGGGGCAACTTCATATGCTGCAGTTTAGTCTTGCGACAAACTCATTGCGAGCAGTCGCGGCCACATGTGACAAATCACAATTTTAAATTTGCTGTGATTTTTTCTCGTATCACAGGCATTGAAATAACAACCCATTTGTTACATTTCTGCAACAATATTATTGCGCGAAAACAAATCGTGGTGCGCGCTAGGCCCTGTTCACGAAAATAAACAAACACAAGAATGTACTCACGGCATTCGAATCCAATAGGGCAAGAAGTTAGTCCATTCCCAATAAAGATGGGCGCGCAGTATTCCAAGATTTTGTCTTGGTAGTGTATTTCTAGTCCACAGTTGATGTCTCGGCAATAAGCCCCATTTTCTACGGTACCATCCCAATCACTGGTACAGATGCAGGTCTTCCTCGTGTTCTTAGGTTTGAAGATTTCGCCTTCCTTGTTCGTTTTACCGTCCACATCGCAAGTTTTGAGCTTCGCTATTGCGTCTTTGCCTGGAATCAAATTTGGGTCATATTACGAATAATAATTTACACAGCCACACTCACTATGCACTGTGAGGACAATCTTTCTTTAAATTTACATAGTATAAAACAAAGTCTGTATATCCGCTAACTCCTCCTAAACCACATATTTTATCCGTGTAGGAACGGTGAAAGATTACAATACTCAGCGGCTGGGCCGGCCTGTCCTAAGATGCGACAATACAACCCACAGCCAGTTTTTAGGGTATTTGCCCATCTGGATGGCTACCATACCTGGTCTAGAGTATGCCGTCATAACAACCTCGAGTTGTGTTCCGGCAATAGTGGCCAGGTTTCAGCCTCCCTTTAGAGAGCGGCAGCAAATTGGTTGCACTTTTGGTGTTACTTGCTATTATTACTTTTTAACTATTTAAAAATCCTCAATTACACGAGTCTGATTAGTGACTTCTATAGTTTAGCATTTATACCTAAATTTATTCAAATCTCTTTAAAAAGATACCCAAGCAATTTATATATTTGAGACGTCATTATATTCTATTTCTTCGTCAATGTTATTTTGTGTAAACCCATCACATTATACATTGTAATTATCTCCTAAACGATCCTTTTATGAATCGCTTATAAATTATAAGGAAGCAGACAGTACGTGATGCCCAAAACAATGGGCCATCCTGTTACGTATATGGATAATATTGGTATTTTGATTTCCTAATATGGCTCATTGTTGTGTCATACAGGGGCAGTTGTAAGAAGTTATAAATATATGTCATTCACTGTTGTATAATGATGTTTCTACTTGCTATGTCCTCATTACATTACATTTTAAAAGCATTGTTATGATTTACATATGCAGATGATCTGTCTACGAAACAACATAATATCCTGTAAAATTATAAGGTATACCTAATGCTGGGACTTTTCATCGTTAACGACGTAATCCGGTTGTAAGGAAGTTGTTAACCAAAAATAAAAGCTTTTATTCAAAATAATTTCCATTGGAGAACATTTTTTGAAGGTCATATGTTAACATTGAAATCTACGTACACCGCTTCGCAACTGTTTAAGGCTTGTAGCAACGCCAACGTCCTTGAGGAGTTTTCGGTACTGATTTTTCGGAGACACTCATAGATATTATAACAGCGTAACAACTTATGACGTCATAAGTAGGTAGAAGGAAAAAGAGTCAAATGGCATATTAACTACGGTTTAAAAATTAATTAAATTTATTTCTATAATAATATTTTAAAAGTAAGATGACAAAATATTATTTTAACACCTGTTCTTTTAAATGTAAAAATGTCAGAACTTATTGTCGCATGTGTCGGCAGCCCTATTAGTTTAATTAGCTATCGATTTTATTTTGCATTTTTTTACTTACCACAAACAGTGCCAGTACTGCAACAGGAATCAATCTCAAAAGTGCTTATGCAATCTTGCTGCATATCAGAATCAAATGTTTCCACGCAGTCAACTGCCGCACATTCGAATTGGGGTTCCCCGTTGCTGACTCGACAACTGCAAGCCTGGGAACATGGGTTTTGAACCAGATTTTGAGGGATCGCCGAACGATCGCCGTATGGAACACCCCTGAAATTTGAAAAAAGAATATTTAAAATCATAACCGAAATTTGAAATTAGAAGATAAATTCTTAGGTTTTCTTTCGCCTGGCCTTTTTACAGCTAAACATGATTTCTATTTACTTGATGATTTCTATTATCGACCTCCAAAACGAGAACTCGCCCCCTATTTCTGTCCTGTGCGGTTTCTTGCCACTTATGGCCTTGAAGCTCACACAAATCAGCCTTCACTCTTTCCTTCAACCGGTACTTGAGGCGATCGACTGGACGCCGCCCATCTGACCGACCCAAATAGGCCCTCTAACGCTTAGTTCGTCCCCCATCCGTGCCACGTGACTGAGCCAACGGACGTGGTAAGATTTTATTTCTCCTATTATGTTTAAGCTCGGCTACGAGATATTTAATTCCAACTTTGGTCCGGACCCTCCAGCTAACATCGTATTTCCTCTTCGACCGACCCAAAATCTTACAAAGAACCTTTCTTTCCGCCACTCACACTAACTAACTTCCGCTGGTTCTCTTCTCTGAGGACAAGCGTCTAGGCTTTGCAACCGTACATCCTTAAGTCCTAAAGAACTCCTTTTCAATGTCACGAAATTCACAACATTGAAAAGGAGCTCATTGGGAAGTTCCTTTTATGACTGATTTCAATAAAAAAAGTGTTTTAAACAATATCTAAGAGATTTTCAACAAAAATGTACAATTCTAACTTTTATGTTTCAAATAAAGACATTGAAACTAAAATACACTATGTAGCAGATACTACCAACGTCTTTAAAGAAACTCTTTGCCGACGGACCCCACGGGCCTAATGATTCAACCCCAAACGAGATTTAAGAGATTGATTGAAAGTTTTAATTAGGATATTTTAAACAAGAACTTAAGGGCAGCGTGAACTATTACTACCTAAAACCTGCCAAAATAATAACTATGTTCTAAGTTTTGGTGAAACTCTAAGAATAATAGTAAAACCACCAGTTAGAACCAAGCGTTTCGCTTCATCTTTTCTGGTGCGCACTGCCGAAGAGTGGAATAATTTGCCGGAGTCTATTTTTCCTGAAAAATACAATCTTGAAGTCTTTAAGTCACGTGTGAATAGGTATCTTCTAGGTAAGAGTGCTCCATCCTAGACTGCGTCATCACTCAACATCAGGTGAGACAGTGAATAGTTGTGATTTTTCAATAAGGTACTAAGTACCACAAGGTACATAAGAAATAAACAATAATTTTAAAATACTTACTAAATATCTACCTAACATTATAAAATTGTAAAAGTGCCATGTCTGTCAATTAAAATATATTTAAAAAATAGATAGAAGAAAAAGCATTTAAAAACAAAAAAAAGTTGGTCCTTTCGATCCGGATTCACGTGAAATCAAGGCACTGTATCAGCTTTGAGGCGAGTTGCTCCCCAATAGTTGGTTTCCTAATGGGCTTGCAATAATACTTTTCTTGTGCTTAATGTTATTATTGATGATCAACCGTCGTGTCATTGGATTAATATTAAAGTGATATTAAAATGATATACGAGAGTGATTCAAATTCTAACATTGCTGTGATAGATTTAGCTGAATTGAACAATTCAATGACATTCTCTGACATCTGGTGGTCCGTTGTTAGCACAACTGCTACGTTTTTGATAATAATCTTCATCATTACGTGTATTCGAGTTATTGTTGCTGGTAAATATTTTTCTTTTGAACGTTGTCATCACTACCATTATAATCGTCAACCATCTTTATTTGACGTTAAAAGACATTCTTATCTCGCTTTTTGGCGTTGTAGTTATTATATATAACATATTTTTCAGATAATATCTAAAATTTAAAGTCATAACAAATAAAAATTTTATTAGCAATATCCACAAAACTTTATTCGCGTTGTCTTGAAAACTATTTGTAAGTGAATTGCAATAGCGATATAAAAGAAACGCGACAACAGTGGGATCTTATTATATTCGTCTGTCCCACGAAAACAATGTAATTTATTGGATTAATATATCCTAAATGATAATCCGAGATATAAGCTAGCTCTGTTTCAGGTTTCATCTAAATCCGTTCAGTAGTTTTCACCACATGTTCTAACATGTAGATACATAGATAAAAAAATCTGTGTGTATGCAGTTCACATGCGGTAGAAATGAAACTTCAGACAATACACTCACAGATAATTCTTCTCTAATTTGTATTAATATAAATGTAATTAATACCTTTAGCCTACATCCGTCAACATATTATAATTCAAAAAATTCTATCTTAATTACACTTTAAATCACTAGTATCGCAGTCTCTTCGCCAGTGGACTGCTTAACTCTTTCAGTCAAACGCAAACCTATACTTCCATAAAAAAAATGTATTTCTTTGAAAACAACTAAATGAAGTCAAAGACAATACTTACTCTGCTTTCTCTTTAAAACATATGTAAGTACTGTTTAAAGGATATGTAGTCGGACTGTGTTACATTATTGGTCTATAATTAGACGCTTTTTGAAGCGACTGTAACATGTTTTTAGGCAAATGACCCTTGCCAGATGTTCTAGGTAGACTAATTGTTTATGATATAAATATAGGAATGTGTATAGCAATCATTGCTACGCGAGAACGTTTTAGCACATGTTTGTGTTAATGAGTAATGTCTACTAAATATCTGGCCTATGATAAAATTACAGCTCTGCTGGTGGTAAGATTTTTGAGCCAAGAAGCAGTTTTGATATTTTTTTCCAAACAATTGCAAATATTTACTTATTACCCACAAAAGAAATTAACAAATAGAGCAATCAATTAATTAATTAATACTTGCGTGGTCTTCAAAAATCTACACAAAGACAGATGGA
The DNA here is from genome assembly GCA_039645545.1 of Dendrolimus houi. Lineage (NCBI taxonomy): Eukaryota > Metazoa > Arthropoda > Insecta > Lepidoptera > Lasiocampidae > Dendrolimus > Dendrolimus houi. The sequence continues at coordinate 5,086,841 of CM077125.1, forward strand.
CAGACATACCGATCGACATAATAATTAGGTAGGTAAGAAGGGATTACGTTATTGCAAAAACGAAAATTGAACCCAGAAGTTTAGGTGTTTACGATATCTATTAGACATTATAGTATAAAACAACCTTAGGGGAAACAGGGGTAATGGCAGCCACTGAGGAATGCCGCTCATAAGCATAACTTGGCAAACTCAGTTGGATTACGGGACACAAGTTAAAGCGTGAGGGTCGTTAAAGTTATGAAGTCAGAGTAAATAGTAACTAGTTTTACAAATATGCTAGCAGCAAGAGAAAGAGAAGTGCGTCTGTTTATTTGTTTTCAGATCCACTAATAAAATTGTTGGCTAAAAGTTTTAAATGGCAATTTAAATATTATTTTTTTTAATTTTTACTGTTATCAAATGAAATAGTTATTTGAATGAATGAATGAATATGCTGTTTTACAAGAATCAGTTAACAGAAATTAAATTTTACAATACAATAGGCGGTCATTTACGCTATTAGCAATTTCTTCCAGACAATCTTTGGATGGACAAGAAATTTAATAAGAACAGAGGTATGAGGTATGTTGCATTATTCTCACTACGGGATCACTATATTATAAATATATACATACATTAATAAAATATAAAAATTATACTAATAAGATATATGTAAATAAATATTATATAATGCACTTACACAAATAAATATATAACGAAAAAAAGCTGACAACAACTTCTGCTGCATCCTTAATTTGAGCTATTTGATGATAGGTAAATAATAATCCCTCACAAATCTATTAAAAATAGGTATATATTTGTTGATTTAGCCACAATTAATTAATATATTAGTATATATTTCATTTGTTTTTATCATACAGTTAGGTTCTCGCGTCAATATGCTTTTATATGAGCGGTATTACCCACAGTCGTGTAATAGGGCCCAAGAACACCTTTATTAATATTTTGCTTAATTACCAATTATTAAGGAAAGATTCATACAATTCGTGCCAAAGTAGTGATTACTGAATAAACGAACAATTGTATTATTTTGTCCAACTTTTAATATAAACATATTATCGAATGAATATAAAACGTTTTCCTTAAGTAAACGGCCTTTCCCCTGCTTTCCCTTTATAGTTAGTAAATTAAAAAATACATAAGTATAGTTCTAGGATGCATTTATAAAGGTAGACTTTATCGAAAGTCAAGCGGTCAAGCTTTACCCAATGTGAACATTGAAACGCTTTTAGTTTACCTTGTTAAGAAAATTATCACATCCAATAACTGGTTTCATCTCTTTGTATGATGTAACGACATCAAACTCCTCTCTTTCACTAAAGCACGATTTACAAGGTAATATTTCATTAATTTAATAGTTACACATGATTATAAAATGCACTAAAAATTAATTACGTCACTCCTTTCAATGATAATTTCAACTTGGAAATTTATATATATTTATTTTATAATATTCATCCAAATGTAGTACATATTGCAAAATGTAAATAAATTATTCAATGTTATTGATTTAAGAGGCCTTTTACAATATGGTTATTCTCTAAGGAACCTTATTATAGTTTTTGACCCGGTTTCTATATGAAGACGCCAGGGAAAAAGCCTATGTTGTCAATCATTTTGGTAGGGCATTTGCCCGACTGGATGGCTACCACCCCTGGTCTAAAGTATACCGCCATAATAACCTTGAGTTGTGTTCCGGAATTAGTTAGCGAGGTTCCAGTTTTCCCTTTAGAAAGCGGCAGCACATTGCTCGCCTCTTTGGTGTTACGAATGTCCATAGGCAATGGTAACCACTTTTCCAGGTGGGCCATCTGCCTGTCTGCTGAACTCACGCAATAAAAAAATATCAACATTGATTTGGCAATATCGAATTTTTAAAGTTTGGAACCTTGCGCTTCGGAAACCCATAAGTTTCACAATAAAACAAATTAAAACGAAATTACACTTAAAAATCAAAAAGTTTTCAAGCATAATTAAAACAAAAAAAATAAGTCAGATTTAACAGAGGCAGATTATGTTGCTGACAAACTGTTTTTTTTCCCTGGAGTTTAGGTATGCTATGCTACTTTATTCCTGTATGCGATTTTTTAAACGTCAAAAAATCCGAAACTTCCCTACAAAATCGCATTTACAGATTAGTTTCGAAAAAAAGAATCAAGTTCGTCTTTTTCCCTAGAGTCTTCGTATCTTACGTGGCGTTCATTTGCCTTACTGGCTTCGTTCCACGAGAGGCTCACAACGACTATATTCACGACCGCGATTTTTCCCGTTTCCACTTATTTGCGGGTGTTACAATCATAAACTCTAGTGGAACGGATTATGGAGCGTTCATGTCATTAACGACGAAATACACAATGTCATTGGTTGATTTCAAAATCGCACCTTGTTCAACTTGTCAACCGATAGAGAGAATTAATGCTCTGTGTTCAACGCCCACTTTGACCCAGCTCCTGACATGGGTCGTTATAAGCGGTGTGTGATCGAAAATAATGACGTCATTAGTAACGTTTTCGCCACGACCATAGCGACCACGGTCGTGGAACGGCAGACGGAGCATTTTGGGCGTTTTGAGATACTAAAACAACGAGTCCATATAAATCAGTTTAATTTCAGTGGCGTGATAAGATATTAAAGAAACATGTTCTCAAAATTTTGACACCATGTCTCTCATCACTATAGTCTGGGTCGAATCCTAGTTGGGATTCATACACCATTTTTCTAATCTAACATGCATATTACCATATACTGCCAGTAAAGGAATATATTACGACGAAAACTGCTCATCGAACCGCCACCTTGCACAGGGGCCCAATTCTACTGTTACTATCTCGTCAAAATCGCTGGACATTATCATCTGAATCAAATGTTTGCCTAATTCCGGTATTCTGTTAATTCCATTGGCGTACCCAGGCACGCTAGTCTACTTTTATAAATATAAGCGAAAACTCGTAAAATAAATGGTAGCTTTCCAGTATTCATTTCGGCTAACGCCATTTGGGCTAATGATAATATAATTTTTTTGTACTATTATTCTGCCACGACGATATCGAGAAGATATTGTGAATTTAATAGAATACGAATTTTTGACAATCGCAATGTACTATACTTTACAATACTTTGAATATCTTCACAACGCCAAGATATTGAAGTAACAGAATTGAGCTCCAGGTGTGATAGGTAGATCGTCCGGTTCCCACAGTCACCCTGTGGGAACCGGACGATCTACCCACCCCCAACCCCAACCCAATAATGGGCCGGCTATAGGCTGATACGACTTAACTACATTGATCGGCGAGTGAAAAACAGCTTTAAGTACTGTCATCTTCGAGAGAATAATACGAAGGTCGATGTGTTACCCAACCGCATCGTGAGGCCATTTGTCTCATTGCGGTTTTTGTCGTATTCTTTGTGATCACGGTAGGCAAGGTGTAAAAACATCAATGATTATGTATAACGAAAACTATTGAGATTATTCGACCGGGTCAAATAATTATTAAGAGTTGATTAATTTGTAATAATTGATGCTCTTGTTGAAAGCTAAACTTTTCTCCAAGAAACTGAAAGTGATACACTGGCCCAGGTAATAGTTTATTTACACTGCATTAATATTTCTTGCCTATCAGCTTCATTCAACGGATTCAATTCAAATTCTCGCTAATTGTGTTGTTACGGCTCACATACTCATTAACGGTCTAGATGTGCTTAACATAGACGTCGCGTCTTTCTGCGTTTTATGCGGTTTCTATAAAAGAAAACTCTTAGATGAACTGCTCAAAATTGTGCATCTTCTTTCTACTATCGCCTTGCTCAACATCGGCTGGGTGGTGTTCATTTGAGCCACTAAGCTTTTGTACAAAGAGTTCTCAAGAACAATTTCTTGCGCCCTTAGGGAATTTGGAATAAATTGCCAGCCAATGTTTTTCCATAGTTCTATGGTATATGGGATTTTTTAAATATCATTTCTTAATTATAATTTTAAGGACCATTTACATGGAGTTTCTTGCCTCTAAGATATAATTGTCGAAAGCAAGAAAAAAAATATATTATCATGTAAACTAAACATACGATACCGTACGAGGAAGGGTGATAATCGTCCGGTCATTGAATATTGACGTCTCTGTGTAAACAAAATACAAAATACCGTGCTAATTACCGAATTCGAAAGGCAAGTCTCGCGTTCAAATCGGGTCAAACTGATTCGTACGATGCTCACATGAACTTGAAAAAATGTCATACGAAGTCTAGTTTAGTCAAGTCGAAAAATCGTAGGCAAACATCTCAATGCGATTTGTGTCGTAGTATAAACAAAACCTTATGATTATCGAATGACATATTCGTAGGCGAGTTTTTGTTTTTTGGTTAATTGTAAACATGTTAATGCGGTCAGTGTCTAAAAAGTGTCGCCTATAAAATAGTATCCGATTTCTCGCCCAAAAACGTGCGATAAACTCTCTCCATGTAAATGGCCCTTAATATTTGTGCACTAGTCGCGACAACTAAAGATAGTACTATATATGATATAATAATTTCTCGAGGTCTGCAAAACGTTAGAAACACATAAAACAAAATAATAACGTTGAAAAAAATTCACAGGTAACTTGTATATATACAAGGTGGAATTTTTTAATGTCACCTGGAGGGAAAGTACTCTAAATAATAGAGATGCAAATTTTACTCCAAAGAAACATTTCTTTATTTTTGAAAAAAAATAAAACTACATTCATAGATTTTCGAAAATTCTTTTGCTTCACCCGGGAATCGAACCGACTAAAGTCTAGATATTTTCTAATGTAACATTCCATATTTAAAACTACCTCATACACGCAGTTATGTCGCATCTAAAAAGGGAGTTTGCATTACAAACACGTGCTATTGCAATCGTCTTATCTAAATAGTACCTAATTTGTCATTTTAATTGATAAATAACGTCAATGATAAATTATTAATTACTAACATAAGTAAACAGAAACAGATGGATCTTTAAGTAAAAATGCTTTAGCTTGACCCATTGAATTTATAAGTACAGATTTCATGGTTTTCCTTTCATTAAATTTACCAAGTATGTTAGAGAGATTTCATCCTTGTGATTGACCCTAACGATCGATGCAATAAAATTACAGGGTGTAATTTTTACAGATTTTAGTCGGTTCGATTCCCGGGTGAAGCAAGAGAATTTTCGAAAATCTGGGATTCACTTTTATTTCTTTTCAAAAATAAAGAAATATTTCTTTGGAGTAAAATTTGCTATCTCTATTATTTAGAGTACTTTCTCTCCAGGTGGCATTAAAAAAATCCATCTGTATATTAGGAGAAAGGTAAACAGCTAATATGAAACACACTTACCTATAATAGCACATAGTGGGGTCCGGATGAAGGTCGAGACAGGTGAACGCATCAGGGCATATTGAAGAGTTGTCAGCTTTCGGTATGGGTGTGCAACCCAACTCTAAGTAAAAACCGGCCATGTCGCACTCTCCCGCCATATCCGTGTTTACTGCTGTTATCACTGAAAAATTCATCGAGGATGTTGAAAGTAAATAGCTGAAATATTCCGTAGCCAAATGTCATAACGTCCGTCCTATTTATCCTTTTTTCTATATATGTTACAGCCATTACAATCTAAGAATTTTAACTCTATATAAATTAAATTTAGAAAAAATATGTCTTTTATACGCCCGTATATAATGGTGTAAACTCGGTAAACGTAGGTAGTGTCGGACGCCCTCCAGCCCGATCGACTGACGACCTTTTTTTTTTCAGGCGGGGGAAATGCATTTCGTACATACCAGGTCTGTTGCTAGGGATTAGACCGTTGTTGATCATGGAGGCTTTCCACTGAGGCAATCCAAACAATAATCAACCGGCTTGTGTGGAGACTCGAACCCATAGACGTACATGGGCTAATACCCCACTAAAACCACCCTCCTCCCATGTGCCCCGCGCTTATGAGTAGGAAAGGCATGAGATACAGAACGTAGTTACGCCCACACCGACCCTTGCGCACAAGTGCTTGAGAGTGCCCCGGGAGAGGCAAACTCACTTCGTCAACAGGGGTGAAGACTCCTCTGCTCCCTAGATGCTAGAGGGCCCCTGCAGCGGTATTTCAGGGGGGGAGATCATGCGCATACCTGTGCCTTCGGGCTCCCGACTGACGTCGGCGCCCGCGAGACGCATGCGCACTTCCATCGACTTAGAGAGACCTACGTCCAGCAGTGGATTGTGATTGGCTAACGACGAACGATATAACAGTGTGAAATAAGTTGTAGTAGCTTAGTGGTTAGTCCATTCGCGTCCCAAACTCAAAGATCGTTCGAATCGAATCGGTTCGAATCCTGATCGGAAATCTGGCACAAGTTTGCCGATTTATGTCCAGTTCCTATATCTTACTATTCATTCACTTGCCCTATCATCGGTTGAATTTTGACATTAGATTATTAAGTGTAAATAAGTCGTGGTAGCGTAATGGCTAGCGCACGCGTCCCAAGCTCAAAGGGCGCGGGTCCGATCCTGGCCGGAATGCGTGCACCACTTCGGCCATTTTCTGACCTAAAATGCATATTATTACAATTACCACGTGCAGAGGGTGAAGGACAACATCGCGATGAAACCCTCACATCGAGAAAATTAGGGATGGTGACCACATTTAGCAGGCTGTGGGGCTGCGAGTGTGTGGTCTCCTTTAGTATTTTACACTTACAACCGCCCACGGTACACACAACGCTCAGTACAATAGCGAATTAAACATAAAATAATATTTACGATCACAATAACCAACTTTCTGCTTTGACTGATTTTTAGTGCGTAAATATAAAACGTATAGGTATATATTAGTATCGATATCACCAGTTTCGTATTTCTAGATCGCGGTGCAATTTAAGCCTATACGTACTTAGCATTATACTTCATACTAATATTAAAGGTTGTGGAATGCATTACCAATTAGCATCAGAAGTGCAAAGTCACTTACATATTTTAATAAACTCCTCAAAGATCACTATCCAAATTTGTAAACAGTAATTTATGTATGTGTATATAACTTTACATATACCTGTATATAAACATGTATGTTTATTTTTATTTACTATTAATATATGTCTATATGATTGTATATATTTTAAACTATGCGCACTGAATACCAACCCATTATTAGAAATGTGAAATTATCTCCAAAAGGTTGTCTGGAAGAAATCGCTGTTAGCGATAAGACCGCCAATTTTACTAGTTAAATGAATGTTAAGTCATGTGTAGTATTTTCGTGCAATGAAGAATATTCTATTCTTATAGACTTGATAGTCAGTTTGTTGAGTTGTAAGGATCTCACTCCACGGATTTAGAAATGGAGGTATTTACGTGGTTTCTCTCCTGATGTAATTGTTTTCTTAAGACATAAAGCAGCCTAAGTGCTCTAATTTCATTTGAATCATCGAGACTATATGTATTTGATTAAAATCGGTTAATTTCCAACGAGAACTTTTACAGAGACTTATTTCCAACATCAGAATATGATGCAGGAGCGCTAGATCCAGTAAACCAAGAGGGCTTAGTACTCTAGGCCTAGCAAGGAAACGACTGTATTAATCACAAAATTTAAATCCAGGGCGGAATTAATTCCCTGGTAAGTCACAGTTCTTCTACACAGTTCCATGAAAATATTTTGCGGAAAAATCTTAATATAATATTTTGTAGTGCTTGCACGGGCGTAGATTATATTTATTCCAAAACAGTAATATAAAGTTGTTGTTCGTTATTGTTGTTCTAAGGGATAAATTTGTATATTAGAAAATAGACTTCTCATTCGACATTGAGCTAGAGTTCATGTGGGCAAAGACACGGGTAAAACCCTAGTGTCGATATAAACAGTAAATCAATTACTCACTGATCAAAAGAAAACTGGCAACAACCTTCATGGTCTGCATCATTAATCACAAAAACAATTGTTTGACAATGTTCGCTTTTTCATTCACTAAAATCAATTTGTTATTTCGTATAAGAAATACTTCGTTTAAATAATATAACAACAGGATTTACATCAGGTAAGGATACGTCCTACCTGTTGCTTCGACTGCGGTTGAATGATATAATATAGAGATGTGGATGTCCACGATGCGCGTGAGCACTTGTTGCCCTGGCCTTGTAAAGGTGAACGCATACCTACCCGCGCCGAATCATTCAAATCTTTACTTTTATGATATTTAGCGAAAACTATATAGGTCATTAATTTTTTTTTATCGCCAACTCCTCCGTCATGGTCTAAGACAGAGCCTTTTCTTTTTCATGTCTGGTTTTATTATCTTATTCTAAATTCGCAAGGGATAATAAGGGGGGTTTAATCTTTTTTGTATTTTCTTTTCTTTTCTCATTTTAAAAACAGTCTTACTTTCTAATACATATTTCTTATTTGCTAATACAATTATATATATATATATATATATATATATATATATATATATATATATATATATATATATATATAGAATAGAAGTAATATATATATTTATATATATATTATATATACTTCTATTCTACATTTCAATTATTGCAGGTAAGGTTAGTTACGTTTATTTACTGCTTTCGCAATTTTTAGTGCGTACTTTATAAACTCCTCGCGCTGCTTCCTGCCGAGTAGTTCTTGTATGTTACTTCTGCTGATATCTGTTTTCAGGGCATACCCGACGTTGTACCGGTCCACAGCAAAGAGCGAGTAATCGAAGATTGCGTGTAAGGGGGTCCCCGGTACTCCAGGTTCACAGACACACGATAGGTCCTCCTTCAACTTGAACCGGTTCAAGTATTCAGAGCACCCTCCGTAGCCTGTGAATATATGGGTTTCCAGGTTCGACATGGTGATGCGTATGACTAAGGTCAATTAATTGCAATGAGGTTAATGTGATCTAATAGAAAAACCTGACAATAATTAAAAAGTTATACCCTAAATTGGGTATAACTTTTTAATTATTGTCAGGTTTTTAATTATTGATAGTGTCTGTGGCTCAGCGGTTTAAGCTTTTACCGACCTAGCTCACTGAAAAACATTCTGGAGTTCGATTTCGGACGTAAATATCACAAATATCGCAAATAATCTTTCTATTATTTTCTATGGTCTAGGTGTCTATGCACGATCAGCCCCGAAGTTCTCCGTTGTACAACTTTATATATATTCTTCTGTTCCTATATATGTCACTGAACTCGACAGTATATATTTTTGTATGTCTTCAAGTGGATTCGAGAATGTATTAGATACACAATTGGAGCCGGTAGGTGGTGTTGGAATCAGGTTCCAGGACATTTTTGTGTTTATTTTTCGTCTGCCGGGCCCGCTAGTGTACAATAAATTACACTTATGTTACGGGTTGTAACCCGTAACATAAGTGTAATTGTAGTATGTGACGCAAGCGTAATTTATTTTGATTCAAGACATAAAATGTGTGTTTGCTACCGATTAAATATGCCAAATGTTAATTAATGTGTAAGTACCTTTGATTGGAATTGCATATTTTTGTTCTTTTTGACGAATTTTTGATGGGTCCCCTTGAACACCGGACTTTCTTTTAGTAAAACAATAAAAAATGTTATTTATAAAAGAATAAAAATTAGAAAACCTTTTCAATTGAATTCTTCGTTATATTTCACAGGAAACGTATTAATTAACCAGTGGCAAATATCGGGATTTTACAATTACCCCAACAGTGGGCACGCAACATGAGGGTAGCTAAAAAGTTCACGACGCGGCCGGTTGTTTCGCCGACATTCTAGGTTTTAAAGTTATTTTTTATATCTGTCCATATTTAACGTCATTACAATGTCGCGTCTCAAAAAACGCATTAAGCCCATCGCCATATGATATATCGAAAAACTGAATGTGCGGGATCCGTGATCCACCATTGCACTTGTACTTACATTTTAAATAAAACCAAGCTATTATTAAAATACTATATATTTTTAATAAAATCAGACTATATTGTACAATCATAATCTCTTTTATTTTTGTGTTCGGACATAGATTGAAGGTTCTGCTAGTATTGAAATTTTATGACATAATTTAACGATATAATGTAGCCTAATGCATAATTATTAAAAATAAATAAACTAAACTATAAATAAAATTATACGTACAAAATACCATAAATCTATAAGTAAAAAATTTACTCCAAATCCCTGTCGGTGGGGAGCGTGCCCAAAATACTGGCCGCATCTCCACGTTTGATGGCAATGCTGATTCGTTGCTCTAGGTGCAACTTTTGCTCACGCGAGATCTCAATCAGATGCGTTGAGAGGTCTCGAGAGAGCTCCAGGCCCCCACGGCCCCAGGGTCTCGACCTCGACCATAAATACGTACCCACTACCAATCGACACATATTTGCGACATTTCAGGGCCTCCTGGTGTGCAGCAGCAGCCTGGGCTGTCACGGCTGTGTCTGGAAGATGGGACGCCGCCAAAGTATCGACACAAGTTGCGTCATAACATCTCTTAATTATTGAAAATTTGTTATTGAATACGCAAGTTGTCTCCATAGTCGTCATTTTCAAATATCGTGTATTTTGTGAATTTCTGTCTGCTAATACAATTTTCCAAATCACAATTAACGTATTTAATAAATAGCCAGTTCTTATGGAAACTTATACCACAAAAATGGTAAAGAAAACTATTAAATTAAATAAGGAATATAATTTTAATCACATTTGTGCTACTTGGGGAAACAGGGGTAATGTCGCTCACTAGGTAAAGCCGCTCACAAGTATAACTTGGTAAACTAAGTGCTTTGGATTATGGAACACAGGTTAAAGCGTGGGAGGCGGCCGGGGTATGATAAGAGAGCACACAGGAGCTTAACTAGTTTTACAAATCCGCTAGCAACAAGAGAAAGAGAGGCACGTCTGTTTGTTTCCGGTCCCGCTAACAATATTGTTGGCTGAACGTTTCTACTGGTAACTTCAATATGTAAATTTATTTTATTGTTACTTTTCTTAATTTAGAGAATTATTTGTTGAATTTAGCAATAATTCATCAATACATTAGTGTATATCTGATTGGTTTTTATCACACACATAGTTTTTGGTTTCAATATGCTTTTATATGAGCGGTATTACCCATAGTTAGGTAATGGTGCTCAAAAACACCTTTCTTTTTTTGCTTAGTTACTGAGTATTAAGGAAAGTTTCTTTTGTTTCGTTTCAAAGTATTGATTAATATTTATATTAATAAACGAACAATTTTATTATTTTCTCCAACTTTTAATATAAAGTTATTCAGAATAAATACTAAAGGTTTTCCTTTAATGAGCGGCATTCCCCCAACCTTCTCTTTGAATAATAACTAAACTAAGTTATTATTCTGAGAGTCTTAAATTTTTCTAAAATATCAAATACATTAATTAATATAATAAGTCTGCCAATTAATTAATATATAGTCTTAATACATTATTAAATAGTCATAATAGCAATGAAAATATATTAAAATTAGGTTAAAAGTTTGGCACCTCTATGTAAATTGTTATTAAGTTTACATTAAAACAAGACACTCGTACTCGGCGGAACTTTTCTCTTCACCATCGAAGGGATAATAGCAGGTCTCATGGCTGGGATGAATCTGAAATAAACGAATAAAATGTACATAGGGTACATTTAAATACATCATAAAGGTGCCAAATATGAGATATCATTTTCATTTTTACGTATTTCTCATAAAATATCAAAGCTAACAAAGTAATTTTAACTGATGATAATACTTAAAATTTAATGTCTAATACAAATCTGTAAATAGTTTAGCAATAATGTTTTCTGTTTCTGTGTATAACAAGTCGTTTAACAAAATAACTCGATAATTCTAATCAAACACGAGGGTGTCCTAATTTTGAGATACTCGAGGTGCCTGAATTAAGATACATTTATTTTTGGGCAAATCTACTCTGAGCTCATCTAAATGGAAAACACAACTAATTTAAATATTTTTATTTATCTTAATCACATTCTAAAGTTACAATCAGTTTTCATTAATCATAAAAATGACACTTAACATGTTTAAACATAAATATTCTTTTAATGTTTTTAGATATCCCATATTGGTATTTGTCTGCTTTTAACGGCATTTAGGCACGTATCATCACTTTGGCGTTTGGCGAAAATGTATAAATATACAGTAATAACTATTATTTAGAAGAAAAGTCCAAATTAGATATTTAGATACCCAATAGCAGATGTCTCATTTTAGAAACCCAATAGTGTCTCATATTGGGAACTCAATGTAAGTCCAACATAACTAATATTTATTATTTATGTTTTTAATAAACATTGTAAAATTAATTGAAATATCCAAATTCACACTAAAACAGATATAATCAATCAGTTTTTAATTTAATAGTACATCATTGAATTGATTTTACATATCTTGGAACTTGAGAAGAAAAAAAATTGTATTTGTCCTCGACAAAATACAAATTGATAGCCAGTCTTTTCGCCGAGTTGTTGGAACTATTTAAACATACGTTTAAACATGAAGGGATGAGCAACTAAATGGTTCCACCCGTATTCATGAAAAGGAGTCATATATTGAAATAATGAACTATCTCATAATAGGCGCCTTTACCCTATATCATTATTCATTTTAAGTCATAGCCCTACTAGATATTATTTTATGGCTATGTTAGTTAACTCAACAGTAAATAGAATGATTTATTACAGAAACGTTTAAGTACGGTTTTAATTGATAATTTTAAATAGCTATGCAGAAAAAAGAATGTAGAAACTACGCAAAACATGCCATATATTACCAGCAACCGAACATAATGTTCGTTGACGAAAAGGTCTCTCTAGATCTACAAAGTGCTTAAGCTGCGTATGCTTTCCGTACAGGATTCGAATCTACGTCAAATTAAGCTATCGCGATCTTAAGTTGGGTCTCGCCTGATGTATAAGTAAACTTACCTTGCCAGGAGTTGTACATCCGTCATGATTCACTCGACCGAAGTACAACTTCTCACCATCAGCAGTCACACCTGCCTCCACCGCTCCAGGTGGAACTGCGCCGTTGGTTGAGAATTGCCATGAGAACATCGCTGGGACTAACACCTAAAATATAGACGATTTTAGGTTAGAGTTGCAAGAGTATACAGTACTTCGTGGAAAATATAATTTATCTAATCCTGGTCTATTCTGTATTGCACTTGTCATTCTTTAAGGTTTACACGCTATATACACAGCCTACGAAAAATTATCATCTTCTAAAGGCAGTAACTATAACCTAACAACATTGTAAGATGACATCAGTTCGTTGACAAGGTACATACAGTACTCAGCGCTGTACTTAAGACAATGAACCTCGATGATGTAGCACCTCGAGTTTAAAAGGTAAGGTGTACGAGTAAAATCAGCTGTCTTCGTTGTTGAGTGCTTTCATCTGTCACACAATGTACTGTCTGATGTTTTCCTGTAACAAATGGGACACTCTAGAAAACCGAAGTTTCTTATCACCTCTTTATCCCGACGTCCTCTATCAGTTGCCAAGTACTGTATGTACTAACGGTTACAATACTTGGGACTCTGAGTACCAGAGAAATCCATGAAGCGTGTTGTTATTTTTTTAAGGAGGCATCGGGCCCCATATCTAAATTGTTTCTGCATCCAATCCAAGGAACGTTAGTGACATTTTGGCCTGCAGGCCTGGAATACTTATAAAACTTTTATCCCTTCTTTTAATAGTAATATACCTAGTTTGTATTTTTTTATTATATATCAACATTCTATTAAATAGTAGTGATTACATGAGAAAGTGTAGAAAATATGTTGATACCTCAAATTGGTCCTTTAGGATTTCTTCTCCACTGTGCGAAATGTAACAAGCATTCTTCGATGGAATCACTTTAGCTGGAAGAATGTCACCTTCATGATGAGCTCTTCCAGCATAAATTTCTTCACCATCAACATCGGTGCCAACTCTTAGGGCACCTGGTGGTATGCTGCGTTGGCTTAAACATGCTGGGACCCAACGGTATGTGCCTAAAAATTAACAAAGAGATTATAAAAATAATTGAAATATTTCTGTTGTGTATTTATATCCTCCACAAAAATAACTGTAGTTATGATGCAAGAATTAGAAATGAGATTATGCGTACGATATTCATGATAATCATATTATTCAGAAAAGTATGTACTTAAAATTTTAAATTTGATATTTCATTTTTGGGTGTTAATATATATATTTTTTGTTTCGACTACTTTTCAGTAACTATGAATAGTTTTGAATATTTATTATTTCTAAGTTATAAGTCCATTATTCTGTAAAAAAAAGCGAAACAAATCAGTACTAAGAATGGTATAAGTACCAAATCATACTAAAATAGGTTATCAAAAGCAAGATATTAAAACTGAATATTTTACAAAGATTTGCTTGGAAAAACAGTGCATTATGTTACGGCCAAAACTCAATATGGTACAAATAAATCAAAAGTAAATTATCAAGTTGCTAGTGTTAATAAAAATTGTAATTAAAAAGGAGAAAGTCGTGGAGAGGACCCATAGAGAGGATTGGCCCAACAATGGCAAAAAACACAACTAAGCTTTAAACGAGAGATGACACCTTGTTAAATTCTCTATTAGAAAACGAAATAAAATAATATGTAAAAAAATAAAAAAATATATATCACGCGATAAAATGTTTAGTCATAAAAATATAAAAACAAATATCTGTGCAATGTTTCGAAATGTAGTTAATCTATTTAGTTTATCTGGTATACACGTCATGTTGTTAGATTATTGTAATCGATGAGTTGGAACTGAAAGGATATATACCTATCGGTATAATTCCAAGAATGTCTAGAAAAGTACCAAATGACGAGATAGATGATTAAGATTCAAACCCGTTAAATGGAAATGATCTATCCTTGGTAATTTTAAACAGAATGAATCTATACAGTGAAAAGTCAGGGTGCAGGTAAATAAGTAGAGGTGTGATATGAAAGTCGATGCACATATTATGTTTATAATTGAGTGTATTATATAGCTATACTCATTCAGGCAGGGGTCGTTATAGATGCAAATTCATATAGGACTATAGGTGTCATCTCTCAACTAGATTGCCCTCTCCAAGACTTACTCCATGGCAACTCGACAGTTTCTCCCGGTAATTCCGGGACGACCTCCGCAGGCTCTGCGTCTTCGACGACGTTCACAGGTTGTGGTTGTGGGTAAGGATAGAAATATGCTGGATGGACAGGATAAAAGACTACGCCTGGGCCGTGGGGGTACATGTGAGGTGGGGGATGTGATCCTGGGGGTCCATGAGGAGGTGGTGGCCCATATGGATTTGATCCGTAGCCGTAATATGGAACTCCTAGACAAGCAAGACTTAATTCAATAATTAAGTATATCTTAGATTAGGGAGTAAAAATAACTTTAATTTATTACTCTCGAACAATAAAGACCTTCTTTCTGTTTTATTAACACGCAACGCAACTCTGGGATGTCTCTACGAAGTCAAAATGATTTCACAGAGACGTCCTCAATATCAAATGATACCTAATTAAGTACTAGATTTTTTTCATTTTAATTGAACTTTGTTTCCCTAAGATATAGCTTTTAATGTTATAATTTTAGTTTTTAATATTCATACTGTGTTGTAAATGTTCTATTGTATTACCTTCCTATTAAAAGAATTTGATAAATCAATTTTTCACGAGTAAACATTATCTTAAGTAGATATTTATTTTAAAACGGATATAGAGTGATTAGTAAATAATAAAATAACAAAACACATTAATCATGATCCTTATCTTTAAGTTGATTAGTTGCTTGGTTAATCTTAGGCGTTATTAATACATTTTACGTGTCGTGTTGTTATCGCAATTTTTAAAAATATATTGTGAATAGGACTATTTATGTGTAGCTTTATAACCTCGGGGGTAAAGTGAATGCTTTCGCGTACTAGTACGCGAATGTGGCGCGTATCTGTGGACCAACAAAGGCCAACGATCGCTTGTTAGCGTTCGCCAGCAATCTGCCGCGTGGTAGTAACGTCAAAGGAATCCAACTATTCGACCGTTCGACGAAACGTCTACATAGAGCCATCTATACGCGCCATTACTAATTTTCAGCCGCCGAACTTTCAGCCCCATACGTTCCGCAGGTGTGTCGTTAGGCTTAGCATGCTATATATCAAAATAACCCAATTTCTTAGCTAGGAGGCTGAAAGGTACACTTCACTGCTCAGAGACAGACAGTGAAGTACTGTGCGACTCACGGTGACTTCCGGATACCCGCTAAGACCACCTAAGTGTTACTCCTATTACCCTAAGCTAGAGTAATAGGAAAAAAGGTTAACTAGCGCCACTTACTTGCCATATGTAGGCCTTTAGGCAAACTAGTTCTATATTGCCAGGAAGGTGTATGATCCCAACTACGATCTAATCTTGATTTAGATTATATGACAAATTTGGAAGTCTAGCGAGCATTTTAGACGATACACATGCCTAGACTAGTGAAAAGGTCGCTTAACTGGCAACAGTGAAAGAACACATTCATTTGTTGCATCGACAACAAAAGGATTTACATTGGTTTTGTTTCATAAGCGGGTAAGGTTTTTGCTCTTTACATGACAATGTGTGACGTATCAACGTTTGCGTCTTATTTTGATTTTCTAGAAAATTTTACTTTCTCGACAATTTACTTGACAGCTGTAAAGATTAGATATATTAATCATATAAAGGAATACTTACTGTTTGATGCTACCAGATAAACATTAAAACTGATTTGGGATACATTTAAAAATAGCTCCACATGATAAATTTTAGAGAAACATATTTGGTAAAATAAATAAAAAAATTGTGTTGTTCATTTTATTTTACATTGGTAAATGTAGTTTGGTTATTAAGATGTTAAGTAACAACAAAGCAGCAAACGTAAGAGATATAAAGAGTATCCTGAATCTCAGATAAACGGAGAATTTTGTAGTTATTGTTTTCATACATTTTTAAGGAAGAGACGAATTTTAACGGAAAACAATTGTCACAATAAAAGCGTATATTTATAAGCGTATATTTATGAAATGTTCTAATTATTTTATCTTTGTTATCTGTTATCAAAGTTATCATTAAGATTACTCACCTGCCATCGTTGTTACTCTGTCGACGCACTAACTTCAAATGATTACATTCAAGTGTTTGCCAGAATTATATTCCACAATTGGCTTATCAACGCGGGTTTCCTTACTGATAAATGATATTCTGTTCAGATATTTATAATGTGCTTCTTTTCTTCAACTCTATGTCTTAGATCCATATTCTAGATTTCTAGATCGACGTGGAATGAGCTCCCACCACGATTTTACTGAGTAGTATAATATGGGGTTATTAAAAAAAAGCGTAAATCCCAACGACGTAGGTAACGCATCTACTATCTTAATGTTATTTGATGTCCATGGGATAATTGATAACCATCAGGTGGCCCGTCTGCCAGTTTGCCTACAAGCAAACATAAAATATATCTTCACATTATAATTGGGTAGGAAACATTTTACAATAAATTCTAAAATAGTGCTTATATAAAAGAGCGTGCGTTAAAGTACCATGTTATAATCATACTTTTGAAATTTCGTGATAGAAATAATTTTAAATAGTGTATAAACTATAATAAATACGCTATTCGACTTGTTAAAACATGCTATTCTCGTAAACACCTAAGGGGCTTTGTCATTTTGTATTTCATAGAATAATAAAATATTGTCCGACCGAGGCTAGAACTTTCCGCCAGCGTAAGCCGGCCTCAAGACTTTTAGGAAAAGGTAGAAGATTCTGAAAAGAAAAGACAAGGACAGATACATGTTGGAAAGAGAGAGACAATAACCGAAAGTTCTAGAATAGAAAGTTCGGGAAGGAAAAGACAGAGATAGACAGATGTTAGAAAGGAATAGATGTATAAACGAAAGTTATCGAATAGAAGGTCCGGGAAGGAAAAGACAGAGATAGATAGATGTTTAGAAAGGGACAGATAGTGAATAAAAAAATAACGGAATTATGGGTTCCAGAAAATTCTTCCGGATATATAAGCAGCGTAAGGCGCGCCTACCGGGCAGTTTAAGTTGAGTTCAGTTCAAGACAGTGAAGCGACAAGTGCGATACGATGCGAAAGAGTTGGAAGAAGAGTTAAATAGAAGACAGTGACGAGTTTAGTGGTGAATTTAGTGAAAAGTGTAGTGGACAGTTTAGTGAAGGAGGAGTTTCGCGTAGTTTAAAAGGAGGTCCAGAGGCGAGCTACACGCGGTAAATTCGGTGCTGGACACTGCAGCAGCAGAAGGTATGTCTACGCAATATCAACGACGGTATTGTGAATGAGACATCTTATGGTCGGTACAGTGCGTCTTTCGTTGTGTGTGTAGGGGAACCCTGCAGAGTGGAATAACGCAGGGCTGTGTAAGTCAATAAAAGCGTTAGTTAAAAACTGGTCTTTTCTTCCAATCCTAAGTGCGTAAGATGTAAAGATGTACATATTGTTACGTGCGAGCCCCGCTCGCACGTAACAATATGTACATCTTTGTGTTACTTTGATTGTTGAAAAGAAAAAAAAATGAATAAATACAGACGCATAATTCTTCAAAATTTTATATTAATGATCTAAGTGCTATTAGTCATATTTAATAGATAACATTGCTTTTCGCCGTTATGCCATATCAATTTATGCCTAATATACATTTCTGCTAATTGTTTAAATAATTACGCATGTGGTTCGTAAAATTATTAAGCAATTTGTATTTGTTTATCATAGCCTATAAACGTCCTATTGCTGAGCATAAACTTCTCCATATCTGAAAAGAAATAGCATCCTAGTCTAAAAATAATTAGAAGATTTTTACAACGGTATCGGTGCACACTCCATCATAAAGTGAACCCACATCATAATAATGAGATTCATTAGCCACTGAGCCACCATAACTTAATTTGCACTTATGTCTAGTTTTATCGCGCGACTTCCTTTGTCAACTGCAAAGCGCAATACACACCAAAACCGCCGACCCGCATACCTAAGTTGGCAACTTTTTGTCGGCGGGTTAGTTAGCGGCTTCACTGATTGCAAGTCGGAAAACTTTATGGGCAGCATACGCAGGCGCATGTTACCCATATAATTATTGCCACCGGATTGTCGGCGGGTCGCGGTGGCTTTGGTGTGTATTGCGCTTTAGGCTGCGCATTATTCCCGTCTTTACATGAAATTATTCTAAATTGTTTATTTTCTTCTTTATGCGAAGAACGCTGAAGTGTGTTTCTATCGATGTAACGTGTAAACTGTGAACAATTTTAAACTTTGGCGCGCTCTATGCAACGATACATATATAAATAGACCCATTTTTAAAAATATTATTTTATAATCCTTTGACATTAAGTATAAAAAACTAAATAACTCCGTTGGCTCAGCGGCCCAAAGTGTCTTGGACTCCGAAATGAGAGCACGGCATTTTCCTCTGTCCTGCGCAGTGTCTTGCCAGTTGTGGGCTTGTAGTGCGGCCGGGTCAGCTTCCGCTCTATCTTTCCAGCGACACTTGGGATGACCAACCGGTCGTCGACCGACTGCTCGACCCCAAGTATGCTTTCTTTACTCCCCGATCCTCGTCCATCCGTTCTACATGACCGATCTAGCGGAGACGGTGAGATTTTATCTCCCCAATTATGTTGGCCTCGGCCGTGAGGTCTTCTATTTCGGAGTTGATTCCGTTGGTTTGGACCCTCCAGCTGCCATCTTCTTTTATGGTTGGGCCCAAGATTTTCCTGAGAACCTTCCTCTCTGTGACCAACAATTGGTTCTCCTTAAGTGTCAGGGTCCAGGCCTCACAGCCGTACATCAAAATTGGTCTAATGATAGTTTTGTGGACGCGAATTTTAGTTTTCCTGCTTAGGAGCCTGGACACTAACACTTTACGTAAGGCAGCACTGCACCTGAGGGCATTTTGAACACGGATGTGTATTTCTTCCTCTCGGGAATTCGTATCTGTGATTGTGCATCCCAGGTCTTTGAATTTGCTCGCACCTTTATACAGTGTATCTCCAACATGAAGATTTGTGCACGCAATGATACTCCGTCTTATTATTGTTGATCTTGAGTCCCACCTTTTTTGCCTCTTGTTCTAAGACCTCAGCTGCTTCTATAATTTCTTCGCGGCTTTCCCCTAATAGTGCTAAGTCATCAGCATACCTTCACTCCTACATCGAGTGTCATTAATCTTTAAAGCAGATATTCCAGCACCAGATTAAAAAGCGTAGGTGAGAGGGCGTCAGCCTATTTTAGTCCGGTAATCACCGCAATCATCAGAGAGCTCTCTTCTTACTCTCACACGCATCGCACACTCACTAGTGGCCACTATGCTCATATGACATTAAGTTTAAATAATTATAATAATAGTGTATTAATTACACAATTGACTTATTAGATTTGCAGAGGATTTTTATTTACATAGTCTTCTTACTTAGAAACAAAATTATTTGCAAAGTGATATTTGTTAGCTGAACTGGTAAAAAGAAATAAAAATTAAATTAAATTAAATGTATGTATTCATAGCCACTGTACATAAGAATGAAAAACGATTATTCTGTGCAGTTTGTCAGGTACTAAAGTTCCGAACTAGATTTCAATCTGTAATTTTCATCAATAAATCTAAAAGTTGGTTAAAAATTTCTTAATAACATTGTTATAAGTAAGGTATTTCTTTACACAGAGATGTCAATATTCAATGACCAGGTTATTATCGCCTTTCCAGGTACGATATCGTATAGTTTACATGATCATATTGTTTTTCTTGCTTTAGACAATCGTATCTTCGAGGCAATACACTCTCTCCATGTAAAATGGTCTTTAATTCGTTTTGGACCAAGATTTTTCTTTAATAAGGATTGATTAATTAACTGACTGATATGAGTAAAGAAAGTAAAGAATGAAGGTTTACAAAAATCAACGCAAACTCAGTGTATATTTCCACAAATTTTCACAGTGTTAACGATTTTACGAGATATTTCAATGAATTGTTTCAGCAGGTGACGACTTTTGGAGGCACTTCTTCTAAAGTCATCGATACTGCCATAAGTGGTGACTAGTTCTTGCAAGATGTCTTCCACTACCTTCCTGGGTAGTTGAGGAGTCAACTGTTCTCTTTCCGCCAATTTCACCCGTAGTGTTGCCTGGAAATTGTAACTTTTAACTAGGGCTTTTAACGCTTGTTTTTCTCATAAATGTCCGGCTCCAAAGAAAAAATCTGTCTTTTGAAATAAAAAATAAAAACAATAATAAAATGTTCAACATAATATCAAAAGTACATAGAATAAGATAAAATAATTGGACAAAGAGACACACATTGTAGGCATATCAGAGATCAACAAATTATGTTTGTATTATGGGTAATATACAATAAACTATTTTGAGGCCAATTCCAGACACCCAGACCGAAGTAACGTAATATTACTTTGCGAAGTTTTACCCAGTCAAGAATCGGATCGAACCCTTGCGTTCCAGTGAAGTAAACGAACCAACAATTACACCATTAGACACTGCCCTATTTACCGAATTTCGTGATAATCGGTAAACTTTCTAGTCCGTGAAGACGGAACAAACAAACATCCAAATACTGTCACTTTCATATTTGTAGGGATTTTGCCGGACTTTTTTAGAGTCTTCTGTAGCGCGAAACTTACCTACCTCCATAAGTACAGCGTTGTAAGTTTTCGTCTTTTTTCTGAATATAGACACTATAGATACTATAATTATGCCTGTTCTCAACTCCTATACTAAATTTCATAGAAATCACTACTAAGATCGTGAATAGGGAATGGACAAACAACTCACTTTTACATTATTTATTTATAGGTAATCAGGGTGTTCTCCATCCTTGGTAACTTTAGCATTTCGAGATTAACAAGACCCGATTCGTATACCTATTCTCTGAACTATTAAATGGAATAAGTTAACGAAAATCGATTCAAATCCAAAGTTGTGAAAAGAAACACCAGAACAAACATACTCACTTTTGTTATCTATTTACTACAATGAACTAGAGATTCCCCCTGAACTTGCCCGATTAAATCCTTATCACATGATAATTGTAGCATTTTTTGAGGTCAATAGGTCACTCCTATCAATTAATTAGTGAAATTGGATACAGCGTTAGATACCTCGAAGAGATCGCTATGAGCTATTAAACCGCACATCGCTCAATAGTACAATTAAGTTTATCATGACAAGCAAAAGATTTATTTCATTCATAAATTCATTACTCAAACTGGGCTTGTATAATTAAAAATGTAGTTTTCTTGCCTTAGACTTCCAAACCAAGAGTGCCTCTCCTGCAGCAGTGCCCTTAATATTTAGGCCTGCATTTTCAAATGATTGACGAACTAACAGCAAGTGATGTTTGCGACACATTTCTAGAAACACAGAATATATCATATCAAATCAGTCAGAGGGGTTGGTGTCTATATCGGACAACGGAATAATGATTCCGAGCTAATGTTAAAAACATTCACATAGAAGATGGTAAGTAAAAATCTAGAAGAACGACAGCATTACCTATTTGGACCTAATAAGATAATTTTAGATAGGTTAAATGTTTTTATTGTTTTAATTAAAATTTATGTCATCATAATCTATAATATTATAAAATACTAAACATGCCGTGTCTGTATATTGAAGCTATTAAAAATAACATCTGGAATAGACTATATAAACGATGACACGATGTATTTTTTTAATTTTTTGTCTGCTTGACTGGTTGTCTGTTTGTTCGGGATTCACATATAAAAACTACTGGGCCGATTTCGATGCGGTTTTTGCTGACCAAAAACAAATTATTAAAGTGACTTTGACTTAAAATCCCTGCTACATTTTATCCTGGGAATTTTTCTGTGAATGATTTATAATGACCAGATTAAAAAAATCGAATACAAATGCGTTTTTTTCACTGATCGATAGCAAATTTTATGTAAGTAACAAAATGTGTGATATTTTTTGACCCTGGGTATACTACGAGATTTTTCCCGGGAGCGCTTTGTAGTTGTTCGAGTACATAAAAATTAGCTTATTCCGACACAGTTTTCACTAAAACGATAGCTTAGTATGCTGCGGTACTATATGTCCTGGGAATCCCGCGGGAATTTCAAGTCAATCCTGGACGAAGTCGCGGGCACATCCTAGTTAATAAATATAAAAATAGCTAGTTATTTTAAATACCTTGTTTACAGTCAAGTTCATCTTCCCCGTTTGGACAATCTAGTTTTCCATCACAAACTAGTTCAATTGGTACTGTAGTGTTAGATTTAGTATTTCCACAATAATATCTGGTCATTTTCGGGTGAACTGGGCAAGCTTTCATACAAACTTTAGAACAATTTGTCATCCCACATCGACCAGCAATACAGAAGCACTCATCTGTGATACCTAATTTCTCATTTCCAGTGTTAGCTAATTTTAAGCTTAGCAACAATTTATCTTTTAGAGAATTCAAGAATTTGTAGAAATGATCAAGATGTCCCTCACTTTCGGATTTGAATAGAAGATATTCGTAAATGGAAGTTATAGTTGAAAGGCAGCGATCTCTTGCTTCTTTTAATAGATCATTATCAACATTCTTCGATATGCTCAACTTCTGCAGATATATAACTGAGCCATACAAAGCCAACAACTTATACTGTACTGTTAAATATTCTCGAGACACTGCCTTTTGCTTAACTAAATTTAAAATTTCATAAAAATGCCCACTAGCTAAAAATTTTGCATGCATTGCACCTGTGGTAACAAAAATCGTTAACACAATCATATCAGTAATTCATTATATTAATACATTTTAAAATAAATAATTAAGAACATTACCATAAGAGCAATTAGTTTCATCACTTTTGTCGTAGCAGTCAATTTTACCGTCACACAAAACGCTAACAGGCACACTTGGATTTCCATCTATTGAGTCACAGATCCATTGGTCTAAGCTATTCTTCTGCATACAAACCTTCTGACAAGGATCCTGGCAGCTAACATTAGCGCACACCATGCCAGTGCATTCGCAAGACTTAGGTGACCAATATTCTTTATGTTCATTTGTATCAAGAATATCATCCGCAGTTATTTCTCCCAGTTGATCGACCATCCCTATAGATCTTCTTCGACTACACAGAGCTCCTTCAAGAGCAGTGGCTAATGTGGTCACCACAACAGCGATTTCATTAACAGATTTCTTTAATAGATATTTATTTATTTTATCTTTAGGAGTAGTTGGATT
Organism: Dendrolimus houi; assembly: GCA_039645545.1. Lineage (NCBI taxonomy): Eukaryota > Metazoa > Arthropoda > Insecta > Lepidoptera > Lasiocampidae > Dendrolimus > Dendrolimus houi. Next base: position 5,111,079 of record CM077125.1, read on the forward strand.
AGATAATATGGATATATTGCTATATTTTTGAATAAATTTTAATTGAGTGTCTAGAACGGTTCTAAGATCTGTATTTTGACGGGTAAGTACTGAGCTGCTTAATTGTACCACAAAACATTTATGTATAGGCGGCGCATGTATTTGTGACATTAGACTTATTGTTTTGTGAATTCTCTCGATTCCTGTAAAATACATACATATTTATAATAAGATGGCAACAAAAGTGGTATAAAATAAAAAAAATCGTTCTAGGAACATTAGGTACTAATAAAATTAATTTTAGAGCTATATCTATAGGGTTTAGTTAAATTATTAAATATTTTGTTATTATTTAAAATGCAAACTACCTTGCGTAATGCAATATTTTTCATCGCTTTCATCGGGACAGTCTGAAACATCATTGCACAATTTCTCTAAAGGTATTGATTTATCAACACGAAGGCAAGTGAATGATCCTAATGTAGTAAGTTGTGAACATGTTTTTTCAGTGATAATTGTGCAGTCACTGTCATCATCTACTTTGTTAGATATGGAACTAGCTTGATCATTAAATTTATTAGTTAAATCAACATCTTTGTTAACATGGAACTCTATCTCCATTCGTCTTGCATCATTTCTCATACTTCTTTCCATCATCAAATCTAGACCTTGGGCGATAAGATCACTGTAATGTTTAATTTCGTCATGTTTGTTATGAATTAACATGTGCTTTTTGTTTGCAGAATCCAAAACTTTCTTTTTGATGGTCTCTACCGCCTGTTTTCTCTTTTCAGGGGTTTTAGCGGCTTTCAAATATACTTTTGCAAGCGATTCTATTTTATTTGCTATATCAATAATAATCTGATCTTTGCCTGTCTTCGAGTTATCTTGGCTGATATCAGTTTCATTTAACGATCTAAGGATTGGGGTACTCTCTGTATTATGTTCTGGTAAAGTATCTGAGTTAGCAAATTTTGTGTTGTTGTAAGCAATCAGTTTAACTCCATGCATAAGTAACTTGACATATTTATGTCCTTCAGCCCCTAAAGATATTGCCGACTTATTTAATTTCTGTTCAATCATTTTTAAAATGTTTGGCTTTTCTTCGAGTGATGCGTTAACTACGTAGTCCATTGTAATATTACAAACTTTTTTAACAATTTTCTCAATAGTGGCCGATTTATATTTTTCATCATTTCCATCGCCTATAATTTAATTAAATAAAGAATATAATCGCATCACAGTAAAAAAACCTTATTTAATAAAACTTACCTGTGCAATAAAATATTAATTGAAATATTAATAATACAAAGGTAAACATTTTTATTTTCGTTCAAGTATTAATTTTGAAACCTATAAAACTATTAATAATAACCAACCCAATGAAAATTAATTTTAATTAAGTGCCTAATTATAATTTTTTATTACTTTATAAGGTTTATTAATTTTAATGAACTTTTAAATCTCCGATAAATTTCTAAATATGAGGATTTTATAGTGCTTGTCTATATAGTGCTATATAATACTAAAGATTTCTTTGGTTTTTTTAAAATTTTGCTGTGCAGTGTGTGTGCTCTTGCAGTTCTGAAACCAAGACGTGTAATGCCCATCGAGTTGTCATTTAACTGTGGTATGTGGGCGGCGTAGCTCGTAGTCTTTCTAGGTTGTAGTATGTATTGAAACTAAATTGTTCCAGTAGGATCTATATCTTTATTCTTCGTGCGTTTTACAAAATTGGAGCCTTATATACTATATTTAAGCTAAGTATACAAATTCTTAATTAACGTGCGTTGAAGGGGCCAGCGCCATTATTACATACTGCGTAACAGAGCTGCATCTACTTAGTTCCTCAGTCAGCCATTTAGACGAACGTATTTATTCTGTTAGTGTCGAATGTCAATGTCATAGTAATATGTAAATTTAACCCATATTTAACCTAAAAACGTAAATAAAGTATATCGTCTCAGTTATAAAATAACATGAAATAAAAGTAAATAGATTAATAGAAGCATTGAACACAACAATGAGTACATCTATTATTAAATTAACACAGGTGAAGTTATATTCTATGCTATACTAGTGTTCTTCCATTTGAGGTTATCTACAATACTTTAAAACAATACTAGAACTTGTTGTCTTACACTATTTATGAAATTAAGTAAACCTGCAAATTTAGGAGCATAAATGTAATAACAAAAACTTGTTTTAAAAGGCAAGGCTATTAGTTAGCGACATTCTTACACATTACTTTGTTTTCATTTTCTGCAATAATTATCTAACTACTCTTTGTAATTTACAGGCAAGTTTGATCAATTCTCTATCGCCACAATGGTCAGTCGCCCTGGTTTCTCAAATTCACACATCTTCTCCACTATACCGGGTTGTATCTGGCAAATACAGGATCACAAAGAAACGCGATAGACCACTTACTTATGAAATGGCAAACCCTCCCCATTATATAGCCCACCGGAAATCATGGAATTCTTGGAATACCTGTAAGAATTTAGAAAACTAGCTTATATTTGATAATATAGTTTTTCTTGTCGTTAGACCAAAAATTATTTGGTCTTTAATGAAAAGGCATTTAGAACCTATAAATATCTTCTACATTGACAGAGTTTTAATTTGAAGAAAGGGTGCGGTATAGATATATGACACATTTATTTATTATTTGAGATATTAAATAAATTTTGGGTGATTATAAAAAAATAACCACAAATGCAAAGGCAGGTGCTAAGCGAAGCGGAGCACCCGCCTTAACCTTCTAACCTATATTTAAAAAGTTTGTATCTGTTCATAATATATAAATGTGCAGTATAACTATACCCCACCCATATATATAAATACTTACATATTTATGTGGAAGAATGCCTTCACAAACAAATTAATATAACTAAATTATTTCTCTCGAAAATTATGTCTCTATGAATAGTGTGGTAAATGATGTACTATTTACTTTTGATTTATTAACTTTTAGCCAGTTTGAAGGATGGCCTCCGGAGATCAGAGACAGCAGTAGAAGATGAATTTATCAGAAGGTTCATGACAGGAACTTGGCATGGTTTAGTTTGCAGTGAAGTGAGTTTAAAGAATTTTCTTAAAATAATTCAATTTCTCTGTTTTTTTCTTTATGTATATGGTTTCAACACAAATTGCACTGATTTTGCCAATGTTAAAATATGAAGAGGCAGGTGGAAAAGAAAATATGTAATTAAATACTTACTTACAATTGTTGTAATATTACAATATGTTTTCTGCAAACCTGAAATTAAATATATAAATATAATACAATATACATTATTTATAATACAGTACATAATATAATAAATCGGCAGACAAGCACACACACTGTAAATCCCCAAATTAAGCAAGTTATGCTTGTGTTATGGGTAATATACAACGGACCATTCTGGGGCCGATCCCAGACACCCAGACCATAGTAAATAACGGAGAAAATATGTTTCCAAAATTTACTATACCAGGAATCGAACCCGGAGCCTCTGCGTCGCAGTGAGGTAAGCCAGCAAAGGCTTAGCCCACTCAACCACAGAGGCCGTCGTTTATATATATACAAACTAAATAGGTAGAAACATTAAATATCATAAATATTATACATTACACAAACTGCAAAGCTATACAACAAATTATCTTATGAAACAATTTTATTAACAGGTAAAATTCACATAAAATATATGCAGAGAACTTTCAAATAAAATTAGGAGATAATATGTTTTTCACAGAGGACATTAATATAATAGGTGAATGTTGTTTTTGTGTTTTACACAAATGTCTTGTTATTTCTGTCAATTGTCACAAAAATATTATTTGTCATCTTTTTAAATATGGGTTTGTACAATTTGTTTAAATAGCCAGTGTCAAGTATATTCAAATTTTAGAACAACTGACACTAAAACAGGGAGTTCTTGTGGCAACTCAAAAGGCACCTTTTACTAAACAGTTCAGACTTTCAATACAAACAATATCTTATAACTACTGTTTACTATTTACCAGTATTGTAATTATTTTGAAAACAAAACTGCACAGTCTAAACCTTATTCTTATATCATTTTTGTAATATCTCTGTCTTTTGGAGGATACAAATAAGACAGAACTACTTGTTTGGGTTTTCAACTAAATATCTACTTACCTGCATCTATATCATTCTTAAGAGTATTTTTTTAAGTGATTTTGCATATTGACAACACTTTACAGGTTCCAGAGATCAATATGACTGGATTTGTTTAAAATCACACTTATTAAGATAAATAAAATTTGAAGTTAATTGTGGTGGAGATGAAGAAAATCCACAGAATACAGTGCAATTTTTATTTAATTTAGATTACCATTACTTGACAATATGATTAGAATTTTTTAAATTATCCACAACTTGACTACAAATGGATGGTTTATAGGGGAATAAATGTGCTCTCTCCATTAAAAGCACTACTTGTTTGTTCCATGAAGAGCTAACTCATTATAAGTCTAAGGATATCATGCTATATCAGACAAGATGGGTATATATGATCAGTATTTTTAACTCATTTTGTTTTTTAGGTAATAATCAAACGCCAATTCAACCACATTAGAGTAGCAGCAATCATCCGTCGAGCAGTGTCTCCAACCAAAATGTATTTTCTCCTTGGCTATACTGAAGAACTTTTGGCTAACTGGCTTCAGTGTCCAGTAACTTTGGAACTACAAACCGTGGACAGTTTCAAAGATGTTGTGTTCAAATATATTTAAATTGTTGGAATGTTTTGTAGATATAGATTAATATTAAAGTTGATGATAGGATTATATTTATTATTTCATTCTGTAAATCCATAAGTATCAACAAAAGAAATAGTATAGCTAATCATACTTGTGTTCGGATGTCTCTACGAAGGAAGCCGGTTGGTGGCCAAGCCGGTCTAAGTCGGCCACACATTCAGATGACTGTATATTGTAAACTTTAAAAATCACTGCTCACGTGAAACTTGGTATTGTCACATGCGTATTTAGTTATTTTTAGCGGATTTTAGACTTTGATCAAGGATAAAATTAAAATAAGATGGATAAATTCACTTGTTTATGATTCACTGACCTTGACTACAGATAAAGAGAGAGAGAGAGAAATTTGTTCTCGTTATATACGTTATGGTCAGGTTATACATTATTTATTATATTAAATTACTAGGATTTGCCCGCGTCTTCCACGCTTCCACGTCCACGCTTGACTTGAAATTCCCGGGAAACGAAATATCGCAGCATTTAAAAAAATAATGTAAGCTATCATTTTAGTGGAAACTGTGTCGGAATTAGCTAAATTATGCATCCGAAGAACTATAAACCGCTCGCGGGAAAATAAAACATATCACACATTTTATAACATTTGCTATCGATCAGAAAAAATCACACTGGAATTCGATTTTTTCTTAATCTGGCCATTTTAAATAATTCCCAGAAAATTTCCCGCGGGATTCCTAGGATAAAAAGTAGCGCAGAGTCTAAGTGTAAGCTGTCAATCAACGAAAACCGCATCAAAATCGGACCAGTAGTTTTTACGTGAATTTCGAACAAACAGACAAGAAATATTTAAAAAATGCATAGTGTTCTCCATAGTTTATATAGTCTATTCGATTTGTTTAAATAGCTTCAATGTACAGGACACGGCATGTTTAGAATTTTATAGATGAAATCAAAAAGTAAACTAATAAATACTAAGCATCAATTCTTAATTAGTCTAAAAACGTTTTAAATTATTACACATCGAAACTGGGAGATTCTTGAATTTTTTTACTGGGCGATTGTTGTAAGTAGGTATTCTTCGCTCACTTCCCCTTTAAGTGTTCGCAAATTCACTACACCCTTATACGAGATATATAACACATCTTCCTTCTAAATATTAGTACGTGTAGGGTAATTGATTGTAGTATTTGGGTTGGTAGTTTTCTAGAATGCCTATAACATTCCGTATAAGGACAGGGCGATTTTATAAAGGTTCTGTTATTTATAAAATATCTAATAACTGCGAGAGTACAGTCTTTAACTGGATGGAAATAAAAAATAAAACTCAAGAATGTAAAATTCATATTCTCTTATAATTTGATTCATTCAAATAATTATACATAATGTGTCAACAAACAGAACAGCGAGACGCGGGCCGCGCGGCCTCTCAACACACTCCACCGTACCTACCACTCAGACTGCACATAACCGACACCCAGTGTCCAGCCGGCTCCACTTCTGCACATACGCTTTGTACTTTTTACACATAAACATAGAAATCGCCACTTGGTTTTGTGAATAATAAATCGGCAGTCAAACATTCTAATATATTCCCAACTACACATTGTACATTCCTGACATTGTATTTATATTCTCAATGACACATTTTACATAATTCTCAAAGAACACATTGTATATTACCAATAAGGATTAAAACGACTATTTTGCAGAACCATATGATAAAACTGCTTTATTTTTGAAGTTATAAGATAATATATTGTCAAGTTCATAAAAGCTAGTAAGCAGAATCATATTTTATTTCATACTAATAACAAAATAAGTTTAACAATTGGCAAAATTACGATATTGCAATGTGGCCATTTAAATTGTGTTTGAGTTTATTTCAAAATCTATTTCAATTTTATTAAGGATAATATTTAATTATTTGTGCGAAAATACTTGATTGAATAGTGAAAACAACCCACAAAACATACAATAAGTCTACAAATTTCATTGGTCAAAATAACGAATTCCTATGCTCAAAATTCAGCATATGCTGATTTGAATTGCTTATTTACAATGAAAAAATGGACTGCTGTATCGATCACAAAACTAAGTGACGGCCGTTCCCCAGTGACCCTGAGAGCAATTTCTAGAGTGCCCGTGGCGCCTCTCAGCTAAATTTGTATTGTCTATCACAGTGACGTAAAGCATTTGTTCTTACATACTAGTGAATTAAACTTTGCGATCTTATCATTAAATCACCATAAAACACATTTTGTAAATTCTTGTTAAGGTGCTTCAGAAAATAGTTTTTAATTCTCAATTATCTTTTTTTTTTTAAATTAAAGTCTCAAACAGTCTTTTTGTATTGAGCTAATTCGATAGTACCTGTGGAATGTCTGTCGAGAAAACATCTAGCCTTTGTGAATACTTGCTAATGATACTGATATAGTAAAGTCCCAGGGTAATAAACCTGTAAGGCATTATTAACTCCTTATTGTTAGGCCAAATCTTAGAAGACAAGAAGTCTGAAGTAATTCGGGGTGTAGATGTCATCTGTCAATTTGACAGGTTTAAAGTACTCGTGCTAATTTTAAACGGTTCAATCAAATGGATTCAATTTAGTTGAGAGGCACAGAAAGAAAGAACATGATGGCATTAATAAACAAAAAAACAGGAATGCTTACTGATATTCTCGAACTCGAAACTGTTTGTTTTGTTTTTATTGTTTCGGAATTTTAATTGTTTAAGTACAGCAAAAATATAATTACATTCAAAAACTATATTTTTTAAACCGATTAGTTTAAAATAAATAGATCCTAAATCTTATTTGTGTTTGTGCCATTACAGATTTATTCCCTGCAGACATACGATTATAATATACTCTTGAAAGTTTGTGTGCGCAGAAGTCCAGTCGGCTGACAACATGACAAGAGCTCGCTCGTTGCTTTAGCATTAATTGTTATCAAAATTACATATTTACAAACTAAATGTACAGACAACATGAAGGCTTCTCGTGGTAAATTCGAATCACTATCCAAAACGGGCACCATTTAAACTCCCTTGGCAGACGAGACCATTGTCATAATAATTTAACCGATACAATGATATATAAACACCATGGCATATATTTACATATCAAAAACGTGATTATGATACAAATATGTACAAATAAACAAAAAATAAATTCCAAAGAGAACCAATCGAATGTAAACACTTAAATAAATTTAGATAACCGTTTCATAATCCCGTCTACCGTTGAAAGTTCAAACGTTTACAAAATAAATATGACAATTTTACAATTTTGGATGGCATCAGTTTACAATCGTTTTGTAGATGAACTACGATAAATATACAGCGTCATTATGAAATAAAAAAGAGCGATCATAAATTCCTATTTGAACACTACACACTGCTAAAACTATTTAAGTAAAAACGTCCATCAAAATTCTATTAAAAAATAAAGAGATCATATATGTTCTACTACAAATAAGATAAACTTGTTACAATAAAGCTCTCGATTATTCGCAAGCGATACTTACGAATCGTGTTGTGTTCCATTGGTTTGTTACAATACTGCAAAACATAATTCATTATTACGTACTTAATTAGATTAAAACGGCGTATACGCAGCAGTCGACGAGCTCTAAGGCTTATAGCACAATATCACGTTATACCTATACAACTTCACAGAGAGCCGGGTGTGCTAGGTCAGAGGGGTGATGGGGGTCGGCGGAATAATTGTTTTTTTTATTGCCTTACGTAGGCAAACAGGCAGACGGCCCACCTGATGGTAAGTGGTTACCGTCGCCTATCGACGTTTGCAACACCAGGGGTATCGCCAACGCGTTGCCGATCTCTAAAAAAAATTATAATGCCTTCTTAAAAACCCCCATATCATAACGCAAGGGGAAAACCGTGGCGGGAAGTTCCCTCCAGATCATCGTACGCGGAATAAATGTTCTAGAGAACCGTTGCGTAGTTGAGCGTGGGAGCTCTAGGAAATGGGGGTGAACATCCCGTCGTTGGCGAGCTGTGCGGTTGTAGAAATGAGGCGTTGGCACCAGATCAAACAATTCCTCGGGATTCAAATTACGGGAGCGTCATAGCTTGTTCATCCGTATTATTTATTATATGGACACATTTTATCTATTAGATATTTTAAGTTACTTGTGGCCTGTTTTTATATCTTACTATTAATTCACTCGCCTTATCATCGGTTGAATTTTGGCATTACTTGTATGGAGATTATGGGCAAATTTTAATCGCTTGTAAAGCCGTTGAACTTTTATTAAAATATAGCAATTGGCCATGCGTGTAAATGGTTGATTTGTTAATAAGTTGCACTTATTAACAAATCAACCATTAATTAGTTACAATTTACTTATGTACGTACTTAAGGATAAGGAAGCCAGTATTCAGACACTGGTTGACTTGTATAAAAGTATTGAAGTGCCGATGGATATTGGATAGTTGTCACTGCGTCCTTTCACATACCTCGCCCCGGCTCTCAGTTAAGTTGTATAGTTATAACACCAAATTGAAATCAGTAGTCACACGAAAGTCACAGAGCATTTTACACGCTACATTCGATCTTAAGGCCTTTACGAATTTAGATATACATACTTTATAGGAAATTAGGTCACGGGATTGAAAATTTCTAGGCACGACTTAACTACGGAACAGGTATGTAACCTTAAATTCAATTGTGAAAAGCCCTTAGCCCTTATATAATAAGATGGCGCCACAGGATTTCTAACGGCTCTTAAGTTGCATTATTCAAGATGATTTTATCAGACCTCATTACTTAAAAATTTATAAGAATCTTATCTAACCTTTAAACTTTTGACTCATTTAGTCTAAAAATGACTTATTTAATAATGAAACGTCATCAGAGAAAATAATGTCCATGTGGCACTGCCTATTAATGTAAAGTTTGAAGAGAGCTTATCAAAAATATGCTTTTTATTGACTCATTGTTATTCCTTGATCTTACCCTTTTTTCATGATCCATGGACAGCCACATTGTTTAGCGCGGGCTGAATGTAATTGTATGGAGAAAATTTGGAAACTAACTACCATGACATACAATAGATATTGTCGCGAAGCTAAATTGCGAAATTTATGTAGCGTTTAAAATGGTCTCAAATTCTGGAGCTACTAAAGGAAAGATCATGCACCAAAACCGAAAAACGAATTAATAGTACGAAATCTTTTAAGATAAAAGATATCTGAAAAAGCATTAGACATTGGTTATACGACACATGTTCCACTGTCAATGTCGTCATTAAGTATCAGTGCTTGCTGGTGAAGTTAAATAGACGACACTGCAATTTATTCGCTGAAAAATGGATTCCAAAATTTTTCATTTAAATTATAATTTTAAAAAATAATTAATATTACAAAGTCAGGTAACAAAGTATGATAACTACTATAATTTTTTATTGTGATTATTTCTCGGTAGTTAATGAATATTAAAAAAAGTAAAATCGCTAGAAGTATTTGTTGTGCCCCTCGGGCTTTATTTCTATGAATACGATAGAAGATCTAGGATATGTAAAGAATATATTAAAGTACGTTTGTGCTGTATTTGATGTATCATTTACCAGTTATGGTGCATGGTTTCCCCAATACAAAACTTAAAAATCGCGTAAGTAAACTCAGAATAGTTTACAAATTTAAATATGTCAAGTAAAGCCAAATCTTACAAATATTAATAAAATCTATTGCTAATGGCCAGTAGTTGTGATAATTATACAATTATTATGCATTATAGGAAACCTGTATTATTATTGTTTATAGACAAGTATGTAAATGCAAAAATAATATTTAGAAATATTTGTACACACACAAGTTTGACGATATTAATTTAAGAATAGGTTAATATTATACATCGTTTTGATAACTCAATTAGGGCGTTGAATGAAATCCGGCCGCCGTAGATGTACAGCAGTGGGTGATGGCCTCATGGAGTAACATCAACTGTTACACAGATGAAGGCAACAAAAATGAGAGGGTGCAGGTGTTCCGCACGCGTCCATCTGCCTGTACGAGACTTGGGAGGAGGCTGAGGGACTTTTTACTTTCTCTGACTCAATAAAAAACCCGGAGTGTTTTACTGGGTATGCCGGTCAAGCTGAGTAGCATCATCATCTTCTTTCAACTATCCCAATGTAAGTTCCCGAGGCACGGGGATAAGGAGGTCAGTAAACAGCATTCCACCTCGAACAAAAATAAAATTCAAGTCAATTAGGCCGTGGTAGTTAATGTACGGTTGCGGGTGATGGCCCTTGGGCAAATTAGCCGTCACTTGTACCAAGGCCACCGACGGATGCATGGATTCCGCGGCCGACAAAGAAACGCGCGGATTGTAAACTGAACCAGGCAGGTTTCACACCTGGCAGGATCGCAGAATCGACTCCGGAATCCCAATTTTAAATTTTATTTTACCTTTATAGTAGAAAAATGACATTACTTGTTTAAAGTTTATGTAAAATTTTGACCAGTAGTAAGGCAAATTAATGGATAGTACATACAGGATGGATAACTAGGGATCAAACTTGTGTGTGTACAATAAGTACTGTAGATATTATATAAATAGCGCTAAACTTTAATAACCTACTCAGAATAGTTACACAGGACTGAGCAATACCTGATTCGGTATCGGCCATGTATTACTAACGAAGAGTGGTGTTAAAGTTTAGGGTGAATTATATTATAATTTGACTGCCACTGAGAATTGAACAAACAATTTTTGTATATATATATTTATGTTACATTGACACTTACATTATGAAATTGGAGTGCAATGAAGGCAAATTAGATCACTGTTCTTGGAATAGTTCCACATAACAAGGTTTGTATAGTATTTGATATAATTTTGTGCTTTTTTGAACAGATTAACTTGACTATCACAGCGAATGAAAAGTGAGATCATATTCTTATCAGAAGAAGATTTATTTTCTAAAGTAACAACTTTTTAATGAACTTTAAGAACATTTATATAAGTTTGTACGCAAGATCAACTATATCAAGTGATATTATTTAACTTTCGCTACAAGTGTAAAATATATTATTAATGGATTTTGATTTCAGTAACTTATAATAGTTATAATCATAGCTTAATTGCTAAAGCAACCGCGTCTGATTCCAAAGTCGTGAGTTCGAACCCAAGTCAGAGGGCGTAAGCAGTTTTTCTAGCTTATTGTCCATATTGTTTCAATTATCACGTGCTAACGGTGATGGAAAACATTGCGAGGAAAGCTACACATCGAGATTACTAAGGGCGAAACCCGCCAATTATATTAAAACAAACTTGGCGGAGTATAGAGATTCTCCCAAATGGAGAGGCGGGTCAAGCCCAGCTATGAGTCGTTTACGGACTGACATTATTCATATTGCAATTATAAAACTTAGCAGAGTTACATAACTGACGTAATAATATATTATTTATAAAAAGTACAATTAATTTTTATTCTGTTTTTATTATACACACTTTTAAAGAATTGAGTAGTGGAATAAAATTGCTCGTCAATCAATAAATCGAATAATATCTGTTTATTGGTTGACGAGATTATTATATTTAGGATGATTGGGAGAAAGTGGCCCTTTTAAGCCCGTGAAGTGGTGATAGTTTTATAGCTATTTCAATGGAAGTATTCCAAGGGCAGTGGTCGCTAAGGTCTTAACAAACTACTTTAATTTACACGAGCACTAGAACAAGATCGTAATTGATATGACATTAAAATCTAATCTGTACTTAGAAAATTATACAGCGTCAGTAGTAAAATTTGATTCGTATAAAACTTCATTTTAACATCATTTATCCTAAAAGTAATAATTCAATATACCCTTTTTTCATGATTTGGCTTAATTTTTTTAAATTTTATTTCACAATACACTCCATAGATTACAAGAGAGACGTGCCCCTATCACATTCGCGTTAGTAACATTAAAAATTAAATACAACAGCACCTATCGTTTGATATACATAATACAATAATAATATAATGAATAAAAAATATTCGAAATCAATAATTCCCGATGGAGAGGACAGAAAATAAGCGTAAATACAACTATGCAGTGGTCCAAATTGTTTAGTAAATTTCGTCACAAATATTATAATTAATGTAAATGATTTAAAGTTTGTAAATATCACTACATCCGACGAGACAACTAACGCTTCACAACGAGGAATATACACTAGTGATGGGGTGACGCGATTATTCATTATTTATCGATTACCGCATTCCAGGAACGTTATAGTAATGACCGCGTCGACCAACCATAGCCTATGACTAGGTTATATACAGAGCTCTCTGATCAAACCAATCCGAACAAATATACTAGACGACTATTAAGAAGCCTACATTACTATCTGCAAAGAGCTTTTGACACGATATGATTTTACATGAACATTTGTATTAGACAATTTATAAATATATCAGGACTGATTACATACTAGTGTTTATTAGATTTAGCTGTAAATACAATGTAATTAACAATAAGCAAATAGATAATTTAAATTAAGATCACAGTCGTTGCCAAAAGCGAAGGATATAAACAAGAATATAATAAAAATAACTAATTGTAAGACTAACATGTTATAAAAGCATTAAGCAATTTTCTAACTTAATCACTAGTGGGATTAGAAATGAAATGGTCGTCTTAGGAATAACACATTGAATCAAATCGTGTCAAAAGCTCCTAAGGTCTTGGCGTTTTACGTGATCAGAGATGGTACAAAAAGAGACGCGGTTCAACAGACCACGTATAAAAAACACTCAAACATACATTTGTACTACGCCAGTATGCTACCCGCTATTTCTAAGATGTGGAAACAGCTCGCCGTCGGACGCCCCCGGAACATAAATTGAAAATTTAAAAAAACACTTACTACAACTAAAAAATAAAATGCATCTAACATCGTTCCACTTAATTTTCTGATCGGACCGCAACAGTGAGAATGGCGCGAATACTGAATTGTAATATATTTCACAAAAAAATTAATAACGACTTAGAAACTAATGATAAATTTGTGAATAATGGTACTTTCGTGTACAATGGAAAGCGGGTCTCGACCGTCACATAGTAATCCTACTTAAAAACTAAAATGGAAGCGTCCGATGGCGACGCGCCTCGAGAGGATGTCATACTTAATAAAAAAAAATTCAATACCTACACTAGACTACACAACTTCACTTACGTACACAGACGTCTATCAAAACATTGGAGGGGAGAGTTCGGATTAAGAGGGACGGGGGAGGATGGAATCTATGAGGATAAGGGTTGTTTTTTGTCTCGCTGAGAAGTTTGTTATACACACGATGTGACATTAACCTAATACCGACCGCCGCCGAATAACGGCCACCCGCACATTTTGCTCGATACGCCGACACCGAGATACCGCGACTAAGACATACACCTAACATACAACACCGTTATACGCCGACAACAAGACCTAGAGCCCTAAAATGACACATGACGCTTACCATGACAGTCAACTCGGACGTCATAAAAAAAATCTCCAACCCCGCAGAGAGGAATATTCTAGAGTGTATTAAAAAGTCTAAGCTATATTCATGGAAGGCGAGTGGATAGGTAAAGAATCAATTATTAAAGAAAATTCAGATCACGTATGAACTATTCATCTCATTCATACGTCTCTCGCAATATACGCATTAATTGATTTCACATTATACAAAGCACCTTGTAAAAAAAACAATTCGAAGGTTCCCAATTAAATAATCCGATACGATTTTAAAATTAAACTAAACAAAATTACGAACTAACTAAAATTTTACACTATGTGCATTTTATAGTGTTGCGATAACTCCATAACTATAATGTGTTTTAGCACTAGATGGCGCTATGAGACATTAAACGTCAGCGGAGCTCTCGCATCTACTTTAATAAGCGCAAATATTACACCAAAGAATTGTCACAGCTGTAGCGGAAACACACATTACACGCCTACTTTATAGTATAAAAACACTAGTTATTATTTACATTTTTTTCATGTATTCATTTCAATCGTCTATTTATTGCACACACGTGATGACACGTCGTATAGGCAGTGTTAGATTTTTAACAATGATCTCTCTATAAACTTTACAATAGTTAATTAAGTATCAAAAATAATTCAAGTATTTCATTTTACATTTCATTATTATATACTTTTTGATAGCTATCTTACAAACCCGGCCGCAGAGTACCAACTAAATTGCGATTTATTTATAGAACTTCTCACTGAGGCGCAATTTTAGACTGCCACGCAACGATCGATGAACCAATGATAGCGCCTAAAATAGCAACTCATTCGGCTACAAGGTTGGCACACAACATATTCCATTAATTATTTTGATCAGTTGTATTTGTCATTACAGTGTGTTAAAGCGTCATCTATATACAGAACACATCTCACTGATATCGATACGACGAGCGCGAAAATCACTAATATAATCGATATAAGAAAAGTTGTAGGATGAAATATAAATCATGATTTATTGTGGATAATTTTTAGAAAGTACCTAATAATAATAAATTAGCAAGCAAGCAGGTTATGTAATATAATTGTGGGAACAGGGAGATAAAGGCGTGGGGCCATGTGGTCACCTTGCAACTTTTAGTAAAATCTTAGAACACTTGAATCCATACCTAAATTATCATAAATTCAAAGGCATACATTGCAGTAATGAATAATAAATTTTATACTAGAATATATTCTTTATACAGTAGAGGAATCATTTTATATCAAATTCTTTTTGGTATTACTTCATCGAAAGAGAATAAATTGATTTACGCAACGTAAATTATATGGCATAATCTAAGTTTGAAAAAAAATTAACTACAAGTTTTATAGAAAATATTTAAGGAATCTTTGTTGCAGAGTATTTTTATTGTTTTTAAAATTAAAACCGTATTTCATATTTTAGTTTACAATGTAAAATAAAATTATATACTCAATTGACTTAGCTTGAGGTAACTGCCGTAGTGTGTAAAGTTTTCATTCATTAAACTCATTTATTTGTGAGGTTAACCAAACGCCATGCCTAAAGTTCTGCTGATTCTTGTAAGTACGATAAAATTAAGAGCAGTCTAATTGAAAAATCTTTGTATTTGAAATGAAACAATATACTCCTTTTTTAATGGCTTCCAATGGCCACAACAGTACTTAATACTTTCACTAACAAATGAATAACTCGCGACCGTACTAGTAAAGATATAACTAACTAGCGAGACGGCAATACGCATGTGTACGCGGGAGAAAGAGATAGCTAACTCTTTCTCGCATGCACTGTCAAAGGATGACCATTTTGCCAACTCACGGTAGGGATGAGGTAGTGTATAATCGGTAATGAACTTATTCGATTATTATTCTCATAGGACTTGGAATCGATAGTGGCATGTATGGTCGGTCGGTCTATAATAATATATATTCTCGTTGTTTGTGATGCGTGGCACTTCACAAAGTGGTCGGTACCCATCGATTAAGTAGGATTATCTTTAGTACATTTTATCACAAAACAATACGTATCTTCTTGGGCGTGAGCTGCCAACATTATCATCCTAAATTTGACAAAGCTTAGAGATTTTTTTCATACGATTTTTTTATGTCGGTGTAGTATGAATATATTCTCACATTTATAATCTATGTGATGCTAATTTAAATTATAATTATTTACAAAAGATTTCTCTAACATTAACGTTATATTCCTCGACTGTATACTGACACCGAAATTACGCTATGCAACGTCGTAATAAATTAGAAAAATATTTCATATCTTTATTTTCTACAAACAATTAGGTTTTATTGACCCACAATAAGCGTATGTATGCCGTTATATTCTGACGCTACAACTAATTAACATTGTACATGCATGTCACATTTTTGTTACGTTTTAATGCTTTTTGGTTAGTTTGGTTATATAAATGAGGTTGATGTTTCATAGGACTTTTTATACCTAAGATTATGTATTTTTTTAAATCTATTGACCGTCGTTACACGTGTAATTGTAACTAGAACTGTTTAATTAGTATACACTAATTAGATAGTTGTAATATATACCATATATATCGTATATACTATACGACTCGATATGCCTCGTGTAATATCAAATTTACAGAGCAAGTAGGATTTTAGCCGATGCCTTGAAAACAGCAAGCATTAAAAGTGCAGATGATGAAATACACAACTACAATATCAATATCGTGAAAAAAAATTCAAGAATAATTATTAAAAAATTTATAACAGGTTACAGAGAAAATATTTGTGTCAAGATAATAGACATTTAAGAGAAAAAGATAATAAAAAATCTAAAATATACAAAATGACATCATGATATGTTATAATTCGTTATCTTTCCACTGGAAATAATTTGACATAAAATAATCAATCCTATGATAAACTATTTTAGATGTAAAATCTATTTAAACAATTTAAAACCGTCAGCAAAATATCAGACGCATGTGTAGTAAGATTTTTCGAAATGAATCCAAAAATTTAGTGCTCATTCGTCTGACAGTTTTTGGACTGGCTACAAATACCGCTGGAACAGATACATAATTATGAAAAATATATACACAACACTCCGTAGCTAATTTTATAACAAAAATTACGAAAAAAATCTGGTTTACTGAATCTAATATACTCCACTATAGAGTGCGGGTAGTATGCATCAAAAGGAAAAATCACGCCTAGCACCCAGAGGATGGTTACCACTATATACTTTACGAGTTGAGAATCCAATTAACTCCTCAACTGTAAGAGATATAATAAAGAAAATTAAAATAACCACAGAAGAGTATTAGTGATGACAATTGTCCACCAGCTTTAGCTCTGAAAATGACATCACAGTCTCCCAGAATATCAGCAAGAAATGCCTTAAAGAATAGTCTTTAGCTGATCATGTTTCATGCGGTGAATGAGAGTGTCAGTGCCCCGATTAACCCTCCCATCTCCTCAATCCTATTCTTCTATTCCACCTGGTCCTAAAGGTGCTTTTACGCGGGCAATTTGAGCAGTATTGCTTTGCAACTGTAGTGGATCAATGCGGTAATTGTTTCCGGAATATTGCTTGTAATTACTTCATATATTCCGCACTCAACGTCGCCATATGAGTTACCGAATATCCAATCGGTTTGAAATTTTTTAGGTAATTTTCTTTTTATCTAGTTTGTACGTATAACTACGTCTCGTTTTCGAGAGAGGAACAGGCGTGGTGTGCCTAATTTTTTAATTTGGTCCATAGTGTTTATTTTATGGCCATATTTCAGCAACAGCTTGCTACATATTGTCATCGCCCTAAATTGCTTGATGTAGTCGTGACGTCATACTTGACCGGATTGAGCAATTTTAGTTGCTCGAGTAAGAGCACCTTAAAGGCTGGTAATACATTAATATCTCCCGTAACCAGTTTCCATCAAGTGGGCCGTTTGTCTGTTTGACAATAACAGGCAATAAAAAAATCTTAAGTGCATAAAAATTTTCAAAGAAAGATTTTCACTATTTGACTGAGTTAGTCTAAAAACTAAACTTGTTAATAATGAAGCATCGAAAAGCGAGAGAAGAATGACTTGTGCGACGATTTTCATTTCTAGTACACGCAAACTTAAATGAGCTTTAAAAAGATTTAGATCCGTGACTTTGCGCAGGTCCAATCAAGTGTTAAGGTATATTACACGTGACTGTATGTAAGTGTGAAAGAGATGCCATGCGAGTGCATATAGCAGCAGAGCGAGAGCGCAACACTCTCCTATTAGTTCTACACATACCACGTTACGAAGATTTTAATGTTCTGCTCAATTAGTACATATTGAGTAGGACACGATTATAAATAAATCTCACAATTTGTACCTACGCGGTACAATCAAAGCTTCTGTTCTGATTCGGAAATGTTCATTAAGAATCGGATGTGATCGGCCTCGGTCACCTTATTTTATTTATGAAAGTTAGCAGTTGTACTGTGGCATGTTATGTTGTCCCTATGTGTCATGTGAATATCCGTAGAAGAGTTATTGTACTTATTTGAGAAGTGAATAGTAGCCGACAAAAATTTTGAAGTCTTAAATTTCAAAATTTTGAGTCGTACCAGTACGAATGTAATTTGTACGGGACAAATATTCATGTGTGTCCCAGTCAACACTATAGGCAAGGACGTGTTTGACGTGTTTTGCTCGTACTACCCGGACAATTTAGTGGGATAATCTTATATTACGCTAATCATGAGCAATAAGGAAAATTAAAATTGCTATTTATTTATCAATTGATAAATAAAATATCCAATACACGATTATTTAAAAGAAAATCAAATTGTATAGGAACGTGTAATATGATATTAAAATTCTTATAAAAAAATATCAAATCCACAATTGATCACACATATATATAATATTGAGCAAAATAATATAAAATTGAGATAGTATACCATATTAAATTAATAATTATTAATAAACTAAATGTACTTAATATAATATTCTACAATCCAGTGAATAGAGAACGATTACACGGTGTAAATAAGTCGTTCGGGTATATAAAACTAAAAAATAACAAATTTAACCTGTCTTCTTAAAAAAAAATTAGACTACACAATCTGTGGATAAAAATCAAGAGTTAACATTTAATTCAATCAAAAGCAATTACAATTCGATTATGATAATTTAGAAAAATATTTATGGCGAAGATGTTTTTATCCTTCTTGGGGACATTTTTAAATGTTATGGCAGACAAACAAAGATGTGAATAAGTTAATTTTAACTAGACTTTATGAATATTTTAATGATATAGTTGATTGTTTTGCAGTCGTCATAGACATATAAGAGGCTTCATCAAAATCGATTAATTTTTCTCTTATACCTCTTATTTGATTTTATTTTAAGGGGACTTGTTATGGAATAGTTTGCTAACCTTGATAAATATTTATTAATAAATAAATTTTCTAGTCTTTCACTTGTAATTCAGTTTTCCTAAGTGTCTATAGGTAGTCAGAGTTATGTAATTGTTTATTACATACCTCCTTATTAATAACAGTTATTCGAGGCTTATGGCATGTTACAAAAAGTGTTACTCATAATCCCATTAAAAATATGATTACGAATAATACTTTTTGGTCTCCTTTTTACTAACCTCGTAAAGCTACTATGAATAAGGTGATTAGTGTTTTCAAATAATCAAATTAATTATTCAAATAATTTTATCTAGTAATTTTATTGTCTTATATAGCCAACTGCGGAACATAAATAATTTTGTACAATAAGACTATTATTTATCTCTTTCATTCGCCCACAATTTTGTTGCCATCTCAGTCGCTCTTCGGGAGATTATGCGAGTGCAATAGTAACTTCTTAGGCGTTCGCGACGATTAGACTTAATTAAAACTACTATTTAATGATTTTGAGCGTAATTAAAAATCGATTTTTAACGTATCAAAAATACCCGAACGTCAAATATTTAAATTAGGTAAATCAAGTTTCAATTGTTCTTGACAACAGTTTATATTCGTTCGCGAGTGAAGGAGATGGCAACAATGGTATATTGTACCAAATTATTCTTGCATCGTTACGTGTAGTATAGGCTACCAATATAAATATGTATGTATATACACATCTAGCGATATTATAGCATGGTTATACCCATGTGTTATATTTAATAGGGTAGACGACAGTCAAATCAACTGAGCCACTCTATCATCTTACAAAACGTCGCAGCCATCTATACTCTGATTTTTAACTACCTAGACTAAAATGACAGCTGCGATCGACCTTTTTTTGACTCATAAGCGAGTTGTGCGAGTTGAATTAACAACTCACTACTGCGAGTCGAATCCTACAGAATTTCTATAGGATTCAAATCACAGCGGTGAGTTGCTCTAGACTTGCAACAAAAAAAAAGGTCGACCGCAGCTGTCATTTTAGTCCAGGTATTTAAAAATCAGAGTATAAATTTTGTACGATCGTGCAAAGTTATAACGTCGTAAACGTAAACAAAGTATTAATTAAATTATTGTTTAAATGTAATTAAAATTATTTTTACGATGATTTATAATTAAAGTACTTAATAAGTTTAAAATTTATTGTGTCGTATACCCAATTAAATAATAAGCAGAAAATTTATGTTTGTACTGTGACTATCCAAGTATGAGTTTTTAATTTGCGTCAGACTGTTTCAAAATGATAAGTACTATTAACTTCGGCATACTCGTTAACTATTTTGCATTGATTTTTCAACTTGGTCCATGAAGTCGGTGCGGTGCGTCCTTTGATTCAGGCTGTTACTAGCAACGTCGGCATGATCTTACTTAATTCGGTGTTGACATTTCAACTTGATCCATATAGCTAATGCGGCCTGCGATTCAACTTTTCCAGAACAAGGATCTACTGTTAACGACGGCATGATCTTACGTAGTTTCTGTTGATTTTTCATCTCGGTCCATAGCACCGATGCGGTGCGGCCTTCGATTTAGACTGTTCCAAAATGACAACTACTATTGCGTCGGCATGATCTTACGTAGTTTGTGTTGATTTTTCATCTCGGTCCATAGGACCAATGCGGTGCGGACTTCGATTCAGACTGTTCCAAAATTATAACTACTATCGTACGTGGTTTGTATTGAATTTTCATCTCGGTCCATAAAACCGATGCAGTGTGGCCTTTGATTCAGACTGTTCCCAAATGACAACTACTATTGCGTCGGCATGATCTTACGTAGTTTGTGTTGATTTTTCATCTCGGTCCATAGGACGGATGCGGTGCGGCCTTCGATTCAGTCTGCTCCAAGATGATAAGTACCGAGATGGTCTTACGTGGCTCGGTGTTGGTTCTCGCGCCGCGGCGTGCCGCGTGCGTCGGCGGCGTGCAAGTCACTTGCAGTGCTTGCGACGGTGCGCGCGGCGGGCGGCGGGCGTGGCCGCGTGCGGGTGCTACCTGCGCCCGATTAGCCCGTTCGAGTTACCGCTGCTCACCGGCGACATCTCCAGTTCGACGAGCAGGGGGAAGTGATCTGCGGAATTGTAAACAAACGCGTATTAATTACAATTAGTGGTCACCCGTGGTGGAATTTCGAACATAATAATTAATGTCAAAGACTCTCTCCTCTTTTTTTTTCTTTCACCATATCCCAGTTATTTGGGATTGGCACAATATGTCTTTTCCTTCCACCCTCGTCTATTCTGACATACATCTTCTATCACACCACATATTACATCATCCTTCACACAATCCATCCATCTTATTTTTTGGTTTACTTTTATATTTGTACCCATCCATCTTGTAGATTAACATTCTTTTTGTCACGTGACTTTCATCCCTCCTCATTATATGCCCATACCAACTTAATCTTCTTCCTCTCAATTTTTCAGTCACAGGTGCAATTTTGAAAGATCCCCTTATGTATTCATTTTATTTAATGTCAAAGACTATACTTCTATAATCACAGATTTCTCCAATGCAACAATAAACAAAAGAGTATATATGCGTGTGTGTCTCAAATATATGGTAGTGTGTGTAATGTTTTCTTTATTAATTTAATGTATTTTTTATGCACAATTTAAAAAATATATTAGCATTCGTCGCTTCTTCACTATATAAACTATAAGTGTGCGACATTTCATACTCCTCCGTCCGCGCAATTTTCGTAAAAAGGTGTACCAAGTTTTTGCTGCACGTATTAATATTGGGGAAAAAGTTTTTTCGCATTTTATATAAAAATTCACTGGTGAACTATGTTCTATATATTCTCACCTGATGGTACATGCGGATGCGGACACCCAACAACTTTGTGTTCTCTAAACCAGTCCTGCGACAAGGGGCCCAACAGACCTAGAGGCGTCATCGACTGCTTGCTGTAGAATATGTAGTCGATTATACCTTTGAAGTCAAATCTGAAAAATACAAGGATAGTTTGGATTATTCATTCTCTCACCAATGTAGTGTGTAGAGTTTTTACTCTTTGAGCAAAAGGAGACGGTGACTTTTGGGCCAAAGAAATGCAATAAGTTGAGTTCTGGCTTAAAAAAGGCGTTACATTTTTCTATTATGTAATGGAAAATATCAGTCCTATTTACAATCAGGAAGACGAGAAATCATAAGAATAAGGTCACAAATAAAATAAGTTATTTATTTTATTTGTGACCTTATTCTTATGATTTATCGTCTTCCTGATTCATATAAATCGATTACCATAATTGATTTATATGAATGAATTTCAACAAATAATAATATGAAAACACTTGCACGACACAATTAATTCATTAAAAATAACTAAACTTAGCAATTTTTTTTATGAGATAAATAGATTTATCGGCTAGTGAGTACGCATATTCTGATCAGGAGGCTCCATTACTTCGTAAATACAAGTATAGGCGTAGGGTAGTAGGGCGAGCAGAAAAAGCCACGGTATGCACACAATCTCTATCTAAAATTCAACCAATGACGAAATACAATATTGCAAGTGCGTATAGTGATTTAATTATCCAATCTACTACTACACTCTGCCGGACACGTCATGCACGAGTAAGATATCATTATCTCCCCCTTTTTTTAATTATGCCTACAACGCCTTTGGTATTGATTTTGCCAATTTCATATTCTCTCCTCAGAAACTAATGCTAAAGCACTCCGTTCTCTGTGACATTATTATAATGCGCCCGGAGTTGTATCAGAGTGACATTGATAACTGACAGCTGTAGATTGCCACTCTAGAAAAATAATAAGTAATCCGACTATACACTAAAAATTACTACTTCGTTGAATTATTATTAGTCTCTCCACATTCATTATTATTATTACCAAAGATCTAAAGAGAAAATATATTAGTAAAGCCTTTCCATAATGTCTAGAATATGACCAATTTTTTTTGCCCTCTGTCAACATTCTGTCTATCTGTAGTCAATGTCAGTGAATTAAAAACAAATTTACACATGTTATTATTTTAACGTTGATCCAAGTCCAAAATTAACTAAATACGGATATAACAATATTAAATTTCACACTAGCAGTGATTTTAAAAGTTTACCAGGGATGTCAAGAATGGTTTGTAATGGGTCGTTACGCTTCTTCTTCCATTAATGGAATAATTGCTCTATATTAATAATTATGATAATTATATCACAAGGTGTTCCAGTTCTTGCTTAAAAAATTATAGTCTAATGAAGTAAACATCATAGGTTATGTTGACAAAATGCCTATGTCGTAAAGAAAACAACTTGATACTGCACGATGTTTAATGTAATACTAAAAATTATTGTAGAAATTGCGCCATAAAAGGCGTCCCACATAAAATACTGGAACTAAAAGTGGCAGCTTCGCTATTTGATAGGATTTTGTTCGTAAAATAGCCCAGAAATAAATTTACATAATAAAACTGCATTTTTACGGTTTTAAGCGCCGTATTTTATTTGATTTTTATTCCTTCGGCCGCTTTTCAGAAGCCGTGATCGCCTAAGACAACGATGTGAAGTGTCAATGAGTAATGTAAAGTTTTTATTTAGCCTAATCTCGACATCTTTGTCTTTTTTTTATTTTATTTTTTTTGTATGAGTTCAGCAGACAGGCAAACGGCCCACTTGATGGAAAGCAGTTACCATCGCCTATGGATATTTGCAACACCAAAGGTGCTACAAATGCGCTGCTGCTCTCTTAAGGGAGACTGGAATCTGGTCACTAATGCCGGAACACAAATCAAGGTTGTCATGGCGGCATACTCTAGTCCAGGTGTGGTAGCCATCAAATCGGGCAAATACCCTACCACCTGACTGTGGGTTGTTTTGTTGCCAACTACGACAGGCCGCCTGGGCGCAAGAAATTTTATTCTTTCTCCGTTCCTGCAAGGATAATGTTATGTCTTCCGTGATCACGGCTACTGAAAAATTTCCAAAACGTCGAAATAAAATCAAATAAAATACTGCGCTTAAAACCGTTAAAACGTAGTTTTATTAGGTGTACTAGTCGCGAAAACTTAAGAAAGTACTAAATGAATTTATAGCTTAATTATGCAATATTCTATATATTTATTAAACACCTACATCAATTTACGGATTCGCAAAAGTTACTCTAGCAGTATTAAGTGCGGCGATTGCAGCGCCGCGTCTGTGGGACTTTTTTTGTGGCGCGGACTTAAAGTATCAAAAATAATCTTGACATAATATTGGAGTTGCTAGTTTGGACAAAACGAAAGTGGCGTTCGTATTATTTTCATCATTATTTGACCAGCCTATATATATATAGAACTGTAGAAATACTCACGTGTAATTAGTGTAGGGCATGATGTCCTCGCTGTAAGCGGAGGCCAGCTTGAAGTTGTGCGTGAACTCGCGCTCGGAGCCCGGCATGCGGCGGAGCGACCCCGCGTAGCCCAGCGCCTTGAAGTCGCGGTGCTCGGCGGCCACACGCCCGGCCGACAGGAATTCCACCACACCTGCGATAGGACACATGTTACAATATATTCTAACATATTTTTTTATTAAAAAGGAGCCAACCACGAATTATATCACACAAATTACATGATTTTTTTTTACTCCTCCCCCGTCCTTGTCACAGTTGGTCACATTCGTGAGACTCCTCCCTCTTCAATGTGAACATCACGTATTTGGCAATTTTAAATCAAGAAATTATTTAGTTAAAACAGCAGTTCCGTAATTAGTTTTATTTCCATTTGAATTATTTTTAATAATTTAAACAGTATGCTCATACAGATGGAGTTGGAAGATATGATAATTTGTGGTGTGACAGAGCAAGTACGTCAGAATAGTGAAGCATTCTTATGCTCATTATTGTGTCGACCCCATATAGTTGGAAAAAGGTGAAAGAAAATAGAGAGTAAATTACATAAATATAAATACAAATTAATATTATTGTCATATAAATTCTGCATGGAATGTTTTGACGTTATTTTTATTTTTATTACACAAGTGTGTAAATTTTATTGCAATAAAGTTAAATTTCATTGGTTTTTGTCTTTCCTAACATCAATTATGTAACAGCACGACCATAAAGTTACACACATTGAATTACTTATCCAATATTTAGCAAAACTCTGACGCTTCTAATGTGAACTGAAAAATACATCAATTTAAAAAATCCTAAACAAAATCTTTCCTTACTTTTGAATCATTTTACTGGCTGGATTTAACTAATGATATAAATACCCATATAGAACAAATTAAAAAGACTCTCATAAAAAGTGTTTTTGTTTGACTCTAATCTGCGAATTACTGAGACCACTCGCGAGTTGTTCGTTGTTTACCTCTCAATACTCAAATCCGAAGAGAACCGAACTGATCCAAAAACTATTGAAAATTGTTACACATACTTACCACTGTCAGGCAACGAGTTAAAATCGCCGCAAAGCAACAACTGCACGTTGTCTCTGAGTCCAGCTAAACGTAATGTTCTAGCAGAGTCGTCTAATATTGAGCGCAATTCATTGCTCAGCATCATCGTCTGGATCAATTTTACGTCGCAGAATTCTGGATCCCAATGTATATGGGCCGTGCACACTAGTATTGGTTGGCCTAGCATCGAAGAGTCTGTTGGTAGTCCTGAAATTATTATAAATAGAATATCAAAGTCAAAAGAACTATATAATAAATCACATCACTTGTTTGGTTGCATAGGGGGTATATCATCTTTACATAGTATAATACAAAATCGCTTTCCGTATTTCTCTGTCTGTCTGGATATCAGCTAAGTCCTTCTAAACCACACAACGTTAGATATATAAGTTAGATAATTTTTCATTAAAGGTTTACATACAAAGAAAAAACCTATTTAAGTTGTTTTTTTTTTTAGGTAAAATAGAGCTACTTCCCAGGTTTTAACCCGCGGCGTGGCCACGTGGACAACTGTAGTATAAGAAATACGATTTTTAACCTAAAAATACAATCCTACTAAAAACTTTTCCATTAACATTTTTTTTTAAATTTAAGTGGTCGTATAATTGTACAGGATATAATAACTTTATATTAGGTTGGGGAAAAAGTTTCTTCGCATTTTATATAAAAATTCAAAAGGTTTTTTTATAAAGTTTATTTATATTTGACTAAAGTATGTAGGTGCCATTTTGTTGGATAACCTTTTGCCATCTTGTAGGTAGGGACGTAATCCCATTGCTATAAAAATTTTGGGGCTTCTGATCAAAAAATTGCGACAAGTGGTTTTGCCAGTCCTCTTGTGATGTTAACCTGACACTGCCTAAGGAATTCTGCAGAGACCGAAACAGGTGAAAATCTGAAGGTGCAAGGTCAGGACTATACGGCGGATGCATTAACACCTCCCAGCCAAGCTCTCATAATTTTTGCTGAGTGGTTAAAGATGTGTGAGGTCTAACGTTATCATGGTGAAAAACCACACCCATTCTGTTGATTGATTCCGGCCGCTTACTCTCAACTTTTTGCTTTAATCTCATCAATTGTTCGCAGTACAGTTCAGAATCGATGGCCCTGCCTGGCGGTAACAGCTCATAATGAATAATGCTCTTCCAATCCCACCATACACACAGCATCACCTTTTGCGAGCTAACCCGGGTTTCGCCTCAGTCTGTGAAGCCTGACCGGCCTTTGACCACGATCTTTTTTGTACGTTCTTGTCGTACGTGATCCACTTTTCATCACCAGTTATCAGCTTCTTCAAAAATGGTTCGGTTTGATTACGTCGTAATAAAGAATCACAAATGAGTACACGGTTCATTAGGTTCTTTCAGTGAGGTCATGAGGCACCCAAATATCGAGCTTTTTTGTGTACCCAGATTTTTTCAAATGCGCCAAAACCGTTTTGTGGTCAATTCCCAGTTCTCCAGCTACATCGTAACTACTAATATGCCGATCTTGCTCCACTTTTCAAAAATGGCATCAATTTTGTCCGTAACAGGAATGCGACCAGAATTGCCCTTACATATTGACGTGCATCTTTGATATCAAAATTTCTGATAAATCTTGATTGAAAATAAATATTGCAATATATATATATATATCCACCATATATATATATATATATATATATATATATAACGCGGGAGATCAAAATGCAATATTTGTTTAGTGATATATATATATATATATATATATATATATACTAAGATCACACCGGAATTCGATTTTTTTCCATCTTATAATGTTCTTGCTATACCTGGGATAATGTTAGTGTTAGTGACATAACATAAGAATAAATAAAATCGGAATAAACCGGTTTAAGATAACTACCACATGATCTGCACTATCGTAGAAGTCGCTCTTAAGTAGTGTACACTACTATAAACCCAAAACTATCTCCTAGGTGATTGCACTGTACTCATTTCTTTCACTCGCGTACAAATATGTTGCACTCTCGCTCGCATAACAGGAACAAGCAAGCGCGATGGCAACACATTTATGTGCGAGGGAAAGAGAAGCCCATATAAAATTCTGCTTAACCATCGGATGCACTATTGGGATTACAGAGGTCGCTGACAATAAAAGAGGTTCTCTGGCTGTGACTGAACATTGAAGATAAATTACTTATCATAAAGTGAACTGATTTAAAATTCCTATTAATAACAACTCGTTAAATTAGTGTCAACATGTCTCAGTGAGTGAACACCTGCACGCTCAAATTTAATAGCTCCCGCATTATTAAAAATGCGAGTGGCATGCCTATTGGCATTATCAAAATGTTATAAATTATTTATAACTAATAATGAAGCGCTACAATCATATATTGTCCTTACAGCTGCTGATTATTAAATAATCTATACAGTGGTCTATTACCACGATAAGGCATCTTATAAATAATATATGACGCAAGACAAAGGCTATTCTCCAAAAAAATAAGGATTATTAAAAAATATTCCATTAGAAAGAGAAAAAATGATATCCGAGATTACGCGATTGTAGTCTCAAATAGCATTTTTTTTTAAATATTGAATATTATCTAACGAATTTACATTGTTCTAGTGAAGTATTTTTTAAATTTAAAATTTTATCGTTAATATTTTAAGTTTCATAAAGTAAGGTCTATTTGATAGGGTAGGACATTTCCCCGACTGGATGACTACCACCCCTGGTCTAAAGTATGTCGCCATAACAACCTTGAGTTGTGTTCCGGCATTAGTGACCAGGTTCCAGTCTCCCTTAAGAGAGCAGCAGCGCATTTGTAGCACCTTTGTTGTTGCAAATGTCCATAGGCGATAGTAACCGCTGTCCACCAAGTGGGCCGTCTGCCTGTCTGCTGAAATCATGCAATAAAAATATCACAAAATGTAACCAGACTTTTTCTTTTATTTTGACTGTTTGTTATATATTTTTTCGTATCAAAAATGTTGAGCTTTCGTCATTATTAATGCGTAACTGTAATCGTTATTCATAATTATATTTTTATTTCTTAAATTAGTCGGTCTTTTTACTTTCAATACCCTGTTGTGAGCGATGAAATTATTATTTTATCTTGTAGATATCGGTCCGTGGTAAAATGAGGGATGCGTGTGAAAGCACGCATTCATAGAGCACGGTGTAGGTCCTTGGTGCGCTCCAGGCGTACTACGGCCATTTTGTTGCGCCTTTTCCTTCTTTCTGCATGTCATTGCTCGCACCATCACCCACGCTTCTCATGTGCCGAACCAAATGTACTAAATGTAGTTTTATGTTTCAATTTTTTTTTGTTTTCTTGTGTGTAAAGTACATTACAATACAACTAAAATACTTAATAGACAAGTTTGTTTTTTCTGTAAACCAGCACAAACGGACGCTCACACCTTTAAAAGTACATAGATACAAAAAAGCCATTATTGATAGTCTAAATTGCCTTTCCATGACTAGAAGCTATTATAGAGAAAGTTCAATAGAAATCGATTCACTAATTTGTAGGTTAATCGACATCTCATAATTAAAAGAATAGATTTCCGTAGAACAAAAAAACGCAATCAATAATTTACAGTATTTTTATACGATATGGTTCTTAATTCTAAATAAATTTCTTATACAATTCGAAAGTAAATTGTAAAAATTATTTAGCTTTGATTAAAACTAAAAATTAAATGAGTAGGAATATCTAAACATAGAACTGGTTCTATGATTTAATTGTTTTCTTGATAATAATATGTACAAAATTTATTAAGTGTCTTATATAAAGTAAGATTAATTAAACTATCAAATGTACGAACTTTTCACACTACTACAACAAATAATATACGTATTTTTATGAATATATTATTTTGATTAAAATCAAAAGTGGTGATTAACATTGAATAATTAAATACTGGATATACATAAATAGTTTCTTTATTTTAACTGTAATGTCAAATTAGTGTTTGTGACGAATTTATACTTGGAAAACTTAATTCGACTGTCAAACAAAGAATGCTTATCTAAAGTATCACAGAATTAATTATAAGTTATAATTCTCACACAATAATTAGCCACCCTAAAGAGCTACTATGATGTGCATCCGACCAAAGTCGAATTGAGAATGATCTTTCGTCACTACGCCCGGTCGCTTTTATATCCAATCATTAAAAACAACAAACCGCAAATCTTACAATAATAGTTGGCACTGTTTGGAACTATTTTTAATTACATTATTTATATAAAAGTAATATATTTTCAAAAAGGCATAACCAGTATGTATACGTGTAGGTACACGTACATACATATTACATAAAACTATATTGTATATTATAAAATCTAATTACAACTCATATTGTAAACCACTGAAATTGCAAGATTGCTCCAATCTATCCTTAAGTTAGGTTCCCTGGAAGAGATTACTTTGAGGGACAAAGCCGCCTTATAGTTGGGCATAAACTATTATAACACATCTTGTTATTATTATTTTGATGAGGCATTAAGCGATATCTTTATATCAATCTAGTTTTATTAATATTAAAACAAAGTATCAACCCATAAAAGTAATGACAATTTTCTACCAATGATGTGATAAAAAATAACGTATAGATAGAAAGAAACCCGGCATTAGAGGCGAAACTACTGAAGGACGTAATAATTTTGTACAAGTGTTTAAGGGTCTTTATGCTGTCTTAACAAAGGTTGCAAATAACTCACCGTTTTCCCACGCAGCCTCCTTGGTCTTGAGCAACGCCGCGAGGCCAATGTTGTCTTTGGGCATAACACGGTTCAGCATGTTGTCAGAGCCTTCGCTATTCGCCATCGCCAACTGGTTGAACTCTATTAGGTGCTCTTTCACCAATGCAAACCTGAAATAATACGTATGTGTGGTTAGGCTTAAAGGCTAGCAACAACAATGAAGAATATTCAGTAATAATGTAGATAGATCTTTGAAAGTTGCACTCGTGACTCTTCTGGGAATAATTTAAAACGGCCAGATAGGAAAACAAACGAACTCCAATGCGATTATATCACTGTTCGATAGGAAATTTATGCAATAAACTGTGTGATACTTTTTATCCTGGAAATATCTCGGGAATTATGCCGGGAGCGGTTATAAGGTTTTTTAAAATTCTGCGATACATTGTGTCCCGGGAATCTCGTGGGAATTTCAAGTCAAGCGTGGAGACGAAGTTGCGGGCATATTATAGGAATATTATAAAACTGTAAAATGTACTCTTTTGTTTTTTTAGATTTTGTGTTTGTCTGTTTGTTCGGGATTCACACAAAAACTACTGGGAAAATTTCGATGCGGGCTTCTCTGGTCGATAGAAAATTCTCGGACTTTGAATCTGCAGTACTTTATATCCCGAGAGACCCGCGTGAATTTTCTTGGAAGCGGTTTAGAGTGGCCAAAAAGTAAAGTGAAAAAAAAATCTGATTCCAATCCAATATTTTCACTAACCAATAGCAAATTGTCTATCATAAAATCTGTGATCTTCGCTACCTGTTCACTGTGGACGAAGTCACAGGCGAATCCTAGCATTAAATATGTTATATTTTTGTTATTTACATATTCAGCACTCACGTTCTAAACTTAATTGCAGCTTCGGGGCAACAATGGCAAATCACCGAGCACAGAAGCCCGCAGAAAATCATAACAGCGATTCACGTAACCGAAATCGGTTTGGAGAATAGTCATAATAAAAGATTGGATGACTCGTGTCAGTATCAATACGACACGCTTGTCGTGCCAAATTTAGTACAAAAAATAAAATTATTTTGGAAACCTCTAGAAAATGTAAGTGCTTTATTATCATTCACATTCGTGCTTGCAAAGTTTTTGCTTGCGATTGTTATTTGGTATTCCAACGAAAAACTTATAAAAACCTATAGAAGGCCACAAACTGTTTTCAAAATTTCAACTCTTTTAATTTTATTTGGGCTGTTGGAATATTTTTTTATTGCATTTCATTGAATCATTGACAGTTGACTTTAAAAACCAATTTGTACTTCATCTTAGACTGAAATATAAAAATCTGTAATAAAACAATTCTCGATTTAGAAAGAAAGTGAACAGAAAAGAGCATACTTAGCAGATCTAAAGAAGATGGCGCATCCATCCACGTATTTCCTCTCCGATTCGGACATGGTCTTTGCGCGGGATTTGGGTGAGAATATACCATCATAACCATCCTGCTTTAGCTCGGGAAGGAAAAAGTTGTAGAACTGATCCGTCTCCACTTCCTGAAAACATAATTATTAATTAATACCAGTGGCGTGGACTTCATACAACCAGATTCCCCATAGCCTACCTTTAAGAAACTAGCGACCAAAAGGTCGAAAGCACCAAGCATTCATTGGCGTTTACGTGTTCTGATGAAACAATTATTACTAATGTCTCTATAAATAAACTACCGACCAAAAGATCGAAGTCGCCGTGACTTTATTGGCGCTTACGTTTTTTATTCGAGCATATATAATTAATGTATTACTATCTCTCACACTCAGCTGCTTTTCACACGTATTGGATGAAATTGCTTGTTATTCTCTGATTCCAATTCAGTTGTGTTCAATTCGTCTGGTGTGGATTTCCACCCCGCGCCACTGATACATACATATCAAGATATACAAATGAAATCGACTTTAGATATTTTTTGTTCCATCTTCACAGCTCAGTTCATTCTGTTACACCCCTAAACCGTGAGCTAAAATGCTAGCGGGATGCTTCCTCAGCATCCCGTACTTCTTATCCGACTGCACCCAACAGTTCGCGTTAGTTCGGATCGCGCCACCTCCAGAGATAGACATATTTTTATGTCGTACATAATTGATTAATAAATTGTACTTCTTCCTATAAAATAAATAATTCTTTTTTTTAAAAGAGTATATTTTTATCCGGTATAACAGTTCCCAGAATCGATTAAGATGAAATTTTGTATATTATACGTACTTTAGATAACTGATATAAATATAAAAATGGGAAAACGTTGAAAGGTCTGTTATTTCTAAGAGTGAAGATATACACAATATCTATGTAAATAGTCGTTGAAGTAGTATTTAAATTGTAGACGATAAAATAAACATTAGAAAGAGAGGAAGTGAAATAGTTACTGCATTTATAAGGAATACGATCAATTTACTTGCCTACTTAGTGTTATTAAGTTTTTGGTCTCCTTTATTAGAAGTATTCTCATTGTATTGACGTAGGTTTCTAGATTTGAAAAGGTCGTATAATCACCTTGACAAGATAATTTGCATTAAATAATTAATTAGCGCAAAATTTAATTTGTTAAATGTGCCGACAGTGTCACATAATCACTATCAATGTTAGTCGCGATCTTCAACTTCTGTTCTCCCGGTATTGCTTTCTGTCTCTTTCATTCCGCACAATGCCCTTTAAGAAATTTAACATAGACGCGTCCTTTCTACAAGGCCCTGATCAAAGTGGTATAAGTAAACCATTCGTACTCTTCGTAACATTTTAGCATCCGCAAAAGTGTTTTGTTCAGTTCAGTGTGATCAGAGTTCATTTTAAGGCATTATTTTCATAAACTTAAAATAAATGAATTACCTGTAATCCAATGATGTCCGCTGAGTAATGCCTTATCTCGTCCAATATACCCTTCTTCCTGTAGTCCCACTCCAGAGCCCAACTCGGGCAGTAGCCGTACATCTGTCTGGTCGCATACTTGTCGCACAACACGTTGTAACACATCACCGTGAAGATACCTGAAATAAACAAGCGTAGCCCATTGAAACATTCTACCGTTGAATTAACTCGTATTTCTTCTCATACAAACGTCTCCGTTTATCTACTTGTACTTGCTAAAGAGCAAAGAGCACACACACCAATTATGACTGTGACGCTTTGTAACATTCGCGTGATGGAATAAAAAATGTTCCAATTAAAATGAGACTCGCATTACGCTCCCCACATGCGTTGGGCACGCGACACAATAGCTTTTGTTTTTCTAATCGTATCTGCGAGTTACTGTTGAGGTGTCGTGACTCGACGGATCATCCGGGCGTGCAATGACGCCGGCTTTTCACCTGTGTTCTTTTGCGTTGGGAATGGAATATGAGCCGTTTAGTAGTCATCCTAGCCATCATGTTTTACCCCTACAGGCGATTCGTGTGCAATGTATTACGATGTATATTGTTGATGACAGAGAAATACATACACAAGCTGTTTCCTTCACGAGTGAGACTGCTCACATCATAAATTCTTATTGCGCTGAACGTATATGGACATAATCTCGACAACTGTTACTGATCTCTTGTTTTAACCTTCAATTAGATGGTATACCTGTGTACCTACTAAAGTTGCATCTAATGCTACATAATATTATATTTATCAAAGTATTCACGTTTCTTTTACATTCGTGAACGTGCTGTGACCACGACCACGCCATCTCACGTTCTTCACCATTATCTTAGATTTGTACAGACCGGGTGCGCCCACGCCGCGCCCGTCTCATTACTCGAATCAAAAGCGAACACAGCGGGCAGATGATAGTTGTTTGTCTAAATGTCAACTTCGTGGAAAACCTTGCCAATACAATTATCCGGGTTTAATTCTCCCAGGTTCCAGTCAATCAACGTACAAATAACCGGCAGTGTATGTCGTGAGGCAACGCTTCATCACACTGCCTGGGAATGGCGTTTAGAAGGACAAGACAATGCCAAGAGTTCGGGCAGAGGGCTGTAGTCGGGACAAATCGATAAGGATCGTTCGCCCAGTGCGCCCGAGCTCATGCTAATCGACACCGAGTCAAAGTCACCTGGCGACATTCGCCGGCGATCAATACGGCCGCAGCACGTGCTTCAAATACGTCCATTGTATGCCCGATGCGAAGCGCTGAGACGCGGCGCACATGCCAAATACAAGCGAAACAATACACGCATCGATAATCGCTCGTTGTTTAAGGAACTACGAGCGAAACGAAAGCCCCATACAGACATAATAATAAATGGCAATGTTGTTGAACATGTGGACGCGTGTCTTCATTTCGAATAAATCGACGACGGTGATGAAATAGTACGTGTATGGGATACGAACAATGGTGGAAGGTGACACTAAACGTGCGCGGATACCATATTCCCGGATAGTTTTACCTATTGTCTGTTGTGCTGTAAAAGGTGTTGTGAGCTCTACGAAGCGTATTATACAAATGAGCAATTTTTTTTTAAATAAACATAAATCTAAAGAACCAAGAATAATATTTGGTCGTGATAATTTTAATCCACAGCTGCGCATTTTAAATATACAGGCAGTAATTTTATCGAATCAGTCATTTATAAATCAAGAGACTTGCATAATAAAATGGCATCGTGGTTATGTTCAGAAGTCAGTGTCGTCTGGTCACGCACTCAATTCCCAGTGAGCTGTCGGCCGGTTTCTCTTCCTTGTGCAATAAAAAATAACATGATTCGTGAGAGATCAGGCGGCATCTTTTTTGCTTTTATGAGCAAGGCTCATTAAAATAAATTTGCGTGAGTGCGAACATTTCCACGGGGATAGGCGTTATAAACAACTCATTAGATCACGTTCGGCAGCTGCTGTGTGATTGACAATATGACGTAAGAAGTCTCAATAGGTGCTAACAAGACGCTATTTGTGAGAGCCGAGACGTAATATCAGTAGTTGTTGCCGGCCGCTTAACTCTATAGATATAACCTTCGGCTAATAGAGCAAAATCATGCGATTCTCTACTATGATGCCAATTGAGATATTAAGGATAATTACGAGTTCATTCATCGCAGGGTGGTATTTTTGCTGTCACATATTAAAGACCTGTTTCAATGGCATATAATTTACTAAAAGGGTTACAACATAAGTATAGATCTACGTGGCATTTTTTCAGCATGTTTCGTCGTTGCCGATGCCATTGTGTCCATGATAATTTGCATAAGAAAGTCTGTAATTGTGGTGAATCGCGTCATTATATCGGGTATGGAAACGTGTGCAGATGGCGTCAGTTGCATGGGAGCGCACATCTGCTCGGACCACTTCCTACTAAGGAAACTCGACACTAATTTAATCGAGTAAGAGTGCTAGTTGATGACTAAAACTATGACAAATATATAGGATATCTATGCTTCTAAAAACTGTACAATAGAACAAAGCAAACGAAAGATTCATTCTGATCTGTAATTAATAACTCTAATAATGACAGTATTATTAGTTCTTTTGTTATCTTTAACAATGGAAACAGGTATAATATCTATATGTGTGATTTAATATCGTAAAGACACTTAGGAAAAGAAAAAGTTATAATTTGTAGCAAATTTATTTCAAATTACACACCTTATCAGCGGGTACGTCTACCATATGTTCCCCTAAAAGGGAAGACTCAACCCCAATAGTGAAAGGATTATGTAAAATCAGAATATAGTTTTTTAAATTGTGATTCGCGAAAACCGGTTTTAAGTGCGGTAAAAGTATAATACGTTTTAAGTACTTATGTTGGTCTAAGAGCCCGTGAACGGCTACCTGTATGTATTTGACCAGACCTGAGTTTTTGTACATTGAGGCCCCTATACCTACCATGCATGAGGTGGGGACTCACTAAGCTCTAAGTGGTGGACGCGACGAGCGCTCAGGTAAGACAGGTATCGATTTTTGACGAATTTTAAATCAAGCGTGGACCAAGTCGTCCACGCTTGACTTGAAATTCCTGCGGGATTCCCAGGACACAAAGTATAGCAGAATTTAAAAAAGAATATAATCTATCATTTTAGTGGAAACAGTGTCGGAATAAGCTAATTTTTATTCATCCGAAAATTTTCCTGCACCCGGGAAAATTCCCGGGATAAAAAATTATTCTTATTATTACATAAAATTTGCTATCGATCAGTAATAAAATCACATTGGAATAATTTTTTGTTTAATCTGCCCATTTTAAATCATTGCCGAAAGATTGCCACAGGATTCCCGGGATAAAAAGTAGCGCAGATTTTAAGTCTAAGAATTAACTGTCGATCAGCGAAAACCGCATCGAAATCGGCCCAGTAGTTTTAAGTGAATCCCGAACAATCTAAAAAAGATTACATGTTGTTTTTTTAAATAGCTTCAATGTACAGACATGGCATGCTTAGAATTTTATAATATTATAGATTTTTCAATCAGAAGATACAAATGATATTCATTAGATTCTGGAGACGGATAACGCCGCGAGGTCTACTTTTTAAACAATGACGAGTTTGAAATGCCCTAGTAATTTAGTTTTAATAATTTTATGTTTTATATTATATGATTTTTAAAAATCTAATTTTAAGGTAGGCACAGTTATTTTTAGTAAATCAATGATTACAGTGCCTCGTAAACCGCAATAATTGTTAATGAAAACATATCCTAAATATTATCTCCAAAAGCGCCAAAAGAAAAATAAAACGAGACGACCAATAAAGTAATAATGACACTGTCGTCTTCTGGGCAATTTTTGGTGTGAACTAACGACATCTTTAAAGGCCCTGAAAGCTTTTATTGCTCGTAAATATGTAGGTACAATTGTATAGCGAATTTCTCTTTCACGAGTCGACAATTAAGAGGCTATATAGACCTGATTCAAATCGGTGTTTCAGAAAATCAACCCCGCACGGCCAATATTTACTTCGATGAAACAGCGCGTAACAAAAGTTCGAGCGTGGCGAAATATTGCAACTGAACATACCTACGCGCACCGTGTCCATACCAACTTGTTTCAATTTATTTCATTCTAAGGCTGACGAGCACGAGAGCGAGACAAAATATCCTAAAGTGAGACAGATCGTTTACAAGCTTAATAGGTGTTGAAATTTTGACATAATTACTTAACTGTCTTTGGTTCAACGCTTCACCGAGCGTAATAGTAGCTAGGTGGTACAGGGTTCGTATCCTCCTCAGGCTGTATTTCTTTTTATTTTTTAATAATTTTTTAGACAAGTAAACTTTATTAAAATGATGTAATTATATTATGGAACAACAATGAATCCATATATAGGTATATATTAATATAAATGCGAAAGTAACTGTCTGTCTGTCTGTTCCCTTTTCACGGAAAAACTAATGGACCGATTTGGCTGAAACTCAGTATATATATATTAGATGCCGAGAATAGGATGCATTTTATTTATTATATATTTATTTTATCCCGGAAAATGTGATAGTTTCCGGGATAAAAATATATTTGTCTTTCTGTTTGTTCTGCTTTTACGAAAACTATATCGATTTGGCTGAAATTCGGTATATATGTAATTTAATAATGACGGTGAACAAGGGATACTTTTCATCCCGGATAATGAGATAGATGTATGTAAAGGTTATCTCAAAAAGTAGAACAGGTTTTATTTTCAGTCATTTCATTTTAACATTTAGGCCTGTTCGGCCACATATATTTTCATCCCAGAAACTATCTGATTTTTCGGGATGAAAAGTATCTCTTAGCCACCCTCGGTATTAAAATTACATAATAGGTTGGAGAAAAGTCTTTTCGCATATAGTATGTATGAACTTGTAATAAGATCTCTTTGGCTATACCATTTGTATCTGGCTGGTTTTGGTACCATTAAAAAGTTTTAATTTTAAAGAAGACAATTCTAAATTCAAATTAGGAAAATGTGTGATTTTCATTTGTTTTTCTTTAAAACAAGTGAATGTAATGAAGAAATTCGATACATTTTAAAATTTTACTACAAAAAAAGGTAAAAATGCAACACAAGCCACGAAACAAATTTGTGATGTTTATGGACCTAATGCAGTATCTGTGAGAGTAGCGCAAATTTGGTTTAAGCGTTTTCAATTCGGAAATTTTGATATCAAACATGCACGTCGCTCTGGTCGCCCTGTTACGGACTAAATTGATGCCATTTTTGAAAAAGTGGAGCAAGATCGGCGTATTAGTAGTTACGATGTAGCTGGAGAACTGGGAATTGACCACAAAACGGTTTTGGCGCATTTGAAAAAAGCTGGGTACACAAAAAAGCTCGATATTTGGGTGCCTCATGAGCTCCCTGAAAGAAACCTAATGAACCGTGTACTCATTTGTAATTCTTTATTACGACGTAATGAAATCGAACCATTTTTGAAGAAGCTGATAACTGGTGATGAAAAGTGGATTACGTACGACAAGAACGTGCGAAAAAGATCGTGGTCAAAGGCCGGTCAGGCTTCACAGACTGTGGCGAAACTCGGGTTAACTCGTAACAAGGTGATGCTGTGTGTATGGTGGGATAGGAAGGGCATTATTCATTATAAGCTGTTACCGCCAGGCAGGACCATCAATTCTGAACTGTACTGCGAACAACTGATGAGATTAAAGCAAAAAGTTGAGAGAAAGCAGCCGGAATTAATCAACAGAAAGGGCGTGGTTTTTCACCATGATAACGCTAGACCTCACACATCTTTAGCCACTCACCAAAAATTACGAGAGTTTGGCTGGGAGGTGTTAATGCATCCGCCGTATAATCCTGACCTTGCTTGAACCTTCAGATTTTCACCTGTTTCGGTCTCTGCAGAATTCCTTAGGCAGTCTTACGTTAACATCACGAGAGGACTCCAAAACCACTTGTCGCAGTTTTTTGATCAGAAGTCCAAAAATTTTTATAGCAATGGGATCACGTCCCTACGTACAAGATGGCAAAAAGTTATCCAACAAAATGACACCTACATACTTTAGTCAAATATAAATAAACTTTATAAAAAAAACCTTTTGAATTTTTATATAAAATGCGAAGAAACTTTTTCCCCAACCTAATAGAAAAGTATTTTTATTGCATTTTATAAAATTATTTAAGAAGAGAAAAAGACCATTTAATCAACTTTGATATAAAAATAAAAAAATCTACTAGATCAAGTGAAGCTAGTAGGATTCGAACCCACATAGTCTATGATTTAGACCAGTCCTTTACCGTATACGCCAAATAAGTATAACTCAATCGGTTCGAAATTGTGGTTATTATTACTCCTTCATTTATTTAAAATTTAATTTCGAATAGCACGCTCGAGCAGAGCGACGCGTGTACACAGCACCGAGCCTTCCGGCGTATTGATAAATTCCATACATTGGGACCGGCAAGAGTGATTTTTGAAGTCATTTATAATAAAATAATTAATTACTTGCAAATTCTCTAAGTAACCGAATAAAAAAACTATGTGTATATTTCTTATAATATGATATGTTACTGTTATTTATTTTAGCGATGTACGATTAACAGTAATAACATGACACAAGATTGAAGAACACGTTTACAGTATACTTTGTAATTATTTTCTATCGAGAAAATTTATCGAAAATGCGTTTTGAGTACATAGTTTACCTCAGAAATATGATCAAGATTGACATATATTTTTTTCACCACAATAAAGTATGTATAATTACTGTAACAATGGCTGAGAAATCGATCAAAAAACGCTTTTTGTCTGTTGACTCGCTGTTAAAGGGAGAAAACAATCGACCTTTTATCGCTTCTCGTCTCAATATAATGGAAGGAGAAACGTGTTTATTGTTGGAGCTATTAAATGTATTTCATGTTTATTATACAAAGAATGCACTAATTTATGGATTTCGGTAGAGGTTAGTTTAATTTTATATAACTCAGTAGGTCAAGAGAGAATTTAATTATTAATATCTAATTTATTTCGGAGGTTGTTTAGCAGAGATCTCCTTTAGGGATAGAAGCGTCCTTTGTATAATCAAACATACTGATTTTATTGATATGCAACAAAGAATTATCACAATATCTATATCACACCTTTAGAATTACTTTGACATATGTGCAATTACTACTTATTATTCACGAAAAAGGCACTTGAAACTTTAGTTTACCTCATTCTTCGCATATTTTTTATATATTCATAATCATACTTTTATTATACTTTGTTAATATTTTACTATAGATATTGAGCGCAAAATTAAGAATATTAAAAAGAAAACATGGAAGAAAAATGTCAGAAAGCAACGCTGAATAACGTTGAGATGACGTTACCGATCACAACTGACAATTGACAAATTATGGAAAGCATAAAAAAATATTATTGTTTATAATCTTTAACCATTTAACATTTGTGTACGTGTATTATACTTACAATAAATATATTCTTTTATATTCATCAATTTATTAAACTTCATTTTTATTGACTATTTGTTTTAGACTGGTTTTATTAAAGTTAAAAAACTTATGATTTTCCATATTCAAAAAGCCTCGAAGAAAACTTTCTTTTTCCAAATAAAAGTAGAAAAGCAAATATTATTCAGCAAACACGTCTTTTCATTATTTTTATAAAATTACTATTTAACTTGAGGCAATTTATACTAGACGAGAATGTATTTCTAGTAAATTATTTGACATATATGCCTAATTTCTTAAAATTTTGTCTTTATAAAAATTAAGTTTAAAAGAAAAAAAGATATATTTACTACGTTCACGTAATTGTAGGTACAAAAAGATTGCACTGTATTTACTTATTGAGGTTCTTACATTAAGCGTGCCTTCATAAAGTCAGATAAGAATGTAATACATAAACCACGGCTAAGTACCTGTCCAGTTTTTAACCATATCTCCGTATCATATTTGTTTAGACTTCGTTTATAAAATGTGCATGCCAGTAGTACACGTACAAATATTAAGAGACACGCAGATAAATTAGCTTCGAGACGTTTTTGTGTTTGTAGTAGTGTATTGTCAGCACATAAATAAATAAACTAATACTTCTTATATATTTTTATAGGCAGGTATATAATATGAAATTAATAGGCAGGTACATAATTAAATATACAAATACTACTAAAAACGTCTCGAAGCTAATTTACCTGTAGCTTAGATAACAGTACTTAATGTCATATATCCACCATAATGATAAGCACAAAACTGTGCAAAGCTATTTCGGTTATAGCGTACTATTTTAGACAAGAATGTGCCATCACACTTCGGACAGTAGTTGTAAATTGTGATAATAACAGGGCGGGTCTTGTTGGGTATGCAATCAAACTTCTTTATTCGCATCTCTTCAAAGCTCTGGACGTATTCTTGTATTAGACGCCTTCACTCCAACGTATTTATGGCTGATGAGTCCCATTTCTGTGGGTCAATGAGCCTTTCGAGTACATCCTTGACATGTACCCGAATAGGAGAGAAGGAAAACGTGGCTACTGGGGCATATCTTTCGAAGACCAGGAGATATGTTTTGTTTTTATTTTATTGCATGAGTTCAGCAGACAGGCAGACGGCCCACCTGATGGAAAGCGGTTACCATCGCCTATGGGCATTTGCAACCAAACCAAAGGTGCTTATAAATGCGTGGCTGCTCTCTAAAGGGAGATCAGAGACCTTGCCAATACTGCCGGAACACCACTCAAGGTTGTTATGCCGGCATACTCTAGACCAAGGGTGGTGGTTTGGTTGCCTCTTACGACAAGCCGTCTGGCCGCAGGATGTTGTATTATTTTTCCGTTCTTACACGGATAAATGTGTGTATATTATAATAATACGAGCATGTGTATTAAACTAGCTGCAGTGTGCAATAAGAGTCGATGTGTGCTAATATAAGCTTTTGTCCATACTTATACAATCAATACTTATACTTATCACCGCATTGCATCTTTTTCTATTGCCCTGAAAACACGGCCTGTTTTGTACACGTCAACGTAACGTAATCTTGCATTAGCAAAGATCGATCAAATGATGAAGGTATAGATGCAACTTCATAGCAAAAATTACCGTATCAGCCGAAGCAGTGTAGCTGTTTGCATCTATCTCGCCGCATACATTTCTCATCCCAGCCATCCTATTACCGAGACACAAATCATAAAGCCGTATAGTTCAACCTAAACAAATATAAGACATCTTTTCTCCTCTCCGATAGAACCGTAGCCACTTAGTCCAAGATGGAAGAAGATAAATAATGAAATCCTATTAACTGTTTACCTCACCTCCTTCTTTTCTGCGCTTTGGTGGGTCTAATTCTTATCAATAAAAAACTAAGCTCAAATGAACATTTAGAACTCCACTGTTAATTTTCCATCACCGATTTTCATACACAGAGTATTACAATGACGCTTGCCAAGTTATAGAAGCAAGTCGTGACAGTGAATGAACAAATTGGTCTTAATATCACAATATACAAGATGACATAAAAATGTAAACCAGCTCATCCGATAAAAAAGCGTTGAAGAAACAGTCTAGCAAACTAGCTTCTCCCGCTCTCTGGAGAGAAGCCTTAGCCGATCTCAGAAATGGTACCATAAAGTTTTTATACTAAACCTATACTAAAGTGCCAACGAGTCGCACGCACTACGCTTTATTGGCTATCAGCCGCCGTTCGTCTTTATTATATGCAATTTATTTGTCTACGCGATGATATTTATAAAAGGGTCTTTTAATATAAATAAAAGTGGGTGTCGCTTGGGCGATAAAGATAACGAGAAATCACGACTGAACAATTTTGAGAATTGCTTGACGAAGCTTTTACAGAGCTTTTATAAAAAACATTTTTATTAAACCTTCGAGAAATTGTTGCGACATTTTGAGGGAGTTATATCGTTCAACTCGCAGCATGATTTCATAATAGTATCGCTTCGCGTATTATATATGTATGTACTAGCGGTCCCGGCAGACGTTGTCCTGGCTTAAAAAAATCTAGGACCCAATTCAAGTGCCTC
Organism: Dendrolimus houi; assembly: GCA_039645545.1. Lineage (NCBI taxonomy): Eukaryota > Metazoa > Arthropoda > Insecta > Lepidoptera > Lasiocampidae > Dendrolimus > Dendrolimus houi. The sequence goes on from CM077125.1 coordinate 5,154,716, forward strand.
CTACCGGTTCCAACTGTGAACCTAAACCATCAACCACCCACTCAAAACACAAAAATCATCAAAATCGGTCCAGGATATTAGGAGGATCCTAAAACCCGATCCCAGCGCCACCTACCGGTTACAATTATTATTGTGAAACTAAACCATCCGAGAGCCCACTGAAATACACATAAATAATGCCAACAAAATCGGTAAAGTCGTTCTCGAGTTATACGCGTACATACATGTCTACGATTAATTTTTATTTATATACTTATATATTAGATTTATATTGATTAAGGTTCATATACTATTAATAAAAGAAAGGGTGGGGCTGGGACTTAAAGTATAGCGCCATCTATTTGATGCTTATGTAACCTAGTTGACGGTAGAACTCATATTTACCGACCGTTCGGTTTAAAAAATGCAATAATTTATTTTAATATAAATAAAAATGAAACCTATCCTATGTCTTAAGTTGGAACAAATCCAGCAAAACAAAAAAAACATCAAAATTGTTTGAATAGTTTTGGAGTTCATCGCGGACAAACATTGTGACAATATTTTAATTATGTGCATAGTTGACAATGGCTTCAAATCTCTGTAGAAATACAATGTTTCTATGAACTATAAGTAGTTTGTTTTGGTCTTAATGTGTGTTACGATGTGTTTTGTGTTAATTTTTATATATAAAATTCTTCTGTTCGTGTGTATGACACTCAACTACTCTTTAGCGGTTGGACCGATTTTGATGTAATTTTTTGTGAGTGTGCAAGTGGGTCCCGGGATAGTTTAGATTCACAATTGGACCCAGTAGGTGGCGCTGCAATTGGGTTCTATTTTTTGTTAGGGCTGGACAACGCCTGCCGAGCCCGCTAGTCATTTATAAGTTCATAAGCTACATTATTTAAATTCTACAAAATTTTAATTCGGTGCGCGCAATTAATTCTGAGGTGCGTGGGCGTCTCTATAAAGATATATAGGTTATTACAGATTTTTCGGAAAAAATAGCCGAATGTAGTACATCGGTGCGGAATTAAGGCCATGGTGCGCGCGCCTCTATGAAGTTTCATATGTTGAAATAATGCGAAACAAAATCGCACCGAAATATTCGCAGTGCGCGCACGGCTTAACCCAGCACAACACAGGGCTATTATTATTACTCAACTGAAGAGACCTGGCTTTACAAAAAAAAACTAAAAGAATGAATAAAAATAATACTTCCTTTGATGAATTAAATATTAAAACATAATTGTTTAACCTTTCAATGTCATCTTAGAAAATTTAAAATTAATTGTAGAAATTCAAACGAAGATTATTCATAAGCTTTTTGTTATGATAAATTGTGATGAATTGAAACTGGAAATCTTAATCATAACTGTTTAAAGAGAGACGTTACAATAAAAATGAAACACTTGTTAAATACAAATGATTTTAATTGACTCAATTATATTTACTAACAATATGATTACAATTAACAAAGCGAGACACTCAACGGTTTTTGTGTTCGTAGTAACAGGAAACATGTTGCGAATTCCATATCGACAAACGTTGGTGCGGTCACGCATTCACACTGAGCAGGCTACGAGCGGTGCGTTTTGTCGCGCTTCTCCGCTCACGAAGCCCGCACACAATTTGCATAAATCAAGGCTAGTGGTGTCATACACCGCGAAGAAAACATCCCTACGATATTTTAGTTGTAGATACATTTTATCGCGCACTCTATTTTAACAAAATAAAAGCAAGGTGATTGCCTGGCATTTACTTTATCATGCACTATCTTGTATCGCAGTTGCACGTCACATCAAAAAGTTCTCCTCAGTTCTTCTACATTTATGTATAATAAAAACTTGACTAACGAAGCGAATGTGGAACTAAAGATGAGACCACCACATTAAAATTGTCGCTGTTATCTTGTTGCTATGGCGATGTATTTGAAGTGAATTGCAACAGAGGCACAGTTCTCTTTCATGGCGTATAATCCTTGCAATTCGCGAAGGCAGACGGGCTTTAGTTGTAGTAAACGTGTGCGTGAAACCAAAAGTGGGTAGGTACAATACCCGGCACGATTCTTAAGCGGTCACCTTCGCCTAACTACTGTGATATTTAGGTTAGTTTTCGAAAGTATGACGTCGAAATATTCCCTTTCGAGTAAAAAGACAAAAACATGATATTATCATTATGTTGATAAATCGCATCACACCGGTTATATTCAATGTGCAAAGCAACTTCTACCATCGCGCCAACCGCTCAAGATTCTTTGCCGGGAACTGTATGATTGGACGTCACGCTCTCAACTGATCGTCCCGTCAGACACACATTATCGCAATGTGCATGTAAACGTTCAACCACGAGTCAAACCCGCTCGCCGTCGTCAATTGCAAAAGTGTAACTGTGTGTATATGGCGGTAAATGTTGTTGTTACTGCTTACTGTTACAATGTAGGCGTACGACGCGTCTATATGTAAATTGTCTTGGACAATTCGTATATAATTAATACGCTATGCCATAACGTGCGTATTAAATTGTTTGCGATTTATAATAGCTACTCGGATTCCACACGACTAGAATATCTGGTAGGACTGTAACTTGAGATATCATGAATTACTTGTTAGATATCCGACGATTTTCTTGTTATAACCTGAATGGAAGTGTGGGGTGTAATATTTTAATTCAACTAACAATTTCACAAGGGATATTTATAAAAAGATAAAAATGAACTGTTGCTACAGTTTCTAAGGCAGTTACTTTCTTTAGTATAACAACTAAAATTGCTTTGAATACGGTGTTAGAATCACAACTTTCAACAAACAAATAATAAATTGTTACTACCATATTACACACTAGCGGCCCGCCCCGGCTTCGCACGGGTATCTAATTTTTTATTATTTTGCCTATGTCAGCCGGGTATAGTTTATAAGATAGTGTAGCTTGTCTCTCCAGGCGGACGTACTTGCCAAAGTTCGGCGCTCCCGACAGGATGCCCTCGTCCGTGGCCTGGTTTATTGCCAGGCCGAGGTTCAGGCGATCAGGACGCGAGAAACCGCGACCATGATCGAAACTTGGTCGAGAGAGTTAGAAACTCCTGTGGTAGGCATCGAGACGGTGGAGGCGGTGCACCCGCACCTGATACGATGGCTTTCGCGGAAACGCGGGACCCTGACCTTCAGGATGACGCAGATACTTACCGGGCATGGGTGCTTCGATAAGTATCTGAATCATATCGCGGGCTGCCTGCCTTTTTTTTTTTTGGCCAGGGGAAATCCGTTTGAGGACTAAGCCGCGACAGGCACAGAAGCCTGGGGGATGTTCGCGACCGGTGTGAGTGTGTGGGATTCGCCAGATCGGGGGTGGCACTAGCGTGCCCGGTCAGAACCGGTGCCACGCTATTGCCACTCCCCAGTTAGGGATACCCACTAAAACCCCTGGGTGTTCCGTCGTTCGCCTTAAGCCAGGGCTACGGGTAAATGGGAGACCCAGCTCCGCTGTGCCCTGGCAGGCGTGGGCCCCCCTCACCGGGCTGCCTGCCTTCCCCGGCCCTTCCCTTCCTTTGTCGCCAATGTGGCGCATTAGACACTGCGTTTCATACGCTGGTCGATTACGCAGCATGGGCACCGCAGAGATATGAACTCGAGACATATCTCGAGAGTAGTTTCGGAGCCTATTCAATGCAAACAAACAAATCTTTCCTGTTTATAATATTAGTATAAATAGATAGAATTATAACTATTTTTTATTGATATATAAGAATTTTGTGTTACGGTTACTGATAATAAGTTTAAATGAAAAAGAAAATAAGGCACATAATTTTGTGCCGGAGAATAGAGTAATTTTAGCGCGTGGTACGGAGCCGAAGTTTGTTTGAGGAAAACCGCGTGCAATAAAAGTTAATTTTTTGTGTTGCATCGAATCATGTGCAAAATTTCTTAAAATTGAACACCAGTAGGTTGATTTTAACGATGGATTTTGTATATTTGTTGAAAATTTTGTGAAATATGTCTTTTGTAGCTGCCAAAACAATATCCTCTCCTCCGTCTATAATGTGACTGAAGCAAGAAGATAACGAATAAAACACAAATTTTATCTCACGTATACATTACATAAAGTCGTTACACACACCCGATAAAGACCTCCTTTGTTACGTGACGATTAGTTACTTATACATTGGACCTTTTAAGGAATAGGAAGCAATCTATCGGCGATACTGTCTATCGACACAGCCGAATGGGCTGAATCATTTCGACCTCCGCGGGTTGTGTTTTTTCCGACTGCGAGGCTATTCTTTCATTACCGAATACTTAGTAAGCTATGAGCAAAGGCGGCAATCCTACCGTGAAAGAACACGATCATCTATCTATTGTACCTACTTAAAATGTTGGATAAATTGTTCGTTTTTTCTTTCTTATCTATCTTATCGTATTATTTATCTATGAAAAATATTTATTTAGTACGCTATTTAAATATGAAACTCAATAAGCTCTTATTAAGATTAGACCCGCCCACAAGACAGACAGGTAAGACAGGTCTATACTTTTGTTCAGACCCATCAGTTTGGTCCATACACACTGAAAATTTTAAGGGTGGGCAGTGTTATCATCACCTTGACTGATTTACATAAAAGATCCCTTACATCAAAAACCACTACTATCATACTTACATATTATATTCAAACCGATTTTCAGTGAAAGCGTTTTTTGGAAGTTCTTTCACTTTGATCTCATTTTACTACACTGCAATAATATAAAGCGTTTCATAGAAAACACCCTACATTCAAATCCTAGTTATACTGTGCCAACATAAGTTTCCAACGAAAAAGCCGTGACTTACAGACGGACAACTTGAGAGACGAGACAAAATGGTAAGAATTCAATTTATCTACGGAACTTTATTTTGATCACTAACGTCTTTATTATTATCACTCGACAGATGGGCGCTATTCTGACGCTGGTAGTCATCGCGGGCTGAGTTCAAAAGTCCTAGTGATACAGAAACTTACTTATGTTAGTATTAATATTCAGGGCCATCTTTACCCAGGGGTTTGTGGCACCCGGGTGCAGAGCTCTAGGGGGGCTAGACGATAACTTTATACGTAGATAATTTTACTTATAGTAATAACAGCCCATAAATTGTTTTGTATATTACTTAACATCATGTCAACTCGGTCACTGAAAACATAATGAATCGCCTATTGAAATGTACCACTTTCATGCTGTTTCAAGCTGATATTCGCACCTCGTTGCCCAATATGGTTAAAACATCCCTGCTAATATACTTATAGTACTGTTCAAATTGACACAATCATATGGATATCATTTATAATCAGCAGCCAGTCCGATGTTTACAACAGTCAGTCAGTACGATACAAAGTCTTTCTTGCTTAAAATGAAATTTACAGTTATAAAGGTAAAATAATACACTGCAACGTTTGCTATATAGAAAAAGAAATTGACATTGATACGGATCTCCCGTGGGTTCACGGATGCGGTGAGGTCGGAACCAATGGCTCTCATTGTGCATTGTTCAGCGGCGGGTAGCGAGACGAACTTGCGAAGGGCACTTCCTATACTCCCGCACCGTACGACCCTGGGCGATTAAGCGCAATCGACTGGATCGATCGACAACGACGTAATACGTTGACGCTGAGCATCTAAACCTTTGAGCAGTCAGGATTTCCGACGGTGAAAGGCTACGATATCAATCTCGACTATGAATTAGCATGCTATTAGAACGATACTGATATAATTACACAATGAAAGAGATTCTTGACAATTTTTAAAATGACTGCTTGGCGCGAGCTGCCTTATACGGACATTATATGACATCAGTCCATAAAAGTTGCTGGACTTGAACATCCCCATTTAAGGAAAACGGAAATTATACCCGCCACACATCAACAATTTCGATAAGCAGGTATCCTCAGGTAATGTCTTCAGCACATGGTAATTATAACAAAATTAGATCACACGTTATAGAAATGCTTAAGCGGTGCGTGCTTCTGAGTCAAGGTTCGAACCCACGTCATTGGAATCAGATGCGAGTGCCTTGGATTCTAAGATAACACGACGCTAATCGTATAGTTTAAAAAGAGGATAATTTTAGCAAAAATAAAAGCTTTCATTATTTTAAACATTAAAAGAGCTGAAGAAAATAGATATGAGAGTGATGAGATGCTCTGGGCATCTTCAACGTCCATCATTAACGATAAACGGTTTTTTCGAATTCATTCAATTTATCAAATTTTTCTTTTATCAGAATCAAAGAGTTGGACTTTACGATGTGCAAAAGGAACATTGACCGACGCGAGCCCGAATATCCCGTGAACTCCCACGGGTGAAAACATTACCGTTTAATTGTGGGGCGGTCTTCCTTGATTATTTATGAGACGTGCAGTGCGCGCGTCGCCCATACGTGCTCAATGCCGCTTTATTAATGATAAACACTGTTGATATAAGTTCTTGTGAGATGTTATTCAAACCTTTTTACAATATTAGTATAAAATTAGTGACTAAAAGAAATGGAAGGATGTAAGCATGTTTCCGTTATTACATATTTATAGACAGGTAGATCGTAAGAACCCAAAATCTTTATAATTATAAGATCAGAAAGTACACGTTATTCACTAAATCATAGTAATGTATACGAATGTTTGTTTGATTTTGGTAAGAACCGATATCTAGAAGATTACGTATTTTTTCAGCTGGAAATTTAAGTTTAGAAATGGAAGGTGGGTATGAAACGAACAAGTTAAGAAGGCCCTAGTAATTATTACGGTATCATCTACTATAATGCAAAGAGTATCCAAAAAAAAAACTAAACAGTTCCACAGTAGGTATTCAAAAATATCTAGAAATATAGATGCCGTAAATTTCTCATCTTTATCAATATACGCAGCTTCTCAAAATGGTAGGTATAAACATAAAACGTCAAAGTTAAGTATTCCAACTGCTGACATCTTATTAATGAGTATTTATAATCAGTTTTAAGCAATCTCGCGAACTTCGCAACACTATGAATCGTATTACTCGCAGTAAAGCGGCATAGATTATATCAGTTGAATTGCCAATTTACGCAAGTATTGCTCGCTGTGCTGAAATATTAATAATGCATGGGAAAAAATGCATCATATGTTACAACAAATCTCAATAGGGTTTGGTGGCTGACAAATAATGAAATAATGTACCTATTTCATCAGTGTTGCTACAAGTAGTAGCTGGATCGTTTCATCATTATTTAAATATAAGTCCACACGAAACTAGTAATGTTGTGTTATCACAATTATCACGAAATAGGCCCGATTTGACAATTCTCATTACAACATATTTAGGGATTGAAACCTCCAAATCGTTAAGCAAGTTAACCGATTATCACAAGAAATCGATTAAAAATTATAATAAGACATTGTGATCGTTTGATTTATTTTAAGTTAATTACTTTTTGTGTCACACAAATACCTCACCAAATCGATATGGAGCGCGAAAATTTTGTCTCATATCGCCTTTCGCGTACCGCATGCATTTATCACACACAACAATTAATCTATTGATTTTTTAAATGATTTCACTCGTATAAGTATTCAATCGTTTTTGTTTTCAATACGTATATGTACAAATACGTAGTATTGTTTTAGTACAAATAAATAAATAATCTAAGGTTTTGAAATAAATATGTATGTAGTTTTTTCCTGAACCGAACGAATTGTGTTAATGAAATACAACAACCCTTTGGTAGCAACACTAAAATTAAAAATAAGACGCTTTAGAACGTAACTGGGGACTTCGCCATAAATCAATACGACATCACAGAATTAATAAAAAATCATGTTATTTTGTTTTTTGGTGGAAATTAATAATTGAATTATGTTTTATTATGTTATATAATGCACCAGTAAAAAAGTATTTGTATTATAAAAAAAAATGTTATTGTTTTTCAGTTTTGTTGATTTCAGTCAGAGTTAAGTTTTATTGACATTATTAAGTTCGAATCGGGTTTTTTATTTTGTGATTATTATAATATGTTTCCATTGTCCGCAACCACGTTTTATTAAAACGCGTGTTAGATCATTCATTTTGGTTACAATAACACTGATTATTGCTCAATCTTGTTATCAACAAGGAACTTGAAACGGGGAAATTCTTAAGAAGGTATAGGATTTACAAGAAAACCTAGTTGTAGCTAATGATGCGCGCAGGAGATTCACCCAAGTACCAATCAAGTATATCTATTAACGAATAAACCTCCAAGAACATAACAGAAATCCATACTGTAATAAATCTCTAAAGGGTATAGGAGTTTGTAAAAGGCGTTTAAAAATGTGAAAAAAATGAGGGGGGGACTAATTCGGACTAACAAGATTCTAAAACACAATTTTTAGTCTATGTCTCTCTGTTATCACGTGCATGCACGTGCGAGCATCACGTGAAGACTACTGGAGGGATTTAAATGAAACTCGACATAGACCTAGCTTATATCCAGGCGCGTAACTTAGGCTACTTTTTATTCATATACGTCGTTTCTGTGGGATAGACGAAAAAACGAAAGGCGCTGCGATCGCAACTTTTTTTTGAAAACTACTGAACGTATATCAATAAAACTCGACATAGTGCTGGCTTGTAACCCGAGTTAACACTTAGGATACAGTTAACCCCGATAAGTGACGTCCTTTAATAAGAATGGACGGATTAGCCACATAGGCGGCGCTGCAATCGCGTTTTTCTATTCGCTAACAAATACCTACGTTGTCATAAACAACATGTCATTCATTGTATTACTTCAAATCAGGTTGGCTTCGACTCAACTCTATGTTTTGCTGGACAGTTGTCTAGATTATATGGACTTAGTTTCTTTGTTATTATTATATGTAAAAAACCGAATTAGTTTTTATGTAAGTAAAATAAAGCTATTGTCTACACATATAATTATAATACCTGCGAGTAAACGTAAAAAGAACATGATCCCAGTTTGCTACAGTTATCTATAATATAGCAACAACCTCTGTAGTTGAGTGGGCCAGGCTTTTGCAGGCCTACTTCACTGCAGTGCAGAGTCTCCGGGTTCGATTTCTGCCATGATAAATCTCGTAAGCGAACTTTCCGTTGTTTACCATGGTCTGGGATTGGCCCCATGTTGGACTGTTGTATATGTATTATTGTCCATAACACAAGCGTAACCTGTTTAGCTGGGGATATTTGTCTGCCGATTATTTATTATTATTAGATACATAAGCAATAACAAAATTGAAATGATTGTGTTTGATATTGAAATAGTGAAAACTGCTATTTGATTTGATTTTGGTTCCAACGCATTGGCATTGATTTTGCCAATGTCACCGTAAATACGAAAAATGACAGGTGAACTAACATAGCACATTAAGCTTTTAAAAAGAAATTGTGACCGGTACATTGTATAGTAAGGTTCCTGTATACTTGCGGACAGAATAAAACAAGGAAGATATTTATGTAAAACGTCATAGAGGTAATAATGTTGACACAGTCAAAAAATGTGATGTACTTCCTTCAGCTAAGCCGCATTCACAGATGCAGTGGTCTCGAATATTAATTTTAGCTAAGAAAAACGGATGAACAGCAACGACCAAGCTTAAAACGGATTATCGCTGGAATTTATTTTATAGATAGCTTTCGGTGATCAAAGAACCAAGGTTTTGGACGTAGCGCCGGTTGGAGATGTCCATAGTATTTCCCGACAATCTGCCGAGAATTTTGCATCCAAGGATTTGAACATTTGGGGTTTGACAAGAGCACGTGAGTCTCGGAGAAAGCATTTGTTATACTTGGTGATCCCTGTATAGACAGTTTCCTTGGCACACCAGTCAGCAATCTCATTGCCACTTATGCTTGAGTGTATTTAAACTATACCGGTTTGTTGTCTGCCAGCCTCAATGGATTTCACTTAATATTTTTGGAATTTGAACACCAATTTTAATGTAAATTAATGTGCATGCTTCATTTAGATATCTTGTAGGATTATAAAGTCATGAATATAAAGTCCAAGTCGAAGGAAGACAGAGTCTCGGGCCATAGCTAGTAGCTCATAAATAAGGGTATTATATATTTCAGCCAAAGCCAAAATGTTTCCAGTTTGCATATTTTATTTTGTTAATACCAACGCATAATAAAACTTGAGCATCTTCTTAATATAAGAAACCTTATAAACTTAACAGATACGTCTTTTCTAAAATTTTCAATCACTACTATGCTATCACAGTCGTGGTAGCGTAATGGCTAGCACACGCGTCCCTAACTCAAAGGGCGTGGGTTCGATCCTGGCCGGAACGCATGCACCGCTTAGGCAGTTTTCTTACCTAATGTGCATATTGTTACAATTACTACGTGCTAACAACGGTGAAGGAAAACATCGTGACGCCACCTGCACGTCGAGATAACCGATGTGTCAAACCTGCCAAGCCGCCTTGGACAAGCGTCGCGGGTATACTGTCCGTTCCTCCCTATAATGGGAGGCCCGAGCCCAGCAGTGGGACATTTATGGGCTGTTATTACAATTACAGCTACGTTATCGAGCGATTGTAATGCTTCCATAGTAGAGGAGCGGCTTGTCAAATCAACTGAGATAATTTTTAGAAACTTACAGAACGTCGCAGTCTCTCTCATAGACTTTGTACGAGACTGGCTACTTATGAAGTCATAAGTAGGTATTATTATTATTTCTGTGATGACATTTTAAAAGTAAGACATTAGAATGATATTTTAACGCCTGTTTTTTATACGTAAATATATTGAAATCTGTTGTTAAACTTGTGTCCGCATCAAAAATGGACCAACTAAATTCAAATAGATATTCATAAATCAATACAAACATAGTGCGTTAGGTTGTTTGTTCAATATTCAAATTCAATATCAATGAAGCTATGAAACTTCAAATAAATTTGTTTACTATAAGAAAGTTTATTGGAAATTTTACTTAGCTTCTAGCTATTTTAAATCAAAGATATTCAACAAAACGCAACGTTGAACGTAGCGTAACGTTGAACAAAAACTTTTTCACAATATACTTATAACTGGTCTATAAACCCTGTATAACTGAATAAATAAGGCGGTATATGAATATATATAAGCTACTTACAAGTCGGACGACTTCTGTTAGGTCTTGTCAAAGGTATCCAAGGCCTCTGCGGTGGTAACGTTGTAGAAACTGAAACAAAACAAACAAAGATCTATTATTAAATGGTGACTGGAAATTTAATTTCTATAACAATGGCCTACGTAACTGTAATTCTGGTATTTACTGTTGACGACTGACTTGAATCGTTCATTTTTGAGCAAACATTCGCAGAGAGTAGACAAGTTGGAATTTTTAGCGTTCCATAGCCACTTTAGACGAAAACAGTATCCTTATGAAACCGTCATATCCGTCCATCCGTCTGCCTTCGTATGTCGTATGTACGGTTTATATTGTATTACTATCCATCCCTTTACTATACTATTGGTAGAAATTTAATTATTTGTATGAAGGTTATGTTAAATTTTATCAATTTTTCTATATCACTGGGTTTACAAGTTTGCATTTACACATGCCCTCGAACCTCGGTGGTGGACTATGAAGAGTATGTGGGTCTCTCGCGTGCCAGCTCCGCTGACCGCTAGACCTGCGAAGAACAACAATAGCCTCACTGGAAGCTCTTCCCTGAGACGGAGGAGCATTTCATCTCGCTCCTCCACCCTATATGGGGCACTTTCTTCAGTTTCAAACAGTGAATCGACAACGTAAGTCAATCTGTACTTTGACAACAAACAACAGCTTCCATTGTAACAGATACAAGAAATCAATTTAAACTTGTATAAAAAATACAGCTGTTGTTATAAATCGCAAGTGGCGCACGTTTGCATTGTATCTATGACATTCGCGATCATAGATACTGGTAACGAGCGGCCTTGCGAGTCCGATTCACACATAGCGGGTTTTTCTACATAGGTAAATAAATAATTTAGTCCAATATAACTTTAAAATTCAATAGGTTTTTTTTATTAATTAAATAATATTTTAATTATCTATAATATTATAAAATTCTACACATGCCGTGTAGAATTTTACTTTTATTTACTTATTTCACTACATTGAAGCTATTAAAAAAAACAATTGGAATAAAAACACAATATAAAAGATGGAGAACACGATGCAATTCTTTTTAGATTTCTTGTCTGTTAGTCGGTTTGCTGTTTGTTCGGGATTCAAGTTAAAACTACTGGGCCGATTTCGATGCGATTTTCATTGATCAACAGAAAATTCTTAGACTTAAAATCTACTCAAGTTTTTGTTCCAGGAAGCCCGCGGGAATATTCCCGGGAGCGGTTTAAATTAGCTTATTCCGATACTGTTTTGACTAAAACGATAGCTTACATTCTTTTTTTAATGGTGCGATACATCGTGTCCCAGGAATCTCGCAAGAATTTCAAGTCAAGCGTGAACGAAGTCGCGGGCATATCTTACTTTATTAATACGATTACATCACTGGCTGACCGCTTTTACGGCGTAGCCGCACATTACTTATGGCCGGTTCTATATCTTACCATTCCTTGACTTACCCTACCATTGTTTAAATTCTGACATTACTTGTACGATGCTTATGTGAAATTTTAATCAATAGTGATGAAAATGAACGCTCGGTAAGATCTAGGAAGCGGCCTAAGCCCGTACAACACTGCAGCTATATTTTTTATTTGACAGAATTGATTGTTTTACGGGCCAAAACTAGGTATTCTTCTTGTTTTTAAAAGAATTAGTAAATGTGACAATGTGAAAATTTAAAGTTACAAAACGACGTGATGTCACGTTAAAATTAGCGTGTTTTTATCAAACTTTACAAATTCACATTCATTGGGCGTATAGCCAAATTTGATCGCAGTTTTAAAATATTTATTTTGATGCTAAATTTTAACATTTTTATCAAAGTTACATTTATAACGGCTATATATAAAGCAAATAATTGTTTAAAAATGTAAAATTAACACATGCATAATCCCTACAACCAGTTTTGTTACAAAATTGTAAACTAATTTATGTCTGGCGTAGCTATAATAGCAGTGAGCTAATCGAGCGTGTAAAATCTTCAATCCCCTGGTCTTTATGAGTACGGGACCTAAATCACGCATCGAACAAAAAGTCAATAGTTTCAGGTAGGCAGTAAATCGATCGAAATAAAAACTGTTTTACATATATCAAAGTAGTAAGAATATTATGTAGTAAGTGTTTTTTTTTTTTGGTTTAGTTAAGTTTCCGTGCCGTGGTAGGTTAATGGTTGGCACAGCCGCGTCCTAAACTTCAAGGGCGCAGGGTCGAATCCTGACCGGAAACTTGGACCACTTGCCAGTTTTCTGATATAATGTAATATTGTTACAATTGCCACGTGCTAACAGTAAAGGAAACCATCGTGATGAAACATGCACATCGAGATGACCGATATGTCAAACCCGCCGATCCGCCATGGACAAGCGTTATGTTATACTGTTATTATTATAAAGTGTTTTTTGCTTGTAGGGAAACGGGTAGACGAACCACCAGATGATAGTAAATATACACTTGTATGGCATAAAGGGCAATGCATACAGTTTGGATAAATACAATAAAGAGATTCGTTTCAGATTGATATAATTTGAAAACACTAGATTATCGACCCACCTGATGGAAGGTGGCTAAAGATAGACGTTTGCAACACCGTAGGTGTCAACGCGCTCTCGGCCGCAAAGGAATTGTATGGCAACATTATTAAATCTATTATAGTTTTTACTACACAATATTATTTCCATATTATATTGCTCAAACTTCATCAAAATTCCATAGTAGAACCAATTTCAAAGAATAATAATAATAATAATAATCTTGAGTTGTGATCCGGCATCATTTGCTAGATTCCAGTCTCCCCTTCGAGGCCGGCGTCACATTTCTTGCATCTCTGGTATTGTCGATGTCCACACGCGATCGTAACCACTTTCCATCACAGTTGTTCTGTCAACCTGTACGCTGTACACCAGCAATTTCTTTTACAGAAACTAGGCAACAGCTAGTTGCTCATAGAGTTTTATTACCTTCCTGCTAAATACATATATTTAACGGAATGAAACTATATCATAACCGGCCAACCAGTGGATATAAAAAAATTAAATTATAACTTTATTATTTCTCGAAGCAACTACTTGTTAATCATAAATAGCATTTAGACTATTTATTAAAAGAAACCGCAGAGACATAATTGATGGAGCAAATACGCAAAATAATTGGACAACTAAGTAGAATGGATGAATGAATATATAATTAATATACACGCACAAAAAATTTAAAAGGAAATTAATCTTACAAAACTCGCTTTAACAACTATCGAAGTGTATTATGAAGCTCGTAGAGTTTAGAGAAACAAAAAATCGGCCAAGTGCGTGTCAGATCAAATACATTGAAGGGTTCCGCAAAGACATATAACGCTTACTGATTTTGTCATTACGGTACGGAATCCTAAAAGATAATTTAAACAAAGATACGAGGTTTAGGTTTAGGAAAAGAGGTTTTATTCAAATTTAATACTTTTAAGCCCTATTAAACAAATATAAGATATACTACACATCTCTTTAGAGCTTAATATTTTTCTGCTATAGCATAAGATTTCTTCACAATTTCCTAGGCTATAATGTAAGGGTATTGTTTTTCCCCTCTCCCTCGACACATGGGTTTGCTGGAAGAAAGCTCTTTTAAAGTTAAGTTTATTTTGTATATTATCAATATTTTAAAGTTTTATAACCTCCTTGTGCACAATAAAGGATTAAAACAATGATATTGTTTTTTAGACTTGGGAAGCAAATACCTTGTCAACTATTATCCTATACAAAAAGCGACTAAGAAAAATCAGCCCTGGACTATCGATACTACACATGACTATGTACCCATATAAAAATATATTACATTCCTCAATTATATAATTAAAACTAACTCATTTTATATAATTAATAAATACACAAAAAAACACCTTCATGCATGCCTGACACACGGATAGATAAACATGGCGATTGTATAAGAGTTCCGTTTTTGTCAAATTAACGGAACCCTACAGAACCTGTTTAATCCTGGAGCAATTTCATTAGCATATTGATATTGCTTGAATATAAATTTCTCAGTGGACACATTTCATGCTGCTTCACGGATGATCAAACTATTTTCATAGCGCTCACAACAGATTAATTTACGGTAGAGTGATGTGTCCATCACTCACGCCATACGACGTGAAAGAAAGACTATAGTAATTTACATGACTTAATTTATGCACTGGGCACGATGAAGCTGCTCTGTCCTTGTATTACTATATGCCTGACAGATAGGTAAAAGCTAGTTTAAGGGCCGAGCTTTCAATCATCAGATAAAATTTATTATAGATAATAAAACATAATATCGGAAAATTAAAAATGACAGTTGTGTGAATTGTTTCACTTTTGAATTAAGTCAGGTTATGATTTATTCGACTGATAACTTTTCTCTGATGATAGAAAAATCGGCCCTAAAAGTATTTTTGTAACACGAAGTCAAGTACATACAACAAATAGTCTAAATCAGTCAAAAACATTTAATGAAGTACAGTCTTATAGAGTTAGAGTAAGTTTGTAGGCTTCTTTAAGGTTCTTAAAAAAGCCTACAAACTTACTCTAACTCAATATAAATAAGACGTTATTATTTTAATAATTTATATTTATTATTATTTTGCCGGTATTGTATTTTGCCGTAGTAGCGTAGTGGTTAACGGACCGCGTCCCAACTCGCGTCTCAAATGAATCGGGTTCGAACCCTTGCCATGCACTTGGTAAGTTTTCTGAAATAATGTGCATGTGGGGGCTGAAATATGGTTGAGTGGTGCGTCGAAAGTTTTATCCCGTTGGATGAGGATGATGTACCACTGGCGAGAGCCCGTGGCTCCATCGCCGCGGATAGGCTCGACCGCTTGAGAGGGGAGTACAAAATAAGACGATGTGTGTTGTACTCTATATGTAATTATTGCTTAATTTATTTAACATTAAACTTAAGACTATATATACAGAAATCTTAAATGCTACGTGAAACTATGTAAAACCTAAAAATATTCGTAGATGCATCTCCCAAGGTTTTCTGTTTCCTCTATTGACAGATTTTGGCACATACATAGACTACTGAGTTATAACCTTGGTAATTATGTAGTAATAAATTATTCCATGTACGTGACGTAACAGTGCACATTGTGACAATTGCCATATGACGGTGAAGAAAAACATCATCAAGACATCGATACATCAAGATAACCGATATGTCAAACCCGCCATACTACTGTGGGATAAGGCGTGGGGGAATACTGTGGGAATACTTTCCTGTAAACTAAAGAAAATTAGAATGCTTGAGCCCAGCAACTGAAAGTTTATGGGCTCATAATAATATTATTATATTTTATAGGGGAAGTACATGTATCTCTCTATATGAAATTCGGACTCATTCACGGGTCACTTGTGTTTACTACCCAATTATGTTTATGACCCAAAATTATTTTTCTTTGGCTACTAGGATAAAACTTTTCGGGATTAAGTAAGCTAGCTATACCTATGGAAAACTATTTTCAACATCGAACACGGATAATAACATAAAACATATATTCACAACCTAGTCGGCCATCGTACTAGCAATCAATACAATTTTATAGGAAATTCCACTTGAAAACTTATTACCAAGCTATCTTTAAAGCTACCAAATCAGTGGCAACGACTGACAGTTAATACGGCATACGAAATGTTTAGTTAGAAACGCTCAGGATTTAATCTCCCAAGAGCAATTCAACAGTCGAATACAAAATGAATTCTAAGGCCGATGTTGGTTTTTGCACAGTTTTTGCCATAGCAACCGGACCGCAGTCGCTCGTGCGTGAATCAAAATATGAAAACATTCGGCCCGGACGCGTAATTACGTAACTTGTATGGTAGATTCTGATCTATATCACAGCCTATTATCTAGCCTTAATGAAAATATTACTGAGCGAAGCCGGCGTCTTTTAAAGTGTTGTTTAGTCGAGATTAGATTTGAGATAAAATTGAGTGTTTCTATTACCGTGTTCAAATACGCTTACGCGTTACAAGCGTTAAACAATTTTCGGAGAATTACTATATACGGGTTTAAGTACTTGAATTACAAATCTACCATTTGGTTACTTCAGTTTATAGAATCAATAGATTTTCCACATATAAGGCGACGGTCGCACACCAAACATATGTCTAGACCAGCATATGTCCGTTGTCGTTTCAGCAGCAGCGTCTCCGATGCGAGTATTCCAGTACTGCGGTCACCAACTCGCATAACAAGCGTGGTGACTATGGCATTTCCCCAATTATGAAACGCACATATAGACCATGGCCCTCAGTTCCCGGCGGCCCCGCTAGACCCGGCTTCGGCAGCGGTCGTGGTAACTACGGGGAGGAGGGTGCTAGGAATCTCCGGGTTACGGGAGGCTGTCAACGTAACCAACAAGGACGCCCGCCAGCCCGGTGGACTGACGACCTGCGCTAGATCACCGGCAGAGGCCGGATGAGGAAGTCGAGAGACCGGGATATGTGGCGCGTATTCGTGGAGGACTACGTCCAGCAGTGGACAGAGAATGGCTGAAGAAAAGAAATAGATAACTATCACATCTCTTAAGATATCCTCGTGACCCGCACCTTCCTCACTATTTGGCGACTACGGTTTTAAACAAAATTGACATCATACAGTATTTACTGGAGGTGATCCGTGCTTTAGTTCTAGTACCAGTGGCTAAAATTTTGAAAACACAATAAACCGTCTCCTTGTGCGGTGTGTTAGTTCAGCGTCTGGCGTTTTCATCACCTCATTAAACTTTGTAATTACTGTGTAAGAACCGTGGGCTGTGTACGAGCGTAGCCCTGCACTAAATCACGACATGCTCGCTTTAACATGCGCAACCGGAGCCGGCATCGTCTTCCCCCAACCAACAGCCATAACCCACTGCGAGACAATAGCCTTTCATGGATATGTTATTGAATATTAAAACGTTTAAAACATTACCCGATCCCCGTGGGAGTAAAGAGATTAACATATCTCTTTTGGTACTCAGAATATAATAGTTTGAAGCAGGTCGTTCACTTATTGACGTAGAAAAACAACGACGCAAACGGCTTTAAGCAAACTTGATTTTCTTTCGTCGGTGATTTGCGACAATCTCAAATAAGGCGGGTGTTAGATGCGATGTACCAGTGTTATGATGCAGCGCAGGCGAGTGAAAGTCCAATGAGCTCTAAAACCACTAGATAGGCATAGTGCGATAAGCATCGGCACGCTCTTAGCATTGTTCGCGCTCCGATATACGAGATAAGGCTTTCTTCGTTCGTCTCTCAAGAGCTACCGTGAGAACTCTTCTTATATGACACGGCTTGACATTTACAAAACAGGAGCTGACCTTATCTCGACGAATATCTGCTAAAAACTCTCGTGTTATCGTATGGTTTAGAATACGAAATTTTGCTGACTTTGTGTGCGGTCACATAGCGTTTAAAGATAGGAATTTTTGGAATACGTTAGTCGTAGTAGTATGAGTCACATATCTAGATAAGAAGTAAAACATTCCTACGCATAGAGACCATAAGTAAACCTGTATGTGACAAATGTCTATATCAATTAATAAATAAATAATGTTAATATTTATACGCGTCTCGGTTGGCGGCCTTACAGCCCGGTGGTCCGGCGCCCTGCGTAGGGTCGCTGGTAAAACCTGGGTGAGGAAGGCGGGAAACCGGGATATGTGGTGCAGACTTGAGGAAGCTTACTTCCAGCAATGGATATTGATTGGCTGAAGAAGAAGTTAATATTATCCCTTATGAACATACATACCAAAATTATTGGACATCAACATTTTTCAATACTATCTTCCAACGTGAGTTAGCAAGTTTCTTCGCGACATTTTTATATGCCTTTAACATATGAGATTAGAACTTTCATAATTATAAAACCAAACTTAGAAGAATTCATTGAGAACCAGAGATATAATATAAAAGGTCGAAACCGCGAGGATAATTAATTCCATGTGAAACGTTTTTAATCCATTGACTATCGCATATTCGCTAGACGTCGGGGAGCCAATCGAGTACAAACCGGTACAAGCGTTCGAGCCTGTTGCATCACATTTTAGAGCACATAATATATCGCAATCCATCTTGTCGAGTCTAGATCGTAAAGGATATCAATCATGATTTAAATTACCAGTTTCTACGAAGTAAATTTATGAAGCCTGTTGTTAGTTATTAGTATATTAGTTAAATAAAAGTAAAAATGATAATGTGATATCACCATCAAGTAAGCAGTTGGCAACTTGTTAGAAATTTTAAAAGCTTTAACCAAGCTCCGTTTGAAAATTGTCGTCTAATAGTAATAGGTATTGGAATATAGCTCGGTTATAAGACCTAGGTCCATTTAAATTTATGTTTACTGCTCATGTAAACGACTGGAATATTATAACAACGAAATTTGTAATACCTATTTACATTTCCAATTCGAGTGGATATTTCTAGCTATCAAATAACCTATTGAAACGATTAATATATTTTATTAAATCGAGTACATTTGTTATTAAAGGAATATATTTAAGTTTAAGGTTATGAACAAGTAATGCATTAAAACTTTGTGTTTATTATCAAGCTATAAGATTTATACTTTTATCATAAGTAGCAAGCATGCACATAATCGATGCTGTGGTCATTCCTTGTAAAAACTGTATTAGACAAAATATGGAAAAATCGTGTCTGAAATCATAGCAAAAGTTACCTAGCCGGTAATTTTTAATAGATGCTTTGGCTCACCAGAAAGTGGCTCAAGTGACTAGATCCTGAACCGCTAGAATATTAAAGGTGACACACGGAACTCAAACATCAAATGAAAAAAGGTTGTCATAAAGTTGCTCTCTCTTTTGTTCAACATCCTTTTTGATCCTCGTACTCCTTATTTAAAGGAACTTTTTGATTTCCTACATCTTTCTCACCCCCGTTATTTGCGCTCTAGTGATAATCTCTCCTTAACACACCTGTACAAACTTCTTCCTTCGTTGACAACTCCTTCACAGTACAGGCTGTTCGTTTATGGATTTCACTGCCACTCAACATCAGACAAGCTAAGTGAGTATCCTCTTTTAAAATCATGGTTTTTAATTATTTTTGGTCCTTTCAGGTATAATAGTGCTGGTTATTCTGTATGTATTATGATATGTTTATATATTATATAATAAAGATTTTTATTTACTTATTTCATATATTTTGAATGTTTTGTATTATTTATTGTCTACATCGCCACTGTCATGTTTTAATATTTTCCTTAGTTTAGCGGGTTGCCTGGAAGAGATCGCTTTAAGCGATAAGGCCGCCCTTTGTTCAACATTTATTATATCTAGTTTTAAGAACGTAGTTTTAATTTTGATGAACAATAAAGTATTTTCATTCATTCACTGTACACGTTGTCTTGTAAAAAGTGTTGTACGGTTGACTAGATCAAGTTTATAAAATCAAAACAGTCGTTAAGAAATGTTTAGTTCACTAAAATACAACACGTTGATGTTGAGCTGAGCATTTTAATTATCCTGGAAACCCATACGGAACGTCGACTATTACCTATGTGTAAAATGGCAATTTAAAATTTATTTAGGCATAATGCACATCGTATGCGAAAACTGTTGCGGCATGCATGCGCCATGGCGCATGGGTTACTTCGTGATAAGACTGAATAATACTCTCGAACTGTCAACGATGACATTTATATGATGCCGTTGTATATATCCATTTTAGTAATGTGACGTTAATGAATGATATGTTTTGTGCATTCAGTCTGGTACACCAGACATGCAGATATGCATGCATCGAATTCCCTTATAAGGTCCCCTTCAAATTGATCTTTAGATGGAGGTAATGCTGGTACAAGTTGTATTTCTGCAGAGTTGACGAAAGTGTTAGGTATACATATTTTATGGCGACTACTACACATTAGCATTTGTGTGCAAATTTCTGTTCCTGCTGACTTATAAATTTTCTCATGTTATGAGTTTTTATTGATTGATTTACGATAAAAGTACTTTACTTTAGTTTGCGAACACGTATTTTACACATCCAAGTTAAATAAGGGAAATTGTTACAAGGTTGGTTGGTTAGGGTTTTTTGTTCCCTCTTCGTGTTAACTTTGACTATAAACAGGTTTGTATGAAATTTTGTATAACATATAAAAACAGATTTTTAGTCGAAAAAAAAACGTTCTCGCAGAAAAGATTTTGCGAGTGACGCGTTACTTCAAAAGCTGGTCATTTGTATTTTAAAATAGGCATCTATTTTGAACACATCCTGGCTGGCGTTACAGTCGGTTCATATGTCGACGCCCTAAGTACATCAATATAAGGCATCGCTCCCTTCATCGTTATTCGTACCTTCAAGACAGCATACAATTGACTACGAAATGCATACCAAAACCAAACGCATTAAAATATCAATGCAAATTTACAGCAGTATATTGAATTTGTAATTTGCAAAGATAATACAGGTACACTAATATATTTTATTTCTACATAATTATATATAAAGAGTACGTTTGCAAAAACAACCCTTTTATGTTTTAGTTGCATAATTTTACATGTGTTATTAAATTGGTAGTTATATTCAAACGAGTTAAAAGAAAAAACAACATCCAATGTAGTTTTTCGAAATTTAATATTTATTTTATGTGTCGGAGTTTTTTCATATGATACGTTGCGTCATGTGGCTATTGAGTTGTATCTAAGGTTTGTTTTTCAGTCCTCGCCTATACACCTACTATATTTAGCTGACCTCATGGAATTGATAAACAACTACAAAATAGTTTAAATTTATTCGATACCCTAATTAGCAAAACTCGTCCTATAATTTTTTTATTTTATTTGAAAACAATAATATTTACACAGGTAAACCTTGTCTGTCAATATTCATAATTTAATTCAATATTAAGTTTCGTAACGTGCTGAATTTTATTGTGATATAAACAGTTTGATAAAACAATTTAACCAGTTAAGGGATATAAAACTAATACATCGGACGCCAAAACATCTGATCTTATAAGACATGTATTTTGGTCAGTATGTGCTAATTAAGTACTCTTATTTGGGTAATAATTGGAATACTAAAAGTAATACGAATATATCTCTAGTATGTTCGTATTTTGTTGCTACTGTACATGGTTGCAACTTTTTCTGCGTTTAAAAAAACTATATCAAAAAATATCATTAATAGTTTTAAAGTAATTTTGTAATCAAACATTTATTAAAATACAGTTATAGTGAAATTAGAATCCTAAGCATAAAAGTCAAACATTAAGTCCTTGCACTTTTGTTACTGTATTTTATAAAGTAAAATTAAATTCTTTATGTACCGGAATTTTTATAAAATGATTTTTAGAGTTTAATCTAAACTGTTTTTATTTACTACGTATGCCCATACTTAGGAAAGATCAATATCTAGTATGCTAACTGGATAAAGTTTTGTGAAAAATTACGATCTTTCAGCTTCGACAAACCCAGCGGGGCTTTTATCTTTATTGTTTTGATATCCAGTCTCCTACCCACGTTCTTATTTTATTATGATCTTACTTTAGCCTATGGGACTTAAGGATTATGTCATGTCGTGTCAATTTACATAGATATGAAGATTCGTTGCAAAATAAAAGGAAACGATTTAAATGGAAACATTCAAATTTATGATGATACTTAGTAAGTTTTTTAGTCACTAAATAGAAGAATACAATGCGTTTTTTTGGTGTTTCCATCCAAAATTCCCATAGCGCGGTCGTTGTTTGCTAGCACTCTTCTGTCCCCTGTGCGAGTGTTCACTGCCAAGGCCAAAGAGATAATAAACGCTAAAATTGCGTCGTGTCGTGTAATAACGATGTGCTGCCGGCAAAAAACAACGCGCGCGCATTGCCCACGTGGGGAGTCTTTGTAAACATCTGACAAGATTTAATGACTCGGAAAATTACACTGCCAAAACTGTCGCACGACACGAATGAAAACTGTATAATTGCGATAGAGTTGTCCGATAAAACAGCAGACCAAATTATTCAAGTGACATGACATCTGTCGCCATATTCAAATTGCCATGAGATAAAACTCAAGTAAAGAGTAGATTCTGTCAGACTGTTTCGTTTAATGATACGAGGAGCCATCGAGTCGTAAATCACAAATGCGCTACACAGAGTATTGCCATTAATGGAACATTCCAAGTACACATCGCTAATACAACAAAAATGATTGTTTAGTAAATTGAACTGGAAGTCTACGGTTTCCTGAAAGCACTTCGCTTGAAACGACGTACTATCTAATTACAACGTCGCTCTCAATCTGTTATCTCCCACATAAAAGGGGCGAACATACCGCCAGTCGTCGTCAGTACGATCAACTTGAACGAGTCCTAAAACCCGTATCTTCATAATAGTTATCGGGATCAGTGAAGACTTGTTACTGAAGAGAATACGTTCCCTGTTACGTGAGAATTCAATTTCCCCGCACCGTTTTAAGAGGGTGTGGCAGAATTCTATCCTAGTTTGAAACTCTTGAGATAAAATCTACACTTAACAAATACTCTGCCCGAGTATTCCAACCACGCGCTCTCATTCCACCAACCTAGTGCATCGTACTTGGAAATGTGCATAGTGGTGCGTGTGGGACGACACCGACGCTCAGCTAATGCGCAATGTAGGACCTTGAATGGCGCGAGTTGAACGAACCCGCGTAACTGATTGTTGAAAGATTAAATCATTCTGATCGATTGCCTAATGAAATGAGTCAAGACTGCGATGAGGTAAGGAACTATTTCATACGTAGTTACTTTTATACTCGTTGTCTACTGTAAACGGTTATGTCGTTTATCCTTTTGCAGTGAAGGCATAAAACAGAGTTATGTCCTAAACGGCGTGCACTTAAGATGTACGCACAGGATAAGTGGCATAAATACGCGGGTCTCAAGCGGGGGTAAATCGAGTCCTGCATGTAAACAGAACAATCTACAATCAAATGTCACAAATGACTAAGTTGATGTATGTATGCGCGGAGGCAGGGCTAAAAGTCGGCACGAGAATAGCTCAGTCATGTCATTTCAAATGATAGTCCTGACCATCTGTGCGTGCGTTATCTGAAGTGCTCAACATCAGTACTACCTACGACTCTTCAATATAATATTATTAAATCGTTCATGTATGTAAAGAGTTTTCAACTGCTTAATAAAGTTCTTAAAAGAAGTCAGTGTTGTCTACTTTTATGCTAAGTATTTTTGTCTTTACAACTAGAAAACCAAGAATTTGATTATCGAAAAGATCATATCGCACTATCAACATATATACGAAGGTGAATCAAAAAGTTCTTGGAATCAATATTAAAAAAAATAAACAAAAATATTTTATTTTTCTTCGTAATCACCCTCAAATGCAATGCATTTAAAATAAAGCGTTTCTAACTTCCTTGTTGCTTGAAATAAATTTTTTTTTTTGAGTTTCGAAAAACTCTTCTGCGGCCATAACAGCGTCACTGTCGTGAAATTTAGTTCCACGTATTTTCTTTCTTAATTTTGGGAATAAGTGAAAATCCCTTGGGTTTAAGTCTGGAGAATATGGAGTGTCGTCAAGGAGATTATAGCCAGCACAGCGGATTGCATTGAGCGCAACTTCCGATCAATGAGCGAGAGCGTGGTCGTGTATCGTGAAAAAACAACATGCCCAACGACAGTTTTCTATGACGTTTTTCGCTTCATGCACTTTCGGAATTAAATTTGCATAATAGGGTCCAGTAATCGTCTGGCCTTTTGGCATGAAATCAATAAAAAGGATTCCTTAACTGTCCCAAAACACTGAGGCCATAACTTTGCCAGCGGTAGGAGCAACTCGAAATTTCTTAATGGATGGAGAGAATGGTCGTTTTCAAGACATGCTGTGTCTCTTAGTATCAGGAGCAAAATGGTGGACCCACGTTTCATCCATGCTTATAAGGAGACGGCAAAAATTATCCGAATTACGCTGGAACATTTCGAGATTACGCTTAGAAATTTCCAAACGTCGCTTTTTGTTTTTGTCGGTTAACATTCGTGGCACCCATCTTGTCACTTCCGACACTCTTTTGAACCCCAGTGAATAAATTAAATTAAATTGATTGAACGCTACCAAAAGATATCTTTAAGATCTCAACTATATGTTTTATAGTTATTCTGCTGTCTTCCAAAACCAGATTCTCAACCTTTTTGACATTTTTTTCCGTAACGGATGTCGAAGGGCGCCCAGAACGCGAGTCAACTTTACAGCTTGATCTACCTCTTTTAAATTCAGCCACCCAGTACGCAACCGTAGAATAGGGTACAGCATCATCCCTTAATGTCGGCTGAATCTCCGAAAAAATTTCTTTCGTTGTCATTTTTTTCTAGCTGAGATATTTTATCACCGCACGTAACTCACTTTAATACATAATTTCGCGTTTTTAGCAACTTGTTGCACAAAACAATTTATTACTTGCGAACGAACTGACATAAACAGGTGACAGTTGGCATAAATATTGTGTGATTGACACTCTTTAATTTGAATATGGAACTTCTCCCAAAAAGGTTTTATATATAGGCACTTCTAAGAACTTTTTGATTCACCTACGTATATTAAAGAGCCTACGTAAGTAGCGTTCATTGCTGACTCACAATAATCTATGTTAATAAAAATATATCAGTTCATTTTACTGCGCATAAGGCGCAGGAAGGAACACCGAGGGGTTTTAGTGGTTCTCCCCGACTACGGCTCAACAATAGCACTTCTTGCTTGCGGTGTTAGTATGGCGAATCCCACGTTTCCCACCGCATTTCCCTCGCGCGAGATAGACCTAAAACGGATTTTCTCTCGTCAAAAAGTACGCATTATTACACTAGTACTAAGGCTGTATTGGCACTACTAAAGGTCGGGCACTTATTACCTCAACACGGTCAAGCCAATCGGCCAAATGTTAGGGCAGCAAATGGTGCGGAATAGTTTTATGTCTTATTCTTATCAGTGCGGCCCTGCCTAATACCACAAGCGATGTATCCGGTAAGACAAACAAGGCAATTGGTCGTTCGCAAAGCGAGATAGCTATCGTAATGGACGGTGAACGGAGCCAAGCGTACCGTATAGTGCAGACGGATTTCTAAACATGCCACGTTGTACACTCGATTTCATTTAACTTATATTAAAACGTTGTTTCATTCATAAATTATAAATTTCAGTTATTTGAGAATTAAGAGCACGTAATTTAATTATATATAAAAACAGGACTCTTATTAAATCGTCATGTCCGTTCGTCTGTCTTTCTATGTTACAGTTATATATTTCTCCAAAATCTACTATTGCTATATGGATGAAAATGATTAGAAATATCCTCCAGAGCATGGAACGTTTTCTTAGGTAAGTACCTCCTTAAATATATTTTATACAAAAAAGAAACAAAAAAAAAACTTACTTTTCAGGGACTATCTTCACTATATTATATGCGAAAAATAACCGATAGCAAACTTCGGACTTGTACCATAGCTCGAAAGTTAATCCATGAACATTTAGACTCTAAATTTTAGAGGATTGAGACGTCGACATTCAGGAGGATGTATATTCTATATGCCGCCAGTGCCACTATTGTGTTGCGGCACTAGCGGCGTATATTGTGTAGCGGCACTAGAGACTGTAGTGAAATCGCTAAAAATAAAGTTTACGGGTGGCCGTCTTAAATGGAACTGGGAGTTGAAAAGACAATTTTTTCAATGTATATACGTAATCGTATCTTTAATTACTTTTTTGATGTATGGTCTATTTTCGATTGCGATTACGATTCGATGCTTTTCTAAGGTTCCGTAGCCAAATGATGAACACGGACTGGACTGTGTCACCTCTGCGGAACCGTTCATAGTTAGTGAAGTGCCATGCATTCGCGTGGATTTATTTTGAAATTAGGAATCAAAAAAATATTCATAGATCACGTAAACAGATAATACTTAAACAACTTTAAGTGCATTCGAGAGGCGCAATTACCTGTTTAAGAGATTTTTACGAGCCTTCGAGTAATTGTCTGGCGACCTAAACTAAATCGTAACCCATTCATCGTTTTCCATGTTAGTCGTTAAAGACTCGTAAAACTTGTCTATGCGTAAGTAGGTGTTACTTTTAGATAGAACCTTTGCTTATCTTTAAACGCAAGCCGCATATAACACACTAGCTTCTGCCCGCGACTTCGCTCGCATTAAAAAGGATATATAGGATAGGTATGTCATGATGTGGGGGTGTTATAATTCTTACAAATGTGCTACAAAGTTTTTAATTTTAAATTTAGCCAAGGTTGAAGTAATTAGTTATCCTTAACATGACGATATGTATTTGATAGTGACTTGCAAATGTCGGTGGTGAAATTAAAACATGGTCTATGTAGTCTATCCCACGAGAACAATACTTTTTCTGGATGAAAGGTACTCTATGTCCTCTATACCGCTAACAAGTATGTATATGCAAAATTTCGTTACGACCTAATGCGTAGTTAAGGTGTGGAAACGTCACAAACAAACTCACATTCGCATTTATAATATTAGGTGTTTTTTAAATTTATTTTAAGGACTTTTGGACGAACGTCCATATCAGCCCCGTAAAGACAAAATCTTACATAACATACAAAATCGCTTATTTTGTATATAGTAATCATATTCTTGTAGAATGCATCAAAAATAACAATGAGAGACAGTGACTAAGGAGACTTATGCTTAGACTTGCTGGACTTTGGAATTTTGAATTTTTTTTAGCCGACCCCTTGTCTGTAGAGGCAAAGTTATTTTTAGACTTTATTGTTAAAATCATAATATTAGTTAGGATGTAAAGTGACAAGGAAGCGAAATAGTGTAACCTCTTCATTGTGACAATCTCAGTGTTTGCGTTGGCTAAGCTTAAGCCGGTCCACCTCACTACAGCGCAGAAAAAGCTGTCGGTTTCATTCCAGGCATAGTTAGTAGTTAATAGTTTTTGAACCCAGTTCAAAAAAGGAGGAAGTTCACAATTCGTCGAGTAAATATGTTCAGCTATAGGGACCAGAATACTCCAATCATTACGATATATACTACACATGTCACTTCTCACGAATAGTACGTTGCTTACTGTATATGCTAAATTAAATCAGTTACTCCGTTAGTAGTAAGTAAATCAATCAAGTACTCGGTTGCAAATTAAACTTCTAATTGACGTAATTTCCAAGAGAAGTTTTAATTGCTGCTTTAATATCTTCATTAACCAAGGTTTCTAGATATTACACTGCAAAAGTGGGACAGTGTTCCATATTCCGAGACGCATTAACATCCATCATGAAAGTAGCAAGTGCTTGTTAATGTTCGACCATACTTATTTTCTCTCATGCTTAGTGTTTGCTAAGTACACATTGTGCGAAATTAATATTGCACAATAAAATTTGAAAGTAAATACAACAACGATTTTTTTATTGTTTCAGGGTTCTGCATTTCATGTTTCGAATGAGTGAAAACCACTTACTCACCCTTCTTCATTATACAATATCTATAAGTTGAATCTTAGTTTCGTGGACATTGGATATTTTTATCAAAATATCCATCCGTGTCCAGACAAATGTAAGGACATGACGTTTGGACTGTTATAAGTATGTTACAATTATTTTTCTCAAAAGCTGTTGTGTTAGTAGGGATGAAATTTAGCAGAAAGGTATAAATATTCTATATGCCGCTACAAATAGAGGTAGTGAATTCGTAGGAAAAAATAAAAATAAGGGGTTGTGGCCATAAATGTAACTGAAGATAGAAATTTTGTAATTGTATCAAATTTTATTCCTTTAAATATAAAATTTAGTAACGAGCCTCCTGTTTATAGGGGAGTGAATAGTATACCCGCCACGCTTGTCCAAGGTGGATTGGTGGGTTTGACACATCGGGTATCTTGATGTGCCTGATGAAACCTCATCACGAAGATTTTCTTCACCGTTAGCATGTGGCAATTGGAACAATATGCACATTAGGTCAGAAAAATGTCTAAGTGGTCCTCCATATTTTCCGGCCAAAATTCGAACCCACACCTTTTGGGTGTGGGAGACGTGCGGAAGCCATTACGCTACCACGACTTCCAATTTATATAGATAGATAACACTTTATTGTTCACAAAATATACAATTTCAAAAAAACATAATAGAATATTGTCATGGTAGAAACAATAGGCGGCCTTATCGCTTAATGCAATCTCTTCCAGGCAACCTAACTTAAGGAATAGTTTAACCTAATCTGGCTATGTAGGTGGTGCAGATTATTAGGTATATCACAAATAAACATACTTAAACTACATATTTTATAAATTAAATACATACAAATATAAAATATATATATATATATATATATATATATATTGGTTGGGGAAAAAGTCTTTTCGCATATAGTATGTATGAACTTGTAATAAGATACCTTTGGCTATACCATTTGCATCTGGCTGGTTTTGGTATCATTAAAAAGTTTTAATTTTAAAGAAGACAATTCCAAATTCAAATTAGGAAAATGTGTGATTTTCATTTGTTTTTCTTATTGTTAAAATGAGTGAATCTAATGAAGAAATTCAATACATTTTAAAATTTTACTACAAAAAAGGTAAAAATGCAACACAAGCCGCGAAAAAAATTTGTGATGTTTATGGACCTAATGCAGTATCTATGAGAGTAGCGCAAATTTGGTTTAAGCGTTTTCAATCCGGAAATTTTGATATCAAAGATGCACATCGCTCTGGTCGCCCTGTTACGGACAAAATTGATGCCATTTTTGAAAAAGTGGAGCAAGATCGGCATATTAGTAGTTACGATGTAGCTGGAGAACTGGGAATTGACCACAAAACGGTTTTGGCGCATTTGAATAAAGCTGGGTACACAAAAAAGCTCGATATTTGGGTGCCTCATGAGCTCACTGAAAGAAACCTAATGAACCGTGTACTCATTTGTGATTCTTTATTACGACGTAATGAAACCGGACCATTTTTGAAGAAGCTGATAACTGGTGATGAAAAGTGGATCACGTACGACAAGAACGTGCAAAAAAGATCGTGGTCAAAGGCCGGTCAGGCTTCACAGACTGTGGTGAAACCCGGGTTAACTCGCAACAAGGTTATGCTGTATGTATGGTGGGATTGGAAGGGCATTATTCATTATGAGCTGTTACCGCCAGGCAGGACCATCGATTCTGAACTGTACTGCGAACAATTGATGAGATTAAAGCAAAAAGTTGAAAGCGGCCAGAATGAATCAACTGAAGGGGTGTGGTTTTTCACCATGATAATGCTAGACCTCACACATCTCTAGCCACTCAGCAAAAATTACGAGAGTTTGGCTGGGACGTGTTAATGCATCCGCCGTATAGTCCTGACCTTGCACCTTCAGATTTTCACCTGTTTCGGTCTCTGCAGAATTCCTTAGGCAGTGTCAGTTTAACATCACGAGAGGACTGCCAAAACCACTTGTCGCAGTTTTTTGATCAGAAGCCCCAAAATTTTTATAGCAATGGGATCACGTCCCTACCTACAAGATGGCAAAAAGTTATCCAACAAAATGGCACCTACATACTTTAGTCAAATGTAAATAAACTTTATAAAAAAACCTTTTGAATTTTTATATAAAATGCGAAGAAACTATTTCCCCAACCCAATATATATATATATATATATATATATATATTTGTATATATTCAATTTATAAAGTAATTTAAGTATGTATATATATATAATTAAATAGTCTATATTATAAGAAATAGGCATAATTATTTAAGGAAAGTAGTGTTTTCTGAGTGCGTTCTTAAATGTAGACGATGTTTGGCCTCTCTGACAGTAAGAAGCAGTGCATTCCAAAGTTTGACAGCCTGCACTGTAAAAGAGTTATCGTAAAAGGATGAAGTGTATGCAGGTGTAGTGAGTTTATGATAGGTATGAGTTCGCAAATTGTGGGAAGTAGAAAGGTGAAAGAATTCAAAACGTTCCTTAAGGTCCTTACCTTACTAGTAGTCCTTACTACTAGGAATAAATAATAATATATAAACAATGTATATTATTGTTACGAGCTACAGGACTCGAATTAAAAATGCCGTTGGAACTACTATAGAATTTATTAGAACTGTACAAACACGTATAAAACAAATACAAATAAAACTGGATGCAACCAGTTCACACTGCACGATTCAATACTAATCGAACGCGCAAAGTCCGTCGTCTATATCGCTAATCGAGATTACTAAAGAACGTCTTATTCGCTTCGTAGTCGTCGCTTGACTGCCCCCGCCCCTCCATTCGGGCATCGTCTTATACTAACTACACAGTACAAAGAAATTGGAGGCGCACACTGAGTTTCTAAGAAGTATTAATTTGCACACCTGTGAACGTCCACAAAGTCGAAAACAATAACAATAGTTCGACGCTAATGATGGTTATAAATCAAGTAGAAAAACAATAGCATGTTACAAATTCAAAACACAAATGATTCCCTAATCCGGGAGGACAATAAGCTGCGCTTACAATAGGCTGTGCGGCTTATCTTTGACGGCATGTAACATTATGATTTACTCAATAAACTCCCTAGATATGGATTCTCTTACGACAAGTTGCTCGACCGCAGGAATTGGTATTCTTTTTCCGTTCCTGCACGGAGTAACTTCAATTTCTAACTTGTTGTAAGTGTAAACGTAACGCAGATACTCATCTCCAAAATTGTAACAACAAAAGTGATTTAGTTGGCCAGCATATACTAAGACTGGGTCCAATTTTAGGACTTATTCCGTGTCTATTGTTTTACTGTTGGATAATCTTCTGTATTGTTATTTGTCCTGTATAAAATATTTCTTTTTTTCTTTCTAACATAAAATACATGAATATGCCAAGAATAAGGAAAGAACTTTGGAATACTAACAAATACGGTGTTGATATCCATGCCTGTAGAAACCGCTACATCCATTACAGATTCGACCTCCAATCACGAATTCGTGTAGACAGACACATTACAATAATTTTGTCGAAAGTAACAATGAGACATTAGTATTCATTCGCCACTTTTACGTCGCCACAACTTGTACTATGTCATTATTGTAGATAAATTAGTAAAAAAAACAAGAAAGTAGCTAACAGCAAAAATTATGATGATGGATCGAAAGCGGACCGAGAAACTGCATTATTTATAAGTGATTCGTAAAATGTTTTCAAATATCGAGATGACATTCATTAGTTGGCAGCGGATTAAAAATTCAACTTGAATTTGAGTGAACGGTCGCTCGTTCTGCAAATAACAACCGTTTGTACAACATATTAAAATTTATAAAAATCGGTTAATTTGGCCTTTAACAACATTTAGTATATATATATATATATATATATATATATATATATATATATATATATATATATATATATATATATATATATAGAAGCCCATAAATGTCCCACTGCTGGGCTCGGGCCTCCCACTATAGGGGAAAACCCACATTTAGTATGTAGGTATGTATATACCTCTTGCCCTATTTGACTTTTCTTGTCAAAGTGTCGCAGTCATTTTGGTAAAAGCGAAACTTATAAAAACGTCTGTCTGTCTATGTTTGTCACAGTGTTTTTTTTTCAAAGGCTACAAAGCCGATATGGGTGAATTTTTTGTAAGAAGGTGTACCTACGTATGCCTCTACAATATGATATAGTAAAACCTCTTGCCCTATTTGACTTTCCTTCTCAAAGTCTCGCGGTCATTTTGGTGAAAGCGAAACTCTTATAAAAACGTCTGTCTGTCTATGTTTGTCACAGTGTTTTTTTTTCAAAGGCTACAAGGTCAATATGGATGAATTTTTTGTAAGGTGTACCTACGCATGCCTCTACAATATGACATAGTAAAAAGTAAAAAAATGAAATGTGGACACAGTACGGTTGCAACTCAAGGCTGAAAAATAATTGACGGTACTATTGTACATGTATCGGATCGGTAAAGGTATCGTTATACAAATCTTCGAAAATTATAACAATGTTTCCGAAAGACCATTTTCAATATAGTGCGAGAGGTTCCGTTTTAAATTCGTGAAATTATCTTTATTCCTTCTGTCACAATTTTTAAGTAGGGACGGAAAATTCTGAAAAATTAAAAGAATCAAAAAAAGACTAGTAAATGTTAGTTTGATCAAGGTAATTTGAATAGTTTATGAGACGTGAAGCATTTTCGTTTAAATTGCTTTCTCAAGTTTTCGTAAACAATTGGATGAAATAGGGGTCTTGCATCCTTTGACTACTGTGCGTAGTCTGATTCCCACCTGTTATATTATACACATATACTAGGCAGTTGCTTTATTTTACTTACACAAAAACTTTATTCGGTTTTTTAAATATAATAATAACAAAGAAACTAAGTCCACATAGTCTAGACAACTGCCCAGCAAAATATAGAATTGAGTCGAAACCAACCTGATTTGAAGTAATACAACGAATGCTATGTTGTTTATGACAACGTAGGTATTTGTTAGTGAATTGAAAAAACGCGATTGCAGCGCCGCCTATTTAGGTAATCCGTCTATTCTATGGAAATGACATCATTCGTCGCGATAAAAAGTATCCTTAGTGTTAATTCGGGACATAAGCCAGATTTGTGTCAAGTTTCATTCATTTGCGTTCAGTAGTTTTCAAAAAGAATGCGATCGTAGCGCCATCTTTTTCGATGTTTTCCTCTATCCCACGGAAATGACATTATTTATAGGGTTAAAAAGTATCCTAAGTTACGTCCCGTGAAACAACTTAGCTCCATTTCCAGTTTCATTTAAATCCGCTCAGTAGTTTTTACGTGATGCTCTAACAGACAGACAGAGACAGACAATATTCTAAAAGTTGCATTTTTGGAATTTGCTGGTCCGAATTAGCCGCCCTGTTTTTTTTCACATGTTTAAACAAACGCATTGTACTAACTCGAACCATTTACAGACTTATTATAGTATATAGATAGATATCAACACAGCATCGTTATATATATATTATTTGCTCCAAGAGTAACGCTTCTAGATAACCACTACTCTTTACAACGTTTTTTTCTTTGAATCCCTTAGTCAGGCATAACACGTTCTATTTTAAGAATCGACAAAACTTACCTAATTTAACTTTTTAGAATTCCAGGTACCGTTGTCATACGGGATTTCCAAAGCAACGCTAAAGAAATATTATATTCTTATTTCCTGTTATGGTATTCGAAAATTGCCAACAAATAAAACATGGCAGATTTTACAACGTAAAAACAACTTGCCTTATTCTTAACAACATTAAGAACTAGTCAAAGCAAGTCTTGGAGAGTTAGAAGGCGGAATAGAAAGCTGTCCTATTGGAGAGTTAGTCATAGAAACTGATGCAGATCTGAATCAGGTTGTGACAAGATAGGTGATATCGATTTATCAGCCAGCGCACTTAAGGTTATTAAAAGTATAAGTTGAATTGACACGGTTGCAATAGCAATCAACAATATATCTAGATGGCTTAAATACAGTGTAATTTTAGACGCATTTTGATAGAATATATAGAAAGTTGCCATATTGGAAGAATAATAAACACAACCTTTGAACACAGCAATTACATTGAAGTATAAAGAATCAATCACGAAGCACTTTCACGTCGCATGGTCACATTAGTCAACCGATCGAGCCGCTTGTTCACTTTCGCCTTCGTTGGTCACGACCGGCCATAGTTCACCACTCTCGCTGCCACTGGTCTTGGGTTCCAGCCCTTCTATGGGAAAGTTTGGATGATGTTTTTGATAGAGCATATTGATCATTTTAACTAGACTGCTATTGCATAAAAAATTCATGCCGATTTTTTATGTACTTTGTGTACCTCTAGTTTAGCAGAAACCTCAATATTCACAAGGTGTGAACATTAACTAGGTATATATTTAATTTCGTAAGATGTATTAATATAATAAATGTTCATTGGAACACCACCGGGCAAATTTTTTTCGAAATAATTGATTGCTGAAGTCTAAATGTAAATTTACAGCATGTCAAAAATTTCCTATGTAGCAGGCACATTAACCACTTTACTCCAGGAATACCGAGTGGCTGTATTGTATTGTAATTAGCACCCAACACAGTATTGCTGTGGGCTGTAGTTCAGCTGTTTAATATATATCACAAGTTATACAGCCGATACGCGTATTACACGCTTTCTTTCAGTTTGTTATAACATGAGAGCTTAATTGAATCTTTAGTATCTACTCGTATGTACTTAGTCATAAAATTTAAGCAAACATGACATAGTTACAATCCGTAACTAATTATTGTGTATATTAAATTAGTTGCAAGAAAAAGTTTTCAATAAACATTTCTGATCTCAATTTATAGCGAGTGTAGTTAATTGTTTTATACACGCTGCGTATAAAATATATTAAACCGTTAATTAATATTACGTTAGGGGTACCACAATAGGTTTGATTTTTATTAATTATGAGATCTTTTCTATTTGTTTGGAATAACAATTGAATACTAATTACTATGGTCCCGTTTATACTATGATCGAATCCATTGAAAGAGACGGGATGTTTTATAAGAAATATAGCCGAATTGATTTCAAAGTTTCACCTAATAAAATTTACTCTTCGACAATAATTTTCCAACATGCTAGAATTAAGTTTCCTTAAATTAATAAAATATTACATACATACTTCATAATCCGTATTGCGTGTCGTCGAAAACAAAAAGTTTTCCAACAACACAGTAATTAAATTTATGAGTTGTAAGGACTTCAACAAATTTCCAGCATCACTTGAAACTTTGTGCAAATGTTCATCTTGAGGGCGGTAACTCGTATTACTCGAAATTTCTATATCATACTGCCTATTAAATTACACAGGTTCGCTCATCCAAAGATTTTCATTTAATTATACGTCATCCTCAACTCCTCAGGCAATAATAAATTTACCAATTTTATCCTTTCTGTATAAAAAAAACTTTCATCACAAAAATGGCGTGTTGTCAATTAAAAGTTATTAATTTATAGCAATAATAAAATTTTGTTTCATTTTAAGTGGCACGTAGACCGAGTTGTTAATTAAGTTAAGGTGGGTTAAATTTAATAAATGAGTAACTAAAATATTTTTAAAACCTGTCACATAAGCTTTTTGGCATTATAGTAAGTATGTAAATTATGATGATTTTAAGAATACACCACGTCTAATCAAGTTGAAATATTTGGTTCTTCACATCTTTAAATATATACGAACCTTGGAATGTTCTCGAAAATATGTTTTTTTATTAAAAATACCATGGTTAATAAATAAAATGTTTATGATTAAAAATATAGAACACTAGAGAATTATTGGGGATGTATTTACCTATAAAACGCTGAATTGACTATGAAACATATTTTTCTGACATGGCTAAATTAGCAAACATTTTACAATACTTTGAAAATTAATGCCAAATTCGGAAACTTTTAATTAAGTCTTAAATCAAGTTTGCGTTTTCTGTTTAGATAGGTACGATTATGGCAATTTTTTGTAAAATTATTTGCTAAACTTTGCAATAAGACATTATAAGTTTCGTCAGAGTTGGAACCGACAGACAAATTGGCGACGAAACGTTTCACCTACGCATAATTAGGCATTCATTATGATCAAAAGGATGTTAGTTCAAATTTTCTTATGCTTACTAATGAAGGTATATATCATTACTGGTAATTACAATTCGTTGTCCATCTTAACAAAATTTGAACGATCTAGCTAGACACTTGATAATTGTTTAAGATTTCGTGTATTAGTAGTACTATTTAAAGACTTTCAAGCGCAATTTATATTATTTTTATATTGTAATTTAATACTTTGACCACTTTACAGTTAACAGCCTGATCATAGAATCACTCAGATATTTATCGTCATTAAGTGGTCACATGGTCACATCACAATGGTTTGTTATAATTTTTTTGAATTGTTATTATTACTAGAGTAGTCAAAAAAAATGTTAAGCATTACTCATTTATGAATAACATAGGAGTTATTCTGCGCACTCGATATAAAAAAATACGATTATTTTGCAAGACCAATCTCAAATGCGCCTTAGAGCATTGGTCAAGGAAAGAAGATATAAAATATAATGCTCATCATAGACGACATTCGACATTAAACCTTTTAGTATAGTGTCGTAAAAGGAATTGATAACACCAACGACGTGATGTACTTTTAAGCGACAGTCCGCGAGTGAAAGTATACTGCGTGCGGTGCCTGCAAATACGCGATCAACCTGAAAATCCACAGCTTAAGCATTATACAGAACAGTTTTTTCAACTTTACTTGGGTGTAGTATAGCTTCGATCTGTATTCTAAAAAGGTGATCAGACTTAAATAAAATTTGAATATAATAGAAATACTGTACGGTTCTATGACCACTTCCGATCCGATGGCCCACTTCTCCATCCAATATTCCATCCTCTTATCTCATCCCCTCTACCCCAGTTTCGTAATAAAATAAACACTTTTAAGGTTCCATAGAAGCAAAGTAACAAGCAAAGTACAGAAGAAAAAGAATATTTGGAAATTTACTACGACACGACGCCCTTCTCTGTAAGATAATAGAAGGCTAAGTGGAAGGCAGACCTAGGAGGGCGTTTATCGACCAAATAAAGAAAAGGATAGGTGTCGTGTCGTATAAAAAGTGAAACCGCTGGCCGAGAATAGGGAGGATTGGAGGGGGCTCCACCGACAAGAGTTTTTTAAATATTATGGTGATGATGATGATGAGGGTTCTATAATCAAGTGATAGAAAGGCAAGCGGTATTTCTCACGACCTTGACCGTTCATTCGTTTGTAAAGTATGTTACAACCGTTTCATCGGCGACTACTGACGCTATATAAATACAATTTAAAAAAAATACCTCATATTCTAAAAATTAATTACAACAGCCTAGTGAAACGGTGAAAAAATATCAGGGATGCCATTCCATACATACAGGTAGCCAAGTCATGAAAATAAATTCATTGCACATAGATGCTGATTCATTAGAGTTCTTGAAACTCATAACATAGTATTTCAATGTGAGTTTTACTGTAATTAAAACCAATGATTAAAGAGATTTTGATCTTCTAAAGTCGTATAAAGAGCTTGTGACCCTTTAATTTTGTAATCTTACATTCCGAAAATTCTACAGAAATTCACAGTGATAAATCCATTTGAACTTAAACTGATTTAGATCAAGATACGTCTACTGGTTTTGGGATCAGCGGATTTGACGGTTAAATGTTTTTTTAGAGAAACCTGATGGGAAAAACGTCTGCCGAATTTAATTTGCACTACTTCACATTTCATTAGTCGTTCTGCTTATGATTAGGTATTATTTTAGAAAAGCAGTCTTATTACCTGTACATTACTAGAAACGAGTAATTATAATCTGTGTGTGTTAATTATGCATTGAACATGTTTATCTGCTTGCTTCCTTGTAAAGAGCGTTGACCGGCATTTTAATGAATAAGACATACAAATGCTCATGTGTTAACTAACCATTGCTAAACACGCTAATATTTCTAAGTTAAACAATAGACGAAAAATAGCTTTATGTAAAAAAATATGCGAACAGAATTCATGGTCACACATAAATGTTTCAGAGTACAATTGAGAACGACTTACAATTTTATTTTCTTATACCGTCATTTTAGTAATAACATTATTATTTATTAGAGCTTTACGCGCGGCTTCGCTTGCGTGAATTTTGGATTCGTATCTTGCGGAAAATATAGGTACTACTGCGGAACAAAAGCAACCTATGTTAATCCCCATTATTGTGTACATAACAAATTACATTGAAACCAGTTCAATGCTTTTGCTAGACTTACTGCGCTTTTGTGACATGAGTACCTATAGATAACGGATTGAACTTTAAAGTTCATATTTTGTCATCAATCATGTTTAAAACACAAACTTAAAATCGTAAAATTTAAAATGCCACACATTAGAAAATATGATTCTACTTATACCTTAGAGGCCTAAACGAGTGCGTAAACGTTTCTGTTTTTAAAACCAAATGCATTCAGATCATTCGCTTTTGTACCTATACTATTTATAAGTACTTTTAGTATGATAAAAATGGTATGAACATAATAGATTTAATTAATTTGCCAACTGATAAAAATGAAATTATCTCGCAAATTGGTTTGACTTTGCAAATATCCTTGAAATATGAATATTTACCTTATTGTAAGGTAAAAATACCCCTGTGTAATAAAACATTATCTGTACCTGCTTTTATAGAATCATCTTCAACTGGTAGGTACTTGAAATTAATAATTTTTTGTAGTAAATTATTAATTATTCCAACTCAGCGACGGCGTTAACATGAATTATATATAAAAAACGACCTCCCACCAATTTGCGTGAGAAAGTTTGTTGGGGAGCTAGCAAATGAACTTTTATAAATTGACGTACCTACTCGATTCAGAGTTTGTCATTCGGCATGAAGAATTTATTGCATCGACTTTATTTTGAGTATACATTAAAATCGCTATCTCGGCGTGATCTGAACCGTATCATGTCGCAGCGATAAATTTTCTACTGTGAATATTATTTATACTTAGAAGAGCTCCCTCCCGCTCTTGCCAACAAACTCGCTTTACTTGATTCAAGAGTCCACCCTACGTACTTTTATATTTACACTGAAAATGATGCTAATTGTAAAATTAAATATACGTTATCTACTCTCACGACCAACAAAAGGTAATAAATAACTTAGGTGCCTAATCAAATAAAAGTTTTAGAACAAAATTTAAAACAATAGTTTCGTCGTCAATTGTCGTAACAAACCAATGTTATGTTGTGAAAAATGCTAAAACCACCACCATCAACCACCGCGATGCTAAAATAAGTTATTTAGAAATAAAAATATAATAATGAATCCCTATTAATATTATAAATGCGAAAGTATCTCTGTCTGTTACGATTTCACGGAAAATTACTGGACGGATTTGACTGAAATTTGGTATATATGAAATTTTAATATCGAGGGTGGACAAGGGATATCTTTTATCCCGGATAATGGGATAGATTTATGTAAAGATTATCCCAGAAAGTAGGATAGGTTTTTTGTGATTTGCCATTTTGGTTATTTTGGTCACTGGCGATTTTGGTCATATTGGCATTTTAAGCATTGTGGTAATTTTTGGCATTTTGGACATTTGGGTCATTTTTGGCATTTTGGGCAATGGCACTTTTCGCATTTATGGCATTTTGGTAATTTTTGACACTTTTGGTCATTTTTGACACTTTTGGCATTTTTGGCTTTTTTTTCATTTATGTAGTTTGCAGATAGATTCACGGGGGATAGATAAATAAAACTAGAACGTGTTAAAATAGGGGATGAAAGTTTGTATGGAAGACTAATCATTTCTCAAGTATGGAAGATATAATAATTCATCATTTATAAAAAATGAGATAGTAACTCGACCTGTCTGTCTTTTAAGCTTTCCTTGAAAAACTACTGGAGTACTTGATTGGTTTTGGTGCAATTTTGTACATATGTAGTTTTGATACCGAAAATGGACGTAGATACTTTTCATCCCGGGAGATGGATAGTTTGAGATATAAAATTAACTGAATCTTCAGGGGGTTATTTACCCCCTACTATTAGTACTATTGTACTGATATAAAAATTTAACACAATGTAACCTGTAGGTTACATTGTGTTATTACCTTTTGTACAGGTACATTTTGTACATTAATACCTGGAGGAAGCAGTCTCCAGTGGCGAAGTGCTGATGGCGGTGTCCTTGGACATCGCCAACGCGTTTAACAGCATGCCCTGGAGCTGCATCAGAGAGGCACTCCGATATCACGGGGTGCCGAACTATCTCCGCCGCATAGTCGGGGCGTATCTTAGCGACTGGGCCGTCATCTTCCCGGGTCAAAACGGCTGGGGATGCCAGGACATGTCGTGCTGTGCTCCACAGGGATCGGTACTGGGGCCGACCCTGTGGAATATCGGCTACGACTGGGCGTTGTGGGGCGTCCTCCTCCGCGGCGTAAGCATCACTTGTTACGCCGACGACACGTTGGTCGTCGCGCGGGGGAGGACGTACCCCGAGGCAGCCATTCTGGCAACAGCTGGGGTTGCACAGGTGGTCCACCGAATCCGGCGGCTAGATCTTGAGGTGGCCTTGCAGAAATCCGAGGCCGTGGTCTTTCACGGGCCTCGGAGGAAGCCACCTGCGGGATCCGGCATCACAGTGGGAGGCGTCCGCATCGGCGTCCAACCGACCATGAAATATCTGGACTAGGTTTTGGACAGCCTAGATGGGACTTTTCGGCACACTTCCAACAGATGGCCCCTAGACTCAAGAGGGGGGCGGGCGCACTATCGCGCTTGCTGCCCACCGTCGGGGGGCCAAATGTGACGTGCCGAAAGCTCTTCGAGGGAGTCGTGCGATCCATGGCCCTTTACGGGGCCCCGGTGTGGGTGGACGCCCTGGCGGCTCGCAACGTCACAACGCTGCGACAGACACAGCGTATGCTGGCCGTCAGGGCCATCCGAGGGTATCGTACGATATTCTTCGAAGCGGCCTCCCTACTAGCCGGCGCTCTGCCATGGGACCTGGAGGCCAGAATACTGGCCTCCTTGTACGCGTGACGTAAGGAGAAGGAGGCCAGTGTTGGCCGACCTGTGCCCCGTGAGATCAAGGGGCGCAGAGACGAGTTGCGCCAG
This sequence comes from Dendrolimus houi, assembly GCA_039645545.1. Taxonomy (NCBI): domain Eukaryota; kingdom Metazoa; phylum Arthropoda; class Insecta; order Lepidoptera; family Lasiocampidae; genus Dendrolimus; species Dendrolimus houi. The sequence goes on from CM077125.1 coordinate 5,196,431, forward strand.
GTCGAGGTAGCAAAGTGGGCAGACCGCCTACTCAACCCCAGCGCCGGCCTCGCCGTCATTCAAGCGGTGAGGCCGATCATACCAGAATGGCTGCAGAGGCGTCACGGCACCCTGACGTTCCGCCTGACGCAGGTCCTCTCGGGGCATGGATGCTTCGGGAGGTACCTGTGTCAAATAAGACGTGAACAGACGTCAGGGTGCCACTACTGCGTTGGCGGCGACGAGGACACGGCGCTGCACACATTCCAGGTGTGCCCAGCTTGGGACGAGCAGCGCCGTGAGCTCGTCGCGACCATCGGGGCGGACTTGTCCCTCCCGGCCGTGGTGAAGGCCATGGTCGGGAGCGCTGACGCGTGGGACGCAGCCGCCTCCTTCTGCGAGACCGTCATGTCCGCGAAGGAGGCGGCGAAGTGGGAGAAGGAGCAGACCGCCACGCTCCCCTCCCATCTGAGCCGACGGCGACGACGGAGGGTAGTCCAAGACGACCTCCAACCGTCGTAGGCTACGGCCATGCGGGCGACCGGCGGGGAAACTGGACCCGCTCGCACATTAAGGGCGGAGAGGAGGGACGCGCCCCGATCCACGCGCCCCGATCCGCGCACCCACTCTCACCTCGCGGTGAGATAGAGGAGCCGGAAAGACCCAGATTCCGTCCATTAAATGGTGAGGCCAGGCCGCAAAGGGGCCGGTCGTCGTCCGTCCGGGCTGATGGTGAATGCGCGAGCGAGCCCACAGCCCGGAGAAAGGACGCTCGGGATCGGACAGGGGTTTTAGTGGGTATCCCTAACCGCGGTGTGGCAATAGCATCTCACACCGAAGTGGGGTGCTAGTGCCACCCCGACCTGGCGAATCCCACACACGGGCCGCGACCTTTCCCCCTCGCGCGGTTCACAGTCCTCAAACGGATTTCCCCTGTATAAAAAAAAAGGTATTAATACTTGCTCTTTAAACGAGAGGCACGCACCTGAGTTTGACCCGCGGCCTAGCCACGGGATAAACTTTAGCAAGCATGTACATCAATATTATTTTTGTATTTTAGAGTAGTTACTACTTCAAGTTTCTTTTGTTTAAAATTACACTTTATAACTTGTATAGATTGCCAAACATCAACTTGATTTCATAGGGTGGCGTCTTAAATATTTAACGAGGATGGTTGGTATTTTCAGCTCGTGAATCTACATGTACATGCATCAAGTCTATTAACCGTACGCGAACTTACAAAAGCCAAAAGTACATGCTATATACCTACACGCATATATACTTTTGGCTTTCAAATTAGGCGCACCGATGAATAGACACATTTTATTTTGTCATGCGATGGTCCATCCAGTACAATGAGCCTTGCCAAAGGTTAATAACCTGTATTGTCGTTATCTCCTCAAGTAAACTTTACTATATTACACGTGTGACATTAGTTGTTAACGTCGTAAACATTATGTCTTGTTTACTTAGTTTATCAGCATCGAGCGCTGAGCTAACTTTCTAGATTGGAGAAAGAACACGTAACTATGATTTTAATAGTTGTTATAGATTTTTAATCGGTACCCATTATTACTCTATAGTTATTAAATGGTATGGTCTATTATTATGATAATACTCTTACATGTCATGAGAACAAATAACATTAATGTTAAGACGAGACCAAAGAATATTAAAAATGTAACCAAATGTGAAGGAGACGAACAGTATTGTACCAATTAGAAAAGAGATCCCCAAGATACAGGTTGACCTAGTTTGGGGACCAATGTATTTAATAATAACAACCCACAAACGTCCTACTGCTGGGCTCGGGCCTCCCACTATAGGGGAATGGTCAGTATACTCACCACGCTTGTCCAAGCTTACGGGCTTGGCAGGTTAGACGCGTCGGTTATCTCGATGTGCAGCGTTCATTGCGATGTTTTCCTTCACCGTTGTTAGCACATGGTAATTGTAACGATATGCACATTAGGTCAGAAAATTGCCTAGGTGGTGCATGCGTTCCAGGCAGAATTCGAACCCGAGCCCTTTGAGTTTGGGACGCGTGCGCCTAGCCATTACGCTACCACGACTTCCAATTTATATAAACAATGTAAATTATGATTCACTCAATAATTGATTTTTATTTATTATATAAATAACTAGTGGTTTCGGCAGACGTTGTTATGCCCTGAAAAAATAAAAAACTAGAACCCGATACCAGCGCCAAGTATTTTGTTTAGATTCATGGACTACATTATTGAAGTTTTAGTAGGGATCCCTAATTTTTACATAGCTTATATTGATGAGGGATAATGTAGCATTCGAATGGTGTAAGAATTCTTGAAATCGGTCCAGTAGTTTTTCAGTGTATTCGTTACAAACATATCAAAGTTACAAACAAACAACTAATCTTTCCTCTTCACAATATTAGTATAGAACACCCATTATTTTGTCAAAAATTAGGTATATCAAAGCTTTACTTTTTAGGTTACATACACACTATTACACTTATTTCCCTTGGGGTAAGCAAAGACAGCATAACCTATCTTAGTATACTATTAATAACTAAATGAAATCTTTGTAAACATTCCGTTCCAAAACAAAATGACTACGAAAAATCGGTATTCTAGTAAAGGAATTTTAACAAGCTTAAACATACTTAGACTTATCGAAACGCAAGCAATGACAGAAAAAAAGCAAACAAAAGAGTCCACACATTATCAGATCCTACAAAGAAATTTTGTCTTAGCAGATAAAGTTAATCGTGGGCGGCAAAGACGCATTTACGAGCGACTAAGAATCAATTTCGAGTTCTACAGACTTTCGCAAGTGGCTTTCTAGGAGACTTGAATGACAGGCATTTCAATTATAAAGATTCGAATAAAACATTTTTGGAATATTGGCCAATTATGTGGCGATTTATACAAATAACATAATATATTCGGATTTTTATAGTGAATTCATTCCATCCTTCAGGATAGATAGTAACGTGTATATATATATTAGGTTGGGGAAAAAGTTTCTTCGCATTTTATATAAAAATTCAAAAGGTTTTTTTTATAAAGTTTATTTACATTTGACTAAAGTATGTAGGTGCCATTTTGTTGGATAACTTTTTGCCATCTTGTAGGTAGGGACGGGATCCCATTGCTATAAAAATTTTGGGGCTTCTGATCAAAAAACTGCGACAAGTGGTTTTGACAGTCCTCTTGTGATGTTAACCTGACACTGCGTAAGGAATTCTGCAGAGACCGAAACAGGTGAAAATCTGAAGGTGCAAGATCAGGTCTATACGGCGTATGTATTAACACCTCCCAGCCAAACTCTCGTAGTTTTTGCTGAGTGGCTAAAGATGTGTGAGGTCTAGCGTTATCATGGTGAAAAACCACACCCCTTCTGTTGATTAATTCCGGCCGCTTTCTCTCAACTTTTTGCTTTAATTTCATGAGTTGTTCGCAGTACAGCTCAGAATCGATGGTCCTGCCTGGCGGTAACAGCTCATAATAAATAATGCCCTTCCACTCCCACCATACACACAGCATCACCTTGTTGCGAGTTAACCCGGGTTTCGCCACAGTCTGTGAAGCCTGACCGGCCTTTGACCACGATCTTTTTCGCACGTTCTTGTCGTACGTTATCCACTTTTCATCACCTGTTATCAGCTTCTTCAAAAATGGTTCGGTTTCATTACGTCGTAATAAAGAATCACAAATGAGTACACGGTTCATTGGATTTCTTTCAGTGAGCTCATGGCACCCAAATATCGAGCTTTTTTGTGTACCCAGCTTTTTTCAATGCGCCAAAACCGTTTTTTGGTCAATTCCCAGTTCTCCAGCTACATCGTAACTACTAATATGCCGATCTTGCTCCACTTTTTCAAAAATGGCATCAATTTTGTCCGTAACAGGGCGACCAGAGCGACGTGCATCTTTGATATCAAAATTTCCGGATTGAAAACGCTTAAACCAAATTTGCGCTACTCTTACAGATACTGCATTAGGTCTATAAACATCACAAATTTTTGTCGCGGCTTGTGTTGCATTTTTTACCTTTTTTGTAGTAAAATTTTAAAATGTATCGAATTTCTTCATTAGATTCACTCATTTTAACAATAAGAAAACAAATGAAAATCACACATTTTCCTAATTTGAATTTGGAATTGTGTTCTTTAAAATTAAAACTTTTTAATGATACCAAAACCAGCCTGATACAAATGGTATCTGCCAAAGAGTACAAGTATTACAAATTCATACATACTATATGCGAAAAGACTTTTTCCCCAACCTATTATATATATATACATATATCTGTTATTTTCTTTTTTTTATTGCTGGAGTACAGCAGACAGGCTGACGGCCCAACTGTGATTAAAAGTGGTTACCGTCGCCTATGATCATTTGCAACACTAGGTATTACCAATGTGCTGCCGTACACGTAGATGGGACTGGAACTTGGCCACTAATGCCGAAATACAACTCAAAAGTGTTATGGCGGCATACTCTAGACCAGTTTAATAACAGATAGAAATATATATGTGTTTTTTTATCATGATAATCGGTTAATTCTTAAGCCCATTAAAAAGGAACAAACATACGTCCACAAAATATTTTTTACGGATATATCTTTCTTTGTGGAGGAGCGGATATGAATACCAATTCCTGCAACCGGCTGGGCTCTCGTAAGAGGCGAGAAAACAACTCAGCCCGGTTTGAAAATCTAATGCTATTATTGGGTAGATGACATATTTCACAATAAATTGTACAACTAACGGGTCCGCCCAGCCGACGTTGTCCTCCCAAAATAATAATAATTTAGAACCCGATTGCAACACCACCTGCCGGGTCCAATTGTGAATCTAAATTCTAAGCCACCCCGGGAACCGCGTACAAACACAAAGTTTTTTTAAAATCGGTCTAACCGCTTAGGAGTTTAGTGACATACACACGAACAGAAACATTTTATATATAACTAGCGGTGCGGCAGATGTTGCTCTGCCCTGAAAAAGTAAAAATCTAGAACCCGATTCCAGCGCCACCTACCGGGTCTAATTGTGAATCTAAACCATTGCTGGACCCACTCAAACACTACTTTTTTTTACACCTTCGGTTACATTATTGAAGTTTTAGTAGGGTCCCTAATTTTAGCTAATAATAAATATAGCCTACTAGCTGACCCGGCAAACTTCGTACCGCCTCAGAATCGTGTTTTTTTATATTTACTCACCTTTTAAACCTTCCCTGGACTTCCACAAGTAATTCAAAACCAAAATTAGCCAAATCAGTCCAGCCGTTCTCGAGTTTTAGCGAGAACGAACGAACAGCAATTGATTTTGATATAGGTATATAGCCTATATTAATCTGGGATAATGTAGCATTTTAATAGTGTATGAATTTTTTAAATCGGTTCAGTAGTTTTTGAGTTTATTAGTTACAAACATACAAAAATGCAAATCTTTCCTCTTTATAATATTAGTATAGATAATGTTCATATAATAGAATAAAAGTTACAATACCTAACTTTTAAAATACAAAAATATAAATAATTTTAATCACCGTTTCAACAGTAATAAATATACTATTTGACTCCTTAAAGAAAATACGTCATAAATTGCTAAACTTGTACATATTCTAGGCGACTGTGGTATTTTTTGACATAAAGAAATATGTCACCTACGCAATACTACCATTAGGGTTTCAAACAATTGTTTTTGATTAGTCAGTTTTTGTGTTCAAATTCAGTAACATTAACGCAGTTTTGACCACTGTAATCTTAATGCTACATTCCTGTGTATTACTTCCATTGAGAAGATTGTGGGTTCAATGCCAGATGTCCGTTGAATAAAAGCATTTAAGAGCATTGACTTTCAGTCTTTTGTGCTCCTTTTGATTGAATTTAGAATGAAAACGATCTGTATACTCTTATATCCGACCACAATGTGTTGTGCAATATAGTGTATCGACATCACAAAGCGTAATCCTAGCCTCGAGCGGCGTATTTCAAATATCAGTATCTATAATAGTAGAAATTCTAAAGCTGTTAGTGTTGTTGTTCATATTATTTTACCTTATTATATTGGTAAACCATACCATTATTGGTACGGCATCCTATTTATTTATTAACATATTTAAAAAAAATAAGATTTCTAATATCTTGAGTAAGTTGGCAGGGTGCCAACAATGTTATGGTAGCTATAACATTGTAGCATAGCTGGTCCCCTATGTAGCTTAGGCTTAACAATGAACAGTATACCTAACATTCTTGTTAGTTGTTTTGGTGATTTTTGTAATGTCGCGTTTATATGCACTATTTCTCACGATGTTACCATTCATTATAATCAGCACGTGGTGTAATAAAAATACATATACCACAATACAACAATAATAACATAAATATTTCGATATGCATACTAGGTGAAATGAATTGCCTGAAAGACATAACCTGTCTAACTTTTGGAATCACGCTTCGAAAGCGACGAGGTAGTTTAGTGATTGCGCCACCATAACTTTTTTACTTGGCAAATATCAAACCTGGTTGTTATGTACATCTTTATATATTATAAAATAAAGTCTGTCTGTATATCCGCTGACTCCTGCTAAACCACGTAAAGGATTTCTAAGCGGTTTTCACCATCAGTTAGGTAATTTTTCATTAAAGGTTTATATATAAGAATCCTAAATGATGTTTAAATGTCTTATAAATTTATTTAAAAAAAAGAACTTGAGATAAAAATAGAATAAGAAACATATAGAAAAACAATTTTTAGCTAGACGTGTTGCTGGGGAGTTTCTTGCCACTTCTTCTCTTTAACAGCAATAACACGTTGCGAAGCGGTATACATAGACCAGGAAGTAAAATTAAATTTTAATCTGTATGTATGATCTTCAAAAAGTATTCTCCAGTGGAAATTATTTAGAATAAAAACTTTTGAATTTGAACTTAGGGAGCTTAAGGGAATTGTAAAGATAGATAATAAAGTAGAAAATGTTTTAAATTAGCCATCTCGCTACGCTCGTGCGCCAAACCATCTCATGCCTAAATAGGTAACTTTCACCTCTCGTGTAACAATCTACTATTAATCGGTACTCGACTGCTATATCTTGTGGAAAAAACCAAACGTGTATAATGTTAGGCTAATCTTGTAGTTTTTAAGAGAAATAATTAATCTGTCATATATGTGAAATACAAACGAATTTTATAAATGTTCCGTTTTTGCCTAGATGGTTACGGAACCATAAAAACTAATTCAGGTCTTATAAAGGTTAAATTGAATTATTTTAATCGCTGGCGAGTGTAGTACGCGTTATAGAAAAAATGCTAAATGAATTCATACTTAGTTATTATTTAAGTGTTAAATTGATTGATAACATTAAGAACAGTAACCGCTTCCTTTTAATTATAAATGGATATTATTCAATTTCGACACTTCATTTATTATTTTGTACGATCATGACAATATGTTAACAAGTTATAAAATTACACTTTTTGTACGAAATTAGCTAATAAGTTTATCAATGTCACTTGTAATTTGTATATCATTTGTCATCCAAATACTGGATAGTAGAGAATTGCCAAGTAGATGACAATGACATCTAACGAACGTGTCATTATTCTACAATAGTCTCATTTTTCAAGTAGTATCTTGTACATACAGGCTTTTGGTAAGATATTGAGAGATACGTAAAAATAATCCCTAAGATGGGTAAAATAGGGGATCGAAACTATCGGTCTTATTCATAGCGAGTTAGAAACAATAAAGAAGCGTTCAAACTTACTTTAACTCTCTATGAATAAGACGTTATAACGTATTCCTTAGGTTTATAGTTATTGTAAAAAAATAAACGCAGTTGAAGTCATTAGTGACAGCCAATACGTTATCGACCAGATTGTATTTTATTCAGAACCATATGTTAAAGCTTTTTATAGCATACAGTAAACTGAACGTGCGAGTGATTAGCCGGGTGGTAAGCGGTCACATTGGGATAATGACTTAAATACAATTAAACTAATTATTCACATTTTCAGTCAAACACACGCAATCTACAGTTGATTGATGCATGTGAGTAGTATATGTATAATATGTGTGCGTGATAATATGTTGGGTGTAACCAAGTTAATAAATACCAGCTGCTTTTAAAACGATGCAAAAGATGGAATGTGGCCAGCTATAAAATTATTTTTGGTCTCGAATTTCAAATTGGAAAGTTAAAATCTCTCCCGGTATTTCATTAATTGTTATAAGAGCAGTAAAATGTCTTGATTACCGAAAGTAGGAATAATAAAGGCGCCCACGTATTTCTCTCTGTATAATGAAACCGTCTCGCCGAACTAAAAGCATAATACTTTAACTAAACAGGGGGAACAATTTCTTAAATGGTGTGGGTAAGTAACGTCGAGAAGTTTATAAGCGTGATTTATCTTTTACAAAATCTTTGTTTTTTGCCGTGTATATATTATGGGCATTTTTAACAAAATGTTCATAAAATTCCTTTTATATCACTATTTGTTTGATGTGTCCGAGGTAGCTAATTTAAAACATTTTCTACTTTATTATCTAACTTGACATTTCCCTTAAGTTCCCCAAGACATTTAAACATAATATACATACATATATATTATATATATATATATATATATATATATATATATATATATATATATATATATATATATCTATATATATATAATGAAAATGGCCTTCCTTTGAGGCTCAATCACGCCTAAACCACTGATCGTATCGACATGAAACTACCACCATTCGATGCGAAATTTTTCCTAGATGGTTTATGGCTATTTATTTTTCTGACGTTCCTTCATTTTTTTATTGCTGTTTTACTTTCATGAACATTTATCCCGCTAATAAGAACAAAAGACAAGCGTTTTCTCTTGATTCTTTTGTTTTCATGGATTTCAACGGAGTTTACAAAACGGATTATGTTCTTTTACATTCAGCTAAGAATCTACTTACAAACTTCCACGCATCCACCCACCAACTCCCACGCACCCCTGCACACCCACTCTCATTTTTTGATAAAAATAAAATGCCGTATCTATGATCGAGTATCACTTGAGAACGGCTGGACCGATTGGGTTAATTTTTTTGTTGTCTTCAGAATTGTCAGGAGAAGGTTTATATGTAAGAAAATTTTAAAAAAGTCTGCTAAAACGTTAAAAATTTCGATGATAATCGAAGTATTCCAATTTCTATAGTTACTCATCACAAAATCTCGGGAACTATAGGACTTAGAAATGTGAAACTTGGTAGGAATATTACTTTCGTTGTGTAGAAGTCAACTAAAAACGGATTTTAAGAAATTCATCCCCAAAAGGGGATTGCGGGGGCGTTAACAATGAACAATTCCCGTTTTTAAACTATAGCTCCTATAAATTCTAAATTTGGTAGGAATCTTCTATAAGAGATGTAGAAATAGTCTATGAACGAATTTTACGGTAGCTCACCCCACAGGGGGTTGCGGGGGTGGTTTAACAATGAAAATTTTTATTTTTTAAGCCGTAGCTCCTACAGACTCCAAATTTAGCTAGAGTCGTCTATATGTGATGCAGAAATGATTTAAGAGCGGATTTTACAACAGCCCACCGCCGAAAAAGATTGCGGTAGTGGGTGTTAAAATGTGAAATTTCTATTTCCAAACTGTAACCTCTATAGACTCTAAATTTGGTAGTTAATTTATAAAAAAGTTTATTAATATATTAACACATAATATTTAATCTTCATCTTCATCTTCAATAATCATCTTATAGATTGCAAGAATTGGTAACTCTTCAACTATGAATTCGTTCGAGAAAGTGATTTGATCAAAGAATATTCTAAATTTTGAGTCGGATAGAAATTGATCATTGATAGTTGGGAAGTGACAAACAAAATCCGCAGCATTTGAGATCGTCACAATCTATATTAATGATCAATTTTTTTTATATAAATTCAAAATGGATGCGATTAAATTGAGAAGAAAAAATAATTGAAATGACGGTAGAACTTTGCTTAGACATTACTTGATTTTTGTTTATTCTTAAACAATGACGAAGTGGAGCATTTTCAACTGCAAACAGATAATTATATGAACGCATTCCCGTTAAAATAAAAACGTACTAATTTCTTCCTCCATAAGTTTGAAAACCATATATTTCTTCTACATAACCACGAAAACTGAATCGATAAATGTAAATTTACGAAATGTGTCTATCGTTATCTATTTAATTATTTTTATACCTGTTATTTCTTCTATAAAAGTATCCGTCATTTGGATGAATAATAATAAATGAGTCCCTGATTAAGTTTACGACGTTATCATGGTTATTCAACTTTCACAGGTTATATCAATCTGTCATTTAATAGACAGTCTTTTGTTTTATCATTTGTTTTCTTTGGTTATGTTAGTTTGTTATTTAATCCATCGTCTTTTTTTAAAAACTAAAATAATATAATATAGTTTTAAGGTTAGTTGAATGAAGAAGAAGTTTATAATCAGTTCATAAAGAAGATACGTATATAACGTGGCTCTGAAACCCATCAAAAATGGAGCTACGATCTAAACGTAAACGTATAGGACCGCTGCCCGGGGGCGATCGCCGGGGCACACCTGGAGCTGACGCTGGGTGTCTCAGCATGCGAATTGTCAGCGGTGAGGAGTTGAACAGGCGGGCTCCCACCGACAAAGATGCTACAGCCGAAATCCGTGACGATGGTGATAGTTTAACAGTCAGAACAAACACTCCAATAGTACCATATAGCCCAAGTACTGTATCGTACACACCCTCCAGATCATCTTCACCTTCCGTACCATCGTCACCCCAAACACTCTCTTTTAACCCAGATCCACCCATACCAGTCTTGAATGTTGCACGGGAGGCAAGTTCCTTCTTACCCGTGTCCACCAAGGCTGGGAATTCACGAGTACGCATGAAATGGAGCAAAGATGTGAATACATTTATCATGCGTACTTATTTTCACATAACCAAATTAGAGACCGACATGACCACATATAGGCAACAATTACATCAACTTTTTTCCCAACAATATCCGGAAGGAACCGTTTCAGAACAAAGAATATTAATAATTAAAAAAAAGGTTAAATAAATCTATGTCATTCGCCTGGCAAACTAATCCGTTTCATAATTCGATGAGATAGAGTGAATATGTACATTACATGTTCATAAAGAAGAAATAACGTTTACTAATACTTAGTTATACGTTTATAATGTTCGTTGCAACGATAAACATGAAGTTAATAAATAAACAAAAAAAAATTGAATGGTTACTAAGTTCATTGTTTTTTGCTATTAAAAAAAAATAAGCAAATAAACATTTAGACCATTCATCTGTCATCAACGCTACTATCAACATCAACTTCATGAATTTTCAACGGCCACCATTTTTCCGGCAAGGGCGTCGTTATGAGTATGTCTTTTTTATAATGTTTAATTGAATTTAAAATCTTTTTTGTTTATTTTATAAATTATTGATTATTTTTTTTTTCAGATTCCCTGGGTACGTTCAGGAGCTTTTCGGGTACCGTGAATTACTCTTTACCGACAATTTTTCATTTGGTATCCGTGATCGGTCTGGGGATCATGTTATAATGATTGTCGATAATCAACATGAGCTTGAGTCGATTATCGAAAAGGTTGTGGTTAAACGTATTGGTCCGCAGTGGTTATACGTTTAACCATTTCCATTAAAACATTTTATGATATTTCTTTTTCAAATCATATCGCGTTACAGATGCCATCTGATCAAAATTACTCGCCGTTTGAATTTCGACTTTTTAGTTTGAACTTCGTTATGTTAACGAGTATGTCTTACGTCCCGGCAAACTCAACTTACGAGCGACGAGTCGTCGAATGTGAGATGGAGGAAGATTAATACTCATTTCTCCATGAATCGGACCATTTCTATTCACTAATTTCTCCATTTATTCTTTGTTTTGTTGTTCATCATCATTTATTTTTATTATAATAATAATTTATTATGTCAATAAATTTTATTTTAAGTGAATTTGACTCTTCTTTGATAAATATTTTAAATTTCAGAAAAAAAAAATTAACAAAAAAATGAATAAAAAAAATAAAAATTAACAAAAAAAAGCAAAAAAAAATATATAAATAAAAAAAAATAACAAAAAAAGCAAAAAAATGATGTATAAAATTTAATTTATTTCCTTTGAAAATTCGCCCAGCGAAGCGGGCGGGGACGGCTAGTATATATATATATATATATTATTTAGAATTTTATAATATCTTATACTGTTGTATAGTTAAGTTGATAAAAAATAATAAAGTCATTCATCCATTTAATGAAGTATGAATTTTATTCCAGTATACATATTTATGTGTCTGTAAATTAATAATTCTTTGAGCTCTTTGAGTACGGTCATTGTTTATGATATGAGGCTAAGTAGATCGCGATAAAACCATCACACAAGATGTGCACGACTACACGGCCACACATATCGCGATGATTCGAATCTTCCTCTTCGCGATCCACAAGACTTCTGAGAAATCTTGCAGGTACAGTTTTACTGAAAAACTACTCAGGTATTCGGACATATTCAACAATAAAATCTCTTGCAAAGACAGTACAACCAGATTAAAGCGGACAATATATTGCTGTCAATGAGCATAAAATAATACAAAGCGTTACTGTACAAAAAATAATCGTCCTAAGAAGGCAAAAGGTGCGCTGTCGGTTTTGCCTCAAGCCATTAATCAAGGCGCATCGATCGCCGACGTCACCGCATTCAGTGACGGATGTGCCGGCGCAGGTGTATAGAGGAATATGGTCGTCTATGGACAGTTCTAAAAAACGCAGCCATGACGGAGCACCATCTGTATAATCAACATTTGGACAAAAACGACGCATGTTTGTCAATTACCTTGATTTGTAATATAAAAAGATTTCAATAAGTAGTTGCAGTTATAGTTTTTGACGGCATCATGAAGACTGGTGTTTTGCAGAGTACTTTAATTTTCAAAAAAGTGTGAATACTAATTAAAAGCGATGAAAAAGTTGTAAGTTATTAATTTTTTGTAACGTATAATTCTGTATTTATATTGAAAATCTCAACGATTTAGTAAAATATCGATCGAATTCGAGTTGCCACAAGAACTCCCTCGTTTGGAATCAGTAAAAAAGATGTATAATTTCGCGGAAGCTTGTTTTGATATCATACACACGAATACTTGACACTGACTAGATACACAAATTGTGCAAAACCATAACCTAAAAGTATTTGCTAGTTTGTACTACGAATTAGATCAAATTTGTTTTCATAAAATACGGTCAAGTACATGTACTTTTTTATCTATCTATCTATATATATATATAATACGTATAGCAAAACACGGCAAAAACTTTGTACCATTTTTTACGAAAATTGCGCGGACGGAGGAGTATGAAATTTCGCACACTTATAGTTTATATAGGAAAGGAGTGCAGAATGCTAATATTTTTTTTAAAATTATGTATAAAAAATACATTAACTCAATCAAAAAAACATTCATTACGCACACTACATGTATTTGACACACACACACGCATATACCTCGTCTTGCCATAAATATTGTAACAAAGAAAATGTTTTTTTTTCTATTGCAAATAACATTTATAAGTTTTACAGTGTGTTAATTTAATACATAAATATAAAACAATTTAAAATATAAAAAGCTTATTCGAAGTGGTCTCCATTGGCTGCAATACAGTCCTTTAAACGTTGAGGCCAGTTATCAATAGAAGCTCGCACTCCTTCCATGGGAAAATTCTTCACTGCCAATCGTATGGATTGTTTTAGTGACTCTAAATTATAATGGTGTTTAGAGCAAGCCGTACTCTCTAAAACTGACCATAAGTCATAATCCAGCGGATTAATATCGGGACTAGACGACGGCCAGTCTTCAGCTCTGATGAAGTCCGAAATGTTCGTTTCCAACCAAGACTGTGTGGACCGAGCTTTATGACCCGGCGCCGAGTCTTACTGGAAGGACCATTCTTGGTTATTGAACATGGTATTGTTAAGGGGCTTAACTACCTTCTCAATAATGGTATCTTGATACACTTGTGCCGATGTTGTGATACCTTTTTCACAAAAATATGGCTCAGTCACTCCTTCATAGTTAACACCCCACCAAACCATCACTGAAGACGGATAATGCCCACGTTGCACTCTGTCGACTAATTCAGAAGCTTCCTTAGAGCTTTAAGCATAAATACGGTCAGTTTGTTTGTTAAACTGTTGCTCAATTGTAAACATTTTCTCATCCGTAAACAAAATTTTTCTGTGACCTCCCTTTGCGTACCGCTTCAGTAGTTGTTTCGATTTTACCACCCTATTCTTTTTTAAATTATGAGTTAAGAACTGACCAGTGCGTCTCTTATAGGCTGCAAGTCTTAAGTCATCTTTTAAAATACGCGACATGGTTCTAGGTGATATCTTCATCTCCCGAGATTAAAGTCTTTTGCTTTCGGACTGGATTTCTTCAAATTGTTTCCTTTACTGCTTTGACCACCTTTTTCGTACGAACACTACGTGGACAGCTATTGTACCTATTAATAGCCCGGTACACAAACATTTGAATAAGAGCGTACAAGCGTATGGAGTCTTAAAAATTGCATTTGGCTCCATACCTACTTTGTGTAATGCAATCACAGCGATTCAGTTCTCTTTATCGCCCCACTCCATTTTAATATCGCAAAATGTTGTACAATGTATTAGCGCCAAAATGAGAAAACACAATGAACAATCATATAAAAATGACAGATACCAAATTCAAATGTAATGTTTTGTTTCTTTTTAATTGTAACAGTATTTATGGCCAGACTAAGTATACTCTTTTGTTTATTGTTAAAGTCAAACTAACAGTGTAGCCTTGGCGAAATCTGTGATTATAGAAGTCTATATTATATAGTCTTTGACATTAATTATTATGGTCGAATTTGGACCACCAGTATTTTTTATTTCACGAGTTCAGCAGAAAGACAGACGGCCCATCTGATGGAAAGTGGTTACCATCGCCTATGGACATTCGTAACATCAAAGGTGCTACCAATGTGCTGCTGCTCTCTGATGTGTGCTTGTCGGGTTAGTATAAATTCAATCCGATATTTCCACTTCAAATACTTATCATTTCGATTTAGGATCTTATGATTTTGTATTCGCGTTGCTCAGTAGACATTGTTCCAAATATACATTACCTAATTTTGATTCAAAATTTAATTTCGATAATCCAATTCAAAAAGAGCTATTTCCTACAGTCATTCACATTGGTATACCTATATTGCTTAACCTACACAAATAACTTATAACATAGCAAACCATGAAGCACAGCTCTAGGGTTTAAGATTACCAACAATTTATAGTCATTCTATAGAACTTCAATTTAAATTTAAAGTCGTACCTTTATATGAACATAATTCAAGATTACATATGCCTTAAAAAGTAGAGAAACGTCTAATCTTGACGTAACAGCTCGTGATTCGTAAAAAAGTAATAGTTTGTTGGTACGAGGAAAAAATCAAGCACCTAAACATGCAAAATTGTCGGTAATTCACTTTGAAAGGCGAGTTGAAAGCTTATGATTAAACGAATTATTATATTGGGTACCGTGAACGGTTATGTGTTTTTAGCAGCGAAAAAAGCGAACAACCGCACTGTTAGGGATCGCTTACATTCACCGCGTATAATTTTAATTTATATAACTTTCTTTGTATGTTTTTTTCTGATTAGTTATTCAAACCTATTTATGTTTATCAATGTATCACATAAAATATAACTATGGTATCATGTGTAGTGCTTTAACACTTTCTCATGTTTTGTAACTGCGTTTTCATTCCGGGTAGATAAGTACAAGCAATAATGATTTATTTATACGACATGTACTTAAAGCACATCTTGAAAGCAAAGAGTAACATTTTCTACTAAACAGTTAAAGAAATATTCTTTATAAGTGTAAGTTTTAGATAACATGAACTATGTTCCTTTTGCATCAAGTACCTTCGTACATATGTGAAATCTAAAAGAAATGCGAAAGAATTGATTACTATAAGAGAAACAAAGAAAGCATAAAAACAATAACATGTCCTAATATATAGATTATACTGGTAAATAAATCTTGGTAGATTGTAGTAGATCCATGGAACGATTTATTGAATGCAGTCAGTTGTTTTTAAACATCGCAAAGCTGTATTTGAGAGCCGGCCTGACGCCAGTGGATGCCGAGGATCGAGGAGTAAGTAGAATTAAAAGGCAGATTATGGCAACGCCCGGGATTATTAATAGTCACAAATTTACTAGAATTGTATAAATGCGTGTGTATTGACCTTAAGTCAGTATTAAGTTCGATAATATAAAAAAAAACTTAAGCAACGTTAGTACGGGGCGAGGGTATCAGGTACGCTTGTGGGGTTCCGTTGTTTCATAATAGCCTAAACAGTTTTTATAGCGTAATGTATCATTAAAAAAACAGTCTACAGGCCATCATCAGATATTATATATCGGTTGGCGATATTATAAAGTCGTTCACACTGTCCAAATGCTGGTTTCACGAACAGAGATTAAGTATGCAGATGTATATCTTACCTCCTACAGAGTTAATAACATATTAATTGGCATGGGGATATAGAAAAACCTCCCACCGACTATTTATTGAGTTGCAATTATTTGTATATATACTAGTTTTTTAAATAAATTAATCTATAATTTACAGTTTCAGAAGAGAATAATTCTTATAGAATGTATTTTTATTCTGGAAGATTAGTGTCCATTTTTTTTAATACATAAATATGTTTGCTGACTAAACATACGCTTTATAATCATATTTAAATTTAAAACGGATTACTTCTTTCTGTTCTTTAGAGATATATTCTTTATATTTTCTATTTAATTTTCGATTTTCATAACATTTTAAGTTTTGACCAAATATGGTACAATACTCAGTACTCAGGTTACAATTCATTCTGTATGAACAATACCCGCTGAGCACGTTGAGGAAGTATAAGTATACGATACTGCGTGCAAAGCCTTGTTTGATGGATAAAAATTATGACAAATAAAATTCTTTCAATCTCTGGAGCTCAAAGTACTATGAAAATATCAACTCAGAAATACATGCACACAAATGTTGTGAAGAAATTTCACATCTTATATGGACAAACGTTTGTATAAATAAAATTTCTTAGTACCGGAGGCAACGACAAAAAAGGCCCCCATTATCATACCCTATAACTACTGTGGTGGCATTTTGACTTGTCCAAAATGTGATTGTGCATTCCTGGCCAGAATAGGCTATACACGCAACGTCCTAGCAACACACGACCGGTTCTCAAATAAAATCTCTTTCAATATTTAAAATACATTACGGTCGCCGTTAACGAAATCGCTTAATACAGCATTCACAATAAGGCACAACGATAAACTTTTCGCTGACGGTAAACAGAAGCCATCAATCAAGACATAACCAAATACCTTTTGCACACGAAACAAGCCCATCGTCTTCACCGCAAGCACGTCTTAAATCAAACCACCAGCAATGCTCAGTGTAAGCTCTTCATTTAGGTAACCGCACACACAGTCAAACACGTAATTACTATAATCATTTACCGCCAGAAATCATCTCGTAAATCTTCGGCCAAATTACAGATTGCACAGCGCGTCACGACCGGCTCGCTCTTATCAATGACTCATCGCTCATACGGGTCATACGTATGTACAGCTTTATTAGAATTTTAAGTATGTGTGTGCAACATATACATTATAATAATAATCCGCCGGTCTTGCGCTAGATTTTAAAGAAGTTACGATTAATTTTTATGATTCCGTAGAAATTTTGGCTAAAGTAGAGCACCCCTAGAAATTCAACGGAGATTGGTTCGAACATGATCAGTTGAGTAGTTTTTGACATATAGTGTTTTCCAATGCATGGTTCCGTGACTAAGTAATGTAAATAGTGGCTATTTATCGCCTCTACGGAACCCTTCACTGACTTGTTCGTTTTAGTTAAGTTAGAACTGTTAGCAATTGTAGCTATGCTTTTAAAAATAAATAACAAAATATGTACACTGAAAATGGTTACGTATTTGCGGCGTTTGGGGTCGAAACCCCGGAACTATGGGTCGTGTAGACGTATCACGTGACCGAAAGGCTGTCCTTTATTATGGCCAACGAATTAGCAACATAGCTATTCAACACGGCGACGCTGCCTTTTGGGAACATTCCAAACAAGTAACAGTGAACCAATTTTTTGTTTATAATTTTACTTAATAATTAACATAGTTTAGAATAAAAAAGTCATTTATTTTAAAGTAAGATATTAAAGTAGGAAATTGAATAATTTTTTCATAAAATATGAATAATGTTTTTCTTTGGAACTGCCACTCATAGGGATTTTATTAAAAAAAGTTATTAATGGAGTACGCCAAGTTGCTGCTTCCTTAAATAAAAAACAAGTTATTTATCCTCAAGGATAAAAGTAAAATCAGAAGATAAGTTGACCAAACGTAAATAAAAAGAGTCTTTCGAACCCTCGAATGACCTCATGAGGTAGCTTTAACTCGGACAACTCTCGTATGCGGGTGACACGATGAAATGCAAGCGTTTAATTACACGTGCAAGTTGTTGTCATCGGAGAAATTGCGTGCCGAGTATTGCAATTAGCATCTGGGAGATCTTCACACAATCTAATAAATGTGCTACCCGCAAACATGTAACGAGAGCCGGGTACAGCGTGTTAATATGGTTAATTAAAAATACCCCATCTCTCAAAAACTACTGAGCGGATATTATTGAAACTAACTTTAATTGAAAGTAGAGAATTTTTAACGTGTACCTGCTATTTCAAAGTTTTCCACTTAGTTTAAAAAGTAAAGGTGAGTTGGGTCACAATTTTTACACACAATGACGGTAAAGTATAGGAACTCAGATAACCCCCAAAATACAATTCTTCATTGAGGTATCACGACTTATACCCTAGCAACACTGGTGCTTTTAGATTAATACCGATACAACGTCACATCATCGACAGACAAAACATTAAACTATTTGAACGGTACTACCGTTAGAAATGTTAATATAGTAGGTATAACATAACAGACATGTGTATATTTAACGCAATGAACTCCCTTCCTCCTGCTTCATACATATTAGAGCAAGCAAAGCGTCCTCCAAATAATGCAGCAGACGTATTATTCCGTGTAAATAATAACAGACTCATCCCAGGAGAATGTAACGTTGCAACGGCGAGCGGCATCGTACCGAATGCCGGTTAATAAATGTATGTACACCCACCCACCTTTCCAGCCGCGTTGCCATGTAGGCCTGCATAACGGCCACCTGAATTCAGTTATACGTATACTGAAAACGTTGCTTGCGGCACTCTATTTTATGTGTAAGGGCGGAAGATTTTTTAGAACATTTCCAGTTGCACTACGAGAGCTAGAGGAACAATTAATTTAATCATTCATTATTAAATAGTATAATTTATAATAAATTTGTAATATATGTTTGTGAAATCAAAACTTTATACAAATACTTATCCCATGAGCAACACGCTTGTTTCTCTTTTTTCATAACGTAAACAGATGCAAATCTGTAATCGTAACAATGTTCCATTTTTCAAGTAGGTACAAAACAGTTCATAGTAAGTCTTCAATTATTTTAATTTTAGAGATAAAAATTGTTAAGTCAGTCAGACGTGTACTTGGTGTCCCGCGATATAGGCTAGTCCTAGTTCGGAACCTATGTAATCATTATTTCTGTACAATTTTTTGACAATACATTGATTTTGATTTGATTTTACTATAAATAAGTGAATTTTATTTGCAGGATATCAGAATTTTTATTAATAAACTAGAACACTTCAATGCAGCGGGTGTTAAAAATTGGTGTGAGTCGAATTGCTGCGGGTGAATTGCAATATTAAGACGATTGATTTTTATTCGAGTTGGAAGTCATATATATTATTTATGACTGTAAAGACTTGTATATGAATATGAATGTCGTAAAAAATATTACCATTTCACTACGATATTTCTTAAATAGATGCGCTACGCTGTACGCGCCTTCATCTTTGCACTTAAAAACAGTAACATTAAATGTATCTAGATATTAAGACACGTAGCCATGTGGTATACGAAAAACTAAAAGGAAACAAAGAAACTAAGTTACAGTATTGAAGTTTAACCAACTGAACATGGTATAGCTGAACTCTTGATTTTAGTCGTATTTAAAGGATACCAATAAAAACATTTTAATTCCTCAAAAACATCTTTTACTAGATTAATATAAATAATAATTTTATGCATCCGCGATGTAAGATAATGCACGACTAATGACGGGCAATTACCTTGCTTTAGTGTTGGCAAAACTTTCTACAAAATATATATAGTATAATATTTTCTTTACCGCGCTTAAAACGGTTTTAAGCGCGACAATTTATTTGATTTTTATTATTCCGACGTTTTGATCACTTTAGAGTGACCTTGATCACGGAAGACAAATACACTGTCTTTGTGTTTGGACTCTTGACATCCTTATAGTCGGTGATAAATTACCGCGATTAAAACCCATAAAACGTAGTTTTATTATTATATATCTATACTTTTTTTACCGGTTTCGCAATTATTCTATGAAATTCTAATCAATATAAGTTACTGGGCAGGTGATGACTGGAATTTCAAGATTTGCTATACGCAATTAAAATCTGGGTATTTTTTAAAGGTTCCGTGCGTCCCATAATAAACCGAATGCTTTAAGAATATTACAGGGTTTGCATGTCCATCTGTCAACTTAAAACTATTGACTGGACAAGGGAACTGGATGCTTCAACTAGCTTACAGACAGTATAAAAATTGTACAAACGTAAAACTCACAGATTTAATAAACAACCAAAAACAGTAAGTTTACATAATTTCTCTATCTATCCATTAACAAATAGTTTTGTGTCATCACATGACTCAACGTTTTGTGGTGTGCCGCTAATAAATAATTATTTAATAGTCGCAGTGCTATTTCTTGTTTCAATTCAAACGTGTCCCAGTTTTACGTGGAGATGAAATATAGAGAAAAATATTTCGCAATTGGCGTTAATTTAACGTCTGTGTCAGACACGACGGACGTGGATTTGAAGCGGTCGCGGCCCCACAAAACCACACTGGTTGAACCAATTATATTCACGATTTTCAAATTAGGATGCTACTGCGCGTTTTCGAAGAGCATTCTGCATGTAATTTGAATAGGCTCCAGTTTTTTTGTAAGTCAATGAGCATGATTGGCTACCGTTTGTATGAAAGTTACTTGATTGTTTAAAATAGCAACCTACTTGTCTATTTAAGTTATAAATTAAAACAGGATGTGGACGCCATAGATACACGGTCATTTATAATGCGAGCGTGACAAACAATATTTCAAATAACATCCCTCTTCGAGCTGTGACATGTATTTATGAAGTGAAATGTATCATCCAGAAATAGTGTAGTATTTTAACAAAAACAGTAGGACAAGCAGAGTGAATCCAGTTATGGTTCGACGAATTGAAACAGCTGTGCATCGAAAATATTATTCCAGAATAATCCGCTTGCACTGCTCATTCATTACACATTTGGCCAGTTTGTTAGTAGTTACGGACTAGGTGTGCTAGCAAACAATCAGCCACCGGGAAGATAATTAACCGCGAAATTAGCCGAAGACAGCTAGGCGTCTTACTTCTAAAGCCCGCGCTGCATTACGCCCCGCAATAATAACATACCTCGACGTGTAGACGCGAGGCGATAAAGAAAAAAGTTGGCACGCCTCATTCCCACACGTCGTCAAGTAAATACGCGATTGATATCGCATTACGACTAATGTCAGGACCTGAAAAAAAAACAAACACAGACAGGGGAAATCGTTCAAATCGCGGTGAAAGCGCCTGCGGTGGAGTCGACAATTGCCAGATGGTAATGATCGTAATGACAACAGTAATGATGCAGCCGGAGAGTGCACTCGTCTGCAAAACGCGCAGGCGCGATTAGATAGTTTCCAAAACAATTTTACAATGAATGCAGGCGCTCGCTGTGAACGCTCACGCTCTGATTTGCATATTGCTAGCGAAAGTGTAGCGGGGAATCAGAACGGCCCACATACCATCATGCACTGTAGCAATTAGACATTAATTATGAACACTTAATAAAAGAGTACACAATTACTTCGCTTTATCACGAAATTAGTGTAAAATCTTATTGTAGATATGAGGGCAAACGTGAAGTAAGGTTAAACTTTAAATGAAGTATTAAACTGG
This sequence comes from Dendrolimus houi, assembly GCA_039645545.1. NCBI lineage: Eukaryota > Metazoa > Arthropoda > Insecta > Lepidoptera > Lasiocampidae > Dendrolimus > Dendrolimus houi. Next base: position 5,218,673 of record CM077125.1, read on the forward strand.
CAGTACATGCAGAACGGTGGGATGAAATGTATTATACGATCTTAGAACCGGTCCATGAATATTAGTCGCTCTATTTATTGCGTCGCGCTCCCGATTGTCGTGCGAAAAGATCGCTCGGATCCCCGTGACCAATCGGCTGCTCTCTAATCCACCATCAAGAGGGCGTGCAAATCAACGTCAATGGCTATAAATGCGTTGATAATCGAAACGGCAAACAAATGATTGAGAATTGGTTAACTCAAGAGCGGGGGTAACAAAGTGGGACGGTGGAAAAGTGAAGATTCGTCAAATGCACCACTTACCCAATTCAAGAGAGCGGAACCGATGTCGGCGGAAGCATTGTGTCGTACCGCTCTGCTCTTTCATCCATTGTGAGATGTGTATTAGATAACGCACTCCCTGATGCGAATACAAGACAATGACAATGATTTCACATTCGTGTCTGAATAGTGAAAGCATTATTTTGTGAACATTTAACCATTGGGTTTACGTTTTCAATACATTTCTATAAGGCACGTAAAGATCAATGATCAACGGTTGACACGCAATCTCTGATAGCATCACAAACATGCAAGTTCTATGTTTCATGAAAAGTTTCCTAAAGAACGTTGACGTTAACACAATTTGGTGTGTTCATGTATCTTGGACACACCTACGCTTAAAACGGACTGTATTCTGTTTCTGAAATATACTTGGGAGTTTCACTGGTACTCGTTTATTTCACAGATAGGGTTTCTTAGAATATAATCTGAAGCTACCGTTGCGTGCTTATAAATTATCAGTTTGGTTAGATTTAAGGTAAATATTTGATAAGACAGCTCATAGGTAATCCTACCAGGATCCCATTAGAGTTTCACACTAGAACTGGCGTGGGCGCAACAATGCCACTAACGAGGACCCGATATTATCTGACAGACAGAGGACATTAGTTAATGCTCGAGTACCAACAGGAAAGCGCGCTATATAGATAAGAAAAACCATACAAAAAGATCAGCAGTGGGTCTTACAATGAGAGAATGATGAGTTCTACGGGTGGCTGGTACAAAAGATTGTGAAACGTCATGCGGTGCACAATAGAGAGAGCGACGCGAAGCGTGAGCATCATGCATTACTAATCATAGCAGCATGCGGCTCATAATAAACTCAGACAACCTCGGGCACTTAATGCACCGTGCATACGAAAAATATACCACATTCAAATATGTGTCATTTACACAACGTCGTTTAATACATTTTTTAATGAGCGGAGAACTTTAGATGTCTTTGGTTTTTAATTTATCGAATTCAGTCGTAAATTTGTGTGAGTTAGCAACTAAAATTAAGGTTACTCAATGGATACGCAATCAAAACGTTGTTCTATTAGCATATGTATGTGGGACATGACTCGATTTTTATAGTGGGTTCGTGTTTAATCTGCTTTAAACAAAATAAGAAGTTATAAACAAATATAGATGAAAACGCTCAACATTGATAACAAACAATCTTCGTACAGGAAAATATCCAAAGAGCAAAAGTTGTTTCTGCAATATGTGAAAAACTTTCAAAAACAAACAGCCTTAGTATAGAGATACTTAGAAAATCGAAAACTTGTAGAAAGTTTCTAATTAATAAGGATTAGTTTTGGGAAGAGATCTTATAAACAGATTTAGAAAGCATAGTATACTTTTGTTTTATTTTTTACATAATATAGAACTCAATACATACTGACATTTAGTTATTAGAAAAAAGAGTCTTTGTAACGATAGGTTCGTATTGTTTGTAAAAAATAGAGAATATTTTTTGTTGTTACACATAGTCATAAAAGCGTTTCACAATATTTGTTCTTGTATAAGAAAAAGATTTTCTACAAAATTTATGGGACGAGTACGACGCAGTGATTTTAAAAGTCTATTTTAAACAGCACGCTTCCTGGCACTTCTCACGGCGCTTTTAAGATAAAGCAAGCGCTAATGTAAATTTGAGCGACTGCAAAATGGCATGCAGATGCGATGTTAAGGAGTTTCGAAAAATAACAAAATACTTTAGGAGACTGATACTTTGGTGATAAAAATTGAAATTGAATGTTTTTACAGGATGTTTATTTTTTAATGTGCAAATTCTGCCACACATATTCTTGTTATGCCCTCTTTGTTAAGCTAGTTGTAAAGTTCCATAAAGCTACATTAAAGTAAATATTGGAAGACATTAAAACCATTATTCTATTAACCACTACACTATTTAGGGACTCGGTACAGGGGGTAGGCGTGATCTAGCTAAACATTCCAACTCTCTTTTTCTTAATACATCAACCTTTTGAGAGAAAGAATCCGAAAATGTAGTGACTTCTTCTAAGTTGTTCCTTCACTGCTGAGGATTAAGTTGGATTCGAGGAAATAATTGTTCTCCTCTACCACGGTCGGTGTTGGAGAACGATAGAGGGCTGATTTTATTGGCATATCCAGCTGGTTAGTAAACTGGTCGATCCACCTATTGGGAGATCTCTACCACAAGTTTCAATTTTATCAGTGATCAGAAATCTTTCCATATTGCCTGAGTTCTTTCGGGCGGTCAGAGAAGTGTAATAATCGCTATAATAAATACTGCTTCATTTCTCTAACCCCGCGTTTACATTATGTCCACTTCTATGCCAGCAAACAGGATAGTGGCGAGGAGAGCTGAAAGTGCGAATGTCCTATATTCAACATATTATGTTGAGTTTACATACACGCTGCCCATTACATTCTTCACTTTTCTGCTTGCTGCCGTGCGCTTAACGAAAACAAGGGGTATGACATTCTCATTCACAATATATTTATAAATAGGATATACCCGCGACTTCGTCCACGCTTGACTTGAAATTCCCGAGACGTAAAGTATCACAGCATTTAAAAAAGAATGTAAGGTATCTTTTAGTGAAAACTGTGTCGAAATAAGCAAATTTTTATGCACCCGAACAAGTACAAACCGCTCCCGGGAAAATTCTCGCAGGAATCTCGGAATAAAAAGTATGACACATTTTATTACATAAAATTTGCTATCGTTCATTGAAAAAATGACATAGGAATTCGATTTTTTTTAACTGGCCATTTTAAATCGTTCTCAGAAAAATTACCGCGGGATTCCCAGGATAAACAGTAATGAAAATTTTAAGTCGCTTTCGCTGATCGATAGCAAAGTCTAAGACTTTGCTATCGATCAGCGAAAACCGCATCGAAATCGGCTCAGTAGTTTTAACGTGCATCCCGAACAAACAGACAAGAAATCTAAAAAAATGCATCGTGTTCTCCGTCGTATATATATTCCAGTTGTTTTTTTAAAAAAAGCTTTAATGTACAGACACAGACATGGCATGTTTAGAATTTTATAATATTAGATAGACTATAGAATAGAATGTAGTGTATAGTATTTGCCGCTATCGAGTACAGGCAACTACAAAATATTTCTCAATACATTATAGTCATAAATCAGTTACCCGTCGTGGTCTCGAGTGGGATGATACATTGCAAGAGGTCGTAATTCAATACATCTATTGCAATACAATTACCTCTATGACGTATAATTCACAATAATTAGTTATGTTCGTATATTTATTTGTCGCATACGTCGTATAAAACATTTCGAAATGCTCTTAAGATGGATAATTTGTTATACTGCAATTTTTATCTGATAATAATTGCAATAGAGATTAATTGGTTTTCTAAGTTCAAGTAGTTTGTAAAAACAGCATAGATGTTTAATGTTCTACAAAATGCAATTTTGTGTGTGAAACTAATTTTGCCGAATAAGAAAGTATTTAAAATGTTAAGCTATATGGACTAACAAAATAATATAATTGTTGTGTTATTTGAACTATTCGAGAAATAACAACATTCTCATGGAAAATAATCATACGCATATAGTACAAAATGTTATGATTAGGTCATAACATGCGGTTTGGTCGATTAAACTGCAGACTCGCATCCCGCGGAGAATATCCCATTTTTAAATTGTAAATGTAATGATATGTAGGTATATCTATTATGTTTATTAAAAAAATGTTTGAAATGAATAAACTACTGAACGGATTGAAATGAAACTCCACACAGAGCTAGCTGGTATCCCGGGGCGTGACTTAGGATACTTTTTAGCCCGATAAATGACATAGTTTCCGTGGGATAGACGAAAACAACCAAAAAGATAACGCTGCGATCGAATTTTTTATGGAAACTACTGAATGTATATGAATGAAACTCGACATAGCGCTGGTTTATAGCCCGAGTTAAATTAGGATACATTTTATCCCAATAAATGACGTCGTTTCTTTAGAATGGACGAATTAGCAAAAACAAATACCTACGTTGTCGTAAATAACATGAAATTCCTTGTATTACTTCAAATCAAGTTGGCTTCGACTCACCTATATGTTTTGCCGGGCAGTTATCTAGAATTCTAGACTATAGGACTTAGTTTATTGTTATTATTATATGTAAAAAGCCGAATTAAGTTTTTATGTAAGGAAAATAAAGCTACTGCCTAGGGTTCGACACGCGGCGTAGCCGCTGGGCAAATTCTAGTATTGTATAAATATGTATTTAATAGAACTTCCTTAAGTTTTTGCGACTAGTACACCTAATAAAACTACGTTCTATCTATCACGGCCACTAAAAAGTGGAAACGTTGGAATAATAAAAGTTAAATAAAATACAGTGTTTAAAACCTTTAAAATGTGGTTTTATTACATGTATTTAATCTTAATTAGTTCATTTTCGAAGCTGTGAAGAAGCTAAAAACAAACCCATTTTCACATTTACTTATATGTTAATTTGGATTAGCGCAGAGTTAATTATTACTTTTTTATGTGTATAAATTCTTTAATAATGAAAAATAATTTACTTCTATTTACAAAGATTTCTTACGATCTAATTTGCAAGTCCGTACGGAAACAACGGAAGATCTCTTAGGCAACACGCTCCAGATACATCGGCTTTGCCGGCATAGTCAGTTATTTATTTTTTATACTATCTATGGTTACTGTAAATCATCAGTTTCAAGTAAAAAGATGCATCTGATAAGTACATATCGGTCGATGTAATTACTGGCGCATAACTTGAATTAGTTGCGATTGGATTGCGAGGTTGCGGAGTTACTACGGCTTTAATAAAGTGGGTGCTGCGTTGTTGACGTTTATGCCCATTATGGCATCATCTCATTTGCCACACCAGTCAAAAAGAGACGACAGTAAACTATCGAACCGTCAACAAAGTCAGACAGCTCCGTATACGTGATATCTATCAAGGAGAATCACTGTCCAAATGCATATCGAACCGCGTATTGTTTTATGTTCGTTGTCAAAAGTAATCTTATACTAATAAATAAAGCTGAAGAGTTTGTTTGCTTGAACGCGCTAATCTCAGAAGTACTGGTCTGATTTGAAAAATTCAGTGTTAGATAGTCCATTTATCAAGGAAGGCTATAGGCTATAGCTATCATCACGCTAAGGCCAATAGGAGCGGAGCACCAATATTTCAAAATCGGGGATTTTTTTAACTATTCGACGCGGATGAAGTCCCGTGCAGAATCTAGTTCATTATAAAGGTAGCCTAATCAAGGCATAAGTCCCAAGTAATATAATTGATTTACGTTTAATACCGCTGTTTATTTTCGTTCAATCTGCAACCTTCAAGCTTCATGCTACACCCACAACCGCGTAACCATTGGTTTCAATACAATTTGGTTTGTCGACCTAAGGAACTATCTAGAGAAGGCATAGATCTGCCAAATCCGGTACCACTGAGATTCAGTGAACAAGACAGACCAACGCTTAGGCCACGGAATCTGTCAAATAGACATAAAGGGAACTTGAAAACAATAGCTTGACATAACAATCCATCTTGTATTAATACATGTGTAACAAGAATCACTGCTTAATCCCTAGATGCGCGCGCGCATGCCTCTAGAGCGCATTCGCCTCACTTTCACACTTTCACTGGTGCGACGCCCCCGCCGGACCGGGCTCACAGCTCTACGCAATAACACTGTACAACCAATGATGTAAATCTAATCTTGTTATACAAGAAACGTTTAACTATTACTTCGTTGATAGGTTTAGATTTTGTATGAAACTAGGAAATAAAATAAATATAAAATCCTCAAACATTTGTTCCAGCAGGTTTATTTTACAGATACAAGTTAGTCTAGCATGTTATTTCCAATTGCTGTAGTTCATTGTGAACGTTTTTCAATATATCTATTACCATCATTTTATGAAATTAACAAAAAGCTATAAATTATTTTCGTCGAAAATAATTTACAATAAATCGAATAATGTCACCCGCGCAGTCGTGCATTCGTCTACACACAAAAATTTTAAGAACTCAGCGTGAATCGGTTAGATCGATGAGGTGAGTCACGACCTTACCTATAGCGAAAATAAATAATGCTATAATCCCATTTAGATAAGTGAAGATTGAATTTTTTGGAGATACTCTTTATGCGACTGCAGAAAACAAATATTGCGACCGAGTTGTTGTTGGTCGGTATAACAGTACATTCTCGTGATGGCCGAGATAGGTATCATTTGAGAATAGAGAAAAACAAAGATGACGATAAAAGGTACAGGCGGGGACTAGACAATAAGTTATGAAGCGAATGGGAGCAAATAGCAATCAACGGTAAAAATAAACCGCGCGCAACACGGGGTAAGTAAGAACTGTAACGCGTGATGTTCGAAATAATTCCAAACTTTTTATGTATTTAGTTATGCTCATAATCGTCGTCAGCCAATCGCAGTCCACTGCTGGACGTAGGCCTCCCCAAGTCAGCGCCACTCATCTCTATCCTCTGACTTCCTCATACAGCGCCTATCGGCGACCTTGCGCAGGTTGTTAGTCCATTGGCGTCCGACACTAAGTTTACCGAGAGGCGGTCTCCACTTCAGGACTCGTATACTCCATCGGCCATCGGTCCTGCGGCAGATGTGACCGGCCCACTGCTACTTCAACTTGCTAATTTTGCAAGCTATGTCAGTTAACTTGGTTCTCTTACGGATACGCTCATAATGTTGTGGTACAATTAGTATTGCATCTGACTGTGGAATCTGACAATTTGTTATGATGTTTATACGGTAGTCCTACCAAATAAAAGTGCACATGGTATCCACATAGCAAAAAGCGTTGCACTCAAGTGAATGTAAGGAACACGGCTCCCTGAAATGTAGTCGATGTTCACTCGTAACCTTGTTTAGTTCGAAGGCTCTTCATTTAATAAGTATGTTTATTTTTACTGCCGGTTGGTTGCTTCAAGGTCCACTTGTTCGGTTCGACTTGCAAAATGCAAGCATTTAAAACGTCCACGGTGGCTATAACAACAAGTAAAAAAAAAAACCGCGCTGTTATGAGGAAGAGCGTGCAATGAACGGTGCACCAAGGTAATATTGTTGCCGAGACTATTTTAATAATGGCTTCTCGGGAGTCTATAATAATATTATTGGGGTTCGCTTTAGATAGAGAGTACAAATTGCACTATTGCGCTTTATAATTATATATATTTAAAAAAAATGTTCATTAAATGAAAACTACTGGGCCAAATTATGTTAAATTGTTAGGAGACCAAATGGAAACTATTCCGCATCAAACTAAAGAAGAATCACGTAAATCGGATCATAAATCTCAGCGTAATCGGTGTACATACGGAACGGAATTGAAAAAAATTCATGAAAAATGTTCATAAAATGAAAACTACTGAGCCAAACTATGTTAAAGTTTTAGGGGACCAAATGGCAAATATTCCGTATGAAACTACAGAAGAATCACGTAAATCGGATCATAAATCTCAGCGTAATCGGTGTACATACGGAACGGAATTGAAAAAAATTCATGAAAAATGTTCATAAAATGAAAACTACTGAGCCAAACTATGTTAAAGTTTTAGGGGACCAAATGGCAAATATTCCGTATGAAACTACAGAAGAATCACGTAAATCGGATCATAAATCTCAGCGTAGTCGGTTTACATACGGAACAGAATGGATTTTTTTTTAAAGAAAAATGTTTATATAATGAAAACTACTGGGCCAAACGATGTTAAATTTTTAGGGGACCAAACGGTAACTATTCTGCATCGAACTAAAAAAGAATCACGTAAATCAGATCATAAATCTCAGAGTAATAGGTGTACATACATAAAAAAAAAAATATATACCAATCAAGTTGAGAGCCTCCTCCTTTTGGAAGTCGGTTAAAAAGGTAATTGTTTCTGAAGACTTGATAAGCTTCGTCAAGTCTTCTCATCGACCATCCCGCAATGCTTGAAGACATAAATCTTCGAGCAGTGCGTCGTCCCCGTCCTGACCTACGGGGCCGAGACATGGACGCTGACGCCAGGATTGGTCCACAAGTTCCAAGTCGCTCAACGGGCTATGGAACGAGCTATGTTGGGTGTTTCTCTTATAGATAAAATTAGAAATGAGGATATTCGTAAGAGAACCAAGGTAACCGACATAGCTCGCAAAATTTGCAACATGAAGTGGCAGTGGGCCGGTCACGTCTGCCGCAGAACCGATGGCCGATGGAGCAGACGAGTATTGGGCCGCCGGTAGGCGCTGGGTGAGGAAGTCCGAGGAACAGGTATGAGTGGCACCGACTTGGGGAGGCCTACGTCCAGCAGTGGCCTGCGAAAGGCTGACGATGTCGAATTGTTTCTGACTGTATGTATAACAGGCCTTACTAATGTTTAATTCCTACATTTACTAATTTGCAATTCTAATTGGTAGCGTAAGATTCATGTACAATAGCGAGAAGCGTGCGTGCTTTAGCACTGAAAAATTTATAAACCGTTACAAATGGGCGACTAAGAATAAAATGAAATGTTTAGAAAGTACCGCGACCATTATATTTTATTATTTTAACTCGTGTTACGCACAGTAAACGCTTTCGTTGCACCTGAATTGAAATCGACTTACAATTATGACGGAAAGCTATAACTTTTTTAAATCAAAACAATTTCAATTTTTACAAATAAAAGAATTTTTACTGTTCTTATTCTCACAAAAACTACTATGTATTTTTGTGACCATAGTTGGATTTAAAGCAAATCAATTTAACAAATGTAAACGCGTAAATGACTTAGTTTGAAAATTTGTCTTCTCTTACTGCTTCCGAAATGAAACGATTATGTATAATGAAATTGATAATGGTATAGTTTCAATAGCAGAGATGATCTATGTAGCTGGAATACAGCAGACAGGCTGATGATAGATGATTAGCGTTGTCTATAGATATTTGAACACAACAACAATGTGCTGCCGGTCTCGAAGGAATTTTACGACACTTTTTTTCGAAAAACTCCATTATCGTAATTCCGCGAGAAAACGTCTAGGATAATAGGATAGTTTTCGCAAAATACAAACCCGAAATAAACGCTAGAGGCACGACGTGGAAAGCCCTAGTTCACAATACATCAGAAAATATAGCAATTGAATTCTAGGGACTTAATTAAATTGTTTAAGATGGGAATATTATGTAAATTACTCTTTTGTGTTAAGGCTCGGCACAAGGACAATAGTGGTATGAATTGGTTAAATACAGATCATTGTGCTGGAACCGACATCAAAGGATCTCTTTGTATATGGAAAACAATAACACACATCTGTTTTATACCGTATGAATGGTATATGTGTCTACTAAATTATCTTACAAGTGCATCGATCGATTCACCGAGCAGTTTTGCAAATGGATCACTAACTAATACTTAAATTTCCTATCGCAACATATTCTTAACTCTTTAAAGGTTTGAGATTAGACTTATCCATCTAATTTTTAATAGAACTTGTAGTTCTGTAAAAGCGCTAAAGAGCAATGTCAAACATACGGAAAGTAGATTTCCCAGTCATTAGAAAATAACTGAAGTGAGTGCAACATTTTGTGATCAATTTTAGAAAGAACCCGCGACTTCGTCCTCTTTGACTTGAAATTCCCGCGGGATTCCCGAGATAAAAAATCACACATTTTATTACATAAAATTCACTATCGCTCAGTGAAAACCGCATCGAAATCAGCTCAGTAGTTTTTATTTACGCGAATTCCGAACAAACAGACAAGAAATCTAAAAAGAATTGCATCGTGTTCACTGTCGTTTATATAGTCTATTACAGATTTTTTTTTAAATAGCTTCAATGTACAGACACGGCCTGTTTAGAATTTTATAATAAACATGTTTTACAGAAATAATTTTGATTACAAACAACTTAAGTTCCTAAATTATCTGAATCATTATCGATTTTGACGGTTTCTTTGGAAGATTAAAAATATTGTTAACTGAAAGAGCGATTAGAGTTTTTTAAGTAACAATTCTATTGTCACTGTTAAGGGACAATCGCATAGCTGTGAGTGCGACAATAACTCCGATTTGTACAATAATAATTTTGATGCAGTAGATGCATTTTAAATTACAAAAGTCAGCTAGTTAATTATGAAAATTGGATGAGTCGGTACTTTGAACAGCAGGGTGGATGGCCGGACGGTGCTAATTGCGTAAGAGGCGTACGTAACGAGCTCTTAATTGGAATGCGCCCCAATTAATGACGGGCTGCGTTCGTACCGAGCCAGTTCATTTCGGAAAATGGAACGGGTGTTTACACGTCGGTTACCGGGTGAATGGCCGCCCGGTGAAAGTTGGGCCGTCGATATGGGTCAGGTGGTCATTTACCCCCCAGGTGACGCCCGATGTCACTAAAAAGAAAACGCCATTGGCAGTGTGAATATGTGTCACGCGGGTTTTTGTTACACCAACCCACTTTGTTGTTTGGACATGGTAATAGATATTTCGAATTTCACTGTAAAAAGTTTTTGAACATAGTATTTTATTAGTTCCTTGCGAAACTTCTAAGGTCACGGCTGTTAAAGTGACTAAACAGTCATACAAAAATGAAAACCAAATTAAAATTGCCCATAAAAACGTTAACTCATAGTTTAAATACAATAATATTAAGCTTTTTGTAATACAAATTAGTCAAATTTTTGATATACATCCAAGACATACATATAAAAAAATCGCACTATTACTTTAATAATCTTATTATAAAAGAACTTAACTGATTTTTTACACTTTCGAAATAATTTAAGTACGAATACTATTATTGCTCAATTTTTAAAAGCGATACATTTATTATACTCTCATATTCAAAAACGTAAAAAACCAAAACAAGAGTTAAGATTGTCATGAAAAAATAAAAATAAAACAGAAACTGCTACCATCTTACATATCAAATTTGAAAACAAATTAAAAAGTGATCTCAAAGATATCTGCTGCAACTAACTTACTACAGTCATTAGTTTAAACATCAGTCATAAGTCCTTTTTACTGTGGACAAAAAAGGCAAACTTATATAAAAACAAACACATTAGGTCATACGAGCAATGTCGTTGTCATGAGCCGGTTGTAATGTAGGCCAAATGAATATAATTGTCGTTTTACTACGTGTCAAATGTGTAATTTCGCGGAATTAGAACGTATTAATGTTACGTGTAGTGGACTTTAGTATCCGTTCTGCTTGAAAGAAAGAAAGAAAAAGATTTATTTAGAACTACAATAAAAACCACTTAACTATTTAAATAAAAACAATAAGTAAATGCAGTCCTAATTGGTCTTAGCTCAGCAAAACCAGCGCGATCTTCCGCTAGGGTCATTAGTGACATACACGGACACAGGCAAATTATAAAAAGATATGAAGTGCACATACAAAAATTAAAAAAAAATTGAAATAGAACGAAAAAAATACCATAACAACAATAACTAAATATTAAAAGACTAAATACATATTATCTTAACATTTAAAAAGAGCGATAGAGAAGAACCTAAATAAATAATACAACATTTAACACACACTGACATGACTAACACAGTTAGGATAGATCAGGTACACACCCTCTACATGTGCACCATCATACAGCACTGGTATCATGAATAAGATCGGCTTGGTGCACTGGATGGTCATGTAAGAACTTTTTCAGTTTGAGTCTAAATTCATGAATTCATTAATCTGCGTAAAAATTGCTGGCTATTTACGAATTTATCATACAAATTCTTTGTACATATGCTATTTTTTCTCTCTTTTTTCTTTCACCTTTTCCCCAATTATTTGTGGTCGGTACAATGTCTTTTCCTGCGCTATTCCTCTATTATGAAATACATCCTCTGTCAGACCACATATCACCATGTCATCCTTCCCACAATCTATTTGCAATGGAGGAAAATCGGTGTGACTTTGATTTTTATAATTTTCTTCCTTTGACGTATTTATAATTTTTATCTTACGTATGAGAAATTAATAACCTTGATTTAAAGTTTGTACTTATATGTTTTAAATACGATTTAACATAGTTTAAAAAGTAATACAATTCTTAAGATTAATAAAAAAATATCATAATAGGTTGGGGAAAAAGTCTTTTCGCATATAGTATGTATGAACTTGTAATAAGATCTCTTTGGCTATACCATTTGTATCTGCCTGGTTTTGGTATCATTAAAAAGTTTTAATTTTAAAGAAGACAATTCCAAATTCAAATTAGGAAAATGTGTGATTTTCATTTATTTTTCTTATTGTTAAAATGAGTGAATCTAATGAAGAAATTCGATACATTTTAAAATTTTACTACAAAAAAGGTAAAAATGTAACAAAAGCCGCGAAATAAATTTGTGATGTTTATGGACCTAATGCAGTATCTGTGAGAGTAGCGCAAATTTGATTTAAGCGTTTTCAATCCGGAAATTTTGATATCAAAGATGCACGTCGCTTTGGTCACCCACCCTCTTACGGACAAAATTGATGCCATTTTTGAAAAAGTGGAGCAAGATCGGCATATTAGTAGTTACGATATAGCTGGAGAACTGGGAATTAACCACAAAACGGTTTTGATGCATTTGAAAAAAGCTGGGTACACAAAAAAGCTCGATATTTGGGTGCCTCATGAGCTCACTGAAAGAAACCTAATGAACCGTGTGCTCATTTGTGATTCTTTATTACGACGTAATGAAACCGGATCATTTTTGAAGCTGATAACTGGTGATAACAAGTGGATCACGTACGACAAGAACGTGCAAAAAAGATCGTGGTCAAAGGCCGGTCAGGGTTCACAGACTGTGGCAAAACCCGGGTTAACTCGCAACAAGGTGATGCTGTGTGTATGGTGGGATTGGAAAGGCATTATTCATTATCAGCTGTTACCTCCAGGCAGGACCATCGATTCTGAATTGTACTGCGAACAACTGATGAGATTAAAGCAAAAAGTTGAGAGAAAGCGGCCGGAAGTAATCAACAGAAGAGGTGTGGTTTTTCACCATGATAACGCTAGACCTCACACATCTTTAGCCACTCAGCAAAAATTACGAGACTTTGGATGGGAGGTGTTAATGCATCCGCCGTATAGTCCTAACCTCGCACCTTCAGATTTTCACCTGTTTCGGTCTCTGCAGAATTCCTTAGGCAGTGTCAGGTTAACATCACGAGAGGACTGCCAAAACCACTTGTCGCAGTTTTTTGATCAGAAGTCCCAAAATTTTTATAGCAATGGGATCATGTCCCTACCTACAAGATGGCAAAAAGTTATCCAACAAAATGGCATCTACATACTTTAGTCAAATGTAAATAAACTTTATAAAAAAACCTTTTGAATTTTTATATAAAATGCGAAGAAACTTTTTCCCCAACCTAATATTTTTTACTTGTATTCAAATTGTGATATACGATATGATACGGGATGCCGAAGCACGCGCGAAGTGGATAAGAAAGGTTACAGAAGTGGACCCCAGGCTCCGAAGCCGACGCACCGAATGCAACAGGGATTTAATGGCTAGGACAATGATGATGAATAAAATTGGTATAAATCGTCTATTATATCTCAAAGGAAGATCTTCCAGTGAGGCTAGTGTAGTTCCTCGCAGGCCTAGGCCCATCTGTTATAGTTGAAAATTCTTATATATTGTTATAAATGGGTCACCTGTAATTGTAAACAAAGCGCAGTTTTATTACCTGCCCGCATCCGACTTCTTTTGTTCACTTTGCGTTTAGAATTAGTAATTAAGATTGTTATTGTACTTGTTTTATGGTAATCATTAGGCAGGTGCGTCGAACTAATTCTAACAAGTTATTTTTTTACCTCGAGGCATATTGTATTTGTATAGAATAAAAGGGATGCCCGAAGGGAGAGATCGGCAGTCAAGCGAGGATTACGATACGAGCAAGACGTACATTCGATAAGCGATATAGTGACGGAATTTAAGCGTGTTATTGAATTGTGCAGTTTATACCAGTAGTGTCTAGTTATATATATACTATATATCATGTTATGTTTGTGTAATTCTAATAAATTCTATAGTAATTCCAACGGCATTTTAATTCGAGTCCCACACTCGTAACAATATTCTTTGTATGTTTCGGGAAACACTTATGACCTCAATTATTGCACAGCGCCATCTATTGGCTTGTAAATGTTCCACTACAATACCAATAATCTTAATGTCATCCTTTACACAATTCGTCCATCCCTTTATATGCCTTTATTGTTGTTTCTATCAATTTTCCATTTTAACATGCTTTTTGTTACATGATTCCTATTTCTTCTCGTTACTTATGTACTATATCAATATTTCAAAGTGTTATTTATTCTAAACATAATAAGAACTAATTAAATATTTATTACTTTTCAGATGAAGGTTCTCTTATATTACGTCTCGTCTAACGAAGTCAATGTATTTTAATAGGGCTTAATAGTCACGTTTACTCGGAGATTTCAGACTGTTGAATCCGTATCGAGAGTTCATTGAGGGTAAAGGTTTATAAAACAGTTAAAGACAAAAGCACCGTTAAAATACAATTAATTCATTTGTTTAACAAGAATGATCAAATTAATTAAACTCAATCTGTTTTATTGTGTAACATCTTTTGTTCGGGATACAACACTGTTGTTGTCTCTATACTAAATCTTTATTTAAGTACCTAATCTATCTATATTAATAGATTAATGTGAAAATGAATTAGTGTGTATATTTTTTGTATTTGTTTGTTCTCTCTTCTCGCGTGTTCGATGAGGATGGATTTTCATGTTTTGGCAATGGAAAAGAACATAGAATCATTTTTACCTCGTAAAATATGAGATTCATATGGGTAAAGCCAAGGGGAAATTCCCAGTAACATATTATCGGCCATTGTAATTTAAAACCATTTGAAATGTTATTTTGAAGGCAGGTAATTAGAATGTAACGCGGTTGAAATAGTAACCATTTGTCGCTGCTGTGATATGATACGTCCCGCGGCTGGTTATCATGTATGTATGTACTTTTTAAATGCAGTTTTTAATGTTACGGCAATTATTCTATCAATCTCTTATATGTAAATGGAAAGGAAAAACAAATATTCACATTAGTGGATACATCTATCTAAAATTCCAAATGCAATCACTTGGGCCTCATGCGGCGTCATTTAAAGAGTTGATTAACATAATACTAATGGTAATTATACTCCCTGTCCGTTTTTGGTTCCGTCGACCGTGAACGTAAGAAGTTATGGTCAGACCTCGCCGGTCGAGCTTGAAAAGACGATGTGTATTTATTGAATGTTACAACTGAATTGTTTTAATTTAAACACCTTCACCTAAATTACCATCGGTTCTATTAAGTTCGCTTCTTTGGTGAACGGGTAAATGTGTTATGCGTGCAGACTGCAGATATTTAAAATGTGTATCGTAACCACTTTATATATGTTAACTGTTTCAGTTTACTAGAAATTGTTTGTAGTGGGTAAATAGATTGCAGTAAGAGTGTGCTCATAATATTAATATTACAAACTAGGTTAAGCCCGCGTTTTCGGCCACGTTTGACTCGATATTCCCGTAAGGGTTATTTTTTACTGCATGAGTTCAGCAGACAGACAGACTGCCCACCTAATGGTAAGCGGTTACCATCGCCTGTGGGCATTTGTATGTAACACCAAAGTCGTTACAAACGCGCTGCTGCTCTCTCGAGGGAGTCTGGATTCTGGCCACTAATGCCGAAACACAACTTAAGGTTGTTATGGCGGCATAGCGGCATACTCTAGACTAGGAGTGGTAGCCACCCAGGCGGGTAGATACCCTACCTGGATTCCCGGGAGACAAAGTACCGAAGCATTTAAAAAAGAATGTAAGCTATCGTTTTAGTGAAAACTGTGTCGGAATAAGCAAATTTTTATGCACCTGAACAACTACAAACTGCTCCCGGGAAAATTCCCACGGGATTCCCGGGATAAAAAATATCACACATTTTCTTATAAAAAATTTGCTATCGATCAGTGAAAAAATCACATTGGAATTAGAGTTTTTAAATCATGCCCAGAAAAGTTCTCGTGGGATTCCCAGGAGTGAGTGTGTGTGCGTGTGTGTGTGTGTGTGTGATAAATAGTTACACCAAGAGCCCGATAGTGGTTTGCCATTGAATTTTATTTATTCGTTATGGTTTTGTCATGCATTTTGACACTTTTAACAGAAATGGTTTTAGCCGCATAGGATTTAGCTAGAATAATGGTGACAAAAGGACCTTTATTTTTAGAGTCTGTATTACGAGTCAATTTGTAGAAAAGAATCAACTGAAGTTACAAAAAGACAAATTCTCAAAGAAAAATGAATATTATTACAAATTTTAATTGCTTGTCTATTTAAACTAAATGTAAATTCGGAAAATTAAACTAATACTCTATTTCGTACGCATCTCATCCATTTAAAGAGGCTTTTTAATTTCACCGGATGTTATTCAAAGCCCTAATATACAGACGAGCATTGTTCGTCCAATCAACAATATGACGAAAAAACGAAATCCCTGGAAATGAATTTTTATTTTCTTAATTTCGAGGTATATTACGTAACCGCTGTGTACGCCTCACTCGTACAAGGGCCTCAAGGACATCCAACTTTCACCTCCCACGGTCCTACGAGAGAAAGCAAGCGTTTTCTAGCGAGTTTTTCTTACTCCGGCCCCTTTCACAAAAAAAAACGAGAAGGGAAAGGCAACGTCAAGGACAGTGACTAAGAAAACAAAACGCAATAGGCCTAAGACCTCTTTGTGTTGCCTTGATCTCTAATAGGTTGTTTAAGTGAAGTTTTATTGTCTTGCCTTGTTCTCATTTAGAATGTCGTAGAATGTTGTGTGGATTCTGAAAACAATTTTCAATCAAAGAGTATAATGTGTCATATGCCCAAAACCATATACATAGACGTAAAATATAACGAATCTAGTTTGATTAGTGCGACTTTTTTTACTATACGATCACGTTCAAGTTAACGCAATTTTGTATGGGAATGACTTAACACCGTCTCGTAAACGTAAGGGAAACATAAATTGTGTCATACAAAATTGCGTTAACTTCAACGTGATCGAGTAGTAAAAAATCTCGCACTTACGCACTCTGGTATAAATTTTTATGAGAGCCTTACTTTTATCTCCATAGCGGCCATCCATATTCTAGAAGAATATCTCAAACTAAGTGTTCATGTAGAAATAGATATGTACTTGACATGATAATCTGTACAAATTAAAAATTAATCGAATACATTAGGCGCTAGGCAGATCATGCGACTTTTTAATTTTACCAATAAAAATAACAAACATCGGTTTTACATAAATATTAATGCAAGTTACAAGCCTTAATCAAATATTGTATTAGAATTTTGGATTAATTGATAAACATAACAGATTTGTTAAAAATGGAAAATACGCCACGAATTGCCCTAAATTCTAGCTAAATTGCTCACTATAAATCAGACAGTAAAATGATTCGTTTAAATATAATTAATACTATCCATCTTGTAAATGGACTTTCACAGAAATATGATCTACCTCAAGATAAGGGAGTATGAATGAAACTACATAGTTACGCAATTACAGAAATTATATCACGATAGAAAGCTTTAATGAAAGATATTAAAAGAACATGTCGGAATGTAAAGCGTACCTTTGAAGTGAAGACATGCTGATGTTAACTAATTGATCTAAGGATAGATTACAATTATATAGATATAGTGTTGCCACCAAAGGATATATTTCATTTATAAAATTTTGTCCATAATTAATTAACAGCATTAAATATATCTATAGGTAACCAATATGACTCCAGTGAGTTCCCTTACCACTCTTACTATTGTAATAGGAGACTTGAGGCCCAGTAAAAGAAACTGATAATCTCCTAGGATTCCCATCTATGTAGATGACTGGATAGCATCACAGGTTATGTTTTTGTCGTTTTTTTGATATTAAATCTTTTAAAAGATAATGTTTATCAAATTAGTCAAAAATCGACTTTTATTTTGTTTTTATAACTGAAGTACAGCAGACAGGTTGACGGCCCACCTGACGGAGGGCGGTTACCGTCGCCTATGTTTGCGACACCAGAGATGTCACCAACGCGCTGCCGGCCTCGGGGAAATTTTATGACATCCATTTTAAAGAACTCCATATCGTAGAGCTGTCAGAAAACCTCAGCTGGGAGCTCATTCCAAATACCCACAGTACGCAAGAGAAACATTCTTGAAAAACGTTACGTACATAAGCGAAGTGGCTCGAGGAAATACGGATGAACGCCAAGCCGACGGTGAGCGGTGCGGTGGTAGAAGGAATATGAAATCATTTTCAACAGTTCCTGGGGACACCCCTTAATATAGTCCGTAGAATATGCAGAGAGACGCGAAGTCTCTCCAAAGGTAAAAGTATCCAGGCCGTCTGTGAGTATGGGATCATCGATAACGCGAACTGCTCGACGTTGAATACAGTCCAGGGGGTTAAGCTGGTAGATTGGTGGTCAAACCCACAATGTGAGTAGTAATTCAATTTAATTGGAGTGAAGAATTGGATGGGTTTAGCACTCCCTGCTTCTTGGAGGCAAGTTTTGCCTTGCCTTCAAGATGACCCCTGAAGTTGTACACCGTTCGCAATGTCGACACCACGGATGCCTATACTCTTGGACGTGGCAAGGGGAGTTTCTTGGCACTGAAGCGTATACGCGAAGGAAGTTTTCTTGATTTTTATTTAAATTTCTTTAGAAAATTAAGTTTTAAGTAATAACACAGTATAGAGATAAAGAAGAATAACCCGTGACACCCTATTGCCATCTGATGACCAGTTTATTAATATAGTCACCTACGACAAACATATCAAGTTATTTGTATTAAATAATTATGATTTAACTATGTATCTACCTGTAACTGAATTATAACATAAATAATAATATAAAAATGGGTAATTACAGGCAACCCCGAACATACAAGACATAAAAGGAATTAATAATGTAAATGCATGATTGTAACCGATACTTATCTTGATAAGTAGAATTTATTCATTACATTATATTGATCTCTATCACAGGAAGTTGATTTTAAACGATATATATCTGATCTAATACGTGTTGTAGTGTCAAAAAGTAATAATTAATTAATGTTAGTTATTTAATATAAAAATTATTAGTAAAAAATTTAGATTCCATTATAGACGAAATGAATGATGATGGATTTAAGAGTTTCGTTTTACTGGATGTCGCAAGAGTGAAGCGAGAAATAGTGATAAGATAAAATGTGGTAAAAATTATGTTTGCCAAAATCCGTTACGCGTGCTACAAAGAGCAATAGGGTTAAGTTGATTTGACTGTCAACTACAACCCCTTTAATGGCTTCCTCGGGATAAAGACTCGAAGTCTAAGCGAGCCCAGCGGTTTGGAATGCCCCAGTTAATAAACATTTCAAAGGATACATTTTAAAGTAGTCAAATTGATAATGGAATCAGAGAAATCTCCCGTGCCTAAATGCCAAGTACATCGTTCTGTGTTATGCAACCGCTGAAACAGAGCAGTGCTGAGTATGACATCGTAACACGATTACTTTTCGTCAAGGCTGTAACAAAGTAACATACAGGATGGTAACGAGTTTCGCAAAACGAGGTTACAAACTTACGGAACCGTTTCCAATGAACGTTTCATTTGACCCATTTAATCGGATGCAGATTGCTTCTGTAAAGGGATAATGCTTTTATTGTTTGATTACAAGGAGTTCCTTATTGCTCATAACAATGATACGTATACATTATAAGTTTATAACCCATTATTGTTTACCGAGCACATTAACTCTCTTAAAGGATTGATTGAGGATTAACATATAGGTAATAACACGGCGCTGGCCAGTTAGATTAAATTACTAGACATAACATACATGACTAAAATTTTATAATAACATTATGTTACTTAATCTACTACGATAATATTATGGCATACTGTTAATTTCATAATACCTACCTGGCGAATTCGCATCTGTGGACTTTACTAGAACTATGGGACTGTTTTCATAACACAGTCATGATATAATTTATTTATTACGGCTGTTGATTCTTCTGATGAACTGTATTCAAAATATCTACGATTTGGTCACAGGCGGTATGCCGCGGTCTAATGACACCACTTTTATAATAGTTGTCATACAGCTATTTTGGCTATTTCCTTTCTTACATTTTCGAACCACTTTAAAGGAACTTTTCCGCCTCTTCTTGGGTTATAGATCATCAAATGATACTACACCGAAATTTAATAAAAGTCTTTAGTAGATTTGGCATAATTGTTATACGTTTCATACAGGCTAAGACAACTACGGCTGATTCGGTAAGTGGATTTCTTTTGGTCTTCCCTTCTCTCTTTAACCCATTATCTTTGTTCTTTTCTAGATGTTACGTATACTTCATGTAAAATATGACATAGTACACATACATTGAATTTGAATTCAATATGTAATATAGACTGTACAATATGCAAAATTTCGTTCTTCAACTGGCCGAATCCCTTGGTCACGGATACTTTTTTTCCACGTAGTTTAGCAATTCAGCAAAATTTACCCGAGTAAAAACGCAAAGATCATGTGACAAGCAACACAAAATGTAACCTTTTGTGTGATCAGCACGAAAGCTGCAAGATAAATTTTGCCGAATAAAAACAGCGACGAAAAAGTGCTGAGGCGAAAAAGACATGGCAATTTGTAGACATTTACAAGTCTGAACAGAGAAATATTAGCTCGAATAAAAAGGGAACATGAGAAAATTCACAGAGTTGAAGGTTATGTACTAAGTTAAGAGCATTGTATAAAGATAAGATAATCAAAAGAGCGAAATAGGCGACTTAAGTCCGTCAATTGACCTTGAACTCGTCTCGAGGACTGAAAGAACGACATTTATATTCTCGAAAGATCCTAAAAATACTTACGCAAAACAATCAACAAGAGGACTCAGTAGGCATTTTTATTTCCTTATAAATTCATGTTCAATATACTGTTTTGCATGTGTCCGTTTTTGTACTTAAATGGAAGAAATCAATTAAAACACAACCTTCTAGAACACTTTAAACATCAAGAAGGGCCATTTGCTCATTCATACGAATGAGTCCTCCATATTTAAAATTGGGACGAACCCTGCCTCGGTAACCGGTATTGTCTGTTCCATTATTTATGACTTACTTCCCGGGAGCTTTATCCAGGTGAACTTTGGTTCCGTATCTCGCGGAACTCTTGCATTTTTGAGATAAAACTATCCTAGCTAGCTAGATGTGTTTGTCTAGGTCCATGTTCCCCAGACCATTTTGTCTTATAGGCCCCTTAATCATTTTTACTGCATTCCGTGGTATCTAACCGACTTCAAAAAAGGAGGAAGTTGTCAATTCATCGTGTAAATATATATTTGCGTTGAATTGAGTATTGTTTCTAATTGGCCACATACCAATTCTGTAACTTGAAGTGCAAAAAACACTCACTATCATATTTCATTATTCTATTTATAGAAAATTTAAACTTTCGTCACGACTTGCTGAAATAGAATTCACTATTGTGGACTCCTAATTGCAGCTCGCGAGCCCCCCCCAGATTTTCTTCTCGCTGGAATGGATCCGTTGAAGTTCGATATGGACCCCTACGGGGTCCGTGTGGAACACTATGGGAACCTATAATCTAGATTGTATACCAAAATCGGTTTATATAAAAGACCGTAGAAGACAACAAAGAAACAGAACAAATTAAACTCTTTAGAATTCCGTAGTCATTTTGGAAAAAATGAACCCGCTAAACAATTAACACGCTCGTCTGTCCATATCTTTCATGTCATATTCATTTATCTCCCTATGGCTGGAATTTACCAGATAAGTATATTATGTCACTACACAAGGTTATAGAGAAATCAGGAAAAATTAAAAACTAGGTATCATCTGCCACACACGTAACGGAGTTTTGCAATTTCTTTGCAGTTTATATAGAGGGATCGTTAGTCACGTGTTAAAAATCATCATCTCCTATGTACTTATATTGAAACTTTACTCTTCACCAAATTTAATCCATACAGGTCCAGTAGTTCTTCAAAAATATGGCTATAACATACGCAGAAACAATCGTTCAGACAGACAGACGGACAAAACAATTGTTTGAGGGTTTCGTTTGGACTACGCTACGGTACCCTAAAGAGTGCACACAAAATCATTTAGTAATGTATAATGGAGTGTTTCCCTTCGCGGTGTACGTACTCCTTGTAAAAGAGATCGACTTACCGATATACACGCATGCCGCTTACCTGCAACAACCATAAAATCAATCAACTAAAACGATGAAAAAACATGCTTTTAAATTACTATACAACAACACATGTTAATACAATTAACAGTTCTGTTAACTCGTTGTACGATAAAATTCTTTTTCATTTCTCATATTCTGAAAGTACGCTTGGAGTTGCTTAATCACAGGGATGAAAACACCATGTCCTTGGGAAGCGATTCACTTTGCTGTCAAAAAATTAGAATTTTATTTAGGGTTATGGCTTGGCAGCTAGGCCTTTAAGCCAGATCTTAGATTATAATGTAGTTTCTTCATTTTCTTAAGCCTATGTGAAGCACAGCTGAACTGTAGGTTATCAGCTGGTGCCATTCAACGGAGTTCTTGTGACAACTCAAATGGCCACATTTGACTATACAGTTCATATTTCTGACAAAACACATAATTGCTACTCAAAAACTATCAACATCCTACCACTATTGTTCATTTTAGAGTAATTTTATACATTTTTAGAAAATAAAACTGCACAACACAACATCTCCTTTCAGTTCCCGCCAACATCTCCAAAAAATTTAGAAAACTATGTGAACCATAGATAAATACATGTGTCTCATGTCCCAAATTTTTACACATACTGTTAAATTGCGGCATGAGTTGTAATAAAAAAAATATCAAGAATTTTGTAACATCAATTTATTCTTATAAATTATTTTTACCTTTTTTATTATTTAATTTACATAAATTTGAGCAAAATATTTACTATCATCAGTGGCAACAAAAATACTTACTGGCTGGTAGAATGCCACAGAAAAAAATTACTTGACTTTGCATATATGACATGGATTTAACTTTTCACTTTTTATCTACTTTCCTCATATTCGAAATGAAAATCAAAGTGTTAACCTCGGGTGAAATGCCATCGCTACGCTACTGCTAAACCATCTCGTGCCTAAATATGTCGCTTTCACCTCTCGTGTA
Organism: Dendrolimus houi; assembly: GCA_039645545.1. NCBI lineage: Eukaryota > Metazoa > Arthropoda > Insecta > Lepidoptera > Lasiocampidae > Dendrolimus > Dendrolimus houi. Next base: position 5,242,192 of record CM077125.1, read on the forward strand.
ACAATCTACTATTATTATTTTATTATAATATTTTATTAAATTTTCGCTACTAGTATGCATAATAAAAATATATTTTAAAGGTTTTTAAGCGTAGCAATTTACTTGAATATTTATTATTCCGACATTTCGGCCACTTTTCCACCACCTTTTTGAGGGCCTCTGTGGTTGAGCGGGCTAAGCCTCTGCCGGCTTACCTCACTGCAACGCAGAGGCTCCGGGTTCGATTCCTGGTATTGTAAATTACGGGAACGTATTTTCTCCGTTATTTACTATGGTCTGGGTGTCTGGGGCCGCCAGAATGTTCCGTTGTATATTACCCATAACACAAGCGTAACTTGCTTAATTTGGGGATATACATTGTGTGTGCTTGTCTGCCGATTTATTATTATTTTTATTATTATTATTTTACCACTCACCCATTTTTTTTTAATTTAATATTATTAGAGCAAGGCATGTTACTGAAGAGTTTCTTGCGCCGCTTCTTCTCTTCAAGCCACAACATGTTGGGAAGCGGTGGTAAATTAGATTAGTCTCCCATAGAGTAAATAATAACTATATACAAAATTATTAACTATATACAAAATTATTAACTATAAACAAAATTATTAACATGAACAAGTTGGCGGTAGGCTACATAAAACTTTAACAATAATCATTGACATTTGACATCGTTATCTTCCGTGATCACGGCTTCTGAACAGGGGTGGAAACGTCGGAATAATAAAAATTGAATAAATTACCGCGCATAAAACCGCTAGAACGTAGCTTTGTTATGTAAAATACTTGTATATTATGTTATAATATGTGTAAGTCGTGGTGGCTCAGCGGCTAAATGACTTATTCCAATGTCGTGAGTTCAAAGTTTGGGAAACAGAATGCATAATTAATTAAGTGTTTCTGGTTCAATAAGCATTTTTTTCACTTACTACGAGCTGACGGTAAAGGAAAGCATCGTGAGGAAACTTCCACATCGTGGTTTAATACTAATTAGACAGAGAGGACACAGGAGGCCTGTTTGGTATCTAACTGACTGCACAAGGATATTGTCTTATGTATATTTGTTACGTATTTTTTGTATCAAAATAAATATTCAATTTTTACTAGATCACCGCTGTGTGTAAGCAGACAATCCGCCTTCAATAAATATGCCGGTTATGTACTCCGTTCCTCTGGTATCGGCTCAAACCCTGACATCAAACTGGCGCTAGTTATGTATTACAGGTGTCGTAAAACTATGCTATAATTTTGTGTATTCCTGGGTAGGTCGCTTCTTCTGTACCATACAACAACATTCTATCGTATAAAAGTGGTTTTAATATAAATTTATATTTAAAAGAAATGATTGACAAATCTCTTCACGGTTTAGCACTTGTCAGTAATGTGCCGTCATTATTTAGATGAATGCGATGATGTATTGTGCTCTTTAGAATAAAAGTCAGACAGTTATATGGCTCATTGACGCTTCAAACTAAAATCTTCCAATAACAATCCATACATGTTTTGATTTCTTTACGAATATAGCATTCAATCATGCTATGATAAAAGCAAAGTATATTCCACAAATGTCTTACAATGACACTAATCCGTTCGAATGATACATGTATGGTACGTGTCGTTATGCCGCTATGAAATTGATAAATAATAAGACCCGATCGATCGTACGCCGTACCGAACGACGAGATAGTTTCATAAATATGTAGACAGTTATTGGTCAGTATGTCATATCGATACATCTTAGGCCGTGGGAGCAATACTTTCGCATAATTTTATATTCAAAAGTAATACTGGCACGTTTAGTTATAAACGCAAAACTGCCGTTCGGTCACGCTGTGACAGAGATAAGTGGAGACGAGCTGATTTCATGTACAATTTACATTCCTCATAGAGTTTATCAGCTATTTGTTTTATTGGTTTCTTAGGTTACTAATATGAAAAAATAATTTTAAAAGCAAAGATTTGATTAGTTAATCAAGTGCTTCTACTTAGAAACTTTCGTGCGAAATATAAAAATGTCATTCCATGTTGCTTATAGTAAAAAATTTGGCCTTTTATTTATAACTTATTTAATACCAGTTTTCTTATTTCATAAAGCCTACCCACACCCCAAACTATTACGTCCTTGCTACAGCACTTGTGCCTACATGGTTACCGATTTGTATACTTGCCAATTTATATTAGAACCTTTATCGTTACTGCGCTACCCTTTTGGACCGCAGCCTGATGTCTTCTAATATTATCATAATCTTCCACAATATTTTTATATTTTCTCTTTTTATCCAAATTTGAGTTTCTGAAAATAACTCTCTTCATAAATTTGATAATTTACTTATAGAGTGGATAATAATTGAATAAAGTACAGCCAATTTTTTTTATTGCAGTAGTTCAGCAGACAGGCAGACGGCCCACTTCATAGAAAGCGGTTACCGTCGCCTATGGACATTTGCAACACCAAAGGTACTACAAATGCGCTGCTTCTCTCTTAAGGGAAACTGGAACCTGGTCACTAATGCCGGAACACAACTCAAGGCTGTTATGGCGGCATACTCTAGATCAGGGGTGGTAGCCATCCAGTCGGGCAAATACCCTACTACCTGGCTGTGGGTTCTTTTGTCGCCTCTTACGACAGGCCACCCGGCCGCAGGCAATTGTATTCTTCCTCCGTTCCTGCACGTATAAAATTTACTGAATTATTATGTGACGTTTGACGACGGGATTTACACTTCGCTTAAAATAGCAACTTTAATCTACCTTAATGCGTATCGGTTGTTACTCCAATATATTAATAATAATAGAACACAAACAAGGAAAACCAGAACAAAACTGACCTCAATACAGGTCAACAGGACTTATAGATAAGGTTGAAGTCGATTGATATATTTTCGATCAAAAGGGTCTCCACTCAGCTGATTGTGAGATAAGAATGTTGACATGTATGTACGGTGTTGTTACAAGAATCGTAAAAGATAGAAACAAGTGCATAAGAGTATCTTTGAAAGTTTAAAAATTGAGAGGAACAAGACTAAGGTAGCATGTAATGAGAGGGATGAAAATCACGTGACAAAAAGGATCTTAAAGATCAGACCAAAAAAGAGAAAGATGGATTGTATGTAGGATGACGTGATGATTTGTGATGTGACAGATCACATTTATCAGAAAAGAGGAATATGGAAGGAAAATAATTTTTGTGCCGACCGCAAATGATTAAGAGAAGATGAAAGAAAAGAGGTTCTCTCTCTCTCTCGCAACTTAACTGTCAAGCGTAAATGTAGTAGATACCTATTAAATCAACTATGCGTAATTTGCTAAATTTCACATTTCACAGGGCATGCGTCGCAATAGTGTTACGGCTTGCCAAGGCCGGGCACCCGGAAGGTATTTGCTTAAATCAATGTCACTGCTCAGTAACTTGTTCGGAGAGTTATGTGCGACCATTTACTTTCGTCATATAACAAAGAGCCTTGTATTTGTGTCTATTATTATATCGCCCTATGAGCATCCCATTGCTGGATGTTCTTGTCTTGAACAGGCGTGGCGTGTATACCGTCCATTTCCCAGAAAGAGAAGAGCCGAGCCCAGCAGTGGGATATTTAAAGACACAGCAGCCCATAACGTTACTTCATAAAATATAGTAAAAATTATATTAATGATATTAGTTTTATTAAATGATTCAGCATTCCAGTTATAATATTTTTTTTACATGAATTACCCAAATGCTTTGTTATAAATACAAATTATCTCAGTCAATCATTATATTAGAAGGCAGTAAAGAACAAAGGTATTTGAATCGAGCATTCAAACTAGCCCGCGGCAATAACCTGCCTTAGATACAAACAAACCCGAATATTAACGAGACAATAGTCAACAACATGTCGAGCATTAACACACAAAGAAAATTCCCGTAGAACGAATGAATCACAAGATGTAAGTAACAGACAGACGGATTTGAATGTTGCAACGCGGCCATGTTAACACCATTAGGCTTCGACGTGTAAATGCATCATAGCATTCACTGTATCGTAATACAGGATACTTTAAATTTTAATTTAAGAAAAATCTCTTAGAGAATTATAAGTAAATTTCAAAGATGAGAATAAGGATATTTTATTATATATATGTATGTATATAGAGGAAACTATACTAATATTGGCACCAAAGCGATTGGAACCCTGTCAATTTATTTAGGATACTAAAAATATCTTAATATTTTTTATTTTTGTAGGCATACAACAATATTATTATTACCATTCTATGTTTAAAAAATAAAATAAAACAATAAGATTTCTTAATGTTTTTAATCAATTAATAGGGTGATTATCATTTTACAGGCCCTGAGAGCAATGTTATAGTTTATCCTATGTGATATTAGCGTAATCTAAAGCAAGCAGAGGATTATATAGGCTGTCCCGAAACATAATTTCAAGCAGGTGCTGGGGGAGAAGTACGATTATACCAGTTCTAGTGTCAAGTGAGGTTATACCCTAGTACCACATGTTTAAGTACTGCAACTACAAATTTCCTAATCTAATCGTGGTTTCTTTTGTAACACTATCTTAATAAATAACCAATATAAATCGGGGTCACAAACCACATTTAGACATCTTCAAATTCATGTCTACTCAAGTGAATTTTTTTTTTAACTTGCTTCTCCCCCGCCTCCTGCGCGACGTTGTCCTTCGGGACACCTGATATACTCTATGTTATTCAACAGACAAACATATTAGTTAATTAAAACCAAGCGTTATTTGCCGGTCCTCCCGGCAATACTAAAGGAGCCATCCTGCAGGCGCGCATCTGCCAGGATCGCCGCGCTGTCTTTGTTGTTTTCCGCGTGACCCAGACATAGGGCAAAACAAGGAACAACAGAGTAGTTTAATTGCTGGCCCGTCATTCGCCGTGAACCCCATATTACCACGCTGTCTCTCTGAACACTGATGGGGAGTACATAAAGCATTTCCATCTCTCAACAAAAAACAATTTTATGAATAACATACATAGACACCTTTGCAGCCACCCAGAGCAAAGTAAATAAGATAACGTATTTATTGAATTTTATCTTACCAATCGAAGCCATAGTATCCAAGTCCTAGAATATAAGATATTTTAAAAAATTTTGAATTGGGTGTTTCGACAAATTTTAAGTAAATTCTAAAATAATGCTTATAAAAACAGCGTACATAAAATATCTTCCTATTAACTTGTTACAAAAGGTAAAACTAATATATTACATCATTTTAATTACCTGCTATTGAAGATTAACGGTCTTATTCATATTGAGTTAGAATAAGTTTGTAGGCTTCTTTAAGGTTCTTAACAATTTGTATGATGATAAAAAGAATATAAATTGCATGATATTAGTAAATATCTCTGTTTATTTGACTGCCAAGTGACGCCTTACAGATTTATTTGTTCAGGACTCGTGCAACAAAGTGCAGTATTTTAAAAATACATATATCTTGATCTACTGTTAAATATGCATGTAATGGTCGCATTTACATAAATAATTATCGATGGACGTAAAGCATTACTGTGACAAGTTAATCGTGTTAATTGAAAGACACTATCGCACATCGAGATAATGCTAGTTGCTTGTTGGGTGCTAAATTAAATTGTTAGTAACGGTTTATAAAGTGGTAGCCTTATCTTTAGAAAACATCCCTACTGCTGCTACTTTGTCAATTTTAAACACACACACACACTATATTTCACACTATATCTTTATAAATTATAGCCTATGTGGTATTCTGATGTGTAAGCTATATTATTGTAAAGTTTCATCAAAATCCATTCAGCAGTTTTTGCATGAAAGAGTAACAAACATACATTCTTACAAGCTTTCGCGTTTATAATATTAGTGGGATAGTAGGATAAAATCTGATAGGTCGTATTAAAATAAGTATTTCCAATTTAATTAATTTCTCTCTACGTTTGCAAAGGTTTAAAAAAGTAAAATATATTATGTTGTATCCCTAACATTATAATTACGAGATTAAGGGTAGACGTTACAGACTAAGATAATAATATATGTGATCCGTTTGTTATGAAAATCGTGTATGCCTTAATGAAAAAAAAAAAACAATGAACGAAAAATTTATATATATATATATATCAATCAGTGTTGATATGTACTAAAAAACAAAATTGGTGTTGAAAGCATCACACAGTCCGTTAATATAAGTTATTTGGTTGCATCGTACATTATTACTGTACTTAACATCTCTTGGAATTTAATTTTTAAATCATAACATAAGCATATGAAATAAATCGTTGACTCGAGGAGCAATGGTGGTACTAAATGAAACAATATCAGCCCATTAATAACCTATTGCGGGCCAGGCGCCTCGCTATGCAAGGGTATTGACATTTAACCCTTCGCGGTTTTTTGATGCGGGTATGGCAGGTCTTACCCCGTTACTAAACATCAAAATATACTTCTTTTTAACTGCCATTCAATTAGTGTGAAAAATATAAATGCCTTCAACAGCTTTGTGAAGGAGCACTATCTAACTGTATAACGTGTTTATTATTTAATAATAATAATAATAATCGGCAGACAAAATCACATATTGTATATCCCCAAATTAAGCATGTTATGCTTGTGTTATGGGTAATATACAACGTACCACTCTGGGGCCGATCCCAGACACCCAGACCATAGTAAATAACGGAGAAAATACGTTTCCGAAATTTACTATACCAGGAATCAAACCCGGAGCCTCTGCGTTGCAATGAAGTAGACCGGCAACGGCTTAGCCCGCTCAACCACAGAGGCCGTATTTGTCGTGTATAAATATATATACATATATATTTATAGCTATATATAATAATTATGTTTTATTATTATCTCGTTTACCATAACTGCACGCTAACGCTGTGTTTGCAATTAGATCTTGACCATCCAAAGGTTGCCTAGAAGAAATTGCTTTAAGCAATAAGGCCTGTACCTTATAGTATTTAAGTTTATAGTGAGAAAATGCTGAGACTGGGTCCAATTTAGGACTTATTTTGGTTCTATTTCTATTTATATTATAGTTTTTGTCCTAAATAAAATATTTTTGTTTCTTCTTTCTTTCTAGTATATTTTTTCTCTGTCATGTTGATGTACAATATTATATATATATATTATAATATCAGCCCATAAATGTCCCACTGCTGGGCTCGGGCCTCCCACTATAGGGGAACGGACAGTCCGCCACGCATGTCCAAGGCGGCTTGGTAGGTTTGCGAAATCGGTTATCTCGATGTGCAGGTTGCATCACGATGTTTTCCTTCACCGTTATTAGCAAGTGGTTATTGTAACAATATGCACATTAGGATAGAAAACTGCTTAAGTGGTGCATGCGTTCCGGCCAGGATCGAACCCGCGCCCTGTGAGTTTGGGGCGCGTGCGTTAGCCATTACACTACCACGACTTCTTCTTCACGATTGATGTACAATAAAGAGTATTTATTATATAAAATTGATGTAAGAATGTAATAATTGGAGATGTGAGAGGAGGAAGAAGACATGTTACAAGTGGTAAAGATTCAGAAAATAAATAATAGGATTGCGTTTGATTTTCATTTTATAAATACATATATTCCCATAGAGGTAGGTAAACACGATGGATCTCTACTTGATACGATCCTGGTATCAAGCAACAACCTTTCGCCTAATTGACTTTCAATGATCTCCTTATACATACATATTTATTTGAAATGCTTTTTTTATCTGTTAAGCCTATCATTTTGTATTTGTGTTCTTAAAATTTTGTTATTAATAAACTTGGGTTCCAATACATTCGCTTTTAGGTCTAATATGGTTTGAAAACACATTAATTACATTTTATGTTTCTATATAGTATTAATATTATATATATAACATTACTATGTTTAATATATTTAATCATGTGTATATAAATCTATACGTATATTTATATAATCCTTATTAATATTATAAATGCGAAAGTAACTCTGTCTGTCTTTTCCGTTTTCACGGAAAAACTACGGGACCGTTTTGGCTAAAGCTCAGTATATATATATTCAATGCTGAGGATGAACATAGGATACTTTTATCCCGAAGAATGGGACAGTTCCGGGGATAAAAATATATTGTCTCTGTGTTTGTTATTTTTTTATGGAAAGACTTTTGGACCGATTTGGCTGAAACTCGGTACATAAGTAATTTTAATACCAAGGGTGGCCAAGGGATACTTTTCATTCTGTATAATGGGATAGTTTTTGGGATAGATTTATGTAAAGGTTATCCCGGAAACTAGGATAGATTTAATGATTTTGTCCACTTGGTTCACTTGGTCCATTTCGTCCATGTTGTCTATTTTGTCATTTTTGACAAGTTTTGTCATTTATGTAGTTTACAGATAGACGGGGGATGGTATTGGTTGAGATGTAAAATGAAGTGAATCTTCGCGGGGCAATTACATAAAAAATTAATACAATGTAACCTGTATCGCCTGCTCTTTAAACAAGAAAAACGCACTAGAGGTTGACCGGCGGCGCTACCGCGGGGTAAACTCTAGTAATATTAATATATCAAATATGTAACATTTTTGAAATATTGTGCAGCAAACCCTGCCCTAGCTTTTGTGCCATATTTCTCTCTCCATCCCAAGGTTGTCTGGAAGAGATCACTGTCAGCGATAAGACCGCCATTTGTACCCAATTCTAAGCTGTTTTTGTGTATTATGTCAGTAATTTTATTGTACAATAACATATACTTTATTGTACAATAAAATTACTACATTTTATTTATTTCTTTGAAGAAAATTTTCTTATTTAATTCTAGACACCTTAACCTACGCACAGTAAAATTTCTGTTATTTTTCGAAGTATAAGATATTTATTGCTCGTTTCGAGTAAAGCGACAAAATAAATAATATCATTCATATGTGTATAAATCGCATCACATTATTGTCTACGCTCAATGCGCCAAGCTATCTCTACTATACCGCTGACCGCTCAAGATCCTTGCCGGTAATTATACATAATTCATAATAAATTAGAAGGAATATGATATACTAATACATAAAAAAATTAGTTATTTCACTATTTACTGAGATTACTCAACACATGGAAAGTCATCAACAGCCACCGTGACAAATTATACCAATTTCATAGACATTGCTAATGTAGGAAGAAGTATCAACAGTATTAATTCAATTAATATTTATGTATGTAATTCCATATTTTACTGTTATAATTCTGTAATTAACTGTAAATTTCCCACTTATACACTTTATTAGGCTTCATCAAATCAGAGAAAACATGCCAGTGATTGCATTACTCGTAAACATTGTAGCAAATTGCAAACGTACGCGACAAAGCAATGGTAGGAATTATGTAGTGTCATTTTCCTAGTTTCTTCAATTTGCGTGTCCGGGAGACCAGCTTTGAATTGAGGCTTTCAAATACAAGTAGTCGTATAATAGCTGAATTTCGGTCGTCGGATAATAACCAAGTGTTTTTTATTTTTGTGTCCAGGTTGTTAGATATTTTAGACTTTTACTGAAGCCGGGTTTATACCTTCCACTCAAAGCCCCAACCTACCTCACTCTCCTGTAACTAGCGTCGAAAACCGCAACAAGTAGAGAAGATATTCCAGTCTTCCGAGAGGAAGATATTTATTTATATAATAAACTTAAAGCAAGGATATTTAAGCTGACAAATATTTATTAATAAATATTAAAGTACAAGAAATAAGTAGTCGATAAATAAGGGGGTTACCAGGCTTATAGTATATCATATTCGCCTAATAGGTATAGGGAACGTGCACGAACTAACATTGACGACTGACGATTCTACATTGAAAATGCAACACAAAATCAAAATATCTATCATTATGTTGGCGATAATTTTGTAGGCGTCCATATGTATTTATATTAAATAAATAACAAAATCATTGCTAGTAATTAATACAATATAGATATTCATTTACCGTTGTAAATGTCCTGTTTGGAAGCATAAAACGATTCTAAATATTAATTGCTTCCTGCAAATCAATAAGTAATAAAAGGAATCAGAACTAGTCTAATTTCGACCCAACGACGACCACAGCCCTGACGTCCAAATTCAGACGTGACTCATCAAATTCATTACATTTCTTTTTTGACAAGGTACAAAGTTCAATAAGAACTTGGAGTTTACGGCTTACAAAAAAAATTTCTATGGATTAATTTTCGACTTGCTTGATAAAAGTTTATTTAAAGGTTAGAACTAAAACCTACAAATTAAGGCATGTTAAAAAGGAGCTGTTTACAGAATATCGTTCGTGTCAGTGCAGCACCTTGTAACTAAATTTTTTGGTGAAGTTTTTTTTTTTCGTCTGCACTGACGACGACGGTATCTGAATAAGAAATCTTGTTAAAAAATTGCAGTAGCCTTGTCAGAGTCGGTGCGTTTGTTCTCTTTGCTATCAATATCGGTGTATCTGTTCGACGCGTGTGAACGACAACACCGGAGTGCATGGTATGAGTAATCTGCCCTCTTAGCATTCACGTTGCAGATACTAAACTTTACCTAAATTATGATTCACTTGCGCTGCAGCCAATACAAATAAATGTATGACACCCGTCAATCGGACCAATCATTTATCATACAGCAAACGGGTTGAATTTATTTTTATTATTCATTTATTAATAGCTATAGGTATGTTAGTCATATATGAATGTAAACAGCCATGAAATTTATATCAATATTAATTTGTGATACTTGTTATCCCGGATAAAATATGAAGTTTCAGCGTGGGGAGATTTATTGTAGACGGCCTCCGTAGTTTCGTAGTCCTTACACTACGCATTAGCCCGCCTAGATCACTAGAAAGCAGATGTTTCGGTTTCGATTTTTGGCAAGGTAAATTTTATAAACGAACTTTCAGTTAATTATTTTGGCGTGGGTGTCTAGGATTAGGATTAGGATAGCATTGTCTGTTGTACATTATCTATAACAGAAGAAGCGAAACTTGCTTAGTTCGGGAACAAATGACATTATGTCTTTGTCTGATGATTTTCTTTTTGTTAAAGTTTTATTTACTTAAAACCAAATATCTAATAGTATTGCTGCTTTTCTGTAGTAATAGCTTCATTATTAAAATCAAACATCAATAAAAAATATCAATTAACCTTAAGTATTGTTACATGCCGTCAAAATTAAGCGCACAGCTGCCTGTTGTAAGCGCAGTCCATTGTCTTCCCGGATTAGGAATTCTTTTATCTTTTGAATTTGTAATTAAGAAGAATATGCTATTGTCTCTTTACTTGTTTTATAACCATCATTAGCGTCGAACTAATCCTTATTGTTATTGTTTTCGACTTTGTGGCCGTTCGCAGGTGTGCAAATTACTATTTCGTAGAAACTCAGTGTGCGCGGCCAATTTCATTGTACTGTGTAGTTAGTATAAGACGATGCCCGAATGGAGGGGCGGGTGGCATTCAAGCAACGACTACGAAGCGAGTAAGACGTTTTCTAGTACTCTCAATTAGCGATATAAACGACGGACTTTGCGCGTTCGAATTGTATTGAATAGTGCAGTGTGAACTGGTTGCATCCAGTTTTATTTGTATTTGTTTTATACGTGTTTGTTCAGTTATAATAAATTCTATAGTAGTTCCAACGGCATTTTTAATTCGAGTCCTGTAGCTCGTAACAGTATTAAAACAATGACCTGAAATAAAAACATAGGTGCAACACGAGTGTTGTTAAACATTACAGTGTCAGCTGAAAGCATATAATTATAAAATACACTGGTTACGCAGATGCCAAAAAGGGTTAAAAACAATAATAACCTCATATAAAAGATCTTCTATTGAAATAAGCACTGTAATATTTTCGTGTGTCGCGTATAAGGGTTATAACACGTTCAAAACGTTCTGTTTCTAAATGATAATAATAAACCTATCCCTAAAGTACTATTATAAATTTTCAAAAATAAGGGTAACCCGGTATTTATAATAATTATGCGAAAAGGAAATTGAACACTTAGGAATTCCCCACATTTAACGACGCGGAATGTAGGGAGTGGTGACCACCACACCCAGCACAGTTTACAAAGTGGCACACACAAAATTTACTTACCTACGTAAGCAAGTATAGATAACTATAAATAGGTATTTTTTTGATTATGGTAGAGTTGTCTTGTATAATTAGTAATGAACTGAGTATAGTCTCTTTTCTTTCACCTTCCCAATTATTTGGGGTTGGCACAATACGTCTTTTCCTTATATACTCCTCTATTCTGACATAGATCCCCTGTCAAACCACAAATCATCATATCATCCTTTACACAATCCATCCATCTCTTTTTTGATCTACCTTTACATTTCTACCCATCAGTCTTGTAGTTTACCATTTTTTTTGTCACGTGACTTTCATCCCTCCTCATTACACGCCCATACCACCTTAATCTTCTGCCTCTCAATTTTTCGGTCACGGATGCAACTTTCAAAGATCCCCTTATGTACTCATTTCTCACCTTATCCATTCTTGTAACACCACACACTATCTGTGTGGTGGAGTCGTTTGTGGTCTATCACTTAGTGGCCCAACATTCAGACCCGTATAACATGACCGGTCGTATGACAGATTTATATATCTGACCTTTTAATTGCAGTGGCATTAGATTGTCGCATGTGACACCGGTTACTTGTCTCCACTTTAGCCATGCTACATGAACTGTGCCTACAGTAAGGTTACCTAAATCATAAAAATAAAATTTCGTATATTTGAAAAGAGGTCCAGTATTTCTTGTCTTGTCTAGCGCACACTCATATGCATCGTGCATACGAGTAAGTTCTATGTAAGTATATTAAAGTACATAATACGTATTTATATATATTTCTATAAGCGGGCTAACTGTTATATAAATTTTGAAGTGAGAATATTAAATTATTTCCCTATACACATGTCTGCAATTGAGAGGAAGAAGATTAAGGTTGTATGGGCATGTAATGATGAGGGATGAAAGTCATGTGACAAACAGAATATTGAACTACAAGATGGATGGATGGGTACAAATGTAAAGGTAGACCAAAAAAGAGATGGATGGATTGTGTGAAAGATGATATGATGATTTGTGGTGTGACAGAAGATGTATGTCAGAATAGAGAAGTGTGGAAGAAAAAAACATATTGTGCCGACCCGAAATAATTGGAATAAGGTGAAAGAAAAGAGAGAGTGGGGAGGAGATGGTTAAGTAGTGAAATCATACTCGTTGTTTATGTGCTCTCCTGTCTACCTTTATCTGGTTCATATGCCGGGACCTAAGCGCTTAACATTATATCTAATTCATGAAAAGTCACAGGAAGCCGTGAGGGCCATTTATTTAGGAAAATATCGGCTGTGTCTCGAATGAAGCAAATTCTATGAATTATATAAAACCCATATTCATGTTTTATGACCACTCATAGATGCAAGAGCCCATAAGACACGTTCAATATATAAAATGAACTATTTGTTATTGTTATTATACAATGTCGAATGAAATATAAATAGGTGGTATGGGCATATAATGAGGAGGGATGAAAGTCACGTGACAAAAAGAAGGTTACACTGTAAGATTGCCGGGTACAAATGTAAAGGCAGATCAAAAAAATAAATAGATAGATTGTGTGAAGGATAATATTATGATTTGTGGTGTGACAGAGAACATATGTCAGAATAGACGAGCATGGAAGAAAAATACGTATTGTGCCGACCCCAAAAAATTGGGAGAAGGTGAAACAAAAGATAGAAATAGAAATACATCGAATTGAAATCACAGCAACTATGAGTTAAGGAGAAGAATATCCTGACCATACAAACATTAATTATTATAGATTAAGTTTTTGAGATTTAATTTTTCTTATATCCAGAAACGTGTAATTAACCCAATAATGCATATGCTCTATTTATATGGTTTAAGGTTTAATTATTCCACAAAGAACACACTACAGTTCAACTGAAAAGGAAAATACACTACAATAAATCTACATATTAATACGTGAAGCAAAAACTTTTTCGTAAATAGCGCGGACGGAGGAGTCTGAAATTTCGCACACTTATCTTAATATATATAAACTACGTGTCACGTTGTTTGTCCGCGATGGACTCCTAAACTACTTAACCGATTTTAATCAAATTTGCACACCGTGTGCAATTTGATCCAACTTGAAAGATAGGATAGGTTTCATTTTAATTTATAATATTTTTTTTATTTTACTAAGCCACAGCAACGCGTGGCCGGGTCAGCTAGTAGTTTATATAGAGAAGAAGCGACGAAAGCTAATATTTTTTTAAATTTTGCATAAAAAATACATTAAATCAATAAAAAAAAAACATTACACACACTACTATGTATTTGACACACCCACACACGCATACATACTCTTTTTGTTTATTGTTGCCTTGGCGAAATCTGTGATTATAGAAGTATATAGTCTTTGACATTAATTATTATGGTCGAATTTCGAGCACGGGCGACCACTAGTTTAAATTAATATAACAAACACGTCAAGTATATTATCACGTATATAAAAGCTAACTCAAGAAAATGTCATTATATAATTAACAAGTATTTAATACACTATATACCAAAAATACAATTTGTCTTGTGTTTCTATGCAACATTTAACTTAGTATAATGTGTAGTCGTTTATTGTTATTTTCCGTTTTATACGTAACACTAATAAAAAAAAAATTACCTTACATTACATATATATATTAAGGCAGTACGTTATTTTATAATAATTTAAATCTAAACGGGGTGGTTAAATTAGGGTTGCCAACCCTAAATTTAATAAACTAGGATTTTGAGTTGGGAAAACCAGGACAATTCAGTTTAAAAACAGGACACAGTAATAGAGTTGCAATAATTTAAATAATTATTAATACGTAGTGAAAATAGGTTAAATGAAATTCAAGTAATGATAATAATCATTTTTTTTAATAATAAAAGTATTTGAATAAAATTATACGAGTTGAAACTTCGTCACTCGCGAGCCGTGGGGCCGTCTGTAACGTAAGAATTGTAAAAATGGCGCGCAAATTTTAAAATACACGACCTTATAAGAGCGTTTTAAAAACACAGGACGCTGCTTAAAAACTATCCAGGACATCACAGGACACTACAAAAACTAGGACATGTCCTGGGAAAACAGGACGGTTGGCAACTCTAGTTTAAATGATATCGTGGTGGTATCGACAGTCTGTTACCGTGTTTACAAGCTGGTCTCAGTTCGTGGCCGGCGAGGCACTACTGCTCGCAATTGTGTATGTAACTTTGTCTGTACACTGCATAAAATAAACTACAGAGTAGCAGTTGCGTTACAACATTATCACTAAAACTTGTATCGATAAACTCACACAATAGCATAAAACAGGCACACCAGTCGCCGCACTCAAAATCAGATACTTATTGGTTAATGTTAATTGAAAATTAAATTATACACAATATATTTAATAATCTATTAAAATGTACCTAAACTAAGTACGTTTTATATCCTAAAAATAAAATATACCTATATGCAAGTGAAACTAAAACTAATTACACACCAATAAATAAAAATAAAAATAAATATTATTTTGTAATTATAAAGACGGCCAACTTTGGTCCATCCATTCCTAGGGTCCCGAACAGTTATTTAAAAATCGTATATTTGTTTGTTTGTCTAATTAAGCCCTAACCATTTTTACAAATTTACGGACCTCTTTATCTGCTTATTTGTTATATAATGGTGTTTACTTAGAACACGGAGTATTTTTCACGAGAAATTTGTGTTTAAACTATAAATTACATTATTGTTTTGTATAAATAAGTTAATAGTAATACAAATAACAAAATTTAAAACATTATACAATAAATTACAAAACGAAAAACCAGAAAGTCCCCCCTAACGAAACCTTTTTTACAATAAAAATCTTTTTAGTTTTTTAAGTCTCATTACTATACAAATTGAAAGACAGACAGCATGAACCCGTCTAATTTTGATTATAAGCGCGTCGCGAAAGCAAGAACTGATCCGATCTCCAAACTGTCAAGCGGCGCCACGTTGCTAAGCAATGCCCACGTCATTATCATTCTACTGTAAATGGATACAAAACTGTTTATAATCCACGCATGCGCACAATGCCCTCCGCTGCAGCAACGGTTCGCGAACCGAACCGATAACAACACATCGCTTTATCAAATAGTTCTATCTCGCTCAATCGTTTAACGCACGCATTGGAAGCGAAGAGCACGACCCATCGTCGCACGGCTACAGCAACAAAAAATGAACAACGAGAAACGTGCGATCGAGCTCACGTTGCCGGACGCGGGACGCCATTTTGTGTTCAGTGTAGCGTTCGTACGAACAGGATTATACGTGCGTTTTGTTGCGCTGAAAATGGCAGCAGTAGATACATGGTCAGAAGAGAAATGTATGGAATTGATACATGAATTTAAGGCTAGAACCATATTGTGGGACCCGAGTAATCCATGTTTCTTTAAGAAAAAATTAAAACCAATTGCATGGGATGAAATCGCACAAATGCTCAACACAACAGCTGAAGAATGCAAGCATAAGATGGGCATTTTGATGTCTTCATTTAGACGGGAAAAATCTAAGATTGTGAACAGCTTGAAAAGTAATACCGGTATGTATAATTTACATGAGCAGTAACATAATAATTATTATCTATGAACTAAGGTTTCGCCGCGGAAGATCTTGTACATTTCTGGATAAATGTTTGTGTCCAATATCTATGGATAATTGTGATGTTTTTTCTTTCTTATATATAGATATTTATTGTTTGTTTATTAAGCATACAATTATATTTTTAACTCTTTGTTTCAGATCCATCAAAAGTTTATAAGAGCACGTGGTTTGCATTCGAGGAAATGGCATTCTTAATGGACAGAGCTGCGCTAAAGCAACGTTTAAAGGTAATGTATGTACAATGGACATATATGTGCTATTTGGTCCTACTATCTCCTTCCCATCATCGAAACGCGTGGTGCAACTGATTACTATCAGTAAATGATGGTTATAACACAAAAGCAAAAGAAGCGCTTTGCGTATCCTTTCGTCATGTGCGCCGAAAAAGATTGGGAAAAATCTTTGATGTCTTAAAGAATTTGTGCGGATTTGTGTACCTTTAGCAGAAAATGGTTTAGACCACACTATACCTTAAAACCAGGTAAAATCCTGGTTGAAAGTGACCTACACCACAAAACTATCGTCTAATATGATAAATCTAAGGAGTCCGCATTTTTTGTCCATTTGCCAATAACTAGTTGTGATCCACGGTTTCACCCGAATTAGACAAAAGAGGACGGTTCGCTTGTAAGATCATATAAAATAGGCTAAGTGCGTGTTGGTTCACAAAGTGGTTTTGGAACAGTAAAGACATAATTTACCTCATCAAAAACCTCTGATGTTAGGTATAACATTATCAAAAACTTAGAGATATAAGCTACGTAGACAGAGGGACGGACAAATGTAACGAATTTATAAGGATTCTCTTTGTCATTTGGCTATGGAACCTTAAAAGCAGCATTCTCAAATGTACGATACTCGATTCTGAAATAATTGCAATACAATTTCGAACTTTTGTTATTCATTTAACATTGAGAAATTACGGGGTGGAAACCTTATAATCAGGGATAGGGGATTATGAAACAATATACAAATAGAATAAATAATACAATTCTGGAGATAGAAAAATAGATAAAATGATAGAACTTTATTGCTAATTAAAATAGACACAAGTAAACTAGTTACTACATTTTTAGACCAAATAATAAGCTTTTGTACTTCGATTATAACCTTTAGTATTCATAGATAGTACATCTATAAGACTGTTGGTACTCATTACATAATTTTGACAATTCTAGAGAGCAAACAACCTGGAAGATGACAAAGACGATTTAACGACCAGCGTAAAAAAATCCCTCCTACAATACTACGTGCAAACACCGATGGGAACAAGAAGGAAGAAACAACCTCCAAGCATAAGTAAAATCGTAACAGTAAGGCCCAGTTCACAGTCAACAAACTCTGTCGACTCGAACAGTGTAAAACCAGAAGCGGGTCCCAGTACCCAAGCCCCAGAAGAAAGAGACGAAGAAATAAAATCGTTCATAAACTTTATAGGCAACAAAATGAAGAGATACTCTGATGTAACAAAGAATGCAGTTCAGGAGGAAATATGCGATATCATATTTAAAGCCGATAGGAATTATTACGAAGAAAGATCGAATATGACGAATATCGAAGGAACGCCAAATACGTCGAATTACGAAGACCACTCTACAACCGTCGAATTCGCTACAATTGACTTTAGCCTTGAACCTGCTAATACCGTCGACCCATTAAATAAATTTCTTACAGACAGTAGAATTATACCTAAAACCGAAAAATGCTCAGATAGCGAATAACACGAAATATTACATACACATTCTAATTTCATTGATATTTTAGATTAAGTTAGACGTATATTTTTTAAATACAATACATGATAGTTTTGAATATTGATGAATTTTACTTAATTTTATCTAGCTTAAATACCAGCACTCTTTATATGGCTACGCTCGTGACTTTATATATGGCCGGTTCTTATCTTACCGATCGTCCATTTGCCCTGCCATCGGTTAAAATTTGACAAAGCTCCATAAAAGTAATGTCAAAATTCAACCGGTGGTAGGGCAAGAGAATGAATAGTGATATAGGAACCGGCCAAAAGTCTGTTCTCCAAAGCACGTAAATACCAAATGACACGATAGCTATTCATTCACAAATCTGTGAAAAACAAATATAAAACGTTAAAGTGGCTTTGTATAAATGTTTGTGAATACAAAGTACATTTAACATTTATAAATTATAATAATATTATGTATTAGAAAAACGATAAAACTAAGTCTAACACTAACTATAATACTACTAGCCTGTGGCTTCGCCTACGTTAATGTGGTTGTTGTCAATCCATTTAGATTTGTTTCTATCCCTCAAAAACACTATCGATGATAACCCGTTTCGGGTTATCATGAAAAGATATAACTAACCATGAGAGCAAAACATTATTAACAGTCCATAAACGTCCCATTGCTGGGCTCGATCCCCACACTATTGGGGAACGGAACAACCGTTCCGTAACAACCAATATACCCGTCCAATTCTGTTTGGCAGGTTTGACACATCGGTTGTCTTGATGTACAGGTTTCATCACGAATTTTTCCTGCACCGTTGTTAGCACGTGGTAATTGCACATTAGATCAGAAAACTGACTAAGTGGTGCATGCGTTCCGGCCAGGTTTCGATCCCCCGCCCTTTGAGTTTCGGACGAGAGCAAGACGTTAAAGTTATATTAGTTGTCATTATCGTTGCCATGGCGATGTATTTGTTACTAAATTGCAGCGGTGGCGTCAATTAAACGCGATCTCAGCGCCATCTTTTCGGCTATATTTGGTTTATCCCTCGGAAGAGTACGCTTTTTCTGAACGAAAGGTAATATCTACAATATTATAAAATTGTAAAAGACTAGTCTTTTGTTTGTTAAATTTTTCGTGTTTGTCTGTTTGTTCGAGATTCACGTAAAAACTTTTGGCCGATTTCGTTGTGGTTTTCGCTGATCGATAGTAACTTCCCGGACTTAATATCTGCGGTACTTTATATCCTGAGAATCCTACGCGAATTTTCTTGGGAGAGGTTTCAAGTGGCCAAGTCGAAAAAAATTGATTCCGGTGCGAAATCTTCACTTCTGAATAAAATCTTTTGTAAGACAACGGTTTTACTAAAGATTTTATCCATCCAATAAAAACAAGTTTCAACGAAAATTTCTGGTATTCATGTATTTTCATACTAAAAAATCCATTTACCATGCTGAAAATATCCTTTGATTTTATATTTAGCAAAACAAGTGTAATCTTTGTTACTTGTATCCAACGTGGACAAAGTCGCGGGCAAATGCTAGTAAATAATAATAATGTCTTTTTAAATACCTGTGACAATGCGTATGCATAATTTCGTGACGATCAGTTGAGCAGTTAAACCATGAAAGCGGAACAATCAAACACACTCGCAAACAACAAACATTACGATTTTTTAAATATCTGGAATAAATTGACCGGGTGCCAATGATTGGGTGGGGTGCCAACAATGTTTACCCTATAGATAGACAATACTTTATTGTTCACCACATATACACCCTATATCTTATTATCCTCTTTTTAATGTTAGTTTTAGTTTAAGATCACCAAACTATTTAACGGTGTGTTATATCAATAAAGTCAAAATAAATTTAAACAGTCAAATTTAATAGTATAGTTAAATTTAAAAAATGTCACATTTAGATACAGTTGAAGGGCTACTTGAGTGAAAGATAGAAGTAAAGGTGCAAAACATGATAAAAAATAGATTGAGCTCGTATTGTAGCAGATGACTACGTAATAGACAATTTTTCACGCCAAATCAGGTAATCTAATAAGGCATTAAACCTTGTTGCGGACTATACTTAATATTAACGAATATTTCCTGATAATTAATATTTTTCTTAATATAATTAACATTAAGGCTAATGAAACGGCTCGCAAGGTATTGCATTCCTCGCGTTTACTGTTAAAGAATACGATAGAACAGGGATAACCTGCTTTTAATTTAAAAGGTATAAATCATTTTCTTACTAACACGCTAAGCTTTTGTTATCCGAGACAACTATACTGATTGATATAATGCAATCGTAAAAAGATAAAAACTTATTTTAACAACGTGACCAACATATTCAAATGACAAATTATCTCACGATCATCATCAGTATGCAAATTGACAACACATCGTACAATTAGATTTATTGCGGTCATTAAATATGCAAAGGGTACCTTTGCATCGGAGTTCAGAAATAATTTGTGCATGTATTGAGAAGTCATTATGATATTTATATTATATTCAATAAGAAGATTTCATGAAATCTAATTTTTTTGTTTTCTAGTTTTTAATGTGGCTTGCATAGTTTTATAGATATGTTGCTGGGGACTTTGTTGCGCCGCTTCTTGTCATTTAATAATAAATAATGCTTTGAAATGGTGGTAGACTCATGACTTACAATGAGTAATCTGTAAGGTTCCATTTTAAAATAAATAGTTTAAATAAAACTATTTATTTTAAAAGTTTCATTGTATAATTAAATTTCGAATAGTCTGGCCATAAATACTGTTACAATTAAAAAGAAACAAAATATTACATTTGAATTTGGTGTCATTTTTATAAGATTGTTCATTGTGTTTTCTCATTTTGGCGCCAATACATTGTACAACATTTTGCGATATTAAAATGGAGTGGGGCGATCAAGAGAACCGAATCGCTGTGATTGCATTACACAAAGTAGGTATGGAGCCAAATGCAATTTTTAAAACTCTCCATACGCTTGGTATTAGTCAAATGTTTGTGTACCGGGCTATTAATGGGTACAATGAGACCTCCTCTGTTTGTGACAGAAAAAGATCTGGCCGTTCACGTAGTGTTCGTACGAAAAAGGTGGTCAAAGCAGTAAGGGAAAGAATTCGAAGAAATCCTGTCCGAAAGCAAAAGATTTTACCTCGGAATTGAAGATATCACCTAGAACCATGTCGCATATTTCAAAAGATGACTTAGGACTTGCAGCCTATAAGAGACGCACGCACTGGTCATTTCTTTACTCATAATTTAAAAAAGAATAGGATGGTAAAATCGAAATAACTACTGAAGCGGTACGTAAAGGGAAGTCACAGAAAAATTTTGTTTACGGATGAGAACATTTTTACAATTGAGCAACATTTTAACAAACAAACTGACCGTATTTATGCTCAAAGCTCTAAGGAAGCTTCTGAATTAGTTGACAGAGTGCAACGTGGGCATTATCCGTCTCCAGTGACGGTTTGCTGGGGTGTTAACTATGAAGGAGTGACTGAGCCATATTTTTGTGAAAAAGGTATCAAAACATCGGCACAAGTGTATCAAGATAACATTCTTGAGAAGGTAGTTAAGCCCCTTAACAACACCATGTTCAATAACCAAGAATGGTCCTTCCAGCAAGACTTGGTGCCGGGTTATAAAACTCGGTCCACGCAGTCTTGGTTGGAAACAAACGTTTCGGACTTCATCAGAGCTGAAGACTGGCCGTCTTGTAATCCCGATCTTAATCCGCTGGATTATAATTTATGCTCAGTTTTAGAGAGTACGGCTTGCTCTAAACGCCATGATAATTTGGAGTCCCTAAAACAATCCATACGATTGGCAGTGAAGAATTTTCCCATGGAAAGAGTGCGTGCTTTGCTATTGATAACTGACCTCAAAGTTTAAAGGCCTGTATTGCAGCTAATGGAGACCACTTCGAATAAGCTTTTCATATTTTAAATTGTTTTATATTTATGTATTAAACTAACACACTGTAAAACTTATAAATGTTAATTGCAATAATTTTTTTTCTTCGTTACAATATTTATGCCAAGACTAGGTAAATTATATTATTAAAATCTATACAGATAAATGAAAAATAAATACATTCATTTTCATTTAAAGAAATCTCATCAGGATTATTTTCCCTATCGATGCGCTAGCTTACGATGAAACTTTGTTCGAGCCTTTATTTCTCAAAGTAGCCTTACTGCTCGGCTACGAAAATGAGCACTGACGGGCGATGCGATGAGCGACGCTACGGTGGTCGGCGACGAGTCGTCGCATGCTTCATATATCCTAGTACCTACATTTGTTTATGTCACCAGTCGTCTCGCACTCAGATATCGCTCACAGTGACAAGGTCGTGGCTAGGGCGCTAGTGCCACATAACATTAAAAATCATATTAAAGCCTATATGTGTGTATATTATTTTAACCGCACCACGCCGAATGTTCATACTACTTTTATTATAATACTGGATCGTCACACTACGTCATCTGATTAATTCACGTTTCGCACGAAATTATTTCAAAATTCACAATAATTTTAAATATAATTTTCAAGACGCTCTTTTCCTATACTTAGCAAACATAGACAAAAGTATTTTCTTAAGTTTTCGCGACTAGAACACATAATAAAAATACCGTGATCACGGCTACTAAAAAGTGGCCGAAACGTCGAAATAAAAATCAAATAGAATATACCGCGCTTAAAACCGTGGAAGTTTTTTTACGCACGGATAACTTTATACATCTTGGCTCCACTAATCTGGTAGAAAGAATGTTACTTTCCCTCGTCCATTACTCAGACTGTCGCCCATTTGTAGATACCAAGTCGCATTTTTTCAAGACAAGGTTACGCAATGATCGATAGTTGTTCCAAACTTGCTAGTCAAAACTGGTTATCTAATATTTTACTTAAATACAATTTGAGTCTACCGTTTTGCTTGTGGTTTATTTAAATAAAAAAGAACGAAATGCAAAATTGTTTACATTGGTCATGTTCTTAAACGCAAAAGGGGTTTTCAACAATGAAACTTCTCCCGTTATAAGTTAAAGTATAACTTCTGAACATTTAATTGAATCCCATAAAATATCTTTCACAGTTGAGATTCAAATAGCGTAAGTCAAACAGAAAAGAAATAGCGGAGTTTATCCTACACAGTAATTTCATACTTAATGCTTGTATAACAGAGATATATACTGTACATTCAGATTTAAAACAGGCGGACAGACTGGTGGTAGGCGCGACACTTCTATACTTACCTGAATATATAAAATGTACTCTATGCTTTATGTATTAAAGTATGAAATGACAACGTCAAGGGGATACGTTATCGCGAGCCCCTTGTATTAATCTTATCGCTGTGTACGCTTTAACCCATTTTCTATTTGCTCTAATATGACGCAATTAAAGAAATACTTAAATACACTATATTCCTGTCTTTGCAAAGTACTTAACTATTTAAGTTCAAATTTCGTAAGCAAATGATTAATCTGTCTAAAAAGTCTATAATACTTATACATATAGCGAGCTGTCAGTTAGAAATGTAGATAGGACCACAGATTTATATATATATATATATATATATATATATATATATACATCTTCTATATCTATATCTACATATATATATAGATATTACATACATAAATATATGTAAAATTATCAAAGATCACTATGTTGCAGATAGGGCTTTTTTGTCATGTTCTTAAATATTGTTAGTGATTTAGCTTGTCTAACAGTAACAGGTAGCGCATTCCAGAGTCGAATAGCCTGTACAGTAAAAGAATTATTGAAAAATGATGAACAATGTTTGGGTGTATTAAGTCTAAGATTAGTAGAAGGTCGTAAACTGTGAGAGGAGGAGATGAATTCAAAGCGTTCTTTAAGATAATACGGGGTTGTGGGGATAAACAACACACTGCAAAGGAGTGAAAGAATATGAGTATTCCGGCGAAAAAGAATTGGTAACCACTTGAGTTTTTTTACGAAATTCAGAGATGTGGTCATATATTTGCGGTACCCAAATATGAACCTTATACAAAAAATTTGGAGGCACTCAAGTTTATTAAGTTGCTCTTGAGTCAAATCAATATAGCTGGCGTCAGCATAATCAAGAATGGGGAGTAGTAAAAGGACTCTGCAAGCTTAACTTTGGTGGCTATGGGCAGGAAGTTTTTCAACCTCCCAAGGGATTTCGAAGAGACGAGGAGACGTCGACTCAATTCTGGTATGTGGGGTCGTCAAGATAGCTCCCTATCAAATATGACTCCTAGATTTT
The DNA here is from genome assembly GCA_039645545.1 of Dendrolimus houi. Lineage (NCBI taxonomy): Eukaryota > Metazoa > Arthropoda > Insecta > Lepidoptera > Lasiocampidae > Dendrolimus > Dendrolimus houi. The sequence continues at coordinate 5,266,851 of CM077125.1, forward strand.
TTACTTTATCACTAATGGGGATATGTGTACCATTAAATATGAAATTTGGTAAGGAGGTCCAGTCAATTCTACACAGCATCCGCGAACTACCTATGATAATTAGTTGAGTGTTCTCGGGATTTACATGTAGTCCGTATGATTTACTCCATTTAGTATTTTACATGTTAACCGTAAAATATAACAAACCGACAGACAGTTAATTTCACATTAATTAATAATATTATTGAGTCATGAGACCCGTCTTATCTTCACACAATAAATGCCTAATATCAAAGATTAATATTAAATTCATTATTAATGCATTTGTAACGGTTCAAATGTAAATGTATTAGATAAACTCTTTACAAGACGCATTGATTGAATTGATGTCACAAATTTATTTCAAGTAATGGGTTATTTTCTGTTACGAAATCTACATATTAAAACCAGACGCGGAATTTTTCTTATCATTACGAGGTTTATTCAACTTTGTGTTTACATACATATATAAGTGTGTATGTAGGCTTAGCTTTCCTCGCTTTACTTGATATAAGGGCAAGTAAATCTTTGATCGCCCTGTTTCTATTGCCTAAATTTATATTTGTTGTTCTTTTGAAATTCGTGACTTTTATTTATTACAAAGCTGTGTCCGATATTTTATTCGCGCAAGACTATGTTCATATCTTTTGAACCTTGTTAGATATCGAAATAAGTGTATGATTTATTTAGGATGAAATTAATCTTTCCTTTTGGTGCGCTATTTTAGACAACTGATAGACAATTGCAATTATTTATATAAAAAGGTATGTTTTTTTACTTTGTTTATGTAACGACTTACTAAAAAATAATCAAAGTTCCCTCAAAAGTCAAAGTAACTCAAGGAAAGAAAGGTTTCTCTCTCCACATTAAGCCTAACATATAAATAGTTTTGGTGAGGGGAGGATAGTATACTTTCCACGCTACCGCAACGCGGATCGGCGAATTTCACACGTCATAAATTGCAATGTGCTGCGATTCTTCAATTTTAATTGTTGCAATACACACATTAGATTTAAAAAAGCCAAGTGAAAGAGCTAGCTGCTAGCTGAGCGATTCGTACTACTCGACCAGGATTCGAACCTAATTGATTGATGCCTTATACAATAAAGCTATCACAATTTATAAACGTGACACAAAAGTAAATTACATTACAAATGTTAACTAAGAGCTGAATATTCAAAGCTTCAGACACAGATAATAATCAGCGCAGTTAATTGAAATTTCCATCAAAATGGTAAAAGGAGTGCCAATTCAAATTATACAAAAGAGAAAATAACGTAATAACCAGTTGGGGATTCCATCAATAGAAGTTAAAACAAATGGGGATACATTTCCATCGAGTTTAAATCTGGATCCGTTGTAGACCCTTCATTACTTAACAGTCCCACGTTTAAGTTAGTCGGGTCATTAAACAATTGTGAATGTGAATGGGAACGTCGCTGGGTACAGTAGGCAACTGTGACGCAAATCTCCTGGCGCATTACCTATATCTATAGAATATTACATCACATCTGAGCGCACTCCGTTTCAAAGAGATCGGTCTTTAGAATTTTCTCTCTTTATTACGAATGCTTCACAAATGGGAATACGGATTATGGCATATGCACGATAATTGGCATTTTTAATCCGCAGCAATGAATAATATTTATCGGACGAAAATTTCGCTTACGTAATAAATGGCTCACAGACTGAGGTACTCTAGTCTTCTTCCAATAAAGTCGGTTCAAATCTTGTCTGTGAGGATGTATCTAATAGGGAAACTTTCTAGATTGTTGTACATTTACTAAAATAACCATGTGTTGACGACAACGAAGGAAAATACCGCAAGGAAACATGAACACCAATATTACTTGAACATCATGTTCCTTCAAGATGAAAACCGCCAAATCATCTTGGACAAGAATTTGTTTATTGCGAAGTTAACAAACAGGCAGACGACCCACATACTGAAAAATGGTTACCGTCACCAACAGACGTTTGCAACACCAGGTGCAAAACTAATTTTTTGCCAACCTTTAGGAAGGGATAGAAGGGATGGAGTAGGAGAGATAGGACCGGGGATGGGATAAAGGAAATTGCCAGGTATATCGTCCATTCGTCAAAACGGTGAAATAGCAACGAATCGATCATAAGCGTTGATGTCAAAAGTATTCTGCCACACTTCTATTAAGAGTATTGAGTCATTGAACCAAATTTAACACTTTTTTTTTTACTTTATGATTGTGATTGTGATAAGATGAAATTGATGTAATAATATCTCAATATAAATTACTTTATAATAAAAAACACACTTATCGTAAGTTACTGATTCGTCAACAAGGATGTTTCATTCGTCATCATAAAACTAATAATAAATTTATATTTAACATATTGAAGTGAACGTCTTTAGATTTGAAACTCGATGAAACGAAAAAGCAACACTAAAAAGAGATAAACACACATAAATCTATAGGACTAAGCGTGTGAGAAAAGGAGATACGAATATTACATTGTGCTGCACAGATTAGAGAGTCGATAAGACCGATGATTAAACATAGGTCCAATTTGAACCGAAATAAAATTTATAATAATTCTAAAGCTTACCCCGAGGCTGCGCCGCGGGTCAACCAAAGCTGCGTGTCTCTTGTGTACAATGTAACCTGTACCGCCTGCTCTTTAAAGCAGGCAGGTAAGCAGGTTATAATTTACGTATTTGGCCCCAGAAGATTCACTTCATTTTAAATCGCAAACTATACCATTCCCCATCTATCTGTAAACTACGTTATCTGTCTAAGTGACAAAACTTGACAAAAATGAACCAAGTGGACCAACGGCGACCAACAGGACCAACGGGACCAAGTGGATGAAATGGACAAAATCACAAAAAACCTATCCCACTTTTTGGGATAACCTTTACATAAATCTATCCCATTATCCGGGATGAAAAGTATCCCTTGGCCACCCTCGGTATTAAAATTACATATGTAGCGAGTTTCAGCTAAATCCGTCCAAATCTTTCCATAAAAGGATAACAAGCAGAGAGACAAATATATTTTTATCCCGGAAACTATCCCATTTTTCGGGATAAAAAGTATCCTATGTACATCCTCGGCATCGAAAAAAGAAACTGAGTTTCAGCCAAATCGGTCCAGTAGTTTTGAGAGACAGACGGACAGACGGACAGACGGACAAACGGACAGACAGAGACAGACGGAGTTACTTTCGCATTTATAATATTAATAGGGATTTTTTAGACTAAAACACTGAAAAATTGAAAGTGATAAGAAGTTTATGTTGACGGATGTAGGCTAAAGGAATTATATTTATATTAATAAAAGTTAGATAAGAATTATCTGTGAATAGATTCTCTGAAGTTTCACTTCTACAGCGTGTAAACTGCACACACATTTGTTTTTTTTTTATGGATATCGATTTTCAGGTATTAAAAATAGAATTAAAACGATATTTCGAAATTGCTTGTTAATCTGCTTGTAGATGGGATATTTACGCCCTTGATGTGTGTCATGCGCACATATATGGAGAGTCGTAGTGAGCTTATACAGAAACGAGGTTACGTTTATTTTCGGTTCATGATTTCTTGACTATAATCGGAGATGTCTCTCTGAGCGAGTGTTATATTTAAATCAATTAGAAATAAGCCAGTCGACGTTGGGGCTTAACATACATAATTTAATACATCAAGGGCTTTGACAACAAGCGAACCGACTAAATTACTTCGGGTGCTGGCGGCGTAGAAACAATACCTAATTACGTGAACATTGTTCGGCTGGTTTACATTAAAACAGTTCTTGGTGAAATACCAATTTACCGCATCGATAATAATTTTAAAGCCTTCTCAAGAAATAGACAGATAAACTCACAAATTGCTTTGTGAAAATTAGATGTTACTACTTCTATATATATTTTTTTAAATATTTCACACAAACAAATCCGACTTCACCCTAACTTGTTTTTATTAAAAAAATATATGTTTTACTTTTTAGTTCCAAAAACCTTAAATAGCTTTAGAAATAATATATTAAGCACCTGTAGAAATTGTACTGCAGAAACTGGTACGCGTATACAAATTGGCCATGTCAGTCTTAGGTGTATATGCTCTTCAACAAAGGTTGCTCTCAATTTCCTTGAGATCCACAAATCAGATCCTGACTTGGTGACCATGGAACCGCCTCGGGAGTAAACATACTTACGAATAAAGAAAAACAATTCAAAATCGATCTACAATTGACGAAGAAATTGCGTAATAAGCATATAAAAAATTAATCGCCTGTAGAAAATGTAATAACTACACGCGTATACAAGATTACTTCCAAGAATGTAGGCGCAAGGCGTTCTTTAAAAGAGTTATATTCAATAGCCCTAGGATCCGATCCACTCACCAGATCCTGATTTGGTGACCATGGGACTACTTCGGAAGTATACACTTACGAGTAAAGAAAGCAATTTGAAAATCGGTCCACAACTGACGGAGAAATAGAGTAACGGACATATAGACGAAATGAGAGCCTACTCTTTTTTGTAAAATCGGACGAACAGGCTAACTGCTAACCATTTTCTATTGCGACAGAAAATGATTACCATCGCCTATGGATATTTGTTAGAGGTGTCACCTCCAAAGAGGTGACAAGCACGACTAAATTTTATTATTCCTTTTTTAAAAAGAATCTATAACGTAGTGCTGTTTGTTGTTTCTACTTCGGTTAAAAACTTATTACAAATCGTTACGCCGCAACACGGTTATGCGTAGCACACACAAGAAAAATTGGGAATTATTTGGAATGTGCCTTGTCATCTAAGAAGCAATTATCAAAAAGGAGGTAACAATGTTCTAATATAATATTAATAGCCTTACGTAACAAGTATTGCGAAACAATATCAATTAGAAGTTGAAAAGGCGAAGTGCCTCGGGACTTGACACGGCGAAATACCTGACTTAAAATGTCATAGCGGTCAGATCCAACGACTAATATATCCGCCGGGAGTCATATCTCGCTGTTCATCAACAACAATCCAGTTGGCATCAGAACACATCCAACTTGGTCTCGAATACAAATTGTCCGCGTGCACGATCTTCATTACACGCACAAATAACCATTACCCGTTGAATGTCACGATGCAAACGAGCAGTGTATACTTACTAATGAAGGCAGAGGGCTTATGATCTGAGAAATGTTGTTTATCGTGACGACGCCCACGCGTGATAACATCGAAACGACGACAACAATGGGCTCGAGGAATTGGGCCTTTCGAACCACACATCTTGGAAGTAATTTGTGTAAGTTCTTTAGATATAATCATAATAACTATTTGAATAATGAACTGTTTGGAGCATGTTAATGGCAAAAGGTCTAGGTTAGTAGGACATAAATTATATTTACAATTCAGTTAAGGCGCCATTACGACATCATCGCATGCAAATGTCATATTGTGATTAAAAGGTTTGGAGCATTTCGTTAGACTGCTAAATTGCTACACTTAATCATTATATGCGATTTAGCATTATCTTTAACGTCTGTCTTAATTAGCTAATTTGTTACTATTATTTTTATATGAAGGGATCGAGGGCAGTGGTCGGAGAGGTCATTCGTCGTAGTTTACAAAGGTGACCTAAACAAAGGTTCTTTAAACGAATTTTTCATGATAATCGCGCTAACTTTATAAATAAAATACATTAATTCGTTGGGACTGATAACAATATTCATGACTGAATTACTATTGTAATTTTCTGGATCAAAGAAGTTATTACGAATAGACTAAATGTGCCCAAATATGATACAATAATCACATACATAATTAAAAATGTGTTTGCTGTAAGGGTATTTCTAACATGGATGATATGTAACGTTAGCTAAATTTCTTTAGGTAGGTATTCATGAAACGAATTCTTATTGCAATAAATTAACAAAGTCGTACTCTCAAATACGGCCAACTTATCAGCAAGCAGCAAATTGGGATTGAGCGAAAGTAAATAATATAATATTTAAAAACAATTATAACACGACAATATTATGAAATGTTAAACAGTAAGAGAGTACTGATTTAGCAATTGTTTAACTGAAGCAGAATCGAGGTCCAGCCGGGATTAAGTTAACGAGCTCATAATAGGATTACTTCGTACGTGTCCCAGTTTAGACGTAGCACCGTTACCAGCCCACACCCGTCGACGGTATAATGACGATATCAGTTCGGTCTGGTTTAACTCGGCTACCAACTAGAAGGTCCTCAGGGTTAAACTGACACGCTCGATTCAGAAAATATAAGTTGTTACTGAGGCGCACCTGTGCATACCACGGTATAGGTATTTCTGTACACACTCTGTTCTCTACTTTGATGTCTATATGTTCCTTCCTTGTGACCTAGGAAATGGTCCGATTATCACGACGCCTGAACATAGAATGATAACTTTTTATAAGATTTTAACGCGAGCAAAGCAGCGTTAAAATTCCTAGCACATAAGTAAAAAATTCGTTAAAATAATGCGATGCATATCTACACGATTTCCACAAAGACTGAAACACGTATGAGAAATGTGATTTTCAGTTTTGAATTCAGATAGATTCATCTATGTATACGGGGAGCGTAGTGTTTAGGTCGTTTAAATCAGCTAAAAATAAAATACATATATACAATTATTTTTTCGATTCTGAAATCGCAGACATAATATTATTTATTGATTATAATAATTAATGGAACAATGATGATTGAGATTCACTCAATCTCGCAGTGTCTTTCATAATGGTGGGGTTACTTAGATACTTTGCAAACAATAAATGCCCAATCTTTGGGATGTATGTAGTCATGAAGTACCTGACAGTTTAAACCCAGATGGATATCATAGCATAAAACTTGATCAAGGTCATCGTGGCTTCACCATAATAATGATCTGGACGTAACAATAAAGAGCTCCAGCACAAATTCTGCTGAAAGCATGAATACTGGTATACTTATCTGGATCAGCAGACGTGACATTAATTTATACCTCATGTCCCAGTTCAGACTAGCTCCGTTACCAACCCACACCCGCCGGCGTTGTGACAATATAATGATTGCATGTGTGCGTTCGTCTGTTAGGCATGCAATAACATAATAATGCATGTCTACTGACGCGAGTAGAATGTTGTATTGATATCCATCAATCTTTGTTGTAATGGAAATTATATGGGCAGTGTTATTATAGTACTCACGCCATTGCATTTGTTTGACATTGACTGAAGGAAGATGTTTACTTGAGACTTTACCAGATTACATGCCAAGTAGGTGTATAACAAAGTAAACTTCGAACTAGCTAATCAGATGATTGTTTTGAGACGCTTGATTGTTGCCAATGTGTTTTTACTTTCAAAAAATAGTTATAGCAAATTTCATCACACAGGAATGAGGAGAAATGATTGCCGTTAATAGGTCTTACGATAAGGGGTGCCGAAGACTGAACGAAATGGAGAGAAAAAGTAAGAAGCGAAATCCGGACTCCAAAGCGAACGCTCCGAAACCAACCGAAGTTTAACGCTAGGATGATAAAGATGATTCAATTTCATGATAATCGGTACAATCAACTCCATGAGTAAAACTATTGAATGAGTAAAATACTACGAAACAACTTAAATTTCCAGGATTAAAAGTACTATGTGATCATCACTACAATCAAAAACACATATAAACCTAATTTATTAACAGCCTTTAAGCCACAAAAATGCTCCTTACAATATTTTTCGTAATAATTTAATATATTATGAATATTCGGTATGTGTATAAATTCAGTTTTCAATTCTGTTAATCGCTTTGACACGCAATATAAATCACGAGATTTTGTGTACCAAATAAAGTAGGTAAATATATAGATATTTATACTTATTTCCGTACACTTTTTTATCCGTGCAAGAACGGATAAAGAGTAACACTTTCCTGCGACCGGGCGGCCTGTTATTGTAAGAGGTGACAAAAGAATCCACAGCCAAGTGGTAAGGTATTTGTCCGTCTGGATGGCTACCACCCCTGGTCTAGAGTATGCCGCCATAACAACCCGGAGTTGTGTTACGGTATTAGTGGCCAGGTTCCAGTCTCCCTTAAGACAGTAGCAGCGCATTTGTAGCACATTTGGTGTTACAAATGTGCATAGGTGATGCTAACCACTTTCCATCAGGTGAGTCGTCTTTCTGTTTGCTGAATTCATGCAATAAAAAATTCCATCCATCTACCTATCACAGTAAAAATTACGATTTACAAATAAATTCTAGAAATTGCCAATTTTTGACGCTTAAATAAAAATCTGTGACATCAATCAAACTATCCACAAAGGCAGTATCTATGTCGTGACTCACTATCATTGTGTATTGACATCTATACTTCGATAGAGTTGCGTAGAAAGAAGGTGAAAGGAAATCAAGATTTGCTATGACCAATTGCTGGTGATCACAATTATTTGCGATGCACATCACGCGCTGTATACTTGAATGGACCAGTGCAACAGTGGATAGTATATGGTTGCCGAGATATTCCATAAAGATAAGTTTAGGTCTAAAATACTGGTATGGGCCGTATCATAGAAAATACTTATGGGTGAATGAATTTTTATGACAACAATCAGTCCAAATTAAAGTGTTTTTTTTTTTAATACACTAGATAGTACAGACCCAAAATAATTGCTTGTATTATGAAATGAAAAAATATTGTAATATTCTGAAAAAAACTCGACTTGGATTTTCACATTTTATTCACCAAATGACATGACATGACATTACAAAAGAACCAGTTATAAATATACAATAAACTTTCATGATACAAACATTACAAAAACAAAGTCAGAAAACAGTACAAATAAAACTGTCTGTTTATATAGGTAGGTTTAAGGATCTGTAACACCGCTAACCAACTTTTCAGAAAGTGATACGTTAAGTTACTTTAAAAAAAATAAACTCACAATGCCAGCTTCTTTGATACAGAATTATTCTTAATAGCATATTTAAACAGTTTTAATTAGTATCATTAGTTTGGGTACATGCAGTGTAATTAATGTACTTTTGTTCAATAAAGAATTCCGTTACTTTCCAAATTCACGGTATAAATTGTGAACCCCTATACTAATAATATTTATACATTACAATGTGTAAAATGCCTTTGCATTGAAACATATTTGTTGCTTCTACACAACCTTGAGAATGAACAGATTAGCATGAAATTTGAGATGTGTTCATTCGATGACGGGGATGAACATAGTAAATACATATATTTTTTATTGACGAAAATAGTATGTTTTCCTGGAATACGAATCCGAGGTTTAGGCGAGCTAAGCTCTGTGGAACGCTAAGCGATGTATAAAGAATAACAAGTAGTAGTTAAAGGAGACTGGAACCTGGCCACTAATACCGGAACACAACTCAAGGTTGTTATGGCGGCATACTCTAAACCAGGGGCGGTAGCCATCCAGTCGGGCAAATACCCTACCACCTGGCTATGGGTTGTTTTGTCGCCTCTTACAACAGGCCGCCGAGCCGCGGGAAATTGTATTCTTTCTCCGTTCTTACACGGATAAAATATATTTGTATGACCTTCAAAAAATGTTCTCCAGTGGAACTTAGATTAAATAAAAAGCTTTAAATTTATTTGAGTACCACAAATCGGCAACCCTAAAATTGTACCATTTCCAACGAGCGTGACTCACGAATTAGAGCTCAGTCAAGATCGTAATTATACTGGAATAATTCGTGGACACCCATTCATTCATTCAAGACACGAGCTAGATAACAAAAAACATCATATTGTAGTACATGCACTAATATAACCGAAACTAAAATTAAGGACAATCTCATGTCATGTTACCTCGTTGATAATGGAGACACGAAACGCAGTAATAACTTTAAAGTGTGCGTACAACGCGTACTTAGCATTTACGCATATACAGGTAAATATAGTCGGTCAAGTGCGTGTAAGTCCACGTACGACGATGGGTTCTCTAGAGGTGACAAACGTCCATTGATTTCGTCACGTGACGAAAGCTTTTAATTGAAAATAGATAGACATATTGTACAACTCTTTATTGTATACCAATACAAAAATAAATTTACAGACTGAAACTAATCTAATTATGCACAAAGGGCGGTCTTATCGCTAAAAAGCGATCTCTTCCATACAATCCCAAGAATGACTTGAGATTATAATGACGATAGTGGTATAATAGGTTGGGGAAAAAGTCTTTTCGCATATAGTATGTATGAACTTGTAATAAGATCTCTTTGGCTATACCATTTGTATCTGGCTGGTTTTGGTATCATTAAAAAGTTTTAATTTTAAAGAAGACAATTCCAATTTCAAATTAGGATAATGTGTATTTTTATTTGTTTTTCTTATTGTTAAAATGAGTGAATCTAATGAAGAATTTCGATACATTTTAAAATTTTACTAAAAAAAAGGTAAAATGCAACACAAGCCGCGAAAAAAAAATGTGATGTTCATGGACCTAATGCAGTATCTGTGATAGTAGCGCAAATTTGGTTTAAGCGTTTTCAATCCGGAAATTTTGATATCAAAGATGCACGTCGCTCTGGTCGCCCTGTTACGGACAAAATTGATGCCATTTTTGAAAAAGTGGAGCAAGATCGGTATATTAGTAGTTACCATGTAGCTGGAGAAATGGGAATTGACCACAAAACGGTTTTGGCGTATTTGAATAAGGCTGGGTACACAAAAAAGCTCTATATTTGGGTGCCTCATGAGCTCACTGAAAGAAACCTAATGAACCGTGTACTCATTTGTGATTCTTTATTACGACGTAATGAAACCGAACCAATTTTGAAGAAGCTGATAACTGGTGATGAAAAGTGAATCACGAACGACAAGAACGTGCAAAAAAGATCGTGGTCAAAGGCCGGTCAGGCTTCACAGACTGTGGCGAAACCCGGGTTAACTCGCAACAAGGTGATGCTGTGTGTATGGAACTTGGAAAGGCATTATTCATTATGAGCTGTTACCGCCAGGCATTACCTTCGATTCTGAACTGTACTGCGAACAACTGATGAGATCAAAGCAAAAAGTTGACAGAAAGCGGGCGGAAGCAATCAACAGAAAGGGTGTGGTTTTTCATCATGATAACGCTAGACCTGACACATCTTTAGCCACTCAGCAAAAATTACGAGAGTTTGGCTGGGAGGTGTTAATGCATCCGCCGTATAGTCCTGACCTTGCACCTTCAGATTTTCACCTGTTTCGGACCCTGCAGAATTCTTTAGGCAGTGTCAGGTTAACACCACGAGAGGACTGCCAAAACCACTTGTTGCAGTTTTTAGATCAGAAGCCCCAAAATTTTTATAGCAATGGGATCACGTCCCTGCCTACAAGATGGCAAAAAGTTATCTAACAAAATGGCACCTACATACTTTAGTCAAATGTAAATAAACTTTATAAAAAAACCTTTTGAATTTTTATATAAAATGCGAAGAAACTTTTTCCCCAACCTAATATATACATGAAATATAGTACAACTACTTACATTTTAGTGATAAATACATAAATGTAATAAATATATAGAGATTTGTTATATATTAAATAGATATATACTTAATATATATAATATACAAATACATATGCACAAAAATACATAAACGTTTACAGATGAATATTCAACTATAATAAAAATACGACATGTCTTAAAACTACTTGGTGGATCCTCAAAGCAATTTGTGATGAAAGTATTGTTAATCTGTATAAACTTAAGTCATTTATCAAAATTTCTATCTTACAGTTAAAAGTTAGAGGGAGGCACAATTATTACGACTGAGAGCTACTATCTCTCCACATATTGAATTAAATAAAAACTATTAAATAATAACATCATTTTAAGAATTCCTGACTAAGGACACCCGATACGAACGTATAATACATATAAAATACATTGCAAAAAAATTTGACAGAGGCATGTATTTTATAACGATAGATGAACAAATTGACTGGTAGAATGATATAAGGACTCAGTTCAATTATTTCACTTTCTCCTAATTAGCTAATTATATTTGGGGTCACCACCATTGATGGTCGGCACAATATATTTTTTCCTTCCATACGTACTTTATCACACTACAAATGGTCATGCCAGTCTTCACACCATCCACCCATCTCTTTTTTGGTCACCTTTAAATTAGTACCCGTTAATTTTCCAGTTTAAAATTTTGCAAATATGACTAGAGCACCCTAAATAAGGCTGCGTTTGCGGTGAAACATTTATTAAGCAATGCTATTTTTGTAAACAAATTAAAGTTCAAACACGTGAAAGTGAAACAGCTATTATATCTAATAATGACTGTTTAGTCACGGACAACACGGACTTTGTACCGTGACCTATGAATAAGTAAAAGCGGAAATGCTAACTACGTTATTTAAATCAGATCATATATTAAGGCCAGTTTGTTAAACTCGAAGCGCCTATGACCAAAGTCCACAAACAATAACAGAAATTAAACAGAAGATTCACATAGTACGTATTATGGAAGGTAAATAGAACGAGAATTTCTAATCAATCAAGAAAATTTATGACGACGCTACATTTCATTCTTACAAAAGGATGATATCAGAGCAGCTGAACACTGTTGTAAGTAATCGTATTATTTTTCTAAATAAAAAGGGACTTGGTTGAATTCATGACATTTATTGTAATGTGGTGTAAACATTCTTGCCATGCACTTGTTAGGTTTTGGAATTGCAGAACTGACATATTATTAACTTAACCGAATTTTAATATATGTATACACATTCACATGTCTAATCCCTGTACAAAGTCGCTAAATAGACAATAAAGTGGAACTGATCGCTACTCGTTTTCACCCTACATCAAACTGTACAAAATAAGCCTTCTGTATAACTCTGTGTAAATAATATGACATTGCAATATTGTATTATTTGTTTACTATAGCAAACACAATTTATGCAGAGATGCGACACCAATACACGTGTAATGCAATGCTTTTCATATAGTAAACAATACACATGTTTTCTACTTAACCGACGACAAAAAGGACGTTTACAAGATATATTATATTTTACTCAGCAAGAGTTAGTAGATATATTAATGAAACTCTCTGTACTAACGAAAAGGTCTGTTTTACGGTCTAAAAGGTTTTTTTTAAACAGGCTAATAGCCAGCTGCCTGCTAGCCCGTTTTAGAAATTAATGAACTTTTCACAGCACTTCCACCAAATGAGTCATCTGGCTTAGTTAGTTTTAGTTATATGTATGATCGTCACTACCAGTATTTAATTGTTTCACAACTTCATTGTGTAGTTACATATAGACTACACATTTTTGGCAAGTTTTATCAATATACACTCAATAGCATCCGAGAAAATGATTATAATATAAAGACCGACCAACATGACGAAAACCTAATGCTACCGTTTTTTTTACAAAATCACATCAGTATCTTAAAAACTGTCGTTTAACAATGCTTTATCCGTGCAGAAACCGAGAAAGAATACAATTTCCTGCGGCCAGGCTGCCTGTCGTAAGAGGCGACAAAACAACCCACAGCCAAGTGGTAGGGCATTTGCCCGACTGGATGGCTACCACCCCTGGTCTAAAGTAAGTCGTCATGACAACCTTGAGTTATGTTCCGTCATTAGTGACCAGGTTCCAGTCTCCTTTGAGAGAGCAGCAGCGCATTTGTAGCATCTTTGGTGTTGCAAATGTCCATAGGCGATGGTAACCGTTTTCCATCAAGCGGGCCTACCTGTCTGCTAAACTCTTGTAATAAAAAAAATAGTGAAAAATTAATTTCTAACATAGATTCTGACAGTTATTTAATTATTCTTTAAACACTCTGTGTGTAACGTCGAGTCATTCTTTAATGATTATGAATATGACAAATTGGATTCAAAGAACGCTATGACCTAGGGTAAAGTCCGCAAATATCATATCGTATACAGTACTGACGCTGCAGAATGTAAATGTTTACAACAAAAACATGTGCAGCGGGGTGCCACAAATATTTGTTTAAATACATACAAACAACTAACAACGTGACGACGAACATTATATCATAACAAAAAAATATAGGTATACATCTCTATTATAAAACCGAAATATACTTCTAATGGCGGATTTATCTACCCAGCTAAATAATAACACCTATATAGGTGACATAATGCCATTGCTTAATTACAACAAAACGTGTGAAATTGCCAGGAATTAGCTAATAGAAGGATACTGTTTAATTATTATACACATTATTACCATACTTTTCTAGAATATCTAACTATAAAGTTTAAAAAAATAAAGAAGAATTCATAAAACATTATAACAAAAGACTACGAATCCAATAAATTAAAACATCCACTAGAATAGGAGACAATTATTTATACCAGGCGAAAATAGTAATAGTTTAGCATACAAGTAGTCTACGTAATTAAAGATATATTTGATGTAGAGATTAGTTTAAGAAAGTGTCGTGTCTCGAACAATGGCATAGAGCGGAGCATGACAACGCCAATGTTGCTCTCCAATTAACAAGATAAATAGAATGGAGTGAAACAGCAGCTAAGCACAAAGATCCACAATGTTTTAACGAGGTGTTAGAAAGCGAACAATCGTTACATGCTATCGTTGATTTACAACAACTAGCTGAACGAGTAATCCTTAAAATACCGCCACAAGCCATGATAGCCATTATAACATGTCAGATAAGTACTGCAGATTCAGCTACAAAGATACGTAGGCTGGAGAAATTATCTTTATTGCTCTAACAGTAAATGTCTTAAGTTTAATATATGGTTTGGATGTTTACATTAAAGTCGATAAATAACACGCTACACTTTGTTTAGCACATTATAATATAATGAGACTAATAGAGATTTGTATCCACGGCTATATATCCCATACTTAAGTAAGCGAAAATGCAAATTTTGATTCTTTAATTTTATGCAAGAATTGAATTATATCCTTGATTTTTATTGCTACAAAATTAAGATTCTCTAGATCAATATATTTGGTAAGAATCTCATATTAATGTTTAAATTATAAGGTAGTAACAATAAAAAATATACTTAGGAAGCAGGTTGTATTTAAATTACCTAATTAAACTTATAGACCAGTGTAAAAGCGAGGTTAAAACACGTATGGGCTCGAATGTCTTATAAACAAATGAAAAATATTTTCGAATACGAGGCCATGCACTTTGTCAAAATAAAAAAGGTTTTTGTAGTGTTTTTTTGTTTGAGAAGCGACATGAAGAATTGATACCATTTATATTTTTGGCCAAAGGATAATGTTACCCATCAATGTATTCGTGCGGCTTTAATGATTTTCGGCTGGAAGCCAATGCCTTAATGCCCTAACTGGGAACGCCCTTCAAATGTTACATATGACCGGTTGTTTGCATGCCTGTATATATTTAGCGACATCCAACGCAATCAGTTAACATGAATAATAACAGTGTATATTTATAATTATAACGTATATTATAATAATTAATTTCAGTGTTCATAAACGTATATGAAGACCTTATACTCTTTTAAAAATATATACATAAGTATTACGTTTTAACGGCTCTAGTTACGATTATAAATTGATTTCATCTTATATGTATGTTTTTGAGCAAATAAATTTATGATTGATTTTTATTTAGTTTCGATCGTTTTTCGATGGTCGTCACCACAGTTGACTACTGTAAAATGATAAATATTTCAAAATACTTTATAGGAAAATTAATTTGTTAATTTATTTTTTGCGCGAAATCACGTCTGTCTAATCGTCATATTCTTTTTATTATAGCTCCAAACTAAATAAATTTTAATAAGTGATCACAATAAAATTGAGCACTGTAACCATTATCTGTTTGGCAACAAGCCCACAAAAAAGACGTTTTTATGTAGGTATATTTCCACAAAAACACTCTTTAACATTAATCGTTCCCTACATGAAAATGTGTCATGGATTTATTATAATTGCTGACGAATGTCACAATATATTACATTTTATCTAGTCTTTAAATCAGTTACTATTGCACAAGCAATAGAACCAGTGTGTTTTTTTTTACTGCGAGGGCGGTAAACAGGCAGACGGCCCATCTAATAGAAAGTGGCTACTGTGGGCTATAGAAGTTTACAACACCATGGGCGAAGCCAACACGTTGCTAGCCTTTAGGATGAGATAAAGAGGGTTGGGGCAGAGGAATCAGACAGGCTGCCAGGGCCAGCGGAGAGGCTAGGCTATATACCCCTGGCCCTGGCATTAAAGGCGAAGGACGGAATACCGAGCGGTTTTAGTGGGTATCCCTAACTGTGGTGTGGCAATAGCATCTTTAGTTTTGTCTAGAAGTGCTAGTGCCACACGGACCTGGCGAATAGCACACATTGGTCGCGATTTCCCCAGTTTCTCCTCGTAAAAAAAGAGGAATTAGATCAGGCGAAGCGATTGGAATAGGGAAGGGGCATAGGATAGCCGTAAGAAGTCTCGTGTATGTAGACAGATAAATAGATATAAAGAAATATATTAAACAGCAGTATAAATAAATAAATAGTAGTACCACATGTAAATATAGATCAATAAAAACAATACATGTAAGAAAACTTTGTAATAGATAATAAGTATTATCTATTACAAAGAAAAATAAAAGATACCCACCAACCCTTTGCCTAATAGAAATAAGAATAAAAGAGAAAAAGAAAAGGCTCCATCTTAACCTATGCTGGAGGAAGCTGAATTTATTTTAAAAAAATATAGGGGAAGGGGGAAAGGCCCATCGGAAATGTCGCTCAACGCACGAAATAGGATTAGCTCAAGGCTGACCTTTTCAGGCCGATATTGTATGAAAACGTGGTATGACACCGACGGGGCCAGCTCTAAGAGCTGTGAACAAGATAGAGATTCCAGCATGGCTCTACCACGTTAAAATTTAATTATAACTGCGAGACAATTAAAACATGTATGTAAATCACGATAACTATTATATAAGATAACTAGTACACGCGACTTCGTCCACACGTGACTTGAAATTGCCGGGACACAAAGTATCGTAGCATTTAAAAAAGAATGTAAGCTATCTATCTGTTTTAGTGAAAACTGTGTCGGAATAAGCTAATTTTTATGCAATACAGACCGCTCCCGGGAAAATGCCCGCGGGATTTCCAGGATAAAAAGTAGCGTAGATTTTAAGTCTAAGAGTTTGCTGTCGATCTGCGAAAACCGCATCGAAATCGGTCCAGTAGTTTTTATGTGAATCCCGAACAAACAAAAAATCTAAAATAAATTGCATCGTGTTCTCCCTCGTTTATACAGTGTATTCCAGCTGTTTTTTTTTAATACATTCAATGTAGAGACACGGTATTTTTAGAATTTTATAATAATACAGATTTAAACCAAATGGATTAACCAATCATAATTAGTTTATTAACGTCATTCTGAATCACGCAGTTGGGTTCTTAGCAAAGATTGTAATTTTTTGTGTGTAGTAATAAAGAAAAGAAAATGAAATTTACTTTGATACTCGTAAGTAATGCCGACAAATTTGACGTAAGTAATGACGACCCATTTACGACAAAGTACAAAACGAGCATGACGTCACACGCAATTTATTGCAGCAACCACCCGACCTGTAAAAACGTTAATTCACGCACGTGTGATAAAATATTTCACTAAGCTATATGTAAAAAAACCTATATAAAACTTATCGTTTTTTGTTAAAGCGCTAGGCAGTACCAGGTCGGCATCAGATATCACGCGAGTTATCTCCTACGGGAGAGTAAAACGGAAATTTGATAATCAACTCGATTTCACTTCAAATGCCAACCGCTTAAGCAGATTCAATTCGCAATTTATGAACTTATAATTTATAAAACAACTGTTGCAACAAAGATGACGTACATAAATCCAATTTTAGAATCAAACAACATTTGAAAGACCAACACGGTCGTTCGATAATCGTGCCATCCACCTAAAACGAACCATGCCAATGCGAACGAATAACGTGAATATACGCGCTTGAAGTATGTAGAGCGCAGGACAGGGGAGGCATGTCGCAGGATATGCGCTCCAGTGAACTTCAGATTGTCCTCTGTGAAGTCCACCGAAACGGGCATAGATTTCACGAAAAGAAATTGCAGGAATAAAAATATTCCTTTAAAGTCTTGCACTACGGCGACGTTGTGAACGGCAATGATACGAACGCGATTTCCCATACGATATCGTAAGCGGTGAACACTTTCACTACGCGTCATCACAAATCCGACCGAATTGAATGGATAGGCAAAAACCTCACGCCGCATCGCATCTAGTGGCTTAGGAAATCGGCTGCGACTGAAACTAGTTAGGTAATCGTGCCCCTGTGAACAGGCACACGGCCCAGCGCATCGTGTTGCACAATGTGAACGATGATACAGAGTCAGAAGCTTTGTCACGAGTACCAACACAAAAAGACTATGAAATATAATACAAGTGGGTTATTTAGAACGTGACCGCATGGTGATACATTACCTGACATGCTGTCTGACTCTGTGCCTATTTAGGATAGAACTGCACGCCGAAATAATGTGCGTATTGCAACGCTCGTATTTCATGGCAAGCAGGCCACGAGTAATGCCAGCAGTCGAAATGAACTGGCCACGTTGTCGGAGATTTTAATGCGCTCCTGGAACTAAATCTAAATTCATAGGATTCTGTTCTAATCCAAGTGCGGATTTATTCTAAACATTGAATAAATACGTAACGATATTTAGGTGCTTCTCGTTTTACGACTCAAACCACATTACGTTTACATTTACTTTTACCTTTATTGGATTTGTAAACTTGATAGGAATTGCAATGAGCTCGTATTTTATATAGTCTCAGATAGAGATGTATTCGTAGGCAACATAAAATTTTTGATCATATTAAATGATAGATACTAGGAAAATGATTATATTGCGATAGGTGGACATCAAGTAATAAAGTTGTAAATGCGAATATAAACATAGTCTCCGTCTAAGCCAAAGAAGGAAGTCGTCGTGATATCAATTAGTTTTGCATAATTGGAATAATATGTGTGATTGGTTTCACACTGACTCATTTGGTACGAAAAAATATCAATGTGATGTCTCTGTTTTGTAGTTCCTGAATTATTAAGGTATAATTATATGTAAATTGCTAAAACAATTTTAAACCGTATATTCAGTGTAGACGTAATTATCAAATCAATACACCGTTTTAACATTCGTGAAGGAGGAATATTTCACACTATAACCTTATATTTGTGTACTCCTGCGTGAAAATAAATTAGACGTAGTATAAGGTATTTTCTAAATTACAATGAGCTTGCACATAGAACTTATAGAACCTACGCTATACTAAAATCACTTTGAAACATGTTCTAAGCTTTAGACGCGTGTTCTAAAACAAGAATTCATACAATATAGGAATTTAGTATGACTGCTTTTTTTATACAGGGGAAATCCGTTTGAGGACCATAAGCCTCGCGAGGGGGAAAGGTCGCGGCCCGTGTGTGGGATTCGCCAGGTTGGGTTGGCACTAGCACCTCACGTGTGAAGTGCTATTGCCACGCCGCAGTTAGGGATACCCACTAAAACCCCTGTCCGATCCTCTAGCGTCCTTCGTCCGAGTATGACTGCTTTTTTTTCCCCAGGGGAAATCCACTTCAGGACAAAGGGACAAACCGCCTAGGCGGGTGGCCGGCGGCGGCGGCTGGCCGGCCCGTTCACGGGGTGGTCCCTCAATTGTAAGCTGGAGAGCTGGGTTTCTCCGACTACCTCGGATCTCACCATCTTAGTCTTCTTCCTCTCCATTTTTCAGTTTGGGTGCAACTTTCAAAGACACTAAATACTAATTTCTCACCTTATCCCTTCTAGTAATACCACACATTCATATAACATTCTCATCTCAGTTAAGTAAAAACGTTTTTGGCTTGTCACTTTAATGCCTACTTTTTTATATTAAAATTATTTTACAATTTATATTTTTCCTATCATTTCTCATTTATTATTATTCATTTATTTATTTCTCATCTATCCAATTATTCAATAATTACTCAAAATAATAAAATATGAATCCACCGGTAGTAGATTCATTAGAACGTTACTCAACGTCCCTTCTCCAATGCTCGGTATCCTTGGCCGCATCGACCCGACTCGTGCCCTACACAAATATTTGCATACAAACAGTACATAATGTGAGTAATTTATTACGCAAGATTAAAATTTATGTAATATCTTAGAATTTTAGATACCTACATAAAAAACATTTCACTCAGTACTCTATAGACATGGATTTTTTTTGTTAAACACTAGAGGTGATTTTTTAAATTAAATACATAAGATTTTCTACCAAGACTAGTTCACAATCAAATCTTTATAACAGGCAAAATGATAACGTATAATAATATATTGGACAAGTGCTTGACAATCCGCATACAACAAAGGGTCCTCAAAGGTCTCTTAGAGGTGAAAAACGTTCCCTGCTCTTGTTATTTGGCTACGGAACACTGGTAAACCGCTTTGTATCAAAAACACGCAAAAAACCAAAAATACTAATTATCGGAAAATAAACTTTGTTTGGGTAATTGTTTCTACCTTCTTTACAGAATAGTTCTACTAACAATGCGAAGATATACCAAAATTCTTTTTTCTTAGTTACTAAAACGTATTAGGGACAATCATATAAGTGACAAAACTCACGGTGATCTTTTATAATACATCATTAATTATATGTATATAGTTGACAATAATAATACTTCAGACATTTAAAAGTCAGTATTAAATTATATTACTACGGATATTGCAATCTGATAGAATGACGTAATAATGGCTGGTATATGAAAATAATTGTTTTCGTTAACTCTTAGCCAAATATTGACCCAGATGTTTTATTTCCAGATTAATATTTCAAAGATGATGTGTATAAATATGAAACAGGCATTGACAGCTTTATCGGTGGAATTTTAATTAGAGAATATTGCGATAATAAAAAGAAACCAGAAGAAAAAGAAATAATGCTAAAAATCTACATCGAAGATAAAATATAATAATTGTAGAATAACACTTAATTCTCAGTGAGATTAATACTGTGCTTGCTCAAAATTACACTGAAACAAATGGATCTCAATTATAAGGCACCGTTAGCTGAAATCTTCGTTCATTTCATATAATTAAAGCTTCTTTATTAGTCGACCGGGGCCCGTAAGTGGAGACCCATCTTGAGCAGAAATATGGCGGACAGCGGGATTGTGTTTCGGTTGAGTCCCGTTCGCGTTTTGCAATTATCGTAATTGACACAGGGATACCAGTTACCTAAAATATTGGATATTGCTGGGGGTCCGCATTCGTACTCAATGTACTTCACTTTGCATGTTTTATTATAGCTGAGGTAGAGTAGACATGACGGTCCCTTGATAGAAAGAGGTTACCGAAGCGTATGGACAAATAAAATGGTTCATTCATCACATCAGTGTATTTACCAGTATTGAAACATTACTATATTACATTTTATGCGTGCAGGAACGGCGAAAGAATACAATTGCCTGCGGCCGGGCGGCCCGTCGTAAGAGGCGACAAAATAACCCACAACAGCCAGGTCGCAGGGTATTTGCCCGTCTGGATGGCATTCCGGCCAGGTTCCAGTCTCCATTTAGAGAGCGGCCTCACATTGTTAGCACTAAAAGTGTGTTACCAATGCCTGTGCGACGGTGACCGCTTTCCATCAGGTAGGCCGTCTCTGCCTGTCTGCTGAACTCGTGCAAAAAACATAAACAAGCCCCTATTTGTGATAATATAGTAAGTAGTTTCATATTTAATCGGCTCATTCAATTCATTCTTTTAAATCGATGAAAATAAAATCATTTTACAGTCCTTCGAATAAAGAGCTTAGCTTCACTTAGGTTTGTATAAATATATAACAAAAATAAAGCACACCATTATTTGGTGAAAATATATTAAATTAACTTCTAGATAAAAAAAACTATAACCGTAAACGACTGTACCGATAAGCAAGTAGATATAGGATCGCAAAAATCCATATGAATGCGTGCCATTTCTCAACGAATCCGATTACAGGTGGGAATTGAGCAAATCTTCGTATACGATAAGTCGATAAAGAGAACGCGTTTATCCCAGTTATACGGGGAATGAAAAATTGGTAACCGTTTCTATAGTGGCACAGAATTATTATATAAAGTTTTCGTATAAAACGTGCAAGCTATACTGGTCGTATAATACTTGTTAAGATTCCTGCATTCACTCTTTTATGAAGTTCTTTATTAAGTTTACGATTTTTTAAGATGAACTCTCGGTAATAATTTTTATAATTAATGTGAAAATATCCTGCCGCCTGTCGTCCTCATTATTCTTTGAAGCATGATTCGCATCTACAGTAGGTTTTATGTTGATGTTTTATGTTTCAACAAGGCCGTGCGTCCTCATAAGAAATCTTAAGGCGACAAAGGAAAAATAAATGATCAAACGAAAAATAAACAGGATTCGAAATAGGTATTCATAAATAAATAAAAAACAAAGGTCGCCTCGATTGTAAAAGGAGAAGGGTGTGGCACGGAACATATTCTTGCTTGTTAGGAGCTTATGATTAAGTCGAACACCGAATAAAATTGGTCGGTATTATTCTTAGAATATAATTTAACTTTAACAAGGATTTTTCTCTTTCATCACCACCGCAATAACATTAAAAATATAAGAAGATTTCTATATAATATTCATAGTTTTTATTAATATTAGACCACAAACGTTTCGTGCTTTCCTATTTTAAACTCAAATGTGTAAGGCATATTGAAGAGTATCACAGATCGGCATCTCAATGTGCAGGTTCTCGAGGTTTTTTTTCACTACTCAGCACGGGTACTTGCAACAATATGTACATTAAGTGAAAATAGCTGTTAAGGATTTTAAAGTAACAGGTCCCCAAATGCAACATGTGTCCAAAAAGCCTGCACTGCCTTTCAATGTGGCATTATTATAAGACTTTTATAGATTTGAAATGCGAAATATAAACTGCATTACTACGATTTACCATGAAATACTGGCCAGTTACGTGGAGAACCAGGTCGCCGCCGCCAGGTCCGGGTAGAAGAGGCAAGCCCTGGAAATGCAGGCTTGATATCGTAACGGGTGTCATGTGTACCGATGATTTTAAATTAAGGTATGTTAAAGATTACGCGAACTGTAGTAGAAAAGCGGACACCGGACTTTGACGCGACCACTCTGAACGCAGCTGAAATTTAGTAATCGGATGATGACAATGTTAATGAAATGTATACTCATCTTCATTTCAGAAAAAGACGTGTGAGTATGATAAGTCAGTTTTATAAGCAAGCCTCAGTGACAGCACTCGTTCTGCGAAGAGGAGAAGAAAAAGTACTCGTGGCCAAGCCCCCCAGGCTTTGAAGCGAGTGCTCCAAATGTAGCGCTGGAATCTAACAATTGGGCGATGATGATGACCATTATAGACCCGTCTTCATTTCAGGAAAATCGTGCGAGTATTAATTACGTCTGTTTTTTAAGCAACGCTAGGTAAAAACACTCCGAATAGTCCTTCTTAAACAAACACTCGACACTCTCCGCATGTACCTATTACAGCCATTTAGGATAATGCACTCGTTTAACTTGCAACGTTTTGTTGTAGTGTAACGGTAAACCGCTCACCGCTGAACTGCCAAGCGTGGGCTAAGTGCACACGCATTTCGTGAATTACAGGCATGAAGTGTTGTTTAACAGTAAAATTGAGTTTAAAATGAACATCAAAAAGTCTATCGTCAGATCTTAAACAAATGGAGGACTATTCCACAATCATAGCCTTTGAGTGATCTGTTGGCATTAACCTGAATGTACTTACACTGTTCAATGTAATCCTATTAATATTATTAAAGGAGCAAGTTTGTGATGATGGACGGTTATTTGTTAATGTATCACGTATACGTGAGCAGATTTAGATGAAATTTTACATAATATTGCTTACACAAATTAACACATATAAATCCCCATTAATATTATAAATGCGAAAGTAACTCTGTCTGTCTGTCTGTTCCGTTTTTATGGAAAAACTACTGGACCGATTTGGCTGAAACTCGGTATATATTTTCGATGCCGAGAATGAACATAGGATACTTATTATCCCGAAAATGGGATAGTTTTCGGGATAAAAATATATTTGTCTCTCTGTTTGTTATACTTTTACGGAAAAACTACTGGACCGATTTAGTTGAAATTCGGTATGTATGTAATTTTAATACCGAGGGTGGTGGACAAGAGATACTTTGTATCCCGGATAATGGGATAGATTTATGTAGAGGTTATCACAAGAAGTGGGTTAGGTTTTTTGTGATTTTCCATTTTCTTCATTTTGGTCATCTTTGTCCTTTTTGTCCCTTTTGTCCTTTTTGTCCTTTTTGTTGTTTTTGTCCTTTTTGTCCTATTTATTGTCATTATTGTAATTTTTGTCATTTATGTAGTTTTCATAGACGGGGGATAGATAAAATAAATAAAACTAGGACGGTTTGAAATAAAGAATGAAAATTTAGATGAGATCAATAATTTCTCAAGTTTAAAGATATGAAAATTCATCGTCTATAAAAAATGCGATAGTAACTCAATATGTCTTTCCGTTAAGCTTTCACGGAAAACTACTAGGAATACTGGATCGGTTTTGCTATAATTTTGTTTAAATGTAGTTTTAATACCGAAAATGGACATAAATACTTTTCACACCGGGAGATGGGATAGTTTGCGATATAAAATGAAACTAATCTTCCCAGTGCAAATAGCACTAACATAATTTAATACAATGTAACCTGTATTAACGCCTGCTTTTTAAACAAGAAGGCACGCACTAGAGGTTGACCCGCGGCGTAGCCGCGGGGTAACCTCTAGTAAACTATAATTTGATTTTAGATATTATTAAAATAGGCCAAAATATGTATAACAATATGTGTTAAGTGGAAACGCCCCCGGCATGAATCCGGCGTGGCAGCGCGCAATGCAGGCAGGGCTCAGGCGAGGCGAACTCATCATTGCCGGATACGCGTCCCGAAGGAGAGCAGACGTTGTTGACCTGGATCTCCAGATTGGGAAATTCTTTCCCGAAAAATTTTTGGGATACGTATAACATTTTGTCTCTGGTATGTAAAAATTCGAACCAAGTACATAAATAAATAATGCGAACTGTCTGGCTATCTTGTTAATTCTGGCTTAAGAAATTCATCAAAATGGGATAAATTCCAAAACTCAATCTGGAGGCCTTTTCGTTGACTTTTGTGTCTACAGAAGCAGCCGAAGTCGAGAGCGGCCGTTTCTGTGCCATAATACAGTGTTCCCTTAGATATTCGCGACTGTTAGACATATAACGGTTATTAAGCACAATTTTCATTTGATTACTCATCATTACGAAACCTCACATTAAAACAAAACATCAAGTAAAAGTCACGCTTAATAATCGTTAAAACGTAGTTATCACAAACAATACATCATATGTTGATCTCAGTTGTTAAATTTCTTCATTTGGCAATTATAATAGCAATTATATGGAGTCTCTGCCAATTTTAGTTTCTCAATAGTTTTATTATTACATTAATTGTATAAGCCGTGAGGAATTATTCACTTGGACTTTCCGTGGTGTATCGCTGACGTCGATTTTAGGATCCAAAAATATCTATTGGTCTGTTAATGCTTCACCTGAAAAAGACTGAACAGGTTTAAATGAAACTTGACACAGAGCAGCTTAGCTTATCCGGGGTTAACACTTAGAATATTTTTTATCCGGATAAATCACGCCGTATCTGTGTAATACACAAACATAGCCAAAAATATGGTGTTGCAGTCGCGTTTTTATGGTGCCGCCGTTACAATTACTAACAAACACGAGTCATGGAAACTCGAACGAAGTTTCACTGACGTTGCTAGATAACAATAATTTTGATTCTAGAAGCATTTAAAGTACGACGGTCTAATAAAAAGGCGAAGTTATAAAATGAAACACATTAAAACTTCATATAATATTTGTATTTTTTGAATAGTTAGTTAACATCCGAAGCTGGCGAGTTAAGTTCTTATCATCATTTGAACAATAATTTATCAGATAGGTAATAAGTTGTTGATTATTGGACGGTTTCTATATCTTAACGACAGTTCATTTGCCTTATTATCGGATAAAATTTGACATAAGCTCCATACAGGTAATGTCAAAATCCAAGCGATGATAAGGCAAGTGAATTAATAGAAAGATATAAGAACCGGCAATATGTAGCTGTCTCAACAAACAATGATAAGGAGATGTTCACAAGTTAACTAACTACTGAACTAATAATGCAACTGTAAAGCACGCTTAAGGAAGAAACTAGTATATTAATGTACGTATACAGTGTGAATAATGTTTCGTAGGAACAGTTTTATAAAAGAATAAAACTCATTTCCTTGAATAGTATTCGTTAAAGCTTTTCTTCGCTTCAACGTCAAAGTCAAGAAGAAATCAATTACGTTTTTATCTGAACCATAAAAAGATTTAAAGGTTACTTCATAGGAAGCATTTTTGCCATATCATTTCAACGCCGTATTTGCTCCGTCAATATAACACGGCTTAAATTGATGAAATGAGATTGTTTTGTAAGGATTTGGACGTACCAAAAACGAAAATGAATTATTTACAATCTGACTGATAATCTACGGCAACTGGGATTACAATCAATTTAAGAAATGAAACGTGATAAAAAAGTTAACAATGCATATTAGAAACAGTTCACGGCTTGTTATTAGTAAAAAGAGATCTGTAATGTCTAGACTTGAATTAAATGGGAATAGCGGAGTTAGGGTACAGTTATGGCCACAGCTAATATTGTGATAGTGACAAGGCAAATACGACTACAGACAAAAGCGATAAATACCTGGGTAGTAAAGCAGAAAGCGTTGAGAAATGAGGTCATAAGAAGGGCTATGCATACAGTCGAGTACGAAAGTGAATTACAGAGCCCAAGGCTGACCGGTCCCTCCTCAAGTGAGCGACCTTTAGCAGTCGAATCATATCTTTGTTCCCGCCCCGGTAAGCAAGTAATATTTTAATAACAAATTACACTCAGCGCCACTGGAAAACGTGACACGGAAATTTCAACATTATTTTCAGCTTGAAAAGTCTTAAAATGCTCTCAAGAACGTTTAGCTCTACATTTCTTTAGTCCAAATAGTAAACTAAATTTCATATTTTAATGGTTACGCAGCGAACCCTCTTATGCAAATTGTTATTGACTTGAATATGAATAAAAAAATTATCCAACATATTACTGTCAGAAAGGTGCGTGTACAAAGTTTCTTGATGCTTATGTTATTTTAATATGGAGCAAAAACTGACACTTGAGAAATAAAATAATTATAGTGGTTGAACACTCAGTCATAACTGCGTCAGGTGTGTAACTTTATAATAAATATAAAGAAAAAAAGTAAAATAACATATGATGGACAAAAAATACACATAGGTATCAAAATACGTTGAGTTTTTATGTCAATATTTTAACAGTATTCCAGAAGCAAACTTTTAATATCATAAGGAATGATTACTTTTTAAAGTAATTAGTAAAAAGTTAATTTCGGGAGTATTGCGTGCAAACCGCAAACCTAACAAAACTTTTCCGTTATGGCTTCATAAAGTTTCGGATGAATTTTAATTTTTTCCCAAGATTTTATATTTGCAATTAGGTTTATCTTTTCAATTAAACATTCACGTGACTTCAATTTTAATGGTATACAACCAATAATATTTACCCGTACTTGGAGATATGTTTAATAATTTGAATTGCGTGTCGATCATTTGGACATGCTCGAAAATTGACATTTAAATCGAAAATTACGAAATGTTTATCAAAAAATATAAAGTTAGTAAATAAGTATAATAACGTTTTTTGAGTCAAACCTATACGAGATAACTCCAGCTGCAAAGTATTAAAATGCAATAATATACAAAAATTGAAAAGAATACTTTATATAAAACATATTAAATAATATATAATTTATATAAAGTATTCTTTGAAATTTTTGTATATTATTGCATTTTGTACTTATACGATCATTTATGATTTATTAAAAACTAAAAGACAAACGTAATAACGAGCTTACAAAATGGCCTGTTCTTTTTTGACAGCCTTGGAAAACTATTGATGAATGTAAAATACTTTTTCCCTTTGTCTTTCACTTTCTCTCAATTATTTGGGGTCGGCATATTGTCTTTTCCTTCCATACACTTCTATTTTAACATACGTCCTTTGTCACACCACAAATTATCATATCATCCTTCACACCAGCCATTCATCTCTTTTTTTAGTTTACTTTTACATTTGTATCCATCAATCCCGCAGTTTAACATTCTTTCTGGCACGTGACTCTAATCCCTCCTCATTACATGCCCATACCAACTTACTCTTCTTCCTCTCAATTTTTCAGTCACGAGTGCAACTTTCAAAGATCCACTTACATACTCATTTTATCTATTCTAGTAACACCACAAATGAATGTAAAAAAATACTTTTTGTACCAAATATATTCTCGTAAAATGCGAAACTGATTATAACTCGAGGGAAGCCGCAGGTTAAGCTCTAAGATATTAATTAACAATTAATTAATTACAATTTTTTTTAGCTGATTATAATAGAAACTTATAAGGCCATTTTGAAGCCATACTTTGATGCCAAGTAATATTGAAAACCATGCTAATATGCAAATTTAAAAATGACTTCGGTTTACGACCTTAGCTATAATAATAAAAAGACAAGCACACGCATTTTTTACAGTATTATAAAGTGATGGCTTACTCTGGGTTCGAACCCAGAGTCGGCCATTACTTTCATCATGTCATGGATCGATCGAAGATACCAAGAATATAAAATATCGGAAATTTTACGGAATTCTCTCTAATTCAAATCCAGGGGATCTGCGGCCCAGCGAAAAACAGAGACAAACACCACTAGAACACAGACTGTAAGAAACTAATGACAGTTTGCGTCGTTACGTTTTGTGATACAGAATTCTCTCACACCTAACACTATATTTCCACTTTAAATATATAGAATTTTATTTATTCATCGGATACAACGGTCCTGACTTTTGACGTCCTGCTGTCGGTTAATAACAAAACAGCGTTCCGACATATGTCTGTCCCGTTTCATATTTGAATTTCAAAGATTTTTATATTTAAATTTATAGCTGTAAATACAAGCATTAAAATGAAACATATTGCGTGTTAACATATTGAAACACTAATTCTCATAAATTTGATCTCAAAAAATTAATTTGAAGTAAAATTATTATAAATTACTGTTAGAATACGATGTGATTTTTAATTAAGCGAGTCAGCTTAATAATCATGAAATTAGCCAAACAGACTTAAACCAGTCCGATTAGAAGCAGGCGTGACTACGGATAACGGGGCGGCCGAAATGCTTATTTAGGGAAAGTGTTGCCGATTCTACAAGAATTATATATACATTACTTCCTGTACTTGTCTTCTACGCGGCTTCGCTTATAAATCGGATCCTTACCCCGTGGGAAATCTTGATTTCCAAGACAAAAAAGGACTTTATACAGTACTATTATCTTATTAAAAAAATATCTTATTTTCATGTCCGTTATCGTGACAATTGGTACAGCTAAATATACAAAGTGAAATTCAGAATACATTGGAATACTAGGTATGAGATTAGCTCTTGCCCGCCCGGCTAAATGTAATAACGCAGAGGTCACTTGGGATAAAACTGTTGAATTTGTATATACATACTAGGACATGCCCGCGGCTTCGTCCACGCTTGACTTGAAATTCCCGCGGGATTCCCAGCATAAAAAGTAGCGCACATTTTAAGTCTAATAATTTGCTGTCGATCAGCGAAAACCGCTTCTAAATCGGCCCAGTCGTTTTTACGTGACCCCCGAATAAACAGACAAGAAATTAAAAAAAAAGCATCGTTTTCTCCATCGTTTATATAGTCTATTCCAGTTGTTTTTTTTTTATAGATTTAACGTACAGACATGGCATGTTTAGAATTTTATAATATTATAGATATTTGAAAAATCAACAAGAAATTAACAATCCAACTAAAAAAAAAATCTCTTTGACAGATTCGTGTTGGTGCCTCCTGTTAACTGAAAATAAATACGCGTACATATTTCTTTCTTTGCCATTGCAATATTTCAACCGTCTCTGTGTACGCACTCTGTAAGGCAAATGTATCACAATCATGCAAATATTGCTGTACTGCAAAAGTTGCAATAAACAATGTCGACGGTCCATAAATATGAATGCGTTAACGGTTTTCATGACGCAAATAAAGTATACAAAACTCTCGAAATACTACAAAAACACAAGTATCAAAATGGAAATTTTGAGTTTGATCATGGCATAAACGAGATGGCACTCATACTATACATCTTATAGATAAAAATGAAAGTGATTCTATCTGTTTTGATATTATAAGATAACCTTCTGCATTGATTCATACTAGAGTACTTCAGCATTCGTAGAAAAATAGAGGACACGGTTCACACCCGAAACTACAAGTTACCACGTCATAAGGACCCAAAGTTCCAACGGAAGAAACTAAAATACTAATCGTTCAGACAATGGTCCAGAGATGGCTTTGCGTAATGTCCCCACAGGCACATCTAATTCAAAGCAAGCTGACCTCCATACGCCAACGCGATCATCAATCACCTCGGACGTGTGTTTGATTCCCGAAGTTCTAATGTTTAGCGATGACATGAAACTTTGGGGTAGTTTAGTTGATAGGTTCAAACATGCCATCGGGATGCGGGCGGGCGCCCAACATCACTATACCGTTATCCCTGAACGGTAAGAGGTCAATGAAGGATTACACCTCGAAAAAGGATAAACCACCAAAAATCCGAAAATATTAAAAAAAAATCTACCAAGAGTTACACCGAGTAGGGCGACTTGAGTCACAAAACTAACTCACCATCTTAATGGACATGGGCTTATTTCTTAGCACCATGTTGCTAGGTTCTTGGAAACATTTGTTGTTTTTCCCGCATATGTAGACATTTATTAAGATAATAATATCGTCTTTGATCTACCATCGTGGATGTGATATCACGTAGAACGATTCAATTTCGCGGAATAACGAGGTCGTATGAATAATGTTTGTTACCTAACACGTATATCTTGATTGTAAAAGTATATGTACCTACTAGGAAATTACAGTGCCATATGAATACCTATCTAAATAAATACAATGCGTATTTTCCTTATTGTTTGTATCGTGTGTAAAAGTCCAGCCTTTTGAAGGGGCACAATGCATTTTAAATTATTAAAAGTAGCGCTGCGGTCTTTTTTACAGGGGTGAATGTTAAGTGCATTCCGGTGTCGCACCCAACTTCCAATGTACTGCAATTGAACGACGTATTTTAAAATACTACTTTGCCTGCGATCACATTCGTGTGCTACCAAATAACTTGATAAAACTCATACTTTGTATTTGTTAATAAAAAAATAACTGCCGTATGTAGACGTAGAGTTGAGATAAGGGATATTTTAAAGAGCAGTTAACTTTTACCTCTTTTAAAAGAAAAAAATGGAGCTTTCTTCTAGCTAGGTACACTTCTTGAAGTTAGTAAGACTGAAGCAAGATGTTCATATTAAATTAATTTTGTAGGGAACATGTAAGCGTGTAAGGAGGAATGCTAGGTAAGCAAAATGTATCGTGCGAGGAGAAGGATGAAAGGCGGGCGGACACTACGAGCCGACCCGTGCGTGAGTAAGGTTGTCGCTTTTGGGGTAATAAATTTAAGTTAAAACAATCGACTTTTAAATTACCCCAAACCTCAATCGCGGGGACGAGTACGCACCGCCACGAAAATATATTAATGATAAAATGAGTTTCTTTGTTTATTCTTTCTTCACAGCCTTAAAATTAAGCAATTATCATAAAATTTCGTTTAACGTATTTTCGATAGTAAGAATGATCGAAAGATACATTTTATTATATAGGAATAGATGATAGTTTCTAAGGGATATAATAACTAAAGTTTACGCGACAGAAGTTGCGTGAAAATCTTCAGTAAAGAAATAATAAAGTGGAAAATTTATTTGATTCAATTTAAACTTTTATTGTACGAATTCAGCAGACAGGCAGACGGCCCACCTGATAGAAAGCGGTTACCATCGCCTATGGACATTTATAACTCTAAAGGTGCTACCCATGTCATGCCGCTCGCTAAAAGGAGACTGGAACCTGGCCACTAATGGCAGAACACATCTCAAAGTTGTTAAGGCGGCATATTCTAAACCAGAGGTGGTAGCCGGGAAAATACCCTAACACTTGGCTATGAGTTGTTTTGTTGCCTCTTATGACAGGCCGCCCGGCCGCAGGAAATAGTATTCCTTCTCCGTTCCTGCACGGATAATTACTGCTAACCCAGAGTGCACCGGTAAATTAAAACACAAAGTTTTATTTTTTATACGTAGCTACGCACGATTGTGGATCGATCCGGTGTTAAACACAGGCAAGTTAAAATTTCAAAATAATCATAAAGGGCACAAGGCGAAATCCGAAACATTACAATCCCAATTATAAAGCTTTAATCGACTGCGAACAACGGAGTTCTTCTGGCATCTCAAAAGTCATATTTCGCAAAACTATTGAAATTTTCTACACTAACACACAATTTTTAGTTAACAACAATCCTTGGGCTCACTATAGGTCAGATTTGTACCTTTTCAAAAATTATCATTATTGAACAGCTCAACATTATCATTCAAATTCTCACATACTCAGCTCTAGGTTATTCCCGTCCACAACTGAAACCCACATTAATACTGATTCACCAATTGTGGTTACTATTAGCCTACACAAAAAAACAAAGCACTTGTTAATAATTTTTTTGTTGTATGAATAGATAATGAGGACTATGATAAATTGAAAGGTAAAATAGATATAAATCGATTTCTAAGCACGTTAACTAGTTCAGCAATAGTTGCTCCATCTGACTTGTTAATGAAATGACTAAGTTTGAATAATTTCTGACTTATTCAATGAACAAACACAATTTAGTTCGGAACTTCAAAGTTCGTCTAGAATCTTGAATCGCAAATGCCCGAAGATACTGAATACACAAATAGGTGTTAACCTTGCTATTGAGATTTACGAGCGAATACCACTCCAGGGGATCAGGAGGCTAGTCACAATAAGTTCTCTCGTTCTACCGCCAGTTGCCTCTAAAAATTTCGGCGGATGCGCGGTAGTCCCCATCGAAGGGTTCCGCGGAGGTACGGAAAAACCTCTACTGTTTTTGTTATTTGGCTACGAACTTTAAAAAAGCATTCAATGGAAAATACCCCATATCTCAAAAACTATTTAAATTTTTTCCGAATTTTGTATCTCATAGTTCAAAAAGCTATGGGGACACGAGGCAATTATTACTACTTTGGAAACATCTTCCCCCGTTTGAAATATTATTCCCCTTTTGACATAAATAAAAAAGCAATCAACAAATATCGTTATTTGTTTTAAGTTTGATTCACGATACCTTACACAATTATGAACCGGACAAATAAGTTATCAAACCTCAATTATACACATGACGGCTATTTCCAATCTTTACTTTTGTAAGAAAAATGAATGTGCCATACAAAAACAGATGGATAGACACGAAAGAACATGACGGTCTGTGATTGAGTGGGGTAAGTGTTTGCCAGCTTAGCACATTGCAGCACAGCGGCTCCGTGGTTTGACTCGTGGCATGGTAAATTTCGTAAAAGAACTTTCTGTTACGTAGTATTGTCTGGTTGTGTATTACCCATAACATAAGCGTACTTTGCTTAGCTTGGGGCTATGAAATGTGTGTTTGCCGATTATTTAATTATTTTATAAGGATCTCTTCTTTGCCTAAATAACTACGAAACCCTAAACATTCAGTAGCACAAAAAGCGGTTCCAAGAAAATCAATCGACGCAACTTGCCACCTAACTACTGGTTGTGTAACTCTTTTTCAGTTAAGGTGCCTGGCGTTCAATTTTTTGCGATGAAGCGTGCGAAATAAACGTGAACTCATTATTATGCAAGCGAGCGGGGTCTCAGGCGGTGAAAATAGTTACGTCATATACAGTCACGAGAATACGTGCGGATAATTGCCGAGTGACAAGGTAAGAGAAATTCACCTCCTTTTGCGGATTACGACATAAAGCACTATATATAATACATTGGACATATGTAGTCCATCTATACATATATGAAGTTGAATGGAACTAGACCCAATTTCATAAAAGTTTTTTTTTTGCTTTGATAAATTTTAATTTTATAAAATAGATTCAATTTATTTTCACCTATTTTTAAATGCTGTATTGATTTATATGATTAATAATGGTATTTGGTAACGAACCAAATATGACTATTTTATTTGTGTTTGTCTACACAGACAAATAAAATAGTCATGTATGTTAACATTTGAGTCTATAATATATATACCCTAGTCAAGCAAAAGAAAAGTAAACATAGATCGTACAGCGGACGGCCTTATCGTTATAAAGCTAATTCTCCCAGGCAGGCAACCCTAGGCTAGGCTTGATATATTTCCAAATCTACATCTATGACGATAGCATCATCGTCATAATAATAAATTATTAACAAATTACAGCAATATGTTTTGCGCTTGTACTCTTGTAATATGTGGTCAACTCATGTTGAATCTAAGACAATATTTTATTAGCTAAATTCTAATTCAACGTTCACCGTCATTGTACATTATTTACAATCAATACTTTAATCTGATAGAACAAGTGTTTAAAACTACATTACATTAAACAACTGAGAAGAAATATGGCTTCCTTATTATATTATTCCATCGATAAAACTTCGTATATTTACACTCATTTTCATATGAAGACTCACACTGTATAATCACAAAGGAAACAATTTTTTAAAGTTGACATTTTAATTAAAACCTGAACGCAAAGGTGTGAGCAAAGCTCAATAATTGAATCCCACCCAGTGTAGCGTATATTGCGGAGACGTTGTAGCATACCCAAGGAAATTGATATGAGAAACGGCGGATCTTTTATAGTATTCTATTTGAAACTGAGCCAATATATTTAGTGTCTGCGGTAGGTAATAAAAAACGTGTCGTAACGAATGTTGTAAAAATGCGCATTGGAACTTATATCAAGAATATCTCGTTGAACTTTGATAGAATACGATTTTTTTTTGGTTATAAAATTGTGATACATAAACTAGTTTTATAATAATTTATTGAACTGTAAAAATTCTCCTTGCCCTATATTAATGAAATCCATTTAATATGACATTAAAATGACTGCCATAATGTAGTAGTGATGCTTCAAATTCACGTTATGTATTTTAATACATATACACGAAATATTTACAAAGTGGAAGAGAATAAGTACATAACGAAACGAGTCACGACGCTGGCAGCATAATATTTTAACGCAACTAAGATTTAATGCCTAGTTTACATTATGCCCACTTCCCCGACAGATAAGCAGGAAAGTAACGAGAGAAATGAGCAGTGCGAGTAAGTAAACGCAACTAGTTTGAATATTTGATACCAGCGCTGCTCACTTCCCTCGCCGTTTTCCTGCTTGCTGCATTGAAAGTGGGCATAAACTTAAATGCGCCTATGAAGTTCGTACACAATTCGCGAGATGATAAGTCCAAAGCTGAGAAGGTTAGCGCTCGGCCGTTTTTCGGGCTCGCACGGCATCACACTGCCACTGTCAGGTAACATTTGACTGGATCCGCACAAACTCACCAAGCTAACTTCTCTCTAGGCGCATGTAAAATTATGCGCGTACTGTGAACAAAGGGTGGCGCTAAGATGAGAATGACACGATATGTGATTTTGATGATTAATATCCTACGTAGCGGTTTCTATACGAGTCGAAACTAATTTAAGTGTTAATGCGGAAAGAGTCTAGTAACAAAACAACATTCTGACTTTGGAAGAATAGTTTCCAAATCCATACTAACATGCAAATGTATAAATAGAAAGTGATATTAATTGGACATTTGTACCTTCTTCGAAACTTTGTTTTTTTTTTTTAAATATTGTATAGGTTTGCGTTTGACCGACATTGCACCTGATGGCAGATAGAAATGCAGTCTAAGATGGAACACGCTTACCTAGAAGACACCTAAATCGTATGTTTCAGGAAACATAGACCACGGTAAAGAGCTCCACTCCTCAGCAGTACGTGTAATAAAAGTGGAAGCATAGCGCTTCGTTCACTTGGTTGGTATTTTCACTTCATATCGGTGGCGTGAGCTCGTACGTCTGCTTGTCCGGTGGTAAAATGGTGAGCGAAGAATTGATTCGTGCAATTTATCCGCGGCACACCCGCCGAAGTGTATGCTATACAATACCCGACTATTAGCCTATATAATACGGTTATTAGCAGATTGTCTTCGTCTAAAACTAAAATTGTTTACGTTTATGATGACAAACCGCTACGTGACTTTTGTTAGTACTATAAGCAAAACAGGGTTAATATCAATCAGCAATTACTCATTGTAATACGTACAAAAAAACTACACCGTCGCGTCGTCATCGTGCTTAGACAAATTGTCTCGGGCGTCGACAGCCAACTTATTGTGTGGGCATTGCGTGTCAGAGCGACATTGCCCGCAAGTACTGCTTCTTGCTTACAAGTACTTTTTTCTTTTAAATACTGAATAGCTAATGCATTTTAATGAAGAGTATATTATGTTTCAACGTTTTATTTGTTATTTAAAGGTATTTGCGAACACGAAAAAATGTATTGTCACTTTAGTCTAATTATGATCTCTTAGCAAGTTGATAATGAGTCTACTTATAAGCGTTTAGTACGTAATCGTACCTGTTTACAAATACTGAAATATACAGGTAAGTGAAAATATCTTTTGCCACTTTAGTCTAAGTATGATCTGCTAGCAAGTTATTTTCTATAAATTAGTGAGAGCGGTATAAACACACGATATCCAGAAAAAAACATATGTATTCTTGTAAGTAATAAATCTATGGTGTAACGTGTAGTTCAAAAAAACAAACATTTCGTCATGAAATTATCTGGGATTAGGCAGAATAGCCATTTGATATTCATGTTTTGCACAGTGTACTGAAAATAAACATGCGAGTTCGTTGAACCGCTTCATTTATAAGTTGTGTTAATAAATACTCAGCGGTATTATTTTCAAAGTGAACTGTAGTATCACATTAACCTTGCAAAAAATCAGTAAACTAATATTAGTAGGATTATTAATATATAATTTAATCATTACTTACGCCAAGTAATCAGGAACTATAGTTAATTAACAATAAAGTTTATTATTATATACATATATATCTTAGATATAAATACTAGCGCTCACTCGTGACAAGTCAACGTTGGACGAGTAATAAGTCTTTCTACAGTCAATATACAAAATCAAAGGCTATTCGTGAAATTGCAATGAGACTTCAAACATAATGAAATTTAAACCCAGAAGTTCCCGTAAAAGCCCGCGATAACTTAAAATGTTAAATCTTATACTAATATATAAAGCTGAAGAGTTTGTTTGCTTGTTTGATTGAACGCGCTAATCTCAGGAACTACTGGTCTGATTTGAAAAATTCTTTCAGTGTTAGATACCCCATTTATCGAGGAAGGCTATAGGATATATATCATCACGCCAAGACCAATAGGTGCGGAGCACCAATGAAGAATGTTTCAAAATCGGGGGGATTTGAAATCAAATTCCACGCGGACGATGTCGCGGACACAGCTAGTATAATATAATCAATATCTGTAGTCAACACCTTTGCGGTAAATAATGTTTTAATAGTCCACAAGTACCGATAAATGAGTAAAATAGTTTCTTGAGATTCCGCGGGATATATAGT
This sequence comes from Dendrolimus houi, assembly GCA_039645545.1. Taxonomy (NCBI): domain Eukaryota; kingdom Metazoa; phylum Arthropoda; class Insecta; order Lepidoptera; family Lasiocampidae; genus Dendrolimus; species Dendrolimus houi. Next base: position 5,304,695 of record CM077125.1, read on the forward strand.
ACAAATAACTAATATTATTAGTTCGAATGTGAGTTTGTTACGCTTTCACGCTTTACCTATTCAACCGATCAATTATCAAAATTTGCATACACGTTTTTAGGGGCAAAAAAAAATAGGATAACTATCATCCAGAAAAGAGTACTCTTCTCGAGAGATAGAAAACAAAGCCAAACATATGGCGCTGCAGTCGTATTTTATTTTTGACGCCGCTGTTGCAATTGACTACCAAACAATTCGTTATGGCAACCTGTCATTGCATTCCTTTAAATTCACATTTCAACTCGACACGATCGAAGTACCGCGGGCACAATTTAATGTAAATAAAATATTGTAGTGAAGGTTAACATGCGATGTTTGATCTGAGAAAAGGGGAGATGAGTTCCCGCGGAATATATGAGCAAAATTTAGGAGAATACAGTCTACTTTGGGAAAGTTCTAGTTATGACTAGAGCTCCGATGGTCCACTTCCCACTCCCCCTGCCCCATCCCCTCTATGCCAATCCTACTTTCGCAGTAAAAAATATGGATTCTTTTAAAACATATTTGTCGTTGTTGATAGTATGCTCAAACAAAGGTAGATTTAAACGGATGTTTATTACGTGTCAGAAAATTATAGCACAATAAATTCGTCCATACCATTTATTGTGAACAATGGGCATGGCTCACCTATCAATAAGTCTCTTAAAGTCATGCAATGCGAACATTAACACGGTCGGTAGCCGTTCATTTAATTTACGACATAATTATTAGTCATTTGACTGCTATAATGTGTTTGACTATTATATAGTAATAAGACATACGCACATTTATGATTGTACATGCCTAACAGAACTTTTACAAGATAATTATTTTAAAGTTTGATTATTGTTAATTTCATAGACACGTTTTCTAAGTTGAACATCAGAAATAGGTAGCCATACAGGTCACTTTTAAACAGCAATATGAATAAATAAATAAACGGCATACAAACACACACGCATATCGTATAACCCCATGTTAATCTGGTCACGTTTATGTTATGGTTAATACACAAAAGACCACTGTGGCGTCAAAACCTGAACAGCCAAACCATAGTCAATAACGGAAACTACAGAAGGTAACTTCAGTTAAATACTTGGGTCTGGAACACGAAATGTCAAATCAATTATGTTAATTTGCAGTCATCATAATTATCTATTGGCTCATTTAGATAATTCAAGGAGGTGAATGGATAAACTTGGATATTATAATTTGGTTCTCATTATGTATTTCGTAATTGTAATTTATAACCAAGGCGATTTGTTTGAAATGATATTTGTTGCGCTATTTGAACTTATCAAGGTTTCATATACGCTAGTCAAAAACATATTATATATATATATATATATATTTCGAACATACTAAAGTTTTTCTCGCGGTTTCTGTCGCGTAAAAACGAATCCGTAGATCGCTAGAACTATCCAATTGTTCGGGATGAATACCTATATTTTCATATGAAATACAATATAATAGGATGTAAAAAAATCTTTCAATGCATAAACAAATGTTTCCTAAAAAAGAAAAGAAAAAGAATTATACGTAAATGAAATATTTATTTGAAAAACGCATTACCAGAAGCGGCGAGACACATCAAACACGTGTAGAGACAACCTTGACATTCAACATTATTACTAAACCATACGTGAAAAGATGGAAAACACACAGGAGAGTGAATTCTCAAGGCGAATCGAAGCATTAAATTTTATTCTCCAATCTTGGCACTAGTTGATTGAGAAAGAATTGTCTAGATTGCGAAGAACAAAGATTTAACGTAAAATCCTCCAAGAGTATAATAACAGACAGAAATTGGTATTAGATTCTGTAAATAGATACTAACCAATGTGATTAATATAAACACATCTAATGTAATTTTTTCATTTTATTTATTTTTATAGTATCAAATGCTTGCTTGTTTTATTGATAGGTAATTTATCTGATTGCTCAGAATTTCGTGGACAGCTCTCTGAATGTCTCCATTCTAGAAAGACCTCGAGGTTGAATATCTCTAGAAGTTATCAGCCATATGCTGAAAAATACTTTTGCCACATATTTCGGAAGAACTTGAACAGTATCGAGTGCCTTATTGTCGCTGACAAACTTTTAGAAGAGCAAAAGGCAGATTTCCGAAAAAGGGAACTGACCACAACAGCGATCCTCCACTGTGCTTAAAATGGATCCTGAGGGTTGAAAGATATAACATCGTTTTATTTTGTTTTAAATTTTCCTTATATCTATTATACTTCTCCTATTATCTATTTGTCGTTTTACTTTAAATTTAAAATGATTGAGGGCAATACGTTTCAAACGTTCCCAGCCTAAAAATATACGTTGTGTATTAAATATCACAGCACAGTTCTAGGAAAATAAACAGACATTACCTTCGGTATGGGTTCCCAGGCTTTTTGCTGAGGCTAGCACATGTCTTGTTGAGCAACAGTCTGCATAAACAACGTCAGCCGTACTCAGCACTTCGTCCTTGGTTACTTATACTTTGTTTAGGATTATGACTTTATACATATGATTATATAGCTATATTAGAGATACTGCTACATTTTACGTGGCTTCTCAAATGAACTAGTCCATGTTCCTAACGTCTGGAAGTTTATTGAATGTCATGACGATCAGGTTGTTGAGGTTATTATTTCATGTCATCTTTGACATTAGTATGGATTTATCTACGGCTTGCCACTACTTGTTATATAATAAGAACTTCCTTAAAACTAATGAAATAAAATTAATGAAGAACGCGGTTACAATTAGTTATTGGCAGTACACGTCAAAGACTATACAGATATTAAATTTCAACAGACTATACACTTTAACATAATAATAAAAAGCTTTGGTTGTACGGAATCTCGGGCAAGATCTAATAAACATTGAATAGGATTTGGATCGAATAGAAGTTAACCTTCGAAGTCGTTTTTGTACATTATACGGATGTCGCTATTAATATAATAACTTGGATATTAGTTACCGAATATTTTTTGTATAAATGTATAAAAACCAATTGATTGATCTTTTAACATCTGTTTAATTTCAAATATTTATCAATTCGAATCAGAAATAGAGCAAAGCAAAAGGAGTCTCAGCCGTTCAGTGGGAATGGTTGGACAATATATTCTAATATAAATCTAAAATAATCATGAACACTGAAGATCACGGATTATGGACACTGAAGGGGTTCGTAGAGGCGACAAATGGGCACTGTTTATTTAATTTGGCCACTAAACCCAAAAACTAATTTAATGGAAAATACCCCATATCTCAAAAACTATTGAACGTATTAAGTTCAATGTTACTGGAACATAGCATCGATTTTTTAAAATCTGACTAACAACAGCCCACCACCAAATTATGCACATTGAAAATATTTATCAACATATGGGTATGATTGCCACCTTTCTTTATTAATTTCGAAAATCCACTGCAGAATGATATATACAGCCCAAAAACTAGACAATGTATAAACTATGAGATACATTCTTTTATTCCATTTTCTAGGTCCCCTTGCCTATGGGACTAATTAATTCAACACCGCATTCAATTTGAATACTGGTTTGCTAAAGATTAATAGCGAACCTAGAGTTTCTAAGTTTAACTAATCCAAATTTGTAGGTATTTTACATAATTATTAGAAAATTAAAGAATAATTTATTAACTTTATCGATATTTTAATTTCCTTGTTGGTGTTTTTGGTGGGAACTTTATGGCTGATGTTTTTCTGCGCAGTTGTATATACATATATTACATATTATCACGCCTGTTTCACATGGGGATAAGCAGAGACGATGGATCTCCACCTTGGACGATCCTGACAAACACCTATCGCTACATCAATTTTCATTAATCTCGTCATACATAGACAGTTTCATTTTCAAAAAATGTTTAATTTATATTAAAAGCGAACAATAGTTGTAGGATATTTATTGTTTTTAACGAGTAATTGGGCATTAGTGTTGAAAATTTCAACAGTTTCATGAAGTGTGCTTTTTCGAGTTGCTAAAACAACTTCCTCCGATTGACGTCCGTCAAAGTCCTACAATTTAGTTGAGACTTTTGCTTGAAGATTGTTATGAATATTTACGAATACTTGTTACTGGATAGATAGACGGATCTTACAATGCCATATTTAGAAAGAATAAGAAGACCCTTAATATGTATATAATAATGAATTTTGATAGACGTTTATTTTAATCGTCCTTTACGTACTCTAAGCGTAAACATATCATCCCTTACTTTGAGATCACGAGTATGCCACGTTCGGAAAACAAATTAAACCATGAGGTCACGAAATCTTAAGGAAGGAAGAATATGTTTTCATAAATACATGGTTTGTAAATGTTTACATTCGTCATCCCAGCACTCGTCCTCTATTGAATAAAAAACAGTTCAATGTGACTTTGTATTGACATTGATGGGTATTCGCTGGCTGCTTCGATGATAATCATGAAACGAATAATAGGCAGAACGGACAAAAATGGAAATAATATGTTGTATTTTATTGAGATTCTTAATAATACCTTCTTTCGTGTTATTGTTAAATAAAAAAGTGTAGGTATAAGTAAATCCCAAATATAAATTAAAACGAACGGAAAATGATTGATTGCAGTATAATCTATGAACTTCTTATAGTTAATCAAATAGAAAACTCGATTATGATGATTTATAATCCATATCTACCAAGAGTATTAGGTAAAATTGAACATAAGCAACTAATAAAGCACTCACCGTTGCACTGATCTGATCGCAATAATACTAGCATGACATAGTACGTACCTGAAACAAAATGAAACTTTTGTAATATATAAATAAAGTAAATCTTATCCCCTTACCTAATAAAGAATAAAACGAAAAAGACAAAAACTGAAAAATTATGATTAACCTTTTGTGACAACCACGATAATCAGAGGTTCTGATCGTAATAGAAAAAAATAAGATAAAAGAACCAGTTTGTTTAGAAGATATTCTGTAAACTAATTCAGATGATTAATGTCTTACGGATTATGTGTACCCGAGAAGGTAGTCACCATGCACCCTATTTGCGTTTATACGGTCCGAAGTAAGAACGCATATTCCTGATTAAAATCTATACTAATATATAAAGCTGAAGAGTTTATTTGTTTCTTTGCTTGAACTCGCTAATATCAGGAACTACTGGTCAGTATTGAAAAATTCTTTCAGTGTTGGAGAGCCCATTTATCGAGGAAGGCTATTATAGGCTATATATATATATATATATATATATATATATATATATATATATATATATATATATCATCACGCTAAGGTCAAAATCGCGTTTTTTTCCTTTTGAGAGCTTCCGCTGCGTGCGCTTCGTAAACGGTTAAAGTTTCGGAAAAATCATGTGTGACAGAATTATTCCCCTTTAAAAGTTCTAAAAAAAGGTTGGCTCACTATAACCTTATTTATGCTAACCAAATTTGTTCTAAAATAATGCATTATTTGCGAAAGTGTTTTTATAAACATGATATTAATCCTTATTCAAATAAATACATTATTCATCACAAGTATTTAATTTAAAACAAAATTGCCATTTACATAATTAGATTTCAATGAATATCTTAGAGATATCGCAATTTTAAAATAACATCCCAGCAAAATAATGATTAAGTACTGCACGCGCATTTATAATGTGCAAGGCCGAGGGCAGTCATGAGGGGGAAGGACGGTGGGGCCTTCTACGTAAACAAAGTAGCGGGTTAAAGTTAGCGTTAGTCCAAAGGAACTATTCCACGCGGACGGAATCGCGGGCAGAAGCTATTAAGTTATATAAGCCACATATAAAGGTAGACCAAAAAAGAAATGAATGGATTGTGTGAAAGATGACTTGATGATTTGTGGTATCGCAGAGGATGTACGTCAGAATAGGCGCATGGAAGGAAATGAGATATTATGCCGATTCCAAATAATTGGAAGGTGAACACAAGAGAGAGATGCCACACACGAGCACTCGACCGGAATCAGATTTGACTTCCAGAGTACATAACGGTTGCTGTAGCCGGAATCGTTTTGTACAGTATTATTAACTAATGTAATACAGTTACATGTAAGTTAAGCTTTCATCGATTTATTAATCAGAAATTCGAAATATTAGTTGCAAAATCTTAGTGTTACAGGATGATATACACCTCGGCGTAGCGGTACGAAATAGCGATTGCTCCGTGAGAAGTTAGATTGGTTCGACGTTGCCATTCAACAAAATCGATTATATTTAATAGTGTCTCGGTGACAAAATACGACTGAAGCACTTTTGTTTTATCGATAGAATTCATATTGACTGCAGCATTCTTAACGATCTCTCCGAATCAGCTGCAGAAGCATATTCTCTATTGTAGTAAAGGATTTGGACGAAAGAACGTCTATTACGCATCCATTTATTGCTATAATCCGAGCCAAAAAATGTGTGGCCTCTTAAAGTCGGCTTACACGAATTTAGTTCATAAATAAGTCTCGACTAAATAAGTACAATTTGTTCTGACTTATTACTAAAATCATCGTTTACATATACTTCAATCACTTTAAATTTTGATAATATTTTCATATATTTAGTACGTGTATACTACACCAACCTTTAGTAACAAAACTGTCTAGTGCACAATTATAAATTTTATCGAATCTATACTTAATCTGGAGCAATAAAATACGATGCAGACTATAAATAATAAGTAGAAATGAATTAATACGGACTATAAATTGATTTTCCTCATGTGATAGACAACACGGATCGTAATGGTTATGGAAGTTGCCTTGCATTGTGCCGTTTCTCTAACTAAACCGTTCTTCTATTTGAAACTAAATATTTGTTCTTTCTTTTCGATATTTTTGTATTTCATTTGTACTTTTATAAGATAATTGCTTTTAAACAAAAACTTTTTTATTTACATGTTACAACTACATATAATTTTAAAAGACAACAAATGGCATGTGTACTCATATACTAATTTAATTGAATAATTAAATACTTCTACACCAAACAATGTTCCTAAATCATTTTCTATGTTTAAATGTTACTTAAATAATCAAATTAGGTGAATTAATTGTTGTAGCACCGTAGCAAATTATCGCAAAGGTGTCGTGTTTATTAACATAAATTATGTGCTAACCGGAACTTTCACATTGTATTCAACAACATAAACAAAATGTGTGTTGAGATATTATAATCGACAGGTGTGTAGGGACGTCACTACCGGTCGGCAGCTGATAAGAGAATGTATGCCGGCCGTTCACCTGCACCCACTAACACAGAGCTCGCTCTCTTTCACACGGGTACAAACAGCGATACGTGAAAACGAGATGTGCAAATATGTAGGTATACGACTTATATGGTCTAATAAAGCGAGTGCATGAAACAATTCAACTTTAATAGTAATGGTCTATTTCCAATAGTGCAGTTAATTCCACCATTGTTACAGTTGAAAGAACGTGATAGCTCAGTAGAATGAATCAACCGGCGGCACATAAATAATTACAGTGCAATTTTAAGATTACTGCTTTGAGGTCCAATATTATAAACATGCTGCAACCCTTAAATATAAAACAAATTTAAAATTACATATAATATCTGCCCATGTATGTTTCAAGAATAAGCTAAGAGGTCTGTCCATTTTTGGAGAAACAGTTTACCCGCCACGCTTGTCCACTTGGCGGGTTTCATACGAAAGTAATCTCGAAATGCAGGTTTGGTCAAGATGTTTTTCTCCACCATAAGCACATGCTAATTATAAAACACATGCACATTTAACCAGATAATCTTAAATACTCTTTTCGAAATTTTACACCTACACATAGAGCCGAACTCTAAACTGAGACTAACAGATATATAAATCAAGATGTGAATTAAGTTTTTTTTTTGTAAAATTTATTTTGAATGTATACGTGTTACTATTTTCTAAGTTTTCCCGACTTGTATACATAATAAAACTACGTTTTAACGGTTTTAAGTGACATGTTTCAGTGGCCGTGATCAGGGAAGACTGAAAAGTGGCCGAAACGGTGGAATAACAAAAATCAGATAAATTACCGCACTTAAAACCGTTAAAACGTAGTTTAATTATGTATTACGTGTTTTTCAATTTTTTTTTTTATTGCTGAACAGACTGATTGCCCTACTGTGATGGAAAGTGGTTACCGTCGCCTATGGACATTAGCAGTATCAGAAGTGCTGCCAATGTGCTGCCGTCCTTGAAGGAGAAACTGGTACCTGGCCACTGATGCCAGAACACAACCCAAAGTTGTTATGGCGGCATACTCTAGACCGAGGGTGGTAGCCACCCATTCGGGCAAATTCCCTACCACCTGACTGTGGTTTGTTTTGTCGCCTCTTACGACAGGCCGCCCAGCCGCAGGAATTGGTGTTCTTTTTTCGTTACTGCACGGAGAATATACATTTATGTACAAAGTCAATAAATCTTTTTCTTTCTTACTAAATTTACATCTGTCCTTGGTTCAAACAAATTATTTCTCAAAATAATTCCCAATTCGCTCATACTAAAATAACGAAAGTTACAATAGTACATATTTAATCCATCACTGATATATTAACAGCTAGTTTCTATATCTTACCTATAGTTCATATGCCTTACTATCGTTTAAAATTTGACATAAGCTCTATACTTATGTCAAAATTCAACAAGGTAAGGTAAGTGATTATAAGATACAGTGAAGCGGCCATGAATTGATGTTAGACCGTTTATTTCTATCTTTCCATTTCGATAAATCAACCAAAATGACTTGAATCGTTCAATGCCATTAAGTACCGTCGCGCCCTTTAAATTTTGTGAATTTCAACCAAATTGATACAATTAAGTTGATCCGTCTCATATTAGCGTTATATACTACTTCCGTAGTTATTTATCTGTTTCAAGTAAAATTGAAATAATCACTACATGATTTTTTTATAAGATGGTATTATTTAAAAAACGTCGAAACGGAATAATCTGTTCTATTTCAACGTCTATGATTAATGAATGCCACGTGTTAATTAAAATGTTTAAAACTATATTTGCATGGAATATTTTCTATAGGTTACATGTTCTCATTAACTTGGTGTCATTAATAAATCGTGTCGTTAAAAAGTTTTCACGCTAACGGCGCCACACTAAAGCAATTTAATTTATACGACCAGCTACATCGTCTCGAGAATAATAATTATGAACATGGCTCTTTTTAACGGCTAATTGACAGGCAATTCCTTTTAATGGATAAAAAACATACTTTCTAAGTCACACTACAAATCTGTGTTTTTAGCAAGTATGTAATGTATGTAATCTAGGAGCAGGTATGTTCTAAGAAGACTACTTGTAAGTTATTCACATAAAACTTGAAGTCACTGAGATTTTAGGTTCCATATCAGAAATTTTAGACGCCTGCAAAGATTTCACTGTGGTATGCCTAGGAAGCCTAGGCCCAGGGCCCAGTGGCAATTGTATACATAGTTATAGTGTCCTCAGTAGTAAACTGAATTTCATTAGCGCGATGTAGGTTTTTGTCACTTTATCATACTTCTGACTGCTTACCGAGACAACGGTGTAAGATCGAAGGGTCTCTATATAATAGGTCACCATATTGCGTCGGATCTGAAGTCGTGGTAGTGCGCTGAAGAGGTATTTTTACGTAACAATTGTGATGGTTAATCTGTACTGTCTTCATATTCCGCCATCTTTTCTATAAGTAGGTATGACGACAACGGAACAAATAAACTTGAGGCAAATTCGTTCACCAGAGTTATCACGCTTGTAGATATTTCTTTTAAAATTTTCCGTCCAAATAAAGACGACTACCCCGCGCTTGGTAACAGCATACAAACACGACACGACCTAATAATTTGCACCGTAGTCAAAGAAACTATCATGTAGAAAGTAAGATGAACATAATGAATGCGACCATCAAACGAGGCGGTGCAAAAAATATGCAGCAATGTATGAAATGGGGCGACATATGTAGCACGTGTCGTTTATAATAAAGGCTAGTACTTCATCAGAAAAAGTGGAAAGCTACTTGAACGACTGGTTTCAGAGCTAGCACCTTACTTGTATTAAACCAATTGCAGATGGGTATAATTTACTGTCAACAGCTTTTTAATGTTTTAAAGGTAGGTGCAGAGTTGCTTTTAAAACATCAATACGCTGTGTATCAAGACAAATTCAGTTCAGCTTTCTACAATATGAGGATTTTGAAAAGGATGGTAAAACAGATACTTTATGTCTCGGTAAGCAACGAATCAGTTTCCTTAGTATTCGAGATGTCCATGAGTGACGGTAACTGCTTAGCATCAGGTGAACCGTTTCCTCATTTGTCTACAAGCAATCATAAAATACTTAAATATTGAAATATGGTCAATTATATTCATTATCCATAGAAAATATTAGTATTCCATTTACCACATCAAAAGTTCGTTTTTGCAGAACATTTTATGACGGCCTTTGTGGTTGAGCGGGCTAAGCCGTTGCCGGCCTACCTCACGGCAAAGCAGAGGCTTCGGGTTCGATTCCTGGTATGGTAAATTTCGGAAACGAATTTTCTCCGTTATTTACTATGATCTGGGTGTCTGGGATCGGCCCTAGAGTAGTGCGTTGTATATTACCTATAACACAAATGTAACTCGCTTAATTTGGGGGTATACAATATGTGTGTTTGTCTGCCGATTATTTATTTATTTATAAATCTATTTATCTGCATACTATTTGCAATAAATAAATTACTTACTAATGAAATAAAGTATGTTTTTAAATAATTATTATATTATCTTCACAATATAAATAAGCTCAAAATAAAAAGATAGAAAAATACGCATCAAAATTTGGTAAATTTGAAATCTGATAACAATTATAGAATTTACACAGCCCACTAAAATGAACATTTAGAAAGCTAAAGTCTCCGACTCGTTGGTATGTTTTACGAAAGTTCAATAATAATAAGTTACGAAAGATATTCCAAGAACTAGTTACAAATTGTTTCGATAGCGACTCATTCATAACAAACTACACCAAACCAACAATAGAATAGGTCTCTCATCACATTTCACTTTTCGCAACATAAAGAAAACATAATGCTTAAAAAAAAGAATCCGTGGTCGCCAAACGTACAAAACAAATCACTTTCTTGTCGCACTAGTGGTGCTCTTACGCTTTAACATTTAACCGTTTAAGATTTCACTTTTACAATAGAAGCGAAACAGTTTTTAAATTAACGACAATCGGGGGACGGTGAAAATCGTTTACGTGGTCAACCATTCACTAGGTTTTGTTATTTGTCATCTATTTGTGAAAACAATTAGTGCGAACGATGCCAGGTTGTTTACACGCGACGTAGGCTTGCGGTACTCGCTATGAATTTGAACATGATAAACAATCGTTGCAAATGGGATCACTTATCAATGTGTATTAAATTAAAAAGTGGGGCAACCCACGCAGTATCGTGGCCTCGAAAAAGAAGCTGTATATCACTTTCAGTAAATTTTATTTACTGAAAGTTAGTTAGTTGAGTTTAGTTAGTTGAGTAAAAATATATCCTATGTCACCTAGACCATAATTACCAATCGATTGACACTGCATTCATCAAAATCGGATAAGTAGTTGTGGCGCTATGGTGGAACCTAGGTAAATAGATCCTTAGACTATTAACAAAAAGAAAATGTGTAAATAAAGAGTAATAAGAGGAAATATATAGTTCGTTTAGGTAAAATAGATTAAAAGTAATAGAAATAAGAAACAAAAGATCAGAGTATAAAAACAGAATTATATATATATATATAATTCTTCTGTACGTGTGTTGACAGTGAACTCCTCCTAAACGGCTGGACCGATTTTGATGATATTTGTTTTGTGTGTTTGAATGGGTCCCCGGGTGGTTTAGATTCACAATTGGAACCGATAGGAGGCGCTGAGATCGGGTTCTAAAATCCTCCTAATCATCTGGACCGATGTTGGTGATTTTGTTTTTGTGTCATGAAACAAGTCTTTTAGGAATTCAGAAAATATGGCGGTACGAAGTTCGTCGGGTCAGCTAGTAGATTATAAGTAATAAATAGATATAAAAACTGTAATAGAAGCAAGGAAAATGTAATAATTTTAAGTTTGTTGAAAAGAAAGAAAGAAATATCCCCCCTCCCCTTTATTTATCCCATGAAAAGACAAATTAAAGAAAGAAAAAACAATAATCTCCATTTTGGGTATGCCATAGTCGGGTAAATAAAGATACACCCGGCGTTCATCATCTAGCGGCTGGAGTAAAATATTAATGAACACTACAGCTGTACAACTGGTTTCGTAATACAAAACATCAATTGCGCCGTACTCTATGGCAAGCAGCAAGCGACTTGCCTTTGCGCAACCCCACAACCGAGAGTTCGATGCGATTCCCACGCGGATTTCATGTAAACAGGTGCTGTTCAAATGGAAACGTTGTAATTAACAAATGTTGGTTATTTACTGTTTCCTTTATAATGCATCAAGTAGCGCTTTTCGAGATAAATGAATTAAACGTCTAGTAACGAGCTTTCACGGGTAGTTTTTCCATTTGTAGCATAAGTAACATACGAGTTTTGTTATAGCCTTATTAAACGGTTCAGATGTTATGAGCTTATGACTATATAACTGCAAATAATTTGTATGAGTTATTGTTATGGCTCTGGAGAAATTACTTTTAGATTATGTCTTCGCTGATTTTTAGCATGTTATGCGGTAACGTGATAAGAGAACGATGCCGATTAAATATGAGAAATTAAGAACATCGAAAAAGCAATAATAAAACAGAGACAATGGATGGAAAGATGTTAATATTCTATCATCCGTTATGTATGAGAGAAGTGTCATCCACACCATCGTGAGATAAGCGTGGATGATAGACCTTTTAACGGTTTGGAAAAAGTTTATGTAAAAATTACATTCGTGTATGAAGAATTATCCTCTATCTGTCGCTGCCTACCCTTATGGGAACAGGTGTGATAAAACGCATGTATATATATATATATAAATCAACTGAAAGTTTTTAACCTACTTCGCTACGTGTCAACGATAAATAGTACCATATACGTAAACAATGACTGAGTGCGTTTTAAGTATATTATACAAAGAACGGTTAGCAAAAACAAAACAACACGTTAAAGCAACGTAAATTTACATACATAAACGCGATTCGATGTTACCAGGTTGCCCATTATTTCTGACACGGTAAAACTATTGCGGGAACGGAAAACATAGTACCGGCCTGTGTATGTATTGCAAATGATTTAGTTCAGATGCGTTTGAACTAAAACACAATGGATGCAACAGACTACTATGCAATAAATATTTAACTAAGCTCGAGAGGTAAACACCTTAGAGGTCACTTGCAGCGCCTACGGGCATATTTACGAGTAAAGAACATAATACCACCACGCCTTTGCCCTTTAAGATTTACATTACATCTAAATAGCTTCGTGAACACAGCAAATGCAAGGCTATTTTTTATATGGTATCGATATCACGTTTTGATCGAGAAAAAAATATTAGATCGACGTATATAAAAACCGAAGGTGTGGATATTTGATTTGAGACAAAAGACTTAATATGCATCAATTGCAAAAAATACAAGGTAACTTAAAACAGCGTCTTAAATTCCACTCAAAACCAAGATACGTGAATAGGTGTAGTTGGAAGAACAAATCTAATTACATCCTTAAAGTAAGATAGTAAAGAGATGGAATGCAACTGTAGTGCAAATTGCACCTTACAACATAACAGTATGTAAGGTGTGTCGATCAGGTAGCTGTGTTTCATTCACCGACCACACCTGACATCAAAGTCAATAGGACATAAAATATTAACAAGCTTGCTATTTTACAAGCATACAGACGCCTTTTTTCCATAGGGATAAGAAGGACCTGACGATCTGGCTTTATCTGTTTTTATTAACCTCTTCAGACGTAGACTACGCTTTAAAGTACGTAACGTCGAAAAGGTCACTATTTTAAACCATTTAATTCCTTATTTAAATATAATAAAACCGTCAAAACTTGGTCATTTTAGTCATGAATATTTCAACAGGTCCGAAATAAAGGTAAATTAATTGAAAGTTAATTGGGTTACACTCGGAGTCTGAGACATAGTTGACTGTATCCCAAGCCATTGAACGTTTCGGAGATCAAAGCCCGCTTTCCAAATCTGTTTCTAATTTCACTTGGTTATAAATATTTACATATCGTAAATCGCTTGCCACCTCGCATAATGATGATACGGCAGACATCTCGCTGAAGATGTGTGCTATTTTACAAGATACTTAAAATTTTATGGTAGAAAACGGTTTCCAAAATCAACAAGCAAGTTGATCACAAGACGTAAGCATTTTGAGATATTGAGAGAAATCGTAAACCTCGTGACCCGAATGAACAAGTGGTACCTTGATGGAAAAGCATACACACCTATAAGTAGAAAAACTACACATGACATAGAAAATAACGAGATTGATAATGCCTTATAAATTTATAACCTATGTCATAAGTTCATTGAGTTGGATTGCATGTTAATTTGTTCCTTTATTTGAACAGATATGCAGCAACGTCTTGGATTTAAACAGATTTTCATGTTATTTGTTACTGTGAAGAGTGTAAATTAGACGTACTTTTAATACTGGAAACACGAGTACCCGCAGAGTAAAGATTCTTTTACTCAGAACCATCTGGCAAAGCCGCGTGAGAAACCCCAATTTATTATAATAACCAAAAAAGAGACCGACTAGACAGTAAATTTTAAGTAAGCCGACAGCCAGTCATATACTTCTTTTAATACATTTAATGGTTTTGTATTAAATTATATTTAAAATCATATTTCATAAAAATTAGATTACATTTATTAAACAGACAAACCGTACAGGTCATTATCGCAACATTGCTATGATTTGTTACACATCAACTTATTTTTTTAGATAATAAAACTTCGTACATGCGAAATAGTTTTTGAATTTAAAGTGTTCAGAGAAATTTTTCATTTATGTTAGAGCCTAACGAAAAGTTCTAAGAATATTCAGTATATACTTAGAATAGACAACTATGTATATTTACAACATTCGACCAAGTCAGAGATTGGCTACCTTGACACAATACTGATAATAGCATGGAAATAATCACAAATACGTATTTTGGCTACCATCCAAGAAGCTGAACACAATCATATTATTGAACATAAATTCCATAGATTATACTGAAAACCAACAATGAGGGCGCGTAGGCGTCTTCACGAATGTTTTTGTCATTTTCACATTTACTATAATTGTTCAAACGAATTGAAAGGCGGGTAACGTGGGTTTAAATTTAGAAATTGCTGATAACATCGCAGTTATTTTAACAGAAGCCGCTGGTCACTTGTTACTTAAACGAAACCAAGTTTCACGATCACCTCGCTCTCATCTCGGCTGATGGAAAAACTAGTTCAATCATGGACAAGGCTGTTAGCAAACTCGACGATGAAGTCATGGCTTTGCCTATTACTCCTGACCTAGATAGACATTTCTATGGCTAATAGATCGATATAATCTGTACATGCAGACTTAACGACGAGTTTAGCTAGTCCTATCTTTTTAGTGTGATGACATTGGCGAAAGATCTATTCATCCTCGTTAAGTCAACACATAGATCAGAGCAGACATTTGTCCCTACTAATAATAGCGAATGTATTTTACATTAATATGAATGACAAGTCTAATGGGCATGAGAGAGAATATCAACAGTGTAATGCTTGTCTTTCTCACGATAGTTTGTCAAATTCCAACTATAACAAAGAATATTGTGCCAAGGAAAATGTCAAACAACAATGGCATTCACTTCAAGTGAGTTACAATGAACGCCGATATTCGATGGATCAAGGGCCATCGCTCAACGAGCCCATTGTGTTTTATTAATTATATTAAATGAATAAACAATAAATACGAAATCATCATTAAAACATAAGTGTACGATAAATAATTATTACCTCTTACTGTGTCGCTTTAAACAGACAACATGTGTATGTATATAATATGTAGATTGTAAAACCACTATATGAGGCTAAGCTAATTTGATACTCGTATAAACAATGCGACGTCCATTATGTTTATTCGACATTTATGAGTCTTGTCAGTAAATTGGCGTGGGAAAAATATTGGTAAATTCTCATTAGGAATGAAAACACATTCTTTTTTCAGTCAACGATTAAACATTCGAGAACAAAACCCACTTCCAGAGCGGGAGAATCGATGCAATGTACATTTTAAAATAATTCATATTCACCTTATATTTAACTCTGTAAATAATTGTATTATTATAATCTCTATAATCAACAATAAGTGGAATCACAATAAATATTAAGAAACTAAAATAAGACTTACTTTGAGACACGGCAGTGTGTCTACATACTTCTCTATCTAGTAGAAATTTACGTGTCACAAATGTAACATTTGCATTTTAGTGTGATTCATTATTGCTTACTGCCATTATAACCGTTATGAGAAAATTAGGAAAGCTTAAAAAACAAACCAACCAATGTTAAAGGCCAAATTGATTTATAAAAGTGAGAAACTGTTTATTAAGATAGTATCAGCAAAATCAATGAATGGCGAACAAGGTTGTCGAGCAACTTTACAGCCGTGAATGTTAATAAAATATCCATGTTCCGTCCATGATCCCCGTTAATTATATTTTCAATTTCAAAACTCGACCGATGCGCCTCGGGCGGCATGTAACATAGCTCCGGACCAATTTTGTAACTAAAAATATTCGCAATTCTCTTAATTGCTTTCGGTTCTTACTGTAAATAACTACATACTATAAAACTAATAATTGTGATTTATTTTAGACCCAGCTTCCTACACCTAAAACAAATCCGAATAATATTTTTTTTTCTTCTAAAATACATAGGTATGTCATAAACTTAAAATGATTAAGGGATGGTTACTTTATATATCGTGCATGAAGTGACGCATGCAGGTACTTAAAGCGCGTAATATTATAATCGTGTAACTGTTATCTTTACTTTCAATAAAATTCTGATTTATTTTTTCTTTTTACCTAAGCTGTAGAAATTGAAACTGCTTACAATTTTTGCACGTGAGACTACTCTAATGGACACGTCCATAAGTTTCAGGACATACAGTAAATATCCAGGTAATATCAATAATTGTCTAAGTTATACAATCACTTGAACAATACAGTGGTAAAAAGTAATTTATCTTGTAATGAACGACGCTTTTAGTTGTGACAGCTATGTAATTTTCAAGTAACTAAAGAGACAAATGGGGTCGTTAGCTTAGCAAAGATTACTCCCAAAATTGTGTCGTCAACCTGCCGAACAAAAAGTGTAAATTACATCAAATTGATGGCCACTTCAAAAAAGATTCGCATGATCACTGGCCTGGTGTTAGGATTTTTTCAAAAGCTACATTATTATCGAGTGTATGAAGAAAATGCCTTTAACCGTTATAACAGCAAAAAATCTGTAGGGATCTCTAGTTTGTACAATTTATTTAAAAATGAGAAAAAGCAGCAGATTTCGAAAAGGAAACTTAAAATCTTTATCTGACTGTCAGAGCATCACGTGAAAACTACTGAACGGATTTAAATGAAAATCGATACAAAGGTAATTTATTCAAGTTAAGATACTTTTTACCCCGATAAATGATGTTATTTCCGTCGAATAGCGTCTGTTAAAAAGATAGGGCTTTTTTGGTGCCGCCGTGTAGCTGCAAGTCACCGACAAACACGCCGTCAGACAACGCGAACGGAGTTTCGCTAGCATAGCTATAGCATATTATAAAAAAAAACAAACAAAACCAACTTAAGAAATAATTACAAGTAGAACCAACCCTACTTTATGTATTAACTTTTACAGTATTACGACATTATAAATTTGATTAATATTGGTTTACTTTTCAGCAATCACTAAAGCTTACAAAGCAAAATGCGATGAGAATATTATTCGGCATTTATACCGCAAATATTGAATATTTGATACTGGTTAAATTTATATAACTCTGTAAAAGTGACTGCCTAAAATTAACTTTCTTAATCTTATGTTACCTACTGCATGAAATTAACGTAATACGCCGTTTATTTGTTATCCCTAATATGTAACTTTAGTGAAGAATATGACTACAAAGTTTAACAGGGTCTCATATCATCTAGTTCTCTTACCTTCTAGGTAAGCGTGCTCTACCATAGACCATATCTTCGCTTTACATCGAGCAAGATCATGGTCAAACGCAAACCTATCTATACATATAATAAAACTGTAGCGGTCGAATTTCTGTACAATGAAAAAAAATGCTAAAAACCGAGTCAGGGGGATGTAAGCAGTGAAATATAAGGTTGGGGAAAAAGTTTCTTCGCATTTTATATAAAAATTCAAAAGGATTTTTTATAAAGTTTATTTACATTTGACTAAAGTATGTAGGTGCCATTTTGTTGGATAACTTTTTGCCATCTTGTAGGTAAGGACGTGATCCCATTGCTATAAAAATTTTGGGGCTTCTGATCAAAAAACTGCGACAAGTGGTTTTGGCAGTCCTCTCGTGATGTTAACCTGACACTGCCTAAGGAATTCTACAGAGAACGAAACAGGTGAAAATCTGAAGGTGCAAGGTCAGGACTATACGGCGGATGCATTAACACCTCCCAGCCAAACTCTCGTAATTTTTGCTGAGTGGCTAAAGATGTGTGAGGTCTAGCGTTATCATGGTGAAAAACCATACCCCTTCTGTTGATTAATTCCGGCCGCTTTCTTTCAACTTTTTGCTTTAATCTCATCAGTTGTTCGCAGTACAGTTCAGAATCGAAGGTCCTGCCTGGCGGTAACAGCTCATAATGAATAATGTCCTTCCAATCCCACCACACACACAGCATCACTTTGTTGCGAGTTAACTCGGGTTTCGCCACAGTCTGTGAAGCCTGACCGGTCTTTGACCACGATCTTTTTCGCACGTTCTTGTCGTACGTGATCCACTTGTCATCACCAGTTATTAGCTTCTTCAAAAATGGTTCGGTTTCATTACGTCGTAATAAAGAATCACAAATGAGTACACGGTTCATTAGGTTTCTTTCAGTGAGCTCATGAGGCACCCAAATATCGAGCTTATTATTTGTGTACCCAGTTTTTTCAAATGCGCCAAAACCGTTTTGTGGTCAATTCCCAGTCCTCCAACTACATCGTAACTACTAATATGCCGATCTTGTTCCACTTTTTCAAAAATGGCATCAATTTTGTCCGTAACAGGGGCGACCAGAGCGACGTGCATCTTTGATATCAAAATTTCCGGATTGAAAACGCTTAAACCAAATTTGCGCTACCCTCACAGATACTGCATTAGGTCCATAAACATCACAAATTTATTTCGCGGCTTGTGTTGCATTTTTACCTTTTTGTAGTAAAATTTTAAAATGTATTGAATTTCTTCATTAGATTCACTCATTTTAACAATAAGAAAAACAAATGAAAATCACACATTTTCCTAATTTGAATTTGGAATTGTCTTCTTTCAGATTAAGACTTTTTAATGATACAAAAACCAGTCAGATACAAATGGTATAGCCAAAGAGATCTTATTACAAGTTCATACATACTATATGCGAAAAGACTTTTTCCTCAACCTATTAGAACTAATTTAGATTTTTTAATTTTTTTTTGTTTCTGTTTGTCTGTCTGTTTGTACCAGCTAATCTCCGAAACTACTGGACTGATTTAAATGAAATTTTGTATGGTGGTAGCTTATATCCCTGGTCAACATATAGGATACTTTTGATCTCGAAAAATTAAAGAGTTCCCGTGGGATAGTTAAAAAACCGCACCACGCGGACGAAGTCGCGGGCAACAGCTAGTATTACTATAAAAAAAAATATCTATCTGCGAAGTTTAGCTGTCGCTATAGTTGATTTCTTTCCCTGGCACAACGTTATGGGTTTTTTTAAGTTGTCATGAAATTTCTTTAAGGCCGCGAGTACGTTGGTATTATTTGGTAACAACACGTCAACGTCAACCACTATACAACAGATGGGCTGTCCGCTAGTCTGCTGTAATCTATCTATAATATTATAAAATTCTAAACATGCCGTGTTTGACATTGAAGCCATTAAAAGAAAACAACTGGAATAGACTATATAAACCACGGAGAACACGATGCAATTTTTTTTAGATTTCTTATCTGTTTGTCTGTTGTTCGGGATTCCCGTAAAAACTACTGGGCCGATTTCTATTTGGTTTTCGCTCATCGACTGCAAATTCTTAAGACTTAAAACCTGAACTACTTTAATAAATTAGCTTGTTCCGTCCGACACAGTTTTCACTAAAACGATAGCGTATATTCTTTTTCAAATCCTGCGGTTCTTTGTGTCCTGGGGGTCTCGCGGGAATTTCAAGTTAAGCGTGGACGAAGTCACAGGCATATCCTAGTGCAGGAATAAAAAATACAGACAGAACAAACTTTTTACAATATCACTACAATTTAACAGTTTTACGCGATTAAAATCAAATTCGTGACAGGTTTATGTTAATTATTTTTGCAGTGGTTGTATGAAAGAAGTCGCTAAAAATAGTGAAAATACATATGTTGGAACGTTAGGGATTTAAACCTCATAAAACATAATCTGTCAAAGATGTCTTACGGTAATTATGTAAGTTTACAAGAACTTATTAGTTATATGAACATATTAAATATTATGTTTGTAGTCATCCATCAAGATGTTCTTCAACTAAAATCGGGGAGAACGATCATTAAAACTATTTTTTTTTTGTTTATCTGGACCAAGTTATCAAACTAATCACTCTCCAATATATACTACCAATTTCTAAATTACTCACTGCACCTACTTTTTCAATTTTCTCTAAGAGTACACTTAAATGTATCAGTGCGTTTTCTGATAGTGTTCACAGCCTTGAAATTAAAGGATAAATCAAGGAAATTCGTAATGAAGACGAACACAAAATATTTTTATGCTATAAAATGTGACATTTCGTTAAGGATGACATGATGACTTGTGACATGCTAGCGTCCTTCCTCTATCACGTTATGTTAAAATAGAAGAGAATGGATGAAAAGGACATATTGCGCCGATCTTAAATTATTTAGAGAAGATGAAAGAAAGAAAAGTCCGACACGAGGCTTACGCGAGCGAAACAAAACGAAGAAACTCAAGCCGATAATAAAAACAAGACTCAGGGCTGTCAAACGCAGGCTCGTTTACCAAGGCGTGTTCCCTTCGAGCGTTTTAACAACCTTGCGATGTTCACGTTTCTACAAACGACTTATACAAGGAACGTAACTAGTTTAGGAGATACCTACACAATTTTAGATTCAAACAAAACCCCAAATCACGTGGCACGCAGCGTGGTGGACTAACCCTCGATTCGCCAACTCACGTTCCTCGGCCAGTTGTAGGCTACACGTGATCCTGTGACGCACTGCCCGCCTGTTAAGGGTTGCCGATAAACCAAACCATGAAATAAGATTTTCTCTGGTTACACAGAAAATTCTTACCTAATAGTCTAGCGGTAAGTTCATTAAAATATTTCGCCCGATAACCCTTTGGACTATAAATACAACATCAATTCTATTAGAAGTTTCTGGAGGAACATTATAACTGAATTGTTAAGATAATATTAAACTCAAATTGTTTAAAATTTACATCGACGCTGCTTTCTCGCCATCGATAAAGATAAGAGATGCTTAATTACACAGGAAGTAAGTTTAAATCTTTATTTTAAAATATTCTTTAATGTTTTACCTAAGCTTGTAACTACAAGTTTTTTTTTAGTTAGAAACATACATTTTTCCGCGAAATGCAGTATGTGTTTTTATAGTGACGGTGGGATATCCCAATATGAAATTTGCGAAAATAATTCTCATTATTCAAATCACTATATAAAAGCTTCAAATAAAATATGTGATAGATGAGTGTTTATTTTCTTGAGCAATCTTAAATTAAATACAAATACACTGTAACTTGATAGATCAAATTCAAATATATTCTAATTGTTTAATATAGCACAAAAAATTTCATGCACGTAAAGACTTTTGCATTTTAAACATATTGTTATAACTCAGGTCCCGACAAACACAAAATCCACCTACATATCTGAAACAAAGCACTTTTATTACCCGTCGACATTTGAACTAATAACATTGAATTTTTTTAATGGTCGTCTTCTTTTGTTTACTTATTGGCATACGGCCTATTGTTGTATTGTAATCATTAGCCAGGTGTTACGGATTTAAAGTACAAGCTGATTCTAGGAAATTCGGTCCACGCTACCGAGCGGACATATTGCATTTGTGCAGTATAAAGCAATGGCCCGATTGAGGGAGGAGTTAGTCGAGCGAGAACCACGAACGAAGCGAGACGTATGTACTACAATCGGGAATCTTTTAGTGACGGACTTTGCGCGTTTTATTGAATTACGACCTTCTGCATTACGTTTCGACTTGTTGAGTTGAGTTATATTTGTACCTGTGTTTTACGTGTTTGTGTAGTTCTAATAAACTCTATAGTAATTCTAACGGCATTTTAACTGGAGTCTCGCGACTCGTAACAATATAATAAATAATAATATTTCTTAATGATTAATACTAATTAATTTATATTAACTTAGTAAAATGGGTCGCAAAGATTAAACGCGCCTCGCTCTTAATGCTGTGTATAGGACAGGTGCGAATGAAGGACGCAGTACATAATTGAAGAAGTCAACCGTATTCCTACTTAGGTATATGCCAAGATATTTTTATAGAGATAGTCTTATAAATAACTGAAAAACGACTCGATGTGGTATATGTAATAATACATTACAACCCATTATTACATAATTACTATTTATCAGTAAAATAATCTCATAAATATGTAGTAGATACATAAATAATTATCTTAAATATTCAATATAGGTGTATTTTAAAAATCTAGAAACCTCTGAATTTATGCACTCATAAATGGTTAGGTCACCTGGAAGAGACCGCTCTAAGCGACAACTCCGCCTATTGTTTTGCCTAAACATACTGTAATTAATGTATCATGTCTGTTGATGTTGATGAGCAATAAAATGTTACATCTATCTATCCGACTATTTTCTAATGTCAATAAAATGGATGGGTCGTATCATACAGAACAATTTTCACTTCATAAATACTAGACGTGCAGTAGTTAGTTACTGAACAAAAATCTTCAATGCTATTTTACATACAAGTTTATAGCTGCTAAAGGCTAACCACCTTAAAGAACGGTTCGGCTATGCTCGATTTTTACTTTATTTTCTTATAAAGTATCTAAAAACACATTGTCTGCATGTAATGCCACGTAAATTAAACTTTTATTTCTGTATCATCCTTTTAATTATACCAATAAATCTGTTATATAAAATGTAAAAAAGATAATCACTGTAAGGATCAAGACTGTGAATTATTAATGAGCAGTTCTAATGGTTAGTAATACATAAATTTTAGCCTAGAATTTTAGCAAAGGAAGTAATAAATATCGAAGCATCCATGACATTTGTGTCGACAAGTGTGTTTCGAAAGAAGTTCGACTATCATTATTTTATAGCTGAAAACATATATTATTAACGACATAGTTTTATGTTTAGATGTTCCATTAAAATACATTTATTATTTGAAGACTACTAATAATATGTACGAATTACTAGTCGATATTGCGAGGTAACAGTATAATCAAGCTGTAAACGGCTTACACGAATTAAAGAGTGATGTTTCTATTTATGATTGTTTATTATCTGGAAGCAAATTAGTAGTAGTTTTAATAATTTATTAAGATTTTATACTATTACGTCTTTGCTAATAAGTTTGTTTGCGTAAGTAAAATTTGGATCTGTATTTTGCAGAAATTGTCCCATTTGCCAAGACAAAATATATATTGTGTATCCTCGTATACTAAAGTTGACATATTAAGTACACTGCCTGAATAACCACTCTATTCAGCGAGGCTTGCGTAACATCGAATCGGCCAGCGGAACCTATCTAATCACTTTCTGGAGGAAAAGTAATGCTATACTGACCCATTGGAGAAATTACATAAATTAAATCAGAAACATGTAGAAAAATAAATTACTGGAATTAATCGATTATCATGAATCTTTATAATCGTTTCACTCACGCTTAATGCTTGTGGTTACCTTCAGTCTTCATACGTATCAAGTTCTCTTAGCGTGTTCTGTTTTTAGTTCACTGGGAGCAAGAAGTGTATACCTAAGGCTTCAAGTAGAAACTTCCCGAACACGGGACAACGTACATCCACCGCTTGTTAGTAACTTAAGCGCTTTGTTTCTCACGGATCGGGTTGCTTTAATGCGATTAGTGGAAAGTGTTACTTGAAACTACACACATGAAATAAGTCAATGGTTAGCTATGGCGAAATTTAGACTTGCTACAACAACTAAAATACAATGAACTCTAAATAAATCTCCTAAGAGATTGAGTACAACCGGAACAGACTGTTTTAAATGAAATCACGCACAGTAAAGAAAAAAATCCGCAGAAGCGATGTGTTTTAACTATTTGTTTTTTATAATTTGGATAGAAAACACTAAAGACTACACCTACAACTAACCTAATATACCATAATAATATTTCAAATATGACCTACCGGATCTTATTCAAAATGATTTTTGTTCAAAACAGTTTTAACTCTACCATCTTGAATTTTGTAATAACCATACATGTAATAACTCTTTTTACAGTTATCGAAGCCGATTTCTCTCCACATATTGACTTTCATAAAAAGTACCATCAAGAAACGTCGTTATGATGTTTCATTACTAAACTAGACTTAACTCGATACGGCTGGACATTCAATACAATTTTTCAACTGTTAGATACATTTATAACGCTATTTATTAAAACTGTACTAATTTGCATTTATATGCGATTTCGATACATCATTCTATGTAACATCAAATTCAAATTCAAAAGTTTTTATTCAAAATAAGTTCCACTGGATAACCAATTTTGAAGGTCATAAACATGTAAGTCAAAATTTAAATCTACTTCCTATTCCAATGTATACCGCTTCGCAACGTGTCATCGCTGTTTAAAGGAGAAGATGCGGCAAGAAACTCGCCAGCAACACGTCTAGCTAAAAATATATATTTTTTAATCATAAATATTTATCTACCACAAGCTCTTTTTTTTTAAATAATACATATAGAAGTTGTGTTACAATTACTTTTTAAAGAATTAATGGAGTTGTAACAAACAAAAAATATTGTTACCGTCGCAATAACAACATACTAAGAATTCATACTGCGACAAATCGTATTTTATCTACTACACCCGTCTGCTAAATTTCATCCATTTGGAATCAGTAGTCCTTGTAAAAAAAGACTGTGTCTGACATGACATGACATTGCCAAAATGACTTCGAGACCCTAAACAGTTACGAATAGAATATACGCGCGGTCGTAAATAAAACAGATGGAGCTTGATCCTAAGATTAATCACAGATAATAACGCTTAGAAACAATGCAACGTAAAACATTTATCACCCGATTGATGCGAAGGGTAGTATTGTCCATCAGGGGTCAAAACGTTTTATAAATGATACTTTTCACGTTAACCTTTACACGGCCGATCGCTTGTTACATTGTAACAATGGAGCGAGCGATAGTCTGTAATATCGTATTGTACAACGTCCAATACTCGTGGTCAATACAAGGATTGGCAGTGAAAGAAAATTTGACACCGATGGAGCGAATAAAACCGAAAGCCACACGGAAAAGTGGATGTCTGAAAAGATAGCTTTTGCCCATCGTGACTGATTTATTGTTACACGCTAGACGTGTCTCATTTATTACGAACAGTTTTAGCTGCTAAGAAATACAAAGAGTAATGTATTGCCGATTCAATACAACCGTTTATCGAGACGACATTGACGGATTTGACAAGAGATAATAATGTAGGTAAACAGAGCCATCGCGCTGAAAGCTCACACATATTAGCAAGATAAATAAGCCGGAAAGGTATCCGCCCCTGTTTCCGCCCGCTGCGCTATCGCCAAGAATACTTTCGGGGGTATAACAATTTATTGCACCATATCTTTGGTTAAAACTTTTTTATTGCTCTCCTTTCATTTTGGGAACGATAGATCCCCCTTCCTTGCCTTCTTGCGGAGGGAGAAATCAATGTATTCTGTTTCTATTAATAAATAACAATACATACGCTGTATTTTGAATAAATATGCTTGGATCTATTTACGTGCAGATACGTTGTATTTTGGAGGAACTAAAGCAAGATTGGCTGGCATTCACTAAGTTACGTAGCAAATTGTAACAAGGCTGCATGCGTTTCAAATAGCGTACATACTACTAGGTATGCTCTTTTCGAAAATAATTCCAAAATATAGGTACATACCATTATATTAGTTCGAATACATTGAAAGTGTTAAGTGTTATTTTTTTATTTATTAATCTTATCACTTACAAACAATTTAATCGTGTATCGAGTGTCTACTTTGCGCTCATTGAAAATCACGTTTTAAATAAAATACTATGTATTTATATTTTTCTAATAATATCATGTGCGCTACCGCGGATGATCGCTTTCATGTTCTCTCTTTTTTCACGTAGTAATCCCTATTAATATTATAAATGCGAAAGCAACTCTGTCTGTCTGTTCCGTGTTCACGGGAAAACTACTGGACCGATTTGGCTGAAACTCAGTATATATATATATTTTTGATGCCGAGGATGAACATAGGATACTTTTTATCCCGAAAAATGGGATAATTTCCGGGATAAAAATATATTGGTCTCTGTTTGTTATCCTTTTATGGAAAGACTATTGGACCGATTTAGCTGAAACTCGGTAGATATGTAATTTTAATACCGAGGGTGGCCAAGGGATACTTTTCATCCCGGATAATGGGATAGATTTATGTAAAGGTTATCCCAAAAAGTGGGATAGGTTTTTTGTGATTTTGTCTATTTCATCCCCTTGGTCCCGTTGGTCCCCTTGGTCCACTTGGTTCACTTTTGTCATTTTTGTCAAGTTTTGTCACTTAGACAGATAACGTAGTTTATACATAGATGGGGATTGGTATAGTTTGCGATTTAAAATAAAGTGAATCTTCTGGGGGCAAATACATAAAATATTAAATACAATGTAACCTGTACCGCCTGGTATAAAGACCAGGCGGTACAGGTTATATTGTATACAAGAGATACGCACTAGAGGTAAACTCTAGTATGTATATACACAGTAAATATGTCATATTTTATACTGCCACATAAAACTATATAGTCTGTGACTTACTTGATAAATACTACGAGGGCCTTAATGATAGCTTTAGGTATTCTGTCGGCATCTTACTGATACTTTTTATACACGAATATTTTATAAAACACGTCCCACACCAGCGACTTTTATTAATAGGCCACTCTTCCGAGAACCAAGACTTAATGAAATAACAGAGCCAAGTACAGGTTTGTTTTAAAATAACAAAAACAAATCCTTGTTATCTGAGCGGTACATCTGTGCTGTAGTGGTATCGAATTTCTAAATAAATAACTATGTAAAAAGATGTCAGCACAGTTAAGACGGTTCAAATTTAATCATCCACCCATGTCATTTTAATCAGTTTACATATAAATAAAGATGCAGTGTAAAGCCGATATTAGACGGTACATTTCTGTTTTTCAATTTTGACGAAGCAACCAAAGTAATCCATGTAAACATAAAATTGAGTCATTCAATGTAATCGAAGGTGGTCTTTCTGCGCTTTCTAACCAAATGGATCCAATTCAAGTAATTCGCCTAATATCAGCATTGCTGCATGCTTTTATTAAATTTATAATAGAAAAATTTGAACTATCATAACTTAAAATTATTGTAAGCAATATTCGCAATTTCTACCTACCTAACTCTACTACCAACTGTCATGAAGAACGTACTTGAAGACTAAAACCAGGAAATCAGGCGCTGCTAGTGTGAGATAATGAATCATTATACGACTCTGCGTGCGGGAATTAAACTATCTTATATACGTATAAAGGCTTCAGTGAAGTTCTCTAAATAAGAAGCCTGACGAATGCACTTGCAATGATTTGTGGGCGCGATAAATTCATCGAACGAACTGCAAGAGGCCAGCCCGCAGCCGCCACGATAAGTGCATCCAATTACTAAGAAACTCCCTTCAATTATTTTGTGCTATAATATGATAAAATATATGTAATAAAATTCTATTACAGATTAAATGAATAATAGCGTGTACAATTTTATTAATCTCTAACTCTACACAGATATACTATCCTTATGTACATAATTATGTAGAATTATGTTACTAATACACTCATATAGAACTCATATTAAGGAGTTGGAGAGAAAAGGTTGGAAGAAATCGCTTCTAATAATAAGTTCGATTATTGTACTCTTTTCATTAAGTTTTTGTGTTTTAGTACACATAAATATACTGATAACTCAAGATTTTTGCAAGAAATATATAAAAAGTTCTTTTTAAGAAGTTTAGTACTTTCGAATTATAAGAAAAGCTTTAAATTGTATTGTAATTTTCTAATCCATATCCCGCGGGATCATTCGATTTCCACCATTTCTTTATTTTTTTTTTAGCATAATTTTTTAAAGAAACACTCGTCAGTTTTATGGATATGACAAAGTACTAAGTTACATGACAATCGGTTTAGTGTCACTTTATTCAACAAGCAAAAAACACATGACATACAAACAGTCACTTTTTTATTTCATACTATGATAAATTTATTAAAATTTACAATGATTCCAATACACAGAGCAATGTCTATTCATGCGATATTGTCTTCCGGAGTATGTTGTAGAAAATTTTCATTAATATATTAAAAACTAAATTATTTAAGATTCTTGGCATCGGCACCGCGATGGTTTGCCAAATGCGCTCCACAAAATATTAAAGACTTTAAAAGTCCACAGGCGCGTCGTAAATTTCACTTCAATTGCAACATATGTATGCATGTATAAGCGCTGTAACCTTTTTCCCATCGCGCGTCTCGTCTTACACAAGAAACCGTTGCAGGCAACCACTCCGCGGCACCGGCGGATAATTAATTCAGTCCTGAGCTACTTATATTACCGACTGTGTAGAAAACCGCAATGCCCTATACTAGACACAGAACATGTTCACTCGAACTCGTATCAGTCATTTAACTTTGATCTAATTTCACCAACTGTTATTTTCCTATCCGGTCTATAAGCCCCTGCGTACATGTGAAAAATTGTGAATCGTGTTCTTCTACTCGATCGGGTAAAAATACAGCTTATGTTCGTTAGCAGCACGAAGACTGTTTAATCTAATGCCCGTATATAGTGTTTAACCGTAGGCAGTTATGATACTGTAATACATGACCTACAGGCAAGGGATCAAAAAAATATAAAAATACAATTTTATGCGATGTATCCGAGCTGATTTTTATATAATAAAAGTTTAAAAATAAACAAAAGCTTTCTATCTTACTTAAGAAATGTTTGTAATTGTTCATACTTAATACGTTTTTTAAGGCTTAAGCTGATATATTGCGCCGGTAGACTTCAATGGCCAATATATAATGCGAAACCTAAAAAGTAAAAACTTTCGTAGCTACACAGTCGACCACAAATCCTTCCTACTACGTCAGTCATAAGGGAAGGGTGGGGATTTTACCTGCGGTTATAAAAATATCTTTCGAGAGGTACGTGCGGTTACCGTCAACGGATACTGCGGAAGAGCCCTAGTATCGTATAGACATAAATCAGACGGAACATCGCTCCCGGCCCGCCTATAATGACCCTGTCGTTTTTGTTTGCACACCGTATTATTTTAGACTTCGTTTTATTTCTCCAGGGCATTGATATAAGCTAAAAATCATAACTCTAAACATTGTACAATTGTTACAATGCCTTTTGATGCTAGGGCGATCGTATGTTGGCTTGTTCCTTCTTCATAGCCTTGGGAATGCACCTATAGCCATACATTTTGGTATATTATCTCGAATTTTTATAACGAGATGAACAAGGAATAATTATGATAAGGATTCAAAGTACACGCGAGTGATCTTATATGGAATGATAAAATGTGTTAGTTTAAATAGGTAGTATTTCCATGAGATACGTCTCTGGTTCCGCGAGGTCCTGACATAAGGCGATGAGATGAAACACAGGGTTGGTTTAGTTGGTTGGTCCGAGCCTGCCATCGGGAGGCCAACACTATTATATTCTACTGCTATCTCTGAGCGGTGGGTCAATAATAGATTTACACCTCAAGAAAAGGGAGGTAGTATTTACAGGATATCGACAAAAAATGTCATATTATGTATATAGTTGAGGAGTTTTTTGCACCGCTTTAACTGGAACTATTTTTTTTTGGATGCGATAGTAGAATCATGGCTTTCCATAGATTTAATAAAAGCCTGATACGGATGTACCTATTTTTAACCATTTAAAATATTATGTTAAAGAATGTTAATGAAACAGCGCGCTAGGCATAATTGTAATCAATAGACAGTGAGGTGCGTCACTGCATTATGAGTGTTCCACACCGTCGGGCCGTGGTGTTTGATCAAACCGGTGCGTGCTGATCAGGGGGAGTTTTCCAGCTCGGTGGGCACACACAGTAGCGAATTGGGATGTTTCAGGATCGATTATCTCGTATCACAAATTATATGCTAATCATTGTAAGACTAGACGCAACACGATTGTCATATACAATGTTAATTTCTTGCAATTACATCTGGCACTAATTTTGAGAAAGTTTAACAATTATGGTTACAAGGCCTTTTGAATTTAATGACAATTTATGAACCCAGCTGGAGCTAAATAAGGTCTTTCACGGATGCCAAACGACGGAATATTTAGGCAGCTTATAAAGAGTAAGAACACTTCACTATGCAAATGAAATTCACTACATAAAGAATCAATATCCTACAACAATTGTTAATTTTTACGTATTTAATACAACATTTGAACACAAAACTGCAAAACATCACTATTCAAAGCCCTACCCAACACTCAATAACACAGGTGCATAGATAGAGCTGCCACACGTTGGGAATTTTCCTATGCATAGAATCCGGAATACAGCCGTCCAGAATTTATACAATTTAGGCAAAAATAACAAACAGTCAATACACACGCTTATGATTTGGTGATGTTTGTATTTATGTACAATAATGTATGCACCGTGCATCGGAGTGATCACCTTTTAATGACTGTATATGTAATTATACAATGAATAAGCTAAATACATCCATGTTTTACATGCGCGGAATATTCATCAAATATCCGGAATTTTATTTTCAAAACGGCTAAACTTCGGTACAGCGAATTATAATAGAAACGCTCGCAGCGCTATATTAACACTTTCGACTTTTCATTAGCAGTAACTTAACAGCTGAGACTGCATTACGAAATATAATTTGAAGAGCTCACGACTCTTTCATCTAAACAAAACCGCAGTCTTTCTATTAATTTTAAATTGCTTTCACCAGACATCTTACAGGAAATATTAATCGACTGATAATAGAACAAATTTCATGCAACGTTTATTGTACAAGCAACGATTAACAATCAATCTCGTTCATGATATTAAATTTGATAACCAAAGGCATAATATATTTAGTTTGCAAACTTAGATGATTATATAAAGAATGAAAATATGGATCGATCATACATTGATGTCATTTCAAATTACTACGCCGGAGGTGCATATCGATGCTTATTACTAGGTCCATATTTCCATGTCTAATATCACTGATACATCGCTCCCCGCGGCTCAACATTTCCGTTTATTGTTGATTGCGAACACACAGCCCCGTTCGTGTATGAAAACGAACAAATATGGAACAAACGTAAGTCGTCATGTATCGTGTCAGTTCCGGAGGGTTGCCGGAGGGATTGCGTAACGCCGTTAACAATCAATCAAGCGAACTCCCGTGGGTGGTTTGGAATGTTCCGTTGCTGAAATTGACTCCTGCGGTCACGATGAGGAAATGTTATAGGCTACAATGAAATTTTATGGAAGTGAGATGTTGTATTATTCGTACCACCCCGTTTCCATCACTAAGTGTAGACCAGAGGCTATGATCACAGTTTGTCTAAATTGTAGGCGTCTACTAAACTGAGAGTGGTTGCGGTCGGGTTCGCGGTAAACGTTTGGAACACGTACGGGCGATTGAAAAGAGCGCGAGTTAAGGCGGGTAACTGGAGAGAATTGAGCCGCAATTGCTGCTGGCGGGCAAGCCACACATTGTGCTCCGCGATATTACTACAGTGCTGTTTTAATGTCGCTCTAGTCTCGTCACGCCTCAACGACCCCAGCGGCGTTAGATATAATGTATAGATAATAATCAAAGTACTCTGAAAAACACTAACATTATAAAGATGATCAAATCGTAACTTTTACGGACGTAATATCAAGGATTCCGGGTTCCGTCAGCCTACCTTTACGCTTAATTGAAGAGGACGTGCCACCAAAATAATTGACAACTTTATTATGTTAGGAATGTCCCTATGTGGGTGCCGTGTGCGTCTGTCGGTTATTAACCCAAAGCGTTCATTATGAACGTCCGTCGGTCACGCGTTGCGTATTGAGGGTATATAGGATATTGCGACACAGAAATGTTCATACAGTCGATGTGCATATACCATAAAGTGTATTCGGCTTTGAAATATGTCAACTTCTCAAAAATATATTATTACATCGTGGAATTTAAATCTATGTCATGCTTCGAATGTGGTCGAATTTAAAGAGAAATACGTCGGCATCTCAGCGCTTGTATCGTACGTACACTACGATACAATCACGCATCGACGAATTCTAAGGATTACATGTCGAATGTTGATGGTCGTATTATGAAACTGATTTATTAAATGATGCGTGTATTGTAAGAATTCTTTAGTCGTTGCGGCAGAACCGCTTCAGGTGGGTTCTTGTGATTGATGACTTAAAATTAATTTCAATCAATCGATGTCTGTTAAAAATTTATGTCACATTTTTTCTCAAAGCGATGAATGAATGTTTTAACAATGATTTAGTATCGTGTATATGATATCTTAATTGGAAAATAATGATAATAAATAAGCTTAGATATATACGGGCTAACTTATTTAAATCTTCGGGTACACTCATGGATGTCACGTGACTGAACTAACACAAATTATATATAGCAACGGGATACATAAATCGCTAGGTAGGTTCGACTGTACAATGTTTTTGATTTTTCAGATATCTTGTGCATACGAATTAATACTGCTCACCAAAGATGGAAAAAAGGGAGACGCCGATTTTGTAAATTTTCATTAAACACGTACCGCCTGTTATCTGTAACTAGCTGCGCCCCGCGGTCTCACCCGCGTGGTGATGGAAAATCGTTATATTTTGGATATTTCACACTATATCTTTATAAATTATAGCCTATGTATTATTCTGATGTGTAAGCTATATTATTGTAAAGTTTCATCAAAATCCATTCAGTAGTTTTCATGAAAGAGTAACAAACATACATCCATACATATATTCTTACAAACTTTCGCGTTTACAATATTATTAGGAAGTACGAAGGATATTATAAAATTCTAAACATTCCGTATCCGTACATTGAAGCTTAAAAAACAAAACAAACTTTAAAAACCTGGAATACACTGTATAAACGATGGACAACACGATGCAATTTTCACACATAATTATCACAGATTATTAAACAAAAATAATAAATCACGTATGATATACGAATACGACACAGTTACCGCGTAATAGATGCGTTCCATTTTTATTATTTTTGATATTGATACGTCTTAAGATTAGTTCTAAAGAACAAAACAATAGCACGGGCGTACGCAGTCCGTCGCCCGTGGGAAGATAGCAGATAAACCGGCAATCGCACTTTCATCGGATCACGCGTGATTTAAGTGCGAACAAAACAAGATTGCCGGCAGACCGACCCGTCACGTCTTCCCGACGGAAATACATTTTCTAAGCATCTTTTATAAAAGCATATTCCAACGAGAACGTTTAAAAATGTAAACGCTTTAGAGTAGTGTACATTCAAGCATTTGTGTCGCAAAACGGAATCTTTACAAATTCGTCATTTTCGCCAGCCGGTGTCTGTTTAAACGGCACATTTTTTTATTCAAACACTACTGGGTTTTTAGGGAAGAAATTGGAAAGGGAGGTTTTATATAGTACATAATGTAGTAAAGTTATTTTCAGTTGAGAAAAAAATCACCAAATTATTGAAATGTAATCATTTTACTAGTTCAATTTTTATCAGAACAGGATAAAAAAAAATCTACATATAAAGGAGAGATAGATAATATGTTTTTTTTTAAATACTATTTTATTTCATCACAATAAAATAATGATGCATCTAAAAAACGACCGCGTCTATGGAAACCCAGCAATCGCCGGAAAATCCGAAAAATCCTCAAGGAGTTTATTAGGTTTGCGACAAGCCTAAGTCAATAAATGAAGATGTTTACTTCCAATGTGAAAATTTCTAAGTGTGTACGTCGCAAATTTTTTAGCAATAGCGTAATATTCTAAAACACGGCCAAACTGATAAGATGAAAGAGTTTCTACCAAAATGATTAAAAAACACTAAAAACAGGCTAATTACCTGATGGAAAATTATCACGACGCGTATTTCAGTTCCCGAGCAATATTATAATAAATGCTTATGTTTTATTCAATACTATGTTTTAGATCGGAGCATAAAGTTTTGCTCAAAAAACTTAAAACTAAAATTGACAGCAACTAAATGCAGATTTACTTTTCCTTGTAGTGGTTTATTTAATCTCGGCTTTTACTATTAGGTAAAATAACAGTAACACTATATGTTCTTTACTTCATCGCGGCTCTATTCAAAAGCAACCTCCAATCCAAATATGCTCAAAGCAATAAAACTCCAAGGAAATAGCCAATTCGGTGGAGAACTCTAGAAAGTTTAATGCGGGGTACATGTGGTGATATCTCTACCAGTCCCGGGACGAACGATTGTATCAAATCACGCGAGCTGAAGTCACCCTCAGCGAACCACCTCGGATAGAAAAGAATACCCACGCTGTAGATTTAATTAAAAATGTACAAAATTCAAATAGCTTAATAAATAAATTAAAATAATTCAGCGCATCGGAAGGTATACTCGCCACGCTTGTCCAAAACCCCCCATCAATGATTTTATCCCCGAAAACACAACTCTCCACGCGCTATGGCGACGAATATTATGCGGGCATAATCCTAATATTTTTAACATAGGTATTATATGAATTATCAAAACGGATTATAGGAGATACATCAATGCCTTTTGTTGCCTCTAGTTTTTGTAGATTACAATAAGAAGTATTCCAACCTATGCTTGTCTTGCTTTTATTTGACATGTGTATTGATTGATTTTTTCACAGCCGTCGAACAGGTTTTTGCCGTCAATATGTTACCATCGATGAAATGCTAACTCATTATTGGTATTGAAAAGAAAAAACAAAATCTGTAATTATTTATTGTTTGTTTCTTGCTAGTAAACTTATGACTGATTATTATTTCATTTATAAACACCTGACATGTTACGGACAGTTTAGATTGAATAATTGAAATACATAACATACTACCTATTACCTACGGTTTCACTCACTAATTTCAAAACATAGCAACTGCCATTGTTTTTTACATGAATATTTGAGCGTAACTTGTTTAGCTTGGGGATATACAATGTGTATTTTATTTTTTTATATCATTGAGGTTAATGCCATTATTTTGTGCTGAGGTGTAACATCCCTTGTAATGTACTTGCTAGGTTTTAAATTGAACAGTAGCAATGCCTTATCATAAATGATCGTTTTTAGAATACTTCCTTTCCTGTCTGTCTGAAAATTTGCCTCGAATAAGCTCCAAAACGGCTAAACGGATAAAATAAACAATTTTATCCTACGTTTTCGTGTATATTTCTGATGAAAATTAATTCATAGCTTTTACAGGAAAGACGCAAGAAATAATGTTCAATCAAATATATTTGTTGGGTTTTTTATAAAACGCTTGTACTCAAATTCCTGAAATTAGCAAATGCTCAACGTCACTGTAAAATGATGAGAATCAATTAAATCAACATTTTGACACGTTATATAGTAATATATTCTACACGATATATTCATTCTCATCAAATCAAAAATCTACACCGAGCTATCGGTGAGTAGAATCTTACTAATTTATAAACACTATTTTACCATATTATAAATGGAACGAATAATATCTACAAATATTGTTTGCCTTCTATAGATTAAATTGATGCAAAAAAACCTACAATACCTATGTTTATATACATATAACCACTTTCGTGTTGTCTCTATGCAATTATCTTATTCCATTAGACAGCTAAAACATAATAGCGTATAGAATTTAAGGCTAGTGGGTCAAAACTGGATTCCAACTTCAAAATCAAAACAACAAAAACCGCGCGTGGCTTCGATAACCACAACAAACTGAATAAAAACTCGAATCATGGTTATGATTAAATTAAAAATTTACCTTAAACCAAATACCTCCGAAAAAACAGGACATAAAACACGTCTCGTTGCACGAGTTCATCTTAAACGTGTCTTAAAAATTCTAAAGGATGTTATACACTAGTAAGAAAAAAAGAAACTATAAATTATCTGATCATAATACTCTAATTACATGTAGCTTTGCCAAATAACTTGTAATCCCTATTAATCCTTATCCTTATTAATATTATAAATGCGAAAGTAACTCTGTCTGTCTGTCTATTCCGTTTTCACGGAAAAACTACTGGACCGATTTGGCTGAAATTCGGTATATATGTAATTTTAATACCGAGGGTGCACAAGGGATGCTTTTATCCCGGATAATGGGATAGATTTTGGAATAGATTTATATAAAGGTTATCCCAGAAAGTAGGATAGGTCTTTTTTGTGATTTGCCATTTTGGTCATCTTGGTCATTTTGGTCATGACTCACATCAGGTGTATAAAAGACGAAGATGGAAAGGTTTTGACGGATGACTGCAGTATAAAAGCGAGATGGATGAAATATTTTGATAAGTTGCTGAATGAAGAAAATGTATGGCAACATGAACTAGAAGACTAGAAAGGAAATATGGGGCTAGTGAATGTAATAAGTCTGGATGAAGTGCAAGATGTATTGCGAAAGATGAAGAATGGTAAAGCAGTGGGACCAGATGGTATCCCTATCGAAGTATGGAAGACGTTAGGTGAGGATGGAAGGATGTGGCTGGCTTTATTCTTTAATAAGTTCATGATCGAAGAGACTGTACCCCAGGAGTGGCACCAATCATATCTGGTGCCCATATTCAAGCAAAAAGGTGACATCCAAGACTGCAATAACTACAGAGGAATAAAGCTGCTGTCACATACTATGAAAGCATGGGAGAAAGTGATTGAGGACCGACTACGAAAGGAAACGGAGGTGACGCTATCCCAGTTCGGGTTTATGCCTGGTCGTAGCACAACAGATGCCATATTTTCAATACGTCAACTCATGGAAAAATACAGGTAGGTACATAAAAATCTCCATATGGTGTTCATAGATCTAGAGAAAGCATACGATCGCGTCCCCCGAGAACTTCTGTGGTGGGTCCTCAGAGCGAAAGGTGTGCCAGAGAAGTACGTAAGACTGATAGAAAGCATGTATGAGAATGTTAGTACACAAGTCCGCACTGCAGTAGGAACCACGAACAAGTTCCCTGTGAGGGTAGGTTTGCACCAGGGATCTGCCTCAAGTCCTTACCTGTTTCTGTTGGTCATGGATGCACTGAACGCAGAGCTACAGGATGAGGCCCCCTGGTGCATGCTCTTCATAGATGATATTGTCCTGGTGGATGAAGATGGGATGGCACTTCAAAACAAACTAGACAGGTGGCGGCAAGCGCTAGAGGGCGTTGGATTAAAAATCAGCAGAACCAAAACCGAATACCTGTTTTGTGATTTTAGCAGGACATCTAGTGCTGTGCCTCTTAAACTAGAATCAGCCACACTACCATGTAACCCCGAATTCAGATACCTTGGTTAACTACTGCAGAGTAATTGTGATATAGATAGGGATGTAAGAAGAAGAATAAATGTAGCATGGCTAAAGTGGAGACAGGTAACCGGCGTGACGTGCGATAAACTAATGCCACTGAAACTAAAAGGCCAAATATATAAATCTGTCATACGACTACTCATGCTATATGGGTCGGAATATTGGGCCACTAAAGTGATAAACCACAAACGTCTCCACTCAGCTGAGATGAGAATGTTGAGATGGATGTGTGGTGTTACAAAAATGGATAAGGTAACAAATGAGTACATAAGGGGATCTTTGAAAGTTGCACCCGTGACTGAAAAATTGAGAGGAAGAAGATTAAATTGGTATGGGCATATGATGAGGAGGGATGAAAGTCACGTGACCAAAAGAATGTTAAACTTCAAGATAGATGGGTGCAAATGTAAAGGTAGACCAAAAAAAAAGATGGATGGATTGTGTGAAGGATGATATGATGATATGTGGTGTGACAGAAGATGTATGTCAGAGTAGAGGAGTGTGGAAGGAAAATACATATTGTGCCGACCCCAAATAATTGGGATATGGTGAAAGAAAAGAGAGAGGTCATTATGGTCAATGTGGTCTATTTAGTTATTTTGGTAAATTTGGTTATTTTGGTCATTTAGGTCCATTTACTTATTTTGGTAAATTTGGTAAATTTGGCCATTTTGGTGATTTTGGTTCTTTTGGTGATTTTGGCGATATTGGTCATTTTGGTGGTTTTTGTAATTATGGTGATTTTGGTCCTTTTGGTGGTTTTGGTGATATTGGTCATTTTGGTGATTTTGGTACTTTTGGTGGTTTTGGTGATATTGGTCATTTAGGTGATTTTAGTGATTTTTGTCATTTTGGTGATTTTGATCCTTTTGGTTGTTTTGGTGATAATGGTGATTTTGATGATTTTGGTCATTTTGGTGATTTTGTCATTTATGTAGTTTACAATGACAGGAGATAGATAAATAAAACTACTAGGAGGAATACTGGATCTGTTTTGCTGTAATTTTAATTAAATTTAGTTTTAATACCGAGAATGGATATAACTTTGCATGCCGGGAGATGGGATAGTATGCGATATAAAATGAAGTGAATTTTCGGGGTGCAAATAGCACTTACATAAAAATGTTGTGCAATGTTACCTGTACGCCTGCTCTTTAAACAAGAAGCACGCACCATAGATTGATCCGAGGCGTAGCCGCGAAGTAAACTCTAGTATATAATAAAAGTAAAACAGATTTAAATGAAATTAATGAAAGTGGATGAAGCAAAGGTTGTGTGCCGAGATCGTAGAGATCCATCGTCTCTGCCTACACCTTATAGGAAACATACGCGGTGTAGATAATGTGTATGTAATATAATAAGTACATTGGTATGAGAGATATACAGGTGAATTTTTAAGTGGGCCTCCAAGACTAAATCATAAACTATACAAAATAACGAAAAATACTCGAAGAGTCTTGGGGCCGGTTTTGATGAGAACTAAAGTGATGTTATAAGATTTTAGAAAAATTAATTATCCTAATCAGGGGTTCG
The DNA here is from genome assembly GCA_039645545.1 of Dendrolimus houi. Classification (NCBI taxonomy): domain Eukaryota; kingdom Metazoa; phylum Arthropoda; class Insecta; order Lepidoptera; family Lasiocampidae; genus Dendrolimus; species Dendrolimus houi. The sequence goes on from CM077125.1 coordinate 5,344,272, forward strand.
AGTAATTATGAAAAATAAAAGAAAACATATACTGTATTATTATGCGATTTCATAATGTAGCTTGTAAGGATCAATTTCTCTAATGTCAAAAGTCAAACTAAGCAAGGAAGAAATATTTCCAGCGACATTCGGAAAATGTGTCTTGAGAAGAGTTTAGTTTCAAATGACCCAAAAAATGCATTATTAATAAACTATAAACCATATTTGAAGAAGAAGAATATCTATAGACTTTAAATACAAATCAGGTTCTTTATTATATTTCCTTAAGATTGAGATTTAAGAATGAAAAAAGCAATCATGTTAAGTCCGTCACAAAATGTCACTTGAAATAGTCTTTCACCCATCGATATTTATTACGAAAAACAGTTTCCATTCATTAACGTCCGTTGAAATTGCGTCTTGTTTCAAATATTTATTCTTATTTTATATTCTATAAATTTAGGCAAATATTTTAAAGCAATTTGGTACAATCTGTTTACTTAATTATTTCTTTGTACATCGGTCTTAGTAAAAAAATATCATTTTTTCTTTGATGCGTTGCATACTGACTTCACTGGTGGATATACAATACATAAATAAAAACGATTTATTAATATGCTACACTCCTAGTAAAGAAACAGAACGAATTACAGTTTAATAAGATTTTGTGTAAAAAAAGCGTGGTGAATAGACTTAATAATAAACCTCAGCGCTATAACATACTATGCGTTTTAGAATTTAAATAAATCTCGTGAGTGTAACAGAGCCTTTAACCGCATTTAGAAAACAAAAAAAAAATTAAATGACAGAATAATAATGTTCATGCTGAATTAACGTATATTGAATAAAATTGTTATTTATGATTCAAATGACTCGAATGTCCCAAATTAGTAAACTATTAATAATAATAAATAGATTCTGGCAAAAAACGTGATTTTGACTATGTTCTCAATTAATTTGACCTCGGCATGTTTTTGATAAAAGATGAAACAGATTTAATCGCAATTCATTGTCATAAACATCATTCACAACGTAAGTTCTAATAGCCCATAATTGGATCGATCAACTATCAAATAAAACTTTAATAGGTATCAGAAACTTGTTCCTTAATTGTTTCTCTTCATGTCGCTGATGTTCTAGATTAGTTTCGATCTTGACTTATCATTTCAAAATTAAACACAAAAGTTTTGATTCAAAGTGATTTCCGATGAAGAACGTTTTTGAAGGTGCCTAATAATTAAATTTCTTATGTTATTTGTGTTCTTTTAAATTTCTATGTATATATATTATTATCGCTGAATTAAACCCAGTCAGAGTTACAAGATTGCTGCCTTTAAGATTTATAGTGCTTAGGTTTGTTTTTCTTTTTGTCATTATAAACATTTATTTTATTTCGAGAACAAATAAAATAGCAGCTGGCAGAAGTAAACAAACTCTACCCTTGTGAGTTGCTTTAATAATTAATTTAAACTCATAAAAAATGTTTACCATAGGAGTAGGGAGTTTTGCAATAAGCAACATATTCTATTTATAACATTATAATTACAAAATTATAATTCCAAAATAGTAGTACTTGTGAAAATGTTTAATTAAAGTACGATGACCGGTACTTACTAAACGAAATGGTTTCTACCAGGTGTTGAAACAATTCTATTGTAATTTAACTTGGCTAGTAGATGCACAACAATTTCAAAAACCTTGCAAAGAAATTCACTTAATCATTCAATATTGCGATGCATTCCAATTGATTGCTCTTTATATAAACTTTAGTGTTAAATTTTTCTGTCATCAAAGAAGTTCAGAAAATTTTACAAACATTTTGAAAATAATGCTAAGGCAGTTTCAGTTCTTACTATACATAATACGAAGACTTTTTTTGCAAAACATTAATTTCACCGGCCAACTATGCAAATATAGAATTATTCATCGTTAAGAAAAAATTTCAGCCCTAATATATTATTGTACAACTACCATGTGCTAAGATGAAGGAAAATATAGTGAGCAAACTTGCACGTCGAGAAATCCGTGTCTCTACGTTGAGCAAGCATGGCAGGTATACTGTTCCATTCCCTGCAATTCGAAGACTTAAGCCTGAGCGGTACATGTTTATGAGCTGATATTGTGTAATAATACATATTTATTTTAAAGTCATTTTACAGCGACCCAGAGTAGTAACAAGTAAGAAATTTTATCTGTGCAGGTACGGAGAAAGAATACAATTTTCTGCGGCCGGGCGGCCTGTCGTAAGAGGCGACAAAACAACCCACAGCCAGGTGGTACGATATTTGCGCAACTGGATGGCTACCACCCTCGGTGTAGAGTCTGCCGCCATAACAACTTTGGGTTGTGTTCCGGCATCAGTGGCCAGATACCAGTTTTTCCTTCAAGGACGGCAGCACATTGGCAGCACCTCTGGTACTGCTAATGTCCATAGGCGACGGTAACCACTTTCCATCACAGTTGGGCAGTCAGCCTGTTCAGCAATAAAAAAAATTAGGAAAAAATAATAAAAATGAAAAAAGTCTGGTCTAGAGTATTAGAGTATACCGCGCTAACAACCTTGAATTGTGTCCCGGCATTAGTAACCAGGTTCCAGTTTTCCTTAAGCTAGCAGTTAGCAGCGCATTTGTAGCACCTTTGGTGTTGCAAATGTCCATAGGCGATGGTAACCACTTTCCATCAAGGCCGTCTGCCTGTCTGCGGAAATCCTGCAATAAAAAAAGGAAAAAACGTGTACATTAGTTTTTAATTTAGACACCAATATTATAAACAAATTAAATATTCAAATCGTTTTCCATCTTTTACTTTTAATACAAATCCTTATTTCCAAAGTTGTTAATGGCAATTCGAGAGAGGTACCAGAGTTATTAATGAGAAACTGCAAACAAATGTGGAAAAGCGAAAACAACAAATAATAAGCAAACAGTAGCTGGCAGCACTGTACTCCGACACTTTCCGACCTCTGCGGAAAAGTTTCGCATTCATTAAGGCTCCATCGTGCCGACCGACAATTAATTATTCCGACCGAACCTCTGGAGACCGAATGACCAACAGAGAGTTCATTTACATATTTATATACATGAACATATATAGGCGACAATTACTTATGTTAGGTCATTTGAATTGATTTCCTGGTTGTGTTCCGTTGGGATATATATTTATAGAAAATTATGTCATTTTTTACAATACGATAGTCGATTTTCGTTAATACAGCTATCTATTTCAATTAAAAATATAACGGTTGGCCACTTACAGCCGGTTCCTGTATCTTAATGTCTAGTCATTAATTGTCTTAGTATCGATTAAAATTTGTGATACTCTCTATCTCTATCTAATGTTGATTTTCAACAAATGGTAAGATTTTTTCAGGATAGATAGTAAACATGTGTAAAATATAATAACGTCACTTTGTATGCTTACTAATAATATAGAGTGCGTCTCACGAAAACAGTCTCGCGGCAAATAATGGACCTAATTATATGGAACAGCCCCCAGCCACGCTGTTATGTTGTTTTCAACAAATATTTTAATGTAAATGTTACATTATATTATACTAATCTATTTATTAATACTATTATTATAATAAAATTAATCGCATTCTTAACATTTACCCCATGCAACTATATGAGTGTAAGAAAAATCTAACTCAATGGCTCCTTACCCTTAATTATAATGAAGTGGAAGACATCTTGGTTACATTAGCTTGAATCTGATACATGCTTAATGTATTCAATAAGACTCAAAATAAATTAGTAGGGATTTGTGTTCCATTCAAACTACGACCCGCACACACACACAGCCACACGCCCACACACACACACACACACACACACACACACACACACACACATACACATACATACACACACATACACATACACATACACACATGCATACGCATACACACACATACACGCGCACACCCGCACCTCACACCTGTTTGTTATTTACCCACAGCGGACACAACCACTCGAAACCCATCTATTTATCTCTTTCTTTATATTCTTTAATATTTGTAAAAGTACTCTCTGTAATTCAGCAAATTTATAGTCTTAAAATTTAAGCAACATAGGAAGAGCGAGGTTTCCCAACACAAGTATCATTTGATTACTTTCTGGGAAGCTCCGGCAACTTACATGTATGGACTTATTGAAATAAATACATTTTTTTAAAATAGAAATCTTTCCAAAATTATTTTATCTTTCTAACATTCCGTTGCGCGACCGTACCAGCCCGTCTGCGGGACTCTTTTCGTGAGACTGAGCCTAGTATCTACATTAATTACATTCATTAGCCCTACTACCCAATTAAAGTCTTTTCCTCAGAGACAAAAACACGCCTCTCTCTTCTGTCCTTTACAATTAGTTGTCTATTACAGGTCTGAAGCTCACACAGGTCAGCTTCCACATTATTCTTTCAGTGATAATTTGGACGACCGACTACAGTGCTCACACTTAAAAATTCTGCCGTCCGTTCTATGTGGCCGAGCCAGAAGCGGGAATCTTTTATTTTATATGTAATGTTGGGTTCCGGCTATCAATTTCTCTCTATAGTGGGCTCTAATTTTTTTAAGAACCGTCCTTAAATAGTTAATTAAAATTAAAATAGTCAATATACGCAGAATAAATAATTGAAGTACGAGTGCAGAAAGCTTTTTGGTTCCTTAACGTAAAGGACGCATTCATCTATTTATACCATGAAGTAGAATTTTAAGAAATCATCCAGAGGTTTATGATTAATATAGTATAGTTACAGTCTTACAGTATCATCAAGAGTGGGTCAAGTGCTCGGCGTCGCAAATGTCTTATAGGTCTCATTACACACAATGTATGGGGCGGACGTATTAAATAGATTTTTCTAGCATGGTGTCACTCTAAGGATAGAAAGAAACACATATGTGAACTCCGGCGCCTTGTTGAATCCGGACAATTTGTGCTTTACGAGCCCTTATAAATATAGAGGACAGAAGACGGTATATTTTGACTATTTTGAGGGTAGTTGATTAACTAACTGGTGTACTCGCGTCCAAAACCATTTGTGGATTCGAATTCTGGCTGGGAAGCATGCACCATTTATGCAGTTTTTCTGCCCTAATATGCATATTATTACAACTGCTATGTGCTGGCATAGTAACTGTAAGAAAAAGAGTACACGTGGTGAACCAAAACATCATCAAACACCTTATACATCGAGATTACCGATGTGTGAAATACGCCTTGGCAAGTATGGCTGGTATACCATCTGTTCTTACTTGACCCGAGCCAAAGTTCGAATTTTTATAGACTTATATTATTATTTCAAGATTTATACTAAGATGAAGTCCATATTAGTTAAACTAGGTATGAAGACAAAGACACAAAGCAGTTCAATAACATTGATATAAATTTAAACTACATGTCATATGGGATACAGATATAAGAAATTGAGACCACTCACTTAATACATTCATTTATATTCTTTTTAGGTTCTGTAAATCAAATATTAAGACAAAATTAAACAGATCGCAAAACTAGTTTCGAAACGTAGAATAGTAGCATTCTATGCTAAAATAAGACGTCTAAATGTCACACGTACAAATTGACAAATGTATATCCACCCAAGCACGAGGTCAATTGGTGTCAATTCACCGTCGTGTTGCTGTTTAGCTGGAGGCGTTAACAACTTGACCAAAGTCAGTGTGATAAAGGATAAAGTCAGGTTTATTTCCATTAAAACATGTTATGAATAGTCGTGGTAGCGTAACGGATAGCGCACGCGTCCCAAACTCAAAAGGCGCGGGTTCGAATCCTGGCCGGAACGCATGCACCACTTAGGCAGTTTTCTGACCTAATATGCATCTTGTTACAAGCAATTACCACGTGCTATAAAACGGTGACGGAAAACATCGTGAAACCTGTACATAGAGATAACGTAGCGTTTGAGTTGATTGCTAATGTTATTGAAAAAGCCCTTATTTCAACGAGGATAGTTCAACTTGGATTTTGTATCCCGCATAAATTTAATTAAATTAGCCTTAAAACAGGATATCAAATTTTACGAAAATTGGTTCATACCTAAATCTTTGAAGATATCACATTCAATATATTCAAGATATACACACTCACAATTATACGTGTGATGTAAGTGATACACGTGATGGATGTCCATCTATTTTAGTGACACATAGATACGCAACAATAGTTTTTATGGTAACTCTTCATCCAAATCTCATGTGGAAGAAATCGCTGTTAGCGACACAACCTCCTATTGTAGTCTATACTGATATTATAAAGAGGCAAGATTTGTATTTTTGTATGTTTGTAACTCTACTGGACCGATTTCAAAAATTCTTGTACCATTCGAATGCTACATTATCCCTGATTAATGTAGGCTAATAAAACTACGTTTTAACGGTTTTAAGCGCGGTAATTTATTTGATTTTTGTTATTCCGACGTTTCGACCACTTTTCCGTGGCCGTGATCACGGAAGAGCCACGGAAAAGTGCCGCGCTTAAAACCGTTAAAACGTAGTTTTATTATGTATACAAGTCGCAAAAAGAAAAGAAAATATAATATAGGCTAAATAAAAATTAAGGATCCCTATTAAAACTTCAATAATGTAACCCATCAGTCTAAACAAAATACTTGGCGGTGGAATCGGGTTCTAGATTTTTATTTTACCATTAGTAATTATTAAACTGACAGAATATTGACATAGCTAAGTATGACTTTAAGATGTGTATAATTATTACTATGTAGAAATATTTTCTTTTTATTTATTATTATATTATTTATTAAGATTAGTATTTTAATTCGACACGATTGATTTTAAACAATATTTAATATAATTTATTGCTACACAATATACAACTAAAAATGAACGAATGAAAATATGTACCATAAATTGAAACAAGTAAAATAGATTTCACAAAAAATTACAAGACTTGAACAAGACAAGAAATGTTATAAAGTGTAGCAAGGGTTAGTGTCCTTGCACTTTATCACTGAGCTGGTGGTCAGCATACTCTATACTTTAAATAAGTACAGGACTAATTTCCAGCTAGGCCTCCACCATTGGAATTGTCAAAAAATATCAAGCACAAACCACTTGAAATAAATAATTTGATACATTTCTCAATACATGACCTTGGCTAGACTTGATCTTTAGCTATTTTAGTCTTTAATTATTTATAAGCAGATTAGTTTTGAAAGATATTACAATATGTCAAGGGAGTTAATTTTATTATTATATTTTTAATTTTTCCCTCTCACTATTTACACAATAATGTTATCAGGCTTTTGTTAATCTTTATTTTTTTAATTTACAATAATATTTCTACTCTAGTTGTAGGGTGTATTATATACAATATTATACACCCTACAATACTGTGTATTATCTTTCTATTTCTTATCCATTTTTTTTTACTTTTTATGATTTTGTTTCTAATACCTACTAGGTCTGGGATAGGTGGCGCAAATTAGGGAGGCCTACGTCCAGCAGTGGACAACGGTTGGGTGACGACGACCTATATACTGTTATATCTATATTACTATCTTACTTAAATATATTGTATCTTAGAAACATATTATTTTTCAATCATATCCGATCTTTAAATATTACAATTTAGAAAAAGTATTTGTTTTGGCTTGCGTGTTGTAGCCATAACACAAACGTCATTCACTTAGGAATAAACACGGAAAGTGTTTGTAGCGATTTATAAACCATATAAGCTAATTTATGATCAGTATGCGATGAAGTTTTGATGACAGCAGGATGTAGCTAGTGTATATACTTACACCAGTCAATAATAATTAGTTTGCCATTTCTTGAGTTGTTCAATTAGTAAAACTAATAATGACAATTACTGTAATTGAACACCGAACATAGCAGTTAATATCTATTAAACTTTTAATGAATAGATATTTCAGATATGAAATTCGGCTCTAATTAAGTATATCAGTGGATCAACTATAGGAATTGTAGACGCATTTACAGAGGCCAACTGACCTGGATATGAAAACGTTTTCAGCACACATTTAATAGTGTCCTATCGTTCGCGTAAACTTGAATCCAAGATCCTACAAAACGAAGACAATTTTCAGGCATTTGGAAGCAATTATCTTGCCGCCTAATGACGTAAATAAAAAAAACCATTAGGAATGTTGTTGTGATTTAGATGACTGTATATATTGCACACAGAAAAATATCAAACCTCAAATATATCTATGGCAAGTAACCTTTAATTTTTCGATATTTCACTACCTCATTATGTAACCGGAAATTTATTATATAGGTATATTCCATCTACATTCCGTCCATATAAAAACTAGTAGTTTCCGAGAAAAACAAAGACAAATGGATGGACAACAATTTCATAAGGATGTCTTTTTTTTGCGAAAATCTCTACAGAACCCTAAAAATGCCCTGATCTTTTTTCTACAGGTATTGGCGTAGTTAAGTACCAACGTCAAGAAAGGACTATGAGATTCAACCCTATTGCAACAAAGTAGAATAATTTAGGTGCGTTTATACAAAACGTTATCAAATGAAAATATTCACGGCAGATAGTTACGAAACAGATAAGAATGTGTGGGCAACGCTTTATTGGTATTACGAAAAGCTTTCATTACGCACATACTATCTGATACGGAGTGAATCATCGGCATGGGATCAAATGTCAGTGCAAACGAAATTGATACCAATTTAAACATACCTAAAGATTAAAATGCATCTTTGCTATTTATTTGTATTGAACAGTTACATAAGACATTAGGTATTACGTTTTGGGCTAAACAATCCGGCCTTCCTTCAATACACCAGCAGCGTTGAATTACTCGTGCTAAAATTTATTTTGCCGTTAACAATGTTCAATATTCATACATAATTTCATTCTTTACTATTTCAACAGCGATTTTAAACGGTGTTTTAGATCAATCTTTTCAGATCTCGAAAAATATTGCTTTACATATAATATATTTTTCGTGAAAAACTACCAAATGTAAGATCGACAAAACTACAAATAATTGTATACAAAGAGTTCCGTTTTCATTTAAACGGCTGCGGGAGTCCTAAACGGGTTAATAGTAAGAACATTTCTAGACAATATTGATACGCAATAAAAGAAAAGTATAACAGCACGAATACAAACTATAAATAACAGAAACACCTAACAACATAATGAATAGCGCAACATTGTATTCAATAAAGACACCGCGATCCCACGGCGTGATTACAAAAACAAAGAAAGCGTTCAAAACGTGTCAAGCTGACACTGAATGTTATCTTAATACCCCCCAAGGGGACATAACTTAAAAAGCAATTGTTATTGTATTCTATTTGACCACGAAATTTTCTATTTCGGCCATATTAAGGCTCTGTGAGATGAAACATGTTTGTTGATCAATTACAATAATACGTTGCCAGTTAAGGTGCTCTTATACGGGCAATTTTTAATCAATTACTGCTTGGCAACAGTAATGAATAAATCTGGAGCAATTAAGTGGAGCAATTGCAATAAAACGCAGAAATTGTTTCAGGAATATTACTTCTAATTGCGCCATATATTCCACATTTCTCAACGTCGCCATGTGAGTTGCCGAATCTCCAATGTTTGTGTTTTTGTGTTTTTTTGACAATGTTCTTTCTATCTCGTTTATACGTATTACTACGTCTCGTTTTCGCAAGAGGAACAGGCCGGCGGCGGGGGCGGGGGATGCCTAGTTTTTAAGTTGCTCTATATTACATGGTATTGTGTGGCCGTATATTTTACCAGGCCACTCGAGAAAGTATTGCGAAAATAAGTTTATATGTCTGAGAGACTGGCCAGTTATAATCTATTTTGAAAATATGATTATTTATACCTAAAAATAGCTACGTTCCAATTTCAAAAATTCCCTCCGCAATGTTTGCGAGTTAATTTAAATTATCGTGTCTCAATAAAAATGGATCTATGCCGGCAAATTTTCGCGCTATGATTTTTTACGATTTCAAGTGTCGCCTGAAACCGGACGAATCGTACGATAGACTACAAATGGTATTCATGGATGAAGGCCCTTCTAACGTAACCGTGTTTCGTTGGTACAACGAATTTAAGCGCGGTGGACTAACTTTGGGGGATGAAGAAAGAAGTAGTCGCCCTTTGACTGCTGTTACGGAAGAAAACAAGCTAGCAGTCAAAAATTTAATCCAGGACAATAGGTGAGTTACGTATCAAGAGATTCAGCACGTATTGCAAATTGGAGCGGAAAGCCTTCACGAGATTCAACACGTGCACCTTCGCGTGAGAAGGATAGTTTTACGCTGGGTGCCACACAACCTCGCCGATGCTCAGAAGCAGGCCCGGGTGGAATGGTGCCGTGATATGATAAACAAATTTGAAGTAGGCTCGTCTCGGCGTGTTTACGACATCATTACAAGTGATGAGGCCTGGATTTATCAATACGACCCAGAAACGAAGCGCCAGACGACGGTTTGGGCGTTTCAAAACGAATCAACGCCTACTAAAGTGAAGCGATCTAGAAGCAAGGGGAAGACTTTGATCGCGAGTTTTTTCAATTTGACTGGCTACTTGGTGTCAATTCCTTTACGGAACCAAATAATCATCAACGCCGAATGGTACCAAATGCTTGGTCGAAGTTTTCTCTGTTGTGAGCAAAAAGGGACCAAACACAGGGCTCCGCGAGGTGCGACAAACGAGTGTCTGCGGCGGACTGGAAAAAGTATTTCAAAAACTGGTTCAGGCGCATGAAACTTTGTATGGAGGCTGGTGTAGAGTACTTTGAAAAGATTTATTAAAAAAAATATTATTACCTATACATTTTTTTTCGCAAAACTTTCTGAATGTTCCACGTAATATTCGTGTAAGAGCACCTTTAAAAAAATTATTATCAGCGGCAGTTTAAATAATGTGATCTAACATTGGAATTAGAACTCAATCAAACAAATTCATTAAAAGGCAATGGCAATCAAAGTTTGTAATTACTACTAGAAAAATTATGTTTTTAATTGTTATAAAGTTTGAAAATGAATTACAAAGCTAAACTTTACATTTTTGACAGACATGATGTTATACATAGACCCAAGTATCTAATGGAATAAAAGGAAACATTTAATTAAGTTTTCATGCCATTGCCATGTTTGTTCAATATTACAAGTGCCATGCAATAAATACTGCAACTGCACCTGTAATATTTAACAAACTTCCAGAAATTCTAATAGGACAGCCCCTGTTACGATTTAAAAAGTCCCTAAAGACAATTTTGACTAATAAAAGTTACTGTACATAACATACATTCATACAGTAAATGAATATATAAATGACAAAGACAAGAGCTGACAAATAAAATCTTATAAAATAGGACATAATTATAATATGATTGTAATTTCTATAATTGCTTTTTATGATAATTATTATTGTATGATATTGACATTTTGATAGTATTTTTGTAATTTATTTAACTTGTCTTATAGTTCGTTCGCGTTAAGAATGCAGTGAGTTATCAGTGCAACTACAGGGTAAAGGTGTATTCACAGGTGTTAAAATTCAAACAAATTATATTTTTAAAGATAAGTTTAATGAATTAAAAAAATACACTTAAAAGTTAAAAATCAAATCCCAAAAAAGTCAAATCCCAGCTCATGCATTATTTTGTGAAGTGTGGTACGTTTAAACGTTGGTATATCTTCATCAGCTTCACAAACTGTCATAATTTTATTTAATGTCGGGTAGTCATTATTTAAATATATTTAGTGTACTTTTCTCCCTATAGCACATTTGTCTAATTCGTCGAATTTATCAATTATAGACTTCCTGGCCCTTTTTTCATCGGCGATTTCAATGTATTATTTTCTTTTTTTTCACTAAGAAGTAGTAGACTACAAACTGTTCTCTCGGACACACCGCATGCATTTGCCGTTTTTTGTACTATGCTGTCCACAGTCACATTTAAAGCATACGTTAAGTTTAAAATATTTAAAAACATTGTAAATTACTTTTCTCTCCACTATGAATTACTGAACAACTTTTATTTTTACGAATTGGTGAGGTATTCATTTTTTTAAATATAAATCAGTTAACACAATTACAGGACACAACCGTCGCGTTTGAAGCTATGCCTTCAACTGGTCACTGTGAACTTGACCTTGTAATTTGAAAAGATTTGATTGGTTAGGGGGCGGGGCTAGGCCGGCGAATAATGATGACTCACTGTATTCTTAACGCGAACGAACTATAGTAAAATTTTAATTTATGCATGCCTAATGAGGCAAAATGTATTTAATTGATACTATAATAATGTAAGTCCTTAAACTGTACATACATTTTTGGCAATAAGTTATTCTATTCTATTCACTATTTATGGTTAGCGGCTTATTAGAAGATTCTAAGTGCTGGGGTTGTAGTAATTAATAACTCTATATATGAATTTTTGGCGTTGAAAGATCTAGATCCTTTTAGCGTGTAATGGTGCAGAAAGCGTGCAAAATGTCACACATTTGTGTGTATGTTAACATGGTTTCTAACAAAACAGATAGGACAGGAGGTGCATTGTAAACGATCAGAATATATCGTTTGGTGGCCACGATTAAACAAGAGAGAGAGAGGAGTGGTTTATTTTTCAAATTTTAAGTAATGCTAATATAAAGCTAATTAATAACTAATTTTTACCTAGACTAACTGTTACGTCCAACTTTTAATAAAGAGAAAAATGAGAAATACTATCGGTTGATGTTTAAGATTAGTTCCACTATGAGTGCAGCCAGTACAACTTTAATTTCAGGAAGAATGTAGCAAAGGAACCTTACATTTAAAAACTTACTACAATGAAAATCTACCGCATTTGAAACTGTGTTTGCATTTGAATTTCTACATGCGTAAGTATATATAGGTATAATGGGTGATTAAAGTGTCTGTAACTTGGTCGCACGTAGCCCGAAGGCAATTTCAATTAAAACACCTCATTCGCATCTGTCATAATCTTAGAAAGTTGAGTATGTAATTCACTGATGAAGCAATTTAACGGCACATTAGAACGGCTACCGTATTACTTTCGTTGCGGCTCGTTCACATTTTCGACCAATAAACAGAATCAAACAGAGCGAATAACACATACAGTGTCTTTAATGCGTTTTTACGTCAGTTTACAGTTTATTGCGAGTATATTTAATTCTTTTATCCGATCTAGGTAAGCATGCTTATTTATTTATGACCGGTTCCTATATCTTACTATTCACTCACTTGCCTTAATATCGGTAGAAATTTGGCATGATTATGGCAAATAGCGTATGTCAAATTTTAACAGCCGATAAGGCAAATGTACGCTTGGTACGATATAAGATCCGGTCATTAGGTTGGTAACATAAGATCCGGTCAATATGTTATTAAATATTCGATATAGATGAGAATGTACTGACTATAATGATGATGATGATGATAATGATACATCGACTAAATTGAAGTAATAATTTGAATATTTAACAGAGACGGTTAATTTTAAGACCCGATAGTTAAGTTCCAATAGAAAAATTATGACAGGAAACAACTAAAAAATTAAGACAGAAGTAGAGTAAAGATAAATAAAAAATCTTATATGACATATGAAATAAATAATTAATTTAGGGCCGAAAGGATAAAAAATAACATGAAAGCTATAGAATATTTAATTTGAAGTATTAACGACAAACTTCAAAACATTTCCAACTCTACCTGTATGAGCATAGTGTTTAAATTATTAAATATAATATCTTGTATCTCATTATCTGGCAGGCTTAGTCCTATAGATTTATGTAACTATCTCTTTAGTGTCGCTTTTTCGTTTCATCGAGTTTTAAATCATAACGATTCTAAAAAAATTCACTTCATAATTACAAGTGCGTGCATTAAACCGTTAAATTGTTTCAGTTACATTCAGTAAGGTTATAAATAACTTAATTGATGAATAACTTTCATGTGATGATTGAAAAAACAGCCTTTAATAAAGAAATTAATTTCGTGTATACCAAGAATGGAGACATATATCAAATAAGCATTTTAATAAGTTATGCTTATTAACGTTGTAAGTTTTATTAAACTCCGAAACGTTTCGACACTGTTTAGTTATGAATCAATCGACTCATTCCCCGAGGTTTTTACGTGAAGAACCCGAATGAGTCACGGACTTGACTCACTTTCACCATTGAACTCGAATCATAAAATGCTAATTAATTTAAAGGATTAACACGAACGTACCTTTATTAGGCATTTTAAGAGAGATACAGTAAAAAGTACCTTTGACAAAATTTGCTTTTTCTTTCGCGAGGTTTGTTTGAGAATTCCGATGGCCCACTTCCCCCTGCCAATATTGTATGCCCTCTATCCCATTCGTCTTGTCTAATCTTTCTCTATCGCATCCTCCATATCACACCCCAAACTTTGGCAACGCGCTGGCTTCGCCCCTGGTGCTGCAAACGTTTATAGTCAGCAGTAACCGTTTTACATTAGGTGGGCTTTATGTCTGTTTGCCAGCTTCTGAATAAAAAAATAAGATTGTGTGTGTGTGCAGTTCACACGCTGTAGAAGTGAAACTTCAGAGAATATACTCACAGATAATTCTTCTCTGACTTTTAATAATATAAGAGCCGATTTTTCAATCATCAGATAAGAGTTTATTCGACAGATAATATAAAATTGAATTTTTCAATCGTCAGTTAGGCTTTATTTGACGAATAACTGGACTTCCTGAGGAATAACTTTACCTGCCGCTTTGAGGGATAGATAAGCGATATTCAACAGACAATTTTTGCGCCACATATAGCCAATTAAATTTCAAGATTCTGTCATATCAAACAAAGACGCACTTCATCGAGATTTTCACGATAATGTGACGCCACCAAACATTTATTGGTCCGTACCCATGATACGATAGTAGAGTACTTAGAGAATCTATTTATTCACTTTGACTCATATATAATATTGTTACGAGCTACAGGACTCGAATTAAAAATGCCGTTGGAACTACTATAAAATTTATTAGAAGTTTACAAACACGTATAAAAACAAATACAAATAAAACTGGATGCAACCAGTTCACACTGCACGATTCAATACAATTCGACCGTGCAAAGTCCGTCGTTTATATCTCTAATCGAGAGTACTAGAAAACGTCTTACTCGCTTCGTAGTCGTCGCTGACTGCCCGACCCTCCATTCGGGCATCGTCTTATACTAACTACACAGTACAAAGAAATTGGCCGCGCACACTGAGTTTCTAAGAATTATTAATTTGCACACCTGCGAACGTCCACAAAGTCGAAAACAATAACAATAGGGTTCGACGCTAATGATGGTTATAAAACAAGTAGAAAATCAATAGCATGTTTTTCTTAATTGCAAATTCAAAACACAAAGAATTCCCTAATCCGGGAGGACAATTAGCTGCGCTTACAATAGGCAGCTGTGCGGCTTATCTTTGACGGCATGTAACCTAAGTTTATATTACTTTGTAACTTAGCCATCAATTTCAGAAAACATTTGTTATCTATAATATTCTCAAGAGAACCAAAATAAAAACGGCGTCATACAAATGGATTCATGAGTAAGAAAAATAGTTTTCATTTATTTTACCATAGTTCAATATTACTATCTTCTGCAGAAAATCTACTTAGTTTTTCTTGCTCTTTTACTATAAATAAAAAAATCGTATGTCTTTTTGTATGTTATTTCTTTTTCGTTATTTGCAAGTATATGTCACCCTGCAGATACTTGCAGCATTATTTTCAATATCAATTTTTCAAGTCTACCTAAACAGATAAAAATACTTTTCTGTATTTGTCCAATTATCCCACAGCTCTTTAACATTCAAATGCAATACTCAATTTTATTCTCGTTTCTAGCGAATTTAAAAATATTTTTTAAATTTTAGGCAAATTTGTTTTTCTAAAATACTCGTTTGGACTTGAAAGTTTAAAACCAATTTTAAAACTAAGATAATTTAAAAACTTAACCTTATGTTAGCTAGTTATCAAGACAAGTGTTTGTTTTCTTGTTGTTTTCATGTGACTCTAGTAATACAAAAACATTTTCCTCTAGTCCAAATTTTCGAAACTTGGGCAATAATATGTGCCGTTTATCCAGTTTTCTGACTTCATAATGTAAACATTGTTACAATACTATGTCCTGACGGTAAAGTTAAACGTCGTGAGGAAAACTAGACATCGAGATTACTATCTACAAAATTTCCCGATTAACCTTGGACAAACATTGTGTAGTTCTATTGTCCGTTCTTCGAAAATGGCAAAACCTGAACCCAGCGGTGGATTCTAAATTCAAATATTCGTAAATGATTCATACTAAAATTAAGAAAAAAAAATTGTTTAAATTCTTATTATCATTGAAATACATTGAGTTTTTCGACGCTGACAGACGGACGGACAGACTAAAATTATGTTAAAAACAGTTTTATAAATAGGCATCGTATGAATAGCAGATTTCACGCAAATGTCGGAATTTATTATAAAATTAAAGACTATATTCAAATTCAATTTCATTTCTTGCTACAGATAAATATCACAAGTGTAGATTTTGTAACTTCATTTTCACGTTGCAAGATCTTTTACAATTCGATAACTTATAACCTTCAACTAGGTCCACGTCCCATCTGTCAAATCTAACGATGTCGTTTATCAAATTGAGTCATGTTAAACGCCAATTGCGATGCGATCATGTGCATACAATCGTCAAACCCCGTAGGTCAAGTATCGTATCACGTGCGTCCTATACAGTGGTTGGAGCCGAATTTATTTTTATATGAGAGTACCCTCTCAGTTCACCGCAAACCGGAGGTACTACGACCTTCGATGAATAAGAATACCCGCATTTAAAGTAATTCGGTTACGGTATTTTTAACACATCAGTGACTATGGTATTATATAGCGACAACACTAACAAACTGTTAACACTCTTTGAAGAGTATATATTGCAATGCCCTGGAAATAATACCTCGAAAGAAAGTAAGATGTACTGCATAAAGGAACATATAAATATATCAAGTCAAGAAGTTGGGGAGGCTCTCTGAATTACCCACTAAATTAACTAAATATATTGAAAATGTCTGTATTCCATTCTGTTATAATGTTAAAATGAAATTTAGGTCTATAGTAATGTTAGGACTGCGGGACTCGAATTAAAATGCCGTTGGAATTACTATAGGATTTATTTGAACTATACAAAACACGTATAACACAGGTACAAATATAACCGGACGCAATAAGTCCACATGTAATGCACAATTAAATAACTCGCGCAAAGTACGCCACTGTATAGCTAATTGAATATACACACGTCTTGCTTGTATCGTAATCGTCGCTTGACTGCCTCATCCCTCCCTTCGGGCATCCCTTTTATTTTGTACAAATACAATATGCCTCGACGCAAAACAATAACAACAAGGATTAGTTCGATACACCTGCCTAATGACGGCCATAAAACAAGTACAATAACAATAGAATGTTTTTCTTAATTACTAATTCTAAACACAAAGTAAACAAAAGAAGTGCAAAAGCGGGGAACGTAATAAGCCGGGTTTGTGGCAGGAGGTGTGCATTTATTTTTATTTTTTCGGCATGTAACAGTAATATACAAATATAAAATTGAATTTGTTGTATCGTAAGTTCGTAACGGAAAACGTAAAATGATCTCTCGGAAAAATCAAAAAGCTCTAACGGTTTACACGAGTGAAGCTGGTTGGTAAGGTTTAGAAAATCATAAGCATATAAATACGTAAACATTAATTTCATCTCATTATGATTCTCATAAAAGGCTTAAAATAATGCTACCCTTATCACCGTATCGTATTTCAATTACTAGTAACAAAGACCGCCTATAATAGTAAAAGTTCGACGCTTTTATTACGAGCTATAAATATTAAGGGGACTTTAAAAATGAAGATTTACTGTAAACACCAGTTCTACGTTCGATTCAATTGGCTTTCTCAGATACGTGATCTAATAAAGATATACACAAGTCTAGTACGAAAACCCCTTTCAGTAAGGTAAAAGCATTTTTATATCACGTATCAACTGTTTATTTCGTATACATCGAAATTACTCAATGTCAGGATTTAGATATATATTTCAGACTGATAAATATTTATATTTAAATGCGATTTCAAGAAAGAATTCCTGATGTTGATGATGGTATCATTTTTGTGATGATAATATAAACGATAATCACTTAGCTTTCTAACCTAAAAAAATATTTTGATAATAATATTTATCAAGAACTTCAATATTGTTTATTGTGTTTTCTACATTTTACATTAAAAATTCAAGGTTCATGTCAAAGCAAACTGACCCCGTGCTCCGAAGCGGAATCATAGGACGCAACCATTTTTAAAGTTAAATGATGGCAACACATATTTAAGACAACATAATCAGTGTATTATAAAACTGTTTTTAATAAGACCATCGTTATCGCGCTTTCACTTCCCGGTGCCGGGTGTAAGAGCAGAGCGAACCCCAAAATAAACAAGGAAGGCGATAACGTTGACCTTCCTAGTGTTTTATCTACAAAACTGTTACTGAACCAAGGCCTGGTAAGGACTTACATAAACATAAGGCACTCGCCCCGATAAACCCGGTAAAGTTATGAATAAGGTCTTCGGACCAACAACATAAAGTCAAGTCCAATAAAAAATATGATAATATTGTAATAAGATAAAGGTTACACGGTGGTTGATCTAAATTAAATATAAGTTGTAATCTGTAAATGGTTCGAGTTTGTATAATGCGTTTAAAAATTTGAAAAATGTCAGGGGGATAATTCGGTCCAGATTTCGAAAATGCAATTTTTATAATTTTTGTTTGTCTGTTAGAGCAAGCTTATATATATCCCGGGCGTAACTTAGGATACTTTTTATCCCGATAAATAACGTCGTTTTCGTGGGATAGAAGAAAATAGCGAAAAAGGTGGCGCTGTGATCGCATCGGTTTTGGAAACTACTGAACGTATATAAACAAAACTCGACATAGTGCTGGCTTATAAGACGAGTAAACATTAAGGACACATTTTTATCCCGATAAATTAAGTGGTTTACTTAGAATAGACGGATTAGAAAAATAGATGGCGCGACATTCGCGTTTTTCCAATTCACTTACAAAAACCTATGTTGTCATAAACAACATGTCAGTCATTGTATTACTTCAAATCAGGTTGACTTCGACTCACCTCTATGTTTTGATGGGCAGTTGTCTATACTATATGGACTTACTTTCTTTGTTATTATTATATGTAAAATATATGTTATTGTTATGTGTAAAAACCCGGATTATGTTTTTGTGTAAGTAAAATAAAGCTATTGCCCAAGGTTTGACACGCGGCGCAGCCGTGGAGCAAACTAGTTGCTAAATACAAGTGTTTTGTTCATATATCATTTATTTATATCGTAAAGCAAACCTGAATTATAAAATAAAGTATTATTTTCCAAGTGGTAATAAAATAATATGCAGTAATACAAAATAGTAGATTAAGTAGGCCGTAAAAAGACCCTAGTTTGTGACAATCTCAGGGTGTAACAAACGTTATCACTAAAACAGCTTCATGTAGCCACCCTTATCAGTCGCTGCGCCCGCCAAGCCTGTTCTATAAGTAAATAAATATATTTCGTTTTACTTGCAAGACACACGGTTAACAAGTGTTTTACGAACGCCGCGGGTAACAAAATATGACCGCGGTATAAGACATATTATGCATATTTTTTTTGTCGGCTAGAAAGAATATTATTTATACGATAGTTCAACGGCGAGAAACATAAAATATTTAATTTAAATCTTACGGAGTAATTAAAACAAATAGATTTAGTACCTGTTTGGTAGACCAATATGAATTAAAAATATTTAAATTGCTGTAGAAAATACAATATTTAATACGTAGATTTCAATAAGTTCTTTTCAGCTATTCCGAAGTAACAGTTGAGAGATTTTTTATTCATATAACGGAATATTATATTAGCAGCAAAATTAGCCTGGCATGAACTACTACAATATTTCAAATGTTATTAATTTAAAACTGTAAATGTTTATCAAATCTTATATGTAAAACAACAGGTCTCAAGACCTCTGAACATATATACGAAAATTTAATAGAAATTCTCCCACATTCCATGCAATTTTTTCAATTCCTTGAGTATCATTAATCCTATTAATACTTTTAGCTTAAACTGGTTTCTCTGTGACGACATAAAGTTGGAAAAGATTTTTCGTCTCAATTACAAAGGCTTAAGCGACATGCAGCGATCGGTTTATTCTTCGATCTCTGGAACTTTTCTTCTAGTTATTGGTTGTTTGGTAGAACTATTATCGTGATGATCAATAATTAATTTAAATCATTCGAATGTACAGTACAATAGGGATGCGGATGCTTGTTACAATAAATTCTATACTATAAAATATAAAATAACAGGCGTTAAAATAATATCTTATCACCTAACTTCTAAAATATCATGATAAAAATAATTTGAATTACTTTTCAAACAGTAATTAATGCGCTATTTGACTCTTTTTACTAGTACCTAATTATGACGCCATAAGTAGCTACGTTCAGACAAAATCTACGGCATTCTGTGAGTTAATGAAAAGTAGGTATCTCAGTTGATTTTGTTGTGGTATAATGAGGCGATGCGCAAAGTATTTATTATATCCTTATCGGACTTTGATAAAACTAAATACTATCATTATGCAAATGTACACAACTATATCCTGATCAAATATAGTGTTGGCTTGGTGACAAAAATGTTATTACATTTATTTTCCAAGGAGATAACACATTTTTAATATTATTTTATTATACTTTGTGAAGAACCAACGAAATATAATGAGTTAAGATATGACTTACAAAGCGTTATATTGGTCTATTACTAAATGGAAAACGTCAGCCCTAAATTGTACCTGAAACACGAGAGATCTTAAAAAGAAGGTCAGAACTACAATAATTTATCGATTACCTCATATACCTCATAAGAATGAATTTCAACAATTAATATTATAAAAACACACTATAACGATTAATTCATTCAAAATAACTAAACCCACCAAAATTATAATAAAATAAATATCAACGTAACAAAAAATCGAGAGTGATTTTAAGATTTCTTTTTCTTCTTCATCTTTTTACAATGTCGGCCAAGAATGTATGAAAGCGTATCCGTCTCCTTTGAATACTTACAACCACCGCACTCAAAATAAAGGGACACTTTTTTTAAATATGTATTTCAGGTCAAATTACGAATTTTAAAAAACAATTTATAATAAATGAAAAAAGAAAACAATTTTTGTATGTAGGTAAATAGTAAAAACCCCAGAACCAGATTTGGACCTTCACCTCCCCAATAGGGAGAGGTTATGCATATCGGTAATGTCGATCACTATGAACCTTGAGCATGTTTCACCGTCAGCACGTGGTAATTATATATATTGTATAGGTTTGCGTTTGACCGACATTGCAACTGATGTCAGGTGGAAACACATTCAAAGATGGAGCACAGTTACCCAGAAGATACCTGTTCACGCGCGAAGACACCTAAATTGTATATTTAAGGAAAAACAGATGGCGGTAATGAGGTTTACATGGAAACAACGCTTCGTGCGCTTAGTTGGTATTTCCACTAAATATCGGTGGCTTGAGGTCGTACGTTTGCTTGTCCAGTGGTAAAAAGGTGAGAGAGGAATTAATTCGTGCAAGTTCGTGGTACACTCGTTGCAGTGTATCCTAATAAAATACCAACAAACTAGCGACTCGACGTCGATAATCTAGTCTTTGAAGGCTACCGTTAAATAGCCGGTTATCGGCTATCAGTTGCCTAGCTCTTTTCTCAATTGACTCGAGAAAGAGAACTTTAAGCTAGAAAAATTGCAAGTGTTTCATAGCCCCCGTCCGAATTAGAGTTTATATTATTAGAACGTTAGGCGGTTGCCTAATGGCCGGTTTCTATATCTTCCAAGCCGTTCATTTGCTTTACTACTTACTGGTTAAAATTTTACATGAATTCTACAAGTACAAATAATCTCAAATTTCTACCAATGTTTAGACAAGCGGATAAATAATTAGATATAGGAATCAGCCATTAGCCAGGTTACGACGATTTTGTATCGTAAAATAATGTGCACAAGTTAAACAACGCCTGCATGAATTACTTATTTAATTTATCTAATCTAGTGTGCAATTTGCTCTGGCACACCTGTATTAACAGAAAATTGATTACAGTAATAAATACTGAAAATCAACGTGCATTACATGCTTGATTTGTTTTATCTGACCTTGAGATTAATTACAAGGTTCACCTTATTTTCAGGGTATCGACAAAGATTTTAAAAAAAAACTAGTGTGTGTGTGCAGTTCACACGCAATAGAAGTGAAACAAAGTGTGACAAGGGGTGGGGCGGATTCCAAATTTCATGACATGTCACATATCGTATATTATATCGTTATAATATAACTAAGCTTTAAGACACGAAATTTTAAGTATTAACAAATAAAACTTCAACTCTATCTGTATGAGCAGTGTTTAAATTATTAAATATAATGTATATAATGCATCTCATTCTCTCGCAGGCTTATTTCTATAGATTTAATGGAGTATTCTGGTTTAGAAGTCCGAATTTTAGGTGGTTTTTCGATAGCGATAAAAAAAAATATTTCTACCATCAATTTTTTTATAAGCTTTTTTTATTGATATTTAAATAGTACAAAACATTAATAAAAAAAAAAACTGCAGACCGGCAATGTGTCAAAAATACGTTTTTTGTTTTGTTTCCAACAAAACGTATTTTTGAAACCGCCGCCATTTTGTAAAATATATTTTTTTTCTTTTAAAACGTCTCGTAGTGCGTTAACTACATTCTTCCTCTTTAAGGACTATTCATTGTTTTCCATTTCAGGTTACTGGAAGGATTGATATGTTGCACACCAGGACGTGCCATTTTTTTAATCAGTCCACACTTTGGCGGTCTGCAGTTTCTTGAAATTTATTTTTTTGTAAATTTTATTAATGTCTTACTATTTAAATATCAATAAACAAACTTATAAAAAAATGTATTTTAGAAATATTTGTTGGGTTTTTTTTATCGCGACCGAAAAAGTAGTTTTTGATTAAAACGATTGTGACATACATGTAAAGACAGGTAGATGAGATGAAGACTGACGGACATGGCGAAAGTAAACGGTTCGGCAATTTCCAAAATGGCTATGGAACCCTAAAATTTATAAAATATAAAGCGCATTTAATCAAAATAATTCTTCATAAAACGGTGTAGTTATAAGATTGATAAAAATAAAAACTATATTAAGCATTGTCATGTAAAAAATATAGATTACATTTCTCGTAATACGTTCGGGATTCAATAACAAATTGCGAAGGGCGAAAGGGAAATTATGAACAATTATAAAGGAAATAACAACCAACAACACAACAACAGAAACAGAACAGGGTTTACTGATATTATAAAAATTTGAATCATAAATATGTTCCATTATAAACATAACAAAAGCATAATTTAATCATTATAACTCACAGTAATAATCGCATACGAATTACACGTGGCCAAAGAGCTGAAGTTGAACGCACTGTTAATGAGATGTATTAAAGAAATAAACCGAGAATGTATTTACGTCGAACGTTTTAATGCTCGATGTTTTATTGTAATACGCGGATTGGGGCATTTTTGATACATTTTCTTAATAAATATCCGGCTCATTAGACAGAAAGTTCAGCTAATTCGAGATTGTAAGCAGACAATTTTTATCAAATATTCATGTATATATATATCTCCTTACACCTTCGCACACGCGGGACTTGTATATTAAAATCTTTTGAATAGTTTGAAATCACAAATAAACGCTTGAGCATTGAAGCGGTTGTTTGTGATTAGTATAGATTCACATTACTAATTAGAATTATTATTATAGATTAGTTTTTGTCTTTTCTTTCATCTTCCCCAATTATTTGGGTTCGGTCAAATGTATTTTCCTTCCATACTCCTCTGTCATATGTATGTCCTCTGTAACACCACAAATCGTCATGCCATCCTTTACACAATCCACCCATTTCTTGTTTGCTTTTTACATTAGTACCAACCAATCTTCCAGTTTAACATTTTTATTCTTCTTCTTACTTAAGTTATAATTCTAATTGTAATAGAAGTTATCGCTATGGAGACCGGAATCTGAGTTCCTATTTTGTTTCATCCAGTATTCATGACACGTTTGCATAACATTCACATTCTAAATATAATATAGTAATAATACAAAAGTTTCCTTATTATTGCCATGCATAAGCGCTTCGGACATTGATTAAGTCTGAAGCTCTCAACTTTTCACTGAGAAATACTTTGTTGCCGGGGTTATCTGGCAAGTCTTAAGTCCCAAATGCTTTATTAGATGACTATACGGAACAGTTAATAAGTAAGCTGGGTAGTGCAATAATATCAAACAATATAACTGCACGTCATGGGACTTTCAGTGTCTACTGCACAGTAATTTTATCATAGCGGAAAAATAATTAATAGATATTAAAGGCAACGTACTAGATTGTTTAATATAATCGAATATTTATTAAACTAAAATATTATAAACTAATACAATAAAGAAAACAGCTTAGTTATTTTGTTTCTCTCTCTTGTGTTTCACCTTCTCCCAATTATTTGGGGTCGGCAATATGTTTTTTACTTCCATACTCCTCTATTCTGACACAAGTCCTCTGTCACACCACAAACCATCATTCTTCACAGAATCCATCCACCTCTTTAACTTGTTTATATTGTATTCTATTTATAATCCCTTAAAACTATATGTAGAATATTGAGCCTAGGTCACCGTCTTCTATGGAGAAGGTGACCAGCTACGTAGACTAGATACGTTACCTCTCAGGATTGCCATACTGATACGTCGTCCGAGGTAGACACCAGGCCTCTGATTACTATAATGTACTAATTAAATATTGATTTACTGGTATAAATAAAATTTCTTCCCATTCCTTTGTCGCCAGCAATTCGATGGCCACTTCTGAACGTATGTCTATCAAAATTTGCGATATACACCTGTTCTCCGCTTTGCTCCTCTAGTTTCTGCCGGCGACTTGCATAAGTTTTCGGTCTGAAGGGCTGGAAGGCATCCTATGTTTACTCAGATGCAGTCTCCACTTCAGATCTCATTGGTCCTTCGGTTCTTATGACTGATCCACTGATACTTCAATGTTACTAACTTTACAAGCTATGTAAGTTACCTTAGCGTTTTTTTCTCGTAGTTTGTGTATCTAGCTAATGATGTTTTTTACCGTATTTAAGAGATTAGGCACTTATGTTCCGAGGATGTTCCATGGCGTTTAAGTATCGTCGTATCGTTTGCTTGATTGTCTTATTACAAATCGTAAGAAATGTAATACAAATAAAATCAAAACGCTAAAACGCATAACCTAATGCAAGCAAAATCACACCGAAAAAAAGTCTAAGACATAACGTTTTCATTCTACAAACTCCATTAGCATTTACAAAGGCCTCGCCAAAATAAAGTGGCAATTGGATATTTCGAGCATGTGTATAATAAATCATCGTCGACTGAACATTAATCGCGCGAAGACACGCGATTAAACGCCACAGATAAAAATCGCGAGAACTCAATAACAAGAAAAAGTCGCGTGATTATTTGCGATGTATTTGCGTGATCGTCGACCGTGCCACGACCTGGACGCCCTTGTAAAAGAAACAAAACTTTCTAAGGCATTATGGTTTTCGTAATGGGATACTGTTTCTCGAGATAAACACGTTAAACTCATATGAATATAAAAAGATTCGACATTAATATTCTTTTTGTCTCTCTTTAAATTTGCATATGTAACTCACTGTCAAATATTCAAGTTTGGGATAATTCTCAAGTAAAACTCTCATCCAAATTGTTTTTGGCTGACGTCAAGCGAGGAAGTTATTGTTGGAGTTCGAATGGACGCATTTCACTACAAACAATAAATATTCTACAATTATTGTAGTTTAAATAACAAATATTAAACATTTTTAGAAAATAAAACAGAACAGCAAAACATCACCCTTCAAGTATCCGCCAAAAACACCTAATTCTTCTTTAGTTTTATTTTAATATGGCTTTTGTTGTGTAGGACGCCCACCAGTGGGATTGACGACCTGCGCAATCTTGCAGACAGACTTTAGAGACAACAATGAACAAGTAGAATATGTAAGCTTACTAGGTCTTTTAATAAAAACGGTAACATAACTGTTGTTTTATTTATTAGCTAACTATAATAATCACAAAATAAGAAGCCAAATAATGCCTAGCAAGACAATGAAGGCAGACATTAATTTAAAAAACTATGTCAGTTGCTAGCTTTTAAAATTGTACACCTGAATAGTCAAAGTGAATGTTGTAAGTTGATTTTTACTGTCACTTAGAGATAATAATAGACTATGTTGACATCTTATCACTCAACGACTTACCAAAATAACGAAGACATTTTTACGCCACCGTCACAAAGGCATCAATCTAAAATTAATGCATTTTCATCATCCTTTCTTCCAACAAAAAAAGGGTCAACGAGCCTTGAAAAGAATTCTCTTTGTCATCAATTTAGAAGATTAAAAACGTCTTTTACACTAATTTTAACGGAGGAGCGAATTAATGATGGTAAACTCTTTTTAAAATTTATAAAGGAAAATTAAGCGAACATCATTAAATAGAGGTTAGCGTACTTAAATAATACTTTATAAGTTAAAATTAATTTGTAAAATATGACAAATGAGAAGCTCCAATACATCTTATCTAGGTACCATTATTTTTTCTTTTTTTGTAGGGTATAATTATAGTACACGTATATTCTAAATCAAGTATGTGTTTTTATGATAACAATCATTAAAGGCATTAAGGCGAATGAAGTTAAGTTCAATCTAGCATTCTAAAATTGTAATTGAGAATTTATAAATACCTAAATTAAAGCATCACTCGAGACTGCGCTCGCGTACATTTTGAACCCGTATCAATCGGAAACTATACGAGTACATTTTTTTGTGATAAACAGTATCCCATGTTGATGCTTGTTGTCAAGGCAAACATTCAAAGAAAAGCATGTACATACATATTCAGAATGGAGTTATTATTAAGAAAATAAATATTAATATTGTTACGAGTGCGGGACTAGAATTCAAATGCCGTTGGAATTACTATAGAATTTATTAGAACTATACAAACATAACTGAACACAATCAGTCCAAACGTAATGCGCGATTCAATAACACGCGCAAAGTCCGTCACTATATAGATTATCGAATGTACACACGTCTTGTCACGCTAGTGGTTATCGCTTGACTGCCTATCTCTCCATTGGGGCATTGCTTTATAATGCACGATGCAATATGTCCACCTGGTAAGCGTCGACATAATTTCCCAGAAATTGTAATTCGCACACCTGCCTAATTATGCCTGCGAACGGCCATAAACGAGTACAATAGGCTGCTCTCCACAAAAACTAATAAATAAGTAAACAAAAGAAGACGGTCATAAAAGCGCTTCAATGTTATTAGCTCAAACACCGACGGCGGGTAATGTGCTTTGTTTACAAATATGCAGGTGGCCCAATTGTAACAATATGAAAAATATGACTGTATACTATAGTAATAATTTCGATAAACACAAGCTTCTCATCTAATCATCTGAGGCGTATAATAACTAACCGGGCGGTGTGCGCAAAGCGCCATATCTCAAATGGCAAGCGAGACCGGCTAGTGAAAGCGGCGTGAAACTTCCGAACGGAAGCGAGCCCGCTTTCTAGCCCGCCTCCCGGCAACGCAGGCGAGAGGGAAACTAACCCTAGTCTAATTTGAGCTGGAAGCACAGACGAAGCGAATGCTATGCTACATTAAAATCATCAGACAAACCATACCAAAACCTTGATTTTGTGTGAGTGTACTGTATTGTGACGTCAGAATTAGAGCGATTCAAATAGCTTATATTCTTTGACCAGTACCTAGTTAAAACTGTTTCTATAATGAAATTTTGAAGGTATAGTGATAGTAAGATAAAATTAAACACGCTTTTTATGTAAAATACATTGCTTTAGAATTTATTGTGAAAAACGTCAATTAGTAAACTACGTGAGCACATACATCCACAAGAAAATAAGTAAGTCTAAAACAATACAACAGTCCTAATAGATCGTGTTAACACCTGCATAATTATGTGTCAATTCAAATCTAGAACCCTTTCCGCCTGGTATTTATTACTCTAAGATATTGTTGGGGTCTGATTTCCTAGTCAATCTACTCCAATATTGATCTTCAAAGTCGTCAGTCAGTTCATTGGTTCTCAAGTCTTGCTTCACGACATCTTACTTATTGCTTTCTAAATACGATTAGTCTGGAGACACTTTAATACCTTAATATAACGCTTTAATATTTTTAATTATGACGTCACAATTGTAACGAATCAAATAATTTATTTCATAGCTAAACAGTAATTAAAATACTTTAAAAATAAGTTACAAGCAAAGCAGAATTTATCAACTTAAAAACTATCTCAAAAAAATTAATACGGGATATAAGATTAATTTATTGAATATTCTGTATTTTCCTTATACTTGTGATTAAAATGTAATTATTAAACTTACAAGGAAAATGCTACGAATCAACACCAAATATTTAGAAATATAACAATTTTCCAAAGGTTTCCAGATCTAACAATTCACAAACAATTAACATTTAAAATTCGTACTGTAACTAACTATCTAACTATAATTATGTATATGATTTAAAATGAAAATATGAATGAATAAATAAAGACTACAACACAATGGCCATTGATGAAACATAAGCCGTTTATAACTTCTGCGAATCAATTCATAATTGAGTTGTTGAGGTTTAAACGCATCATAAATACAGCATTATATTGATCCATCAGATAAGCCTACATAAAATATATGTAAAACGGTAGTAATATTCTCTACGCGCAAATACGAACGATATAACGTCATAAATAAACAATATGTCTACTGATCGCCGGCTATCGTATCGCTTTCATCCGTACTTTACATTCTCAAACTTTATACATACGTGTAAACATTGACATACACGTCCATAATATAATGGTACGTTGATAGTATTGGCTTTTACGACGCTATTTAACTTTAAACCGTAATAGAATCTTCAAGTATATACGTATATTAAACTAATTCCATTACAGAAAGGTAAACTATAAACATCTATTTTGGTACCACCGTATCGTGTGGTTATTTTACGAAATAAGAAGTATAGACAAGAAAAAAATATCCAAACATCGGTCAGTCTACGTACATTGAGGGTTCCATAGAAGTGACGAAAGTTCACCTTCTATGACACATGGCACATTAATATTTTATTATATTGTTACGAGTTACGGGACTCGAATTAAAATTCGGTTTGGAATTACTATATAATTTATTAGAACTATACAAACACGTATAATACAGGTACAAATATAACTGGACACAACCAGTACAAACGTAATACACGATTCAATAACACGCGCAAAGTAATAATAATAATAATAAATCGGCAGACAAACACACACACTGTATATCCCCAAATTAAGCAAGTTACGCTTGTGTTATGGGTAATATACAACGGACCACTCTGGGGCAGATCCTAGACACCCAGACCATAGTAGATAACGGAGAAAATACGTTTCCGAAATTTACTATACCAGGAAATTTACTATATCGAACACGGAGCCTCTGCTCTGCAGTGAGGTAAGCCGGCAAAGGCTTAGCCCGCTCACCCACAGAGGCCATCACTATATAGCTTATCGAATGTACACACGTCTTGTCTAGCTAGTGACCGTCGCTAGACTGCCGATCTCCCCATTGGGCCATTACTATATGCACCGATACAATATGGTTGCCCGCCGCGTAGATCGAATTTCTTAGAATTCGTAATCTGCACACCTGCTTAATTATGCCTGCATACTCATTTATGCGGCCATAAACGAGTACAATACACAATAGGCTGTTTTCTAATTATTAATTTTAAACATAAGGTAAACAAAAGAAGTCCAAATGCCGAAAAGGTAATAAACTGCAGGTGTGCATTGGTCTTTGTCGGTCGTAACAATATATATTATTATATATTGCGGACCGGTCAAAATACCGAATGAAATATAAAAAAAAATCACAGCACTTATAAACAGCTAAAGATACAATATGTCCAAATCGTTATCAATAAATCCAAACGGTTAATTAAACATGCACAAGTCGTAATAAGATTATCACATTATATCACACACAGAATGCGTTTGATGCTTCTATTGCAACCGACACTTCCAGCCGACCCCATTTATTAGCGCATCTGAATAAAAAACACTTACATTGTAAAGCCGTAAAACAGCAGCAATAAGAATTCCGGAAAGCTCTGTACGCAAATCAATAGCGCCAGATTATTTAATACGGGCGGTAAAGTAAAGAAATTCTGTATACTTCGTAATTAACGACAATGCCCCTTGAAAAAGTGTATTCCAAGAAGCGCACGTGTGCTTGTCAGCTAATTAGATTAGGATTTTAAAGTCACAATGTATTTTTACTTGAAATGAATTTATTGATAAGTCTTTAGAATGAGACTCGGATTCCTTAACCTCTACGTTGCGACTTGAACTGGACAGACATAAAGATTTGCAAAAAGCGGGTAGACGGGTCGTTTTCAGTTGTCACTTCCTGCTTTCACGGCAAGTAGTTACTTTTTATTTGAATGTGCAAATTAGCCTTAATGGAGAACTATCTGCAACCTGTCATATACCTAAAAATTATGTACGAGGCGAACAGATCTGGACGAGTCATTTTGCGATTTCCAAATTTATTAATAAACAATAAACTATCAAAAATCGATATGCTTCAAATCACTGTTCAATACGACCACTTTTAGTATGTGCAATATAATTAAAATTTAGTCTTGTAATTAAAATACAAAACAGAAATTTGTTTTAAAATTAACCCTTTTAGGCATATTCTCAACCAAAGTTATTGTGTTTTGAACCTTTAACCTCCACACAAGTATTTATGACTTTATTGTGACCTTAATGGTGTACAATAAATCGTTATTATCTATCTAACTATGATGTATGTTTTAGACTTCATGTAATAACATAATTATTAAACTAATTTTCCAAGCGATAAGAGAAGTTTTGATATCTCGTAGTTTTTTAGCAACTATTTTTGACGTTTTTAAATTACTCTTAGACATTTGGCATTAATTTTGACCGTCATGCGCGCCCAACGTAAAATATCAAGTAATATGTAATTATATTCTAAATTACTATGATAAAAATTATAAAATTAAAAATAAATTACCTGAATGGAATGTAGTTTAAAAATTTGCATTAAGAAATATTACTTAATTTCTAATTAAAACGTTAACAGGCATTCTTAGTATGGCAATGGACATTCATAAGTGTTGCAACAGCAAACTGGCAGTTATGAGTGCATTCTCATTACTAAATACACGACTACTAATTGCTTTTCACATCAAAATACATTGATACATTGATGATTGATAAATTACTTGCTAAAGTATGCGGTATATTTAGACATCTACGCTTACACTCGGTTTGCTATTCATATTTTTAGGTTTCCGTAATAAATATTCGTAAAAACCGAGCCCTTATTAAATCGTCTTATCCGTCCGATTAGCTAAACAAATAATCCAACAAAAACGTCAAGCAGAAGAGAGATAGGAGAAAATTTTGAACATATTCATATAGGAAAAACATACAAAATGATAAATATACAAGTTACAACTATAGGTATGTTTTATCTTTATATATAAAATTCTTCTGGTCGTGTGTACGTCGCTGAACAACTCCTAAACGGTGAGACCGATTTTGATTAAATATTTTGTGTGTGTTCAAGTGGGCCCCTGGACAGTTTTGATTTACAATTGGATCCCGTAGGTGGCGTTGCAATCAGGTTCTAAATTTAATTGTTTTATGGCAGGACAACGTCTGTATGGTCCATTCCATTTGCCTTGCCAATACAGTACATTAACCTTTCCGTCGTTCAATCAGGGGTGACCAACCTTTTTTTTACTAGGTGTTTTATTTAATTATTGCAGAAAAACATGAAAGGTTATCTTGAATATAATTAATTTATACAAATTTTATTACATTTATATATTTTAAATACTTGAATCTTCAGACTCAGAGTTATCTGTGACTTCTATAATAAATTTATCCGAAGTTTGGTCTATTATATTGTCAATTCTACTCGTGTTTTCTGCTTCTTTGATGGCGTGCTGGATACGAATTCGAAGAATTCTTGTTAATCTTTAATATCAGATATGAAAAGAGCAAAAGTGACAATTTTGTTTATTTCATACTATTTGATATATGTCGACTACACTGAGGATCAAACATAAAAATAAACGTACATTTAGATAAACATAATAGTATTTACCTGGAATGGTAACTTGCATCCATCACGATAACGTTACCACTTCGCAGTTTTTGGATTACTTTTCCAAAATATTCTTCAAAATGAAAAGTATGCTTTCGTGATAATCACCCGTTTTCGGTGATCCGGAAGAGGAATGAATAATGCCTATTAATATTATAAATGCGAAAGTAACTGTCCGCCTGTCTGTCCGTCTATCTGTTCCGTTTTCACGGAAAAACTACTGCACCGATTTGGCTGAAACCCAGTATAGATATATATATATATATATATATTCGATGCCTTTCGATTTTGGTCAATTTGATCATTTTGATCAATTTGGTTATTTTGGTCAATATGATCATTTTGGTCTATTTGGTCATTGTGGTGAATTTGGTCAATTTGATCAATTTGGGCAATTTGGTCATATTGAGCATTTTCGTCATTTTGTAGTTTTAATACCGAAAATGGACATAGATACTTTTTATACCGGGGTAATTTGCGATATAAACTGAAGTGAATCTTCTTCTTCTAATCTTCTGTTAATGCTATTTGCCCAAATACCACTAACAGAAAAAATAACATAAAGTAACTTGTATTAATGCTTGTCATTTAAACTAAAGGCACGCACTAGGGTTTGACCCGCAGCACAGCCGCGGGGAAAACGCTAGTATATAAATAAATAAAGTATGGGTGCAGGACGACCCAAAGGTAACGTACCCCTGGTGTTTATTATAAAATTTTATAGCGTCTGTTGTAAACATTTTTTAGCACAAAGCAGCATAAGTCCGAAACCCGTGTTTTTGTTTATTTTTACGTTAAAGTAATATTATGTGTAGTAATAGTGTGTTATAAGTCTTGTATTATATTTATTTAAAATAGAACTATTCTAAAAAGAAATAGTTTGTTCCTGGTTATGAAACAAAATGTAAAATTACACACTGTTAACGTGGTGAATAGTATTTTATAAAAACCACAATCAATAATATATGAACCACAAAATACAAATCATGTGTAGCATCATCTTAGCATTACGTAAAATTGTAACTGAAATCGATATAATTTTTTTCAAAATAAATTATTTCTAACTTACGCCATTTCGTTTTTTGGGGGAAACTGGGGTCAATATACTGTATTGCCATCGCAATTGAAAAAGCCTATAGGCCTCGCTAGTCTTTATATATATATATATATATATATATATATATACGCACACACACAAACACAATTCAGTTGCCGTATGCTTGCGGCAATAAAAGTCGAAAGTGGGTCAATGAATTTACATGAAAATTTGACATAACGTTGCATTTTAATAGCATTTTATTTCAAAGTTCCCATGGGAATAGGAAATTGCAAGTCTTGTTCGAGATTTACATAACAACAACATAAACATAACATAACAATAAAAACAATATGAAAAATGAGCCACAGAAAATCGTTAAAATTAAATATAAAAAAAAATTAGTAAAAAAAAAGCTTTTGTTGGAATCTCCAACAAATAGTTTTTATTTACTTAGTGCGGTATAGTACCGGCCACCAAATCTTATGAATTTTTAAATTTAGAACACGACGTTCTTTTGTTTATGTTACGTCATATTTTTTTCCTGTTCAATTAAAATTGTCTTATATACGCACGTGCAGTTTTTTTTATTATTAAATTCTTTACAGTCCGCTATGTTATTAATATTTAAAGAAGTGTTTTACAGCCTTTATTTCTATCACAATAGATGTTTACAAAATAAATACACAATTTATATATCAACAAATGGAAGCCAATTCTGCGGCGCGTAAGCGTCCTCCAATAATATCCAATTTTTCCTGTCTAATAAATCTATATATACGTAAAGTAAAAGCAGCAAAAATTTTGTACCCATTTTTTACGAAAATTGCGCGGAAGGGGGTGTATGAAATTTTGCACACTTATATTTTATATAGAGAAGGAGTGCAGATTGCAAATATTTAAAAAAAAATATGCATAAAAATACATTAAATCAATAAAAAAAACATTACACACACTACCATGTATTTGACACACACATGCATATATACTCTTTTGTTTATTGTTAAAGTCAAACTAACAGTGTAGCCTTGGCAAAATTTGTGATTATAGAAGTATAGTCTTTGACATTCATTATTATGGTCGAATTTGGACCACGGGCGACCACTAGTGATAATAAAACAAAGATCCAAAAATAAATTCAACACACAAACGACCTCTATATGTTTAAACTTATTATAAATTGCTTCCATTCATTATTAGCAGAAGGACCGCTCATATAACATGTTTACAGCTTGTTTGAATGCCACGGTTGTTACGCGTAACATTGTCTTCATGGTGTGTTACGTAGTTACTTACATGTTCACCTCACATGGTCGTTGACAAAGTACGCGTTTTGTTTACTTTATTTATGATTACAATAAAAAGATAACACGTTATCTATTTTTCTTATTAAGTTTCTAGAACTGTTTGAATGTATCAGATTATGTCCCAAAATTATTATATTGGTGACTAATATTTACTCGTGACTTCATCCATGATAGGCGAAAAGTAGAGATCGAATTCAGCCAAAAATCCACAATCAGGGGATATTTTTAAGATTACACTGAGATTTTTGAGGTTTTATTTTTTCAAGGATTGATTCCAACCTCTTTTGGGAATGTGTAAAACATGTGCGGAATTTTGCGGAAGATTCCAATGACATAAATAAAATACTGAGGTTTTTAAGTTCAAATATTTGCTATCAATTAGCGATAGCCGGGTTAAAACCAGCCCAGTAATGTTTACGTGAATCTCTAAAAAATAAGCAATTATTTTTAATTATAATACTGTTACGAGTTGCAGGACTCGAATTAAAATGCCGTTGGAATTATTATAGAATTTATTAGAACTACACAAACACGTATAACACAGGTACAAATATAACTGAATACAACCAGTCCAAACGTAATGCACGATTCAATAACACGCGCAAATTCCGTCACTAAATAAATTATCGAATGTACACAAGTCTTGCTTCGCTTGTGGTTATCGCTAGACTGACGATCTCTGCATTGGGGCATTGCTTTTTTTGCTGCACAAATGCAAATGTCTACCTGACCACACGGACCGAATTTCTTAGAATCACACCTGGCTAATGACTACCATAAAAGATTACAGTACACAATGGGCTGTTTTTCTAATCGCAAATTTTAAACACAAAGTAAACAAAAGAAGTCCAAATGCCGAAAAGTAATAAAATGCGAAAAACAAGTGTGAATTTGTCTTTGTCGGTCGTAACAATACTTTTATATTCTACCTTTCGATTATATAATCTACCAAACCAAGTGATTTTATTGCACTTTAAAAAAAATTTAGTACTAGTATCGCACTTCACGCTAACGATGAATATTACTTTGGAAAGTAATTAGCTAATTATAGATTATTATACATTGTCTTATTTTTCTTTCTAATGTACATATTCGAGCCGTAAATATTCCGGGATAACCAATGGCAAGTCTGGACATTTTATAATAGAACAACACCGACAAGGTCACACAACTCGCCACGTGCGCTGTTCAAGCGATCCCATTGTGCTCCGTGCGAAACAATCTGTTTGATTTTGAACACACGCTCATAATCTTTTGTAAGTATAATGTCGGGGATAGGTCATTCTTTATTGTTATTACTATTCAATGCTGTTGCGTTTAATTGCGCGTGAAGAATGTTTACAATAAACATAATTTTGATTATATGAAAGGACAGATTTGATCGGTCATTTCGATTACAAAGCAAAAGATTATCTCACAATGACATAATAAACCATTAGCCGGTTGAAGGTGAATAGGATAAAGCGTATGGTGACAGACTATTGTGTCAAAAGGA
Organism: Dendrolimus houi; assembly: GCA_039645545.1. NCBI lineage: Eukaryota > Metazoa > Arthropoda > Insecta > Lepidoptera > Lasiocampidae > Dendrolimus > Dendrolimus houi. The sequence goes on from CM077125.1 coordinate 5,380,506, forward strand.
GAGAGAAATAAGAGACACAGCAGAAAGAGTTACAGCATGCCTATTACCTCTGAACATCGAATAATAAAAGTAGGATTCACAACATAAAAAAAGTTTAAAAGGAAGATGTGTCATTGATACATCTGCTATCAAATGAATGGCCAATTTAATCAAATTGAATAGAATACGCAATAAAAGTAAAAAAGGTCCAAAGAGAAAATACTTAAATGATAAAAATTCATCCAATTCAAAGCATTAAAATAGGTTAATGTCATGTCTTATCTTCAGTGAACAACCCAAAACCCAAAATAACTGCGAACAAAAAGACCCTATCAACATCCTGTGAGGCCTTTTCCTTTTGGAGACAACAGGGTAACCGCCTGGTCGAGCTGATATAAAAGAAAATGGTCATTCATAAAAACCGACACAGGACGGTGGTTAGGAGCTATCCAAAATTTTATTACTATGTATTATGATATCTGCAGTAATAATGTCACATAATATCAGTGAGACCGGGCTACATGTCGTGTAGCGAGTGTCGTAATAATAAAAAGAACGTAATGTCCAAGAGCAAAACTTAATGTCTTATAGCATAACACGGTCTGATATAGGTAGTTACGTAAACAAACAACGTGACTGTCTGGTAGCCTTGTGAGATTTACGACCGTTCCTAAAACCGTGCTCCAGATATACCTCACAAAGAAAGAACTAAAGTAGTATTACCTAAACGTTTGAGAAAAATACGGCTTAGATTTTTATATTGCTGTGAAATAATAAAGGGGGGAAACATAAACGTTCCAAAACATTATTCAAAACAATACACGTGCATATGAAATCGAACGAAAAATACCTTTTTGAGTTTTCATCGTGATCTAAACTACTTTCGCCACGAGCTACTGCGAGGACACGTTCAGTCGATCAGTCCCGTCGATACAATAGAAATTATGTACCTTGACTGACTTTAACTGATTATAATAAACTCATTCCCTCAACGCTAGTTTCTTATCATTCAATCTGGTCACTCGGAGAATTATTTATAATAGCACGAACGAATAAGTCATCAAAAGATGACTGCATGTTAGTAATGACTGGCATCTATCACTGCTGAAACTAGTCCATGTCACGAAGACTATCTCCAAAAACAAAGAAGCGGACAATTAGCGTTGACGTACCAAAATTGACGTATGAGGTTAAAAAGGTGAATGTAATGACAAATACATTCGCAAATGTGTCCTGTCAAATGCTATTTTCATTGCCGAACAGCTGGCTCAGGACAGCGTCATTTCTAATAACGGATGATTAGAGGTTAAGCAGTGAACACAAGAAGTGAAGAATTGAACAGATATTTTTTTATATTATATTATTATATCCGGCTCTTTTTGGTGTCTTTGTATTTTTAACCTGCTGTTCCTGCTGTCTCACGCAACCTATAGCTTGAGGGTTCACATAATATGGACGATGGTAATAACTTACCATCAAGTGGACGGTCTGCCAGTTGCTTACCTGTAAAAAAAAATATGTATGAAATTTGTTGGATAACGAATTTCTAAACATAATTATTTAATTCACTTCTCAGTCTCTTAAAATAAGTCTTGTCGATTGTTGAATTATACTGTTTTATCTTGGTAATTCATACCAAACTCTTATATGTATGTGAGTAATATTTCTAACCTAGCCCCGGATTCACTCATAATGTATTTCCGCCACACTTACTGTGTCATCTACTGACCTATTCATTGCTTCAAAAATGTTAAGAGCTAACCTAAAATAACCATTGGTATACAAAGGTTCGGTGACATCTGATTAATTGGCCTAAACGTTAACAAAAGACTTCCGGGCTAAGTTGCGTTGGCGTGAAACCTTTATGCATAATTTAACTTGAATAGAGTTGATTTATTGCAATTAAAATTCTACATGAAAATAAAATTATCATTAAGTGGAATTCTTAATATGTTGCAATTCAAGGTCGGTATTATAACTTAACAGCTTACGAGGTAGTCTGAAAAGATTTACAGTGTCTTATTTAAATATTTGTAAACCAGAACAGGTTAACAGTATCGGTTAGAACTAATGATTAAATCTACGTTTATATGACTTTCAGTGCGTTTTTTAGTTGATTTCTATGTCTGCTCGCGTTTAAACCACTTCCCAGTTGCTGTGTTCACATTTTCACTCATAATTAAACAAAAACACTAGATATTGTAAAAACGCAGTTTTAATTTAACCTAAGAAACTACTGTGGACAATATAAGCAAGAAACTGAACTATATCTGACTATAAAGAAATATGTAAATGCGAGACTCGGAAGAAACAGAAACCTTTCTCATAATATGCTTATTTAATATAGATAATAAATGTTTATAACTTGAATATTTAAGTAACGAAGATGTTAAATACGTGAATATATAATTATAATAAATATCATCACGTTATCACCAAATAAAACTTGTTTACAATTACGGTAGAATTAACATTTCGAAATTCAATGGGTTTTTAACATCTTTTATTTTAGGAAATCAACAGCTCGTGAACAGGCATTAAGACGGCGCCGGCGTGATGCTGATGAGTTTCACATATTCTATGACCGTAAACAGGACACAGTCCTTTCATTTAAGAGTGTTGTCTTTCAAATAAATTCGAACACTGGGATGAGGTGTCTTATGTCTACCTACGAACTAAGGAAATGAAAATTTTATACGTTCTGTAAATAATACTTCATTGATGAAATATTAGTAAACATACAGTATAATAAAGGTACATCACCCAATAGTTAAGCATTAGTAACATGGGTTCCAATCATGGCATAGAGCACATACATCTTAGGCCATTTGTCTAATGTACTTAGATAATTACTGTTACAATTACCGACATGGTAGAGCCATGGAGAAATTATGATTACTCTTAGGGCCAGCCCGATCAGTGTGATACCATGCTCTTACAGAATATCAGCGTGAAACGGTTAGCCTTGAGCTAAATAAAATGAGTGAAATATCCAACGACCCACTTCCCCTTCCTTCTATGCACGCCCTTTATCCTTCCCATTTCCTCTATCCCATCGTAAAGGCTCGCAATGAGTTGGCTTCACTCCTGGTGTTATAAACGTAGGAGAAAGCCGTAGGCGACAGGAACTACTTTCAATGAAAAGAGCCCTCCGCCGGTTTGCCAGCTTCGCAATAAAAAAAAGTTACCAAGTGCTGAAATAGGGAAGGAAACCTCCTAAAGAAACTTACACATTAAGATCTACACAAAATCCGCCAAATTTACATCGGACAGGCGTGGCAGGTCACTTTAAGTTCCCCTGAAACTAAGAGGCCCGTGCCCAGCGGTGTGACGCTTATGAGCCGGTATTATGTTACACTTAAATAAATTTGCGGTATAAAATAACCATACAATAAAATCGTAGCGTAAACATTCTTCGTGACATTGACCAAGTGTGTGACCTTAACGATGGAAACAGACCGATGTAAATACGTACATAAAGAACGTTCCACAAACGCTTTCGTGCTGTGCAAACATCGTGTAGTGTAAGTTACAAGCGCAAACATAACATGACTTATTTTTATTAAATAAATTAGTAGTGCCAGGGAAACTTCGTTCGCGTTGCCATAACGACGTGTTTGCCAGTGAATTGGTGGGTAGGGCGATACCAAAAAATGCGACCGCAGCGCCGTAGATTCTACGTGATGCTATAGCAGACACGAAACTTCTAAAAGTTGTGTTATTGGAACTGCTGGTCCAATTAGCACCCCCGGTTTATTTACTCAGATAATTCTTTACGTTGTGTAAATAGAAAAAACTAATGAGACGTCTCTGGGACACGTGGTTGGAACGAAGTTTCGAAGACCATGGATATTATTTCATTGCGTTAAAGTTAGATATTGTATAATAATTAATATACAACGGTCAACATTCTTCCTTTCGGTGACACTTTTTTTTGTCTAGCTCCCATCCTCCGAGTAACGTGCGATAAGAAATTTCGTTCCAAATATGCCAACAGAGTAAAACTTCTTGTATTTGTTATGTATTTTATACAAAAGACGGTCTAATAGCTAAACAGTGATGTCTTTCATGCAAACCCAATATTAATCACATTATTACCGGTTTAAAAATAAAAATAATATTGACTGACCTGTGTGTCACAAGTGTTTATGTTAGAAAGTACTAAGACTAGAAGTATTACAGGCATTCAAGGAGAAGTCTATAGGTATATAATAGGTTGGGGAAAAGTCTTTTCGCATATAGTATGTATGAACTTGTAATAAGATCTCTTTGGCTATACCATTTGTATCTGGCTAGTTTTGGTATCATTAAAAGTTTTAATTTTAAAGAAGATAATTCCAAATTCAAATTAGGAAAATGTGTGATTTTTATTTGTTTTGCTTATTGTTAAAATGAGTGAATCTAATGAAGAAATTCGATACATTATAAAATTTTACTACAAAAAAAGGTAAAAATGCAACACCAGCCGCGAAAAAAAATTGTGATGTTTATGGACCTAATGCAGTATCTGTGAGAGTAGCGCAAATTTGGTTTAAGCGTTTTCAATCCGGAAATTTTGATATCAAAGATGCACGTCGCTCTGGTCGCCCTGTTATGGACAAAATTGATGCAATTTTTGAAAAAGTCGAGCAAGATCGGCATATTTGTAGTTACGATGAAGCTGGAGAACTGAGAATTGACCACAAAATGGTTTTGGCGCATTTGAAAAAAGCTGGGTACCCAAAAAATCTCGATATTTGGGTGCCTCATGAGCTCACTGAAAGAAACCTAATGAACCGTGTACTCATTTGTGATTCTTTATTACGACGTAATGAAACCGAACCATTTTTGGAGAAGCTGATAACTGGTGATGAAAAGTGGACCACGTACGACAAGAACGTGCGAAAAAGATCGTGGTCAAAGGCCGATCAGGCTTCACAGACTGTGGCGAAACCCGGGTTAACTCGCAACAAGGTGATGCTGTGTGTATGGTGGGATTGGAAGGGCATTATTCATTATGAGCTGTTACCGTCAGGCAGGACCATCGATTCTGAACTGTACTGCGAACAACTGATGAGATTAAAGCAAAAAGTTGAGAGAAAGCGGTCGGAATTAATCAACAGAAGGGGTGTGGTTTTTCACCATGATAACGCTAGACCTCACACACCTTTAGCCACTCAGCAAAAATTACGAGAGTTTGGCTGGGAGGTGTTAATGCATCCGCCGTATAGTCCTGACCTTGCACCTTCAGATTTTCACCTGTTTCGGTCTCTGCAGAATTCCTTAGGCAGTGTCAGGTTAACATCACGTGAGGACTGCCAAAACCACTTGTCGTAGTTTTTTGATCAAAGCCCCAAAATTTTTATAGCAATGGGATCACGTCCCTACCTACAAGATGGCAAAAACTTATCCAACAAAATGGCACCTACATACTTTAGTCAAATGTAAATAAACTTTATAAAAAACCTTTTGAATTTTTATATAAAATGCGAAGAAACTGTTTACCCAACCTAATATTTCCACGTAAATGTAGTGCGAATATATATATTTTTTTATATTAAAATGGATCCGAAAGAGACAACTGAAATTAAAAAGTTCAATAATAATCCTACTAATATTATAAACGCGAAAGTTTGTAAAAATGTATGGATGTGTACTTGTTACTCTTTCACGTAAAAACTACTGAATGGATTTTGATGAAACTTTACAATAATATAGCTTACACGTCAGAATAACACATAGGCTATAATTTATAAAGATATAGTGTGAATAATCATCATTATCACAATTTTCCATCACCACGCGGGAAAACCGCGGGGCGCAGCTAGTAATAATTAATCGGTAGACAAATACTCATTTTGTATATCCCCAAATTAAGCAAGTCACGCTCGTGTTATGAAGAATATACAACGGACATCTATGGGGCCGATCCTAAACACTCAGACAATAGTATATAACGGAGAAAATTTGTTTCCAAATTTACCATACCAGGAATCGAGCCCGGAGCCTCTGCGTTATAGTAAGGTAAGCCGGAAAAGGCTTACCCCGTTCAACCAGAGGCCGTCAATAATAGTTATCTATCGTTGATAATCTATACATATAATAAAATTGTAGAGGTCGAATTTCTGTACAATGAAAAAAAAATGCTAAAAACCAAAAGTCAGGGAGATGTAAGAAGTGAAATAGAACTAATTTACAATTTTTACAATTTTTTTATTTCTCTGTTTATCTGTCTGTACCGGCTAATCTTCGAAACGACTGGACCGATTTAAATGAAATTTTGTATGATGGTAGCTTATATTCCTAGTCAACATATAGGATACTTTTGATCCTGAAAAATTAAAGAGTTCCCGTGGGATAGATGAAAAAACTTTGATTACTTTAATTAAGTATTGATATTGCCGGTATCATCATCATGCAATAAAACAATTTATACATTAAAAACAATTAGGCTATATATTATCACGCTAAGACCAATAGGAGCGGACCACCAATGCAGAATGTTTTAAAATCGGGAGGGTTTTTTTAACTATTCCACGCGGACGAAGTCGCGGGAAGAAGCTAGTACTATATATTGGTTAACTTTACGTATAATAATGTTGTCGAATAATATTCGTATTGCATTAATTTTCATATTTTTAATATGGCTTTGAATATAAGAACATATCATAAACGTCCCACCGCTGGACTCGAGCCTCTCATTAATAGGGGTAACGGACAATATACCCACCACGCTTGTCCAGGAAAGTTTGGTGGGTTTAACACATTATTTATCACGATGTGCAGATTACCTGCTAAGCAGAGTGCGCAGGAGCAGGTACGGCATCTTGGAAAGTAATAGCCAATAAACACGATTGTACTCTGTTGTTAGCACTTATGCAGAGGACCAAATCACTATCTGCACCTACTAATATAGGTATTATAAATGCGAAAGTTTGGATGGATGTTTGTTGCTCATCGCTTTTAATTATCAACGGCCTTAATTTCGGATTGATAAACCCACATAACAGGTATATTATTTAAATACCCTTTTTTTAGTGTATATTTTATACAGCTACTTTCTTAACCTGCCGGTGGCACGTGGTTGACCTACGTCCGCGTGACCTCTAATTACCCGGTGTCGTCTTTTTAAAGGAAAGCTATTGGTTTAACACCTTCTACTTTCCATCTTGTGGGTCTGCCGTCAGCCATGGTTGTGTCCCATCTTAATAACTTTTCGATTGCCATTAGAATCTTTCACCCTTAAACCTTTAATTTAGTCGTTATAAGTTGATAAACTGGCGTTACTGAGATAATAACCTATTACTTTTTTCCACATCTTTCAAATCTCTTATTTTGGACGGATAGTATATTCGAGACTTGGAGACCGATGTACTAGACCAAATAAAATTGAGCAACGCTCCCCGTGAAGTGGAATAGACGCCTCCATCACCCTCGTCGCCTGGGACCAAGGAAAGGATCGGAACCAACAGGGAGTTGTAGTAATAATAGTCCTCTTTAAATTAGACCCCTTTAATCATCATCATCTTACCAGGGTAGCTTCACTACCCTTAGGCAAGTCGTTATTTATCCAGTGACCACCTTCTTGTTCATTCGCCTAGTCTTTCCAACCCACTATACCCTGACTTTTCTTTATTGATGATTAAGTAGTAATGTAACTACTCCAACTGCTAGTCCGAGGTAATAAAGTTAATCTTTTTCTAGTTTTCAAGTATCTGTACATAAGCCTAAGTTAATGCTTCCAATGAGGATATTTGTGTCTCAAAAAGGTAACTCAGCTTACCTGGTAAAGTAAATCAAAATCTAGAATAAATGACCTAATCGAATTGTAACAGATAGTATGATTTCTTCACCATCCCTCTATAAATTAACATTAACAGGTAACAGGTAACAATGGCGCCAAAAGTGGGGCACACCATAACGGTTGGACGGATTTGGATGACATTTAGCACAGAGATAAATTATAGCCTAGAATAACACAGAGGATACTTTTTATCCCGGAATACTGTACGGTTCCAGTGGGATAACATTAACACGAGCGAACCCGCGGGCAAAAGCTATTTGGTTATAAATTAATAACACATTTTTTTAAATTCTACTAACTAAATGTGGATCTGGTTGTCGGTGTATTTAAATAAATAAAATGTCTAATAATGCATGATTACCTATACGGCCATCTATGGACGTTAGCCCTTCGCCAATATGTAATTCGCATCTAAGCGTCTTCGTAACAAACAAGATCTCAATAGCATACACATAACAAACCAACAGCTGTTCGACAACAATAGAAAGTCGCGTTCAAGAGTTACGCAAACGTCTTTAGAGCGTGTTTACAAAACACGTTTTTAGTTCAAACAACCATAGCTGTTGATCGGAGAAACTCCTTATGAAAGCACACTGCGAGAATGTTCCTATAAGATTCTTTAATGATGTGTGCGGTATCAAACATATCACTTTAGTCCACGTTTATTTTGACAGCTGCAAATAAATTTTTTGATCATTGTTTCTTGAATAGTGTTACTGTTTTCTTTATTGTATATCGTTAAATAAATATTGGATCTAACTTACATAGCGTCCTTGATTTGAATATGTATATGCATCATACGATACCACCACGATGTTGCCATTGAAAATAACGTGTGTGTGCAATTCACACACGGCAGAAGTGAAACTTCAAAAAAGTAGCCTACGAGAGAATGAGATAAATATAGAGTAATAAGGATAATTATAAGGTTTATTATTTTTATAATATTTTTACCAAGCTCAAAACTTATTTTATATTTTATTAAATATTACATATCATATATTACATATTGAAGATATATTATAATACATTTATTCAGATTCCATAGCTTTTCTTTCGTTTCTAATCACAACGATTCCAAAGAAGTTTCACTACAAAAATCTAAAAGCACCTACATAAATATATAAAACATCAAAACCATTACGAATATGAGTTTTTGTCCAGAACTGAAAGAGTTAAATGATACTGTGAATTTTTGATTGTTTTTATGCCACCATTGTGTTTGTGTAGAAAATCTCAACTGTTAAATGAAATGTAACTTTTCGAGATGCTACAAGAACTCCATTTTTGACGTCAATCATATACCTGCGATTTGTCTGAAGCGACGGTAGGAGCTTACATGAGTCTGGTTTTAGCCTGATATCTAGTTTTTATAATTTTTCTAAAACTTGAATATTCATGAATACTTGGAAACTGTCTACAAAGTGTGCGAAGCTATATTTAAATAGGAGGCACGAATAGTTAAAATGCAGCAAAACCAATAGTAATTATTGTCATGGTTTCGCGAATCAGAAGTGAGTGTAAATATAAAATCATATTTCATTACATAAGATTTCATAAAATGCCCGAATACAATATTATAGTAAAACCTTTTTGATGTGATAACTTCTTATGGGATGGTGAACCGCTTCGTTACGTAACGCGTTACGGCGCCCGTCTGTCTGGGTTCCCTTTCTCTCACGCATACGGCATCGGTAGGCAGGCTCCTCTCTCACTCTAAACCACGCGCTATATATATAAAATTTAAGTAATAACCAAAGCTTTTCTCAAGTTAAACAATTTCAATATTAAATACTTCAACTTGTTTAAGTTATCACTTCTGTCGGGCGACCCGAGACGTACAATTTTTTTTTAGGCAGTTCTTGCGTAAAATTGAAATCAATGTCTTGCTGTTTGCTTGCTTTCGTTTTGTATTGTCTGCTACGACTTCATTATTTCTTCGAAAAATAATTGTGATTGTATAACATATTTGTGTACTTATAAAAAAATTAGAAGAAGAGACAGACAATTAATATGAAATAAGAACAATTTTAGCTAGACGTGTTGTTGCTGGGGAGTTTATTGCCGTTTCTTCTCGTTAAAACAAAAATAACACATTGCGAAGCAGTGCACATGAAATAGGAAGAAAACTTAATTTTAACTGTATGGCCTGCTACACTGGCCTACCACAACCAGGGCTCGGGTGTGATTAAAAGAACATCATCAGGTTGGTTTTAGTTGATATGCGGCATTCACCGCAAACCATAGTACATCACTATTGCTCCCTTGATGACGGGACGTGCATAATAAATGGAATTTGAAGTTTTTGAACATTCCACAATATTGTAGATACGGATATGTTATACATATACTAGCTGACCCCGCAAACTTCGTACCGCCTCAGAATCAATTATTTTCATATTTACTCACCTTTTAAACCTTCCCTGGACTTCCACAAATAATTCAAAACCAAAATTAGCCAAATCAGTCCAGCCGTTCTCGAGTTTTAGCGAGACTAACGAACAGCAATTGATTTTTATATATAAGATGTGAACATAGAATAGGCAGTAGATTTAAATTTTAACTTATATGTATGACCTTCAAAATATTTCTCCAATGGAACTTGGTTTGAATAAAAAGTTCTTAATTTGAATATAACCCCTTGCGCCTCTTTGCTTCAATAATGTGATATCTTGAAAATTCAAATGTTCGAAAAGAGTTCTTTTAACTTTGATAACATAATTTGAAACCACTTTTTTTCTACCAGTCTGCAATGTATTTTAAGGGCCGGTTTATATATCTTACCGACCGTTCATTTGCCATCGGTTAAAATTTGAAATAAGCTCCATATAAGTAATGTCAAAATTCAATCGATGGTAGGGCAAGTGAATAAATAGTAAGATTAGGAACCGGCCATAATACTATGTTATTCGTTTCGATACAATTATTTTCTGAAAGGTTAAAATCTTTTCTAGAATTCAATTCTCAAAATAACACATTGAAGCGACGAAGTGTTATGTACGGTCAGTGTATATCAAGCCTTTACCGCCATTTTATCGTAAGCGACATTTGGTCATAAGTATATTTTTTGTTACAAAATGCATTTTAAACTATTATATCGTTTTCTGACTTTCAGTTTTTGATGCGGTACGGTCTAACCCAAGTAAAACTGAATGTCTTAAAACATAATGATGGTTTAAAGTACCTTTTAAACAAAAAAAATATATTTAGGTCCAAATGTCGCTTACGACAAAATGGCGGTAAAGGCTCGATATGTTTACGCTTTTCACTAAATAAAACCAGAGACGTATCAGGACATGGTATTTATTGTACAAAAATAGTGTGCGAGCGTGTAACTCATGCCTCACGACATACACAAACAAATATTTAAATCTAAGATTTTTATGTATAAATCCATTCACACAGTATGTTATACATAGCCTATTTTTGTTTATAATATATTATAGCGATGTTGTATCGTTGAGTTTTATAATCACGTCTGGCGCCTCAACCGTGCAAACCCCAAAACAAACGACGTGCTCCGCGATAGAGTCGAATTAAAAGCTTTCGATGTGACATTTCCCCCATTTATTACATACGTTTATAACAAACATACGTTTTTCGATATCTAAGTCCCATGTGAAACATTACTGGAACATTATCGTTGTATTAAAGAAGCTATCGTCCCCTTCCTTTTAGATAAAAGTATATATTATGTGAAGGAGACCCAACTTCATGTTGCCATGTCTTATATTTTAGTTGTAATACGCCGCACTCAGAGAGCTTGAAAGTCGATTAACTGAACAGCGATTATAATGTATCATTAAATTTAAAGCAGTGAAACTAACAAAATCGTAACTTAGTGTTGTCATTATTAGTAATGTCTACATCTACATTTTATTGTCGATTTTATTTAGATGCAAAACAGAGTTTAATGAAAAAAAGTTAAATGAGAAATTCAAAATGCCGCTATTAATTGATGAAAGACAATTCGATACCTGAATGACTGAGTGCGGCAGCAAAACACAGTATTCAGGTTTCACACATACATCGTTTAAAACTTATATAATCCCGTATATTAAATAACGGCCGTCAATCGAAACGCAAAGCATTTTGTGGCAACATTTTCGGCAAGCTATTGTCCCTATAAATTTTGTCTCTCAGCAACTATAAACACCCTTAGCTTAATAAGCTAGTCCAGACACAAAAGATAAGAAGCTCAAACAACTCATAATCTACGCAAAGCCCGTCGTGAAAAAAAGAGTGAAGCAACAACTAATTTATCACGTCGACCCACGTACGCACCGAACAATATACACCGAGCAAACGCGACACAAAAATAAGAAAGACAATAAAACCATAGAATCAACCCGTGGAGTGTAAAACCCAACGATAGATACAGCCGTACAACTGTACAGTCCGTGAATAACTTAGTTATATTCACATTATCTACATAATAGAACTTTATCTGGTGATACGTACGTCGCCCTTGGACCCTCGCTCATAGCAAATGATATACAGAGAAACATATCCGGAAAAATAAGAACACAATTCGCCGTTTATCTGGAGATTACGTGACGACTTTACTTAGCATTATCGAGATACGTTTGATTTATTGAATTAGAAAAAATGTCCACGTCTAAGCCTTGAGAATAAGGAATAAGAATATTATTTTAATGTAATCAGACTTTAATAAATGCATTGGAGACGAAATGCCATTTTCAACTTAGTCGTCAAGGCCGTGTTATGAAAAGGTTACATTTAAAACTTTAGGCAAAACAGAAGCAGTATTTGTGACTCAAATAACATAAATTGTACGCAAAATTTAATTATTGTATCGTAATGTCCTAATTCCTAATAAGGAATGTTTATCTACGACATTCCCGGGAAAGATTGGGAAGAACAATGTAATAATACCGGACAGATATGGAATGTATTAAGTTCATTCAACATTTAATTTCAATGATTCCAAGGTGAGTGAAGATTGATAGCCTAAGTTATTTAATTCGTTTACAGTTGTATTCTATAAACACAAACGTTGTAATTTTAAACAGCAAAAAAAGTCAAGTATTTATTATTCAACACACCAGTTGTGTAACATTTTGCTATCATAATATAATTATTAAGTCTAGACACGTAACAATGAGGAAATAATGATAATTTCAATAGCCAACAAACGTCAAATCTATTTTATGATAGATTTCAAATGGTTTTAAACAAAAAAAAATAGTTATTACATGCGACAATAGTTTAATATGATCCTGAGATGATTTGATGAAAATCTTTAATATTATAAACACGCCGTGTGTGTACATTAAAGCTATTAAAAATACAACTGGAATACGCCATATAAACGATGGAGAGCACGATACATTTTTTTAGATTTCTTGTTTGTTTGTTCGGGATTCACGTAAAAACTACTGGGCCGATTTCGATGCGGTTGTCGCTGATCGACAGCTAATTTTTAGAGTTAAACTCTTCGTTGCTTTTTATTCTGGGAATCCCGCGGGAATTTTTCAGGGAATGATGCAAAATGGCCAGATTAAAAAAGTTTTGAATAACAATATGATTCTTTTACTGATCGATAGAAAATTTAATGTAATAAAACGTGTGATATTTTTGAGGAATTTTCCAGGGAGCGGTTTGAAGTTGTTCGGATGCATAAAAATTTGCTTATTCCGACACAGTTTCTATTGAAACGATAGCTTACATTCTTTTTTTATTTTATATGATTATAAAGTTGCGATACTTTGTGTCCCGGGAATGCCGCGGGAATTTCAAGTCAAGCGAAGTGTACTAAGTCGCGGGCATATCCTAGTACTAAATAAACTCCTTGATATTACTTGAAGTTATCTCTTTTTATTTAGTTTCTTCTCGTATTTGATTTGGCAAGCGCAAAATACAATTTCGTGATCCTATACCTGAATAGCATAATTTTTCACGAGGAATAATGTGCGATTTAGCAGGTTGGCACTGAAAATCACTGAAGTGGCGGTTTAACTTTCGGTAGAGTAAGATATTAAGTCAGCTTTAACCATTTTATGTTTGATATGAACAACCAAAATTCCAAATGCGTGTGTTGTCTTTGGCACAAAACATGGTTTTCTTTTTGTATTTGTTTATTTACACGGGTAGATGTGGAATACTTTCATTCTAGTAAATATGTTAGGGCTTCTAATGCAATGCATCTTTGAAATTCTCGAGGTGAGATATTTAAAAAAGCAATAATGATGACAAAGAAAAGAATTTATCATATGTATGATACATACATTGGATATATTAATGCAAGAATCGGTCTATTATAATAAGAAAAAAAAACTACTGATCATAATCTAATCACAAGATGGACATAAGAATTATTTATATGATACTAAAAGTATTACAATATTAAATGACCATTCTGGTGTAACTGTTAAATATTCTTATAAATCATAACGATTAGAGAGAGCTAAGAGTTGGAATGAAAAACTCATTAGCATTATAAACCGGTGTGCGCGCACGAGGCGCCACCGGGAACGTCGTGCGCGGAGAAAACCGCGGGAAACCGCAATAGTGAACGCGCCGCCACAGCCGCGAGAACCGTGTCAGTAGTGTGAAACGTTAATTGCACACTACGAGCCAACATAGCAAATCTCTGGCCACCCATTTTTGTTGTACGTGTAATTGTTCGCAATGGTTTAAAGGAGAACTAGCTATTTTCTATGTTGTAAACTATATTAAACACTGTTTTGAATGTACAATTATTTCTATTTGCCAACAGTTACAAATATTTACTAATTGTAGCGTTTTAGGATCCGGCATAATACTCGCATCCGCATTAAAATGACAAACGGCGAATCATTAAAACTCTTTACGTGTTCCCAGATAAAGTTCGGTATCAGTTTCCTAAGCTATTGTTAATAATAAATTAATTATATAGAAACTACAGGAAACCGATTCGGAGATCTAAATTTTTAGTGGGTCGCATTAAAAATGCTCCGTGCGTGCCTCGCTGTGACGATTTGAGTCCAGCTCAAATGGCGAGCGCAGAGCTTCTTGGGCTTTTAATCAACGACACTAACGGTCCACTTTAATCGTATTAACTCGGCCGCGAGTACATCAGGCAGAAACTAAGGCTAAATCACAAATGTTGCGCGGGCGCTCTCCTTTTCCAAAAGCCGACGAGCACACCCCATCCGACACTTCCTCACTTTTTTTCCCATCAGCTTTAACACTACATTCCGCTCTATTATTGTTCACCGCACTATTCACTTTTAAATCGTAGCCCGCGATTATACATCTGTTCACGGCACTTTCACTTTTGTCGGCGAAGAAGGAGCGCCGGTCGGAGTAAGTAGCCGGAGGCGAGGTCGAAAACAACTTAATTTCCAAGTCGCGATGGCCATTAATGGAAGTTACTATTTCTGAAGATATCTCCAGAGCAAGAGGAGAACGAGGTTCTGGAGAACTAGCTCTTCTAGTTGGTGGGAATAAAGAGTAAAGATTAGGCGCAGAGTACATTTCATTATTATTATTTCCAAGACGTTCGGATGCACGAGAAGATGGATCACTCCAACTCCTTCGTAACGTTGTATCTGCGCGTCTACCTAAAGGTCCGACGACTTTCATAGAGTCCTCCAATTTTGTGGGTGCAAAATCACCACTGGAATTCTCATCAAGAAGATCTGCAATAGAATGGGCATCCCAAATTTGTCCAACAGGATCACACAAACGGCACTGACACGAGGTCACAGCAGATTCCGCAGGTGAAACAGCTTCTGTGAGCCCAAAACGTGTAGCTTCTAATGCTTCCCCTAAAGCTGATACTCTATAAGTCTCCGGTAAGGGCTCAGGATATTCTAACACTTTAATATCTAGACGATATGGTAAGGACATCTCACGGCAGTAAGTATCCTCATAAATTCCATGAGACGCACCAATACCTGAAACCGCACAATGATCGACATCGCCGAGATCTAAATTAGTAGCGGTTAAATCGTGCGGCACTAGATTATTAGGCTTTCTGTCCTTTTTGCGTCTTTTTCGCGGTTTTATTATCCTTGGTAACATAGTTTCAGAGTTCGTAGAGCCAGAACTTTCGTCGCTCGCGACGCTGACCGCATCCGTGTTGTTATTGCGTCCGCCTCGTGTTGTGCGTGGTTGCTGTTGTTGATTGCGCGGCCTATTTCCCTCAGGTGGCTCGCACTTGTCCCTCGTAGAGTTATCCATATGTCCAAGTGGACGATGATTCCTTTGTTCTGGTGTTGTAGTGAACTTCCTTCGGTCGTGTCTATTTTGTATCATTAAAGGTGCGCCCTGGGCATGCATGGCTAGCTTCGACACAGATGTGTTTCGTGGTGGTGGCGGTGCCCTTCCAGCCATAGATATGAGCGGGGCACCTAACCAAGTGTTTGGGTGCGGCATGCCATAGGGCGGATAGTAGGGCGGTGGGAACCCTGGTGCGGTGTTGGCATAATGTGGGCGAGCGGGTTCGCGGCGCCCGAGGGCGGCGCGCTCGCCCGGACTCATCACGACTGGGGGTTCGTTTAACCCATATTCATCCGTATTCGATTCACTGTCACGGTAAAAGTCCGAGATGCGACGCGATGTCGTAATCGTAAACTAACATCGGAGGCTTGTATCGTGTAAGTGCGCGCGTGCTTTTGCCGCGGCAGTCGGCAGAGGACTGAAGTGAATGAGTACGCCGTGGGCCAGCGGCGGCCGTCATTGCCGAGTGGGAGTGCCGCGCCACGCGACTATCGCTCCAGCTACGTCGTTGCACCGGAAAACTTTACAACCCTAATCGTTTCACAATTAAACCGGCCGCCGTTGTTTACTTTCCTTACGATACGGCGTAAAAAGAACAAACTACTGCAATGCCTTTTGTTTGTTTGAATTTGTGTGCCGTTTTATAACAGGAATAAAATAAAATAATCATCAGTATTTAATATGCTGTATGCAGTCGAATTTTATGATATTAGATTGTAACACTTCTTATGATTCTAAGAGGGCAATAAAATACTTTGACCCCGGTAACCGTAAAAGCCACCAGGTGACAGATTCATAAGTATTTGTTGTTGGGAAAAACGGATTAAGACTTATTATACATATTGTCAAAGTGCTTTAGTTTCGATTTTTTATAACTTTTTGACGACCTTAGAATATGACAGACATAGTTTATGTAGGATATAATGTAATAAGAATGTTAAAAGAGTGCCTCAAGCCTATATTACATACAATTTTCGCGAGGAGACACGATCTTAAACACGACAATAAAATACACATAATTAATGTTGTACAAATTAGTATAAATTACGCACACGGAAACGAAAAAAAATCTCAGAAAGTGTCACTAATAAATTTGACACGCTAAGTGGCAGATAATAAAAGAATTTTACAAAGCAATAAAATGTTCACAAAATCAACTCATAGGTTTGATAAATGGTGTTATTTTATTAGGCTCACAATAAAGATTTTATTGCAAGGTTTTTTGTGGCACCTAAAATTTTCTTAGAATATAGCTCACATGGTTTATGCATTAGGCCAAAATCAAATATTCAGAAATTATAAGTAAACTTGTTAATGATTATACATTTTCAAACAATGTATAATCAATAACAAAAGCGTCAGTCCAAATCCAGACATCCAAGTTTAATGTATTAAACTTTAGCCTCGCCTCAGCCAAATTGTAGTTTTTCTGTTTAGCACCTACTAAACAACGAACATATAACCTAAAAGGTGTATTTAATTAAGACGTTGCAATTTCCAAACGATCCAATTTCTACTGATTGTTCGCTTATGACAAATTTTCCAAGTTTTCAAAATATAAACTATAAACCAAGATATCATCTATATCTATACTAATATTATAAAGAGGTAAAGTTTGTGACGTTGTAGGGGGTAATCTCCGAAACTACTGAACCGATTTAAAAATTCTTTCACAAGCTTCGCAAGGTATTTTTTTTTTTCTGGCGGGGGAAGTGCATTTCGCACATACCGGGTCCTTTGCTAGGGATTAGACCGTTGTTGATCATGGAGGCTTTCCACTGAGGCAATCCAAACAATAATCAACCGGCTTGTGTGGAGACTCGACTAATCAATACCCCACTAAATCCACCCTCCTCCCATGTGCCCCGCGCTTATGAGTAGGAAAGGCATGAGATACAGAACGTAGTTACGCCCACACCGATCCTAGCGCACAAGTGCTTGAGAATGCCCCGGGAGAAGCAAACTCACTTCGTCAACAGGGGTGAAGACTCCTCTGCTCCCTAGATGCTAGAGGGCCCCTGCAGCGGTATTTCAGGGAGGGAGGTCATGCGCATACCTGCGCCTCCGGGCTCCCGACTGACGTCGGCGCCCGCGAGACGCATGCGCACTACCATCTCTCTCCCTATCTCGTTCCGCGGCCTCCTTATGAGACACTACCGTCTCGCAGAAATTGGCCGCACCCACCCACCAATCGTCGCTGTGCAGCATGACTTGCACCAGATCGCCCAGCGATTCGATCGGTCCTACAAGTGTCCCGAGTTCAAACCTCTGAGGTGCCCATGCTGTGCACTCGACTAGCGTGTGTAACGCCGTGTCTACCGCGCCACACTGGCGGCATTGGGGTGAAGGCAAACAGCCCGCAATCTGACACAGATACTTATCGAAGCAACCGTGCCGGTAAGTATCTGTGTCATTCTGAAGGTCAGGGTCCCGCGTTTCCGCGAGAGCCATCGCAACAGCTGCGGTCGAACCGCTTCCACCGTGTCAATGCCAGCAACAGGGTTTTCCAACTCTACTGATCAAGATTAGATCATGGCCGCGGTTTCCCGCGTCCTGATCACCTGGAGTTCGGCCAGGCCGTAGACCAGGCCACGGGCGAGGGCATCCTGTCGGGAGCGCCGAACTTTGGCTATCACGTCCGCCTGGAGAGGCCAGGGCGGATCGCCCGCCAAGAGTGTCGACGCCGTCCACGACACTGTACGGTATCCTCGGATGGTCCTCACGGCCAGGACCCGTTGTGCGCGGCACAACAAAGTCCTATTGTGGCGGTGAAGTGCAGTGGACCATACGGGTGCACCGTACAGGGCCATACTCCTAAGGATGCCCATGTAGAGTTTCCTAGTCGTCGTCCCCGGTCCCCCCACGTTGGGAAGAAGCCGAGAGAGGGGCGCCTGCGGACCTCACGAGCTTGGGAACTAGCTGCTCAAAGTGCGCTTTAAACAGCCATTTCCCATCGAGAATTAGCCCCAGATATTTCATCTGGGGGCCTACACGAATGTCCACCCCTTGGACTGTAATGGACAAGTCCGCGGGGGGATTACGAAACCGCCTATGGAACATGATGGCCTCCGTTTTCGCGGGGGAAGACCTTCAAACCCAGCCTACCTATTTTTCGGACTTCGATCGCCAACCCGGCGTTGGCGAGGTCCACGGATTCCGCGAATGACGCAGCGCGCGCCGTGAGTAGGGTGTCATCCGCAAAGCAGATTAGCCCTATTCCGGGCAGGACCGGAACCCGAAGGATCCAGTCATAACCGACGTTCCAAAGAACCGGCCCGAGGACCGATACCTGTGGGATGCCGCACGCGACGCGTCGCCGACCTATCGCGCGATTCTCGGACTCGCCGCCCTCCCAAAGGATGTACCCGTCCTGGAGGTACGCGCCCAACAGCCTCGCGAGGTACGGGGGAACTCCGTGTGCACGGAGCCCCTCCCTGATCGTCTCGTGAGGGAGGCTGTTAAAGGCGTTCGCTATGTCTATCGATACCGCCATGACAGTATCGTTCGCTTGGACTGCGTCGTCCGTTACAGATCGCAGTGTCTCGAAGGCGTCCAACGTGGAGCGCCTCCGCCGAAACCCGAACTGCGTCTGTGCTAGCCCGGGCTCCACAGTATCGAGATGCTTAACGAGGCGTTCCGCTAAATCTTCTCGAAGACCTTGGCGACCTCGTTAAGCAACACTATGGGCCTGTAGGCGGACAGATCGTTGGGAGGACGGCCTCCCTTGGGAATCAGGCATAATCGGCCCTCCTTCCATTGCGACGGGAACTGACCTGCGCGAATACAGGCATCGAACAGTTCCCGCAGCTGGCCGCGTAGGTGTTTGGCGGCCAGGAAGAGGAGCCGACCCGGAACCCCGTCGGGTCCCGGATCCGTCTTCCTGCCCCGGAGCCGGTCCAGGGCGACGTCTAACTCTTCCTCGGTGATGGAGTGAAGCTCCACCTCCGAGGTGTCGGGAATGATTGGACCCATTTCGGAGGGGGGGGGGGGGGGCGGGGGGGGGGGGGTTTGTGTGTGTGAAGATCCCCGGATCCGAGAGCCCATCGATAACCGACCGGAGGACCTCGGGTTCGAGCGTTTCCGTAACCGTGGAGGTGCAAGGCCGCAACGTGTTGCGGGCCGCATGGTACGCGGACGCCCCCAAGGGTCCCGGTCTAGTGTCTCGAGGAGCTCCTCCCGAGCCCGGGCTTTCGCTCGCAGAATTGCGATCGAAAGGGCCTTTCTGGCCACTCTGAACTCCCCCACGAGTCCATTCTCCTCAACATAGTCTGGAGGACGACGCGCTCTGCTGCGTTTGAGCCAGCTCCTCAGTCCACCAGTGGACCGATGTACGCGGCGGCGGTCGTTTGGCTCGAGGTATAGCAGCGTCGCAAATCCTTTTGAGGGATTTGCGCATGTGCTCAGCCTGCGCCTCCAGATTTCCCAGGTCGGCTGGATAGGTCCAGCATTCGATGGTAGCCCTCTCCTCAGCTTGCTCCGCGTCGAGCTTGGTAAGAGCCCAGCGCGGGAGCCGGGAGGGGCCCTGAATAGGGTTAGCACTAGGTGAGGGGGAGAGCTCAAATCTGATGTACAAGTGATCAGACAGAGCCTCCACCTCCTCCAGCAATCTCTATCCTACACCCTGCGGGCGGCCGCATGTGTGGCGAATGACAGGTCGATGATCGATCCACCCCGCGCACGCACGCAGGTCTGGACCGACCCCTGGTTCAGGATGGGCAGGTTGGATTGAAGCGCCCAGTCTTCAACCGCCCGTCCCCTAACATCGGTGATCGCATTCCCCCAGGATTGGTGCTTGGCATTGAAGTCGCCTAGGAGGAATATCGTCTTCGGCGCTAGTCTGCCGACGGCTGCCCTGATGGAGTCCAAGGCGAGCTCGTACTCCGCCAGGGGGCGGCTCCGCGAGAGGTACACGCCTATGATGACGTAACATCCGCTTTCCGCCACCGCGTAGCCCTTTCCTCTTTCGAGACTGGTGAGCGGTGTGCCAGATCCGGCTCTGGCGACTACGGCTACCACATCGTCGAGATCCCCCATCCAGTTCCTGGCTGGGGGACGTAATAAGGTTCGCTTATTACGGCCAAGTTTGCTTGCCACTCCGCCATCGCCTGCAGGCACAAGTCCTGGGCGTCGGGGGAGTGGTTAACATTAGCTTGGAAGAGTGTTAGGGGTGTACTGGGCATTTAGGTGTCCATAGGTTTTCCACTCGCCGGTCGTTTATTCGCCCTCGGGGAGTGGCCATCGCCTCCGCCGGTCTGGGTGCCGTGGCCGACGTTGAAACAACGGTAACAACGTATGGGCCGGGCTTCCAGAGCCTCCACCTTCGCCGAGGTGAAGCCCACCAAAAGGTGGCCCCGCTCGGCGATGGTTTGGAGAGACGGGGCAGATCACGCGATGCGCCCATCCCCCCAGGTCCTATGCCGAGTGCCGCCTTAACATCGTCGCGAGGCGACGCTGGCGATGGCTAAGCCACCCGACCTCCATGAGACGGTACGCTTTACGGGGGATGACTTATCCTTCCCCGGGGCCTCGGCGACGGCGCCCTAGTCGGCGGTCCTGGGGAAGTCAGCGAGCGTCCCGCCGCGTTTTCAGGAGGCAGCGGATATTGTGTCTCCGCGGTAGCCTTTTTTTAGGCCGATTCCGTCTGCCGATCCGGCAAATACCACGCGGCGGGCGAAGGCGAATTGGCGCGGGCGGCACGCCGCTCCCTCCGGAATCCCGGCAAGCCGAGCGTGCCGCGACGGCCGGTGTCAACATCGCGCCCACGCCGTGCGGGGCGATGATATGCGTGGGGGAGCATATCACCACCTATCGGTACCGGGGAATTATTTCCACACCGGTGTGCGCAGCGGTTGATGGCCTTCCGCATCTGCTCGAACTCCTTGCGGTAGGAGGGTTCTCCTCCCGCAAGGCGCCGAGCTCGGCGCGCAGCCTGGAGTTCTCGTTGCCGAGTCTCCAGGCTTCCGACTCTGGATTCCGCGTCACCAGCGTGTCGACTATGTCCGACAGCCGGGTCGCAGCCTCCTTCAGTCGGCGCACGTATGCGCCCTTCAGGTGCCCGACGTCTGGGCGACCTGGAGGATGTCGGCGACCTGGGCGCTCGCCGCCTATGGGGCTGACGCGGCGCACTGGCTAGCCGGACTGTTCGCAAGCTACACTATCCCCGGTTGACATAGGCTATATTATATTTTCAAAAAAATTAGGGATTCTTACTAAAACTACAATAGTGTAACCCAAGGAGTAAAAAAAAAAATATGACCTAAAATCGCGTGCGCTACGAAAACTATTGATGATAGAATAAAATAATGTACTAAGACTTTGCAGAACACATAATTATTTACAAAAAGTGTCGCGACAGCATATGTATAACTATTATAGTTATGCCATAATAAGTGTACTTTTATTTTAAAATTTAATTAAAATACTGCCGCTAGAAATGTCTCTTTATTTGTATCTATCTTGGTAATCTCTGGATCTACTAAACCGATTTAAAAACTAAAACTGCGCATAGTTTTATTTTATACTAGCTGATGTCCGCGACTTCGTCCGCGTGGTGCGACGGTGGTGGTGTTTTTTAACTATCCCACGGGTCTTTAATTTTTCGGGATCAAGTATCCTATATGTTGACCCCCTTGGTCAAAATATAGAATACTTTTGATATAAGCTACCACCATACAAAATTTCATTTAAATCGGTCCAGTCGTTTCGGAGATTAGCCGGTACAAACCGACAGACAAACAGAGAAACAAAAAAATTTGAAAAAATCTAAATTACTTCTATTTCACTTCTTACATCCCCATGACTCGGTTTTTACCATTTTTTTTCATTGTACAGAAATTCGACCTCTACAGTTTTATTATATGTATAGATAATAAAAATTATCACCATTCGATGTAGGTATAAAGAGAAGAATACGATTGCAAGTTGACTTAAAAATCAATTTCTGTTGTTAAAAGTCGTAAAATTCACACCTACTCGATTGTAAACGGTTGCATATGATTTCACTTATACAACGCGATGGCAGATTAGATTTTGTTTCATTGCATAGCAAACAATTGGGTGGTATTTAACACATTTTACTATAAATCACAAAAAGTACATTATTTAAAAGAGGAATGTCTGTATATGTAGATATAATATATCCGTGCAGGATCAGAGAAAGAATACTAATTCTTGCGTTCAAGCAGCCTCTAAGAGGCGATACAAGAACCCACAGCCAAGGTGGTTGGGAATTATCCCGTCTGGGTGGCTACCACCCCTGGTACAGAGCATTCCGCCATAACAACCTTGAATTGTGTTCCGGCATCAGTGGTCAGGTTCCAATCTCCTTTATAACTCACACATTGGTAGCTCCTTTAGTGTTTCAAATGCCCATAAGCGACGGTAAGCATTTAGCAATAAATAACCAGACTTCGCTAGTATCCTATCCCTTCCTATCTGGCCCCATCCTATACCTAATCCTAAGCCTTGATATAAAACCATAACACTAATTTTAATTACTGTTTAAACCATAATTAATATTCATTTATGTCACTAGTTATAATTATAACATCACAGCTTACTACTCTTATGTCAGATGTGGAGTGGATTGATTTAGGCTGAGCTCAAAGTCTAGTATTACAAACGTATTGGAATGGACGATTACAGGCGTTATAAAAACAACTGTTATAGCAGAATTTAGGTTAAAAAAAAGGTGACGTTGCAGTCGCGTTTTTTGGCACCGCTTTACAAATACGTCATCAATAATACTTTACAAATACGGCAACGCGAACGAAGTTTTGCTGGTGCATTCTGGTTCTTCATATAGTAACATTCATATTTATATACTAGGATATGTCCGCGACTTCCTTCGTCCACGCTCGACTTGAAATTCCCGTGGGACTCCCGAAACACAAAGTACCGCAGCATTTAAAAAAAATGTAAGCTATCGTTTTAGTGAAAACTGTGTCGGAATAAGCTAATTTTTAAGCACCCGAACAACTTCAATCTACATCCCTTGGACCTATTTTTACTTCGCTGTGACGTGTGTACCGACCTTTTAATGTTCAGTGTAGGTTTGGACACCCACGAGGCCGGTGAAAGTAAGCCCAATGACTCACAATGTCTTCACCGAAAACGTGCATATAAAATTTACATCGTGGGAGGAAAAATATTAATTGTGTTTTGCTAAATCCTGTCCCCTGAAGCAAGATATTATTTCTGACAAACTTTCTATTGTAAACGCTGTACTAATTACTAACTTACTTTCGTTTGTACTAGTCGTGTTGTTTATTTAGATTCTAATGTAAATTCTATTAATATTCCAAATATCAAGTTTATAGAGAGGACCGTCATGGAATTATTAAACTTGCAAGCAGTTAGGAACGTTGTACAATATTATTATAATGTCTGCAAGGTTATCTAGGTAAATGGTACGGTACTATCAAGTAATTAACTTGTATGTTATGTACAAAATACCGGGTACACGATAATACTTGATCAATCAATTATGACAGAGGTAGTAGGAATGGATAAATAATATCGATGTAAACCTGGTAATGAATTTACGACGACTATGAAAATATATTTATTTATAACAGAAAAATATATTACATAACTATAAATCGCATTCTGAAATAAATACTAGGTAGAGCTTTGACGCTCAATCACCATATTTTTTTCAAACATATCTGTACTGTTTGTGTCGCTACCCAGCACCAAGTGTTCATGAATATTCAAATTTATAAATGAATGAATATTGAAATAATTTACTGGATTTGATGTTCTTGTAAAAAATTAGAAACAAAATAAATTGCCCACAACTCTTTGAATTTTAAATTTTGCTGCCTGCTCTAGAATTCCACGTTATGACATTAATCCCTATATACCCATAACATGTAAAACGGTTGTTGATGCTAACGCACCTACCTATACCTCGTGTGATGTAGGATATTAAAATTTATCAATATGAAAAGTATAGAGGTATACATAATGACTAAGAAATCTATACACACACTAATACGAATAAAACTTAAGTTTACTACCCTGGTAGTTCTAGTCTAGTTTCTTATACGAAGAAAATTATATTTCGCTGTGATAGACTGCATATTTTTTTATACAAGAATTCAGTAGACAAGTAAACGGCCCACCTGATGGAAAGCGGTTACCATCGCCTATGGACATTTGCAACATCAAAGGTGCTACAATTTGCGTTGCTGCTCTCTAAAGGGAAACTGGAGCCTGGCCACTAATGCAGAAACACAACTCAAGGTTGTTATGGCTAGACATACTCTAGACCAGAGGTAGTAGCCATGCAGACGTACAAATACCTTACCACCTGACTGAGGGTTGTTTTATCGCCTCTTAAGACAGGCCGCCCGGCCGCAGGAAATTGTTTGTATTCTTTCTCCGTTCCTACACGGATAAAAAGTGTAAGAACTTTCTAAGGTAACAATTACTGCTGACAAACTGAATAAATAATTAATTATATGATCTAGACAGGGATAATCGCGCGTCAGGGTCGCGCCACATTTACATTAAATTTATCAAGGGGCCTGTACGTGTCAGCCTTTCCATGTCCCCACGTAAACCCTCCAAAAGCCCAATCTATTTTTATAGCCCGTGGTCTTCAGATACATACGAATATACGACAACTTCTGTTTATTTTAAATAAACATAAATTATTTAAAAACAAAACTACACAGTAAAACATCACTCAAGCATGAAGTAGCAGTTCGATGCTTCTATCGCTTACCACGTACTCATTATACACATAACACATACCTACATAAAACATACATAGATGTACAACCAATTAGCATATTCATATTGTTCGACGCCGAACTTTCATCGGGTAACCAAACGAAAGTTGGGGGCGGATCGTGTCTTGATAGGTTATTGTAAACAATATGACGATATTGCAGGGTCGCAGCGAAACGATATGAAGTTTCTAATATTGAACATCGATATACAAATACCTTTTGCGGTTTATACATCGATTAGCTTTCTCTTACTTCGTTTACTTTCAGCTGTAAACGCTAGCAGACTTTCATTAGTCAGAGTAACAAAATAAATGGAAGATAGGGCTTAACATTTTAAGAAGATCATGTATGAATCAGATTTACAATTTGTATTATATATAATTTAAAAGAGTTTGACCTTGTAAATTTTTAGATTCATATAGTTTGCTATTAAATTCCATTGTTTTAGTTTTTACAAGAAATCCTAAATAAAAGGCCTTCTATTCGGAATTTCCTACTTTTTCACTATTCCGTCCACGCTATTCGTTTCTTTCGCATTAATCTGTCACGCGTCGAATCCTTGTATCGTCTCTTTCACAAAACCTACACATGTTTGAGCTACGTTTACTCTTCTTATTTTTACATCAATTTACCAGTGTGACATTTTATGATCTTCGTTCGTCCCCATTACATATTACTACATACCACTTAATTGAGAACTCTTCTGCAGAACTGAATTTAAATGATCAAATAATAGCAAAATCTTGCTTAAACATTATTTTAAACCGACTTCTAAAAAGGAGGTTCTCAATTCGTCGTGAAAATATATATTTTCTTGTTTTATCAATACTATTATCATGCGTTTGGAAATCCTGTTTGTCCAAGACACTATCAGCTACTTTTAGCTGTGATAGTTTTACTTGTTAAAAGCATAGTTGTGTAATTTAAAATTAACATGTTTTTTACTTTATTGTTATTATTATCAATGAATTTAGGTACAAAAATTTTGAGCAGAGATATCGTAATCGATCATAACAAGAATTTCTGTGTACTAATTAAGATAATATAATGCCCCTGCTGACGATTTGATTCCTATTAAGATAAGGACAGCTTAATAACTTCTTAAGTGTTTCTGGAATAGAAAAACCACTTTAACTTGATGCATTTGTTCGACTTAGTAAAATGAACTATAAAATCTTTCTGGAGTTTAGAATATACCAGGATTAGCTTTAATAAAATTTACTTTAAGAAACTCAAACTTGCGGATTAGTGTAATTTACAATCTATATAATACTAGAGTTACCCCGCGGCTGCGCCGCGGGTTAACCTCTAGTGCGTATCTCTTGTTTAAATTGCAGGCGGTACAGGTTACATTGTATTAAATTTTTATGTACTTACCCCAGGAAGATTCACTTCATTTTATATTGCAAACTATACCATCTCCCGTCTATCTGTAAACTACATAAATTACAAAACTTGACAAAAATGACAAAATAGATAACATGGACCAAGTGGACCCAGTGGACCAAGTGGAGCCAGTGGACGCAGTGGAGCAAGTGGACGAAATGGACATAATCACCAAATATATCCTAATTTCCGGGATAACCTTTACATAAATCTATCCCATTATCAGGATGAAAAGTATCACTTGGCCACCCTCGGTATTAAAATTACATATATACCGAATTTCAGCCAAATCGGTCCAACAGTTTTTTTGTAAAAGCATAACAAACATAAAGACAAATATATTTTTATCCCGGAAACTATACCATTTTTCGGGATAAAAAGTATCCTATGTTCATCCTCGGTATCGAATATATATATATATACTGAGTTTCAGCGAAATCGGTCGAGTAGTTCTTCCGTGAAAACGGAACAGACAGACGGACGGACGGACGGACGGACGGACGGACGGACGGACGGACGGACAGACAGACAGAGTTACTTTCGCATTTATAATATTAATAGGGATTTAAAATAGGCGAGCCAGATAAAATGAATATAATAAAATATTGTAAATATCTATTAAATAAAGAAACACAAGAGCTATTTAAATTTACTTATATAATACATTCATAGAGATGTATGTTTTAACGCGCTTATCGCAGAAACTACAAGTTTGACTTGATTTTTTTTTTGTAAATGAGATAAGTAGATTATTGCTATAGATTATATTTTAATAGCTGCCTATAGCCTATTTCACCTGCGTTAAAGGTGCGAGGGCAGATGTAAAAGAGCAGAAGGCCATTGGCGATTGACACCATGTATAAAGTAATCGAAATTTAACGCTAATTAATCGCGAAACACAGCTAAGAAATAATACATCAAAATTTGAACAATCAATGAGAAAATCCTTTTCATGTAACACTATATAGCTGCACAAATTAGTTTTATGGAATTTAATATGAGAAAGAGATACATGGGTATTACTGATTGAAAATTCCAAAATTAATTAAAGTAATACATGTGTTTGTAGTAGATATAGTATTGGAAAGAAAATGTATATTAGAAATATAACAACATCGTTAATTTTTAGATTCTATCCAAGTCATATTTTGGGCGTGTCACAAATACCATCTACATGGAAGGATGGACGTCGCCATTAAAATATTAATTTTAGGCCCTCACGTGTCGTCTGCTTGGATACAGTTATATGGTACAAAATACGCTACTATATTATAAAGGTTGTTCCCTATTCAACCGTCATAAAAAAATCCCAAATCAACCCATTTCTATTCCCAACTCAACCCACGACTTATTTATAGTAAATTTTTCTATCTCAACCTAAATGTTATTCTCAATTCAACCCAAAGCAAAAACAATGGTAATCAAGTATGGATAGCATAAAAATGAAACTCTATTTAATATTTTATACATTTAATTAGCATTTGCCCGCGATTTCGTCCACGTTGAACAGGTAACCAAGAATATAGTAATTTTTCAAATATTTAAAATCAAAGTTATTTACCGCACAGTAATGGATTTAGTACGAAAATACATGAATCCAGGAAATTGGTCTCAAAACCCGAAATAAGTAATGTTACTAAAGTTATACACAACTAAAAATTCTAATAAATATAGAAACTTTTGTAGGAAGCAAATCCTAAAATAACGTGGTTTCGAAGTTAGGGTATCCTGGGAAACATAAAAAGAGAGTTTGGTATTAGTCAGATATGTAAAATGTTATGTAGTACCAATCTATTCCGTAATAGGAGTATCACAGCCAATTTTCATGTTATTTTTAGCCGTGTTATCGATTTTTAGAAAAATGTCTAGGATTCTCAGGATATAATGTACTGCTACAGCATTTTAAAACAGAACGTAAACTGTCATTCGTAAAAATCGTATTGCAGTTAGCCATTTTGTATGCACCCTAACCACTTTAAACAACTCCTGGGAAGATTCTTACTGGACTCCCGGGAAGATTCTCACTGGATTCCGATTCTCGGAACTACCGAAGCATTTGAAAAAGAACGTAAACTATTATTTTAGTATCAATCAGATAATCTTTATCCATAATAATCACGTTAAACCACTCCCGAAAAAAAATCCCATGGGATACCGGGGACACCTACCGCAGCATTTAAAAAGAACATAAATTATTGTTTTAGTATAAGTCGTACTCGATTGAGCTAAGTTTTATGCTTACTAACCACTGTAAACCAATTCCGAGAAAATTCCCGCAGGATTCCCAAGACACAAAGTATCGCAGCATTTTAAAAAGAAGTAAAAGTAGTAAGCTATCGATTTAGTGAAAATTGTGTCGGAATAAGTAAATTTTTATGCGCCCTAAAAACCTTAATCTACCTCGGGAGAATTCTCGCTAGATTCCCGGGATAAAAATAGCACAGATTTATTTCAGAAAATGTGCTATCCATCAATGAAAAAATCGTATCGAATTCTAAAAATGTTTTCAACACGGTTACTTTAAACCATTCCCAAGAAAATTTCTACGAGATTCTCGGGATAAAAAGTACCACATGAGTATGTAATTTCGTGTTAAGATTTTTCAACTATGACTTTTGGTAAGACCGTACACAAAATATCTGAGTTTTCTATGCTAGTTTTAAAATGGGTTGAGTTGGGAATATATTTGGGAAAAATATTCTCATGGGTTGTTATTACGTCATGGGCCGTATAATCAGGTATAATCCTATTAAAATTTTTGCTCTTTACTAAAATTATAAAAATATAATTTTTCATTTTTAACTATCCACAACTCATGCCGCAAAATAAAACAATAAAAACATTACATGACAATATGTTATTGTATGTATCACGTTTTTGTCCTTTCAGGCATGGAAATAATAATTTTAAAAAACTACTTAAAAATTATCTAGTTTACAAAAACAAAATGTAATACACATAAACTATAGACATTAAGAATCACATTAAGCTAGCCTTTAGCATGTAAACTTAAGATGGTATACTAATGACATGAATATTTGCGGTATGATAGAAGACGTGGAATTGAAAATTCTGCAAAGAAAAAATATGTGCCACCTCCAAAATAAAGGGGAGAAGGAGCAAGAAAGAGAGCAGGATAGCTAAAGGAAGATACCCATGTTTTAAGCATTATACGACACGTGATTGAAAAGTGAACTGTAATTGTCTACTACAATAGATATCAGTATCGATGACAAATAATAATTCAGGGCTACTTATAACTACCGATAGTAATCGGTATCATAATACAATTCCTAATGTTCTGCGTAAATTGGAAGATTCCATTAGAGATATGGACGCGATAACATCGTATAAAGATAGCGTTGTTGGTAATAAACTTCAATATAACAATGGATTAGCGGCTTTTGAAGCGTAAGGACCCACCGGGGCTAACTTTTCAGGACTGTTGTTTGTAAAACTATAAGCCGGGATAAGGGGATCGAAACCTTTGGGTATAGCCTACGTATAATGTTACGGTTACTTAAATTCTGTATTGCTTCAGAGATGTTCACAGAAATAAGACTCCCTGGTTTTGCGGCGGCACTAATACGACAAAGAGTATCGAACACAAGAGAAAGATCTTATAACTCCCAAAAAAATAGTTACTGCTATACTTCAAGTTAATTGACCATTAATAGAACATTGGACGAAACTACATCGTGACATAATCTTATCTTAATATTATAATAATAGCAACAATGTAATTTTCTAATTTATTATGACCTAGTCTGGATTATATATATATATATATATATATATATATATATATATTATTATAACGTAGATAAATCGTAGATAGTTGATTTGTAGATATCGGAGAGTTTTATATCTTATTGTGTAAAACAACAATAAATATTGCAATGTAAAAAACAAAACATGAGGATATTATATAAAAAAAGAGGAAATAACAGGAAATCTACTAGAAGGTAATTTACGACATAGATCATCTTAAATAAAAAGATACAAATATTCCAAGCAGAGAAATAGATTAAGGCTATGAATATTTTCTGAAATTTTCCTCAAGTGGTAAATATAGCATAAACATTACAGCATCCCTAGACGAAAAACTGCTGGACTCATGTCGCAGATAAATAAAGTATTTACACCGCAGCCTGACATATAAATCGCAATTTGAATACAGATGTGCTGTACACGTGTACATTACACGAGGACTGCGGCTTTGAAAGAATTTATAGTGTCTCGTATATAAGAAGGGAAAGGAGCTAAAGCTTTCCTGCTGTGACTTATGTAACAGCATGAATTAATTTATCATTTATCTAGTTTGGTGGGCCGTCAATAATAATTATTGAACGAAAAGGCAACAACGATTGAAAACGCCTTGTTATCATTTCCAATATTAATATCTTTCTGGAATTACTGCATTAATTAGAATGTATACAAATATAAATAATGTATCTAAAGAAAATGTACTGTGATTGCGGAATGCACTTCACTCGAGGCTATTTTTTCTTACACACGTTGTTGATCATTGCAACTTAGCAACCGATAGTGTCTTAATTCAAAAACATTACAAAAAATAAATATTAAGAGACCGTCGTTAATAGTATTTCTAAATATTCTAGTTATTAAGTGCTGTTATACTAATTCAATTATTCCAAGGAAATTTTATCTGTTGGTTATGCGAAACCATTTCTAACTTTATCATACAAATTGTGCACATATTGTATGATAATATAACCGAGGAAAAAGTTTCAAATCGAGCGATTATATTAAAGCTTCAGTATCAGATCTAAGTACTTTGTAAAAGCAGACAAATTACTACAGCTTATCCATTGCAATGTCTCGGTGTCGACGTCTCCTTTACGATAGATCAGTGAACGTTTGAAAGCATATTTGCCGCATCGGAAGCTATTCGTCAATAGTTTCTACGTACATAGACTTAAAAGGCGTTTCCGTTGACATGGCTTAGCAAGTTTATCTAAAGCGCTTTATAAATGTTCATAAAACGATATCCCTTCTCTGAGCCTTTGTCTGACATGTTTGGATACTAGTTTTTTTTTAAATTAAAGCAAAATAGGTTTAATTTTTCAAACGCAGCAACATTTGGTGTTCACATGTATATGAAATTCTGTATAATTATATGATATGCAAATAAATATTTTGGTATTATATTGATCTATTGTACAATAAATAACAGACCGTGAATATCCCACAGCTGGGCTCGAGCCTCTCTATTTTTAGGATAAAGGACATTATCCTACCACGTTTGTCTAAAGCTATTTGACGAGTTTGATATATCCGTTATCTCATTTCATCACGATGTTTTTCTTCACAGTCAGCACATGGTATTACAAAACTGTCTAAAAGGTGCATGCTTCTGGTTAAGACTCGCACCCGCTTCACTTTAGAAGCGAATTTAGTATACAAAACTCAAATGCGTTAACCTCTAAGCCACTACAGCTACTATACTGATAATTTGTATGAAAATATCATCTGTTATCAAATTTGTCTGCGCGTCAATACCTTTGTCCTTCTTATATTTTGCCTCAATAGAGGTACGGACACATACACATTACAATGAATTCTCATATTTTTACTTATAAAAGAACAGGCATTAATATAACACGTATCATCTAACTTTGAAAATATAATGATAGAAATAATTTTAATTACTTTTCAAACAATTATTAATGCGCTATTTGACTCCTTTTACTTATACCTCTCTCTCTTTTCTTTCACCATATCACAATTATTTGGAGTCAACATAATATGTCTTTTCATTCCATTCTGACATACATCTTCTGTCACACCACAAATCATCATATCATCCTTCACACAATCCATCCATCTCTTTTTTGGTCTACCTTTACATTTGCACCCATCCATCTTGTAGTTTAGCATTCTTTTTGTCAAGTGATTTTCGTCCCTCCTCATTATATGCCCATACCACCTTAATCTTCTTCCTATCAATTTTTCAGTCACGGGTGCAACTTTCAAAGATCCCCTTATGTACTTTAACTTATACCTACTGATGACGTCATAAGTAGGTACTCTCGAACAAAATCAATGATGCTACGAGATTTTGTAAATTTATAAAAAGTACATCAGTTAATTTATCTGTCCGCTCCCCTATTGCTTTGGTTCTCGACGTCTACATGTAAATGGTAACGGCGCACTGCAATGTTTCTGCAGAGAAAGCGTTGCTTGAATTCAATGACCCTTGCCGTCGCGTGTTAAGACGAAATCAATTCTGCCATCCACTCTCGCTCTCGTGGGATGCGTTAGAGTGTACCGCGTCGGCTGTTATTACGTGTTACGTCTGTTATGAGAGCATGATTATATAGTTTTAAAGGGAAAGTTATAAAGTGTAACCATGTCGGTGCCGGCCCAGTCAAGTTGGTCAGGCAATGGTTGCAGTCATAATCATTATGGTTACGTGTTAACAGGTCTTAAGTAAGCTCTTTATGACAGCCCCCATAACATCTGAAGGATTACTTCTGACATTGTACCAGAAATACTCACATCCCTATTTATATTTCGTAAATTATAATTCTTTTAGCAAATTATCACTAAGTATAATTTCAAGTTCATATAAGAAAATTAGTGGGTTTTGATTTTATATTTAATAGCTCTACTCCCTTGTTAAATATTTAAAAAAAATTATACCTTGAGGGGTATAACAAAAAACCCAGATCTTTGTTGACACTAAATTGTATTATTTCAACCAATGTAAGACATACTAGTACAGTTTTTTAAAAGCGACATTTAGTTTATCAATATAATCTATACAAAACGGTTTGGCTGGTTGATTTTTTTATGAAACGATAAAAAATATGCCGAATTTGAAATTCTGAATTTGTATATTTAAAACATAATAACGACTCATCGATTGATTAGAGGGCTGGTGATCAGTATGGCAATCAAGCGAGATAATGTAGCCAGCCTTCTGGGCACCTTGCTCATAGGAAATGGTGACTTTGGTTCAGTATTCTACTTATAGTCTTAAGGGATTATAGGTAAAATACAATATAGATATGACTAATTTTCTTTATTATACTTTATTGTACTACATAATATTGTAGTACAATAAAGTTGGTACCGCCATGTAAACCTCCTTTCGACCTATTCATACTTTTCTTCGACATATTTCAATTCTTCATTTAAATCTGGCGGCGTGTTCCCTTTTTGCGCATGTCAGTCTTTTATTGTCATTTTCATCAATAAATTCAATTAAATTAAATCGCCCCGCACATGGAAAATATATTATCAAATTAATAAATTAATATAACTTAATAATATAATATGCACCACATATGTAAATATAAACAATATACGTTATAAAATCAAACTAATAAATAATAATAATTTAAACCTCATCCCTTCGCCGTGTCAACAATAATCAAATATATTACATTAATAAACGATATATTAAGTACAATGGTGACCAGTAAGTGCACTGTGGAGAAGAGGAGCAGCTACATCTCATGCCTATTAATCAGGTACGTGCGTGCCCTTCTTTCCACTACCCTTCAAAATTGTCCCAATCTCCTTTTTTCTTACTTTGAAACAGTTTGCTTATCACTAAACCCAGCGCCGCCGCAACAAAAATATAAAATATTCTTATATATCTAAAAAAAAAATGTATGTGTGCAGTTCACACGCAGTAGAAGGGAAACTTCAGACAAACAGGCGAACATAATTATGAGGTCTAGACGTCTTTATTCTTAGGTATTTTGACCCTTATTCGTATAATAATTCAATCTAAAGTACACTTTAAATCACTACCATAAAGTTCAAAATTCAATGCACTGTTACGCAAAATTTCCTTTGATCTAGGTATATAAGAATATCTGCCTTAAGTATATACAGATAGAGCTAGAATTCCTTTTAAGCTTTATTTAAAGTGAAAATTAATACTAACGGGTAAAGAGAAATATGTTTTATTTCGAATTAATAAGGTTGAATTTTATGTGTTTCTCTTTTTGGTGCCAATTTTCGTTTCAACGAGTTTCAAATCACAACGATTCTAAAGAAGTTTCACTTCAAAAATATAATTCCAACGACAACAATGTAGGATTTTTTTTAAAATCCACAGACCCGCCTACACCGAATAATGTTTATATTATTATCAAAATTGTCTGGGATAATTCGACTTAGGCCAAAGGCTATACTTATAGATATTTTATATTATTCTTATTAATGTTGTAATCGTATAACTTACATCGTCTGCACACAACACAATATAGTTTATTTAGTACAGTACTGTAACTGCAGTATGAACACTTCGGTTAGACTTAGAGTTAACTATAACAAACTATACATCGACCATTAAAATAAGGCCCTCGTCGAAACGATCCCAAGTTATCGTCCATTTTAATGCCAGCGTAGCATTAACTCCGCTAACCTTGTCCTATTCTAATACTTTGGCTCGCGCCCAAGCAGTACATCGGACCATCCTATTGGCCTGTTCGTTCACTTTAAAGCTCATCGATACAAATTGAATACAAAGTTCGTTCAACGCACTTAAAATGAAGAGACATGTATGTATCGCCATTCGCAAGTTTTACTGCGTCATAAACTGTGATTTTAAATTGTATATCAGATCACAACTGATAGCTAAACATTGATAGATTGCAGGAAGGTATCGGACTACATTTTAATACCAGGAAAAGGGTGCTATTTGATAACAAATAAGACATCGAGGAATTAATAGTGTATATCTAGTAAAGGGTTGGGATAAATTGTTACGTTTATAGTTTTCGGTCAACTTCTCATTTGTGTCAGATAAATTAACGTATCTAACTTAAGACATACACATTTTTATGCTTTTTATTATGCTTAAGTGGCAAAGTTTTATCAGCCGGAGGAACATCAAAGTCCATCACACAAGCGATCAAAACCGAAGCAAGCTTTTAATATAACGCGTTCTTAAATAGTCGTAAAATAAAGTTTAAAGTGAACAACGGTCCATTTATTAACGTTATATCGGCATCAAATAACGAATATATTTAAAGAAAATGCAAGTATAAAAAGAGAAAAATATAATATAATATTTCTAAAAGTCCTTACAATTTTACCATATGTTGCAGATAATTTAATTTCGAAAACCTATACGTATAATTACGTCACAACACTATTAGACAGATGTTTGTTGTTAAATGACAAAAAACTTTAGACGTCTTTGTTACTAAGGCATAAAATTTGAAATAAAAAATCATAAGTAAAAAGATGAAACAACTTGACAGTAAAGCGAAGCGAAATAAAATTCAAAATAACTTGAAAACAATCCCGCAGAGTTAATATAAATGCAACTTAATCAGTTTCTTGGATACAGTTGTAAATAAAGTCACAAAGAGAGCATACAAATGCCCAACTACAGTTTTCACTTACAATGACATTGAACTCACATGCTAAACGAATTGTTTATGCCATAAAACCTTTTACGCGTTTTTTCACCTTTTCAAACAATTTACCAACCACATATTTGTATTCGAGGCTACATATGTCAAATTTCTCAATGACGCTAATATTAACATCATATAACCGTGACGGTTTGGAGAAATAACATTATCGAACATTATATTCGAAAGTCGCAAAACGTATGAAGTGTTTGTCAGTTAATTATCGCCATTAACAGATTCCACTTTCCGTTTCTCTCTGCTTTCGATTTTTAACTGTCGATGTTATTGCGCGTTGTCATAAACAAGTAAAAATTGACAGCTCAGTATATATTTTAAATGATTTTATTTTTGATTCCCGTGTGATAGTTTGTGAATTATTGCGTGTTTTGTTATTTTTAAATATATATTCAATATGTTTCTAACGAGGAATTGTTTATTCAATTCCAGAAAAAGATTCACAGAATAACAGGCAGCAGGCATTAACTAAAAAGTACCTATATTTTCTTAAAACTGTAAGTTATTTACCTAAAAGAACCTTTTAAAATAAAATAAAGAACACCGAACATTTTTGAAAGAATACTTGTTGTTAATCAAACCGTTGATCCCTTATGCCTACAAACGTTTCACTGTTGGACACGAGCCTTCCCATTTTAGGGTAACTTTAGTGTAATTTTAAGGTAAATGTCTATAGCCTAGTCTGATAGCGAACAATCCTCTGAAGACATGGCGACGGAGGGAACCAATTCACGCATATACGAGTATGTTAACCTATTTGTAATTTAAAAGTAATCTGTGAATATATTATCAAATCTGCAGTAATTATAAAATCCTTGACTAGTTTTTGATAATAAACAAATAATCGGCTCAATTTGCTTATTTATGTATCATTACATCTTAATTATCTAAAGTCATTAGCATAGGTAATTTATCTGAACAAATTATAATCATCGTATCTAAGTCATTAATTTTTGTGATTTCAATGACATAAAACAACAAAAAAACTGTTAACAGGTCGTAATTATTTTAATTAGAATATCCGTCAGCAATCCCATATTGCTAGACGGGAAATCATTAATTTCTATGACCACTTCTTGAAATTGTATTAAATGGTTATATACGTACATAAGTATATAGGTTTATTTTTATACATAAAAAAATACCAAAGCATGAAAGCTTACAACGATGTTTTAAGAGAGCTACGCTTTAAAGTCCATGGCAACAAAAAGAATGAAGAATTACCAAATTTAGGCAGTAAACAGAATATTTTTGTGGTTAAATCTAAATATTAGTTCAAAACTATTAGTAATGCGGCCATTTTAATCATTGTTTTGAATTTTGAACAAAATGTTCATAATAACGCCTTATGTGTATTTACATACACTTGAATAATATTTTTCTATAGTAGTTTAATACAATGAATCTAAATTTGCAATGATTTTGGTCCACACCTTGCGCTTCATTAATTTTAATATAAATCTATTCATAGATGCACGTTTGTTTAAAGTACTCTGTACTTCATAATCTGAGTATAGTAAGCACGTTGTGGTCTACCGACATCAACTCTAGCATCCAAATTGTTGTCATATAAATGTACTGGCAGTCTCCTTCATTCCTTTATCTATTCACTCTAAATGTCCAAACCTCTTTAAAATTACTTTTTTCAACCCGTCTTAATACTACATCTTTTAACCCACGTTACCTCAGTCATGTAGAATTTGTAATGATTAAAATTGTTTTAACTCTTACAATGTTAGAGAAACTTTAGCATCGATAGACCTCCCCGACGCATTTATGTCAATCACATGCTTTGACGTAACAGTTCTGGCCGCCCCACGCCGCCTTCCGGTGAATGTTTGCATAATTACGTTTCCGTTTTCTGCAACAGGCGCCGGCGCAAGTGGCCGACCGCTCGCTCGATAACTGCCCATTGTTTACGCTAATCATCCACGTGTAAATTGCTTTTTCAATCGGGCCCCCACACGGGTTACACACGCATCATTTGTATGGTACCAATACGAAACTATCTTTACACGACCAATTAGGACCTACTTGTATGTGCTTTAGAAAGTTTTTAATATTTATTTTGGAATTATCTAAGAAGTTTAAGAGCTCAAACATTGACAAAGATTATTGCACAGGACTGTCGAAACTTGATGGCTGGCCTCAAGAAATACTTTGTCGCAACACAGCATAACCAAGTTTTCTGTATTTCGTTTATTCAAATGTCACGATAATTGACCTTTATGCAAGCATGCACAAACGAGTTGTGTGCGACAATTAAAAGTATCGTTAGCTGCATAAAATAATAGAAAAAGAATATCACTGCGTCGATGCGTCTGCGCTGGATCGAGGGGTTAACGCGAATTTGATTGGCGCCGCTCAAAACAGCACTTTCACTAACTATTTATCCGCCGTCTCGAAATTGTATCTCTCACAAAACCGCATGTTCAGTGTTGGAGTCGCATTAGTCATTCTGGATATATTACGAGTTTTCGATTGTGAAACACTTAAAACGCACACGTGATTATAAAAGTGGCACGATTTGAAACGACAGCACTTTTACTTCGAAAACGATTGCCATTAAAATGTCCTTTCGAGTTCCATTTCAAAAGGGTCGCGTTAGCTATCATTTTCATTTCTATTAGCAATTTAAATAGATAAAGTGAAAAGAAACTATTAGAAATTTTCAATTGTAAAGTTGACATTTAAGAGGATCAGTGCAACACCCTGATGTCATTTCAATAATCAAAAGTGAAAATTAATCACGTAATGAATAAGCTGGACAAAGAAATAGTAAGTTCATAGTAAATTCTAGGTTTTCTCGACACGAGTTAACTTTACGACGCCATAAAACATGGTGAATTGAGCCTCCTATGAATTGCCAATGTTAAGTAAGAACTATCTACGCGGGCCCATTTGTATTCCAATAGGACGTAAATAAGTGGATTGCGGTGCAGATCTTTTGAGATGCCATTAAAAACATAACTGGTAGTTAGTCCGGGAATATCTTTGAATTTATCTTAGCCGCTTTCAATAGACGAGTTGTTTGTGTCAGCGAGTTTAATTTCACGTGTCATGGCTCTCATGACATAACAATAGGACGGCAGAAAACAATTTATCGCGTTTATAAAGGTTTTTGTACGATTTAATTTTAAAACATACACATTATATATTCGTAAAATTTCGTATTCATTGAGATTTTCTCTGAATCAAACTATAACGTATACAGACAGTATGTAATTAATTCGATAATATCATTATAATACTGTCTTTTCTACCACTTTTGGCAATCACATTCACAGAAGGACTTAAAATATTGTTACATGCCGTCAAAGATAAGCGCACAGCTGCGCAGTCCATTGTCCTCCCGGATTAAGGCATTCTTTGTGTTTTGAATTTGCAATAAGAAAAACATGCTATTGTCTTTTTACTTGTTTTATAACCATCATTAGCGTCGAACTAATCCTTATTGTTATTGTTTTCGACTTTGTGGACGTTCGCAGGTGTGCAAATTAATATTTCTTAGAAACTCAGTGTGCGCGGCCAATTTCTTTGTACTGTGTAGTTAGTATAAGACGATGCCCGAATGGAGGGGCGGGCAGTCAAGCGACGACTACGAAGCGAGTAAGACGTTTTCTAGCACTCTCGATTAGCGATATAAACAACGGACTTTGCGCGGTCGAATTGTATTGAATCGTGCAGTGTGAACTGGTTGCATCCAGTTTTATTTGTATTTGTTTTTATTCGTGTTTGTACAGTTCTAATAAATTCTATAGTAGTTCCAACGGCATTTTTAATTCGAGTCCTGTAGCTCGTAACAATATGAATGTTTCATATTCATAGTTGTATTAGGTTTTGAATTGAATTGTTTACTTTACATAAAGATCAAAACGTAATTTGTGGTATTTTGATCAAATTTAATTAATAAATTGATTAATTACTTTCTATGGGGTAATAATCTAATTATGACTACCGTCTCACAACACAATAGGTATAATTTAGGCTGGGCCAAAAAAATCAACTATTTTTTTATATATCGAATATATTATTTAGGGTGCCAAAAAAGATTATTGTGAGAATTTGAATCCTTAATATAAATATCAAGAGGTCTATCATCGCAAATTTACATGTTTTTTTACTGAGCGGGTTTTTGTCTCAGAACTTCCAAATCATTGACTTAACGAAATTGACTCTGCGACATTTTTTGAAGGAAATTGAATGCTCTACAAAAAAGGTCTAATTAAAATATTCCATCAGAAGAACCGTTTTTTTACAATCATGCCTTAAACAAGGGTATAGTTTTAGAATTTGATCTTTCGATTATGGAATTTTGTAATTCATGTAAAAGTCAGTACCCGGAAAAAAAATCTATAAATATTCTTCTGGGATATCAAATGTTCTACAAAAAAAGTATCTTAACATTTTTTGATAAATTGACTCCTTCAACAGTTATTCAAGGTTAAAGTTGAAGCGATTTCCTTTATGAAATTGCAGTTTTTTCCGGGTAATGATTTTTACATGAATTATAAAATTCCAAAATTGAAAGATTAAATTGCAAAACTATACCAATGTGTAAGGCACGATTGTAAGGAAACGGATCATCTGACCGAAAATTTTAGTTAGACCTTTTTGTAGAGCATTCAATTTCCTTCAAAAAATGTCGCAGAGTCAATTTCGTTAAGTCAATGATTTGGAAGTTCAAAGACTAAAAACCGCTTAGTAAAAAAAAAAAAAATTGCGATGATAGACCTCTTAATATTAAGGATTCCAATTCTCACAATAATCCTTTTTTGGCACCCCAAACAATATTTTCGATATATAAAAAAACAGTCGATTTTATTGACCCAGTCTAAGGTATATGCATTGAAACGATAAGAGTAAAATAAGAGTTTATTTAAAGACAATCGAAACACGCTCCCAATCTTCACAAGCGTCGTTTTGATTATACATAATTATGTAGCAGTCACAAAACTCTTAAGAGAACACTTAAATTTTCTCTAATTTACTTTCTAGCGTATTTAGTGGAACAGTGTGACCAAAGAGAATTGCCTAAACAAGATTAAGTGTGGTACTCGGGTAAGGATCCCAAAGGGTCTTACATGCAAATAGCTGTAAAGAGCAGACCTTAAGTGAATTAATCGACCCAATATTAACTTTCCAAGAAATTATAAGTTTGTTACACAAGTTGTTATGCAGGGGTGCCCAACTATCTGGTTCAAGTCTCGGGACTGGGCAAATAGTAAGGGATACAAAAGTTGCGTGGAAGGGTTTATATACATAAGTAAGTGTACAACGTGTCCTTCAGACTTCGCCCTTTGCAGGGCCAAGGGCGGTGCGCCCTTGCATTAAAACAAC
Source organism: Dendrolimus houi (assembly GCA_039645545.1). Lineage (NCBI taxonomy): Eukaryota > Metazoa > Arthropoda > Insecta > Lepidoptera > Lasiocampidae > Dendrolimus > Dendrolimus houi. The sequence continues at coordinate 5,422,373 of CM077125.1, forward strand.
AACCCTTGGATAAGTTACCGTTGTATACGATTGTGTTGGATATAACGAGTTTGATCTTTAGCAATAACAAAGTTGTCGATGATAGCTGTGGGAAAGTTGCGTGGAACGGACGAAGTAAGGGTACATCCGCGACCTCCAGACTGCGCCCCGTCGTCACAAGGGCGTCATGTTGCCCTTGCACTGCGCCCAACGTCCTCCCTCCGTCTACTCTAGCACTATATGCTTGGTGCACAGGTACATTTTGTAACGCTACTATTGTCTTTGCACGGCAGACGCGCTTTCTAACACCGTAATATATCAAGTCTAAAGGAATCTTAACCACAGCTTTATTTTAGAAAATTCAAAGTATTTTCAAATGCGGTTTAATGCTACTGGGATAATTTATTGGACCAATTAATAAATAAATTAATGAAAGCCATATAATACAAATGTTTATCTGAATGTATCTATACAAATTCATAAATATTTAGATGTTTGTATGTTTATATAATTATATAGTATATAAAAAAATCTCTAAAGGATTTTATTACGTATAGCGATTTCTTCCAGATAACCTTTGGATGGTTAAGAAGTTTGGTAATTAGTGTGTTTTTAGGATAATAAACAGATTTATTATCCTAGAAACAACTGTAGTTCCAAAGATATAGGATATAAAAGCGAAGCTTACAAGGGCGATGCCGCGTGTCTTAGTTTGCAAATAAAAACAAACGATGTCATAGAGGTAATATAATCAAGCATACAAAGGACAATACATACAATTTTAAACGCCTTCTCCATTGAATATCTCTGAACTTAGCTTTAATTAAAAGTATGTTTACGTCTGACCTCCACATTCATACCATTAACTACGTGATGAGCGAGCCAAAGTAGACTCCCGATTACGTCTGGTAGTCAAAAAGCAATAAAGTTTCACCAAAAATCGTTAAGGCCTAGTGTAAGAGTAACAAGCGTGGCCCCCGATGACCGTTTTGATTAAACACTATACGAATTTGTAAGCGAAGGATTGTAAATTTACGTTAGAACACAATGGCAATTTTTGAGTATTATGAGACTGATGTCCTAGAAGATTAACATATAAAGAATTTTAAAGAATAACGTAGTCAATGTGCAACATTGTCTTCCTAGTTAGATTTTAGTGATTGCATACAACAAAAAGAAATACTTTAGTCGACCATGCAGGCGCAAATCAGGTTTCATACAACTTCAAATAAGAATTAACTTTTGATACTTATATAATATTGTTCCTCGTATTGCTAAATATTATTTCATTTCAATATAAATAGCAGCGCATAAACGACCCACTACTACGGCTTAAGCTCTCCATTTTTACGACAATGATATCTGTACATAACAGATGGTACTGTTTGAAGTCAGAAAAAATGCTTAAGCTTCCCTCTGCTAGGATCAATGATCAATGACTGATTAGACCAGGATTCGAAACCACTTCATTGTAATAAGACGTGGATGAGTTAGTCGCTAAGCTACCACGACCTAAAGTTGCAAGTTGGTAAACATTCTTATTCTTTACCCGGTTAGATCAACATTAGAAAACGACTTCCAATTGCACTATTGAGTCAGAATTTCGTAACACACACGTAACACGAAGAGAGCCAAATCGAGAAACGTACGTGCTAAAATAAAGCATCAAAGTTATCCCCCAAACAATACGGTGAGAGAACGTTTCGCAATGTCCGCTTCTGACGGTGCTCTTGCGCAAATCGCTGTGACGTCACCGCGGTCGGTTCCGGCTTCACTTTCGCGAAAACACTTTCACCGTGCACCGCCGGAGCAGCGCGGACACGGCCCACGTAGCGATAATGGTATTGTCATTCGACACGAGTGTCCATCATTGATGACTTCGAATGACAATTGATTATATCGATTACGCGATTAGGATTGATGTATCGGTCGTATTATCATGTAAGCTTGTGCTGCGAATGATTGGCTATTTCACTTTACTTTGAATGGACATTGTCTGGATATCTGAATCGACAATCTGATATAGCCTCGCGGCACACGTTGCATGGCAACTTTCATTAAAATATTTTTCATATTTATACTAGAAAAAATTGATTATATTTGCCCCCTCAATCTTTTAGGTTTTACAGTTTTCGTAATAATTTAGCCTTTAAATCTTATTTAAGTATCATAGGAGCATCTCAATTAACTCCACTTAGGCTAGACGTTTCTTAAAGCGCGTCCTATTTAAGTGATTTAATCGAGGTCTATTTGATGACCTGTTTTAATCTGAAAAGATCACGCTGGAAAAAAACAATGTCAATGATGATATATTTATACCCAAATCAAAGAAAACAAATTCAAATCTTCAATGTTTACAAAAAAAAACTAGTTAAAACGATAAAACATTCTTTATATATACACCTACAAGCTTTGCTTCGAGTTGTCTTTTTAAGTTAAATTGCAGTGACGCTCCTTTTGATCGTAGAAGAAAAAAGAAAAATACTTTATGTGCAGAATGAAACTCGACGTGATAATCTTATTACAAAGCTTTCTAATCGTGTTCAATAAATAGATAATCTTATGCAAAAAAAAGCTTTCAATGGGACCTGGTACTTTGTAAGATTAGTGTGTACAACATTAAATGCGCAGATCAAATACATACCATTAAGGATTTTATTCTACGTATATAAAGAAAATATATATAGTAGATGTGTTCATTACGAATAACTTCTATAAATATGCCATAATTAATTAACGGCTTAACTTTTAAAAACTAGAATGAATAATAATATGGTTTTGTGCAGAACTAGTTTGTTCGAAGCACTCGCTTTCTCTGAATTTTTTAAATGACTGCACAAATTCGAGACATTTTATTCGACTAGGATGTCCCGCGTGACTTGGCTGAATTAAATTACGGATACTGCTAAAACGTTGCAATCTTCCGAGACAAAAATGCATTCTACATTCATCCCCGTTATCAGAAGTATACTAAACTTCATGATAATGCATCCATTCATTAAACCGTGAAAGAAGTTATGTTATAACCGTCCATTGAAGGCGAATAAAAAAATAAAGAAATATGATCCAGGTCATGTTTCCTTCCTATTTTTCTCCAGAACTGACTCTCTCGACTCGGCCAAAACATCAGCAAAGCAGTGTTGGTGGTCTTCTTCCTCTTGACCATTTGAGGCGGCGAGGAGGTTGGGGCCTCGAGGAAAACCTCTTTGCTCCGGCTTCTACTCGACGTGCAACTACCCGTCGGTGGCGGGCTTTGGAGCCATTGGAGCCTTCCTAATGGTGGTCTCTCAATGGCTCATGTTGGCCATTCGTTGGCGTTCGGTGGCGAACTCGGACTTTGGGTGGCCATCTGTGGCTTCTGGTGGCCTGTCAGCGGCTTTGTGGTCTTCGCGACCTCGTAACATCACCTTGATCAGGTGAGATCACGGGGGGGTCGGCAGCCAAGTGCGTTGATGGTCCGGTGGCCGCGCGTGTAGGGGCACGAAAGCAGTGTATTTTAGTCTCCCGTCCCGATCGGACTCATGTTTCTTTTAGTAACATTAAATCTCTCTTTCAGTACCTTGATTTTTAATTGTAAATCTCTCTTTAAATAAGAGACAGCCCAGTCTAACAGTACGAACAAACTCATAAAAATACAAACATTGAAACCTGGATTATGAACTGAGATTGAGATATTCATGTTCCTTGTTTTTAACTTTATTTTCTAAACGTTACGAAACGAGCGCGCGTCCACTGACGCAAATTAATTAAAATTTCTAAAATGAAAAAATATAAATTGAGACGTTGATGGAACGCTATTTATGTCTAAAGATTGTTTATACGTCCACTAATGAAAGCGGTTTCTAATAATATACGTACATTTCAATGTCGTATTTTCGGTACAAGTGCTTCTGTTTAAACATAAATAATTATTATCTAGAACGTTTACAACCTACGCGACAGTCGACCTGATTGGAATATGGATTGATAATTCAAATTAATTTTCTTCTTTTCATTTTAGCAAAATAGACTTCGATATAAAGTGTAACGATTTGTTTTCTAATTCAGAAAGTAACAGATGACGTTGACATGGCCGTATGTATAGCAACCAAAATAAAAGTGGAAATATTTTGTAGGTAACTGAAAGCAAAAGCACAAAGTACGGCAACTAAAACATTAGTTATTTTTCACATGAAGAACGCGATGAACAGTGGATTTCTTTTAAAAAATGTTTGTTTATTTACAAGTATTAATTCCAACCTGTTTCTTACAAATCTGTGCTTCTGAAACAATTTGTAATAATTTTGTATGTAGTATGTCCTAACATTATTTGATATGCTGAGAAAACTATCATGCGAGCGTCTGTTATCTGTTTTGACTGCTTTCACACGATGTTAGATGGAACACTGCCTATGCATACATATGATTTGGGAGGGGAAACCCAAAAAATATGGTGACAGTTTCAGTTTAAACAAAAGACAAGGATGAATGGTTATAATAGTAATAATCGGCAGACAAACACACATATTGTGTATCCCCAAATTAAGTAAGTTATGCTTGTGTTATGGGTAATATACAACGTACTACTCTGGGGCCGATCCCAGACACCCAGACCATAGTAAATAACGGAGAAAATACGTTTCCGAAATTTACTATACCAGGAATCGAACCCGGAGCCTCTGCGTTGCAGTGAGGTAGGCCAGCAATGGCTTAGCCCGCTCAACCACAGAGGCCGCCACTTCATAACTTTTATTTTTTTATAAATAAAAGTTATGAATGTTCTTTTAAATTATATATATCGACTTGGAGGGAACTTCCTGTCAAGATTTTCCCTTTGCGCTATGATATGACGTCATTTAAGATGGGCGATATAAAAAAAAATTGATATTTGCAACACTTTCGGTACGTCCCTGGAGTGGCCTGGAACAAGCATCCATAACTCTATAGTAACTTTTCATTGAGTTTGCTTCTTTGTCTGATTTTGGCAATAGAGAAATATATAACTAGAAGTTCGCACTGTCTTGCTGCCTGCATACATGGCCAAATAACTTGAACGCAAAGGACAAACACGTCCTGAATGCTAAGACTATCATGCAATTTCTGAAATACAATCTCGTCGCTTTCGCATCAGTATATCTCGCCTAATATGCACATTCATAGGAGGATATGGAGTATTTTTCGTTACTCAATATTATAAATATCAAAAAAACAAAGACGCCTATCTACATCCATCATAGTCGTTTCAATATAAATAATGTCATGTCATATTTATCCCTTCAATCAAAGTGAAATGGTATCCATTTGACGCAAGACTGTCTATCCGACTGAAACGTTCCAATGCTAGCGAGATATTCTCTATATAAAATCGTGTGAAACAATCAATTGACGATTTAACACGACCTCGGATATAGACAGACAGACGCTTTTCTGTAAACATTTTCCCCAGAGCTACGACCTCGAAGTGTTACGACGGCGGCAGTGAAACAATTAATTCCACTACGGCGATTCTTCTCAGACTTTCCAACGCTATTGTGATGTAGCGAAACAAATATCTCTCTCATTTGATTTATTGTCATTTTCTCACTATGAAAGATATAAGTATTTAAACATAGGATCTTTTGTTAACTATAGAAAAGTCACATCTGACTGACTTTCTCAAACTTATCGTACAAACAAAATTAAAGATAGTTAATAAATTTACTATAAGCAGTAAATTCGAACACCTTTGCATCACTTAAACATATGATACTCGTCTAAATAGAATTCAGTTACAGTGACCGCTGTGTATTAGGGGCATTAGAGTGCTGATTTCGGAGCCGTTCGTGTACTCCTTGTAGCTTATATAATATTTAACCTATGTTCGCCAGGAAAGTGCAGTCTTACTTGAACATGTCAAAATATCATCACAGTAACTAAAGGTATTGGTGAGCGGACTTTTATTTCGGCCCAAAAACGTTTATTACGCTTTAAAAATATATATTAATAGGTATAAGGTTCATATTTGGTTTAAAAAAATATGACCACGTTCTGAATATAGCAAAAAGCTCAAGTGGTTACCTATCTCACTTCGCCGGAATGCTCATCTTCTCAATTTACTATATCGTATACTGTTTATACCTTATACCCCTCCTTATCTTAAGGAATGTTTCAACTTCCTTTATACGGCACACACCTTCAATTTGCGCTCCACTAATAATCTCCTGTTAAAGGCACCTGCACACTCTTCAAAATTTTATTTCAACTATTTAGCCATGCAGGCTGTCTTACTTTGGAACTCTTTGCCCACTGACGTCAGAAAAGCTGAATCCTTTGCCATATTTAAAATTCACTCAGGAAACATTATTTTAGACTTTCGCAATAATGTATGTGCTAGTTTATTATACTTTAGACTGTAATCTGCTGTCCATGTATTTTATTTTCTTTGTTGCGTAATAATTACAGATCATTAAAGAATTTCTTTTGAGTCAGGTTGCCTGGAAGAGATCGCTTTTAGCGATAAGGCCGCCTTTTGTTTTACCATGTAACTATTGTCTTGTTGTGCATTTTTGTAATTTTTGTTTTAGTGAACAATAAAATGTTATCCATGTTAATTAATAAATAAATTGTCGCATTTCTGGCAAATCCTGCACATAATTTTAATACGTGGATCATATTTACGTGACGTTTATAACAACACAGTTTAGTTCAAGCACATCGGGCGATCCGATTGACTTTAAAATAGCAAGCGAAACGAAAGTAAATACTTCGTCATGAAACTTTCCAATGATATCAAAAACTTCTTTAGAATAATTGACCTTAGACACAGTCACCTTTCGAATAAAGTTTCTAAATAAATTATCGAAACTTGGAGCAAATAAACAAGTGAGCATTAAATCATGCGTAATAATGACAAACAGCAAAAGTTCTTAGATTACTAAACGAGTTATATCATTCAAAGTTGCTTGAAATTATTAAACTTAGTTTCACATCAAATTTATGATATTCACAAAATTATGGCAACCATATTAAAGTTAATTATATAACGATTCAAAAAGTACTAACATTTAAAACTTGAGTAACATTTAAAATTTGAACTTGAGTTTTTTGGAACTAAAAATCTAAATTGTATCCCCAAGTATGTTCCAGTGTGTAAAGTTCACACCAAATTTCATGAAAACTTGGTTCATATCAAGGTAGTGAACTAGTATGGTTTGCCAAACCTTTAACTTCACTTACATACCATGGCAGCATAGACGAGCATCCATTCAATTAGTTATTTAGTCGAGAAATTGTCATTTCTGATATTAATCAAATTTTACTTAATGTAAGTCGTTAATGAGGGTGACATATCGCGATAACGACCACTAATATTTTAACTACGAATACATTAAGTGTCACTAGTGAAAGTCACTATCCTTTTCTAGCGAAAAAATTTGGCACCCAAGCAAGAACTCTTATACATACTTCCGTGAATGTATTTTAAGGTTCTTTCATCGCAGGTTTGCATGAAAATGACACGCCGGTTTGCCACAGAAGTTGTATTTATTACTACCCAGCACACACAGGCGCGGATCTAACTCTCAAAAAACGTTATGTTCACAGAGGCACCCGAAAATCGGCCAAGTATCGGAGTATGAATTCGCTCATGATCGATATATTGCATTCCTACAAAGATGTTTATAAAATATATGACGATTTTGTACAGCGTGAGCACGTGGGCAAAGCCGTGGGGCGAACGCTAATAAATTAATAAATCTGTTAAATATTAGTTCGCTCTAGAAAATTATAAAAGTAAACGTGTGTTTGTTTGCACATAACCAGTGTCACATTTAGACAAGTAAACTACTGAATCGACTTTTGATTAAATTTTTACAACTTCAAATGATATCAAATTAAATCTTTTTTTTCCCAATACAAGTATACATGTGCTCAAAAGAAACAGATAATATGTTGTCAAAAATGTGACATAACGTGTCACCATATCGTCTGTGATGACTATGTACTTCGTTGCGTTCCAAATCATGCACGATTAATTGACATTTATGTCAGAAATATTAATACGTAACGTAGTCATAATTACAATTATAAAATATTCTAATTTACAAGAAACATTATTAATTTTACAAAAATATGTCAATAGGAAGGCATTTTTATACAATATTATTATTATTTAAGCACAAATATAATCACCAACTGAGTAATATGCTTGTTTAAGAAGGAATGCTTTGACATTACGCTTAAAAGATTGCATTTTGTATATATTTAATTTTAGGTAAGTAAGTAGTTTGTTGAAGGCTTATTAAGGCATTGCGTATAAACTTCAGCCTATCGACCTCAGTAACCCATAAGTGTGACGTCACAAGTATATTAGGGAAGTGGGCATGCCCATCGTGCCCATAACGGTGGACCCGGGTTTGAGCGCACATCTCTCGAGACATCTACCTTCCCCTCCTTACACAAGCGCATACTATATTTACAGTGTTTCTAAAAGTCAGCGATTTTGACTCTCATACACTTGTTTTCTTTATCTCCTTTCACCCTTTATCTCTATTTACCGTTACATATACAGCTTCGTATGTGATGCAGTACAGTATAATTAAGTACTGCTGTACTGTAACAATTGATAAGTCTATCCCGAATGTTGTCGTTCTAACAGAATACAGTTCGCATGTTGAGACGGACTCAACCGATATTCCCAGTAGGGTTCCCTACCGTACTATTGTATATAGTATCGTACTATATACTATAATTTAGCCAATTGTACTATATATTATAGAACAATAATATAGTACGAAATGTATTATATATTCTTCGCTAAATCAATTGTCGCGCTTTTTGTTCTGATTCTTATGATTAATTTGAAAAAAAAAAGATCTTTGCTGGCCAAAGCAAAAAGTTGTAAGAAATACACGAGGAAAATTCAATAATCTATACTAATATAATATAAAGCTGAAGAGTTTGTTTGTTTGTTTGTTTGTTTGTTTGCTTGAACGCGCTAGTCTCAGGAACTACTACTGGTCTCATTTGAAAAATTCTTTCAGTGTTACATATCCCATTTATCGAGGAAGGTTATAGGCTATATATCATCACGCTAAGACCAATAGGAGCGGAGCACCAATGAAGAATGTTTCAAAATCGGGTTTTTTTTCCTTTGGAGAGCTTCCGCTGCGTAAACGGTTAAAGTTTCGCAAAAATTATTTGTGACAGAAATGTTCCCCTTTAAAAGTTCTAAAAAAAAATCCGCGACAGCATATGTCTATCTTTTAAGGTTGGCTCACTATAACCTTTTTTATGCTAACCAAATTTGTTCTAAAATAATGCATTATTTGCGAAGGTGTTTTTATAAACATGATATTAATCCTTATCCAAATAAATACGTTATTCATCACAAGTATTTAATTTAAATTTTTTAATGAATATCTTAGGAGATATCGCAGTTTTAAAATAACATCGCAGCAAAATAATGATAAAGTACGGCGCGCGCATTTATGATGTGCAAGGCCGCCGGGCAGTCATGAGGGGGAAGGGCGGTGGGGACCTTCTATGTAAACAAAGTCGCGGGTTAAAGTTAGCGTTAACCAAAAGTAACTATTCCACGCGGACGAAGTCGTGGGCAGAAGATAAGTGAAATAAATAGAATATAAAATAAATGTGTACAATTTTTCCCCTAAACCCAAAAGTTCTATATTTTACAGCTTAAAAACAAAAACACTATATAAGGTGGCAACCCTAACTATCAGGTAAAAGATTTTTAATAATCTTCAAAGCGTCATTATATTGAAAAGGATTGAAACGTTCTACAAACCAGGTTTTATTTCAACAAGTCACGATTGAAAGATCATTCTTTGCTTTTGGTAATCCAAATTAAAGTAACCTAGTTAAATATTATATTTGTTTAAAAATTGTGAAATTGTCAGGCGATAACGCTTTATTCTCCGAGTAATGAGAGCAAGCAAAATTTGCATTTAAGATTGTACAAAACGTTGCCTCGCTGTCGGCTTTTTCGCTGTATTACTAAAGATGTCTAGGAATCTAATTTCACTTTTTGATAAATTGACTTTCAAACTAAGCAAAGGACGTAAGTTTTACATGTAGCGCAGTGTACTTATGTATAATAAATATCCATGACTTGATTTTTATTTTATAAACGAAAAGATGAAATGGAAAGTTATTACGTAAATAACAAAAACATATTAAAATATTCAAAATAGTTTTTGTTCAGTGCGCTTGCATTTTAAAAGTTAGTTTTAGTTAGTGTTCCCATAATGGTTATACCTTTTTTTTGACCAGTAGAAATCCGTTTGAGGACTAAGCCGCGACAGGCACAGAAGCCTGGGGGATAATTCGCGACCCGTGTGTGGGATTCACAGATCGGGGGTGGTACTAGCGCGCCCAGTCAGAACCGGTGCCACGCTATTGCCACTCCTCAGTTAGGGAGTTAGGGATACCCACTAAAACCCCTGGGTGTTCCGTCCTGCGCCTTATGCCAGGGCTACGGGTAATTGGGATTCCCGGCTCCGCGGCCATGGCAGGCGTGGGCCTCACACACAGGCCTCTTCCTTGCGGGGGACTTCTTTGGTCCCCCGGAATCGTCTTGGTCTAGTCCGGGCGTGGGGCGGTTAGTAACGCGCCCCACGGGAGGAGAGGTGAGCGCGTGCGGAACACTCGCGCTCTCATCTCGACGGCATGTGCGGGTGAGTGAGAACCCCTATACCCCAAGGGGCCCCATCCGTGCCATAATAGGTATACCTAGACAAACTCCAAAATTTCTTAAGTTATAATTCAATAGTAAGCTTAAAGCATATCTATAATCTCTCTTTCGTATTTGTGCCAAATACTTTGAAATGCGTCATACAGCGACATCTGTGTTGTAATATGAAAACTAAATTAATTAACTTCATCAATAAGAGATGGCGCTACTTTTTTCAAAAAATAAAGATCGAATAATACATAATATGACAGGTTCTTGGAGCATCGGTAACGACAGAAATAGCTTTCTCTAATATACGGGAAAGCACTTTAAAACACTACTACCGATACATACCTAATGCATTAAGTGTCGTAGTAATATCTAATTGATAGCATAGTCACATACAAATGCGGAAGTGGTGGCTAGCTAAAAAATAGAGTAGTCCACGATTAGAGATATCGAACATGCTTACTAATTAACTGATAAACATGATAAATCAACTTTATTTGCAACTCGTTTCTTGGACTAAATAAATAACCAAGTGAAAAGTGGCCGAAACGTGAGAATGAAACGTCAAAAGTCAAAGTCCAAATGAAGAATCAAACAAAAATCGCTTAATAACCATCTAAACGTAATTTTAAATATAAAATATTATGCTTATTACTACATCGCCATCTACTTGAAGTAAATGTCAATTGGACCTCAAGTGAGTTACACAGTACACTACTTATGTGTACTACAGTGCGTTCACTTAAGTACAGGGTTACAAACTCTAAAAATAACATTAAGTACTTATAAGGAATAATAAAATAGCTTATAATAATATTTAAAAAATTAAATTGCTCTTTTATTAGGGGAGTTTTCAAATAATTGTGGCGATTTTGAACTATGGTTTTCGGGGTTAAAATTTTTCGAGGTCAGTGGCTAATCCTTCGTGTAAAGTTTTCAGAAACGCACTGTAAACTTAAACTCTAACACTTACCTTGTAAATTGTCGAGCATGTATGTGAGCAGCTTCGCAGTACCGTTGCTATCGTTGTATATTGAGAGTATCTCCTTGTTGAGTGGGTTACCCTGTAGGCCCAAGAGCTGAAGGTGGAACAATTTGCCCAGTTCGTAAGGCAACGCGCGGAGGTAGTTGTTGTGCAAGTGTAGTTCTCTGTGAACAATATAAAATAGCATATTAATTAAATCATTTCCTCATTTTAATTATGGGTAAATATAAATTCGCATAAACAATGCCATTTTCCGGGTTTAACCGTATTCCGTCGGGGCTGGAGTTACATGCGCGAGCGATCCCCAGCCCGTACGAAAATCGTCAGGAGAAACGTAGTCTGGACTATTCTTAGGTGGAAATAGCATTCCTTCGGAGGTCTAGTGCCATTACAACAAGCCGAATCCCACACGCGCCTACTGTATTTCCTCCTTAGTAAGCAGTCCTCAAGCGGATATGCCCTCGTAAAAAAAAAGAGTTTAAATGTATTCATTCGCCACTATCAAAAGTATGCATATATCAAACAAGACATCATCATCATCATCATCCTAGCGTCAAATCCCGGTTGCGTTCGGATCGTCTACCTCGAAACCTGGGGTCAGCTTTCCTACGTTTTTCTTTTTCACTTCGCGCAGTCTTCGGCATCCCTATACAAGCTAAATTTTTCAAGTGAGCCTTCAGGGCCAAATCCTAAACCATGCTAAATAGCGAAATACACTCAAAGGAGTCTCGAGGCCGGTTAGATTTTTGAAAAATCAATTACCATTGGCAGGAATCGAGGCCACTGGTTTAGGGCAAAAAATAATATTCTGTATTATTACACCAATCCATAGTGTAGTTTGTAAAGATCAATTTTTACGAAGCAACGTCAAACGACAAACCAAGGGAAAGGGTTGTTTTTGAACAAAATGTTCTATTTTCCATATATTAATTAAACATAAAATTGCGCCGGTCATTTGAAAGCAAACAATGTTTACTCATTGACTGATTTGATTGATTGGGGTAAACTAGCTTGCGTTTCGAATATAAATTTATAGATGCCTATTAAAAGAAGAATAATTTTCATCATTTCCATATTGCATAAAATGAGGTGAGGTATAATTAATGTATTGTAAATAGGACATTTTGTTCAAAAACAACCCTTTCCCTTGGTTTTCCGTTTGACATATCTTCGCAGAAATTGATCCTTACAAGCTATACTATGATTTGGTATAATAATACAGGTGTGTTTATTATTTTTAAATCAGCTGATTCGATCCCTGACAAGTGTAATTGATTTTTCAAAAATCTAATGTTACCACTTTTAGGTTTCATCGAAATCGGCCTCGAGACTCCTTTGAGTGTATTTCATATAGTTTAGGATTTGGCCCTGAAGGCCCACTTCACACAAAATTCACCCGTATATCAAACATGACAGGTCGTTCATAAGTATTAGTATTGTTCGTAATAAAAATCTAATTTAATAGTGGAAGTTACGATGTAACAAATTATGATTGTTTTTTACATTACACTAGCGAAATATATTTGTCTTCGTAGATATACTGTGAATAGTTTGACTGTATAATTTATAATCGCGTATTTGGCAATAGAACAGGCCGAATATTCAATATTCGATTTTGTGCAAATATATTTGTTGCAACTCTGTTAACCTATAAAATAATTAATACACCACAGCCTGTCCAATCAATAGCTTGAAAATAAAATTGTATTACATTCTTCAAGTTGTACATACATAGGACACACATGGATAAAACAGGGCTTGAAAACGTAATCAATTGAAAAATATAGGTAATTACCGGTATTTTCGAAAAAGATACTGCCATACCGGTATTTTTTTACCGTTACTTGGTAACTTTTATGATTTTACCGTTACAATATAAATTATATTATTTAACGTTAAAAATTGTATGTGTAACATTATACGTATCGATAATAATTACGTTATTTCAAGCAACGTTGCCATTTTTAAGAATTGGCTTTATTACAACAACTGAATGTTACCGGAAACAATCGACAAATACAACTTTAAATATTACACGCGCTCTTAGCACAGTATGTTTGACAATCTTTGCGAGTGAAAGAGAGCGACGATGGTAAGAAAGCATAGTTGTAACGGTAGAATTACCGATAAAAATAGTATTAACGTTATATTTTTACCGGTAAAACGGATAGAAATAACGGTAAGTTTTATAACGATATTTATTTTTTACCGTTAACTGAAATTAGTATAAATAACGATACCACATTTTTTCCGGCATTTCAAGCCCTAGGATAAAACTATCATCACAATAATTAAAATATTAAACAATAATATATTTATCGTATGATAATATGGGTTCAATATCTTGACATAACTATTGTCGTTTGTATAATAATGCCAATATTTTAGGCATCTATAACCAAGGTCGATGAACTCGAGCCAGTTATGATAAGTATGCGAATTAGATTGTGTTAGTAAACATTGTCAATATGCTGCACTAATGAATGTTAAAATATATAAAGCAGACAAAAATTTTGATTTCCAAACTACAGTTCAACGACTCGAACAACAGGCTCTGATAAAAGTTTTTATTACTTTATAATCTAATAATTTGAGTTCAAAGTTTAAAAGTTGTGATAGACCATTATTTTAATAATATTGTTTATAGCCAAGCCTGATCAATACTTGTAATATCCAGCGCCCACAGCCCGCTGATCTTGGATTAATTTATTGTCATACCCAATTTATGTTTCGGACGTTGACCTTCTTAGTCATAATATAATTGGGCTAGTTGCTATGTCCGTTTACGTAGTAAACGTGGTAAAATAATGAAAAACACGAGCATCTGTGTGTCATGGCGATAAAGATGATGTATTGTAAAGTACTCACGCTAAAGGATCGCGTAAAGAATTCCTGCATTCGCAGCAGTCTTTGTCCTTGAAAGAAACGGGTAATCGGTAAGTTTTGCTTACACTCTGGAAGGACCACGTTTTACGGGGAAACAACTAATTATGTAAAGAACACAGCCTACTTTGAACAACACAAGCAGATCTGTGTCACAGAAACGAATATGCTGCGTTGTATATGTGTAGTCACGAAGAAGAAACATGTAGGGGCACTCCCGCCTTTGCGACAGGCTACATGTTCTTGACATAGCAGGTAAACTGCAAGAGAGTCGCCTACGCTGGAACGGTTCACTTTTGAGGGGAGGTAACAAGTTATGCAGGGAATAAATGTCCAGCCATACCGCTTCCTCCAGATTCAGGTAAATCTTATAGGCCCAAGAAGTGCTGGCTTGTCATCGTAAAGGATGATATGCATGCAATGGTCTCGGAATAATACAATAGATGGCGAATACCGTTCGAAATGGAGGAAAGATGAGTAAAAAAGCGTATCCCGGACGCAACTCTGATTCAATACTAAGATAAGGATGATACAAAATTATCGAAGGTACTATAGTTTTATTATAGATGGATACAAGAGTACAAATAGACCTATAAATATAAATGGAGTATGAGAAGGATGACATGATGATTTGTGCAGTGCCGGAGGACGTATGCCAGAATAGAGGAGTATGGCAGGAAAAGACATATATATTGTGTCAACATAGAATGACTAGGAAAAAGTGAACGAAAAGAGAGTAGCAATGCTGCAAAAATAAAAATTCACCAGTTTTTGGTTTTTAAACTGAATCTAGGGCAACTTCAATATTAGTATTGGGATGACCTCGGACTTCAAGACTGTTGACTCATTATGTAGCAATGTGACCAAATAAATCGAGTATTCTTGGAAGAGGGGGCCTAAAGTGACCGTTTGTGGAAAATTGCTTTATGGACTTAACGTGTCTAGACTAAACTGGTTGGTGGAAGACAGCATAAAATTCTTAAAGCATTAATCACTTTATTTTGAATTTGTCCGTAACATTAACTGTGAAAGCTGCCGCTTTAGACCATTACACATTAGAATTTAGAGCTGCTTCCTTAACTATCTTCGAGAGAAGGCGGTCAGTTCCCAAACGAACTTTTGCAAAAGGAGCGTACATCTCAAGCGACATGTTTCATGCCTACTATTCCATTTTAAGATTTCGTTATTACTGTATATTATTTTTTATAATTCGAATATCTTATCTCTTTGTTTGTTCAGAAAAAGTTAAGACTTCCCTGTAGGAAGTTGAATATGTATTGATAATTGTAAAATCTACTTCTATAATAGGAAAATATGTTTATTCAATTATTGTTTTGTACAGAGAACATTAATATTTTCCTACAAATTTTTAGAAAAACAAGTTACAAGAAAGCAGGTAACAAAAAAAATATGTAACTTATGAGATATCTTAAGACTTAAAATTATTTTCACAGAAGAAGTAAAGGAGAAAGTCGACATTAAAGTATTCCCTCAAGAGATACGATACGATGTATATAAAAAAAGTTTGTCACATGGATTATTTCGATGTGGCGGTTTCATCACGATGTTTCCCATCACATAAGTACCTTTATAGTGAGACGCAGGTACCTTAACCAGTGGGCCTCACGAGTCAAAAATGTTGCTCAGTAACATTACATATAAGTAGATAGCTACTTAATTAACCATAATATAGACAGTAATCTCCATAACTTCATGCTTATTAAGTAACAAGCTATCAATCAGTGCACCAATATTTGAATAAGGGGTCACCTCTAGAATGTGTAATTTTATCACGTACCGACTTTGATTAATCAGATTTTAGCAATAGGTCCACTGAAGTAAATGAAAGTTTCTTAAAGTGTCCGCTTTATTATTTTAATTTTTTGGCAACAAAGGGTTGCATTTTAACACAATGCCCGGTAGTGAATAGACTTAAAGTAATATAATAAAAATAATAGAAGTATTGTACAAAAATTTACTCCAGAAATTAATGAACCATTTGGTGTCTACATAACTTTAATTGAAGTACTTTCACCAAATAGCCCAAAAGAAACCAGACAATATGGAGGGAGAAACTTGAGATTAGCAGGAAAATGGACGGCAAGAGACCTCGCGGTAGATACGTGGAGTGACCAGGTTTATAATCAACTGACATGTCAATTAATTCAGTATTCCACCGTGTTCTAAACCGATCTCAATGGAGGGCAGCCAGTATTCACTGCCATCAAAGCCACTATCCACAGCAGTGAGAGAACAACTTAGAAGACATAACTTTAATGGCATCAAGGTCCAAATCTGCTATACAGCAGTGTGTGAACCGGCGTAACATTCAATGACGCCAGTCATCGACCATTCTGACACTATTGTAGTAGAAGTCTTAGAGCCCTAGTGTAAAGGTAGACCACTAAAGAAGTGGACAGATTCTGTGGAGAATGACCATGATGATTTGTGGCGTGAAAGCGGATGTATGCCAGAATAGAGGAGAGTGGAAGGAAAAGACATATTGTGCTGACCCCAAAAATTCGGGATTAAATGAAACAAAAGAGAGATTCTCAGGGCCCTGGTTTAAAATATTCTAATTCGAAATGTAGACATTTGATATCTTTGAATCTTGGTATAATAATTTTAATAACCTTAGGTATGGTCCAATCGTTCGCATATAAGGACAGGCGAATGGAGTCAATAGTGATCTATCGAATGCCGATAGGTGAGTTCAAATGACCTCGTTTGCTTGGTATCTCTGACATTCGACATCGTTTGCTCATTAGGCTTGCGAACTGTCGGCCTTCGATGCTAATCCAGTATAATACATGTATCGAACTATTTTATTTACAATACGTATATTCTTTTTAGAATTACAATATAGTTGATCAGTCTTAATTTTATTGTCTCTTGGATATAATAGTTTTTTTTTAACAAAACACCTCCTGGATTGTTGACCCATTAATTTTGATAACCCTGGAAATTTACTTTTCAAGTTCTTTATATAAAATTAAAAAATATTTTCTAAAATTACATTTTAACGACAGAGAAACATACATATTCTATACTAGAGTAGGCAGTAGATTTATATTACTCACACAAAAACCTAATTCGGTTTATTACATATAATAATAACAAAGAAACCAAGTCCATATATTATAGTCTACACAACTGCCCAGCAAAACATAGAGGCGAGTCGAAGCCAACCGGATTTGAAGTAATAATGAATGACATGTTGTTTATGACAACGTAACTATATGTTAGTGAATTGAAAAAACGTGATTGCGGCGTCATCTATTTTGTTAATCCGTCTATTCTAAGGAAACTACTTCATTTATCGAAATAAAATGTATCCCAAGTGTTAACTCGTTCATTTATATACGTTCAGTAGTTTCCAAAAAAGTTTCGATTGCAACATCATTTTCGCTATTTTCGTCTATCCCACGGAAACCACGTCATTTATCGGGATAAAAGTATCCTATACGCCCCGGGATATAAGCTAGTTCTATGTCGAGTTTCATTTAAATCCGTTCCGTAAGTTTTCACGTGCTGCTCTAACAGACAGACAAAAATTCTAAAAATTACATTTTCGGAATCCGAATTATCCCCCGATTTATTCACATTTTTAACGCGTAACGCATTGTACAAACTCGAACCATTTACAGATTTAATATAGTATAGATTCTTAGGCTAAGCAAGTACATTTATTGTATGGGTAAAATCAACGGACAAGGTAGATGACTACCATACCAGAGTAATTGAAAGTTTGTTTACTATGTTTACCCTGACACGAAACGAACCTGGGATCTCTGTATTCTAGTGTCTGGTCACTAAACCACAGAGACGGTCATTGTATGAAGAACGGTGGAATATAGTGTTGAGCCCCGCTAAATGGGATTGATTTTACTGTTTTGAATTTTGTCGAAATTACAAAAATAATAACGTTCTCACTATAATGTTGTATAAAGGTATATAATTTATACCTTCTATCCATATTTCAGCCAAAAAATATTTAGTCCTGTACTCTTCTTGACTAGAGGCGCTAACCTACGCTTGCCGACAAGCAGTTTTCACCGCTAGATTTGCTTGCTCTTTTGCTGGGGCCTTGTTAACTATTGTTGGATACGAGAAAATATTATGATGCCCAGAATTCTAACTTAATTATAAAGAAATAATTATTATAAACGTAATATACAGGTATACCTATATCGTATTCTACAAAAGAAATTACATCGCAATAATTTAACACAAATGTACCTGCTTTTCTGTAAGGCGAAACAAACAGGTCTGTAATTGAAAACAAAGTTTCAAACTACGACATTCGAAAACACAACAAGTGTGACGTTAACAAAATAAACTGTTACGAAACCAGTATTAATTTATCAAGCCAAATACATTTTAAACGTTTACTATCAGTGTCAAGGGCAAAATTGACAAAGGTGGGAAGTAAATACGTGACTTGTACGACTACGAACATTTTAATCAAACTCGTGTAAACCCCGCTTGCTTAACTTTAAATGCACTCTTCATTAATCTGTTCATGAGTTTAGATATACGGCCTCGATGGCCTAATAGTACAGACGTTTCAAACATACAGTACTTTTAACTTTTAGGAGCCAGTCCAAAAAATCAGTCTATAAATCTCTAAAACCATCTCAAACGATATTATCTATTTTCAGTTCTAGGAGCCAGTCCCTAAAAATCTCTAAAATAATTTCCAAACAATGTTTTTGGGCAGTCGATTTGGTCCGTGTGATAGAAGTAACTGATATAAGACATCCGTTGTTGCCCATAATACAAGCATAATTAAGTTGTTTTACTTTCTCAAAGCGTATCTTGAAAAATGAGTTATTTTTTATTTACGCCAAACAATGCCTCATAATTATCTCAGTAACTACATCAAATTAGCATATCTGCAAAAGAACTATGTGTATATGTGTCTTTAAAGTCTAAAGAAATTAATGTTTATAATAAAAATAATAGTAAATCTCTAAGATACGAGTTTGAGAAAGTAAAGCGACGATTTAATTACTTTAGGACTATAATATTGCGTGCATAAGATGATGATACAGCTATTTGAAAATAATTATGAATTCATAACAAGGCAGATACACCACAGGTCACCTTAAAGGCGCTACAGTCAATTGCTTTTGTGAATTAGATGCAGAAGGCTGCGCAATACCTTATTTGACACTATTGGGCATATATATAGTAACAGTCAGCATAGACTAAATTCGTACTTGCTATCGTCATATGCCAGGTATCGTTTTGATTGTCAGGCAATTTAATGTCTAGCGACATACAAGATCGGAAGAACAGATGAAGGGCAATTCACTAAAATGTCATTATAGGATGTAGTCACGACCTTTAGCATTGAAATTCAAAATAAGATCCACTGGAGAATTCTTTTTGAAGGTCATACATATAGGTTAAAATTAATTTTACTTCCTAGTCTATGTATACCGCTTAGCAACGTGTCATTGCTGTTAAGGAGAAGAAGCAGCAATATACTTGAGCGTTGCAAAGACAACACCGAAATTTACGTTGTGTTGTAAAGGTTTGTTATTGACAACATACAAGTCTCATCCTGATATTATTAGATGGATCAACCAACTTGAATCAATTAGCTTGAAAGATACTACTGAGAAAGGACACGTCTGTATTCAATGTCATTGAATGATTAAAGTTTATGTTTATACAGGTCACTTCGGTAGATTCATCCAAATTTAAAGATATGAATGAACCGTCTATATCGGCGTTACGTGTGTAATGATTTCTTATATCGGATGAGAGTATACCAAAAGCTAGTAAAGAAAGGGCAGTAAAAGAAGAACGTTTCGATACTAAAAAAATCTTTTAAAAATGTAGCACTGACATTTGAATGTCCCATGAATTTGAATATAACTTCCTCGCAAAAATAAAACTAGTTTTCCGTTTTAAACAGCTGCCGAATATAATTATTTCAAGTTTAATTGCTGTTTTTCTATTTTGCCTAGTAAAAATACAATGAGGACAACAAGAAACAGGTGATGTCACGGTTGGCTTCATTGAGCTTGTTTAGACATTGAACTACAAAACGGTCGTCGGTTTGATAAAAGTTAAAAGTAAATATTTAATCGGTGATAATCTACATAAAGACTCATAATGGAAATAATAACTATAAGTTAGCAAGACAATGTGTAAAAAGTCTACTACTACGACTGATTGTGTTTAAGAGTCTAAGCTATCTGTATAAAATTCTTTCTTTAGTTTCAACTTTCCTTAATCGACTGAGGACAGCATATAATATTTTCCTTCTATACGCTTCTATTCTGGAATACGTTCTCTACCACAACATAAATCTTCATGTCGCCCTTTATACAATCCACCCAACTCTTTTTTATCGCCTCCTTCTAGTATCATATTCATGAATCTTCGAATTCAGTATTCTTTTTGTCGTAGATTTCATCCCTCCTCATTATTATATGCCCATACCACTTTAATTTTCATTCCCTCAATTTATCATATATTTTATGTCTCTTATGTCTCCTTCGTACACGGTTCCGAATCAAGCCGAAGAGCATATATCGTTTAGTGTTTTTAATCGAATTCCAAAAAGAGGAGGTCCTCAATTCGTTTGTATGTTTTTTTGTATGTGTGTCACGCGAGTACTCCATCAATTATTGTATACCGATTTTCAATTTTTTTTCTTTATTCGTAAGTGTAAAACACAGCTGCTGAAGTGGTCCCATGATTACCAAGTCAGGATCTGATGAGTGGATTCCAGGGAAATCGCTAGAAAGCCTTGGAAATTGTTTGTTACGCGATTTCTCCGTCAATTGTGGACCGATTTTCATTTTTTATTTAGTTTGAAAGAGTGGATCGCGGTGAAATAGAGAGCAACCCTTGTTGACGAGCGTCTACATCGAAGTGATATAGCTTTGTATACGTGTGCCAGTATTAAAATTCTACAGGCACTTAATAAATTATTTCTAAAGCTATTCAAGTATTTGCACAACAATTTTTTTTTTAAATAAAAACAATACCGACTTTAAATTAAAAAGCAAAAAATAAATATTTAACCGACTTCTTTCTACAACATCTTGAAATTAGTACCAAGTAAAACATAAAAAATCAAGATGTTGTAGAGAAGTCGGTTAAATATTTGTTTTTGGCTTTTTAGTTTTGTTTATGTTAACAAAAAAAATTGATTATTGCAATATCCATGTCCTGACGATGATAGAAAACATTATCAGAAGACCTGCACATCGGGATTAGATAGTCTCAAAACGTTAATCCGTGTGAACAGAGTTCAGAAAACTTGTAATTTGAAAATCTATACTATAATAAATCTGTAAATGGTTTAGGTTTGTACAAAGTGTTTAAAAATGTCTATCTTTCTGTCTGTTAGAGCATCACTTAAAAATTACTAAACGGATTTAAATAAAACAAGACATAGATCTAGCTTATATCCCGATGCGTAACTTATTGTCGCGATAAATGATGTCGTTTCCGTGGGATAGACGACAACATCAAAAAAGATGGCGTTGCGATCGTATCATTTTTAAAAACCACTGAACGTATATGAATGAAACTTGACACAGTCTGGCTTATATCACGATTTTACACTAAGGATACTTTTTATCGCGATAATTGATGTTGTTTCCATATAATATACGGATTAGCTAAATAGATGGCGCTGCAATCGCGTTTTTTCAATTCACTAAGAAATACGTACGTTGTCATAAATAACATGTCATTTGTTGTATTATTTCAAATCAGGTTGGCTTCGACTCATCTCTATATCTTGCTGGGCAGTTGTCTAAACTATATGGTCTTCGTTTTTTTGTTATTATTATATGTAAAAAACCGAATTAAGTTTTTGTGTAAGTAAAATAAAGCTATACTGCCTAGGGTTTGACACACGGCGCAGCTGCTGGGCAACCTCTAGTTTGAATATATGACTCGAATTCTAAACGGACGAAGTCTCGTGAAGTCCGAGTTTCAGTTCTCAAAAACTTCTTAAGTATACAAATACAACAGCTGCTGCAAATAAACACACCTGATAAAACGATCCAATTTGTTCATATGTATCTATACATCACTGTTACGTTAACATTATTTGCCTTGAATTTTCAATATTGATTTATCATTTTATATACATACTTATAAATTTTGTTTATAATAATAATGTATTCTCGATTTCAAGAATACAGACCATGTAAATATCGGCACTTTGATTGAATGTTAATATGTTTGGACCAATATTTTGAGATTGGTAAGAAAAGGAATTACAATTAGCAAAAAGAGGTTCGTTACATTTAAAAGTCAATGGTGAAAGTCAAATTTATGTATGTATATACTGTATATTTCAACAATAATTAAAACTAATTCTATCATGATATTTCAAAGGTAAAGTGATCGATGTCATTTAGCCGCCTGTTTTTTTTTATAATTATGTAAATGTTAGAATTAATTGTAACATGTGTTTGCAACCTTATTCTTAATTTCATTAAATAATTAAAATAT
This sequence comes from Dendrolimus houi, assembly GCA_039645545.1. Taxonomy (NCBI): domain Eukaryota; kingdom Metazoa; phylum Arthropoda; class Insecta; order Lepidoptera; family Lasiocampidae; genus Dendrolimus; species Dendrolimus houi. The sequence continues at coordinate 5,445,367 of CM077125.1, forward strand.
ACTTTACTACACCTAAAACCACTAATCGTGGGGAGTCGAGTTTAGAAAATAAAAATGTATGCCACATTTCTTTATAGATAATCGATGCAACCTTTGACTTGAACGGTAATATCCAAAGGACCACCTGAGGTGTGCAAAATAAATTTCCGATGACGTCATGTGATACCGTAAACTTGGGCCGTTTATTACATCCTCGGAACTGTAAGCTGACCCTAATAAAATATGTAACCGCTCTTTTATTCCCTTATTCAAACCTTTGTATGCATGCAATACACACACATGTATGTAGCTATGTACACCAAGAAAATGTATTAAGTAAGGAAGTGTAGTAAAATAAAGACAAACATGTATTAAACATAACAAGAATCGTTTTTGAAAAGAAAAAGAAGAATACATAAAAAAGACAGAATGACCCTCTTTCCTGCACAATGGAAGAGGAGAGGCGAAAAAAATAGCTATGTACACGTTAGCTCATATTATGATGTAATTTTTTTTTTGTTTATAATCGGCAGACAATCACACATATTGTATATCCCCAAATGAAGCAAGTTACGCTTGTGTTATGAGTAATATACAACGAACTTCTCTGGGGCCGATCCCAGACACTCAGACCTTACATAGTAAATAAGGAAGAAAATACGTTTCCGAAATTTACTATACCAGGAATCGAACCCGGAGCCTCTGCGTTGCAGTGAGGTAGGCCGGCAAAGGCGTAGGCCGCTCAACCAGAGGCCGTAAAGTTAGATGGTGGGTATGAGGAACTACGTCTGGTAGGTAAATGCATATTAAATACATACCATATGTTGACAACGGCCTCGGCCTTTGCAATACTTTTGAATTAAAAAAAATAACCCAGTTTCCTAGGTTGCAACCATTTACAAGTAAAACAGTATCTCAAAAAAACACATTGAAGATGCACATATGCTTGAGTACTTTTTATTATTTATTAAATTATATATTTATAATTTATTTATAAAATATATACAAAATGTACTTTATTTATACATTGATTTATGTACATATTATTTTACCTTTGAAGATCATTTTGATACAATACACAGTCATATTTTGCAATCATTTACACTATTTAGTTGTGTTTAAATATCGTAGTCAGGTTAAGCAACATCTAAAGTAAGATATTAAAGTAGAAAATCTTTCAAATTAACAATCTAAACACACGATTTACTCATCACGGCTTACGGCTACTGAAAAGCGGCCGAAACGCCGGAATAAAAATAAAATAACGTACCGCGCTGCAAACCGTTAAAACGTAATTTTATTATTACACACAATATAACTAAAATTTTATTCAAAAAATTATCTGGTAATAAAAATCAATGTCTATTATTGTATATCTTCATACCCTATCTATTTTGTACATCTTCTCTGTCGCCGGATTAACTAAGAACAATTGTCCTTTTTATCCCGGAAGAGATCGGTTTAAGCGATAAGGCCGCCATTTGTTTTGCTAACAAAGTGTTGTAAATATGCATTTTTGTAACTGTTTATTGTGGTGAATAACACAATGTTATCTATCTATCAATAGCGAAGAGTTTAATGGTTATTATTTTAGATTGATGGAGAATAATCCGATACTGATTGCGGCTTTGTCTTATCTACGACATAGCGTAAGAAGTGTCGAGTGTCAAATAGAATTGATTATACTTAAAATAGTGGTTATAAAGTTTCTCGTTATTTATTTATTTGTAACGTCTGTAATTCACGCTAGTTAGAAGAAAATCAAATTATTAAGCTGTGCATATTATAATCATTTTAAGTTAGGTGAAGCTGGTGAGGCTGTAGGTAGTTAAATATACTTTCAACGATATAGTTATACATACTAGATAGTTGTAAGCACAGCGGGATAATTTTCAGGGGAAAAACGTTGGAACGGATTATCATAATATTGGTGTTTAATATCTAGGGGTTGGTTGTCTTAAGCGACATTTGACAATAACCAACAAAAGCGCACGATGAATAAACTTCGTATTATACTTTAAAAACAAGAACATCCATATCTTTCAATTGTAAGCCAGGTTCTTTACATTTCCTTAAGTTCGAGACATTAAGATGTAAAAAGCCCAACATGTTAAGTCCCAAAATGTCGCTAAGAACCAAATAGTCTTCCATGCCTCGATATATAGTTTCGACAACAGTGATGAAGATGAGATACTTTGTATGCGAGAACTAATTCTAGTATTATTATATTTACCTTAGTTGTATAAGGTCACCGAGCTCTGCGGGCAGCGATCTCAGTTTGTTGTTCGATATATCCAAAGTATGCAAATTGACAAGCTGGTTAATGTCGGGTGGAATGCGCTGCAGTGAATTGTCGTTCAGGTACAGCGCTGTCAAATGCGTCAGTTGGAACAGTTGGGGCGCGAGAGCGCGCACACCTCCTGTTACCTGGAATTTTACCATTTGCATCATAAATCTCTTCATGTATAACCTATGTATACATTTATATATATAGTATAGTTATATATTCCTTATTAAAATGTAAGTAATCGTACAATCATAATGTGTACCACCATCGTCACGGGTTGTCTGGAAGAGATCACTTTTTAGCTTTAAGGTCGCCCTTTGTACACAATTAGATTAGTACTAGTTTGTAAGTTTTCTGTAATGGTGTACAATAAAGACTATCTATCTATCTATCTCTACTTTCTGTCCCATGAATGCTTCGCAAGCGGATAATAATAGCAGAATGTCCTTTGTCTATAGTGAATCGTATCCTTTGGAATTACAAGTGCTTTATAATCAAGAATGTATTGTATGGAAAGACTATTCATATAATTGATGTAAAATACAAAAAAAACATTTGTTGTTTCCAAGGGTTCTCGAATAATCCGGAAAAGGGTTAGTACAAAGAAGCACAAAGAAGATAGATATAAAAACTGATAAAAATTTATGAACCTTAGATCGTATATTAATTATATAGTTTTTTTTCGTAAATTTTCGAGATATGTAGCTTTTTAATAGGAAACACATGTAATTGGGAATTATGGTAATTTGACTGATTTTCATTTTATATGTCCAAGGAAGATGAAAAAACAAACAAACAATAATTACTAAGTAAGGTAGAAGTAGACACTTTTAATTAGTAATTTGTGATTGCAGACAAGACACATTTTTATAATGGCAATGAATATTTAAAAATAGTCCTAGATTCTAATAAAGATAGAACGAGATTCACAAATATTACCGCTACTAATTCGTCTTTGCATAAACTACTCTACAACTCGACGTCATCGTTTCACAATGAAAGCACCACTGGTACGAACAAAACATTCCTTCAGCTTTAGGACACCGCTGTGAAACTCTCTACCAGGAACCATATTCTTGCTAAATTATAACAAGAGTATCTTCTAGGCTTATGTAAGTATACACAGAGAATTTTTCTAGTGAGCCTTGAGGGCCAAATCCTAAACTATGCTAAATAGCGAAAAATACTGAAAGGAGTCTCGAGGCCGATTTTGACGGAAACTAAAGTGGCATCATTAGATTTTTGAAAAATCAATTACCTTTGTCAGGAGACGACTCGACTGATTTTGAAAAAGTAAGACATGACATGAAACCATTTCGCGAAAATTACAATTAATAAAAGCAATTATCTGACATCCTAAAATAAAACTACTAGGGAACATTAAGACGTTATAATTAGAAGATTCCACCTAACCATGGGGTTACGATTTTCTTTTCCATTTTAATAAAAATTGCCTAAAATGATATAATATGTTTTTTTAAATATAAATTTAATGTAATACGCTATATTTTTTTTTAGATCAAATAAACGTGCATGTATGAAAGAATTATGAAAGTAGATGAAGAGAAAAATATTTCTCAAGAGCGTCGCAGGTGTAGATCCATCGTCCCTATCTATAAATCTGAGACCAACAAGCCTGATAATATGTACCTACCTTGGAATTACACTGGTACACATTTGAGTAGTTGATTTGTTCAAAGCTCTTTTTTTTTGAGGCGGGAGAAATGCATTTCGCACACTACCGGGTCCTTTACTAGGGATTAGACCAAAGCGACGACAAGTGACACCAGGAATGGGCACCAGAGTCAAATCGCCGGCTTGTGTGGAGACTCGAAAACTCAATACTCCACTAAAGCCACCCTCCTCCCAGGTGCCCCGCGCTTATGGCAGGAAGAGCGTAAGACTTAGAATGTAGTTACGCCCACGCTGATCCTAGCGCATCAGTGCTTGAGAATGCCCCGGGAAGGCAAACTCATTTCGTCAACAGGGATGAAGACTCCTCTGCTCCCTAGATGCTAGAGGGTTGTTCAAAGTGCTTACCTCAAGCGTGGTCCACCCTCCCCGACGTCCGGACGCGCGTTCCGCTTCCGACATGATGTGGTAAGTGCGCCCGCTCGCGCCCTCATGCTTGTCTTTGTTGCGAGACATTCTGTCACCTGAAACATATTGCCAAGAATCATAACATGATCTATGGATTCTATTGTGGTGATACATAAAATACATAAGCTCCATAGGTCTACACAGACGTCAAACACTGCGAATAATAACTTCTAGAGCCGCTGTCCATATAAAAAAAGAAAAACATTTCTTTGGTTATCACAACACATAGCGAGCCACATTGAAAAAGAATTGCATTAAATATATAGCAAAACGATATATCTCGCTATGGTACCAACCAAATAGGTGCAGTTCAGCAAATGCCAGGCAACTGGTGCCTGACGCTGGTTTTCAACTGCATCCTGGGACGGACAGATGTCACAGTTGCTAATAATTTATTAATACATAGTATGAGTAATAATAAATACGTACGTCGTATGTGTACGACGTACGTATTTATTATTACACTCCACATTCCTTTTCTTTTACAATAGTTTGCAATTTGATAAACCATAATTCAAAAAAATAACTAATTCCTATATTTACAAGCAGTGAGCAGCAAATATATACCATATAGAAACCAGCTGTAGAATTCTAGGCAATAAATAGAAATAAAGAAAAATAAGATGATAATAATGTCGCACACTCTTTATTAGCGGGGTCAGAAATAGACCAGCGACTAGATAAGAAGACTAGATAGGACTACAGAAACGTTACAGTTGTCGCCTAGACCCTAATCAAGTTTTTACATTGAACGAAAGTTCTAACTACGTATGAAAACAGTCCGCTAACCATTTGAAGGCCGTGTTTTTCTTTCATTTTTTTCGGACATCAGTCTGGGAAGCCACTTTCTTCTACAACATTTCTATATGTTACGAACCGCATTTTGTCATCTTGTCAATCGTCGAAATCTTTACCGAAAAAGGAAACAAACCATACCATAAGCGTAATACGACATAGTTAAAAGAAAATAGCGAAGCTAATAATATTAGACGATTAAAATTTGTAGGTATTATGATAATTGATAAGTAGGATGACCTGACATTGTTATTAATATCACATAGAGTATAATAAACTGCCGTTCAAATGTATTTATCACAAAAACAAAGTCTCTAAAGGATATTAATCGTGGTGGTTTATTAGTTAAGGTATTTCTGTCATATTGTAATTAATTGTATTTCAATTGGGCAACCTGGACCATGCACCGCTACGGCATTCTTTCTGTGTATCATTAGGAAACTTGGGACATCGAAATTACCAATGTGCTAAAACCACCAATTCAGCTTGGACAAGCGTGGCGGGTATACCGTACATTATCATATTATAAACAGTTTACCAGACATAACTTTCCAAACTCAATTGGCGGATTACACACATCTTTAACCTTGATGCGCTGGTTTCGTCATGTTTTCTTTCACCGCTAGTACGTGGTTATTGAAATGATATGAACATTAGGTAATAGCTGCCTAAGCGACACATTCTCCCCAGGGCTGGATCTCGGGGGAAGGGGGCAAGCCGGGGCCCATGCCTCGGGCGGTCAATTCAAACTTCGCAGACAAATACACAACTTTTAGCACTGAGACTTCCAGTACTTTAAGCACATAAACTACTTTTCGTGGGGCGCCTAGGCATTGGTTAAAAACCACAGACACGCGTGTCCATCAGTCGTCTGATAGCTGAAATGATGATGGTGATTAAGGTAAAAAATATAGGCGAGCGGGGGCGGTATTTTTAAATTTTTGCCACAATACTCGATAAAACTCAAGATCTGGTGCTGCTTCTTCCCCTGTGAAGGGAATCCTTCCTTGGGATTGAAACCCAAGTCATTAGGACATGTGAAATCTATCAAAAACTATAGGTATTTATAGTACTTAATCTATTATATGTAAATATGGTCTAACGTATAAGAATGACTTACAGGGAAAACTAAACATATTCGCTCGTTACTTACGTATTTATGTCTGAAACTGAGTGGCATTTTTTATAATACAAGAGTTGGTTTAGTAATGAGCGTGTGTAATAATAAAATAAGTGTATAACTATTATCATTTACTATTGTCCTCACGTATCTATAAGTACAGAAATAATTAAATCTGTTATTATTTTTATTTAACCAACTAGGGATACACGTGACTTAGTACACGGACTTAATACAGTTTTGCAATCTGTATCAGGCGGTAACTTACGCATTCTCAAAATAAAATGTGGTGTGTCGTCATTCTCGGTTTCAACAATAACTACATGCAATGTATCATCAAAATCAATTAACACTTCATGAAAGAAGTAAAACAAAATAAACACAAACATTTTAACTAACTAATGTTCATTAGTGTTGATTTTTTTGTGTTTCGAACAACAATAGCCAATAAAATAACAAAAACTTTAAATACTTCATTATCTTAAACACATAAAAATAAAAATAAAATTTGCTTGCAATCGTCTTTTAGGGTTCTGTAGTCATTTTGACAAATAAAGAATCCCTATGAAATCGCCATACCCGTCTATCTGCCACTTCTCAAAAACTATGATTCTATGTGTATGATAGACATAAAGGTGTCCTCTTTATGGTGTAAAGAAACCGCGTAAAAGCTATTAATTATACGCTATTCCTCATAAATGTAACTGAGGCATGAATTATTTTCGGAATTAGGCGTCTAGGTCTAGATACTAGAAAGATCTTAAAATCATAATACTTTTCTTTAATGACTTACGGTGTTATTCATATTAAGTTAAAATGACATCCAGACCGTTGTCGTTATTAAATACATTTGTGTATGTATAATTATAATTTTATTAATTTAATGTCTTATTTAAATGTATGTCTTTGAAGAGCACGGGCCATAAAAAGGGCTCGGACTTTTGGAGGACATGCGTGGGGCCATAGGAAGACACGTAGAGGCCCCTTTACAAATTTAATGTAAATGTGGCGTGACACTCACCGGCGATTATCCCTGTCTACACCTACACACATAATAATGTACCCAAGGACAAGCCCCGGCCAGTGTAGGATTATTATGGGAAATGAGGACAAATAGTAACGGGCTATTGGGGTGAACTGCTAGTGGTACTAGGGGTCTGGGAAGATAGGGACTATGGCGTCTGCCCGTCGCAATGTTCAAGGAACATGTAAAAATGGGCAGACGGTGACTCGACACTCCCTGCATGGGCCCCAAAAAATGCCATAGACGACAGGGGCAACATGGGTGTGAGTGGCTAAGGGGTGTAGAGGTGGGCTGCAGGCTCACCGAAACTACTTCTGTAATGTCATATTTTATTATTTATAATTAAAGGTATGTTGCGCACTGGTTACCGACCTATTCTTCTACACATGTCTATTTCCAGAAGGTTGTATGGAAGAAATCGCTGTAGCGATAAGACCGCCGATTGTACTATTTAAATTATAGTTAATACTCATATAAACTACTTTCTTGTGTGCAATAAAATAAAAATATTCTTTCCATCCTATTCTACATTTTACTGTTTGGCTCTAATTTTTCTATTCCAAAGACAAATTGTGATATCTGGCTCAAATCTTTTATACCAAAGAAACATATTTACGCAACAGATCCCCCAATCCGGAAACTATGAAACTGTGGTCCCTACCATTATTGTGAAAAAAATGGTTTGAACAAGATCCTTTGTGTACTTTTTGAGAAATGGGGTATCTTCGAATACATGCTTTGCATTGAGTCTCGTAGCCAAATGGCAAAACCAGTAGACGTTAATCAGTTGCAGAAGTTTTGCATGCCGTATATGTAGTATAGTGTCATTGTATGACACTGTAATAGAAACCGATTGCGCGTTTAATTAAATACGCGAACAAAACTCTTTGTCAAGTATAAATCCATCAAAGTAGTTTTGTTGATTGGAACTTAGTAAAAGTTCTCTAGCCAACTTTATAACGGTTCGCAAAATTAAATGTTTATTGTACAGTTACGCAGAAAGCATATATTATTTGACTCGCCTACAGAATAAAGAGGTTGTTTGAATTTAATAACAACGTGTATTATGGAATTAAAGGTGCCAACATTTGGATTATTCCGAACATATAACCTTGCTGTGTTCACCAGTATAACAACAGATCGCAAGATAACTAGAAGGTCGAAACTTGTGTGAATTTTGTATTTTATTGTGTTAATTTTATGTTGTGTTATAATAAGATTTTGCAATAATGATATTTCTCGCTACCTTTACTCACTAGAATAGGTGTTTCTTATAATAAACTAGCGACCCCGGCAGACTGTCCTGCTCTGAAAAAATAAAAATCTAGCATCCGATCCCAGCGCCACCTACCGGTTCCAATTGTGGATTTAAACCATCCGGGGACACCCATAAAAGCAAAATCACCAAAATCGCTCCAGGTGATTAGGGGGATTCTAGAACCCGATCTCAGCGCCACCTACCGGTTCCAACGGGATAAAAAGTATCCTATGTCCGTCTCCTGGTTCTAAGCTACCTCCCCACCAATTTTCAGCCAAATCGGTACAGCCGTTCTTAAGTTATAAATAGTGTAACTAACACGACTTTCTTTTATATATATAGATATGAAAAATAGACATCGAAGTCTATATTAAGAAATTATATTGACGGGTCTGTCTATACTATCACAATAAATGTTACGATTGATTATAGTGAAAACTGCTTAAAAGATATCTTTTTTCCCCTGAGATGAAATTCTTTTACGGATTGTCTACCACGAGATAACCGAGGTAGGGAGTATGTTCCTCCCTTTACTACGAAGGTAGTAGCGTTCGTTGTGTCCATCCCAACCAGGAATACCCACTAACACACTGTTTTGTTCTTCCTGACGTATACTGTCTGGGTTGTAAATACCTTAGTGGATACTCTTCCAACCCAAACCGACTTGGACCAGACCTTACGAGCCGGCCTCATTAGATCCATAAACGACTATTTTCATAAATTTTGTCTGAATGTTAGTCTCGTATAAGCTTCGAAACAGTACGGAGTTCAAACAAAATGTTAGAGATTTAAGGTCTTTGCTCACTACACTAAATCATACCATGACCGTGCTATAAACGTATCAGGTACGGTAAAAAATACGATACGGTCAATTATGCCCACTAGAACGTATCAATCAATAGCGAATCATACCTGTGGATAACGGGTTTAGGGTACGTAGCATCCGGACAGCATCCATGTATCATCCGTGTGCTTTCCGTTCTCTTATTTGTAATAGTTTAACGAGCTTAGAACGGTTATCATACGCGGTTAAAACCCGTATGCTCCAAAGGGTTGACGTCGCGTGCCATGCACGGAGCGTAGCGGCACCGGCAATATTCTCGCCGACGGTCCATGCCTGGGACGCGACGGTTTTGGTCAGTGACGGAACGGTCTAGTGGGCATAGTCTAATACTTTCAAATACAAAGAATATTTTTATGCCGGATACGTTTTTAGCACGGTCGTGGTATGTATGATACGGTGTAGTGGGCAGAGACTTTTAAACAGGAATTTTATCAATTTAAATGTTTTATAGGTTTCAGACGATATGACTATAGGAAAAACATAAAAGGAATGATGTATTGCCGATATCAATTTAAGGTTTGCTTTGTCGAATTTTCTACTAAAACAGAGTATCGTGGATATGCAGATAGTGACCAAAAAATGATTTTCATAGAAATGGGAACATGAAAGATTAAAAATTCTTCATGAAATCTTTATAAATGATTGTTTTCGATGAACTGGGTCAATTTCTAATCCATTCAAGTCAAACACGAAATTATAGTTGTCGCGTAGCTATATACTGGTTTCATCGCCATTTCTTTGCACAATGTCATTGATAAGAAATAATATTTGATGCCTTTGACTTGTTTTATGATCAAGATTTTATACCTTATTATTTACAGAGGTTTGGCAACTTATCGAAAAATAGACTTTCACATTTTGTAACGTACTCGCCGTATTTAAAAATCGGAGATCTATGAGTAAAGTATTAAAGAATAACTTGTAAAGTAGCACTTCTGTAAAATGTTATACATGTCGCTTACGATGTTCTTCTATAACATGCTCGATATCTAAATGTAATTTGGCAAGGAGATAGATTTTATCCTGGGGAATCTTTTGTCTGAAATACAATCTTGAAGTAGGTGAAATAGAAAATCAAAATTGGTATCGACCACCCATAATATCTCAGGTTTAAAATATGAAAATACAAGGTTTAGAAGAAATACGAGTCCAACATATTTTAAGCAGAATAATGTAGGGGATTAAAATTATTGGGTATTCTTTACATCTTTACTTTTATCCAGGTGGTAGGGCATTTGCCCGACTGAATGGCTATCACCCCTGGTCTAAAGCATGTCGCCATAACAATCTTGAGTTGTGTTCCGGCATTGGTGACCAGGTTCCAGTCTCCCTTAAGAGAGCAGCAGCGCATTTGTAGCATCTTTGATGTTGCAAATGTCCATAGGCCATGGTAACCGCTTTTCATCAAGTGGGCTGTCTGCCTGTCTGCTGCACTCTTGCAATAAAAAAAATACACTTCTTATGTACAGTGTAAAAAAATCTGACGAAGTTTGAGTAACATTGCGAATAGTTACATATAGCTGTACATAAAACATCAATGTAAACAATTCCAGGGCTGAGGACATGTCTGTTACATTAATGGATTAATTCTGCCAAACACTATCAGGCAAATAGCCAGAAAATAAATTTTCTGCCAAAATCAATTGCATGAAGATGTTTTCGTATGTACTAGAATAGTAAAACAAAATATACACGATTTGATAATGACATAAATAGTGTGAAACAACGTGACGTCAAAAATTATAATAGTAAGACTTTTAGAACTTCGTCAACACCAGCTGTTGCTGCTCTATGGAAAAGATGCCTGCATTGAATTCTTTTAGCTTAGACCATTGAAGGCTATTCTAGAACAAAGTTTAATCGTACATCACCGCTTGGGATCCAATCAAAATAAAATGCTTCTGATTTTTATTTGCAAATTAAATATTATATGATAAAATGATATAAAGAAAAATAAACAATTTAATTAGTTCGGTGTGTATAAATGATTAAACAATTTAAAAATAATTATTATAAAAGAGTGTGCGTTCAAATACATTACTAGCATCTTATAATGCATCATGTTAATTACTGTTTAAATAATAATTAATTATAACTCTTCAGAATTGTGATGTTAAAACTGAACTAATCTCCTACACAAAATTAAGAATGCTATAGTTTGGTATTGCTAATGTTGGACGGATCAACCATGCTGTGATCAATGTGTTTGAAAGGCGCAGAACTGAAATGACGCAACAATATTGATCATCATTGATTGTTTCATGTTTATGTTTATATTACGATCGCTTTGGTTGATTCATCCAAATTAAAGGACATAAACGAACTGTCTAATATTGGCTTAAGATGATAAGAATTGTCTTATGCCCAGTTTCTGAGGTTACCAGTTATGAGTTCAATAACAATTGATTCTATAAAATTATGTAATAGATAAACTTAGGTTAACTGTTAACCTACAACTAGTACCAAAACTCGCCACTAGATGGATCTATTTAAGAAGGCATATCTAATATTTATTTAGATCAAACAAAAAGTCAAACAAATGATATGGAATAGATAAACGCTTAATATTGGTCAGTTAAGTTGAACCTGTTTAACTATCGTACGATGGTGTGTTCAGAAACGCAATTTTATAAGTTATTGAACCGATAGACTAACCAACAGATAAAATACAGTTAAAAGTACCCCAGTAAACCGGACATTAGACCTCTCAAGTGATCATTCCCTGCTTGTAATATGTACATACATATAATAGATTATAGTGTTACGAGTCGCAAGACTCGAATTTAAATGCCGTAGGAATTATTATAGAATTTATTAGAACTATACAAACCCGTATAACACAGTTACAAATACAACTGAACACAACCAGTCCAAACGTAACGCACGATTCAATAACACGCGCAAAGTCCGTCACTAAATAGATTATCGAATGTACACTAGTCTTGCTTCGCTTGTGATTATCGCTCGACTACCCTTTCTCAAGCGGGTAATTGCTTTATGTCGCACAGATGCAATATGGCTTCCTGACTGCGTGGACCGAAATTTTTAGAATCACACCTGGCTAATGACTACCATAAAAGATTACAATACACAATGGGCTGTTTTTCTAATCACAAATTTTAAACAGAAAGTAAACAAAAGAAATAGATGACAAAAAGGTAATAAAATGTCTACAGGTATGTAGGTGTGAATTTGTCTTTTGTCGGCGTTCAGGTCGTAACAAGAGAAACCTAGCAGATTCTAGCTCATAATGTACTTATATCAGCAAGCTATTAGTTGGGCGCCAATATACCAAAATAAATATAGGCGAGATATATTGTTCCCTATTATTATAATTCAAATGTATATAAACAATAATTAATTTAAATTACGTTTACGGATAGCACAAAATTAAATCATTTATTTAATGATTCATGGTCCTTCTTCTTTCATGGTGTTGGTTTTGTAATGATTTTAAAAATAATTCGGTACTGACATACTTTTAAGACCTTTACTGACAGGATATAGGATTATGATGATATATTTGCTCTTCTTTCACCTAATCCCAACCTCGAGACCCAATTTTCGATCATTCGAGGTCGGCACAATATGTATATTATACAAATAATTTGTCAAGTGTGCCTTCAGGGCCAAGTCCCAAACTAAACTAAATAGCGAAAAATATTCAAATGAGCTTCGAAGCCGATTTTGATGAAAAATAAAGTGGTATCACAAGATTTTTGAAAAATCCATTACCCTTGTCAGTTGCCTGTATTATTATACTAAATCATAGTGTAGCTTGTAAGGATCACTTTTTGTGAAGGAAAGTCAAACGGCAAACCAATAGGGCGGAACATTTATTCCGCGTACAACGACGATCTGGAGGGAACTTCCCGCCACGATTTTCCCCTTGCATTATGATATGGGGTTTTTTAAGAAAGGCATTATAAAACCTCTTAGAGGTCGGCAACGTGTTAACGACACCCCTGGTGTTGCAAACGACTATAGGCGACGGTAACCACTTTCCATCAGGTGGGCCGTCTGCCTGTTTGCCTACTTCAGGCAATAAAAAAAAGGGAAAAGCTTATTTTTAAACAAAATGTTCTATTTTCCATACATTAATTAAACATCAAATTACGCCGGTCATCTGACCGCACCTTATTTGAATGCAATCAATGTTTACCAATTGACTGATTTGATTGACAGAAACGTGCGTTTCGAATATTAATTTATAGATGCCTGTTAAAAGTAGAATAACATTCATCATTTTCATGTTTAATAAAATGAGGCGAGGTTTAATTAATGTATAGAAAATTGAACATTTTGTTCAAAAACAACCCTTTCCCTTGGTGTGCCGATTGACATTCCTTCAAATAAATTGATTCATATAAGCTACACTATGCTTTGGTATAATAATAGATAATGTATTTATTTTGTCAAAATCAGCCAATTCGAATTCTAACACGAGTAATTGGTTTTTCAACATCTAATGATGCCACTTTAGTTTTAGTCAAAATCGGCCTCAAAACCCCTTTGAGTGTTTCTCGTTATTTCGTAGTTTAGGGTTTGACCCTGAAGGTCCACTTGAAAAATTCACCTCTATAGTACAAAATTATGAAGTATGATGCTATTAATGCTGGAAAATTTAAGAGTAAAAAGGAAATGTAATTTACCAATGTTTTAAAGGCTCAATCTTTCAGCTTTTCACCAAGCTGATGCGGGTAAAGTGAGTGATCACTTTACCTGCAAAAGCCATACCTTATCAAGAGTTGGTATTATACTTACATCAGGTAGTAATGGACAGTCTAGACTAGGATGAGTTGTATGAAGGTTGACATGATGATTTGTGGAGTGACTGACACCATATACATACCATACCATACATACTACATACATGAAGGAGTATAAAGAAAAGACTATGCCAACCCCAAACAATAGGGAGAAGGTGAAAGAAAACATAAAAGTTAGAATACAAAAAGATAGCTGTTCTACATATCTAATATATAAAATTCTCCTGTCATGGTGTTAGTTATCATACTCCTCCAAAACGGCTGAACCGATTTCTATGAAATTTTGTGTGCATATCAGGTAGGTCTGAGAATCGGACAACATCTATTTTTCATACCCCTAAATGATAAGGGTGACCCACCCCTAAATATATTTTTTAATTTTTTTAAAAATTTCTTATTTAACTTTTATTATAATTTAGCATTGAAAAATATATAGAACCCTAAATTTTCATCTTTCTACCACCAACCCCTATTTTTTAAGAGCGATATAAGTACTTTAATAATTTTCTACTCTGTTTGTTCAAGTTGATTCGAGTTTAGATTAACATTTGGTCCCGGTAGATGACACTGCAATCGGGTTCTAGATTTTTATTTTTTAAAGGCAGGACAAAGTCTGCTGGGTACAGCTAGTATAATATAAAAAAGTATTTAAGGAGCACAATGGTAAGCAAGTTTAGTGATTAATTGAAACAGTCTTTAGAAGATTTAATCAAGAAAGGCCGACCATTCCTGATGTTTGGTCTTGACCTTTATTTTTTAGTGTATACAGAAACCACCATAATACATAATGAACCTGATTTTCTTGAAGATTATGATGCATACTAACATGGTCTAATTTTAGATACACAAATAACATAATTTTCTAGAAAACTAGTATGAAGCATGAATTGCTATAGCAAGGAAAGTATCTCTGTCTATCTGTAATATATATAAAACTATAATTCACTGTCTCAAAAATGTGTTTTTAAAAGATATTTTAGACTATATTAGTCAAAATTGAAAGTAAACGTTTCTTTCCAATTTTTTACTGATTCAATCTTCAATGAAACTTTACAAAGCAAATAAACAATGCCCTGTGGTGCCATCTGCTTAAGTAGAATTCAAGGCTATTTAGATTTATGAGTTTTCTACAGGGCCGCCCAGAGTGTGTAACTCAAATTGGCAATCAAATAGAATTTAGTCATAACTTTTGATGGTTTTGGTAGTCTGTAAACTATCTAGACTCAATATTGAATATAACTTGATTTAACTGAGACTGATTCAATATAAATTTTAGGGATTACAAATATTTGACAATCTGTCAGTCGACATGGATCTTGAATCGCACTGGCATGGTTTTTTTTGAGAAAGTTACAGACTTGGAGCCATGGGCGATTATTGTCTCTATTGTTATTTATACATGACCTGTAATACTAATGTTATCATGGATAGTCCAACTAAAAACAAAATATGTGGTACAATTATTTTAGAATAATATTACATTAACAGCACTCAATATTATCGATTTATTATTGCAAATAGGGTTAAAACATGTATAACGGTAGATATTTTCATACAAGAAATACTACTTTTTTAAGTATGCCAAATCACTATCTGTAGTTGCTAAGTGAAGACAGTCAATCTCAAAATAATAGTTAGTCATCTTCAAGTGACATCAATAGAAACTGATTTATTATGTATTTTCATTGAAATATTTTGTTACATATGAAACAATTTGTATATTTATAGATATTGAATATTTTTAGAAACCTACATGTTGTTCCTTTTTATTTCTCAATGTTAACAGGGAAATACAGAAATAAATAATTAAATATACTTCATTACAGCTTTTATAGTGACATATCTACTTTTAAATAAGATAGATAGATAACACTTTATTATACACCAATACAAACATGAACTTAAAGACTAAAATTATATCTAGTTATGTACAAAGGGCAGTCTTATCGCTAAAAAGTGATTTCTTCCAGACCACCCCAGGAATGAATTGAGATGATAATGGCTATGGTGGTATATGTAACATATAGTACGAACTACTTACATTTTAATAATAAATACATAAATGATATATATTAGATAGATTCTGCACATATATATATATATATATATATATATATGCAGAAATTTATATATTACATAGATATATATATACTTAATATACATACCATACCAAATACATCTATACAAAATAAGTGCAAACTTTATAGTAATTTAATTGAAGTATTAAAATTTATTCTCCAAATATATCTTTTTTTATTGTGAGGCTGGCAAACAGGCAGGTGAGCCATATGCCTGTCTGCTGACCTCAAGCAATAAAAGTAAAAAAGGCAGAAGGGCCAGCCAATGGAAAGTGGTTACTATAGCATATGGAGATTTGCAACACTAGGGGCGAAGCCAATATGTTGCCAGTCTTTAGGATGGAATAAAGGAGATTGAGTAGGACGGGGAACTGCACCATCAAAAATCTCACTCTTTGTATGAAACACAATTAGCTACAGACTAAACATTTCATTCCAATATTCTGTGAGAATTTGGCACCAACCCAAATATTATATTTCTTTTTCTTTGTATATTGCTGAAGCACAGCAGACAGGCTGACGGCCCAACTGTGATGGACAGTGCTTACCATCGCCTATGGACATTAGTAATACCAAAGGTGCTGCCAATGTGCTGCCGGCATTGAAGGAGAAACTGGAACCTGGCCACTGATTGCAAATCACAACTCAAAGTTGTCATGGTGGCGTACTCTAGACCAGGAGCAGTAGCCATTCGGTTGGATATGTACTTGGCTGTAGGTTGTTTTGTCACCTCTTAAGACAGGCCGCCAGGCCTCATGAATTAGTATTCTTTTTCCATTCCAGCATAAACAGATCACAGGCCAGGACAGCAAGCTGTAATCTAGATAATGATCCTGGTATGTCCCAACCATGTAAATGATAATATATGGTCAAAATATACATATTCCTGATCTATGAATTACCCATATGTTTATCAAATCTAAGTCTAATCAAAATCAGTTCATTTTTAAGGCGAAGAGAGAACAATCAAGCATATCCAAACATAATCATTTTCATATTTTTATGTGATTATAGGTACCTATTTATTAGACTAATTTTAGATTAATATCATTTCTGAAGCAGAATCACATTCACTTCAGAATCATGTGTTACTGCTAAAATTATTTCTCTACACCCACTGTTCTATATGAATTTAGTACAGCTATATATTTTTTCTTTATGATAGCCTAGTGACAAGGAATATGTTTTATCATCAGTAACCAATTTATATGTATATAGGAAGTATATTTACATTAGAGAAAGTGAGTTTAAGGTAGTAGTCACCTTGTGATAGCAAACATGAGCTGTTTCATTGCAGATGTTTGATGTACTTTATCTTAATACAATTGTATGAATTATGAATAGAAAAAGAAAGGATACATTGTCCTTATTTATAGCTGGAGTACAGCAGACAGATGGCGCACCTGATGAAAAGTGGTTACAGTTACCTATAAATATTTACAACACCAGATCAAAGAAATTTTCCATTTATGTCCTTAAGAAATGTCCTTCAGTACATTGTAGGATAAACCGGGTTAATCAGAACCTAATTATGAGCTTTCTTTTCTTTCTCTTTAAAAAATAACCTATAGTTTAATGTGAAATTCTTATTATTTTAAGATATTTTGAAAAAGCAATCATAGGAAGGAGGCCAACACAAAAGATTGGTGGACTAGATCTCTAAATCTGCAGATAAACTGTGGCTAAATATACCAAGGTATACAGAGAAGAGAGTTTTAAGGGAGGCCCTTGCTAACCAGGCATGTAGATGACTCTGGGAGAACTAAGATATTAAGGATAGAGTAGATCACAGAAAATATCTTTCCAATATTTGTTACATACATTATAATTGGGATGAACCTCAAATTTGTATATTATACATTACATGTAAAGCTAATTTGTCTTGACTAAGGAATATATAACATGTGAGTGTAACTATCAATTGAAGCACATTATAATGAAATGTAGAAGAATAAGAAACTAGCATTACTCTATTGCAAACTTTGATGAAATATATGAACTACTCATGAACAACTTAATAGTTCGTTTACTTTCAAGTGAGTTGACTAAGACCTATGCTACTACAATCCATAATTCTGACTTATCTACGTAAACACTGATATGATTGTTTTCATACATATGGGCCAATGTTTACGTATTGAATAAGTACGCAGTGTTCACATGTAACTTTAATACACCGCAATGGGTCATTAAGAGTGATAAAGTAACTACATTCGATAAACTATCTTCTTTAAAATAGTAGGGACAACTTAGTTCCATAACCTCGGTTGAGTTGACAATAAACCTAAGGGAATAGGGACAATTTGTCTAAATCACATACTTTGAACAACGAAACAGGATGTAATTTAAGGAAAAAAAGTGGATTTAAGTCATTATTTTTACGACAAAGTTGGAAATGCGTAGCATCTTTGTGTACAGCTGACAGGGATGAATCGAGTTCAAGCATAAAGTACTGCAAGCGCCAAATCACAAAGCACATACATCCCGCGATCATTTAAATTAATATTTAATGTATTTAAATATAACACACCTTCATCTACTCCTTAATAGCTCTTACTTCGAATGGGATTATTAGCAACTAGAATAAAATCACTGTAAACACACAACAGCACAATCTTGTCAAACAACCACATCAAACATCCATTTACAGACTGCAGCGACAATCGACAGTAGCGGCGAATTCTAGAACTTTACTGTTTGGTGGCGGCCATAAACAATTTTGTTATGTAAATATTTTATAATACATTCAATTAAATATTTTTTATTTGGTAAGTTATTAGTTTAATATATATGTTTTAGGACCGTATAATATGTGTATATATCTAAGAGATTTTTTGTGATATAATAAATCAGTTTCAAATAAACATTTGCCACGTGACTCTGGCTAAATGCACTATCCATGCCAAGCCAAAATTAAACAAAGACGAATAAATCAATCAAAGTCATGTCTCTGCAACACCAGAGCTAATGTTAGTTTTAGTGTCTGGATCCAAAT
The DNA here is from genome assembly GCA_039645545.1 of Dendrolimus houi. Lineage (NCBI taxonomy): Eukaryota > Metazoa > Arthropoda > Insecta > Lepidoptera > Lasiocampidae > Dendrolimus > Dendrolimus houi. The sequence goes on from CM077125.1 coordinate 5,464,616, forward strand.
GCAAGTTAGCACTCATTGAGACGTGGTACTTTAGTAAATTAATAGCTTGGTAAATATTATAGGTAACCACTTTTTTTTAATCATCAATTTATACTCGTTTAGCTCTCCATGAATATGGTCACCATATTCATGGACTATCGGCCGACCTTATACCTATAAGATCGGCCGAATTAGTCCAGGAATATAACTCAAATTTAGACAACAATCTTGGAATGAGAGATAGTCAGCTATAAACTTGTATAAACCTTTATTTTGGTACCCTAAAGCTTGTCTCAAAACCTACCTAGCATTAGGGTGTCCCGGTGTCCGCGACTATAGATATTCCAAGATCAAAGTCATTCATTACTCAATAAATGATTTTTGATTTGATTTGATTTGAAAGGTCAAAAAATCAATTTTTACACATTTATTGCAAATATCTTGTTTCTTATGGATTTTATGCTATTTCTATTTATTATAAATATTGTAGATGATTAAATTCTATACTACTTTTGTTTTAATATTTTTATAAATCTTGAACCATTTTCGTGATAGAGGGTAGAGCGCGCGCAGTATTTAACTATTTAGAGTATCATTCGAGATCAACGTATATGTAGTCCCGATTAAGAACACGCCGGATAAAGTTTATAAATTAATAATAAATATATAATTCTAAATATTTTTTTAAATAAAAAATTTGAATTGTTTATTAACTCTCACGTTACAATTAATAAAAAAAATCAATAATTCAGCATCTATTCATTTTGTAATACTTACCTACTCATGTAAGTATAAAGTTATTAAGGGAAATACTTTAATTACATTTTGTATCGATCGTCTTCACTATGCATAGTTCATCAAGTTAACAAAACTGAATAAACCTGTGCAGTTATCAAATCTTCCACTAACGAGTGCAGCAGCTCACCAACATTTCAACCATGTTTATTATCAAATTCAGACTTGGTTAGGACATGATTTAGAACCCCAGAATTGGGATTTGATAATGCGTGATGAATTCCTGGAACCTGTTATGACGATGAATCCACCAGCTACGGAGGAATTGCTTAACACAATATTCTGCAACTGCTAGAATGGTTGTGGTTCACGGTGTGGATTCAGGAAAGCAGGGTTGCAGTGCTCTATAGCTTGCGGCCAGTGTAATGGGCAAGCTTGTCTTATGCTTCACCATATCAAAGTGATATCAATGAAGACGGTACTTTTGACCGCGAAATCCTGGAAGAACTGGGGACAAATGTCGTTGAAGACGAGAACACAGAGGAATTTGAAATTTTACAGCAACTGGAAGACGATGATGAAGAAGAAGAAAATTGAAATTAGAACTAGAAGTTCTTACTATTATTGAATTTTTTAAATTTCTACGTTCTTAAATGTATAAAATGGTATTTTTCAATAAAAACATTTATTAAAAATTTAATTCTTTTCTTTTTTATTTAGTTAGGAAGTAATTAGTATAAATAAGATTACAATTAAAAATAATTGAAGTATTTATTTCCCTTAATAAGTTTACAATTACACGAGTAGGTAAGTATTATTAAATGAATAGATACTGAATCATTGAAAAAAATTGTTAATTGTAACCCAAGAGTTAATAAAAATGCAAATTATTCAGAATTATATATTTGTCAATAATTTATAAACTTTATCGGACGTGTTTTTAATCGGGAATACAGATTGACATCGACCTCTAAATAGTTAAACACCGCGCGCTCTGCCTTCTATTTCGAAAATGGTTCAAGATATAAAAAAAATGTTGAACCAAAAATAGTAGAGAATTTAATCGTCTTCAATATTTATATGAAATACAAATAGCATAAAGGCCATAGGAAACGAGATATTTGCAATAAATGTGTAAAAAAGTCGATTTTTTTAATTTTGACCTTGAATATTTGTAGTCGCGGACACCCTACGATAGGTAGGTTTTGAGACAAGTTTTAGGGTACCAAAAAGAAGTTTTATACAAGTTTATAGCTGACTATCTCTCATTCCGAGGTGGAGCCCCTAATATTCCTGGACTAAATGAGGTGCATAGAGTATCTTTAACTCTCTGTGTTTACGTGTGTGCATGGGTATGTATGTTCTTATAGTAATTGTATTGTATTCAAAATCAATATAAACTAAATAAAACCAATGATATAATTTAATGAATATGTACATATTAATACCTTTAAACATTATATTGTACTTTTGTCAGTTCATCAAAAATATTCGTACACGATTTACGTTTCAGTTTTATACAAGTATTATATCAGTTTACAATTTCTATTCAACTGTAAAGTAAAATTGAAATTATGGGTGAAATCAGTAAATTTATGTTTGATCAAAATATACTCGTTCATAGCAAATGCTCAGATATAATACACCCATGGACAGATAGTTGCAGCGAGGCATTCATTAATATATTTTGGGGATGCAGTATTGGATCACTGAAGTTTTTTGCTACAATACATGTTATAAATTTAGTAAGTAAATAATGTAATGATAAATAATTTATCCGTGCAGGAACGGAAAAAATACAATTTCCTGCAGCTCGTAAAATCGTTTGGCCTCTCGTAAAATGGGACAAAACAACCCACAGCCAGGTGGTAGGGTATTTGCCCTTCTGGATGTTTACCACCCCTGGTCTAGGATATGTCGCCATAACAACCTTGGGTTGTGTTCCGGCATTAGTGCCCAAGCTCGAGTCTCCCTTTAGAGAGCAGCAGCGCATTTGCAGCACTTTTGGTGTTACAAATGTCTATAGCCGGTGGTGACCGCTTTCTATCAGGTGGACCGTCTGTCTGTCTGCTGAACTCATGCAATAAAAAATATGTGTAAATTTTAATTTTTAATGTGAAATATACGACGAAGAAATGTGGTTTATTTTCCAAAGACTTTAAGACAAAGTTTTAAAGCCTTAAGCCAATATTATACGGTTTATTTTTGTCTTTGAATTTGGATGAATAAAGCCACAGTGACCTATATAAACAGAAACTTGAATCATTCAATCATCACGCAGTTTACAGGGATCTTTTCTTTACAAATCTGGTGCGAGATTATTTCTTAGTGCGCGCGTTTTTATATGTTCCAAATTTTACGTGGAAAAATCTGGATGAACAAGTTTACAGTGAGTGCCTCTACTCTGTGGTGTGCGCTATCTATTGTGTCCTTGGAAGCTTTTGGCAGGAACTGAAAGAAGATGCTGTGCTGTGCAGTTTTATTTTCTAAAAATGTGTAAAATGACTCTAAAACGAACAATAGTTGTAGGATATTGATAGTTTTTGAGTAGTAGTTATGTGTTTTTGTTAGAAATGTGAACTACATAGTCAAATATGGCCTTTCGAGTTGTCAGAAGAACTCCGTTGAATGGCGTCAGTTGATAACCTACAGTTCAGCTGACTATACATAGGCTTAGAAAATGAAGAAACTATATTGTAATCTAAGATATGGCTTAAAGGCCTAGCTGCCAAGCCATAAACCTAAATAATAAAATATGTCCCTGCTACACCTGGAATAATGTTAATGTTAGTGAACGTGTTAACGTAGATTTTAAGCGTGCGAAACTGCGGGGAAATCATTTTATGAGTCTTAACATATACTTATCTCTAGTCTTAGTTGAATACTGAGATAATTAGTTGATACATATCAGGGTGAGATAATAAAACTTACTGTCTCAGTAGGGAACAAAGGAACGCGCAATGGAATGTTCAAAAGATTAAATAATTTTAGAAAATTTCCTATTTAGTAATATTATTAAATAAAATAATAATATAACGTAAAATTTATATTACAACACTTGATAAAAGCAACGTGGCTGGGCTAATCTATGTGATTAGTTTCATTTTTTCCGCAGGACTTTCTCCGTAAGGCGCTCATTAGGTTCCTATCTACTTTTAGGCATCGGATCTCTAGAAGTTGTAATTTGGTGCTTCGGCCTAGTTTAATGGTACAGTACTAATTACTGCAGATTAAAATTTTGAGAAGATAAAATTATAATTATGCTAGTGACAGTAACACTGTATTTACTCTGTGGTTACAAGTAAAGTACCCACACATTTCTCAATCTCCAAATTGCTTTAGGACGTTCGAATGCTTAAGGTCACGTCCGCGACTTACAACTTATAATGTGCACACTTCAATGGACTTTCCTTATCCTTTTTTCTTTCCTTATTCCTTCTTTAGATACATTGTAAGTCACGCCCCTCAGCCGCATCCGTCAACCGTGACTTATAATATGTACACACCTTTACACTCGACAGTTTGTTCACAGAGTACCTATCCTCCTAGCGCCCAGGTTTTGCAACGCTTTTATGAACTAAACGCCCAAAGTCCTTAAAAAAAAGGATTCCATAGGGAAGTCCCAAGACTTTGAACTTTAAAAATTGTACCTTACAGTCATCGCATAAGTATGGTTTATTTTTTGTATCAGGTGAATGAGGACAAAGAAAAATACATTACCTTTTGATAGGTCTTTCGGTCAAAAACTCTAGACTTAAAGAGCAAACTTCTTACAACATCAATTTTTTCAACTGCCTTCAAAAATATGAAAAATGAAATTAAACTTAAAAGCCAATTTAATAACCTCAATAAGCAAAAAATCCTTTAAAATTAATAGTAACATTTATTTTATTATTATTTATTTAAAACATTCGAAACAATCATGATGGTCCTTATTAACCCAAAAGTCTATTAAAAGGTCTTAAATTTTTAATTAACATAATTTTCACTATACCTCAGATCCATATAATCGTCGGTGATATTAATATAAATATTCGGAACGATAATAATGATACTAATAGAGCTCCTTATTGTGAACTTTTGTATAGTCTTGGTTTTTGTCCCGCACATAATTTACAAGAGATGAAACTTGCCTTGATCATATATATTCCTAAAATCGCGTTATACAGAATCATGTCTTGTTTTAAACACTTTTATAACAGATCATAAAGTTGTTTTCCTTACTACTAGTAATAATAGTAAAGTAACAACTTCACGCACTATAACAAAAATTGATTTTGGTAGTGTCATTGATTATGTGGCTAAATTGGACTTAAATTCAAATTTTAATAAAAATGATCTTCAAATTGCTGCAGATATCCTTACAAACTCATTAATAGATGCAATTAAAATTAACTCTAAATCTTTTTCAATACCGCGTCGACAAAAAATAATAAAACCATGGATTACCCCTGGATTACTACAACAACAACAACAATACTCTTTATTGTACACCATCTTAAAACAGTAACACATTTGCACATCTTAAAATTAGAAGGTAGTAGTACAATGGACGGCCTTATTGCTTAAAGCAATTTCTTCCAGGCAACCTTTGGATGGACAGGGATCTTAATCACACTAAATTGTTGGCGTGCAGCTTAAGACTAAACTAATGATAATATATAATAGGTTGGGGAAAAAGTCTTTTCGCATATAGTATGTATGAACTTGTAATAAGATCTCTTTGGCTATACCATTTGTATCTGGCTGGTTTTGGTATCATTAAAAAGTTTTAATTTTAAAGAAGACAATTCCAAATTCAAATTAGGAAAATGTGTGATTTTAATTTGTTTTCTTATTGTTAAAATGAGTGAATCTAATGAAGAAATTCGATACATTTTAAAATTTTACTACAAAAAAGGTAAAAATGCAACACAAGCCGCGAAAAAAAAAATTGTGATGTTTATGGACCTAATGCAGTATCTGTGAGAGCAGCGCAAATTTGATTTAAGCGTTTTCAATGCGGAAATTTTGATATCAAAGATGCACGTCGCTCTGGTCGCCCTGTTACGGGTAAAATTGATCCCATTTTTGAAAAAGTGGAGCCCGATCGGTATATTAGTAGTTACGATGTAGCTGGAGAACGGGGAATTGAACACAACGGTTTTAGCGCATTTGGAAAAAGCTGGGTACATAAAAAAGCTTGATATTTGGGTGCCTCATGAGCACACTGAAAGAAACCTAATGAACCGTGTACTCATTTGTGATACTTTATTACGACGTAATGAAACCGAACCATTTTTGAAGAAGCTGATAACTGGTGATGAAAAGTGGATCACGTAAGACAAGAACGTGCGAAAAATATCGTGGTCAAAGGCCGGTCAGGCTTCACAGAATGTAGCAAAACCCGGGTTAACTTGTAACAAGGTAATGCTATCTGTATGGTGGAATTGGAAGGGCATTATTCATTATGAGCTGTTACCGCCAGGCAGAACCATCGATTCTGAACTGTACTGCGAACAACTGATGAGATTAAAGCAAAAAGTTGAGAGAAAGCGGCCGGAATTAATCAACAGAAGGGGTGTGGTTTTTCACCATGATAACGCTAGACCTCACACATCTCTAGCCACTCAGCAAATATTGCGAGAGTTTGGCTGGGAGGTGTTAATGCATCCGCCGTATAGGCCTGACCTTGCACCTTCAGATTTTCACCTGTTTCGGTCTCTGCAGAATTCCTTAAGCAGTGTCAGGTTAACATCACGAGAGGACTGCCAAAACCACTTGTCGCAGTTTTTTGATCAGAAGCCCCAAAATTTTTATAGCAATGATCACGTCCCTACCTACAAGATGGCAAAAAGTTATCCAACAAAATGTCACCTACATACTTTAGTCAAATGTAAATAAACTTTACAAAAAAAGTTTTTGAATTTTTATATAAAATGCAAAGAAACTTTTCCCCAACCTAATATAATATAATGTACAATAATATACTTACATATATGTATACCATATTATAACCATACAAAAATATATATACATATACACATAAATACACATACATATATATATACGTACATAGACATACACAACAAATAATACATATTATGCAGTTAGATAGTGCTCCTTCACAAGTCTGTTGAAACTGTGGATCGATTTAGCAGAGCGCACGTCTGCCGGCAAAGCGTTTCAAAGATGCACGGCACAAACGGAGAACGATCGTGCGTAAATCTCCGTGGTATGTAAAGGTGTCCTTAGCCGCAACTACTCTGATGATCTTAGGGATCTTGAATCACTGTGGCAGAACTGGAAGCGTTCTTTAAGATAGGATGGAGTACGAGGGTCAAACAATACGTTATAAAGAAGAGACAGAACATGAGCATTACGGCGAAGTCGAATTGGTAGCCATTTGAGCTTTTTACGATATTTGGATATGTGATCATATTTTCGTAACCCAAATATGAATCGTATACAGAAGTTTTGGAGTCGCTCAAGTTTGTCTAATTGGCTTTGATTAAGATCAAGATAGCTGACGTCAACATAATCAAGTATTGGGAGAAGGAGGGATTGCGCAAGCGCTACTTTATTAGTGTATGGTAGAAAATATTGCAGAAGACGCAAAGAAGCAGCTGACGCAAATATTTTCTGGCTTATTTTTTGTAGTTGAAGGCCCCAGGATAGTGATTTGTCTAAATAAATTCCTAGATTTTTTGCTGTATTGCTTATGGGGATCACAGCCCCACCAAACATGATTGGTGGCAACAAAGACCAGTTAACCCTGGAAATCATTTTATTACTCCCAATGATGATGGTTTGAGTTTTGTTAGGGTTAACACTTAATCCATGATCCCTATTCCAGTCAGATATTCGTTCTAGGTCATTATTAGTAGTAAGTACCGCATCATGCAAAGTATGAATGGGTGCGCTGGTGTAAATTTGGAGATCACCTGCGTAAAGGTGGTAGGAACTGTGAAGTTGTTCGGAGATAGAATTTATAAAAATCGAGAAAAGTAGAGGAGATAAGACGCCACCCTGAGGCACGCCAACAGCAGCACTACACCAAGATGAGACTCGCTCATCAACTCTAACACGCTGCCGGCGACCATGCAGGTAAGTACGAAACCAATCAATCACCGTTGGAGATATGTTAAGAGAGCAAAGCATTCCAAGCAGAATATCAAAATCTACCGTATTAAAGGCATTGCTGAAGTCTAGCAAAGTGAGAACCGTTACATTGCCTTTCTCCGCGGCAAATTTAATGTCATCAGTAATTTTTGTTAAGACAGTGACTGTGCTATGCCCAGGTCTAAAGCCAGACTGGTAACGGTTGAAAAGGGAGTTCGTACTAAGGAAAATGCTGAGCTGATTTTATACAAGACGCTCCAGCACTTTAGAAAGGAAAGGCAGTATGGATATAGGACGATATTCGGAAAAAGATTTGGGATACTACGATGCATTCAAAACAGAGATAGACTACATTTGAAGTCTAAGAAAACCCTAATAATTTAGTAATTAAAATAACTTATACTAGATATAGAAATTACTGTAACTCTATCATAAGGAAACTAAAGATAACCTATGAAAGAAGTGAGACGTTAAAAGCTGAAAATAATAGCAAGTTGTTGTGGAACAAGATCAAGACATTTACAAATATGTCTTTTACTAAATCATCTGCAAGCGAACTACTGTCTATTTCCTCGGACCCAATAGCAGCAGTTAACACCATTAATGATTTTTTTGCGTCTATAGGTAAAAATTTAGCTCACTCTATTTTAGACGACAAAACCTAATTCCTAATTAATCTAACTCACCAAAACTGCCTCCTTTCGCCCTTTTATCCCTGGCACTATTTGGCACTACCGAAATCGAAATAAATTCCATAATACTTAGTCTAAAAGATAGTAGCGCATGTGGTTGGGATGGTATACCAACTTCAGTGGTTAAGGGAACCCTGCACATCATTCTCCCATATTTTACAAAATTGTGTAATTTATGCATTGAGAATGGTATTTTCCAGGATATTTACAAAATGAGCCTTATACATCCTATTCATAAGGATGGGTAGAAAAGAAATTAATAACTACCGCCCAATATCAATGCTGCCCGTTTTATCCAAAATATTAGAAAAACTTCTAAATAAACGTTTAATGATATTTCTAGAAAATAATAATTTGATATCAAACTCTCAATTTGGCTTCAGAAAAGATAGGTGTACAGAAGACGCAATCAGCCATTTAATAAGTCATGTGACAACACTAGTGGATAGCAAGAAAAAAGTTTTGGGTGTTTTTCTCGATTTAAAAAAAGCTTTTGACACCGTATCAGTTACCATACTTCTAAATAAGATGGATAGATGTGGTTTACGAGGATTACCATTGAATATTTTTAAAAGTTACCTTGAAAATAGATCCCAAATTACTAAATTAGACGGCCACCTAAGTAATAAACAAACTATGTCTTTTGGAGTGCCACAAGGCAGCATCTTCGGACCAAGTCTTTTCTTGATTTATATTGATGACTTGTGCAGCCTAGAATTACGCAATGGTATTATTGTAAGCTTTGCGGATGACACGGCGTTGATTTTTCATGGCGAGACTTGGGATGAGGTGCGTGCTGTGGCTGAACAAGGTATTGCAACAGTCTTTAAGTGGTTGAATGTTAATCTTCTAATTCTCAACCTTAACAAAACTAAATTTATGACTTTTTCGATCACAAACCCTTCTAAATAGTTTTAATCTTAGGTTACACAATTTTGGAGATGTAACATCTCAAAATTGTGATTGCTTAAATATAAATAAAACAAGAGAGATTAAATATCCAGGTGTCATTCTTGATGATCTCTGTAAATGGAAACAACACGTTGAACTAATTATTTAAGTTAAACTATTAGAGTTCGTAAATTAATATGGGTTTTTAGAAAATTAAGATATATTGCTACCAAAGACTAATCAAGACTTACAAAGCCCTATGTCTCTCGATTATTCGATATTGTATTTCCGTTTGGGGTGGATCGTACAAAACCCATTTGCTTCAACTAGAACGCGCTCTAAGATGTGTCATAAAAGTCATGCTTTTTAAACCCTTTAGATACCCGAGTTTTCAACTGTACGATTAATGTAAGCAACTTTCGGTTAGGCAAATTTACGTATTACATATTGTTATTAGGCAACATACTGTGATACCCCATAACGTACCAGTAACAAAAAGGAGAAGAGAGATAGTCTGCACTAATATTCTCTAGCATACAGCTTACTTACAACACCAGGTATGCTACTTAGGTATATTTTTATACAACAAAGTTAACAAAATTTTACGATTTTGTGATTTTACATACCAAGAGTGTAAGTTAAAATTAAATAATTGGCTTTTAACTGTTGACTATGATGGAACAGAACAATTGTTAAAAATAAATATATAACACAATTATATACATCCCGAAATCTTATTTATCACATTGACATTGTTATCACACACGCACACACGCTCGCACGCACTCATGACACGCGCACACACACGCTCGCACGCACTCATGACACCACGCTCGCACGCACTCATGAATGTGTCTGTAATAAATAATTTCACAATCAGAATTGTACCGAGATACAGGTCGACCTAGTTTGGGGACCAATGAGTTTCAAAAATTGTGAACTATTGTGAAAACACAAAAATTGTGAATTGTGAATTATGTTTTACTCAATAAATGATTTTTGATATAAAGTTTTAATGTAAACAGCTAATATAGTATATAAGCACCTATTTTTGTTAAGCATATCAACAGAAATCGTAAAGATTTCATAAATAAATTAAGATTAATTTTCACACTCGACGATCTTGTTAGATGCTATTTAAAAAAAAGTTTTTTTTTTTTGTTGTTGGCACTATTGCTTAGTCGCAAACAAATAAAAACTTCGAGCATGTGTTTGGATACACTACTTTATAGAAAGGCGACTAGAGCAATGCCTGAAGTTTCGGTGCTTCATATAGTACTTGGCGATTTGATGAAATCGGATTTGGTGCTAGGATAAAGTCACTATTTCATTGAAGTACTTTTTTAAGGACCGTGGCGTGGGTGCTAGGGGGTTACTTAAACTAATACCAGGCAGTCAAATTTTCTTTTGAAATAAAGAACTTAAATGTATAACGCGTATTAGTAAAAAAAACGATTATCGTACTGTGAAGTCATTAAAATTTTAATTTGTTTATTTAAAAGTTAATAAAAAATATGATAATTAACAAATGAAATTAGCAAAAAAAATATGTGAAATTATCTTAGACCATTCAACCAATTATAGATATTTTACTATATAATCGCTGAAAACGTTAAGTTATCTTCAATAGCTCTTTTAAAATTATTTTTTTAATTTAAAGTACCGAAAATTTTTATTGTAAAGAAAATGTTGTTAAATTCAAAATTTTAAAAAACTGTTTTGAGTTAAACTTTCTGAAATACTATGAATTTGGAACTTTTTGGCGGATAGTTATAGGGATTTCGAAAATTCTCCCTGGAGACCCCGGTCGTAAATCAGTTTGGACTTTTTGTGATTGTTTTATTTAAAACTCAATTATTTTTGACAATTCTTGTTTTTCTTATGTCTTTTGTCGTTGCTTTGGGTGTTAGTGGACTTCAACTTCATAGAGTACACGTTAATAGAAGAGTGGACTTTTTTGTCTTTCAATCTCATCGCGAACTACAATATGAATGACTGAACTTAAAGATGATATGAGGTCGGTAATTACCGTTAGATGCGTTTAGAAGATTACACTAGTGATTTCTTGACGATAATATCCTTAAAACTTGTGGTTGTGAACTATTCCATTTATCAATAGTTTTTAGAAGATTTGAGCTGTAGTGTAATTTAGACTTTTATGTGAAAATGGTTGAGGCTAGTAAATTGTGGTTTGAGAGAACATGCAGCGGATGTGAGTGTAATGATTTGATCCACCCCTGGACCTACACATGCAGCGATGCTACAAAGTCTATGCTTCTCAGCTGCATTAGGGGAAGTTACAAGTTCTATGCCATAGTCTACCTTGTAAGTTCTTTGTTTTATTTTATTTTTAAATTTTATTGTACAAGTAACTCTATTCTTTAGTATTTAACATATTATCATGGTAGTTATTGCATAAATGCAACCTTTGAAATGTTATTTTTTTTAATAATACTTGTGGTCTTGTCAGTTAAGTCTCCCCAATAGCCTTCATTATGTACCAGCTGATTTAATTCTTTGTACATTAGATTATTTATAACTCCCACATCTCCTTAATTCAGCAAGCATATTTACGCGAGGCTGGTTCTAGACCTGTTAAACTTTAGCTTAGTGGTCACTGAATTTGGTGGAGCGCGGAGAGGGGGAGGAAAACTTGTCCCTGCTGTAACCCCCATGTCTAGGAGACGTATAGTTCTTGAGGTATTAATATGTCCAACCCTTTCAAAGTCTCTGTCAGGTCTTGGAACTTTCATTATAATATTATTATATTATTCCAAATAAAATATACAAAAACTAAGCTTTATACTTTGACAAGAGTAAGATGCGAATTTATACATCTTTAGTATCTGTTATCATGCGAAGCCACCATGATCCAAACTTCATTGTCGGAGAATGTTTTTACCTGTATTAGGCACATATATAGAGAAACTGTCAACTTATACAACTATAACATGACAAAGGTGTGATCGTTGTAGGATCTTACTCTATTTACTCTTATATTTTAAATATTTTTAGAACCAGTTGGGAGCCATACATAAAGTAAGTTAAACTAAATTTTCCCCTCTTCCCCTCCCCCATCACACTTCTTCACACTTTCTGGGAATGGTCGTATAATTGTTAAGTTATAGAAACTAGAACTACCCTCCCTTTTTTTTCACTGATGCAAATTATGGATATAACATTTCCTCAGACCCATGTCTCTCCCTTGTCACATTTTGTCACACCAAGTGATGCACCTTATCTGTAAACTTATGTACTTTATGGATGGCCCCTTATGGCCTACACTGTCTACAGGCATGTATTTGCATGACCTGGCTATATTGTAATTGAAATGTATTTTATAGGCTAATCTATAATTGTAATTAATATATTCATCAGTTGAAACCCATAAAAAGCTAATATACTTCCTGAACGGGAAGATTAGTAAGCTGGATATCTGATGGAGCTTGTTGACTCTACTTTACAAGTGGAGAGTGGTTATGGCATTCTGCAGGAGATCTAAGGCAAAGGCAGAAAAAAATGGGGTAGGCATTGTGCTGTCTTAAGCATTCAAGAAAAATGTCCTGGAGGTGCACTTTACGGACCTGCTCAGTGTTCAGTCAGTACTTATAGAAGAGATTGTAATCGATTTAATTAAGACGTAGCTGATTGTAAGAATAACAGATGTTTTGTAATCGAAATGGGTGTAGCATCAAAGTTAGTCAATGCATATTTAATCTTGTTTGCATTTTTGAAGTGATAACTTATGGGGAGGGTAAACCGCTTCGTTACGTAACACGTTATGGCGCCAGTCTGTCTGGCTTCCCTTTCTCTCACGTGAGATTAGTTTAAGTTCACTTATGTTGGGCGTACGGAGATGCACACCGTCTTTTTTTTTAATTGCACGAGTTCAACAGACAGGCAGACGGCCCACCTGATGGAAAGTGGTTACTATTACCTATTGGTATTTGCTGCCACTGCCGCTCTCTAGAGGCAGACTGGAACCTGAGACCAACACCGGAATACAATTCAAGGTTTTTATGGAGGCATATTCAAGCTTGTTATTAAGGCATAATGTAATACTTGCAACAACTCAGAAGGGTTTATGGTAGTAAAACTACAGCAACTGGTCACAATACTTTATAACAGAGTACCTTACGGTTTTAACATATAATGAATACACTGACTTTTCACACTCTACAAGCATTTTTAGAACACTTCGCCATCCCTCCAACAATTTTACAGTACGTATATGAATCTTAGCAAATTGGCACAACTGATAGCGGATTGAAGTCATTGATAAACTTTTAATTAAAGGGTTATGCATGACAAGAATTTAATACATTATTGTTTGGAAATTTTAGACAATATTTTATACAAGATGTTATATAAAATATAATACTTAAAGTCTTACATGTAATAAAATAAACCGAACACAGCATAAATATATCGTGTCTGCCAATATGAAAGTAAAATGCAATGAATACCCGTCTATGTACAATTGAGAGATTTTGAATCACAATCTACACAATTACCACATCACATAAAGGACAAACATAGTTACATAAAATTATGATAAATTAATAAATTAAAGACAACTACTCTATACAAAACAGTCGCTAATCACAGAATAAATAAAAATATAACATTAATATTCAATCAAGAAAATCGCTTAGAAATAATAGGGTACATAACAAAAATTACTTTAAAAAGAAACATGACAAAAACATCTATGCTACTAAATAACTGTAACAATACTGTAGACCAACGGTGGTAGCCGTCTAGACAGGTAAATACATAGATGATACACTATATATAAGAGGTAAATACCTTATGCTGTTTTGGCACCTCTTATGACAGGCCGCCGATTGCAGGAAATTCAATTTTTCTTAATTCCTGTAAAGAATTACTGCTTTGTAGTTCTGTAACTGAAATATTACCAGGATAATTTTGTATTTGCAAATAACTGTTTATTTGCAAATACAAAATTATCCTGGTAATATTTCAATTATTTGAATCATCCAAGATGATGATCGAAGTCTTAAATCCTGGTTGCGTTTGGAGGGTTCGCTTTGACGTGCAGGGTCCACTTTACTACCTTTTTTTCTCCACTTCACTCGGTCTTCGGCATCCCTTGCTTGCATGTCACCCGTCACGACGTCAAGCCAGCATTTCTTCATAATTATCCTTTACCAGAACCTATTGGAGGCGGAATAGCTAGATATTTGTTCCCCACATAATTAACTATAATTCAATTCTTTGCATATAACTATGTGTAAATTAGATAACTAGTTTAAGACAATGTTCAAAATTTTGCATTTTAAATTCCCATAATTATATTTTTTTTTACTCAAATAAATTGTACATGACACTTTAAGTGTTGAGTTTTATTATGGCATAATTAAACTCAAAGGAACTGTTAATTATTAATATACCTCATTATAAGTGACCTATTATTATCTCAGAATGATTGTGCATATTAGACAAAAATTGTATGCACAGTAGTGCAATAAGTACATTACATAAGCATTTACGTACAAGCTATAATCAACTGTAACTATATTATTCAGCCTACTAAACTGAGATACATGAAAATTGTTTCCACTGTAGCTCGACCTTTACCTAATACAAAAACATCGAATAAGAATGTTGCTTGTTCCAGATTCAAATCTTGATGAGAGGCAAAAAGCTTGGTAAAAAGGAGATGTTGGAACAATTTAAACTGTATTTAAAATCAGGTATTTTTGGTCTCACTGTGGGAAGTTCATTTGTTACATTAAACTGTATTTTCAGGTAAGTTGAATTACTTGACTTTGACAAAATCAATACAGAAGAACAGTAACTAGACTAAACCAGATGGAGGACTTAGTAAACATATAATAGCTTATTTTATACATATAATAAAATTGTAGAGGTCGAATTACACTTATACATTAAAAAACAATTAGGCTATATATCATCACGCTAAGACCAATAGGAGCGGAGCACCAATGAAGAATGTTTTAAAATCGGGAAGGTTTTTTTAACTTACTTTTTTTAAACTATTCCACGCGGACGAAGTCGCGGGCAGAACCTGGTACTTTATAAGAGTTCCATTTGGTTATAGATCGTGGCAGAGCTATGTTGAAATCATTATTTAGACCGCCTCGCTGTGATCAGTGTAATACCACACTCTCACAGAATACTGGCGATAAATGGTTAGGATAGAGCTAATCGTGTTTCGTATGATGAGTGAGAGTTCCATTTTTTTATTGCATGAGTTCAGCAGACAGGCAGATGGCCCACCTGATGGAAAGTGGTTACTGTTATCTTTAACAACAAAGGTGCTACCAGTGTGCTGATGCTCTCTTAAGGGAGACTGGAACCTGGCCACTAATACTGGAACACAACCCAAAGTTGTTATGGCGGCATACTTTAGACCAGGGGTGGTAGCCATCCAGTCGGGCAAATACCCTACCACTTGGCTGTGGGTTGTGTTGTCGCCTCTTACGACAGGCCGCCAGGCCGCAGGAAGATGTATTATTATTAACGCACCTGCCCTGTCCTCCTATCTCATCTCCTCTATCCCTTCCTAAAAGCTGGAATTCGTTTGGCTTTAGGCCCTGGTTTTCCAAACATCTATAGGCTACGGTAACCACTTTCCATTAGGCAGGATGTCTGCCTGTTTGCCAGCTTTGCAATCAAAATCTAAAATAAAAATAGAACACTTAAGGTTACTTCATGTTCACAGAAATCTACTCTTCACGAAATTCACTTACTATGGCGCGGTATTGCTGCCATGTACAGTAAGTGGTTTGGCAATTTGTTTTGAGCCGCCATACAGAAGAATATTAGTGGTCAATCTGTTTGTAAATCTGGTAAGTTTCAACTTTATTGCAAACAAAACATAGATAAAATTTAAATGAATATAATGAAGAAAGCTATACCTGAATAATCCTAATTAAATTTAAAAAAAAATCAAGGGGCTAATTCGGATCAGCAGATTTCACAAATGCAACTTTAAGAATTTTTATCTTATCTGTTGGAGTATCACGTAAAAACTACTGATCGGATTTAAATGAAACTCGATACAGCTAGCCTATATCCCAGTTACTTACCAAATACGTTGACCTGGCAACGCAAACGAAATTTCTCCGGCACTACTACTTTATCAATATACTAAAGGTATATAGGTTTCTATAGATATTGTTACAACCTAAGCGCCGACTAAGACAAATTCTACTTACAGATTTGTAGAAGCACATTTATTACCCGTCGGCATTTGAACTAATAACATTGAAACTATTGTAATTGTTTTATGATCGTCTTCTTTTGTTTACTTATTCATTGGCATACATTTCTAGAGAACAGCCTGTTGTTGTATCGTAATTATTAGCCAGGTGTTACGGATTTTAAAGTACAAGCTGATTGTAGGAAATTTGGTCCAAGTGGCCGGGCGGGCACATTGCACTTGTGCAGGATAAAACGATGGTCTGATGGAGGGAGGAAGGCAGTCGAGCGAGAACCACGATCAAAGGGAGACTTGTGTACTACAATCGGGAATCTAATAGTGACGGACTTTGCGCGTTTTATTAAATTACGACCTTCTGCATTACGTTTGGACTTGTTGTGTTCAGTTATATTTTTACCTGTGTTATGCGTGTTTGTATAGTTCTAATAAACTCTATAATAATTCCAACGGCATTTTAATTCGAGTCCCGTAACTCGTAACAGTATGTTGAATGATTAATGATTATACATACATACTCAAGGCATGAACGGATTAAGAATACAATTTCCTGAGGCCGGGCGGCCTGTTGTAAGAGGCGACAAAACAACCCACAGCCAGGTGGTATTTGGCCGTCTGAATGGCTACCACCCCTGATCTAGAGTATGCCATCATAACAACCTTGAGTTGTATTCCGGTATTAGTGGCCAGGTTCCAGTCTCCCTTAAGAGAGTAGCGACGCATTTGTAGCATCTTTGATGTTGCAAATGTCCATAGGCGATGTTAACCGCTTTCCATCAGGTGGGCCGTTTGCCTGTCTGCTGAACTCGTACAATAAAAAAACATACATATTATCGCGCCTGTTTCTTAATGGAGATGAGTAGAGAGAAGGAATTTCCACTTGTGACGATCCTGATAAAGAACTTTCGCTTCATCTATTTTCATTAACCTCTTCATATGCACCTTTATTTGAGATGGTTTTTCTCTGACCTCTTTTTAACACTTCTGCAATTTAATCGTGGTGTTCACGTCACGGTCTACCGGCACCAACAACCATTTACAATGCTGCCTTACAATTCTCTTGTAATTCTACTTTCATCCATTCTCTCTACATGCCTAAACCACCTTAGTATTCCTTTTTCAACTCTTGTTATTACATCTTCTTTCAACGCACAACGTATTGATGATTATATAAGATGGTATTCCAATTAAATTTTAATATCCACAGTTTCTCTTATATCACGATTTCTAATAAAATATGAATTTTATCGTCTATCTATAAAAATGCCTTAAATATTAATGTTGATGACAAAAACTTTATTACAATAGTGTTTGTGCGTTTTTTCATTTGGGTTTCTTTTGCTTTTACGTCATTCTTAAATTGCTTATGTAAGCGTAAGTAAGCGCTTATGAACAGAGTTCAGTTTGGGATTAGTCTACAACGTGTCGATTTGATTAACATGTTCACAGCGGCACTGGTATATTTGTATTTTCCATTCCTGTGGTACGGGGCGTCTTAGACTTTGTACTAAAATTACCATTGTGGTGGCACGAGGCCTGTTGAGCACCGTAATGTGTTAAAAGCCAAAATCCTTCTTAGATTTATTATTAAAATAGTTTATGGATTTTTGGTTTTTGTTGTGAGGTACTATAACGGAACTCTGGTTTAATAGTACATTTTAAATATACAGGCTGAATTTTTCAAGTCAAGTCAACTTCTAGACTATGCTAGATAGCGAAAAATATTCAAAGGAGTCTCGAGGCCAATTTTGACGAAAACTAAAGTGGCAGCAGATTTTTGTAAAATCTATTACCCTTGCCACGAATCGAGCCCGCTGATTTAGGGGAAAAAATAACACCTGTATTATTATACCAAATCATAATGTAGCTTGTAAGGATCAATTTCTGTAAAGGAATGTCAAACGGCAAACGTAAGAGAAAGGGTTGTTTTTAAACAAAATATTCTATTTTCCATACGTTAATTAAACCTCACCTCATTTTATTCAATATGTAAATGATGGAAATTGTTCTATTTTTAATAGGCATCTATTAACCATTCAAAACACAATCCATCAAATCAGTCAATGGGTAAACGTTGATTGCGTTCTAATGAGGTGCGGTCCAATGATCGGCGCAATTTGTAGTTCTCCTTTCAATGTTTTTCGCTATCTAGCGTAGTTTAGGATTTGGCCCTGAAGGCCCACTTGAAAAATTCACAAATACATTCATTTTTTTTCTACACTGAACCACCACGAGGACTTTCGTATTTTTGGGATATATATCTGTTAAAAATTAGTGACATATATTTGCAGGTTTTTGAATATTGGTTACGTACATTAGAAATGAAAGGATGGCTCCGACGTTCACCTGGAAGGGAAACTCTCATTTTCATGTTGGGAAGTGCTATCTTCTTCTATCTCATGAGAATGGAACGGGAGAATCAGAAACGAACACCCATATTTTGGTAAACATCGTAAATTATTTAATTTTGTTTGTCGCGTTTGTAATATTAGTAGGATGTTATTATGTTACACATTTTTTGTCTAATCCATCCTAAGGTTGTCTGGAAGAATTTGCTTTTAGTAATAAGTCTTTTGTACTTAAACTTCTTGAATTGTATCCTTAATATTATGCAATAAAGTATATTCTATTCTATTCTAGGATATAAGGACTAAAAAGGTTATCCTTACAAAAAAAAAGTGAAAGTTGCTCTTTGCATTTTTTTTAGAAATTATGTATCTTAGAGTTACAACATTAAAATTGCAATCTAATCTAAGAAGTCAGGATAATGAGTATTTAAATCTGACTTTAAATAACTAGATATAATTATACTAAGAATGTGTCCAATAACACTCTTCTTATTGTCTTTGTTAAAGATGAGATACTTTGCTTATATGTTATTTTTAATGTTTAACACATAGCACTACATTTTGTTATGAAAATATTATAACACAACCTCGATTGGTTTTGTCCTTTTGAGTTTTCTTAATAAATCTGTTTTACTAAGGATTTATTAGACCTCGTCACTAGCCCAATTAAAATTACGCTCGAGCCCACCAGCAACGGCTTCTTCACTATGTAAATATCGAGGCCACCCCGCTAGCTCCTTGCTGTTTTTATTTTCTATTATTGTTTTTCGCTAACTAGTTTCTAGATACATATTATCACGTTTGTTTCTCATGAGGGTAGGAAGAGATGATGGATTTCCACTTGCGTCCATCCTGAGTATCTCTGAGAAACATCTTTCGCTTCATCTACTTTCATTAATTTCTTCATACATGCATGTTTATTAGAAATCAATATATCTGAAGTACAATGGAACTTAATATTCTCAGGTTTTTCTCTCCGCCAAAAGTATCTAAAGAAATCGGTGAACCCGTGACAGGGATTGTAGGCAGAAGTCCTGCTTGTCCGCACAAAGGAACATGTATGAATTATATTTTAAAAGTAAGTAATTGAACTTATGTAATTATAAGCCGCGCGCAGGTTTGCCGAAGACAACTTACTATTATTGTATATATTTATGTAAAGTATATACAATGTGTTATATATATGATTTCTCATAAACTTATAAACCAAGAGAAGAAACCAAATTATAAATACGAACCGGCTGATCTAGGATCTGATCGATCTATACAATGTTAAATTAAAATAATAAATTTATTTATTAACCTTTTTTGGCAACGTACTAACTAACCATCGACGCTTGACATCATGAGGCTATCGGCAAACCTGCGCACGGGTAGTAATATAGAATTTACTTTGTAGTTTTTCAAAGTGTTACTATAAAGAAAAGTGTTGTAAAAAATATTGCACCATTTTTTGATACAGTTCACAAATTATAATTCCGATTGGCAGTTTTTGTTTGCGCGCAGATAGGCAGGTCGGTTTTCAACAGGTAAATAATCTATATTGAACTTTATTCGCAAGGCAGAGTATTGCTTTCTATGCATTCTTAGCTCTGCCTCGTTTACACAATTCTTGTGTGGTTGTCTGTTGAAATTGGTGTACTGCGTAGGTTCACCGGGAGGAATTATTAGTTGTTTGAACCTGTTTGTGGCTTGATTGATCGGTGAATCATTTTATAGATGTTATTGTTACGAAAGGGTAGTAATAATGTTATCTAAAGGTGGCAATACTTGCTACGATCGTACAGACACATCTGTCTGTACAGGTGTGACTGCGCAGTTTTGCTGGATCGGTAGAATATATGAAACAGTAGAGGTTTACTTGCATACACGCTCCAGTTAACCTGCATAGGTAGGTCTGTCCAGTGGATCGGATCATGTATGGCCGCCTTTAGATAGAGATTAATATAGTGTGGGTAAATTTTAATGATAATTCTAATAAATTTATTATTATTAGAAGAATTATCATTTGAATTAGTTAAGGTTTTTTAAAGTGTAGGGTCGGGATAAAAAGTAGCGCAGAGTTTAAGTCTAAGAATTACCTGTCGATCAGTGAAAACCGCATCGAAATCGGCCCAGTAGTTAGTTTGAATCCCGAACAAACAGACAGACAGACCGAAAAAAAAGATAAACAGACAAAAAATTTTTAAAAATGCATCATGGTATCTATCGTTTATATAGTCTATTTCAGTTACCTTTTTTAAATAACTTCAATGTACAGACACGGCATATGTAGAATTTTATAATAGTATAGATAGATTATTCGTAGAGATGTGCCGATTATGACTTTGGCCGACTAGCCGATTAGTCGGTTGTAAAGAGGCCGACTAGTCGGCAAAGCCGATCACGGTTTCGTGGATTTCCGTGACGCTTCGATTCGCGCACAAGTCGCAACCGCCGTATGCGAGCGTGTCGGAACTGTTTTGTTTATTTCGCATTATTTCTTGATTTTTGCTTTTGTACGGGTCAGGGCGGTGTTTTTTTGTAAAAATAAAAAATATTTTGGTTTAAAGATAATACTGTTATTGTTCATTAAAGTGTAAGAGCTCAATTAAAATTTAATCATGTCAAAAAGAAAGTCTCGTGTATGGATTAGACGATTACAAAGTATTAGTAAAGTATAGATTACAAACTACAAAGTAAGAAGCCGGATAGTCGGCGCTCTTTGCCGAATAGTGCCGACTAGTCGCCGACTACGACAGTGACCGGATAGTCGGTTTTACCGACTAGTCGCCGACTAATCGGCACATCTCTAATTATTTGTTATTAATGTAACTAAATAATGTAACAAATTCCTAATATAGTATTCTAGATACCCTCTTGAAGAACTATAGGCCCATCTCACTCTTGAGCCACGTCTACAAGTTGTTTTCGAGGGTCGTCACGAATCGTCTCGCCACAAGACTCGACGAGTTCCAACCTCCAGAACAGGCTGGGTTTCGAAAAGGCTACAGCACCGTAGACCACATCCATACTGTTCGGCAGATTATACAGATGACCGAGGAGTATAATCAGCCGCTGTGTATGGCATTTGTGGACTACGAGAAAGCCTTCGACTCTATTGAAACTTGGGCTGTTCTGGAGTTTCTGCAGAGATGCCGTATCGATTGGCGATACATCGAGGTGTTGAGATGTCTGTATGACGCCGCAACGATGACCGTTCAGATCCAGAACCGGAGGGCGAAGCCTATACCTCTACGTCGCGGGGTGAGACAGGGTGATGTCATATCCCCGAAACTGTTCACCAACGCGATGAAGGATGTCTTCAAAACTCTGGAATGGAATGAACGGGGCATCAACATTAACGGCGAGCGCATCTCTCACCTCCGTTTCGCTGACGATATTGTCGTCTTCGCAGAGACGTTGGAGGAACTTGCCGACATGCTGAACAGCCTGAATGAATCCTCCCGACGGGTCGGTCTCGGCATGAATTTGGACAAGACGAAAGTCATGTTCAACGAACATGTCATGCCGAGGCCGGTAAACATCGATGGTTCCCCTCTTGAGGTTGTGCAGGAATATGTCTACCTTGGACAAAAGATCCAGGTAGGCAGACACGGCTTCGAGAGGGAAGCCAATAGGAGGATCCAGTTAGGCTGGGCAGCATTCGGTAAATTTCGACAGGTCTTCTCGTCGACCATTCCGCAATGCTTGAAGACGAAAGTCTTCGAGCAGTGCGTCCTACCCATCATGACATACGGTGCCGAGACATGGACACTGACCGTGGGACTGGTCCACAAATTCAAAGTCACTCAACGGGCTATGGAACGAGCTATGTTAGGTGTTTCTCTTATGGATAAAATCAGAAATGAGGACATCCGTAAGAGAACGAAGGTAACCGACATAGCTCGCAAAATTAGCAAGTTGAAGTGGCAGTGGGCTGGTCACGTCTGTCGCAGGACCGACGGCCGGTGGAGCAAACGAGTCCTGGAGTGGAGACCACGTCTCGGCAAACGTAGTGTAGGGCGCCCGCCAGCCCGGTGGACTGACGATCTGCGTAAGACCGCCGGCAGGGGCTGGATGAGAAAGACGGGAGATCGGGATATGTGGCGCGTACTTGGGGAGGCCTACGTCCAGCAGTGGACTGAGATTGGCTGAAGAAGAAGAAGAAGAAGATTTTGTGTACGAGCAATTATAATCAGTCAATAGAAGTTTTTTGAATTTTATGTAAATTATTAAGTGCCTTAAAATGACCTTTCATTTTTACATTTTAATTTTCCAAGCGGAAATGCTTTTATCCCTATGTTCATGACGTTGGTCGATGGTAAGCAACTTTGAATTGTAAATAATATGGCCAAAGATCATGGCTATGTTACAATACTCCTTATTATACTTGTATATTAAAATAGTGCTATTACTGAACTATTTACATAAATTGAATTATACATAGAATAAGTAAGTGCGCGAGAGAGTCGTGTGAGAATAGTGTAGTCGCAAGTAGCAAGTAAGTAACAAATAAGTTACAAGTGAGTTCTTCGGCCTCCAAAGCCGCTCCTATATCCCGCATTCCGTCCGACGCCTAGCTGCTAATTTCGCGAGCTATGGGCGTCGGCGGTATGCGGGGCGCGGAGAGTAGATGTGCTCCGGCGGGCAGGGCAGGGGGTTGATTATTTATTCGCATTAATTAATATACACGATGATAACAATAACATCCCTATTAATATTATAAATGCGAAAGTAACTCTGTCTGTCTGTTCCGTTTTCACGGAAAAACTACTGGACCGATTTGGCTGAAACTCAGTATATATATATTTTCGATGCCGAGAATGAACACAGAATACTTTTTAGTTGAAATTCGGTATACATGTAATTTTAATACCGAGGCTGGACAAGGGATACGTTTTATCCCGGATAATGGGATAGATTTATGTAAAGGTTATCCCAAAAAGTGGGATAGGTTTTCCATTTTGGTCATCTTTGTCCTATTTGCCCGAGTTGTCCGATTTGCCCGATTTGTACGATTTGTCGGAGTTGTCCAATTTGTCCGATTTGCCCGATTTGGCCGAGTCGTCCGAGTTGTCAGATTTCTCCGATTTGCCCCATTTTCCCGATTTGTCCTTTTTGTCATTATTGTCATTTATGTAGTTTTCATAGACGGGGGATAGATAAATATAGCTAGGACCGTTTGAAATAGAGGCTGAAAGTTTGGAAGAGACCAATCCTTTCTTAAGTTTATAGATATTTCATCGTCTATAAAAAAAGCGATAATAACTCGATATGTCTCTCCGTTAACGGAGACGTTAACCTAGTAGTTTTCGGTGAAAGCTTTCACCGAAAACTACTAGGAATACTGGATCGGTTTTGCTGTAATTATGTTTAAATGTAGTTTTAATCCACAAAATGGACATAAAATACTTTACATGCCGGGAGCTGGGATAGTTAGCGATATAAAATGAAATTAATCTTCCGAGTGCAAATAGCACTAATATAAAAATTTAGTACAATGTAACCTGTATTAACACCTGCTCTTTAAACAAGAAGCACGCACTAGGGGTAGACTCTGGTAGGAAATAAGTATTAAATGCACTCGCGCGGGCGCCGAAGGTTGGACGCGCGTGCACCTTGCATTGTCTCTTAAGCAGGATTGTTATGCCAATCACTTTTGGGGACCGCGGGCCCCTGCGCTCTAGGCGGGAACGGGAAGAGAAGCGGCGCGGGCGAGGTAAGCGACGACTCCTGCACATGCTGATGCTTGTTATGGGTTTGTGTAATATTTGTTCTTTTTCAAAATCGGCTCTGGGACTCCTCCTTTGACTATCTTTCACTATATCTTATAGTTTCGGATTTGACCATAGAGGTCCACTCACTTTTATCCGTGCAGGAACAGAGAAAGAATACAATTTCCTGCGGTTTTTTACTTATAATAATAACCTAGTAATAATAATGTGAGGTTACCGACTGCGGTGTTAAGACTCATTATCACTTAATTAGAATAACTCTCCTTATATACTAAGTACACAGTTACACACTATAATAACCGTAAAGTTTGGTGAACCGCGATCGAGCTCCGCGAGTTCGACGACATCGCGTTCGCGATCGCCCATACACCGCGTAATCGATTCTCGTCGAGAAATCGAATTATCTCCTGACGGTCCGCAATACCTCAGGGATGCCCCTCTTCCACCGGCCGATGAAATCACCCCCCATGGATGTCGCGCCTCCCGCGAACATCCCCTTAAACCGCGAGGACGATGACGGTTTCATAACCGTCAATCGTACCAAAAAACGGAAGACCCAGAGGGAGGTCCCCGCCAACCCCGCTCCCACTGCGGGCACAAAACCAACAGCGGCACCTTCCAGCCGCCCTGGGCCACCTTCACAGCGTTCCCTCCACTAAGGACGCGCGCCCCAATTTTGGCCGGCCTACCCCAAGCAACCCCTGCCCCCGCCCCCATTTTAAAAGCACCTTCTGGGCCGTCACCCCACCACTCTTTAGCGGAGGACTTAGCCTTGGCGACTAAATTCGCCAAGAACTTGCCTTTCGACCTAGCAGAGGTCCAACTCTTGGCTCGAAAACTGAGACAAGTTGCAGAGTCTGATCAACCCTCCCTCCGGGATCAACTCGTGATCGAAATGGATCACGCGTACCTCCTCCAGGTACTTAGGTCGTTATAACTAAACAACCTAGTTAAATTATTGTTACCGGTAACAAATGGCGCATGTAGGTAGAAATAAACCACGCTCATTGACTCTGGCGACTTATAACGCCAACGGCCTTCGAAACCAGCGCGACTTGGTCCATGACTTCCTGGTTACCAATCAAGTAGATATACTACTAGTGCAGGAGACCTTCCTGAAACCGAGTGAAAGAGATCCAAAGATCTCTAACTATCGGGTCACTAGACATGACAGGATAGGCCGTGGTGGCGGCACCCTGATCTATTTCAGAAGATCTCTACACTGCATGCCTCTAGTCACCCCACCACTAGTAGGTATGGAGGTATCCGCCTGCAGACTAGCAATGACTGGCCACCAACCTCTAGTCATAGTCTCAGCATACCTCGCGTGCCAGAAAACCCTTATTAAGAAAGACCTAGAAGCCCTATTCAACTTAGGCCCAGCTGTTATAATAGCCGGAGATCTGAATTGTAAACACGAACAGTGGAATTGCAATACCACTAACCCCAATGGCAGAGCCCTAATAAATATATCAGACAATCTTTTGTTTGATATAATAACTCCCATGACCCCACACGATACCCCCCAACCGCGACTGGGGACCCCAAACACTCTCGACCTAGCATTACTGAGGGGCGTAACTCTTCAGTTCCATTCGATCGAAACGATGGACGATATAGACTCGGACCATCGCCCGGTTATCCTCAAATTAGGACAACAGACGGACCAGACATCTGAAACTAGGACCTCTGTGGACTGGTTGAGACTTGGGACCTCCTCAAGGCAACCGAATCACAAGACCTGGACCGCATCCCGGACCACATCGAATCCCACCAAGACACGGAGACGGCGATCGAGGCCCTCACCAGCCACCTTCAATCCGCAGTGCGGAACTCGTCCAGACAGGTGCCAGTGGAGAATGACCGCCACTTATGCCTGCCGGACGAAGTGAGGGTACTGCTGAGGGAAAAGAGAGCCGCCTCCAGAGCTCACGACAGATATCCCACCGAAGACAACAGAGTCCGACTCCGCCAACTAGAGCGCGAGGTCAAACTACGTATCCGGGAAGTCAGGGGAACAACGTTGGGACAGAACGTTGAGAGATATCGAACCAACACACCAGGCGTACTGGAAGCTGGCTAGAGCTCTCAAATCAGATACCCTCACTGTCATACCCGCGCTAGAAAGAGCCGATAACACCGAGGCGTTCGATGATGAGGAGAAAGCCAATGTCTTGCTCAGAGTCTAGTTGCTCCCCACTCGACCAGTCACACCTGACGGAGGTGGACTCCGCGCGGAAACCACACTCGACCCAGTCACGGTGGAAGAAGTGCAAGATTGGCATTAACAATCGCTCTTCAAGCCTGGAAAACCGGCTAATAAACCGTCCAGCTACCGCCCAATCAGCCATAACGTGTTGCACCGCATCACGGAGCACATACTATCCCACTTTGCCCATCGAAGCGGTGTACCAGACAGACTCGTGCTCATCTTGCGAGACTTCCTCCTAGGCCGTAGCTTCCGGTAAATTAGATTAGGCTCCCATAGAATAAATAATAACTAGAAAACAAAGTTAAAACTAAATAATTAAAATGAACAAGCTGGCGGTAGGCTAAATAAAACTTTAACAATACTCGTTGACACTTGACTGACACCTTTGTCTTCTGTGATCACAGCCACTGAAAAGTGGCCGAAACGTCGGAATAATAAAAATAAAATAAAATACCACGCTTAAAACCGTTAAAACGTAGTTTTATTATCAACCTGTATAGTTTATATTTTGGACTTAGGTTTAGTTTTAATTGTTAATTTGTATATGACTAAGATTTTAAAATACATTTTCAGGGCACAGCACAACTCTTCGGCGTTGGCTGCGCGATGACAATGCTAAGGACAATAATACCAAAGTTATTGACACCTGCCAAAGCGATCAGATCACTGAGTCTGTCGCATTTGAAGCTTGGCTTGTTCTTTGGAGGATATATTGGCATATATAGGGTATGTTTATGGATGTTTTTTTTTAATAAAACTTCTTTAAGTGAATATAAAATGTTACTTCTAAGGTGGTCTAATTGAGTCTGTACTCTAGCCATTTTGGCAATAACAGAAGGAGTTTTTTGTGGGAACTGAAAGGAGACGTTATGCAGTGCAGTTTTATTTTATAAAAATCTGTAAAATTACTCTAAAACGAACGAACAGTAGTTGTAGGATATTGGTAGTTTTTGAGTAGTAATTATGTGTTTTGTGAGACATGTGAACTGTATAGTCAAATGTGGCCTTTTGAGTTGTCACAAGAACTCCGTTGAATGGCACCAGCTGATAACCTACAGTTCAGCTGTGCTACACATAGGTTAAGAAAATGAAGAAACTACATTATAATCTAAGATCTGGCCTAAAGGCCTAGCTGCAAAGCCATAAATAAGCAATAATAGAACTTTTATTATTTTGGTTTTGATGTCTGGTTTCAGGTCCAAAACTATACAATTTATGTTACTTGTAACTGCTGAAACACGCTAATTTGCCTTAATAATGGGAATCATTATCTCGTGTTCAGCTGTTAGGGCCGATACCAAGCTCTCGTAGAATATCGGCGTCAAACGGTTAGCCTTGTGCAAATCGTTTCGGGCCCACTTCCCCCACCCCTAAGTTATCCCCTCTAGGGGCCATTGGTAAATTACGTCACACACTAATGGAGGGGGGGCTGAGTCGACGACGTGTGACATTGTATGACAACGGGTGGGAGGAGTCCTGACTTTCGTGACGTCACATTTCAAAATTTAATATATTAAAGCTAATTACGGAACTGCAGTTTTAATTTAATAATTTCTTGATGTAAAATTGTAAAACATGCAATGTCACACTAATGAAGGAGGAATCACACGAATGTGGCCAGCTGTGACAAGGCCCGTCCTTGGCCCTTGGAAGGTCAAAAAAATCATGAAATTCGTGTGATGTAATTTGTGGGTGGCCCTCTATCCCATTCGTTTTGTCTGAGCTCTTTCTCATCCTCCTATCCCCTTCTCTTATCCCATCCTAATGGCTGGTTACGGGTTGGTTTCGCCCCTGGTGTTGCAGACGTCTATACGCGACGATAACCACTTTCCACGAGCTGGGCCGTCTGCCTGTTTGCCAGCTTTGCAATAGAAAAAAAGTGTTACGTTTTATTCATAACAGTATGTTTTAAGCCCTGCCTTTTACACCTGAAAGTTTCGTTTGCTTAAGATGCCCGTAAACCTCTAAAGCCTAGCACGTACTACGAGTTATCAATACCGCACTTGTCCTTTCACAGCTGACTTCATGTCCAATATGAATCTTACGAGAGCAAAGCTCGCAGATGTATAGTAAAGATAAAATATACCATCATTTAAGCCGTGGTGGCTTAGTGGTGAGCGCATTCGCGTTCCAAACTCAAAGGGCACGAGTACGAATCCTAGCCGGAAAGCAATCGTCATTTAGACAGTTTTCTAACCTAATGTGGTATATTGTTACAACTAGCTTCTGCCCGTGCTACATTTTTCCGGGATAAAAAGAAGTCTATGTGCTATTCCAGACTATATCTTTGTGCCAAATTTCATTCAGATGCGTTTAGCCGTTGTGCCGCGATGGAGCAACAAACACCCAACCAAACTTTCGCATTTATAATACTACTAGTACTACAGATTATCACGTGCTAACAGTGAAGAAGAACACCGCGATGAAATCAGCACAACGAGATGACCGATGTATAAAACCCGCCAATTCACTTAGGACGAGTGTGGCGGGTGTACTGTCCGTTCTACTATAAACGGGAAGTCCGAGCCTAGCCGTGGGACGCTTATAGAATGTTATTTTTACACTAGGATATGCCCGCGATTTCGTCCACGTTTGATTGAAATTCCCACGAGATTTCTAGGACACAGAGTATCGCAGCATTTAAATGTTAAGGTATTATATCATATTTAAAGAATGTAAAGAATCGTCTTAGCGAAAATTGTCTCGGAATAAACTTTTTAATTACAAACCGCTCCCGGGAAAATTCCCGCGGAATTCCCGTGATGATAAAAAAAATCACACCTTTTATTACGTAAAATTTGCTATCGATCAGTAAAAAAAAACACATTGGAATTAGATATTTTTTTATCTAGCCATTTTAAATAATTCCCAGAAAAATTCTCGTGGTAACCCCAGGATAAAAAGGAGTGCAGATTTTAAGTCTAAGAATTAGCTGTCGATCAGCGCAAACCGCGTCGAAATCGTCCCAGTAGTTTTGACGTGAATCCCGAACAAACAGAACGACAAACAGACATGAAATAAAAAAAAATCGCATCGTGTTCTCCATCGTTCATATAGTGTGTTCCAGTTATTTTTAAGTACCTTCAATGTACAGACACGGCATTTTTATAATTTTATAGTTTGATTATCTTTCTATTACAGTTGATAGTGTGTTTGTTATGTCGGACGAATGGGAGAGACAGTGCTTTATACGCGATTCCCGCGGGATTTCTCGCTGGTACTGCTTTCAGAGCGGCTCCTTCGACCCCCATCGCCTTGGCACCGCTAACTTCGACGCTACAGGTAAAACTTCTCTATTAATATTATAAACGCGAAAGTTTGTAAGAATGTATGTTTGTTACTCTTTCACGAAAAAACTACTGAATGCATTTTGATGAAAATTTACAGTAATATAGCTTACACATCAGAATAACACATAGGCTATAATTTATAAAGATATAGTGTGAATTATCCAAAATATAACGATTTTCCATCACCACGCGGGTGAAGCCGCGGGCGCAGCTAGTCATTCATAAACAATAAAAAACTTAAAGTAATAGACAGATTTAAAGGAGACGGATAAACTTTAATACATTATTAGGCCCAGCTTGTAAAAAGATTAGAGTGATTTTAAGATTTATTTTTATTATTTTTTTATAATTTTAGTGGGCTTAGTTACTTTGAATGAGTTAATCTTGTGAGGTAAGTGCTTTCATATTATTAATTAACGAAATTCATGCACATAAATCGATAACTTATTTTATTTGTGACTGTATGTATACGCAGGAACGGAGTAGATCTGAAACGATAGGTTTTGGTATTCATTTGTATAATTCGGTTATTCACAATAATCGTTACGCTGGTATATTTGAACGTATGTAATGAAGTGACAAAGTTAGTACAGTGACATTTTATCTGTCACTGTGAATGTGACGTTTACGTATGTTGAAAATTGTTGTTGTCAATGGCAACTATCTACAAAGCCAAAGGTGTTGGAGCCAGAACTGAAATAGGCGTATTGTGTCTGAATAGTCACCTTGTTATTAAGATTCGTCGTCTTCCAGATAGAATTTAAGGCTGATGTTTTCCATTTTGTAATAGACATCTATCCGTGCAGAAACGGAAAAAGAACACTATTTCCTGCGGCCGGGCGGACTATCGTAAGAGGCGACAAAAACAACCCACAGCCAGGTGGTAGGTTATTTGCCCGATGGGATGGCTAGCACCTCTGGTCTAAAGTATATCACCATAACAACTTTGAGTCGTGTTCCATTAGTGGCCAGGTTCCAATCGCCCTTTAGAGAACGGCCTTACACTGATAGCAAGCACCTTTGGTGTTAAAAATGTCCATTGTCGACGGTTACCTACCACTTTCTGTTTGCTAGCTTCGCAATTAAAACAGTATAGTACGATGATACTTGTGCTGATTAAAAAAAAAAAAATGTAATATCAGTGACTTAGTTGCATCGATATTCATGTCAATAAAGGGTCATTTACACGGAGAAAGTTCCTTGCCTCGAAGATACGATTGTCGAAAATAAGAAAAAAATATGATCATGTAAACTAAACATGCGATATCGTACGTGGATGGGCGATAATCGCCTAGTCATTGAATAATGACGTCTCTGTAAACAAAATTTGAAAGCAAGAATCGTATTTCGAGTTCAGCTAGTCACCAGTGTAGTGTAGTGCACGAGGGCGTTTTAATTATCTCTTAAGAATTAATTAAACGAAAGCGAAAAAAGATGTTGGGTTAAAAAGTGGATAGAAAGAAGAAACACTCGTAACTTCTATAAAGTTCTATGAATGTGATATTGTCAATAGATTCAAATTTATATGATTTTTGTGTCATTTTGAAGAAAAATACCCTACTAACCATCGAGCTTGAATGACAAGTTTTGCATTCAAATCGGTTCAAACTGATTTGTACGATACTAACATGAACTTGAAAAAATGTCATACGAGATCTAGTTTAAACAAGTCAAGAAATCGTAGGCCAATATCTCAATGCGATTTGTGTCGTAGTGTAAACAAAACTCTTGGTGACCCATACCTTACGATTATCCTATGATATATTCCTAGATGAGTTTTGTTGAAAATCGAGTTAATTCGATATTTGTGTTACAATGCACATCTCTATTATACGTTGATATCACTACTCTCTCATGTAAAATGGCTTCCTGGAAAAACTTGTGTTCACGAAAGTATATTAATTAAATAACTCTTAATTGAAGAATTTTTTTCATTGATTTATAACCGATCTCAAACATATGAACTTTTGCTTTTTGGTTGAATGTAAACATTTTTTTTTATAATCGGCAGACAAACACACATATTGTATATCCCCAAATTAAGCAAGATACGCTTGTGTTATGGGTAATATACAACGGACTACTCTAGGGCCGATCCCAGACAATGCACAATGTCAATGCGATTATTGTGTAAAGAGTATCGCCTACGCCTCTCTCCATGTAAATGGCCTTTAAGCGTTATAGTAAATTAATTAATTTTCAGATATTTGGTTCATGGGCATACCAGAAAGGTATGATACCGGAGAGCTTGCCATTGGTTGAACTACTGTACTGCGTGTGCCAGGGTCTATTGTTCCATGCAAGGGTGATGCACGAGGATGTCTGCCCCAGATACATCATAAACCTCATGCACACCGTCACCAGTGCCAAGTGAGTGTTGTCCATTCAGAGTTCTTCACTGGACCTGAAGATTGTTGTTTCGCTGTACAGAGGGTCTAAAGAGGTCGTTTTCGCAGATTCATGTGATGAACATGACAAGTGTCAACGTAAAGTGGAATTTTATGCCATGTCTTACAACTACCAGTATATATAGACACGTGTCGATTCACTGAGCGATTCTCATTTTGATTTCGGCTCTTGGGGCCGGCCCAATTGGAAACGATTAGCTTTGAGCAAGACGTTTTTCGATGAGTGAGAGTACCGATGGCCTACTTGCACCCCCCTTCCTATCAAATCTTCCTTATCCCATCCCCCTATTCCTATCCATCCCTCTTTATCACATCCTAAAGGCTGGCAACGCTTTGGGTTCGCAATTGGTGTTGCAAACGTCTATAGGCAACGATTACCACTTTCCATGACGTGGGTAGTTTGCCAGCTGAGCAATAAAAACAGGAAAAATTAAGTACAATTATTTTGGTATATTACACTTAGAGAATACAATCCCGAGCATGTTTTTCAATCTCGGGATTATGGGACTTTTGCTGCGTGATCCCGGGATTAGACTAGATGATTTCTAAACGGGCTCAAATGAAAAAATACTTAAGTAATTTCTTAAAAAAAATGTTTTTAATATTGTTCCGTAGACAGCACAGAACACAAATTATAACATAATAAAAAAGAAAAAACGCGTGCGTCTCGGGACGCTCGACAGAAGTGATAACTTAAGCTAATCTAAGTTGAACTATTTAATATTGAAATTGTTTAACTTGAGAAAGCTTAGGTTATTACATAAATTTTATGTATATAGCGCGTGGGTAAGAGTGAGAGAGGAGGAGCCTACCTACCGCTGCCGTATGCGTGAGAGAAAGGGAACCCAGACAGACTGGTGCCGTAACGAGTTACGCAACGAAGCGGTTTACAGTCCCATAAGAAGTTATCACATCAAAAAGTCAAAACAAAAAACGTATTTAAATTTCGAAAATACGATCGCAGAAATATCAATGCAATCAATGCATCCAATGTTTGACTTCTCAGCCTGCTTCGTAGTTTATTACCAACAAAAGCAGCAGCTGAAAACGCTCGCTCAGGTTCTACACTGGTTGGAGAAATAGATGAAACATATTATTAGGGCTGCACCTGTATAGTATGTATCGTACGGTACGCCGTACCGATTCAATACCGAATTGAAAAAAATTATGAGTAGAAAGGATAATAAAACACATATTCTGAAAAATAAATGGTGATAGATAAATTTCAAAAACTCGAGATTTAAAAAATATTTTAGTTTTATTTTATTTTTAATAATATGGCTTTTCATCCGGGAATTAAAAAAAAAAAATTTCATCCCTCTTGCTCCCAACATTTGGTAAAAAAATCGCCATGAATTAATTTTTAATTTTACTATTGAAAAAAAAATTAAAACAGGAAAATAGGTTTTCAAAAAATACTTAAGATAAAAAGCTGAAAATTTGGGTGAATTATGTTTATTTGATAACAAAACGATCCATATAGTAAAAGTAGAAATCGGCCTGGGGGCAGTTTTTATTTAGAAACTCTATGTTGCCGAACTGTCACAGACGACTCATTGGGAAGTCCCACAAATTTGAGGTCAAATACAGATAATTGAAGACATACAGATGAAACTGATGCTTTTTCCCTCTAACTACATAGAATTTGTATTAGAATAAAAGAGACGATGTAATACTCTTGGTTTTGATATATAATAAATGTTATGTTTGATGGCAACTTGTGGAATAAAATAATATTAAATTTAGCCCTTGAAGGTTAAAATTAATTAATCGACAGACAAACACATATTGTATATCCCCAAATTAAGCAAGTTACGGTTGTGGTATGGGTAATATACGACGGACTAGACTGGGGCCGATCCCAGCCACCCAGATCATAGTAAATAACGGAGAAAATTCGTTCTGAAATTATTATACCAGGAATTGAATCCGGAACCTTTGCGTTGCAGTGAGCTAGGCCGCTCAACCTCAGAGGCCGTCAAATAAGTGAGAAATCTCTGTTATTGAAAATCACAATGAGGTCCCGACACTTTTGTGTTGAATTACCTTTATTGCTGGGAATTTTCAAAACTAACTGAGATTTGATTTCTTCGATTTTTACCTCTATAATTGGGACTTTGTAGTTCAGTAGCCCGTATAAGTGATACAAGTTATGACATGTCTGTTTTTTTGCCTTTTCCTCCATTGTAGGCTAAAATTGAGATTATTGCTTTTCTTTTCTTTTTACTTTCTTTTATTTTTCTTTTCATGAGGTAGATAAAGGGGGGATAGATATCTTATATATTTTTTTCTTTTTTTCTTTTCAACAACACTTAAAATTATTACATTTTCCTTTTCTTTACTTCTAATACAGTCTTTATATCTATTTATTGTTACAATTACCACGTGCTAACAACGGTGAAGGAAAACATCGTGATGCACACCGAGATAACCGATGAGTCAATACTGTCTGTTCCCCCCTATAATGGGAGGCCCGAGTCCAGCAGTGGGACATTTATGGGCTGATATATATATATATATATATATATATATATATATATATATATATATATATATATATATATCTATATATATATGTATATATATCTATATATATATATGTATATATATCTATATATATGTATATATATCTATATATATATGTATATATATCTATATATATATCTATCTATTATTCTATTTTTATATTTTGTTTCATATGACATGTTTGTTTACAAACTGTCAAACTGTTTAGTACCTTCCACTATATTAACATTTCCACCTCCTACATTAAACTAGCGGTTCCGGCAAATGTTGTCCTGCCCTGAAAAAATAAAAATCTAGAACCCGATTCCAGCGCCACCTACCGAGTCTAATTGTGCATCAAACCATCCCCGGACCCACGCAAACAGTAATTTTTTACACCTTGCGTTACATTATTGAAGTTTTAGTAGGGGCCCCTAATTTTTTCTATTAATAAATATAGCCTATATTAATCTGGGATAATCTAGCATTCTAATGGTGAAAGAATTTTTGAAATTGACCCAGTAGTTTTTGAGTTTATTCATTACAAACATACAAAATACAAATCATTCTTCTTTATAATATTAGTATAGATTGGTACATTTCGACCTCTCATAGTGGGACTCTATAAATAAGATAACTATCATATTAACCTGCCTATTTGGGAGATTGGGTAAAAAATATAGGTCCCTTCAGATCCCAGTAATACAGGCTTCACTGTAAATTAAAAATTTGTTAATATTGGACTATATTTTTTGCAGGGCCGATGAAATCCAGTCGGCGTTCATTCAGAAAATGCTGCGATCACTATGAAGAACACCTTAGTATAATGTGACAAACATACATACCATAGTTTAATTGAGTTATTTATTTCTTTGTTATAGAGGCGACTGTGATGGTTTTTTTTTAAGATACAGGTTATTTATCAATGCAGGTTATAAATGAGATGAAAATGATTGTTGCAAGAGATTTGAGAATTGAATTTTGCGTTATTGTTAGTAATATAGTAGAAGAATACTAAGAATGACAACACCAGAACTTTAGTATTGCCTTGATGGTTAGTTTCAACTTAGTTCGCTAGATTCTCATATGTATATCGATTCATCATAATTCATGACTTTGCATCAAAAGTCTAATTTTAACAATATTGGGAAATTAAAAAAGCAATCAAAAATTATTTGTTATACTACTATGTTTAAAAAACATGTATCGCTACACATTTTAGTAAAGCTTTGAAACCATACCAACCAACCAACCAAGTTCTTTTTTGATTCTTGGTTAATGGTCAGTGTTGCATCGAAATTATTATTGGATTTATGTAAAGCTATATATTTCTGCCTTCTAGCAACTTTGTATAAACAAAACCATAAGAAACTGCTGGGCAACATGCTATTAAAATCCCAACGAGTGGAGCAAATTCTCTTATAGTACTTTCCTTAATATTCAAAAAATGTTTAACTAAGGCTATAACAATTTGTTTTTTATTTGTTATTGATAACATCAAAGACTTGGTGTTAATAATAAAGCCCAAATATTTAATAACTTGGAAGGGAGTAAGAGTACTTACTCTTTTCTTTGTTAACGACAAAACCAAGACACTCTAAAACTCTTATAGTTGTTTGACAATTTTTCAAACACTCACTATAAATAGATCCCATACAAATATCATCTAGATAAATTACTGATTTATATCCCTTACTACGGAGAAAGGGCATTTCTGGCATCAATATTTTTGTGAAAGCTAAATGTGCAGTGCATAGACCAAATGGCATACAATAAAATTCATATAGTATACCTTGAAAGTTAAACCTTAGATATTTTCTATTATTTATTAAATAGTGAGTTCGACACCGCGCGAAAATAGTGAATGACATATAAGTATAGTGTTGCCATGGTGTGGTTTTTTTTTGTCGCATTCGCTTTTTTCTAAATCACGCGATAACACAATGCGATGATTGTGAAACTACTAGTGATTATATAAAGATAGTCTCAGACTAAGCATTTCATATAATTGATTAGTTTGGTCTATTTAATAAATCATTCTATTAAATATGTTTTAATAGAATGATTGATTAAGTAATTTGATCAAAAACGATTGTAGCATAACTTGTGGCGCCTTCTGCTCGACACTAGAAATGTGTAGTAGAAATATAAATATGAGTGTTATTTTTTACGTGATTGCTGTTCCTAGTATTCTTCCATGCTTTCAAGCACATTATCCTTCAAAGATTCAGTACATTTATTCCAAATTCATTGAATATTTAATTTTTTAGACGTTTTATACTAAGGTACGCATCTAGTTCAATCTAAGCTAAATCAAAACTATGTTCTTGTATTACAATAAAAGTGGGTCACTTTCTGTATTATAATTTTTTTATTTTTATTTAATGCAATACAATGCAAGAAAACTTAACTTATTCGTATTATATTCTACTCATAGTCCCTCAATACTATAAGTAGAATACTGAACCCAGATCACCGTCTTCTATGGGTAAGGTGCCCAGAAGGCTGGCTACATTTCCTCGCTGGATCGCCATACTGATCCGTTGGCCGAGGTAAGCACCAGCCCTCTGATCAGCTGAAGAGTCAATGAGTCGTTTCGATAAATTTTGGTAGAGGCTCATGGCCTCAGGACCCCACAGTCCAAGCGTCTCGACAGCAAACGGCACAAATATATAACTCTTCAGTGAGAGTTGGGTTGCATACTTGCGCCGCTTGAGTGATTCGGCTGTTTCCGCCGCTGTACCGGCTGATCTAGACGTGTTTGGTAAATGGGATGCGGCCAACGTGTCTACGCAAGTCGCAACCCACACCAAAGGCTTGCCACGTTGCCAATCGTACTGTATTATAATGATTTATGTTCATAAAGTTTTCCTGAAATAACTTGAATGAACGTATGAATTGAATTGTGAACAAATATAATTTTTACTTTATGCGAATATTTATATTAAATTGTGGGTTAGTAGCTAGTTGATTTATTTGTCATATAATTTTTTAGTGATAGTTTAAAAGAGGCATTCTGTACTTCATAAACAATTAGTCTTACATACAGGTATATTTTACAAAATATGTCAAATACAAACTAATAGCCAAGTGACTCATTCACATATCGACGATTCGTCTTTGTTTTTAGATCGAGAAAATTACGATTCGTTTTTATTTTTAAAAATGCATTTGATTTTTCTTCACCGTGTTTTACACGCTCATGAATCGTGATAAATGACATATACATTAAGAAAATACGAATCCGTAATGATGAATCATTATGACAAATCGCCTTGTAACCACTTGGAAAGTTATTCGTTTTAGTTCGGATCAATTTTTTTATACGATTTGTATTTTATTTTGACTTTATGAATAACGATTCGATTCATGAATTTGAATTTTCGTTATTTATCACGAATCGTTGTAAACCGTTTTGACGAATTTAGTTAAATTATAATTCGATTTATAGTATGAATGAACGAATCGTCAATGACAGATGCATGTTATGCATGCACGCTTATATCTAAGGTATCTAGCTAATTAGAAAATTGGCTCAATCTTGAAAACCTCGTTGGGGCGTTACACTAGTTATAAATTATATAAAAAAAATAGTATCACAAGTTATTTGTATTATTTAGGTTTGGGTTGTAATTTGTAATTGATTTTATTGTATAATGTTGTAATTGTATTGAAGAGAAATCGATACATATAAACAACATGAAGTTACCACAAAATTCTCTATCAATGTTATTGATGAACCATAAATAATAGATAGAGAAAATGTTAATGTACTATATATATAATTATAGATTAGCCTTCGAAAAAAGCATTTAAGATTTTTAATATAGATAACATTTAGTATGTAATTTATTGTTGACTAGACAGTCACGGAAATCGGTAGTAAAAACCGTAGATAAGTCTATTGAACATAAACCCCCTCGTTCATAATAGTTATAAGAGGTTTATAGACTCGTTAAGATGAGGATTATTCATTATTATTTTTTAATCGTGCGGTGAAAGGTTAGAGCTGTTTTAAGCGATATTTGGAAAACATGTCGAAAGAAAGCAATGATTTCAAATGACTAAAAATATAACGCACAGTTAATAAACTTTGTACTAAAACTACATTTTAAAGGTTTTAAGCGGTATTTTATTTGATTTTTATTCGACGTTAAAAAGTAATTTAATAAAATGCCACGCATAAAACCGTTAAAACGTAGTTTTATTATTAAGTGTACTAGTCGCGAAAATTTAAGAAAATACTAACTTTGTACTATGCCTGAAAAAGGACATCCATACTTTTTTTTTATTGGACACCACCGTTTTTTATATTTTCTTAAGTTTCAGACATTAAGATTAAAAAAGTCCAAATGTTAAGTCTCTTACAAAATGTCGCTTAAAAAATAGTCTTTCACCCATCAATATGATGATTGATTTTTGCTTAGGAATAACGGTGTTTGGTGACTTTTTAGTGAAGCTATAAACATTGTATAACAATTATGAATAAGGGACTTTTAATGTACGGAAATCACTAAGAGGGCCTATGAGAAATATCTATATCTATTAGAGTATAGTTAAATTGTTTTTTTGTATACTTAAATTGGAACAAGATTATTTTTTAACTCGATAAAGTTAGATACATAAAGAACAGTTATGCATTCGAAAAATCTTATTATTTTGACTAAATATTTTACCAAGTTTCGATTATTGCGAATTTGAAAGCCACACGTAAATATTTTGCTCTATAACCTCTCATCGATCCAAATCATGGATCGATGCGAGGTTATAGAACAAAATATACTATATTATTCAATTCAAGAGAAATAAAAATATAAATTTTTTTGTATTATAATTATTGCTTGCATGAAACGTTTCATGCATATTGTAATTTCTGTAAAAGGCCTCTACCAGCAAAACTTACGTGCGTTCTTGAACTTCGTACACGTCATTGTGTAGAACATAGTTATAAGAGATCATACCCATACTACGTGAACAAGACCTTCCATCCCCCTATAGTTTTTACGTAGTAATTCATAAATATGGTTTTAAATCATTTTTGGCAAATTAAGTTCGAAAATAATAATTTGGCTCCTATTTGTCTTAAAGCCGTTTAAAAAGCGCAGAGGCTTCGCGCTATGTTTGAATATAGCTCGCAAAAGCGCGAGATTTCTGTAGAGAATAATGATTATGTGACGAAATACCTCTCCCCCCTCCCTCCGTAAGGTGCAATAAACGTTAACATTCGACAGGACCTGCGCAATCTGACGGAAAAACTTCACTCGAAGCGCATTTAAGTTTTGCGCGTACAGTAAGTGATTAATTTGTGTGCACAATAAGTTATTATACTGGATTTCTTTATGTCACTGTACATTTTGTTCTTACCATTGACAGAAAATTGATATTAATTTTAATGGAATTTATGTCAAAATTTAACCAGTATATGAATGCAATGAATGGATAGTAATATTATAAACTTGGCAATACACAATACCATATCAACATTTTAAAATAATTATTCAAGTCTAATTTACAATAAGGATGCGGACACAAGCTGCAATAATTACTGTTTTCATTATTTACATGTATATAAGAAAGATATTAATCTATAGTTAATATATAAAGCTGAAGACTTTGTTTGCTTGAACGGCTAATCTCAGGAAGTGCTGGTCTGATTTGAAAAAAAATTCAGTCTTAGATAGCCCATTTATCGAGAAAGGCTATATATCATCATGTTAAGACCAATAGGAGCGGAGCACCAATGAAGAATGTTTCAAAATCGGGGGATTTTTTAACTTACCTTTTTTTAACTATTCCACGCGGGCAGAAGCTAGTATCTTATAATTTTTATTTCAAAATATTATTAAACAGTAATGATTGCGCTATTTGCCTCATTTTACTTGTACATACTTATGACGCCATAAGTATTATATTAGGTTGGGGAAAAAGTTTCTTCGCATTTTATATAAAAATTCAAAAGGGTTTTTTATAAAGTTTATTTACATTTGACTAAAGTATGTAGATGCCATTTTGTTGGATAACGTTTTGCCATCTTGTAGGTAGGGACGTGATCCCATTGCTATAAAAATTTTGGGGCGTCTGATCAAAAAACTGCGACAAGTGGTTTTGGCAATCCTCTCGTGATGTTAACCTGACACTGCCTAAGGAATTCTGCAGAGACCGAAACAGGTGAAAATCTGAAGGTGCAAGGTCAGGACTATACGGCGGATGCATTAACACCTCCAAGCCAAACTCTCGTAATTTTTGCTGAGTGGCTAAAGATGTGTGAGGTCTAGCGTTATCATGGTAAAAAACCACACCCCTTCTGTTGATTAATTCCACCGCTTTCTCTCAACTTTTTGCTTTAATCTCATCAGTTGTTCGCAGTACAGTTCAGAATCGATGGTCCTACCTGGCGATAACAACTCATAATGAATAATGCCCTTCCAGTCCCACCATACACACAGCATCACGAGTTAACCCGGGTTTCGCCACAGTCTGTGAAGCCTAACCAGCCCTTGAACACGATCTTTTTCGCACGTTCTTGTCCGTACGTCACGTTTCATCACCAGTTATCAGCTTCTTCAAAAATGGTTCGTTTTCATTACGTCGTAATAAAGAATTGCAAATGAGTACACGGCTCATTAGGTTTCTTTCAGTGAGCTCATGAGGCACCCAAATATCGAGCTTTTTTGTGTACCCAGCTTTTTTTTAAATGCGTCAAAACCGTTTTGTGGTCAATTCCCAGTTCTCCAGCTACATCGCAACTACAAATATGCCGATCTTGCTCCACTTTTTCAAAAATGGCATCAATTTTGTCCGTAACAGGGCGACCACAGCGACGTGCATCTTTGATATCAAAATTTCCGGATTGAAAACGCTTAAACCAAATTTACGCTACTGTCACAGATACTGCATTAGGTCCATAAACATCACAAATTTTTTCCGCGGCTTGTGTTGCATTTTTACCTTTTTTTGTAGTAAAATTTTAAAATGTATCGAATTTCTTCATTAGATCACTCATTTTAACAATAAGAAAAACAGATGAAATCACACATTTTCCTAATTTGAATTTGGAATTGTCTTCTTTAAAATTAAAACTTTTTAGTGATACTATAACCAGCCAGATACAAATGGTATAGCCAAAGAGATCTTATTACAAGTTCATACATACTATATGCGAAAAGACTTTTTCCCCAACCTATTATGTACGCTCATACAAAATCTATTGGACTGCAGGATTTTTAAAGGTGGCAAAAAGTATCTAAGTAATTTCTCGGTTAATTTGACTGTCCGATTCCCTATTGCCATAAAAGCAAGTTGACATGCAAGTAGCAAGTTAAGCCCATAAGTTATCATTGTTTGGACAGAACCCAGCTGGTTAAGTAAAAAGTTGTTAATTAATGGCCGGTTCCTATATCTTACTATCCATTCACTTGCCTTACTATCGGTTGAATTTTGGCATTACTTGTATGGAGCTTATGTCAAATTTTAACCGATGGTAAGGCAAATGAACGGTCGGTAAGATATAGGACCGGTTGTATGTAGATGCCAAACAATGATATTGGCTAACTGGCCATTTTGCAAGTAACTCGTTTCTTAACTAATGTAAATCAAGCTTAAGAGGCAACTTATAGGTTATTATTATTTATAAATGTGTACAGAGCATTAGCGAAAGCCTTCTAAAGTCTGTTTCGGTCGCAATAATTATCTTAGGGCCGATTTTTCCGTAGTCGTAAATAACTGCCTAAGGAATAAAGTTATTGGACTATTTATCTGTCTAATAAATGCTAGACTGGATTTTTCAATTGATATTTAATTGACGAATACTGTGGCAATGTGACAGTAGCGAGACATTGTCCTGTCCCACTCGTGCTATGGATGTGGACATGAATGAACAAGAGGTCAGGTGATATGATTGACAGCTTAAAAAGTAATTATGACATTGGTATGCACAAAGTAGGAAACAAAACTATTATAGTAGGAATAAATATGTTGTATTAATAATTCAAATATATTATATAAAATATCATTCACAAGTACACATATTTATGAACACCAAATAAACACAATGCTCGATTTATAATTGTTATATTTTTGTAATAAATTGTTTTATATGACAAATGTGTTTTATTTTATAATCTGTTGGTCATTTGATATTGATGTTCATTTAACTGAATTACCTTGGCATGTAGATTATGTGAAATTCATTCGATATTAAGACGATATTTCGAGTAATAAAAGAGGTAACTATTGTGTTTATGATAAAGTTCTTTGGTCTTCTGTTTTCTTGTCACGGTTAGTAATGTTTTTGGTCAATTTTCTGCCTTGCACTTTTGTCCTAAAAACCACAATATAGAAATATAAAAATAAAAGACTTGCCAACCCCACATAATTGGGAGAAAGTGAAAAAAAAGAGAGCAGTTTGATTGACTTTTTTATTGTGTACAAATTAAAGGGTCTGTTAACAAGCGACTGTTTTGACGTTGTTGCTGTAATGCCATAGGCACAACCAAGGATCTTTATTATTATCATGGAAATGTTTTCCTCTATGTTATGATCCTTGGGCACAACTGATTTGTGATGGTACACGAAAAGACGTATGTGCGTATAATACGCCGCGTTTGGAGGCGCGGTGAACTCACAGAATATGCCAAAATCAATTACAATGTGTTTTTTACGTTCATGTATTCGCTAGATGTGGAAATTTATAAAAAAATAGTGATAGTACAGTCTCGTGCATACTTTATAGGTCGCTTTTAGTTATTAATAGGTGGCTGTAAGATAGACCTTTTTTTTAAATCACGCATTGCGTAGCTATTGTTAATATAGAAAGAGCGGGGCAAGCGCGTCTACATGAGTAAACTTTTTTCACGAGTCTATTTTACAATCCTTACTATAAACAGAACCTAATTGGTTTCTAAGTTATTGATCTAAGTATTTTCAGTCGACTTCTTCAACCCTCGGACCACCAGGACTATCAGGTCTTGCAGCACTAGGACTACCCCCCGCACCATGGAGTTTCAACATAGAAGCTTGGCAAACTTTCTGGGCGTCCTTCAGATGTCGCTCTAGTTCAGACTTAGAAGCATCTGGGTTTGCCTCCAACCATTTTAGTTGGTTTTCGCACTCAGCCCGTACAGCGCTCTTTTCTTCATCCGTAAGCCTGTTGCCCGCGATTTCAACTGCCTGGGGGATATTAAGCCGATAGGTATTAGACGGTTCATATTTGTCTTTGAATTGGGTTGATCCGTCTAAGTATTATTTATAAGTTCAAAGATTGTAAATTCAAAAACAGTATAATCGACAGGGGAAAGGCTATTTTTTTTTAAAAGATATATTGAAATTATGTCAGCGGGGAAGTTGAAAATTTCAAATGACCAAAAATTGCATTATTAGTCAACTACGTAGATACCATTTTAGAAAAAGAAAACATCTCTCTATAGATTTTAAATAAAAGCTAGGTTTTTCTTAGTTTTAAGAAACTAAGATGAAACAATAGTATGAAAAAACTCATTATGTTTAGTTTGGGATGTTCTTTTAACGCAACTAGTTTTACA
Organism: Dendrolimus houi; assembly: GCA_039645545.1. Lineage (NCBI taxonomy): Eukaryota > Metazoa > Arthropoda > Insecta > Lepidoptera > Lasiocampidae > Dendrolimus > Dendrolimus houi. Next base: position 5,509,240 of record CM077125.1, read on the forward strand.
TGTTGCTTATAACAACACTAAATTCGCCCTTTTGGATAACACCTGTTAATATAGGCGAGTTTTATGTTGGTGTACTACAAATGTAATATATACAGTGAGTTTACCTTTAATATTTTATTAAAGGTTTAATTAATGATAAATCAAGTATTCGATATTTTCGTATGAGGTGCATCGAATAAGCAATTAAAGAGGAATGTTGGCAGTTGAGTTGTTTAAATTGTTTCACAAAATGTTGCTTGAAGCAAGTCTCATTTTATCCCTCGATATGTTTCTAGTACCATAGGAAAAAAGACCAGGGCTGATATTCGTCCGGTCATAGTTGTTCAGATGACAGCGATCTGATATAGGCCACCAGAAACTGAACATAAATCACGGTATACTCACAGTTTTGCATCCAAACAAATAACTCTCTAACTGATTTCTGGTTTCTATCCTCTTTCTCACAGCTTCATCTTCAGCTTTGAATTTTTCTGCATCGTTTAGCATTTTCTCAATATCTTTCTTAGTGAGACGACCTTTGTCGTTAGAAATAGTTATGCGTTCGGAGTGACCAGTGCTTCTGTCTTGAGCACTCACGTTTAGAATCCCATTAGCGTCAATGTCAAATGTTACCTGTAATATAACGTTTATGGAGTAGGTATTCTATACAAATAAGAGATTTGGAAACATTCCACTTAATTGAAACGAGAATAATGGGATGAGTGTTTAGTATGAGAATGGAGGAATGAAAACCGGGTTGTTGAAAACCCGTACATCGGTGGCTTATAAACCTTACAGCTATGAATAGTAAATGGAGAGAAAGAAGATTAGGGCAGTATGGCATTAGCGTTCTGTGTTATTTTAAAGAGAGGTTCAAAACAATATTAGAAAATGTGTCAGATGTAACATACATGATTACCTGCTTAATGTAACGAATTAGAACGTTTAAATGGAAAAGATTGAACAAAGAACAGACTTTGCTCTGAGATCAAAACATAAGTAACTGTCACAAAAATAAAAATTGAGAACCGTACTTCAATTTGTGGAACACCTCTTGGTGCTGGAGGTATACCGGATAGATTAAAAGTTCCTAGTAGATTGTTGTCGCTTGTCATCGCTCGCTCTCCTTCATAGATCTGAAACATATATAATATGATGCATTTGTATATAATTTCATAAAAATATACAGTTACAAGAACGTAATTTTAATATAATTTAAAAAATATTGATTCTAACTTGTATCGTGACAGCGGGCTGATTGTCTGCGTATGTAGTGAAGATCTGTTTTTGAGCTATTGGTATTCTCGTATTTCTCTCGACTAAACGAGTCATTACTCCTTCAGCTGTTTCTATACCAAGTGACAGGGGAGTTACGTCCACCAAAGTACCAAAAAAAAACGTACATCTTGAATACGAGTGTCTTTGGAACCAGTGAGAATGGCTGCTTGGACGGCAGCTCCATAAGCCACCGCTTCGTCTGGATTAATGGATAAATTAAGCGACTTTCCACTGAAAAACTCCTAAGTAAAAAGAGAGTTTTATATTTTATTTTTATAAGTATTTGAGGAATAAAAGTATATAAGGAAATAATAAAGTCTGTTAATGATATTAATTTACCTGTAGTAGTCTCTGTATCTTTGGAATTCTGGTAGAACCTCCAACCATTACAACGTCATGTATCTCTCTAGTGTCTAAACCGGCATCTTTTAAAGCTCTTTCCACTGGACCTATAGTCTGCCGAAACAGATCTGAACATAATTCTTCAAAACGAGCTCTAGAGGTTTTTGAGTAGAAATCTATACCTTCGTGTAATGCATCAATCTCTATACTAGCTTCAGTGCTGGATGACAAAGTTCTTTTAGCTCGCTCACATGCCGTACGAAGTCGTCTTACAGCTTTGGGATTATCTTTTATATTTTTTTTGAATTTTGTTTCAAATTCTTGGCTAAAGTGATCAACCATACGACAGTCAAAATCTTCACCGCCTAGATGTGTATCACCTGCTGTAGATCTTACTTCAAATAATGATCCTTCTGCGATTGTGAGAATTGAAACATCGAATGTGCCACCTCCCAAATCAAAAATTAGAACATTTTTGTCACCTGTCAAGTTTTTGTCAAGACCATATGCTAGAGCAGCTGCCGTGGGTTCATTAATAATTCTGAGTACATTTAGTGCGGCAATTGCACCAGCGTCTTTTGTTGCTTGTCTTTGAGAATCATTAAAGTAAGCAGGCACAGTAATAACAGCATCTTTGACAGTTCCCCCAAGATATGTCTCAGCGATCTCTTTCATCTTTGTTAAAACCATGGAAGAAATTTCTTCAGGGGAAAACCCTCTCTTTTCACCTTTGTATTCGACAATAATTTTAGGTTTTCCACCATCTGAAATTACTAGGAACGGCCAATGCTTAATATCTTGTTGAACTTTTGGATCATCGAATTTGCGGCCGATAAGACGTTTTGCATCAAAAACTGTGTGTTTGGGATTCATTGCCACCTGTATTATAAAAATGATACTGTATTGAAACTTAAAATCGAAAACAAGATATTTTAAATTGAAAATATCTATTTAAGTTCCAATTAAAGTTCAAGTAAAACATTAATATACATTTTAAATTCATGGGATTTCATATTCTAAGAAGGTATTGCGCATTACGGTAATAGCCACTGTAGTATACCTAAAAAAACCTATAAAGCCATATCCTACCTTTAATATCTACAGACAAACACAATGTAGGAGTGAGCAATTAATTATAATAGGTCGGGGAAAAAGTCTTTTTGCATATAATATGTATGAACTTGTAATAAGGTCTCTTGGGCTATATCATTTGTGCCTGGCTGGTTTTGGTATCATTAAAAAGTTTTAATTTTAAAGAAGACAATTCCAAATTCGGATTGGAAAAATGTGTGATTTTCATTTGTGTTTCTTATTGTTAAAATGAGTGAATCTAATGAAGAAATTCGATACAATTTATAAATTTTACTGCAAAAAAAGGTAAAAATGCAACACAAGCCGCGAAAAAAATTTGTGATGTTTATGGACCTAATGCAGTATCTGTGAGAGTAGCGCAAATTTAGTTTAAGTGTTTTCAATCCGGAAATTTTTATATCAAAGATGCACGTCGCTCTGGTCGCCCTGTTACGGACAAAATTGATGCCATTTTTGAAAAAGTGCAGCAAGATCGGCATATTAGTAGTTACGATGTAGCTGGAGAACTGGGAATTGACCACAAAACGGTTTTGGCCCATTTGAAAAAAGCTGGGTACACAAAAAAGCTCGATATTTGGGTGCCTCATGAGCTCACTGAAAGAAACCTAATGAACCGTGTACTCTTTTGTGATTCTTTATTACGACGTAATGAAACCGAACCATTTTTGAAGAAGCTGATAACTGGTGATGAAAAGTGGATCACGTAAGACAAGAACGTGCGAAAAAAATCGTGGTCAAAGGCCGGTCAGGCTTCACAGACTGGCAAAACCCGGGTTAACTCGCAACAAGGTGATGCTGTGTGTATGGTGGGGTTGGAAGGGCATTATTCATTACGAGCTGTTACCGCCAGGCAGGATCATCGATTCTGAACTGTACTGCGAACAACTGATGAGATTAAAGCAAAAAGTTGAGAGAAAGCGGCCGGAATTAATCAACAGAAGGGGTGTGGTTTTTTACCATGATAACGCTAGACCTCACACATCTTTAGCCACTCAGCAAAAATTACGAGTTTGGCTGGGAGGTGTTAATGCATCCGCCGTATAGTCTGTGACCTTGCACCTTCAGATTTTCACCTGTTTCGGTCTCTGCAGAATTCCTTAGGCAGTGTCAGGTTAACATCACGAGAGGACTGCCAAAACCACTTGTCGCAGTTTTTTGATCAGAAGCCCCAAACTTTTTATAGCAATGCGATCACGTCCCTACCTACAAGATGGCAAAAAGTTATCCAACAAAATGGCACCTACATACTTTAGTCAAATGTAAATAAACTTTATAAAAAAACTTTTAGAATTTTTATATAAAATGCGAAGAAATTTTTTCCCCAACCTAAGATTATACGCATGGCAAATTTTAATTGCGTTCTCTGCTTCTATTCATTACTAACTCTCTATATTGTTTGTGTATTAAATTTTAGGTGACCGACAAAAATGTTCAAACAACAAGCAATTTCCCTTCAAAACTTTGTACGTAAAATTACAAATTTATGTGCTATCTACATTAGTTAAGAATATCCTATTAGTTAGGTTGCCTGGAAGAGATAGCTGACCGTCTATTGTTTTGCCTAAAAATATTATAACTAATTTGGTGAGCAATAAGGTGTTATCTATATATCAGATAGGTAATGACGTGAAACCAAATAATGAAATAAACTCATTTCCATGTTAAGATTTCATGTATAAATTACTCACAAACATCTCGTAGAACAGCAGTAAATGTGTTGCGCACATATTTATGTAAAAGTAGGAGCTATAGATTAATATATTATACAGTGAGGGTCAGTGCTGGATTTACATATAGGCCAGGACCTAGGGCGGCATCATTTTAGGGGCGGTAAAATCTTCGGGACGCCAAATTTTAAAGGCGAAAAATGTAAGGAATCCTTTATCAATCAAATTCAAATATTGATTTGAATTAGTTTGATTATGAATAAATAGACCGAAGACTGGACACATGGCATTACATAAGGGTTCCGTTTCTGCTAAAATGTCAACATAACCCTAAAAATTGCAGTATTTCAAATGACGCCTAGGGCAGCGGCCAACCTAATTCCACCACTGGTGAGGGCTTTGGAATCTTTATCTCTTAGATGTATAAAAGTACTTCTTGGGGCGTTTTTGGGGAGCTTGGGAATGAATCGACTGTCATATAGATTTATGTGATTGTGCGTGCTATTATGCGAGCCTGAGGTTCCACTATCCAGTAGCCATTCGTATTCAAGATTACAAAATTAGCGCGAGTACGACTGCAGATGTACTTAGCTATAATAATATTTTTTAGTTACCTACTCTTTTTTTTACAATAAACAAAGGAAACAATAAAGAGCCATCCACAAATTACGTCACACGTTTTTCATGATTTTTTGATCCCTCCCCCGTCCTTGTCACAGCGGTCACATTCTTGAGAATCCCCCTCCCTAGTGTGACATCACATATTTTGCAATTTTACACCAATAAAGTATTAAAATAAAACAGTATTTCCTTAATTAGCTAAAATATATTAGATTTTAAAACGTGACATCACGAAATGTAGGAAAATTGTTCCTATAACACTATTTTATAAATATATCTATAAGCTTTATAAAGCTAACGAATTGAAGGCAAGTTCATTGATCTAAAAGGAATGCTAGCATAAGCATAAATCTCAAGAAAGATTATCTCAAAGTATCTCATTATTTGTAAAACGGCCTTAATTACGACATAACTTTGGTGTCGAGTTAAATATCCTTAACAGCTTTCTACGGCTCGTTAGGGAGATCTCATAAAACATTTTTTATTCATTTTGACTCGATTATTCTGTTATGATCTTAAGGAGGTAAACGACCATAACGAGTGTTTTTATGCTTTGGGAATACGATTTTAATTTGAATATATACTGACAATTAATAGTGTTTATATGTTTGCCAGTGATTTTAAAATTTAAGTCAAATTATAAATATGAACTTCTAATTATAGGAGGCTTATCGTAAGTGATCGTTCTTAGCATTTGTGTCTGTTTGTCTCAAAGTTTGCTTCAAACAGACTGACTCAACGGATTTCAATATAAAAAAATGGAGATTAACACACGTAGGTATTTAATTTTAAAATTTTGTATGTGTTATTATACATTTTGATATCTATTTTCTATTTTGCCAGGTGGTAGGCAAAATAGATAATAGATAGGCAAGGTAGGGTGTTTACCCGTCTGGATGGCTACCACCCCTGGTCTAGAGTATGCCTCCATAACACCCTTGAGTTGTATTCCGATATTAGTCGCTAGGTTCCACTATCCTTTAAGAGGGCAGCAGCGTATTTGTAGCATCTTTGGTGGTTGAAATGTCCATAGGCGATGGTAACCGCTTTCAATCATGTGGGCCGTCTGCCTGTCTGCTGAACTCGTGCAATAAAAAAAGATCTGACAGGAATCAGAAAACATTATAAATTGTATTTTTTTAAATACCGCGCAATCAGTGCACTGTAATATCATAAATGCGAAAGTAACTATGCCTCTCTTTTATGCTTTCACGGAAAAGTCGTCGTGCCAATTTTATTGAAATTTAGTAAATATGTAGCTCAATATCGAGATTGGATGTAGGATAGTTATTATCCCAGAAAATGTGATAGCTTTAGTAATTATTTAATAACATGCAATTTTTTGTGCTGGACAATTTGATAGCTTCCGCGGGATACAGATGGGCAAAGCTGAGGGAAAACCTTAGTCGTCAATAAAAACTCTGTGTCGTTAAAAATTCAAGAGCTTTGAAAGCATCAACTGAAATTGGATTTTACAGTAATTTAACGATCCTAAAGTGTCTTATTGCAATATTAAATTCTAGTGATTATAATATAAGAAACATCTCTTGGACCCGTAGTTCGTTTCAAAGCTGTACCAGTTCAAGGTAAAGTTTCATGGTGGTTTTCAATCAGAGCCACATATTATATTAAATATGTATGGTCGATATACCCAGTATAAACAGTGAAATCTTTTTCATTTTGTGTTTTTCTACGGCATTCCTTTAGATTGGATAATATCTACAATTATTTCAACATTATCATGTACGTATAACGTATGTTGTCATGGCTACTAATAAATAATAAGTTCAAATGTCAAAAAATGATTTGTTAATAGCTTGGCATTGTTTTTAGTATTCCAAATGCCTAATACCAATAGCCCGGTACCTTTTGTTCTCATTTCCTACAATAGTTCTACACTGACCGGGACATGTCCTGGGGTGCAAATTTATGTGGTGTAGAGAGCGATAATCGTCAATAATAATAATCGGCTGACAAAGACATACATTGTATGTTAAGGAAGGTACGCTTGTGTTATGGGTAATATAGAACGGACTACTCTGGCCAATCCCGATCACCCAGACCATAGCAATGAAAGAAAAAAAAACCGTTTTCGAAATTTAACACACAAGGAATCGAACTCGGAGTTTCTGTTTTGCAGTAAGTTAAGCCGACAAAGGCTTAACCCGCTCAACCACAGAGGCCGATAACAAATGATAAGATCTTGTTTACCTGATTTTTAGCAGAATCCCCAATAAGCCGTTCGGTGTCCGTGAAAGCGACATATGATGGGGTAGTCCTGTTCCCTTGTTCGTTAATAAGCCGTCGTCCCAAGTGTCCGTTTGAAAGACTGACATATGATGGGGGTAGTCCTGTTCTCCATAGCACGTTTGGGATCGATCTATTATCACAGACAGGACTTTGTTGCCAGCAAGCCTGACAATCGATCTCCACCTTACCATGCTGGAATATTAACGAAATACAGCCACGCACGAGATTACTGACATGTGGCATATGGAGTCAACGATCGTCCCTGTTAACGGTCTATCCTCGACCGACTGGCACTCGGTAAATGGGTGAAGGGCCAGATACAGAAGGCGGTTGTTTGTTCCTGTCTTTGGAGCCTTAACCACCGGTAGACTGGAGGACGTCATCTTTATAATATGTGTTTATTTTTATATATAAATTATTAAAAAACATAATAATAAATATGTATGTGAATAATAATAATAATTATTAAAATATTGCTAACGCATAAAAACACTTGGGCTTTCATTCTTTCCGCCAGATTTCGGTAAAAAGGGCCGATTCAAGAAATGCTCGTTTGACGTCGACAAGAAATACATCAGAGGTATCTTGTTATAAGAGAGGCCGATGACCGCAGAAAGTGCAGAAGAAAAATAAAAAACTGATCCCAGTCTCCAGAGCTAAAGAACAAGATGCAACCAGATTTAGTAGCAAGATTGATAATGATACACTTTAATGATGTGTTACTTCATGTATGTATGTCGTGTCAGCCAGTAGACAAGTCCATTAACTTCTTAAATAATGTTAATTTCTATCACAATTATACATACATACTATATAATTGGATAGATGACACATTTTAGAATCAATTTTAAAACAATGATTATAAATACAAGCGGACGTTATAATACCATAGAAAGATATCATATTAAAAATAATTATAATTACAATAATTAATAGGTTATTTGACTACTTAAGACGTCATAGTTTACTATACTCGTACAAAATCTAGAAAGCTTCGGCATTCTGTAACATGATAAGAAGTATCCCAATTGTTTTAACTGTCAACTACTCTATTACCAATATACAGCGATTTTGTTTGATGTAAGGTTTCTTCGTTCCTTCTTTTTATTACTGTATCCTAAACACTTACTATAGCCTCATCACCTTATCTCATTCTCTATAGAACAATTCTTGAAACTTTTGCATCACATATTTCGTTCGTGGCCAACCACCGTCCCTGGCTATAAATAGAACTATATCACCTACTTATTTAACTTTAGAAACATAGAATCTAGTATATTCTATTTACAAAAAAGCCAAACCCACCGTCTGGTCTGATATTTCCACCGCAACTGTTCTGTTAGTCTTGATTACGTGAGCGCTGTATAGTCTAGCAGCGTACCATCACGACAATATACCGTAAAGTACAATTGTATCTGAGTTATTCAGTGGTTATCATTCTAAGGTCACGCATGATAGAAATACGAGCACCTGGCAGAATTTTATTTTACAGTGTATTTCATTCTTAGAAGTTAGTACGTTTTAATTATGACAATTATGTTAAATCAGGAAAACTGCCTAAACGATTTACTCTTTCTAGTTTGAATTTCAACCTACGTAACTGAAATGAGACACAATTGGCTTAGATACTACTTTGCCACCACTACTTTTTACAGCTTTACAGTTTTGATCACATATAGTCATAGATAACTGCCGCGCTCCTTCGAGTCGAAGCGTGAAAGTAGCCTATACTTTCTGAAAGTTACATAATCCACAAAATCAATACTGGACGCAGATATTTTGTCTATATGTGATACCGGAGATACTTCATTTAAAGAGATCAATCAACCTCTGCAAATATTCTGAATCAATTCCGTGGTGCAAATTAGCATGTTATCGGTTTCCAATATTTATGCAGCCTTCCTAGGCTAATATCCCGAGGGCATACGCAATTGTAACTTAATTGTGTAAAATCCAAGGGTGAGGATATAAAAGGTTTTACATAAAATTTTAGGAATCTTGTTAAATTTCCAGCAAAATTGTTTACTCTCCTCAATAAAGAGATGAGCTCTAACATTAACTTGCTTCTTTGGAGGATGGACTAAACTTGTAGCAACTTTAGCCCCATACAAGTTTCCTAAAACTATCCCTAAGATTGCATGTATAGTCCTAGAATAGGGGAACGGACAGTCAAAACAACTGAAATACTTTTTATACTTTTATAAAACGTCGCGGCTGTAATACTAAGTGCAGACTGTGCAGATTTGGACAGCGGCAGTGGATGTAATCAATCTAGGTAAACATGGCAGCCCGCTTCGATCGAGCCTACAGCCATAAGATTCGTAATCAAGATAATAACTCCAGTATGGGCCTAACACATCAATTATCCTAAATAACAAAACACTTTTGCATTCTTTAGGTATCTACGAACTGTAAGAGAGGCTTAAACGACTGTAAGAAGAATTAAATAGACCTGAAAACTGCGTATCCAATTCTTTTTATTTATATTTTTGTACATTTTTTTCTTGAAAATATATAATTTTCTTTACATTATATTTCGTTTGGAGTTTTGAGATAATATTTGATCGATTAGATTGATATCTCTAAAACTTCATAAGCCAAGACGACTTTGACGTTGTTGATGTTTCAGCCAGAACTAATCGCCTTTGAACCTTGTTCATAATTAATTAATCCTGTCTATTATGAAACTTACTTATTGCAACTTTGCTATTGTTTGTTCATTTTGAGATAGTGTAAGCATGTGACCACGCTCACATCGGAGCGAAAAGTTCTTCGGTATGCTCTATGTTAAAATTAAATTGCGGTTTGATAACAATACTTCCATGTATACATCAACAACATTACATGCAAAATAACATAAACTTTTTTAAACTCTTTGTTCTCAATAGAAACATGTCTAAAATCCACAGATTTTCAGCGCAAAGCTTGTTGATTTTCAAGATGTTATAGAACATGTGGTCAATTAGATTACATACATAAACATAATAGGTATATTATATAATATGATGTAAGTACACGTTTTACGAGTGAAGCTGGATGAATGGAAGATGTAAATAAAGCAAAGATCATCAAGAGTTACTAATACTAAACTACTACTAATCAATAATTTTATAAATTAATCAATGCAGAAATTAATGGCGAGACTAATCAAAATACAGGATTGAATAGAGAATAATATTACAATTTAAATAATAAAACATTTTTAAATCGTAGACACTTCTATTATTCTATCGCTTTCCCTTCTTCTTTTTCTTAATAGCATCAGGTGGATGAAATCCTCTAGCTTGGAGCAACTCTTGGACATTATGACACGCGTAATACACGTTGTCCATCGCAGCTTCCGTCAACATGTCCACTTGGCACCTTCCCTTAGATTTCCCTTTCTTTACACGCGCTGCGCCTTTCTTAGCTTTCTTCTTATCTTCACCGCCTTCTTTATCTTTCTTTTCTTTTTTCTTTCCTTTGCCTTTACCAGCCATTGTTTTATAAAACAAAACGTAAGCTGTTGTGCCGTTTAAGTGAGTTACTTGGTTACCCGTGTTTGCGAGTATTGATCAAATATTGCGCAAATAGAGATAAGTCGATTCAATGTAATTCTAATAAAAGAATAATATTTACTAGGTTGGGCATAGTTATGTATGCATATGTAATAAGAAGCGATGAACTTCATGTGACTGAAAATTTAGTAAACTAGAAGAATGTATAGGTAGACTGGAAATGTATCACCTACATAAAGGATACAACTATCTCGATGGTCGTCTTCCTCTACGGCCATTAGAGGCGACGAGGAGTTTGGGGCCTAGAGGAAAACCTCTTTGTCTCGGCTTCTACTCGGCGGACAACGACTCGTCGGTGGCTCGGTTTGAGCCATTGGAGCCTTCCCGCATAACGATGGACTGCGCATGGTAGACGACATGTAAGAGTATAAAAATATGAAAGCGATTATATAAGGCCCAAGACCTATGTAAATAATTACTTGCTGTCGAAAGCAGATTGTACGATAGAGCGATTAAAGCAAGATTATAATTATACCATTCGAATATACAACCTGTGAAACTGTATCCATTGTTTTAGTTTGCTTACTATATTTGCTTGTTCATTCTACTGAAAAAAGGTCACAAATTGGTGGCGTAGTTTATTGTGTGTACTGCGAGAGATACCCTCATCCTTATGTACATGTTTATGGGATTGACTTGTATAAATACAAGGTTATTGATCGCTATGTTATTTTGTGTTTATCTGTAGGATGTAATAAAAACATGGAATAGATATACTTATAAACATAATATGTTTTTTATTAATACCAAGGTGAAAAGTTTGTATGTTTGTACGATGCTGATCTCAGGAGTAACAAAATAGAGTAGACGACTTTTGAAGCTGAAATTGCGTCTGGGTAAATGTAATGTAGAATGCTCCCTAGACCAGTGGATGGATGCCGCGCGCAAGATCAGCACGGGATGGAAGAGCAAAGGAGAAGACTGTGATACGTGGTGTAAGCTTGGGGATGCCTATATCCAACAGTGGACTACAAATGGCTGTCGACAAATTTCATAAATAACCAGACTGATGTTATGCAATAAATGGCTTATATACAACGTAATGTTACAACATTCAGTATATAAAGTGATAACACTGAAAAAGTAAACTGTTACAATTACAAGTGTAAGAGTAAATGTAAACGTGCATGTATGAAGGGCTTAATGAAAGTACATGGAGTGAGAGTTGTTTGTCAGGATCATCGCAAGTGGCGATCTATCGTCTCTGCCCACTCCCACGCGTGAATAGGCCTGAAATACGGACAGTAAAAACTTATCTCTCACCTGTAATTAATCCAACAGAGGCGATAGGATAGCTGAATGGAATAGGGGGAGAGAGAACTGGGTCATCGGAACTCCCACTCATCCTACTATCTCAAGACTAATCGTTACACGTCGATATTCTGTGAAAGCGTGGTATCATACCCTCAAAGTAGTAATCAAGATAATGAACGATTTCAGCATAGGTCTACCATGTACAAGTATAAAAACAAACTACACCATTTTGTATGTAAAATATAATTTAAATGTTTAAATAGTAAAACAAATAATAGAACAAAAAAACTTTTCCAATATTATTAATTTAAATAAAATATGAAATGGTAAATAATTTTTGATAAAACTAAAACCTTTGCAGATAAACTGAAAGAGCATTGAAAAAAAAATGTACAATATATTTATTTCAGTCATTCAATCTAGGTCAAAGCAATATTGTGTGAGTTTAAAATGCATAGATTTCACTGGGACAATGGGGCCATAACGGAACGGAAATTGTACATATGTACGATTGTACTAAGTAATAGAAGAGTTAGTGGTGGATCTGAATAACTTTTTTAGTACACGACTAAATGTATGTAGTATCAGTTAGTGTATCAGTTTTATAGTAATAACATCATTTTATAGTGATTATCGTTAACCAATTAAAGTCAATTTCTTCTTTGTTTGCTTCCAATTATTTGGAGCCAGCACAATATATCATTTCCTTCTATACTTCTTCAGTGTGACATAAATCCTCCGTCACATGGTAAATGATGTTGTCATTCTTGTACATGATCCATTCATTTCTTTTTTAATCTACATTTACATTTGCACCGGCCCCTCTTCGAGATTAACATTCTTTGTTCTCATGTGACTTTCATCTCTCCTCATGACATGCCCATACCACTTTAGTTATCTTTTTCTCACCCAGTCGTTAAACGTCTACGAGGTGGGTAATATTGTAAAAAAATTAGAGTTTTTCTAATAGTTGAGTTTTATAGATAAGGCAACCCTTATCATATCTATGAGATTCAAATTTCTAAACTCGTTTCAAACGAGTTATACGGGACAACGGCCAGCTCTTAGACTAGTATTCCATACGTCCTAGAAACTTATTAAGTTTGAGTTTCTTTGAATGTAACAATTTTAAGACAAAAAGATACAATAAAAATAAGTAGATATTGTTTATTTTATATTATACAAGGGTTCTTTTAATACATGTTCGACTTCCACTTTATGGAGGCTGGAAGCACCTACGGCTGGAGTCGCAGCTTCCGCCCTTCCAGCATATACGAGCTGCAAAGAAACAAAGCATCGTTAACAGTTCCATACATATAATTATAATATTGTTACGAGTGCGGGACTCGAATTAAAATGCCGTTAGAATTACTATAGAGTTTATTTAGAACTATACAAACACGTATAACACAGGTACAAATATAACTGAACACAACCAGTACAAACGTAATGCACGATTCAATAACACGCGCAAAGTCCGTCACTATATTGATTATCGAATGTACACACGTCTTGCCACGCTTGTGGTTATCGCTTGACTGACGATCTCTCCATTGGGGCATTGCTTTATCCAGCACGATGCAATATGTCTTCCTGGCAAGCGTCGACGCAATTTCCCAGAAGTCGTAATCCGCACACCCGCGTAATTATGTCTGCGAACGGCCATAAACGAGTACAATAGGCTGTTCTCCACAACGACCAATAAATAAGTAAACAAAAGAAGATCGTCATAAAACAGTTTCAATGTTATTATCTCAAACGCCCGCGGATAATAAAGTGTATTTTATGGTAACTAGGTGTACATCCACTTTTGTCGGCGTGTAACAATATATATAATCGGTTAAGTCTGTAAATCGATTCGATAATTCCTAATATAATAAATAACTAATATTTGTATGACGAGATAGACACACACACACACAAATTTGTAACTCGGCTCTTTTTTACCAATACAAAGACGCAAATCATACGGATTTAACCTTCTAAGTATGAAATAATGCACCAAGTAACAGTTCTTAACTCACGGATCTGCGTAAGATATGTTATTGTACATATTTTTATTCATATATCCGTCACAAATTGACTAGGTGTTCAAATATAGCATTAAGAGGCTTTGTAGACCTGATTCAAATCGGTGTTTCAGAAAATCAACCCCGCACGGCCGATATTTACTTCGTTGAAACAGCGCGTAATAAAAGTTCAAGCGTGGCGAAATATTGCAACTGAATATACCTACGCGCACCGTGTCCATATCAACTTGATTCAATTTATTTCATTTTAAGGCTGCCGAGCACGAGAGCGAGACAAAATATCCTAAAGTGAGACAGATCGTTTATAAGCTTAATTGGTATTGAAATTTTGACGTAAGTTCCTAAGCGTCTTTAGCTCAACGGTTCACCCAGTGCAATAGTATCTAAGAGGTACAGGGTTCGAATCCTCGGGCTATGTTTTTCTTTTTATTTTTAATATTTTTTAGACGAGTAAACTTTATTAAAATGATGTAATTGTATTATGGAACAACAATGAATCCATATATAGGTATATATATATTAATATAAATGCGAAAGTAACTGTCTGTCTGTCTGGTCCCTTTTCATGGAAAAACAACTGGACCGATTTGGCTGAAACTCAGTATATATATATATATATATATATATATATTTTCGATGCCGAGAATGAATATACTATGCATTTTATCTCGGAAAATGTGATACTTTCCGGGATATATTTGTCTTTTTGTTTCTTCTGCTTTTACGGAAAAAAATATTACGATTTGGCTAAAATTCGGTATATATTTAATTTAATAATGACGGTGAATAAGAGATACTTTTCATCCCGGGTAATGGGATAGATGTATGTAAAGGTTATCTTAGAAAGTAGAAAAGGTTTTTTTTCAGTCATTTCGGTCATTTCATTTTATAATTTAGTCCCGTTCGGTCACATATATTTTCATCCCGGAAACTATCTCATTTTTCGGGATGAAAAATATCTCTTGGCCACCCTCGGTATTAAAATTACATATGTACCCAGTTTCATCCAAATCGGTTCAATAGTCTTTCCATAAAAGGATAAAAAAAGTGGAGCATGATCGGCATATTAGTAGTTACGATGTAGCTGGAGAACTGGGAATTGACCACAAAACGGTTTTGGCGCATTTGAAAAAAGCTGGGTACACAAAAAAAGCTCGATATTTGGGTGCCTTATGAGCTCACTGAAAAAAACCTAATGAACCGTGTACTCATCTGTGATTCTTTATTACGACGTAATGAAACCGAACTATTTTTGAAGAAGTTGATAACTGGTGATGAAAAGTGGATCACGTACGACAAGAACGTGCGAAAAAGATCATAGTCAAAGGCCGGTCAGGCTTCCCAAAATGTGGCGAAACCCGGGTTAACTCGCGACAAGATGATGCTGTGTGTATGGTGGGATTGGAAGGGCATTATTCATTATGACCTGTTACCGCCAGGCAGAACCATCGATTCTGAACTGTACTGCGAACAACTGATGAGATTAAAACAAAAAGTTGAGACAAAGTGGCTGGAACTAATCAACAGAAGGGGTGTGGTTTTTCACCATAATAACGCTAGACCTCACACATCTTTAGCCACTCAGCAAAAATTACGAGAGTTTGGCTGGGAGGTGTTAATGCATCCGCCGTGTAGTCCTGAACTTGCACCTTCAGATTTTCACCTGTTTCGGTCTCTGCGGAATTCATCAGGCAGTGTCACTTTAACATCACGAGAGGACTGCCAAAACCACTTGTCGCAGTTTTTTGATCAGAAGCCCAAAAATTTTTATTGCAATGGGATCACGTCGGTACCCATAAGATGGCAAAAAGTTATCCTATAAAATGGCACCTACATACTTTAGTCAAATATAAATAAACTTTATAAAAAAAAATCTTTTGAATTTTTATATAAAATGCGAAGAAACTTTTTCCCCAACCTAATAGAAAAGTATTTTTATTGCATTTTATAAAGTTATTTAAGAAGAGAAAAAGACCATTTTGTCAACTATGATATAAAAATAAAAAAATCTACTACTACATCAAGTGAAGCTAGTAGGATTCGAACCCACACAGTCTATGATTTAGACCAGTCCTCTACCGTATACGCCAAATAAGTATAGTTCGATCGGCTCGAAATTGTGGTTATTATTACTTCTTCATTTATTTAAAATTTAATTTCGAATAGCACGCTCGAGCAGAGCGACGCGTGTACACAGCACCGAGCCGTCCGGCGTATTGATAAATTCCATACATTGGGACCGGCACGCGTGATTTTTGAAGTCATTTATAATAAAATAATTAATTACTTGCAAATTCTCTAAGTAACCGAATAAACAAACTATAATAAGTATATTTCTTATATAATATGTTACTGTTATTTATTTTTGCGATGTACGATTAACATTAATAACATGACACAAGATTGAAGAACACGTTTAGAGGTTACTTTGCAATTATTTTCTATCGAGTAAATTTATCGAAAATGCGTTTTGAGTACATAGTTTACCTCAAAAATATGATCAAGATTGACATATATTTTTTTCACCACAGCAAAGTATGTATAATTACTGTAACAAGGGCTGAGAAATCGATCAAAAAACGCTTTTTGTCTGTTGTAACGCTGTTAAGTTTATACATAATGCTGTATTTGAATACCTAGTCAGTAATTTGCGACGCGCATATGGCTTTGGTGAGTGAAATGATAGATCTGTGAACCTAATGGCATGGACAAGTTACGTTGAATACTTATCTTATCTAGCAATACTGTAATAGTATCTGTGCTATTTCTAGTTTTCTTGATCATTAATCTTTTTTGAGACATTGTGATATTTTTTAAATATTTTCGAAGAATTTATTTATTGAATTTTCATTTTCTGTTAACAGAATTAACTGAAACTCGTAAGTAGATAATTATTAAAATATCGTTATTTTCAAATGCTAAACAATCGATTTTGAAAATTTTATGTTTATGAATGAAAATTATTATAGAAAAAAATATCGTTCACGAATATCGATATTTCGCTTTTGAAAATATCGATACTTTTATGAGCGATATTTGCATCCTTCCCTGTTAGTCTCTAATCCCTATGTAATGTGTTGGTGCATTATACCATCATTATATGCAGGCATGCATGCGTTGTGTGCACACTTATCAATGAATAATCATGATCTTTTCCCCACATTAATTGTTTTAATTTGACATTTATAAACCTCACTAGGTGAGGCTTCAAAAATACTTATAGACTCATTTGAGTGTTCCCCTCCACGGAAATCTTTAGTAAAAGGCGAAAGATTTATACGTTTTGAAGGGAAACCAGAGTTAAACATTAAATCATACTAAACCACTTAATGTTTTTATTATATTAAAACTATTTTATGTTTCATTTTAGTACAGCGACATCTAGTTTATATGGGGCATAACTAATACAACAGGTGATGATGATGATGATTCGACTTATGAGTCTACTTGATTTTATGATACTTTCTTTAATTCAGTAAATGTTAGTATTGCTAAATTTAAAATTATACAACGATACATAATTGATAATATTAATTGTTTCTAGAATGTAATCGCACCGGTTGAATTAACGCTGCGGACCTTCTTGTCTGTTGTAATACAAAGACGAACGCCTTGTTTCTTTTGTAACGTAAGTGCCCTGTATTAGGTAAACAAAAATAATGTTACCTTTCTTCCTAACAGATTTTCAAATCTTGGCTTTACGAACGTCCAAGCTCCCATATTTCTATGTTCTTCTTGACTCCAGATAAATTCTGTACACAATAAAATAATAATTTATACTGTGATAGCATAATGAGTGTGTAACTTTGGACAGGTGACAAATTTGGCGCTAGAAGTTTAATTTAGGCTTCTTTAACAGTATTCTGGCCTCACCGCTGTCCGATGAAGCCAGAATGCTGTTTAAAATTATTTGTTTAAATTTAAGTAGTAGAAATTAATTATTAATGTTCCTTTTTGTATTTTTGTGAGCAATAACGAGGGTGACATTTTATTTTTGAAAAAACGCTCATAAATAAATAAAGATAAAAAAAACTTTGGACAGGCGCAATTTTTTAAGTAAAAACTTTTTTAGGCACGTCGGGCACTTTTGCGATAGTATGGAAAAAGCAGTGAATTTGCGTACCCGTCACGCTCGAATACAAAGCTTTCTCCTTTTACATTAAGGTACTCTGTGTAAAGCTTTCACTTCTGTTGTGCAGTCCTATGATTGACAGTTTTTTATATTAGTATCTTCTATTCAACTCAATTTTGGCCTTCCGCAGTTTATGTATTCAACCAGTGTCATGTAGCATTTTTGTTTTATTTTATGAAATATAAAAATTCATTCCAATGACATGTTTATCTATATACTCGTACATATAACAAAATTGTAGAGATCAAATTTCTGTACAATGAAAGAAAAATACTATAAACCGAGTCAGGGGATGTAAGAAGTGAAATAGAAGTAATTAAAAAAAAATTTTTTTTTTTTTTTTTTTCTGTTTGTCTGTCTGTTTGTACCGGCTAATCTCCGAAACGACTGGACCGATTTAAATGAAATTTTGTATGGTGGTAGCTTATATCCCTGGTCAACATATAGGATACTTTTGATCTCGAAAAATTAAAGAGTTCCCGTGGAATAGTTAAAAAACCGCACCACGCGGACGATGTCGCGGGCATCAACTAGTAAGAAATAATTGTTATGTATTTATGTGATTTCTGACGTTGTGGCTTTGGAGAAATAAGAGCTCCATTTCACCAATTTGACTGAAGTGATATTGACAACAGAACTTATATGTTGATACTTGAATCGTAAATTGGTTCAAAAAGCATTACAGCCAGAACCGTAAATATTTTTGAAAATATCTGGTACAATAAAAACATCACAGAATACAGTCGTGGTATGAAAAGGTTCGTCACCTAAGTCGACATTTGCTTTCACGAGTACAATATAAAATACTGCCAAATTTTAATAAATGTTATGTTTGTAAAATATTGAAATGTGAAAAAGAAAACTGCAATGTTGACAATGACAGAAACTGAGATTAACAATAGTTTTAATTTTCAGAAACAAAGAGGATATGATCACTACGCTTATTATAAATATTAAAACCAATAAAAAGGTTTTGCAACTCTAAACAATCTTCTTAGACAATATAGAAAATCAAACAACTTTCATCTAAGTAATTTTAAACCATGTTGTGAAAACGTTAAAAATAATTTTCTGTGGAACAGTCCGTTCTGTGACTTGGCTGGTGTGTTTTAAAATAAAATATTCGTTAAAACAGCGATTATTTTATTTTAAACGTCCGTTAAATGTCTATGTCTATATCTTTAGTTTGAAAAGGTAAGATGTGCTCGAGGAACGTTAAATGATCAATTTGAAAACTGGCGCACAAACTTTGTACCCCTTTTTACGAATTGTGCGGACGGAGGAGTACGAAATTTCGCACACTTATAGAGAAGACGTGCAGAATGCTAATATTTAAAAAAAAATATGCATAAAAATACATTAAATCAATAAAAGAAACATTACACACACTACCATGTATTTGACACACACACGCATACATATTCCTTTGTTTATTGTTAAAGTCAAATTAACAGTGTAGCTTTGGCGAAATCTGTGATTATAGAAGTATATAGTCTAAACATATAATTTAAATTAATTATGGTCGAATTTCGACCACTAGTTAATATAATAGGAGAAAAGACATAAACCAGAAATAGACCGTTAAACCCATGTATTTCTATTACTGAAACAATATTTACGTATGATCGACTATGAATTTGGTATTCTGATAATAATGGTTTTCCTGTTCAATTTCTCGTTATCACAGACCCTTTGGGCATATAATGGAGTAATTTGACAAAATGTTGCTTGCAGGAAAATGACCAGCCTGTCCAACTGATGGTAAGTGGTTACCGTCGCGCATGGACACTTGAAACCTTGAAACACAGAAGTCGATGCATTGACTACCTTATAGGGACTTTAAAATATCATTATATGCCCTGTTCGACAAGTATCAATTAACAACAATTACGTTGTTACTTACTAGGGGCAAAGGGACACTTTTCGCAAACAGATGGCGCTATGACCAGTTAATTTATATTAAATTGAAATTTTTAAGAATACGCATTAGTCCAAAATAACTGTTTAGCTATCATAGTCAGAAAGCTTAAAGATTGATTAAATTAAACTACAATTAGCGTTTATACAAAGTTCTTTAATGCGGCCAGCGTTTTAGGCACGTTCCCAACTGAGAACGATTTGGGACTTATATATTATTTGTAATTTTTCATTAGGAAATTGTGCGTAATTTAAACTTTTATGACAATAAATTGTTCAAATAAATTTTGATTAGAAGTTGTATTCTCGTAAAATGTATGTAAAGTGATATTGTATATCTGAGAGTTCATTGGAAGCAAACAGGTTAGCATGAAATTTAATATTCATATAATTTCGACAACGAAGATGAATATACTTTTTAAACTAAACGGAGCAGCTTTCACGGGATAGGAAGCAGTTGTATACGCAGGCGATGTCGTGAGATAAGCTTTAATTGATAATGATGTATTTACTATGATTTCAAATCAAGAATTTCTTATATGAACTTACTTCTAGCATTAGGATATTTTTCAAGTTCCTTCTGCAGGCCTTGTAAGGGGAAAGGTGATAGGCCCTCCAGTCGTATTATGGCCACATCGTCAACTTTGCCTTTGACCCTTTCTTTGTGTAGTTCATAATAATGTTTACCACTTACAAGGATAACTCGTTTCACTTTTAATGGGTCTGCTAGATAGTCACCTGAAAATAATTTGAACCTTTATTAAATAACTTAACTACAAAGAAAAAATATATTAAGTCTATCATGTAATAAATTACACAATAATGTATATAAGGTATGAAACTAATACATAAGGGATAGAAGAAACAGAAGAAGAAGATTAAGGTGTTATGGACATATAATGAAGAGTTATTAAAATAATTTAAAAAAGAAATGTTAAATTGTAAGATTGAAGAATATAAGAGGAAAGCCCGAACAAAATAAGAAGGACGGATTGTGCGAAAGATGACATGATGATTTGCGACCTCACAGACGACCTATTTCAGAAAATAGGAATATCGAGGGAAAAAGCAAATTATAATAACCATAAATTATTGGGAGGAGGTGAAAAGAAAGGAGAGTGACTTTCTCCAAAAATTGTGATGAGCGGTATTACCGAATGTTAATTAAAACGGCTAGTGATGTTGCTTTATATAATTTAAAAGAATGTGTTTTGTTATCCAACGAAGCATAAATATTAGGATGAATACATACCAATAACAGGATGAAAGTGGGTACGGGGCGTGAAATCCAATAATGGCGAGACTGCTTCTGCTAGCCGAAGAAGTAGCTTTGGTGCTACCACTACGAGAGGCTTTCTGTAGTTTCGGACAACCTAAAATAATACGAACAATTTAATAGATATGTTACATCAATGCGTTTTTATGTTCATCTATTAGTTATTACTAGTGGTCACCCGTGGTCTAAATTCGACCATAATAATTAATGTCAAAGACTATACTTCTATAATCACAGATTTCGCCAAGGCAACAATAAACAAAAGAGTATATATGCGTGTGTGTGTCAAATATATGGTAGTGTGTGTAATGTTTTTTTATTGATTTAATGTATTTTTTAAGCATCATTTTAAAATAAATATTAGCATTCTACACTCCTCTATATAAACTATAAGTGTGCGAAATTTCATACTCCTCCTTCCGCGGAATTTTCGTAAAAAGGGGTAAAAAGTTTTTGCTGTGTTTTTTCTTCACGTATTAATATATAGATTATTTATTTACAGTTATTTATCTTTTTTGGGATATTTTTCCACAAGGACGTATCCACCCGATTATGTTTCTAAATCTTACTATCTATTTATTTGCTTTACTATCAATTAAAATCTAACATAAAAATCTATACAAGTAATAATAATGCTTTACTGGTAAAGTAAGGTAAAAATTGGATACTAGGTTATAAATCACGGTATCAATCTATTTAGTAGTTACTATAGATATTTTTAGCAAGTTATCAAAGAATAAATTTTGCAAGTACCCAGGAATCTGTGCAATTTAACATTGACCCTCGTATCTTAAGTACTTCTCGAATCGTTTAGAATTTGTAAAGAAATAAAAAAGGATGGTGATTGAAATTTTGGGAACGATCAGTCTCTATAGGCAGAAAGCCAATTTATCTTTCTCGTTCTTTTTATTGTTCTGTAGGCCAAAAAATTGTGTATGGCAGAAGATGTATGTCAGAATAGAGGAATGTTGAAGGAAAAGATATATTGTGCCGACCCCAAATGATTGGGATATGGTGAAAGAAAAGAGAGAGGCCAAAAATTTCAATAATCCAGCTGTTGATGTAAGGTAACCCCATCATCCCCTTTGATACAAAATTGTACTAGAAGAATTCACTCGCGGGTTTTTTATTTATTTTTAATAACTTCGAGCTTAAATCAATACAGCACAATTATTAGGTCTCAGGCTAGTTTACTTTACATGATCTTAACGTTGTTTTGAATACTTTACCACCAAAACTTGTAATCTACATATATATACAAACTTCTGAAATACACAACAAAATTCTTGCTCCATTCGTATCAAGAAGTCTAAAAGGGTAATCACGTACACATGTTTATCGGAAACTATTAGTAGAAGTTTAATTAATTTAGCTTTCAGCAAATTGCTCGCGGCAGTCTTATTTCCTAACATAGTAACTTTATTTGACATTTTCTAAGTTCTAGTGATGGATGTAGCAAGCTTCGGAGTTCGATTTGATTAAATAATTGGCAGTGTATCAAATATCACGTTAGTAGAAAGCTTCAAAGCAAATCTTTATTTATATAAATAAATAAAATTGAAATCACACTCTGTGAGTTCAAAACAAATGCGAAAATGTATTCATTCTGTATTCTATACAGTAAATTAATTGGAAAATGGAATATAAAAGGTTTCTGTCTTTCAGATGCAAAAGAAAATTTTATACAGTAGCTTCTTACATTAAAGCACGAGGAAACCGAGTCTTTTTTGGCCAGTCACATATAGAACTTCTCACACACGCACGCACGTATAAAAATATATATAAATATATACACAAAACATTTTGACCTATTCTGATAATACCGAATCAGTTTCTTGCAATATAAGCTAGTCCCAGTGCAAGAACCATAGCTACTGCTATCCTTATAAATGTACGGTTTATTGAAAATAATTTTGTATTTTTTGTATTTAAATGAGAACTTCTAGTTGTACGATGTCTAATCATAAAGTCCCTTTTACAGAATGTCTGTCTATCCGTCTAAAAATGTGTCTCGTATGACCTTTGAAAAGATTCAAGCGATTTCATTGAAAATTTGAGGGATAGAAATACAAAAATTTCGTGAGATGAATGTGATTTACATGTTATTTTCTTCATTTATTCGCTAACTAAATAATTTTTCTACTTTTACCAGGACAAATAATTGATGGGTCGAAAAGTTGAACTTACCTGTCTCCTCAATAAATGGAAGTACTGTGCAGGTGTTGTTGGGTTTGCTACATGCAGGCAAACCGCCTCTGAATCTGGTGCTGATTCCAAACTATCAGTCTGCTGCAAGAACCTTTCCATTCTACAAGAAGAATGTTCCGAGGCAGCTCCGTCATATCCGTGGGGAAGAAGCATCACGAGACCGTTGCTACGGACCCATTTTGCTAAATGTGACAATAGATTAAATTCTATTACAATCAAAATATAGACAAATTGTAAACAAGAACCTAAGTGAAAAAAGAAAACTAAACTCACATAAACCTAATTCATTAATACCTTTTTTTTCCAGGGGAAATCCGTTTGAGGACAAACTACCGCGGGGGAAACGCGGTGGGAGGTGTGGGATCCGCCTCGTCAGGGTGGCAACTAGCATCCCTGCAGGAATGCCATTGCCACGCCACGGTTGGGGATTCCTACTGAAACCCCTGGCTGGTTCTCGTATGTCCCTTGTCGGGGGTGCGAGCTCGCTCGCACATTCACCTCCAGCCCGGACGGACTATGGCCGGTCCCTCCATTTAATTCATTAATACCTACCTATTACTTATATTGTAGGGTTTTCCCTTAGATTAATGAATTTCTAAACGTCTTTGGGTTTTCCTGGTTTCAACCATAGTTCATTTTGAATGAATGCATTCACACAGGTTACATTGCATTAAATTTTTAACTAGACATTTTTAATGATAAAAATATTTTTTGTTCAATCTCGGTGTTGAGAGTACAAATATACCCAATTTCAGGAATGTAACTATTTTAGTTTTCCTTCAAAGCCTCATAAGTAAATAGACAGAGTTATTTTCGCATTTCTAATATACCAATACGGACTATGAATTCTAGTATATAGCATAGTTCATATCTTCTATGGACAAGGTGCTCTGATAACTAAATGTATAATTCTCAAGTATTTAAATGAAATTAGCTATATTAGAGATATTGTAATTTTTCCTTCAATCATAGCAGAATTCTAAATTCAGGCCAATAACGTGGAACGTTCTGGTTCATATATGAACATAAGTTATTTGGACTTTTATTCATTGAATGAATATGTCGGAGGAAGCTATGAGTCGGGTTGATTGTTCTTTGCGTGTATAACGCACAATATTATTTGTTTACATTTTAATTACTTTTAAAATTCTTAATTTAATTTAATTTGATTTGTTAAATCTTTCTATAACTTAAAAATCGTCCTAACGTAATAAAAGTTATGAACATTGAAAGCTAACCGGCGACAAATCAGAGCAGAGCACGTGCCCCGAGCGGGGTCGAGGCGCCATCTGTACTTAAGGGATGCGGACGAGTTTCAGGCGATACATTGGAGCGATAGCAACGGATCGAGTTGGATCGTTGAGAATTTAAAAGGAAAGGGTTAAAGTAAGATCGGTGTCCTGAACCCGCTGCTCGGTCTTAACTGTGACAAAATACTGTTTAAATCTAATTTAAAAGTGCATAAGCCGCGACCATTGTTTTGTGCTCGCATTTTACCCTGTGACGCCCATTAAACTCGCAACCACTAATGACGATGTCACCGAGAATTATGCTTCTCCGACAAATATATGTTGTTTATGGTCGTAAATTACGACTCGTAATACAGGATGGTATAACATACTTACCTTCGCCAGATGCGATAAAAGTGTCTACAATTATTTGTGCTCCATTATAAAAATCACCAAACTGTGCCTCCCAAATGATCAAATTGTCTGGAGTATCGAAAGCCATTCCATATTCAAATCCCAAAACAGCCTCCTCAGAGAGTATTGAATTTGCTACCTGAAAATAAGCATAAAACTTCTGTATCTTCGAATACCTATTTGTAAATATTTGATATAGATCAAGTTTAATCTATCTAGTCATAATATAATTATCTGTAAAGAGCTAATTCGGACCAGCAAATTCCAAAAACACATCTTTATTATTTTTTGTTCGTGTGTCTGTTAGAGCGTCATCTGCAAACTACAGTTTAAATTCCGTGTCAACATTTAGGATAGTTTTATGACGATAAATGACGTCATTTCAGTTGGATAGCTGAATGTAGTCGAAAAGGTGCCGCCGTTGTAATTTATTAAGAAAGATGTCGTCGTCGTGGCTACTCGAACGAAGTTTCTCTGGCACTAGTTGTTTAATATAAATCACATGTATGTATAGAAGTTTCTCAGAAAGTTCTACTTTAGTTAATGTCATTATATCGCAAACTAATTTACACAGTGCATCGAATGCAGAAACTTTCCAGCTTGCACGTTTCGCAAGCCCGGAAACTATATTCCGTAAATAACGGATAAAGTTATGATTAATTCCATTTCCAGTTTCCGGAGTAAAAATACGCGGAAAAAGAGGAATTTAATAAAAACACTATGCTTTGTAAAATAGTTTTGAAAGTTTCTCTAGGACTCCATGCTAAACTATTTAGGTACCTACTATTTGTGAACTGTTTGGCCTAAATCAACAAGTTAGGCAAACAAACATATGTTGTAAATTGTTATTAGTCATATGCAAAGTATAACGCAAAAAAGAAGATGGATGGATTATGTGAAGGATAACATGATGATTTATGGTGTGACAGAGGACGTATGTCAGAATAGAGAGTATGGAAAAATACATAGTGTGCCGATCCCAAATATTTGGGAAAAGCTAAAAGAAAAGAGAGATGCAATGCAAATTCTGGAGTTTATGTCAATAACACCTAGACCAAACAAAAGCAAACAAGAAACTTTTAAGAGCGGAGCAGCGATGGAAAGTTTCTTCGAAGTTTGCAACGCGTTGGCGAGAATCCTGGTGTTGCAGACGTCCATAGGCGGTGGTGAATATTTTTATCCTATAATACGTGGGCCGCTTGCCTGTTTATCTGCTTCAAGTAATAAATAAATGACGCCCTCTGTGGTTGAGCTAGCGAAGCCTTGGCCGGCCTATCCTAATGCAGTGCAGAGACTTCGGGTTTGATTTCGGGCATGGTAAATTTCATAAACGAACTTTCGTGACGTTTCCAAGATTACATCGGTAGAAGTAAAAACCAAAAGAACAATTATTAACGAATATTGGGGAAAACAACGAAAATTATGAATAAAATGTTGTAAGAGTAATGAGAATGGGTAGAGGGGATGGGAAAACAAAAATTGAGATGCAGATCGCGAAGATTAGCCGAGTGTATCAAATTCCGATAACATCCTAATCCTGGTTCGGTTATTAGAAAAATATTAAATTATTATATTGTCATCGGTCTTTATTACGTGGGTGAAAATGAAGTTAAAAGATTCCGTTACATAAATACAAATGAAACTAATAAGAGCGTGCTAAAAAAATTCAAAAGTTTAGTTCTCGAAAGTCTAGACAGTAACTATTTTATAGACCTACTTCTAGAAACCCTTTCTGATCCTCATGAATATGATTCAAAGGAATGTGGATCGATTCAGTCTCTTGGTCTACTAGCATGACATGCCGATGGGAGAAGGTGCCTCTTCCTACGTCCTGTCCACTGATCCTGACGTGGCGACCTTCCATCAAAAGTGATCCTGGAAAGGTTAACGCTGGGTAAATATAGAATTACTATTGAACAGTTTATATTTAGTAAGAGGCTGAACTACGGTAAGTACAGTCGGGTATAAAAGCGTTTATTTTAATAAAAATAATTATATAACCTAATTATTCCAATTAAATATGAAAGTAACAAACTATTACGAATCATCACTTTAAAATAAGGTGCACTCATGAACATTTTCAGAGAGCCTCAACAACAATTAAGTAGCAATTGAAATTTATTGTTATATTATTAATAGATTTTATTAATTAACACTTTTATTATCAACTAGCTCTGCCCGCGACTTCGTCCACGTGGAATTTTTTTTCGCGGAACCCTAAAAATAGTAGCCTAAGTTACTCCTTATAACATCAGTTATCTGCCAATGAAAGTCCCGTCAAAGTCGGTCCAGCCGTTGCAGAGATTAACTGGAATATTCAGACAGACAAAAAATTTTAAAAATTAAGTTTTGATATAAGTACCGTATATAATTTGATAAGTATGTAGTAAAAAGCTGTTATTTTGACATTACAAACAGACACTTAAATTTGTATACATATTTCGTATTTACTGAGACGAAATACAGACTTGAATAATGGCTTACAGCGCGTTTGTGATTCAGATTGTAGCGGTTTATTAGAGATTGAAAAATAATTGATTATCTATTATGTACTTGTGCTTTCATTATGCCATTGAGACTTATCTGAAATACTAATGGTTAGAAGAAGGTTATAGGTCACACATTTAGTAAAAAAATTACCAAACGCCAACGCCTCCGCAGTTGCCCAATCAATGTTTTTCTCTTCACTTATTTTTAAAAGTCGATTTTTGACGTGATGTTTTGCCAAATTTGGATGTATGTTCTGAAAATATAATATTCTTAATCACCAGGGAAAAATTTAAACGTTATAATGGTAGACAGTATATTTCACGCAGTTTTGTTCATATTATATAAATTTTACAGAAATCCCTATCTTCTGACTTGAAAATATAGTTCGCTCAATACAAGGCCTTTAGCTTAAAATTTTACGGCAGTCAGTTATTTCCCATGCTCGTGAAAATGGAAAGGACAAATATGTAAGTATACAAATTTTTCAAAAAGTCACTTTTATATTTGTAAAGATTGGTGCAAAAATATGGATTTATATTATAAATCATAATGAACAGTTTATAAACAATCAACTTAAATCAACCCTTATGGCATTAAAACCAAAATAAGTACACATTGAATGAGAATAAAAGTTATACGGTTTAACTAAAATTTTGAAAGCAATGATATGTACATATGAATGTTTTTAATTCATAGTGTACCAAATAAAGCCCGATGTGGTATGATAAGAGAATGATGTGGAAGATCATAGAAGTGATAGATTGTAGTCGATGACCACTGCTATATAGAAAATGCAGCCTATTTCCCATAATATAGCCTATAAAAATAAAAATAGGGCTTCAAAAAACAAAAAACAAATATAATCAACATGTAAAATGTTAAATATTATAAGTGAGATTATGTAGGAAAGTACAACAATGAAGGTTCTTTTGTAAATTTACAATGCCTTAATCATTATTTTGAATGCTTTTCGACTGGAATTCTATTCGAAGTGCTTAGTGATGAGGGTAACAACATTTTCGGTCCACGAAGTGCGTGTATTAAAGTTGTCACTCCAAATCCGTGGCCGGAAGTGTCTTTAGAATCCGCCGTTGCATTTAATATCGTGTATTATTAAGTATTTCAAAGTAACTTTTACGTTAAAAGTATAAGTAATAGATATTTTTATAATCATAAAAATTGTATGGATGCACATTGTAAGCTTTTTGCTTAATTAGAGATTATAAGTCGTAGCAAAGTAATTTGACAAGCTTAGTGTCAGTTGATCTACAACACACCACATATATCCATGTAATTATTACTCCAAACTTTTCTGTTTCTCTTCTTAATATTCTTTCTAAATCCATAGTTTATTAAGAAAAAGAAAATTAATTTGATATTAGAAAATAAAAATGTTTGTTCATTTCCCTTACGTAATTTCTTTGCAAAAAATGAATGAAATGTAGTCTATAAATAAAATTGTAGCCCATTATTTTATATCACACGTAAATAAATTAGATATATAAACAGCACATTATTGCTCACCAAATAAACAATTACAAAAATGACGATTACATTACTGTCTTAGTGAAAACAATAAGTGGCCTTATTGCTTAAAACAATATTTTTCAGGCAACCTAATTTAAAGAATGAGCAGAAAAAAACTAATCTGCCAGTGTAAGTGGTGCAGAGTATTATATAGGATAGAATAAATTATAATTAATTATTTTGGTTTCACTTATGTGTACAACAGTACTTTGAGTGTTCGTAATCAAACAATATTCGTCTGTGAAAGCAAATATATAAACCTAAAATCTAGATTTATGTAGGAGCGGTGAATTTAATTTGTAATTTCGAAGTTGTTCCCTTAAATTAACCAGTATGTTTATATTAAGTAAATTCTGTTCCTTTATTCAAATAAAGTACGTACGTTGTTCAAGGGGGTAGTAATATGGAGTTCTAATGGTAACTAATGTCTTTATGAGTACGTATATTTTATGTAAAGTCAGTTGTATATTTTAAAGACGACTTCGTAGGAAACAAAAATCTTTGGTAGAAATGTAAAAAAATATTTTAAATATAAAATTAAATAGTGTTAAGAAACTAACATTGAAATGGATTTGTGTCAGATTTTCATCAAACTTTAAAAGTTTTTATTCAAACGATGTTCCACTGGAGAACATTTTTTGAAAGTTGTACATATTGTTACGAGTTACGGGACTCGAATTAAAATGCCGTTGGAATTATTATAGAGTTTATTAGAACTATACAAACACGTATAATACAGGTACAAATATAACCGAACGTAAAAAGTCCAAACGTAATGCAGAAGATCGCAATTCAAATACACGCGCAAAGTCCGTCACTAAATAGATTACCAAATGTACACAAGTCTTGCTTCGCTCGTGGTTATCGCTCGACTGCTGATCTCTCCATTGGGGCATTGCTTTATACTGCACAGATGCAATATATCTGCCTGACCGCGTGGACCGAATTTCTTAGAATCACACCTGGCTCATGACTACCATAAAATATTACAATACACAATGGGCTGTTTTTCTAATCACAAATTTTAAACACAAAGTAAAGAAAAGAAATGGCTGACAGAAAGGTAATAAAATGTCTACAGGTATGCAGGTGTGAATTTGTCTTTTATCGGCGTTTAGGTCATAACAATATGTTAAGGATCACGTCTACTTTCTACTCTATTTACACCGCTTTGCAACATGTTATTGCTATTTTAAGGAAAAGCGGCATGAAACTTTCCAGCAAAACACGTGTAGTTAAAATTGTTGCGCTTTATATTTATCTGTCTCAAGCCCTTTTTTAATGCATAATTGTACGTCACTTTTCGTGGGCCAAGTTACCCCTGTATAACGGTAGCATGGTTAAAACTGGTATCAGTCCACGAATGTGCTACAATATAGATAATAGATATCGATCTTAGAGATGTCGATAAGACTGAATTTCTATTGATCAATAATTAAAGCCTCTGTGGTTCATCGGGCTACGCCTTTACCGGGCGACCTCATTGCAACACAGAAGCTCCGGATTCGATTCTTGGCATGGAAAATTTCAGAAATGAATTTTCTCCGTTATTTACTATAATATAGGTCTGGGATCAGCCCCAGATTAGTCTGTTATATATTATCCATAACACAAGCGTAACTTGCTTATCTTGGGGATATACAAAAATACGTGTGTTTGTCTGCCGAATATTTATTTATTATAAAAATTTATATTTAAATATTAAAGTAGGTATACATAATATAACCTAGAATCGCAAACAACTGCTGTAGTATGATAGTAAGTAGTAGTGATAATAATATTTGAAATTACTAGAGAACAGTTTACAAATCACGTAGCTGACAAGATTTATGTATATAAAATTTAAGTCAAGTTAAGAACAATTAAGGAATAATTAAATATACAGACATTGACATCTCTAATGGCAATGTCTATTATCTGTATTTACGTTCTATCACGTTCGAGGACTGATCACAGTTTTGACCTTGCTAAATGAATATACACGCTGTTTTTCCTTAGAAGATCATTTTGGTACAATAGACGCACGATTTTAGTTATAAATTACTTAATTTAATAATGTTTAAATTTCTTAGTTAGCGTGAGGAACGTCTGAAGTTATTAAAGAAAAAGGTTTTAATTGACCATCAGAATAAAAATGTATCCCGTAAGAGAAAACAGGTTATCGGGGACAAATTGGTCCATGAAACGTGACGTAACATATAACATAAATATATACGTAAAAGTAGAAACTTGAAGAACTATTCGTAATAATTATGTAAGAAGTCAGGGTTATATATATTTATTTTTATTAATTTGAATTTTACAATAAATTAAATCTAAGTATATGTTTGTCATGAATCTTTATATTAAATTAACTTTGACAAGCTATAGAAGGTATACTTGATTAACTACTTCTTAAGCGGAATGAAATTAAGTATGCTCATACATATCTTTGCATGTATAATAATTGAAATGTGTTCTTAAATATTTTTGTGTCCATGTACGTAAATCATTATAGTATTATAAATACAATAAGTTATAGAAGATTTAATAATATATGCAATATAACTAAAGCTTACAAAATCTGCTGGTGTAGTAACGGAAGCCTGTCCGACCAATTTAAGTACTCCAAGATCGACTCCTGTGTCCCAAATCTCGACTGCTATTGGCGCTGCTGACATTTGAGACCATTGCTTTTGGTAGAAAGAAACCTGCAATTGATGAATGACAGTTTATACTTACCATACAAGTTACAAAATATTAGAAAAATACTTATACAGGTAATATACCTATATATATGACCAATAATGTCAGATGGGGAAATAAATTTTCGGCAGATCACAGGTTGTCCGTCGGTGTGAGGTAGGGGGGTAACTTCTCTAGACCTCTTTAATTGCTATCTAAGCGAGTTGATTGTGGAGCTGAGTGGGACATCTATGGAGCTCATGTTAGGTGACAGATTTGTCAATAACCTTAGCTACGCAGATAACATGGTCCTACTTAGCCTCTCAATCAAAGGAATCAGAAAACTACTATATATATGCGAGAGATATGCCCAGAGTCATGAGCTGGTATACAACGCTAACAAGACAGAGATCCTAATATTTAGGTCTGAAAGAGGACCATCTTATGTGCCTGATGTGTACATCGGTGGACAGCCTGTAAAAATTGTCTGTACGTTCAAATACCTGGGGCATATTCTTTCTTCTGATAGAAAGATAATCACGACATAGAAAGACAAAGAAGATGCCTCTCGATGTGTGGCAACATGTTGGCCAGAAGATTTTTCAAAGCTAGTAATGACACTAAAATATATCTGTTCAGGACGTTTTGCCAGACATTCTACACCTGTCAGCTCTGGACGGAATGCACGGGGCGTTCTCTGGATGGCATACGTGTTTAATATAATCACATATTTCGACACCTAATGGGTTTTAAAAGATACTGTAGTGCCTCGAGTATGTTTCTTGAGGCTAGGTTGAACACGTTTTGTGCTATTCGGAGAAATCGCATTGCAAATTTCTTGACCAGGGTTGAAAGGTGTATAAATAGTATAATTGCGGCCATTGCTAGCAGGCTACACCAAACAAAAATGTGTTGGGACTGGTTGCAGATTGCTGCATAGAATAATTAACCTAATGTAAAATATATGTTAATGAAATGCTTCAGTAAAGAACTGACCGACTGACTCACTGACTGATGGACATTTTTTTAAAGGTTTAATTTAATTTAATAATAACAATGTATACAATTTGTGGTAATTATGGATCTTTGTGTCTGAAATATATAAATTATTATTATTAATATTAAGTAATTAATACAATTGTTTATATAGTAAAGTAATATATTCCATGTATTTATGCTATAAACGGCTCTTCATTCATATAAATTTGTTTCTACACATACAATACACTATGTTCTATGCACAAGTGATTTCCATCCACAGCACAGTATATGAAAATCATCATCACGCGTCTGTCGTTGCGCCCCTACCGCGAGGAATTTGTTTGCCCTGTGATCCAAAGTTTCTCTGCAAGCTCATCTCATACCGATAAAACCGGCAATTCCACTCTTTTTCTTACATTGTTATTATATAGTTGACTAGCTTCTAACTATAGCGGTTGTTGTTTTTTTTTATTTTACTTGGCACCGACTTCAAAGTGTTGTAGAACGAAGTCAGTTAAATATTTATTTTTTGGTTTTTAGTTTCAAGTCGGTTTTGTTTTTGTTATTTTTTTATCTCAAACTACGAGTGTTCTCGAGAAACAATGATAAAAGAAGTCATAATCAAGTGCATAATAATATGAGTAAATGAGTGCGAATACTTTATCGTTCACTACTCGTATAAATTGAAACTAACCTCTTAAACTTAATAAGCTAGTTGACATACAAGTAATTTAAAATACTTTTTGTCATCTTATAAAATTCTGAGGTAGATTTTATATAGACTCCTAGATTTTATATGGGATTACTAAATATTGTCGCCATAACGGAAAAGACTTGCGCTTTACAAAGCGCAGTTAGGCTGCTCACACCTATGGGCCTGGGCACCCACCCGTTTGCCGAACAAACCGCTCGAATCCGTCCAGCGTAGCGCCGTTCGCATAGTCAACTATCCCAACTAATAGGCGGTTTAGAATCACTTAGCCTTCGGAGAGACTTTGCGTTTCCCTGCGTATTCTTCCGCCCGTAAATGGGGAGTGTTCCGAAGAACTGTTTGATTTGGTGCCAACGCCTCATTTTTACAAATGCATCGCTCGCCATCGACGGGATGTTCAACCCCATTTCTTTGAGCTCCCACGTTTAACAACGCAACGCTTCTCTAGAACCTTTATTCTGCGTAGGACAATGATTTGGAGGGAACTTCCCGTCGAGATTGTCCTTCTGTGCTACAACATAGGGTTATTTAAGAAGGGAGTCATAAGATTTTTAGAGGTCGGTAACGCCCCTGGTGTTGCAAACATCATAGGAGACGGTAACCACCTTTCATCAAGTAGGCCGTCTGCCTGTTTGCCTGTCAAAGGCAATAAAAATAGTTTTAACGAATCAAATAGCATATTAATATTATTGTTTTAACAGATACTAAAATTATATTTATCATGAAATTTAACAAACAAGATTACTTGGATGGCATTTTAGTGCCTGCTGTTTTGTAAGAAAATAATTTATAATTTATTGAACATGTATCATCCTAACTAGTATTATAATTGCATAACTATGTGACTTTCTTTGTGACGTTTTCACGATTTAACTGCGCAAAAATCGTTATGAAATTTTTGTTACTTTTGCTCGTATTTAGTTCCAGCTTCGCTAGCTAGCGTTACGGGTATTGTGAATTAGAAACTAAGTCTGACATTTCCAAGGAGAGGGTGTCCAACGGCTCCGAGCGAAGCCGCGGACGAAACATAGTTATTATATAGGTTGAACAATTGCATCGCATACAGAAATATCTTCCAGGCAATTGTTGCTCGTGTCCAGTACTACCCTAGTGTTTGGTGCAAATATTGTATTACCAACCTCGGGATTATAAGAATTCACAGCCTCGTATTGTGATTGAAGATATCTCGTATATTCTGTAGTCATTTTCTTTACATCTTCTTCTGTGATCACACCATCAGATACTAATTTATCAGCGTATAAATCAGGAATCGATCTAGAAATAGTTTAAAAGGGTTTTTATTTAATGAAAATTAGCAGAAGAACGCAAATAATTAATTTAGAAGTCATGGTTGGTGAATTACTAAAACACCATTCACAGCACTATTTGTGAAAATAGAAATTTTCACAACATCACTAGGTGCGTGGGGAAATATTTTTGTTAAATTTTGACATTAAGAAAACGAAGCTCATTCTTTTCCCGACAAAAATTGTTTTAAATAATTAGCATTACTTTAACATGCCTTTGGGGAATAAACAAGTGTTTGTTATTCACGTATATATATGATTTTTTTGTTGTCTGTCTCGACTCGAAGGTGTCCGCAACCTCCACATATTGTCAGAATACAACGTGTGTCTAAACCTGACAATGGCAGGTTTATAAGTTGAAAATGTATTTTAATAATATTTTTTCTTCATTAAACTTACTTTCTTCCATAAATGACTTTATAAAGCAGTGGATTAGTGAAGGTCGGGTCGTCCAACTCATTGTGACCGTGTCTTCTGAAGCAGTTGTAATCAATGAAAACATCCTTGCGAAACTTCCTTTGGTATTCAAATGCTATGTTCGTCGCTTTCTCTACTAACTGAAACATAAAAACCACAATGAATTTGCTAAGCGCTTGGAAGTGCGCGCAAAACAAAGTGTTCCTTGGAGGTGACAACTGTTCTCTGTTTCCATTATTAGACCACGGAGCAATATATATCTTTAGGTATCTCAAAAACTACTGAAATAATATTTTTCTAATAAATTTTCGTTGAATGTTTAAGCTCTGGCTTAATTTTCCATTTTATAGTTTAAATTTAAATGAGGGATAATTTTTTAGGAGTTTGAGAATTAACATCTAGCTAGCTATTGGCTATCTATTGATTTCATTAAAAAGTCATTGAGAAACAGTTATGATTTTCAAGATCTGAACAACGATACCCCATACATACGACTATGTATACAACTGAAAACAGATTTTCTACCCTTAGTTACCTGTACAGAGGCTACCCCTAATATCACTACATAACTTAGTAGCGCCATATAGACTATTGTAATGAAAACGCCCGGAATGTTGCCATAGAATAAATATATTTTACACACAGATAATATACAAATTGATATCCACAAATGACAACTACACCATGGAAAAATTATATTTTTCTTTATCCATGAAGATAATTGATCAAAAAAGCAGCTAATAGTTTTCGAGCAAAATAAGTGTGACGCAAAAAAGACGGATATAACGATTTTATAAGTAAGGCTCTCGTTATTGCTAAAATAGTTAGAGAACCCTAAAATGTTTCCATATTTATTCACAAAGGCATAATAGAAAGGGCTTTTTGTTACGAAGTATATTCACTTATTTAAACTTCTGACCCGTATAAGACGGAAACTTTTGCACTTTCCGCGACAAATCCCCGCGTTCATAGTAGGTCTCTAAAGTGTGTACAGAGACGACATTGTTGCTTTAGCATTTACGAACTTACGAGCAAGTGGCTTTTTGCAATGGGAATGTAGAATATATCCGCTTGATAGTGGAATCAATATTTAGGTGAGAACTCATTGAGTATTATCTCCGTCGGAAATATAAAATACGAGGATAATATGATCCTTTTTTTATTGCATGAGTTTAGCAGATAGGCAGACGGCATACCTGATGGAAAGCGGTTACCATCGCCTAGGGACATTTGTAACACCAAAGGTGTTACCAATGTGCTGCCGCTTTCTAAACAGGGGACTATAACCTGGCTATTGTTGCCGGAACACAACTCAAGGTTGTTATGGCGACATGGGCATCCTTAGGAGTATGGCCCTGTACGGTGCACCCGTATGGTCCACTGCACTTCACCGCCACAATAGGACTTTGTTGTGCCGCGCACAACGGGTCCTGGCGGTGAGGACCATCCGAGGATACCGTACAGTGTCGTGGACGGCGTCGACACTCTTGGCAGGCGATCCGCCCTGGCCTCTCCAGGCGGACGTGATAGCCAAAGTTCGGCGCTCCCGACAGGATGCCCTCGCCCGTGGCCTGGTCTATGGCCAGGCCGAACTCCAGGTGATCAGGACGCGGGAAACCGCGGCCATGATCCAATCTTGGTCAGTAGAGTTGGAAAACCCTGTTGCTGGCATTGACACGGTGGAGGCGGTTCGACCGCAGCTGTTGCGATGGCTCTCGCGGAAACGCGGGACTCTGACCTTCAGAATGACACAGATACTTACCGGGCACGGTTGCTTCGATAAGTATCTGTGTCAGATTGCGGGCTGCTTGCCTTCACCCCAATGCCGCCAGTGTGGCGCGCTGGACACGGCGTTACACACGCTAGTCGAGTGCGCAGCATGGGCACCTCAGAGGTTTGAACTCGAGACACTTGTAGGACCAATCGAATCGCTGGGCGATCTGGTGCAAGCCATGCTGCACAGCGACGATTGGTGGGTGGGTGCGGCCAATTTCTGCGAGACGGTAGTGTCTCATAAGGAGGCCGCGGAACGAGATAGGGAGAGAGATGGTAGTGCGCATGCGTCTCGCGGGCGCCGACGTCAGTTGGGAGCCCGGAGGCGCAGGTATGCGCATGACCTCCCTCCCTGAAATACCGCTGCAGGGGCCCTCTAGCATCTAGGGAGCAGAGGAGTCTTCACCCCTGTTGACGAAGTGAGTTTGCCTCTCCCGGGGCATTCTCAAGCACTTGTGCGCTAGGATCGGTGTGGGCGTAACTACGTTCTGTATCTCACGCCTTTCCTGCCATAAGCGCGGGGCACATGGGAGGAGGGTGGTTTTAGTGGGGTATTGATTAGTCGAGTCTCCACACAAGCCGGTTGATTATTGTTTGGATTGCCTCAGTGGAAAGCCTCCATGATCAACAACGGTCTAATCCCTAGCAAAGGACCCGGTATGTGCGAAATGCATTTCCCCCGCCTCAAAAAAAAAAAAAAAAAAAGTTTGTTATGGCGGCTGGCCTCTCCAGGCGGACGTGGTAGCCAAAGTTCGGCGCTCCCGACAGGATGCCCTCGCCCGTGGCCTGGTCTATGGCCAGGCCGAACTCCAGGTGATCAGGACGCGGGAAACCGCGGCCATGATCCAATCTTTGTCAGTAGAGTTGGAAAACCCTGTTGCTGGCATTGACACGGTGGAAGCGGTTCGACCGCAGCTGTTGCGATGGCTCTCGCGGAAACGCGGGACCCTGACCTTCAGAATGACACAGATATTTACCGGGCACGGTTGCTTCGATAAGTATCTGTGTCAAATTGCGGGCTGTTTGCCTTCACCCCAATGCCGCCAATGTGGCGCGCTGGACACGGCGTTACACACGCTAGTCGAGTGCGCAGTATGGGCACCTCAGAGGTTTGAACTCGAGACACTTGTAGGACCGATCAAATCGCTGGGCGATCTGGTGTAAGTCATGCTGCACAGCGACGATTGGTGGGTGGGTGCGGCCAATTTCTGCGAGACGGTAGTGTCTCATAAGGAGGCCGCGGAACGAGATAGGGAGAGAGATGGTAGTGCGCATGCGTCTCGCGGGCGCCGACGTCAGTCGGGAGCCCGGAGGTGCAGGTATGCGCATGACCTCCCTCCCTGAAATACCGCTGTAGGGACCCTCTAGCATCTAGGGAGCAGAGGAGTCTTCACCCCTGTTGACGAAGTGAGTTTGCCTCTCCCGGGGCATTCTCAAGCACTTGTGCGCTAGGATCGGTGTGGGCGTAACTACGTTCTGTATCTCACGCCTTTCCTACCATAAGCGCGGGGCACATGGGAGGAGGGTGGTTTTAGTGGGGTATTGATTAGACGAGTCTGCAGACAAGCCGGTTGATTATTGTTTGGATTGCCTCAATGGAAAGCCTCCATGATCAACAACGGTCTAATCCCTAGCAAAAGACCCGGTATGTGCGAAATGCATTTCCCCCGCCTTAAAAAAAAAAAAAAAAAGGTTATGGCGGCATACTCTAGACTAGGATGGTAGCTATTCAGACGGGCAAATATGTGGCGTGGGTTGTTTTGTCGCCTCTTAAGACATGCCGCCCGCCCGCAAGAAATTGTATTCTTTCTCCGTTACTGCACGGATTCTGTTTAAAGCTTATTTAAAATACAAAAGATTATTTCTTTGATCTAGGTTGCCTGGAAGAGATCGTTTTGAGCGATAAGGCCGCCTATTGTATTGCCTAGAAAATATTATAAATATGATTTGTTTTTGTAATCGTATATTTTGGTGTGAAATACAATGTTATCTCTCTCACTCTCTCTCAAATACAATCAATTTAATGCTTTTAATACTTTTAATGCTAAAATTGAATGTAGAGATTAAAACGATATAGTGTGAACAATTGGATAGGTATACAAGTTACAATAAATTCTAAAATTATTTTGATATAACAGAGCGGGTGCTAAAATTCCGTACTAAGTTTCTTACTTTTAAAATATTATGATAATACAGGTTCACAAAAAGAGTTGTGTGTGCTGCATGTCAAACTATGATTTTTAGCGTATTTTTCTCGCTGAACAAGAATCTGAAGTTAGAATTGGGGGTCCATGAGCAAACAATCGAGGAAAACCCAAAACCGATCGACGACTGAAAATAGATGTTGATTTTTATCGGCTTTTTGGGGTTTTCTCGATTATTTGCTCATTGACCCCCAATTCTGGCTTCAGATGCGTATTCAGCGAAAAAAATACGCCAAAAAATCATAGTTTGACATCCAGCACACACAACTTTTTTTGGTAGACCTGTGTAATTAATCATTTTAATATATTTTTAAACAATAGTTAATATGCTCTTTGACTCGCTTAAGATATGACGTCATATACTGCTAATCGCGTACAACATCTAGAAGCCTTCGACGTTTTTTCATATAACAAATAGCGTGAGCTCATGAAAAGATATGTTTTGTGAAAGTCAAACATGTTATAAATTAAAATACAATTCTAATTCCTAATGTCCACATGTAAGCTACTTTGCCATTATTGTTGTTTTAATGAGAAACGGCAAGAAACTTCCCACTTACTTAAGATATTTTTTATGTTATCTTTATCTCTCTTCATATTTTTTTATATAATTTTATTGCTATAAATAAAATAACACAAAAAATTACCTCGGGGTAGTCCCCATTGACATGGATGACGGGTGCGGAAATCACTTTAGCCAAGTCAGTCACGTACCGGCAGGACCTTCCGCGTAGCGCCGGCAGTGTGAAGCCGACCTGAAATGAGGCGGGTTGTTAATATTTTAGCTTTGTGATGTTATTTATGTGGAATATAAATGTTTACACAATATTGTTAAATCCTGGTTTTATTATTTGGGTAGACCATACCGACCGAGACCGACCATAGAACTCCATAGAGCAGAATAAATTAATTAGCAAGATGAAGTCTCAATGGGCCGGCAATATTTGTCGCAGGATCGATGACCGATGGAGCAGACGAGTCTTGGAGTGGAGACCGTGTCTCGTCCACCGTATTATAGGACGTCCTCTGGCGTGATGGACCGACGGTCTGCCCAAGGTTGCTTGTGGGCGTTGGATGAGGACAGCCGAGGACCGTGATAGCAGGTGCAAATTCGGGGAGGCCTACGTCTAGCAGTGGGCAGTGGTTGGCTGACGACTCTATAGAGAAAAGTGATGCGTTCTATTTTCATAGAACTTCAAAGGAAGACGAAGACGACGACGAACTTCAAATATTATCCAGAAAACATCCCAGTGATTTATTGCGTCTTCAAAGGTCAAACAAATATCAAAGTAAATAATAAGTATTTTATAATTTTAACTACAAATAATTTATGAGCAACAACTTTATAAATAACGCGTTTATAAAAATGCGAATGTTTAAAAATATGAACATCAGCTGAAACTCTCAAACGGCACAAAAATGGAACCTTAGAAAGAGGCTACATATTTGTGCCGTATGGAGTTGAGACATTAAGCCTGTGGGGTCCGTCGTCAAAGAGTTTCTTTAAAGTGCAAGAAACTCTGATGCTACTCTTGCGTCAGAGTTTCTTCAAAATAATCTGGCTGGTTCATACTTCGCACCACGAATTAGCATTGTTATCTAGCGTTGCAATGTAGCCAGCCCTCTGGGCACGTTTTCCTCTGTCACTTACGTGGCACATAGACTGTAATTAGTCTATAGACTTATTTTTAATACAACACAAATCATATAATTAATAATTATGATTTTATAATTAAGATTTATTGATTAAAATGGAATAGAATAGAAAACGCTTAATTGTTCACCACATGCGCATTAAATCAACAATTTACAGTAGTCACATTAAATAGTAAAGGCAGGGACAATGGGCGGTGTTATCGTTTTAGAGCAATCTCTTCCAGACAACCCGGGCTATGGATTTTATAAACGGAATTACAAGTGTTTTACAATAGACAATAACTATCAAATGTCGGAAATAAATCTCTTCTCTGTTTTCTTCCGCAACTTCATAGCTTAATACTAGAGCAAAATGACTCATCATTTATATTGATGGCAACGGGTAAATCAACACAGTTATACTCTCCGGCTATATTATTAACCCATTTCTTAAAGTAGGTAGTCATCTCGAAATAACAATAACTTAATAACATTCTGAGTATAGGTTTGGTATAATAATGAATGGCTTACTTGGTTGTTGACAACGATGTGTAGAGACCCACCCACATGAAAATGCGGAACTTGTGATAGCATTAAAGTCTCCTGATTCACGCCTTGCCCAGCGAATGCTGCATCGCCGTGTATCTGGAAGATTTAGTTTTTAAGTAGGTACGAAATATGCGGTAAATAAGAATTATTTATTTTGAATATTATATATTTATTATGAATAAGAATTCCATCTTCGGACCACAAGGCGCTCTGGTGTACGCCATCGTTTCACAGTGAAAACGCTACCAGTGCGAACTAAACGTTTCGCCTCCACGTTCCTTCAACGTACGGCAGAGTTGTGGAATGCACTACCTGAGTCCGTGTTTCGCGAAAAGTACAATCCGTGTATCTTCAAGTCTCGTGTGAATAGGTACTATCTAGGTAAGTATGCTCCATCTTCGACCGCATCATCGTCCGGCATTGGACGTGATCGTGGCCAAACGCCAACCTATTTAATAAAAAAAAATGTAAAAGTAGAAAACTGATAGACGTATTCGTAGGAGCAAAAGTGGAAGAAAAAGATGAATAGATTGTATTTAAATTGATGTATAGAACGTATGCTGTGAGAGAAATGTATGGAAGTAAAAGTGATATCGTATTAAAACAAAAACTTTTGGAAGAGATGAAAATAAAGAAAGATATGCTGTAAGTAGTTGGTAATTAATAATTTAAAAAAGGTGGTCAGAAAATTATTTGAAAAGAAAAATAACAACACGAAAGTGTTAAGATTTCATAAAAAATATTCCGATGTTTTCTTCTTTAGTTATTTATAAGGTGTTGTATTATAAGCAGTTACTGCCTAACCTAAGAAAGTGAATATACACTCTT
Source organism: Dendrolimus houi (assembly GCA_039645545.1). Lineage (NCBI taxonomy): Eukaryota > Metazoa > Arthropoda > Insecta > Lepidoptera > Lasiocampidae > Dendrolimus > Dendrolimus houi. The sequence continues at coordinate 5,551,573 of CM077125.1, forward strand.
GAGTCGTATGTTATTTTTTTAAACCTATGTAAATAAAAACCTCTTTAAAATGTGACAGTTTCATTACAGTACAAAAACAAACCTGCCAAGTGAAACTATTTAATTTTATTGTAGACCAATAGACGCTTTAAAATTAAGACTAACAGAATTTTAAATAACTTCTCCTAACACGCTCTGAAAGCTAACTATGTTGCTGTTGCTCTTCGTATGATGATAATCTCTTTTGATACGAAATTATATAACAATCACCTGCACATTAAGAGCTTTGTCTCCCATCCTTGACGATCTATCCAAAGAATAGTCGCCTTCTTTCAGTTGCAGCTGCCTTGATCTTGTTTTGCCCATTGATACTGGATTGGATGCCTAGAGAAATATAGTCATTAGAAATGTTGTGTCACATAATAATAATTCTCTGTGATTTTAAAAAATAATTTCCTTAATTGGAATTCTTGAATCGTCACGACTGTACAAGCAATCCTATATTTAAAGTAACTAATATTTTAGCTCTTGTTTTAGAAATCTCGCAGCGGATAGCGATTCGTATGGTAGATTATATTTTGATATTTAAATTGATACTAATTTAGTTCAAATTGCAGGAGTTTTAAATGAAATAAATAAATTGTCTTGTCGTGGTTAATGGTTTGAAATTAAAGGTTAATAAAATGTCTCACCTCCAAATGTGAAGGATTATTCAATAAGGAAAATCTAACAGATTTATTATTTACAACGATGTCTACCGAAGCACCTGAAAATGACGTTATAATGAATTGTTTTTCTTGTGGACAGGTAAATTATGAAGGCATACATTTCTCCACATAGTATGATAACGTTGAATAATCTTGGGTGTGACTCGAAATTGCAACATGTCGCTAATGTTCGCTGAAGTAAAATTGGATGATATCAGCTCCATATTGTGGAATCGATCAATGACACATATGGACCCAATGTATTATTTATTATATTTAATCATTGATGTGCCTTTCGTCAGACACTGGGTAGATGCCCGTACAAAGAGTACAAAGAATGCACTTTGTTAGTATATATTAAATTACTAATAATAGTAATTTACAAAAAATATTCGTAAATTACTAACAAATTTTGGTTTCTTCAGAATAAATATTTTTTCTCCATACTTGCAGTTTTGCTTGCTAGCTAATGCTAATATTTAGGAATTATGTAACGCGGAAGTTTTCCGATTATTCGGGATAAAAAGTACTTTATGTTTATTTCCGTTATTACGACAACATACAATAATATGCAACATGGAATATTTCAGTGCATTTTGTCTACTCCTCAATCGATGAAGAAATAATAAACAAAATTTTTAAAATGTCTCTTACGCTTATTAGTATCAAATTAGTTAATTTTAATATTAAAACGATAAAAATCAATAAACCAGTACTTACCAAGATGTGTAGAAATATCGCAAGCAGCGTTTGCTTCATCAGGAAACTCAGGTTTTCCACTAAATTTATGGAAAATTTTCACGGGTGGGCATTTCAGTACACCACTTAACGCATTCAATTTACCCCTATGAGCCATCGCTAGGAATACGTGCTCTACTCCTTCTATAAATATTTTTTTATTGATTATTAACAACTATTTATTGTAAATGGATAAATTAATCAAGATAAGAAAATTCAGATCCTTACTTTGTATGGATCTGAAGCATGGATAACAAAAAGGGATCGAAAAAAGGCTAGAGGCGTTTGACTTATGGTGTTGGAAGCATATGGAAAGATTAAATTGAAAGGAGAAAATTAATGAAGAGGTGTTAACCACAGTAAAAGAAAAGCGAACAATTGTAAAAACCATAGAAGACAGGAGAGGAAGAATGTTTGGGCATTTACTACGATAAGAGTACCCTTCTCTGTAAGTCAGTTGAAGGCACAGTGGAAGGTAGAAGAGGGAAGGGGAGATACAGAAGGCCCTATTTCGATCAAATGAACGAAAAGGTACGTATCATGTCGTACAAAAAAGTGAAACAGCTGGCTGAGAATAGAGAGAATTAGAGGAGGCTTCACCGACAAGAGGTTAAGCTTTTAAATATTATGATGATGATGAAAAATCTGAAAACAAAACATGTGAATGTTTTAGAGAAGACAATAAATTGTTAGCAAGCATGCTCGATATACCGTTTGTTACTCTGAAAACGAGGAAACAAGAACCCACTCGGTGGAGTTTGAGGGCTGATGTAACTTATTATTACAGTTAAGTATTACATAACGTAATCCTCCGTGCAGGAACGGAGAAAGAATTCAATTTCCTGCAGCCGGGCGGCCTGTCGTAAGAGGCGACAAAACAACCCACAGCCAGGTGGTAGGGTATTTGCGCGACTGGATGGCTACCACCTCTCGTCTAAAGTATGTCGCCATAACAACCTTGAGTTGTGTTCCGGCATCAGTGACCAGATTCCAGTCTCCCTTAAGAGAGCAGCAGCGCATTTGTAGCACCATTGGTGTTGCAAATGTTCATCGGCGATGGTAACCGCTTTCCATCGTCAGCCTGTCTGCTGAAGTCCTGCGATAAAAAAAAGTACTATTTTGAATATTTATTCCATTATAAAGTAGGTATATAGATATAAATAAAATATAAACATTTTATGTTACAAACAACAATTTTCGGGAGAAAAAATATTTTAGCTGCTTAGTAAAGTTTCTGACGATTGACACATTTACGAAGAAAAAATATTCAGCAAAGCGTCGCTACTTTCTCAACACTTTGAATATTTGCATGGTTACCGAAATCGAACGAAATCTAATGAGTACAAGTACCATTTATCATATAGAGAGAAATAATAATAATAATTTATTTTGATTCTGATATTACATCCATTTGTTAGTAACAAATATTATATCCATGTTAGTAGGACAGACTTAACAGATAATAATAGATGGTTGCACTGCAGAATCGAGGCAGCCCCGCATCCTGAAGATATTATTATATTGAACACGGATGAGGCTAACAGCTCTCGGGTTATAGTTGATCCAGAGGCCGCTGGCATAAAAAGATTGACAGTATGCTTTAAATAATGTTATTATGAATTCCTTCGAATAGCGTGCAAACCTTCGGATCAACATATTATTCCTCACTGCCAGCACCCTTCGCATCCGCTCAATGTCATCATTATTCCATTGACTATATGCTCTTAATACTTAAACTTTGTAACACGATTTAGTTCCTGGAATGTCCGTATAAGTTTAACGCTTTGTTATAAAAACCAAATATTCGCTTTTTTAGTATAATAAATAAGTCTGTGGCTCTAGGTATATTTTTCACATATACGTTACAACTTACCTATAGTACTAATTGATGTGCTAAATATTCAAAGCCTTTATTTACATAGAGGCTTCTTGTTGATTAAACTCAGAAACTAAAACGAAATCGAATAGAGGCACTCTACGTTAAGTATGCCCTAAGGACGCATAATCGGCCGCTTGGTCATCTAGATTGGATTAGGGCCTGGTCACGATCTTGGGCTTTGCATGGAACGATGCGATGGTAGACGCGACGGTGGTTAGCATCAAGCGCTACGATTCGTGGTATGTTTCATACATCTTATTCCTTTTGTTTTTGTTGCCTCACAGTGACAGGGTCGTGATCAGAGCATTTGTCGTTTAAGTTGTCAGGCTTGGTTAATTAGCTAAATGCTCAATAAACTCCACACAAAGGGCAAAACCGCATGCAATGATATAACGGCACGCATGTGTTTATGGGTATTGTATTTAATTTGTAATATTGGCTTAGTGACATTTTAATAATGACAAACGTCTTAGCCAGAGAATAAAACCAAATATTTTAATATCTATTGAAGTTGACTAATACTCGGGTCCTATATTTTTCCAACCGTTCATTTGCGTTACTACCGGTTAAAAATTGATATTAACAACATACAGCAAATTCAAAATTTAAAGAGTTCATCCCCTATCCTATATAGAATTTGGAGTCTGATTTCGACCCTGTAACTACACGGACACGCATTTTTGTTGAAATATGTCATTGTTTGTCTTATTCGTCTTCGACATTTAAAGTACGATAAACAAACAGCATAACGCTTTTTCAATCTATATACATAATATATGTATAATATACATATATTATGTATATTAATATGATGAATGATAAATTTAAAATACTTTTTTCAAATTCAAATCGAACTGAAAATAAATAGAAGAGTTGAGAATACCTGAAGTCGTCAGTTTAAATAAAGAGGAAAAGAAAGTAAGTAGAGATTCAGCTCCTTCGCCGCAGTATCTTTTTACTGTCGCATATTTTATACCAAGAAACTTATCCCACGCTTGGGATTCAAGTAGTTCTTTAACTATCTCTTTCCGACGATCGTTATCAATTGGATCTGATGAACCTTCTATTCGGTGAGCAAACCATTCTCTTTCTGCTTCGGTCTAAAAGTAATCAAACGAAAATGCTATTTAAGTCTATTTACGTGTCAAATTTTTCTTGATACAATTAAATTCAAAATTTTTACTACATTATTATGCGATATGCTGTATTAAAAACAAAATCGCAAGTGTAATTAAGAATGACAATAAAAATGTTTTAGTGCTATAAAATATTTTGTGTATATCTATATAATTATAACCAGAGTATTAAATACATGTAATACAATTCCAATAATTGATAATAACTTTAAGCCCTTTTGGGTTGCATACAAAGTTTTAAATTATTTTCAAACTAACATTGTTGGCTCATAGATTCAAGATGTATTCCAAAACGATTTCTAAACGAAAAAAGTCTATTTCCCCAATGAACGGTTAATAGCTTTAATTTCGAATTTCGTATTCGTAAAAATTAGTAAAAAAATAATATTAAGCGACAAAGGCTGATACAATATTTTATTATGAGTTTTGTTAATAAATTAAATAAAATATCATTACAACAATTGCCAAAGCAAATCTATATTCATATTATAAAGAGGAAAGATTTGCATTTTTGTATGTTTGTAATAAATAAACATTAAAACTGCTGAATCGATTTCAAAAATTCTTTCACCATTCGCATGCTACATTATCCCTGATTAATATATATATATAGGCTATATAAATATTAGGGATTCCTACTAAAACTTCAATAATGTAACCCATCAATCTAAACAAAATACTTGGCGCTGGAATCGGGTTCTACGATTTTGATGAAATTTTATGTTTAAGTGGTCGCGGGGTGGTTTAGATTCACAATTAGAACCGGTAGGTGGCGCTGGAATCGGGTTCTAGATTTTTATTTTTTAAGGGCAGGACAACGTCCGCCGACACCACTAGTATTAAATATATTTACTCAATTATTTCTATTATATAATATAATTTATTATATAAACTCACCTTTAAATAGCTGAATTCATACGAAATAGGACCACAATAAATCGCGTCTAGCTCTTCGACGAGGCTTTTCACAGGCTTATTTCCATTGTATCCGTATAACAGGCCGAAATCGACATGATCATCTGGCGAGAGACCATATTTGGATATTTGAAGTTCTTTAATATTTCTGAAACATCCAGACAGTTAACAATTATTGTATTAATAAAGTTTTCCAAACCCTGGTAATTAGCTCTATTTTACTTACATAAAAACTTTATAAGGTCTCGTATATCGCGAGTGAAACCGCGAGCAAAAGTTAGTATATGCATATATATTTACCTTTCGTGAAAAAATATCTGACTGTAAAAACCACTTAAAATTTCGTTTTGTGGTTTAGGAGGAGTTAGCGGATATATAGACAGGCGCGGAAAGCTACTTCGTTTTATACCGTGTAAAAATATAAATATACTAGGTACTAAATTTTATTATATTTTGTTTAGCAAAATGGTTTTTTTAACCTAATTAAATACTATGTACATTGAATTTATGTCTCATTCATCAATGGTGTTGATGACGTATTTCCAAGAAATTCTAAAACAGTATTCATATAAAAGAGTGGAGATTAAAATACCTTACAATCATCTTTCAAATATAATTATAGTAAGAATTTTTTTAGATAGATAGATAGATAGACTTTATTGTACCAAATTGTACCAAAGCATAGATAAATAAAATACAAGAGATAGTACAACGGACGGCCTTGTCGCTAAAAACGATCTCTTTCGGGCAACCCTCGGTACTGGCAGAGATTGATAGATGTTTAATACTGACGGTGCTGCAGTTTATAAAAAATGGTAAATGATAGGTACCTATACACAATTTTAATCACTGTTTAACGATAATAAACATACTATAACTTTTACAAACATGGTGGTGTGCCAAGTGTGTTTTTTATATTTTTTTCAATAATATTAAAATCATTCCTATAAATATTATCTGTAGTTTTAATGCCATTAGTATTTGGTATTTTATATGGGCGCGAAATTGGCTATGACATACATAAAGACAAACGAGTGTCAGTGAATGAATGAACGAATGAAAACACTTTATTCTTCACCAAAAATAAAACTACGTTCTTAAAACTAGTTATAGTAAATGTTGAACAAAGGGCGCCCTTATCGCTTAAACCGATCTCTTCCAGGCAACCCCTTAAACTAAGGAAATATTAATACTACAGTGGTGGTGAAGACAATAAATAATATGAAACATTCCAAGAATAAGAAAAAATTAAATAAAATAAACAATATTCAAATTCAGAACCTTTTATTCAAAATAAGTTCCACTGTAGAACACTTTTTGAAGGTCATACATATAGGTTAAAATTTAATCTTACTTCCAAGTCTATGTACACCGCTTCGCAACGAGTTATTGCTGTTAAGGAGAAGAAGCGGCAAGAAACTCTAGCAACACGTCTAGCTAAAATGGTTTTTCTTTATATTTCTTGTTCTATTTATATCTCAAGTTCTTTTTTTTACTTATAAGTTTGATACAGAAGTATGTTACAGAATTACTTTTAAAGAATTAATGGAGTTGTAGCAAACAGTGCATACTCAATAAGACAGACACAATAAAAGAAAGAAAAATATTATTATAGTTATAATAATGACATGAAGTACTAAAATTTTATGCTGCAACATATATCCATACAAGCTTGGCAAGATAAAAACGTTATACAAAATATAGAATAATATACTTTATATACTATACAAACATAAGATGTATCATACTATATATAGAATCAGCAGCATGTTTTAGACCTTCGAGGACCAAAGATATTTAGTAACCATCAGTTTAAAAGACAATATGGATTTAGCTTGTCTGATGTTGAGTGGCAGTGAGTTCCACAAACGGACAGCCTGTACCGTGAAGGAGTTATCAACGAAGGAAGAAGTGTGATATAATTATAAAGGTTCTGTTTTTGCTATTCAGCTAAAGAACCTTAAAATTGTCTTACTTGTCTTCATGCCTATAGTGAACATTATCTACTGTAGCTCTCAAGTGTCCGTGTGTCCGATAAGCATCGACGAGCTGCTGTGCGCGACAGTTTTCATATCTCCTCTTTATAACGTCTTGGGAGAGCTCTATAACAAGATAATTAAGTATCAATTTGAATTAATATGTATGCAAATAGTTCATATCATAGATAGAAGAATTTCTTTAATATTGATAGTCATCATATCAGTTAATATTGATAGGTATAAGCGTAAAAGTAATTTCCGTAACCAAATGACAAAGACAGTAGATGCTTATCATCGTCTCAGAACTCTATTTATTCTTAACTTCTCTTTGTTGATGTGATTGGAGTCCTTTATAGTTATACACAATGGGGTGGAGATAGACTTGTCGTAAATAATCTCCAGAAAAAACCAAATTAAAAAGTTACAATGATAAATAATGATTCATAAAGAATCGCTTTAATTTTTAAAGGAAACGGATATGCTTTTATACAATCTTGGGCCCAGATTGTAAAAGATGAGAGTGATTTTAAGATTTCTTTTTATTTTGTTGATTTTTTTGGGATTAGTTATATTGAATTAATTAATCGTGTGGTGTAAGTGTTTTATATTGTTACAACTTAAGTTCCGACGAAAAAAAAATCCACCTGCATATCTATAAAAACACATTTTATTACCCGTCGGCATTTGAACTAGTTTTAATCCTTTTATGATTATTTTCTTTTGTTCACTTATTTATTGGTTATTGTGGAGAACACCCTATTGTATTCGTTTATAGCCGCTTGCAGGCATAATTGGCCAGGTATGCGGATTACGATTCTAGGAAATTCGGTCCACGCGGCCGGGCAGACATATTGCATCTGTGTAGTATAAAGCAATGCCCTGATTGAGGGACGGGGCAATCGACCGAGAACCACGAGCGAAGCAAGAGTTGTGTACTTTCGGTAATCTATTTAGTGACGGACCTTGCGCGTGTTATTGAATTACGACCTTCTGCATTACGTTTGGACTTGTTGTGTTCTGTTGTATTTGTACCTGTGTTATACGTGCTTGTATAGTTCTAATAAACTCTATAATAATTCCAATGGCATTTTAATTCGAGTCCTGCAACTCGTAACAATATTATTAATTGTTAAAATCCATTCAGAGAAATCGAGTATAGTAAATACTATAGCTTTTTTATTTTGGATATTATTTTTAAGATTTCTTGTCTTCCAGATAGAGTTTAGGGCTACCATTACCATTTTGTAATAGAAAAATATAACGATTTTTTAAGCCACATCTCTCATTACATTTATTTCATCCAAAAGTCCCCCGTCCCTTTTATTGGCTCTGACGCACTTGCCATTGATTTTATCATTATCATAGTAAAAGCGACAGCTGATTATTAAGAAGCCATATAAGCTTGATGGACAAATAGGGCTGAGATAATTTTGAACGGTACTCGATTTCTGAAAACCTGAGCCCAAAGCATACAGCTATCACTCGCTATAAACGTTCATTAAATGTTACAATAGTAGATTGTTACACGAAAGGTGAAAATGACCTATTTAGGCATGAGATGGATTGGCGCACGAGCGTAACGAGGGCGCTAATAGTTCAAGTGTCTACATAGGATTTTCACCCGAGGTTAACACTCTGCTTTTCATTTCGCATATGAGAAAAGTAAATAAAAACTGATTAGTTAAACAAACAACTACTTCTCTAACAAAATCAGGAGTTACAGCAGTATCTCGTGATGAACTCATTCATTACATCATATATAAAACGTCAAGTAATTTTTTTTTCTGTGACAATTTACCAGGCTTTTTTTTGTTTCTCACTGATGATAGTGCATATTTAGCTCACATTTATGTGAATTAAATAATAATTTAGTGAAAAGTAATTTTATATGTATAAAATTGTTTCCCAGAGACGTAAAAGTACTGTTTTCATCCCTGTGATCAGGCAACTCCAAGCGTACTTTCAGAATATGAGAAATGAAAAAACATTACCGGCATCATTTACATTCTGCGGTCGATGTCCGAAAACACCACCTCCCGAGTGATACTTTGAGCACTGACACAAACGCTTCCATCGCATCACACCTCTCACTCCCACATCATGAAAATTCAACATGTTGTCCTTTTTGTGACACTAAAACACGATCGTCATTTGAAAACTATCACTTATTAAATGTAACACAATGTTATAGGTCAAGGTCGACTAATTCTGGAAATACAACGATTACAATGCGTAGGAGCAGTCGAGTACGCGTCTCGACGCTTACTGGTTGGAAAAAGACAACATAACATTCATTTCATTATCTCATTTTAACATATTTGTTATTAGTTGACGCAACGTATATTATATTGATAAAGATTGTGATAAATCGTGCAAAATATCAATGAGACTGTTTTAACCTATATTAGGCGGGTGATCTTTATTGTAAGTCTACGATCATTTCTTTCCTCTTCGCTGATGGACTGATTTTGAGAATGTTTTCTTTTAAATTTATTTATTTCATTCAATTAGGTACAATGTCATAACAGTTTTAGAACTAAAGCGACAATCCTTATTCTTAGCTTATGGCTAGAAATAATTTCCATAAGGGACAGGTGAAAATATCTTAATCTGCGTTCGCTTTAGAAATCTGGTTCAATATCCGAAGAGCCCTAGTAAGAGATGCTTGTAGAAACATATTAGTCTTACTGGCCGGTACTGCATATAATTTGTATTGTACGGTTCTGGCTATAAGGTCTTTGGAATCAGAATTACTAATATGTATTTCGTTTGAATTTTGACTGTTAAACCCAGGCTCTGTCAAATTGTAGGGGATTTCTTTGACGCCTAATGACGAAAAGCATTTGTGGTATCTCGAATAGTCACAGTTCCAAAATAGTTGAGATTTTCTAAACAAGTACAAAGATTTTGCTTACAATTATTAAAATTATTCTAATTGCCGTCATTACGCTCCTACGTATATTATTGAAGAAGGGAAGCAATACTTTAAAGTTAGATGTCGCTAGTGTTGAATCTGCGTAATAACCTATTCAACATTTGTGGAGTTTTATAGTTTAATGTATTTATGTACATTTGTAAATATGAAATTGAGATGATTATTAAAACTAAGACTTTTAATCTTTGACCAGTGTAGTCTAAAAATGTGTTTAAATACTAAAACATATAAAATTGAGAGAATTAGTGGCACCATTTAGTGATGTAAGCTTTAAAAACTTTTCGCAGTTTTATTTTTTACTAGAAAAATGACATTACGTATTCATTTTTTCTAATGCACAAGAAGCCGCGTGAAAGTTTCCAATATTAAGTACATTTATAAAAAGAAAGTTTCATAAAGAAAGGGGTGAATAGACGTGGTCGAGCAATGCTGAAATCATATCTTAATTTAATCAAGCAGGCCAAGCTCGTTTGGCATGCATAATAGGTTTTATTTATACCACGCTTGTTGCAAAATATTCATATTTAAGGAATCTTTTCTCTATTTCGCAGTGTCGCGAAATACGCGAAGTATTGATATTAAGGTAGATAGACAGATAACGTAATTTATTCAGTATAATAGCTATCTTAAAAATTAAACTACACTATAAAAAAGAAACCTAAAATTAAATACTAAAACTAAATAAAAAAGAGGGCATAATTATAGATAAAATATTGGTCCGAAACCACTGTCACTTACCGGGAACGTCCCCAAAAGGCTGGCGGCGTTACCACGTTGAAGAGCAATGCTTAACCTTTGAGCAAAATAGACGCCAGCCTTTTGGTCGCATGAGAGGTCTACTAAATATAGATAACTCTTTATTGTACACCATTACAGAAAAACTTAGACTATTAGTACTATTCTAATTGAGTAAAAAGGACGCTATTATCGATGGTCAAATAAGCAGCAAAGTTTAGATTATTTGGCATTGAGATAATCATGTTTAGTACTGTGAGTGAGAATGGTCCATTATCTCTTCCCTCATCATTCCCTGTAACCTGTTCCATCTATCACATCCCCTCTATCCCACCCCTCCTATTTCATGCTACCTATCTCATCCTAGTGGCTGCTAATGCGTTGAAATCGTCCCTAGTGTTTTAAGTGTCCAGGTCCATAGGCGACGGTAACCACTTTTCTTCAGGAAGGCGGTCTATCTCTTTGATTGAATGAATGAATGAAAACTCTTTATTGTTCACCATAACTTAAACCTAGACATTTAATATAAATACATTTCCATTAGAACAATGGGCGGCCTTATCGCTTATAGCGATCTCTTCCAGGCAACCCGGTGTCCAAGGAGACATTACAAGAAAAATTAAATAAATAATAGAAAATAATAATAATTACAAAAGAAAGAATACGTAGAGAATCATTCTTGAATAAATTTTCTTAAACGTATGTTATGTATTTTATCATTATCAAATCATTTCTTAACTGCTTGTGGCAAAAACAAATGTGATAATAAACTATTATTACACGATAAATAATCCTTTGTATTATCAATATGACATGTAACAAATTAAATGTTTGTAATAGTTTTATTATGACACTAGGATATGCTCGCGACTTCGTCCACGCTTGACTTGAAACTCCCGCGAGATTCCCGGAACACAAAGTATCGTAACATTAACAAATAATAATGTAAGATATCATTTTAGTGAAAATTGTGTCAGAATAAGCTAATTTTATGCACCCGAAAAACTAAAAATTGCTCCCTGGAAAATTCCCGCGGTATTCCAGGGACAAAAGAATCACATATTTTATTATATTAAATTTGCTATCGATCAGTCAAAAATCAATTTGGTTGTTTTAAACCCTTCCCAATAAAATTCCCGCGGGATTGTAGGGATAAAAAGTAGTGTAGATTTTAAGTCTAAAAATTTGCTGTCGATCAGCGAAAACCGTATCGAAATCGGCCCCGTAGTTTTTACGTGCATCCCGAACAGACAGACAAGAAATCTAAAATAAAATTCAATCGTGTTCTTCATCTTTTATATAGGTTATTCCAGTTGTCTTTATAAATAGCTTCAATGTACAGACACGGCATGTTTAGAATACTATAATAGTGTTACGACCTAGACGCCGTCAAAAACAAATTCACACCTGTAGAAACACATTTTATTACCTTTCGGCATTTGGATTTCTTTTGTTTACTTTGTGTTTAAAATCTGTTATTAGAAAACAGCCCATTGTGCATTGTTATTTTTTATGGCAGTCATAAGTCAGGTGTGCAGATTACGATTCCTAGGAAATTGCGTCCACACTTGCCGGACAGACATATTGCATCTGTGCAGTATAAAGCAAGGCCCCAATGAAGAGATGAATTAGTCGAGCGATAACCACAAGCGAAGCAAGACTTGTATACATTCGGTAATCTATTTAGTGACGGACTTTATACTTATACTTATTACTTATAGCTTTTTATCAATCGATCGATAAAGTTAGACGTAAAGGAGAAATATAGGAAATTTTATAAACTTTTTTAATGCAAGAACTCCAATTCAATCTGAGGACATGGCTGAGGCTTTGGGTAATCAGAGGGCTGGTACCTACTTTGGACTGTGTTTCAGGATGGCGATCCAGCGAGCTAACAACCAGCGTTACGGGTATTTTACCCTTAGATGACGGTGGCTTAGGCTCAATATTCTATTACAGTCTTAAGAGATTATAGGTAGAATTTAATATAACTAAGGTCTCTTTATTATATTACTTTATAATAGTGTTACAACCTAAGCGCCGATAAAGACAAATTCCACGTACAGATTTGTAGAAGCACATTTATTACCCGTCGGCATTTGAACTAATAACATTGAAACTATTGTAATTCTTTTATGATCGTCTTCTTTTGTTTACTTATTTATTGGAATTCGTTTCTAGAGCCTATTCTTGTATTGTAATCATTAGCCAGGTGTTACGGATTTTAAAAGTACAAGCTGATTCTAGGAAATTCGGTCCACGTGGACTGGCGGGCACATTACACTTGTGGAGGATAAAACGAGGGCCTGATGGAGGTAAGAGGTCATTCGAGCGAGAACCACGATCAAAGCTAGACGTGTGTACTACAATCGGGAATCTAGTATTGACGGAATTTGCGCGTTTTACTGAATTACGACCTTCTGCTTCTTTTATCCGTGCAGGAATGGAGAAAGAATACAATTTCCTGCGGCCCGGCGGTTTGTCGTAAGAGGCGACTAAACAACCCACACCCAGGTGGTAGGGCATTTGCCCGACTGGATGGCTACTACCACTGGTCTAGAGTATGCCGCCATAACAACCTTGAGTTGTGTTCCGGCATTAGTGGCCAGGTTCCAGTCTCCCTTAACAGAGCAGCAGCGCATTTCTAGCACCTTTGGTGTTGCAAATGTCCATAGGCGATGGTAACCGTTTTCCATCAAGTTGGCCGTCTGCCTGTCTGCTGAACTCATGCAATAAAAAAATAAAAAAAATACGTGTTTGTATAGTTCTAATATTTTAATTCGAGTCCCGTAACTCGTAACAATAGGTATTTTTTTAATAACCATGTGAAGGGACGTATGATAATTGGAAGTGTATTTGTTTAATAATTAAACTGTTTTGAGACTATCAGTTAGCGTGTTAACGTAATGTAACTTAATGCTTTAAATGGTTTTTAGTTTTACATCCATTTCACATTAACCATAAAACACGAATTCACATATTATAAATATATTTGATATGTCTGGACTAAAAATGTGATATAGATTATATTTAAAACTTGAAAGCAAAAAATAAGATACTTAAAATATAAGTCCACAAATGTTCCACTGTTGCACTTGGGCTTGCCTACTTTATATTTTGGCATAACTGTCACGCTTGTCTATGGCGGGTAGGTTAGTTTTATACATCGGTAATCGCAATGTGCACGTTATCTCATGATGGTTTTAGAGTTTATTAATACGTGAATATATGTAATAGGTCAGGATAACTTCATATGGAGTGGATGGTGTGCTAGTATTCGAAATCTCTTTTTTGAAATGTCTTTAGCCACTGTTCAAGTATAAAGCACAAACATAGAAGTTCTTTTTTATTTACATACATATTTTTCTGAGCCAGCAACCTTCGCTGGCGTATACAGAGTAAACTAGCAAAATTTTATCACAATCAAATCAATGGTTTAGGAACGCATAGGGGGCAAACATACAAACACAATTTTTCATTTATTTGTATATAGATACAATTGTGTAAATTCTTCTCTTCTGTAAAGTTAAACACATGTTTGGGGTCTTATTATTTGCGTTTCCATGACGACGGCGGTGTGTTTTTCAGTGAATTGCAATGGCGGCACCCAAAAATACTCGACGGCATTTATCAGGATAAAATGATAAAATGTATCCTAAGTGTTGGCCCAGATTAAAAGCTAGCTCTAGCGGAGTGCTCCGCTTGGGGGCCTAAGAGATCCGAAATAGTTAGTCTGGTCAGTCTGGCGGATTCGCTCCGGGGCTTGGTCCGGAGGAAACAAAGGTTGGTCGTAGCCTCCTTCTGTGGATCAGTAATGGCCCAAAAGGAGGCGGCTGAAAGAGAGAGGGAGGAGAGCGCGTCAGCGGACCCCATCCGCAGAAGTGTCCAAATTAAATCTCTTGATTATTTTATAAATTCATTGCACAAACTCGAACAGATCTCTAGATTTATTATATTATGAACTTCATGGCAAGCCGGGCGATTTAACTAGTTTTGCATATTACATACAGACGATTGACATCAACCATTTGTTTTGTATACATGCAACTGTAAGCACGAATACGGGTTATAATTGCTTCAAAATGATAGTCGTGAACGAAAGATCATGGTTGATCAGTTTTGTAAGGAAGTTGCAGTATTTCGGTGATCATTGTCATTTAGGTGGTGTACGATATGTTGTATCAAGATCATATATTCATCCCTTTAAAAGGTATAAGTGTAAAGAATTATATCTAATGTCGTAGTAAATACCATCATAATCCTACCGTTAAATCCCGGCTAAATACGCAGCATACGCTTAGAGCCTGGTTGATAAATTTTGCTATAATCTATTTCTGAATAGTTTTGTAAGTGCCGCTGATTTTCTATACCACCAATGCGCGGTGGTGAAACTAGTGTCCCAAGCACGTGAGGTTGTACAGTTTTTCTTTATATCCGGCTTCAAGGACCATTAAATGTACTGTTGTACACTTGCTCTTACTTGTTGTGCCCTTGTTGCTTTAGGGATTTATTTTTGTACTAGTTGAGCTTGGATGCAGATCCCTGGGTTCAACTTAGTTGATAGTAACTCGAGGCGATGTAATAGCAACTTCATAACAACTTGCTAGCAACTTGGTAACGACTCAATCACAAAGTATATGTGAGCGTTATCTATACTAATATCATAATATTAAAGTAGCCTAAAGTAGGCCACACCGTCAGCAAAACGCTGTACGTTGAACCATACAGAAGTCAATCTGGACATTACGTGTGTTCCGTGCTAAGAGCAATTATGAACATTCAGCTATGCTTGTTCTGTTGTGTGTGTGCCCCATTTAGAGACCAAACATATCACAATGAGAGCTGCTAGAAGCTGACATAGGTGATCCCTTGAAAGTGGTATCGATTTCTGTGGAGGATTTGGCATATTTTTCATTTTTTTTTAATATCGCAAAAAGTACATTTGCATACTTTAAAATTAGGACCAACGCCAGCATTCTACAAGTCCGTGATCCAGGATTGCGTAATGTCTACTTTCCTTATTTTTGTTCTCTCCTTAGCATAGTTTTCGGCAACGCTTATTGGTCTTTGGCACGCATTTCATCTGTCACGAAGTCTGTATATTGCCTGTTAGTACTATTCTTGATGAGATGTATTACTGAGAAGATAATACAGGCTGCACCAAAAGTCTTTTTAATTTTTTAAACAATGATAAAAATAAAAGCTAGCTAAATAAGATAAAATTGTTTATTTATTATGAAAGTACACCGATAAAGATTTTTTTTTAAATTACATCCTTCATAAGAGATTCTTGATTATTTTGACACTGTTGTAACCTGGAGCAAAAACTGTCATTGACATCTTTACAGGTGTTTTTCAAAATGTTCTGAATTTCCTCACGAATATATTCCTTTAATTCCTCAAAAGACACTGTTACAAACTTTAGTTTTAAGGTTAAAATCAGTGGGGATAAATTTGGGCTATGAGGTGGCCAGTTAATGTCACCTCTCCTGGATATCACTTTTTGCCCAAAAATTTCACGAACTGCACTCAATGAGTCATTGGAGCTGTGACATTTTGCCCCATTTTGCTGAAACCATGATCATTGATTGTAAATCTTTATGGAGAATACGATTTAAAGCTGTTCTTTAAGACGCTAGGCCGCTTTCCTTTCGAGTAGAGAGGCCAGGTTGTTCACGAACAAACGCTCTTACACGTTCTATATTTTCGGTATCTCTTGAAGTTTAGGTCTAGGTCAGCTGCATCGTGATTGATTGTTGTTGAACCTGTTTTTTCGAACTTCTGTACCCATTTTTTATTAATTGAATCGATGGAGCTTCATTTTTATGTTGTAGGTTGTGAGTGCAAAATTTTCTCTGCACTATAGCCGAAGAATCGTTGTTTCGATTGTACTCACGTACGCAGAATGCGCGTTGTGCTCCGCTAAATGACGCAATGGTAATAAATTTCCATTGGGTGCTCTTGCATTACGTAACCTCTCCGCCCCACCCCGCCGTTGCTACTCGACGCAGTTACCGATTCAAAAGTAAACGGTCTTTTGGTCCACTCTGTATTAGATTTTCGTGTCGTGTCGTGATTTCGAGTTTGTATCGGTCACCGCACTACTCGGCTCATTCCGTTATAGCTTGAATATAAAAGTATGTGGAAGGAGCGACAAGACAGTCTCACTCCGAGTTTGGTTGGATACATATTCTTATTTCGGCTTTGGTCTGATGTACATGTCATAGTAGCGTTCTAGGATAACTAATTATTCTGCGAGAATCATAATCTACAGTTAAAATGTACTTAATTAATTATATCAGCGTTCTATTAGAAGTACACTCAAAATAAATATCGTTTATTATTGATTATCCTCTTTGATTCTCTGATAATAGCATTGCCGACTTGTATTCAGCTATTAGTTCTAAGCCCCTTTCACAGGGCCTTTTAACTTTGTATTATAACTAATTAAAGCCAAAATTTTTGCCGTGGATTTATATTTAGGTAGTTGAAATTTAAGTTGACTGAAAAAATATGCCATAAATACATTAACTTTAACGACTATTTAATATCATTAGAAAGTAATTTTTAATATTGATTGAAAGTGCTCTTATAATTTTTGATAGGATGGTCGATGACTTTTTTACTATTATTGCTAATGGAATTGAAAGCCAGGCCTCTTGTGACCTTTATCTATATTTGGTGATATTTTTACATATTCTAAATACTTCGGATATTGCATCAATTCGATACACAAGCCATAAGGTATTCATCTTCATATAATAGCGGTCGCTACATAAGGGACCGTTGAGGGGTGTATTTTTATCAATTATTATTAGAAATTTTAGGAGAAAAAACTATTGTGTTTACCAAGGTTCATGATTATTACGTCATGTACATGGAATAATTTATTGCTACATAATTAGCAAGGTTGAAACTGAGTAGTCCATGTACGTGCCAAAATCTGTCAATACAGAAAACAGAAAACATGTATAGGTTTTTACATATTTCCATGTAGCAGTTAACATTCCTGTATTCTAAGTTAAATTAAGAACAATTAAGCAAGTAAATAGAACGAGAGCACGACTATTCGTCTTCTTATTTTATACTTCCACACCAGCGGTCGAGCCAAGCTCCCCGGGCGATTGAGCCATGTGCATCACCCCCTACAACGGGGTAACCATCATCGAAGCATTACTCAAGTTAATCAACCTCCATAGTGATACAAACTGCCAGGACAGACTTATGGCCGCTCCCTATATCTTACTATGTTGAATTTTAACATTATTTGTATAGAAGTCATGTTAAATTATAGCCGATAATAAGGCAAATGAACAGTCGGTAAGATACAGAAACCGGCTTTTAATAAGGCGCCTATAACACAGGCCTTGTGAAAACTAAACCACATTGTGGCAACAAATTATACATAGTATATATATTTACTTATCATTATATATATATATATATATATATAATTATATATAGTAGACCATCTTAGATCTAATATTCTATTATTAACTTAATCGTCTAAGCATACTATCTCAATTGTATTGTAAATGTTATTGTTAATGATCATGCTATTATATTGGTAATCTGCAAGGATCGGGATGTTTGTAGCATATTAGCGTTTCTGTTGTTGGTAGCGCTATGCAAAGCGCCTGTATATTTTTATATAGCAAAATAATAATATTATTACCCAATTAAAAAAAAAAAGATAATTTTTTTGCTGAACCACAGCAGGCAGGCTGACAGCCCAACTGTGATGGAAAGTGGTTAGCGTCGCCTATGGACATTAACAACACCTGTGGTGCTGGTGGAAAAACTGGAACCTGTCCACTAATGCCAGAACACAACTTAAAGTTGTTATGGCGGCATACTCTAGACCAGGGGTGGTAGCAATCGAGTAGGAGAAATGCCCTACCACCTGACTGGGTTGTTTTGTCGCCTTTTACGACAGGCTTCCCCAACGCAGGAATTAGTATTCTTTTTCCGTTCCTGCACGGAGAAATTATATGATATCACTTGTAAATTCGTCTTGATAGCAGTCTTTAAATCACCCGCGTTAGTCCATCCAGTTCAGTTACCCAATAAGCTAACACGGCTTAATAAGAATTTTAAAACTCCTATTGCTCTCGTATTTATAATAGATGTTTACTCGAACAAAAAAGAGTTAAAAAATTCTGAGTGCGGTTATGAATAATATATGTCTTAACGAGCCTAGCCTAGACTATAAACGTCGTATAACTATAATGACTAATCTCTTTAAAATAATAAATAAGAAATGTTTTGTCAATTTTGAATTACTCTTTTCAGGTTCTTTTGGTTCTGTGTATTAACAAGTTGTGTGGTTTGTTCGGCATTTCTGTTAAAAGCATCTCTGGGGTTATATATAGAAGACGCGGTCTCGTACACTGTTGAAACCGACTACTTGCATTGGGAAACTCCCTTTCCAGCCGTGACGATATGTGAAGGGAGAGATATAAATAGTAGTCCCGTAGATGAGTATTTAGCACGCAAGTAAGTAAATAAGTTGGTAGCATAAAATATATAACAGATAAAAATTATGGTGTATTGTAAACCCAAGCGCCTTTGTCCTATTTCAATTTCTTCCACATTATGCATTTTTTAATTCCGTTTAATGGTGCCCACACATAATGTGACGCGTCCGTCGGATAACACACTCCCCAGGACGCTTGCTTTAGGACGTCAGAACGCTTAAAGTCACTTTATTATTATTTAATGCTGAAACATGATTTTTAAGTCATGGTACCGCCATCTCTTGTTCAAACCTCACACACACATTCTTGATACATACATATTTCCTTCTCTTTTTGTATATCTCTCTCCCCCCAATTTCTCTTTGGTTCATAAAAGATGCCGCCATTTTTTTGGTCGGATTCGTTTGTGGTTTTAAAACAACAGACATGTAAGAAATAATGGATTTTTGGCTAGTGCAGTGAGTTGATGAAGTTATATTAAATGGCGGCCTCCTTGAAAAGTACTGAATTTGGTGGGAGTGATTGATTGAGCTGATTTCAAAATATGTGCAAGATATATTCTTCTGAAGCCAAAGGCGACTTAGTGTTTGGACATGAATTTTGGTGAACGTATCTAATTTCTGTACTTATATTATTATTCAACAGAAAGAAAGAAGAAAGAAAAAGATTTATTGACTTAAAAAAGACGACGCTATACATAAAAAACACTTAATACATTCACAATAAATTTTACACAAAACTGATTCACAAAAAACAGAAACATATATAATAAATAAATAAATAAGGATTGTACGTCGAGTTTTTTAATCAACGAGGTTGGCAACACAGCATTGCATCGAAATTTAAAAAAAAATCCTGATATAGCGCTGATTTTCAGTGCCTACCTCCATACACATGACCCAATAACATCTCTTACATATTGTATATATATAAGTACGTGTACACATAAACACATACAGTACATACACACATACAACAAACAGTTACACAACAACTGAAGGCAAAAAATTATACTATTAGCTTAAGCAGCTACGTGTGTACGGAATATTCGGAGTTTTCTTTTAACTTCGGATCCGCGCATACAGTCACGTCCGCGATTTACGACTTATAATGTGCACACTTCAATGTACTTACATTCCTTATCCAGATACGTTGCAAGCCACGTCCCTCACCCGCGTTCGTCAGTCGCGACTATGCACACGCTACTTTATAATATGCACACGCCTTTATGCATAAACTTAATTGTCTGATCCCTTCATTTCATAAATTACGAATTTTTCTAGGGGTACTTGACACTCAAATAACCTGAAACACTTTTAATTATAAGTTTTAACGTAATACTTTTAATGAGACCAACAGCCTATAAATTACTGTTTAAACAGCAATTTGAAAAGTTATTTCTATATTGATATTCAAAATGTGAGATTATAGCAAGGTATTTTAACGCCCGTTCTTTTGCATGACCAGTATTTTGAAATTGATTCCAAGATTTGTTACCTACTGAAATGGCACTGAAAATTCTCCAAAGATTATTTGTGCTTTTATACTTGTTAAACAACCTATGTTTTAGTTTTTTATTCTTGATTTCAAAATGCTTAGTTAAAAAAGGTACTCATCATGGGTGTTAATTTTCTTTTTGATTTTGTAGCCAGTTAACAAATAACTTTTCACTGAATCAGAAGGTCTTTTTGAAAGAAGTCGTTTTTTGGCAAAAATATTGCAAATCTACTTGTAGGAAATGTGAGAATTGTTTTAAAGAGTTTAGAGATATTGTGTTGCCAATACGAACTGAGTGTGAAGGAGTACTGGGTCAATGTTCATGGGGTGGAGAACCGTTTCGATGTTGTGACAGGTAATCCTTATTCATTTATTATCCTGGGGCTTCAGTTGTTTTACTGTTAAAGTTTGAAGCTCTGGCCGAATGCGTCTTATTTAAATCGTTTATTAACGCCGTTATCGCATAGCGATATCAGTGTCTACATACGTTATCTGTCAATATTTAACGTCATTAACAATGTCGCATCTCAAATAACCCCTTAAACACACATCACCATATCTGCGCGAAACAGCCTAAATCTTTAACATTACGTATATTTTTAATATTTTATTTGATTGTTTTTATTTATATAGTGAAAATTGTTATAATGAAGACGTATTTATTAGTGAATTGCTACGTGTTAGAATATCAGTTTATCATAGAGCATAAAATATATCTATAGAATTGCTGAAGTCTATGTTGTGATGTTCTTCTGTAATAAATGGCCGAAATATAGAAATTGCTTCCATATGAGTTATTTGATTTTTAATAGATTAGGGTTCCCAAAATTAATAATAAATGTAAAGTTTTCACATTACGGTGGTACCGAAAAAACGGGACCGTCGACGTTTTGGCTGTATTCGTCGTATGGCTACGTTCCATTAGAGACTCACAACGACCACGTTCACGACCGCGATTTTCCCGTTATACTTGCTTGCCGGAGTTACAATCGTAAACCCAAGTGGAACGGTTATTCGACCAACCTCTTGACATGGGTCGTTGTGTGATCGAAAATGATGAATGACGTCATTAGTGACGTTTTCGCCACGACAACAACGACCGCGGTCGCCTTGTGGAACGGCTAACGGAGCATTATGGGCGTTGCGAGCTACTACGGAACGCGCTGTATTGGTATCAACGACGTCATTTGTCTGGATAAAAAGCCTTATATGTTGACCCGGGATATATCGGGGTTGTCTGGAAGAGATCGTTTAATAGCGATAAGACCGCCCATTGTGCACATTTAGAACATTTTTAGGCTATAAGGTTTTCTGTAATGGTGTACAATAAAGTGTTATCTATCTATCTATCTATCTATCTATATCTCGAGTCAACACTATATAGCTTATAGGTTTAAATAAATATATTGAACTAAATGAAACTCAACACAGAGCTAGGTTATAAACTAGCTTCGTGTAGACTATCATTTAAATCCGTGCAATAGGTTTCACGTGAACACCTAAGAGAAAAAATATATAAATGTTGTATTTTCGGAATCTCCTGGTCCGAATCAAGACCCCGGGGATTTTTTCCCCTTTTTAAATACATTATACAAATTCGATCTCTGTACAGCTTTATTATATTTGGCATTTGCTTCACTATAATCCGACTACGGAAAAATCAAAAGAAGGGTTATATTTTCAATACATAGGACCCTAGTTTATTTTGAGAGCAAGCATTCACAAGCATTCACAAACATTACTTTCCTTTAAATTTTAATCAAGCCGCTATTAATTAGCCTTCGGTTATTTCCGATTCGTCCTGCTAAAAATCTATTCCATTTTTCGGGATAAAAGGTTTTCCTATTGAGATTACATATCTATCGCCTGTTTGCTTCAATAATGTGTTATCTTGAAAATTGAAATTTAAGAAATGTGATGTTTTTTACCTTCAAAAAATAATTGTATTGAAACAAATTACTTTATTCTGTCAATGCACAATTTATTTTGAAAAATACCACTGTGGCTACGTTCTAAATGAGGCTCACAAGGACCACGCTCACGACCGGGATTCTTCCCGTTCCATTTGCTTGCGGACGTTACAATCGTAAACTCAAGTGGACCGGATTATTCGACCAACCTCTTGACATGGATCATTGTGAGCGCTGTATGAGCGCAAATTAGGACGTCACTAGTGACGTTTTTACGGCAACCATAAGGACCGTAGTCGCTATGTCGAACGGTTGAAAGAACATTTAGGACGTTGTGAGCTACAAGAAGAACGGGCCCGGTACTTGTTTCGATACAATTATTATATTAATAATAATCGACAGACAAATACACACATTGTATATCCCCAAGCTAAGCTAGTTACGCTTGTGTTATGGATGATATACAACGGATCACTCTGGGGCCGATCCCAGACACCCAGACCATAGTAAATAGCAGAAAGTTCGTTTCTGAAATTCACCATCCCAGGAATCGAACCCAGAGCCTCTGCATTCCAACTGGTTTGGCCGGCTAAGATTTAGCCCGCTTAACCACAGAAGCTGTCTTTTTTTTATAGCTAAAAACTCTTCTATAATACCATTTTCAAAGTAACACACTATTGAAGCAAAGAGGCGATATACTTGTATACTAAATTTCGGCAATTTGTAATAGAGTTTAGTTACTTTGACTTGATTTGTGATATTAGCATGTAAGAGGAATACAATATTTTCCATGATATTAATATGAATTTATATGTATAATCAACAGATTCTTACCGCAAGCATCTGAATATGGTCTGTGTTTTACTTTCAATTCTGATTTATATGGAAATGGGCCTATTGTAACTATAAGCCGAAAGACAGGACAGTCTCGCCTTACATTTACTGCTTTAAAGACAGTTCACGTAAGTCTTGGATTATTTACATTATTATTGTAACATTTGTATTATTGGTTATCCTTACTGATGGTATCTTGTTGGAGCCTAGCCGATTCTGCCCTGCGAGAAGGGGAGCCGCCAACGCAACGACCACACATCCGCTTTAGACCATCTGGCTCGAAGGACCATATCTAGGCTCTTCCATTGGCTGGTATAGGGTTCTTGAAGCGATTAGTGGACTGTTAAATGATTATACGAGCTTTATTTTGACCACATTACATCTATGATATGCGACAAAGGTAAACGATATGTGGTTTAACGTACGCGTAAGCGCCGACGGGTGGTCTAACGGGGACTGGGGTATTATCGTCGCGTTGGCGGATTCCATCCTCATAGAGCAGAACCGTTAAAGCTCCAACACTCTAATAGTATTAGCTTCGGCACGCTTATTTCACTGGCATGCAGAAGTGTCAGGTTTGATTACCAATACCACAAATGTGTAAAAAAAAACACAATCTGTGTATCGTACAAATGGATTTTTTTATTTAGTTTTTGATATTTATTTTGAAATCAGGAGAAATCACTTTAATTTTTAATTGGCTGTGCTAGTCTCATCGAGAACATTTGTACTTTTCCCCTAGTCTTGTACTCCTTAGAAAATTACTTCATTCGCCCTTGACACGTACAGCTTTCAGACGCCACTCATTTTTTGTCAGAACAGCCAAACTTAACAAACTCAGTAAATCAGATTACGTGGACTACTTAGACTTGTTTGTGGATAGTAGTCTAGCATCTGTAAATGTGAATTTATTATACTCTATTTTAGTAATAGTTAGTTTTCCGATCACAAATTTGCATATTGTTACAAACTAAGCGCCGACAAAGACAAATTCCACGTACAGATTTGTAGAAGCACATTTATTACCCGTCGGCATTTGAACTAATAATTAATAACATTGAAACTATTGTAATTATTTTATGATCGTCTTCTTTTGTTTACTTATTTATTGGCATACGTTTCTAGAGAACAGCCTATTGTAATCATTAGCCAGGTATTGCGGATTTTAAAGTACAAGCTGATTTTAGGAAATTCGGTCCACGTGGCCGGGCGGGCACATTGCACTTTTGCAGGATAAAACGATGGCCTGATCGAGGGAGGGGAGCAGACGAGCGAGACGTGTGTACTACAATCGGGAATCTAATAATGACGGACTTTGCGCGTTTTATTAAATTACGACCTTCTGTATTACATTTGGACTTGTTGTGTTCGGTTATATTTGTATATTGTATGAATTAAAATGCCGTTGGAATTACTATAAACTCTATAGTAATTTCAACGACATTTTAATTCGAGTCTCGCAACTCGTAACAATATTATTGTTCTTTTTCTTTTTTTATAAAACTAATATATATTTCTTTTCTATATTTTTTCTGTTATCTGTGGAGGTTTATGAATAGCTATTCTTTATTATCTCTGCAACTTTAGTTTGTAATACTACAGCTGTTAGCCCCCCAAATAAAATAAATTTTATTAGAGTTCCGATGGTCCACTTCCCCCACCCCTATTCCATCTTTAGTATCCCATCTCCCTATTCCATTCTTATATCCCATCCCCTGTATCCCAATCTTCCAGTATCATCCCTCTATTCCATCCCTCCTAATCCATCCTACAGGATGGCAACGCATTAGCTTCATTCCAGGTGTTGTAAATGTGTATCGGTGACGGTAACCACATTCGATAAGCTGGACCGTCTATCGTTTGCCAGGTCCGCTATAAAAAAATCATGTATGTGTAAAACCTGACGTTTTCAAGTTATTTTGGCACTTGCCACATCCGCATTACGAATCTGTGTTAGGTTGCTTTTCCCATCTATAGTGGTTTCAGTTTTTTTTTTAATTTTTATTGCGTGACTTCAACAGACAGTTAGATGGCCCACCAGATGGAAAGCTGTAAACAGAGACTGGAACCTGGCCACTAACGCCTGAATACAACTCAAGGTTGTTATGGTGGCATGCTCTAGACCAGGGGTGGTAGCCATCCAGACGGGCAAACACCCTCTCTCGTTGTCGTCAGCCATTTGCAGTCCACTGCTGGACATAGGCCTCACCAAGACGGCGCCACTCATCCCTGTCCTCTGATTTCCTCAGCCAGCGCCTACCGGCGACCTGGAACAGGTTGTCGGTGCATCGGACTGGAGGGCGTCCGACACTACGTTTACTGAGACACAATCTTCACTCCAGGACTCGTCTGCTCCATCGGCCATCGGTCCTGCGGCAGACGTGACCGACCCACTGCCACTTCAACTTGCTAATTTAGAGAGCTATGTCGGTTACCTTGATTCTCTTACGGATATCCGAATTTCTAATTTTATCCATAAGAGAAACACCCAAAATAGCTCGCTCCATAGCCCGTTGAGCGACTTGGAACTTGTGGACCAATCCTGCCGCCAGTGTTCATGTCTCGGCCCCGTAGGTCAGGACGGGGACGACGCACTGCTCGAAGACTTTTGTCTTTAAGCATTGCGGAATGGTCGACGAGAAGACTTGACGAAGCTTACCGAATGCTGCCCAGCCCAACTGAATCATCCTATTGACTTCCCCCTCGAAGTTGTGCCTGCCGACCTGTATTTTTGTCCAAGGTAGACATATTCCTGCCCAGCTTCCAGAGGGACGCCATCGACGTTTACCGGTCTCGGCATGACGTGTTCATTGAACATGACTTTCGTCTTGTCCAAATTCATGCCGAGACCGACTCGTCGGGAAGATTAATTTAAACTGCCCAGCATTTCGGCAAGTTCCTCCAAAGTCTCTGCAAAGACCAGGATATTGTCGGCGAAATGGAGGTGAGATGGCAAACACCCTACCACCTGGCAAATATTATATATAAATAAAGGTTTTTAACTAGTTGCAATGTATTCTAACTTTCAGATCAAAATCCATGCCCCAGCAGATGTTGCGACAGTCGGACTAGAGAATGTTCTTATAAAATGTGAAGCTTTAAATGTACCAATGAATTTTGAGACGATACTTCAGGTAAAACTAAAAGCATGTAAAAGCTATATATCATGGGTAAAATTCATATCTTTGTTCATTCCCCCAAAGAGTATTTTTTAAATTGCGAAGTAGTTAGGCTATTGTTGCCTGTAGACTTTTGCAAAGCACCAGGTGCGAAGCAACGCGTTGCCAACCCCTGGGGTGGGATAGAGGAATCAAACATGGAGGAATAGGATGGGATAAGATATGGGGTTGG
Source organism: Dendrolimus houi (assembly GCA_039645545.1). Taxonomy (NCBI): domain Eukaryota; kingdom Metazoa; phylum Arthropoda; class Insecta; order Lepidoptera; family Lasiocampidae; genus Dendrolimus; species Dendrolimus houi. The sequence goes on from CM077125.1 coordinate 5,578,645, forward strand.
AATAGGGAGATGGGGTGGGGAAGATGGGATACGGGGAGCGGGCAGCGTAGCGTAGTAACGATTAGTTCAAGGCTAATCGTTTCACGCTGATATTCTATAAGACCGTAGTATCATAACGAGCGAGCCGGGCCTAAGAGTTATAATCAAGATAATGATTCTAGCTTGGCTCTACCACCTATGAAATGAATATGATAGATTAATATTTATTTATCTTATATATTCCCAACATAATATTAACACAGTAAGACAGTTAGATCTAATTCCTATAACGTGGTTACGAATGCTAATATAGAGCATTTTTTATAAGAAATCAACGGACAGAGACTACTGCGTTGTACCTTGTACCTACATATAATACTATAAGTATTATTATATTCCAAAGCTAATAAATTTCTGCTTGTATTAGAAGTAATATACAACAGACAAATTTAGGGCCGATCCTAGACATCCAGATTAGAAGAATCAATGGTCATTTCGTTAGTGAATTACATGTTGCTGGAAATAAAACCTGGAACCTCTGAACACTAAATCATAAATGTTGTTTAAGTAAGTACTACTTTGGTATTTTTTTAGCCAATAGTGCTTAATATTTGTTATTATATATTTAGTTCTTAAACTATCATGCGCTGATGTTACAGAAAACTTGTATATCGATATTACCGATGTGTGAACCTTCTTAGTAACTTTAGACCATGCTTGGTGTATCTGTATTGTCTATTTCCTGAAAGGTCAATCTTGGGTGGTCAATCAGCGGTGGGGTGTTTATATACCGTTATTATTATTGGCTTTGTAGGTGGAACAAACTGTAACAGACCCAGCAGTGAAGTCCATATCTCCAGAGAGTCGAGATTGTGTCTTCAGGAACGAAATACCGGCTTCTATGGAGTATTGGCCATTTTCCATGTATTCTCACAGTGCCTGCATGTTGTACTGCAGAGCTGTGTTCCAATTTAAACACTGTGCTTGCATCCATCATTTAATGCCGGATATTCGTAAGCCCTTTATTTTTGTGTATTTTAACCCCAGCTCTTTGATATTTTTTAAAGTTTATTGAGTAAGATTAGTCGTGATAGAGCCATGCTGGAATCATAATTTTGATTACAGCACTTAGGGCCGGCTTGATCGGTGCTATGCCACGTTCTCACAAAATATCAGCGCGAGGATTCCAACGGCCCACTTCCACCTACCGCTTTTTTATATCGCTGGGGGAATATATTTGTGCTTCCCTTTGGACCATCGGGGGTGATCTCCCAGGGGTTGGCCCTGCACACACCTTCCACCAGGAAGGAGTTGTGAGATGCCGAACGCCAGAATACTAGCGTCCCTCCGCTTCTTTGTGAGGCGCCACGAGGTATGTCGTAGACAGTTCGCCGCAACGCCTCGACGCAAACCTTCACGATGGGTTTCCTATGGGAACAGGGCACCCCACGTCTCTAAGTGTAGCTCGCTGGGGAGGTTAACTTCAACCCGTTTACACTACGTCATTGGGAGGAGGTGGGTAGCTCCGACTTCCACCTACCCCTATCCCTTCTTGGCTATCTCTTCCGCTTTATCCAATTCTCTATTTCTATCCAATCCCTTTATGTCATTTCTCCTTCTTTTTTGCCCCGGGAAATCGATTGAGGACCATAGGCAGCGTGAAGGAGGATTAGTTGCGACCCGTATGTGGGATTCGCCAGATCGGGCGTGGCACTAGCACCTCTAGGCAGAACTAAAGATGCCAGTGCCACTGCCCAGTTAAGGATACACTTTAACTCCGCGAGCCATTGCAGGCGGGGGCCTCGAAGGTCACATCCACTGCTGGGGGATTACTTTTATCTCCCGGCATGTTCCTGGTCTGGTTTCTGGCGGTTTGTTACTCACCCCACGGGAGGAGAGGTGAGCGCGCGCGGAACACGACGCGCCTCCACCTCGACGCATAATGGCAAGTGAGACCCCCTAGCTATCCCCAAGGGACCCGCACCGCCCGCTCACGGCGGCCGACGGTCGCAGCTTGCCCTCCAGCGCCGGCACATCCTCCTTTGGCGAGAGCGGAGCAATGACTTCTGCTTACGCTCACGCTCCCGCTCTGCCTCCTCCTTTGCAAACATAACTTGCTCGCAGAAGGAGGAGACGGTTATGTCATCCCTTTTATACAAATCTAAAGACTGGCAACGCGTTGGCGTCTCACCTGGTGTTGAAAACAACTTTTCATTAGTGGGGCCTGTTCGACAACTTCACAATAAAAAAAGTAGTGTGTTACCTACCCAATTTTGAAATAAAAAAAAAGATCATAGTAATATGATTTATATAACAAACATATCATAAGGAGATTTTGTGATGTTTCTCTTTTAAGAACTGTCTTTTTGTTTGCAGAAATTCCCTTTAGAAGTTGTTTAAACAAGCATTCATTTATCATGCTTAAGTTTGTGCACATTTTGCATGTTGTGAAATCTTGCCAATTCGATATTATTAATGCGTTTTCCTTTGCAGCTGGTCTACCGTTCTGTAATCTTAATGGATTGTTGTGTATATCGGATTTACAAGGTAGGGACTAAATTTTTACTGAAAGTCATATAGTTAACTAGCTGCGCCCCGCGGTTTCACCCCCGTGGTGATGGATAATTGTGATAATGATGATCATTCATACTATATCTTTATAAATTATATATAGCCTATGTGTTATTCTGATGTGTAACCTATATTGTTGTATAGTTTCATCAAAATCCATCTAGTAGTTTTTGCGTGAAAGAGAACAAACATACATCTATACATTCTTACAAACTTTCGCGTTTATAATATTAGTAGGATACTTTAAAAAGATAGCTAATCTGGCAATGTAGATGGTATATAAATTTGATGCTACTAAATTTCTACAATACATATACTACTAATTGTATATAATTTAGGCTGAATTATTACGAAGAATTAATATGAGAACAAGTTCGTTTGAATGTAATATTTCTTATATTTTTAGGGCAAATCTCAAATATAACGTGCATTTGTCCTATGGATTGCGATGATTTAAGTTATATATCGATACATGAATCTTGCCAGTGAGTACAGCAAAGTTATATTACATTATTTTATTCTATCATCAATAGTTTACGCAACGCACGCGATATTAGGTAATTTTTTTACACCTTGGGTTACACTATTGGAGTTTTAGTAAGGATCCCAATTAAAAAAAAAATATAATATAGCCTATGTCAACCGGGGATAGCGTAGCTTGCCAACAGGGTCCTGGCCCCGGGGGAGGTAATTCCCCCGGTACCGATGGAGGTGGTGGTAGCCCCCGTCGTCGGGGTGGCGGACTCCCCACCACCACCTCCTCCCCAAGAAGAAGGTGGCCTATGCGCCGCCGCCTCTGCTCCGGCGCCTAAGTCCACCGGCATCCGGCCCCCAGGCTCATGGCCAAACCCGCGGCCGCGACACCGGCCGTCGCGGCAGGGCTGAACGCGCCGCCGCGGCACCGCCGTAGCGCCACGGCTGCGGTGGCTGCCCCCCCCCGTTCCGGAGGGGGCTGGTCCCGGTCGTTCGGAGGAAAAAGGGCGCGACTAGCCCCGCCCCTCCCTCGGCGAACACCGGCGTCGCCATCGGGGCGGAAACCGGGCCAAGCCACGGGCTCGAGCCCGTGGTATTTCGCCGAGATCGGCAGCAATTATAATTAAGTTGCTGCCGGAATCGGCCAAAAACGGTGTTGGCTACCGGGAGGTCTTCGCGAAGGCTGCCTCGGTGGTCATCCCGAGCAAAGTGACGCGGACCGCCCGGGACGCTCGACTCCTGGACTTCCCCCAGGACCCGAGAGCGCGACTCGAACCGCGTCGCCGAGGCCCTTCGAGGGCTGCAAGATGGCCGAAGTCATCCGCCCCGTAAAACGTGGGGAGCTTTACGTCTCAGGGCTGGATGAGTCGGCCACCGTAGATGGGCTTCGCAGTGCCATCGCCAGCGTGGGCAACTGCCTGCGCGACGATGTCAAGGCGAGGCACATCGGCATAGGACCTGGGGGGATGGGCGCATCATACGTGATGTGCCCCGTCTCTGCAGCCAAAACCATCGCCGAGCCGGCCACGGCACCCAGACCTGCCCGGACTCGTGCCCGGACCGGACCAGCCTGTGTCTCCGCTGCGGTAAGAGCGGACACAAGCAACCGGACTGCACAGCCCGCGACCCCCACTGGGCCGTCTGCGCGGCGGGGGCATAGCGTAGCTTGGCGGAAAGCGGAGGCTACGTAGTCATAGGCGTGTACCTCACACGGAGCCGCCCCCTGGCGGAGTACGAGCTCGCCTTGGACTCCATTAGGGCAACCGTCGGCAGACTAGCACCGAAGACGATATTCGTCCTAGGCGACTTCAATGCCAAGCACCAATCCTGGGGAAACGCGATTACCGATGTTAGGGGACGGGCGGTTGAAGACTGGGCACTTCAATCCAACCTGTCCATCCTGAACCAGGGGTCGGTCCAGACCTGCGTACGTGCGCGGGGTGGATCGATCATCGACCTGTCATTCGCCACACACGCGGCCGCCCGCAGAGTGGTAGGATGGAGAGTGCTGGAGGAGGTGGAGACTCTGTCTGATCACTTGTACATCAGATTCGAGCTCTCCCCCTCGCCTAGCGCTAACCCTGTTCAGGGCCCCTCCCGGCTCCCGCGCTGGGCTCTTACCAAGCAGGACGCGGAGCAGGCCGAGGAGAGGGCTATCATCGAATGCTGGACCTATCCAGCCGACCTGGGGAATCTGGAGGCGCAGGCTGAGCACATGCGCAAATCCTCAAAGGATTTGCGACGCTGCAGTGAAACATGGGCATCCTCGGCTCCTCTTCCTGGCCGTATGGCTGCCTGTTCGACGCCTGTATTCGCACCTCCCGTCGTATGGTCCACTGCACTCCCAACGATCATCCCATAGTGTTGCAACGAGGTCGCCATAGGACTTTGTTGTGCCGCGCACGGGTTTCGGCGGGTCCACGTTGGACGCCTTCGAGACACTGCGATCTGTAACGGACCATCCGAGGATACCGTACAGTGCCGTGGACGGCGTCGAAACTCTTGGCGGGCGATCCGCCCTGGTCTCTTCAGGCGGATGTGATTGCCAAAGTTCGGCGCTCCCGACAGGATGCCCTCGCCCGTGGCCTGGTCTATAGGCTGGGCTTGAGGCCGAACTCATGTTCCATAGGCGGTTTCGTAATCCCCCGCGGACTTGTCCGTTACAGGTGTTCAGGACGCGGGAAACCGCGACTATGATCCAATCTTGGTCAGTAGAGTTGGAAAACCCTGTTGCTGTCATTGACACGGTGGAAGCGGTTCGACCGCAGCTGTTGCGATGGCTCTCGCGGAAACGCGGGACCCTGACCTTCAGAATGACACAGATACTTACCGGGCACGGTTGCTTCGATAAGTATCTGTGTCAGATTGCGGGCTGCTTGCCTTCACCCCAATGTCGCCAGTGTGGCGCACTGGACACGGCGTTACACACGCTAGTCGAGTGCGCAGCATGGGCACCCCAGAGGTTTGAACTCGAGACACTAGTAGGACCGATCGATTCGCTGAGCGATCTGGTGCAAGCCATGCTGCACAGCGACGATTGGTGGGAGGGCGCGGCCAATTTCTGCGAGACTGTAATGTCTCAAAAGGAGGCTGCGGAACGAGATAGGGAGAGAGATGGAAGTGCGCATGTGTCTCGCGGGTGCCGACGTCAGTCGGGAGCCCGGAGGCGCAGGTATGCGCATGATCTCCCCCCCTGAAATATCGCTGCAGGGGCCCTCTAGCATCTAGGGAGCAAAGGAGTCTTCACCCCTGTTGACGAAGTGAGTTTGCCTCTCCCGGGGCACTCTCAAGCACCTGTGCGCTAGGATCGGTGTGGGCGTAACTACGTTCTGTATCTCATGCCTTTCCTACTCATAAGCGCGGGGCACATGGGAGGAGGGTGTTTTTAGTGGAGTATTGATTAGTCGAGTCTCCACACAAGCCGGTTGATTATTGTTTGGATTGCCTCAGTGGAAAACCTCCATGATCAACAACGGTCTAATCCCTAGCAAAGGACCCGGTATATGCGAAATGCATTTCCCCCGCCTGAAAAAAAAAGCTTGCCAACAGTGAAAGAATTTTTTTAAATCGGTTCAGTAGTTTCGGAGATTACCCTCTACAACGTCACAAACTCACAAACTTTACCTCTTTCTAATATTAATATAGATAATTATTATAATTATAGATAGATTATAGATAAACACTCCAATTTTATTTATTGGTATAGATGACTTTAACCAAAAAAGCTTTAGGGGTTCAGTTAACTTTTAAATAGTCCTAAAATCTTTGATTCCTACCTCCTCTTCCAGAAATAAAATTTTTGATTTTTATTATTATGATCATTGCTAGCTGTGCCCGCGACGTCGTCCGCGTGGAATTTGGCTTCAAAACCCCCTGATTTTGAAACATTCTTCATTGGTGCTCCGCTCCTATTGGTCTTAGCGTGATGAGCCTATAATAATATTAGCCTCTTATAATCTTCCTCGATAAATGGGCTATCTAACACTGAAAGAATTTTTCAAATCAGACCAGTAGTTCCTGAGATTAGCGCGTTCAATCAATCAAACAAACAAACTCTTCAGCTTTATTTATTAGTATAAGATAAAGTAACTTAATCAGAGAAGATCAGAGGGCTGGTCCCTACCTTGGACAACGGACCAGTATGGCGATCCAGTGAGATAACATAGCCAGCCTTCGAGGAACCTTACCCATTCACTTCGATGACCTAGGCTCAGTATTCTACTTATAGTCTTAAGGGATTGTAAGTATTATAGAATACAATATAAGTTTTCTTTCACTGTATTAGTTCATAATTATGATGTATATATTTCTTTTAAAAAAACTTAACGTTAATGAAATTGATAAGAGTTTATTTAAGTATATCTACAAAAAGCTAAAAGACTTCAATTGAATGACCGTATGTATACATTTCAGTAAAAATACGAAGACAAGTGAAACGCGTGGTGTCATACGATTTGGGTATCTGCCGACGCTGCGAGTGCGACGTCAGCCGATAAAAGATGCCTTGGGATTTGTTGGTAGTATATTATTTTGGTAAGATGGATGGACGGATTGTGTGAAAGATGACATGATATATTTCTTATCTGGCAGAAGACGTATGCTAGAAAAAAAGAGCATGGAATGAAAATACATATTGTGCAGACCCCAAATTATCGGTAGACGTGCAAGATTAGAGATATTATTTTGGTATATGTAATATTATCTTCTGTCCGCGACTTCGTTCGCGTGGAATAGTTAAAAAAAAGTAAGTTAAAAAACCCTCAATTTTGAAACATTCTTCATTGGTGCTCCACTCCTGTTGGTCTTAGCGTGATGATATATAGCCTTCCTCGATAAATGGGCTATTTAACACTGATAGAATTTTTCAAATCAGACCAGACAGTTCCTGAGATTAGCGCATTCAAGCAAACAAACAAACTCTTCAGCTTATATTAGTACTAACTGATACCCGCCCGCTTCGCGTACCGTAAAGTCCGTTCTTAGCTGGCCTCTACTTGGCGAAAGGAAGCTCCATGCCAAATTTCAAATCTATAGGTATTATAGTTCCTGAGATATCGTGATGAGTCGCTATAGACGCGGATATTTAGATTAGTATAAGATTCTTACAAGTTGTAGCGCTGTCGAGTCCCAAATTCGCGTTCCAAAAGAGACGTGGTTTAGAATCCTCACTTAGAAGTATTGCATCACGTAGTCTTCTGGACATAATGTGCATTATTATTACAAGTACCACGTGCTGACGGTGAAGATACTACGTGATGGAGATCGAGATAACCGATGTAGCAAACCCGCAAATCCGCATTTAACAAACTTAGCGGGTATACTGTCTGTTCCCAAAATGGGGAAGTCGAGTTCAGAACTGGTACGTTGTTAACCGTTATTATTTTAAAAGATAACCACGACTGTCTAATGTCTTGTTTTTGGTTTGGGAATAATCATACGAGACTTTTGATTCTGCAGTTCTAATCATTCTGACGGGTCGTTGCAGGAGTAAAACAACCTGTGGATTATAAATATGTATAATTTTCTCGTTTGTATTTACATTACCAAATGAAGAAATATCCTATGCACAATCAGATATTTGTGGATAGTAACATATCCTTAATAGCGACCATAGATAATACTACAATGGCGACTTTTCTATCTCTATGTAACGTAATGGCAGTTGTCAAATCCCATATACATGAAATCTGGACTGCCGGCCAGTAGGCGAAAGTAAGAAGGCTTTGTTTCGCCACAATTCCACAGGCGACGCTCCTGATTTTTTTTAAATTTTCATCCTTGCGTGGATCTTGGTTAATGTCATGTGATTAAATTAAGTACCTCTACATCATTTAGGTCAGTAAAACAGGTCATTAATTACTTCGTAATAGTATTTTAGGGATTAGTAGGAGCTAATTATTACATGACTAGAAATTTCCAAGCTGCTTTTGTGACATAAACTTTACATCCTAATGCCACAGAAACTCTTATTTTTAAGTATAAAACGTGTGTATGTACCTCTGTTCGTCAAATCAACAATTAAATGCATCAAAGCAATAGAAAGTCAAATATCATGCTAATTGATTTATGGCCTAAGCCATGATGATAAAACAAACACAAACTCACTATGAAATTTATACATTAGTATGCATTGCATATTCTGCATCAATGTGATTTAATTTAAAGTATGTTAATATATTCTTATATATTTACATAATTACATTATTTTTTTTTTTGCCTATTTCTAACATTGCACTGCTTCGGGATTATTTATGGTTATATGTAAAATGCTATATTTTTAGTGGATGTTGGCGGAGTTGCGGGTGTTTTCTTCGGCGCTTCTCTCTTCAGCATCATAGAGATTATTTACTTGTTCTGCATCAGACGGGAACGATGAATCCGTTTTATAAAGTCTATCTACAACACATTTACTTGTTATATTGCACACTTTTCCAATTATTAATGTGATTGCTTATATAAAATGCACAGCAGAAACAAATCTATGCTATTATTTTGACGAACAGTACGAATAGGTAAGGATAGTCCATTCAAATTTGTAAATATAAAAGTGAGAAATCAAATTAGGTACCCGCTTATATATATAAATAAGAATTAATCGTAGAAATATGTACGCCCATAACTTGAGAACTTCTTTACCGATTTTGATGAAATTTTTTATGTGTGTTTTAATGAGTCCCCGGATGGGTTAGATTTATAATTGGAACCAGTATGTGGCGCTGGGATCGGGTTCGAGGATCCTCTTAATCTCCTGGACATATTTTGAGGATTTTTTGTTGTGTGTTTGAGTGGTCCCCGGATGGTTTAGATTCATAATTGGAACCGGTAGGAGGCACTAGAATCGGATCCTAGATTTTTATTATTTCAAAGCAGGACAACGTCTGCTAGGACTGCTAGTTTATTATAAAGTAAGTTGATTTTAATACGTGGTTATTCAATTGATGTTTTAAAAAATACTGAATCTTCACGAAAATCTATTGATACGCTAGGCTGCGAACTGTTTTATCGTGGGCTTAACAATTTCCAATTCAAGTACTTATCTAAAGATCTACTTACACATTTTTATAAGTATAGGCTAGTAAAATATTTATTGGTCTTTATGATTTGTGTTTCTAGCTAGGGTCAAGTTAGAATATGGTTGAGGTTTTACCATATTACTATATGGTCTTGGATTTTACTAAATAGTTGAGATTTTCAACACAAATGCACAATTTTACGTTATTCAATATTATACAACTATTTTTCACTTTTAACCAGTATTTATTATTTTAAAATAAAACGGCACAGCAAAAAAACATTCTTCAGGTTGCCGCCAAAAATTCCGAAGCAAACTTAACCAAACGAACGAAATTTCAAATGTCAAGTTGACATTGGCCAACTAAAATCCTTTTTACGCAAGAAAAAACTAACATTAAAGCTAAATTTCGTCTGTTGTTCGAAAAAATGGATTGCAGCGTGATACGGAACACATCAGGCTGTTTTACCGACGGCATAAATATATTCAGCTAAATAACATGGGAGATCGCCTTATGCAAGGCATTTTAAATATGTTTTGTGTAAAACGTATTTAGGCAGTTTAATATGATTAACTAATTTTTATTTAAAGGCGATCGTTTTGCAAGCGTCCCTTAAACTCTATGCTTCCTAGGTATCAGTTTGGATGCCTTCATTCAATTTCGCAAAGGTTTTTGACAAACCATATTTTTTCATAAATTTGGTGACATAAGAGACCGTATACTTTTTAAAATAAAATTAATATTTATTTGTGTCTGACATTGTCATTTTTAAGGTACAACATTTTCTTGTATAATATTCAAAATGTTTGTGAGATTACTCGTCGGTGTTATTTCAACAATAATGGCAGTAGACACAATTGAGGCTCAGCTACATTGGTCCTACGAAGACGACCTCATAAAACGGGACGGAAACCTCACTCTTACTGGTGGTAGGTTCTACTTTAATATGTTTTTTGTCTTGTAATTCTTTATTTTCCATGAAGTTATCATCTTTTTTAAAGTCAATTTATTGCGTTTACCTTACACATATCACATGCTTGGGTAAAGCGGGTATTTTGTCAAAAATTTGATCTAAAAATACAGTCCTCCTAATAACTAGCAGCCTTTGTAATTAAAATGGTCACATAAGGCGACAGTAACGACATACAAAGAGGGCCGGCTGCCTGTTAGCCTGCTTCAGGTAGCAAAAATGTTATGACAACATTTTAAGTTTATGAAATTTATGGGCAAGGTTATTTTTATTAACATATTTTATACAAAATAATTTGAAAAGAATTTTCTCATTAGGAGTTTTAAAATGAGTTTAGAAAAATAAAACACCGAAAAGCGAATTTTTTTCGGTGATACAACGTGAGCATCTCTATGTAGCATTTACGAACTTTCAAATTTATGGTTTACTGGGCTGTCATTCTCACTTAGGGCGCGTTCCTTTAGTATGTCACAACGCCCAAAATGCTTCGACTGCCGTCCCACATGGCGACCACGGTCATTATGGTAGTGGCGAAAACGTCACTAATGACGTCACGATTTTAGCTCACGCGGCGCTCAGAACGACCCATTTCAAGATGTAGGTCGTGGGTCGAATAACTGTTCCACTTGAGTTTACGATTGTGACGCCGGCAAGCAAGTCGAACGGGACAAATCGCGGTGTTGAACGTTTGAGTCTCTCGTGGGACATAGCCTTAGTATTTTTCTGCAATGTTTAATAGATAATATAATTAGTAAATCGTGACAATCATGAAGGTAATTTGTACCTAAGTATTTATTTATTTAACTTCATTTCCATAGTGAGGAAAATTGCTCCAGTCGCCGCGTTGAGCACGCGTGGTAGTGACTGCAAGGCCTATTCACACTAGGAACGATGCTGCCTGTTTCCAGTTGGTGTATTTTTAATTGGCCACCTCGGATGGTTATACTGCCATCAATCGGTCGTCAGAGCCTCGTTAGTAAATTGCAGGGTAATTAATATCTCGGGCAGGTGAGGTTGACAGTTGGAGTCGATAGGTAGATCCCCCTTATGCCCTAAAGAACTGGGATAAGTGGTGCAAACCAGGGCAGGCCTACGCCCACTAGTGGACAATGATAGGTTTACGACGAACCTTTTATTCCAAACTCATACATTCAAAATACGTATTTAGGATGATTTCATTCTCTGTATAGATTTCGAGCCAAACTGCAATTACGCAGTTTGTTCGGATCCGTGTGAAGGTGCTGCTCCTCCACCAGTGTGTCCAAGCAAGCAGGTCTTCTGCCCCTCAGGCTGTGCTTGCTACTCGGAATGTGGTACTGCAACCATAATATGTTACATGACGAAGCACTGTCAAGAAATAAAGAGGCTGTTCACTAGAAAAAAGAAGTATGAGACAAGTGCTTATGGGTCAATCTAACTTTTTCCGATAAAAGCTTTTGCTATCCTAAATAAAAAAAATGTATGTATCGTAATTGAGATTTGGTGAAATTTCTGAAATAAATAAGTAAGTAAGTAAGTCTATCGTTTATCTATACTACTACATATAATTAAGAGGTAAAGTTGTTTGTTTGTAGGAAGTAATCTCATGAGCTACTGAATTTTCGGTTTTGAAATTTCTTTCGCCAGTAGAAAGCTACATTAGTCCTGAGTAACATTGGCTATATTTGATTGTGATTAAGAATATTTTTAATGTTTTAATGACGCCCAGCGAAGTGAGCACGGGTCAGCGCTAGTATTACATAAAGTCAATTATATTTTAGTTTCAGTTTTAAATCTTTATACGTTATTCTTGTACCTAAAGAGCTTATATGAATTTTAAAATAAAAGTTTCTCATGCAGATGAATGAACACTGTAATCTTCCATTTAACATTTATGTAGTCAGTAAATAATGTAGACGGTAATAATAATTGTATAGGGTAGTCTGGAGGAGATCGCCTTTGGCGACAAGACCGCCCATTGTACTTTAGTGTATGTGCAATAAAGTTATTAATTCATATTCGCACATATGATTCTCGGGTCCGTAACCCCATCATCGGGATAAAAATAATACTCAAGTCTCCGTTATCTAAATAAAGTAAAGGTGTATTTCAAAGAACATACAAAATAAGCAAATAAATATAAATCATTAAAAAACCACAACAAATTTACTTTCATATTTATACATTACTTACATGGCTGTATTCAATTTTACTTTCGAATCAACTTATTAATATGCTAAATGAGATAAATTCAACAGAACTCGCATATTCAACACAAGCAAGGTTGAATGAAAAATATTTGTAAAATGTAATAAATACTAATATAGCGGCGATGAACAAAGGATGTTTTTGAAGAAAATGGAATCACGCTTATTTATAGCCAAGTTATGTACGTCAAAAGATGTAGTTGTTCATATATTTAATAAACGTCTTTTATGAACAAACGAATGGAAACTCTTTATAGTAGGGGAACCCAAGAGGCTAAATGGGGACTTATTCGAGCGTCGTGGGGACCCTTTGGCTTGGGAAGATTAGATGCTAAAAAGAAAAAAAGGTTATATGATGTATGCCCTTTCATTGATGGGGGAAGAGTGTACAGGTTTTCAAAAATGTAAAAAAGAGAGTCACGCAGAAATACTTCAGTGCTTCAGATATTAATAATGTATGCGCCCCGTGTGTTTCTGATAACGGAGAAATAGTGTGCAAGGTTTCCCCCCTTATGTTATTCTGCCATGCTTGAGTAAATGCCAAAATCCCCGCTTGCGCTCCCCTACTATTAAGTATTCTTCATCATAACTCAAAATATATTCTTAGAACTAGATAAAATTTATATTGAGCAAAGGGATATCGCTTAAAAAGATCTCTTTCAGACAAACCCTTACAGATATTAGCAGTGGATAATAACAATCTCACTTGCGTTACCAGCTGTATTTTTCTTCATTTATTTTATTCAATTGCAATTCCATCATAGTCTTAAACATGAAGCGAAAATATTAGCACTTGATCTTTAACCTATGAATATGTTATACTTACCCGCATTTTCTAAAAATATTCACAAAGGACTCATGTAAACATCTATCTAAATTTACCTCTGTTGTATAAAGATTTTAATACAGTAATAACTATTTTTAACCAGTTACTTACGTCGTGATTAATCTTTATTTTTATAAAAATATCGTAAAAGTTATGTACGGTTTGCATTCATAATATTAATATTTCGGTTGGATAAACAGCTGAGAACATTTTATTATGTACTAACGGCCCGCCTCGGTTTCGCACGGGCATTTAATAAAAAAAACAATTTTGTTTTCAAAATATAATATAGCCCATGCCACCCGGGGATAGTGTAGCTTGCCAACAATGAAAGAATTTTTCAAATCGGTTCAGTAGCTTTGGAGCCTATTCAATGCAAACAAACAAACAAACAAATCTTACTTCTTTATAATAGTAGCTATCTACGAAATATGATGACTCTATTTTATTTATGGACGTCAAAGATTTTTTTGGTATAGCAATTCAAGTAGCTAACACTAGCCATACTCCTTACGTCTTATGACCGGTTCCTATATCTTACTATTCATTCACTTACCTTATCATCAGATACATTTTGACATAACTTATAGCCGGTTCCTACATCTTACTATTCATTCGCTTACCTTACCATCAGTTAAATTTTAACATAACTTATAGCCGGTTCCTATATTTTACTATTCATTCACTTACCTTACCATCAGTTAAATTTTGACATAACTTATAGCCGGTTCCTATATCCTACTTTTATAGTGGAACACTTACAAGCCAATAGATGGCACTGTGCAGTAATTGAGGTTGCAAACGTTTCCCGAAACGTACGAAGAATATATACAAATTTTCAACAATAACAGGTGGGTCTAGGCCTGGGAGGAACAACACTAGCCTCTCTGGAAGATCTTCCTCTGAGACAGAGGAGCATTCCATCTCGCTCCTCCACCCTATTCAGGGCATCCCTTCACTATTTATTCACGTACCTTACCATCAGTTAAATTTTGATAATACCTGTAGCTCGTTCCTATATCTTACTAACCGTTAATTTGTCTTATGCCGTTTAAAATTTGATATAAGCTTTTGACAAGTAATGTTAAATTTTAACTTATAGTAAGGCAATAGAATGGTCGGTCAGATATAGGAACCAATAATTAGTCAGGTTCTAGTTAAAGAATAAGGTGATGAGTGTAACAATGGTCTCACAATAAGCGCAAGGAAGCCGAAGAACGCGCGAAGTGTAGAAAAAATTGTCGGGATCTCAGGCTGTAAAAGTGTTGAAATTTAACAATATTATGATGAAAGATGTACAAGTAAGTATATAGCGAAGAAAGAACGAATGAATGAATAAATTTATGCTAATATATAAAGCTGAAGAACTTGTTTGTTTGTTTGAACGCGCTAATCTCAGGAACTACTGGCCTGATTTGAAAAATTCTAGGCTAAATTATAAGCTATATATCATCACGCTAAGACCAATAGGAGCGGAGCACCAATGAAGAAAGTTTCAAAATCGGGGATTTGTTTAACTTACTTTTTTTTAAACTATTTTAACGCGGACGAAGTCGCAGGCAGAAGTTAGTCAATGGATAAATACATTTTAATGTTTACGACCAATTATAGGGGTTGTAACAACCCCCCCTATAAAATTAGGTAAAACAGAGATTGGCTGATCTCTCCCTCTATATATATAAACAATATACATATAAGAGCAAAGAGTATATGGATACTCTAAAATTTTTCCGCCCTTAGAATTATAATTATAAAGAAATCTATTATAGAATTTCTTTTTGGTTTGATTGGCTGTGATAATATATCTAGTGATAGGTATCCTACGTTGTGTATATAAATATTGTAATAACTCAGTTCTATGGAAATTTGTCCAAACAAGGAAATCATTTAAAAGTTCAGAAGTTGAAATATCATACCCAGTATTAATGACGGATTGTGATTAACTATTAGATTTACCGAACTACTTGCCTATTTTAGTTACCTATACGAAACTAGGGTGAACGGAATAATCGGCTTCCGAATACCTTCCTAAACCTATAAATACAATACGTTATTAATAAGAATTTGATTGATTACATTTTAATATTAGAATAATATGTGTATATAATATGTATGTATAGATGCGTATCTATGTAATTTGTAATACATAAAGTGTAGTGTATGTAAAGTATATATGTAAGTATGTATATATGTAGTTATGTAATATGCATGTATAATATGGTGGGTAATTTTACTTATGATATTAAGAAACGAAGTAAAAGTATGATTTATACAAATTTAATATAGGTATTATATAGACGTTTGTATGATTTTAGTGGGTATAATATGATACCATTGGCATAACCTTACCTTTTAAGTGTTTTACTTTAGGGCAAATAACTATCAATTGAAACAGTCATTTGAATCAGAGTTAATCCCACTGATAATCAACACAGGAAGGCAGGCATTCAATGCCGAACTGAATTTAACAGTTCATTGGTGAGTCATTTTTACCTTAACACAGTCCAAGTCAAACTAGACCAGACAACAAGAGTCGTTTACTTAAGCAGACAGGACAGTTAGAGCACTGACTCGAGGCACTTCCTGGTAACAAATTGGTCCTGGTCCATTCCGCCGCATTTGTCTAATCGACGTTTGCGAACGACCTATGTGTAAAACACAAACTGTCAAATGAGAATGTCACGATAATAAATATCGTACCCAGGTAGGCAAGAATCATGTACTATAGCTACGATGTACAATTCTCAAGAACTAATCGAGCTATCTGTCCATTTTACCAAGCACTGCATTTATAAGGTAGAAATGACTAAACGAGAACTTGTATGTCAAAACTAGAATAAATATATATATGGCCCTTAACCCTGATTCAATTTAAACTGGCAGCCAGACTTGCTATCTTACTCCAGCTCCACTTTTGTACAATTCTCAATTATTTATTTGTATCTTGCAAACATTAGCACGCATATCATCCTTCATGAAAACAAGTCAACAGACCTTGATAAAGGAATAAGTTTCATTTAATAATGTACAGTACAATTAAGTACATAATTTATTCATTTATGTTATGTAGTACACATATGCATACATAATTTATAATATGTTAGAATAAGTGTTATATAAACGCTACTGTAATTTTTATAATATCAAATGATTTCGACAGGAAACAAAGACCAGTAACTCCGTATTTATCGTTTTATTAATGACGCCCTTAGACTTATTTAAAGTAAGAGAACCAATATTATAAACGTAGAGTTTGAATTCAACCTTAAAGATATAGTTCGGTCAAAGATGTTAGAAATACGTATATCAGATCATAGTGTTTTGAATAAATAGTCAACGTTATTTATAACATTACGATGTACAACTATCATATAATGAATTAGTAATAATTTTGAATAATATATTCATTCATATAGCTTAAACGTAGGATTGCTCAGCTTAAATAAATCATTATATAATATATTTTAATACATCTAATAAAGAGATCCTCGGCTATTTTGAATTAGTATAAAATTACGTACATTACTCCACCTGAAATTCAATTGAAAAATCCTGCTTATACATAACTCCGTAGATCCCAGACGAACTCTATTCAACCACCTATATAAACGCAAACAACTATTAGTAATATGACTAACATGCTAGTCCTCGTCATTAAACGGGGACTCTATTACTCACGTAACCGCTACTATTATTTCAGGATTTTGATGACTGGAATGCGCCTAACTGGAACCACTTTTAATCTATCGATCTCCGCACAGATCGGACTAACAATACGGACTACTCATTTCTAAAACTTTGACGCCCATATAATTTTATTATAGAGAATGATTTATCACGAGATTATTAATTAATTTGTCGAATTGAATCAAAACTGCTACTAATCTAGTGCTAGTTAAGAATTAAATAATGAATTAAATGAACCCCAAAATCTTTAAATCACGTAATTATATGATTTTATGTGAAAGTTAAAATCAACCCACAAATGTAACGATGAAACTCTAACAATACATTACTACTACTTTTGTTCTAGAACCCTGCTAGTATATTTTACCAATTAAAGAAGTCTATTCTCATTTAATTCCGCCCCCTTTTTGTATACGCTTGAATTAGAAATTCAATAATCAAACTAATACTAATGGATATTAATTATTAACAGAATCTATCTTTAACCATTACTATTTAAATAATAAATAACAACACTACAACTTCGTTCGCGTAGCTCAACGGTGTACCCGGAGCTATATTTCGACCGCGTGATCCAATATTAAGAACCCGATGGATCTCAGACTTGACAGCGAGGCTTTGACCTCTGAACGACGGACTACACAACTGTCAAATATTCAAGTAAAACTCGCGAATTCACGCTTCGAAGGACTGTCTAGAATTCCTCACGAGAGTCCCTGTGTAAGTCTGTCTGAAAATCTGTCAGAGTTTCCCCAAAAGTCTGTGTAAAAGTCTATACAGGAACCTTCGTGAATCCTCGTTGAAAGTCCCCCTTTTCGATCTACTTCGCGATTTCCTCCGATTCGATTAATCATCCCTTTTTCGACTGTGTCGCAGGCTTTTATTCTCAAAAATCCTGCCACCACCACTTCCAATAAAGGGGTGTTCTTTCATTATTTGGACCGCCCCTTTCAGCGATCCTTGATTGTTTAAGCGTTATTTGTAAATTAGACCTATTTGGCCTTAGTTTAAGAGTGTTAGTTAATTAAATATGATTGAGAAATTATCGATCAATCGATCTATACTGCAAATGCAAATATGTGTCTTAACTGTGTTACTATAAGATTCAGATCAGGTAACACTCAATAATGATCAATTCCTTAGAACCAGTAGATTCCTATCGTCTTTCTTTATGCCCTGACTATGTTTTAAAGTACGTACAATTGTAAATTAAAGTTCAATAGAATCATACGCATTATTAGTTTTGGTTTTAAACTTTAATATTTCTTACTTGTTTTCTTTAAAGTACAAAAGTTTTTATTACATAAGTACATGTTTAGTAAATTATAGTTCAAAATAAAATTCATAAGCATGGTGGATCCGTTACAGGGTGTACCACTGCCGCCAACTATCGAGGCTCTAGCGACCGATCGTTGGCGATATAACCATCAAAGAAAAAGTCGGGTTAAATAAATTCCCTGATCGGAGGTGGGCTACAGCGACTCCGATGCGAGTAAGCCGGTACTGCGGTCACCAACTGGCATTCCAGACATGGTGACTATGGCATTACCCCCAAATATAAAATACGGTGCCGAGGCATAGACATTGACTGTGGGACTGGTCCACATATCTAAACTCGCTCAACGGGCTATGGAGCGAGCTATGTTAAGTGTTTCTCTTATGGATAGAATCAGAAATGAGGATATCTGTAAGAGAACCAAGGTAGCCGACATAGCTCGCAAGATTAGCAAGTTGGAGTGGCAGTAGGCCGGTCATGTCTGTCACAAGTCCGACGGCCGATGGAGCCAGTAAGTCCTGGAGTGGAGATCGCTTCTCGGCAAACGTAGCGTAGGACGCCTTGTAGCCCGGACTGACGAACTGCGCAAGGTCACC
Source organism: Dendrolimus houi (assembly GCA_039645545.1). Taxonomy (NCBI): domain Eukaryota; kingdom Metazoa; phylum Arthropoda; class Insecta; order Lepidoptera; family Lasiocampidae; genus Dendrolimus; species Dendrolimus houi. The sequence continues at coordinate 5,597,722 of CM077125.1, forward strand.
GGCAGGGGCTGGATGAGGAACACGGGAGATCGGGACATTTTGCCAGGTGGTAGAGTATTTGCCCGACTGGATGGCTACCACCCCTGGTCTAGAGTATGACGCCATAACAACCTTGAGTTGTGTTCCAGCTTTAGTGAGCAGGTACCAGTCTCCCTTAAGAGAGCAGCAGCGCATTTGTAGTTTTTGGTGTTGCAAATGTCCATAGGCGATGGTAACCGCTTTCTATCAAGTGGGCCGTCTGCCTGTCTGCTGAACACATGCAATTTTTAAAATGTAGCGCAAACATTTAGACCTTTCAGAATTCTTAAGATTCCGTAAGCATTTCGACAAAACGAAACCCTGTTATATCCTGTAATAGTTATATCCATCTGTTCCTCTCTTTGTATATGTCACTCACAATTCTAGCAAAGCCCAACATTATGACAAGATTAATTTTGGTATTTACTAGTAACTCTTAGAATTACGTCGAACGTAGTGCAAGTATCGATTTGGTTTATTTACGATTTACGCATTTTGTATACATAACCTATGATATTTACTTCAATAATAAAAAAATAATTTTGTAAGCCAGAGCTTTATAACGCCTTATAACTGATTAACAGAAAAATTATTTGATAAACGCCATTACAAACTTGTCATGTCGATGGTTCTTTGGTAAACATCGCCGGCTAATAACAAAAAGATTTTTGCTTCAAATTCCGCTAGACGTCTTAGGTAAACTTTAACTTTATTGTTAGGTTATACGTATGCACTTCATACGTATAACAATGTAACAATGAATGAATGAATGAAAACTCTTTATTGTTCACCATAAACTTAAATCTAGATAATTGATATGGATACATTTGAATTAGAACAATGGGTGGTCTTATCGCTTATAGCGATCTCTTACAGGCAACCCAGTGTCTAAGGAGATTTTTTTAAAGAAACATTACACAACTATTTTTGGTGGTGTACTAAACTAAAATAAAAGTATTATAATCACAATCATCAACTAGCAATAAAAATAAAAGATAAATAAACTACTATATACTTATATATATAGATATACATACATAATTAGATAATAGGTACACAATAACAATATACCTACATACTATGTATTAGTATATCTATGTAGATATGTTGTTCAGCTCAGAGTAAGGGTATACTGTTTCCAAGCGTTTATTTTACTTTTGACGTTTGCACGTCTATCAAGTTACGTATTTCTTGACAGTAAAGTCCACATGAAACAAATTACATATTTGTTGTACTTTATAATTGTGGGTGACGTAATAGTGATGTTCTGTGTCTCATGTAACGCACAGACTATGAAACCATGGACACTATACGCAAATAAATCGAAAGTAATCGTTTTGAAAAAAAATCTACATTAAATTAAAATAATACTGCAATTATTATAACTGCCGTTTAATTGGCTTATTTAATATATGTAAAATATGTTCACTGAAATGTAGGTATATTTATTACATGATATAGTATTTTTAGCAAAAATATACAGATACCTTAGTTAAATTAATTAAAACTTATTTATAAATGAAATCGATATTTTTAACAAATCGAGTCAATAACGCATTAAGACATTACTAATTGATCCGTCATCGAGTTGGCTTGGAAAGACTATAGTCAAATTATCCATAAACGAAATGTTACAAAGCCCTGCACTAGCCACACAGTATACTATATCAAAAATATACTGAACTAAAGTAAATAATGTAAGGACTTGTGTCCTTTAATCATTAATCTTATGTCAACTGCGAAAGAAAGACATTTCCTTGCGTGTAATGAGTGAAGAACGTATCGTAAAAGGAATTGAGGACAGTGTAATCGTTACGTACGTGTAAGTGTGCCATCATTTCCGTGAAATGATCGTATACCGGGTCTCAAAATGAGGATGTAGAATCAAAGGCAGTTAGTTAATTGGGTATATGATATATACTAACAAAATTGTAGTAGCTGTCATTATTTTTTAAACTTGAGTAAAATTTTAAAGAAAATCTTCTATTTGTACGTTGATGTTGTGGGCGATAGTCTGTTCGTTGTAGATATAAAACTTAAACACTGTTAGTGATGGAAACTTATAATAAATCACTTTAAAATACAAATACGCTTGCACTCGGCTACAACTAAAAACGAAGAGAAAACAAAAAGCAACGACCATGTTGCAAGTTTAAAAATAATAAAATAATCTTATGTTGGTGTTGCCAACAATTAGTCAACTTATAAGTGACCATTCTTAGATTGTTTAGTCTATGTCGATAATAATATGTCAGGTGTTAGTCTATGTTTGACAATAATATACTTTATAAAAATACGAAATATATTACAACTGACTAAATCGACCATCTACTCTTAGGAGGAGAGACAATTACAAAAAAATACTCAACGAATTGAGAACCTCCTTTTTTACGGTTAGAAGGTGACACATGATGTACGCACTTATATACATTTTTACTAAAATTTAATGTTACTAGAACAGTATGCTTTCTGAAATTTTCTTTCGAAGAGACTGAGAAATGGCTCAAGGATTTCAATGAAACCTTTAGAGCTGAAGTAAAAAAAAATTTTAAGTTTTTAAGTATATTTTATTTCCATATCTTACAGGATTCAGAAGATATGAATATAAAATCCAGGTGCTGTGGAAACGAAGTGGTGGGTAGATTTATGATTAGGAATCGCACAAACAATAATTGGACTAAAAAAATTTAATACATTTTGAAAACACAGACAGACATTTCAACCATTTTAATTATAGTAATACATCTTCTATATGTTTAAAAAAAAGAGAAAAAAGAGCTTGAGATAATATATAATAATTATGATGAAAAAAATCTTTTTTAGATAGACGTGTTGCTGGGGAGTTTCTTACCGCTTCTTCTCTTTTGAACAGCGAAGGGGTGTACATAGGAAGTAGATGTAAATTTTGACTTACATGCATGACCTTCAAAAGTGTTCTCAGGTGGAACTTATTTTGAATAAAAACTTTTGAATTTGAATTGATATAGTTTATAGAGTAATATAGTTTTGCGAGTAGTGGGCCATAGTTTATTTTGAGAGCAAGCAACACAAAAATAAGCAAACGCATTTTTCGGTACAAAAAGTATCCTATCTCCATTGTCGGTATTGTCATTACATTTATATCAAATTTCAACAAAATCGGTACCGTGGTTTTTCCGTAAAAGCGGAACAGACAGAGTTGCTTTCGCACTAACACAATCTAGTATGGAAATGGACTAAAATGGATTTTGTTTAGCGAAAATCAAATGAAATACACGCACATTGTATACCCCCAAACTAATTAAGTTACACTTGTGTTATGGGTAATATACAACGGACCACTCTGGGGCCGATCCCAGACACCCAGATCATAGTAAATAACAGAAAGTTCGTTTCCGAAATTTAGCATGCCAGGAATTGAACCTGGAGACTCTGCGTTCCAGCGAGTTAAGACTTAGCCCGCTCAACCATAGATACCGTCAAATTGGATTTGTAAGTAGTGAATTTATCACACAATATTGCAGAATACACAATTCCCGTATAATATGAAACGCTCATCAGTCATTCCCCTGAAAATAGATTAGAAATAAATACACGTGCTCCGTCCTGTCATCTATGACCTTTTTAAGGAAACAGCAAATAAATATTCTTTCAATCTTATTGCCTTGAAGGCAAGATTACGAGAGTTCACAAACTTACTGTCTGTCACCTTTCGAGAGAGGACCAACCTATTTTAGAAAATTATTGTGGATCGTATTGGATCTCCGTTTTGGGTTTTCCATTTATAAATAGAAATCTATTTATTTACATGTTGTTTCTTCATTTCTGTTTGCGTAGAAATCGTTTGTTTCGCAAAAGAATTTTGTATTTTTAGACAAAATATTTTCATATTCATTTTCTAAAACGTATGTGAGGAGTTTACTTGTTTTGCTGTTCAGTTGTTTTTTTTTCTAAAAACGTATAATTTTTGTCAAAAATGAATATTCGTTATAGGGTTTGGCAACGTATTAGCAGCGTCCCTAGTGTTGCAAATGTCCTTAGGCAGCGGTGACCACTTGCCATCATGTGGATCTTCTGCCTGTTTACCAACTTTTGCCAATGAAGAAGGGAGAATTGCATGAATTATTCGATTTCAACGAAAATTACTTTTAATAATATCCATTTAGTATTGAGATCGCCGCCTCTTCCCAATGTTGAATTCTGGTAGTGTTTGAAGCGTGCGCTTCAGTGTCCTGGTTCCGCTTTACTGACTTTTCTTCGCCACTTCATGCGGTCTTCGTCATCCTTCACAGTGAGACAATTGGCATGTACACTTATGACCCTTACAACGTCAAAGTAGCATTTCCTGAGAAGTTTGTAAGAATGTATGGATGTATGTTTGTTACTTTTTCACGCAAAAACTACTGAATGGATTTTGATGAAACTTTACAATAATATAGCTTACACATCAGAACCATCCATAGGCTGTAATTTATAAAGATATGGTTTTGTGAATTATCCAGAATATAACGATTTTCAATCACCACGCGAATAAAACCGTGGAGCGCAGCTAGTTGGGTATATTCCTTTAAATGCTTTTTTATGATTCCGTAGCCAAATGATAAAGCAATAAACTTTTGCCTACGGAATCGTTCATAGTTCGTGGACCTTCACGCACTTAGGCAATTTTTGTCAGTTGTTATTACAAACTGTATTATAACATAGTGTATTATTTGTTCATTCTAACAATAAACCAGGCTATTTACGAACACCACTATTCATGGCTTACCATAACAACGGCTGAAATTATTATATTAATAACGTGTGAGAGATTTATGTATTTCAAGAATTTTCCATGAATATCATAATTATGAATCATTTCAGGATTTATTTTCTGTTTATTGCCAGTGTTCCGTAGCTACTACTAACTACCATTGTATGATATTGTAAGTCAGATTCAACCAGAAGTATATATTTTGATGACTTTTTGTATAAATTCATAGGTGGGCAGATAATTCGATTACAAAAACTACTTTGACATCGAATTATCTCCCTACCTATATCTTTATTAAATTGTGAATTAAGGGATGGAATCGAAAAAAGAAGGCAAAGTTTAAAAAACATCTTCAGTGAATATTGCTTTATTAATTTATTTTATTTTAGGAAGTAGACTTCCAGTCTTTCTAATACATGCAAATTATAGTAAAAAACAATATTTATAAATGCCGATAACATGTCTCCACGTGAACAGATTAGAATAAATTGTCTTCGTTTAGATTTAAGTATAAAATATTACACACCTGTACCGGTAGAATATAGATGTACTTAACGCCTTATTGTAACACCTTTTATCTTACTTATACATACTCGCAATAATTTGAATTTGAACACCATCGGTTGAGTATTATTGGATATTTTCAGTAAAAAAAATAATAATATTCGGTGGTCAAATTGACTATTATCACTTCTATGAAACGCTTTATTGTATTATTGACACGCACTTTGCCGAACTTGATGTTATGACGATGCATTTCAATATTAGGTCAACCTAGAACAGTGGCGGATACAGAAAAAGCTCAAGGCGGGGGGCGCAGAAGATATCTTGAGCTTTTACCATTACTTTTATGTAATAAAAAATATTCAAGCCACATGCAAAGTTTAGGAAAGTTTTATTTAAACTGATTATACCCATATTATAAGACAATGCCAACTTAAGATATAAAAAAGTTACAGTTCTGGTTCTCTTCCTTAAATGATGAATTTTACGCGCCTATTATTCCTGGAAAATTGGTTGATTACATCGTCACTAGGACAATAATATCAGGGCGCCCGCCCGCCCCCATACGTATCCGCCGCTGCCCTAGAATGAACATATTCATTAATTCATGTTAATGAACATGTTCATCCTTCATTCGTCATCATTGAGGAAATTACTATACCCTTAAACAAATCTAAGTGCAGCAATTAACAGAGTTATCGGAACGAAATGTATTTAGGCCATTTTAACTGAAACTCGATTATACTGTCGGGTGGTAATCAAGTTCTCCTTTGACCCAATTTCAGCCATCAACTCGTTAACCGCTTAATTAAGAAATAAGGTTCTTTTTCCGATAACAATTTAAAAACTAGTTTCGATTTAAAACCTGATTAAAAAAATTGTAAGTGAGCTTTAATATAGAAAATTCTCGTTTTATTTAACAAACAAGAGCAACTGTGTTTTTTTTTAACAACTCTATGGAATCGAGTTCCGTACCCTTTTTTACAACTTAATTTCTATGAAAGTTTTTAGAATTCATACACGCTTATTGTTTATTCTTGTTATTGTATGTGACATTAATTTAGTGATCTTTATGTTGTCGTGTACCTTAAGAATAACTTATAATATTATTTTTTTCTAATTTTAATATTAAACTTATACTAATGTAGAGTGTATCTGTTTCATGCTGGTGTTGTGAGGAAGTGCATGTGCAGTATGTGCCTTATGTTTATACCTATATATATATATATATATATATATATATATATATATATATATATATATATATATATATATATATATATATATATATATATATATCTTAACTACTGCCATGTGTGTTGTTTTACCTTTCTGTGCCTAGGTTATTCTTTTTTAGGCTCTTTGTGTGTCTTACTTAGTTTGTTTGTGAAGTGTGCGTGTAATGCAATGCGGTGGTAGTGCGCGTTGGTGTGAGTTTTGTTGTTAGTTGTGTGTTTGTGACTTTGTGTGGTGTTATAATTTATTGTTTAATTGTTGTTAAGTTGTGAGTAACTGTGTTCGTAAGCCGCACTCAGAGAACTTACGTAATTATTAATATAAATACCTTCTTAAGTTTACGCGATTAATAGTACCTACACATAATTAAAAATACGTTTTAATGGTTTTATGCGCGGTAGTTTATTTGAGTTTTATTTAGACGTTTCGGCCACTTTCAACTGAAAAATGGTTGAAACGTCGAAATAAAATGCTGCGTTTAAAGCCGTTAAAACATAGTTATAAATATCATTATCAGGCGTTCGTAGTTCATTCCTGGACATGAGATTAGGACACACATCCAGGTCTTCCGCTTTCTTCTTCCAGCTCCTACCTATTTTGCGTAGGTCGTCGATCCATCTGGCTGAAAGTTGTCTTTATAACTACGTTTGCCGAAACGCTGTCTGCATTCCAGGATTCATCTACTCCATCGTCCATTGGTCCTGCAACAGATGTGACATCAGTCCTTGGCCACTTCAAAGCCTTGCCTTCAAAGCCAAAGCTTTGAAAGCTATGTCGGTTATCTTGGTTCTCTTACCGATATCCTCATTTCGGATTTCATCCACAAGGGAGACTCAGAGCGTAGCTTGCTCCATATTTGAGTGACTTAAAACTCGTCGGTTACCATTGCTGTGAACTATACAGATTGCAAATGTGTACTGCTTACGTGGTGCAGTTGAAATCCAGCGTCAGGCATCCATTATCTGGCATTTGATGAGCTGCGGCCGTTTGGTAACATCGCGAGACATATATTATTGATGTGTTATGTATTTAATGAGTTATACTTCTTTATAATCATGCTATTCTAATATGTCTTGCGATGTATGTATTCTTACACAAAAATGTTTCTTCTTTCCTTCCATAAAGAAAAACAAATTTTGGCTGGTTATCTGTATACAGTAGTACGTTTGTCATTGGCTAAACATACATGCCGGACTGAAGTTCATAAAATATGTACTGGGACCCAGCCTTAGAACACAAACAGAATATGTAATTTTCAGTTTATTAGGGTTCTGAAGCCGTGGTAGCTTAGTGGGTAACGCTTTAAAGTCTCAAACTCGAGTTTAAATAAAGACTTGGGCTTGAACTTTGCAGCTCTAGATCTTGATTTTTTCGGGGGGGGGGGAGGGGGGGGGCGAGGAATGAAAAACTAAAAAATGCCGCCCCCGCTCGCCTATATTTTTACCTTAATCATCATCATAATTTATGTGCTTAAAATACTGGACGTCTTAGTGGTCAAAATTGCGTTAATGATGAGCTGCGTATTCGTCTGCGAAGTTTGAATTTGCCACCTTCTGAATTGGCCGCCCTGGCACCCCGCGGTTTTACCCGCGTGGTGATGGAAAATCGTTATATTTTGGATAATTCACACTATATCTTTATAAATTATAGCCTACGTGTTATTCTGATGTGTAAGCTATATTATTGTAAAGTTTCATCAAAATCCATTAAGTAGTTTTTGCGTGAAAGAGTAACAAACATACATTCTTACAAACTTTCGCGTTTATTAAATTAGTAGGATAGTAGGATATGTAAAAAGACATTATCTAATATTAATTTGAAATAGATTTTCTTCACGAACGCTTCATGTGCGAGTTCTACTCGCTCACGGCCACTTGTTTTTAGCATTGTGTCTCCCTACATGCTGCTATAAAATTCCAGTATACAGTCTTAACAATTTATTACTTTGCCAGACTCAGATTTCTATTTCGCTTGCTTACATTTCAGATAAAGTATTCACGTTAGAACCTTATTCTGTATAAAATTATTGAGTTGAGAATTTAGTTTTATTGTATAAAAAAATCTAAATTTACATTTGATATTAAATATCTTATTCTAAAGCTAAAAATAAATTACAAACTAAAGTAACTTTAAAAAAACCATATTAATTACTAAATAAAAGTAAAACCTCTTGTATTTAAAGCGAAGAAAAAATGTATACATAAAAATTTGCCCCAATCCACTCCCCTCACCGGAATGTTCGCAAAAAGCTAGCGGCGTTGCCACCGGGTATAACAACGTGGCAGCATTTGACAATTAGTTTCGTCGGTTTAACGATTTTTAAATAAACAAATGTCATAATGAATTGTCCATAATCAATTTTTGCAAAAATATTAACGGACAGCTTACTACATGTGTTTGTCTAAGGTTGATATAGATGATGATAGATAGATAAACTAAATTGAATTAAATTGGTTGAAAGGCACAGAACTGAAAGAATACGGTGGGATTCAATGACATTGCATGATTCAAAATGTTTATATGGATCACTTTGATTGACTCATCCTACTTGAGAGATAAGGGTGAATCGTCTAATATCAGCTTAAGGTTAATTGGTGGATTTCAAGTCTGTAATCTCGATGTACAGACACTTGCAAAATAAACGACTAACTTTATTATTAGAAAAATGTTCAAATAAACTTTGATTCCATTTTATATCAACACCATTTCAAAATGGTTCTAACGACTTTACGTGATTTATAACTGCTAAAGGAAAAGGATTTCGATGTCCACTTCACTTTTATTTTTCTACTGAGCCATAAAAGCAGAATTTACTTTCTCACTTATGCTTCCCCGTAGAATACTTGTCTAAATCTCTGGAATCCTTTTAAAATAGAACGTTGTAACGGCTTCGTCGTGGAATAATTATAAAACTATCCCACAGAAATTGACATTGTTCACCAAAATGATCATTATGGTAGTTCACAGTCCAGCCAATTGTGATATTTTATCATCTTACACAAAGTTGAATTCCTCTTCTTTCTTATGGAGGAGAAATCGTACTGTCTTTTAAACCCCACGGCAGGAATATGGCTATGAGATAGGCCGCCTCAAAAGACATCGTGCGATATCCCTTAATAGCAATTATGGTTATCGGGTGCTGTGGTTTACGTAGCAAAGTTAGCCACCAGGTGCATCACTCAGTTTAGGCCCCGTAAAGGATTGTAAATCACACTACCCCGTCATGGAGCTTTCGGTACTATTCTCCTCTAGATCCCACGGCAGGGATTCCAGTTAGGAGGAAAGCTGGTTCAAAAGACATCGTGAGATAGAGATATTCCCTAATAGCACTGATGGTTATTGAGCGCTACCGTTTATGCAGCAGCGCAACGTTCTTGGCCGTCACATGCTGGGTTCAGGTAAAGGCCCCTTTGTGGAGTTTACGGCTCTATTCGGATCTAGGTACTACGGCAGGGATCCGGCTAGGAGAGAGTCCGCTTCAAAGGACATCATGAGATGTCCCCTAATAACACGGGCGGTAATCGGGCGCTGTCCTTTACGCAACAGTGCAACATTCTTGGCTGTCCGATGCTACGCCCAGACTGCGACCTTGTGAAGGACCATTGATTTTACGACACCTGTAGAGTTTTCGGCACGGAACGCTCGGCTCCCAATGTTGAAAAGGGCCACAATAAAGCGCCAGCTAAATCCATTAAGGCTGCTGTATATCAATCGAATTATTTATTATCAACCAATAAAAATAAACTCCTATAGAAACCTTTATCTTTGAATTGCCGTTCAAACACCTTCAAATGTGTGCTATAATTGCGCAAACCCATAAAATTAGTTCCTGATTCTCTACATAAGCGAAAATAGGACTTTAAATTCCCTAGTAATGCTCCACTCAAAGGCATTTGATCTTCAGATAACAGGAGTCAAGTACCCTCACAATTTCCGGTAAACTCAGTTATCCAACTTTCCTTAATATTGTTTGAGGTAGTTAGTCCAACTTGTATTTGTTATGGAGCACAATGTGGATCAAAATAGTTCCATTCCTAGTCTGTGCTTAAATAATATTCTACAATTGAAGATCTTCCTTCTATTTTAGAAGACTGTTTATAGGTATATAATATATTCAATCTATTCTAAATTTGAATACCTATGCATTCAGTTTGGTTTAAATTTTGCAAATGGACAATTCTTTTTGAGTTCAGCAGACAGGTAGACAGCCAACCTTATGGAAAGCAGTTATCATCGCCTATGGAAAGTTCTGTGATAAAGTCCTAAAATAATGTATGGTAATCTATACTATGTAATATTTTTAAGTTTAAGTGCTCTCTATGTCTCTGGTAAGGGTAGCATTCTTTTATTATATTTATTTTGTATTTTTTTATCATGTTTTTATCTTTTAAAATATTCATTTTATATGATTATTTATTACAATTTATTATATTTTTATTATACTTTCTGAACTACTAGATACTTACTTGATATTGTAATATACATAGGTATACATATGAATGAAAGTAAGTTTTATTTCGATGTCAGTTTGTTTTTTAATTCTTCCATTGGCAATGAACCGGGATATATGGATAACCGGGAATAATCCGGGATGAAAATAGAATACTCTTTATCCTGGACAAAAATATATTGCGCGGGATAATGATTCAAAATTTACGCGAGCGAATCAAGCTCAATTCAATTTAAATTCGTACATGGATTAATCCGATTTGTGTCGATATATTGCAATCGGCTCGTAATGTCAGAAGCAGTGTATTTATTTATAGAAGTAGTTCGCCAAATATTCAACTCAATGGAGCATAACGAACCACACAACGATGCATCGAAGTATTTATTTTATGCGGTTTAATTTAAGCCGTTGTTGCATTGGCTAAACAATACCTATTTAGTATTGTTTAGCCAATGCATGTTCGTGAAAGAAAGAAAGAAAGAAAAATATTTATTTCCAATAGCGACACACAATACAAAATAGTTCAAAGATAAAGTATATATAAAATTATAGAGATACAGAAATTGTATGCCGCAATTTGAAAATAAGGTTGGCACTCAGCATTTTGCTGTGCCTAAACGTAGTCCGACACAGCGCTGATTTTCAGTGCCCACCTCCTCCATCACATATGGCATGCGACCCGTATTAAACATTAATTGAAATATATACCTAAACAACAATTATAGTTATAAAAGAAACTTACAGGTTTTACAGTTAATAAGAAATGCAGTGAGCTGATCAAGTCATGACAAAAAATAACAGCTGCAAACCCTAATAATTCCGTCGCTATAACCGGAAGTCACTATATACAACGGTAGAATAAAAAAATATTGTTAGAGAATACTTACAGCCGGAAACGTCTACTTAATAATATTGATTTTTGGAGTTAACTTTACTTTTTTTTTAGCTAGGAGAAATCCGTTTGAGGACTAAGCCGCGACAGGCACAGAAGCCTGGGGGGGATGTTCGCGACCAGTGTGAAAGTGTGGGATTCGCCAGATTGGGGGCGGCACTAGCGTGCCCAGTCAGAACTGGTGCCACGCTATTGCCACTCCCCAGTTAGGGATACCCACTAAAACCCCTGGGTGTTCCGTCCTGCGCCTTATGCCAGGGCTACGGGTAAATGGGATACCCAGCTCCGCGATGCCCTAGCAGGCGGGTGCCTCCCTCACGAGGCCTCTTCCAATGCCCTTCCGGCGACGTCCGTGTCTTGTCCGTGCGTGGGGTGCTCTGTAACGCGCCCCACGGGAGGAGAGATGAGCGCGCGCGGAACACTCGCGCTTTCATCTCGACGGCATATGCGGGTGAGTGAGAATCCCTATACCCCAAGGGGCCCCACCGGCGCCGCCCGCTTACGGTGGCCGAATGTCGAAATCCGCCCTCCGGCATCGGTGCGTCCTCCTTTGGCGGGAGCGGAGCAGTGAGGTCCGCTCACGCTCCCGCTCCGAGTTAACTTTACCTACCTCAACGTTTATAAAAAAAAGTGTATTATTATAACTGCTGACAATCTGTGGATATAAACATAAAATATTTGGGGGGCTAACAGCTATTATTAACAATAACTAGAAATAAGCTTATTAATAGCTATTAAGAAAAGCTATTAATAAGCCTCCACAGATAACAGTAAAATCAAAAATGGTGTGTGTACTAATTTCCTACGGCGAACGTTAGTAGGGGGAACATACAAATGTAGTTTCTCAATGAGATTTGCACAATCAATTATATAGATTGAGCAATTTTAAGTAAGAAACGTAAATCAGCAATCTTTCTTCTAGTTTTAAGAGGTAAAAGGTGAAATAAAGTATAGCGCTCAACGTAACATTTCTGTGGTAATTTAAATTTAAAATTGATAAACCTAGTGAATTTCTTTTGAATATTTTCTAGTCTAGTGGAATGTATTTCATAGTTAGGATTCCAAATTTGACTAGCATATTCGAGGTGATTGTGGACTAAAGCACAATACAGAACTTTGAGAGTTTTTATTGCTTTAAACGAGCTAGCGTTGCGAATGAGGAAACCCAAAGACGATGAAGCTTTTTTGGCAATATGATCAATATGGTGATCATAAATAAGTCGATTATCTAAGCACAAACCAAGGTCACGTATTACTGTAACTCTGGCTAGTGGCAGATTATTAATATTATAGTGATAATTAAAAGCCGTATTTTTTCGAGTAAACGTAATTACTGATCATTTGGATATATTTAAATCGAATTTATTATGTTTACAATAATCGGATACACGTGTGATATCATCCTGAAGGAGTGATGCATCAGCTAAACTATTAATGGATTTGTAAATTTTCATATCGTCAGCAAATAGCTGAAATTGAGAATGATGCACACAAGTATAAATATCGTTAATAAGTAGAACAAATAGCAGGGGGCCCAAAAGCGATCCTTGAGGTACTCCTGACGGGATCTCAATCCACGAAGAAGTGAAACCACAAAGGACAACTACTTGGGACCTATTGGCAACATAGGAAGAAAACCAGCGGTATAAGTCTCCTCTAATACCTAATACGAGAAGTTTCATTAGCAATATTTTGTGGTCGATTCTGTCGAAAGCTTTGCTAAAATCTGTGTAGATAGCATCGCATTGTAAACCACTGTCCATACTGTCAGATACGTAATCGGTAAATAGCATAAGATTAGTGACGGTTGATCTACCTTTTAAGAAACCGTGTTGATGAGGGCTGAGATGTGGTTGCAAGGTGTTATATAGTTGATTGTAAACTATTCGTTCAAGGATCTTGGCGATTAAACAAACCTTGCAAATTGGTCTATAGTTTGCTACTTTATCTTTGGGTCCTTTTTTATGGATGGGTGAGATAAATGCCGATTTCCAAACTGACGGTACAATACCTTCACTTAAAGAGCGTTGAAAGAGAATAGATAAAATATTATGATATTATGACAATTATATAACTTCTTAACTTTTAGACTTAGTTCCAAATTTAAAAATTACAACCAAAAGCAATCTGAGCGGCTGGGGTCACGTGTTTTTCAAAAGGTATTCGTTGATGACATAATTCAAAATTTTACTGTAAAGGTACAGAACTTAAAAATTCAAATTTTATGTATGTTTTACGATGCTCTCCTCTTTGGAGATATCAAAACATTTTAAACGCTTTAGACTCTTCTATTAGAAACGTATTCACTTCCATTTTAAAGATAATTTTCGATGACCGCACGTGGACCCAAGCTTCTCTGCCTATTAGGATGGGAGGCTTGGGAATATGCAAAAAATCTAATTTAGCTTTGTTTGCTTTTCTGGCTTCAACTTATAGCACTATAGACCTCTTTGGTAAAATAATTAATCCGTCACTAAGTGACTTTGAGGTCCCATACTTAGCTGAAGCCAGACACGCCTGGTCTTTGGCATGTCCAAGACAAAATTTCCCTATAGTAATAGCCCAAGTCGCAAAAGCTTTGGGATAGCCCACTCAGCAAGTTGATATACGAAAATCTTTTATCATCTAGTACCAATTAGGCTGAGCGTGCCAGTCTCTTAGCAGTTTCCAGGCTTGTGCCCTCGTCGAATTTAGGCACACTTCTGGACGATGCCGCGTTCTGAATTGCTGTCTCTCTATTCGAATGGGGGCAGCGGCTGTACTCCTTTAACGCTGCCGGTGTGGAGATAAAGTAGGTAGTTCGGATCATCATGGTTTGTTATGTATCGAAAGTGCCAGAAGGGTACCGCGCCCTGCTGCTTGCTATAAATGGCTCTTGCCACCGCCGGGGTATCGGTCATTCTTGAGCCAAATGGTTTGTGCCGCGACGATGGCAGGAGACCGGACGGGATGTCTTTGGTGCCCTGGAAGATGGGTCGACCATCAGAGTGGGACTCTATGTGCGTCGACACTTTGGCTGTTTTTCATCTTCCAGATACGACCAAGGTGGCTGGCGCAGCAGCCGGAAATGAGGAGGGCCTGTAACGCCGCAAATATGCATCCATTAGCAACGGAGTCATGGTGTCCCGAATGTCATGGATTCTATCGGTATCTAACAACTCCTTTAATAGAGGTCTCACGTGTCCAAAGGGCTGACCTGTATTTGGGGCAGCGTATTAGCGTTGCCATACAGCGAGGTAATGCGGCCAGTGCTTCATGAACGTTCTCAACTGACGGCAATTTGGGATTCATATATTGTTTGTAAATGTCATTATTTTAAGTTATTTATAAGGTAATTTATTTTTAGTGATATATTATTAGTTTTTAATGGGAATGATTAGACCGACGTTATAATTGTAATTAATATTAGGTATATCTAGCTTCCAAAGCAAGTAATTAGTCTCTTGTGTACCATCATTTAATGATTACCTTAAAAACGCCCTAAATCAGTAAATGACAAAATTGATAACTCTGTAGGTACTATGTTAATGATATCCGTACACAATGACGAATTTAAATATTAATAAATATGCAAATGTATGTTATCTAATAATGATTTGATAAAAGATTATCATGAAAATTCATAGCAATTGTCTGTGTATAAGTATAGCATCAGTTACGTGATAAGATTTTTATATGTAAGTAAGTAATATTTTTCGCTTCGATTTTTCGGTGTTATTGCACTTTTTAACATTTTAGTAATAATATAAAATAATCGGCAGTCAAACACGCATATTGTATATCTCCAAATTAAGCAAATTAAGCTTGTGTTATGGGTAATATACAACGGACTACTCTGGTCCCGATCACAGACACCCAGACTATAGTAACAGAAAATTGTTTTTTTATGTATTTAGTGCGCATGTATTTGAAACGAAATTATAATTTTCAGTTACTAGGTTTTGAACTGGAGCTGCAGCAGTATCGAACCGACGAAAAAGTCACTTTTTTGAATCATATATATTGCGGTAGCAAAAATGCCTCCAGAAATATGCGCGAGGAGGTCTTTCATCTAATATATCAATATATTGTAGCACCTATATATGTATGTATCTATATATAATTAAGACCCTTATCACTTAATAGAAATGCACACGTGCGGAAATTAACACACTTCATTCCTCCGGATTGTTAATATAACTTATAGCAAAACTCGAATATATATGTAGCTTCATTGTTTGTCTTTCTAACCCATTCCTACGACGTACCACCGGGAATTACCTTTACACGTATCGATACCTTGGTAAAGACACTTGCCATTCACCTTTAAACTATTTCTGATCTGTAAATATATGGGTCCGTATCAGATTTGCTCAGGTAGATGAAAGTAAATCTGAATTAAATACTAGAATATTATTTTTAACGGCAAATAGTTGTGAAAATTCATATTAGAAATTTGGACAGATAATAAACTCGTCTTTTAGTGAATAGTTTAAAGGATGACGTCACACCAGGATAGTCGCAGTACTTCCTTGTATCAATAAGCATTATATAATAAATGTAAAGGGTTCTACATCCGATAAAATAGGAATTATTATCTTTAACCGATTGATTAGGACTTTATAGCTGTTATTAAAGTAATAGAGATATGAAAGTTCCAGCGCGGCGGTTGCTCTTTGTTCCAAAATAGCTACTTATTGAACACATTTATCGAAAGTCCCTTAGGGTTCATAACCCGTGCTTTTGTAGGTGGAGTTTGTTTACTTTAAAATACAGTTTATGTTATAAATCTAAAACGTTAAACTAAATTACTAAACTATTTGAATTTCATTTATAGTTATGGAATCGTTAATGTTGCGAAAAGAGAGCGCCCGCCGGACTACTCTGTTGGAGCACAACTACCCCGCGTCCAGCATACCGTCAACACCCGTAGCTCGCACAGTTAGAAGCTAGGCGTCGCGTTGGACGGAAAATGCTAGTTAAGGAGAACCTACAAGCCTGACCTGAGTCTACAAGGAGTACAACGGCCTGGCGATGGCGGGGTTGCTAGATATTTAAATATAGAAGGCATGAAGAACATTTAAGTAATTAATATTGAACTTATAAATATTGTTACAACCTACACGCTGACTAAAGTAGATTCACACCTGCATACCATAAAAGCACACTTTATTACCTTTCCGCATTTGGACTTCTTTTGTTTACTTTGTGTTTAAAATTTGTAATTAGAAAACAGCCCATTGTGTATTGTAATCTTTTATGGCAGTCATTAGCCAGGTGTGTCGAACTGATTCTAAGAAATTCGGTCTACGCGGTTGGGCAGCCATATTGTATCGGTCCAGTATAAAGCAATGGCCCAATGGAGAGATCGGCAGTCGAGCGATAACCACAAGCGAAGTAACTCTTTTGTACATTCGGTAATCTATTTAGTGATGGACTTTGCGCGTGTTATTGAATCGTGCATTACGTTTGGATTGGTTGTATTCAGTTATATTTGTACCTGTGTACGTACGTATTTGAATAGTTCTAATAAATTCTATAATAATTCCAACGGCATTTTAATTCGAGTCCTGCAACTTGTAACAATATTGTAAAGAAAATAAATAAACATTTGTATATGGATTTTATTTGTATTTAATAGACATACATTATTATTACAAAACCTAAATATAATTTTGTTATATAATATTTTTTTTATAAAATTATTTATAATTTTATATTTACAATTCTAAATATTTCTAAATTTACAATACAAAATTGTGTTATTACAACTCAATTGCTTACAACTTAATTTTAGAAGTATAATAAAAAATTGTAGACATTTATAAAAATTCAATATTTTATAATAAATTATAAAAATATTTGGCATAATTTTTGGTACATAGTTTTCATGAAAATAATATAGAATGTTTTCATCACTTACACTTAAACTTATGAAATTGTTTAAAATATAAAGCTTTAATATTTTTTTTAAATGATGCATTCTTATAAGCTAAGCAAACAAATAAATTCATTTATTGATATATTCTTACACAAACGTTAAATGACTTGTAAATGAAAAAATAAAGTTGAATATGGTGATATAACTTATGTTAAAAACAAAATGTTTCATTTCCACTTAACATTTAATGTAAAGTTTTAAATTACTATAAATAAAACTATTCTTTATAATAAAGAATTAAAGAAAAAAAAACTAACATAAAAACCCATTAAATTCTAAAAATAAACTAAATTATAAAACATCCTATGAATATCTTACTTCCTACTAATATTATAAACGCGAAAGTTTTTAAGAATGTATGGTATGTTTGTTACTATTTCACGCAAAAACTGCTGAATGGATTTTGATGAAACTTTACAATGATATAGCTTACACATCAGAATAACCCAGGCTATAATTTATAAAGATATAGTGTGAAATTAACGATTTTCCATCACACGCGGGTGAGACCGCGGGGCGCAGCTAGTAAGTTATGTATAAATTGTAAATGAATAAGTGTTAGTAGAATACTAGAAACGATAATCGTCTAGTAAAATATATAATTCAAGCCTCGAAATTTGCACTCCCAAAGGGTACTATCGAAGTCATTCTTCTTATGGGTTTTAATAATTGAAAAACATCACTAGACTTTCAACCATCATTAACTATCTATACTATAATAAACCTGTAAATGGTTCGAGTTTGTACAATGCGTTTAGAATGTGAAAAAAATCAAGGGGGATAATTCGGATCAGAAGATTCCCAAAATGTAATTTTTAGATATTTTGTCTGGCTGTCTGTTAAAGCATCATTTCAAAACTACAAAACGAATTTAAATGAAACTCGACATAGAGTTAGCTTATATACTGGTGCATAACGTAGGATACTTTTATCCCGATAAATGACGTCATTTCCGTGGGATAGACGAAAATAGCAAAAAAGATGGCCCTGGGATAGCATCTTTTTTGGCAACTGCTGAACGTATATGAATTAAACTCGACATAGTGCGGGCTTATGACTCATCTTAACATTTAGGATAAATTTTATCCCCATAAAGGAAGTCATTTCCTCAAAATAAACGGATTAGCAGAAAAGATGGCACTGCAATTGTGATGTAGACAACCGTCGCTGTAATTCAATACAAATACGTTGTCAGGTTGCTCACATGTCATTCATTACGTATTAGGTACTTCAAATCAGGTTGGCTGTGACTTTTCTTTATGTTTTGCTGTGCAGTTGTCTACTCTATATTGACTTAGTTCCTTTATAATTGTAGTGAATTGAACAAGAAACTAAAGTATTGAAGGTTTATTTATATATATTTATATATATTTCACGCGGCGTAGCTGTGAGGAAAACTCTAATATTATATAAAACACAAGTTATATAGCCCAATACAATATGAATTTAATTAAACAAAAATTACGTATTAAAGCTTTGGATTTTTGACTCGGGTGGTCCTATGTTTTAAGTAATAAAATATTACTTGAAAGCCTAGAGAAATTTATCTGTGTCAAAATTCAAGGGAAGAATATTTAGTGATGCTCCCTAAAATGCAGGAGAATTACATTTTTTGCTGGATTATATTCAATTTCACTTCCAATTATTCTCACTTCATTCTATAACACTTCTATTGTTAGTAATCTTCTTTGATGTTAGAGGTAATGAGATTATATTACAGTTTTAGAATACACATAAAACTTATCTAATTCTATCTATTTCATTCTTATTATACCAAACGCTGCAGAATTTAATTGCAGAAATTATGATACCTAAATATCACGGTATCATGGATCTCTAACTAGTTTATTAATGCCAAAAACATCAAAACTAACTTATGACGATTCTAAAACACTTGTTAGGTATCCAAACAAAGTTTAATATTCAATACCAATAACAATGAAGTATCTGTTTGTGACTTTAAAATAGACGCCTAAAATCAAGTGATAACACTTCATTGCCTATACGATGCCTAAAACAGGAGCTTTAAAATAAATTTCGTGTATTCATTTCGATATCATACAGGCTCAGAAGATATTTCTTACTTAATATATAATATATGAACATTCCCTATGCCTTTCAAACGAAACGTACACAGCAGTTAACTAACTGTAAATCAATCAATCATCATCTTTTCGAGTTGTTAGGACAATCTATTTACCTGATCAAGATCAGGTTATCTTAAGCTTGTTTTTGATGTTTATGGAAATGATAAATTAAAATCTCATGACACCGTATGTAGGTAAATAACATTTGTTTGTCACTTTCAATTCCAATACATGTAATTCAGTCAGTTCAGTATCTGCTTTAAGCAGCCTCCCCGCATCATGTGGGCTCTGCAAGCTGTGCTTCCTTCTCTTTACTCATTGGACTGTGGCTAGGGTCACCTTCTCCACTATGGCCACTGTTGATTGCTACAGATGTTAAAGGTACCTGTAAAACAAATAAAAATCTAATTTGTAATACGAGTCCATACATGTCGCACTGGTCAGATCAAGTTTCTTCAGTTCTGAGGTACATGATACACGGTTGGGCTTGGAATCCACGTCATCGGCATGGAAGTGCCTTCACTAAAAAATTACTATACGAAGTCATATGTAGATTAAGAGTGACGGGAGTCTGAGATTTTCTTCTGATTTTCTAAATCTTCATCGAGTCACCTGTCTATGTATTTGATTTTGTGTTAATAGCGTTATTAACTGGGTTATTATTTTAGCAAGTATTCCTACGAGAAAATAGGTATCCATTATATTCCTAAGTATTAGGTACTTAGGACTATAATGTAGTATTATTATAATTATAATAATATCCCATAAATATCCCACTGCTGGGATCGAACCTCCCATTATAAGGGAACGGACAGTATACCGCCACGCTTATCCAAGGCGGCTTGTTAGTTTTGACAAATCGGTTATCTCGATGTGCAGGTTGCGTCACAATGTTTTCCTTCACGGTTGTTAGCACATGGTGCATGCGTTCCGGCCAGGATCAAACCCGCGCCGCTTGATTTTGGGACGCGGGCACTAGCTATTGCGCTACCATGACTTGATATATAATGTAGACTGAAATAAAATATGCAATTACATGTACCAATAATATTAAGGACTGGGCACGCTGTCTCATCTAAAAAAAGCCCCCAAGCACCACATATACTTATATAGAACATTTAGCAAAGGCACATTGTTAATATTTGGAGTCAAAAGCAGTGCCTTTTTGAAGAAATTTGCATGAAACTCTTTGATGCTACCTATGACCAGAGAGTTAGTTCATACTTCGTACAGCGAAGTTAGGTAGATATTATAATTACCACTTGAGAAACTTTTTTTATGCATTATTACAGATTTATAAAAGTTAGGAAAATCTGTTGTTACCTACTGTAGCCAAAATAGCCGACAGCATTTATTCGTTTAATTTATATTCGAGATTAAGGTTTGGAATAAAATCACGTTGAAACTTTGTCGACAGTCGTAAACAAGATTACTCCAAACTTAATTCATTAGGGCAAACAAGTTGTCCCTAAAAAGTCGTCCAATTTTTATATTTTGGGAACGAAACCTTTTTAAGCCACGATGAAAGGTACAACAAAAACGTCCGTTTAATGTAAGTTGCTGAATCAAACAAATGTAATTTGCTAGTCAAAACGCTTAAGGGTTCATGAAAGTTTTACTCGTCGGACTGTTGTGTTTAAAGTTCGGATTGATTGTTTTGTCCATGTCAACAGTCATAAACTCATTTATATTCAATAGACTTAACAGAACGGTCGCAATCAGAGAGCTTGTACACCGACGGAATGATATTATTGGCATCGGCTAGCAAATATGTTTGATTAATTTGGGAAATCTATCACATCGTCGTTAGCCAATGTCCATTGCTAGACTTGGACTTCTCTAAGTTATGCACTATTTAACTCGGTCTCTGCAAACCTTTCCCTTTTCCATATATAAGATTCCTTGAGACTAAAAAAAGACTCTTAAATTAGATTTGGCGAGACCGCGTCTTGATGCGAGTAATCGTCTGCTCTACAGAATATTGGTTTTTGGGTAGATATAAGCCAAATACCTGAAAATAATTCCAATTTCCAAATAAAATGTTTAGTTATTTTCATTATATTTATCTCCCCGTTTGTAACCATTTTTGGCGTTAAAAGTAAACATTTGAATCCGTAATATGAGAGCGAGAGACAATAACTGGCTGGCAATTAAGGGATAGAATTGTCAGCGTTACGACAATAAATTTGCCTTTGTTTATCTAAACATTAACTCGGTAGGCAATTGGCTTTTAGTGGCCGTTAGCGGAGACACGAATTCATGTTGTGATTTAGGTTACATTTTATAGCATCGCCATTGTCGTGGAATTTTTGATACTTAGTATTGTATAATGTCTAATAATCAAAGAGAACAATTTCTTATAGTTCTATATAATTTATGACACTGCCATATCTGTAATACAATAAAATTTGTTTTCAAGTTTCTAGTGGCTAACAAAACCCTTATAGATCGACTTGTCTATTCATCTCTCTATATATGTGATTTATTATGTATTATATCTATTAATCATAAAAACTACAGTGATAATCATAGTTATTAATGAATTTGCTGTGGTCTATATGCCAGTACACAACAATTTCGTGAAAAGGAGATAAAACGGAATATTATATATTATAAGGGCTGGTCGCATGCAAGTTATTGAGTATTAAAACCACCTTTATGATTTTAATAATTCGATAGCTGGTGAAATATTTTTCCAAATCTTAAGTGAATCTCTCCTCTGCCCTCTCACCTAACCTCTAACCACCCCTTCATAGTTCTTAAGCTGCAACAAATTTGGTCGAGATTTTTACATTTAAAATTTAATATTATTTTTGTAATTCGTCTAATTCTAAATTCAAAACCAGCTTTCTCGATTTGGTAACTCTTTGTTGGCTACCCATCAGATATGAATAATAAAAATGTCTGTCTGTCGTTGTGCCAGAAATAGGCCGATATTATCGTCAATATTATTGCCAATAAAATATTAATGACATTTGAAGCTGTACAGGTGACCAGAGATGATTCTAAATGAATTTAGGTCACGTTTTATCAGATATGGATTTATTTATTAAAATATTTTCATATGAAGTAGTGGCATCTTAAGATTACTTCCCGAATCCACTGTATCTTCAGAATCGATTGCAAATTTCATTTCTTTCTAGTTTTCTATTTTTTATAATTTGGATTTCGATGACTAAAATGTTTGCCTTGATTTCTAACAATATAAGTTAAGTAATGCATAATAAAATAATCCTTTTTGTATGGGCGTTTTTATCATACGGTTACGTCAGCCCCTCTTTGTACTAAATTACCTTATTGTACTTCTAAAATCATATCAATGGTAGTCACCGATGAACGAGTCCAATCAAATGAAATCATCGGTATATTTTAAAATAAAAATGTTGGATACATATACAGCAGTGTATTGCAGACGGCATGATTCTTCCAGGGCTTCTGTTCTAAATAGGGCGGGAAAATACGTATGCTGTGTATATGATCGTTTGCAGAGATTTATTGATTTATGAATGGATTTTAATGAAGTTTAATTGAATTGTAAATTAATAATAATAATAGCGTTGTAAAAATTCGTTACGACTTACAACAGTATTTAATGAAATAAAGTTTATTGTAACAACATAAACGTGTCATAAATACATATGTTTTGCATACATTAAACACAATAGTAGTTTCGAAAGCTATTTAAAAAGGCAGTACATTATTTAATATTGTTAAGTGATGACAAATTGGCTATACTGTGAACAATAACTATATAACCTCTGACTACTAAAGTACTAGAAACGTAAGCTGCAGAACTCGACGCATTTTTGCATATATATAAAGAGCAGTAATGATTTAGAAAAGCTATTAGACACTATCATTTAAAATTTAACGTACGTAATCAGGAACTACAATTGAAAACGTGCTAAGCACGCAACTGTATGGCGTCTAGACCTCCATTTGCAGTACGTAAAATTACTTTTCGATTATTGTTTATAAACTAGGCTCAGTTAATATTTAAAGTTTTGCAGAAGTTTATTTATAGTTACAAAGTCCCCTGGTAATTGAAAATTTGCAAGACAAGGGTTTTAAATTAATAATTTTGTCTGGAATAATTAAGAAATCTTTTGTAGAATTTGCTAAAGATAAAAAGTAATTATAAAAGTCTATATCAAATTTACGATAGAAATAAAATGTTCATAAAGTTTTAAAGGGAATTT
This sequence comes from Dendrolimus houi, assembly GCA_039645545.1. Lineage (NCBI taxonomy): Eukaryota > Metazoa > Arthropoda > Insecta > Lepidoptera > Lasiocampidae > Dendrolimus > Dendrolimus houi. The sequence continues at coordinate 5,621,760 of CM077125.1, forward strand.
ATATCTCTAAATTAGTCAATTAGAATAAATAATTTATAAAAGGGTCATTCTTATTCAAATGCCATGCTTATCCTGGCTGGAGAGCATACACTACTTCAAGTCCAACTGTACATATTTCTACAATTACTACGTACTGCCGGTGAAGGAAAAACATAGTGAGGACAACTGGATGTCAAGAATACTGATTAGTGAAACCCATCAATTCGTTTTGGACAAGCGTGGTGGAAACTGTACTGTCTGTTCACCTGAAATGGATAAGCTTGAGCATACAACAGATTGCTGTTATATTTACGATTTTTTAAATCAATTCTATTCAATTACAATGTCAATAATAGTACCTACAAATATTACAATCAACGCGATCATATTTGATAATAAAGTTTTCATACAGAAACAAATAAATAATACAGTGTTATCGTAGTTGAAACAATATTATCTATTTTGTAATTAGTATGAAAGTAGAATGCTTTCAACAGGCTGGAAGGAATTTTCTTCAGCATTGTAAATAACGTAATTGGTTTTCTGCAAATACACAAGAATTGTAATATGTAATTACAACACATTTCATTTGTATTTGCTCAAGCAGAAATTAACATTATCAGAATATATATTTTATAAGGATAAATTTCAAAGCCTATTTTCATAATAATTAGAGATCACTTAAGCGGTAAAACTAAATATAATAGTGACTAAGAAATATTCTTAGAATTTTTAAATTCAATACATCTTCCTGTAAAATGTCTTTCAATTTATCATCGTATCGAAAGACTCGGTTGTTTTTGAGACAAAGAGCAGTGACATAATAAATTTATAAGGCTAAAGAATTTTAAAAAGACTATTGTCTAGAAATATATACTTGTTCTTCACCGACAGATACTTCACTATTAAATATCTTCTGCAATTCTAACATTCCTAACCGTGAAATATGCACTGCTTAGGCAGTTTTTCTGACCTGTTAAGTATAATCTACACTTACCATTTGCTGACGGTGAAGGAACACATCGTGATGTAACGTTCACATATAGATAACCCATATTTCAAAGTTGTCAATCTATCTTGGACTACCGTGGCAGGTATGCTGACCATTCCGCTTAAATATGAAGACTCGTGAACCTAACAGTGTAACGCTGGACTGGCATTATTATATTGAAAAATGTTAAAGTTATACCATTGAAACAGCAGTGCAAATTTGGGCATCAGACGGTCTTGGGGGAGGTGATAATGCAGCATCATATCTTAAGTCTAGCTGGAGCATGAATACTGCTGCTACTAATGTCATTATGGAGACCGACAGCTGAGCACCGGCAACGCCTATACAGGTTGTACTGCCACATCTGAAAAAAACCAGTTCTTACTAAAACATGCTAAAACCAAAAAAATGGAAATAAGATGGAGTTTGTTAAAACCAAACGTTATAAAATTTTAGGGTAAAAGGTTGAATAAACAGGAATAGGTTTAGAAAATTGCATATAGAAGTACAGAAGTATTTCTGTGTTATGGAGTTGATATAGTAGCTAATGATATACCTAACAAAACATCATATGGTTTAAAAATAACAAAAGTAACTATCGTGGACAACGAGCTGTTGTCAGTCAAATTAACTGAGATTTACAAAACCTCACCTTTTTCAACATTATTTGATTATATTATAGTAAGCTTAGAACAATAACTAAAGCTTTATTTATTGTTTTGAGGTAACCTATTATAATTTTATACTTCTAGTGAGTCAAATAACTTTATAATTATTTTAACAACATTTCACCGAGATTTTATTCCGGCTTAATTTGATGAAATAAACCCAATGTTTGATGAATAATAAAATTAAAATTATACTGTTAATTACTTACCCTATATTTAGCAGTGACCTAAAGCAAAATGTCAGCATAGCTATATGAGCTCCAATAGCTGCAGTCCATAGTATAGTGAGAGGAACTGCTGCGCAGGGCGAAGGACCAAGCGCTCTCCAAGGAAGCACGCCCCATCTTGAGATAGACCTAGATCGTGCTGCAGTCCAACCACCAAATCCACGGCTGTAGTAGACCGATGTTGCTGTTACATAAACATTGGTTATTGTTAGTGAGATAAGATTGAATTGTCTTGGAAGGTGCGTACAGAGGAATAACTGGTTCACCGGTAATACTAAGCGAAGAGGGAACCTTAAAAGTAATTGATGTGAATATATCAAATTCGACCGTTTGACGAAACGTCTACATAGAGCCAACAAAGCTCTTTCAGTGGCCTTAATCGGGGGCTGTCTGTACGTTGCGAACGGAGAGGTAGAGCGGGAGTGTCAACATATTAGGTTGGGGAAAAAGTTTCTTCGCATTTTATATAAAAATTCAAAAGGTTTTTTTATAAAGTCTATTTACATTTGACTAAAGTAGGTGCCTTTTGTTGGATAACTTTTTGCCTTGTAGGTAGGGACGTGATCCCATTGCTATAAAAATTTTGAGGCTTCTGATCAAAAAACTGTGACAAGTGGTTTTGGCAGTCCTCTCGTGATGTTAACCTGACACTGCTTAAGGAATTCTGCAGAGACCGAAACAGGTGAAAATCTGAAGGTGCAAGGTCAGGACTATACGGCGGATGCATTAACACCTCCCAGCCAAACTCTCGTAATTTTTGCTGAGTGGCTAAACATGTGTGAGGTCTAGCATTATCATGGTGAAAAACCACACCCCCTCTGTTGATTAATTCCGCCGCTTTCTTTCAACTTTTTGCTTTAATCTCATCAGTTGTTCGCAGTACAGTTCAGAATCGATGGTCCTGCCTGGCGGTAACAGCTCATAATGAATAATGCCCTTCCAATCCCATCATACACACAGCATCACCTTGTTGCGAGTTAACCCGGGTTTCGCCACAGTCTGTGAAGCCCGACGGGCCTTTGACCACAATCTTTTTCGCACGTTCTTGTCTTACGTGATCCATTTTCATCACCAGTTATCAGCTTCTTCAAAAATGGTTCGGTTTCATTACGTCATAATAAAGAATCACAAATGAGTACACGGTTCATTAGGTTTCTTTCAGTGAGCTCATGAGGCATCCACATATCGAGCTTTTTGTAGTGTACCCAGCTTTTTTCAAATGCGCCAAAACCGTTTTGTGGCCAATTCCCAGTTCTTCAGCTACATCTTAACTACTAATATGCCGATCTTGCTCCACTTTTTCAAAAATGGCATCAATTTTTGTCCGTAACAGGGTGACCAGAGCGACGTGCATTTTTGATATCAAAATTTCCGGATTGAAAACGCTTAAACCAAATTTGCGTTACTCTCACAGATACTGCATTAGGTCCATAAACATCACAAATTTTTTTCGCGGCTTGTGTTGCATTTTTACCTTTTTTGTAGTAAAATTTTAAAATGTATCGAATTTCTTCATTAGATTCACTCATTTTAACAATAAGAAAAACAAGTGAAAATCACACATTTTCGTAATTTGAATTTGGAATTGTCTTCTTTAAAATTAAAACTTTTTAATGATACCAAAACCATACAATACAAATACAAATAGTATAGCCAAAGAGATCTTATTACAAGTTCATACATACTATATGCGAAAAGACTTTTTCTCCAACCTATTACGTCTTTGTTCTAATCCCGCCAAAGGAGGACGCATCGGCGCTAGAGGGCCAGTTTGGACCTTCGGCCGCCGTGAGCGGGCAGCACAGGTGGGTGGGTTCCTGGGAAAGGGTTTTCACCCGCCGTTATGCCGTCGAGATGGGCGCGCGCCGTGTTCAACACCAAAGGTGTTAAATACGCGCTGTAGCTTACTTAACGGATACTGGAACCTGGCCACTAATGCCCGAACACAACTTAAGGTTGTTATGGCAGCATACTCTAGATCAGGGGTGCTAGCCACCCAAACGTGCTAACACCCTAACACCTGGCTGTGGATTGTTTTGTCGCCTCTTACGACAGGCCGTCCGGCCGCTGGAAATTGTATTCTTTGTCCGTTCCTGCACGGATAGAATGAGTATTTTCGTCTGATTTGGGCAAGAAAATTTATATATAATAGGCATTAATTAATTATATTTAGCTATGTAAAGTTTTCTAAATTGTATTATTAGTTTATAATTACATAGAATTTCAATTAAAATTGTGTTTTAACGGTTTTAAGTGCGGTATTTTATTTCAACGTTTCGGCCACTTTTCAGTAGCCCCGATCACGGCTATAAATAACAATCCAATAAAATACCGCAATTAAAAACCGTTAAATGGTATTTTTAACTACATGTACTAATGGTGAATATGAAAGAAAATACTAGATTTTAATATAAGTACAATTTTGTTTTTATTAAAAAGTGATTTGGTCTAAATATACATAATAGATAATAAAACGCCCAAATGCGAGAGAAGATAGATCTGTGGCGCCATCTAATCGTATATGATTTAAGAACGTTAGGAACGAACTGAATTGAAAGGAGAAAGAAGGAAATAATTAATTTGATATTTGTTATATTTAATTTTAAGTTATTCTATGCCGTATTTTCAACAAATGAGGTTGGCAAGGCAGCATATGTTTTATCCGTGCAGGAACGGAGAAAGAATACAATTTCCTGCGTTGGGGCGGCCTGTCGTAAGAGGCGACAAAACAACCCGCAGCCAGGTGGTAGGGCATTTGCCCGACTGGATGGCTACCATCCCTGGTCTAAAGTATGTCGCCATAACAACCTAGAGGTGTGTTCCGGCATTAGTGACCAGATTCCAGTCTCCCTTAAGAGAGCAGCAGCGCATTTGTGGCACTTTTGGTGTTGCAAATGTCCATAGGCGATGGTAACCGCTTTCCTTCAAATGGGCCGTCTGCCTGTTTGCTGAACTCCTAAAAATTGCAATAAAAAAAATATATGTCTGTCCTGGAACGTTTCCTTTTTTAATTCAGCCTTTGCGGTTTCTAGTACTTTTTTCCTTGCTTTTATTGTAACACTTTAAATTCATTAGCATCGAAAAACAACTTCCCAAACTTTGAACTAATTCGTGCAGGTCATTATCGTAAAAATGTAAATGAGGGCCGATGGTTTCTTTGCGGTTACTGTTCATAAAAGTATCGTAAAATTGATAATAGAATACTGTTCAATATGTAATTACAATTTTACGTTGTGTTTTTTTTAAACAGACATTTGAATAGAAGCCGTGGTAGCTTAGTGGGTAATGCTCTCGAGTAGCAAACACGAGTTTCAAAAGGTACGTGGGTTCGAATCCTGGCCTGGAGGCATGTACTAATTAAGCAGTTTTCTGACCTAATATGCATAGGGCTACGTGCTGATGATGAAAGAAAACATCTTGATGAAACCTGCACATCAAGGTAACCGATGTCTCACTTGTTAATCCGCTTGGGGCAAGCATGGCAGGTATTTTACTCATTTCCCTAATATTGGGAAGATCCGAGCTTGGAAGAGGGCTGTTATTATTATTCTGTTTTTATATTATCAATTTACACCAATTACGCGTTAAGGATGATTTGAGAGCGATCAAAGGCCCAGAGCAAATAATGGAAAATAGGTTTACGAAATTATTCTGACGGAAATTGAACCCGCGTTCATTACGTTTCAGTGAAATAGACCCTCAAATAAAATCGGTATACAAAGCTCTGTAATGGGCATTTTAGAGGAATGTTAACGATAATCATGCTAGTGGGTAGGAGTCGGGCCTCCCCTGTATTACTGGGAGGCCCGAGCCCTGCAGTGGGGCGTTTATGGGCTGTTAATATAGTTATATATTATTATAATCATTCTAGCATTATATCCGTTGCGGACTCACTTACCGCTTTCTTATATTCCTATATATATATATATATATATATATATATATATATAATACGTAATTCACGAAGTATTGCAGATCGGGAAATGTACCTTAAAAATATCGTAGATTTTAGATATTAGCAAAATATCTTTTGATTTTCTCTGATCGGAATGTTTAGAACAACGCGACAAAATGCTTTAAATACAACCACCTCTATTAAATTAATTCCAAGAGCCTCTAGCAGCCCTCTTTCCGGCTTTAGTAAGGATATATTCCACTAATAGTTGCCTTTTTAAGAGACCCGGATGACCAATCATCATCCCCACTCAACGAGTCATTACATACATATATTTCAATTCTCTAAAATCCTGTATAATAATACCAATGTTCCTAATACTGCCGTCTCTTTGAATGAATTTTGAATTCAAAAGACTATCCAAAGCCTGTCTAGATCAAATAAAAAAATATTAGGAATTTTTATCTGAGCTGAGAATAATAAATAATTTCTATGCAAAAGCGTCTAGATATAATAAGTTCATTTCCATACAAAAATGCGTCATATTCAGGGCGTTCCATTAGTAGCTCACAACGCCCAAAATGCTCCGTTAGTCGTTCCACAAGGCGACCGCGGTCGTTGTGGTCATGGCGAAAACGTCACTAATGATGTCATAATTTTCGATCGCACAAAGCTCACAACGACCGATGTCAAGAGGTAGGTCGAATAGCCGTTCCTCTTGGGTTTACGATTGTAACACCGGCGAGCAAGTGGAACCGGAAAAATCGCGGTCGTGAACGTGGTCGTTGTGAGTCGCTAATGGAACGTAGCCACTGTGGCTTGCTTTTGACATTTACGACGTCATGGTAATTACTTATGCGTTTTTAATAGCATCTATATTTGGGAAGCATAACAAGTGATGATATTTTTAACTTGTCACTTCTACTCATTTCCAGTCGGCAAACAAACACACACATTGTATATCCCGTAGCTAAGTAAGTTACGCTTGTGTTATGAGTAATTTATTTATTTATTTGGTTTGTTTACAGTTATTACACCATAACATTAAAAGAGACAAATTAAAAGTACAATACTAAAATAAGTGTGTAACCTATTACAAACAAACACAGCTTAGATTGTAAATAATAAGTACAAGCAAATTTAGACGTCACTTACTAAGCAACCAACGGTTCCTTTTTTATGTTTAGTTATAATCTATACCTAATACTATAAAAATACTTTCAGGAGTCGACGCAAAACTGGAGTGTGAAAAATTACTAATGGTCCAAGATTCCAGTTACGCCAGACTTACGTGATTTTAGGAAAGATGAAATTTTTAGGATCAGTAGTTTAACATAAACTTAGAAAGGAATGGATACTCGCTAAGCTGAAAGCGGACCCGTTTTTCAGGTAGCAGGTGTGAAAGGTGAAAAAAACTATGCTAACTTACGTCAAAGGAGCAAGGCTTAGTTTTTACATATATTATATATGGTATTGTTATAAACAAAGATATACAGTTGCCAGACACTTCCTGTTGGCCACAACTTTTGACAGACTCTTTGAAAAAAATGGGAACTTACGTCATTTTAGGAAGGTTAAATTTTATATATAATTAATAAAAATTTCATCTTTCCTATAATCACGTAAGTCTGGGTTGACTGGGATCTCACTCTACAATGTTTCCTATATTTTAATATAGGTACGTAGAAAAAACTTGTCTGGAGTATAAAGATTAATATTTATTCCACCTCATTCAGGAAACCTTTTGAACTCTGTTTCTAAGAACGTTGTATGTATTTGATCTTAATGATAATCTACGTCATATCCTAAGTCGATAAAGTATAAAGATGAGGAAGTGTTTGTAATAATAAATTGTAAACAAAAAGTCGTTTTGTAATCAAATCATGCACGTAAGAGACTGAACATGTTTTTGTAGTTATTGAATATTACAGATATTTTAACTGATAAATATATACGTTACAACATTATTCTTATATCATAGATGTAACATTATTCCATAACGTCTTTTTATTGCTGGAGCGTAGCAGACAGACCGATAGCCCACCTGATGGAAAGCGGTTACCGTCACCTATAGACACAGCAATACCAAAGGTGCTATAAATGTGCTGTCGGCCTCTAAGGGATTACCGGATCTTAACCACTGATGCCGAAACACAACTCAAGATTATTATGACGGCATCCTCTAGATCAGAGTGAAAGAATGCCCCATCATCCGGCTGTGGTTTGTTTTGTCTTCGCTTGAAACTGTAGAAATAATAATTAGTAGTCTTCTCCATTCCATCATACAAACATACGGATGAAAATATGCAGATAGATAAGACTTTATTGTATACCAATACAAAAATAAACTTACCGACTAAAACTATACCTAATTATGCACAAAGGGCGGTCTTGTCGCTAAAAAGCGATCTCTTCGAGACAACCCCTGAAATGAATGGTGATGGTGGTATACGCAAACTATAGTACGACTACTTACATTTTATTAATAAATACACAAATGTTACAATATAAATATATATACATATATACACACACATATATATATATATATATATATATATATATATATAATACAAATATATTAAATAGATATATACTTAATATTTTCTTAAGTTTTCGCGACTTGTATACATAATAAAACTACGTTTTATTAGATATATACTTAATATACATACCATACAGATACGTATCTATACAAAGTATATAAATGTTTATAGATGAGTAATGAATATATACATTCATACATATGTATATGTTAATTTGTATGGTATTGAGGCGTGTTTAGTTGAGGTACACATGTAAAAGCTCGGCGCTGCGTGTCGTGGAAATATGTTACGGTGGATGTGTGGAGCCATCCACGTTAGGAACTTCCTCATCTACGGCAGCCTTCATATCCGTGACTTAGCAGACAAGATGCAAGTATGTCTCTTATGCTAGTACAACCGTGTTCTGCGGAAACTGGTTATGTGGGGGAAAAATGTATAGTCACGCTGTGTCCGTCAGATACCAGTAGATTGGTTAGCCCAAGAAATGCGGTCTTGGCGTTATGAAAAATAACAATTAATTTACAACAAAAGAAACCGAAGAACGCGTGGAGGTTAAATAATAAAACAATAGACCCCGGGCTCCTGAGCGGACAGTTTGAAGTCAACCGGGATAGATGATTGCAAATCATTAGTATTAACGTTTTAAACTTAAGAGTTGAATTAAAAGTAATATTATATTTTACTAGCTTTTGATTTCTGCTAAGCCTTTTCCTTTATTTATTACTTGCCTGGCACTATCCTGCTTTTGAGTTTTGTTCGACAAACGTGGTATTAACTTTTAACTGTAAATAATGTTGAAACTTGAATAAGTTACCTGCAGCTAAAACAGTTATTGCCCCAGTTGGTACTCCAAGACCCAGTGCAGGTTTTTGTTTTTCTTCCAACCATCCAACAGCACCAACCACCAATCCTCCAATACCGCAAACGATCTGATAAAAGGAATAGTTAATACATAAATTGGTGATTTGGGTAAACTCATTATTTATTTTTGTATAAGGAATATTTTTGAATAAGCTTTAAAAATAAGAGATTTACATGTTGATTCATGAGTAAGCCCTGCGTTTTTATTGCCTGTCGTCCGCGTGTCCTAAAGCCACCTCATTTATCATATTTTCCGGGAATATGGGTCTGTCCGAAAATAGGTTGTAGCGTAGTATTAAAGCTGTCAAGCTGGAATCCATTTGGCCCCGGAAGAAGTTTGTAAATTTATTGTTTAGAATACCTGTTTATTTTATTTTTTATATTTATTGAAATGTAAATTGTTAATATAAAAAAATCGGCCAAGTGTGTGACGGTACACGCATATGAAGGATTCGGAGAAGCGATGAACTTCCGTTGTTTGAAATACAGAATAATAACATCGAGTTAGAACATAGGACTGTTTTCGATTGTTACGCGATTCATATTGCTCTCGCGTGATATAATTTAATATTTAATTATTTATTGAGGATTTCATATTTACCAGGGAGTGGAACACTATAATAGTAATATATAATTTAGTATACCCAGTGAGCAAGTGCTTGTATCGGAAAAGGACGAGGCGCGGTTTCATTTGGACAGACATTTCATTCATCCCCCGTATTGTTTCCCTTGTAGGATATTTTATATATTTCCACTCAAGGGGAGCCCCTCCCTTAAGATACTGACGGATTAGTGTACCCCCTTGTTTCCTTTCCCACCGCCGGCTGGAGTACCAGGTGAGTACTAAAAATTACCCTGCACGGTACACCCGCTTTTGTCATTTGGAAACAAAACTAAGAAACTTAACGTGTGGTGATACAATCTGCAAATGTATTTACCTTTTTCTTTTATTGAAGAGACTAAACTGACAATTTGCGAATATCAACCTTAAAAATAATGTATGCATTTTGATACAAGTTTAATCTCAGCAATTAAAAAAATGTACTGTTGTTATTAGAATAATCTACTGTAATCAGAGCTTTATACTAAAGGCTACACTAAAGGCCTTAGTAATCAGGCTATAAATTCGCATTAAAAAAATAATACTAAAAACAAAACACCAACAGAGGGGAGTTTTTGGCAGGAACTGAAAGGGGATGTTGTGCTCTGAAGTTTTTTTTTATTACAACAATAATTGTAGGATATTGGTGGTTTTTGAGTAGTAATTATGTGTTTTTGTGATAAATATGAACTGTATAGTCAAATGTGGCCTTTCGAGTTTTCACAAGAACTCCGGTGAATGGCGTCAATTGAAGACCTACAATTCACCTGAGCAATACGAAGACTTATTATACATCAGAATTGGATCTATGGACTAAGATTCCCTTGCCTGCCATCGTTTGTGGCGTATACTACTACTACTACCAGCAGAGAGCCTAAAGCGGCTGTTTTCGTAGATGCGTATTAAGAACATGACATGTATCAAAATGAAATTTTATGCTATGTCTTATACCAGTATATCTAGACAGGTGTCAATTGCACTAAGGCTTCGGCCTCACCGCAAGTGGCAAGTTTGAAGGTTAGCTAGGAGGCAAGTTGAATAGTCGAAATACTTCGATACATAGTAGCCACACTGATGAAACTATGACTCGCTTTTATATACAGAGACTATTATCAATTCCTCTATTGCATCCCAGTGATCCAAGAAAATAACTGATGCGTCCGTTCGCGTGGCTGACGACTACTCTACTATTGACTCTTGCCGCTAAGCGCGCCACTCGTGGTGAGGCGGAAGGCTAAGCGATTTTCATAAACTCGCCGCTTAGGCTCTCCTCAGCTGCTTCTAATTGCCGAAATAAGAGTAACGGAACAATAATATAATCTATTCTTTTTATCTCAGCAATACAAGTATTTCTAAACAGTTTTTCGAGTTATAACTATCGCAATATGACGAACGTGTTCCCTTATTGTAGTTAGAATTAGTTTCCTACTGCTTTCCGAAAGACTTTTCTTGAATTGAGCGCTACATTGTTTCTTATAGTTTTTTGTTGTTTTGTTTATCAGTTTCTTCTGGGTTTCTAAAAGTGTTTTATATAGAATGTTTCTCCTAGGAAAATAAATTTAGCACATCACACACAAGATTTTTGCAATCAATTACACTATTTAGGGCCGATTTTTCAATCGCCAGATAAAAGCTATTCATAGAATAAATTATTTTTATATTTTTAAACATTTATATATTTTTGTATATATATATATATTTATTACTAGAATGTAAGAAATTGTACTATGTATTATGTATACCACCATCGTCATTATAATCTTAATTCATTCCTGTGGTTGTCTGGAAGAGATCGCTTATTAGCGATAAGACCGCCCTCTGTGCATAATGAGATATAGTTTTAGTCTGTAAGTTCTTCTTTGTATTTGTGTACAATAAAGAGTTATTGATTGATTGATATCATGGAAAAATTTTAAATGTCAATTATATGAATAAAACAGTTGAATGGTTTTACTTTTGGATTCACAGGTTATAATTTATTCGACTGATAACTTTTATCTGAAGATTAAAAAATCGGCCCTTAATAACATTTAGATATATTTGATATAGAAATAAAAATATTTTAAATTAACCATCCCAACATTACAATTATTATAATGTTACATACCGTCAAAGATAAGCCGCACAGCCTATTGTAAGCGCAGCTTATTGTCCTTTTCTAGTAATCGACGAATCCTTTGTCTTTTGAATTTGTAGTTAAGAAAAACATGCTATTGTCAATTTACTTGTTTTATAACCATCATTAGCGTCGAACTATAATCCCTATTGTTATTGTATTCGACTTTGTGGACGTTCGCAGGTGTGCAAATTAGTAATTCTTAGAAGCCTTGTGTGCGCCTTCAATTCCTTTCTACTGTGTAGTTAGTATATGACGAGTCCAGAATGAAGGGGAGGGCAGTTAAACGAGGACTACGAAGCGAATAAGACGTTTTCTAGTACTCTCGATTAGCGATATAAACAACGGACTTTGTGCGTTCGAATCGGATTGAACAGTGCAGTGTGAACTGGTTGTATCCCGTGTTATTTGTATTTGTTTTATACGTGTTTGTACAGTTCTAATAAATTCTATAGTAGTTCCAACGGCATTTTTAATTCGAGTCCTGTAGCTCGTAACAATAAAATATATTTTATACATAAATTTATCTTGTAAGAAAAAACAAAGTACATTTATATTATATAGAACTGTGCGACGTTATTTTATAGTTTTCACATATAGTCAAGGCGGGGAAGTCCGTAAATGGGGTTATTTCATACACGGCTCGTTTTTTAAATTTTTTTAACCGAATTTAATGCACTCTACAATTCGAAGACAGAATTCAATGGTGTCTTAGCTTTACTGACTGATTTGTTGTCGTCGTAACTATTCAAACATGGCAATAATGAGAGTTGTATAGAGTTCCCCGACTGACGGACTTCGCCACCTTGACTATATATTTAATTATTGCCTTACTATGTGCCGTAGCAAGGTGATTGTTATCCATACTAATAAATAGAATTGAAGTGTTTGTGATTTTAAAATAAAAATTTAAATAATGACGGCTACATAAAATACCTAATTATGAGTGACCGTTTGACCGGTATGGATGCATACCGCCCTTGGTTTAAAGCATGAACTCACAATAACCCCGTATTGTGGCCCGCCACCAGCTTCCAGGGCATAGTCCGGTTAAAGGATATAATGTAGAAATAGATAAATAGGTAAAGGCATAGAACACAGTAAGACACAGATAAAAAATGTACCAACAAAAAAAAGAAATGTATAAACTATAGAAAGACATACATGTAATAGAAATAAGGTACAAATAAGTTTAGATAATAACACATTGTGTGTGTGGGGAATCCGAAAGTAAAAAAAACCCCGAATATTCCATACGCAAGAAGAAAGGGAACAGTATAATTTTGTTGCATTGTTGTGTAAATGTTTCTCGAATAACAATAAATAAATACACACTAAGTATTTAGACTCACCCAAACCTTCGCCGACTAAGAACTTCCATCTTTGCTTCAGACGCAGACATCACACATACATGGAAACTGAAACCCCCTCAACCAATCATTCAAACAACAGCAATCACTTTTCAGAGCGGCCGCCATTTAATTAGTTGCATTTGCTAAAAATATTATTATTTTTCACAGGTCTGTCTTTTTAACACCCCAAACGAATCCTACGACAAAATGGCGACGTCTTCCATGTTGTAAGGGGACATTTGGGGAACAGAGATAGATAAACATACACACTATTATACAAAAAGAGAAGGAATATGTATGTATCAAGAATATGTATTGTGGTATGAACAAGAGGCGGTACCATGACTTAAAAACCATATAGTTTAACATTAAATAATTGTGAATTTGTTCGCGATCTTACGCCAAACGTCAAGACAAATGCAAAAGAACACGGAACGCGCGGTTCGAATATTGACAGCGATAGCCGTTAGGGGATATCCCTGTCTTAACAAAACTGAGTTACGAGACATTACACGATATTAGCCTTTTTTAGTTTTTTATTTAATTCAATTACCAGAGGAGTATCTCCATCATATTCAACATTGTATAAGAAATTAAGAGAGTTAAAAAGAAAGAAAAGAATAATAAAAAAGCCTACACCATTTATTTAACGAAGTATATAGTAGTCTGATGACCGGACGAATAATAATCGTCAGCTAGTTGGACGACTAGGCAATCCTATAATCATTTAACGAAGTGTCCAGTTGTCCGATAACCGGAGGAATGATAATCATCCGCTAACCAGATGACTTGACAATAGAAGCTTAGTTTTAGCGGACGACTAGCAAGTTTCTTTATTTAAAAGTAAAAAGATCTCTGCCCCGTCCAGATGTAGAGGTAGGCGGATTAATAATAAAAAACGCATTAAAGGCTGGCAAAGCGTTGGCAACGCCTATGGTGTTATATACATCCATGGTTACCGTCGCACCACTTTCCATTTCAGCCGCTGGTTCTATTTAATTATGGATGAATGCGCGGATTCGAAGTTAGCTTTCAGTTGTTATGTAAATGTTTGTCACATAACAATAAATAAGTACAAATTACATAGGCTTACCCAAACTTATATCCAAACACCATGTCTGCCTTTGGCTTCAGAAGTATATGTCGTTCACATATTTTGCAACCAGCTCAATCAATCATTTAAACAATAACAACACTAACAATCACCTTCCAGGGCGCCCGTCATTTAGTTCGTTTCAACAACTCACTGCACTCGCCAAAAATCGTATTATATTTTGCATGGTCGGGGTGTAAAGATAGAGAGATGCATACCAGTATACAAAAGAGAAGGAAATATGCATGCAACCAGAATATGTTCTGTAGTATAAACAAGAGATAAGGTTACCATGACTCAATACCATTGTTCACTATTAAATAACAAACAATGAAGATATATTAATGTGCTAATATTAAGCAAATAATACGCAGTAAAATATACATACTGTTCAACCATATAATAAGGGATGATTAGTATTCAGCATCATTTACATAACCTTTAACAGAATACTGATTATGTTGTAAGAATAAGGGAAATTATGAATTAATTATCGTGCGTGGAGTTTATACTGTAACTTAGTTTCGGCATATTAGCATTTATATTATTTCACCTCGTCCGAGGAACTTTTGTCTATCTTACGCTTTAGGATAATTTATGTTTTCTGAGCTTGTGTTTACTTTTCAAAGAATAATTTTGTGATTGAACAATTTATTCTTTCAGACATAGGTAGAGTCATGCTGGAATAATTTTTTTGATTACAGCTCTTAGGGTTGGACTCATCGCTTTAATACCACGGTCTAACAGAACATTAGCGTGACACAGTTAACCTTTATTTATACGTGCAGGAACGGAGAAAGAATACAATTTCCTGCGGCCGGGTGACCTGTCGTAAGAGAAGACAGAACAACCCACAGCCAGGTGGTAGGGTATTTGCCCGTCTGGATGACTACCACCCCTGGTCTAGGGTATGCTTCCTGTCTACGACAAGGTGTCGCGAGATGGCACGAAACCATTATTTAAATGGCAACACTAAAAGGTTGTGCAATTTAGGTGTTCTTAGAGTGGCAACACTAAAAGGTTGCGTTATTTATGATTTCTTAGAGTGGTAACACTAAAAGGGTCGCGCAAATTACTCTCTTGAGAGTGGTAAAACCAAACAATAAAGTCTTCTTGAAAACGCATCCGTGTTGTCAATTTCTCCAACAACCTAAAAACCACGTATATCAAACTAATCGCCGAACTAAGCTTCCTAACTAATGAAGCAAACACCTCCATAACAACTTTGAGCTGTATTCCGGTATTAGTGGAGAAGTTCCAGTCTCCCTTTGGAGAGGCAACACATTGGTAGCGCCTTTGGTGTTACAAATGTCCACAAACGACGGTAACTGCTTCCTAGCATCTAGGCTGTCTGTCTGTTTGCTGAACTCATGTAATAAAAAAAGCCTTCAGCTAATTGTGTATTGTGCGTTGAGAGTTCCGATGACCCCTTCGCCCTCTGTCCTATCCCCCTATTCCATTCCCCTATCGCATCCTTTCTATCCCAATCCTTCTGTCTGATCCCTCCACCCCATCCTCTTTACACCGTCCTTCCTATCTGAAGATAATTTGGGATCGGCGGTGGCATAATGTTTGCTGTATTTAAATCAGCAGCGGATATAAAAATATTTAATAAACGTATTACACAATTACAAGTCAGACAGGAGAGGACAAAAGAATATGAGAAAAAGTTGCGTCAAAAAAAATATATTTAAAACTACTTAACATCTGAGTGCCCAGTTACACGACATCCTTTTAATAATATTTCATCCTGAAGGTTGGCAATGCGAAGACTTTGCCCCTGGTGTTACCAACGACGAAAGATGAAAAAGAAAGAAAAAGATTGTATTTGAAGGAATAGCGATATACTTACACTAATTACAATCATAGTAAAAATAAAGAAACAAGTTTTGAGAACATGTACGCCGCATTTTCAGAAAATGAGTTTTGCACTCAGCTTATTGGTGGGCCGGAGTTTTATCTGACAAAACGTTGATTTTCAGTGTAAACCTCCCTTCTACCGCGATGTCAAAAAAAGCCCAACTACAAAATAGTTTAGTAAAATTTTATTATAGTGCCAACATATTATATAAACAAATGTTAGGATAATTTGATAAATATAATAACTAACGTTTAGCTAAAATAATCATTATCATTCTTGTGCGTGGCACTAACATCAAGAAACAGTCCAATTATATCCACTGTGCGTAGCGTAGTGACGATGGCAACTCTGCCCGATTGCCAGGCTCGCAGTAAAAAAGTATCTTGATTGCAAATTTACATTGTCATTTTTTTGTGAAATAAATCTGTGTTTTTATAAGAATTTGTTTGTGCTACAATTGGGATTTTTTTAACTTTTTGGAAAACCTTTTCGAGGAATAGTGTTGCTGGTGACAAAATACTTATTACTATACTATTGCCACGGCTTCGGAATGTCTTACCTGTAAGACTCGAACTCTGAGCGCGACAGCGAAGGGATATATGCGTATACCAGAAGCTAGAGGCACCTCAGCCTCGTCCCCCCTGGAGGCGCCGCTGACAGCACTACAAACGGACTGCTTCCGCGACCACATCGCCGCTTTCGCGTGAAGAACTGAAACACAAAACTTTTTTCATTTCACCTCACCAAAAACTGCAGATGCCTAGATTTTGAATGGGCATAGCATGTTATGACGTCATAATTTTAACGAGTCTAATTGACTAATATAAAAAAAATCATGGTATTTTAAAGTAAGATGATAACATGGTATTTAACGCACGTTCCGTTATATTAGTAGGAGAGCTGGTAAACAATTTAGGGTAGGTTCTTGAGGCAGTGTTATAATTTTTATAATAGTACTTGAAGGACTCTTAAATAAGAAATCGAGGTCTGCTTGAAGGCTAGCGGCCCCTTACCAACCCTTGAATTTTTTTAAACGAGAAATTTTCTTATTATATAATGTTTTAATGCATTTTGAAATATCGGTATCTTTAAGTTAGATATTTTGGGAATTGAAAAATAAAAAAAAATCCATATTAATTAGTTGTGTTTAAATATTAACTAGACTCTTAGAAAATTGGTTTTTAAACAAATTCAGAAAATGTTCTTGAAGCTTTTGGGAGAGTAATATAGGTACTTAATAACATATAACCCCAAACAGCCAGATCAATTTGGTGGAAATTTTTTCGCCTGCCGGATGATTGAGAATGTAATTCATAAGTGCGTGTCAACAGCACTGTGCTTAGCTTGACACACGTGACTTCCGGAATTGTGGACTGTCCATACAAATTTTCATTCCCTATTTCACCCCTTCAAAATTATTTTTGATTCAAAAGGTAGTTTATATCTTTGAAAAATATAAATATATCTCTCTAATTGTGAAAAGGTAACAAACAAAATTACTTTTGCATATACAATATATATGGATGCATGTCTATATACCAAATTTCATGATAGACTACATAAAACAATGTAGAAGGAACAAATATGTCTGTACCTAAACACTCAGTTTCGCCTTTATCTGTTAGATTTTTAGCCAATGACAATAATATAATATTAATGAATACATTTATTTCATTCAAAAATAAGTAATAAACATTGAATTACCATGAAAAAACATACAGTTTAATAAAAAATTAAACTATATATTTTGCAATATTATATAATGCCCATTAGTACCATTAATACTTCAAAATAAATTAAGCATGCAAAAATCTTAAAAACTTTATACCTGTTTCAGACTGTTTACCATTGACTAAATTTCGGGAGTGAATATTAATGAAGTTGAAAAGAAAATAAATTGGCCTGAAACGGAATTTTAATACTATATCTACATAATTTTGCGAAAAAAGATTCAATTATTTGGCGATTTCTATGTGGGTGTCGCCGATAACATGAGTATGATCCAATAGGAGATATTTTAGCACGAATAGAAATGTCTGAACATCTAACAATACATAATATTATGTGCATATGAATGCTCTAATAACAATTCAAATCTGAAAATCCAATTTAAAAAGTAGTAACGAATGTATGACGACATATTATCATAGTTTTATCGATTGTCATCTCACGCATGGATTTAGAAATGAGTATTATCATACAAGAGGCTTAAAATATACTAGAGTGAGCTTTCCATACACTTCAACTTTTTTTTACCGATTAAAAAAGAAGTCATGTTCAATGAACACGTCATGCCGAGACCGGTAAATTCCATGGTGCCCCTCTGGAAGTTGTGCAGGAATATTTCTACTTGGGACAGAAAATACAGGTAGGCGGGCACAACTTCGAGGGGGAAGCCAATAGGAGGATTCAGTTGGGCTAGGCGGCATTCGATAAGCTTCGTCAAGTCTTCTCGTCGATTATTACGCAATGCTTGAAGACAGAAGTCTTCGAGCAGTGCGTACTCCCTTCCCGTCCTGACCTACGAGGCCGAGATATGGACACTGACGGCAGGATTGGTCCACAAGTTCCAAGTCGCTCAACGGGCTATGGAGCGAGGTATGTTGGATGTTTTTCTTATGGATAAAATTAGAAATGAGGAAATCCGTAAGAGAACCAAAGTAACCGACATAGCTTTCTAAGTTAGCAAGTTGAAGTGGCAGTGGGTCGGTCACGTCTGCCGCAGGACCGATGGCCGATGGAGCAGACGAGTCCTGGAGTGAAGATTGCGTCTCAGTAAACGTAGTGTCGGACGCCCTCCAGCCCGATGCACCGACAACCTGTTCAAGGTCGCCGGTAGGCGCTAGACGAGGACATCAGAGGATAGGGATGAGTGGCGCCGTCTTGGAGAGGCCTACGTCCAGCGGTGGACTGCGTATGGCTAAGTTGTTGTGTAAGTGTTTACTTACACAACAACTGAAAGCAACAAAGTTATATATTATATATTAGCGTCAGCGGCTATATATGTACGGAATAACCGGTTTTTTTTTAACTTCGGTTCCGCGTACACTCATTATTTGCTACGGTGGCGCCATCACAATTGGTTGCTTTTCAACGGACACTTTTTCAACATAGAGAGTGTCGTGATACCCTACCATCCACACTTGAAACGACCACATACGATAATGTGTTTTCGACAGGGTTTATTAATAGTGTTTCACGTTCCGCCAGATTGCAAATTGATTCGTTCAGGAGTTTTCCGTTCTTACACGGAAATGTTTCCGACGTTTGTGAATAACCTTACAGGAGCGAAACCAAAGCGCTATCAGCCTTTACAATGAGATAGAGGGGATAAAATTACATAACATAATATATCAAGCTTATTTCCCATAGAGAAGGAACAAACGTTGGATCTCTTCTTGCTACGATCCTAACACCTTTTGCTTTATCTACTTGTATTCCTCTTGATTGACATTTTTTTATTATAAGTTCATAAACCCATCTTATTATAGTAATTTGATTTATTAATGATCCTTTGAATTGTTTTTAATTTTAATTTTTTGCGAATAAGTGCTTTTAATTTTCTTTGTTTTCATTATTTATTGCTGCGTCACTACTTAACATGTAGATGCACAAACCTTTTAATTTTCAACTAGTATATAAGTTATGTTTGTAATATTTTCTTGTGTTCGAGAATTATGTTTGCGATTAACGTAACTTCTTCATTTCATAAAACCTCATTACATCATACCATTGTATTATTAAAAATCACACATATCACTCGTTACATACGTCTAGCATAAAATACCATATAATTTCTCTATAAATCTAATATAATGAGCCCGTGAAATCACAAAACAAACACACAGAAATTGAAATTTGGCGCTTCATTATCTTAAGCCCCTTTTCTTCAGTAAGTATTGGCTAACCAAAAATTTAAGTTCTGAAAGGCGAGGGAGACGCTGTCATACATTCTTGGGGCCAAATTGTAAAAAGATTTAGGGCCGCATTCATAACGATCGCCTTTAAATAAAAATTAGTTAATCATATTAAATTGCCTAAATATGTCTTACACAAAACGTATTGACAGTTCTTTTAACATATTTAGCGGCAAATTTTGCGTTGTGCAAGATGCTAATTGTATTTAAGGCTGTTAAATGCGTTTTGTGTTTCTTAAATAAATTTAAGTAACCTTACGCAAGCGGCCCGAAGAGTGATTTTAAGATTTCATTATGTTAATATTTTTTATAATTGTAGTGGGTTGAGTAATTTTGAATTATTTTAATAGTGTGGTGTATTTTTATTATATTAATTGTTGAAATTCATTCATATAAATCGATTATAGTAATGGCTAACTTATTTTATTTGTGACCTTAATTTTAAGATTTCTCGTCTTCCAGATAAAATTTAGGACTGATGTTTTCCATTTTTAATAGAAAAATATAAAGCTCATTTTAAAGCCATATCTCAACTCATTACATTTCTTTGGCCCAAAAGTCCCAGTATCCTTTATTCCGCGGAAACTTGGTACATGTTTAATAAATAGAGATAGGTTGGAAGTTTTTACCCTACTTAAAACTTTTCGTCTTTTGCGAAATGTATCATCTAAGTGACCACTTTGTATTTTTCTTAGTAACTTGAAGTACTTTCTAAAGTAACTTGAATTTTATTATATACTACCTTGTTATGCTTTGCGTATCGTGCTTCTTTCGGGTGTATGTGAGTTGAATCATGTGTTTTGGCATTCTACTAAAACAAGGTCTGAATCTTCAGACAGTAAAGTGACCGTTGAGATAATAAGGGTTCTTTTATTTGGGGTAGTGAGTGGTTGCCCGAAAGAGTGCATATTAGGCGATAAGGCCGCCTATTGTTTTGCTAAGAAGCTAATCTATTTTTTTTGCATGAGTTCAGCAGACAGGCAGACGGCCAACCTGATGGAAAGCGGTTACCATCGCCTATGGACATTTGTAACACCAAAGGTGCTACCAATGTGCTGCCGCTCTCTAAAGGGAGACTGGAACCTGGTCACTAATGCCGGAACACAACTCAAGGTTGCTACGGCGGCATACTCTAGACCAGGGTAGCCATCCAAACGGCCTAATACCCTACCACCTGGCTGTGGGTTGTTTTGTCGCCTCTTGCGACAGGCCGCCCGGCCGCAGGAAATTGTATTCCTTCTTCGTCCCTGCACGGATAGATATGCATTTTGGTAACTATGTACATATATTATTTTGGTCGGAAACAAAAATGTAATTACTTATGTACTATCCGTGCGCAGACGGTTTGCCGATAGCCTCATAATGTTACGCGTCGATGGTCAGTAGGGTTAACAAATAAGGTTACATGAATAGTTGTTGCAATAAATTTATTATTACAATTTATTATTGTATATACTTTATATAAATTTATACAATAATAGTAAGTAATACATTACAATAATAGTAAGTATTCATCGGCAAACTTTCTGCGCGCGGCTTATATAATATCTATCTATTCATTATGCGCTGCTAGTCATTCTGTCTGTCTGCTGAACTCAAGTAATAAAAAAAATTGTGCGAAGACTTATAGAAATACGTACTTTTAAGTTTCATTCCGGTTAATTTTTTCCTTAAGTCGAAGATAGGCACAGTTCAGCGTATTATGTACGTGGAGTATTTTTATACCGAAAATTGGGATAGTGTTTATAGGATATGGATGTGGTGCGTAGAACAGATGATGGTCTCTGTGGTTCTTCGCCGGCCAATCCCACTGTAATGTAGAGGCTCCGGATTCGATTCCTGGCGTGGTAAATTTCGGAAACTAATTTTCTCCGTTATTTACTATGGGTCTGGGTGTCTGGAATCGACCCCCAGAATAGTATGTTGTATATTACCCACAACACAAGCGTAACTTGTTTAATTTGGGGGTATTCAATATGTGAGTTTGTCTGCCAATTATAAAAAAATATAAACTTATAGTAAACAGGGCAACTCCGGCAACAACCTTGTCTAACATTATTTTCTCCTCAAATTTTCAAACACGTTCCATTGCTTCTAAGTAACAACTGTGTAGTAATGAAAATCCGCTTATATTTATAATAGAGGAAGCGGTGCGCGTCCCTGGTGTGCCGGCTGCGGACCAGCACCAACCGTCCTGGCTATGATTGCTGATAGGGTAGACTGTACCTACGTTAGGCACTGATGCGCTATGCATAATAGTATAATGAAAGCATAACCTGTGGTATATACAATATACATATATATTATTATATGTATTAGTGTAATTCTGTATAATGTATAATTTGTATAATGTAATATGTGTTAGGACTATGGGACATGTTTTCCTGAAATAAAATAAATAAATAAATAATAATAATAAATTTTCTCGAATAGAGGTATCCAAGCGACTTTTCGCTCGTTATGTCAATAAATTATATATTTTCTTTACCTTCGCAGGGTTTTTTTACAGGTTAGCAGAGGTTACGCATGTAGCTTGTATCCCATAAACTAAACAAATTTCACGATAACGGCTTTATTTCTTAAGCTATAAAAAAGGACAAAAGAACATTCATATACAATCATCAAAAACATTTCATCACATTCATATTTAATATGGACATAATTTTCGTTGATTAAGAACTTATGCTCTTTGTTTAATATTTCAAATTTTAATGTAGAAAATTTTCATCTCAAAAATTTCCTCCTCGAGACATCCTTTTAGAGATTCCTTCAGATAAGTTAAGCGAATGTAAGATAATGCAATATGAGTATTCCTCGGGGCGCTCCATTACCTGGTTTATTGAATGAAACGAGGTCGGGTGTATAAAACGCGAGTGTGTTATGTGGCTGAATACATTTGGATACATTGAGATGTAAAGCCACGGCCACAAAGTTCGCTGTGTGTGTGTGACTGGCTATTAATTCGCCGCGATTTTTAATGCTCATATTTGTTGCGTCACGTTTCATCCACCAATTTATTGATGTATAATTTAGCCCAGTTAAAGACTATGGTCAACGCATGTATGTGTGCTAGGTAACTACAGATCATAGATATCGGTGTTAGAGCTGTCGATAAGATTGGGCGTTTTTGTATTTCATCAAAAATGTCCAATCTCATAAAGGTGTAAATATAATATTTAATAATGATTAGAATATTGGTGTATACATCACGTAAACGATAAGGTTGCTGTATATATAGTCTAAGTTAAATTAGGAACAATAAAACAAATTAATATAATGCAAGAGTACATACAACAACTCGTCATTTTATTTTGTACTCTCACAGCGAATGAGCCATGGGTTCTCGCCAATGGTGCGTCACCCTATTCAATGGGTGTCAACGACCATCGAAGCACCACAATTAAATAAACCCCCACAATGTTTTATTTTATGCTCTTGTTTCTTTTATAGCTTCCGTTGTACGTAAAATGTTTCTAAAATTTCCTGACTCGCCTGCAACCAATTTTTTAAAAGGGTAATAGAAGTCCCAAACTGTTCCTTGTATTTAATTAGTTTACGAACCCATTTTCGCTTCTTGTGAGTTGTGAGCTAAATGAGAATTTGGTTTGCTAACTCTGTACTTGCCAACCAAATACAGTGATTCAGACGGGTGCAACGGATAGACGACATATTTGTATTTGAGACACAGAGTGTCGAAATTCTCGTGTAGAACTCGCTGTGTGTGACAGGCAGGCAGCGAATATTTGCTGTGTGACCTAGGCTTAAGTGCGCTAGCGGGAACAATGGGAGTAGTTAACTATTCGTATGTATTTTCATCGTTATACATTACACCTTTTAGCATCGATCTTTATTATATTTGAATGGTATCGATCTCACACGCCGAGTAAATTTTACTTGAATGCTTTTATTGGACTTGTTTTTCGTTACATAAATATAATTACAAAGGTACTTTTATAATTAAAATAGTGGTGATTTACAAAAGCAAGCATAACCCTAAAAGAGTTTTCATCCAACACACCTATGGATCTAGCAAGAGGAGAGAAATTAAAGGATGATTTATGATAACTCATTTATAGGAGAATACATAAAATATAGGAAATAAACATATAAATACATATTACATGTAAATTGAATTAATATAGTGCTTTAATTATCCTTTTAAAACTACTATTAGATGGTCTGACTTTTGGATGGACTTTTTCGGGTCGTGTCAAGGAGGTCGTTCCATATTATCACAGCGTGAAAAACATGTCTGCAATAGGGTACAAAATCCTCTATTAAGGTGAGGTAACAAACAAATACAATACACAAAAAGAAATACGAAGTGCAAAAACATTTCTAGGTCATGGAATCGTTTTAGTTTCACGCAAAGGTCACTTAGACTTACCGACACGCCAAACGTCTAGTAAAATATCATGTTTGGTATGGTAAGTACACGTTTAGATTTCACTTAACACATCACATTCACTTTATAGTCAAATACATTAATTAATTAAGGTGTATGGTGTAATAAATGTGTTCAGTCAAGCAATGCATGCATAATGTTTTTTTTTCTTTTTTTATTAACTACTCTACGGGCTTGAGTTCCGTACCCTTTTTTACAACTTAATTACTATTAAAGTTTTTAGGTTTATACACGCTTATTTTGCTATTGTGTGTGACATTAATTTAGTGATTTTTGTGTTGTAGTGTACCTTAAGAATAACATATAATATTTTTTTTTTCTATTTTTAATACTGAACTTATACTAATGTAGAGTGTATCTGTTACATGCTGGTGTTGTGAGGAAGTGCATGTGCAGCGTGTGCCTAATGTCTATACCTATATATATATCTTAACTAGTGCCATTTGTGTTGTTTTCCTTTCTGTGCCTAGGTTATTAATTTTTAGGCTCTTTGTATGTCTTGGTTTGTTTTTTGTAAAGTGTGCGTGTGATGCAATGCGGTGGTAGTGCGCGTCGGTGTGAGTATGTGTGAGTTTTGTTGTTGGTTGTGTGTTTGTGACTTTTTGTGGTGTTATAATTTGTTGTTTAATTGTTGTGACATGAAAATTTTTCAATTGGTGTAATTGATGATGGATGGTTTAGGAGGGGGATTATTGGCCCTCCATTAGACGTTGGACCACCGTCTTGTCTCCCATGCGTATCGCCATTTTTATATTGTAATCCCTGATCTCATCACCTGTTACTTTCTCCGCTTTGAGGACGAAGGTGGCGGTAGCGTCCTCTTCGCACACGGCTGTGTAGTAAATACATTTAGCAGTGTGCCGCGAAATTGCCTCGACCGCATGAGGGATGCTCTTGTACAGGTCCATCTTGTTGGATTTGGACCTCACGATCACCACTGTCTCGAAGGTAAGACCATGAGCCTCGTGTATCATTTGAACGCATGACCCTTCGCCCTTGCCACAGCCTAGTTTTATTAGGCTCTCTTTCTCTGACTGCGCGTGAGTTAGATAAAGAGTATTGGCAAGTTTTGTGGGTATGCGCTCTCGCGAATACCGTTTGAGTTCCAGGGAACGAGCTTGATTTTTGGACGAGTATATGCCTGAGTATACATCACTCATGGCATATGCTACGTCTAGTGGATTTCGGTGTGTACAGAGCTGTTCTCGGGTGATTTTAGCCGAGGGTGTAGGGCGGTGATATAGCATGGGGAACAAGTCGTTCCTGTCTATAAAGGGCATTTGGTTTATATCACCCATGAGAGTGAGGTAGGCCGCTCCTGCTAGGCGCAATGCCATGACTATAGAGCCAAAGTGGCTTATGAGTGCTTCATCGACTATGAAGCGTTAGGGTCTAAAGTTGGAAGTTAGACCGTTGACTATGAACGATGGCATAGTCCGCACTCTAGCCTTCTATTGTTGCCTAGGATGGGCTGGAGCTTCTCCCGGATTTCTTCTGCGGATTTTTTTGTGGCTGTGATGACCATGTCTTCGTCTTTCTTGAAGGCACGGAGCATCGCTATTGTTTTTCCGCAGCCGGGGACGCCGTTGATCCATGTGATCTCCGGGACGGTCCACTTGTCGAAGAGTTCACCGCCGGCAGAGATCTCGGTCAAAGTTTTGGCCTTTTCCAAGATCCTGTCGTCCAGCATAATCCTTGTGGACTTCATCACCACGACCACAGGATCATCAGGGGGAGTGTTGAAACAAGGTTTCTCACTCCCTCTCTCCGTCTTGTCCTCATCCAGGATCACTAAGCTGCCTGTCGCATTATAAGCTACCATGTACTCTCCCGGATGGAAATTAATTACCATCGCCTATAGACATTCGTAACAACAATGGCGAAGCCAACGCGTTGTCAGTCTTTAAGATGGGGTAGAGACCACGCAATAGAGGAATGAAATAGGGGAGGAGGAATTAGGCCAATAGCTCTCACTCGTCGTACGAAACACAATTAGTTCAAAGTTAACCGTTTCACTCCGATATTCTGTGAGAACCTGGTATCATACTACATCGGGCCGGCTCTAAGCATTGTAATCAAAATATTTTTTCATATAAAATTAATCGGTAGACAAACACACACATTGTATATCCTCAAAATAAGCTAGTTACGCTTATGTATGAGTAATATGCAATTGACTACTCTGGGGCCGATCCCAGATACCCAGCCACAGTAAATAACGGAAAATTCGTTTCCGAAATTTATTATGCCAAGAATCGAACCCGGAGCCTCTGTGTTGCAGTGAGGTAGGCGGCAAAGGCTTAACCCGCTTAACCATAGGGCCGTTCTTGTATAGTGTATAAGTATTAGTATAGTAATGATTCCAGCATGACTCTACCACGTTAGAAATTATGTACGTTTCGCATTAAAAATGTGTGATATATTTCAGATTATAAAAACTATGTTGGGTCATTTAATACTTCATGACGATTTATTTGTAGTCACATTTTTCTTTCTATCGGGTTTCCTGACACTGACCGCTTTTGTGAAATTTAAGAAATTTCCATGCCCTTTAATTATAATCATGAAACGATACGTCAGGTAAGTTTATTCTAGATTTTTGTTTTGTACTTTTTTGGTTTTGTTTGTTATTTACTGACTGGATTTAACATATATATTATTATGTAGATACGAGAATACTACTACGAGAACACGACAAACGTTTTTGTTGTTGTAAGTGGAGAGTATAAAAATCTCTAAATATTATTTAGAAGTGTTAGCTTTATTAATGATCAATCAAACGGTGTCAGTTTTTCAACGCGCACACACACTGATATCAGCTATATATATTGTTACGAGTTGCGGGACTTGAATTAAAATGCCGTTGGAATTATTATAGAGTTTATTAGACTATACAAACACGTATAACACAAGTACAAATATAACCGAACACCACAAATCCAAACGTAATGCGGAAGGTCGTAATTCAATAAAACGCGCGAATTCCGTCACTATTAGGTTCCCGAATGTACACACGTCACGCGCGTATCGTAGTCGTAGCTCAAGTGACCCCCCTCTCTCCATCAGGCCATCGTTTTATACTGCACAAATGCAAAA
The DNA here is from genome assembly GCA_039645545.1 of Dendrolimus houi. Taxonomy (NCBI): domain Eukaryota; kingdom Metazoa; phylum Arthropoda; class Insecta; order Lepidoptera; family Lasiocampidae; genus Dendrolimus; species Dendrolimus houi. The sequence continues at coordinate 5,649,368 of CM077125.1, forward strand.
TGTGCTTGCCCGGCAACGTCGACCCAATTTCCTAGAATCCACTTGTATTTATAATTCGTAACACCTGGCAATTGATGTAGCCTGCAAGCGGCCGCAAACGATAATAAGTACAATAGAACAATAGGCTGTTCTCCACAATAACTAGAAACGTGTTCCAATAATTAAGTGAACAAAAGAAGACGATCATAAAAGGATTACAAATAGTTTGAATGCCGACTGTACGTGGAATTTGTCTTTGTCGAAGCCTAAGTTGTAACAATATGTTTTTATATGATAGGTATATTGCTGGGATCCGGAATGAAGTCGTCAGGTGTAGTTAAAAAAATGCATTAACCTAATTCCCAGTATTAGTTTATTCATGTGACGAAATTTTTATTAACGCTTTGGTGTTCCGTCACGTTTTCGTAAAATAAGTCCAAAATAAGCAAAATTTAGAACAATCCGTTAGAATTTTCATGAAAATAAAATTCAAGATCAAGTAACATGACATCAAGTATAGTTTAAAAATTGCAAAACGCATTTCCTAGTATTAGGTTCCTCAGGTAACAAAATTTTCATTAACGCTTCGATTTTTCGTCACGTTTCCATAAACTAAGATCGGTATGCCATTGATGGATGCTAAGTGGGTCTCCTCGTTTTTACTGAAATAATGTTATAATCGAAATTAGTTCGTTGACTTGACCTAGAAGTACACTCAAATCATGATTTAATTGACCCTTTTTTATTGAGATTGAGAGTTATTGAACAAAAATGAATAAGTTTGTATTGAATATTATTTAATATATTGTTTCGTAACCATTTTGTCAAAAATGAAACTCTTATGAAATGGTCGTGTTCGTCCGTTTAGATGTCTGTCTATCGTTTTATATCACTGCTATTTTTATTTAAGAACCTTCTGGGTCTAAATGAAATTTAGCAGTGATAGGTAATATGTGCCACTACATAAAGCTGTATTTTAAAACTATTGATATTATACAAAAAAAATATTACAAAAATTTAAGGAAATTTATTCTAGTTTAATTTTGTAATAAATGTTTTTATTGCAAAATGAGTCGAAAAGGAGGTGGAAAGGAAAGGAGATACGAGGTGATCAAAGATGAAATTCAGCAAGAGCATAAATCAAAATCTATAAAATTATCCATTTTCAAAACTCACTTCACAGCTTTCCAGGTAAAAATAACTGCCAAATAATTGGACTAATAGTTCTTTATTCTTTATTGTACACAAAAAGTTACATACAAAATTATACAATAGTGGTGAAGTACAAAGGCGAGCTTAACCCGAAAAGAGTTTTCTTCCAGCAAACCTATGAGTCTAGCGAGATGGGGTAAAACAAAAGGCAAGGTTCTGTACACTAAAATATTTTAGGATTTAACTATGTAATATAATACAAACAGATTAACAAAACTAAATTATATAAAATATAAACATATAAGCATAATTTAAGACAGATAGTGCTCTTAAGACAGATAGTTACATGTGTAAAACGATATAACTTTCTATATTACGATATTGAGTTCCGCCAATACCGAGCCCTAAACACATCATAGCCTATAATTAAATTGACCCTGCCAATAAATGTATTTTGTATCTATTCGAAGGCCACATCTTATTATATAAAACATTTTCATGACACAGAAAATAAATTTATTTCTTGTAACCTGTAAATTATTTCGAGATTTGAATCATTGTTACATCATGATGAATCCAAGAGTTGCTATGAGAGTTATTTTGATACAGTTTCAAAATTATGATATTATAAACATCTTTACATATTATATAACAAAGTCGCTTTCTGTATCTGTCTGTCTGTCTGTTTGTCTTCTGTATATCTGCTAACTCGTCCTAAACCACGCAACGGATTTTTAAGCGATTTTCACCATCAGTTAGGCAATTTTTCAAGGAAGGTTCACTAGCTTTTTCCCGCGGCTTCCATCGCGATATATAAAAACCTAATAATAAAATTTTATAAGTAGAGCAGAGAAATTGAAATGACCATATAAATATTAATATGGATCAGATTAAATTATTTAATCTTAATCTTAAATTAAAACAGACAGAGTCGCGGCTATAGTTGGTTCATAAATAATTCGATAGCCCCATAATTGAAACAAATTGTTGACGGCTTCATATCCTAATGCAATCGTAGAAGCCAAATATTGTACGAAGTTAATCAATCAATCTATTTTCGTGTGGATGGCCTTTTTTTATTGCTGAAGCCCAGCAGACAGGTTGACGGCCCAGCTGTGATGGAAAGTGGTTACCGTCGTCTATGGACATTAGCAATATCAGAGGTGCTGCCAGTATGCTACCGGCCTCGAAGGAGAAACTGGAACCTGGCTACTGAACACAACTCAAGTTTTTTATCGCGGTATACTCTAGACCAGGGGTGGTAGCCATCCAATCGGGCAGGTGCCTTATCACCTGGCTGTGGGTTGATTTGTCGACTCTTACAACAGCCCGCCCAAGCCGCAGGAATTAGTATTCTTTTTCCGTTCCTGCACGGAGATAAATACTTAATATCTGTGAGGCGCTTTTTATGTCGAAATTATTATAGACTAATGGTATTCACGCGACTTCGATGTTATAAAGTAGGAATATAAAGTCCATGGAGACTAGAAATTTCCAAGATAAAGGGTATCCAATCGCGGCTTAGAATCGGCTTAAAATTAACCGCTTTTAATCGGTTTTAGTCAACTACAGATAAATTAGCTTCGAGATGTTTTTGTGTTTGTAGTAGTGTACGGTGAGCACATAAACAAATAAACTAATATTTTTTAAATATTTTTATAGGCAGGTACTTAATATGAAACTAATAATTTAAACGATATTAAAATAATAAATAGCAATATTAAACACAACTATTGTTACGAGTTACGGAACTCGAATTAAAATGCCGTTTGGAATTACTATGGAATTTATTAGAACTATAAAAACACGTATAACACAGGTACAAATATAACTGGACACAACCAGTACAAACGTAATACACGATTCAATAACACGCGCAAAGTCCCTCACTATATAGCTTATTGAATGTACACACATCTTGTCTCACTTGTGACCATCGCTAGACTGGCGATCTCCCCATTGGGCCATTGCTATATACTGCACCTATACAATATGGCTGCCCGCCCGCATGGATCGAATTTCTTAGAATTCGTAATCTGCACACCCGCCTAATTATACCTGCAAACGGCCATAAACGAGTACAATACACAATAGGCTTTTTTCTAATTACAAATTTTAAACAAAAGAAGTCCAAATGCCGAAAAGGTAATAAACTGGAGGTATGCATTGGTCTTTGTCGGTTGTAACACTATTAATACTAAATGTTAAGGAAATTTAAATTTCAAGTTTTGAAGTCCTGTAAAACGCCTCGAAGCTATTTTACTTGTATTCTGTTCGGACTGTAAACGATAAAAAGAGTATTATTATTTTAACCTGAATTTCCCTGTTTACTTATTCCGCGGGAATTACTTTCTCTATATGACAACTGTTTCTAATATAAATATGTGTGTAAGGCTGAAAATTTGGTGTATCACATAATTGCGCTTTAAAGGTGTGCAGTAAAAACCGTTCGAAATCGATTTATTCAACAAAACCTATTTAATAAACTTCTGTTGCTAATAACCGTTTCATTGAGGTTAAAATCGAACAAAAACGAAAATAAAGGCTTCTATGTACAGTCGCGGTAGGAAAAGGTTCGTCACCTTAAAGTCGACTTTTGCTTGCACGAGTACAAGAAACAGTACTACCAACATTTTAATCAATGTTACGTTTATAAAATATAGAAACGTAAAAAAAATTGTAATGTTGACTAACAGGCACTGAGATTAGCAATGAGAAACATAGAGGATCAGTACGTTTATCATGAATATTAAACCCATAAAAAGGGTTTACATCTCTAAAAAATTTATTCTTAGACAAGATAGAAAATCAATCAAATTTGATCTTAGTAATTTTAAACTTTATTGTCAAACAGTTAAACATAATTTACTGTGGGACAGTTTTTTCCGTGCTTAGCTTGATAAGGTGGTATATGCTCACAGAACTTTATATGAATCAATTTGAAAACTGGTGAACCTTTTCATACTGCGACTGTACTGGACTGTAACCTTTTCGACTTCAATCGTTTTCCAAGCCCTGTATTCAATGTTTAACCCCGTAATGTATATAAGTATGTGACTATGTGTCCATATAGTAAATTGCATGATGGTCAGTATAAACCGGTATTTGGGAATGGAACCTCGAGAAAGGAACAAACACATTAACTTTTAAACAGATTCGACCTTTTTTTACATATTACAGCAAATATGAGAGAGAGAAAGAACACTTGATGTTTTCAGAATTACAAAAGAACTTATTAGGACTTTAAATTTTTGATTGATTGGGTCTAATTAATTTATAAAACCATCATCGTAGTTATGTAGTTGTATTTAGGAGCTTTTTAGGGAAGTTTTATAATGGTTCATTGACATTTTTAGTATTTTAATTTTGTATTTACAGCTAAATATGTTGTCTTACTTTAATTTCTAAATACTGGCTATTATATCTATCTACACAACATGTAAAGTGACACAAACATGGGCCTTTAGGGCCAAAGCCTAAACTATACGAAGTAACTATAATTACTGAGAAGTCTCGGAACTTACCTCAGTTTGACGTTTGACATTCCTTTACAGAAATTGATCCTTATAAGCTACTAAGGCTAAGCTAGCTTTAGCCCTGAAGGCCCACTAGAAAAAATCACATGTATATACAAATAACTCTGTCTGTTTTAGATACTATCATTTCCCTAATCCGTCTCCTCCGTTCTGAGCCTCTAATTTAATTTATCGCATCTCAGCTAAGCACGCTCGTTTCCTTGATTTTACAACCAAGAACAAAAGGTGGTGAAACAGCGTCCCATAAACATTTTCAGTAAGCCGCAAGGAAATTAGCTGCGAGAAAAATGCCAGTGTCGGACAACGAGTAAGATGTATGGCGAGATAAATCTTGATGATACCCACGTATAAAGTTACCTAGGGATTTGTTACAGTTTTATGGTCACTGCAAAGCTGTACTAATAAGAATGTTTCTCAGCAAATAGATAGTGGACATCTAATAAAATGTGTACACAATAGTTGTTGTTGTACTATGTTCAATGTAAGATAGTTTGGCAGAATAAAGACTTTGATTTTATTGGTTTTGATTATGGTGTATATTGTAAATAAGGCTTTCCCCTCGGTAGATAACGATCTTCCTGGTTAAAGATCTTTGAATGCGTACCTACATGAGTTTCGAGCTCATGGCGACCACCCTACACTCCAGCTATGACCCAGATTTTACGTAATAACTATAACGATAGGATAATTATTATAATTATATTTAGTCAAATTCATAAAAATCAAGACCACGATAAAGGAACAAATAAACAACAAAGGTACCTACTAATATTTACACGTATATATAAACACATTCTACTAAGTATATTTCGTTTCACACAGATTGAAGTGTTCCATAGCCGTGATGACCGTTTAATGTTTGTACCACATGCTACGGAAAACTACAGAAGCATTTAAACTAAAATACCCCATATATCAGATACTACTTAGGGCATGTTGTCCAAAACAATTTATATTCAGAAGTATTTTTTAAGTACTACATTTTTTCTGAATTTCCTATTTCATACTTCAAAGTTAGAAGTGAAGGCCTACTTTTTATGACTTTGGAAGCGAATAAATCTCGCATGTTCTCTGACAGTTTTCAATTCAAATTCGACGTGGGTATTATCTATGGAGCTTCTAGGACATTTTAGTTTCGAAGTAAGAATAACATAAATCCATAAAGTTCCTATTGCTGAATTCGGAACCTTTACATGTTTACGTAACTATATAGTATACCCTACACGCTTATCCAAAGCAGATTATCATGCATCGGTTATCTCGATGTGCAAATTTCAACACGATGTTTTTTTCTGTGCTAATATGTGGCTATTGTAACAATATGCATATTATGTAAGTTAAAAACTACCTATGCGTCTCGTCTAGGAATCAAACTGACGTCATTTGAGACGTGAGCTTGAGACACAAGTGCGATAACCACTGAATTACTAAGGTTTCAATTGTTTTATAAGTTATGAATGAATATGTTCAATCTAGTGTTAAAAGATACATTTAACTGAAATAACATTTACAATACAATAGGCAGTCTCATCGCTCTTAGTAATTTCTTCCAGACAACCTTTGGATGGACAAAAAGTTTGATAAGAACAATTATTATTAGTTTATTGATTCAGTATCTTACTATCTTATAATAGATAAATACATAAATGTATACAAATACTAGGTGCGTCCCGCGGTTTCAACCGCGTGGTGATGGAAAATCGTTATATTTTGGTTAATTAACACTATATCTTTATAAATTATAGCCTATGTGTTATTCTGATGTGTAAGCTATATTATTGTACAGTTTCATCAAAATCCATTCAGTAGTTTTTAGGTGAAAGAGTAACAAACATATTCGTACATCCATACATTCTTACAAACTTTCGCGTTTGTAATATTAGCAGGATATACTTGATATTCATTAAGGTAAGCTTTATTGGTACCTGAATAAAGAAGTTTTCTAAAGTAGTAAACACATTTTATTTAATCTTTTATTGCGAATAAATTTTATTTAATAACTGGCTTAAAACTAAGCCAGGTATTAAATACTAAACACATTTCAAGGAACTGTGTGTTTTATTGCTTGCAGACCAAAAGTTTAGTCATCGGATTCGTTTGCTTTTATAAAAGTTACAAGTAAACTCTTCTGACTTTTATAACTACAAAATAAAATATTTCGTTACAAGTGTTTAAATAAATTACAGTTCATTTCAAGAAAGACTAAACTAACTACCTAGTTACTTTTTGGTTTATTTCTTGATAGTTATTAAAGTTTAGGTAGTTAGCATATAGATATTTGCAAGACTAGGGGTGTTACCAACGTGCTGAATTAATTTTATAACAATTTCTATAAAAACGGTACCGTAATGTTTTGTTAAACTTCGGCTAATTTGAAGACTCCGAAAGTACAATTTCTAGCATTTTTGTCTGTCTGTTAAGCCGGGTACTCATTTGCGAGCTGTAACTGTAACCGAGCAGATACAGTAATGAGCTCAAATTTGTACAGTCGCGTTATGAAAAGGTTTATTTAAAGTTGACTTTTGGTTGCACGATAACAAGAAACAGTACTGCCAACATTTTAAGAAATCTTAGGTTTAAAAAATACAGGAAATTAAAAATATTGCAATGTTGACAATGACAGACATTGAGATTAAAAAAAGTTTTAATCATCAGAAACAAAGAGGATATAAGCACTAAGCTTATTATAAATATTAAAACCAATAAAAAGGTTTTACATCTCTAAACAATCTTCTTAGACAAGATAGAAAATCAAACAGCTTTGATCTAAGTAATTTTAAACTTTATTGTAAAACATTTAAATATAATTTTCTGTAAGTTATAAAACTTATATATGATCTTTTCATTTATTCAAAAAATCGATTCAAATGCCCAATTAAGAAACCAATATATATATATATATATATATATATATATATATACAAGAGTACAGCAACTTGTCATCTTATTTTGTACTTTCCTCTCCAGTGGTCGCCCTAGCTCCCGCAGTGATAGTCACATGAGATCTCGTTTATGGTACTTCACCCTATCCAACGGAGTAATCAACAAAGACGCAACACACACAAAACTTAAAACTTCCCACAAGTAGGGACGCCGACTTGAAATATAATAAAAATGATAGAACTTTTAATATCAGTTGTATAAAATGCTCCAATAGAGAGCACTCTATTCTATATAAGTTTGTAAATTCAAATGCAATATTCGTGACGCGACGTCACGACTGACGCTGTACGAGATGGAAATTGGTTTCATTCGAAACCGACGAGACGGTTTGACTTGGTTCTTTAATATGAAATAGTTTTCTATGTTGACAGTTGGATTCAAAGCGGAATTGAAAATGCAATGGATTGTCGATTGAGGATGTGAACAATAAAATGATATATCAGCAGATTAAAAATATCATAGTATTTTAATAAGTGTTTTAACCGACTTCAAACAGGAGCAGGTACTCATTTCGTCTTTTATGTTTTTTATTTGTACGTTCGTTACTCGACTTCTCCGTCAATTGTGAACCGATTTTCAATTTTTTTCTTTTAATCGAAGGGGTATATTGGTCACATTTATCAGGATCTGGTGAGTGGATTTCAGGGAAATCGAGAGAAACTCTCGATATCTTTGTCAATTGTGGAGTGGTTTTCACATTTTTTTGTTCCTAAGTCTATAGTCTCGAGGTGGTTCCATGGTCACCAAGTCAGAATCTGTTGAGTGCATTCTAAAAAAATCGAGAGTAACCCTTATTAAATAACGCTGAACGCCTGCATTCTTAAAAAAACCTTGTATACGCATGCCAGTATTACATTTTCTACAGGCGCAAATTTTTTTGTATGTATGTTACGCGATTTCTCCGTCAATTGTGGGCCGATTTTCAATTTTTTTCTATTAGTATTTCGTTTCATCATGCTATTGACAAAAAAGGATGGTTTGAAAAATTGCTATGTCATGTTTCTCTGTCCATATGATGTTACAACTATTTTTAACAACATCTATAATTGTAGATGAAATTTAAATGAGGTGTATTTCTATGCCGCTACATAACGGTGTAGTAAAATTCCGAAAGAAATTAAAAATTAAGGGCACCGCCATCTTAACAAAAACAATGTACAGTATACTGTACCCCATACGCCTAAGTAGGTACATATTATAATATGTACCTACATAGGTATTAGGTATCATGAGACATTTCTAGAAAAAATGACTTATTTGATGTATCACAGGTGGTAATAATTGGTGGTATCCGTGCAGGAACGGAGACAGAATACAATTTCCTGCGGCTGGGTGGCCTGTCATAGCAGGCGACAAAACAACTCACAGCCAGGTGGTAAGGTATTTGTTCGTCTGAATGGCTACCACCCCTGGTCTAGAGTATGGCGCCATAATAACCTTGAGTTGTGTTCCGGTATTAGTGGCCAAGCTCCCTTTAGATTACGACAGCACATTGGTAGCACCTTTGGTGTTACAAATGTCCTTAGGCGATGGTAACCGCTTTCCATCAGGTGGACCATCTGCCTGTCTGCTGAACTCGAGCAATAAAAAAAATATATGTTGGGGTAGAAAATTGTGAAAAAATTCAGTATAATAGGAGTATTTTTTTTTGAGAAATAGGCATAAGGCGAGACGATCATGTGAACAGACGGATAGACGGAGATAATTATTGTATAAGGGTTCCCTTTCTGCTACTGAACGTATTCATAGCTAATATTATCCTAATATAGACTTGAGTGTGAGTTTGTTTGTTTGTGACGTTTTCACGCCTTAACTACGTAACAGATCATCATGAAATAAAAAATAATAAAATAATAAAGATATTATCCAGAAAAAGTACTGTTTCCGAGGAATAGACGAATATCGCCCAAAATATGGTTCTGTGACCGCTGCGGTGTGCGGGATCTTTTGATGGCGCTACAGTCGCAATTCACTAACAGATACTTTTTCATTGCAACGATAGTGACAATGTAATTTTAATGTGTTGTTCTCATGGTCATGGTTAGTTCCACCTTCGCTAGATAACGTTTTGGGTATTTTGAATCTGTACTACATACAAATAACATTGAAGTGTCTGTTTTGTAATGTCAAAAAACAGCTTTTTGCTAAACGCATATGAAAATATATACGGTACTAATATACAATATTTTTTTTAAGAAAAACAAAACCGATTTCACACTAAAAAACAAAAAAAATAAACATACAACCCATTTCTGTCTACAACATCTTGTACTCTGTTTCAAGTAAAACATAAAAATTACTGTATTTTGTATATTTATTGCTGTTCTTTTATGTTTTAATTGGCACCGACTTCAAGGTGTTGTTAAATATTTATTTTAAGTTTTAGTGTCAAATCGGTTTTGATTTTCTTCAAAAATATATTTCTTAATAGCTTTACAAATAATATATTAAGCACCTGTAGAAATTATACAAATGGCAGGCGTATAAAAATTTGCCATCTCACTTTTCGGTGTATACGATCTTCAACAAGGATTGCTCTCGATTTCCTTGCGACCCACAAATCAGATTCTGACTTGGTAACTATGGGAATATCTCGGAAGACAAAAAAAAATTTTTGAAAATCGGTCCACAATTGACGTAGAAATCGCGTAACATGCCTAGAAAAAATTAAGTGCCTATAAAAAGTGTAATACTGGCACGCGTATACAAGTTTTTTTTGGAAAAATGTGCGATCTGGGCGTTTTTTAATAAGGGTTACTCTCGATTTTCCTGGTATCCACTTATCAGATCCTGACATGGTGATAAGAGACCAATTCGGGAGTATAACCTTTCAATTAACAGAAAATATTGCAAATCGGCTAACAATTGACGGAGAAATTGAGTAACGAACATATAAAAAAAACAAAATACAGACGAATTGAGAAACCTCCTCTCTTTTGAAGTCGGTTAAAAATAAATTTTCTTTTTCAATTTTTGTCTGTTTGTTTGTTCTGATTAATCTGAAAAGGCAGGACCGATTTTGACGAGACTTTCATTGGCAGAGAGCTGATGTTATAAGGAGTAATTTAGGCTACCTTTATTTTAGAAAAAAAATTAAAGGCTAATTAAATCAAAATAAATTCCACGGGGACGAAGTCGCGAGTAACAGTTAGTTACAATCAAAGTTTGAGAATTTTAAGGAAGGCGGCTGGGAGTATGTGGAATTCTTAACGGTTGATCCTCCACTCTGTCTACAAAGTTTCCATTGAAAGCTATTAATATAACATATTATATAAAACATAATAATACAATGTAGAACGTATAGCGAAAGTAGTAAAAAAAGAAGAGATTTGGCAATACATTACATACAAAATACGAGTGTATTAAATGTTCCCCAAAGAGACAGAATACTTAAATAAAGATGAAAATCTTTATTTAAGTATTCTGTCTCTTTACATAGATCCATTTAAAAGCTAAGAAAAAGGTCCGTTTAGCACCTTATCTACGCGAGACATTCGCGCTTTTCGCCTGATTAAACGCGCTTTGCTTTTTAGGCTCAAAAGGTTCAAAAAGGTCTAAGCTGGACTTATCCCGGTCGAATCGCAGATCTCGTGATCATTCCGGCCGTTGACCCTTACAATCGAATTAATGTCGTTTAGTCCAGATTAATCAGAAGACCCTGATTAATGACCGAGAAGGTAATAGGGACGACGTAATGATTGTGTTTTCCAGACCGTGATGTTCTAGAATTGTTACGGACAAAGAACACCCCCCTGACCCACCCGCCGGAACACATCTTCTCTCAGCGCCCCGCATACTACCGACGCCCATAGCTCACATGGTTAGCAGCTAGGTGTCGGACGGAACATGGGATATATCAAGCGGCCTTCGAGGCCGGACAATGTTCACATACATATTGCGCTTAATGACACTTAATCGCACTACGCTACTCTCTGCCATTCAGCATTATATTTTCTGTAACTCATCTATGTATAATTTTAATTTAATTCTAAATAACGAAATAAAAAGTCATACAGTCCACACCGAGTTTTATATGGAAGAAGCAACTACCGCCAATAAGAATTTTTGTACTAAATGCATAAAGTCAGTTCTTTCTATTTGTAGGTAGAATAAATAAAAAGAAATGGTTTGTTTGCCAAATATCACAGAAAAAATATAAAATAGGCAAAATAAAACATTTTAGTATGCTACAATTGGACAAATGAGGTAGGCATTCAGTATGTTGCTGTTTCGACAGCTACTCCGCCACAGCACTGATTTACAATGCCACCTTTTAGTCTACACATATTACCTAGAGACCCGTATAAAAAAGGATTAATAATAATAAACGCTCGAGAAAAATTTAAATATAAGAATAAATAAAAACATTATACATATTGTACAATAAGAAGGTAAAATAAACAATAAAGTGATCTAGTATCCATACTGTTTTCATATACATATATCTCAAATTATTTATAGTTATGTGTCTATACTTATATACAATGTATCCATATTCTCAGACCACCGCTTTATAAAATACTAGCGGTTTCGGCAGACGTTGACCTGTCCTGAAAAAATAGAAATCTAGAACCCAGTTCCAGCGCCACACGGGTCTAATTGTGAATCTAAACCACACCCGGGACCCTCAAACAGACATAAAATTCCATCTAAATCGTAGAACCAGATTCCAGCGCCAAGTATTGTGTGTAGTATGGATGCCTACTTTTTATATAGCCTATATTAATCAGGGATAATGTAGCATTCGAATGGTGCCCTCTAGCATCTAGGGAGCAGAGGAGTCTTCACCCCTGTTGTCGAAGTGAGTTTGCACTGCTTCCCGGGGCATTCTCAAGCACTGATGCGCTAGGATCAGCGTGGGCGTAACTACATTCTAAGTCTCACGCTCTTCCTACCACAGCGCGGGGCACTTGGGAGGAGGGTAATTTTAGTGGAGTATTGAGTTCTTCGAGTTTCCACACAAGCCGGCGATTTGACTCTAGTGCCCCATTCGTGGTGACACCTCTAGTCGCTTTGGTCGAATCCCTAGTAAAGGACCCGGTAGTGTGCGAAATGCATTACCTACGCCTCAAAAAAAAGAAAGCATTTGAATGGTGAAAGAATTTCGGAAATAGGTCTAGTAGTTTTTGAGTTTATTCTTTACAAATATACCAAAACAAAAATCCTTTCTCTTTATAATAGTAGTATAGACAACTTTCCTGTCAAATTTCATCAATATGTAGCAAGCAGTATATTTTTTAAATCATCAGCAAACAAATACATTATACTATAACTCAAGCAAATCAAATTACATTTATGTTATGGATATATACAACGGACCATTTCGGAGCCGATTCCAAGCAAAGAGACCATACTAAATAACAGAAAGTTCGTTACCAAATTTACCATGATAATAATCGAATCCGAAGCCTCTGCGTTATAGTGTAATTACGTAGTCATTTAACCGCAGAGATCGACAGTGAAAGTGTAACAAATAAATAACAAACACATTTACATCAAAAATATTAGTTAGGATTAACATAAACATTACGATTACAAATTAAATCTAATTACAATTAACCATCGGTCCACAAAAAATTGTGCTCTGTACGTTAGTCTATAAATCCTCAAAATTTTGAATAAATTGCAATAAACCGGAAAAAAATGTAAAATGCAATTTTCGGGGGTTCTTTTTGTAATTTGCTTGGTTTTTTGAGGGCTTATGGGCGGGCCAAATGGGCTTGAGATTTGGAATCGGCGGATCGAAATACATAAAAATCATACTTGATCTAGTTCCATAAAACTGTTTTAATCGTCAAAACTGCATTTTTTGCAGTTTGTTGCAATTTACTCATAATTTTGAAGATGTATGTAGACCAACCTAACCCCAGATTCGCGTCCAGCGCATCGAAATACATACGAATATAGATATATGTGGTCAAAAGTACAGACAGCTTTTTTTGTGGGCCGATGTAATAATATTTTTTTTACTAATTTAATATTAGTAACAATTATTCTTATAAACTGCAATGGTGAGAACCTGGTGTCAGTAAAAGGAAAATCTTGCGTGACTGATCACCAGCCTCTTTCTACCCGAAAAAACAAGCCAAACGACTTGTGATAGATATTGTGTATTCAGTGTAATAATGTATGACTGCGTGTGTATGTTAGTGTCTATAATGTATGTGTGAGATTGTGGGTTTAGGAATAGACGTAGAAGAGTAATAGGTGTTTCTGAAATAAGAGATACCTACATCTATCTATAATAATATAAAATTCTAAACATGCCGTGTCTGTACATTTCAGCTATTAAAAAAAAAACAACTGGAATCCACTACAAAAATGACGGAGAAACCGATGCATTTTTTTAGACTTGTCTGTTTGTTTGTTTGTCGAGATTGACGTAAAAACTACTGGGCGGATTTCGATGCGGTTTTCATTGATCGACAGAAAATGTTTAGACTTACAATCTGCGCTACTTTTTAGTCTGGGAATGCTATGAAGATTTTTCTGAGAATTATTTTAAAAGGCCAGATTGGTAAAAAAATCGAATTCCAATGTGATTTTTGCACTGTTCCATGGCAAATTTTATGTAATAAAATGTATGTGTTTTATCTCAGGAATCCCGCAGGAATTTTCCTGGGAGCGATTTGTAGTTGTTCGGGTGCATAGAAATTAATTTTAAGTCAAGCGTAAACGAAGTCGCGGGCATGTCCTAGTAAGTAAATATAAATGTAACGAAAATTTTCGAGTTTCCTTGTTGTTGTTCACGATAATAAATAACGCGTATTTGGCAAGAGTTGGGTATTTGTCCCAACTTGAATATGGGGACGGATCAAAGCATAATTCAATAAACCCTTTCAGTATTACTAAAGTTTTGGACGAATCGTAGGGCTTTGTGTTGGGTTTTCTAAGACTAAGTTATCCCATACTTGTACGTATTTTCTTTAGCGTACTATGACCTTCTGTAACGACAAATAGTTCGATACTGTGAATTAGTTATTATTATATATTTGCGGTACGCAGTCATATAAAAGTAGTCACTGGAAAACCCTATAATCGAAAAACCACTGAATGCACAGTTTTCAAAATAATTTTCAGTGACATGATTTTGAAGTTATTTTTTTTTATTGCTGAAGCCTAACAGACAAGCTGATGTCCCAACTGTGATTGGAAGTGGTTACCGTCGCCTATGGACAGTAGCAATACCAGAGATGCTCCCGATGTGCTGCCAGCCTTTAATAGAAATCTGGAACCTGGCCGCTGATGCCGGAACATAGCTCAAATTTGTTATGGCGGTATACTCTAGACCAGGGGTGGTAGCCATCCAGTCGGGCAAACGCTCTATTTTTTTGTGTTAGCATTGGGGGAATGCATTTGCGAATATCCTCGAGTGCCGGGGAGGCCACCAAGGGGTATGTGGGACTCCCGGCTGTCGGTGTTGTACAAAAGCTTCATATTAGAGCTTCCAAGTACCGACCGCCAGACTACCCACTAAACCTTCCAGCGTCCCTCCGCGTCATGATGAGGCGCTACGGGACCGTAACCATGGGTATGACTGCCATGACATCTCGATGCAAGCCAACAAGGTGGGGTATCCCTGGGACTAGAACACCCCGCGGCACTGGATGTGGCTCGCCGGGAGACTCCCACAATCTCCCAGTCCCACTACGTTATCGGAAGGAGATGAGCGAAGCGCCGCCTGCGTACCCCTGTTCGCCATCTGCGACAGGGGTCCGCCTGCTCATCCTCCTCCCTTATTCTTTCGATGGCCTCCTTCTGGGGTCGGGCAAATGCCCTACTACCCGGCAATGGGTTGTTTTGTCGCGTCTTACTACAGGCCGCAGGAATTAGTATTCTTTTTCCGTTTCTGCACCGAGCTCTACCTCCTTACTAATGTTATAAATGCGAAGGTGTGTTTGTTTGTTTGTGACGTGACGAACGTCACAGCCACAATTTTAATGTGTTGCTGTTATGCTTACTTAGTTCCAATTTCACTAGATGGCGTCACTGGTATTTACCATTAGGTACGTTGATTTAAAAAAAATGTGTGTGTGTGCAGTTCATACGCAGTAGAAGTGAAACTTCAGAGAATATACTCACAGATAATTCTTCTCTAACTTTTATTAATATAAATAAATTCCTGTAGCCTACATCCATCAACATATTATAATTTAAAATAAACTTCTTATATTAAGTAACACTTTCAATTTTCCACTGTTTTAGTCTAAAAAATATTACTATCAGTTTTATGTCGGTCCAAATTGGACCTATGTTTAATCATTGGTTTTATTAACTCTCTAATTTGTGCTGCACAATGTAAAACTCGTATCTCATTCTTGCGCAGGTTTAGGTCTTTCTAGGTCTATAAAAATAAATTATGAGGAACGGGACAAAGGAAGGAATGACGCTCAACTCCTCACCGGCTTCATCACGTCAAATGTACCGCCGCGGTATAAACTGTACAAACTACAATTCTCGCCTTATTTGAAGTGGTACATTTTGATAGTTCGGTACAAAAAAGTGTTATTGTACATACTGATTTTAAAATCGTGCCCTGCTCAACACTACCAGCATGGCTTTACCATCTCAGATACCAGAGTCACCCATGTTAATGTCTCGGTCTTAATGAAAGTTATATTTAAGTATCAACATGTACTAAATCAAGATCAATCCTTGTTTTGAATAGATTTCATGTATATTGTATGTACAATTACAGATTTACGGACCCGTGTATAATGTATAGAACAGATCTGAGCGACTAAACGACAAAAAGCAATCGAGTCGCCCGTCAAAAACTATTTATTAAATGAAAAATGAGAAACTATCTCAACTCAAAAAAGTTGAGTCTATAACAGTGTATGACGTGTTAGTAGCAGTAGTATACGAGAACAATGTTACCAAACAAATAGGACATGTTATTGGCTGCAAACCATAGCGTAATCTAAAACAGCAGTGCTGTCATCTACAATTACCTTGGAGAGACTAAATTCTGTTTAGAAGTGACGATTTTCACTATTACGTCCAAAAAATGCAATTACTTGAAAATTCCATATATCAAAATTTTGTACTTCACGGGTCTTGTTTAAACTGTTTTTTGTTTATTTATTATTATTGTTTATTTACCAGTTAACAAAGATTTATTGTTGGTATGGCCGTCTTAACCACATTGGCCCCCTTTCCAACAACAAAAAATAAAATAAAACAGTCAATAAAAGTGACGGATACGCTTTCATACATGGGAAAAAGTTAAGAGTGATTTAAAATTGTTTTAATCTGTTGATATTTTTTATAATTGTAGTGAGTGGGTTTAGATATTGTGAATGAATTAAACGTGTGCTGTAAGTGTTCTCATATTATTAATAGTTGAAATTCATTCACATCAATCGATTATGGTAATCGATGCTTATTTTATTTGTGAGCTTATTTTTAAGATTACTCGTCTTCCAGATGGAACGTAAAGCTAAATTTTTTCATTTTGTAAAAGAAAAATCTAACGGTTTTAATGCTATATCTCATCAACTTATTACATTTCTCTGGCCCAACGGTCGCTGTCTTCTTTTAATATATTTGCAATTCATTGTGTTTCGGTGTTTGAGTTTAAATTATGTTAAGGAATTTTCAAATAGATTTTTTTAAAGAAATTTTGCCGATGAACCCCACGGCCCAATATTTCAACCCCAAACGGCACAAATATGTAACCTTTTCCTAAGGCTCCATATTTGCGCCGTTTGACGTCTTCAGCTGAAGCAGCGGCGTTGCCAGCCCCTGACTCAGTCATTGGAAGATGTGATGGGGCTAGTGTGTCATCACATCCCACACTAGCGGCCGTCCCATCTTATAAGGGACGAGTGACATTCAGTCCGGTCTCTTGCCATCGTCACACAGCAGGCCATACGGTTCTAGAACGACAGATACGCCGACGTTGACAAGAGCACGGCGGATAATGTCGTTGAGGCTGGCACGACAAAATCTTTTCCTGCACTTTTTAAATATGACAACTCGGGGTGTCCAAATCGGTCTACCATTTTCAAAATTAGTAGATTATGCAAGGCAATCATGTGCAAATTCGTCGGCTTGCGCCACCTAATCTCTGCCCCCGTGTATTTCGTAACCCTTGCAACCACGGCTAAAGATGGCCCTGATTCTTGGATTACCACACTGATCCAATGATAATCAAATTGGTGACTAGGTTTCCACCGTTGTAAATCGTTTTTCTATGAATTTAACTGGACGACCAGGTCGAGGTGCATCTTTGAGGTTCAAATTTCCATTTTTCAACTTGGTATAAAACATGCTATGCTTTCAGCTATGGCACCTTATCCATACATAGCATAAATGCTAGCAACCTTACAATCTTGACTAAAAGCTAAAAGCGAGGGTCTATCCGTGCAGGAACGGAGTAAGAATACAACTTCCTTCAGCCGGGTGATCTGTCGTAAGAGCTACCACCCCCGCTGTAGAGTATACCGCTATTTTTGAAAAATAATTACATGAGTTCAGCAGACAGGTGGACGGCCCACCTGATGGGAAGCGGATACCATCGCCTATAGGCATTTGTAACACCAAAGGTACCACTAATGTGCTGCCGCTCTCTAAAGGGTGATTGTAATTTGGCCACTAATGCCGGAACACAGCTCAAGGTTGTTTTGGCGGCATACACTAGACTAGGGGTGGTAGCCATCTAGTTGGGCAAATACCCTACCTGGCTGTGGACTGTTTTGTCGCCTCTTACGATAGGCCTCCCGGCCGCAGGAAATTGTATTCTTTCTCCGTTCCTGCACGGATAAAGCCATTACAACCTTGAGTTGTGTTTCGACATTAGTGGCCAGGTTGCAGTCTCCTTTAGAGAGCGGCAGCACATTGGTAGCAACTTTGTTGTTACAAATGCCCATAGGCGATGGTAACCGCTTTCTATCAGGTGGACCGTCTGCCTGTCTGTTGAACTCGTGCAATAAAAGAAAAATAAAAGATCTCAAAAATGCTCATTTATCTCAACTTGACCATTTTATCAATTTGAGCTTGAGTAACTTTTTTTATTGCGCAACTAACAACCAGCTAGGTATGGCACCTTATACAAAATAGTTACCGTTGCTTTTGGATGTTTGCAATACTAGAGTGGGGTCATCAGAGCTCTCACACACCGTACGCAACACAATTAGCTCAAAGTTAATCGTTTCACGCCGATATTCTGTGAGCGCGTGGTATCATACCGATCGAGCCGGCCTTAAGAGCTTAGTCAAGATAATGATTCCAGCGTGGCTCTATCACGTTTAGCCGTTGAAACAAAACAACAATACACAGATTTCAGTAGGACAAAACATCCTATTTGGAACGATATAAAAACTTTGTCATAATATTTAACAACATGCCGAATGTTAAAATTAATAAAATATCAATGAAATAATTCACACGCGTTTTCTAAACACAACTTCCATCACATTTTCTCTATCAGAGAGATTACGGTGCGGACATTATCGAAGCGACGATAAGGGTAATTGAGGCTTCGATAAGCAATTTTGAAAACTCATGATTAAAGCTTTATGTGAGAGCTTTATATACATATATATACACACATATATATATATATATATATATATATATATATATATATATATTATTTCGTTCCCGTGTTGTTATACTGAGTTATATTTTATTCGGGATAAAAAATCTGCTTCCGAGAATAATTTTAAGTAACACTGCATTGGTTTGTTGATATACGTTATTTTAGAACATAATAGAATAGATTTTATTGTCAAACAATTTACATGCGAAACTGTAGACCTAAAACTTTATTATATAACAATTTTGTCACATTTTTTAATGTAAAGATTTTAAAAGGAATAAAATCAACGTTATTCAAAAATATTTATGTTTAAAATTATAATTATTTACTTCGGAATCCATGACAGTTATATACTATCTTTTTATATATAAATTTCTTTTATTATTATTATCCGGGTGTAAAACATACATTATTATTATGTAGAAAATTTCATTATAATTGTTTTATTCCTAAAGCCGTGACAAACGAGCATACTCTAAATTTTTGTATAGTATTATGGACCATAAAAAAAACAAAATTACTTACCAGGCATTGAATATTATATATAATCAAAACAAAAAAATCACATTACACACAATAAAAAGTCCACAATTACAAGTAGTTCTCAAAATTGAATTTACGGAAAAGTTACTTCACAACTGTCGCGAATGAACGTCCATTCGCTTCAGCCTCTGAAACGCTACTGAAGTGGGAAA
Organism: Dendrolimus houi; assembly: GCA_039645545.1. NCBI lineage: Eukaryota > Metazoa > Arthropoda > Insecta > Lepidoptera > Lasiocampidae > Dendrolimus > Dendrolimus houi. The sequence continues at coordinate 5,669,218 of CM077125.1, forward strand.
ACTCGGAAAACGAAATCTTCTATTGAAAGCTCAATGGGATGTGGTCATAAACAATGCTTACTGGTTTCTTTGCTTATTTACCGAGTGATTTGATTTATTAACTGTCTTTGTAAGGCATTTCTTCGTTAATATTCCAAAAGAATTTGCTTTTAAGCAAATTGTTGTCATTGTAATTTGAAACATTTATATTTTGGTTAAATAAATTAGCAGACATGCATGCATCTCGAGTTAAGTTACGCTTGTTTATGTATTTTCAATCATAACTTTTTTTTTCTAAACCGATTTTGATCATTCATTTTGCATTAGTTTCAATACAGCTTATGGATAGTTTCATATTAATTTTATTGTTATTAGATCCCATACACGTAACTTAAAGTTGCCAGAAAAAATCAAATAAAACATAAAAAACAGCAAATTTGCAAAATATATGTATTCATTTTTATGTTTTAATTTGCACCGACTTCAAGATGTTGTAGAAAATACATTATTTTTGTTACTCTTGAATCGGTTTCTTATTGCTAGTTTTTTTTGCCATTTGTCATAATAATTTTTGGACGCCATTTGCGAAATAGACTTACCGGGAGTCTAAGATTTCAGATCGTATGGCTGGTAGACCAGTATCCTACGAATGGTTTCAAGAAAACAGTACAAGCAATTGTTGTGACGATAGCTTTCCTTGCAATCCAATATCACCGAATCACATAAAGGCGGATAAAAATGTCCGGGTATAAATGCTATCGCTGGTTGTCTCATATCCGGTTATCCGTTCTTCGCTCGTTATGTCCGTATCATTTCAGGGGTTCCCTCCTTTGGGGACAATGGATTTAACCAAAGACATCGAACAAAAGAAATTCATTGCTGACGATGTGAGGGTTTTTGTCTGAATGTTTTTCTTTCTTATTAACAAACGATTCATCTTCGTCCTTACGGATTAGGCTGCAACCGCGTTGATAAGGAGAAAGCGATGCAATATTTAATGTATTAATTCGGCTATATAACTTTGGGGTCGGTGGGAACGTATGGAGTGCTCACAAACTGTTCAAATATATTAAATAATGACTAGTCGATGCAACAAGTGACAAACATGGAGCTTACCTCGCTCATAAAATTAGCCTTTGCATCCAGCAAGGTACCTTCTAGGTATACTGCCCTGCGTCAGTGGTCTAGTGGGGCTGGACGGATGTTAATGATTTTTTTATTGTATGTATATATATATGTACGTTAATTTGTATTTATATGTCGTATGTAATTTTTTAAGGTACTTTAGTTTATAATATAGTTTAATTAATATTGTTACAACTTAGACTTCGACAAAGGCAAATTCCACTCTTAACCTGTAAAAACACATTTTATCATCATCAACTTCTTTTGTTTACTTATTTATTGCCATACGTTTCTAGTTATTGTGGAGAAGAGCCTATTGTACTCGTTTATGGCCGCATGCAGGTATCATTAGCCAGGTGTTACGGATTAAGTACAAGCTGATTCTAGGAAACTATGCGACGATACGATACGTGCACATTTGCATCGGTGAAGTATAAAACGTCGACCTGATGGAGAGAGGAGGCAGTCGAGCGAGAACCACGATCAAGGCATGACGTGTGTACAATCAGGAATCTAATAGTGACGGACTTTGCGCGTTTTATTGAAATACGACCTTCTGAATTACGTTTGGATTTGTTGTGTTCGGTTATATTTGTACCTGTGTTATACGTGTTTGTATAGTTCTAATACTCTATAATAATTCTAATGACATTTTAATTCGAGTCCCGCAACTCGTAACAATATAAATAATAATCAAGCTATATAGCTCTTAGATATAGTTTTACTTATAGTTTAACGGTGAATCATTTATTATGATGCCCAAGGATCGATTTTTCAATCGCCTGATAAAAGTTATTCGTAGAATAAAATACAATATGGGGAAAATAAAAATGACTTTTGCGTGAATATAACAGTTGAATTGTTTCACTTTTGAATTCAGTCAGGGTATAATTTATTCAACTGATAACTATATGACGATTGAAAAATTGGCCCTAAAACGAGAATCCAAAAATTATTTCATTCATATCTCAAAAACTAGTAAAAATATCCAAGCTTATTTTGTTAACGGTTTTTTTAAAGTTCTATCATCTCCAATTTTTTCATATTTCCGTTTCATCGTTCAAAAGTTAGATGGCAAAACTTTTTTTACCAATTTAAAAACGTATATCTCAGCACAACCTATTGTTTTAAACACAAAATTCAATACGAATTATCGTTGTGATTTTTGCAGACCTGTTGAACGGTACCCAAGATCTCTATGTCCCTATTTTTTTCCACCTCTTGCTACATGTATAGTGATCTCACTACACCTACATAACGGTATAATTTCTCTTAAATTGTGTTAGTCACACATATAAACAAAATAAAGGATATCTTAGATGACAGTTGTATGAATTCTCTTACACCAGCATATGTGTATGAGTAGGTATATCATGCAAGGACCGAATATACATTTATATAGACACGATACGACTTCTATGACAATAACACCGTCCCCACTGTATTTATAGCACTTCAAATATGACTTTATATAATACATATATCTGGTATTGATAACTCTATCATATGAATGGCCGGTTCAATGAATATCCAAAACGAAACCCGTTGACCATTGTGATTTTAATCAAAACAAATGGACTACCTACGTACAAATAAAACTAAACTAAAAGTCAATTTCAATACATGTGTTTTCCAAATGCAAAAATCCTGAAATTACTTTACATTTGTTGTATTTTATATATTAGTTTTAAAAACGTATATAAATTGTAGAAAGATTATTGTATAGAGGTGGCATAGGTAAAAAATATTTAGATTAACTATTATCGGTTTTATTTATATTGAGGTAGAGTAAGCTTGTAGGCTTCTTTAAAGTTCTTAAAGAAGTTTACAAACTTACTCCAACTCAATGTGAATTTGACCGTAATTTTACAATGCTTAATCATAAATGATCGTTAATAAAACGACATTTGAACGGTTTTAAGTGCGGTAATTCATTTGATTATTGTTATTCCGACGTTTCGGCCACTTTTCAGTCAACGTCGGAATAACAAAAATCAAATAAATTACCGCACTTAAAACCGTTAAAACGTAGTTTTATTATGCATACAAGCCGCAAAAACTTAAGAAAATATTATAAATGATCGTTTTTAAGTATCCTGTCTCTAAGCTCCGAAATTGCTAAACAGATTATAATGAAAATTTTAGGAACATAAATAGAAATTTTATGTTAAATTTTCGTGTAAATTTCATTTCTATAATTTACGGATTGAAGTCGTGGTAGCATAATAGCTATTACGCGTCCCAAACTCAAAGGGCGCGCGTTCGATCCTGGCCGGAACGCATGCACCACTTAGGCAGTTTTCTGACTAATGTGCATATTGTTACAATTACCACGTGTTAACAACGCTGAAGGAAGACATCTTGATGAAATCTGTACATAGAGATAACCCATGTGTCAAACCTGCCAAGCTGCCTGGGACAAGCGTGGCGGGTATACTGTCCGTTCCCCTATAGCGTGAGGCTCGAGCCCAACAGTGGGACGTTTATGGGATGTTATTATTATAATTTATAGAATTCAGTACATTGAATGTAAACAACACCACGTGAACGAAGTCGCGGCTTTAGTTAGTAAATATATTACCGGCCTTTGATCACGATCTTTTTCGCACGTTCTTGTCGTACGTGATCCACTTTTCATCACCAGTTATTTCGCGGCTTGTGTTGCATCTTTACCTTTTTTGTAGTAAAATTTTAAAATGAATCGAGTTTCTTCATTAGATTCACTCATTTTAACACTAAGAAAAACATCTGAAAATCACACATTTTCCTAATTTGAATTTGGAATTGTCTTCTTTAAAATTAAAACTTTTTAATGATACCAAAACCAGCCAGATACAAATGGTACAGCCAATGAGATCTTATTACAAGTTCATACATACTATATGCGAAAAGACTTTTCCCCAACCTATTATTTCGATCCAAGTATCATTGCATTCAAAAAATCCTTCTAATTTAGAAATAAATGCAAGAACATGTCTCAAATTGAATTCTTTTGTTTAGATTTAATCTAAGTAAACGACGGCGTAAAATCAGTGTTTTTTTCTAAAGGCCAAGATAGGATGATAGATCTTTGTTCAATTATTACGAATAGGACTTCTATATATACATGTATCTGTGGTTGTAAAATTCCTATCGGCTGGTGTTAGAGAGGGCCGTGATCCTGTAAACAGCCGATAGGTTGTCCTCTAGCGAACTGATGTGAAAAAATAGGAATAGGAATAATATGCAAGTGAAGTTTGGTTTTTGTTAGTTTTACAATGAAAGTTGAAACTTTTTTTAGTAAGTAAATTCAATGTTTGTGAAAGTACAGGACCGGATCTAAGAGAGGGGGGTGGGGGGTGGTTTGCAAGCTGGGGTCCATGTCCCGGGCGGCCAATTCAAACTTCGCTTCGCAGACTCATCATTAAAACGCAACTATGACCACTGAGACGTGTAACGGATCCACCATGCTTATGAATTTTATTTTGAACTATAATTTACTAAACATGTACTTATGTAATAAAAACTTTTGTACTTTAAAGAAAACAAGTAAGAAATATTAAAGTTTAAAACCAAAACTAATAATGCGTATGATTCTATTGAACTTTAATTTACAATTGTACATACTTTAAAACATAGTCAGGGCATAAAGAAATGACGATAGGAATCTACTGGTTCTAAGGAATTGATCATTATTGAGTGTTACCTGATCTGAATCTTATAGTAACACAGTTAAGACACATATTTGCATTTGCAGTATAGATCGATTGATCGATAATTTCTCAATCATATTTAATTAACTAACACTCTTAAACTAAGGCCAAATAGGTCTAATTTACAAATAACGCTTAAACAATCAAGGATCGCTGAAAGGGGCGGTCCAAATAATGAAAGAACACCCCTTTATTGGAAGTGGTGGTGGCAGGATTTTTGAGAATAAAAGCCTGCGACACAGTCGAAAAAGGGATGATTAATCGAATCGGAGGAAATCGCGAAGTAGATCGAAAAGGGGGACTTTCAACGAGGATTCACGAAGGTTCCTGTATAGACTTTTACACAGACTTTTGGGGTAACTCTGACAGATTTTCAGACAGACTTACACAGGGACTCTCGTGAGGAATTCTAGACAGTCTTTCGAAGCGTGAGTTCGCGAGTTTTACTTGAAGATTTGACAGTTGTGTAGTCCGTCGTTCAGAGGTCAAAGCCTCGCTGTCAAGTCTGAGATCCATCGGGTTCTTAATATTGGATCACGCGGTCGAAATATAGCTCCGGGTACACCGTTGAGCTACGCGAACGAAGTTGTAGTGTTGTTATTTATTATTTAAATAGTAATGGTTAAAGATAGATTCTGTTAATAATTAATATCCATTAGTATTAGTTTGATTTTTGAATTTCTAATTCAAGCGTAGACAAAAAGGGGGCGGAATTAAATGAGAATAGACTTCTTTAATTGGTAAAATATACTAGCAGGGTTCTAGAACAAAAGTAGTAGTAATGTATTGTTAGAGTTTCATCGTTACATTTGTGGGTTGATTTTAACTTTCACATAAAATCATATGATTACGTGATTTAAAGATTTTGGGGTTCATTTAATTCATTATTTAATTCTTAACTAGCACTAGATTAGTAGCAGTTTTGATTCAATTCGACAAATTAATTAATAATCTCGTGATAAATCATTCTCTATAATAAAATTATATGGGCGTCAACGTTTTAGAAATGAGTAGTCCGTATTGTTAGTCCGATCTGTGCGGAGATCGATAGATTAAAAGTGGTTCCAGTTAGGCGCATTCCAGTCATCAAAATCCTGAAATAATAGTAGCGATTACGTGAGTAATAGAGTCCCCGTTTAATGACGAGGACTAGCATGTTAGTCATATTGCTAATAGTTGTTTGCGTTTATATAGGTGGTTGAATAGAGTTCGTCTGGGATCTACGGAGTTATGTATAAGCAGGATTTTTCAATTGAATTTCAGGTGGAGTAATGTACGTAATTTTATACTAATTCAAAATAGCCGAGGATCTCTTTATTAGATGTATTAAAATATATTCTATAATGATTTATTTAAGCTGAGCAATCCTACGTTTAAGCTATATGAATGAATATATTATTCAAAATTATTACTAATTCATTATATGATAGTTGTACATCGTAATGTTATAAATAACGTTGACTATTTATTCAAAACACTATGATCTGATATACGTATTTCTAACATCTTTGACCGAACTATATCTTTAAGGTTGAATTCAAACTCTACGTTTATAATATTGGTTCTCTTACTTTAAATAAGTCTAAGGGGCGTCATTAATAAAACGATAAATACGGAGTTACTGGTCTTTGTTTCCTGTCGAAATCATTTAATATCATAAAAATTATAGTAGCGTTTATATAATACTTATTCTGATAGCGAGTCCCCTGGCTTTAAGACAAAGATTGCTAATAGAACTGGGATTAACGCTTAATTGAAGTCGTTTAATACATCATTTTATAACACTAAACATTATATAAATTTTTAATATTTATTATATCAACGATTATATAAATGAAGTTCACGTTATAATCCTTGTACTTTACACTGATATCTTTTGCTCTATACGAGATATTATATACATGTATATGTCAAGGTAAAGTAGCTGTAACTTATCACTTATAATAAGTTTCAGCGAGGTAATGTGTTTTCGTTTGTGGTAAAGACATGCCAGTTTAAATTGGATCAGGGTTAAAAGCCCTATACATATTTATTCTATTCTTGACTTACAAGTTCTTGTTTAGTCATTTCTACCTTATAAATGCAGTGCTTGGTAAAATGGACAGATAGCTCGATTAGTTCTTGAGAATTGTACATCGTAGCTATAGTACATGATTCTTGCCTGCCTGGGTACGATATTTATTATCGTGACATTCTCATTCGACAGTTTGTGTTTTACACATAGGTCGTTCGCAAACGTCGATTAGACAACTGCGGCGGAATGGTTTGTTATCAGGAAGTGCCTCGAGTCAGTGCTCTAACTGTCTTGTCTGCTTAAGTAAACGGCTCTTGTTGTCTGGTCTAGTTTGACTTGGACTGTGTTGAGGTAAAAATGACTCACCAATGAACTGTTAAATTCAGTTCGGCATTGAATGCCTGCTTTCCTGTGTTGATTATCAGTGGGATTAACTCTGATTCAAATGACTGTTTCAATTGATAGTTATTTGCCCTAAAGTAAAACACTTAAAAGGTAAGGTTATGTCAAAGGTATCATATTATACCCTTCCTATCCTCATACTGGGGAATGAGCCAATATTTTATATTGTAACTAAATTATATAATACTTGTGTTCGTCAGCGGTGTATCTGCTTGAGCGCTGATACAGCTTACTTGTCTAACTATGGTCGATGATTCTTTAATAGATAGTTGGCCTAGGCATAGTAACTCGCAGTGCACGTTCGTAATATTCGAACCGTCTGACATGTTCACAAAGTATTTTTGAAAGTTGCGTATTGGCACTTTCAATAAATTATTGTTAGTCATTTAAATGCTGATATAAAATGTTTGGTAAAACGCTCGTCTTCGTGGCCTATATCTCAAATCAATACATGCGTGACTAGTAAGTGCTTCCCACCTGAGTGCTATATTACTAATTACACGGCGTCTAAATTCTATTTACAGAAAGACAGCCTATTTATTCTAGATAGCCTCATAGAGCAGTATTACGATACTAAGTACCGAAAGGACGCTATGTATTTTTGTGAGTTGCTTCGGCACTCTCAAAACCCAATTCTGGCCTTACACACACACATTAACCGAACTGGATTATCGGTCTAAATGACTCACATAATATTTAAAGGATATATTTTTGGGATTGGTTCATCGACTAGTTCCTTTCTTATCCAGAAGGTATAATAAAAAGTGATTGTGAGGGATCACTTCTTGACCCGGGTGGAAGGAATTTTGGGTTTATTATACCTTTTTATTAAATCTTCATTAATTAAATCCTTCCCAATCTCCATAATTTTACATTCTATTTATATACTCACTAAACTCTTAGTTCATAACCACTAAAATCATACAAACGTCTATATAATACCTGTATTAAATTTGTATAAACCATACTTTTACTTCGTTTCTTAATATCATAAGTAAAATTACCCACCATATTATACATGCATATTACATAATTACATATATACATACTTACATATATACTTTACATACACTACACTTTATGTATTACAAAATACATAGATACGCATCTCTACATACATATTATATACACATATTATTCTAATATTAAAATCTAATCAATTAAATTCTTATTAATAACGTATTATATTTATAGGTTTAGGAAGGTATTCGGAAGCAGATTATTCCGTCCACCCTAGTTTTGTTATAGGTAACTAAATAGGCAAGTAGTTCGCTAAATCTAATAGTTAATCACAATCCGTCATTAATACTGGGTATGATATTTCAACTTCTGAACTTTTAAATGATTTCCTTGTTTGGACAAATTTCCATAGAACTGAGTTATTACAATATTTATATACACAACGTAGGATACCTATCACTAGACATATTATCACAGCCAATCAAACCAAAAAGAAATTCTATAATAGATTTCTTTATAATTACAATTCTAAGGGCGGAAAAATTTTAGAGTATCCATATACTCTTTGCTCTTATATGTATATTGTTTATATATATATATAGAGGGAGAGATCAGCCAATATCTCTTTTATCGTTTATTATAGGGGGGGTTGTTACAGACGTCTAGTACTTTAAGCACATAAAACGCTTTTCGCGGAGCGTAAACATATTTTAAAAACTACAGACGCTTGCGTGTCCATCAGTGGGCGTCTGATAGCTGAAATGATGATGCTGATTAAGTTAAAAGTATGTAGGCGAGCAGGGGCGGCAATTTTCAGTTTTTGTCCCCGTCGATAAAAATTCAAGACCCCGGGCTGTGGAAGTATGTTGACATTAAGCATAGGCCTAGGTTGAACTTTTGGTAGGCCTACAAGGAGGTAACAATACACAGATCATGAAAGAAAAAATACTAGTAGGTAACACTGGCTAAGTAACAAAAATATATCTGAAAATCTTCTAAATCCTACATAAACAATTCGACATTTTAGTTTGAAATTTTTAGCGCTGTTCAAATAATATGATAAAATAATTATGTCCTATATCGTTGAAAAAGTTTTACACGATGTTCGTTCGTTACTTACACATAATTTCACTGTCAATGTGGAGTTATGGTAGATTGATTTGGCCACCACGGGTTGTCATGTTTAAAAAGCGCAGGAAGAAGATCTCGTCTTGCCAGCTTCAAGGACATTATCCGCCGAGTTCTTGTCAGCGTTGGCGTACCGGCCTTTCTAGAACTGAATGGCCTGGTGCGTGACGATGGCAAGAGACTGGACGGAATGTCACTCGTCCCTTGGAAGATGGGGCGGCCGCTAATTTGGGATGCGACTTGTGTTGACCCACTGGCCCCGTCACATCTTCCAATGACCGAGTCAGGGGCTGGCAACGCCGCCGCTTCAGCTGAAGACGTCAAACGGCGCAAATATGAATCCTTAGGAAGGGGTTACATATTTGTGCCGTTTAGGGTTGAAACATTAGGCAAAGAGTTTCTTTAAAGACATATGTAAGAAACTCTTTGACACTACCCGTGATTAGAAGGCTGGCTCATATTTTGCACAACAAATAAGTATTGCCATACAGGGTGGCAATGCAGCCAGCCTTCTGGGCACGCTCCCCGTTGGCAGTGATCTGCTACATAATGTATTTTAGTTTCAATGTCTGTTATTTTTGTTTTATATTAATATAGTAATTTATTTCCTAATATCACTATTTGTATTAGTAAGAAAAATACGATGTAAATATGTATGAAGAAATATGTATGTATTATCTCTCGTGTATCGCTTTTGACCATTAAATGTTTTTATTATTTTCTTTACATTCAAATTTTTAGCAATATAGTTCAATAAGTTGTATGTTTATGTATATTAAATTTTGATTCACTTACATATTCCATTATTTGAAATAGTACCTATTGATATTTTCAATGGTTAAAGATTGATCGTTTGGAATTGGATTTCTAAGTAAAGGACAGCGATCCTCAAGAACTGTCGACTCGTAATATGAGATGATTCGACGAATGCAGAAAGATCCTTTAATTTCAAAATTTGCTGACTGTCCATATTTTATATCTACTAGCTTTAACTTCGTATTTTCTTTTGGTACCGTTTGTCTGAATAAGAGTTTTCGAAGAGCTCAGCTTATTTTTTTAAGAAAAAAGATTATTAAAAAGACATATGAGGCATTCACCAACTCCAGCAGACATCATCGTCTATAATATTTCAGGCTTTGGCTATAAACTATTTGTAAAATGAAATAAGAAACATGGTGTCATGCAGACGGCCATTTCAAAGCCCTACCACACTTAAATCATCTACTGGACTATCGCAATTTTGAAGAATTTATCTATCCAACATTTTCTTACAACTCTGCGATACCGGAGGTTTAAATGCTCAAAATCAAAATTTAATCACTGTAAAAATACAACTTCAATATGCAACGTATTTGTTCCTAAAGATGAACGAATAAATTCTTTATAAGCAATGGAAGAAAACGACAGCTGAATGCTGCGGCTCCGTTTTAATTTATTGTCGTTCCGCCCAACTTTAGTTCCACTCCGTTCTCATTCCCATCCCAACCTGGCGGAAACAGAAATATTGAAACCACATACTTATTTCTGAAAACACCGAAAGCAGAGCGCTATCAATGTAGAATATCATTGTTATGAAGACTTTCAATTATTGTTAGAAGAAAATCACTTTCGTGTAGTTAGCCCGTGATAAATAGTTTTTACTTAAGTGTTATCTCATTTACATTAGCCAGCTAGGATGCTGGTTTTATATAAGATAATCATCGTGGTTAGGTATTATGAGATTTCATAAGCAGTTTCGTAATTAACTTGAAGAGCTTGTTTACATTACACGCTAGTTGGAGTTGTGCAATACTTAGAAACCACACGTTAGCAATCTACAGTTGCCTAGGACACTCATAAAGTGTGTATATAGGTACTACAAAGTTTATAGACAAGCAGCCGCACCCAACAGGCGTAAATACAAACATAGGCACCACACTGTTTGCTTAGCGCCACACACTATAAACAATAGGACATACCTACCTAAAATGTTAGTGAATTATAAGAGGACAGACAGTTTTAAGAACATCAAAGGTTACGAAAATTTTATTATGGTAATTTTTGTGTGAGAAAATAAATAAATTATCTACTCTTTTCTAAGCGAGGTGTGATAGAAGTTTCTTTAACGAATGTACCAGAAACGAAGATATCCCTAGGATAATTAAGGCGACGACATAGGTCGGAAAATTACTAAAGTGAATTGCAGCGACTGTAGATGATAATAACATGACAGCAATGAAACAGAAGAGTCCTGTTAGCCTTTATTCCGATGAAACGATAACCTATGCAAGTTTATCAGAAAAGACTGGTAAAAGAAACCCAAGACCGGGATAAATAGGCCGTGATTAACGTAGACATTTTTGTCAATTAAAATTTCTGAAAGCAAAGTATACTATTAGATATGTGTTTTTTACTGATTGGAGTAAAAAATAATTTAAGTGATAAAACTGCATATTGTATTCTGTACAGAAACTTCTATAACTGTATCTTAATGTTATACAATTTATGCCCGGTTTCAATATTGCAAAAACTTTTCGTAGCTAGTTACTCATGAAAGTACCAACTACCGATGGGAGAGATTTTCTAACCGATCGGTAGACTTTTTGTATGGAAATGGCAGATGAAGTGTTTCTATATTATAACCGCTGGTTGTCAACACTACTATTCGTAAGAATTTTATTACCATCCGATATCGGCCAGCTGCCATTATTTTTCGGTTGCCGGTTTTTTTGTCGTTATTAATACGTGATTTTAAATTAAATTAAACTCAATTTTTTTACTTCTTCTTTTGACTTGGATTTAATACTTATTTATTTATATCTTTCAAATTTACTATTTCTATCTTTAAAAGTTCTAATTCCAATTCAAGTATTGCTTTACTATTCATCTCTTCACCTGCGATAACGTTATAGTTATCGATTGTGACCTAATGCGTCTTCAATATAGCGTTAAAAATAACACTGTGAATGAATATAACATTATTAATAGATAACGAATTAGTACGTACTAACTGTCAATATTTAACGTCCATAACAATAAATTACAACATTGCTTCCAATAACACATTAAATCCATCGCTATATCTGTGTGAAACGATCGCGTTACAAAAAGTTCCCTAAAACATTTGAATGAAAACAAAAAATCGGACAAGGTTCCCACAAATTTCCGTTATTTGACTCTGGTAGCATGAAAATCGTTGTTCTTAGCCTTAACTTATTAAAAAAAAATTGCGATCGAAAACCACAAATACCTATAACTAGCGAAAATTTCTGAAGTGACAACACTGTTTCTTGTGAGAACACTCGAGTTTTTGGCGGGAACTGAAAGGAGATGTTGTGCTGTGCAGTTTTATTTTCTAAAAATGTGTAAAATTACTCTAATATGAACAATAGTTGTAGGATATTGATAGTTTTTGAGTAGTATTTAAGTGTTTTGTGAGAAATGTGAACTGTATAGTCAAATGTGGCCTTTTGAGTTGTCACAAGAACTCTGTTGAATGGCACCAGCTGATAACCTACAGTTCAGCTGTGCTACACATAACATAATTTCATTTTAAACATGTTTCCGACTGAAAGACATAGATTCTATGGTCATGAATAAATTAATAAAAAAAAATGAGAACACTCTTTTTTTTTACAAAAAATGCAATGACATTGGAACAATCATTATTTAAAAATTTACATGTTGTTTAGATAACTGCGTTTTGTTCATGCAACATTCATATAAAATGGCTCTGTAATTGTAAGTATTTAAAAGCAGATTGATTGAAAGCTTGATTTTTAATGACAATCGTATATCACAAAAGATCTCTTCTTTTGAGAATCTATTTATTTTATTGTTATACCTCAACTCATTGAATTACGTTGCGTGTATTACCACCACAACTACGTTGCGTTAGCAAAACGCTTGGGAGAGAATTAGTTCCTGATAACCGACAGTATTACTAATTGTCAATGAGCTTGTGAAACGCTCATATAGCCCTCTCAACCATCGGTTATTGGTAGCTTCAAAATCAATCAGTTACTATTACAGACAACCGTCGGTAAAATATAGAAACCGGGGGTTATTGCAATTTATTCTAGTGTATATACATCACTAAGTCCGATTCCTAGTAACACAAAAGCATATAAAGATATGCCATTTCTGACAGTTCCCTACTGGGATTTACAGCTGGTATCTGTACTGCTCAGTGAGTTAAATGACCCGCGCCAAGACAAATAGACCCCAAAAGTCGTAATAATATTTTCTATTATAGTAAAACAAGATGAATGAATGAGAAACGATCAACAGTTATTGTGCTCCTGCTCTACACCTGGCATAATTTGAGTACTGGTAAGCGTTTACATAGATATAGCGATGTATTTAGTGCGTTATTAGTGGTGATACGACATTGTTATTAATTGTTAATAGCGTTAAACATTGATAGGTTACGTATGTATGTACACTAGTATATAGCTAATCATTAACGACGTAATTTATATATTATACCAGATGGAGCATTATAAACATATCTGCATTTAAATTAGTACAATCTTATCGCTAAAAGCGATCACTTTTAAGCAAACCTGTGTCGATGGACACAGAAAACAATATGGTTAGGGGCTGTACAAAATGGATTAAAATAAATAGACGTAAAAGCCATGATTAATAATAGATAATACAAATAGCTACAACAATGTTTTAACGGATACGGAACTGAAAGTTAAAAATCCGCCAAGTACTTATTGGACTACGCATATTGAAGAATAAAGATAATGAAAAGCAACTGTTATTGATATTTCACTTCGGGACTCTGAAAGCAAAGTTAACTTGCAAAAACTTTATTGTCAGCTTAGATATTCTTGACATATTTTATCTGTGTAGGTACGGAGAAAGAATACAATTTCCTGCGACCGGGCAACCTGTCGTAAGAGGCGACAAAACAACCCACATTCAGGTGGTAGGGCATTTGCTCGACTGGATGGTTACTACCCCTGGTCTAGAGTATGCCGCCATAACAACCTTGTGTTGTGTTCCGGCATTAGTGACCAGGTTTCAGCCTTCTTTAAGAGAGCAGCAGCGCATTTGTATCACATTTGGTGTTGCAAATGTCTATAGGTGATGGTAACCGCTTTCCATCAAGTGGGCCGGCTGCCTATCTGCTGAACTCCGGCAATAAATTTTTAAAAAATCCATTAATTACCGATTTAAATTAGCACAAAACATTTAAAACGTCTAAACTAATATACCACAATATCGTTCATCCGAAACCTTGCCGATTAACAGTCGAGTACATTTAGTAGAAGTACCAAAAAGTCTTTATTGTAGACAAGCCTTTTACTGAATGTGATCACCATGGGCAGTATTCGTAATTTGGTAACTAATGTGCTCGTATCTTATTCCAGAGACGTAGGTTCAAATTTTGTCTGAGATAACATCGCTTACGCAATTTATGTGACCTATTGTGTAACTTGTTATCATTACCACGTACTAATGGTAAAGGAAATCATCTTGAAGAAACCTGTAATTTTCAATGTGTAAAACACGTCAATCCACCTTGAGTATGTCGTTATACTATGAAATATAAAGGCTCCAGTCCAAAAGTAGTAGTCATAAAATATGTTACTTAGATATTACGGTCCTTGAAACTTTATACATCCTTTTTTTATCACTAACAATGTTAACCAACCTTTCTAATCAGATATTCAGTGACATTCATGACCGTGATGATTTTAAACAACAAGTAACTGTCAGTTAACGTCTCGTTATCTGGTGTGTCAAACATGTAACAGTTAAATAATTATAAACAGGAACGATGGGAAAAAAAGGAAAAGATAAGCCAATACCTCTGAAGAAATCGATAAAGCCGTCATCATCCCCTAAACTTATAACACGTGATCCCTCACTACCGTTATCGTTGCCGACTACATCAAAAATAGCTCAACTACAAACTTCCGAAGAAAATAAAGAACCTTTAAGAAAAAGGTTTTGCAGATTCATATACAATAAACATAAGAAAACATTCTGTGGTAGAACAGGGAAGAGTTGGGCATGTATTCTTGGATATTCGATCATATACTTAATGTTTCTAACAACATATACTATGGTATTCTTATATGGTTCGCTTATGATATTAAAACATACAGTAGACTATACTGCAGTTGATAAGATATTAATGCTGACATATTCAGAAAAAGGCATTGGAATAACAGCAACGCCCACTGCAGAAAATATATATCCAATAATTTGGTACAGAAAAGGTAAAACTGTGGATTATGAGAAATATATACGCGCTGTTGATAGATTGTTATTAGTTAATAGGAGAAAAAACGATTTAAATTATTTAGGACCTTGTGCCCAAGCACCATATGGTTATGGAGAAAGTCCATGTATTTTACTAAGGATCAATAGACAGTGGAAATGGACAGGAAAGCCTTTGCAATTGAACTCAAGTAAAATACATACAGCTCCGTCATTAGTCAAGGAATGGATACAAAAAGACGCAAAGAAACTGTGGTTTCACTGTAGTGGATGTCATTCATATGATAGCGAACACATTGGAAGGTTAAATTATTATCCATACCCTCCAGGGATTGACCCAGATCTGTTTCCATTGGATACTGAAGATATGTCCCCGTTAATTGCAGTTAAAATAGCAAATTTTACTTTAGGTGTTTCCTTAGCTGTAGAGTGTAAGCTTTGGTACGATAGTGGTCCCTCGTCTATAGGATTCGTGTTTTACGTTACAGCTGATGGTTCTAATGATAAATACTAGTATGTAATGAGTAACTTTATATCATATTAAACCATGTAATTGTTTAGTTTATTTTATTTTTATAGTAGCAATATTTTTAAATATTTATTACTATACTAGCCTAGTCAGACAGTTTAGTTTACGTTTATTTAGATTTATAAATCCTTTTTCCGCATGGTCGTGTTTGTGCTCGTCAGGAGTTTACACAAAATCTGTCCTTCACCGATATTTAAGTGGAATGGAAATGTAGTGCATAATTATATCGTCTTTCATAAATGAGATATTATTAATATATTATTCTCAAATCGTATAGTATTTCGGAACGTTAGCGCGTCCAAATATGCTGCTTAGCCACTAGGTTAGATGGATGGATGGTTATTCATACCAGACGCATCCTTTTACAGCTTATTCCCGTATTGATAAACCTTAGCTTTAGCGTCTTACGCGAGCAAGACTTATATATAGGTGTGTAGTATAGATTTTTCTAAAGCTCTTATACGATTTGAACAGTTTTAATAAGTGCTAGCTGACCCGGCGAACTTCGTACCGCCATATTTTCTGAATTCCTAAAACACTTTGTTTTATGACAAAATTAAAAAATAAACAATAGCTCCTGTTTTCAATAAGAGCATATATTGAAATAAAGTTAAAATAATACGACTGTATGTATTCATCATATTAATTTGTTTATTGTCAAATATTGGAATACATTTATTTGTCAATAAATTAAATGAATTTTATGAATAATTTCGCACACTTATTTACTCAATTATTGTAAATAAATACTATTCTTAAAATTATTCTTATATTCTACTGTAATGCCTTGTAGCTAGCTAGCGGTCCCGGCAGACGTTGTCCTGCCCTGAAAAAATAAAAATCTAGGACCCGATTCTGGTGCCACCTACAGGTTCCAATTGTGAATCTATACCATCCGGGGACTCACTGAAACACACACAAAAAATCAACAAACTCGGTCCAAGAGATTAGGAAGATCCTAGAACCCGATTCCAGCGTCACCTACAGGTTCCAATTGTGTATCTATACATCCGAGGACCCACTCAAACACACAAAAACAAAATCACCAAAATCGGTCCAAGTGATTAGGAGGATTCTAGAACCCGATCTCAGCGCCACCTACCGGTCCCAATCGTGACTTTAAACCATCCGGGAACCCACTCAAATACACAAAAAAAAATCATCAAGATCGTTTCACGTGATTAGGAGGATTCTAGAATTCGATATCAGCGCCACCTACCCGTTCCAATTGTGAATTTAAACCATCCGGGGACCCATTCAAATACACAAAACAAATTTCATCAAAATCGGTTGAGTCGTTCTCAGGTTATGCGCTTACCAACACATTTTGCGATTCATTTTTATATAATAGATTATAATCAATATACATGTGATGTCAATTAATAAAAAATAATTAGTAGAAAGGGCTCGTATTTCGTGACGATATTATCGCGATGAAACATGTCATACATATCTACTCTTGAGATGACCCGAGTCTTCGTGACTTTGCAAATCGTTGAGGCTGCGTCTTAATATTATGATGATAATACATATTTAAATCTCTTTAAATTTGCAAATTTAATATCTGCTAATATATTTATAAAATACTAAAGCTTTCATCCCCAATATCTAAAGGACATTTATAAGCTAATATTTATGACAATGCATTAATGCATTTCTTACACTAGGCTGTGTCCTATTTCTAAGAAAAATTCATTATTTTCTATGATTTACCCTATCATCATCGTTATCTTTGCCATTGACTGAAATTTAAGCGCATCTCAATAAACGACAAAATAAAAATTTAGGTGAAAAGTGTTACATATATGATAACCTTTTTTGTCTGTTAGTGATTAAAACAGGATTTTTCTTAAATTGCCGTGTACTTTTCATTTTCATATCTTGCACAGTTCTGAAAACGTAAATATAAAGTCAAGTTACACATGGTCAATGTTGCGAGCATAACTAATCGATAAAAACATACACGAAATATTATGATAGAAATCATTACAACGCGATGAAGGAGCAAACGAACATAAACATTACTCGTAGTATCGATCTTTTGTTTAACGTACAAAAGATCTTGGTCACAATGCAAAGCTATCTCAAACAGCAGTACTGTATTTTAAACAGCAATATTATACGCTATTATGTATTCCTCTAACGCTGCACATTGCTAACGTTTGCATCCTAGATTATATTGAGAATGGCTAACAGACAGCAATACTCCAGAGTTGTATTTTGGAATCGTTCCCCAATGCAAATTTTAGTATTTTATTTCTTTTCAAATCTTACATTCTGAAAATTTAATTTTTTTAAATAATAACTAGAACATTTTAAGAGATAAAATATGTATAGGTATACCATGGAAAAATAATACTATCTTCTTCCATGGTATATAATTGTTACATCTATTTGTTATCGAAAGTGCATTATATCAATGAAGAGAAAAAGATGTCAATGCCAAAATATTTAGACTTTTTAGTTTGTCTGTAAACAGAAATTCGTAATCTGTTATCTGCTCAAATTAAAGAGAATTCTAATATCTTATCTCATGAAGTTGTAACATTGACTGATTACCTGAAGAATTGAAACGGAGAAGAAAGAATAATAACATTTTCGGTTTATAGAGTCAGAGTTGGAGTGCTTTCCATACTTTCTGACTATATAAATTATACCCTAAAATATTTTTGCAGATTTTCATGGATAGATTGCATAAGCGGAAATCGCTGTTTTTATTTTAAGAATTTTCTAACAGATGAGGCAGAATTTAGGGCGATAAAATATGGGGCACTTATCTACAGAAAGGGCCATAAATTAAGTAAATGAGCAACAAAATTAGGAACATTTGCTTAGGACGAAAATAAGATATATTTATTTACGTAGTTTATATCTGCGTAGTATCAGATAACTTTCGATAAATTAGTTGACACTTTGCTTTCACTGTGTATTCACTCGCGTTATATTAATCCTTTTTTATATATTGATCTAAGATCAATCTAAGCATACCAGATTTCGTTATGTTCTTTTTCTGTACCATATATGACGTTAGTACATGCTTCATGAGGTATTTGAAAATTGCATTTGTTCTTGAAAAATTAAAAATTATGGGGCAATAAGAACATTATATTGGAAGACGACCACGTAAGAACACATGTCATCGGGCGCCATTGACACAAATGAATTATGTGAACAGTGACAATGATTTGTGGTGTACCAGAGGGTTTATGACCGAATGGAGAAGTATGAAAGGTACTGAATCCAAATGATTGGGAGAAGGTGAAAGGAAAGAGAGTATTGGGTAGTCAGTATAACTGTGCTCCTTTCCTAAACTTCTAAACCACATCATAGAAAACGATTGTAATTCACCTCGGTTGGAAAAAAAGTAAATATTATAATAAGTTAATATATAAATATTATAACTATAATTTTAAATGACGAAGAATGTCACAGGTTTATGTGTGTTACTTTTTAAGAACAAATTTAAGGCATTCTGTCATATTACCATTAATATTCCATTCTATTTTGGCCACATTTGTCACCCCTTTCATTGTTAACACGATTTTCTTTTTTATCTGAACTATATATGAATACAAAATAAATAGATTCAGAAGGTTTACAGAGAACAACAAGTCAAAACAGAAACGTCTTAACAATAGTTCGGAGACTATCACTGAAATAAGTATGTATCTATGTAACATACTTATCTGTATAACCCTATGCTTGTTGTAAGGCTCATAGAAAAGACGTAACGTAATCTAATGCATCATTGTCCGCAATCACCTTTTTTTAAAACTCATATTAGAACATTCATTTTTAGCTACAATATCACTGATTAATGTTCATTGTTATCAATAGGGTGCTTAAATAGAAGAAATTCTTAAGAAGATAAAGGATTTAAGAACAAAGTGGTGCGCTTATGAGATTTACCCCGTTAGTTTCCTTTTCACTGTAATTTCATACGGTGTGAAACACATAATAAATTTTACATTATGAGGTATTAACAACTCTTCGCTAGCCTCTCGTATTCTCTTTTTCAAAGTACAAAATGTGCCTGTAACTTTATATACTTAATTAGTATGAAAATTCACCGATGGAGCGACACGTGTATCGTTACTATTGTTTGATTTCAGTCTTAGTTCTGTGTGTATATATTTTATGATATGAATTCTTTTGATACATGACTAAGCCATTAAAGTCAGTGCGACATCCATTTATATACTTTAAACCATTGTTTACTGTTACCCAAACATAATATACATTAACATAATTCTCCTTTTTCGGTTGGAAGGGAATGTTGTGTGTTCAGTATAATTTTGGTTACATTAATCGTAATTAAAATTTGTGTTTTTTACGATTTTAGCTGCTGGACTTACGGTACTTATCTCGGTTCACCACTTATTATATATAAATAAGCCTCATACAATATTTACTTGCGAACTTTTTCAGGTTATTGATCCACCGACCCGAAGGGCATTTGTCGATATGCGGTCTACACTTCAGTACCTATCTGCTTCATCGGCCATCGGCCCTGTAACACTTTCATTACCACCTTGTGTCACTTCAGCTTGCATGTTTTCGAATTAGTTTACCTTGTTTCTTTTATTAATTTATTTTCATGTTTTTTCCATATCAGTCAATCCAATAAGAATGTCTAACTTGTGACCTTGGAAAAGAATACTGGAAATGAACATTGATTTAGTAAAAATGTTGACACTCAAATATCCTACACTTCTCTTGTTACCCAGAAAGTCTATCTTCTCTCGATTTGATGTAGAAAAAATACTCTTTCTTTTTCACTTACTTACTACATATATTATTTCAAATACATTTCTAGAATTATTCAATAAAAAAACTCATTATGTTCCTTTTCAATTTCGTATTTAAACAGAGTATCAGCACTGAAAAGTGCCTATAGGTCACAATATCTCTAGGAACTTTATGTAATATTACGTCAAATCAATACTAGCGAAGAACGTAGACAAGATAACTAACCACCAAGGCAATTAATTAAGGTAATGAATATGTAGATTTATCTTGTTATCAGGTATTTGTGTAAAAGTATAGACAAATTAATAGTATACAGAAGAGACTTCAAAGCAAATTTAATAAAGGAGAGCCGTGTTATTCCTTTTCATCCAATTTCTGTCACTGCGGGTGGTTCTATTCAATTACTTGCATTGTGTTATGGTGGTCATTACCTTAATAAATGACTGCTCGACTAATGAGGTCAGCGTGACCTTTTGTGTTTTGCGACTTCTAGCCACAAGCCATAGGCTACTGTGCATATTTATTTTAATAATATGATTTTTTTGCAGTTTTGTAATTGCTATCTCCCATTCTATGCATTTATCGAACGAACGGTAAAAGAATACTAATTCCTGCGGTCAGGCGGCCTGTCGTAAGAGGCTACAAAGCAACGCACAGCCAGGTGGAAGGGCAGTTGTTCGCCTGGATGGCTACCACCCCTGGTTAGGAGTGTACCGCCATAACAACCTTGAGTTATGTTTCGGCATTAGTGGTTAGGTTCCAGTCCCATCTACGAGTACGGCAGCACACTGGTAATAACTAGTGTTGCAAATGTTTATAGGCGACGGTAACCACTTTCCCTCACACTTGGGCCGTTAGCCTGTCGTGCTTTACTTGAGCAATAAAAAAATAATAATATAGACGTTTCTTTTTATACATCATTCATGGTGAGTTGAGTATCGTGAAATGAGTGACACTTAAGTAGTTACACTGACCTACATAATGCGTATAAGGATCTTGGTACTAACCTGCCTAGTTCACGAAATCGCAGAAATTTCAGTTCGACTTGAGGCTGGATACATTTCATAAACAATTTTACCGTTATAAAACTGAATCCAGTCTAAACTCCCAAACCAGAGTGTTTGGGAGTTTAGACTGGATTCAGTTTTATCCATGGTATATCGCTCATATCACAAACGTAACTTGTTGAGGTCGGAAATATTTGTCGGTGTTTGCTATGCATATAGGCTCTTTGTAGCTGCGGGTTTGATTGCATAATTTTTAATTCGCAGACTTAAAAGTAATGCTAGTATGACAAATCTTCAATAAAGCACAAAAACTTTAAATGCGTTTACTTTAATAGATCAACGATTTTAAACAAAATCGTGAGAAATTGTATTGTGGGTTTTTAAAATTGTTTTCGTGTTTGTGAATTTCGAATGAAATTGAATGAATTCAAAAACTTAATATTTTCTTAAGTTTTTGCGACTAGTATACATAATAA
The DNA here is from genome assembly GCA_039645545.1 of Dendrolimus houi. Taxonomy (NCBI): domain Eukaryota; kingdom Metazoa; phylum Arthropoda; class Insecta; order Lepidoptera; family Lasiocampidae; genus Dendrolimus; species Dendrolimus houi. The sequence continues at coordinate 5,691,498 of CM077125.1, forward strand.
AACTACGGTTTAACGGTTTTAAGCGCGGTAATTTACGACGTTTAGGCCACTTTTCAGTAGCCGTGATCACGGAACACGAAGGTGTCAAGTGTCAATGAGGATTATTAAGTTTTATTTAACCTCCCGCCAACTTGTTCATTTTAATTATTTTAATGGTTATTATTTGTTCTATGGGAGCATAAGCTAATTTATAAGCGTCGTCTAATTTACACCCAACGTCGAAATAATAAAAATCAAATAAATTACCGCGCCTAAAACCGTTAAAACGTAGTTTTATTAGGAATTCAAAAACTTGCCGATTATCCATACATTATTCGAGGATTTGTCATTATTTCATTTCTGTGTATGCAGACCAGTGGAAGCGTGCTATCAGGCTGGTTGTGGACTAGTTCGAGTGGTTCTGATCACTATCAATGACTTTTGTTCACCCCTGATCACGTTCAATGACTGTTGCCCACTCCTGATCACTATTAATGACTTGGCACACTTGCCAACAATAACTTTGCAGTAAGAGAAATAATCGACTGAGGCTCTGAAAATGCATTTCGTTAAGGGTTGTAGTCTTTTGTGTGCGAGCTATGAATATGGGGCCTATTCATTCACTAAAGTTGAGCTATTCAACAATTTCAGATAGGAAAATGAAATAAATAAAAACCCTTATTATTACGCAATAATTTATTTCAATACGCTAATAATTCAATGATTTACTACCTATTACCAAGCTATTTAGAGTTGTAAGTAGTGAAGACAAAAACATCCCGTGTTCTTTTTATCAAATTAATTATTCTGATTTGTATCTCGCTGAAACGCCCTTGGCTTTACAAATTCCTTTTAATGAAAATACTCATTAATTCTTATTTACAGTGCTTTGATAGATTTAATTGATATGTATAAATATATAATTAAAAACGGAATAAAGCTATATTGGAATTACTTATTGGAATGGAGTTCTGACATTTTTTTATACATGTAAAATACGAAATATTTGTATGTTTAGTAAGTGAAGATTATTTTCTTTACATATATCTTTAGGAAAGAAGCGTAATAATGTTATGTAATGTATGTTATGTCTGTATGTAAAAGTTTTAGTAGTGGATCTAAACGTTATAATTGGATCTTTAGTTAATTTAATATAAGCTATTTGTCGATAAATTAACACCATAAACCGTTTTAACCTTAGGGTTGATCATTAAATAAATACATATCTACATGCCTCATTTACATTATGTCCAGTTAGTTCCACGACAGCAAGCATGAAAGTGGCTAGAGAAGTGGGCAGTGCAAGTGTGTAAATGCAAATTATTTGAATGTTTGATATTTGCGTTGCCTACTTCTCTCGTCACTGTCGTGCTTGATGCCGTGAAAGCGGGCATAATATAAAAAACGAAATAAGAGTAAATTTTAACGCTTTTAGCGCGGCGTTTTATTTGATTTTCATTTCAACGTTTTGGTCACTTTTAAAGTCATAAATTCTTATGGGAGGGAAAAGTGCTTCGTTACGTAACGCGTTACGGCGCCAGTCTGTCTGGCTTCCCTTCTGTCTCACGCATACGGCAGCTGTAGGCAGGCTCGTCCTATCTCACTCTAACTCACTCGCTATGTACATAAAATTTAAGTAATAACCTAAGCTTTTCTCAAATTAAAAAATTACAATATTAAATAGTTCAACTTAGATTAGTTTAAGTTGTCACTTCTGTTGGGCGTCCCGAGACGTACACGTTTTTTAGTAGCCATAATCCCGGAAGACAAAGAGTCTAACATATGATGATGGAATAATCACCGTGAAAAAAGAATACTTCTCAAAATATTTTACTTTAATATGTTGCCTTGCTGATTTATAATTTAATTTTAATATTCTGTTTAAATTAAATATTAGAATTTATTGAACAGCAACTTAAGACTCAATGTACAGGCCTGGTACAGTATGTATGGGCTTTACATAAAAAGCCCATACTCAAAACTGTTCGTGTCAACCGAATACAGCAGAGTTCGAATCATACAGCGAACACGTCGTACAGCACACACTATCATTTTAGCAAATAATATAGTTTTATAGCATTTATCAATCATTATCAATTATCCATTAGTTTCATAAGTTTATCATCTAGCATTTATTTAATATACATCATTATAGCCATCCGAGTGACTATCATTTATCACCACATTCCATCATCAACATTCTCTCATCGTCATCATTACCATTTATAGGGTGTCGCGCCGTAGCCCGTACATTCAATTTTTGGTCGGTTTGAAAGCAGAGGTTTTTATATGTGCGGAAGAGAGTCTAGTAGGATGTTTCTACCAATGCCACCAGTGGTGACGAGAGCTGCTTCGAGTAACTACAGCAGACCGGTCAAGGAGTTTTTCCCAGAGATCATTTTACTGCACATCTCAGTGGCAATCGCCGCTGTATCCATCTCTTTAGAGAAATAAGACATGTCCTTTCGTCTTTAATAGAATGGTGTCGTTGCGAATATAACAATATCTATGAATATTTAATTTTAGTCATTCATAAAGCATCTGCTCTTCTCTCTGATTCTGTCGACGTTGGCGGAAATCAGACCTTACGCTTACATGGCTTCTAGCTATTTTGACTAGTTTTTCACCGTGTTGAAACAGAATTATTATATTATTTATATACTGAGAGCATAATTGTCTCCAATAAGTTGTTAGAATTATTTATATGCCAATTTTAAAATGTAATATACAAACACCAGTTAATATACAATCAATATATTATTCATAAATGCGATTCCAATCATAGTCAATACTTGTATATTTATACATTTTGTCTATACGTAATAATAGGTATATATCAAAATGAATTGATTTGATTGGCACTAGCTATTGCTATCACATTAGAACCTTGCAAAGGATTTTGGAAAATTGTAACAAATTGATTTTCTTTAATTGCGTATTTATTTATATTCTACAACAAAACAGCGTTTACATGAAAGTTTAGATAATACTGAAAGATAATGTATTTCATATAAAAAGTGTACATTGTTATTTTTAGGCGTTGTATTTTACAGCGTAAAAATATTACAATGTAATATAACAAGCTTGAATTCGAAGGATTTTATCCTTCAAGAAAATTTAGGAATAGTTATTGTGAAATATATTCTTTACAATGGAGCATAACTCTTAAACTAGTCTTCGAAATATAGTTGTTATATGCAGTCAGCACAAACCAAAAACCCTAAAGCTATAAAGAATACAATACAAAGAGTAAAAATAAGAAGATAGTAAAAGCGTTTAAAGTACGCAGGGGCACAAGCAAATTCTATTTCATAACATTGGGTTAGAAATCCCAAAAAGCTTCAATTTCCATATCTATAGCAGACAGATTACATATATATCTGAAGGTCTACATATTTGGAATTTAACAATTGACATCACAATCCTGAACACTAACATACAATATACAGAAGCAATTAATCATTCTAATAAATTTCGTAGCTTAATTTAGCTATACAATTCCCGGTTATTTTCAGCAATATTAGTCGTAGGCATTATCAAAAATAGAAGGTTTAGAGTAATATACATCACAAAATATATTCATTGTTACAACGACATGCCCTTTTGTTTTCAATACCAAAGTATCTTTAATTATAATGAATTGCCAATTGCAGTGTGGTCGAGAACTGAAGAGCGTTTTGTAAAACAAACATATCTCTCTTACACTGGCATGAGTACTTCGGTTTGATGCTCGCTCGTTGGTGCTGTTCAAGTAAAACAGCAATGCTTTGCGAATAAAATATATGTAGATTAGTTCATTACTGATTAATTTGAGTTGAATGTATGAATTTGAACGTATTGGATCTCATGCAAATCAGTGTACTTAGAAAAAGTCTACTTGATTCTATTTTGTAACTTCAGTTAGGGATTCCATACCTTCCGGGATTTTGACGTACAGAGTATAAGATTTGATAACCTACAAACCACAGAAGAAGATAAATCTGAATTGCAACACGGCATTGAAAACAAAAGTCAAAGTAGGCCTGACACCGTTCGACACTGGACCATAGAAGAAGAGGTATTCAGAATTCACTCATAGATACATAAGCTATAAATAATTTTAATTTCACAACGTTACGTAAGGAATATAATGTTATAAGATGTAATCAAAGTGATACATACATACATACAAATCATACAGAACTGGATCAATATAAAGTGACAACAGATAAAAATAAGTAGATATTGCGATCACACCAAATATATTACGCTCGTCGTTATTCCGGTTAAGAAAGAAAACGTAAATAAACATGTAACAAATAATAGGGTAGCAGACAGTCAAATCAATTGAGACATTTTTATCATCTTACAAAACGTCGCAGCCTCATAGATTTTGTACGAGTATACCTACTTATGACGTAATAAGTCGTATTAACAAGTGTTTGAAAAGTAATTAGAACTAAGTTACCATGATATTTTAAAAGTAAAATATGTTATTGTAACACCTAGTTATTTATATGTAATTCTAGAATTTATACGTCATGACATGTGTCCGCATCCCTATTAACATTTTTTACAGTTTATTACCATCCTTACGAAATCATTGTAGTTATATATTTATATTAAAGAATAAGATGTTCTATGTTTTGGTGATCTTAATGAGTGATATTAGTGAACCTTGTGTTATTTATATTGACCTAAATTCTGCAATGATTATTATAATATAATATAATAGATGAAGCCAATAAATGAAGCGATGCAAAAAATAAGCCACACTGTACATAGTACGTTACTAACAACATATCTTACTATATAATTAGCAGCATAGCTCTCAAAACACTTAAATTCAGTCGATAAAATCTTAATCTCTTATAATATGATGAAGATGTTAATGTAAATGTGTACAACGATGTTCGTAAAATGCGCAAAAGAAACAGTAGCTGCGCAACAATCAACTTAATTTCAAATTTATAGAAAACTTAAATGAATTTTATGACCTTACTCCCACCAAAAACGTATGGGTACGTTTTTGCTGGGACAATCCTTTTTAGTATGGTATTAAATTTATATAAAATTCATACCAAGAAGATGCTGCTCAGACTATCTTTTTTGCACTTTTTAAATCTTCGCTCATTACAATCTATATTACAGCATGCTGTGACATCATTATAGCTACTGACACAATAATACATAATATATGTAATAAAATATCGTTTATTTTAACAAGGTAACCAGATAGACTTTGTAAACAGCTAAACAATTAAAAATATTTAAGAGTAAATATGTAATTAGATAAAGCTTTCTTAACAAAGTCAGTGACTGTAAATATAGGCATAGAGATGAAAAATGTTTCAAACATTATTTTGTACAAAGATTTCATTATAATTCATGTCTTAAAACAACTACCTTAAAACACTTTGAAAATATTCTATCGGATAAATAATTACCAATACCCTTAAACTAACTATATGATTTTCAAACAGAAAGGAAAATTTTAAATCTTCAAAGTGTTCCAAGTAGTAAAAAAACTAATAACAATCTACTAAAATATACTTTTAAATCTAAAGCAGAAGAAATAAATTATGTTAAAAATGTTAATGATTCTAGTATTAAGTTATAAGTTATAAATGATCCAATTATTCTACATCTAAGATTACCTATTATAAAAATGAATACACCTATAAATAATATTATTATTCTTAACAATGGACGAACACATATCATTCGAGCGAATGCAGTCTACTTACACAATAATAATTAAGTCATAGCTTTAGTGTCAACGAATCGACGTAAATGCAAACTCCTATGACACATTAAGTGCACTTCCCACATTATTATAGCAATCGCATCAAATACCAGTAAATATGATTTCTAAAACAATTGCACTTTAAAATCTTTGGACATTACAACTTTCTTATTAATAATAAAGAAATTCGTTCTGTAAGGCAGTGCACGAAATGCGTATATTCAAAATCAAATCTTAGATTTACACACGCAAACAGTTGGTGGGGGGCTAAGACAATAATATTATAATATATTCAACTATATAGAAATATTAAACTGTAATAATGTTGTTTTTATCAAAATGTATTACTAGAAATTGATGACTTTTTTTATCTCTTTTTCGTTACATATTCTATATAAATAAATACAAAAAGATCTACTTAAAGCAATATTGATTCAACACAATTGGCATCATCGATCAAAAGTATTTTACAAATCACAGAAAAACAATCAGAGAGTGAAAAAAATACGTTTAGTAATACATTTTGAAAAACTCATTAGATTAAATCCCATGAGATCACAAAATTGCTTTTCCATTGTCTATTTATTTATTAAATCACATTTTGATAGGCTTTTCTAGATAATATCTATCGCGATTACTTATAGCTTGTATAAAATCTTCACTTTTCACCATTGTTAAACTTCACTTGTCCACACACTTAGTTCTATAGCAATGTCTTCATTCTCCACTAACACTAATTAGATTTGGCTACTCAGGATCAATACTCAAATAATACTCGTATATATAGGCCACGTAACAGGTACATTAACACGAAAAATAGACAAGTTTTGAAAAGGTCAAATACCGGTGCATTTTAAGATACACAAACGTATGTATGTGAAATGATTTTTAAGGTTAAAGAAAGATCTGCTTTAATAGATGTTGTTTTGCAAGCCCACATTAAAATTCTAGAAACGATTCGAAGTGAATTTAAAATTTAATGCAGTCAAATTTATAAACTATCTATGTATTTTTATATTATATTGAAGATCTATTGCATTCCTGTATATTATGTGGTGCTCCAGTAACTTCAGTCCTAACAAAAATCATAACGCCATACAAATGTCCCTCGAACATTTTTTTAAAGCAATTTATATTACTTTTTACATGTGTTACTTAAATATTTTGTTATGTTGTGAAAAAAAAGAACTGCCTCTTTTTAGTAATTACAAATTTTTACCTAATATACGTAATATACGGATATTCAAAAAGTTATCGCAGTATATTTATTATTAAAAGGTATACATACAACCGAAACAACACATACATCCATGTAATATTGTATCTTATAATGCACTTAGTTTCTAACATCCACAGTAACACATACGAGTACATCTCACTCATGTCTGGATGCATTTCGTCGTGCAAAGAAGATCTTTCACTGAATATGTTTATATAATCAATATTTCCAACAAGCATCTTCTTCAACAACATTTAATTAAACTATGTCTTTGACATTTGATCGGTCAGCTTTGAATTTTAAAGCAGAATTTTATTCTGTACAAACATTCCCTTTTTGGTCTAGTTTATTTTTATATTTTATTATTTTAATTATTACAAAAAGGCCTAAATATCATATATCCTTGCCAAAATCTCATAAAACTCCTCGTATACCCCGAATAACCACACTAATCCTCAAATGTATAGGCACGTGAGGAATGCCATACCTAATATTATATAGGTATTCGCCGATCTGAAGATACCTCGATTCCAGTCGCAGTCTAAATCCTTTGATAAGACCTGAAACAAAAACACTGAATGTAAAAACATCATGTTTAATTAAATTATATAATTTTAGAGCTTAAAAGATTTTTACAGGTCATGCTGATTCATAGATGATCATGAATCACCCGCAACTGAATCTAACTACATGGATACGAAGAGTAGACAAGGCTTCAATAAGTCTCGTAGAATGTATTTATTGTTACAATTACCCAATGTAGGACGCGAATGAAAACATTCACGTACAAATATCGCCAATTCAAAATGTACAAATATGGTAAGTATACCGTCCGTTCCTGAAATTGTGGGAGTCAAGGTCATCAGTAGGACGTTTAAGGGTTAATAATTACATCAAAAATTGCTGATGGGTAAAGAAGAACTCTAAAAATGAGACTTACATCACTTAGGGAACGATTGTCGTATGATGGACAAGTTGCAAATCTGATATCGTCTCTTGTAGCGATACAATCGTAAGGACCATCACACAGATATTGCCTCCTCTTACGATCCCAAGCTTCAATCCACCTGAAAATAATATCGATGACAGTATAAAAAATAACTCATGTGGTCTGTGAAGAGATAATACGAAAATTGTATTTTAAACTTTGACATTAATCGCAATAGCTAGGTTATATGGTTCACTGTTAACTGTTTAGACGATAATACGTTATAAATAAAATCTATATATAGTAAATAAGCACTTTTGAATATAGAACATGAAGATCACTTAAGGTGTATCTTGACTATCAGGAGCTGTCAGTTCCGGGGGTACCATTTCAGAGGGTGTTATAACTCCGGCGGAAATGGTTGAGCGTGAATATAGAGCCCCGCAAGAGAGGGCACCCAGAAGTAGTAGTGAAAGATATTATAAGTAGAGGGAAGACTAACAATATGAGAGAAATTGAAACAACGGAGCCAGGCGTCATAATGGAACAGCCTGCAGCTCAGCCAGTGAGTAAGCACACCGCTATCGGAAACCTATAGTACGGTTTCAAATTAATTAGGATATTTATGTATGTTCTGTTATTTTATGTATTTTTAAAATTAATTAAGTTTTATTTCTTCAGGTAAAAGTATAAATTTAGAGGCGAGGTGCTATATATATGTAAATATGTAAAAGTAGGTAGATACAAAAATTATGTCAAAGTACATTCTCGAAATAGACAGTATCACGAACAGTTGCTGTTTTATTTAAAGGCCTAAAATAAACGAAAGTAATATCTCCCAGTTTACTTTAAAATTATTAACAACATTTCTTTGAACACAAGAATCTGAAGTGATTACCCGAAGAAGTATTTAAGTTACTTACCCAATCCCACAATCGCAAATTAATGGATTTCCAGCTACATATATATCTTGAAGGAAAACAGCATTGGGCACACCAGGCCATCCTTTTTGACTAGGGTTTGGTACCCTAATTATGTAATTATTTCTAACATCCAAAGTTAAGTTCCTCATTCGGCCTGGTTTCCAAAATACTTCGCTTGCTATTTCTTCTACGCTTGTATTGTATATTGTGAGACAAAGAACCCTTGAATAAACTCCCTAAAATGAAAATAATTTTGTATAGCAACTTTCACGTGTATTATTTTAGTAGCATGTGAACAGTTTCTTAATAATATCCACTAGTTTAAGAATATTGAAATTGAAGAGAAAGCCGATTTAAAGTGAATCGTTTCACGCTACATAAAGGGTCCTTGGGTGATGGATTTGGAACTGGTCGGTAGTAGCCTAGTGACACTTTCGAATAAGTCCTATCGTCTCGCTGACCAACAGCGAGTGTGATTCTTCAGCATTTTAAGAGTTCTGTAACGGCTTAACACACTGCTCGTAAAATAACTTTGTTACAAAACCAAACAGTGAAATAATAAGAAATAGATTTACTGTGATGAAAAAGCTACTCACGCTCAACAAATATTGCGAAATGTATTTCAGAGCTCTTCCAGTGATCGTGATATTATTCAATTTTGACGGTAACGCTCCATACATCTCTTTTCCAAATTCCACACCAGTATCATCGACTTCAATATGAAGGTTTTCTAAAGCTGCGTTGTATGTTAACATCCTTGGGATGTTGAAATCTCGTGCGTTTGAATAGGATGTTAATTTTAAAGTACGTAAACCGTACAATTTGGCAAATGCTCCGTGCTATATAATAAAATTAAAAACAAAATCATTTTAGATACAGAAAATATTGATTACTTGTCTCAAGAGATAATACGACCAAAGTAGCTAGTACTTTGATAGTATTATCTCTTCACCTTACTCATGTTTATGGATGTTAACCTAAAGTCAGTACTCCACTTATAGTCTCTAGCGACTTCATTTTATTACATTATTAGACTTAAATTAATGTTATTTATAATAAAATTAGCAACTTATCATAGATAATAAAAAAACAAATGGTTATTTATGTACATAACATAATAGTCAAAACTCACTTCGAAAATTCTCAACCGAAGACGTGTTACGTCCAAATATTCCAACCGTGGCGATATACCGAACAAACTGGTATTCATTAAAGCCGATATTGGATTTCCAGACAAGGACAACCATCTTAATTCATTCAAAGTATGTGTAGCCTGCAATAATACATATTTAGTCACGATTAGTTAAGAATTTATTTTAAGTTCGGTTGACTAAATCAGATCACTTTTAGCGATAAAGCCGCCTATTGTTTTGCCAAGAAGTATTGTAAATATGCATTTTTTTTAGTAATTGTTCATTGTGTTCACCAAAAAATCTGTTATATATATTAATCAAAGCATCACTGGAATGATTAAACTTATTTTTATATTTATATATAAAATTAGTAGAGTTTTCGTCCAAAGCGTGAATATTGGAAATATTGTAAGACATAAAACTGAATCTATCATTATTAAAATGATTGTTAACTGAAGTAGAGATTGGTTTTTTATTTTTATTGCATGCGTTCAGCAGACAGGCAGACGGTCCACTTGATGGAAAGCGATTACCATCGCCTATGGACATTTGCAACACCAAAGGTACTACAAATGAACTGCTGCTCTCTTAAAGGAGACTGGAACCTGGTCACTAATGCCGGAATACAAATCAACGTGGTTATGGCTGCGTACTCTAGACCAGGGGTGATAGCCATCCAGTCGGATAAATACCCTACCACCTCGTAGATTGGAATAATATTTTATTATATAACAAGATTAATTAAGCTTTACTTACTACAGGAACAGTTGTCAAGTCATTATAAGAAAGATCCAAAGACCTTAATCGAGTCAAATTAGCTGTTGTGTCTGGTGGTATCGATGGCAAATTGTTGTATGATAAATCAAGACTTTTTAATTTACCGAGTGGCATAGATGGTATCTAGGAACAAGACATAAAAATGATTAATTATTAAATAATAATACAATAATAGAAAGATATTGTATTATGTATGTGTTTGTACTTGATTAATTAAGTATCTATTGAAATAAATTGTATATATATATATATATATATATATATATATATATATATATATATATATATATATATATATATATATATATATATATATATAAACGGTGTAAATATGTAACCTTCCTAAGGTTCCATATTTGCACCGTTTGAGAGCTTCAGCTTTTATATCAGCCTTGCCAGCCTCTAACTCAGACATTGAAAGATGCAACGGCGCCAGACACATGTCGTGTCCCAAACAAGCGACCGTCCCATCTTTCAAGGAATAAGTGACATACCATCCGCCTCTTGCTATCGTCGCGTGCCAAGTCATCGTCAGCCATTCGCAGTCTGCTGCTGGACGTAGGCCTCCCCAAGACGGCGCCACTCATTCGTACCAAGTCATTTCGTTCTAATACGACCGGTATGGTGTCGCTAACAAGAGCCCGGCAGATGATGTCATTGAGGCTGGCATGGCGAGATATTCGGCTAAGACTATGTATGTGTGATAATCCGTGGTGTCCATACGGGTCCACCATACCTCCACACTGGCAACGATGGGGTATGCAATATGGAGCCCCCAAGCGAAGGCTCGCAGCTATCCGAAAAGTAGAATTATCTAAAATTGAACCGGTATTGAAGCATGGGTGTGCTTACAACCACAGTCCAGACTCTCAATTAGCAACGGCTAAAAGACGAGCGCGCTCTGCCGAACTAGAACACGTTTGTAAGAAACTTTCCCATATTAGTTCGCAAAGCGGCTCATCCCAAGCTCGTTGGGAAGTCGCAACAGTGGGCAGCATAGATTTAGGGCAGGCCATTGACCAGGATTATTTGGCATCAGTCAAATATGAAATTTCAAAATCTAAATTGGTTTTTCTATATTTTTAACACCAAATCTTGTACTGTAAACCGGTGATAAAAAAGCCGTTAGAGCAACACTGGAAATTTTGCGGACGCCTAGGCCACCTAGCCTTAATCGGTCGTGAGCATTGCGACCACGTTCAATCGTACATGTCCAAATTTAAGATGCATATGAGGGTATCCCTCACGATGCTATCCAGGATATTTAAAAAAGAGGTGTCGTTAAACAGTTGGCAGCATCGGTACGTATACGTAAATTTAGGCACAAAAAGGCAGTATCAGATGATAGTGAACGCCATATGGGTATTAATTTTGAATAAACGATCCAAACTATTACGAAGATTTTGAATATTTTCTGCAACGAAGCTGAGTAGGGCCTCGTCCAAGATTGGGGCGAAGTGAAGACATATTAGCCAACTTAATTTTGGAAGCTATTGATTGTATTTTTGACAATATTTCTGTTTTGTGATCTGTTTCATTTATAAAACATTTGCATTTATCAAAGTTAATTTCCAGGCCTATACTCTAAAGGTCTGCTGTTAAATTAATTAAATCTTCTAAAACTGTATTTAATTCGCCTCCCAGACTGCCATCATCCAGATACCAAGGGTTGAATTTGGATTTCAAACGGGTAATGATTAAATGGATGGCTAAATTAAACTATAAAGTTTCATAATTTATAGTTAGTACATCTTTATACAAATTGGCCATAAAAATACCTAAGGTTTTCTAACAGGTTGCAAACGTAGTCACTAAAGCAATATGCGCGTATCTCAAGTACTAAGTTAGTACGATATGTAAATGTTATGATAAATAAGTAAACTTACCGAAGGCAAACTGACATTTCTGAGGCCTAAATGCGATAACCTTTTTTCAAGACCTTTGAATATAGCACTTCCACGATCTCCAACGTTGAAAGGCTGATTATTGCTAAGGTCTAACCATCTAAGTTTAGGCAAAGCTGTGAACGAACCACCTTCGATTCTGACTAGATGATTTCGAGAAAGGTCTAACCAAGTTAGAGACTGAAACCGAAGAACATAGATATTTATTAGAATCGGAATATAGACACAAATTCAAATATGATGATCGGTGTTTTAGATGATAGAATAACCTTTAAAATTAATTTAAAGTACATTATGAGTATATAGTTTTCCTCATTAACAAAATTAAACTAAAAATAAATAAAATGGATGTATTTAATTCTCACGTGTCTTCTGCAGAAAATGAAAAAAATATAGTATTCATAAAAACAAAATTTTAAAATTATTTTTACTACAGTACTCGTGCAAAAGAGGGACGAAGGAAGTGCACATCTATAGCTACGAACTAATAACATGCAACATTGGTTGATGAATATAAAAATTGTACAAAACTTTGACTATATGCAAGAAGTATTAGAATTGCATACAACCAGTGACTAGAGATCCAGTTTGTATTTCGTAGGTACAGTGAATAAGTCATCTTAATCGGCAATGATGTATTCTATAATGTTTCCAACCTGTATAAAATTTATAATTGGTAATATTGTTTGTACATTATTTTTAAATTATAGTTTGATATCATATTACATTATATGTGGAAGATATAAAAAATCATCTACTAACAGAGCTGATAAAGTAACAATAATTTCATCAACTAATGCATGTAGAAAGTGAGATAATGTGTTATATAAGTGAACTTTCTTAACACTACCTTGTACAGAATATTTTGCGGGTATTGCTTTTTATGGTGGTACACTTTGTTGTGATCTCGTCTAGCGGTGTGGTACATATACTCGTCGCTGTAGTCTTGGTCCTCGAGCCAGGACTCTCCTGTTTGCTCATGATTCTGAAGGACAAAGGACATGCGCCCACAACACACGTTAGCGATACTATGCACGCACATACTGGCACTAACTACAATACGCAGGGCACAAGTTTGTTAGATAATGCTTGGAGTCATTAGGATGAATGAGTCGTACTTTTAATTCTACCAATTATTATTTATATTCTAGCTTTGGATTTTAATATATCTACCGGTATCAAAAAAGCATAATGATATATTTATTATATTACAATACGAAATCAAAAAATAATAATTGTGCCTTGTATAATTATCAAAAGTTGACTATCAAAGTTTGCGAGACAAATTACACGTTTCAAAAATGTTTTTATTGAATTATTTGTAATAAATTCTCATAACAATTTTGTGGCAAGTTTCCAAGAGATGGTTTCAGGTTATGTTCAGTACTTTTTATACAACAAACCTAATAAATAATGTGCTAGATTTTGATATAATAAAAACGTACTTTTCATAGTACATAGTATTTTAGAAATGAAAAAGGACGATTCATTCTTTCTTTCTTTTCATTGTATATCAATAGAATTTTAAGTAAGGAGTACTAAATAGAAGCTCGCATTTGTTAATTGAAATACTAACCTATATACATTAATAAAGATCCCCGTTATAGCCTGTAATCGTTCCAGTTAGTCTTGTAATGCTTTATATTAAAATCGTGAACATAAGGTACTTACTCTGTATCTTTGAATAAAATCAGCTAACGATATCGCCGGAATTGTGTTGCCGCTTAGATCTAACTCGACCAAATTAGCTACTGCAAGTTGCGACAAACAGGTCGTTGGAACTCTTGATAGTGAGTTGTCTGATAAATCCAACCTAGTAGAAATATCATATAGAAATTTTAAAGGCAATTTTTAAACGTCAGATTGCTTGATTCTAGCCTCCCATTTTAGAATGATCGTTATATCTGCCACACTTAAACTAGTTAACAAATGCAAACCATGGCTTAGTATAATAATATACTGTTATGAAATTACGTTGTTCCATTATTAGGTATTTATCTGGACGAACCATCACCTGATCTTATTACGCTTGATGATATCCATTGCCACTTTAAAACAAAAATATTCCAAGAGAGGCCTGGCGTTATTATCGGGAAGCATCTCACATAATGAATTGTCTCAGATTTTTTTGCGGTCTTTAAGTCGCTCCTAATTCTAGTAAATATACCGCATTCAAAAACCAGATATTGGATCATCTCATTTGCTGCTGACGCGCAGGCCGGGTCATTCTTACATTTAAACTTATATAAATAGGCTGCGAAACCACTGTGCCCCGTCAAGATTTGAATTGGTGTTAAATCCATTTTCTTTAAGATGCTGTAGGCTGTAGTAATTGTTGGGAGAAAGAACTTGCGGTGGTTCTAGCTCATATAAGCATAACACTCTATTTTTTATTTCGCATTTGGAAAATAGAAAAATCTAGTGCCAAGATTGTGTATAAAATAAGTTTTATAGTTTACCTTTCTAACAAAGACGATGGGATCAAATTCTCAGCCAAGTTCCTGATATTATTATGCGACAAATCCACCGAAGTGAGAGACAGCATTTCGTGAAAGATTTGAACTGGGAGCTCTATTATATGATTGTGAGAAAGATTTATTATCTAAAAAAAATGACAAATATAAGATTAAAGTACAAATAAAATATTTTATTTCCATATACAGGTTCTATATATATATATACATACAAATAGACAGATAGACCGATATACACACCTGTAATTTTTTAACTTTTTTAAAACAATCATACTCCATAGAGTAAATTTGATTGTGAGATAGATCTAAGTACTCCAGCATAGTCATAGACCCAAAAACTTCTCGAGTTATGTTTCTTATTCTGTTGTGTGATAAATCTAGTTCTGAAAGTGTTAAATCTGCGTGTCTGGAAAAATAATTAGAAAGATATAAATTAAAAAATTTGTATGGGTGAAGTCCTATATTAATATAACCTGGCAATTGATTACAGCTTCAAAGTATATAATTTAGGTGTAGTTTAATAATATAAATGTATGATGTTGCGCCTCGCCAATCTTGTACGGCATTTTTTTGACCCATGCAGGGACTGGTGAGTCACCGTCTGCGCATTTTTCCATGTTCCCCGAATATTGCGACGGGCAGACGCCATAGTCCCCATAGTCCCAGATTCCTAGTTCTAATAGCAGTTTATTCTAATAGCCCGGTATTTCTTGTTCTCTTTTTCTACAATAGTCCTACACTGACCGGGGCTTGTCCTTGGGTGCATTTTTATATGGTGTTGACAAGGATAATCGCCGGTCAGTGTCACGCCACATTTACATTAAATTTGTTAAGGAGCCTCTACGTGTTGGCCTTCCCATGGTCCCACCGAAGTCCTCCAAAAGTCCGGGTTATTTTTATGGCCCGTGATCTTGAGAGACATAAACGTATGGCGCAGTTATTATTTTACAAGTAGATAAAACTAAATACAAACTCACCGAAAGTAGTAAGGAGCGATGTACGTTATGTTATTGTGGGAGAAATCCAACACGCAAATGTTCACAGAAACTGTGCTCAGGCCTGGAATAATAAAAAGCTAAGACTAAGTATAACTCTATCAAATTAATTTGACAACAGAGGTGACGAAACACTGTATACAAATAAAACTTTAGCATCGTACTACAGTTAAAATTAGTAATGGAAGAATTCACCTTGAGTCATCGTAAAAGCATCATTTGTGATAACTAACGCTGTGCGAAAAAAATAGTCATTATTAAAATGAGATAAAAAGTACGTAAAATATAAATTAAAAATACAAAGCAATCACCTTGCGCCATAGGTATGTCATTGTTAGATATAGATACATTTCCTGTATGAACAAAAAGAAGAATAGAAATAAATTCTATTAAAACGAAAAGATAAACAGAAAATTATAATAAATTAAAAAAAATCACCTTCAATAGAAGAATTAGTATTGTTAGTAACAGCAATAGAGCCTGTGCAAATAAAATGCATAATAATATTAAGTAAGAGAAATACAAGAACATAAAAGTGCTCTAAGCTCTAATAGAAAATAAAGATGAACATGAGTTTTCAACAAATTCTACTAAATCTGAAATACTAATTGTAATTTTAGAGGGTTAATTCAATGGTATTCATGATTCGTTTACTACATACAATGACTAAAAATTATTTATTTCACTTTTCTTGTACATAAATATTATGCCATTACATTAGCACAATAGCAAAAAGCGAACGTGACGGTAACACATTTGTGCATGAGTGAAAAAGACAGATATTGTTGAATTTCTTTGCGTCAAATTCTGAACCTAAGTATGAATATAAAAGTAAGTTGGTTTGGATGTTTCACTCTTTTTTATGACATCAAAGCCTAGTGCGTTTGCTGATTTTTATGAAAGTTGATATAAATGTATGTACCCTCGATAATAAAAATAAACTTAGGATAGATTATATCCCGAAAAATGAAATCTGTTATACGGAAAGGGATTTGTAGTTAACAGTAGTGATGTCTTGTGAAAAGTCCATCTAGTCTGTTAATTAGATAAAGTTGTCTAAAAAATGTTAAATTGTAAAAACGGTATAGTTCTTGAAATCCATGAAGGCAAGCGGGCTATACTTGTGGTTGAACGTGTATATACATATTGCGATAGTGTGTGTGTCTGACGGAACGATCAGTTTGAAGCGTGCAATTCATACCAGACCCGCAAATAAAACCCACTTTTGGTCTCATGAATACAGATACGTGTTTACCAGAAGTCAAGCATGCTCGCCTTCATGAATGGCAAAAACTATACTACTAATATATCATGCATTAAAACAATTATTATAAGCATTGTAAAATGTTACTCTGCGCTTTCGGTGGTGGGTAGTAGTTTGAGACGAAAAAACTCGGTGCGTTTGAATCTGTTAAGACTGTGATTCTGTTATAAGATGCGTTCACTTTCAAAGCTGTTGCTGATCCAACTTGGTCAAATATAGAGAATTTGAATGTATCCAACTGATTGAAAGATATATCCAGCCTGTAATTAAAGTGAAATATTAAAATCTTAGGTATATCAAATTTCGTTGTTTTATATACTATTCTCTACTTTGATTTTTCAGGTGCGGCGGACCCAGACCATAATATCTATATAACGGAAAATTCGTTTACCAATTTTACGATGTCAAGAATTGAAATTTTAAAGCTTTGCGGAGCTTTGCCTTCCAGTGAGCTAGCTATGACTTAGCTCATTACAATGCACTATTCCATCTAAAAACAATAAAAAAAGAAAGATTATTTTATTAAACTTACTCTTTAAGCGCTGGAATATTCTGGAAGGCCTCTTCGTAAATTTCTGTGATTCTATTCCCCCTTAATTTAATCAGTTTTAAATTATCAAGGCTTGTAAACGCCCTTCGCTGTATAATTTCTATTAGATTATCCTCTATCAGCACTTCTTGCAGTTCCTTTAATTCTACGAAAGTGTGTTGTACAATTTGTTTCATTTTATTGAGTGATAAACATATGCTTTTTAATTGATCATGTATGTCACCCTGAAATTATAAATTAGAGTTTTTTTTGTTAGACTATATTTAATATTGTCATAACTATATCACTTCGAAATCACATAACACTATCTTCACTTATGACATACTTGGGTAGTGGATTCAAAAAGATTTTCCTCCTGAGAACTTTGATCAAAAAACATGAGAATTTAAATTTACTCATCTATTTATCAGAAGAAATGGTTGTTGTCCTCACCACGTACACCAAAATGAAATTTACTGAATTCATCGCAATATCTTTGTTTCTTGATTAACACTATATATTATTTAATTGTAATAGCATGCCTATTAGGCCAGAAAAATTGAATAAGCGATTCATGTAGTCATTTCATCAAAAAAAAGAAACACGGGATTGTCTTAATTACTGAGCCATTCCAAACCTACTTTCTTGTTTAATTTAAGATAACCTAACTTATTTATGTAAAAAAATGTCATACAAAGTATCTATTATAGTTAACCGTATATTTGTTATACACTTATTTGATATTTTTATTACTTTAATTTTGACATTAATAATTAATTTAATACTAAACACACCTGCAAAGTCCCTTTTGAAAAATGATCAATATCATTATCTTCCAAATTTAGACTTTTAAGCTTGTATAAAAAGTGAAACGATGTATCCGGTACGTTTTTCAACTTATTATTGCTGAGGTCCAAATATTGCAGTTCAATCACCGCTTTCAAGGGATCAAACGGCAATATCTTTACTGAGTCCGCTAAACCATTTGCCATTTTCAAGCTCGTGAGACTGTGAAGCTGAAATTACGAAATTTGCTAACAATTATAAGATACTATACATTATTATATTACACAAACATACCTACATACCGAGCAATGTCGGAGAAATATTGTTCATGTTGCCATTTTTTTTTGCCCCAGCAGGCAAACAGGCGGATTGCGGTTACCGTCGTCTATGGACGTTTGCACCATCAGGGGTGTTGCCAACGCGTTGCCGGCCTCTAAGAAATTTTATAACGCCCTTCTTAAACGACCCTATATCGTAGCGCAGAGGGAAAACCTCGGCAGGAAGTTGCCTACAGATCATTGTTGTACGCAGAACAAACGTTCTAGAAAACCCTTGTGTAGTTAGTTGCGCGTGGGAGCTCCAGGAAATAGGGGTTAACATGAACGTGATGACATGTTTGAGTGAATTGCGAGGGTGGCACCAAAAACATGCAGCACCACCTCTTTGGATATATTCGTCTCTTCCACGGAAATTTGTCAGAATTAAAGTTCTCTGTCGACTCGGGAATGAAGCTCGCTCTGTGTCGAGTTTTATTTAAATCCATTTAGTAATTTTCTCGTGATGCTTCAATAGATAGCGAGAGAAAAAATCTAAAAATTGTATTTATTATTTATATCATGTCCCGGCCAGGAGTGGAATCCATGAAATTATTATAACTTTTAGTTCTTTTCTTTGAAAAGGATTTATAGATATAATTACCTCCGCAAAAGCAAACGAATCAATAAATTCGATATTATTCTCCGATAGGTCCAAAGTCTTAATAGACCTGACATGCTGAAAAGCACTGCTTTCAATCCTATTTATGTTGCTTCCAAATATTTTAAGTTCTTCCAATTCTAAGCCAAAATCGATGAAATCTTCCGCTTTTATGCTTTCCCTTAAAAGTTTTCCCAGAGAGAGGGATCTAAGTGAACGCATTCTGAAAAAAATATTGCCGTATTACATATTTGAACTAAATTGTTTCAATTTGATTCAAAGATGAAGATCTAAAATAATACGATGACATTCAATGGCTTTTTTGACTGACTGACTGAATTTTATGAACACATGCATGACTTTGGTTGCTTCATCTCAATTAAAAGACAAATTTTAAGAGTGCAATGACATAAATAGTTAATTTTGAATTAATAAATAAATTTAAATTTGGTATTAGTTTGTGTTCTTCCAGGCAAATATTATTTTCGACAAACCGGTAGCCGCGAGTTATCGGGTCGGAACTAGAGTAATACATACGATGATGAGAATACTTTGATTATTTCTTGTTTAAGAATATTTTACCGGACCAGGATGGACCAAGACCGGAGCGAGATTGTACCGTGAAGTTTTATTTTTTATTGCACGAGTTCAGGCAGACGGCCCACTGGTGGAAAGCATGAAAGTAATTTAAAATAACAAATACAATTATTACCTTCTAATATCTTGTATACTCATTTCTATTGAATTGGCACCACTGATGTCCAGAGAAAATAACTTGTATTGAAAGTTATTGAACGATGGCTGCTGAAATTCTGATGGTGTGTTTGTTGTTAACAGATTTATGTCCACCTGAAAATTTACAAAATTATTGTATATTATTATTATTAACTACTTAAATACAGAATAATAATAATTTCACTAATTCAATATTATTTTAATTTCTCGTGGTCTGTATATATATACATTATATAATTAATATAATATCTAATAATTACATGAACTTATGAGTATATAGTCCCTGCTAAACATTATGGCATAAAGTAATTCTTACGCAGATTTCTGTCGGTAATCTGAAGGTGCAAGCGTGTTGGGAGCAGACGATATACATATTATAAGGAAATGAAACTAATTTCTCAAGTTTCGGCAAGTGTCAACTTCGCTTCGATTAAATCTATCTATTCTATAATAAACCTGTAAATGATTCTAGTTTGTACAAAGCGTTTAAAATTGTGAAAAATATCAGGGGCTCAATTCGGACCAGCAAATTCCGAAAATACAATTTTAGAATTTTTGTTTGTTTGTCAGTTAGAGCATCACGTGAAAACTATTCAACGGATTTAAATAAAACCCGACACAGAGCTAGCTTATATCCCGGAGCGTAACTTTTATCTCTATAAATGACTTTGTTCCCGTGGGATAGACGAAAATGGTGAAAAAGATGGCGCTGCAATTGCGTGTTTTCAATTCACTAACAAATACCTACATTGTCATAAACAACATGTCATTCATTATATTACTGCAAATCAGGTTAGCTTCGAATTGCCTGTATGTTTTGCTGGGCAGTTGTGTAGACTACATATGGTTTAGTTTCTTTGTTATTATAGCAAATTAAACAAGAAATAGTAAATGAAGTGTTTATGTAAGTAACATAGAGCTACTATCTAGGGGTTTCCATGCGGCGCAGCCGCAGGGAAAACACGAATAAGTAATAACCAAGAATAAAATTGAAAATCAAAATGAACCAATTAGAGAATAAATCCACAGAGAAAAAATAACGACATAAGAATATCTGACACTATTTGTTGAGACGTGACATCTAAAGTTATTTTGGGAACACGAGTATAGCCGTAATTAAAAGAACAAAACTTAACTTCCTACTTTAACCAACATTTTTAGTATAACCAGCACTGATTGATACGTACTTATACATTATCTTTTTGCGTACCTATCAAAACTTAATGCAGGCCCTAAAAAAAAATGCACGTAGTTAAAATAACTACCGAAGAAAGCAGGTTTCATTTGCATCGTCATCGTCGTTAGAAATAAAATTGTATTCATATTTCTTACCTTATTCTCCCTTAAATTTAGGAATCTCAACGAATCCAACTTGTTGAGCATAAACTTCGATATCATAGTTAAATTATTTTCTGACAAGTCGAGGTTTTGTAGCGTGTTTTCGAGGCCAGCAAACGATGCTGGTGATATTTCGGTAATACCACAATCCTTAAGCGATAATGATCTGATCTTTGCGTTGCGGAATGCATCTTCCTGGAATTATCAATTTTGATATTACAACGACAATACATTGACAATTAAGCACTAAAGAAAATCATCATCCTATTAACAAATCACGGTTATATTCGGAGCTTGTTTAATTATTACACTGGCTTCGGAATCCGAAGTCTATTTTCCTACATTTGCTTCTTCCTTTCGCGTGATCTTCATCTCTTACTACTATTGGCATACATATCAACCCTCATGATCGAGAGGATTCATATACGGCGAGGGGTAAACTCAAGAAATTTAGGGGTGCAGTCTTCTATCAGCGTAATTACCCGTCTAGTAAAACCATAACAACATAGATAAAACTTATATTTATACCTAACTCTGAAAAGCTTCTAAATAATACATGTCAAGATAGCGGCGCAGGTCATACATATGTCTATGCATTCCACACTCATTTTGCCGTTTTGTTTTAATATATGTTTTCATGAAAAATGCACAATAAAACTAATTTAAGTTCATATAATGGGTCTCACGGGATAAGCAACTTGCTAAAGCCCGGAAATGTTCAGTAATAGTGAGCTATTTTATTTAATAACTTCAAATGGTGAACAATAAGTACCTTTCATATATGATAACAATATAATATCGATTCAGTTGATAACTCTCCTTAGAACTAGATCTATGATATAAATCTAACAGGGCTCACGTTATTACGAAGTTTAAATTATCCGGGAATATTGAGTTCGTATGATCTCTTTTTGAACCTTCCACATTTTTATTCGAATTTCATTAATCTGATATGTTTTCCCTTTCAAAGGTTTACAGCAGAATCTTGATAATATAATACAGTAAAATGTGGATAATTATGCACATTTTATTATTTTATCAAGACTCTGCAAGATTATGGGATAAAAAAATGCTATTTTATTAAATAGTATTTTTTATTATTTCTAGCATAATTAAATTATCTAAGCACATCTTAATACTGACCCTTAAAGCGTATAAAGGATTTCCATCCAGCGAAGTGTAATTCAAGACATTGAAATACTTGAAGGAGCTTGGATCTAATATCCGAATGACATTGTTATCCAATCTGCAATGTAAGATGTAATTAATTAATGTAATTTTGAATGAAATCGCTAAATAATGTGTTCTTTCTCATAAATTATGCCGTATTTAATCTTTGCTTAATCGTTTTGTAAACCACTATGCAATAAAAACACAAAATAATATGCAAAGTAAATGTTACTCACTTGAGAGAATCTAAAGAAAGTCTAACACTATTTATTTCATGAGCTGGCGGTACTTGTTTAATTATGTTGTTGGATAGGTCCAATATCCTCAATTGTCTTAATGGTGATATTTCCTCGTATGGAATGTATGTTAACTGATTATCGCTCAGGAGCAACTGAAACGTTAAGGATATAAGGATTATTGCACCCGTAAACACTTTCTCATTCATTTATATAAAAAATAATATATAGTCTTTATAGATCATCCTTGTGATCTAAGTACACATAGTACCAAATTTTATGATAATTTACAGGCTGCATCGTTCGCAAACAAATATTTATTACCATTACCTGGAAATACTATTCCATTTTATGGGATAAAAGATATTCAGATTCACTGCCATTGATAAGCGCGAAAGGATCGATTGTCATAGAATCTAAAGAGTATGTGCGTATACATACACTGACACACGATACACACGTATGGACTAAAGATTCAGGAGAATGAATCCACGATTAAAGGTCTGGTGAAATAATTGTTGTCCCATACCTTATTCAATTTGCTCATCCCATCTCGAAATACTCCACTGTCAATAACAGTTAAATGATTTCCATGTAAATCCAAGGTCTCTAACATTGGTAGTCCAGTAAATGCGTCTAATGGTAGGGTTGTTATGGAATTTTCTGCTAGTATTAAGGTGTGTAGTGTATTTTCTAATCCTTGCCAATTATCACCTGAGATTTCAGTAATTTCATTGCCTGGAAATTACAGAAAGTATGATTTTTGTGACGTATTTTGGGTAGGTCTTGAAAAGGATAATAATAATCCTTAATAATTTTTACAATTTGTTTCCAAAGTCGAAAGAGCGAATCCTCCCGTCGAACTTTTGAATTGTATGATTGAAAATGCTGGAAAAATCAAGATGGTTGTATTTAGAAAAATAGTTTCAACGAAAATTAGTTTGAAGAATATACGATAAGTAGTTTTTGAGATACTTGCAATGTTTTTGTATGATTCCATGGTCAAAACACTAGAGCAGTGGACATACATTATCACCTGTACGAAACCTTTCCTGTGTGTCAACTGCTATATATCATAACACCGAAGCGAACGACGGTGCCAAATTGAAAAGAAAAAGAATAAACGATTAAATACTGTATACGATAAGTGTATATTTTGATGAGTGAAAATATAACAACCAGCCCATTAAAAAATAACTTTCTTGCTTTCATCTGAATCAAACTCAATGCTGACGGCACTTTCGAAGTCATTCAAAAGAAAATAAGGTAAATATTAAGTATTATTATTTTTTAAAAATATGGAAATATAAAACGTTAATGTCACAACTTATACTCAGATGTTAATTTATAAGATAAAAGCATTTTCTTGTTTCTTCAATAAGAAATAGCAACTCATTTTAAACGTCCCCTAGCCATAACAAGAGAAAGAATGGTTGGCAGATTAGCGGGTTACTTGAATAAATCGATAATACTTATTTTCGAGAAATTACTATAAACTGGAATCGGATACAAACAAGGTGATAGTTTGAATTGAATCCCTTCCCATCCCGTAGCATTAAAAAAAACCCGATTAATAACTATACGAGATATTCAGTATGTGCTATCATAAAGTTGTAAATTGGGCTTTGCACTGTTTTAAGTGTTTAACATACATACATACATACATATTATCACACCTGTTTCCATGAAGCTCATGCCATGGGGGTAGGCAGAGACTATAGATCTCCATCTGCGATGATACTGACAAACAACTTTCGCTCCATCTACTTTCATTAATCTCTTCATACATACACGTTTATTTGATATGCTTTTTACCTGACCTCATTTTAACACTTCTATTATTTGCTCATGATGTGTACATCGTGGTCTACCGGTACCAACTCTACCATTCACAATACTGTCAGAAACTTGTTTTGTGATTCTATTTCCATCCATCCTCTCTACATGTCCAAACCACCTTAACATTCCTTTTTCAAACAAGCCTTTAACACTTTGTAATAAATTACCTGTCAAGTCCAGTAAGCGTAGTTTCTGTAAGTATTTAAGCGATCTGCTTGGAACAGACGTCAATTTGTCTTCTTTCAATTCCAGCTCCCATAAGGAATTATCCAAGCCGTAAAAGGCTTCTTCGTGGATACTCTCTAGTGGATTCTGGTTAATGGCCAGCTTGTACAAGCCTGGAATTAATTGAAATTAATTTGCGTAACCACCTAACTACAGTAACATCGAGAGTCTACTGGGAATTACTTTCGAGCTCAAACGAAAAGGGTTTGGTATGTTTTTTGGAAAATCCATACATAGGCAATATTAATGAGTTTTCTTATTGTTTTCGTCCATAAATACCTAAGATAACCAAGTTGTTTGTCTTTAAGGTACATAGTTTGAGAATGATAATTTATGATAACTGCTGATTATGTTTCCGATTCTGAGGTCTTATGCTCAGACGCCTTTCGTCGTTTGTTTTCGTCCGATCAGTCCGAAAGAGTCGATGAAATTTCAGATAGAAGAAAAAAAGTATATAATGCAAAAATAAATGGAACGTACAATAGAAAATGCACTTACATATAACTAAAATATTTTTTTTTAACTAAAACAAAACCGACTTCAATATAAAAAGCAACAAATAAATATTTAACCGCTTTCTACAACATTTTGAAGTTGGAGCCAAACAAAAAATAAAAAACAACAACAAATGTAGAAAATACTTTTTAATTGCATAAGTACTTGAATAGCTTTAAAAATAACATATTAAGAGTTTGTAGAAACTGTACTACTGGCAGACGTATGCAAAGTTACTATCTTATTCTTCAGTATTGACGCTCGTCAATAAGGGTTTTTATCGATTTCCCTGCGATTCACTCATCAGATCCTGACTTAGTAATCACGGAAACACCTCGGGTATATAATCTTACGAATAAAGAAAAAAAAATGAAAATCGATCCACAATAGTCGGAGAAATCGCATTATATGAACACAAAGAAATTAAGTGCCTATAGAAAATGTAATACCTACACGCGTTTAGACGCATTTTTCCAAGAATTTAGGCGCACGGCGTTCTTTAATATGTAATGATTACACTCGATTTCCCTGAAATCCACTATCCAGATCCTGACTTGGTGACCATGGTACCACCTCGGGAATAAAGACTTACAACACTTAAAAAGACATTTGAGATTAAGGCTCAGAGGTACGCAAAATTTTTGCTATCAAAAATTCGAGTCACTGTCCAAAGCTAAAATTATATCTGACAGAAAATGCGTATAAGTGTACCAATAATGCGAAAGATACAACATGGATAAGCTAATACAAAATATACACATTCACCCCTGAGAATAATAAACACAATTTTGTATCCAGTTGTTGCCCAGTTTTTCCACACGGCATTATTTAGAAACTATCGTATTTTCCCCAATAATAATAATTATAATCGGCATCTTATATACTTTGCTCTCTAAAATATTCACCTAATATAAAACATTTCATGATTGTAGTATCTTCATGGGTTTCGCAGTTTCATATACAGATTTTTTTTTTCAAATATATACCATACATTATCATGGATTGGGTCTTGTAGACCAGTTGTTTCGTCATAACCATAGTTTTTAAACCACCGCTAGAACTCTTCACTGGTTAAAGGACTACATAATCAGTTATCATTGAAATATTATTGTTGATAATATCATTATAATAGACAAGAGTTTTAGCACGTTGAACAAGGTAAGTATATTCTATTTATTTGAAGTATTTCGTGAATGTAATAGAATAAGATTATTATATAATAGAACTTGAGTTAACTTATGAATGGGGAACGAAATAAGTATACCTGTCGCTTGGAAAAACTGTGGCTCCAAATCTCTAATTTTGTTTCCTGTAAGTTGCAATATGAACACCTTTGAACTGTTGACTTTAGCGGGTACCCTGTATATGGGCACGTGACTGCACGTCACGATGCCCAAGTCGCCTGCAGGCTTGGAACACGTGCAGAGAGCTTGAAACAGACATGGTGGATGGCCAGTGTCTACATGGAGCTGAAAGTTTATTCAAAGTTATTGAGTCGTTGGAAGAGTTTTCGGTGTTAATTTAAACCAAAAATAATTATCATGTTTTGATAACATGTTTGTTGTGCTAATGACGTAGTCCTTTAGAAATTCTGATTCTTGTTGCTATATTCTGTGCAAATTTTGGCTCTAAGAAATCATCAGCGGCAAGTCTATCAATTATATTAAAATCGTTAGTCTTACCTTTTTATGTAACGATTACTTTATAATGAAGTAGGTAGATATGTTTATGCCTAAAAGCAATCATTAATTCGGTAACAGCTGATTCTTGAAGTTTTCAGTGTCTTTCTTTCCGTTCGTGTTCTCCCACCCACTTGAGTATTTCATAAAATTTAAATAGATCAAGCCTCTCTGTCACTAGGCGAGACTTGTTGTGTCTGATTAAGCTTAACAGTATGGATGTCCACAGTTGGATTTATTACTGTCATACAAGAGCAAATGTACTCAATATGTAGGAAGTATTGTATTTTGTATGTTTAATTTGGAAGAAAAATTTGCATCGACGTTACTGACCAGTATAAAAGACAGACTTTTTTGTGTTAAATTTTGATAAACCCTAATTTTATCTTATGCCTCAATTATATTATGCCCACTTCCGCGACATCAAGTACGAAAATATAGGAAAGTGAGCAAATAAGGTAAACTCTACTTATTTGAACATTTGACACTCTTGCTGTCTGTTTCCCTCGCTACTTTACTGCTTGCTGCCATAGTAGTGGGTATGATGCAAACGAGGGTTAATTTCATTTGAATGTTTTATGTACATTATACTGCCTAATACCATGGCAATTGTAATAAAATTATCTGTAATAGTTTTAGGCCGCAATAAAAAAAATCTGTATGCTTTAGTATTCATAAGACAGAACTATCGCTTAAAATTGTACTTACTTCCAATGCTCTTGATAGGGATGCCCATATCATCAAAAGTAATGTTACTACGACCAGCGCGTATCCAAACTTGATGATCGCCATCAAACTCTGAAACACAAGGAAAATAGGGTACTACAGGTCAATAACATTCTATTATCTTTTTACCAAATATTTATATTATATTTTCTATTCATTCTATGGCTATGGCTTTGGCTTCATCTCTAAGTTCCTGTTGTTGAAATTCTATTTGGGTCGCATAAAATTTCTTTTTGGAACGTTTTACAGATTACTATCCGAGTTCCTATTTTTAATATGAAATGTTCTTCTATTTTATTTACCTAATTTGTCTAATATAGGTAATATATATTTTTTTTTCTAATATTAGAATCCAGAACCTCGTGCAATTATGATACATGTGTAGTTGTTGTTTATAACAGTTGTTAGGAAAATTAAATAAGCTGCATATAAGTACGACATAGCATAGCACTAAAAGTCAAAGGTTGTGTAGTTGCCACTAACGTTCAAGGTTTTTGCCATTTAACTATAGAATTTAAAATAACAATGTAACCAAAAACATCCCGTATATCAAAATCTACTCAACGTATCTTTTTCATATTAATTTTCTTTAAAAGCGTTTTGTAAGTTCAACCATTTTACATTTTGCAGATTTTACGCTATATTTGAAAATTAACTGAAAAGACAGCTTTGATTTGAGCTTTGAGCAACTATGTTTAAATAAAAACACGTCGCCAACTATTGACCTAAATAATAAAGCCTATTTCAAATGTCGTTATGATTTATCAAGATCTATACAACTATAATCTACATGATTATGTGCAGTGAATTTTACAATTCTTCATTTATTTGTTTCGCATCTAATATCATAACATCATTATACAGCAGTTTATAAATCACACTTCTTCAACATGTTTCCAATAGTTTCCGGGTAAAATTATCTTGGCATTCTAATAGATAGAAAAAGTGCCGGTATAAAGAAACTACAGTTTATTTAAAAACAAATACAGACTCTAAATTAAATCCTTAAAATGTTACATAAATAAATCATGAAAAGCTTCAAGAGGTCAGGAAAGATTAACAAAGGACGGGAAGGCCTGAAATTCAGGCGGCTACATTTCAAGATACTATTATAACTTTCTTTTGTATAAGCACTTTAAGACCTTCCTGTTTTTTGTTAATCTTCTGTTCAGTAAGTTTTAAAAGAAATAATGAACGTCTAACTGTATTTATACATATATTACATAATTATTTTTTCACGGAACTGCCTAAGTGATGCTTATGCCACGATTAGACTCCGATTATCCGTGCAGGGACGGAGAAGTAATACTATTTCCTGCGGTCAGGCGGCCTGTCGTAAGAGGCGACAAAACAACCCACAACCAGGTGGTAGGGTCTGTATACATTTGGATGCCTATTACCCTGAGTCTAGAGTATGCTGCCATAACAACCTTGAATTGTGTTCCGGCATTAGTGGCCAGGTTCCAGTCTCCCTTAAGAGAGCAGCAGCGCATTAGTAGAACATTTTTGCGCTGAAAATGTCCATAGGCGACGATAACCGCTTTCCATCAGATATGACGTTTGCTTGTCTGTTGAACTCATACAATAAAAAAAAATCAAGTGAATAAAATTACATGTGGATATAATAGCGCAATGGCATCTCTATCGAGGATCTGCAGCAGTACATCTATCTTGGACAAATTATCCTAGTGGGCAGGCACAACTTCGAGTGTAATTGTAATAGAAGGATTCAATTAGGTTGGATGACATTAGGAAAGTTCCATCGAGTCTCCATGTTGACCATCTATCAATGATTGAATACGACTTTTTGAGCAGTGCGTCATATCGTCATTACGTATTATGCCAAGGTATGGACAGTGACAGAGTTATAATGCGGTTGATTCTAAAATTGAAAGTTGTTCAGCGAACTGTTTGGTGTACCTCTTATTGAGAAATCAGAAACGAAGATATCCATATCCGTAAGAGAACCAAGGTAACCGACATAGCTAAAAAATGTGGTAAACTGAAGTGGCAGTCAGTGAGTGATTTATCGCAAGACCGATGGTTGATAGAGCAAATGAGTTCTGGAGTGGAGTCTGCATCTCGGGAATTGAAGTGTAGGATGTCCTTCTAGTTGGTGGATAGACGACCTACGCAAGATCTGTAGTGAAGCCTATGTAGATAGGGAAAGTGGGGGACCGTAATATATGGCGCAAAATTGAGCATGCCTACATCTAACAGCAGACAACGGTTGGCTGACAACAGCTGTAGCCCATTTAAATTACAACGACCTTCAAAATCCAAATAATATTTTGCAATAGTTGTAACTTTTGGATAGAAACCTTTTTACCTTCTAGAAAATATCAAGCTTAACTGATAACGCTGTTCTCGATAACAATTGAATTTTATAGCGGTTTCTGGACCCGGGATGAATTTATGTCTTATCTACAAGGGCTAATGGCGTAGAATAAAATATTGTCCATTGAAAAGGTATATACGGTTACCCTCATTTTTCATCTGTATTGTAACTTGAAGTTATATTAATGCTTTAAACTCTCATATATACTTTGTACTTTATTGCTTAAGTGCGTAGAATTATGATCTAAATTATTTTGGTATTATTTTATTAATTAACTATTTATATAGCATACACAAATTTAGACTTTGTTCTGAAAATCCGTTTAGTTATTTCAAATAACCTTTAACAGTAAATACGTTTTATAAGGTTTGATTTTGGCAAAATAAAAGCAAGATAATTACTTAACATTCATTAAGGGCCGGTTTTTCAATCACCAGTTAAAAGTTATTCTATAGAATAAAACACATGAGAAATTAAAAATGAAAGTTGTATGAACAGCACAGTTGAATTGTTTCATTTTTGAATTTATTCAAGTTATAATTTATTCGACTAATAAACTTTTATCTAATTTGAAAATTCGGCACTTAGGCCGGCCGGCCTTATATCTCTATCAGTTAATAGTGTAGAAAAAAGGAAATATTATGAACTGTTCTATATATTCATTATACTTCATTGTAAGGCAAGGGTATTTATTTGCAATTTTGCAAAATTTTAATGTTGATATAGACATCCCTATTAATATAATAAAGCATCTCTGTCTGCCTGTCTGTTCCGTTTTCACGGAAAAACTACTCTACCGATTTGGTTGAAATTCAGTATATATGTAATTTTAATACCGAGAGTGGGCAAGAGATATTTTTTATCCCGGATAATGGGATACATTTATGTAAAGGTTATCCCAAAAAGTAGGATGTTTTTGTGATTTGCCATTTTTGTTATTTTGATCTTCTTTGTATGTTTGTCCTTTTTTCATTTTGGTCATCTTTGTCATCTTTACCCCTTTTTGTCATCTTTGTCCTTTTTGTTATTATTGTCCTTTTTGACCTTTTGTCCTGTTTGTCCTTTTTATCCTTTGTCCTTTTGTCCTTTTTGTCCTTTTGTCCTTTTTGTCCTTTTTCGTCCTTTTTGTCTTTTTTGTCATTATTGTAATTTTTGTTATTTATGTAGTTTTTATAGACGGGGCATAGATAAATAAAACTAGGACGGTTTGAAATAGAGAATGAAAATTTGGATGAGACCAATAATTTCTCAAGTTTATACATATAAAAATTTATCGTATATAAAAAATACGATAGTAACTCGATATGTCTTTCTGTTAAGCTTTCACGGAAAACTATTAGGAATACTGGATCGGTTTTGCTATAATTTTGTTTAGATGTAGTTTTAATACCGAAAATGGACATAAATTTTTCATGCCGGGAGATGGGATAGCTTGCGATGTAAAATGAAATTAATGTTCCGGGTGCAAATAGCACTTACATAAAAATTTTGTGCAATGTAACCTGTATTAACGCCTGCTCTTTAAACAAGAAGCACGCACTAGATGTCGACCGCGGCGCAGCCACCGGGTAAACTGTAGTACGAATATAATTTCCAAATTACACAAAATATTATTTAACTATAAATACCGCAAACTAATTGTCGATATTTTTAATAATTAGAAGAATACATACATAAAGAATAATTAATTGTTCGTATTTTGTTTTACAAGAATATTTTTGTATAATTTCTTTAAAAAATATTTAAAATTTAGATCTTATGAAAGTAATAATAATTAAAATTAATTCAGATTTAATTTACCTGTTCAAATATGATTAAATCAAGTTAATTCGCATAACGACTCACGCCCGAATCCTCCTAGTACACTGAGTCTTTTGTTTCCTAACTGAAATGTATTATGACCACCACTTATTGAAGGATATAATCATATTATATAAGGGTTTTATTTGTCGTATTTGGCCACGGAAAGATAAAACTGTATAGATCATAAATATGTTTGATTAAAATATGTCTGGATGGCATTTTGGTATTTTTAATAAAGAATCCCTTTGATATGGGTATCATAACAAGCGATCGTAGGTTACATACGTCCAGATACGCTCGAAGTACTTGTGCTAGGTTATTCTTTGTAGATTTTACGCAATATAATTTCTTTCTTTGAAAGGCAATTTTGATGGGATCCTTTAAGAATCGGTAAACACTAGATTAATATTGCTCTTTATCGAATATTTTATATCCACCATTTTGACTTTTATGTCTTTTTATCTTTAGTATCCAGGCAACCGGGCTTGGTTCGGCTTTTTTGTGTAAAATTGTGTTTTTTAAGAGAAGAGCAGACACACATATATATACACACACACATATATATATATATATATATATATATATATATATATATATATATATTTATAGAGGTTTCTGGACCCGGAATAAATTTACGTCTTATCTACAAGGGCTAATGGTGCATAAAATATTGTCCATTGAAAAGGTATGTATGTTTACCATAATTAGGGGTTTATTCGTGTAGCAGAGAGCCGTGTACGTAATATTGTAATATCAAAAATAGGATTTAGATTATATTTGAACGATTTATGATTATTATTAGTACTTTGATTGCAGGTCCTCTGTGAGATCATTTACAATGATTG
This sequence comes from Dendrolimus houi, assembly GCA_039645545.1. Lineage (NCBI taxonomy): Eukaryota > Metazoa > Arthropoda > Insecta > Lepidoptera > Lasiocampidae > Dendrolimus > Dendrolimus houi. The sequence goes on from CM077125.1 coordinate 5,724,478, forward strand.
GTGTCACGCCTTGTCATACACGTTATTATACTTACTTAAATGATTTACATTATGTGTATGTGGTGAACAAGAAAGTATTTTCTATCTATCTATCTATACTTAGGAATAATATATTTACATGCACCAGATCTCGGTATCAAGGTGTAGTCTTTTTAACTAATAGTTCTGGTTTGTTACATTCAGTTAGTATTAAAAATTTAACCTTGTCAAATATACTCATAACATTAAAATATTTGAATATTTTTTTATAATTGTCTTTATGTTTATATTTAATATTCTTGGGTATTATGGTTTGTAATAGACGTAACTGAAGTTTGTATATATATTCATTGAATATGTTTTATATGTTCGACCATAACTACTTAGAACGTAATTAACGGAATGTGAAACCGAATATAAATATATATGTATATTGTATATGTATAAACTTTAAAGCAAAAACTAAATTTGCTCCAAATAGAGCTAATGCCGAGGTACACGAAATAAATATAGTTTAAAATTATAAAGGAAAGAATGTTCCGGAGTGTAATGTGCATATTATTACAATTATTATCAAATGTTAACGATGGTGACATCATTAAATATTAAAACTCACGAAGAACTACTTTAAGATGTACAAAATCCATCTCAGCCACGCTTATATAATTATTATAATTATAACACAAATTTCACCTCAAAATCGGGAGGCCTGAACGGTGGAACTTATATAAGTTAATAATTCTATAAAAACAAACACTTCAATCATATAGTTCATTCAATTTGGTTTTAGAATTTTGTACTATTATACACGACACTTATACTATTGTACACGTCACTTATACAATTTGATACTATTGTAATTATGCAGATATGTATCTATAGAGCAAAAACTGATAGTCTTAAACAGGAAGCTTCATTTGTAAAGCACCGTGTTATGAGACTAATCCTAATGATGTGGGTCTGAAATGCACAGTGCCCGTAAACCCGAGTTTTTATGCTTACGCTTATTCAAGTTTTGAGATAGTATTTAAGACGGCCCTTTGTTACTTTGACTGTTCAGTTCATCGCTAAAGGCGGGCTATCCCAACTTTGTCGCTTATAAAATTATTTTTAGTTTAATTTTGAAAAATATTTTTTTTGCACTTAATTGTAACTAAGTTATATTTGTGACGAATTATACATCCTAGAGAATTAACAAGTAACTTCTAGGACACAGGTGCAAACGTAGTTTGGAAGTCAAAGCAAAGCTACCTTAATTAGTTTATTATTTATGTCAGCACGTGTCCAAACATATGTAAGTTCCCAATGCCGTTAAAAATTTGCCCGTCCCTCACTAATTTTGAATTATGAATTGGGATATTAAAAAAATTAAACAGTGGAGGAAGTTGAAACAACACTGAATGAAAATTTGTTTAAACAACATCCATTGAGGAATAATTCTTATATGTGGTATTTTTGATGAAATGTTTTTTTATTTATTTTTAGCGTGTAGTAATATTTATCAAGTAATTAAGATGTTATAAATAATTAATTAAGAAAATTATTTGCGTAGATTTATAAGCCTCGGGATTAACTTCTGTTACAATAATACAGCTGGGATTTCTTGCCGTTAAGTCTGCCGCTTTATTTGTTTGTTTGTGACACGAGCATTTTATTTTCCTTACCAGTATTTTGCTGTTCAACTTACAATGTCATTCGCAGGCTTCCGATAAAGTAAGTCCAATTATAAAAAAAGTAAAATATATTTAGAAAAAGTAAAAGTGCTCTCTTAATGTACAAATTCGTTAAAAATTCAGACAGAGGCTTGCGGAAAAGTTGTAACCGAATTTGAATTTTTGCACGACCGCCACGAGCCGTCAGTTTGTGAAGCCTCATTTTCCTTTTGTTGAATCTAAAACTAATAGTATTTTTGTATTGTACACAAATACAAATAATCTTACAGACTAAATCTATATCTAATTGTCCACAATGGACGTAGGTGCGTATTCTACCTCGATAATCTAATCTCTAGATTCTATCTAAATAACAGATAATCAAGACCATTAACACACACACACATTCAGCTTTCTGTATACCTTACCAATAGAAGACGAATATAATTCTGTAGTTAGATTTTTTAAATATGTTTATTTTATATATTACATACTTAAATCATAAAATATTTTAGTGTACACAACCCTGAATTTTGCTTCTCCACTTCTCGCTAGACTCATAGGTTTGCTGGAAGAAAACTCTTTTAGGGTTAAGCTCGCTTTTGTACATCACCAACTATTCCTTAATTTTGTATGTAATTTTTTATATAAGTACAACTAGAGTTTATTTAACCCGAGGCTGTGCCGCGGGTCTACCTCTAGTGCTTAATTCTTGTTCAAAGAGCAGGCATTAATACAGATTACATTGTACTACATTTTTATGTTATTGCTATTTGCCCCCGAAACATTAATTTCATTTTATATCGCAAACTATCCCATCTCCTGGCATGAAAAGTATTTATGTCCATTTTCGGTATTAAAACTACATTTAAACAATATACATCAAAACCGGTCCAGTAGTCCTAGTAGTTTTCCATTAAAGCTTAACAGAAAGACATATCGAGTTACTATCGCATTTTTTATTCACGGTAACTTTTTATATATAAAAACTTGAGAAATGATTGGTGTCATCCAAACTTTCCCTTGTATTTCAAACCCTCCTAGTTTTATTTATCTATCCCCTATGAAAACTACATAAATAACAAAATTACAATAATGACAAAAAGGACAAAAAGAAAAAAAAGGACAAAAAGGACAAAACGACAAAAAAGTCAAAAGGGGCAAAAAAGGACAAAAAGGACAAAAATGACAAATATGGCAAATCACAAAAAAATCTACCCTACTTTTTGGGATAACCTTTACATAAATCTATCCCATTATCCGGGATAAAAATATCCTATGTTCATTCTCCACATCGAATATAATATACTGAGTTTCAGCCATATCGGTCCAGTAGTTTTTCCGTGAAAACGGAACAGACAGACAGACAGAGTCACTTTCGCATTTATAATGTTAATCATCGTTAATTCCATCTGAACCTTTGAAGATTGGAATTAATTCAAGCGCAGTTCACGGAAATGAATTTATCTTAAATGTAAAGTCATAAATAAACATTATCTCTCTTTGTGAGTAGACCAAATATTTAAATATGCCGAGGTGGTCCTATTGATCTCCATTCAGACGAATGAAAACACCCTTCGCGGAAATGGCGGGGCATACATTTTTATCTTCGTTGAAGATCGCAAAAAGCCACCCCTCGACGAGTACGACAAAATCGCAAATAAAATGAATGAAGACGTTATATCATAAAATAGCATTGTATATTACTCTATACCTGGAGCAAATATATACTTTTATTTCTGTGATGAAATAGTTATGAATAAGAGGAAAGGAAAATACGTGAAAACTCGAGATATATTTTTGCTAAAGATACCAAAGCCTGTGAACGCACGACTAATATTATTATAGAGGCTGATTTTTTCTGCACAAATACACTACCGTCCATAAGAATGGTTGGTTGCTATAAACCTTGAGTCCCAATTGCTTTGATAGGTAACATGTAAGAAAAATCTAGAAAAAACTATCCCAAAAATTATAGTACAAAGCGGGGTTTTTTTTTGATTGGTGATTCAATAGTGATACAAGTGAGGAACAACTGATTTTTTTATTCATTTTAATATAATATATTGTTACGAGTTAGCGGGACTCGAATTAAAATGCCGTTAGAATTATTATAGAGTTTATTAGAACTATACAAACACGTATAACACAGGTACAAATATAACCGAACACAACAAATCCAAACATAATGCAGAAGGTCGTAATTAAATAAAACGCGCAAAGTCCATCACTATTAGATTCCCGAATGTACATAAGTCACGCCCGTATCGTAGTTGTAGCTCAACTGACCCCCTTCTCCAACAGTCCATCGTTTTATACTTCACAAATGCAAATGTGCCCGCCCACCCGGCGACGTCGACCTAATTTCCTAGAATCAGCTTATAATCCGTAACACCTGGCTAATGAGGCAGCCTGCAAGCGGCCGTAAACGAGTACAATAGAACAATAGGCTGTTCTCCACAATACTAGAAACATTTGCCAATAAATAAGTAAAAAAGAAGACGATAATAAAAGGATTACGATTAGTTCAAATGCGGACAGGTAATAAAATGTGTTTTTACAGACTGTACGTGGAATTTGTCTTCGTCAAAGCCTAAGTTGTAACAATATGTTACATATCGTTATGCTAAGATTTTATCTGTGTTAGCATTGACGATTTAGGCTGTGGCCACATGCGTCTTATTTAAAGCGTCATAAAATAACGCCGTTAACGCATAGCCACATTAGTGTGTATAAATCTCAAATAACGCTTAAAACCCATCGTCATATCTGTGTGAAACGGCCTCAACCTTCAAAATTATCCCATACGAAGTCCCATCTTTAAAACCATGATACACAGTCATTATATGAAAGCTGCACTTTATAACTGTGAAGACATAAAAAATCACAACCGTTGATGAGGTTATAAATGAGAGTATATACAACGAAGTTAAATTTTACCAAGCCTTCATATATGTATGAGCATTTAATTACTGCAAAGCTGCATGTACACAGGAAAATATGTTCCAGAAATGGTACATACAAATCACGTTTTGCATAGTGAAAATGTATCCAATTTCGCAAACTAAATCTGAAATTTCACGTGCATGCATTGCTTTATTTCCGACAGCAAGCACAGCGCATTACATGTTTATTGAATAAATTTAGAGCATAATTCTCTAAAGTTAAGGCTGAAAATTGTACGAAGATTTTCGGGATTCAACAATGCACCACATACGTGCTTCGATATAGTTTTACTTTGTGGAAATCGAGGCTCACGTTGCGGCTGCAATATATCCCAATTTCCTTCTGGGAAATGGTGTGTACGTTAAATTTTCCATGTTGAGAGCCCATGCTGTGTGCTTCGACCATAACTTTTTGACATATATTGTCTGGAACACATTTTGTGGGGCTGTTTTGACCAGGAATCGACTTAAGTTATTTAACGAGAAGCTTTTTCAATAACATCTTGAAATCGGTGCGAAGTAAAACATAAAAATTACTGTATTTTCCAAATTTGTTGTTGTTATTTTATATTTTACTTGCCATCGACTTCAAGATGTAGTAGAAAATATTTACTTTTTGCTTTTTAGTTACTTTTGAGATCGGTTTTGCATTTTGATAAAAAAATATACTCTACTTTTTTTTTTAATCGCAGGAGTTCAGCAGACAGGCAGACGGCCCAAATGCGCTGCTCTCTGAAGGGAGACTGGAACCTGGCCACTAATGCTGGAACACAATTCATGGTTGTTATGGCAGCATACTCTAGACTCGGGGTAATAGGCATCCAAATGTATAAAGACTCTACCACCTGGTTGTGGGTTGTTTTGTCGCCTCTCACGACAGGCCGCCCGGCCGCAGGAAATTGTATTATTTCTCCGTTCCTGCACGGATGATGAATTTTGCTGTTTAGTTACGCAAATATTTGAATAGATTTAGAAAAAATAATATATGAAACACGTTGTACATGCCTATAATATTCGAGAGTTACTCTCGATTGTCTTGGCATCCACTCATCAGATGACTTGGTGATAATGAGACCACCTCAAGAGTACACTCTTTTGAAATAACTCGGAGACTGGTCTTTACCTCGGGCAACGCATTAGCGTTACCATTCAGCAAGGCAATGTGCCCAGTCTTTTGGGCACGTTCCCAATTGACAGTGGTCTGGTACTAGATTTTATAGTTTAAAATTAGTTTACATAGTTTATTTTTAGTTTACTTCGTCCGCGTGGAATAGATAAAAAAAAGTAAGTTAAAAAAACCCCCCGATTTGGAAACATTCTTCATTGGTGCTCCGCTTCTATTGATCTTAGCGTGATGATATATAGCCTATATCCTTTCTCGATAAATGGGCTATGTAACACTGAAATAATTTTTCAAATCAGACCGGTAGTTCCTGAGATTAGCGCGTTCAAGCAAACAAACAAACTCTTCAGCTTTATAATTAGTATAAGATTTAGTTGACTTTTAATATTTAGTGTATTTTTTTAAAAGTTAGTTTAGTATATTTTATAGTGTACACGAAGAACTAAAAACTATATAAACATATAAATACTTGGAAAAAACATACACTCGAATTGAGAACCTCCTCCTTTTTGATGTTAGTTAAAAATGCCATTAAATACTAAAAATAATCTAATTTATAAATTAATTGTTATAAACTCTGTTAGAAATCGCTGCCAGAGGGAAATCTCGCTGAGAAAGCTTTCTGTTTTGCTATGTTATATGGTAATGCTGATTGTGATCACAGGTGGCATAAAATAATTCGTAACAAAATTCTATGAAGAAAAGAAACCCTTTACCAATGAATCTAATGTTACAATTCCAAACGACACAAACATGTAACCCCGTCCATATTTTATAAATATTATTATTTATTTTGAAATCACTGATTATTCAATATCTTTGAAATAGATTAATGAAGTCATAAAAATACTACTGTACTTGAAGATTAGAGTTCAAGAAAAAACAACCAAAATGGACTGCGGAAGAATATTAATGTTCAAACAACTCCCAATGGGAGACAAGGAGCTGAGAATGTAGTGGTAATGACCAAAGAAGCGGACATTGCTATAAGACTATTCTCACTTGGGCAACTTTCACTTAGTGTAATGGCTTAGTCGACTTACCTTCACTTTTATTAGAAGTAATACTTAATTTTGTTAAATAAAGAAGATCAAAAATACTTTTTCTTGTCTAAAAAATACTTAGATGCTACGCGGCCATATCTTCATAATAATTCCTGATAGCATTTATTCTAAATTTTAGGAATTTTTCTTTTTGTGTCGCGGTCGCTTTGAAATTTTGTCTCGAATATGTGGTTAATGCACTTGGGTTCCAAACTCAAACGAGACGTGTTCGAATTCTGATTACCGGTCAGAATTCGAACACGTCTCGTTTGAGATCGCGCACCCACCTCTTAGGCAGTTTTCTGACCTAATGCGCCTATTGTTACAGTTACGATGTACCTATAGACGGTGAAGGATAACATCGTGATGAAACCTGGAGACAGACTGTCAAATCTACTAAGCTGCATTAGATGACCGTGGTAGGTATACTGTCAATTGGCCTAAGAACTTAGAAGGCTCGAGGCCAGCGGTAGGACTATTATGGGTTGTGATTATTACAACCTCAGAAACAATTAAACATATTAATTAAAACAGGGATTTTGTCTTAAATCTTTGCATTTCATTTTTATTTCCACGCAAATTAAGTGGTGGATATCGCAGATTAAGAAATAAATTTTATTCAATAAGTGAACGACGTGCGTTGAAGTATTGTCCAAAATGATGTTGTTACAAATACCACGTAATTTTTTCATTATTCACTGATGTCTTCACGATAAAGACCCCTGCACATCGATAGATTCGATGGATACTAGACAATCCGCCTTGGGCAAGTGTGGCGGTACCACTCAACACCATTATAAAATGATAAATGCCGAGGGCTCTATTCTACTATTCCTATCTCGTCAAAATCGCTGGACACTATCATGTAAATCGGAAGTTTGCTTGATTTCGGCATTCTGTTAATTCCAATTGGCGTACCACACGCCACTCTAACTGTATACATTCTGTCAAAAAAGTATCGGGAATGGGTGATTAGTTTATGGTTCCATATTATTATTATTTTTTTTTAGATTGGCACAAGTGTTTTTTATTTTGGAGCGGAGTTTGAGTTTCATTCGGTCATATAGATTAAACACAGTGCTGTTTTTAGTTAGCTCATATCCCGTGTGTGTTGCGAATTTCATAATGGACAAAAACATCGAACAAAGAGTTTGTCTTTGTTCGATTTCTTTCTTAAATTTGGCATCGCCAATGAAATTTCATGTTTGGAGACACTGAAAATGTTACAAAAGGCTTACGGTGAATCGACTTTATTAAAAACACGTGCTTATGAAAAGCATTCAAAAGCGGTCAAGATATGCTGGAAGATTTACCTCGCCCTAGGAGGCCATCAACGTCTTCAACTGAAGAACTTGAATTAACATCGCAAAATTGAAGGAAATAGTGACTGAAAATCATCATTCAAGTTTGAGAGAAATAGCCGCTGAACTTTCTGTGTCTCACAAGTCGATCCGTATCATTTTAAATAATCACTTGGCTATGAAACATGTTGCCGTTCGGCTAGTCCCAAAAAACCTGAATTTATCCAAAACTCAATCGCATAAGAGCCGCTGAAGACATGCTAGAACGAGTCAATTTCGACCCAATATTCATGAAACGCATTGTTACTGGTGACAAGACGTGAGTGAGTTTACGAGTTTGACATGTAAACTAATCAACAAACTTCGGAGCGGCGCCTTCCAACTGAACCGAAACCGAAAAAAACCACGCCGAAGTCGATCAAAACTCAAAGTCATGTTGACTGTTTTCTTCAACTATGGCGGTGTTGCGCATTCGGAATTCTTACCGGAAGGTCAAACGGTAAATAAAGTATATTATTTGAGCGTTATTTGGCGTTTAACAGAGCAAATTCGACTAAAAAGGCCAAATTTATGAAAACATATTTTTGGATTTTGCACCACGATAATGCGCCTTCGCACAAAACTATCATTGTGAACGAATTTTCGACCAAAAACTCGATAATTACCATCGAACAACCACCTCATTTACCAGGTATGGCTCTAGCCGGCGTAATTCCTTCTTTTTCCTAAACTCAAATTATCACTTCGTTGCACCCGTTTTCATTCGGTAGAAAAAATAAAGGAGAATCGTTATCATTTCGCCGCAAATGTTTTAACTTAATCTATTTATAAAAAATTATACACTATACAATTGACTGTCCTGATTTAATTTCTCAAATATATTTCAGCATAAGATTTACGACCCAAAGATCACATAGTACTAATATTTTCGCTTTAGAAGTCCATAAAAACAATATATCTTATTTCAATCTCATTGTCAGAATGGCTCGTTATTGCAATGAGTTGGCGGTTAACAATAAAGATATTAATATATTTCAACCAAATTTCAATAAATATCGTAAAAATTTAAAAAATATGCTCGATGCTTAACTACATTTCAAAATAGATAATACTAGTTATATTCAAATAAAGATACATAAATATATTTAAAGATAAACTTGACTAAAACAATTATAGTATTTAGTTATAAGTAAATAATTTTCAGTCTCGTTGTACTATTTTTATATATGCACTTATTTGTAGATTGCAATCCAGATTTTTGTTTACATTTTAGTCGTATGGGTTAGTAATGATTACAATTTGTTTTGTGCATCAATAAATTTAATAAAATCGCAACGAGAACTAAACTCAATTCCGGAAAAGCGTATAAAAAATGTTTTGATGATTGTATTATTCATTGGCGTAAGTGTATCGTTTCTGAAGGAGCATACTTTGAAGGTGATAAAATAAATTTGAATGACTAACTAACATTTTGTGTATTATTGACCTTTCCCCGGTACTTTTTTGACAGAGTAGTAAATATTTATAAGCGAAAACTTGCAAAATAAATGTTTAAAATTTTGGTAGATTTTTAATATTCATTTCAACTAATGGTAATAACATTGTTTACTATTATTCGTCCGCGAAGATATCTAGAGGATATTGCGGATTTAGTAGAATACGTTTTTTTCACACTATCGCAATGGAATCGTACTTTGAATATCTTCCTTCGCAGCGCAAAGATATTTAAATAACAGTATTGGGCCCCAGTTTAGGAATGAGTTTTTTAAGGACTGATTTAACTCTTAGGGCCGTTTACATAACGTTGCTTTCATTTATTTAAGAAACACTAAACGTATTTAGTACCCTAAAATACAATTAGCATCTTGTACAACGCAAAATGTGTCGCTAAATATGTTTAAAGAACTGTCAAAGTTAATCACCCAAAAATGGGTATTTAACTGCCCTAAATGCATTTAAGGACAAAAAAAAATAGATCCGCATTCTGTTTTGAACAATAGAAATGCCAGATGTGTTCGGATTTTACCTGAAGCTAGTTCATTTAGACAGTGTCGACACTATAGAATTCAGATATCTTTGGTCGACATTTTCAGATATAATTATTTTAATTTTTAAGATGAATTTGCACTTTGATTTGTATTCCGTCGAATATGTGATAATACGATTGGGAATGTGTGTAGATATGCCAGGTATACCTTATTTCAAATGAAAAGAATATAAAAGTAATATAAATTATAATAATTTTCAAAGTATAATCACAAGCCTGGTGTCCATAGTGGAGAAAAGTAATTTTCTAGTAAAATATTTATTGGTCTTTATGATTTGTGTATCTTGCTAGGGTCAAGTTAGAATATGGTTAAGGTTTTACCATATTACGATATGGTCTAGTATTTCACTAAATAGTTGAGATTTTCAATACAAATGCACAATTCTACGTTATTCAATATTATACAACTATTGTCCACTTTTAACCAGTATTTATTATTTGAAGATAAAATAGCACAGCAAAAAACTATTCTTCAGGTTGCCGCCAAAAAAACCGAAGCAAAATTAACCAAACCAACGAAATTTCAAATGTCAAGTTGACATTGGCCAACTAAAATTCCTTTTTACGCGAGAAATTAACTAACATTAAAGCTAAATTTCTTGTGATGTTCAAAAAAATGGATTGCAACGTGATACGGAACACATCTGACTGTTTTACCGACGGCATAAATACATTTAGCTAAATAACATGAGAGACCGCCTTATGCAAGGCGTCTTAAATACGTTTTGTGTAAAACGTATTTAGGCAGTTTAATATGATTAACTAATTTTTATTTAAAGGTGATCGTTATGCAAGCGGCCCTAAATAATTGTTTGTTTTAAACTGCTGTTGACTGTCATAAGACAGCCACTTCATGGAATTATTTTCATAGTACTAGACTTTTACTTCTATGAAGTCAAATTAAATATGTACAACAAGCGGTACATTAATGATCGTTTTTAATTATCTTGTTTACAACGAAGTAAATATACAGAGTAAATTTTTAATATTAACCGTAAAGCTCAATGTGAAACAAATTTAATATAAGGGCTTAAAAGCTAAAAGGTTTTTTATCACTTACATTGCGTTTTGCATCAGCAAAAGATTAAATGAGTCGTATGGCTGCAGCTTTGATGTATACAGGGTAAGTCGGAAAATTCTATAATTTTTTGTTATAGTTATTATATTATTATTTTTTACTCTATTTCGTCTTCTACTTAAAAAAAGAGTGGAAGGTGTAAGCTCATTAAACCCTTTTGTCAATTTATATACATACTCTGTAAATCCTTAGATTTACAGTGGCTTTATAAATTTAAAATTAATTGTATTTACATTAATAATGTTTTACGTTTTTAACAATGTGTAGAGTGCTGTGAATACGATTGGTGAAGTCTTTTTAACGCCAGGTAAAAAGGATATATACAAAATAATTGTTAGGTCACATTAGACGCAGTTAGTTGCTAGCTGAAAAGTCTGGCTGAAAATTGTTCATTTAGCGCCTATAATCTGAGAAACGGCTGCAGAAATCTGGTCAACTCAACCAAAAGGACTTTCTTCGCTAGTTACAAAGCCGCTAAACCATGGTCTTACTACGACAGAATTCAAAAAGGAGAAATGTTGAAGGATCTCGTCTGTTAGGTCTTGTTTCCGATTACAGCGGCGCGAAGGTAAAAGCGAGAGCGGAAGCGACGCCTTTTTTAAGCTTTTCTACTTCACTCTCGTTGTATAGGTTCAAAGTTTTGAGCATCGCCGCAGGATAGCACGTCGGTCCGTTTTCTATCGGATACACTTTGTCATATTTGAAATCAATTGTTTTTGGCATAACAGTACAGTTTGAAAACGAGTTACAATAAATTAAATATTGCATATATTTTTGCCACAATGCACAGTGCAAATTTAACTCGTACAATTTTTTATTTTTTTTGTTGCAGGAGTTCAGTAGACAGATAGACGGCCCACTTGATAGAAAGCGGTTATAATCGCCTATGGACATTTGAAGCACCAAAGGTGCTACAAATGCGATGCTGCTCTCTTAAGGGAGACTGGAACCTGGTCACTAATGCCGGAACACAACTCAAGGCTGTTATGGCGGCATACTCTAGGCCAGGGGTGGTAGCCATCCAGTCGGGCAAGTGCCCTACCACCTGGCAATTAAATAGCACAGCAAATTAGCATTGCTAAGAGATGTGGTAATAGAGCCAACTTTCTGAGCACGTGTCTCTCTGGCAGTGATCTGATACATGTGTCTAATGTGTATTTAAAAACCTATTTAGATTTTGTTTAATTTGTGAAATTCAAATATATTAATGAAAACTGAGGCCTGAAGATATTTTTTTTATTTAACTATTTTTAGTTCATGAATTTTTACAACATTTTCATTGATATCCCAATACTAATAATGTTACGAGATATTTGGTTATAAATGAAAAGTTACAACGATTATAAGATTGAAATTAATGGTTTCTATTTTTATCCGCTCTAAAAATATTTATTATTTGACTTACATTAAGGTCTCGCTGTCTTGATCTTCTCAACATTATCGCTGTGATTATAGCCGTAGCCTTCATATAAGGAACTTTTTTCAAATTCTTTGTTTTATTAGACCCTTTTTCCGGGTCAGATGAAAGGTTTTCTATATTCCGTAAATGTAAAGACAATAACAAGTTATCTATTGTCACTTTCTTTATTGAAGTTTTTTTATTGCGTTATTCATATAACAATTTGCGTTATTTGAAATTACATTAACATGTTGTCTTAAACTATTATTTATTAATTAATTACAAATGGTGTGTTTGTGTATGGTAGGCTTACGTGCGTGCGTATGTTTATGTGTGTCTGTGCTATATTGCGAAAATTCTTACGAAATACTGAAATGAACATTTCGTAAAAGGGAGCAGCAAAAATCATGTACTTAATAAAATAGTTTGTGGTATTATGAAACGCTCGCATACCAAACGGATCTTTTAATACATGAATTTTAGTAACAAAGAACTTATTATAGAAATACATCAAACTTAAAGTACAATAACGACAATATCTTCATGTGGAGATATGGTACATAAACATGGTGAATTACTTTATTTTTCATTTTATAAAACTATCGTCTATAGTTTTATAAAATGAAAAATACAGTAATTCAACAATATTATATATTTTTATAATAAGTTCTTTGTCACGACATGTCATTCGGTTATTAAAGTGTAAGAATATCACGATGTACTTTATTCCAAATGTTATATACATACTTTGTTTGTTACTTTATAAAGACTAAATCGTTGATCAGATGCAATTATCCAATAGAATCCGAGAAATATGTCCGTGATATACGAACTGACGGATATAATGAAATATAAGGGTTCCGTTTTTGCCACAATGGCCACGAAATAAAATAAAATATGCGTTTTAAGTTTTGGGTACCAGAAACAATTATATTAAAATAACGTCCCACTGCTGGGCTCAGACCTCCCATTTCATAGGAGAATGTTGTTGCTTGTTTAAAGGCCGGTTCCTAGTATTCATTCACTTGCCTTACTATCGATAGAATTTTGACATTATTACATTACATCATTTGACATAAGCTCCATACAAGTAATGTCAAAATTCAATCGATGGTAGGCCAAGTGAATGAATAGTAAGATACAGGATCCGGCCATAAGCTATCACGGCTTTAATGGTTTTCTTTTGGGTAATGAATAGTTATACTATAAATCTCCTCGTTTTTATGAAAGCCAGTGTAACGGGTAATTTAATTTTAATTCCACTGTAATACTTGTAATCCTTATATAAAGATTTTCCATATATAATATAACTCGCGCATCCGATGTAAAATTAATCCGAAAACATACAATTATGCGAGGATCCCACGTTCAATTTAATTAAACATTTTACTGCTTCTAAAACCGCGTTTGGGTAATATAGAATGTATAAAACAATTTTCTTAATATAAACCAGAGCAGAGATAAAATTGCATTTAGCTTTTTGATTCTTAGCCTGTTCCTTCCTTACTTTACATTCACTTGCTCTACTACGGGTTGAATTTCGACATTACTTGTATGGAGCTTCTGTAAAATTATAACCGATAGTGCTAAGTGAGCGATCGGTAAGATATAAGGATAAATATCTAAAATAATAGATAAAATTTACGTTATTTCTGTATTAATGTTATGTTAATTCTGTGTTATTTTCTGATATAATAAGTTTATAATAATGTTACAACTTAGCCAAAATTCCACGAAGCAAGCCGACAAAAGTGAATGCACACCTGCCGGCCATAAAGCACAGCTTATTAAGTTTTATTACCTGCCCGCATTTGGACTTCTTTTGATTTGTGTTTAAAATTTGTAATTAGAAAAGTCGCCTATTGTGTATTGTAATCCTTTATGATGGTCGTTAGCCAGGTGTGATTCGTGGAAATCATTGTTTACCCGGTCGAGACATATTGTAGAAAATAAGTTTAGTATAAAACAATGCCAAAAACGGAGGGGTGAGGCAGTCTGGCGAGAACCACGATCAAAGCAAGACTTGTACATTCGATAAGCGATATAGTGACGGACTTTGCACGTGTTATTTAATTGTGCATTACATTTGTACTGGTTGTGTCCACTTATATTTGTACCTATGTTATATGTGTTTATATAGTTCTAATAAATTCTATAGTAATTTCAACGGCATTTTAATTCGAGTCCCGCACTCGTAACAATAATATATATTTTTTATTTTTTTTTATTGCAGGAGTCAGCAGACAGGCCGGCGGCCCACTGGGTGGAAAGTGGTTACCGTCGCCTATGGACATTTGCAACACCAAAGGTGCTACAAATGCGCGGCGGCTCTCTTAAAGGAGACTGGAACCTGGTCACTGATGCCGGAACACAACACAAGGTTGTTATGGCGGCATACTCTAGACCAGGGGTGGTCGCCATCCAGTCGAGCAAATACCCTACCACCTGGCTGTAGGTTGTTTAGTCGCCTCTTACGACAGGCCGCCCGGCCGCAGGAAACTGTATTCTTTCTCCGTTCCTGCACGGATAAAAATAATGGAATAATGATAGTCAATAACCTTCCTACTGGTAGCTTAGGTGGTTAGCGCACGCGTCCCAAATTCAAAGGGCATTGTTTCGAATTCTGGCCGGAAAGCATACATCACATAAACAGTTTTCTGACACAGTGAAAACATTGTAATGAAACTTACACATCGAGATAAGTGATGTGTCCTACTCGCTAAACTGCCTCAGACAAGCGTGGAGGGTATGCTGTCCATGTCCTTATAGTGGGGACCTGATTCCAGCAATTGACCGTTCATGGGCTGTTATTATAAACTTCCCACTGCTGGGTTAGGGGCCTGCCTTTTTTGAGGGTAAGGGAGAGTTTACCAGGCCCACTTGTCTGAGGCAGTTTAGCGAGTAGGACACATCAGTTATCTCGATGTGTAAGTTTCATTATTATGTTAGAATATATGCGATTTGGTCGTGGTATACCAACACTAACTCTGCCATTTACACTGCTGTCAAACGCATGTTTCGTTAGTGTCCTTTCATCGATTCTCTTATTCTCTCTTGTATGACTGAACTACCTTATAATACATTTTTTTAATCTGTGTTCTTACATTTTCTTTCCATCTACAATGTTCCCATATCACTCTATTTCTTATCATATCAACTAACCCCACATTTTATACTTCTTAAAGCTGTAATTTCAACCGCGTCTATTAGTTTGAAAAAGAAAAAAAAAGATAACAATGAAATAATTGATTATGCAGAAGAATATCTATTTAGGATACTTATTATCGATTTCCATACAATGTATAAATAAAAATATGTATAGAAGAATACTAAAAACATAGCTGAAATATTGATCATATTTAGAAATAATACATATATAATATATACATATTGTCACGCCTGTTTGCCATAAA
This sequence comes from Dendrolimus houi, assembly GCA_039645545.1. NCBI lineage: Eukaryota > Metazoa > Arthropoda > Insecta > Lepidoptera > Lasiocampidae > Dendrolimus > Dendrolimus houi. The sequence goes on from CM077125.1 coordinate 5,740,458, forward strand.
GAAATGATGAAAAACAAAAACTAAAAAATGTCACACAAAAGAAAGATTTTTAATATATGTCCTACTATTCCTCATACATGGATGCTAGACTTGGTCTTTATTGAAGTAAATTTTAAACAAACTTAACGTGTGCCAAAACGGAATAGAAAGAAGTGTGCTAGGAGTAAAACTGAAAGACAGAAAAATACTTAATGTTATTAAAGGAACCACAAAGTTCCGAGTTGTAGAGATAACAATTATAAACACATGAAATAGAAATGGACAGGCCACACTTTAAGAGAAAAAAGAATAAAATGGACCAAAAATAGTACTGGAATGCTACCCTAGGGATAAAAAGAGAGGCAGGGGTTATCAAAACCAAACATGGGAACACGACATAAAAAGGATAATAGGACCACTATGGACTCGGGAAGCACAAGATAGGAGAAGGTCTCCTTCAAGCCTCTTTTGAGGAGGCCTATGTCGAGGACAAGCTGTCAAATAAGCTATCGATGTAAGTTTTAACCTTGACATTAATATTTTTTGTACACTAACTACTTACGGCAGAATGAAGGCTTATTTTTTATTTAGTTTCGCGTTAAAAGAAGGTAATAAAATATCTTTATCTATTCTATTTGCAGCGTAAAAACCTATAAATACTTCAGCGGGCCGCTTTAGTAACAATTATCAGGACTAAAACGAGAACAAAGCTTTAACGCGATCTCGCCACGGGCTGTTGCCTCAAAACAAGCTTCATTAAGCCTAAATACGAAAATGAGAAATCTCTGTACAATGAAGCCAAGTAAAACTAAGGCTTTTAAGCTTTAAGCACATTGCTCGTTTGAAGTACCTCTATCGCTAAGCCGAGAGGATAAAACGATTCAATAGCATTAAATGAAAACATTTATCTTTCAAAATATAATCTTATATTAACTAACAGAAGTCTTATTCTAGCTTCGAAAGTATTTAAATAGCAAATAAGATGAAACGCTTAGGTCGTTCGGGGTTAATGTTAATTTGACCATTGTTTCTACGCTGGCGTAAAAAATGTCATCAAAGGTAACCTATATACAATAGTTTACAAAGTAATCATAATGGCAGTGGGTCGGTAACATTTAACGCAAAACGCAGAGTAAGACGTCCTCCAGCAAAAAGATCAACGACCTATGCAAGGACGCTTTTAGGCTAGATGAGCAAAGCGAAAGACCGTGATATGGGGTGGTCAGGCATATCTATGACTAGTAGAGGACAACAGCTGGCTAGAGATTCGCTTATCACCCTAGGCAATCGTGGTATGTATACTATTTCTAATATAGGAAAACATATTTAGGGTTGGTTAAAAAAATGATCACTATCGAATAAGCTTATACTGATTATATAATTATACAGTACTTCGCAAACTTTTTATAAAAATAAGCGCGTTTGATAACACAAAGAATCGACAAATCAAACTGGTTCGAAATCGTTAATGTCTGATGACTTAAAAGCTCAATAACTTGAATTTAAAATCATCTGTATTATGACATTTTGGCATAGATAAAATTGATAAACGATGTAACTTAAAGTCAAATCAAGAAGTCATTACGCTAACAGCGAAAAACGATTTGAACATACAAAACAGCGGGATGCTGCAAAATATGTATCCAAGTAATTACGACATTGGTTTGCTTCTACTCTCAAGGCAGTTATAAAAATTATGAATATAAAATATATGGTATTTATTATAGAAGATAACTAAAGATTATCAGCAGTATGCTGATAACGCATATTGAAATTACTTTGGCAACACAGCCCGAAATAATCCAGAGAATATTGGAGACTTATGGTCACTGGTAAGGCAAGAGACCTTGTAATAGATCTCCAAATAAATATAATGACCAGGTTACTGAACTGGACATGTAAATAAATTCGGCTCTCCACTGTGCTCAAAATCAATCTCGTTGGGAAGACCAATTATTCCCTGCCATTAAAGTCACGATCCTCAACAATGTAGAGAGAGAGAAGGAAGAGAGTATTTTTTAAATTTTCGTTAGCGTGTTCTAGCGTCTGTGGATCGAGTGGATCCGTTTGCTAGTTTATCTACAAGATAAAAAAATCTGATCAGACAATGGACAGGTCAAAATACAGTATCATGGCAAAGTCTATATCAGTTGGTACATAGACCATAAATGTAATCTTCTTTACCTAGTATAAAACAAAGTCGCTCTCTACGTCTGTCTGTATATCCGCCGATTCGTCCTAAACTACAAACGAATTTTTGATCAATTTTAATCAGTTAAATATTTTTTCACTGAGAGTTTTACATAAAAAACATAGTTTCGTTTTTATGTAAGTAAAATAAACCTAAGTACGTCTTCGGATTTGATGCATGGCTTAGGGGCGGGTAAAACTCAATTAAATTATTAATTTAAAGTTGCATAGAAAAAAAAAATCGGAATGCCTGATTTTTTTTATTGGACTTGACTTTATGTTGTTAGTTCGAAGACCTCACAACTTTACCGGGGTTTTCGGAGTGCAACTTTCTCGAGGGAGCTCCCTAGGCGGCTTTACCTTGGCTAGACTGTTGCCATGAGAGGGGGATGAATCTAATGATGCCGACCAGACGGCGACACAATGCATTAAATGAGACCGGGTGACGGGTGATGTGAAGCCCGAGGGAAGGACCCCGGCGGACCGGGATCGACGGTTCGAGGTGGCCTACACTATTTAAATGCCGTTTCGCAACGTGTTATGGCTGGGAGAGAAGAAAAAGTGAAAGAAAATTCCCAGCAATACGCCTAGTCTATCCTATGGAACGGGGGGCTATGTCTCCTGGCGTCCCTCGCAGGGACGTGGAGAGACAGTGATTGGCGGCGTATGAGACGCCGCCGTCTGTGTCTGACTATTGGTGCATGCCAGCCTGCCGTCCTAGCCGCGGGCGGGCTGATCCGGGCCAGCAATTTTGTAATAACGTCGACCTGTCCGTGAGAACGTTACGCGGTCGTCGCACGAGAGCCTTTCGCCGAGGTTTGTAATCGGATGCGCCAAAATGCCTGAACGTTAATATTTAACCATTATATAAGTTCAATAATGGTGTGAATTGTTTGTGAATGTATCATTACTGACTGACTGAGTAGACTGAAGACTGACCCCAAGCTACAGTTATAGCCATTACCTCTTCGAAACCATCTTAGAATAGGTGCTTATGTTTATCCAACATAAAATCATTGTCTCTTTGCAGACAAAAACACCCCCCTGACCTCTCTCCTGGTATTCCCATATCCTCGCGCTCCGCTCACCGCAAATACGTATATCGCTTAATTAGCTGCTAAGCGTCTGACTTAAAATAGTACTTAAGCCAGTACGCTACGAGCCTACGGCATACTCAACACAGTTTAGTTCCAAACAAATAAAAGGGAAACAAAGGGAAAACAAGAAGAAATAACAAGGAGAACTAAAAACATTCAAAGACTACGGCCATTGGACTCTCTGGGTGCGATACTTGTGAAACTTGCGTATATCAGTGTATTTAATTAGTGGGACTAGTATTAATCGGTGAAATCGATACAATTAGTGCTATCAGTGTACACAGTGTCACCAGAAATTCCAGAGCTAATTTGTGTTTATTGATTTAACGTGCCTTTTCGTACCAATAGTGCTAATTATTGTTATTATTGCAACCTATAATAGCATAATATTTTTTTTTGTTTTTAAATTATTATTTTTATAATAATCGGCAAACAAACACTCACACTGTATGTCCCCAAATTAAGCAAGTTACGCTTGTGCTATGGGTAATATACAATGGACCATTCTGAGGCCGATCCCAGACACCCAGACCATAGTAAATACCGGAGAAAATACGTTTCCGAAATTTACTATACCAGGAATCGAATCTGGAGCCTCTGCGTTGCAGTGAGGTAAGCCGGCAAAGGCATAGCCTGCTCAACCACAGAGGCCGACAATATTGAAAGAGGTGTTTTGTTCAGCAAGGCACCATGCACCCTACAGTCCCATTTACATTGTATCCACTTCCACAGCTGCAAGCACAAAAGTGTTTAGCGTATTTGATACTCGTGCTGCCCACTTCCCTGCTTGGGGGCCATTTACAAGTTACGTCACATGCATTTCATGATTTTTGATTCCTCCCCGTCCTTGTCACATTCGTGAGAGTCTTCCTTACCTAGTATGACATCACATATTTTACATCAAGAAATTATTAAATTAAAATAGCAGTTCTGTAATTAGTTTTATTTCCATTAAATTTTTTTTTTTAGTATTTTAAACACTATACACATATAGAGTTGAAAATATTTTGAAGTTTTTCGTTAACTGTTCAAATTTCGTGTTGTACGGCTTAAATATATTAGATTGTGCTATTTAAATGTATGTACATATATATTTATCTACAAACATTTATATGTTTTGTAGATATGTTTATTAAGTATATATCTATTTAATATATAAAACATCTGTATATACTGCATTTATATATTTATTAGTGGTATGTAAGAAATTGTACTATGTATTATGTGTACCACTATCGCCATCATAATCTCAACAAATTCCTGGGGTTGCCTGGAAGAGATCGCTTTATAGCGATAAGACTGCCCTTTGTGCATAATGATACATAGTTTTAGTCTGTATGTTCTTTTTTTGTATTGGTGTACAATAAAGAGTTATTGATTGATTGATTTTGAAATGTGACGTCATGAAATTTAGGACCTCTCCCACCCCTTGTCACACTTAGTCGATAACACCCAAGCGTGTGCCGTAATTGAATTGCCCCTTGCTGCCATAGAAGTGGGCATGATGTAAAACGAGAGATCAAAATCATAACTAAAACCAAATATATAATAAAATAAGCTCACCATGTTTCCGTGTGTAAGTGCGATCTCCCATAAACCACCCACATTTGGGTCACTTGTTTATAATGGTGTTCGATATAACCAATAAACACTTCACGAACTCCACAGATGATTGACGGCTCTTGCAACTGAAAAAAAGAGATATATTCTATTAGTATATGATATTGTTACGAGTTACAGGACTCGAATTAAAAATGCCGTTGGAACTACTATAGAATTTATTAGAACTGTACAAACCCGTATAAAACAAATACAAATAAAACTGGATGCAACCAGTTCACACTGCACGATTCAGTGCAACTCAACACGCGCAAAGTCCGTCGTCTATATCGCTAATCGAGGGTACAACAAACGTCTTACTCGTCTCGTAGTCGTCGCTTGACTGCCCACCCCTCCATTCGGGCACTGTCTTATACTAACTACACAGTACAAAAAAAATTGGCCGCGCGCACTGAGTTTCCGAGAAATAGTAATTTGCACACCTGGTTATCTATTCCTGCGAACGGTCAACAAGTCGAAAACAATAACAATAGGGATTAGTTCGACGCTAATGATGGTCATAAAACAAGTAGGAAAACAATAGCATGTTTTTCTTAATTACAAATTCTAAACATAAAAGAATTCCTAAATCCGGGAAGACAATAAACTACGCTTACGACAGGCAGCTGTGCGTTTATCTTTGACGGCATGTAACAATATTATAAAACTTGTACATAATAGCTTTTGCCCGCAGCTTCGCTTCATAAAGTGGACATGTTATAAATCTTAAAAATGTCGAACTTGATTTTTATTTCAAACTACCCAATGATAAATATCCGTGACGCCATTTAGCAAAGCGAAGAGGGAACGAACCATGAGAGCAACACCTTAAAATCGTCAATGTCATGTCATTGTCGTTGCCATTGTTATGTATTGGTCAGTGAATTGCAACGGTGGTGCCAATAAAACACTGTTGCAGCGCCATCAGCTTTATTCGTCTATCACCCGAGAACAGTGAACTTTTTCTGAGTGAAAAGTACTGTATGTCCTATTATATACCCCTGACAACCTGTATGCAAAATTTCGTAACGATCTGTTGCATATTTAAGGCGTGCAAACGTTACAAATAAACATAAACTTACATTTGCTCTATTTAGGTTTATTTATTTTTTAGGTACTTTTCTTTTTTTTTAATTATGCTATCATTATTTTCTGTATTTTTTTTTTTGTTATTATTCCTTTCATGTATACGTTGACTATAATTTAATTTAACTTGCTTTACCGTGGCTCGCATGACTTTTGTGATTAAGGACGTGGGCACTGGAAATCAGTGCTGTGTCGGACTATGTTACGGCACAGCATAAACTGAGTGCCAACCTCATTTTGCAAATTTGCAAATTGCGGCACACATTTTAATTGTCATTGTTATTATATTATTATAAATTATTGTTAAATGTCGCATTTTTAGAAATAAATATTTTCTTTCTTTCTTTCATTCATAATAAAAAAATTTAACAACTCTACGGACTCCAGTTGCCTTTTTTACAACTTAATTTAGAAAATGTTTTTAGAATTTATACACGCTTATTTGTTATTTTTGTTATTGTGTGTGACATTTATTGAATGTACGTTTGTGTTGTGGTGTACCTTACGAATAACTTATTATATTAATTTATTCTAATTTTAAATTTTAATACTAAACTTATACTAATGTAGAGTATATCTGTTACATGCTGGTGTTGTGAGGAAGTGCATGTGCAGGTGTGCCTTATGTCTATACCTATATACTTATATATATTAATCTAACTAGTGCCATGTGTGTTGTTTTTTCGTTTCTGTGTCTGGGCTATTAATATTTAGGCTCTTTGTGTGTCTTGGTTTGTTTGTGAAGTGTGCGCATTGATGTGAGTATTCAGTCATAATATTTATTTATACTATTAACTATATATAATATAATTACTATTAACATTTATATTTCTCGTGAACAGAAATAACCTATTTGAGAATGTCAATATTTTATCTAAATGTCTTTTTGGATTTGAGATGAAAATAAGACGATGAAAGCAATATTATCATTTAATCAAAATCGCCAAGAAGACAATATTTCAACAATATTGGGTCGTAGCATCCAATATAACACATTGAGTGGCAATTTCTAAGCTTTGATCCAGCTTGAACATCCTTCAACGTCGAGTAGTGAAGATGAGCACTCGAGTTTGATATAATTAATATCCTCCCACAGAGAGGGCACTTCAAAAATTATCATAACTACCCAAATGAAACCTTTCCTGAGTACAATCCACGGCGAAATCAGTACACATACTTATAAACGTGTCATCATATTCACATTACATTCATATATGTTTAAATAGCCTTACTTATATTATAAAAATATCGCTAATTAATGTTTAACTACCTCTTAGCTAAGAAGTTATCGAGTCCCTAATTCACGTCAATCATCAAATATTAATATCAACTTGTCAAACGTCAACGTGACACATGAGAAGAAAATGTTACTTCAATATGAATACCACTTCGACGACTTCAACCGACTACTTTGAAAGATTGAGATGAAATATGGCAGCACTCCCGTCAAGTAGTTGGTAGATACTATGGCAACTTACAGCCTCATATTCTCACATCTTCTCGGTTTTTCCGTCGCCGCTATTTGCCCTAAGTTAACTTCAACGATAATAGGTATCGGATTGGGTCAAGTCTGTACCCCGGTATTTCTAGTGAAACTCAAAATACGGGATAATTCTCTCTGTGAGTTCATCACATGTTTTTCCACTGCTCGAAAATTTCTGTTCCCCTATATGATATCCGTCCTGTAGATTGTCCCCGTCCCATCAATGTAAATTCCCTATTAACATTAGTACATAGTCATTTTGTGAATGGCTTTTGTACATTTTTAATGCTTTATTATATATATATGGATTGGTCCACAAGTTCCATGTCGCTCAACGGGCTATGGGGCGAGTTATGTTGGGTGTTTCTCTTATGGATAAAATTAAAATTGAGGATATCCGTAAGAGAACCATCGTAACCGACATAGCTCGCAAAATTAGCAAGTTGAAGTGGCAGTGGGCCGGTCATGTCTGCCGCATGACCGATGGTCGATAGAGCAGACGAGTCCTGGAGTGGAGACCGTGTCTCGGTAAACGTCGTGTCGGACGCCCTCCAGCCCTATGGACCGACGACCTGTGCAAGATCACCGGTAGGTGCTGGATGAGTGGCGCCGTCTTGGGGACGCCTACGTCCAGCAGTGGACTGCGAATGGCTGACGACGAGTAATGTAATTTTTTTTTATTTAGATTTATAGCTTGGCAGCTAGGCCTTTAAGTCAGATCGTAGATTACAATGTAGTTTCTTCATTTTCTTAACCCTATGTGTAGCACAGCTGAACTTTATGTAGGTTATCAGCTGGTGCCATTCAACGGAGTTTTTGTGACAACTCAAAAGGCGACATTTGACTATACAGTTCACATTTCTTACATAACACATAATTACTACTCAAAAACTATTAATATCCTACAACTATTGTTCATTTTAGAGTAATTTTAGACATTTTTAGAAAATGAAACTGCACAGCACTATATCTCCTTTCAGTTCCCGCCAAAAACTCCAGTAATGAGTTTTTGACAACACTTACTAACTAGTAAGTGTTGTCCACAGGTTCGCAAAAAAGCGTATAAATCACCGGTCAATATTCAGTGGCTAAAATTGCACTTAGCTTAGCATCTGTCTTTTCTAACTTTGAAATTGGCAAAATCAAGGCCGAAAACGTTGGTGCCATAATTTAAAAAAAAACCGACTACTTGTCTATAATCTATAATAATAAATTAGTTATCCTCAACTGAATCAGCACCAATAATTTCTAATGGGAAATCTGGAAGCTCAAACACTAATCAATGAATACCTTATTGTCATTTATAAACATGAGATAGCTGTTATATGAAGTGTACGACAGAAAAACGAAATCCGAATGATAAACATAGTCAAGGTCAAAACAATCTTCTATATAACGAAAAAGAGCAAATATTATTATTAAAATTACAATTTTTGCATCACGATCTCATGATTTTGACAGCTGACATTCAACCTTTCTATTAAAATTTTGACAATGTTAATATTAGACGGATTAACCAAATTGAATCAATTTTAATGAGAGGCACAGAACGGAAAGGACAATATGGTATTCAATGATATTGAATGATTCAGGTTTATATTTATATGGATCAATTTGTTCAATTCATCCAAATTGAAAGACAGAAATGATCTGTCTAATCTCGGCTTAGTAATCAGCGGATTCAAATGAAAGCCATCATCTACAAAGTTGGATTATGCCTTAAAAGTTTCTGTTTAATTTAAATTTTGAACTGATTGTTTATCAAAAATATTGTTACGAGTTACGGGACTCGAATTAAAATGCCGTTGGAATTATTATAGCGTTTATTAGAAATATACAAACAGGTATAACACAGGTACAAATATAACCGAACACAACAAGTCCAAACGTAATGCAGAAGGTCGAACTCAATAAAACGCGCAAAGTCCGTCACTTATTAGATTCCCGATTGTAGTACACACGTTTTGCTTCGCTCATGGTTCTCGCTCGACTGTCTCCCCCTCCATCAGGCCATCGTTTTATACGGCACAAATGGAATGTCCCCGTATCTAAGTCGGCTTAATCCGCCACACCTGGCTAATGACTCGGCTGCAAACTGCCATAAAAGAGTACAATAACACTGGGCTGTTTTCTAATCACAAATTTTAAATACAAAGTAAACAAAAGAAGACGGCCATAAAAGAGTTACAATTAGTTTAAATGCCGGCAGGTAATAAATGTGCTTTGTTTCCAGATATGCAGGTGGATTTTGTTTTTATCGGGACCTGAGTTCTAACAATATGAAATGTTATACTAATATATAAAGCTGAAGAGTTTCTTTGTTTGTTTGTTTGATTGAATGCGCTAATCTCAGGAACTACTGGTCTGATTTGAAAAATTCTTTCAGTGTTAGATAGCCCATTTATCGATAAAGACTATAGTCTTACTTAGAGTATATAGCCTATAGGCTATATACGCTAAGACTAATAGGAGCGGAGCACCAATGAAGAATTTTTCAAAATGGGGTGGTTTTGAAAACAAATTCCACGCGGACGGCGTCGCGGGCACAGCTAGTTAAATAATAAAATGGCTGTTGGATAAATGTTTTTACTCCGTGAACAAATATTTAAGGTAATTTTTTGACAACATTTCATATGATTGGCATTAATGTATTTTTTTGTTAGTTTTGTAATAATTGTATATATTTTTTTAATAATCTTAAGGAAAATTTGAACGCCTCTAAGGTAAAACATGTGACTCTTGTAACCTTATGTCACCTCAAATTTATGTACAATGTTTTAAGCAAATCAGTACCTCAGTACCAGCTGCTCCCACTTGACTCCTTGCAACGCCGAGCGGTCCGGATTGTCGGCGATCCCGAACTTACAGACGGTTTAGAACATTTAAGTCTCAGAAGAGACGTTGGCGCTCTAAGCGCGTTCTACCGTCTGTACAATGGGGAGTGTTCTGAGGAGCTGTTTGGTTTGGTACCTACGTCGCCATTTTACCACCGCACTGCTCGCCGGCGACTGGGAGTTTATCCACACTTCCTTGACACCTGGAAGTTATCCACTGTACGTAGCGCTCGCTCCTTTATGCCACACGTGAGCGAGCTGTGGAATGAGCTCCCTCCCGCGGTTATCGCAGAGCGCTACGATATGGGGCTCTTCAAAAAGGGCGTAAACAGATATTTAAAGGCTCAACGAGGTAGGGAACGCACCGGCTCCCTTAGTGTTGCAGATGTCCATGGGCGACCGTAGCCACTTGCCATCAAGTGGACCCGTCTGCCAGTTTGCCTATAACACAAAAAAAAAATGAAATTTCAAAAAGCGGGAGAAATGTGTATATGGTGCCATCTAGGATTTTAAGCTTTTTAGCGCTACAAAATAATATCGTATCCTGTATACTAATATGTAATGTGGTACACTGTATGTAATTAGTTTGTGATCTACAATAAAATAAAAGAAAATTTGATTGCTAAGAGAACTAAAAACATTAAATCTGACCCTACCCCACAATTAGATTACGCGAATAAAGCACTTAACTGAAACGGCAAATAGAGTAATTCTGCTAGGTTATTAAACCGAAATACTTTACGACGGCGTTGACCGGGGAATAAAATGGAATGTAGTGATTTATTGACTCAGCTTCCACTCGATCGCTCATTATTGCTTGGAACTAACAACCTGTAATGGCTGCCAGTAATAACTGCATTACTAGATGGTATGAATCATTTGTCTCGTGTCTTGGAGACGTGTCTTAAGTGAAGGCCGATAATAATGGAGGTTCTTTGGGCTAAATGTAAATACAGAAGTTGATACTCGTACATGTAGTAAGGGAAGAATTACTTCTACTTCCTCCTTGACATTGCTTTGCAACGTTTTAACACACCTATTAAATCGAAACAATTTTCTTTTTATTTCAATATTTAAATCTGTTTCTGTCTTTTTATAAACATGCTAAGGTATGCTCGCGACTTAAGGTCATAAATTATCGCAGTATTAAAAAAAAATGTAAGCTGTCGTTTTAGTAAAAATTGTGTTGGAATAAGCTAATTTTTACGCACCCGAACAACTATCATATGATAAAAAATATCACACATTTTATTACATTTAATTTGCTATCGATCAGTACAAAAATTACATTGGAATTCGATTTTTAATCTGGTTTTTTTTGTATCTGGCAATTTTAAATCATTCTTATAAAAATGCCCGCGGGATTCCCGGGGAAAAAAGTAGCACAGACTTTAAGCCTAAGAATTTGCTGTCGATCAGTGAAAACGGCATAGAAATCGGCCTAGTAGTTTTTACGAATTACGAATCCCGACAAACAGATAAACAGATAAGAAATCTAAAAAAAAATGCATCTTGTTCTCCACCGTTTATATAGTCTATTCCAGTATCCCGTTGTTTTTTTTTCAAATAGTGTAAATCTACGGACACGGCGTGTTTATAATATTATAGATGTTACACGCTTTTTAAAGACTTAATGGAATTATAGCTAACATAACACAAAATAAATTTGACCAAATCTTCTGATCTTACACAACAAAGACTTCCTTGGAGACGACCAACATCCACTGTATGCCTTTTGACAACATAAAACTAGAAAACATTTATGTAAATACTCCACATTTCAAAAGTTACTTACTCAACAAGTCCTGTTCAAAATAATTTTCGTTGAAAATTATTTAAGCTTTATTCTAGATGATATTTTCCGATTGGTCCAACGTGATAAAAGTCACGGGTAAATACTAGAAAGTATATTACAAAAAAATCCGCTAAATTAATATTAAGAAAAATAATAATGGAGCATTTTTAATGACATTCCTAAAGTCCTTGGTGATTGCGAATAAGGCAGAATTTTTATCTGTTCTTTCGCGTTGAAATTGAAATCGATGCAGCAATCTTTGGGGCGAGACCGACCTAATTTCCGTTGGTGACGTACTAATCCGGATTTAAGGCTTCAGTAAGTCGTCTAGGTACCACGGCCCACTTTAATTTACTTAATTGAATCTGCTGCTAATCAATTGTGTTCTGGGTCTTGTGTGTTATTCAAATTATTATAGTCTGGATTATGTCTTTAGCTCCAAATATCAAATGATAAAAAATAGCTTGTTAATTTCTACTCCTAAAATTGTTCTATCTCTTTAAATGAATATGACAGTAACTTTGTTTCGATGTCTGTTTGTTGTTTAGACGACAATTTTAAGCGATTCGAATGTTGAGCCACAAATGTGTCAGATCTAAAACCACTCAACTTACAACTAGATGAGAATGTTGAATAGTATGTGTAAAGGTTACAGTAAGGTCTTTAGAAGTAGCACGAAGAAAGCAAAAAAAGCAAAGCAAAGAATGTTAAACTGGAAGATTGGTGGATATAAGGGTAGATCAACAAATAAACAAAATGGTTATGTAACATGAAGGTTTATGGTGTGATTTATGTCAAAAAAAAGGAGTATGGAAAGAAAATATATACAATGTACTGACCCCAAATGATGAAACGAAAAAGAGAAAAGAGTATTTTTCTTTCGGAGGACATTTTTAATTAACAGGAGATGGATACGTTTATACGAGTGAAGAAGCGCGGAAAACTTTAGTCGAGAAAGACTGAAATAAAACCGTGTAACAAACAATACAAATAAATCGAAGCTTTACCTTATATAAAAACAAGTAAGTCTATAAAATTTAAACAAGCCGACCACTTAAGAAGAACAGCCTACTTTATCCCAAGACCTTTGAGCCAGTTAAGCAAACTGGAGCGAACTATTAGCCCTTGGAACATCACCCTGACCCCGTGTTTCAAGGCGACGAAATTACACGGCTAAATTCGTGCTTCGCGTGCGCTTTTAGGAGAGATTTTTCAAGCCTAGCTTTTGTTTGCCCACTTAATTAGGTGGGTCGAGTTTGAATGTCACAGGTCTCTTGAAACCGATTAATAAAAATATAAATGTTATGTGTTTTACTTGGAAAATTATTTTTTCTTTATGATTTGGTTAATTTTGATGGCCTCTGTGCTTGAGCGGGCCTACTTCACTGCAACGCAGAGGCTCTGGGTTTCATTCCCGGCATGATAAATTTCGGAAACGAATTTTCTTCTTTATTTACTATGGTCTGGTTGTCTGGGACCAGTCCCAGAGTAGTTAGTCGTATATTACTCGTAACACAAGCGTAACTTGCTTAATTTAGGGATATATCTACATATATAATATGTTTCTATGTCTGTGTGTGTGTGTGTATGTCTGCCGATTATTATTATTTTCGAACTTGCCCTTTGGAGTTTGGGTTTCGCTTTTCTAATATTTCAGTATATTTCATTAAGTAAGTTTGTAATGATTACATGGATCGGCTTTCAACTGAACTCCAAATCCTATTATATCACATATTGCGGAATACCAGAGTCTAATTAGGAAGAAGGAAGCGGGAGGGAAGAACAGGTTTAGAAAAAAGAAGAGGGGATTTAGGTGGCAAACAATTTCGGTTTATTTATTTATTACACATACTCATTTTTACAGTTTTTGATAATTAGAAAATTCCGTTTTATTTTATGAGTTTAAAAAAAAATATACAAATTTGAGTCTTTCCCAACAGAGAAATACTTAAAAGTATATTTTACAACAACAACAGAAATTTTAATTTGTATGAATTTTTTTAAGACTCATAAAATAAAACCGGAATTTTCTGAATTAATTATCAAAAACTGAAAAAATGAGTATGCATCAAAGTTTGATAGTGAATATCTTTGAAACACTCAATTTTAATCGACTAAGCAACACAGACCATTTTTGTAGTGTTCAATTTCCTATAAAAATATATACGGCCCTTTTTATAAACTTTATTTGTTCATGAGTTACAAAATTCATAAGCAAAAAAGAGATTTGTCTAAAAATAATCAAACTTTAATCTTCAATATTTGTTGAATGTGACATTTACGATAAATATGTAGGAAATCTTTAATGTAGAGCGTTCGATTTCCTACAAAAAAGTATACTAAATTTTGTTGCTAAATTAATTACTAACGGAGATATGATTTTTTTTTATTGGACTAAGGAAATATCGAAAACTGTAATGCGGAGGACCTTCCTATTGAAATTAAGAGCTCCCATTTGGTGAGATTTTTTTTTAAATGTCTAGCAACTCTTTCATCCGTGTCACTTGTAAAAAAAATATTTTTTTTACTCTCAAGTTTCCAATAAAAAGAATGTTTATGTGCAGTTCACACCCAGTAGAAGTGAAACAAAGTGTGACAAGGGATGGGGGGATTCTAAATTTTGTAGCGTCACATTTTATTATTATATCGTTATAATATATTTAATTTAAAATATTTCCAACTCTATCTGTATAAGTATAGTGTTTAAATGATTAAATATAATGTATTCTATCTCATTCTCTCACAGGTTTAGTCCTATAGATTTATATATTTATTATGTTTATCTCTTTTAGTATCACTTTTTCGTTTCATCGAGTTTCAAATCACAACGATTCTAAAGAACTTCACTTCAAAATAAGTTAGGTAGTACATTACTCGTATAATGGACAAAATGAGAGTGTGATGGTGCGACCTTGAGCTTCGAAGATCACGAATCAGTGTACCCTCGTCAAATATCAGAAATAATTTAACAGAGGCATTCATCATTCATCCATTCATCTTGGGAGATACTTACATAGAGATTTCTATCCCGTAAAATATAAGCGTTTCTGAGTTTTTTAGCATTAAATTTAATACTAATACTAAGTACTTCCGATAGCGAACATAAAGATTTTTATTCAAAAAATGAAATCGTTTTCTCGGCATTTTGAGTCAGAATATATGCTAGGGATGCCGCGGAGAATATTCAAGTAAGTATAGATAAACAACACTTTATTGCATACAAATTATAAAAATATCCGAAATGCATATTTGCAATATATTTTTGTCAAAACTATAGGCGTTATTATAATTAAAAGCCATTTCTAGAGAACCTAAATTAAAGGCGATTCCTAGTTATATTATACATACTGTAAGAAACGAAAATATAAATAAATATTTACCAGTATCATTACTGGGACGCCTATCCCATAAATGTATTTGTACATTTTTTACAAAAATACTCTTTAATAAGCTCCATGCCCAAAGAAAAACATGAAACATTTTCAATCACCCCCAATACGTCTACCGCTCCATATTTCGTATGTCAAGTTATCATAGTCTAATGTAATATCACATTTTATACGGTGTAGGATTGTCCCTCCATTCTCTTGTAACACGAGAAAAGGTAAAAATGATACGGTTAATACATCGGCTTTGTACATCGGACTTGTGGAGAACCTTTTTCCCTACTTCACATTTCGGCGAAATTATATACCTCTTCATAAATATATATGGAGGTATGTAGGACGGTAGGAAATGTACGTACTTTTTCCTTTTTCGATGTGGATTATGGCAGATGTGGATCTATCTGATAGCGGTTCGATTCTTAAATCAGTAACTAGTTGTATCTATAAAATAGTATTATAATATACATGTTGTGGACAGAATCCCCCCCCTGACCTCTCCCCCGAAAATCCCGTGCCCGCACGCCCCGCTTACCGTGAATATGTAGCTCGCTCCGTTAGCTGCTAGGTGTCTGCATTTTTTTAGTACCTTAGTAAGCACGGTGCGAGCTGCCGGCAGATCATCGGTCAAATATATACACACAAAGGAAAAGTATATACACACAAGTATACATATGTAGATGTATAGCCAGAATGAGAATGTTCCGATCGATGTGTGGTGTTATTGAAAAATCTGTTATTGAAAAATTAAAAGGAAGAAGACAAATTGGTATGGGCATGTAATGAGAAGGAATGAAAGCCACTTGACGAAAAGAACGTTAAACTGGAAGTTTTGACGGTTACATATGTAAAGGTAGACCAAAAAAGAGATAGGTGGATTGTGTTAAGGATGACATGATGATTTGTGGTGTGACAGAGGACATGTCAGAAGAGAGGAGTATGGAAGGATAAGACATATTGTGCCGACCCCAAATGATTGGGAGAAAGCGAAAGAAAAGAGAGAGGTGTTTACCTCGAACTGCTTTACGATTTTAGCAAAATTGCGATAATAAAATTATAATAATAATAATTTTATTATCGCAATTTAAATTTCATAAAATTGTTTGAATTTATTTTGTAACCACTCTCTGTGGATTAAAGCGTGTCGCTCTTCAGTCTATCTGCTATACTCCAACAATAAATATATTTTTTACGTGGTAGAGCCATGCTAGAATTGTTCTTGATTACAGCTCTTAGGGCTGACACGATCGGTGTGATTTTTTTCATAGTAGTATATATAGCTTAGCAATTGACCATGATCTCGCCCTATGTAGAGCGAAGATATAGTCTAAGATGGTGCACGATTACCTAGAAGGTACCTATTCACACGTGACTTCAAGACACCCAGGTTGTAAATATCGGGAAAGACAGACTCCAGTAATGAGTGCCCCTCCTTTACCACGATCGACACGACACGAAGATCTTACAGAATATCGGCGTGAAACGGTTACTCTTGAGCTAATCGTGTTTCAATGAGTGAGAGACCTGATGGTCCACTTCCCCAGTCTCATATCCTATCCCTCATATACCATCCCACCTAACTCTTTCCCTCTATCCTATCTTAAAGGCTGGCAATGCGTTAGCTACGCTCCTGGTGTTACAAACACCTATAGGTGACGGTAACACTTTCCATTAGATAGGCCTTCGGCATGTTTACCAGCTTTGCAATAAAAAAACGATTGCGTCAGGACTGTAACAAAGTACACTTAACCTTGTCCACTGAATGTTCCTGTCTCATAATAAACCTGGTACCAGCTTCAAATGCAAACCTCAAACGACTGTTTTTTTTTTACTGGACTTGACTTTATGTTGTTGGTCCGAAGACCTCGCAACTTGCTCGAGGGAGCTACCTAGGCAGTTTTACCTCGGCTGGACTGTTGCCATGAGAGGGGGGTGAATCTGACGATGCCCACCATAGGGCGACACAATGAACTAATTGAGAACGGGCGACGGGTAATATAAAGCCCGAGGGGAAGGATCCGGGGGGGACCGGGATCGGCGGTTCGCGGCGGCCGACGCTATCTTACTGCCGTTTCGCAACATGCTATGGCTGGGAGAGAAGAAACGGCGAGCAAATGACTGAATCATAACGTTTAATCGTATATATATACCAACACTCATTTCATACAAATCCTATATAAACAGAGTGAGACAACAACAATAAATCGTTTCGTTTTAGTCACTGGCACCTTTTCCATTGTAGCCGAGAGTAAATCGTAATAATCACCTCGTACGTCATATACATAAAAGACCGCAGCAGCGGTTGAAATTAATTGAAAATATGCCACCGCATTGAATTACTGTGATTTATTTCGCACCTTTCCGCGTCGAGTAATATTTCATAGACCGTCGGGCACACTCACAGTTTTGTTCTATTGACGACTAGCTTCGTCTTGAACTCTCGACTTAAACTTTTTATCTATATATTAAATACTGAAGCAAAAACTTTGTACACCTTTTTACGAAAATTGCGCGGACGGAGGATTATGAAATTACGAACACTTATAATTTATATAGAGCAAAAGCGACGAATGCTAATATTTTTTGAAATTATGCATAAAAAATACATTAAATCAATAAAAAACATTACACACACTACCATATATTTGACACACACACGCATATATACTCGTTTGTTTATTTTTCAAGTCAAATTAACAGTGTAGCCTGGCGAAATCTGTGATTATAGAAGTATAGTCTTTGAAATTAATTATTATGGTTGAATTTCGACCACTAGTTCATATTATCATGTCCTGCATCCAATATATCGACCACCATATGTATGGTAGTAGTAGTATTCGTCATAAGGGGCCATCCATAAATTACGTCACATAATGATAATAGGGGGTTCAGGAGGAGGTCGACGAAGTGTGACAAGGGGTGAGAGGGGTCCTAAATTTCATGACGTCATCTTTCAAAATTAATACATTTAAGCTTTACGGAACTGCTGTTCAATTTAATAATTTCCTGATGTAAAATTGCAAAATATATGATGTCACACCTATGGAGGGAGGAGCCTTACGAATGTGACCAACTGTGGACAGGGGAGGGGTTAAATTATGAAATTCGTGTAAAGCAATTTGTGAATAGCCACAAAGGCAGACAAACGAACTTAGTTCATACAGTCTTGTCTGATGTATTAAGTCTTCCGTATAGCTCGGCCAAATTCTAGGTCCTCGACTGACGCCAATAAACGGAGTTCTTGTGACTTGTGTTCAAATCACGTTCAGAGAATATACAAATCTGCCCGAATAAAATGCTAGTATCCTAATACAAAACCCTAATAATACAGGGTATAAAAACCATTTATACGCGTCCTTAAGCTGACAAATTACGTTTAGAAAACTGCCAGAACAAGCGCGTACCCCACTTAACGAAACGCGAACATGAATAGGTTTTTGACACGTCCCCGTAGTTAGGTGCTGAAATTAATTAACACGCGTCAGATATCCCTTAAGTTTCACTTTACCATATATCTCGGGGTTGCCATGTTAGATTTAAATCCTATTAATATGTCAATAGGATTTTACGCCTTATTATATTTTTCTTCATATGATAACTTAATGGTTAGAGCCGCGTCCCAAACTCAATAAGCACGGGTTCAAATCGTGGCTAGAAAGCATGTACCACTTAGGCAATTTTCTGACGGTGAAGGAAAACATCGTGATGAAATCTGCACATCGAGATAATTGATGTATCAAACCTACTGTTTATTATTTATCGATGAACAATGATTTTTAAGTCATGGTACCGCCATCTCTTGTTCGAACATATACATTTTTGATACATACATATTTCCTTCTCTTTTCTTATACTGGTATGTATTTATATCTATCTCTGTCACCCCGATTTCTCTTTGGTTCATGGAAGATGCCGCCATTTTGTGGTCGTATTCATTTGCGGTGTTAAGACGACAGACATGTAAGAAATAATGGATTTTTGGCAAGTGCAGTGAGTTGATGGATTTATATTAAATGGCGGCCTCCCTGAAAAGCACTGAATTTGGTGAGAGTGATTGAGTGAGCTGGTTTCAAGATATGTGCAAGATATACTTCTGAAGCCAAAGGTGGACATAGTGTTTGGACATGAGTTTGGATGAGCGTATCTAATTTCTGTACTTATTTATTATTATTCAACAAATATTTACACAACAACTGAAGGGAACAAAATTAAACTATTATCTTCAGCGGCTTCGTGTGTACGGAATATCCGGGCTTTTTTTTACTTTGGACCCGTGCAGGGCGTATACTGGCCATTCCCGTGTGATGGGAGGCCCTAGCCCAGCAGTAGGACGTTTGTGGGCTGTGTTATTATCTATTTTTTTCAATATGGCTAGTATGTCGGTTTTTTTCTTATACTTACGATTTTTGTGAACTGCTATTCTTTTGAAATGTGACCGTTCCAGGTAATACAAAAAGTGAGGTATTGGGGAAAAAAATTAAAATATTATATATGGTGCGGCTTCACCTGCGTTACTGTTAAATTTAGGCCATTTTACGTAGATATGGTGATAAGTTTAATGCGTTATTTGAGATGCGATATTGTTAATGCCGTTAAATATTGACAGATAGCGTATGTATATACATCATTGTGGATATGAGTCAACGGCGTTGTTTTTTAACGCTTTAAATAGTACGCATTCGACCACAGCCTAAACCTTTAACACTAATGTAACTGAAGCTCCCAGCATTATAAGAAAGATAGGTTGTATGAAATTAAGATTTATTAAGATAATTAAGATTATTTTTTTTATGTCTGTCTCTAAGGTCCACACGAAAACTACAGTGAATTATAATAATTAATATAGATTTAACCTTGGAAATTGCTTTCTTATATCCATATTGAAGGGAAACTTCTTTAGAATCGGTGTCATTTGATACTCGATGATATACGACTAAGCCTGCGAGAGAATGAGATACAAATTTTACATAGAGAGTCAATAAGACCGATGATTAAACATAGGACCAACTTGGACCGAAATAAACCTGATAATAATAATATTTTTTAGACTAAAACGATGAAAACTGAAAGTGATACTTAAGAAGTTTATTTTGAATTATAATATGTTGAGGTATGTAGGCTAAAGGGATTTTATTTATATTAATAAAAGTTAGAGAAGAATTATCTGTGAGTACATTCTCTAAAGTTTCACTTCTACTGCGTATGAACTGTACACACGTTTTTTCTGCATTTCTACTAACACCAATTTTTAAGTATTAATTATAAATTATTAAACCCATCGTCATACAATTGCAGTAAACTGCTGAATATGAGCTTCCCGAGTTTTTGCTTTATATCACGTAATGATTCCAAACAAATTATTGTTGCGAACGACAAAGACAAATTCATACATGCACACCTGTTTTTCACATTGTATTACTTTTTGGCATTTGGACCTCTTTTGTTTACTTTGTGTTTAAAATTTGTGATTAGAAAAACAGCCCATTGTGTATTTTAATCTTTTATGGTAGTCATTAGCCAGGTGTGATTCTAAGAAATTCGGTCCGGGCGGTCAGGTAGACATATTGCCAACATAAAGCAATGCCCCAATGGAGAGATCGTCAGTATAGCGATAATCACGAGCGAAGCAAGACGTGTGTACCCCATACGATAATCTATTTAGTGACGGATTTTGCGGGTTTTATGGAATTATAATCTTGCGCGTTACGTTTGGTCTGGTTGTGTTGAGTTATATTTGTACCTGTGTTATACGTGTTTATATGAGTTCTAATAAAATAAACACTATAATAATTCCAACGGGATTTTAATTCGAGTCCTGCAACTCGTAACATTATATATATATTTTATCGTTTTTTCTTCCTACCTATCTGGTAACACTAGCGCACCTCATGTTAACGAACCAATTCCGATGCGGATATTATTTGCACAGAGTTCCGTGGGAGGAGCTCATGAGCGAAATTTCTGTTTATTCAGCCTCATATACATCGATTTACTTCCCAATATTACTGGGATTTTACGCTTAGGTCTGTATATGAAATTTTAGAGTTTCTCCTTTTTTTAATCGGTAGATAAACACACGCATTGTACATCCCCATGCTAAGAAAGTTATGCTTGTGTTATGGGTACAACGGACCACTCCGGAGCCGACCCATACACCCAGAACATACTAAATAACGGAAAGTTGTTTACGAAATTTACCGTGCCAGAAATGGAATCCGGAGCCACTGTGCTGCAGTGAGTCGCTAAGGGTTAGCCCACTCAACCACAGAGGTCGTCAACTTTCTTTCTTATTAAATACTTATATAGTATGTACTACACCATTTGTATACCAATCTAAAGTCTTCTTTAGATTTGCATTAGTTAAAAAGCGAGTTCACTTATGAGACTGGTGAGTTAAGCCCTTGTTGTTTGGACAGACATCTACTATTAATTAAATATTAATCCCTGCCAAGGGTTGCCTGGAAGAGATCGCTTTTCAGCGATAAGGCCGCTCGTTGTACTCTCTTGTATTTTTCTACTTCTGTTTGTATGCTTTGGTGAAAAATAAAGAGTAAAGAGTGGTATAAAAAGTTACTTACCTACTTACCTAACCTACTTTATCAACCACTTAATTGTATCGTTTAGCTGTAGGTTAAGAATAAAATACTTACATTTTGCTTTAGTTGTAGGTAATACTAATGTGTCATAACCCTAATCCTAATTAATATCTATAATATTATAAAATTCTAAACATGCAATGTCTGTACATTGAAGCTATTAAAAAAAAACAGCAACTGGACTGGACAATAGACTATAGTGTTACAACCTGAACGCCGACAAAAGACAAATTCTAACCTGCATACCTGTAGACATTTTATTACATTTTCGGCATTTGGACTTTTTTGTTTACTTTGTGTTTAAAATTTGTTATTAGAATTTGAAACAGCCCATTGTGTATTGAAATATTTTATGGTATTCATTAGCCAGGTGTGATTCTAGGAAATTCAGTCGACGCGGCTGAGCAGACATATTGTATGTACAGTATAAAGCAATGCCCCAATTGAGAGATGAGTCAGTCGAGCGATAACCACAAGCGAAGCAAGACTTGTGTACATTCGGTAATCTATTTAGTGACTGACTTTGCGCGTGTATTTAAATTACGATCTCCTGCGTTACGTTTGGACTTATTGCGTTCGGTTATATTTGTACCTGTGTTATACGTGTTTGTATGGTTCTAATAAACTTTATAGTAATTCTAACGGCATTTTATTTCGAGTGTCGCGACTCGTAACAATATAAACGATGGAGAACACGATGCATTTCTTTCCATTTCTTGTCTGTTTGTCGGTTTATCTGTTTATTCTGTTATTCACGTAAAAAACTTCTGGACCGATTTCGATACGGTTTTCGCTGACCGACAGTAAACTCTTATACTTAAAATTGGCGCTAGTTTTTATCGTGGGAATCCCGCGGTATTTTTTCTGGGAATTATTTAAAATGGCTAGATTGAAAAAAATATCAATTCCAATGCGATTTTTTTAACTGATCGACAGCAAATTTTATGAAATAAAATGTGTTATATTTTTTTTATTCCGGGAGTGGTTTTTAGTTTTTCGTTTGCATAAAAAATAGCTTATTCCGATACCGGTTTTACTAAAACGATAGCTTATATTCTTTTTGAAATGCTGCGCTACTTTGTGTCCCGGGAATCCCGCGGGAATTTCAAGTCAAGCGTGGACAAAGTCGCGGGTATATCCTAATTATAAATATGAGTGTTTGTTTATTTGTTGGTTTTTGATGGTCTCATGCCTTAATCAATCATCATGTAATATTGCGTACACCTTGTCAGAGAGAAAATTACATATGCCCATATTGCATCCAGAAAACAGGACTGTTCCCGAAGATAGACGACTATAGTTAAAAAGATGGTGCTGTGATGACGTTTTATTGGCGCCACGGTTTCAATTCGCAAACAAATACATCATCATGGTAACACGAATAACACAGCTATTAATATGTTGCTCCACACAGTACATTAATATAATAAGAGATGTTGCTCTCATGGTTATTTCCACCATCTTCGCTAGATGGCGTTACGGGTATTCATCCTGATCCAATGTACAATGTAAAATATACGCATGTAAAACAACATGTAAAAACTTCGCCTTTCTACCTCCCACAATTTGCGCACTCATACGTATGTAATCTCACGACACCTGCACACACTTCATCCTTTTATGATAACTCTTTTACTTTGCAGGCTGACAAACTTTGTAATGCGCTGCCTCTTAACTGTCAGAGAGGTCAAAATATTTCCTACGTTTAAGAACGCTCTCAGATAACATTACTTTTTCTTAAATAATGATTGTTAAGAAATTAAGCGCCTGTAGAAAATAATAGTAATAATAATAATAATTCACGTAATTGTCTGTATCCTAGATTCTTCTGTAAATAATTAATTAATAAAGTGTTCATAATATATATATATATATATATATATATATATATATATATATATATATATATATATATATATATATATATATATATATATATATATGTATATATCGATCCTTCTTTCCAAAATATTTACAAACATATTTTTTTCGATTTATAACTAACATCAAAAGACCTACCACCATGACATACACAATGTCAAACGTGCGAACAAAAATGAAAAATTATAAGGAAATGTATATCACGACGAAACAATAATATGAAAGAATAAAGACGGAAGCCGACAGAAAATATTGCAGCTAGACGAGGATGCGCACGCCTCGGTCGTCGTCATCCGATGAAGACTTCGTGACGCCGGCGGCCACCGGGGTGTCGAGCAACAGCGAGGAGGGGCCAGTGCCGTCCGCCCCGCCAAGAAGACTAGCGCGAGGCCGAGGACAGCCACCGTCGGCACGCTTGGGACCTGCGGGACGCATCCCGTACCTGGCCCCCGCTACCGGTGGTGTAGTGCGCCGCATGAGATAGTCTGAGCAAATGAATGAGAGCGTCATGCGAGCGTACTTCGAGGCAACAAATATAGGAACTAATCTCACTGCGTATCGTGATCGGATGCTGTCTCTGTTTCAGGTGCTTCACCCAGATATCACTGTAACGGCACAACGCTTATCGGATCAAGTGCGGGCTATCCAGAGGTTGCACTTGCTGGATGAATCTGTTCTTGACCGTCTTCGCACTGAAGTACGAACCAGCCTTAAGATTACCGAAACTTCGCAATCTCCGGTACCGCAGAACAATAACATAATAACTAATACAATGATTGATCAGACTTCAACAGCAGCGGTACCACCAGAGACGGATTTACGGACGGACGGTATTCCTATGGCTGACTACGTAAGTAGCCAGGATAATGAGCATATGAGGAGGAGTTTGGAAGCAGCGATTACAGATTTTAAGAATATGCCTACATTAAGTAGGCCGCGTCTACTTCATTTGCCCATTTATAAACGTAGCGTGGCTATTATGGGCCACATGAACTCACTTTTAGCTTCACACCTTATAGAAAGTAAAGATCTAACTGAAACACATTCTATTTTGTATTGCGGAGCTGTAGTTGTGTGTCGCACAGTTGGAGTAAATTTCAATGACAACCCACAACCTGTTCGACACACATGCCAGAAACCAGCTTGGCAATACAGAATAGAACGCCGAATCAATACAGCTAGAACCTTAATAGCCAAGCTACTCTGCTTCCGGTCGGGAAATACTCGACCTAAAATTATGCGTTTCGTGACCCAAGCATTCGTTGGAACTAATATCGGACCTAATGACTATAAAGAAAGGGTCATGTAGCGCATAGACTTCCTAAATCAGAAGATTTATGCATGGACAAATCGAATCCGTAGATATAAAAAGCGTACAGAAATATTTTATCTTAATCGCCGCTTCCAAAGGGACCAAAAGGGGGTTTATAGAGGTTGGAAACAACCCGAAGAGCAGGTTATTGACAGGCAGCTCCCAAATGCGGCTGCTATTTCGGCTTTTTGGCGTGGGATTTGGTCGGTGCCTGTTAATCACACAGAAGGCGCCTGGATGGGTGCTGTTGAACAGAGATGTGGACTGATACCAGAAATGGATTCTATAACCATTGAACCATTGAAAAGCCTTGGGCCAGACGGCTTGCATAACTTCTGGTTCAAATGGTTCAAAGTTTCGCATCCCTGTTTGGCTGCACAGTTCCAGGACGCCTTAAATTCAGGAAACGTCCCAACCTTTATGACCACGGTTGTCACCCATCTGCTATACAAATCTGGTAGTACCACGGAACTCAAAAACTACAGACCGATAACTTGTCTTCCCACCATTTACAAGTTGCTTTCATCCATTTTGAGATCAAAATTAATGAAACATATAGTGGATAATACACCTTTCAAAACTCAAAATGGATGTAGGCCTGGGTCCCGTGGTACTAAATAACTCCTTCTCATAGATATGACCATTAATCAACAAGTCCGCCGAAATAGGAAAAACCTCTGCACCGCCTGGGTAGATTATAAAAAGGCATATGACTCAGTACCGCATATGTGGCTAATGAGGGTAATGGAATTATATAAAATTGATGTAACTCTACGTACCTTCCTTGGCGCATGTATGGGGCAATGGGTCACTAGACTCTGCATTCCCGACGGTGATAGCTTACCTATCTCGGACGGACTTATAAAGATAGAGCGAGGGATTTTCCAGGGTGATAGCCTGAGTCCATTATGGTTTTGCTTGGCCTTGAATCCTTTAAGCTCTTTGCTGGAGGATTCAAGGCTAGGCTTTTAATCACCAGCAACTTGCTCTTCGATACGGTCTGATAGCGACTGAGGTACCTTATTATAAATATACCCCTGAGTCAGTTCTCGAAAATGGTCATATCACGCTCTACTGGGATCGATCTATTATTAAAGATAGGACTATTGTTGCCAATAAGCCTGACATTGTGATAATAGATCGATCTGCGAGATGTACGCTGCTCGTTGATATAAGTATTCCACATGACTGTAATCTCATTAATGCTGAAACTGATAAATTAACGAAATACCTAGACCTCGCGCATGAGTTTACTGACATGTGGCATATGGAGTTAACGATCATCGTACCGATAGTGGTGTCCGTTAAAGGTTTAGTACCGAGGAGCCTCGACCGACACCTAGAGAGGCTCTCGCTCGGTAAATGGGTGAAGAGCCAGATGCAGCAGGCGGTTCTCCTGAGCACGGCACGCATTGTGAGGAAGTTCCTGTCTCTGGAGCCTTAACCACCGATAGCTTGGACCCTAGGCCCCGCTGCCGACGGACGTCATCTTTTATATATTTTTAATGTGTTTATTTTATATATATATATATATATATATATATATATATATATATATATATATATATGTGTGTGTGTGTGTGTTAAAAACCATAAAAAGAATATAAATAAATATATATGTGAAATAATAATAATAATCAGCAGACAAACACACATATTGTATATCCCCAAATTAAGCAAGTTACGCTTGTGTTATGGGTAATATACAACCTACCACTCTGGGGTCGATCCCAGACACCCAGACCATAGTAAATAACGGAGAAAATACGTTTCCGAAATTTACTATTCCAGGAATCGAACCCGGAGCCTCTGCGTTGCAGTGAGGTAGGCCGGCAACGGCTTAGCCCTCTCAACCACAGAGGCTGTTAAATGTTGTCTAATTCTTATACTATAGACTTATTAATATATATATATCATTACATATACGTTTGTATATATTGAATTTATAAAATATGTACCTTAAGTATGTGTTTAAGTTCTACCTTATAATCTGCACCAACTACATCGTCAGATTAGGTTAAATTATCCCTTAAATTAGGTTGCTTGGAAGAGATTGCTTTAAGCGATAAGGCCGCCTGTTGTTTCTACCGTGACAATATTTTTTTTTATTAACTACTCTACGGATTCGAGTTCCGTACCCTTTTTTACAACTTAATTTCTATGAAAGTTTTTAGGTTCATACACGCTTATTGTTTATATTGTTATTGTGTGTGACATTAATTTAGTGATTTTTATGTTATAGTGTACCTTAAGAATAACATATAATATTTTTTTTTCTATTTTTAATACTGAACTTATACTAATGTAGAGTGTATCTGTTACATGCTGGTGTTGTGAGGAAGTGCATGTGCAGCGTGTGCCTAATGTCTATACCTATATATATATATATATCTTAACTAGTGCCATTTGTGTTGTTTTCCTTTCTGTGCCTAGGTTATTAATTTTTAGGCTCTTTGTATGTCTTGGTTTGTTTGTAAAGTGTGCGTGTGATGCAATGCGGTGGTAGTGCGCGTTGGCGTGAGTTAGTGTGAGTTTTGTTGTTGGTTCTGTGTGTGTGACTTTGTGTGGTGTTATAATTTATTGTTTAATTGTTGTATGTAACCGTGACAATATTGTAAGCGTGCATTTTTGGTAATTGTATGTTTGGTGAGCAACAGTTTTATCTATTCTATTCTAAAAAGTACTGATCCCGAGGGATAGAAAAAAACTTGAATGGCTTAACAAAATCTACACTAATACGAGCGAAACCGAGGGAACATTGAATAAAATAAATAAATACATAAATATTTCCAAACATAAATTATCAAATATACACACACTAGAGTGTAAGATGGTAAATGATTTCTTATAACTAGATATCATATAGACTTCTAATCAATTAAGCGACGATGCACTGCCAATAACTACCTATACGGCCGATTACATCAATTCGCTAAGACCTTGACACGGTGCGACTTAGCTAAAACGATTTTACAATCTATTGTACTGTGTGTATAAATCAAGCGTAGATCGTAAATAAAGCCACATTGTATAGCACCTGCTTCTTGTAAAAATCGACATAAATAATCTTTAGTAGGCATAGTGAAAACTATTGATAAATAAGGTTATTAGAATATATACCGGAATTCACCAGAGCGGAAATTTGTAGTACGGGGAGAAGAGGTCTATAGCTATCGACAATATACGGAGGTGTATTTTGGTAAGAGACATGGATAAGGAATACTAGTAATTACAGTCATCCAGAAAAAGTATCATTCATAATAAATATTTTATATTTCTATACCTATGTTCTTCTTCCATATGAGAATGGATTTAAGTTGTGAGCAGTGTACTAGCCCAGGATCTAGAAAAAGTGACATCTTGGTGGACGGAGCAATGAAATACGGAGCATTTCATCGGCCGTCGGTCGTACGGGCACGGCGATATTGCGTGTTCGTGGTACTACCCGTGCGCAGAAGGTTTGCCGATAGCCTCATGATGTCACGCATCGATGGTCAGTAGGGTTGATAAAAAAGGTTACATAAATAGTTGTTGCAATAAATTTATTATTTTATTTAATTATTGTATGTACTTTACATAAGTATATACAATAATAGTAAGTAGTCATCGGCAAACCTTCTGCGCGCGGCTTATAGGCGGCCAATCAGTCGCATTTAATGCCCTTTGGTCGCGCTTAAAATGTGTTGTTAGTAATTGTAGGCAATGGTAACCATCCGTGCAGGAACGGAGAAAGAATACAATTTTCTGCGGCCGGGCGGCCTGTCGTAAGAGGCGACTAAACAACTCACAGCCAGGTGGTAGGGCACTTGCTCGACTTGATGGCTACCACCCCTGGTCTAAAGTATGTCGCCATAACAACCTCGGGTTGTGTTCCGGCATTAGTGACCAGGTCCCAGTCTCCCTTCAGAGAGCAGCAGCGCATTTGTAGCACCTTTGGTGTTGCAAATGTCCATAGGCGCTGGTAACCGCTTTCCACCAACTGGGCCGTCTGCCTGTCTGCTGAACTCCAGCGATAAAAAAAGTGTGTTTATTCTAGAACAAAAAAATCTACACGCTGATACTCTTATACCTCTAATGACTTTAAACAGTTGACATCAATCATACGACCACAATTCTATTGGCCGTCTTCGCGTACATTATTTAACTTATTTTTACATTGTTAGTTGTAAATAAAAGAAAAAAACATATTCTAAGTATTACTTCTGGAATTCAAAGTATATCATTTTTAAAGGTCATATATATAGGCTAATAATTAAGTCTACATCCTATTCGCTATTTACAGTAGTACTAACTTCCATGCATGTGGTTTTTCCTCAAAAGATAACAAAAATAAATAACACTACCCTTCTCGTTTTCTCACATGAATTGCGAAGTGAAATTGCCAATGATCTGGAAATTGTGTTCACGTGTATCGTCAATGTATGCAATTCGAGCACATATCGCACGACACGTGCGAATTGAACGAGTCAATCGAGGTGCATCTATTTATGCGAGCACAGAAAGACCTTCCTAACTTGCACATACATATTTTGTATACATTTTTTTCTTAAAGAGTGACAAATTGTTACAATATTCACCAGATGTTGAGAGATGAATTGAGACGATGATATAAGTGAGTTTTCGTAGTATAGCATGCTTCGAGGCGAATAGAATAGTTTAGTCTTTCGATGCAAAGGAGTGTACTTTGCTTTGTTAAAGAAAATATGGATCTCGGTTCTATATACGTCAAATAAATGATAAAAATGTCATATTTCCTCCACTTGTAAGGTTATTCGCTTCTTTATAAGAAAATACTATACAACATAGATTTCTAAAGAGGCACTCCCATCTTCCAGAGCACTGGAGGCTCGAGTCGTTCATGGAAAGAGAAGTTCTAGAGTTTTTATCGTGAAGAGCAACCACAGGCATGTACTGCCAATCTGCATTGAATGTGTTAAAGAGCTACACCACCGACTTCATTTCCAAATTATGTCTCCTTGACAAACTCTTGCATGTCCTGGTATAAAAAGTATTCTATTATTTGTATCGAACAATATGCAAATTACCATTCCCCAAATTTGATCTAAAACAAATTTCATGAAATAAGTTTTTTTCTCGCCTTCTCCTCCGTCATGGGCTAAGACGGGGATATTCTTTTTCGTCTTTTTATTTTCTTTTTGCTCTTATTTAGGAATAATAAATGGAAGGGGGTTTAGTCTTTTTATTGTTTTTCTTTTTTTCTTTTTTATTTAAAGAGAAAGAATTTATTGGTCTCCAGTTACAAGCTAAACAAGTACAATATACAATAGTGCATAATTTAATATTATGCGACAATCATTACTCTCCGTACTAGTTTTAAACTGTGTTACGGCAGAGCAAGTTCACGTCCCGTAAGTTAAAAACATCAAAAAGATAGATATTTGTTTCGAACTACCTTTGAAATAATTAGTAAGTTCACAAAAAATTAGTTCGTACATTACCAATTAGACAGTATATGTAAAAAATACAGAGAGAGCAACATTATTTGTTAAGTAATATTAAAAGCTTATTTATATTCTATTACAATATTTCTTATATCTAATACATATTTTATCTTATTTTACGATTCTGTCTACATAATTTACTGGCTATTGATTCCATATTTTATTATCTATTTATTTGTTTATACTCTTTTTGCTATTTTCTTACTTTCTATATATTTACTTTACTGCTTATTTAATTACTATTTCACTAATGACATGAAATCAGTTCACACTGAAGACCGTACATAAGAAACAGATAAAATTACAAACCTCCAAAGAAACTTAAATTCACATTTATATATTATCATGGGCACATTCAAAGGCAGCCACAAATCCATTTGATATAGCCCAACAGATGTAGTTTTCGCAACTTGAACTGTTCTGGAAAATCCCATTAATTTGCGGTAAAACACCCCACTGGGATATATTCCTTGTGTATATAGTTAATGCCCCCAATCCTTTTAGTCGTACAGGCTTAAAGGATAATAGTCCAGAAATGGAAACGTGTCTCTGTATGGGTGATATTAATAAATTAAATGTTGAACGACGTACTTATTGCGTCATCACTTACCACCAAGTGAGACTGATTTAATTACTGGCTGAGAACGGCGCTGACTCTCCCGCATTTGACTTGTGGCTTGGACACTCCGAAAAATTGTAGAAAATTCTGACTTTTTAAACGAGTAAGTGTTAGAAGACGGTTGCCTTATAAACTTTACAAAACTAGCAAATGAACACTAATTAAGACGCTGAACGTGCCTCTTTACTGTAACCTACTTCATTGAGTTTTGTTTATACATAGTTACGAGTACAGTTGCCAATGTGGAGACGCCTAAGTTTTATACTGGTGATACAAATAATCGGTACACCATTTTAAAATTTTCTATTAACAATATTACTTTGAAATCGAATAATGACACATTATAATTGTTTTAAAACTACGTGGAAAATAAATATAGTGTAACAATAATAGTGATGTAATTATCTCATGTTATCTATAATATTATAAAATTGTAAGCATGTCGTGTCTGTACATTGAAGTTATTAAAAAAAAGCAACTGGAATAGACTATATAAACGATGGAGAACACGAAGCATTTTTTTTAGATTTCTTGTCTGTTTGTTCGGGGTTCACGTAAAAACTACTGGTCCGATTTCGATGTGGTTTTCGCTAATCAACAGCTAATTCTTAGACTTAAACTTGGCACACCTTTTCTCCTGAGAATCCCGCGGGAATTTTTCTGGGAATGATTTAAAATGTCCAGATTAAAAAAAAACATTGCAATGTGATTTTTTCACTGTTCAATAGCAAATTTTAGGTAGTAAAAAGTGTGATATTTTTATCCCGGGAACCCCGCCGAATTTTTCCGGGAGCGGTTTGTAGTTGTTCGTGCGCATAAAAAATATCTTATTTCGATACAGTTTTCACTTAAACGATAGCTTACATTATTTTTGAAATGCTGCGGTATTTTGTATCCCGGGAAATCAACGATAATTTCAAGTCAAGCGTGCACGAAGTCACGGCAAAACCTTGTGTATTATAAATCTGATTTTTCAGATTAATCAGATTTTTGTATCCATATTGGATCTATTAAATTCATTTATGAATCTTATTTAGTGTCTATATTTAGGCCCACTGTAACAGCCTGGCCAAGTGGCCACGAATGTAACGTCTGACTCTGAACGGCAGCTACATGTCAAAAAGGACATTTTGAAATGCTGCGGTATTTTGTGTCCGGGGAAATCCACGGTAATTTCAAGTCAAGCGTGGACGAAGTCGCGGGCATATCCCTGTGTCTTATAAATCTATGATTTTTCAGATTTTTGTATCCGTATTGGATCTATTAAATTCACTTATGAATCTACTTTAGTGTCTATATTTAGGTCCACTGTAACAGCCTCGCCAAGGGGCCACGAATGTAACGTCTGACTCTGAACGGCAGCTACATGTCAAAAAGGGCATGTAGTTTTGATATATTATTGATACTTATGAAGAATTATATGATTAAAAAATAATCAATCTTACATGGGTAATCTCGAATCGGTAAAATTGTTACGAATATTTCGAGCTATCTAGTAGATAAGCGCTTTTAAGTTTTTCATTATGCCTAGGTAATTTCCTCGATCAATACAAGATTTATATTTTAAAATACACATAGATCCAAGTGCTTACAATAATAATTTTATCCGTATCAATATTTTGCATGAAATATTGAATATTCTAGAGAATTCGTAACAGCTTTCCGGTGCATATTTCATAAGCAACAAAACGTGGTATGCAATGCAACCGACATATCTCGTTAAACGTAGCCCGAGGGAAAACTATTTTCTAACTTTCAAATGGTATAAACCTGAACCAACTAGTAATTTTGGTGGTGGCTTTGCTTCGATGCTGGGTGAGGCTACTTATTCTGTATCGAAGGATGGGTGGAACTATGCTATTCTTTCTGCTGTTGTATTCATATTGACATAGATATTATATAAGTAATGATTATACTAACACGTAGATGTAACATCTGAAAATGAAATAATTTATTATTATTAATGACTAAGCTATATTTAACTCATTCTAATAACATAGGACTATTTGATGGCCCACAGAGGCCATCAAATAGTTGAGCGGGCTAAGTCTTAGCCGTCGAACTCGCTGGAACGCAGAGGCTCCGGGTTATATTCCTGGCATGGTAAATTTCGGAAACGATGTTTCTGTTATTTACTATGGTCTGGGTGTCTGGGATCGGCCCCAGAGTGGTCGGTTGTGTATTACCCATAACATAAGCGAACTTGCTTAGCTTGGGGATTTACAATGTTTGTTTTTGTCTGCTTATTATTATTATTATATACTGTATTTATTCATTCTCAAAAATTATAATTTAAAAAAAAATATATATAAAGATATTAAAAAAAAATAGATAACATTATTCTTTTATAAAAATACATAAAAAATAAAATACATATTCAATAAAAAAATATAAAATCCTGCAGCTCACTGCCAGCGAGCCCTGGGGTCCAAACTACCGGTGGTTAGGGCTCCAGAGACAGGAACCTCCTCATAATTCGTGCCGTGTCCAAAAGTGCTGGCTTCTGTATCTGGCGCCTCACCCAGCTTCCCAGCGAAAGTCTCTCTAGATGACGGTCGAGGCTTTTCGCTATAAGACCATTGACGGTGACAACTATCGGGACAATGCTCGTTGACTCCAGACGTCACATAGCGGTAACCTAGTGAGCAAGATCTAAGTATTTACTTAGTTTTTCTTTTTCTTTCTTCACGAGCTTATCGTTATGCGGGATACTGATGTCAACGAGTATTGTTCGTCGCGCAGATCGCTCTATTATCACGATATCAGGCTTATTGGCTATAATAGTCCTGTCCGTGATAACTGATCGATCCCAGTAGAGCGTGGCACGACTGTTTTCAAGAACTGGCTCCGGCGAGTACTGGTAATAAGGCACCTCCGTTTCTACAAGACCGTATCGAAGGGCAAGTTGCTGGTGGATAATCATGGCTACGAGGTTAAGTCTATGCAAGTATTTGCCGTTAGAAAGATGTGAACAGCCGGAAACAATATGCCTGAGGGATTCACCTGGGCGATGACATGCCCGACAGATGTCTAAGGTGCCATCCTTCAGGATATATTTCCGGTAGTTATTCGTCTTAATAACTTCGCAAAGACAAAACCTTCGGTTTCTCCAAAGAGGTTACCGAACCGTAGCCAGTTTACCGACGCTGACAGGTCTATATCAGACCCTGTTAAGGCCCGATAAAACCTGCCATGCAGCTCCTTGGTCTTCCATACATTGATGCGGTCGGAGGAGCTCAGTACTGCCAGGTTGCACCAATTCTCTTTAGCCAACGAGAGCGTGGTAAGACCTTTGTCTACTGCCACAACATCTTTATGCAAGCCCACGTTCATCTTAAGGAAATATGCCCTGAGATTGTTCACCTTACGATTGTGCAGATCCTTGGCATTTAAAAAGCCTCGACCCCCACATCTTCGCGAGATGTACAATCTCATTACTGATGAACGTGGGTGATGCATACGATGTTTTGTCAGTAGGCAACGGACTCTACGATCTAGGGCGTCCAGCTCCGTTTGAGTCCACCTAAGTATGCCAAAGGAGTATGCTAATACGGGCATAACTCAGCTGTTGAAGGCTCTGACCTTATTTCCACCTGAGAGAAGGCTGGTTAAAACCTTCCTCAGGCGGCAAAAGAATCGGTCCTTCACCGTCTGTTTAACGTCCACGTCGGCTATACCTAAGGACTCTGATATACCCAGGTACTTGTACGTCTCGTTCTCGGAGAGGGATTTGAAAGACATGTTCTCTGAAAGTTGCAAATTCGGTGAATTCACAACTTTCCCTCGCCGCACATGCATGATCACACATTTTTCTATCCCGAATTCCATATTAATTGACTTACTGCAGCGTTCTGTTGTCTTTAATAATTCAATCAAGTCTGGTTCGTTGGATGCGAAAAGTTTGAGGTCATCCATATACAACTAGTGTGACATGATCTCACCCCCTCTTCGAAACCGATAGCCTAGCTTTGAAGACTCTAGCAAAGTGCTAAGAGGGTTCAATGCTAGACAAAACCACAAGGGACTCAAGCTGTCACCCTGGAATATTCCACGCTCTATATTTATCGCGTCCTCCGGCAAAGGAACCTCTCCCCCCTGGAAGCCTAAGGTATGTGACCCATTGCCCCATACATGCCTGAAGAAAGGTTCTTAGAGTTGCATCGACTTTATACAACTCTAAGACCCTCATCAACCATGTATGCAGCACTGAGTCATACGCCTTTTTGTAGTCGATCCAGGCGACGAAGAGATTTCTTCTGTTCCGTCGGGCTTGTTGGCTAAGAGTTGTGTCAATGAGAAGCAATTCCTTCGTTCCTTCGTACCGCGTGACCCAGCCTTGCATCCATTTTGGGTGATTGCCAAAATGTTATTATTATAAAAATAATTTGATATTTTTTTCCCAAAATAGACGCAAGGAGCTTGTAGATGGTGGGTAAGCATGTGATTGGTCTATAATTTTTGGGTTCAGTGGTACAACCAGATTTGAAGAGTAAATGGGTGACGCCTGTCGTCATAAAGGTTGGAAGCGAACCACGATCAACAGCTTCTTGGAATTGATTAGCTAAGCAACCATGCGAGCTTTTGAACCACTTGATCCAAAAGTTATGCAATCCGTCCGGTCCTGGACTTTTCCAGTTATGTGCCGAACGTAATTGCATTACCAACATCAAGTGGTTCAATAGTAATAGGTTCCATATCTGGCACCTGTTCGCATGATTGCTTGACCACGTCAATCCAGTCACCTTCCGTGCAATTGACAGGCACTGGCCAGATACTGCGCCAGAAAGAAGCCATGGCATCAGTATTTAGCATTTGCCTGTCAGTGACACTATCGCTAGATTTCTCCCAACCTCTATAAACCCTTTTCTCTTCACTTTGGAAGGTCCGATTCAAGAAATATCTATCCGCTCGCTCTTTGTATCGGCGGATTCTATTTGCCCATGCATAGACTTTTTGCTTCCAGAAGTCTATACGTTCCGTGGCTCTGGCCATATATTCAGTGGGACTGACGTTTGTACCAGTGAATGCCTGACCCACGAAGCGCATAACTCGGGGCCGGCAATTGCCAGCCCGGAAGCAGATTAATTTGTCTATGAGAACTCTCGCCCTGCCAATACGCCGCTCAATCCGTATTTGCCAGGCAGGTTTGGCGCTTGCAGGTCGGGTAGGCTGTGTATTTGGAAACTTTACACCAGCCACCCGACATACAGCTACGGCCCCGCAATACAGGATCGAGTGCGTATCGGCAAGATCCGTGCTAGACCTAAAATAAGGCACTAGCAAACAATCCAGAGCTCCCATAAGCAACAAATTATTTCTATGCACGGGCAATTTCGGAACGCGTGGCCTATTTAAGATAGGCTGATCTCGGAATTCTTGAATCGAATGTTCCAAAGTTCCTTATTATTATTATTATTATTATACGATCAAATTCGAGAAAAAAAGGTTATTTCCAATAGGCATGTAGGGTTAAAACCGTTATATGATAAAAGTGAAGTAAAAATTAGTCAGGAACAATCTAAACGTTGAGATTACCAGTGTCTGAATTGCGACAATCCGCCTTGAGTACGCTTAGTAATGTTAGTATAAAAGAATAGCTAATCTCTAGACGTTTATGGGATGATTTTACATATTACCTATATGTTTTATGAAGTCGTACCTTAATTTGATAATGCACATAAAGCAACAAAATTTAATAAATCCCTTGACTATATTTAATTAAGCGCCCTGTTGCAGCCCGATTTACATCACAATATTGTACTCGAAGTTCAACTAAAAAGATTACAGCATTAAGTTTAATATCGCATGGGTGGTAGTATCATAGTGATTCATTGAAAAAGTTCCTCTTAATGACTTAACGAGGGCGATAAAAATGATTCACGAGTCGGTAATTAGCCAACGCTCTAAAATGGTTAAGTTGTTCGTCCGAGTTGTCCGGAGACAGAAAATTAGAATGGATGCTTTATAATACTCAGTATAATCTAATTTGTCTAATTTATTGGCTTGATTTTTTATGCAAATTTAATTATTTTACAAAAGTGAGCAAATGTAAGTGCAATCAATCAGGTGATAATGGCTATCACTTTTTATTTGTGTTTAGTTTGTAAACAAGTTCACACCAAAACATAGGAAGTAGAAGAATGACTCAATATCGTAGTTAGAAATATCATGACGTATGGTGGCCAGACATTGACACTACCTGTGGGACTGGTCCACAAATTTAGTTGCTTATTAGAACCAGAACCAGAACACAGAACAACAGAACAGAACAGAACAACAGAACCATAAAAACACGTATAACACACGTACAAATATATCTGAACACCACCAGTCCAAACGTAATGCACGATTCAATAACACAAAGTCCGTCACCATATAGATTACCAAATGTATACACGTCTATCCTCGCTTGTGGTTATCGCTTGACTGACTCACCCCTCCGTTGGGGCATTGCTTTATCCTGTACAAATACAATATGTCTGCTCAAGTGCGTGGACTGAATTTTCCAAGAATCGCACCTGGCTAATGACAACCATAAAGATTACAATATACAATTGGCTGTTTTTCCAATCACAAAATAAACAAAAGAAGATAGTCATAAAAGAGCTTCAATGTTATTAGCTCAAACGGCGACGGGTTATAAATATCATTTGTTTACAAATATGCAGGTGGCCCAAATTGTAAAAATTTATATTGTTACAATTTGGGCCACCTGCATATATAAGAATTAAGTATTTATTTTATAAATCAGGTGGTGTTGCCAGGTGGTCCATCCGGACCCATCCAAGTACTGACCACGCCTGACGTTGCTTAATTTCGGTGATTGGACGAGAACCAGTGTTTGAATCAGGGTATGAACGATGGCAATATATTCATAAGAGAATTAAGATAAGTAGTATAGCTTGCAAAATTAGTCAGTTGAAATGATAGTGTGGTGGTCAATGGTCACGTCTGTTGCAAGACCAGCGGCTGATAAGTCAAAAGGATCCCCAGATGGAGATGGTTTTACTGTAAATACATATACAGTAGAATGCTCTCCAGCTAGCGATAGACTAATGATCTGTGGAATGTCCCTGGTAGAGGCGGAATAAGCAGAGCGGAGGATTGGGATATTTTTTGAAGCGAAACTTCTTTAGAATTGTTGTGATTTGAAACCCGATGAAACAAAAAAAACGTTACTAAAAGGAAATATACACATAAATCTATAGGACTAAGCCTGAGAGAATGAGACAGGAGTTTTACGTTGTGCAGCACAGATTAGAGAGTCAATAAGACCGATGATTAAACATAGATCCAATTTGACCCGAAATAAAACTGATAATAATGTTACAACTTAAGTTCCGATGATAACAAAATCCACCTGCATATTTATAAAACACATTTTATTACCCGTCAGCATTTGAACTAATTGTAATCCTTTTATGATTGTCTTCTTTTGTTCACTTATTTATTGGTTTTTGTGAAGAACAATCTATTGTACTCGTTTATGGCCACTTGCAGGCATAATTAGCCAGGTGTGCGGATTACGATTCTAGGAAATTCGATCCACGCTGCCGGGCGGACATATTGCATTTGCGCAGTATAAAGCAATGGCCCGATTGAGGGAGCAGGCAGTCGAGTGAGAACCACGAGCGAAACAAGACGTGTGTACTACAATCGGGAATCTAATAAGTGATGGACTTTGCGCGGTTTATTGAGTTACGAGCTTGTGCATTACGTTTGGACTTGTTGTGTTCGGTTATATTTGTACCTGTGTTATATGTGTTTGTATAATTCTAATAAACTCTATAGTAATTCTAACGGCATTTTAATTCGAGTCTCGCGACTCGTAACAATAATATTTTTTAGACTAAAACAGTGAAAAATTGAAAGTGGTACTTAAGAAGTTTATTTTGAATTATAAAGTGTTGACGGATGTAGGCTAAAGGATTTTATATTTATATTAATAAAAGTTAGAGAAGAATTATCTGTGGGTATATTCTTTGAAGTTTCACTTCTACTGCATGTGAACTGTACACACATTTTTTTCGCATGTATAAGTTTGCGTTTGAGTACAGTCTCACCTGATGTTGAGTGATGACGCAGTCTAGGATGGAGCACGCTTACCTAGAAGATATCTATATACTCGTAACCTGAAGACTTCAAGATTGTATTTCTCAAAAAAATGTGCGCATCAGAAAGGATAAATCGAAGTGCTTGCCCTGACGGGTGTTGTTATAATAATGGCGCAAACTGAAAAAGTACTACATCCAGCAATGAACGTCAATTGTTTTAACAAGATGTAGTTCAATATTCAAAATCGTAGTTTGCATTTGCAATGTAACAATAACACACTATCGATTGAAGAACTTAATTCCAAAGGTCCGCAGCGTTATTAAGGTCAATTTATTAGGGTTCTGAAAGCAAGGGCCAGGAGCTACACGGTAAAGGTTAAACCGTAATAATTTAGATAATTTCGTTCGACGTGCACCTAACGAGATTCAAGGCTCTTCGCCCTTAAGCTTTTCGGGTTGTATTGGATATAGTCGACAGTGAATATTTTCACTACCTGCGTACAGATACCCATTTTCCAAGCTTAGGCTAATAATAAACACTTTATATCGACTTATTTACCTTTATAGCTTCACGCTGGTTAACCAGATGGTCGAGCAGAGATCCTATGGCAAGGAACGAATCTATAAGAATGACCGAAACTTAAGGAAGGCTTATTCTTAAAATTATTAGTTACAATTATAAATGAATACAATAAAGAAACCTAATGAGGTCATAGTCTTCTCTGGCTAAGGTGCCCAGAAGGCTGATTACGTTATCTCGTAGGATTGTCATACTGATGCGTTGGTCGAGATACAATATAAGCCTTCTGATCATCTAAATATTCGGTGAGGCAATTGATAGCTTTTTGAAAAGGCTAGTGGTCTATGTCAATTTGGAGGAGTTAAATACAACACTATGTAATATTTATAGACCACGACGTGACGAATAAGTTTTTAAGTTATTTAAAAAACAATTATAATTACAAGATTGTAGTAGGTGATAGAATAATTTTTGCACTTATATTGAGACTTCATGTACACATGCATATATTAAAACAAAATTATAAAGAGATGTTTGTCTTTTCCGTATCTGTGTTTTAATTTCATACCACGATTTTTATAAAAATAAAATAATAGTATGGACACTGGCCGTGGGACTGGTCCGCAAATTCAAAGTCATTCAACGGACTATGGAGCGAGCTATGTTAAGTGTTTCCCTTATGGATATAACCAGAAATGAGGATATTCGTAAAAGAACCAAGGTGATGAATGACATTGTTCGCAAGATTAGTAAGTTGAAGTAGCAGTGGACCGGCCACATCTGTCACAGGCCGCTGGAGCAAAAACGGGAGACCGGGATATGTGGCGTAAAATTGGGGAGGCTTACGTCCAGCAGTGGACAGAGACTGGTTGAAGACTATAATCAAATGATATAATATTAAGTAATTTTTAGACATGAATTATTGTGACTCTTTACACATTTAACAATGAGTGTCTTTGCATCATACTATTTCTTCAAATCATTTTGACATTGGTTTAAAATCGATAATGTAATCAAACTTTAAATAGAAATGAAATCTCTTTTGGTTCAAGTATAGTAAGGGTTAAATGTTAGAGATGTCACAATGTCAAAGTACTCCCAGCGACTTAATAGCTTTCGAAACTTTGAAAACTAAAGCTGTCTAAGCTGTAAGATATAGTCTTAACAGTTTCAAACGTGTAGATTAGTGATATAAATTATAGTAATCGTATTCTCTAAGTAGTACTCCTTTGCAAGAAAACTTCATTGTCAGCCAATCTTTATAGTGGACGTAGGATGTTTGACGTTTGTTGAATATCCAACTCCACTTTTTTGTTTTTGATCGGTTTTGAAGAAGAAGTATTGTTGTTCTTATAGCACGTTTGCAGAGACGATGTTCTACTCCAAGACTCGTCTGCTCTACTGGCCATCAGTACTGCAACATACATGGCCAGCATACTGCCATCTCTGCCTACTAATTTTGCGAAGTATATTAGTTATTAGTTCTTTACAGATACATGAGAAAAAAAACGTATGTGCAGGTCACACGCAGTAGAAGTGAAACTTCAGATTACGAGTATATACTTACAGATAATTCTTCTCTAACTTTTATTAATATAAATATAATAATACCTTTAGCCTACACCCGTCATCATATTATAATTCAAAATAAACTTCTTCAGTATCACTTTCAATTTTTCATTGTTCTAGTCTAAAAATATTATTATCAGTTTTATTACGGTCCAAATTGGACCTATGTTTAATCATCGGTCTTATTGTCTATAATCTGTGCTGCACAATGAAAAACTCGTATCTCATTCTCTCTCAGGCTTAATCCTATAGATTTATGTGTTTATCTCTTTTTAGTGTCGCTTTTTCATTTCATGGAGTTTCAAATTTCGACGGCCTCTCTGGTTGAGCGGTCTAAGCCTTTGCCGGCTTGCCTCATTGCAACGCAGAGGCTCCGGGTTCGATTCCTGGTACGGTAAATTTCGGAAACGAATTTTCTCCGTTATTTACTATGGTCTGGGTGTCTGGGATCGGCCCCAGAGTGGTCCGTTGTATATTACCCATAACACAAGCGTAACTTGCTTAATTTGGGGATATACAGTGAGTATGTTTGTCTGATGATTTTTTTTAAAAATCACAACTATTCTAAAGAAGTTTCACTTCAAAAAACTTGCAATAAAAATTTAAATTACATTCCAACTATTCCATGATGAATATTTAATAATTTCTATTAAATATTCATTATAACAACCCGGAAACATTCACATACCAGACAGAGTAAAAGAATTAGTGAAAAATTCAAAATCTATAAATAGAAATTTCATAATGTATCAATATTTAATACACTTTACAGAGATCACGCATTAAGGTACTGTTGCTTAAAAATATAACAAGTGCTTTTTTATGTTTGCTTATAGGCAAACTGGCAGACGGGTCCACTTGATGGCAAGTGGCTACCGTCGCCAATGGACATCTGCAACACTAAGGGAGCCGATGCGTTGCCACCTCGTTGAGACTTTAAATATCTGTTTACGCCCTTTTTGAAAAGCCCCATATTGTAGCGCTCTGGGAAAACCGCGGGAGGGCACATTCCACAGCTTGCTCACGTATGACATAAAGGAGCGAGCGCCACGTACAGTGGATAACTTCCAGGTGTCAAGGAAGTGCTTCGCTATTACTGCAGTTTCATATAAATATTAATCTTATAATGATAAAAAATCTCTACTATTTGAGACGCGGAGTCTTTGTGTTTTATAGAAATACGATTGAAACCACAAATTAAATGTTATTCCCAATGACGTCACTACCAGTAAGATGGAATAAGATTGTAGCAAAATGTGAACTTTCATCCACAGTACCAGACCTCGTTTAATATCGATTCGTATCACAGTAAGACCTAAATAAGATGATCTAGAAACTAGAATTGAAATACTTTAACATGTATTAGTCTAGATTGTGATAGACCATAGCCAGTTTACCTTTGTCATTAATTTTTCGGACGTAATAATATTTATGGCTGCTTAAAATACTTATACGTATATGAAGTACATGGGTTGTGGTTCACTGTATCACAATATAATATTATGAGGTTCTCCTCGAGCTGTGGAGAAATCTCTAGCAATGATATAGGTATGTAATTGTATATACAAAATATACATATGACATGCGTATGTATACACAACGAATAAATGAGTTCATGA
Source organism: Dendrolimus houi (assembly GCA_039645545.1). NCBI lineage: Eukaryota > Metazoa > Arthropoda > Insecta > Lepidoptera > Lasiocampidae > Dendrolimus > Dendrolimus houi. The sequence goes on from CM077125.1 coordinate 5,783,536, forward strand.
ATTATTACATATTAATAATATACATAATTCTACTGTCAGAACTTTGAAAAGGGGCTCAATGAGCTGACGGTGTCAGACTTATGGAAGTACCTTCGGTTCCCAAGACCCTGACATTACGGCGATGCGATAGACCACCGGGGTGGTTTAGCATGCCAGCGGGAGTCCAACACTACCCTTAGATTAAATTATTATTTCTCATAATCAAAAGTAATAATCTAGGTCCTTAATCATTATATTCTATGAAATTCTTCCAGCAAATGAAATAAATAATATTAGCCCATAAACTTTCCACCGTTGAATTTGGGCGTCTCCATTTTTAAAGGAACAACCGTTATATATTTGCCACACTTGACCAAATCTGTTCAGCTATTTTGGAGACATTCGAATCATTTTTAGACTGACTGTTAAAAAAAAAGAACCGTTTATGGTATCGTATAGAAAGTATGGATAGAAAAATTTCGAAATCACACACAAACACTTTAATCGTATTGATGTATTAGAAAATGTAGGTATATCACGTTGCATGCTATTATGCAATACCTGTTTGTCTAGATTTCAAGGTCGTACTATATGGTGATCGTTGAAGGAAAAATAGTCAATTTATCTGTTATAGGAATAGGTAGGTATATAATTATATCGTCGTGTAAGTATAAATAATTGTTACATAATTTTATGAACTACCTACCTTCCAAAAGGGGATAAACGACCGGAGCAAAAGTCAGTACCTGCTCTCTGCACTTTACACGTCAACTAGAAAAGGTGAAATGGTTTTCACTTCATTGCACTTTTATCATTCAGCGGCTTACTAGCAAGGCTTCTAATAAGCTTCTATCTTTAAATATGAAATTATACCTCCCTTTCGTTTAGGCTATATTGTTCAACGAATTATAATTTTAAAAAAATATTCAGAGCAATAACTAACGACAAAGAAACCGCGCTAAAATAAAAGCGGAATACCAGCTCTTTTATTCATATACTAAAGTAATATATTATACATCAGTGTAAGTGAAACAAAATACCTCTAAGTGTTTATTTTATTTCGGGTAAGTCTCAGGTATTATGTACTAATTTGTAAAATTTTGTTTCTAATTATGCTATCTACTATAGTAAAAATACGTACAGTTCATGAACTTTGTAAAGTAAGACCGCTTAATAAAGAGCATGTATGAAGAGATCTATAAAATTAGATGAAGCGATACGAAGATCGTAACATGGTAATATTCATCGTGTCTGTGTATCCGTATGGAAAACCGGTGTTATAATATCTATGTAGGTAATAGTAGGTATGTAATTACATCTTGATAAATAAACACAAATTCTTTACTTTCTGTTATAGTTAGCTGTCTTTTAGTATCGAACTAGCCAAGTCACTGCCTATTTTTAATAGACTTGTGAAGGATTATTATTACATATCATCAAATAGCTCAATTTAAGGATGCAGCAACAGTTATTGTCAGCTTTTTTCTCGTTTTCTATTTATTTGTGTAAATGTATTGTACAATATTTTATTTACATATATCTCACTAGTATAATTTTTATATTTTATTAATGTACGTATTTATCAGATACTGATTCGGTATTAAGAATAATGTAACATACGTCTGTTCTTATCAAACTTCTTGTCCATCCAAAGATTGTTTGCAATCGCTAATAGCGATAAGACTGTCTAATGCATTATAAAATTTTATTTCTGTTAACTGTATCTTTTAAAACACAATAAATCATATTCATTCATTCATTTATATAGTAATAACTGGTCATTATTGTTTCAGGTTTATCTCTATTAATTTATCTCTAGAAGAAACTATGTATTTCATGGGTTATCAGATTACAATTACTAGTTAACACAGTGTTTCTGGTACCGTTAAGTACGTGTTAATTGTAATTACATGCACATTAGGTTTAGAATGTTCATATCGTTGTAACAATTAATGTGAATGTATTCCTTCGAGTAACACAGTTCACAACTTAAGGTAATTGCCTTACAAAGTTAATTCTTGGGTACGACGACAAATGTAATAGCTTTGTTTGTTACTTAGTCAGGTTCTAAAGGCTTATAAGATTTATATGGAATGTAAAGCAGGTAGGCAAGGTACTACTACCTTAATATAATATATTGGTACATATTAGTGAATTCAGAGCAACAAGGCAACAGGGTGGTTTCGTAACCCTATGTACAGTGGCGGAATAAAAAAGTTCACCAGTTTTCAAATTGATTCATTTAACGTTCCGTGAGCGAATGTTACCTTTTCAAACTAAGTCACAGAGCAGACTGTTCCACAGAAAACTATGTTTAACTTTTTGACAATAAAGTTTAAAATTACTTAGATCAAAGTTGCTTCATTTTCTATATTGTCTATGAAGATTGTTTAGAGATGTAAAACCTTTCCATTGTTTTTTTAATAATTTATGATAAGCGTAGTGATTATATCCTCTTTGTTTCTTATTGTTAATCTCAGCGTCTGTCATTGCCAACATTTGTGACGTATAAATTTGGTTCTTCTTTTTTCACGATTCTATCTATACATAGAAATAAACAAAATTAAGTGTCCGTTTGTAACGCCAGAACAACAGCTTCTTACTAAATACATATGAAAGTATATACGGTACCTATATCAAAAAATCAGTTTAAAACATTTTTGTCTGTCTGGATATTCCGGCTAATCTCTGAAACGGCGGGACCGATTTTAACGGGACTTTCACTAGCAGATAGCTGATGTTATAAGTAGTAACTTCGGCTACATTTTTTTAGAATTCCTAGAAAAAAAAATCCACGCAGACGAAGTATCGGGCACGGCTAGTATTTTATAAATCTAACATTTATTCAAATGTTGACAGTACTGTTTCTTATCCTCGTGCAAGCAAAAGTCGACTTTAATGTGACGAACATTTTAATTCCGTGAGTGTACATAAACTATTTATTGGAAAACATTATTGGATTTGCAAATTCTATATAAAACTAAATGAGTTTAGTTTCTTTTTTTAAGTTAAGTATACCGTATACTATATATTGATTCAATAAATTTAATTTTAATATTTGGTTTAAAATCAAAAGAAACGTTAGAGTTAAATGGAAATATTATTAAAATTAGTTCTATAATCATAAAAATATCTATTGAAAAAGCTGCTGATATACAACTAAGACAAGCTGTGCTCAAGCGGTTTCATTCAATACAGTCCAGAACCCCTTTTGGGTTTTTAAAAGCTATTTAACTCTATTTCCAGTACGGACCGATAGTTAATAGCATTAATTTGTTCCAAAATACGTAAAAGCACTTCAGCTTTTTCACTTTTAAGTAGGTATAATCCAAATTAAAACTATGTTCCAACAGTTTCGATCGCGGCATTTTAAGTTATTTTCTTTTTTATTTTGACGTTCCGGCCACTTTTGAGAAGCCTTTAGAAGAAGAAGTGATTAAGGAATAAAATAAAGAGAGTACTGAAAAGTGGCTGAAACTTCGGAATAATAAAAATCAAATAAATTATCGCGCTTAAAACCGTTAAAACGTAGTTTTATTAAGAAAATACTATAGTTCAAATTATTAAAAAGTAAATTTTATTTAGTGCTTCAAGCAACAATACGCTGAAAAGTTTAAAAACTTTCTTACATAAAGTCGCCAGGCTTAAAGCACGAACGAGGCATAAAGCCACCAAATGAGTATAAACAGACGTAAAGTCGAGAAATATGGTATTTGCGTGGAAATAACCGGTGAAATTATTCAGCTTATGAGTTTCTATAGGCAGCCCAGGAGGTTTAAGGGGCTCTCGAGCATTTCCATTTTTCTGATGTAAATTTCCTTTCCTTTTCTGCGATTTATTTTTTGTAGGTTTTTATTAGAGTACTTCACGAAAATTTCTTACGTTCAATATCAATAAAGAAAATTTGAGTCAGAGTAAAAAATATTGGGAATGATAATCACTCAGTAAAAATAAAGTACAAAGAATGAAACTTCGTTTCTTCTTTCGAGAAGATGGTTTAGTTTTTTTTCAGCTTGTCCACCATTATGGGCTAAAATGGAACTCTTGTCTTCTTTTTGTTTTTAATATCTTTATTTTTCTATCTTGGGATCGAGAAGATGGTTGGCAAGTACCACCCGTCTGGGATCCGATCACCAAAAAAAACTATTAAGACCCAAAACCAACTGGCGGCCTAAAGACACTGTGGACTCTTTCTGCGTGCACCGGAACACAAAGCAACTTGATTGATAATTTCTTTCTTTATTTTACCTCTCACCCATTTGAATATTAGGTATATAAAATTATTAGAGCTAAACATGTTGCTCAAGAGTTTCTTGCACCACTTCTTCTCTTCATGCCACATGTTATATAGGCTTCCATAAAGTAAATAATAATAATAAACAAAAATTCAAACTAATTAATTAAAAATGAACAAGTTGGCGGTAGTCTAAATAAAACTTTAACAATACTCATTGACACTTAACATCTTTGTCTTCCGTGATTGTGGCTACTGAAAGGTGTCCGAAACGTCGGAATAATAAAAGTCAAATAAAATATCGCGCTTAAAACCGTTAAAACGTAGTTTTATTATGTGTACTAGTCGCAAAAACTTAAGAAAGTAGTATTACAAAGAATGAAATTTAAAGTTTCAAAGTTTTTTATTCAGTACTAGCTGATCCGGCAAACTTCGTACCGCCTCAGAATCATATTTTTCATATTTACTCACCTTTTAAACCTTCTCCGGACTTCCACAAATAATTCAAAACCAAAGTTAACCAAATCAATCCAGCCGTTCTAGAGTTTTAAAGAGACTAACGAACAACAATTGATTTTTATGTATAAGACTAGTTTGTTTTTTCGAAAAAGGCTATACATATATGTTATAAAATTTAGGGCCGAATTTTCAATAATGGATAGAAGTTATCAATCGATAAAATTATAACTTGACTAAATTCAAAAGTGAAACCATTCACTGTTTTATTCATGCAACTGTCATTTTTAATTCTCACATGTTGTGTTTTTTCTATGAATAACTTTTACCCGGTGATTGGAAAATCGGCTCTAAGTCTACTTTCTGTCCTTCGTATACCGCTTCGCAACGTGTTTTCGCTTGGAGACTAAGTGGAAAAAAATTCTTAGCAACACGTCTAGTTAATTTTTTTACTTTATATTTCATAAGCCTAGCTTACTGGAACGCAGAGGTCCTGGGTCTGGTTTTCGGCATGTTAATTTTTCTACAGGAACTTTTGGTCATTAACTATGGTTTGGGAGTCTGGAACGGATCCAATTGGTATATACTATATACTAATCAACAATTTTCTCTGCAGTATAAACCTATGAGGAAAAAGTCTAAAACTATGGATAAAACACCAAGGTTAAGGATTATATGACTAATATTGATGACAAATCAATTGAAATATGAATGACTTATATCAAAAGAATCTACAAATACTGCAATATATAATTCCGTCCATAGAACTTGTTTTTAAGTGATGCTGAGTTACGCAAACAAATCTAACTTAAGGTCGACCACTGCGACGTGTAAATTGGCTGTTTGTTTTTATATAATAGGCTTTATGACCGTGACATAAAGTCTGTTATTCTTAAGAGGAATAAGTCACGTTTTAACTGTGTTACTGTGAGAATAGTATGTTTTGTAGAGCAAACAAAGATTTCATTTTTGTTGGCACAACAGTGTTTGTATTGATAAAAAGGTTTTAAATTTCTAAAATTCTAAAAATAAATAATGAAAATGAAAATATTTATTTCTTAAGAAACACATGCACAACTTGTAGTCAGTTGCTGGAATCTTCTTTTAAGCAAAATTTACTTGTATCAGATGATCCCACTCTTCCATACCTTAAATATTACATTGTATTTAAAAGTTTCTAAACTATTTTCATGCTATACAGGACATAACACTGATATTAAAAAATGTTTTATTATAAATTGTATTGTAAATAAAGTTAGTGTACTTAATTATCATTAAGTATAAAACATACTAATCATAGCAAAACATCATATTATATTAACACGTTGGCTGCTAAGCCAGTTTTTATGTACTTCCATACTGTGCGCAGCCAGGATGATTAGGCACGGTGGAAGTATATTTGGTGGTGCGTACCAGGCGCTTTTAACCTGGTTACACCCGTTATTGTAAAACCTTCTCTAGCAGCGCCGAATAAGCAGCTATATTAATAAATTTTTGCATTTTTCTAGTTTTTTAATGTACCAATCTGCCACCGGGTTAGCCTTAGGATTGGACGAAAAAAAGTGGACTTTTGAGGATCTATATCGTCAGGTCTGCTGCAGTAATAAAGTTACCATGTTTGTTAAGCCTTGTAAGGTAATAGAATTTTAAATTTTTAGGTATAGGACAGGGACTAAAATTAAAATCTATCGATAGGCACGATTATTTATTTTTTAATAAAATGCTGTTCATTAAAACAAGGTAAACAATATGACCTATTGCATTTACTGCATTCTGATTTACATTTACATTGAAACAGAAGTATTATGTATTAGTAAGAAACTTATTAGTAATGTTCAAGCATAAACTAGCATAGCATCATGTACAATTACTCAGTAAAATTTTCCAAATTCTACCTTATCATTATGACGTAAGGAAACAAATGCAACTTTAGAAAATTGACTGATAATGGACGTCGACTATCGATATCCAAAAGTGAACTAACAATCGTCGCTGCACTCATCGCAACCCTCGCGCGCTGTCCCCCCCCCGCGAAATGTTCAGTGCGGGTACCAGGCCAATAAAACAAGGCCTGGTATACTGAACATGAATAATTTTATCCATGTGCGAACTAGGTCGAAAAAACACTGTACACTTTTTAATAGCGTATTATGATAAGTTACGAAAGTAAAGGTGAAATCTATGATTGGCTCTTTCATACGTCAAATATTACCAAAGTTACAGGGTCCGCACCGAATGAAACGGCACGAATTCAGCGCCCGCACAGGCAGAAAGATACTCATCACTAGGCTTTGAAGACCTAGATTAGCAGCGAACGTGTTAAATTGCTAGAAAAATAGTTACTGCACTTAAATATATTCATTAAGTACAGAACATAAAATTATAATAGTATTTAATAAAGTCTTTATTTTGGAGTAAAATAAAGACGATAGATCTTAGAAAAGATTAAAGATACATAAAAATCTCAATTTTTATTGCTAGAGTAAAGCAGATAGGATGACGGCCAACCTGATGAAAAGCAGTTACCGTCGCCTATGGACGTATAAGTCGGGTGCAGAAGGTTTGCCGATGGTCGCACCTCCCGCTTCCTACGACTGGCACCGGGGCTTGTTTAAGTACTTACGTACTTGTAGTACTAAGAACTAGACGACCGCGGGTCGCGATTGTAGGAGGCGGGAGAGGTTGTCATCGGCAAACCTTCTTCGCACAACTTATATGCGACACCAAATATGTCACCAACGCCTAGAAATAACGTCAGCCTAGAAATAATTTTATAACACCTTTATTGAAAATCTCTATACCGCTATGGGAAAACCTCAGTTGGGAGCTCATTCCGAATCCCCACGGTGCGCAAGAGAAGCGTTCTTGCAAATATTCATAAAGACCTAGTATTTTTTTCATTATTAACACTTAGGTATAATGAAAGAAGTGCTCAAGTTTTAGGCTGACTGAAAATTCGTAATGCAGGTATAAAGCGGGAGCCAGATAAAATCTCTTCTCTAAAACTTAATTAAATCGTACTTGAGTGAAAGAGATGAGAAATATTGAAGACGATTTATGCGAGCATGATATAAGGAGGAGCGTCTGATGAAATTGAGCCGATCCTAATAGTCCAGGACCAGCAAGTGTTGCATATTAAACGAGAACTTTTCATTGTGCGAGTTTGTGTTAGCCCGACGAGATTGGTTTAGTTTTTATTGTTGGCTCTTACTGTAGCCATATTTGTTTATCTGTAGCCTTTGTTGTTTATTCTAGGTGACAATTATGTCAGCTTTTTTCTGTGGAATAGACCACTCGTGAGGGGAATAAATTTAGGAAGCTACTCGAAAGTACAACGCCAATTAATGACGGGTTAAAAAGTTATTTGAGTTTACGTACCACCCGGTCTCTCAGACAGGTACGTCACCAATGGCAGGATAATATTGTAACGAAATTTAAAAGAAATATATATTGTTATCATACCTTGAACAGTGAGATAAAACAGTGTATGACGATCGAATATCGATTCGTCATTGTGTAAACTTTGCCCTAAGCTTTGGAGTAAAAATTTAAGATTGCAGCTCTTAAAAATATTTTTAACAAAAATTCAAAACATTTCGAGCATTTTTTAAACTTCGGTATTAGTGCATAATAATTAGTATAGAATTTGCAGACTAAAGTTGTTCACAAATGCGTTCCAATCCATTTATTGAGAGCTCTTATATATTTTATTATTATAAGTCGTGGTAGCGTAATGGCTAGCTCAAGCGTCCCAAACTTAAAGGGCGCGGGTTCGATCCTGGCCGGAACGCATGCACCACTAGTCAGTTTTCTGATCTATTGTGCATATTGTTACAATTATCACGTGCTAACAACGGTGAAGAAAACATCGTGATGCAACTTGCCAAGCCGCCTTGGACAAGCATGGCGGGTGTACTGTCCGTTCCCCCTATAATGGGAGGCCCGAGCCCAGCAGTGGGACATTTATGGGCTGACATGATATATATTTTATTTATATTTCTGAAGAGGGTTCTTTAAATAATTGGATACATTTTGGTCATTACATAGAGCTCGTTAGTTGAGTGACAATGACGATGTTGACGTCGTTACTTGACCTAAATATGTATAAAAACCTTGAAATAAAAATACTAGATTACTTAAAAAATGTTTTTATGGTTACTCTTAAAGTAAAAAAGATTTGAATGATGATAATTTGATGTCTTGTTATTAGTTTTATGTTAACTATTTTCAGTTTTAATATTGACAGTAATTAACAGCTACTTAAGATTGACAACCATCTAATAAAACCACATCATCCGCCGAGCTGTTGTCAGCGTCGGCGTACCAGCCATCCTAGAGCCAAATGGCTTGGTGCGCGACGATGACAAGAGGCCGGATGGAATTTCACTTATTCCTTGGAGGATGGGAAGGCCGCTTGTGTGGGACGCGACATGCGTTGACACTCTGGCGGCATCACATCTTCCAGTGACTAAGTCAGGGGCTGGCAACGCTGCTTCAACAGCTGAAGATCTCAAACGGCGCAAATATGGAACCCTAGGAAACGGTTACGTATTTGTGCCGTTTGGAGTTGAAACTTTAGGTCCGTAGGTCCATCGACAAAGAGTTTCTTCAAAGAAATTTGTAAGAAACTCTTTGATACCACCCGTGATCAGAAGGCTGGTTCATTTTTCGCGCAACGAATCAGCATTGCCATATAGCGTGGCAATCCAGCCAGCCTTCTGGGCACGCTTCCCTCTGGCAGCGATTTGTTACATGCCATATATTAATTGATTTTATTTATTTCTTCTTTTCTTATTAGTTATTAATAAAACCTAATAAAAAAGTAGTAACATTTGTAACATACTCTGCAATAACAGTTGGCGTCACTGTTCCTTTCTGATTTTTATAGTAAGTCTGAATTAAAACTTTTAATATTTTTCTAAAGTTTTCGCGAATTGTATACATAATAAAACTACGTTTTAACGGTTTTAAGCAAGGTAATTTATTTGATTTTTATTATTCCGACGTTTCGGCCACTTTTCAGTAGCCGTGATCACGGAAGACAAAGATGTCAAGTGTCAATGAGTATTGTTGAAGTTTTATTTAGCCTACCGCCAACTTGTTGTTTTTGTACTTGTTCATTTTAATTATAGTTTTAATTTTGTTTCTGGTTATTATTTACTCTATGGGAGCCTAATCTAATTTACCACCGCCTCGCAACATGTTGTGGCTTAAAGAGAAGAAGCGGTGGAAGAAACTCATCAGCAAACATACCTACCTCTAATAATTTTATATAAATTAAAGTTAAGAAAATATGAAAACACTATTGTTCACCACAATTAAAACTACGTTTTAAAAACTACATACAATAAATGTTAAGCAAGGGGCGGCCTTACCGCTTAAAGCGATCTTTTCCAGGCAACCCCCTAAACTAAGGAAAATATTAAAACATGACAGTGGCGGTATAGACAATAAATAATATAAAACATTCAAAGCATATTAAATAAATAAATTTCCTTTTCCTCTAATTGTAAAAATTTTCTCCTAATGGTAATATCGTTTTTTTTCTACTATTATTCTACCGCGACGATATCTAGAAGTGATTGTGGAATTAGTAGAATACGAATTTCTGACATTATCGCAATGGAATCGTACTTTGATTATCTTCGCATCGCCAAGGTATTGATATAGTAGAATTGGGGCCGGCGCGATCGGTTTGATACTACGCTCTCACAGAATATCGGCAGGGAACGGTTAGCTTTGAGCTAACCCTCTTTCGTTCGATGAATGAGAACTCCGATGGTCCATTTCCCCCACCCTTATGACATCTCCCTATTTCATTCCCTTAGAGTTGCACGAGCTGGTTCCTCCATCCCCATTTTACCATCGGATAACCAGAGTTGGTGGAAATACCACTAGTCAGAACCAAGCGGTTCGCTTCATCTTTTCTGGTGCGCACTGCCGAAGAGTGGAATAATTTGCCGGGGTCTGTTTTTCCTGACAAATACAATGTCGAAGTCTTCAAGTCACGAGTGAATTCTAGGTAAGCGTGCTCCATCCTAGACTGCGTCATCACTCAACATCAGGTGAGACAGTGGTCAAACTCAAACCTAAATCCATTAAAAAAATTTCTTGTCCTTTTATCCCATCACTCCCATCTATTCCTAAAGGCTGGCGCCAACTGCGATTCCAGTCTATTACGAGTTTTGTTTTTCATTGGGCGGTTATTATATCTTAGTAATTTTTTTCTCCATCACATTAACTAGCGATATCTGTACTTTACCTTACTGTGCTGTTTGTACCTTAGAAATTACTGCATTCAGGCGAACTTCTTGATGACAGCCGTCAAAGATTGTCAAATAATGAGTCTTCTAGTATCTATATCGTCAACTCTTCTCGCCCCTAATGACTGTAGTATCTTAGTAAAAATCGACTCCCTAATAACGTATGATAAAATAAAAATGGTGTATAAAGAACTGTATAAGCCAGCAAATCTGCAGTCGCCAATTTTTCCTCTGTATTATGTAAGAACTTAAGAAGCAGTAATCATAAAATTTCGTTCTACAAAAATGTAAAGTTCGCCATTCGATTTGTTGTGTTTACGAGTAACGAGTATAGGTGAGGGTAGTTGCGTATATTATTGGGTATATATATAAAGTACAGGGAAATGTAGATAGATCATCAGTCGATATATGTATTCTCCAAGGACAGACGTAAATAATGGATCGCTGGCGCGGCGACCTAAGGATAGAATGGTACATTGTAATAATGACATCTGAACGATAAACGGCGTAGGATACATTGAATAGATAGGTACCTTGTTCAATATAACAAAGTTATTCGTTATCAGCTGTTAAACATCTTCCTGCTGGACACTGGCCTCATCATTAAAAGTAGATATTCCAATGGGCAAGGTTTTCTAACGATGTCTTCCTTCACCGCGTGTAACGTTTTTAACAATATGCATATATAAAAAGCTTTTTAAGCGGTGCATTTGTCCGAACAAGGATTTGAACCCACGTAATGAGAATGATACTGCGTTTTAGCCACGAAGCTACTACAACTTAGGTGGTTTTAATTTAATACTATTGAACAGAGCAGCTAGTTGATAGTTAAGTCAATTATGAGTCATTTTATCATCTTATAAAATTCTGAAGACCCCTTAGATACTGTGCGAAAATAATAACGTATGACGTCCTAATATAAACTAGTCAAACAGTGTGCAGTCGCGATATGATAGAGAAGCCAAAAGGACGTAGAGGAAGAACTCGCCTCGCCACCAATCTTCATTTCACTTTCCCCCGAGGCTTCATACACCACTAGGATTACGAGATGTAATTAAATTATTTAGTTATATGGTTTTCTTATTTATTTATATGTTCCAACAATATATTAGGACGACACTGCCACAAGCCGTACTACGGGTTTTTTGTTTAGCGCCTTCTTGGTTTGAAGTATAAATTATAAAGTATGTCTTTTTCTTGATGGCGATGTGGGGAGGGAAAATTGAACAAGGAGGTGTTAATCGGCCTAACCACAGCGTATTTAAAACCTGGAATGTCGGAGACACAACAGTCAGTGTCGTGAACTTTTTAGCTACCCTCATGTTGCGTGGCCATTTTTGGGCAAGGGTAAAAATCTTGAATTTTGTATATAATTAGTTACGTTTCCTTAGAAGTGTATATAAATACAATTATATACTGACTGTATTTTCGTTCCTCTTATTGACCTTCTCAAGGATCATCGTCACATACCATAAACTTTTCGGCCGATCTTTTGCATATTAACTCGCCGACTTTGTCCTGCATGATATTCAGGGGCAGGGTACTAGCCCAGCATGGCTTAAATTCATTTAATACGTCATAAAGTATAAACCTAACACCCAAGTTATATACATAAATTATAAAATGACGTTTAAACTACAATTTTGTTTACGCTTATAGCTATATCATATCTCATTAAAATTAATAGTTCAATTATTTTCTCACTAATAGTAGTTATTTTACAAAGTATTGTGCGTCATACAATTGCGCGTGATTATAGTAAGGAATCATGTGTGACCACTATTGTCGTGATGTCGTCTGTATCATAGGTATTATGACTCATTAGTCATACCTATAGAATGGTGTAAATCAATGCTAATTTACAAATACAAAAGCGTCTTTTTCTCTTTCAGAATTATGTACTAATATAAGAGCCCGTACGAGCCAGACTTGTTACGTTATACTGTAAAGGCTGAAACTTTTCTGCGTATGCACACATCAACACATTTAAAAACAATTGATTACTATGAATCTTAGGTTGTAGTGGCTTTGGAATGGAGCATAATTATAACGAAGATATATAAAAATGTAGCTTTTAACTTGAAAAAATATTTTCAAACAGAATTGCTTTAAACATGATCCATTGAGAAATCATTGCTTTGTTTAGGATTACCTATCAATATTACAATAACTAAACAGTTGATGTTTCTTATCGTTAGGAAACCCTTCATTGTGAGTAGAACTGACTTACACCTGCCCGATTTTATATAATAGGTTGGGGAAAAAGTCTTTTCGCATATAGTATGTATGAACTTGTAATAAGATCTCTTTGGCTATACCATTTGTATTTGGCTGGTTTTGGTATCATTAAAAAGTTTTAAATTTAAAGAAGACAATTCCAAATTCAAATTAGGAAAATGTGTGATTTTCATTTGTTTTCCTTATTGTTAAATTGAGTGAATCTAAGGAAAAAATTCGATACATTTCAAAATTTTACTACAAAAAAGGTAAAAATGCAACACAAGCCGCAAAAAAAATTTGTGATGTTTATGGACCTAATGCAGTATCTGTGAGAGTAGCGTAAATTTGGTTTAAGCGTTTACAATCCGGAAATGTTGATATCAAAGATGCACGTCGCTCTGGTCGCTGTGTTACGGACAAAATTGATGCCATTTTGTGATGATGTGAAAAAGTGGAGCAAGATCGGTATATTAGTAGTTACGATGTAGCTGGAGAACTGGGAATTGACCACAAAACGGTTTTAGCGCATTTGAAAAAAGCTGGGTACACAAAAAAGGTCCATATTTGGGTGCCTCATGAGCTCACTGAAAGAAACCTAATGAACCGTGTACTCATTTGTGATTCTTTATTACGACGTAATGAAACCGAACCATTTTTGAAGAAGCTGATAACTGGTGATGAAAAGTGGATCACGTACGACAAGAACGTGTGAAAAAGATCGTGGTCAAAGGCCGGTCAGGCTTCACAGACTTTTTTTTTTTTTTTTTTTTTTTTTGGCCAGGGGAAATCCGTTTGAGGACTAAGCCGCGACAGGCACAGAAGCCTGGGGGGATGTTCGCGACCGGTGTGAGTGTGTGGGATTCGCCAGATCGGGGGTGGCACTAGCGTGCCCAGTCAGAACGGTGCCACGCTATTGCCACTCCCCAGTTAGGGATACCCACTAAAACCCCTGGGTGTTCCGTCCTGCGCCTTATGCCAGGGCTACGGGACTGCGGGATTCCCAACTCCGCGTGCCCTGGCAGGCGTGGGCCCCCCTCACTGGGCCTCTCCCATTGCCAGGGGACTAGGCCCCTGGCCACCACTAGGTCTGTTCCAGGCGTGGGGCGGTCTGTAACGCGCCCCACGGGAAGAGAGGTGAGCGCGCGCGGAACACTCGCACTCTCATCTCGACGGCATATGCGGGTGAGTGAGAACCCCTATACCCCAAGGGGCCTCACCCGCGCCGCCCGCTTACGGCGGCCGAAGGTCATCATCCGACCTCCGGCGTCGGCGCGTCCTCCTTTGGCGAGAGCGGAGCAGGGAAGTACGCTCACGCTCCCGTTCCGCCTCCTCCTTCGCAAACATGACTTGCTCGCAGAAGGAGGAGACGGCGTCCCATCCGGTAGAGCTCCCGACCATGGTACGTACCACGGCCGGGAGCGAGGTGTCAAATCCGGTATGGGCGACGAGCTCCCGGCGCTGCTCCGTCCAGGCTAGACACTCCTGGAGTGTGTGCAGCGCCGTGTCCTCGTCGCCCGTGTCACAATGGTGGCACCCTGACGTGGCCTCACGGCCTAGGCGACACAGGTACCTCCCGAAGCAACCGTGCCCCGTTAGGACCTATGTCAGCCTGAACGTCAGGGTGCCGTGACTTCGTCCAATCCATTCTTGCAGGACGGGCCTCACCGCCTCAATAGTGGCGGGGCCCGCGCTGGGGCGTCGTAGGCGCTCTTCCCAGACCCCATGGCAACCTGGCGGAGCTCCGACCGGCACGCCTCGATCTCGCGAGGCGCGGGTCTGGAGTCCCTGGCCAGGGCTTCTTTGCGCCATGTATACAACGACGCTAGGACCCTGGCTTCCAGGTCCCATGGGGGGGATCCGGCGAGTAGCGTGGCCACTTCGAAGGACACCGTACGGTATCCTCTTACTGCTCTGACGGCCAATATTCGCTGCGCTTGACGTAGTAGCGCAGCATTTTTGGTCGCCAGGCGATTTGCCCATATTGGGGCCCCGTAGAGGGCCATCGATCGTACGATGCCTTCGAAGAGTTTCCGGCACGTGGCGTTGGGCCCCCCGACGTTGGGGAGCAAGCGTGAAAGTGCGCCCGCCGCCCCCTTGAGTCTGGGGAGCAGCTGCCGAAAATGTGCCGAAAAATCCCATCGGCTATCGAGGACCAATCCGAGGTACTTCATGGTCTCCCCGATGCCGATGCGGATGCCTCCTATTACGATGTTACTGCCTGGAGGTGGACGGTTACGAGGACCGTGAAACATCACGGCCTCGGTCTTCTGCAACGCCACCTCCAGACCAAGACGCCGGATCCTACCTACGATAGTGGACACCCCAGCCGTGCCTAGAAGGCACGCCTGCCGATGGGTCCCCCCGCGCGCGGCGATCAGTGTATCATCAGCGTAACAGATGACACTGACGCCCGGGGGGACCCGACACCTCAGGGTGAAATCGTATGCGATGTTCCACAGGAGGGGACCTAGAACCGACCCCTGTGGAACACCGCACACCATGGCTCGCCGATTCCAGCCCTCGTGGACCGGGTAAATAACGGCTCTGCTGTTCAAGTATGCCCCGACTATACGGCGGAGGTAGGACGGCACCCCGAAGTACCGGAGTGCCTCCATGATGCATGGCCAGGGCAAGGAATTAAAAGCGTTGGCGATGTCTAAGGACACCGCCAGTAATACCTCGCCCCGGGAAACTGCTTCCTCCGCCAGGCCTCTCAGGCGCATGACGGCATCAATCGTCGAGCGCCCTGAGCGGAAACCGAACTGGTTGTCCGCCAGGTCCGGCCCCGTCGTCGATAGGTGCTGGACGAGGCGGTCTACGATGATACGCTCGAAGAGCTTGCCGACCTCGTCCAGTAGCACAATGGGCCGGTAGACGGACGGTGAGTCCGCAGGGCGCCCCTCCTTACGCAGCAGGACCAGTTTTCCGGTCTTCCACCGTTGCGGGAACTGGCCCTGCTCCAGACATGCGCCGAAGAACCTCATCAGTCGGGGCTCGAGGGCGTCGTAGGACAAAACCCACGCACGCCCTGGTATGCCGTCAAGGCCGGGGGCAGCGTTCTTGGCCTTTAGCCTTAGCATAGCCGCCCCCAGCTCTACCCGGTCCACGGTGGGCACAGGGTCTCTATCCGCGCTGGGCTCCGTCTCTGGCGGTGCCATTGCAGGAGGCGTATGCTCAGCCCGTGAAGGGAACAGAGCGCCAACAACGTCGTGTGTGACGTCCCTGGGGAGAGACTCGGTTAGCGGAGGCGCCCAGGCACGGAGTTTGTTCCGTGCCATTTTGTAAGGGCGCCCCCAAGGGTCTTGGTTTAAACTATCCAAGAGCTCCCCCCAGGCCACGTTCTTTGCGTTGCGGATCGCAATCCTCAGTGTCTTTCTGGCGCTTCTGTACCCCTCGTACAGCTGAGCCTCTACGGTCGCTGCGTCCGCTGCGCGGTGACGCCGTCTTCTGTGTCTGGTGTACTGGCGGCGCGCGCTATTGCACGCGCGCCTTAGCCCCTCGAGTTCGGGGCTCCACCAGTACACCTTTCGAAAGGGCCGGAAACGACCCCTCCTCGGCATCGCCGCATCGCAGACGCCAGTGACGAGCGACCGTAGGTTTTCTGCCTCCTGCTCTACATTTAGATCGGGAGGGTTCACCTCGGGCCCTGATGCCCAGGTTGCGACAATCAGGGCCTCTCTGAACGCCTCCCGATTCAACTTTTGCAATGCCCAGCGCGGACAGTCTCCTACCGGGGGCTCTCGGGACGGCGGGTCCGGATTCCGGGTGGAGACGCTGAACCGGATGTATCGGTGATCTGAGAGTGTCTCCACCCCCGTGACAACCCTCCAATCCCGCACACGGCGCGCCAGTTCAGGGCTGGCAAACGTGACGTCTACTATTGAGCCGCCCTGCTGACGTACACACGTGTGTACGGAGCCCCGGTTTAGAACTACGAGACCCTGTTCGATGGCCCATTCTTCTAGCGCCTCGCCACGCGCGCACGTACTCGGGGATCCCCAAGCCACGGATTTTGCGTTGAAGTCCCCGAGCACGAGCACGGGGCGAGGCCGGCTGCGGGCCACCACTGTGCCCACTTCCTCAATCCAGCCCTCGAAATCGGCGAGCCTTCTGTTCGGGGAGAAGTAGCCACCGACGACCACTATCTCCCCGATCGTAGCCGCCACATAACCCCGTCCCCTTACCACACCGGCTAGAGGATGGCATGCGGCGGCGGTCCGAACAATAATGGCCTCCAAGCCATCCAGGTCCCCCGCCCAGTCAGAACGGGGGGGGACGTAATATGGCTCGGCGACCACGGCCAGCTGTATGCCCCACTGCGCCATGCTTTGGACTAGTAGGTCTTGGGCAGTGGCGCAGTGGTTCAAATTACCCTGGACCACTAGGATTGGATTTGCCATTGGAAGAGTTACTTTTATTCCTCCATCCTAGTGGCCCCGGGCGCTGGCGACGGCGGCGGTGGCAGCAGCGAGCGTGGTTTTGCCTGCGGCCACTGAGGGTGCAGTGGCAAAGAAGTATTAGCAGCTGCAGCCTGCCTGGAACCTTTCCGTTTGCTTTTCCTCTTTTTCTTTGGCGGCTTCGTTTTTCCGCCGGTACTTTTATCTTGGTCCACCTTATTGTTGGTGGACCTCGCAGTGTTGGTGGTGGGAGGGGCCGCGCTTCTACGCGCGGCCGGCACTCCCCTGCACAGCCAATGACCTGCCGCTCGGCCAGCCGCGCTGCAGATGCTGCAGTGCGGCGTATTCTGGCATGTAGCGGCAGGATGACCAGGTTGACCGCAGCGATAGCAGTCTTTGCTACGGTCGACAGGGGAGGAGCAGGTGCAGGCGACGTGTCCTGCCACAAGGCAGCGCCAACACCGCTCGGACCGACTCGGCAGGATTTTAACATCCGCCGAGGCCCACCCCACCATCACTCTCTTACGTTCCTTCAGTTTGAAGGCCGCCGCCACAGGGCAGGCCAGGATGACATATCCCAGCCTATTCGGACCCAGACGTATGGTGCTGGAATTAATACGCCCAGCAGCAACGTCCGAAACTCGAGCGACGGCGGCCACGACCTCCTCTACTGTAGTGAAGTCGTCCAGACCCGAGACGCGCACGTTGAAGCATCTCTCGGGCCTGGACACCTTCACTTCGTCCTCAGGCAGGACATCTTTCAGCCGTGCGGCAAGGGCGTCGGCCTTCTCCCCGCTATCTTTTCCAGGAGAAGGAGCATTCTTGCCCCTGTCCGCGCGGTTTTCAACTTTACTCCGGCGATGCCGAGCTCGCCGAGTTTTATATTGGCTTTTGCCATTTTCATCATGTCCGCGTAAGTGGTGCCCTTTTCCACCGCCGCGGGTAGCAGTGTGAGAATCACCGCGGTGGTGTTGGGCACCCGCATACGCGGATCCTGCTTGGCCTTAGACGTCGGCGGCTTCGGCCTCGCCTGGGGCTGAGCAGCCCTACTCTGGTCGTTTCGTTTGGTCGGTGGTTTCTTTTTCGCCTTGCGGGCTACCACCGACCAACCTTCGTCTAACGGTGACGGTTGTAGGGCTACTACATTAGCCCTAGATAGTTCCTTTTGTACAGGGGTGCTCGTCGCGCTGTTTTCAACATTTGCATCGCCTCGCTTTCTTTTCACGGGCAGCGGAGGAAACTCCTCGGGAGGGCGATTGGCCTGGCTTCTCCCAGGTGCCGAAGATGGCTGCGTATTCGCCCGCCGGACATCCGTTGCCAACGGCGGGCGGACTCGCCTCTCTGGGAGAAGACGGTCGTCCAGGGCGGCTAGCTTAGCGTCCATCATTTTCCCGAGTGACAGGGTAAGATGACGCAGCAGCTCGTCCTGGTCCTTGAACTGCCCTCCCACTACGGACGTCGATGGAGGTGGTGGCGGTGGAGGTGGAAGCATCGGCATCGCTGAAGACCTAGATGTCGGGACGAGCCGGGGCCGGACGATTTCTGCCCGCAGACTGGCCATCTCTTTCCTCATCTCTTTTACTTCTGCCTCGAGGCGCCGATTGGCCGCTTCGAGTCTCCTGATCTCGTCGGACTCAGTGCGGCCTCGTAGCACCTCGAAGGCGTCACTGAGTATAGAGACCGAGTCATTAAGGAACTTCATAAAAGTCCCCTTTAACCCCTTGGGGACTTTTGCTACATGGCGTATGACCCCCAGGGCGTTTTTGACGTCGGTCTCTATAGCCTGAGCTGTTCTGGCCCCGACCTCATCTGTAACTGTTACTGACCCTGAGCGACCTAACAGTTCTGGGGCCCGTCGAGCGATCCGCGCCTGTTCGGCTGTTCTGATCAGTTCGACGGTGCTCTCTTCATGGTCCAGCTCAAGGTCAGTAATTCTGCTGGTTTGCGCGACGGCCTCCTTGGCCCGCGCCAGACTCACAGCCTCTGCGGTTGAGCCGCCTGGAGTGGGTGGGGACACCCTACGTAGGGATTTGGAGGCTACGGTCTCGTCACCACTGGATTGTGGGAGATCCTTGAGGCCTCGGTGGGGTACGGGCCTTTTCCTTTTTTTCTGGACGCGCCAGCTCGACGGGTGCGATGGCCCGGCTTCCGGTTCAGTCCGTATGCCGGGTCCAGATTCGGAACGTGAGCGTGTCGGTGATCGCGACCGCGAACGCGAATTCGACCTGGAGCGGGACCGAATGGAGAACATCGAGAGATTGGAGTCTGACTCATCGACAGCTCCACTCAAGGCCCCGCTCCTGGTGCCGCTGTTGGCGCCACTCGCAGCAGAAGTGCGGCCGCTCATTCTGCTGCTACTGCGCGAGAATATTACTTCGCCGCCCATCTCGGCATCTTCTGCTTGGACGAAGTCCAAGTGTTCGAGCGCAAGGACGTCCCCCAGAATACGATGGGGAACAGCTGGCCTTACCATGGGTACCGGCATCGGCGTGGGATTTGCCCTCCTTTTTTTTGGGCGGAGGATCGACCCACCTGGGGTAGCTTCTCTTGAACTTGTGCTTGCATTGTTGATTTGAACTCCAGTTGAGTTATTAAAACTAAGTTTGCCTCCACCAAGGGAGACCATCTGAAGGCTTAAAAACTAAACTGTGAGCGACGTGTAAGGAGCCCGCAGGGTGCAGGAACCCCACATGCCGCCCACAGGGCGCTAGCAGCCGGATGACCCGCCTGGCATGCAGCTGCAGGCACGCCTAACCAAGCTTCGGGTGGGTGGGGAGGTCGGTCTATCCTAAGGGCGGGCAGATCGAAGCCTTCCACCCAATTTCATCTGCAGGTCTTCTGTCTTCTTCCGCGGTGCGGGTGCGGTCGGTGGAACCGCCGCCACCACACCCTGCATCGCGCGACGGTGGCAAAAACACTACAAGGGCGGACCGCCCTCAGGCACGCCCCCCGTCGCCGGCCCGGGGATTGGCAGAACGCCCGGCCACCGGACCCGTCGCCGCCACATCGCGTGGGACCTCTCCGCTGAACGGAGAATTGCGAGTGGCCCATCAAACAAAGGAAGGGATGGGTAGTTGTGAAGGAGGGACACATGGGAGCCTTTTAAGGATAGGAATGTAGGTGGGACACCGCTGTCACGGAGGGAAAAGGGGAATGTGACAGTGGCCGCTGGGGCCCCGGGGACGCTTCCCCGTGTGCCAACCGCGGTCGGAGGAGGTGAGGACCGCGGGGGGCACCCCCTGGGGGGAGGCTTCACAGACTGGCGAAACCCGGGTTAACTCGCAACAAGGTGATGCTGTGTGTATGGTGGGATTGGAAGGGCATTATTCATTATGAGCTGTTACTGCCAGGCAGGACCATCGATTCGGAACTGTACTGCGAACAACTGATGAGATTAAAGCAAAAAGTTGAGAGAAAGCGGACGGAATTAATCAACAGAAGGGGTGTGGTTTTTCACCATGATAACGCTAGAACTCACACATCTTTAGCCACACAGCAAAAATTACGAGAGTTTGGCTGGGAGGTGTTAATGCATCCGCCGTATAGTCCTAACCTTGCACCTTCAGATTTTCACCTGTTTCGGTCTCTGCAGAATTCCTTAGGCAGTGTCAGGTTAACATCACGAGAGGACTGCCAAAACCACTTGACGCAGTTTTTTGATCAGAAGCTCCAAAATTTTTATAGCAATGGGATCACGTCCCTACCTACAAGATGGCAAAAAGTTATCCAACAAAATGGCACCTACATACTTTAGTCGAATGTAAATAAACTTTATAAAAAAACCTTTTGAATTTTTATATAAAATGCGAAGAAACTTTTTCCCCAACCTAATATGTAGTGCCCAACACTTACACCTACAATTCACTTTCAACTGTGCCTAGCAGTACCACAACGAAGGGTTTCATAGAGATGAGAAAAGTCAACTGAACTGAACAGTGACTGTCGATTTTTTTGCAAGGCTCAGTAAAAAGTCAACGACCCGCGCGAAATAAGTGGCAGATATATATAATAAAAACAAAGAAAGCAGTAGTTAAAAGGCCTTGTATCAATTATATAAAACTTTTACTTTACATCCGTGACGCGTGTCACCGGCCTCTATTGGCACAAAACACATTGGTATGGCCGCCGTGCCTTGTTACGCGTTCTGGGTCATTTATTCCAGCTACTAAGAGTTCTCACGTTATTATCGCATATAATTTATATTGTTGAGAATGAAACTCAAAGAATAATTGCACGGAAGTTATTTTAATTTAGTTTTGTCAAGCCATTGTTACGTATATAAAATTAAATATTAGCGTTCTTGAGATATAAAGTTTCGTAAATATTTTTCTAATTTTTACATTTTAATCAGTAGTAACTCGTAACATTACTTATTAAAACTACCTAGTATTTTAAAACCAGCTCATAGTTCATATAGCTATAGTATTAAGGTGATAGAAGATAAATAATAATAATTAAAAGAAGATTAAGGTGGTATGGGCATGTAATGAGGAGGGATGAAAGTCACGTGACGAAAAATAATATTAAACTGCAAGACTGATGGGTACAAATGTAAACGTAGACCAAAAAAGAGATGAATGGATTGTGTGAAGGATAATATGATGATTTGTGGTGTAACAGAAGACTGTCATAATAGAGGAGTGTGGAACGAAAAGGCATATATAGGTATATAGTGCCGACCCCAAATAAGTGGGAGAAAAGAGAGAGTTCATATATCTATTATGAAACAACTGTTATTATTTTTGTTGCATGTTTTGGGTTACCATAATTCTACCTCATACAAACAATTCTATAACTATTTTTATTACATGTTGAAACAGTAGTAAATGCTATATGGAATCTATATAGCAGCCAATATGTGAAAGTGATTTTGTTTGGACGCTTGTTTGTTCTTCACGGTCCGGGCCATGGAATTATCATAAATTATCAGTATGTGTATTAATATTATCAGTTATGCCATGTTGCAGACAACCATGTGTCTAGAATGCCAGAAACCAGATTGTGTAAATGCATCCTTTAATCAGAGCATGCTGGGTAGCGACGATGATATGCAAATGTAGATACTCAAAAGGCACGTGAAAATTTGTGACCTTGGCCCAAAGGAGTCTGAATCGCCTGCCACCAATAGCTTAGAGGCAGTGCCGTAAATAGGGCGGTGCCAGCGGTGCCCAGACACAGGGCATAGACTCTGGGAGGCGCAGGAATGGCCAGACCAGGCAGGACTATTATTTTTTCGGTTTGCTCCTGATAAGTTCCCGCTGCGCCCCTAGCGCTCGATTCCAATACATACGTACCTACATGCCAGTATCATCAAAAACGTCTGTTAAATTAGACAAAACATCGCGCTCATTTTTTTATTGTCAGCGCACGAGCGTTTCTAGTTCTTTAAAAAAATACATTTTTCTTTCAAAATATTAGATAATTGGTCCACCAACACCTTATAATATAAAATAAAGGTCCTTGTGCTTTATTTTATCACCCCGAATGAAATAGTAGTAGGCCTATACATAGCATTGCTCTAGCTAGGGTACCTATAATATCTAAAAAAAACAAGGGCGCATAAAAGGCTATTTACGGCACTGTTTAGAGGTGTTTAGTAAAAAAAAAAAAATAAGCTTTTGTGAGGATCGAATACAGGCAAGAATTAAACAGATGGGATGAACAAACTTCCTCTATCATTAATCGTCAGCTTAATAATTACTGTGATAAAAGTCACATGCAAGCGTTCTCTGTCTTGAAATCACGGCTCTATTATTTTAGTGATCACTCTAATCGAAATCGATTTGAAGAGTGTTAAAGTTTTGGCCGTTTATATATATTTATTGCGCTGTTTGAGATGCGACATTGTTAATGACGGTCAATATTGATAGATAACGTACGCATATACACTATTTAATGCCTTAAATAAGACTCATTAGGTCACAGTCTAAATTTTAAATAGTAACGCGGATGAAACCCCAGAACAAGACGTATTTAAATGTACATAGATCACGATCAATAACAAAAATTCTTATCAAAGAATCTAATGTAATACTTGCAACAATTCAGAAGGGTTTATGGTAGTGAAAGAACAGCACCTGGTCACAATACTTTATAACCAGAGAACCTTACGATTTTAACACATTGAATACACTGATTCTTCATACTCTGCAAGCATTTTTAGAACACCTCGCCGCCCCTCCAACAATTTTATAGTATATTAATCTTAATAAATTGGCACAACCGATAGCGGATTGAAGTCACTAATAAACTATTTTAATTGAAGTGTTATGAACGAAAAGAATTTAATACATTACTATTTGGAAATTCCAGATAATATTTTTTATGCAACATATTATATAAAACATTATACTTAAAGTTTTACATGTAATAAAATAAACCTAACACAGTACAAATCTATCGCGTCTTCCAACATAAAA
Organism: Dendrolimus houi; assembly: GCA_039645545.1. Classification (NCBI taxonomy): domain Eukaryota; kingdom Metazoa; phylum Arthropoda; class Insecta; order Lepidoptera; family Lasiocampidae; genus Dendrolimus; species Dendrolimus houi. Next base: position 5,807,504 of record CM077125.1, read on the forward strand.
ACAAAATGCAGTGAATACCGTCTATATACAATTGAGAGATTTTGAATCTGTACACAATCACTACGTTATAAGGACAAACATTCCTCCTACACAAAATTAATGTTAAATTATAGAGAACTACCTACTCTATACAAAACAGGCGCTAATCACAGAATAAATAAAAATATAACATTATTATTCAATTAAGGAAATGGCCGATCGTATCGTTTAGAAATAAGAGGGTACATAATAAAATCAATTATTAACTTTAAAAAGAAACACGACAAGAACAACTATACTACTCAATAACTGTAATACTAACTATACTTCAAGTACACTCAATATACTATGCTTCTAGTTTAAACGCAATAAAGTAATAAACCTACCTCATCATAATTTCTATACCTTTCACTAACACATCGATAAAATAGCGAATTCTAGTAGTTCCCCCACCAATACAATGTCAACACACGTTACGCAATGCCTCGCCAAAGAAAAATCCACTGCGTTTCTAAACAGGTTCTATTAGCCATTGATGCACCTTAACACGTATAAAATAGAGGTCAAATTCCTTTAATACCATTTGTAGGCCAGGAGGTTGTAATGGTTACGACATTAGCTTGTATGGGACGACTTGGTACCATAAAAGATTGAAGTTCGCTTTCGATTTTGTTTATAGTAATGAAAACAAAGTTGGAGGTAACTACACGTTGATATAATAAATCCTAATAGCTTTGTAACGTGGTTGCCGTGCTCATCATATTAGGCTAATGATTGTTTTGGTAAAGCTTTAAATGGTATATATATTTTATACATAGTATTTAACACAGTAAGTCGGATCATAATCGAGAGTTACTCGTATTAGTATACTTCTGCACTTGTGTGCTGTGCAGTATTTTAAACGACTTGCAAAAGTAGGAGGTTCTCAATTCAAGTATGTTTAAATAGGTTTGTTACGCGATTATTCCGTCAATTGTGGACCAATTTTAATTTTTTTTTCTTTATTCGAAAGTGTATATATACTCTTGAGGTAGTTTCATGGTTACCAAGTCAGGATCTGATTAGTGGATCCCAGGAAAGTCGAGAGTAAATCTCAAATATTAAAGGCACGTACAACGTGTTTCATATATTGTTAGCTAAAACTATTCAAGTGTTTGCGTAATTAAAAAGTAAAAAATAAAAAAATCGACTTCAAAAGTAACTAAAAATAAAAATGAAAAATATTTTCTACAATATTTTGAAGTCTATTCTATTTTTGGTGATTTGGCTTCAACGCTACTGGAACATCTTGAAGTCGGTGCCTAGCAAAACAAAAAATAAGAACTTTGTATAAGTACAGTAATTTTATGTATTACTTGGCACCCGACTTCAAGATAGATAATATTTATTTTTTCTTTTTTTAGTTACTTTTGAAGTCGGTTTTGTTTAAATCTTTTTTTTAAATATCAGACATTCCTTTCATTACTTCCAAGGGTGAAAAATGTACTCAATAGGTATACAATAATAATATAAGTAAATGACTGTGTTTCCATTAATTTATTGATCAGTTTCTCTTGTAAATAAGGTATTTTTGTGGTTTATTCAATTTAACACCACAATTGTCCGTTGTACAATCATTTGCTACCGTGACTTACTACGGTTAGAAAGACTACGCGTGTTTTCCCTGATTCTTAGGGTTCTGTAGTTATTTTGGCTAAATTGGAACCCTAATAAAATCACTGCCTGTCCGTCTGTAGATGATGATGTATATGTAGATCTTGTATTGCCTAAAGCCGACTAATGTGATTCAATATTTTGGCGTTGTGAAGATGTTTAAAGTACAATTCCATTATGATAATGTCAATAGTACGTATTCTACTAAATCCACAGTATCTTCTCGATATCGTCGCGGTGGAATAACAGTGGAAAACAATTGATATTACCACTAGCATCCGTGCAGGAACGGAGAAAGAATACAATTTCCTGCGGCCGGGCGGCATGTCGTAAGAGGCGACTAAACAACCCACAGCCAGGTGGTAGAGTATTTGCTGGACTGGATGGCGACCACCCCTGGTCTAGAGTATGCCGCCATAACAACCTTGTGTTGTGTTCCGGCATCAGTGACCAGGTTCCAGTCTCCTTTAAGAGAGCAGCAGCGCATTTGTAGCACCTTTGGTGTTGCAAATGTCCATAGGCGACGGTAACCACTTTCCATCAAGTGGGCCGCCTGCCTGCCTGCTGATCTCCGGCAATAAAAAAAAAATGCCAAAATGAATATTGAAAAGCTACTAAGTTTTAAAACATTTATTTCGTGAGTTTTCGCTTATATGAATATTTGTAAAGACAGAGTGGTTTGCCACAGGCACGCCATTGGAATTACCAGAATACCGACATCAAGCAAACCTACAATTGAGACGATAGTGTCTTGCGATTTTGACCCGATGGTAATAGCGAAATTGGGCGCCTGGGGCGATGCCAACGCGTTGTCGGTTTCCAAGATGGTATATAGGGGATGGGATGGGAGGAATCAGATAAAGGCGATGGAATAGGGGAATACAATAGGAGGGATGGTATCCAGGATATACGTTTGTTTTGTTTCTATATTGATTATATGTGCTGTGTCCGCATCAAGATTGGATGTCTATTTTTAATGCATATTGTGTTCGCATCAAGAAGGCCATTCAGCAACCATATTCTGTCTTCTAAATTTGTTTAAAAGTATGTAAAGTTGAGTTGGGCACTTTGGGAACTAAACTAAAAAAGAAGAATAGGTTCGCCTTTGAGCGACATAGCACCTGATGTCAGGTGGAAATGCAGTCAACGATGGAGTACGCTTGCTTAGAAGATACCTGTTCACGTGAGATTTGAAGACACCTGGATTGTACGTTTCAGGAAAAACAGACGACGGTAAAGAGTTCCACGCTTCAGTGGCACGTATGGTAAAAGTGGAAGCAAAGCGTTTCGTCCGCTTTGTTGGTGTTTCCACCATATACCGTTTATAGACATAGACAACACTTTATTGTTACTAAATCAAAAATTACAAAAAATGCACAAGGCAATAGTTACTTGGTAAAACAAAAGGCGGCCTTATCGCTAAAAGCGATCTTTTTTATAATGAATAGGTTCGCGTTTGACTGACATTGCGCCTGATGTCAGGTGAAAATGCAGTGTAAGGTAGAGCACGCTTACCTAGAAGATACATGTTCAAGCGATTATATTCTTCAGGAAAAACAGACGACAGTAAAGAGTTCACTCTTCAGCGGTGCGTATGATAAAAGTGGATTTATTGGTGGCGAGAGCGCGTACGTCTGCTTGTCCGGTGGTAAAATGGTGAGGCAGGAACCAATTCATGTAATTCCGTGGCACACTCCCCGAAGTGTATCCTATAGAATACCGACAAACTAGCTACTTTACGTCGATGATTTAGGCTCTGAAGCTTCTCGTCGAATAGTCGGTTATTGCCTATCAGTTTCCTAGCTCTTTTCTCTATTGACTCGAGTGTCTCGAGCTGGTATTTAGCTGAGCCATCCCAAAGATAAGAGCAGTATTCCATGCAAGACCGTACTTGTGCTTGGTAAAGATTCAGCAACTGAAGTGGTGTGAAGTACTGCCTCACCTTTGATAGAACCCCTAGCTTTTTGTCAGCCAGCTGAGCAACAGACTCTATATAGGAGCCAATGAGCATTTGCTGTCGTAAAGCTCGTTCTTAAAATAAATATGCTGTTTACCAAGATAAGCAGTATCCTACGTTCACCTTTTTTTATCTAATATACATATAAATAGCTTTCACGCTAATCGGTTCATTCTCAAGACTGTCAAGAAGGGTCCACACAACAAACAGACGTCACAGAGTATATTAATATATTGAATCGTTATTATCGACTTATGTATGATTTACACAATAAACCAACATATAAAACAAAGCATTTTTCTTCTATTAGAATATAGGTAATAGATATACCTACCAAAGTACAGAAATAAATTAATAAACTTTCAAAGATGTTGATGATGAGAAGCTGGCATATGAATGAAATTTAATACTTGCATTAAGGCTCTCCCTTTAGGCGTTTAGGCCTTTATTGGCAAGCATTTACCAGGCCACTGGGACGCAGAAGTTTCAGGTTCGATTCTCGGCAGGGTAAACTTGTAGATCAATTTCCAATTATTTAATCTAGTCTATGTATCTGGGATTGGTCCCAGAATCGCTGTTATTGACAATATAAAAAATCTAACAAGATTATTCTATCACATAACTTTGTTGTTTACTAAAATAAATATTATTTTATTGCATACATTAAAATCCAGTTATATACGTAATTTAGCTATTTAACTAATCTGCTTTCATAATCTAAAAACTACTTATTACTAATCACACGTTAGTTAATTAAACTTAATTTATACTTACGTACTAAATTCAGCAAAATCACAATCTTCACCTGCCACAATGTCTACAGAAATGTCTAACAGAACACTGAAAGTCTTAAAAGAGACATTATTGAACGATTGCACTAATGTCCGTGAACTTCAAAATCGTTGCTATAGAGATTCTCCCGGGGGTTGAAAACCAGAAACCGGAAAATCAAAAACCAAAAAACGTAAACTAAAAACCAGCCTGAAGGTAGTCACAAATAATATACAACACAAAAATTCAGCCACAGACGAACAATCGTTTTCGAATTTAAATTTCGAATTGAATATTGTTATTCGAATGTTGTTTTTTTTAATACGCTTAAGAGACGAGCGTTCACACGACGACACGGGGCGCACTACGTAAATGTCAGAGCGGTCGGCACATGTGCGGGTCGAAGGAAAGACGCGTGTACATTGGAATGAATTTTCCACACGATTTTTTGTTATTATTGAAGTAGCTGTGATCGTCACTTCGTTCATGCGGGACTTGGGACTTTATAATCGTATGTTCTTAAGCCAGCGAAATATCGAAACAAACATGCTCATCTTCTATAACGCATAAGTTAAAAACGACTTTACCGATTTTGTTGTTTTTTTTTTGTGTGTTTGAGTGGGTCCCTGAATGGTTTAGATTCACAATTGGACCCGGTGGGAGGCACTAGATTTTTATTTTTTCAGAGCAGAATAACGTCTGCCTGGACAGCTAATTTGATATAAAATTCCTCTTTTAATCCCTAAAACTTTCATTGAACTATGTTAAGCCCCTTCAGAGGGCTGTTCGAAACAAACTTTCAAATAGATTAAAAGACAAAAATTTTAAAAATCGATACCTATTATTAGGCATCATATAAATAGCATATTTCACTTAAATTATGTGATTTATTTTGAAATTACAGACAAACTCTTCTATTGTTCTATTATATGTAGAAAATAATAGACAAACAGCAATCGCATACCTATTTTTCGATTTACATTTTACATGTATTGAAACTCTAGACTATAAGGGGAAAAATAAAAATCAAGAGGCCTGTGAGATGGTCACACTCGCGTCGTGTCCTCAATAATATACACAATGCGATCAATAAAATATTCAATCCAATTTCAAAAAGAAAGAGTTTAAAATATTTAACGTGTTGCTGATTTCAATGCAGAGTTTGCGTATAAATAATATAGTGTAATATTAATCTATGCACCTCTTTAATCAGTGTATATATATTTTTTTAAATTATGTAAATATCTATATGTACATATAAAGTTTTGTAGACTAAAAAATCGCATTACCATTGTTTATGCTTATTGTTGCTAGCATAACAAAAATAAATCTTCAAAGTGTGAGATATTTTTAATGTTAATAAATTTACATCACGTTATTAGTAATCATGTCGCAGGAAAAGCTTACTCCACTACACCCACGTCCTAAGAAGGTGCGAGCGAGACACTCTGCCACCCGGGACAGTACATCCGCCTCCCTCAGTTACGTAAGCAGCGGCCCTGGAGCCTGTGGCACCCCCGACTGCTCCACGGAGCACCCTCAACCCTGCAAAACGCACCGACACGATTTTGATACTCAAATGACGTTGTCAGGTTTAGACCGTCAGTCATGATTGATGAAATCTTAGCATTCAGGTCAAACTTAATAATTATGTACGAAAATATTTATTTATTACTCTTCCATTATAGCTGTCGTATCCGAACATAAAAATATGGACTTGTCAACTTATCCAAACGTTCGATTCACCCTGTACCAAAGCCATTTGATACTGTTATGTTTTATGCTCGCTCTACTTTCGAGTTTTCGCAAGAACTTCGTTGAATGGCGTCGGTTATAGCCTACAATACAACTGCGCTACCATACGAAGACTTATTACATCAGAATTGGTAGTATAGACTAAGATTCCTTTGCCGGCCTTTGTGGCAAATTCTACTACTATTCTCTCTACTTCCTGCCCTTTTGTGTATATCAGTATGCTCTTTAAGTTATTTAAATAAAACAAGGAATTCATCGATTTTCCTTTTATTTTAAACACAACAGTACTTCTCATAATTTCCGATTTATCAAAGCTAAAAGTAAAATTTCTATTTAATTTAATAAAAAAAATGAATGAATGTAGATGAATAATAAATCATTTTTCACATTTATCATGAAATTTTATAACAGAATCAAGAAAATAGTCTAGAATTCACAAATTCTGTTAATATTAGTACTACACTATCAAAATCGATATAATTTTCACTCACTCTCAAGCAAAAATCAAGCTATGAGATAAAATATAATTGACCATTTTCATTAATTAGATATACTCGTACTTTTTAAAGGTTTAAGTTGACATTTCAGAGTAGTATCACAACAACAGCACGCTGTAAGCTTTTTTATTTACCATCCAATTAAAAAACCAGGTATACATAAAATCTACTATATTCAAGAAGTTATCAATATGATTGAACATGTAACTCGAAACAAATCCGACACAATGAAACACGGTGTATCAATTGGAAAACGTCATCTCGAAGCCCGGCGAAACGCAAATGCAGGATCTGAAGCCGCCGGAATTTGAACGCCAATGCTTACACAAATAAAACTCATTAACCAACCAATTTGTTTATCAATTTCAATGGGACACATTGCCTTTTATTTTATAGGTGTCGACGTTGTTTTTCTCCAGTTTATTGATGAAGCGTCGATTCATCTTTGTTTAATTATTTCATCCATTCTTGGCTGTCAATATTAAATGAAAGAGTTCTGTTGTTGATGTATCGGGAATAGGCGCTTAGTGTATTTTCATTAATATAAATTATATACCTTTATGAGGCTCTTGGGGATTATGTTATATTACACTGCGTTATTTACCGCGACTTCACCTGCTAAATTTTGTATTCACATTTACGAATTCTTATATATTCAAAGATAAAATAATTCAAGTTTCATCTCCGGCTTCTGAAGGATCATTTTTTATTGCACGAGTTCAGCAGACAAGTAGACGGCCCACCTGATGGAAAGCGGTTCCCAACGCCTATGGATATTTGTAACACCAAACGTGCTAGCAATGTGCTGCCGCTCTCTAAAGGTAGACTGGAACCTGTTCACTAATGCCGAAATACAACTCAAAGTTGTTAAGGTTACTCTAGACCAGGGTGATCACCATGGGGTGATAGCCATCCAGTCGGGCGAATACCCTACCACCTGGCTGTGGGTTGTTATTGTCGCCTCATACGACAGGCCGTCCGGCCGCAGGAAATTGTATTCTTTCGCCGTTCCTGCACGGATCTATAAATTTTAGTTAAAAAAAAAACTTAAATGTTTGTTCCGTCTAATCTCTGAAATAGCTTGACCGATTTTGACGGGACTTTCACTAGCAGATAGCTGATGTTATAAGGACTAAATTAGGCTACTTTTAAAATTAAGGTTCCGCGAAAAAACCACAAGGACGAAGTCGCGGGTAGAGTTGGTCTTTAATATATGGTTTAAATATTTATAATTTATCAGTAAACTTGTTGTATATGATTTTAATGTAGTTCTAGTTTGTCATTAAAGCTTGATTTCTGCAAATTTGTTACATAGTTAAGTAGTCAGTTAACTTGTAAAAATGGAAAATCCTTATCACAGTTTGGACAGGTATTATCCAATTAAGTAATAAGTTGTCGACTAATGGCCGGTTCCTATATCTTACTATTCATACACCTGTCTTACCATAGGTTGAACTTTGACATTACTTGTATGGAGCTTATGTCAAATTTTAAAAGATGTAAGGCGAATGGTCTGTGAGATATATGAACTGACAAAAATAGATAGATAACATTTTACACAGTAAATGTCTGGTCAATCGGTTATTTGCAAGTTTACTACTTACTACCCGTGCGCAAAAGGTTTGCCGATAGCCTCATGACGTCACGCGTCGATGGTCTGTACGGTTGACAAAAAAGGTTACATAAATAGTTGTTGCAATAATTTTATTATTTTAATTTTTTATTGTATATACTTTACGGAAGTATATACAACAATAGTAAGTATAAATAATATCAGCCCATAAACTTGCCACTGCTGTGGCTCGGGCCTCGCATTATAGGGGGAACGGACAGTATACCCGCCACACTAGTCTAAGGCGGCTTAACAGGTTTGACACATCGGTTATTTCGATGTACAGGTTGCATCACGATGTTTTCCTTCACCGTTGTTAGTACGTTGTAATTGTAACAATATGCACATTAGATCAGAAAACTGACTAAGCGGTGCATGCGTTCCGGCCACGATCGAATCCGCACCCTTTGAGTCTGGGACGGGTGCGCTAGCCATTACGCTACCACGACTTACGATAGTCAGTAGTACAATACAATAATAATAAGTAGTCGTCGGCAAACCTTTTGCGCGCGGCTTATACGATACGATGTGATCAATGTAAATAAATATAAAATAAAAACAATTCAGCCACGTTTGTCTAAATTGCCTCTTTTTGTTCGTTGCACAAATAAAAAATTAAATTAAACACTTGTACGTTCAAAATTGACCCCGACCTCCAGAGATGAGGCAGGGAACCCGTGTAGATCGTTAAATTTACTGCATACTGTATGAGGCGTTTGCTTTTCATTTGTAGATGTGGAAATGTGGAATGAAAGTGTGTTTTATTCACAAAATTCGTTTCAATTTTAGTTTACATTTCTATAGAAGATAGAAAATATAACGTCTTTTATTTATTAATTATTGTGTTATGTTCAAGTTGCATAAATAAAATTGGCCAAGTGCGTGAAAGTCCTAGTATATCAACGCATACCTCGCATAAAACTTATAAAAAAAAGCTTGAGATATAAATATAATAAGAAATATAAAGATAAACAATTTTAGTTAGACGTGTTGATGGGGTTTGCCGCTTTTTTTTCTTAACAGCTATAACACGATACGAAGCGGTGTACATAGAATAGTAAGTAAAATTGAATTAGAACTTATATGTATGACCTTCAAAAAGTGTTCACCAGGGGAACTTATTTTGAATAAAAACTTTTGAATTTGAATATTGAAGTATTTTTTTTTATTACTATCGCCATGCTTTGAAGACTTCAAAAATAGCCACTTATCGATTGGCAAGCAAGAGAATATGAATCTTCTGGTTATTAGATGGATGAACTCTTAACCGTCTCCTCTACTTATTACTTGTAATAAAATTTCCTTAAATTTTCCTCTAGTTTAAACTTTGCACTTCTCATCTTAGTTTGTTCATCACTTAAAATTTATAGCTAAGTAATAAGTTACTTACTATACCTAATATAAACTTTAGGGTTTACTCCAAGCGTTAGTCTTGTTTTATCACTATAGTTTCCGGAACTTATACGTAGGTGTGTAGCTTAATGCTATATCTTAATTTACGATGTTTGTTATAAGAGAAACTCAGTAGTACAGGAACTATAAATTTATGACTATTTATATGAAGTAGACCAAGAGCGTGTCAGTATACTTACAATGTAAGCTTCCGTTGATTGATGTACGTAAACTTTTGGGTTTCTGACATTTTTTTATTTATTTCAAAAAACAGAATAAATCGTAAAATACATTTGAACATTCGTAACATAATTTTAGAATCTAAGTCGTATTCCTAAACGTGAGCCTATAGCAAATTTAAAGTATAGCTATAGCATTATCTACATAATATACGATATAACAATAATTTAAATTCTATTAAATTTGAGGTGATTACGTATACAAAATATAAAATTATTTTATTAATTTATTTGGCACACCAAAGCATAAACTGCTAAAAGTTACATATTTCATATTATGTATCAATTATTAGGTCTAAGAAGTAAATCTAAACATGTGAGCACATAATGTACCATACAATGACAAGATATTTAGGGGCTAGTCAGTATTAGTATGACTTAGTATAATGTTAGTTTGATGGTAGTTAGGTAACAAAATTATTAGGTATACAATTATGGCAGAGATATGGGTGTAAATAATAAGCCCTAATTTCACGTTTAGATTTAAACAAGGAGGAATTAAAAATATCAATGGATATATTTGTATAAGCAATGTCATTCATTAGATAACCAGCACATTCTTGTGACGGGATTATAAAATGATGTGTTACTTTTAAAAACTTGAAGGGAAAAGAGTCTATGTGAAGGATTACGAATTTTGTATTTAGTGTTAAAATGAATAAAGGAAATATGTCTGGCCAGTCAGACAGACGGAACTTAAATAAACAAAGTAGTTCTTTAAATTCACGACGTGATTTGAGTGTGTTCAATTTATATAATATATAAAATTGGCATATATTAGTTAATATATAATGTATCTATTTGTTAAAGGTTCATCTATAATACAATTTTGTTTCACATTAGTTTACATCAGCTGCTTGTAAACTTAATAAATCCTCACAAAAAATAACGACAACCTTTAAGTATAACAAAATTGGTTGCAAAACGGATTAGTTTAGTGCATTCGTATTATTTCTTTAAGTATTATTATACTAGGTAAGTCTCATATCATTTCAGAATTTGAGTCTCATTACTCTATAAAAAGATTTATTAAAGTAGATGCATTGGTACATTACCAAGGTTGTAACATGTGAAGATCCATTCTGATCATAAGATCATATCTACTATCTACCCCTAAAAGAAACAGGCGTAATGACATGTGTGTATTATGTATATACGTGTCTCTTACTTTAGTTGTAGTAGTCTAGGAGACGCTGCAGATCGACTTTCACACATCTGATAACAAGATGAGACATATTTTTTATCAAATTATATTGATTTGTAAACACTCCTAAGATCCAATCGAAAGTGTTCATGGCCAATCGAAGTCAATCGAAAAGTATACATGGCAATTTTTGAAGTCTTCAAAGTATGGCAATATTATTGTTTCTGTAATCACCATTACCAATTTTTATTGCTTAACAGAACGGTGTAGTTACCTATATTGACTTATCTGTTCATACCTGCTTGCCAGGTAGCCATGAACAGAAATAAGTAGGCAAGCCTGCTAAAAACTATCAGTTGAAACTAAATTAGTTCAGTTTGTTATATGGGGTTTTTTCCCCGTAACTATTATATAAAAAGGGGTTGTTTATATATCATAAGAATCGCGCAAAACTCGCGCAGCCAACGCGCCCGTGTTCGCTCTCCATATCCAAGATACAACAACGATCGCGTGGTTATAGACATCGGCTAGTGCTATGGAAATCAAAGGCCGTGTATAGACCTTTAATTTCCATAAAAAGGGGATGATGAAAACAAAGAGTATTTAAAGCAAAGATTTCAATTTATTATATTCTACGATTCAAGGTATGGGGCCCAGTTACATATTATTACAATTATTGCATTTGTGCAGCAAAAAAGCAATGCCCCAATGGAGAGATCGTTAGTCGAGCGATAACCACAAGCGAAGCAAGACTTGTGTACATTCGATAATTTATTTAGTGACGGACTTTGCGCGTGTTATTGAATCTTGCATTGCGTTTGGACTGGTTGTATTCAGTTATATTTGTACCTGTGTTATACGTGTTTGTATAGTTCTAATAAATTCTATAACAATTCCAACGGCATTTTAATTCGAGTCCTGCAACTCGTACCAATATTATTTTTAATTAAATCTTGTAATGTTTTAGTATGTCTCAAAATGCATTTGAAAACCTTTCCTTAGAACAAATTATGTTTGCTTTTGATACAAACTTTGGCTCTTGGGAATACACGAGGCTCTCGAACCTAAGTAATTTGTTCTTGAAATATTTATTTAGTATATATAGTATGGGAAAAAAAGGAAATAACTTGACTGAATGATTTATTCTTTTGACAGATTGTATTTTGACCTTTCGCATAATTTATGAACATGAGAGCCGTCAACAAGTCCTTGGGTATTTTGATTGTAGGTGAAATTTTATTTACGAAATATTTTGACGTAGGAAACAAAAGTCATTCTAGTTCAATGTTTATATTACAGCATCATATAGTAGCTTTATCCCTATTTTCTTTCACCATATCCCTATTATTTGGAGTCGGCACAATACTTAGTCTTGCCATAAATATTGTAACACTTTTTTTTTCTATTGTAAATAATATTTATAAGTTTTACAGTGTGTTAGTTTAATACATAAATATAAAACAATTTAAAATATAAAAAGCTTATTCGAAGTGGTCTCCATTGGCTCCAAACAGTCCTTTAAACGTTAAGGCCAGTTATCAATAGTAGCACGCACTCTTTCCATGGGAAAATTCTTCACTGCCAATTGTATGCAGTGTTTTAGGGACTCCAAATTATCATGGCGTTTAGAGCAAGCCGTACTCTCTAAAACTGACCATAAATCATAATCCAGCGGATTAAGATCGAGACTAGACGACGGCCAGTCTTCAGCACTGATGAAGTCCGAAGCGTTCGTTTCCAACCAAAACTGCGTGGACCGAGCTTTATGACCCGGCGCCGAGTCTTGCTGGAAGGACAATTCTTGGTTATTGAACATGGTGTTGTTAAGGGGCTTAACTACCTTCTCAATAATGGTATCTTGATACACTTGTGCCGATGTTTTGATACCTTTTTCACAAAAATATGGTTCAGTCACTCCTTCATAGCTAACACCCCACCAAACCATCACTGAAGACGGATAATGCCCACGTTGCACTCTGTCGACTAATTGAGAAGCTTCCTTAGAGCTTTGAGCATAAAAAGGGTCATTTTGTTTGTTAAAATGTTGTTCAATTGTAAAACAAATTCTCATCCGTAAACAATATTTTTCTGTGACCTCCCTTTGCGTACCGCTTCAGTAGTTGTTTCGATTTTACCACCCTATTCTTTTTTAAATTATGAATTAAGAAATGACCAGTGCATCTCTTATAGGGTGCAAGTCCTAAATCATCTTTTAAAATACGCGACATGGTTCTAGGTGATATCTTCATCTCCCGAGATAAAATCTTTTGCTTTCGGACAGGATTTCTTCAAATTCTTTCCCTTACTGCTTTGACCACCTTTTTCGTACGAACACTACGTGGACGGCCAGATCTTTTTCTGTCCGGTGTCTTTTCCGGTACACAAACATTTGACTGATAGCAAGCGTATGGAGAGTTTTAAAAATTGCATTTGACTCCATACCTACTTTGTGTAATGCAATCACAGCGATTTGGTTCTCTTTATCGCCCCACTACATTTTAATATCGCAAAATGTTGTACAATTTATTGGCGCCAAAATGAGAAAACACACTGAACAATCATATAAAAATGACAGATTCCAAATTCCAATGTAATATTTTGTTTCTTTTTAATTGTAACAGTAATTATGGCTAGACTAAGTATATCTTTTCCTTCCACACTCCTCTATTCTGACATACATCTTCTGTCACACCACAAATCATCATATCATCCTTCACACAATCCATCCATCTCTTTTTTGGTCTACCTTTACATTTCTTCTACCCATGCATCTTGTATTTTAACGTTGTTTTTGTTACGTGACTTTCGTCCGTCCTCATTGTATGCCCATACCACCTTAATTTTCTTCGTCTCAATTTTTTAATCACGGGTGCAACTTTCAAAGATCTCCTTATGTACTCATTTCTTACCTTATCCATTCTTGTAACACCACACATCCATCTCAACATTCTCATCTCATCTAATAGGTTTATGTACCTAATGATGTAATGATAGCATTGTAGAACAGTACGTAGAAATGATTCTTCCAAATTTTATTCACATGAATATTTCTAAATAGTCAGCAGACAAACATATATATTGTATACGTCCAATCTAAGCAAGTGTATGTATTTTCGGAAGCTGCTGGTCCGAATAAAGCCCCGAGTTTTTGTCTTTTTAAATTCATTGTAGAAACTATCCTTCTACAAATTTATTATAATACAGACCAGAGTTTTCCCCGGTCAAACAATGGGAAGTGGCTCTATTTTACTTACAATAAATTTTTTTAAATGTTTTTATACATATAAATTTAGTGAAAATTATCTAACTAATGCTAAAAATATTCATATAAAAGTCGCTATTATACTATATACTATTGAACGTATGCTATATGATATGCGTATCTGAAACGACTACAACAGTCCGCATTTTTTCTACAGTCATATAATAGACACTAGAAGTAAATACGCAGTGCTAAAACTGAAACCCTATTAATCGTACGTCCGCAGGAAGTAGGCTGCAAATCGAGTTAGACCGAAGCCACACTCGTGTAACGGAAGTACTCGTATTGAACCGGAGTATTAAACATTATGTTGCTACGCGAGGCGTATCCTTTATATGGGTAATATAACTGTATGTAAGTTTTATAGAATCGAATTACCTTTCTGGAATAGCACAAAAATAAACTGGAGTAACATTATGGGCGAACTTACAACTTTATTTCAACGGAAAAATATTTAATTTCATGATTTTTTAAGGTCTGCCTATTGTAAGACAGACTGTGCAAACATTGAACAAATTAAATTTAATCCACAGTAACATTTATACTTTTATTTACCTTGCTTTTATATCAATACTTACTGTAGGTAATAAACAAAGGACGCAACTCAGAGACCGAACCCAGACACCTAGACCACAATGAAATAAGAGCTACATGTAAACACATTGTAATGATGCGTGTAGGTGACTAGGCCGGCGGCTCCTAAGAAACCCGCCAGTCTTTTTTTGTTATAAAATTATATCATTTTTCTACTGATTACAAAGTTGAAATAAGATATACAAATCCAGCAAGACATAGAACTTTTGCCAAAATATCTGTGGTTGTCAGTCAATCGCAGTGCATTGTGGACGTAGGTCTCTTCAAGTCCGCGGCATACATCCCGGACCTCCGCGTTCCTCATCCAGCGCCCACCGGCGACCTGACGGAAGTCCATCGGGGTGGAGGGCCAAAATATCTACTAAACTCTAAAATGTACTACAGTATTTCCAGAAATTTTAAATCTATATATGTGTAATTCTTCTGTACGTGTGTTGACAGTAAACTCCTCCTAAGCGGCTGGACCGATTTTGATGATATTTGTTTTGTGGGTTTGAATGGGTCCCAGGATGGTTTAGATTCAATTGGAACCGGTAGGTAGCGCTGAGATCGGGATCTAGAAT
This sequence comes from Dendrolimus houi, assembly GCA_039645545.1. Taxonomy (NCBI): domain Eukaryota; kingdom Metazoa; phylum Arthropoda; class Insecta; order Lepidoptera; family Lasiocampidae; genus Dendrolimus; species Dendrolimus houi. Next base: position 5,822,922 of record CM077125.1, read on the forward strand.
TCTCCTAATCACCTAGACCGATTTTGGTGATTTTGTTTTTATGTCATGAAATAAAGTCTTTTAGGAATTCAGAAAATATGGCGGTACTAAGTTCGCCGGGTCAGCTAGTTACTCTTATAAAATATATTCTTAACTCTTCCATCACCTCTAATTCTGTGTCTTAATTTTATTTGCAATATGCGTTGAAGCGCTCACATATGTACCATTGGATTACTGAGTTCGTTGTGCTCAATCATTATTCCCTTTGTTTATTTAAACAATACTCATAATAGGGTATTTCTCAACGTATAATGTCGTTGTTTAACAGAGCTGTATGCTTGTAAAAAGTTGGGACTTAATAGAGACACAGTTCAGCTGACGTCTGTTTGTCCTAATGCTTTTCAGTAATGTTTTGTATGTTCAATCTTATAGGCAAATGTTATACTGATATAAGACGACTAACCAAATTGAATCAATTTCATTGAAAGGCACATAATTTAAGGGCAAAATGGTATTCAATAAAATTAAATGATAACAGTTTATGTTTGTATGAATATTTTTGGGTGATTCATCGAAATTAAAATTCAGAAATATGCCTCTAATATTGGCATAACTGTCACAGTCGATTTTTGAACTGATGTTAACTTAAATGTCAAGACTGGTAAAAAGCTTTGTTTCATTTAAATGTAACTATCATCTATAGTTAATCAACATAGTTCGCAAGTTAAGCAAGATGAAATGGTAGTGGGCGATCACGTTTTTTGCAGAACCGACTGCTGATGGAGCAGATGAGTCTTGGAGTGAAGATTGCGTTTCGGTAAACGCAGTCTAGGTTACCCTTCAGTCGCCAGCAGAGGATAGATGACGAAAGCGGAAGACTTAGAAGATGTGGACATCCAACAGGGAGTATCGTTAGTTTAATGAAAAAATATTTGTTCTAACTTGAATTAATCACCATTGTGTTTATATATTCGCTCTTACTAGAACTAACAATGCTTGTCTGCGGCCATCTGACAATGCCAACTAATAAAGACTTATATGAGTCAAAAGATGCATGAGCTCACTTCCTTATTAGCCCTTACACGAAACGCATGAAACATATTTTATCTAAATTAGATACCTATTTTTAATATCTACTAAGATCTGTGAACTATAAAGGTTTCCGTTTGATGATGATCGTCTACTGTTTAGTTTTTGTCATTTGTCTACGAAACGTCAAAAAATGTAGTTAATCGCAAATACTCCATATCTCAAAAACTACTCAATGGATTTTGTTCAAATCAATTGTCTTGAATTCCTCTTTCCTCCCACTACCCTTTGAAATTGTCCCATTCTTCTTTTTTCTTAATTTGAAACAGTTTGCTTATCACTGAATCCAGCGCCGCCGCAACAGGCGGTCTGTAGTAAGAGGCAATAAAGCACCTTACATCTAGGTTTTATAGGATTTGCCCGACAGAAAGGCTACCACCCCTGGGGCCCAATTCTGCTATTTCGATAACTTGGCATTGCGAAGATATTCAAAGTACGTTCCATTGCGATAGTGTCAAAAAATCGTATTCTACTAAATCAACAATATCTTCTCAATATAGTCGCCACGGAATAATAGTAGAAAAAATTGATATTGCCATTAATAGCATAAATGGCGTTAGTCTAAATGAATATTGCCAAGCTACCAAAATTTAAAACATTTATTTCGCGAGTTTATCGCTTATAAATATTTATAAAAATAGAGTGGAATTGGAATTTACAGAACATCGAAATCAGGCAAATCTACCATTGAGACGAGTGTCCGGCGATTTTAACGAGGTAGTAATAGCAGAATTGGGTCCCTGGTCTAGAATATGCCGCCATAATAACCATGAGTTGTGTTGCGGCGCCGCTGGGTTTAGGATAAGTGAACTGTTTCAATTAAGAGAAAAGAAGAATGGGACACTTTGGAAGGGTAGTAGAAAGAAAGAGCACGCACGTACCTGATTAATGGGCATAAAATGCAGCTGCTCCCCTGTTCCTCAGTACACTTCACTTTCACCTTTATTAAATTATGTTATTATAGTTTATTTAGTATTTAATAGGAGAAAACGTGCGGTTTAAATTATTCATAGTATTTATATTGATGTTATTATTTATTTACAGCATAGGTACTATTATAATATGTATGTAGTTTGTTTTATATAGGTTTAAGCGGTGCGGCAGTTAATATTGCATATATTATAACTGTGCAAGTTATAATATATGCAATATAAATTTGTAGAATATTGCGAACGTAGTATATCTAGATTTATGTTATATTAATTTATTTATTTCATATATTTAAAACATGCAGGGCGATTTAATTTAATGATGACATGACAATGACCGACTGACGTGTGTGCGAGAAAAGGAACACGCCGCCAGATTTAAATAGACAATTAAAATGTTTCGAAGAAAATAACGTATAGGCCGAAAGAAGGTTATACGGCGGTGCTAAGTTGTGTTCCAGCATTAGTTGCCAGCTTCCACCTTCCACCCTCTTCGAGGCCAGCTCTACATTGGTAACACTTTTAGTGTTTCAAATATCCATAGACGATGTAATTCTCAGCCAGGTGGACCGTGAGCATATCTCTTCTTCTTTAGCAATAAAAACACAGTCTACAACTTCTTAGAGGTAAACCGGAAGCGATGCAGTACGACTAATTATGAATATTACAACAAACAGGAAAGCCAAAATAGATATCTCCTCTTCATGTGCTCTCACTGACTATTTGATTAAGCGTTTAACTTAAAGTAAATAGTTGCACGATGTTCAGTGCCAATTTGCGAGTATCGGCCCAAAAATAACTAGTCAACCAGAAACAGGCAACTGCAAAAACGGATGAATCAATTTTAACAGCTGTAGTTATAATTTAGAAACATCTGCCCATAAACCAACGGGCGAGGTCTCCCGACGATTATAGCATAACTCCATTATCCACTTGCAGGCAATTAAACGGGTCGAAGGTGAGTCCTACCCATTACTGCTAGTGGAACACGGTCAATATATTTCCATTATCAATCGAGATTGAAATTATCTATATGAGCAATGTTACCTTGATTAAATAAATGAATGAAATAATTTAGTGTTCACCATCAATAAAAATTATGTTGTTATAAGTGATGTCTTCCCGATAATTCCCAATCATTTTAACAATATTGTCTATCCTTTAAATAGCCTCTTTTAGCCTATACTTATATATTGTTTTCTACATATTTTATCAAACGAATCAAGAATTAAAAACTCTTAACAAGTTTATTTTGAATTGACTGATTTAGTCTACGAAACAAGAATGATCTGAGGGGAATTTCTCCCAGAGGTTTCCCTCTGCTTTACTATAAGGCGTCGTTTACGGGCATTTAATCTATTTACCGAAATAAAAATGAATCGTAGACATGTATGTACGCGCATAACGACTTCACCGATTTTTGAATGTGTTTGGGTGGCTTTAAATTTACCATCAGAACCAGTAGGAGACAGAAGAATCGGGTCTCAGGTTTTAATTTTTTCAGGGCAGGACAACGTCTGCCAGAACCGCTAGTTTTCAATAAAAATAAAAAATAAATAAGTAGGCTTATTTCTTTTAAAAAATATTAGATCTTTGGACGTTATTAAGTATTTGACCATCTTGGTTGATCGTTACTTTATAACGTTGATTGTACATATTTTACTAAATTTCTTCCATATGAATAAAATGACTGTCACATACAAAGACAGAAGTACACATGGACTGACGGACATGACGATTTTAAAAGGGTTTTGGTTATCCCAAATGGCTACGGGACCCTAAAAATATTTAGAAAAAGAACATTATTACAAAATTAGAGCAGACCCTTGGCAATGTCGCAAATGAAAGTTAGGTACTTGTGTCGTAAGAGACGTAAACATGCTAGTGTTCGACTTGGCATCAAATTCGTGCTAAAACCAGTTTGACCTGTATCCGTAAAGAAAAACTCCTTGTTTTTGTCTATTGCGGCTTTTTCATTGATTTTTGCCTTAAGAAAAAACAAGGCAATAAAATTAAAGCACATTGACAAAAATCAGATATTAATAGCGCCTTAAAGGGGATATTTACATGATACATTTTAATTGGTTTCTTTGGCTACTTCATTATTAAAAATATATACATAGGGCCGGAAAGTAGGGACTCACACCGTTCTGCCCATGTCTCTCACCTCGTGGTGAGACCCGGGGTAGCCAGAGTTCTAGCTCTCCCGCTTAAAACAGAGGAGCCAGCCAAGGAAGGAGCTGGCCTTCGTTCGTCCGGGCTGGACGTGAACGCGCGAGCGAGCCCTCCGCTCGGACATGTTACATCTAGAATATTCTAGAGAAACGGCCAGGGGGTTTTAGTGGACATCCCAGACCTAGGTAGCACTAGTACCCCCACAGAAGTGCTACTGCCACCCCAACGTGGTGAATTCCATACTCCCCGCCGCACTTCCCCCATGGTGGTTTGTCCTCAAGCGGATTTCCCCTAGATAAAAAAGGGTATAGCCGGATATGGATAAGAAATCCGTCTCCACAGCGTATTTTGTATGTTTACTTTGGGGATAGTTTTGTTTTTTCTAAAAACTTTAATTCTTGAAACATTTTATTATATATTACTACGGATAAGCATGGATGGATGTTTTAAACAGAAATAATAATAAACTTAAACTCGAATTAATTTAAAAAGATTCAGTAGTTTCATACAAATAGATGTAAAAATAAGTATTCCATTTGAAATAAGTAATAAGACTGAGTACTGAAATAAAACTTAAAATTGAAGGTAACTTAGCGAAACGTAAAGCTTCTTAAATTGGAAGCGAGCGAAGTACCTTCGGCGGGGAGGTTGCAAAATTCAGTCCTCATTTTATTACTGCCACGCTTCAGACGAAATTTATTTTCATAATAAAAAGAACACAAAAAAAGCCTGCAAATGTTCAAAGTTCAGAACTGGGCTTGTAGAGATAAGCCTTTGTATATCCCTGAGATTGTGACTATGTTAAAAGTCTTGGGCCTAAACTTTCAGTGAGAATAAACGAGAAAAAATATGACAACTTTGTGGTTGATTTGGTGCCATCCACAAAAATTACAGTTCTTCGTGTCTCTTATTTTCTTTATTCTTTACATCTGGACGTCACTATTCTTAATTGTTACCAAGGTCTGAATATCTACTTAAAGCTATTTCCAATACCCTCAATTGTTGTTAGTCTATTGACTCTATATCCTCATTTACAACGCATCCTAAGCAAATTACTTCCTTTTCAATGCACTGTTTGCTGTAGTTGAAATATCAAATTAGAACAACAGACAAGTATTAAAGAATTCTATTAAAAACATTAAAATAATTATTAAAAAACAACCTGGTGTCGCAACAGTATCTTCGAATACCTTCTGCATAAGAAATCTTAAGTAGCCAAGGTCTGTTCGTCCAGGTGGAAATTATTTATTTGTACTACATCTCACTATCACACAAAAAATAGAGTAGTATGGGTATCACAATGATTCACAAACACCCAATAAAAACTCCTTAGTTTTCCTCCAATCTCTTCAGCGAAGGTTTCGGGACTACGATAATAATCTCGGTAGGTGTTGGTTAATCTGTATTTATTACAGTCTACCTATAATCTCTCCATTTCTCGTGGGTCTAGGTTCCAGGCAATGTCAGATCTAAGGGACACATGCGTAATTGGTCAGCATTGGTCCGCGAAGTCTATCACCGTTAGCCGCGTGTTCACGACAGCCAGAGATACTTAGAAATCTTTAGGCATAGTCTAGACTAGGGTGCGCGGGAGAAGAGCCAAGTAATCCGCTCCTATCCCGCTGCCTGCTTATCATTCATTAGATTTCATTATAGTCTCGAAGAAAGAGGCAGCAGCGTTCTATCTGAACTTAATGAATACACTGCAATATTATATTGTACTCCTAAGTTTAAAATAATATTTTGAATAAAAATGCAGCGTTGCACACGACTGGGTGAATCACAATATGCCGAAATGAGGTCACGGGAAATGTATTCAGCTGACGTTAATTAAACTACGTATTCTTGAATGAGGTGCCCAGTCACAAGCATCACTGCAATTTAATAGGATACTGTGTAACTTATAATTTAATCAAATTACTTGCTACGATCAGGGAGCTTAAAGGACGATAAGTTTAAGAAATTATTTTTTACAACAAACGAATCGACATTTTCGTGACTTAAAATATTTTTAAATAATAGATAGATAGATAGAAAACACTTTATTGTTCACCACATACACATAAAATAAACAATTTACAGTAGTCACATTAGACAGTAAAAGTAGGAGCAATGGGCGGCCTTATCGCTTTAGAGCGATCTCTTCCAGACAACAATAATGTTACTTATTTAAATACTTTGCTGTTATACTAATAATTATCCGTCCAACTATTGGGCTCATGTCTACACATTATTAAGGGGGAACAAACAATATAATAGCTACACTTGTCCAAGGCGTATAGGCAGATGTGACACATCGGTTATCCAGATATTATGTAGGTTACAATCTCGTCGTTTTCCTTTACCGTTAGTGCGTGATATTTGTAAATAATATGTACCTACTTAGATCACAAGAGCTGCCTAAGTAATGCGTGCTTTCTGGGCAGGATTTGAAACCGAGTCATTTAAAACGCTAAGCTACCTGTCACTATTAATTAACATAAATTAATTGTGAATCGAGTAATATTTTCAGTAAAACATACAAGAACAAAACAATAAATCCAATGCCCGCTATTTGAAGATTAATAAAACCATCATCAAATAATCCTTTTTCCTGGGCAATTGTCATTCGTAATATTCATTTGGCATAATATTAATATGGAATAAAGACAGACAATAAAAGAATCAGAACAACACATTCGCCCCAGTAACTTAAGAAGGTCGAATGAACAACCTTGAGCCAAATGTCATGTTGGCAAGTATCCGTACTCTAAATTGGCTAACTATGAAGCCATACAGCAGCGCTGTCTGGAATTACACTAATAACCATTATACTTAATTACATGTAATCCCTAACAAGCTAAAATTGGTATCTAATTAATTTTCAGGTGACCAGTTCTTAATTGTTTAAAGTACGTGGCTTCGCTTGCGTAGGCAAGTTTTGAATCTTTATCCCGCGGAAAATTTGCCATGGTGTACATACAATATAGAAAGTGTCCTACACTCATCCCCGTTATTGAAAGGATGATTATATTAATGGCGATTTTTTTTATTGCACAGCAGACAGTCTGTCGCCCCAACTGTGATGGAATGGAAAGTGGTTACCGTCGCCTCTGGACATTAGCAATACCAGAGGTGCGGCCAATGTGCTGCCGGCCTCAAGGAATTTTATAACGCCTTTCTTAAACGACCCCATGTCATAGCGTAGAGGGAAAAATGTTTGCCTCTCAAAGGCTATTTAAAAAAAAGACCAATACTATCACAGCGCTGTGAGCCAAAAGTATTTTTGTATTATTTATATTATTAATTCAAGTTGGATAGCTTTTCGCCTGGTCCTTTGTGCAAGGATCAGGTGATATAGGTAAGTTACAAATTGGATACTCCCTGAATTTGTTGATTTCAATTTTCGTCCGAATACCTTGAAGATGATACTTATTAAGCCATCCGGGATGACCCAATAAAGGCCGGAACGATTGTCCAAACAAGCCGCGAATAGCATCACAATATGATTGAGTAATAAGGGGATAATTAGCGCACGTGGCCCTCTGGGTAAACAGCGACCGGCCGCTGTAAACAATATATAACGTGTACAGTTGTATTGGTAAACGGATATGTGAATTATGAATTAATCGTCGATATAATTGGCACAGGCTGTGATTAATGGTCAATTCCTAAATCTTAGCAACCGCTCATTTGCTTTACTATCCATTACAACTGTACAGAAGCTACATTCAAGTAATGTCAAAATTCAACCGATGGTAAGGCAAGGGAATATATAAGATTTAGGAACCGGCTATAAAATATTTCCAATAACAATATTTTATTATTCGTGCAAGAAACCGAGAAAAATAGCTAATTCTTACAGCCGGGTTGTCGTAAGAGGCGACAAAATAACCCACAACCAGGTGGTAGAACATTTGCTCGTCTGGATGGCTTACAAACCTGGTCTAGAGTATACTGTCATAAGAATCTTGAGTTGTATTCCGACATCAAAGGCCAGGTTCAAATCCTCCTTCGAAGCTAGAAGCGCATTGGTAGAGCACCTCTGGTTTTGAAAATATCTATAGGCGACAGTAATTACTTTCCATCAGGTGGGTCGTTAGCTAGCAATAGAAAACAATTACCTATATTTGTAGGTATAATAAACAATTAGGTACCTTTATGGTATATATATTTTAATAGAACGGACGGTATACCCGCCGTGCTTGTCCCAAGCGGGTTGGCAGGTCCCCCCCCCCCCCCCACACATACGTATTTAGTTGTGCTGGTAACGCCATACACTTTTCATCATCGTCGGCACATAGAAGTTTTATTTATTTGCGGAGTCTACACAATCGTCATGTCCCTCCATCTGTTATGTATGTCACAGCAGTCTTTCAGAAACTACTGGACTGCGATGCACCTAGTGAAAGCGCAAAAAGATAAAGATTGAGTGTGGCCACTGTACATATACCTGAAGAACAGCTGTAACTTCTATAAGTGAGTGTTTTTCATTTTAAAGTTTAAAAGTGGGGGGGGGGGGCTATAATTTATAACTTTTTTGAAGTGAATATCTCGTCATCTACTAACCTAAATAAAAAAGTTACAAGGAGCATCGTCGTCAGTCTATCATTGTCCACTGCTGGACGTAGGCCTCCCCTAGTTTGCGCCACTTGTCCCGGTCCTCCGCCTTCCTCATCCAGCCTCAGCCGGTGACCTAACGTAATTCTTCGGACTAGAAGGCGTTCTCGATTACTTTTGCCGAGTCTCTAGTTCATGATACATTTACTTCATCTGGCCTCCGATATATGTGGCCAGCCCACTGTCACTTCGGCTTGCCAATTTTAAGAGCTGTAACTCTGGTTTTCCTACGGATGTCGTCATTTCTGATTATATACCTCAGAGAGACACTTAATATAGCTCTCTTCATAGCCCGTTGAGGAAAATCAATAGACCATAACTATCAAAAATATATTATAAAGAAATTCTTTGTCTGTGTTTTATGCATGCTGATGCAGATCCAGATTATCCTAGGCTTATCCTATATATTACAGACTACACAACATCACTCTTCGACCCAAAGACTTTTAAAAGAGGATTTTTTATGTGTTCTAATGTTATAATGTTCGAAATTTTCTCCCTACCTGTACATTTGTGTAAATCGTGAACCCCAAGATCCATCATTCACAATACCTTGTATTGGGATTAAGAGGGCAAGAGGATGTTCAGCGTTCCTCGCATACATAATTATGTGCAATTCTCATATGATTTAATAACCACGCCTGTTTCATATTCAGCCTAATACCTGCGTTGACCTGATACTTTACGCACGTCGGTGTTCGGCCCAACGCTTATGAAAATAAACTAAATATGTATGAAGTTGTATGAATATAAATAATTGTTGCGTAACAAAATTGTTTTGGAGGAACGGGAAAAATATTATTTTAATATATACGGCGTGGTGCACTCACTACGCAATCAAAAAACTGTTTTTAAGGTGTCGCCCATAGATAATACTATATAGGTACATAAAAGTGTCGCCATTTTGATAAAAATGGTACCATTGTAAACAAACATGACAATTTTATAAAGACGTGGAAGAATTATAGAATTATTTGAACTTAGAACCAACTAACTGACATTTATTTTTAACTTTAATTTTTTAATATTTAACTTAATTGTTCAAATAAAACTACATTTTAACGGTTTTTAGCGCGGTAATTTATTTGATTTTTTTATTCCGACGTTTCGGCCACTTTTCATTATATCAAATAAATTACCGCGCTTAAAACCGTTAAAACGTAGTTTTATTATGTATACAAGTCACGAAAACTTAAGAAAATATTAATTGTTCAAATTGTTTTGATGGATCTATGCTCTGAAAATAAATGAATAATTATTAAATTATATTAGGATATGCCCGCGACTTCGTCCACGCTTAACATGAAATTCCCGCGGGATTCCGGTACGCAAAGTACCGCAGCATTAGAAAAGAATGTAAGCTATCGTTTTAGTGAAAACTGTGTCTGAGTAAGCTAATTTTTATGCTATCGGTTTGTAAAAAATCACATTGGAATTCGATTGTTTTTTCAATCAGGCCATTTTAAATAATTCCCGCGGGATTCCCAGGATAAAAAGCAGCGCAGATATTAAGTCTAAGAATTAGCTGTCGATCAGTGAAAACCGCATCAAAATAGTTGTTGTTACGCGAATCCCGAACAACCGTTCCGTACCATGTACCGTTTGGCTGATAGTCGATATATATGTAAGTTTATCTAGGAAAGATATGGGATAGATTTCATTCTGGAAAAAGGAAAAGATTTTGGAATACATTTATGTAAAGTTTATCTCGGAAAGGAGGCTAGTTTTTGTGATTTTGTCATTTTTGTCTATTTTGTGCATTTCGTCAATTTCGTCCGTTCCGTCCTTTTCGTCCATTTTCTCAAATTTGTCTTCTTTGTCATTTATGTAGTTTACAGATAAACGAGGAATCGGATAATTTGCGATATAAAATGAAGTGAATCTTCCGGGGGCAAATAGCACTAACATAAAAATGTAATACAGTATAACCTGTTAACGCTCGCTCTTTAAACAGGAGGTACGCACTGGAGGTTGACCCGTGGCACAGCCTCGGTGTAAACTCTAGTAATACTATATTTGAAGAAATAGCGCCGCATTTATATTACTTACTGGGTTTATATGGGTCCACGGTTATGTAACACGGCTTTTATACATGGCATGATGTTTTTTACATAATTTGATTAATTATTTGTATATAATTAATTGTATTTAAAAAATCAGTAACGCTATTTCTAGATGCGGTTTATTTTTTCAAAAATAGAAACGATTTTTGATTTACATAATCGCTTTTATCCTTGGTAGGTATAACACGCAAGTTTCTCTTAAAAATACTACATCCCCATTGCAGCACTAACAAAAGTAGAGTTCATTCGACGCGTCTCATTAGCGAAATACGAGTGTCTGGTCGTCCGAAGGGAAAGTAATGATCTACAAATGAGATAGAGTGCCTCAAAGTTCCGGGTAATGGCAGTTACAACATTTGTAGGGGCCCATATGAATTTGCAAAAAATACACGTCTACAGTTTTTTGGTAAAATTAAATTCAAAATTTGATTGTCTACGAAAATAGACATTACTTAATTAAAACTAATAAGCAATGAAAATAGAGAAGAGAAAAGAATCGACGGCGTCATTACAAGACGTTATATCTAAATAATAAGTGTATTTATGAAGAGATTGAATAGAGTTGTTGTAGTTATAAGTGGTTGTCGGGAGCGTAGAAGAGAAGATTCATCGTCTCTGCCTATTTCAATGGGAAATAGGCGTGACAATGTCGCTTATATACGTAGGCCTTCTCAAGTTTACAGAACCTATCCCGGTTCTCCGCTGTTCTCATCCAGTCCCCACCGGCGACCTTGCGCAGACCGTTGGTCCATCGTGCATCGGGCTGGTGGGTGTCCTACATACACTATTTTTGCTAAGACGCGGCCTCCACTCTAGGACTCGTCTGCTTGATTGGCTATCAGTTCTGGGACAAATGTAGGTGGCCTACTGCCTATTTTACGAGCTATGTCTCTAACCTTTATTTTCTTACGGATATCTTCATTTCCGATTTTATTTATAAGAGATACTACTCTTAATATAGCGCGCTCCATAGTGCGCGACCTTCAGTTTCTGAACCAAACACACTGTCAGTGTCCACATCTTGACAATATGTATGTTTGCATATTGTCGATAATTTTTTGACTATCTAAATGGCTACCAATAAAGCGGTTTCCATCTATCTATGGCAAATCAATAATTTCGTAACCGAACTCACACGCGATTATTGACCCGTCAAACATCAAAGCTGAATTGGATTCAGTGTTTATTTACAGAATGTTTCACCTCTAGTTACGCGTTTTGTGTATTTTACTTATCGTGTGATCTCTTGATTTACATTACTCGACGGTAATTTCAATGTGATTTTGTTGAAGATTGATTTTATTAGTATTATTACAAGGAGTTGTGTATTCATTCTGATTTTTAGGATACCGTTACTGGAGTGTGAAAATTTTAGCCTTATTATGGAAGAATATCCTAAAATCTACTTAAGTAGTTGGCGCGACAAAACATTCTAGTCTAACTTTTATTTGCAACATAACTATTTAGCTTTGACAAGTCATCAATTACTTTAAATCAAACGTTTTAGTAATTATCCTTCCTTGCCTATAGAAAGTTGTTGTCTGTCTATCTATACATATATTATGTTGCAGGCATTTTTTCGAAAACTATTAAAAATGTATTAAGTGGAATTAGAAGAATATTAAGGTGGTATAAATAGGTATGTAATGACGAGGGATGAAATTCATTTGATGAAAGTGTTAAACTATATGAATAAAAGTAGGTATAAAGTTAAACCATAAAGTAATGAATGGATTGTGTGTAGGATGATTTTATGATTTGGCGTCGTGTCATTTGGATGCCTGTCATTTCCACAGAACCCATCAGTGTTGACCGACACGCGGTTGGTAAATTTTTAATATATTGGAGGTAGGCAACCGAATTCCCTGTATACATTTACAAAAATAACTAACACTGGAGCCAACTTCCAACTCAATATATCATTTCAGTTTTTATAAAAACCGTACACACGTATTACCGCGACAAGTCTTGTTCAGGTGAGCTTCAGAAAAGCGGGCCATAATTCGTTCTGCATAAAAAAATTCAACTACATATTTAAACAGAATATTAAGTAAAATATATCATTTACCACACAAAAGTAATAAGTATGTTACCTATATACGTCAAATTACAATGAATCGATACTAATGACATATTATCTATATCAATCAAAGTAAAATCAAAGTTTACTCCTACTATACGCATTCCTTTCAGTTCTCTCACACTTCTTTCATGATTCGGTGTTTTAAACAATGCCGAGATAACAGAGATCAAATACTTAAAGGTAAAATCCACTAGTCAATATCAATAAACAAAATTAATATGTATGTCTGTCTATGCCTTTAAAAAAATAACAAGCATAAGTATTTAAACAGTTAATGATAACCATTTCTAGTATAGATTTTTGTAATATTTTCTTAAGTTTTCGCGAGTAGTTAATGAAATGAAATCCTGTGATTGTTTCTAGTTTCTATTTAATTGTATTTTAATAATTTGTACGGAGCAGATCACTCATGGAATGGAGGTCGACCATCTTAAGAAGGAAGCTACTACAGACAATATATGTTATAGATCTGTCAACTTTATGGATTTGTTGCGTTCCCTTTAACAGTAGTATACATATTAGAACTACGCTTTAACGGTTTTAAGCATGGTAATTTATTTGATTTTTATTATTCCGACGTTTCGGCCACTTTTCAGTAGCTGTGATCACGGAAGACAAAGATGTCAAGTGTCAATGAGTATTGTTAGTTTTATTTAGTCTACCGCCAGCTTGTTCATTTAATTATTCAGTTTCAGTTTTGTTTATGTTTATTATTTACTCTATGGAAGCCTAATATAATTTACCACCGCTTCGCAAGATGTTGCGGCTTGAAAAGCGGCGCAAGAAACACTTCAGCAACATGCCTCTTGCCTAGCTATTGAAATAAGAATAGATATACCTATATAAGTTTTAAAAATTATACGCCGAACATGTAAAAACCTGTGATCATTTAAAAAAAACAACACCTATGTGTATAGCTACTAAGTCTTTATGCAATAAATTATTTGATTTGACCTAATAATTTATATAATACCAAAATGGGTGGGAGAGGAGGTAAAATAAAAAGAAAGTATTAATCAAGTTGGTTTGTGTTCCGGTACACGCAGAAAGAGCTCACAGTGTCTTGAGGTCTGGCAGTTGGTTTTTGCTGGATTTGGGTCTTAATAGTTTTGACTATCGGATCCCAAACAGGTGGTACTTGCACCTAGCGCGCTACAATATCGGGCTCTTCAAAAAGGGCGTAAATAAATATTCAGTCTCAACGTGGTAGGCGACGCATCGGCTCCCTCAGTGTTGCCATCAAGTGGACCAGTTTGCCCACAAGCAAACATTAAAAAATTCATGTCCGATTCATTATGAGTTTGTGTCTATCTCTCTCTCTCTCTCTCTCTGTGTGTGTGTGTGTGTGTGTGTAAAAGTCATTAAAACCATTTTTTACAAATAATATTTAATAAAACATGATTTTCGATCACTAAATCTTTCACAAAATAAACATTTATGTTAATTGAATACATTATCAAATAGGTAGTTTACAAGCAATCTTATTACTGATATACGTATATTTCGTACAGTGATATTTCAATTCATCCCCTATTGTCGTAAGTTCAGCCGCTTCTTCAGCAGGTTGTTCTGAAATCAGAAATAACAAATATGAAAATTATTTGGAATTTATTGTAACATGTGTTATCTACCCACAATTATTTAACAATAATATAAAGGCTTGATACCTGAATTCTGCCACACTGATGGTGGTAAAACAGACTGTTGTGAAAACACATAAACCATTCTCGAAATGCTCTTTGTAGCTTCTTTATCAGATTTATGCTTTCGTTTCATTTCCACACGATACCACATCGCTGGTTTTCTAAACAAACAAGAAAACAGTTTTACATATTGGTATGATGGTAGTAAACCATAAACGCGAAATAGTTGTCTCAGGCTTCCCTATTTCAGAAAGGTTTTGGAGGTTCCTTCTTAAGAATCGTTTTACATAAATATATCCACGGTATGGAAATTTTAAGAAAAGTGAAATTCTTTTGAACCATTCCTGTATTGGAGCGGACAAACATGATTTTAATCTTTAAATTATGTTTGTGTGTTTTGTCACTCTATTGGCTGAATAGTTATCTGTATATTTTTTTTGTAATCGCCCTTATTCGGCCGCTGTCACCGCGCACGTGCCCGAGGTTTTTTAAAACTTTTATTTATGGAAGGAACAACAATATAACAAAACAGATTGATAAAAAGTAACAATAAAATCAAATAATAATATTAAATCCACCTACGTTGCCCATAGAAAAAACATTTACAAGATTTACAATAAAATAAAAAAATACAAATATCTATATAATTAATAAATAAAGATAATAAATATTATCCAAGTTACATAAAAGGTACCTAATGAAATAAATAGGCACTAATTATTTAAACAATGACGATTAAGATCCTGTATACTTGCACACGATTGAAACTGCTAAAATGTACTAAACCATGTATTTATAGGAATAACACCTATATACAACTGCATTTATGCAAGAATAAATGTTTCAATTTCAATGGACGGTACCTTACTATTTTTATGGGCTATAGGTTAGACGCGTCGTAATATTTCAGCAGTTATGTCGATATCAGTTTTAACAATAATTTTATTTCAAACCAGAGGTTCGTTATTATATTGTTATCTGGAGCGAACTCCCCGCCGAGGTTTTTCCTTTGCTCTATAACATGGGGTTGTTTAACAAGGGCGTTATAAAATTTCTTAGACGACGGCAACGTGTTGGCATCACCCCTGGTATTGTAAACATCCATAGGCGACAGTCACCACCTTCCATCAAGTGGGTAGTTTGCTTGCTTGACTGTCAAAGGCAATAAAAATATTCTATATATAAACCAAGTGGACAAGTCTACAAAACGATACATATTTTATAAAAAAAAAAAAAACACTATTGTTACTTACTTTAAATGACTTTCAACGATATTATTTGCTATCGGTACAATAATTTTCTGCACTGGATCGCTAAACAATTGACCAACCGTTTTTATCGGCGATCGGTCCGATACATAATGTTCTAGCAGTTTCGTCGATATTTGTTTCAAACTAGCTGAAAAGTTTAGACTATATCAATGACTGCCCCTAGTTTTAGTATAGAAGAAGAATATAAAAAGATATAAATACATTTTTTTTTATTGCATGAGTTCAGCAGACAGGCAGACGGCCCACTTGACGGAAAAGCGGTTACCATCGCCTATGGACATTTGCAACATCAAAGGTGCTACAAATGAGCTGCTGCTCTCTTAAGGGAGACTAGAACCTGGTCACTAATGCCGGCTGGAACACAACTCAAGGTTGTTATGGCGGCATGCTCTACACCAGGGGTGGTCGCCATCCAGTCGGGCAAATGCCCTACCACCCGGCTGTGGGTTGTTTTGTCGCCTCTTACGACAGGCCGCCCCAACGCAGGAAATTGTCTTTCTCCGTTCCGGTACGGATAGAATAGGCAGATTGACACATGTCACGGGACCGATAATGTATAATAATAAACTATCGATAAATAATAGGTTGGGGAAAAAATCTTTTCGCATATAGTATGTATGTAATAAGATCTCTTTGGCTATACCATTTGTATCTGGCTTATTTTGGTATCATTAAAAAGTTTTAATTTTAAAGAAGACAATTCCAAATTCAAATTACGATAATGTGTGATTTTCATTTCTTTTTCTTATTGTTAAAATGAGTGAATCTAATGAAGAAATTCGATACATTTTAAAATTTTACTACAAAAAAGGTAAAAATGCAACACAAGCCGCGAAAAAAATTTGTGATGTTTATGGACCTAATGCAGTATCTGTGAGAGTAGCGCAAATTTGGTTTAAGCGTTTTCAGTCCGGAAATGTTGATATCAAAGATGCACGTCGCTCTGGTCGCCCTGTTACGGACAAAACTGATGCCATTTTTGAAAAAGTGGAGCAAGATCGGCATATTAGTAGTTACGATGTAGCTGGAGAACTGGGAATTGACCACAAAACGGTTTTGGCGCATTTGAAAAAAGCTGGGTACACAAAAAAGTTCGATATTTGGGTGCCTCATAAGCTCACTGAAGGAAACCTAATGAACCGTGTACTCACGTGAGATTCTTTATTACGACGTAATGGAACTGAACCATTTTTGAAGAAGCTGATAACTGGTGATGAAAAGTGGAAGGGCATTATTCATTATGAGCTGTTACCGCCAGGCAGGACCATCGATTCTGAACTGTACTGCGAACAACTGATGAGATTAAAGCAAAAAGTTGAGAGAAAGCGGCCGGAATTAATTTACAGAAGGGGTGTGGTTTTTCACCATGATAACGCTAGACCTCACACATCTTTAGCCACTCAGCAAAAATTACGAGAGTTTGGCTGGGAGGTGTTAATGCATCCGCCGTATAATCCTGACCTTGCACCTTCAGATTTTCACCTGTTTCGGTCTCTGCAGAATTCCTTAGGCAGTGTCAGGTTAATATCACGAGAGGACTGCCAAAACCACTTGTCGCAGTTTTTTGATCAGAAGCCCGAAAATTTTTATAGCAATGGGATCACGTCCCTACGTACAAAATGGCAAAAGGTTATCCAACAAAATGGCACCTATACACTTTAGTCAAATGTAAATAAACTTTATAAAAAAACCTTTTGAATTTTTATATAAAATGCGAAGAAACTTTTTCCCCGACCTAATATAACAAACTCACCATCTGTCAATTTGTTAAAAATACGAAGACTCAAGAGATGGTTAGTCGAGTGCATCTTTCACACATATGATGAGTTTATGACATACATTTAAATGATACAAGAAAGTGACGTGTAACAGTATTACTGTATTACCAATAAAATTTAAAATTTATTGATTTACTAGAGATCCCGGCAGACGTTGTCCTGCCCTGAAAAATGTAACTCTAGAACCCGATCCCAGTGCCACCTACCGGTTCCAACCATGAATCTAAACCACCCGGGGAACCCACTCAAACACAAAATAATCATCAAAGTTGGTTCAGCAGATTTGGAGGATCCTAGAAACCGATCCAAGCGTCATCTAGCGGTTCCAATTGCGAATCTAAATAATCCCGGGACCCACTCATACATACACAAAAAATTTCATCAATATCGGTAAAGTCGTTCTCAAGTCACAGTTTCAGCCTAACTAAATAGCACTTTTAGGTTTCGTTCTAAATTCAACCACAATGAAACGGTTTTTGGTAACAAAAGTTTGTTAAAAAAAGTTTTGGTGAATAAGCCGGTACCGTACGGTTTTTGCCGCACACCTTCAAAGCGCAGCCATGTGGTACACCAAGTTTTCAGTCACATACAAACACATGGTTATGTTAGAAACAGTTGTCACATAGAGAAAGTAATTCTCGCGGAATAAACCGGTTAATGCAGGTTTTTTTTGCCGCACACCTTTAAAGCGCAGAAATGTGGTATATCACGTTTTCAGTCACACAAAAACACATGGTTATATTAGAAACAGTTGTCACATAGAGAAACTAATTCTCGTGGAATAAACCGGTTAATGCAGGTTTACATAATTCAATTCTATGTTTACATTCGAACGATATAGTTGACTAAAACCGGTTCTAACCGATTAAAATAGGTTAATTTAAACCGGTTTCGTACGGTTTTTGCCGCACACCTTCAAAGCGCAGCCACGTGGTACACCAAGTTTTAGTCACATACAAACACATAGTTATATTAGAAACAGTTGTCACATAGAGAAAGTAATTCTCTCGGAATAAACCAGTTAACGCAGGGTTACATCTCTTTTTTATGTTTACACTCGGACGAAATAGTTGACTAAAACCGCTTATAACCGATTAAAACAGGTTAATTTAAACCGGTTCCAAGCCTTGGTTACAAGTTACGATTTTTATTGAACGATTGTGAATCCTTAGTAGTCTTCTTCCATGGCAAGGCGCAATAACACACGTTATCGCCGGGTGCACGATCCGAAGGCGGACAGACGTCGTTGCTAGTTTTGTCTGACAAACGCATACGAAGTTACAGGCACAGCTAGTAGAGTGTTATACTTACAGAAATCTGTCCTTAAACAGGTCTCAGCGCGATAGGTGTGTTCTAAACATGCATGCAATTGAGCGAACTTTGTTAAAATGTGTTTCCAAGGGCTTATATCAATTTCATCTGTTATTATGGGTACCTAAAATAAAAATCAAAATATAAAATTGGCCAAGGGCGTGGCTTTCCGATGAAAGGTTCCGTACAAGTAACGAACTTGCACTCAGTTGTGCAAATCAAAACCTAGTAACCAACATTGTTTTTTTTTATAGCGAAGCTCAGGAAGTGGTTACATCTTAATAATATAAAGAGGAAAGTTTTGATAATTTGTTTGTTTGTTTGCATTAACCTACAAACTCCGAAACTACAAAACCTTTTGAATTTTTTTTTCACTGTTGAGAAGCTACACTATCCCTGGGTGACAAAGGCTATATTATATTTTCAAAAAAATTAGGGATCCTTACTAAAACTCCAATAATGTAACCCAAGGTGTAAAAAAATTATCTAAAATATTTTTTACATGGCGTGCACTGCGAAAACTATTGAAGATAGAATAAAATAATGTACTATGACTTTGCAGAACAAATAATTATTTACAAAAAGTGTTGCGACAACATATGTCTAACTATTATAGTTATGCCACAACAACAGTTCTTTTATTTTAAAAATTTAATTGAAATGCCGCCGCTAGAAAAGGCTCTTTATTTGTATCTTGGTATTCATCCTTATCAAAATAAATTACTTCATATTCAAGACTGCTTCAATAACTTTACATAACTTTTTGAATTATTTAATTCGGACATTCCATTCGAAAGATATCACGAGGTTAAAAATGTAAGTATTAGAAAAAAGTTGCGTGGTCGCCGCTCACTCTGCTCGGCTAGCTAGGCAGCACCTTATGTTATGTAGGCGTCACTGGGGTACGGGACATACGGGAGTGGCGTCAATGTCAATAAATGAAGTGCCGCGCGGCTCACTCGCGCGGTGGGTTCTCTACGCAACGGTCGTGTGCGGAATCGAATAATTTTAGCTTGAAAATATTTTGAATTCGCTTAGTAGGTAATTAAACTCAACAAAAAAGTTTTTATAGATACCCGCGCGAAGCCGGGGCGAGCCGCTAGTCGCCTATAAAAGCCAACCTTTAGGATGAAATAAAGAAGATGAGTTATGGTGATGAGACAGAGGGATCAGACAGGAGGAATGGGATATGGGATTGGAATAAGGGGATGGAATAAGGAATATGAAATAGGGGAAGTGGGCTATTGAAACATTCACTCATCGCACGAAACGTTATTAGCTCTAGACTAACCGTTTTATGCCGATATTCTGTGAGAGCTTGGTATCACACCGGCTGAGCCGGCCGTAAGGCCTTAATCAAGATAATGACTCCAACATGGCTCTAATCAGGGGCGGCTCGAGACGGTAGGCAACTCTGTCTACGGTGACAAAAATGTCTGCAAAAACGCTTGAACTACTAAAGCCCAAAAAACAAGAAATATAAGCTGTTCGTCAATAAAACAATTTTTACATACATACATATTGTCACGCCTGTTTCCTATTGGGGTAGGCAGAGACGATGGATTTCTACCTGCTACGATTCTGACAAACACGTTTCGCTTCATCAACTTTCATTAATCTTTTCATACATACACGCTTATTTAAACTGCTTTTTATCTGACCTTTCAAAATATCCTCAATTTGATCATGGTGAGTATGTCTCGGTCTACCGACACCAACTCTACCAGTCTCATGGCTGTCATATAATTGTTTTGTGATTCTGCTTTCATTAATTCTTTCTACATGCCCAAACCACCTTAACATTGCTTTTTCAACTCTTGTCACTACATCGTCTTTGTATCCACAACGCTCCCTTATCACAGTTTCTTATCATATCACTTACTTTAATCTCACATATACTTCTCAAAGCTCTTATTTCAACTGCATTTATCCTACTGCTTCTTCTGCCATACCCAACTTTCACTGCCGAACATTAGCGTTGGTACTAATACCCCTTAATGGACAGCCAGATGTGCCTTTACAGATATATTACGGCTGTTCATAAAAGAGTTCTCGTTAGTAAAATCTTTATTAGTATCAATATATTAACTCAATTACATACATGCATATTGTTACAATTGAGCCACCTGCATATTTGTAAATAAAGCACATTTATTAACCACCTTCGGTGTTTGAGCTAATACCATTGAAGCGCTTTTATGACCGCTTTTTTTGTTTACTTATTTATTGGTTGTTGTGGAGAGCAGCCTATTGTACTCGTTTATGGCCGTTCGCAGGCATAATTAGGCAGGTGTGCGGATTACAATTTCTGGGAGATTGTGTCGACGCTTGCCAGGTAGACATATTGCATCGAGCATTATAAAGCAATGCCCCAATTGAGAGATCAGCAGTCAAGCGATAACTACAAGCGAGGCAAGACGTGTGTACATTCGATAATCTATATAGTGACGGACTTTGCGCGTGTTATTATATCTTGTACCTGTGTTATACGTGTTTGTATAGTTCTAATAGTCCTGCAACTCGTAACAATATTATCACGCCTGTTTCCCATGTGGGTAGGCAGACTATAGATCTCCACCCGCGACGATCCTGACAAACAACTTTCGCTTCATCTACTTTCATTAACCTCTTCATACATGCACGTTTATTTGATATGCTTTTTAATTGACCTAGTTTTAACACTTCTGTTATTTGATCATGATGTGTATGTAAACTGTAAAAGATAATTTGTAAAGTTGCTCTCCTACAAAAATTTATAAATGTCTCTTGTGATGTTCTTACATAAGAAACTCGTTACAAAGTGTGTTTGTCATACCTCGTGTGCATCCTTCTTTTCGGTCACCAGTCCACGTTTCTTCAACGAAGTGAACACATCTATGGTTAATTCGTGTTCGTCCTCATCGTGCAAAGGCTCGCAGTCTAATCTGATGGAGTGTTCGGTTCCGGATAAACTCTCAAAGGGGTTTAAGGTGAAATCACCCGTCATAGTCATGTCTTGGATCGTTTGGTTTATTTGTTCTATTGATTCATGTGTCCTGGAAATGTACGTTTATAACACTACACAAATACGCGTCGTGCGTTCAAACCAAGAATCATAAAATCTACGATATCGAAAATGAGCTAATTATCATCATCATTCATCATTCATTCATTCAGTCATGTCATGATATGTCATGGTCATTCAGTTTATGACCGAGTTTAAAAAACAAGACAAGAACGGATGTGGAAAAGACCATTGGAACACTTTGGGTCCATGGGAGCTAAGTACCCACAGATATTATTATCAAAAACTAGGATATGCCCGCGACGTCGTCCACGCTTGACTTGAAATTCCCGGAAACAAAGTAACATAGCATTTAAAAAATAATGTAAGCTATTGTTTTAGTGAAATCTGTGTCGGAATAAGCTAATTTTTATGCACCCGAACAACTTCGAACTACTCCCGGAAAAATTCCCGCTGGTTTCCCGGGACAAAAATACCACACATTTTATTCCATAAAATTTGCTACCGATCAATGAAAAAATCACATTGGAATTCGATTTTTTAATCTGGCCATTTTAAATAATTTCCGGAAAAATTCCCGGGATAAAATGTAGCGCAGATTTTAAACTGAAGAAATTGCTTTCGATCAGCGAATCGGCTCAGCAGTTTTTACATGAATCCCGAACAAACAGACAAGAAATAAAAATTGCATCGTGTTCCTGCATGTACCTAGTCTTGCCATAAATATTGTAACAAAGATTTTTTTTTCTATTGCGTTTATAACATTTATAAGTTTTACAGTGTGTTAGTTTAATACATAAATATAAAACAATTTCAAATATAAAAAGCTTATTCGAAGTGGTCTCCATTGGCTGCAATACAGTCCTTTAAACGTTGAGGCCAGTTATCAATAGAAGCACGCTCTCTTTCCATGGGCAAATTCTTCACTGCCAATCGTATGGATTGTTTTAGGGACTCCAAATTATCATGGCGTTTAGAGCATGCCATACTCTCTAAAACTGACTATAAATCATAATCCAGCGGATTAAGATCGGGACTAGACGACGGCCAGTCTTCAGCTCCGATGAAGTCCGAAACGTTCGTTTCCAACCAAGACTGCGTGGACCGAGCTTTATGACTCGGCGCCGAGTCTTGCTGGAAGGACCATTCTTGGTTATTGAACATGGTGTTGTTAAGGGCCTTAACTACCTTCTCAAGAATGGTATCTTGATACACTTGTGCCGATGTTTTGATACCTTTTTCACAAAAATATGGTTCAGTCACTCCTTCATAGCTAACACCCCACCAAACCATCACTGAAGACGGATAATGTCCATGTTGCACTCTGTCGACTAATTGAGAAGCTTCCTTAGAGCTTTGAGCATAAATACGGTCATTTTGTTTGTTAAAATGTTGCTCAATTGTAAAAAAATTCTCATCTGTAAACAAAATTTTTCTGTGACCTCCCTTTGCGTACCGCTTCAGTAGTTGTTTCGATTTTACCACCCTATTCTTTTTTAAATTATGAGTTAAGAAATGACCAGTGCGTCTCTTATAGGCTGCAAGTCCTAAGTTATCTTTTTAAATTCGCGACATGGTTCTAGGTGATATCTTCATCTCCCGAGATAAAATCTTTTGCTTTTGGACAGGATTTCTTCGAATTCTTTCCCTTACTGCTTTGACCACCTTTTTCGTACGAACACTACGTGGACGGCCAGATCTTTTATCTTTTTCTGTCACAAACAGAGGTCTCATTGTACCTATTAATAGCCCGGTACACAAACATTTGACTAATAATACCAAGCGTATGGAGTTTTAAAAATTGCATTTGGCTCCATACCTACTTTGTGTAATGCAATCACAGCGATTCGATTCCCTTTATCGCCCCACTCCATTTTAATATCGCAAAATGTTGTACAATGTATTGGAGCCAAAATGAGAAAACACAATGAACAATCATATACAAATGATAAAGTCCAAATTCAAATGTAATATTTTGTTTCTTTTTAATTGTAACAGTATTTACAGCCAGACTACTTAGTCTGGCTATAAATACTCTAGTCAAAAGTACAGGACTTGCATATATACTTATATATGCAAGTCCTGTACTTTTGACTAGACCCGTGTATTCTTATGTATTTCGATGCGCTGAATTCGAATCTGGGGTCAGTTTGATCCATACACCCTCAAAATGTTCAGGGTGTATCGACCAAAAGACCGAATCTGGGGTCGGTTTGGTCAACATTTTGAGGATGTATAAATCAAACTGAGCTTAAATACGGATTCAGAGCATCGAAATATATAAGAATAGATTGGTGTGGTCAAAAGTACAGACCACTTTTTTATGGGCCAGTGTAATTTTCACTAAATTACTTCAAAGAACTTACCTAACATCGGTATTCCAAACATTCGACATGAAAAAAGAATGTTCTAGAAGCGACATTACTCGTGTATACTCCCACATTGTCTTCTCGATCCCCACTTGAGCGACCAAAGACAATGCTTGTAGAGGACTTGAGCGTAGATTCGAGAGAACTTTTCCAGCTTGAGAATGGCCTGGTGACAACTTGAGGACCAGCTTCGATAGGTATGTTTTATTATCTACGTGTATCTAAAATATTAAAATGTTCCGATTTCGAAAAATTATGGAATTTATTACAATGGTTACTGCATAAGGGTTAAAAATCCTAGCAGATCATTATTTATTTAGAGAGCAAGAATCCACATATTAGGTGTATTACATTGTAATAATTTTTTAACGAAAATTTACTTCGCTTCATCCCAGAATTATCCCATTTTCTGGAATAAAGAGTGTCTTCTGTCCATTCTCGCTATTGAAAATAATTAAGTATGTATCTTTATTTCTAATTCTAAAAATAGTAAGTTTTGAAATCACAAACATCAATTTCATTAGTATAGATTTTATTGATAATGAGTACAAACACAAATGTAGTAGTATTTTCAAAAAAGGATATATAACTTACGAATGGTCTAATTTTTCCTGATGATATAAATTTTAGAGCTTGGAGTAGAAGTGTGATTAGTTCTTCAGCAGTTTCACAATCTGAATCATTGAAGAATAATTACAGGTTTAATATTCTAAGTATAACTACATAAAGATCAATAGGAACAAGATAATTAAAAATGCCAAAACGCAAGATTATTTTTACACGCGGTAGATCCACGCCGGAATTATTATTTTGATTACAGCTCTTACGGCCGGCTCGATCGGTGTGATACCACGCTCTCACAGAATATTAACGTGAGCTAATCATGTTCCCCAGGTTGAGTCAGATTTCCGATGGCCCATTCCACTATCCTCCTATTCCAATCCAATATCCCAGCTTCCCCTTTATCCTATTCCTCCTATCCATTCCCTCTATCTGATCCTCGTATGTGGTCCTTGTTAACCCATCCCAAAATATGGCTTGTGTTGACTTCGCCCCTGGTGTTGCGCAAACTTCTATATATGACAATAACCACTCACCATTTAACATAACATGTAAAATCTGAAGAAAATAGTATCTAAATAGAAAGTTGTTAAAGAACATAAAGTAAAAGATGTAATAGATTTAAGCAAACAAAACAATAGATAGAGATAATATTGTATAACTCTAGAAGATAAGAAGCTATACATAAGGACCAATTGTGTAAGTTGAAAAGAATAAATAAATAAAGAAAAGAAAAAAAAGAGAAGACAAAAGAATATAAAAGATAAAAACCCCGCAAAAGAAAAACAAAGCCAGATAATCTTGTCCGTCCGGCAGAAGGGATTCTATATAAATAAAAATAAAACCGCTTACATTCCCCAATAAATAAATAAGTCTTTTTGCAATGAAATACTTCTTTACTTTAAAAATAAAACTGGATACATTTACTTATAACACAATTGTGTCTATGAGCAGCACTATTTTAATTTATGAACATTAAATTATTTATTCTTATATGTACTTATATGTTCTTATATACACATACATAAATTACATATACTAATACACACATACTTATATAAATTCCACAGTTTTAACAAAGAAAAACAAATGCAAACTTAAAAATCTTTACTACTAAAAAACAAAACATGAAACAAGTGGTATTGTATGTTGTTGTTGGACTTTCGTTTCTTTGCAAATTCACTATTGTAAAGTAGCATATAGTAAATTTTCTATTGAAGACCCACTAATAAACATGATGGACCAAGGGACATAACAATTTTATAATAGTTCCATATAATGAAAAAGTAAAAAAAATACCTCTCAAAACATCCCAAAGTTTATATGTGAAATCATTGCTTGAGCCCATTGCACACATTTCAGTCAAACATTGAGACAGGCTCGAAGTATCCTCATTGATACAAATACATCCACCCACAGGATATTCTGCGGTATATGCGTATGTTTCCGTTTCATTTAAAAGATCTTTTAACCGTTTTGCGTTATTCGGTCGCTTTGTACCCACCGTGTAATTTCTGGAATGAAAAATAGTCCCGATTGGAGTTCGAAAACTTATATATAATAAAGTATAAAGCTATATCATTTACTTTGGTCTAGTAATCACTGGGTTCAGCTCTAGAGTCATCAGTTTAATGTTACCCATAACACAAGAATAACTTGCTTAATTTGGAAATAAAGAATTTTTGATTCTCTAATATTATTTGAATATTTAGAAAATTAATCGGCCAAGTGCAAGTTTGGAAATAAAGAATTTTTGTTTCTCAATATTATTTGAATATTTAGAAAATTAATCGGCCAAGTGCGAGATAATAAATAAACTATAAAGAGCCCCATAGAGATTACAAATATTTAGTGTTTACGTCATGTGACTATGGACATAATATATATAAACAACCATTCATACATTTCAAAAATTACTACGTACATAATATTCAAAGCAATTATTTTCTTAAAAAAATATTCTTGATAACATAACAACTTTAATATTTTCACAATTTTCCAGTTCATAGTTCAAAAGTTAAAGCATCCCTCATGCACAATTTTTAGAACTTTTGAAGCTAATTGCTAATTTTTCATGTGTATACTTAAATAAAAAAAGCTATTATAGATTTTACACCTCATGAATTTACAAGATATGACTGATAATATGCCCGTAACAGTAAATTATATAAATTATAATTATTATATAACATGTAATGTATACACATATATATTATAAATATTCTTATATACACATACTTATATAAATTCCATAGTTTTAACATGACTGTGTACAATAAAAAAATATCAACCCTTATTTACATTTCTAGATGCTCACCTTAATATAGACAGGCATATAGACTACATATTCCTAATACATCATCCATATAAAGCCAGATGTTCTTTAGACAAATGGTTGTGACATACAAATACAGAGGATTCGGTTATTGCCAAAATGACTAATATAATAACAGCCAATAAGTGTCCCACTGCTGGGCTCGGGCCTCACGCTATTGGGGAACGGACAGTATACCCGCCTAGATTATCCAAGGCAGCTTGGCAGGTTTAACGATGTTTTCCTTCACTGTAATTAGTACGTGATAATTGTAACAATATGCGCATTAGGTCAAAAAACTACTTAAGTGGTACACATGAGTTCCGGGCAGGATTCGAATACGCACCCTTTGAGTTTGGGGGTGTACGTTAGTCGTTACGCTACCACGACTTATAAATGGCTAATGTAATCGTAAAATTAAATATTATGCACAATCATTTCAGATGGAGTTTGAAATTCTATATTAAAAATTAAATACTTTTTAATTATATATTTATCTCTCTGAGTATGGGGCTGTCTCGAGAGTACTTGCCTTATAATAACAGAGTTTAAGTCTACAGAAGATGCTCCAGCGGCATTCATGTCAACTAATACTTGGTTGATATTATGCAGAACGCAAACAGACTTCCATATAGCATTGCAAGGACTCGCCAGGTGGCCTATGATTACTTCTTGTTCCTGGAATAAAAATAGTACTATTCTATTAGAAGGGAGAGCACAAGCAATTGTATAGTATAAATGATTTAATTTTAGGAATGTTCAGTCTAAACATTCACACATTAATGCAAATCAATTAAAGAAGTATACAAAAAGTGCTACTAACAAATCTAATGGTAACAATACATACTGAATACATTATAAATAAAAATAATCGGCAGACAAACATTGTATTGTATTGTATATCCCCAAATTATGCAAGTTATGCTTGTGTTATGGGTAATATACAACATAGTATTTTGGGGCCGATCCCAGTCACCCAGACCATAGTAAATAATGGAGAAATTTCTTTTCCCAAATTTACCATACCAGGAATCAACCCCAGAGCCTCAGTGATGCAGTGAGGTAAGTTAGCAAAGGTGTAGCCCCTTTAACTACAGCCGCTATCGTTGGTTACTAACTTTCTGCCATTACAGAAAGTGTTTGAGTCAATATTCACTAACTGAATTTAAACTAGTGGAGTATAAATCTAAGTTTTATTTTAATACTATTTTGTTGAAAGAGTTTGATCTTCCTCAGATATAGTGTTTTGACTATAGTTGGTGGTTATTAATAGTGTGCAGAACTATCGTCTCTCTAAGACTAAGTTAGACCCTCAATATTCGTGAAATTAAGTTTAGGCAATCAATATCACCTCTAGCCAACTTCATCAAAAAACAAATACATAAATCTCTCTTTATTTTCTTATTTTACTTTTTTTTATTTCTTTTTTTTTGGTATTATTTAAGTTATATTTAGAGTTTTAGTATAGTAGAATTAGTCGCAATGCATTTCATCTGTTGCTAAATTTTTGCATGCATTGTATTCAACTCTGTCTCTGTATGTCACTAAAGTGGTCCTAGCGGAAGATCAACGCTGGTTAACCACCAGCAATTTGCTGAGCTAGAGCCTATTTAGAACTTCATCTTTATGGTTTTTATTATTGGTATTTAGTATTCTTGTATTGTATGTAGTTCTAAATTAATACATTTTCTTTCTTTCCTTCATGTTGCCTCGGAATTAATGAAAACAATTATGTCATAAAATAACTAAGGTACATCAAAAAACAACTTACAAAATGAACATTACAGCTTATAAATGGCGTTTCTAAAGTTGTGGTCAACCAATCACATGACAGCTCAGTGACTCCACCGTGTGGGGCATTAAGGAGCTCATCAATGCCATGTAATCCATATGAGATTCCTGATATTAAGTATTTACAGTCTACTTGAACACTAACCTGAAAATATTCAAAATTTATATTAAAACATCAAATATTTATATGAAAATAGCATGTTTAGAATTTATAAAATACAATACAATAATAATGAATTTTATTTGACCCGCTGGGGGGCTTTATGGCGAAGCCTTAGCTGAATAGCAACACCTCATACCTAAGTCGGAGTCAAAGCAAGGACCCCCCGCCTCCGCGCTTGCCTTACCCAGACGGCACGGGGTGGAGATCGCTAGAACTAAGACTCAAGCTTCAAGGGTGGAAGTGATAAATGGCCTAACGTCGGAAGTAGCTTCGTTGAACCAGTAGCCCACCTCTCGACACCCCATAGCCACTCTCATACCCATGTTGCCCCTCGCCCAACCTTGTACGGCATTTTTTAGGGGGCCCATGCCGGGAATGGCGAGTCACCGTCTGCCCATTTCTCTATGTTCCCCGAACATTGCAACGGGGTCCCCATATTCCCAGATCCCTAGTACCAGTATCAGTTCACTCCAATAGCCCAATACATTTTGTTCTCATTTCCCAGAATCGTCCTACACTGGCAAGGGCTTGTACTTGGATGCATTACTACATGGTGTAAACAGGGATAATCGCTGATCAGTGTTATGCCACATTTACATTATTTTGTCAAGGGGCCTGTACAAGTTGGCAACTTTTATGGCCCGTGGTCTTCAAAGACATAAATAATAATAATAAATTATCATATATAGATTGTGGAGTTGAAATATGTGTGGTGCTTCGGTGGTCGATGACCCATCTTGTATGTTGTTGAAGCACCACTAGGCGAGAGTCTATGGCTCAATCGCCCGAGAGGGGAGTATAAAATAAGAGAGTTGTTGTACTCTTGCAGTATATTAATTTATTAACTGTTCCTAATTTAACTTAGACTATATATACAGAAACCTTAATGTTTACATAATGTACACACCAGTGTTGTAATCAATATTAAATATTATATTTACATGTTTATGAGATTGGATAATTTTTGATGATAATTGTAGACAAATGCCCAATCTTATCCACAGTTCTAACAGCAATATCATGTATCTTCTATATTTACAAGGCATCACATTTATGTGTTAACCATAATCTTTAACTGTGCTAAACTGTACATGAATAAATTGCTGGATGAAATGTGTCGCCACATAGATAATAACATTCTTATTTCAAAACTTAATTTTAAGGATTTTAAAACACAACAATAAGGTAGTTCCGTCAAATAAAAATGCATTTCCGAACATAAATAGTATCATAGAGGTGTGACATGTTAAATTATTATCAATTATCATCATCAAGCCATGGTTTACCCTTGACTACTGATTGTTCTAGCATACATGCCTAAATATGGATAATGAGGTGTTGGATAGGGTGCGGTAAAGAAATGAGGCATAGTTATTTATTATTTGACATATAAAGTGAATTTTGGTATAAAAATAAATAACCACAAAGGTATATTAAGAATGTTCGGATTTGTTCATAATAAATAAAAGATGCCCTATAATTGTACATACACCACTTTGAAAATTTAACAAACTCTTTATACTATGATTAATGTGAAAGAAACAAAATTCACATATTTGCTATTTGTAAAGAACACTAATTAAAATAAAAAAAGTGAAAAATTTTCAAATTTTCCTTACCATACTCTCATTAATAGATTCAGAATGTGCATATTCATGAATTAAGTTGTCCAAATCAATCTCATCAAGACCCATATAGCCTACATAATTCACTATACCCCTGGCAAAGTGTTCTTTATCAGATTGCACTGTCAGCAACAAAGGTTTGTCGCTATCCATTGGGTCTGTAAGTATCCACATTGGTAGAACACATTCTGTTTGCTCGTTCCGATGCTTGTTGAAAAGATTTGCTATTTCTCTGACAAATATATAACATTGTTCTTATCATAAATGAAAAAGAACTAGTAGAACTCAGTCTCATTGCACTTTAAGAAGAAATTAATGTTTGTCCTTATCCACATGCCATCCTTTCTATCTTATTCCTCCTGTCTGACCCCTCTATCTCACCCCCTATCCCATTATCTTTATTGGGATAAAAATAATGATAGGCGGGTGAGATAGATGCTCAGCCTATAGGACCCATCCTAAAGGCTGGCAACATACTGGGTGTGAACCCGACGTGTGTTTCTTGTGTTCCAAATGTCTATAAGCGATGGTGCTAGTCCATGCAGGAATGGAAAAAGAATACTAATTCCTGTGGCCGGGTGGCCTGTCATAAGAGGTGACAAAACAACCCACAGCCAGGTAGTAGGGCATTTGCTCATCTGGATGGCTACTAACTCTGGTCTAGAGTATGCCGCCATAACAAATTTTGAGTTGTGTTCCAGCATCAGTGGCCTGATTCCAGTTTTCCCTTTGAAGCCTAGCAGCATATTGACAACACCTCTAGAGTTACTAATGCCCTTAGGTGATGGATACCCCTTTCCATCACAGTTGGGTCGTCACCCAATGTGCTGTACTTCAGCAATAAAAAAATACATTCGGCTTAACAAGTGACCAAATATTTACAGTCTCAACTGGGTACAGAATGAATTGGCTCCCTTAATGTTGTAAACTTCTATGAGCAATTGTAAGCATTTACCATTTCAAGGAACATTTATTTTCTTGGAAAACAAAATACACATGTCTGTATGGAAACATCTGTATAGACTACGTTCTTACAAATAAAGATAATGAATTGAATTGAAAGTAATTGAAGAAATCAATCCTACTTCAGGCACTACACAAAAAGCATTTACTACATGCATTGAAAAAAATTACTAGATGTATTTTTGAAAAGAAATAATCAGTGTTATTTTACTATTACAATAAACATGTTTATAATATTCCTTCATTATGCATTATACATATAGCAGTCTTTCAAAATTTATTTTCATTCAAAATTTTGAAAATATTGTATATTATAAACAACAATTTATAGAATTGGTATAGATATAATATGTAGGTACATATATATATATATATATATATATATATATATATATATATATATATTTTTAGTTAAACTTTCTCAGCGGTCACTGAATTTTAGGGGGGGGGGGGGTTCCTTCTCTGTTCTGCAACCCCCATATCCAGGAGGCATGTAATTCTTGAGATATTAATTTATTTGTCTTGTTATATTGCAACTATGGTGACCAGTCTGTTCTGGTTTAAAGTCTAACCTAACCTTTCTCACCATTCTAGTCACTGGTCGCTGTTTTTACTAAAGCCCACATGCTAAGCGAGTGTGACATGCCAGCAGTCAGAGAGTGTCACAAAAAATTTATAAGCATTGTTGCAGCCATATAACCAAAGAAAAAAAAATCCTATTTAAAAATCAATAAACTAATTTAAAACTTGTTTACTAAACTCAAAAACAGTTTTAGTGTTTATATATTAAGCATGCATTCCTAAACTCAAATCCCACTTTGCTATCAACAAAAGTGACATAAACTTGTTTATCAAACATATTTTTGTTTTTTCAACACTTGTTGGTGGATCTAAAAACATGCTTCCGGCCCCAAATAACAGGTCTAGTGGCTATCTCAAAGATAAATGTATATATACTCCTAAACTCAAATTACTCTTAATCTCATGCCACTCTGGATCAAAGTGCAGGCATTTTTTTAAATGTTCAATTACCTGGCACTGTCAATACTGATAGGTCCATGAGAAGCTTCATCCTTACTCCACAGCTGAGGTTCATCAGAGATCAATGTATCATCAAGGATTGTGTGGAGACTCAAATCTAACTTAAGCGGAGAACCCGTTAGTTCCAATTCCTCTGAAATGTAAAATGTATATTTTTAAACATGTTAACAACAAAAAAATCTTTTTTCTTATATATGTCAAATTTTATATACAAGAATCAATAAATGATCCCTTGAGTTTCACTGGACAAAATATTTTCTTTATCCCGCAGAAACATTATTCTTATTGAAAGTTACGGTACATTTAGTGTAAGAAAACGCTAAGTGATTGATGAGTACATTTCATCACTTCATAAGTTTTGGAGTGAAAAGAAACATGTTTAAAACTTAGTAAACTTACCTGTGTCACAACTATTGCTGTCTTTGCCGAATACATCTGTTACGCTACTTATTGATTTATTCTGAAAATATGTTTAAAATTATCTTGTTAGTTGCGTTTAACTTTAAACTGAAATTATTTTACGTTGAGTTCGATTTTATTACCATTGCATAAACCATAACAATTTCGTTGTTTTTTGTTTCTTTTGAATACATTTGGACGTAGCTAGGACACTTGCGTTTTTCTATATGAAGTTTTGGATAAGATCCTGTAAGTATGTTTATAATACTATCCATTTTTAAAATGTTTTTATTTTAATAACAAGTCATAAAACAAAATAGAATCTCGTTTACTCGTTTAGATCGATTTTCAAATTTAATTTAAAATTTAAATATATTTGACTTTAGTTATCGTCAAGTTGGTGAAATTGAAGAATGTTGCCATTATTTTACAACTTAACTTATTATGAGAAACCTTATTTAATAAAATAAAAGCTAACTGCAAAAAGCGATGATAATAATATTTTCCAGTGTATAAAAATAAATTCTAAATGATTTTTCTATGCAAAGTTTTATTACGCTGCTCAATTGTTTTCATATCAAGACACCAAATGCATTACCTATAAAACATTAATGATTGATGCATAATTTACTAGATGGCACCACATGTATAAATTGAAAGAACTATTTTCTAATCATTTATTCTCTTTGTGAACATTAACTATACATATACGTAGTATCCATAGTAGTTTGTGCTCTACATTTAAATCAAATCAAATAATTTATTGCATAAAAACATGGTTATACAAAAAGGTCTTGTTATTTTATACTGATCACATATTTATTGCCGGTTGGGCGTATAATTTTTTGAAACTTATATTATATAGGTACATATTTATTTCAATATTTATTTGGTTTTAATTCTTATTACTGATGTTACAATCTTATAATTATGTACAACCTTAAATTTAACAAATTTACGTAGTACCATCTTTAACAATTAACTAGGCTATGATCCAACATTAAAAATGTAATAACGAATCTTTAATTATTTTACAGATAGTGATCCACGCAAATTAAGTGATATACTCGCCGTATGACATTGGGACAAAATAACATCCATGAAAACATGGGCATAGAATTATTTATAAAATTAAGATTAATACAAAATTCGGTTGTCAAAATAGTCTAGTAACTAGAAATATTAATAACTTTATACCGACTAAAAGCATGATTTAATTTAACCAGATTTTATTTCAGTGTTCCATAGTTATTTAGGAAAAAACGAAACGCTTCGTTTATGTGTGTAGCTCACTTTGTTTACATTTCTTTCTTTAAAATCTTGGTTCTATATCAATTTTGAGAGCAACAGTAAATAAAATCCGTGGCATTGTTTTTGAGTTACGTATTGAGTTTTGTTTTCATTTGCTTTACTATAATTAAAATTTCAGAAAAAAATCCCTATAAGTAGGTATGCATTGTTTATTATCTACAACTACTACAAATGGAAAGACATAGGAACCATAAATTGTTATTAGGGTTTTGTAACCACATCACAAAATGCGTGCATTTTTCTACCTTCAAGAATCCCTTTACTATGCGTGAAATGCCATCCATTAAACCATTTTTTTTAAATATCGATACTTCAAGCATAGGTGAGCAATTCTCCTTCTTGACGGGCGACTGTCGCGCATCATTGTCCGCCACCAGGCTTTAAAACTAGTACTAGATCATTAATATTTGGCTACAATTAACTTATTAGGGCTCATTATTGTTATCGACAAAGCAGTTGAAACGTAAAGATTCTTGAAAAGCTAAAATATTTGAAAGAAAACCTGGTTGCCGCCAATGACGCGTGCGGTTGGACTCTGGATAGTCACCCAGATACAAGTAAGTGTATCTGGGTGATACTTCATATATATAATACTTCACAAACTAACGATCATATCTAATCAAGTAAGCACCTAAATAAATCGTAGGTAAACTAAACTACGTTATGACTTTTTGTCTTTAGACATATTATTTTAGACTTGGCATTCTCAAATATAAATAACATGATCATGTGTTTACCTGAGTATCTAAGGTTAAACTGCTCACCTTATTAGTCAACAAAAGTAAGGGATGCCACAAAAATCAATTATTCATTACTAAATAAAATAAGGAACAAGACTACTGAATTACTTAAGTGATTATTTCAATAAACGTTTTTCGAAATGAAGCTTAATTCGGACAAGGGAAGAAAAATACTTGGAAGCCTAGTCCGTGCAGAAACCCACAAAGAATATAATATAATATCCTGCGGTCGGGCGACCTGTTGTAAGAGGGGACAGAATTACCTACAGCCAGGTGGTAGGGTGGTGGTTGGCCGCCATAACTACCTTGAGTTGTGTTCCGGCATCAGTGGCCACGTTGCAGTCCCTTTTTAGAGAGTGGCAGCGCATTGGTTTGCTTTTCCAAAAATGTAGGCACTCGGCGCTCTTCAGTAAGGGTTGATTTCCATTTGCCTGGGATCCATCTATCAGAGCTTAACTTGTTGACCACCTCAGGAGTATACTCTTACGAGTAAAGAAGAATTTGAAAAATCGGTCCACAATTGAGGAAGAAATCGCGTAACAAACATATAAAAAACACGGGCGATTTGATAACCTCCTCCTTTTGGAAGTTGGTGGAATTAAGAGATTATCACAACTGTGACATCTAACTAGATGTATGTATTGTAGATATACTCAGCTGTTTTGCTTTTTTAAGACATTCCTATGCACCTTATACTCTGTCTTATCTCGTATGTCATAATAAACGAGTGTACGGGTTGTGTTATATGTAAGTAGATTAAACAAGTACAGCCCTACTATCAGGTAGAATTCTATTATCACTGCGAGTTCGTTCAGCGTAAACACATGGTGCTTGCGTAGTATGTTAATTAATTAAAAGGAGATCGAACGAAGTGGGATTTGATAGGGCAGCGGTCTGTAACAATCTGAATAGCGATATGAGAAAGGCAGGCTACTGGAAAATAACTGATTGTATTAACATCTACCAGTTCTAGAATAGAATATTGTTTGTAATGCATTTAATACTTATGACATATGTCATGTAATTATCTAAGTAGATATAAATGTAGTAATTATCTGGAAGATCCCTCATTACAGATAAGACTGCTTTTTGTCTACAACATACTTTTAGTTTATAATAACTTCATATTTTGTATTGATATACATTAACGGTCTTATTCATATTGAGTTAGAGTGAGTTTGTAGGGTTTTTTAAGGTT
The DNA here is from genome assembly GCA_039645545.1 of Dendrolimus houi. Classification (NCBI taxonomy): domain Eukaryota; kingdom Metazoa; phylum Arthropoda; class Insecta; order Lepidoptera; family Lasiocampidae; genus Dendrolimus; species Dendrolimus houi. Next base: position 5,859,321 of record CM077125.1, read on the forward strand.
CTTAAAGAATTTACTGTAACTCCAGATAAATAAGACCGTAAAGGATTATTTATATATATCTTTGCCTTCAAACATGTTCTTATATTAAAAGGTATTATTTAAGCACATTTTATGACGCAGGGCAAATCTTTTCTTGGGACACCATCCTCGGGCCTGAGGGGGAAGGCTCACCAAGCGACGTGTGGGACTCTTGATCGGCCGTATCTCCACCGTGGCCTCTGAGCGGAGTGACGGGGGGTCGACAGTCAGACTACCCGCTAACTGTAACCTGCGCCCCTCCTCCCATGTACACCTTTTACGGGGTGCCTCAGGAACTGAACTATAGATATTACTTCTGTGATACCCCAACATTTGGCTCTCACTTATGGCACCCCAGGGGAAGGGTCATCTCTTCACCAACAGAGAAGGGGGGCAGTCCACGGGATCCCTTACTGGTCCTTGCGGTCCCCTGTGATGGATTACGGGAGAAGTTGCGCGTAGCGGCGCCTACGACCCCTAGGTTGCCCCCTGCGGATGGGGTCCGCATACGCACTCTCCTCCCTCTCTCATTTGGCCGCCTCCTTCTGAGCTATAACTTGCTAACAGAAGTCCTCTAGGAAAGCCTATGATAACCTGCCCAATATTCCAGTTGGACGTGCATGAGGAACGCGGAAGATCGGAATATGTGGCGCAAACTTGAAGAAGTCTACATCTAGCAGTAGATTCCAATTGGCTGACGATACGAAACTTCATTGAAAGAAAATATTTTCGCTGCAGAACCCGTCTGTTACGGACGCTTTCCGTTAGTAGCTCACAACGCCCAAAATGCTCCGTCAGCCATCCCACATGGCGACCACGGTCGCTATGGTTGTGGCGAAAATGTCACTAATGACGTCATCATTTTCAATCACACAGCGCTCACAACGACTCATGTCAAGAAATGGGTCGAAGTGGGCGTTGACCACAGAGCACTAATTCTCACTATCGATTGCCTTAAAAAAGGCGTGATTTTCAAATCAACCAATGACATTTGTGTATTTCGTCGTTCATGACGTCAATGTTCCATAATCCGTTCCACTAAAGTTTATGATTGTAACTCCCGCAAGCAAGGGGAACGGGAAAAATCGCGGTCGTGACCGTTGTGAGTTTCTTGTGGAACGTAGCCTATACAAATAGCTGATAGAAAAAAACGACTATACACCGCCAATGAAAAGCTTCTTTATTAATAAATTTGTTACTAATGAAAGACTCAAAGGGCCAAGTACTTATGAATTTCGAAGCGTAACTCCGCTTACCCACGCAAGTGTGACGCACCAGAAAAAAGCGGAGAAAAACTTTCCAACTTAAAATGCATTCTTCAAGCCAAGTTGCGACTTGAATACTTGAAAATTATTATTAAGTTTTGCCTTTTGTGTTTTCTGTTACGGTCCCACGTTGAGAAGGCGTTTAAAATGTTTTCTTTTAGATATTGTAGGGATGAGGTTTGTTTATAGTTACTTATAGGTATAGGTACATAGTTTATTTTTCGTTATGAATATTATTCACAATTTATGTGGGTCTACCTGTACACCCAACAATATATCAGATAGTTCTTAGATCATAGTGCCTATGTAGAAAGAAGTACACATAACACAAGTCCACAAAAAAAAATGTGTGTTGTCTCTCAGACTATGATTTTTTGGCGTATTTTATCCCGATGAAAACAAATCTGAAATGAGATTGGGGGTCAATGAGCAAATATTCAAGAAAAAACAGATATAAATAGTGATATTTTTTCGGTTGATCGATCGGTTTTGGGTATTTCTCGATTATCTGCTCCTTGACCCCAATTCTGACTTTAGATTCAAGTTCAAGCGGAAAAAATGCACCAGAAAATCATAGTCTGAGAGACAACACACCCAATTTTTTTGTGGACCTGCGTAATTATTTAACCATAGGTTAAATATATACCTACTATTGTATGTGTCACACACAAAAATAAAAATTACCAAGAAACGTGTACTCGTATATATCGTAATATATAATATAATATAATATAATATATTATATATTATAATATTATATATAATATAATACATAAATACTTAAAACTTTCTTCAAAATTAAGTTATAAAAAAGGGTACGGAACTCGAGTCCGTAGAATTGTAAAAAAAAACTAACTTTAATAAGAGAAACAATAATAACAACCTATAAATATTCCATTGCTGGGCTCGAGCCTCCCAATGTTTAAAGGTACCTAACACCACATATACACACCACCTTTGTACAAGGCGGCTTGGCGAGTTTTACATATCAGTTATCTCGATGTGTAGGTTTCATCACAATGTTTTGTTTCACCGTCAGCAAGTGGTAATCGTAAAATATGCACACCAGTTCATAAAACTACTGTTACTATGTCGTAGTATAGTTGTTCTTGTCATGTTTATTTTTAAAGTTAATAATTAATTTTGTTATTTACCCTCTTATTTCTAAACGATACAATCGACCATTTCCTTAATTGAATAATTATGTTATATTTTTATTTATTCTGTGATTAGCGCCTGTTTTGTATGGAGTAGTTGTCTATAATTTACCATAATTTTATGTAAAAATATTATCTCTAATATGATGAGGTAATTGTGTAGATTATAATTCAAAATCTCTCAATTGTACACAGACGGTATTCATAACATTTTATTTTTATGTTGGCAGACGCGATAGATTTATACTGTGTTCGTTTGATTTTATTACGTGTAAAACTTTAAGTATAATATTTTATATAATATCTTGTATAAATTATTATCTAAAATTTCCAAACAATAATGTATTAAATTCTTTTCATTCATAACACTTTTTAATGAAAATAGTTTATCATTGACTTCAATCCGCTATCGGTTGTGCCAGTTTTCTAAATTTCTTAGACTGTAAAATTGGAAGGGATGTCGAGGTGTTCTAAAAATGCTTGTCGAGTGTGAATTGTCTGTGCATGTAATATGTTAAAACCGTAAGGTTCTCTGATTATAAATATGTGACCAGTTGCTGTTCTTTTAGTACCATAAACCCTTCTGAGTTGTTGCAAGTATTACACTACTTAGGTGGAAGGCTTTTTCCGACAATTATCTGAACCCGCGTCCTTTGACTTTGAGACGCAAGTACGTTAACTATTAATCTACCGTGGCTGTTTTATATTTTGGCCCGTGGCCCGTGAGTATAATATATAATATAAGTGAAAATATTATTAATAGTAGTAGACATGTGCGCAGCGTAGAATAATGTTTAGTCGGCGTGACAATTTCAGGCTTTTTATATTATTGTATTTAAATCTACTCCATCTATGTTTCCTTGAAAAATAATCACAAATCAAACTCGGGCATCTAAAAGTAAGCGCTGCCAACCAGGAATAAGTAGACAGGACTGAAAGATCCTGACAGACCTCTGTTCTTATCAGATTATAATCCATCTGTTCTATATCATGCCAATTTAACGAATAGTTTTAGAAAGCTCAATCATTTTTAAATACTTAAATTGTCTATAAATATAAAAGTAGTATGTATATAAAAGTAACATATTTTATTTAGTTAAACCACCAAAGATTATTTAATTTTTCTTCTAATGTCTCCTTGCACATCGGGTTACCTGGATGTGATCGCTATAAGCGATAAGGCCGCCCTTTGTTCTAATGGAAATATAATATATTCATATTAAATGTCTAGGTTTATGTTATGGTGAACAATAAAGAGTTTTCATTCATTTATTCATTCGTTCATTCATTCATAATATGGAAATTGTTTATTCCACCGGGCGCGGGACGAACGTGGCGGAATCGCGCCAGCGCGCCGCACGTGTCAAGTACGTAGGTAGGATCCATCGAAATCATTTATTTCGCTATCACAGATACATTATATCCGTGTAGAAGATAAAAGAAATGAAGAAGAATGGGTAGAATTACAAGTAATGAGAAACTCTTCCTGACAACAAAACATGAATATTACACGACCGAACAAACTTTTATTGTTGTTAAACAAGTTAGAATAGAACAATTTTCACAAAATCAACGAGTTAAATAATTTCGAATTCGAAATGGGAACTCAAAGTAAGTCTGTAGAAACAGTTGTAAGTCGTATCTATTCGTCTTTGCTGGTTTTCTATGTCTTACTTATTATTGGGTTATTTGTTAATAATCAACTACGTTTTTTATTAATAATTTATTATAGGTATTATTTGTAATAATAGGTTGGGGAAAAAGTCTTTTCGCATATAATATGTATGAACTTGTAATAAGATCTCTTTGGCTATACCATTTGTATCTGACAGGTTTTGGTATCATTAAAAAGTTTTAATTTTAAAGAAGACAATTCCAAATTTAAATTAGGAAAATATCTGATTTTCATTTGTTTTTCTTATTGTTAAAATGAGTGAATCTAATGAAGAAATTCGATACATTTTAAAATTTTACCACAAAAAAGGTAAAAATGCAACACAAGCCGCGAAAAAAAATTTGTGATGTTTGTGGACCTAATGCAGTATCTGTGAGAGTAGCGCAAATTTGGTTTAAGCGTTTTCAATCCGGAAATGTTGATATCAAAGATGCACGTCGCTCTGGTCGCCCTGTTACGGACAAACTTAATGCCATTTTTGAAAAAGTGGAGCAAGATCGGCATATTAGTAGTTACAATGTAGCTGGAGAACTGGGAATTGACCACAAAACAGTTTTGGCGCATTTGAAAAAAGCTGGATACACAAAAAAGCTTGATATTTGGGTGTCTCATGAGCTCACTGAAAGAAACCTAATGAACCGTGTACTCATTTGTGATTCTTTATTACGACGTAATGAAACCGAATCATTTTTGAAGAAGCTGATAACTGGTGATGGAAAGTGGATCACGTACGACAAGAACGTGCGAAAAAATCGTGGTCAACGGCCGGTTAGGCTTCACAGACTGTGGCGAAACCCGGGTTAACTCGCAACAAGGTGATGCTGTGTATATGGTGGCATTGGAAGGGCATTATTCATTATGAGCTATTACCGCCAGGCAGGACCATCGATTCTGAACTGTACTGCGAACAACTAATGAAATTAAAGTAACAAGTTTAGAGAAAGCAGCCGGAATTAATGAACAGAAGGGGTGTGGTTTTTCACCATGATAACGCTAGACCTCACACATCTTTAGCCACTCAGCAAAAATTACGAGAGTTTGGCTGGGAGGTGTTAATGCATCCGCCGTGTAGTCCTGACCTTGCACCTTCAGATTTTCACCTGATTCGGTCTCTGCAGAATTCCTTAGGCAGTGTCAGGTTAACATCACGACAGGATTGCCAAAACCACTTGTCGAAGTTTTTTGATCACAAGCCCCAAAATTTTTATAGCAATGGGATCACGTCCCTACCTACAAGATGGCAAAAAGTTATCCAATAAAATGGCACTTACATACTTTAGTCAAATGTAAATAAACTTTATAAAATCCTTTTGAAGTTTTATATAAAATGCGAAGAAACTTTTTCTCCATAATAGATTAATTTTTGTTTTTATTTATAAATGATTGTTTCTTATTACGTTTTCTTTAAATAATTATTTTACTTTTAAGTAAAAATTACCTACAATTACCCTGCCTTTATATTATTATTTTTTTTGTTTATTTATTTATAACAATTTTTTTATATCATAAAATAGTAGTAAGGCACCACTTAAATCTATGAGGTTTGCGTGTGATGCAACAGACCCTCGCATTCACAGTAAAACTTATTCTGTATAAATACAAGAATTGTAAACAAAGTTTGTATCGTGTTCCCCATCGTTCCTATAGTGACGTATATATATGTATTATACATATATACACACATACAGTGTATGTTTACAAATTAAAGTATATAGTATATTTACATAATTTACAATTATAACATTACATATCATCGAATACAATAAAAGAAAACTTATTTGTATCGTATTCTACCCATAGTCTCCCTCAAGACTATAAGTAGAATACTGAGCCTAGATCATCGTCTTCTATGAGTAAGGTGCCCCATAAGGCTGGCTACGTTTCCTCGCTGGATCGCCATACTGATCCGTTGCCCGAGGTAAGCACCAGCCCTCTGATCACCTGAAGAGTCAATGAGTCGTTTACAAATATATACATACATATTAATATTTGTAAACATAAATTAATACTTTATTTTATGATTTACTGTTAGTTTTATCTGTACTTTTATTTTAAGTTCTTAATGTCTATATTTAAATTAGATCAGTAGTATAACCAGATCTGTTTTATTTTACAGTTCAACAATAAAGTTATTTATCACCCGTGGACATGTACTGTCTTCGCTGGGCGTCATTAAGAAAACATTATTAATAACAATGAAATATAACTTATGTCACTCAGGAATAATGTAACTTTCGACTGATGAAACAATTTTCAAAATCGATTCAGTAGTTCAAAATATTATCTCCTACAAAGAAACTGACAAACTTTACCTTTTTATAATATCGGTATAGATTATAAAATACGTACAAAAGTCCCTTTATTACGCAACATTTATTTTTATTTTAGATAAAAATGCAAATCAAACTGATTACATTTAACACGTTACGTTGTAGACATGGTAGAACCCTTTTAGTTTGATTAGGGAAATCTGGTTTTATTAGCAAACAATTTTTATCTTTATCTTGGAAAATGAAGGTAAAGATAATTTGGTCAAATGTTCTAGAAAGGAAAGCTGTATTGTAAACATTAAAGTAAAGACTGAAGTTCAATTTTGAATTATATTCCTTTATTTTTTTGTTTTTATTAACACATAATCCTCTGGATTATTTCCTCTGTCACACCATTAAGCTCCGCTTCCAGTATGTTTTCAGGGCATTTGCCCGACTGGATGGCTACCATCCCTGGTCTAGGGTATGCCGCCATAACAACCTTGAGTTGTGTTCCGGCATTAGTGGCCAGGTTCCTGTCTCCCCTAAGAGAGCAGCAGCGCATTTGTAGTACCTTTGGTGTTGCAAATGTCCATAGGCGATGGTAACCGCTTTCCATCAAGTGGGCCGTCTGCCTGTCTGCTGAACTCATGCAATAAAAAAAAAGTTACCAACAGTTCAATTGCCCTACTATCGGTAAAAACTGCACACCTGCATACCATAAAAGCACACTTTATTACCTTTCCGCATTTTGACTTCTTTTGTTTACTTTGTGTTTAAAAATTTGTAATTAGAAAACAGCCTATTGTGTAATCTTTAATGGCAGTCATTAGCCAGGTGTGTCGAACTGATTCTAAGAAATTCGATCTACGCGGTCGGGCAGCCATATTCTATCGGTGCAGTATAAAGCAATGGCCCAATGGAGAGATCGGCAATCTAGCGATAACCACGAGTGTATCAAGACGTGTGTACCACATTCCGTAATCTATTTAGTGACGAACTTTGCGAGTTTTATGGAATTACGATCTCGTGCATTACGTTTGGACTGGTTGTGTTCAGTTATATTTGTACATGTGTTATACGTGTTTGTATAGTTCTAATAAATTCAATAATATTTCCAACGGCGTTTGAATTCAAGTCCTGCAACTCGTAACAATATGTTTAAAGGAGATATTATGAAGCTACAGTTGCAGTTGTTACTTGTATATTAACTTCATAATTTAATAAGATTACATTAGGTGTCACGAAACTATAGCTATTTTAAGGCAGATATTTATTGATCTGTTACAGTGAATAAAGGATTAGTTAGTAAATACAATACCGTCATATTAACTAAATATTTTGGTGGCCTTTGCAACAGGTATTAACAAGTTGCTGGACATTTTAGATTGCGAACATTTAATTGACGGTACTTTCAAGTAATATATATATGTAAGCGGTGCGTGAGGCCGGGCAGACATAGTTGTCCTACGATTCGTGAGGCAGTACGATCTTCAGTAAACTATGTGTTACGTTTGTTTTTGATTTAAATGTTTATAAAATTGTTTGTGTCTTTAAATGGCTATAATGTTGAGATTATATAAAGACTGTGAGTTGTTGAAGTTGCGAGGATCGGTGTGACTGTAAGGCGGGGCCAGGTTGGCCCGTTCTTTATGTCATCTTGGAAATATATCTAAATGTGTTGCTATCAAATGATTGAAAATAGTTGTTCTTTCTACTGTTTCTATGATTTACGATATCTGTTTATAGATTTATTATGCCAAGTTTTGATGACGCTTAAAAAAGTAATGTCAAAATTCAATCGATGGTAGGGCGAGTGAATTCACATAATCCATCTATATATTTTTTTAACTTCCATGATTACTCTTATATCTATCGGTCAAGTAAGTTAAAATTCTTTTTGTCAAATATGTCATTCGTCCATATAACATTATTTATACCACCTGTTTTTTTCCTCTCCATTTTTCGATGACGGTTGCAATTTTCTCATCTTACATAATATTTTTGTAACTAATAGAGTTTGGGCTCGGATGGTATATCCAAAATCTCGATGTGCATGTTTCATTGCGATGTTCCTTAGTAATTGTAAAAATATGCATATTAAATCAGGAAACGGCCTAAGTGGTGCTTCCTTCTCTGCTACTTACTCTTTGCACCATCATTTTGGACGCGAGCTAGAAATCCGAGTGCTTCAACCACGAAGCTGTTAAGGCTTTATTTTCATCAAAAAATCATCTTATTTTATCATAAAAAAATTAACACTAATACAACGCGGACATGCGGCCAGCATTTTGGGAATGCTTCCTACCGACAACGAACTAGATTACAGTTTTTACCTGTAATATATATTTATATTTAGTAGTTTGTGGAGAAAATATTAGACCGAGATCCGGCTGCAAGATTACTACGTTCATGTGTTATTTAATTAAAATTGAAATCTAGTTATTATATATATGGGGGAATATATAACTAATAGGTTGCCTATAAAAATGTGGCCGCTAGTATTTTTAATTAAAACAATAATAGCTTGATATTTTGGGAAAAATATCTTTCTTCGTTTTTAAAATAAATTATATATCAAGTCAAGGCTATTTTTTTCTGTGTATGATGGAATCGGGCTGCGTATGTGAAATTACCCGCAAATAAGGGTCGCCAGCTGTTAAGGATAGCACACTACGAGGGACCTAGCGTGTTAACTCTCTTTCACTCTAATTTATCTTTAACAGCTGGCAACCCCTATTTGCGGCCACTTTTACATAGGCATCCGTATTTCATCATAGACATACAAAATAGCTTTAATTTGATATATATACATACATTTATATACACATATATATATACAATATATATATATATATATATATATTAGACATGTCAATGATTTTTATAAAATATCATACTAATATTATTTAAATTAAAAATACTAGCGGCTACATTTTTAAAGGCAACCTAGCAATTATGTATTCCCCCGTATATAATTATCTATAAAAACTAGATTTTAATTAAATAACCCATTAACGCAGTAATCTTTCAGCCGGATCTCGGTCTATATGTTTTATTGCACATTAAGGGCCGCTTGCATAACGATCGCCTTTAAATAAAAATTAGTTAATCATATTAAACAGCCTAAATACGTTTTACACAAAACGTATTGATAGTTCTTTAAACATATTTAGCGGCAAATTTTGCGTTGTACAAGACGCTAATTATATTTTAGGGTGCTTCTTAAATAAATTTACGCAACCTTATGCACGCGGCCCTTATGTTATATCATGTTTAAAATAAACTAAGCTATAAATAAATTTGGCATGAACCGTGCTCAAAAGGCTGGTTCCATTGCCATGCTGTATGGCAATGCTGATTTTCTGAGCCACTTACGCATAGCAGTTGTTTTTTAATTTATATAAATGAATTCAATTTTCTCCATGGTACTTTATACTTAAAGCAACTTGCCATGGGTATGAATCGGTTACATAAAATTTTGTGTTTATGTAGTACTTGAGAAATAACTGATTTCAATAATTAATCTTTGTCTGCTATCGATATCAAATTTAAACGTCTCACACTGTTGCACACAAAGAACCAATTCCACCTGAAATAACCGAAGTTGTATAATGAACCCATTCATTCGTAAAAGATAGGTGTGAGGCGCTTGGAACGAGAAACTTTTAGTTAGCATGTCACTAAGGATTACTATCCAAACCCAATGTTTGGAAATGTGTATTTTATTACTTGCTAATGTGCCTACAATAGTATTGGGTTTCTTTTTGGAGTACCATAGTAATTTTGACAAAAACAGAATATACAATAGAGTAATTTAAAAGCCATGTCAAATCTAGTATTATCATCTTACAAAACGCCGAAGTCCCCTTTTTTATACAGGGGAAATCCGTTTAAGGACCATAAGCCGCGCGACGAGAAAAGGTCGCGGCCCGTGTGTGGGATTCGCCAGGTCGGGGTGGAACTAGCACACTCACGTGTGAAGTGCTATTGCCACGCCACGGCTAGGGATACCCACAAAACCGCTGTCCGATCCTCGAGTGTACTTCATCCGGGCTGTGGGCTCTCTCGCGCATTCACCTCCAGCCCGGACGGACGAAAATACTATTAGAACAAGTGAAGCTTTATCTCGAACTCTCAATCCACTGTGGTTTGTAACAGAACTCTAACGTATGCACCGACTAGATTTTGTACAAGCGTTGCCAGTTATAGCGTCATTTATTTTATAAGTTACTTAGCGTATTAATTAAACTGAGTAAGTTACATCATGATATTTTATAATAATTATATATGATCGTTTTATAATCTAAAAAACGTTGAAGTCTCAATCAATCCTACATTTTGCACGAAAATAGCAAGTTAGGACGTAACAACTTAAACGAGTCTGATAGCTTTTAATTATTTTTAAACAGATATTAAAGTTTAGTAAAACGACGCTTAAAGCAAAGCGCGATATTTAACTTGATTTTTATTTCGATGTTTTGGCCACGTTTGTTCCTGTGGCCGAAACGTCGGAATAAAAATCAAGTAAAATACTGCGCTTCTAACTGTTAAAACGTAGTTTTATTATGTGTACCAGTCACAAATAGTAAATAAAATACTAGATATGAAAATGTTTGTTTTTAGAATTTATTATATGTCTAGGTTTAAGTTGTGGTGAACAATAGTTTTCATTCATTCATTCATTTCATTTCGTTCGTTCATTATTATTCGTTTTTTTTTAAACTAAGTTGTAGGATAGGTCATTACCATATTTCTATTTAAAGTTGTTTTTAAAGGTTAATATAAATTTCAATTGTAAATATTATTTAATAAAATGAAACAATTATAGAATTTATCATGAAATGGTTCATCTACCCAATTGTCATGCCAGACTATCTTTGTTACGTTGAGTGTTCTCAGTAGGTACAGGTTTGTATAAACCGCAGATATAGTCTGGATTTAATTTGATAGAAATCTGTATTCTATATGCCCGCCACAGAAATGTGATACACACACACATGATATACACACACATATATATATATATATATATATATATATCCGTGGTTGAAAGCCGTACAGTTTTAGATATGTCATTGCTTTTTGATAAGTTCACAGCCGTGTTGACTGTCCTGAGCTCGTCTCGAAATTAGCATATAATATACCTAGATACCGTACTCGTCATACATCCTTGCTGAATTTTCCTTGTAATTCTACCAACTACTGTCAAAATTCTTTGTTTTCTCGTATGGCTCATAATACAATTTTTTTTTAAATTGATTTGTTTGCGTCCTTCAAATACAAATTTAAAAGTAACATTATTAATGACTTGCTGAATTTTACATAACACAACCCGACTTTATTTCTCTAATTTCAAATTAACATTTGCTTTTTAAAATTGTTACTAAAGTGGTAGTTTATAAGGAAAACCTGGTATTGGCCTTACTTTTTATTGTAAACGATTTTACAATAAAAAGTAAGTAAATTATATTTGTGTATTCGCTGTTGGTTTTCTTAATAAACAAATAAATATGTATATATATGTATATGTAATCTATTTAATATATAAAATTTTCGCATATATGTATTTATGTATTCATTACTAAAAAGTAAGTAGTTCGTACTATATGTTACATATACCACCATCACCATTATCATCTCAATTTATTTCTCGGGTTGTCTGGAAGAGATCGCTTTTTAACGATAACACCGCACTTTGTACATAATTAGATATAATTCTATTCTTTAAGTTCATTTTTGTATTGGTGTATCACAAAGTGTTATCAATCTATCTTGACTGAATCAAAATGTTTTTTTTTCTGTGATCTTAATTTTATTGTTAAGATTTGTTTAATACAAGCAATGCGCAAGCGTTTATAGCAAACTCCATTTATATTACTATAGTTCAATCTCTGATCACCCTACCTGTCTTTACTACTACAGTCACTCCGACATTAGCAAAATCAACCCGCGATTAATGTGTTGGAGCCATCGCCGACCAAGAATAGAATAGAATAGAAACTCCATTCTGGTTGCTCGTTATGAAACCGCGAGAAACTAATAAATCGGTTAGCTAGTTAGTACTGAGAAGATTTTCATAACAGCTAAATTTTGATATGCAGATGGTTATGGTAACAAATTCACTTAGTTATAATTAATTTCTTAAAGAAAACTTTTTTATTGTTCACTAAAATCTTAACCTAGACAACTAATTACGTACGTATATACACATATACTGGAGAAGCAATCAGGCAATCTCCGCGGGTAGAGGGTTATGTGTTCAATGTATGGATATAGAATTTCGCACTTACCTCGCAGTCAGCCACCAGCCCACGACAGCGCTGGTTCAGGGGTCTGTCGCTGCTTATCACGTGGCAAAGTCTTTCAACACGAGCCCCGGGGCACAAGGGACGCAGATATACTGACCACTTAAGTTTTAAATTGTTTGAGGCGGTTGTCCTAGTTATTAAGTAAAAGGACGCGGAAATCTTCGATAGCTTAATATGTGTATTTATAAAGGCGGATGCGATACTAGTCACGTGCGTCGCGGTAGCGTGGCGTTTTGCAACGCGACAACCCGCGGGGGTTGCAAGACGCTATAAGTCCAAGGCACAATTGCTAATTGGGAAATAAGTGGCGCCAACATATACAATATACATACATACATTTGCATTAGAACAAAGGGCAGCCTTATCGTTTATAGGGGTTAGTGATCTCTTCCAGGCGACCCGGTGTCCAAAAATAGAACTAATATCTATCAACTTCTCGACTATACTATAAACTATTATAGGTATACATAATTAAATAGATCTTTTTAATATACTTTTCTTGAAATGTGAATATAGCAAGAAATACCTGCACGTTCTGTATTTATTTCTTGATATTCTATTATTCGTCAATTGCTAATATAAACATGACAAAAAGTAATTCTTTGCTTACTGTTGAGTTTTTCTGACAGTCGAAGATACCTTTTATGCTTTCACTTAGAAACATGTTTACATGTTTCTATCATTTCATTTGCCAACAAATTTACTTTCCTTTTAAATTCATGCGTTTGAATTTATTTATTTATAAATTTTAGAAATTTATAATAAACCCTTTGATGCCACCCATGAGCAGAAGGCTAGTTTATATCTCGCCCAGCGCATCAGCATTGCCATGTAGCGTGGCAATGCAGCAAGATTCGTTTTTTATTCGCCCTCTATTGTCGCAGTTTTTGAATTCTTTTTATTATTTTTTTGTTTCTTTATAGTTTGTTTCTTTCTTCCTTCTTTTTTCTTATTTTTTTTCTTTATAGTTCTTGCTTTATAGTATTATAGTTTGTTTATAGTTTTGTATCTTAACCTATACCTATATATTACAGTGTACATACTTTAGTTATCTATACATTCTACTTTCTTATATTCCACTATTTACTAATACAAGACGTATCTACGTATTGTGTATTATTTTTATTTTTACATATATTTATCTATCTTTTTTCACTTTCAATGGTGTCTGCGCTACTTAAGTTTTTTATCCTTCTATTTTGTTTTATTTCTAACATTATTTACAATACTAACATATAATTTATTTATTTTTTGCTTTAATATTATAGATAACACAAAAAAATATTTTATATTCCAATTAAACAACCAAACTAAAATTAAACTATTCTATAAATATAACTATACATACAAAACAATAAACTATAAGTAAAAAACAGACTCCAGGTCGCTGTTGGCGGGGAGCGTGCCCAAAATGCTGGCCGCGTTTCCACGTTGGATGGCAACGCTTATGCGTCGCCCTAGGTGCAAGCCAGCCTTTTGGTTACGCGAGACCTCAATTAGACGCGTTGACAGGTCTCGATAGAGGTGATGAGCTCCAGGCCCCCACGACCCCAGGGTTTCAACCCCGAAAGCCACAAATATGTACCCATTATCAATGGACACATATTTGGGGCGTTTCAGGGCCTCCTAATGGGCGCCAACAACCCCGGCTGTCACGGCTGTGACTGGGAGATGGGAAGCCGCCAAAGTATCAACACAAGTTGCGTCCCATACTAAAGGGTGTCCCATCTTCCATGGCACCAACGACATTCCATCTGGTCTCTTGCCATAGTCGCGGCACAGCCCATTTGGTTCGAGAACAGCTGGTGCCCCGGCCGGCGGTACCAACTTATTAATATGTTATTACTAATTTTAGTTTTTTGTCTCCTAAGTTCCAGCGAGTCTTCTGGGCACGCTTATAACTGGCAGCGATTTGTTATATAGCTTATATGAAATTATTTACAACTCTGATTTTATTTCAAATAATTAGCGTAATTTTGAAAATAATTTGTTATAATATCTTCGTGCAGGAACGGAGAAAGAATATAATTTCCTGCGGCTGGGCCGCCTGTCATAAGAGGCGACAAAACAACCCAGGATGATTACCACCCCTGGTCTAGAGTATGTCGCCATAACAACCTTGAGTTGTGTACCGGCATTAGTGGCCAGGTTGCAGTCTCCCTTAAGAGAGCAGCAGCGCATTTGTAGCACTTTTGGTGTTGCAAATGTCCATAGGTGATGGTAACCGCTTTTCATCAAGTGGACCGTCTGCCTGTCTGCTGAACTCCTGCAATAAAAACTAAAAAACAATAAATAAATAATGAAACACGACGTTCCGGCCGCAACTGGTATTTAACCATAATGATGTACCCCGTTTTGCGTCATTCATCGTATTTAAGTTGATACTTACTTTGGTATTGTGAACCAGTGGAGTCTGGAATATTCAGTTTGTATAATAAGTACCTCGTCAATTTTCCGATCAGGCGTATCGGGACCGACGGAGAGAATTGCCCTAACTCAATTGTTTCCAAACTGGTTAATTGTTATCAAGATTTGAATAGCTGATATTAATTGGAGAGAGATGCCCGTACTTTAAAGTAAAGCCCACTTGTCCTTTATTGCCTTTAAGCTTGTTTAGTAACTTTATTTGTTACTATTTCTATTTTAAGTAATATAATAATAACAGCCCATAAATGTTCTACTGCTGAGTTCGGGCCTCCCACTTAGGGAACAGATAGTATACCCGCCACGCTTGTCGTGTGTGTTATAACCATACAGACCGCACAGTCGCCACTTGCGCGAGCACACAACTTTGGTAATCATACTTCACGCATCGACACCGCGGCACTCCTTTCTGTATTCATTTAGAAAGAAAAAGATTTATAGACTTAAAAAAGACATAATACATTCACAATAAATTTTACACAAAAACAAAAAAAAAACTGATTCACAAAACACAAAAACATATATAATTAATAAATAAGACTTGTACGTTGAGTTTTTTAGTCAACGAGGTTGGCAACTCAGTATTGTGCTTCGTCGAAATTTAAAAAAAAACCCCACATAGCGTTGAATTTCAATTTCTATATATATGTATATGAATATTATAAACGCCAAAATTTGTAAGAATCAATGTATAGATGTATGTTTGTTACTCTTTCACGCAAAAACTACTGAATGGATTTTGTAATAATTTACAGTAATATAGCTTATACATCGGAATAACACATAGGCTATAATTTATAAAGATATAGTATGAATTATCCAAAATATAACGATTCTCCATCACCACGCGGATGAAACCGCGGGCGTATCTAGTTAATCATACTATCTATCTAGTATTAAGTTATTCATTAAATATCTTATCTTTAAATCTATTATATATTATCATTTAACTTATCCCCAGGTGTACTAACCGTACATCAGGCTTCATCACGATGTATTCCTTCACCGTTTTTAGCACGTGGTAATTGCATACGTTCCGACCAGGATTCGAACGACCTTTAAATCTGGGACGCGTAAGTTAGCTATTACGCTACCACGACTTCACAAAAAATATTACAATTTTTTACCTAACTAGCTGACCCGGCGAACTTCGTACCGCCATATTTTCTGAATTCTATTCCTAAAAGACTTTGTTTTATGACATAAAAACAAAATCACCTAAATCCGTCTAGGTGATTAGGAGAATTCTAGAACCCGATCTTAGCGCCACCTGCCGGTTCTAATTGTGAATCTATTAGTTAGTTTACGATTCTATAAAGGACATACAGACAAACATTCATTTTTATATATCAAGAAGAAGAAGATGTAAGCTATCTTTTTGGTGAAAACTGTATCGGAATAAGCTAATTTTTCTGCTCCCGAATAAGTAGAAACGCTTCCCGGGAATATTCCTGTCGGATTTCTGGTATTGAAAATTTCACATATTTTATCACATAAAATTTGCTATCGATTAGTGTAAAAATCACATAGGAATCAGTTTTGTTTAAATCTGGCCCTTTCCATT
Source organism: Dendrolimus houi (assembly GCA_039645545.1). NCBI lineage: Eukaryota > Metazoa > Arthropoda > Insecta > Lepidoptera > Lasiocampidae > Dendrolimus > Dendrolimus houi. Next base: position 5,875,984 of record CM077125.1, read on the forward strand.
CCATTCCTAGAAAAATTCTCGCGGGATTTACAATATAAAAAGTAGCCTAGATTTTAATTCTAAAAATTTGCTGTCGATCCGCACAAACCGCATCGAAATCGGCCCAGTAGTTTTTACGTAAATCCCGAACAAACAGACAATAAATCTAAAAAATGCATCGTGTTCTCCATCGTTTATATAGTATATTCCAGTTGTTTTTTTTTAAATAGCTTCAATATACAGACATGACATTTTTAGAATTTTATAATATTATAGATTATATAATTACTTACTATAATGTGGACGATGAGTGAAGATATCGCATGGAGTTTACTTAAATGTGAAACCCGGCAATACCACTATTAGACTAAAGATATTTAATTATCTCTATGTAAGCAGTGAATCGATAACCATCAATACTTTCAACAACAATCAACATTCCTATAAATCCATCCATAGCAATAAATATCATATATCACAAGTTTTTGAATCCAAAACCTTCGTCCACTCTGGCTAGATACGCGTGCGTAACTCCGCCTACAGCCCGCCCTAGAGCTTTATAAATGCTGGTCGGAAGCGAGCACAACACCATTCTATCTTGCTACTAATCGCGAGACACCACTGCACTCGCTGAAAAAAGTTTCACATAGACGTAGAAACAAGGTAAGTGGTATTATAAGCTAGGGGGTGCATAGAAATTTCCGTAGAAAATATTTTATTATTTAAAACACATTTAGATGTAATAAATAATACATTTTTTAAAGAAAATTAACGCTTTACGAAACGAATTTTTTGAAAAATATACTAACAGTCGGCAGTCTCTGAATTATATATTTTTTATTTTTTACATAAAGCATTGTGCTTTATGCTAACACATTTTAGTGGCGAAATAGTGTGACTGGTTTTAATACTATCCAATAATATCTAAATATATACAATTGGTACAAATTTTTACAAGTTATTATTATTATTTTAACGATGATTAATTTGTAAGATTTATATTTAAAACTATATTTTGTTAAATGTCGTCTGTTATAATTTTCTAATGCACCTATTGATTTAATTAGACAACCAACGAGTATAATAAATTATAAAAATTAGATTGACAAAAGGACGAATTCAGAATATTCTGGCATATTAATGTTAATTTTAAATGTGTATTCTTTATTTTATTTAAAATTTGTTAAATTAATATTAATTTGAATGGATAATTACTCTTATATTTCAAAGTTTAATTGTTTAATATATTTACCTTAATCAGTTTTTAAATTTACCACGGTTAAAATTAAGCGTAATATTCGAAAATGGTGACAAAACTAATAATTTTTTTAAATTTGGAACAATTTCATATAAACAAACGGTTAAAAATGTTAAATACCTAACTATAAAATACTACATATATGTTTCATAATTCTTAAATTTAATAAAATGCATCAAACGTGTTAACGCCATTAATATTTCTTCGCATAGTAAGTAATATGGATTTCGTTAAAATTATTACGTTTGCAAGCGGTTACTTATGAATAAATTCGTCAACGTCTTCATCATGGTATAAATTATAATTGTTTTGTCAACTTTGGAACTTTTCAAAGTCTCCACTTTTCTTTCTCGTAATTCTTTACTACACAGGGTCTTCGGTATAACATATCATGGAACTACTGGCATGCCAGTAGTTCCTATTATAATAGGTTGGGGAAAAAGTCTTTTCGCATATAGTATGTATGAACTTGTAATAAGATCTCTTTGGCTATACCATTTGTATATGGCTGGTTTTGGTATCATTAAAAAGTTTTAATTTTAACGAAGACAATTCCAAATTCATATTAAGAAAATGTGAGTCCTTTTTTAAGTCCCACAAATTTTCATTTGTTTTCTTATTGTTAAAATGAGTGAATCTAATGAAGAAATTCGGTACATTTTAAAATTTTACTACAAAAAAGGTAAAAATGCAACACAAGCCGCGAAAAAAATTTGTGATGTTTATGGACCTAATGCAGTATCTGTGAGAGTAGCGCAAATTTGGCTCAAGCGTTTTCAATCCGGAAATTTTGATATCAAAGATGCACGTCGCTCTGGTCGCCCTGTTACGGACAAAATTGATGCCATTTTTGAAAAAGTGGAGCTAGATCGGCATATTAGTAGTTACGATGTAGCTGGAGAACTGGGAATTGACCACAAAACGGTTTTGACACATTTGAAAAAAGCTGGATACACAAAAAAGCTCGATATTTGGGTGCCTCATGAGCTCACTGAAAGAAACCTAATGAACCGTGTACTCATTTGTGATTCTTTATTACGACGTAATGAAACCGAACCATTTTTGAAGAAGCTGATAGCTGGTGATGAAAAGTGGATCACGTACGACAAGAACGTGCGAAAAAGATCGTGGTCAACGGCCGGTCAAGCTTCACAGACTGTGGCGAAACCCGGGTTAACTCGCAACAAGGTGATGCTGTGTGTATGGTGGGATTGGAAGGGCATTATTCATTATGAGCTGTTACCACCAGGCAGGACCATCGATTCTGAACTGTACTGCGAACAACTGATGAGATTAAAGCAAAAAGTTGAAAGAAAGCGGCCGGAATTAATCAACAGAAGGGGTGTGGTTTTTTACCATGATAACGCTAGACCTCACACATATTTAGCCACTCAGCAAAAATTACGAGAGTTTGGCTGGGAGGTGTTAATACATCCGCCGTATAGTTTTAACCTTGCACCTTCAGATTTTCACCTGTTTCGGTCTCTGCAGAATTCCTTAGGCAGTGTCAGGTTAATATCACGAGAGGACTGCCAAAACCACTTGTCGCAGTTTTTTTATCAGGAGCCCCAAAATTTTTATAGCAATGGGATCACGTCTCCTACCTACAAGATAGCAAAAAGTTTTCCAATAAAATAGCACCTACATACTTTAGTCAAATGTAAATAAACTTTACAAAAAAACCTTTTGAATTTTTATATATAATGCGAAGAAACTTTTTCCCCGACCTAATATATATCACCTTTTACGATGTCAGGCCAGCTACACGTTTATTCTATAAATAACTTATCAGTTCGTAACTTGACCATACCAACGAAGGCAACTCTGTTGAAGTTAACTTCATCACGGACATAAAGGCTGCCGCGGATGCAAGTTCTGCTATCCGAGGAAATTTTAGAAAATATTTGTAGAGCATCCCATTCGGAATCAAACATAGGAATAAACTTTGTCTTAACAAGTCACCTTTCAATTGCATTCAAGCTTTGACTGATTTGGGGATAGCCGTCGGACGTGTGAAACGTCTATTGGTTCTGGTTAAGGCACTTTCCTTTACCGTCGCATGTGGTTATAGTATGCAATATGCACATTTGCTTAGATAACTGCCTAAGTGATGATGCTTTCAGGTTAGGATTCAAAGTCACGTAATTTTAAGACGTGATTTTGGAGACGCAGTGCGTGAGCCATTCGTGTACCAGAGAGCTTATTACATGTGGTTTTTTTTTTTTTTAAATGCGAAGCTTGCAACCTGTCGAATGGCCCATCTAGTTGAAAGTAGTTACCGGCGCTTATGGACGTTTGCAACACTCCTGGTGTTGCCTGGTCCTTGCCAGCCTTTAGGATGGGAGGGAGCAGCCTCGGATCTTGAATTTTTTCGAGGGGGGCAAAATCAGAAAAATATCGCCTCCGCTTGCCTATATTTGTACCTTAATCATCATCATCATTTCAACGATCAGAGGCCTACTGATGGACATGCGTGTCAGTGGTCAAAGCTGCGTTAATGATGAGTTGCGTATTTATCTGCGAAGTTTGAATTTGTCGCCCTCTGAATGCCGTCCGGGATCCGGCCCTGAGATAGAAGGTATAGGATAGGAGGAATGGGATAATGGTGATGAGATAGAGGGATCGTACATGAGGAATGGAGTAAAGCAGCGATACTCAATCTTTTTCTTATAATTGCCATGATTTCTTTATGTATGTGGTGCGTCGATGATGTTACCCCGTTGGATGAGGGTGACACACCACTGGCATAGATGTATTATATAAGGTACCGCGGGCCACCTTTAGGTGTTTTTTATTGTTAGAGTATAAAAGCGGCTTCCGACCCATCTAATGGAAAGGGGTTACCGGCATATATGGACTTTTGCAACAACAGAGGTGTTAGCAATGTAATTGTACAACTATTAGTACGTCAGACTGACCACTTACAAAAGCTCTGCGGGCCATATACGGCCCACTGGTCGCGGGTTGAGTATAACTGGAATAAAGGAATGGGATAAGAGGAGGAGACAGGGAAGTGTGCTATCGGAACTCTCACTCGTCGTACAAAACAGAATTATCTCATGGCTAACCGTTTCATGCCGATATTCTGTGAGAGCGTGGTGTCAAACCGATCGGGCCGGCCCTAAGAACTGTAATCAAAATAACGATTCCAGCATGGCTCTACCACGTAATGTATGTATGTGTGATTGTCTGATGATTTATTTTTATTTATATTTATGACGGAAAATACGAAAGTTTGCATGGGATAGGGATATCAAAGTTAACTCGAGCTACATCATGCGAAAAGTATTTCAAAGAACATTGTAAAGAAATGTAATCGTTGTAGGAAAATTCCATTGATAAAGAAACATGTAGAAGCAAAGAACTATTATGTACACAAACTTCAATCAAACAAATGGTACCTATGTCATAAACATGTCCAATTATACAAAATACTAGTGAATTGTTCCCATAAGTTATTTTAGTCGCCGCTTTTTATATTGCCTTATACTAGGGAAATAAAAGTGGTTATAAATTAATTAGGAGGTCATCTATATTTAGTAGTTAATTATATCGAGGCGTATTATTTTCATTCATACTTTTTATTTTAGGTTACCACACCTAATTACCTATTTTTGTGGAAATATAAAAGCGGATTGTTATAACAACCGAGATACTTTGTATAAAATTATAAAATGTAACTTCACGATAGATTTTGTAGCAACATACCGTATGACGTCATAAGTAGCATCGAATAATTTTTTTACAAAAACAAAACCGACTTCACTCTAAAAACTAAAAAAATAATATTTAACCGACTTCTTTCTACAACATCTTGAAGTCGGTGCCCGGTTAAATATAAAAATTAGTACATTTCATAAATTTGTTATTCTACTTTTATATTTTACTCGACACCGACTTCGAGATGGTGTAGAAAGAAGTTGTTTAAATATTTATTTAATGCTTTTAAGATTGAAATCAGTTTGGTTTTGTTAAAAAACATATTTCTTTACTTTTTAGTTGCGAAAATACTTCAATAGATTTAGAAATAATATATTAGGCATCTGTAGAAATTGCACAACTGGCATGCGTATACAAAATTGCCATCTCACTCTTCGGTGTATATGCTCTTCAACAAGGGTTGCTCTCGATTTCCTTGCGATCCACAAATCAGACCCTGACTTGGTGACTATGGGACCATCTCGGGAGTTAAAAAAACTGTTTAAAAATCGGTCTACAATTAACGGAGAAATCGCGCAACATGCTTACAAAGAAATTAAACGCCTGTAGAAAGTGTATTACTAGCACGCGTATACAAGCTTTTTTTTTTAAAATGAAAACTCACGGTTTCTCTGGGATCATTAGATCTTGACTTGGTGACCATGACCTACCACCATCAACTGCCACGGAAGTATACGTACTTATGAATAAAGAAAACAAATTCAAATACGATCCACAATCAACGGAGAAATCAAGAAACATGCATATAAAAAATTAAGCGCCTGTAGAAAATGAAAACCCTACACGCATATACAAGCTTTGTCCAAGAATTTAGGCGCACGGCGTTCTTTAGTACGGGTTATTCTTGATTTCCCTGGGATCCGATCCACTCATCAGATTCTGACTTGGTGACCATGGGACTACCTTGAGAGTATACACTTATGAGTAAAGACAACAATTTGAAAATCGGTTGACAATTGACGGAGGTATCGTGTTACGAAGAAGTTGGTTCACAATATTCATGAGTTTCTCTAATTCCTTCGAATCCACTCACCAAATCGTAACATGGTGACAATTCGGGAGTATATATGTACTTTTGATTAAAAGAAATATTTTCAAAATTGGTTTACAATTGACGGAGAAATCGATAACGAAAATACAAAAAAACATGAAGACGAATTGAGAACAGCCTCCTTTTTGAAGTCGTTTAACAAATGTGATACATTTAGTAACTATTGTTGTATAAAGTTTACAGTTTCAGATTGTTTTCGTTTTAATTGAACTATACTCCATAACAATTTTGAATAACGACCGATTCGAATAATTCTGAAATATTGATTTCACGAGTTTCACGTCCCGAATTTTTCGAATATTTTGATGTATCCGTGAACACTGTAATTTTTTTATAGTAGTATAGGGTCGCGTTTGACCACGATCTTGCCCTATGTGGAACGAAGATATGGTCCAGGATGGAGCACGCTTACCTAGAAGTTACCTATTCACATGGGACTTGAAGACACCCAGGTTATATCGATATATATAACCTGGGTGTCTTCAAGTCCCGTGTGAATAGATAAAACTCCGCCAATGAGTTCCACTCCTTTGCGGTTCGTATGATGAAGATAGATGCAAAGCACTTTGTTCTTATAGTTGGAATATCCACCACATATCGGTGCCGCATGCCAGTGCGTCTAGTTGTCTGATGATGGAAGGGAGATGGATGGCTGGAGATGAATTAATGAAAATGAGTATATTTCTATCAAAACAGAATCTTGCAGATTACTTATTGATGGTCATGAGTCTACAACCGCTTCCAAATCAAGTTTAGCTAAAGGAGAAGTCGCGCAACAAACTTTCCAGCAATATGTTTTTTTACTTTATAATTTGTATTACTTATAATATTATAAAATTCTAAGCATGTTCATTAAAGTTATGTAAAAAAAAACAACTGGAATAGACTATATAAACGATGAAGAACTTGATGCATTTAAAAAAAATCTTGTCTGTTTGTTCGGTATTCACATAAAACTACTGGGCCGATTTCGATACGGTTTTCACTGATCTACAGCTAATTCTTAGATTTGAAATCTTTTATCCTTTAATTTTTTATCCTGGGAATCCCGCAGGAATTTTTCTGGGAATTATTTAAAATGGTCAAATAAAAAAAAATCGAATTGCAATATGATTTTTTTCACTGATCGATAGCAAATTTTATGTAATAAAATGTGTGATTTTTTATCTTGGGAATCCCGCGGGAATTTTCCTGGGAGCGGTTCGAAGTTGTTCAGGTGCATAAACATTAACTTATTCCACGCGGTTAAAGTTGCGGGTATATCCGAGTATTAGATAAAATTGTAAGGTAGACCAAAAAAGAGTTTGATGATTTGCATGAAGAAAGAAGAAAGTAAAAGATTTTATTTATCTACCCTAAAGGATTGGAATAAAGAAAAGAGAATGGTAAGTACAGTCGTGGTATGAAAAGATTCGCCAGTTTTCAAATCGATTCATTTAACGTTCCGCAATCACACCTCACCTCATCTTTTCAAACTAAGTCACAGAATAGACTTTACCATAAAACAATATGTTTAATGTTTGACAGTAAAGTTTAAAATTATAAAATTACGTTTTAACGGTTTTAAGCGCGATAATTTATTTGATTTTTGTTTTTACGACGTTTCTACGTTACGTTAAAACGTAGTTTTATTATGTATACAAGTCGCGAAAACTTAAGAAAATATTAAGTTTAAAATTACCAAGTTCAAAGTTGTTTGATTTTCTATCTTGTCTAAGAAGCTTATTTGGAGAAGTAAACCCTTTTTATTAGTTTTAATATTTATGATAAGCGTAGTGATTATATCCTCTTTGTTTCTTGTTGTTAATCTCAGTGTCTGTCATTGTCAACATTGCAATTTTATTTTTCACGTTTCCATGTTTTATAAACGTAGCATTTATTAAAATATTGGCATTACTGTTTCTTGTACACGTGCAAGCAAAGGTCGACTTTAAGGTGACAAAGATTTTCATACCGCGACTATACATGTTTCGCTTTATAGAGACATACAATAAGTTAACGATTTCTCTTGTTATTTTCGTTTATGCTGTACCACAGGTTCTATTAAGAGTTATCTATCCATCAAGTAACTTATAGATGTTCGGATATTGAAAGACAATGTAGTTGTTGAGAAAATCGTAGAAAATATGTCCTTCTATACACTGATTATCCTTAGAAGATTATTTTCGAACATTACAAACAGGATTTTTGTAATCAATTACAGTATTAAATGATATTTAAATGTTTTAGACAACTTAAGCCATATTTAAAGTTAGATATTACAATAGCAAAAAAAATTACAGTAATCATCTGAAGACATAATTTAACTAAAATTTTACCCTAGTAGTACTAGTACTTTTATGTAACAACCCTGCCTTTTGTCTTCCCACTCTCGCTAGATCCATAGGTTTGCTAGAAGAAAACTCTTTTTAGGGTTAAGCTCGCCTTTGTACATCACCACTATTTTGTAGTTTTATTTTTAACTATTTTGTGTAAAATAAAGAAATAGTAAAAGAATAGAAACAGAATAAGTCCTAAAATTGGACCCAGTCTCAGCATATGCTGACCAATTAAGTAAGACCAGCGCTGTTCTTCCGCCTGAGACCAGCGTGTGAAGTCACGAAGGACAATACAACACACATAATAATACATAATGTACAATGCAGTTATATAATGATAAAACTATAACGTATTTAAAGACAACATATCATAAAAAATAATATATTTATAAATACATATAATCATTGTATCGATCATGTGCACAGCAAACAAAGTGAGAAGAGAATAATTATATAAAATTAACAAATTATAATAAAATTATTAATTTAAAAGTCTGTCAAATGTCTATGCACACCAGCCCAAATGAATATTATTTAAAGTTAACAGACCATCCGTCTCTTAAAATAACGTAATTAATTAAGAAAAAGGAAATAACTCTTTACTTACTCCTTGATTAATAAATTAAAGAAAATACTAAAAATACTTGCTCTCAAAATAAAATGGTTATTTACATTCATAACTTTTGTAGGAAAGTAAAAATTACGTTTCACGTGAAAAGATAAAAGGAAAAGAGCAAACGGCATTCATGATTAATTAAATAGGAAACGTAAACGACCAAAGAAATAAATGATTTAATTTTATGCATTAGTAATTAAATTAAAAGGAAAGTGACGAAGCTTTGTGAATATCATTGAGATTACTACAGTGTTAATGGACTGAGGTTAATTAGAAAAAACAGCTTATTACACTTATGTTCATTTAAAAAAAATGACCTCAAGTATATTTTATGTTAAATAAAATGTAAAGAAACATTATCTACATTTTTGAATTTTAGGCATATAAAATAATGTCAATTTCTGTATATTTCATTAAATAGAAAAAACATTGAAAAACATAATTTTTGTGTAAATTGTTATAGCTAGGTAATAACAATTTGAATAACCTCAGATAAAAAAAAACATAAATACACCATGTAGCAGATTACTGGAAAGCTGGCTGCATTGCCATGCCGTATGGCAAAAGTTATTTATAGTGCGAAATATGAGCCAGCCTTCTGATCACGGGTAGTGTCAAAGAGTTTCTTACAGATGTCTATAAATAATAAAGTGACACTAAAAAGAGATATTTAATAATCGAAACACTATGCTCTTGAAGATAGTTTTTTTTATTTTTTATTGCGTGAGTTCAGCAGACAAGCAGACGGCCCACTTGGTGAAAAGCGGTTACCATCGCCTATGGACATTTGCAACACCAAAGGTGCTACAAATGCGCTGCTGCTCTCTTAAGGGATACTGGAACCTGGTCACTAATGCCGGAACACAACTCAAGGTTGTTATGGCGACAAACTTTAGACCAGGGGTGGTAGTCATCCAGTCGGGCAAATGCCCTACCACCTGGCGAAGTTAGATGTATTTTGAAGTTTGAAGTTCATAAATCAAATTGAAACTAGAGCATTTGTTTCCTATTTTTAAAAATAATAAACCTTATAATTATCCTAATACTCCTGATACTCTATATTTATCTCATTTTTTTGTAGGCTACTTTCTGAAGTTTCACTTCTGCCGTGTGTGAAATGCACACACACCCATACTGTTTTTTAAACTTAATTTATTTTCTAAGTTTTTACGTGGCACCAACTTAGAGTTAAAAAAACAATTTCGTAGTCAACTTGTTTTAAATTTATTTTTGGAGTACATAACTTTTTTGTATTACACTATTTTGAATACGAGTAGATATAGTAAGATGAGTAAGCCAGCTTCCCGAATACGATAACGACCACTGATTTAAAAGGAACTTATAATCCATTTTCGGATAAAAATAAATCTAACCACTCACTACACATTTACTATTTAAAGGTCTACCTAAATGGAGTTCGCTATCTCGCTTGCACATTGCCATATTTTCGAAGATATAAATTTAATTTACAGAATTCATTTACGATAAATCCGTATTACACAAATCTCACCAATAAAGTAACGAATGTTTCACATAAATTTGATTTTTATTTCATATGCATTTCTATGCATAAAAATATAAAAATCAATTAAATGTGAAATATACATATATATATATATATACATAATGCATGAGCGAGGTATAGAGCAACATTTAGGTAGCTCCTCAATTTTGAGAAGTTCCCTGCGATATCATCGGACTACTGGGTCCAACACAAATGAAATTTAATGAGACCACTTTGAACCTAAATTGGTATGATATAAATAGTGAACATGTCATATAAACACATATCTATAGCATACATGTATAATACACAGTGAATAATATAATTGAGAGCCGATTTTTCAATTACGATATAAAAGGTATTCTATAGAATAAAACAACAACACAACATGGGAAAATTAAAAATGACAAGTGCATGAATAAAATAGTTGAATTGTTTCACTTTTGAATTTAGTCAGGTTATAATTTATTTGACTGATAACTTTTATCTGATGATTGAAAAATCGACTCTTAGATTAATAAAATCAATCAATTTTTCATAGATCTTTATAACGTCTGATAGACCAACACTTAACTTAATTTATAAATTAACAAAATATTTGAGAAAATATCTAAATTAGCTTATAAACTTCTTTCTTGGTAAATGTACCTGAATGTCAGTTTTGTTTTCTTATATAAGTTCAAAATATTGAATTATCAGATTGTTTGGATAAGTTAATTATTATGTTACGTAAATTCGTTACTTTTAGATTCTTGTTTGTTTATAAGCTATTTAAAGTCCCTTTCAGAAAGTGTGTTAAATATATTATGTTTGAAGACTCTCTCCTTTATGATAGTCCTATATTCTTTTTGATTTTTAACTTACTAGCTTCTGCCTGCGACTTCGTCCGCGTGGAAAGTTTTTTTAACTATCCCACGGGTACTCTTTAATTTTTCGGGATCAAAAGATATAAGCTACTACCATACAAAATTTCATTTAAATCGGTCCAGTCGTTTCGGAGATTATCCGGTACAAACAGACAGACAAACTAACAACTGAGAAACATGAAATTTAAAAAAATCTAAATTAGTTCTATTTCACTTCTTATATCCTCCTGATTCGGTTTTTACCATTTTTTTTCATTGTACAGAAATTCGACCTCTACAGTTTTATTATATGTATATAGATATAGATTAGTTTTATACAATGTAAGTTTTTGTTCTGTCTGAATATTGCTCTGCATGATTTTTGTACCAAGTCTGTGTTAAGTATCCAGCAATATTCTAGGTATATAATAATTAGTTAACAAGATTAGGCCTCAGATAAATTGTAGGACTTTCACCGACTGTACGAGGTAATTCTTTTGGCATTTCGAAAAAGCGCATTTCACTAAGCAGTTGAAATTGTCAACACAAACAAAATGTTTGCAAAAGAAATTAATAACCCACAACTATTGGTTACTTTTATCTATAATATATTTTAAATATAAAAGTGCATAGCGTAACAACGCTCTTAATGCTCCCTCTAAAAAATCTATCATGTAAGTTAAATTTTGTATTATTTATATTAATAACATCCCATACATGTCCCACTGCTGGGCTCGGTCCTCTCAGTATAGGGGAACGGACAGTATACCCGCCACGCTTGTCCAAGGCGGCTTGGCAGATTTCATACATGTGATGTGCAGGTTGCATCACGATGTTTTACCTCATCGTTATTAGCAAGTGGTAATTGTAACTATATACATATTAGGTCAGAAAACTGCCTAAGTGGTGCTTGCGTTCCGGTCAGGATCGAACCCGCGCCCTTTGAGTTTGGGACGCATACGTTACGCGTAGCCATTACGCTACCACGACTTAGTTAAAAGTGAAATAGTTTACTATAATATAAACAAAAATAACAGTCCATAAATGTCCCACTGCTGGGTTCGGGCCCTCTATTTATAGAGTAACGGACGGTAAACCGACCACGGTTGTCCGGTTATCTCGATGTGTTCGATACGATGCTTTTCCTTAATGTCAGCACGTGGTAATTGTAACAATATGCACACAGTAGGTCAGATAACTGCCTAAGTGGTGCATGCGTTCCGGTCAGGATTCGAACCATTAAGGTACCATGGTTTGTAATTTATTATAAGGCTACCTCTAAAATGGTATACAACACTATACAAGGTAAATTTTTCAAGTGGGCCTTCACGGTCACATCCTAAACTATGCAAGATAGCCAAAAACACTCAAAAGGGTCCCGAGGCCGACTTTGACGAAAACAAAAATGATATTATATAATTAGATTTTTGAAAATCTTTACAAGCTACACTATGTATGATTTGGTATATACAATAGTCTGTTTATTTTTTCAAAATCAGCCGATTCGATTCCTGACTAGGGTAGTTGATTATTCAAAACTCTAATGATACCATCTTTGTTTACGTCAAAATCGGCCACAAGACGGCTTTGAGTGTTTTTCGCTATCTAGCACAATTTAGGATATGGCTCCGAAGGCCCACTTGAAAAATTCACCGGCATACATCAGAAATTCAGAGAAGATGAAATATATTAATTACACGTTACCTTTTTATCGCTTAGAAGTTCCAAGTAATTTTAACCTCATATTATTTTAGGTCTCACATCATTATTTTTATTGTATCGAAGTTTTATTTGCCATACGTGTTGAAATGTTAAGTTATTTAACATTTTGATAAAATTGACCTAACCTTTTGACAATGTTTCACCTTTATTTTTGAAGGTATGAAGATAGACTTGATTAATAGACTTGAAGGAGCACTACCTAACTGTATAACGTGCTTATTGTTTATTTTGTATATCTATGTACATATATATTTTATTTTTTATTCTTTATCATCGGTGATAACATGGTTGAGGTATAATAATTTAAAAATCAATATTAACAAAACAAAAATTATGAATTTTAGTCAAAGACCCCAAAACTTAGTCAATAATAATGTATCGTGTGATAATAAAATCGTGCAAGAGGTAGACTCAGCTAAATTTTTAGGCCTGGAAATAGACAATAAATTAAATTGGAATGTTCATATAGATAAATTAAGTAAGAAAATTAGTAAATCATCATATGCTTTACATAAATTATCACCAACTGTTGACATAAAAGCTTTACTAACCGCTTACTTTGCTCTTGTCGAATCAATTTTGAGATATGGGATAATTTTTTGGGGTAATTCAACTGACGCAAATATGTTATTACTTATGCAAAAACGCTGCATTCGTTCGATGTTCCGTCTACAAACTATTCAAAGCTACAAACCGTTATTTATAAAACACAAACTGCTAACAGTACCGTCACCATACATCCTCGAAGTAGCCATGTTTGTTAGATATAATAAGGATTTATTCCCATGTATGTCAGATGGTGTACCACGTAACAGACGGGATAAAGATAGGCTTTGCACGCATCCTTGCAAAACAGCTCTATTGCAAAAAAGCGTCGTATGCATGGTACCAAAAATTTACAATAAGATTCCACAAAATATAAAATCATTAAATACAAATTCTTTTAAATTCTATCTAAAAAAGTTGCTTGCTAATAAATGCTAATATACTATAAATGAATACATGAATGATAAATTATAATTCAAACTAACAATGATAATGATATTACCAATTACAAAATTATTTATATTGACAGTTATAATTATCTGACTATGGGACTGTGGACGCTGTTTATTTTTAAATGAAATTTTGACATATAATATTCTAATTAATTATATAAATAATGTAATATTGTAATGAATTGTACGAGCTAAATCTGCACCCCAATCTGGCAAAAACACGCGTACTTAAATATAATTATTGTAACACCTTTTAAACCATGTTTTATGCAAGTAAATAAATTTGAATTTGAATTTGAATAGCTATATGTATAATAATTATTTTGTCTTATGATTAGTATCTAGTTCAACTGCACGCCAACACTATCTTTGCAATTAGACCTTGTCCACCCAAAGGTTACCTGGAAGAGATTGCTTTAAGCAATAGGTCCGCCCATTGTACTACCTTTTAGTATTTAAGCTTATTGTGTAATTTTTCTCTGCAATGTTGGTGTAGAATAAAGAGTATTGTATTGTATCGAATCAAATAGGTACGTTTTGTTCTAAGGAAGGTAATGAGTAAACGTATTTGATGGTTCCTTTGGTTTGGTGGTCTTCGAACGCAGAGATTCTGGATTCAATTCTTGCCATGGTAAATTTCGTAAAAAAAATATTCATTATTTACCATCGCCTGGGAGTCGTCCCTAGACTTGATTATATAATACTTATAATAGAGGCGTAACATATTTTTCATTTCTCATAATCTGAAAGTCCGCTTGGAGTTGCCTGATCACAGGGATGAAAACAGTACTTTTCATCCCTGGGAAACGATGTTCCCTGCTGTCAAAAAATTTAATAAACTATGCGAACCATAGATAAAACATGCGACTCATGTCCCAACTTTTTTACAGACATTATTAAATCGCGGCATAAATTGTAATAAAAGATATCTACAATTTTGTAACATCATTTTATACTTATAAATTACTTTTCATATTAATTTACATAAATTTGAGTTAAATATTTACTATCATCTGTGATAAAAAAATACTGGCTGGTAGAAGGTTACAGAAAAAGAAATTTATTTGACGTTTCATATGTGATGTATTAAACGAGTTAATCAGAGTTAGATATGGATTTAACGCCTGATGTCATTAGAGAAGTAGTTGTTTGTTTAACTAATCAGTTTTTGTTTACTTTCCTCATATTCGAAATTAAAGGCAGAGTTTTAACCTCGTGTAAAAGGCCTATTTAGGGCACTCGAGCTATTAACGCACTCGCTACGTTCGTGCGCCAAACCATCTCATGCCTAAATAGGTCACCTATCGTGTAACAATCTACTATAGCTAGACGATATACCTACACACAATCTTTCATCATCATCATCATCAGTAAATCATTTGATCATTCTTTGTTTGTCTGTTGATTTATTAATGTTATTATTGTACTGGTTATTACTTTTTGTTGACCACAAGGAAATTACCTCATAATTTTAGTTTAATTTGTTGCGTTATTAACTTAAATTAGAGAATAACATACATTATTAATTAATTAATTAATATAATAATATCCATTATTGTATTCTACCTATAACCCCATAAGACTATAAGTAGAATGCCGAGCTTAATTTGCCGTCTTCTGTTTGTTTAAGATACCCAGAAGGCTGGCTATAATATACGTCCAGGAACGGAGAAAGAATTCCATTTCCTGCGACCGGGCGGCCTGTCGTAAGAGGCGACAAAACAACCCACAACCAAGTGGTAGGGCATTTGCCCGTCTCGATGGCTACCACCCCTGGTCTAGAGCATGCCACCATAACAACCTTGAGTTGTGTTCCGGCATTAGTGGCCAGGTTCCTGTCTCCCTTAAGAGAGCAGCAGCGCATTTGTAACACCTTTGATGTTGCAAATGTCTATAGGTGATGGTAACCGCTTTCCATCAAGTATACCGTCTGCCTGTCTGCTGAACTCATGCAATAAAAATAAAATGTTAATCGGCTGTATAACCCTACTGATTCGTTATCTGAGGTAAGCACCAGTCCTTTGATCACCTGAAGAGCCGATGGAGTGTTGTGATAACTCTTTGTAGAGGCTCAGAAGCTCATCAGCCTCAGGACCTAATAGTCCAAGCTTCTCAACAGCAAGTGGCACGAACAAATAATTCTTATTGAGGATTATACATTTGCGCCGCTTGAATGCTTCAGCCATTTCCGCCGCCGAACCGGCAGATTGAGTCGTGTTTGGTAAATAATAAAATATTTTAAGTATAATTACTTGAGAACGAACCCTGAGGTGCTGCATTAAACTTATTGGACCGTGCAAATACGTACGCAATTAATATTTTAATGATTCATTTGGAGTTTTCAGTTTTCATTAAGATTAAAATTACAATTAATTAACACTGTACAGTCTCAATAACTTTTGCGAGTAGAAAATTATAGAGTTCGTTAAAGTTAATTTGATAATAAATGAGAAACAATATATTTTATATTGACTTTACGTTTGTTGCTTTAATAAGGAGTATTTATTTTTCAAGCGACTATGCTAGCATTAAGTTATAAGGTCCGTATTTTTTTTTTCGCAAGACTTTTCTTAAGAAGCCTAAAGCATCAATAATGGGTAGCCAGTGTATCAGTTTTTTAGGATACATTTCGGAGAGTGCCGTTAAGCTGTTCGACCTGATGTTAAGAATATTTTTTGCGAGAAGCCAAAAATATGAGATCTTGATAGTTAATTGTTGATATATTATGATCTTACTAGAACCACTCTGGGCTTCTGGAATCTGGGCTTCAATATCTACAATAATGAATCTCGGACATGGCCTTTTTGATTTTTTTTATAACTTTTGATAGATAATTTAAAAATGATAATATCAAATATTCTTAAGTGTAGTTGGAATTCGGCCCCATCATATGAACCAGACAAATCTTTATTGTCGTGTGTGCATAGAAGTACTAGATGTGAGTGTATCATATATTATAGATGGTATATAGCACATAAATATATATAATACATGCAAGATAAATATATAGTATATTTTCATTGGGTGATATTTTATCTTATTTAATACGAAGCTAGATAAAGCACGAGCAGGAACGCCCTAGTAAAATTTTTCAATAACTGTTAAAATATCTGTTTCATAGCCATTCTAATAAAGGTATGAAATAACCTGATGTTATATGATGTGTATTGGTTTCCATAAAGTTTTGCAATCTATATTGTTACTGTGACAATGTATTTTTATAGAGTTTTATTATTCTAGGTACCTTTCTTGTAGTTTATTATAAGGAAATGAATTCAAAGTTGGAATAACAATAACAAAGCCGATATAAAACATAAAACTAACTGAAATTCAAGAGGCCGAGAAAAATCTCAATACGTTTCTTCGAGTCATTCTTTTCTTTGGGCTATATAGAGAGAGCACTAGAGAAAAAGGTACAATTGAAATTAGTTCATAAAAGTAAATTTATACGCAAATGTATATAAAAAGCAAATATATACGGACAAATGAGAACGAACCTACTTGTTTTGAAGCCATTTAAAAAGGAGTAATAAACGCCTAAAACAATCATATTTTTTGAGGAGTACAGTACTTTTAAAATTACCTTAGTCATTCACGCAACTAGCCTTAAACGAATTAGTAGTTAAGTAAAACCGATTATAAGCTATAAATCTATTGATTGATTGATAACGCTTTTTATATACTAATACAAAAAAATGAACTTACAGACATAAACAAAGAAACTCTCTTTCACATTTATATACTAGGTAATCTGCTTCGCTTTTACCCCAATTATTTGAAGTCAGTACAGTATATCTTTGTCTTCAAAACAACTCTATTCTAGCAGACGTCACTTGTCACTCCATGTATCTTCATAATATTCTTTACACAGTCCATACATCTTTATTTGGGCCTACTGTTATTCGGTTATCTGGGTTAGTTGGATACGGGGGTAATACCACAAGAAAATAGATATATTTTACTCATTTGTTTGTTATCTTTACATCGTAGTAAAAACAGATCACGTAAGGAATTAGAAAACCATAAATTCAAATAGTTTTTAAAAAATTGTTCGATGCACATTGAACATTTCGCTGATGTGGCGTTCATTAAAAATATATTTTTTAAATTTTTAAACAAAAGTCGGTGATAAAAATCTAATGTGTACCTAGCATATATGGAGTGTAGAGACAAAGAGAACCGTCTCCCTCATATGGGTGGAAAGGTGAAAAAGTGTCCAGCTATAAACAGTAAATAATAGTTCAAAAACCCTCCGAAATGGCACTAGCGTAGATGTGGTATGAATGTAGCAGTTGTTAACGGACTGAAGTATGCCGAGTTAAAAAATTTAATATAAAAATATTAAATTTTCTAACTAGGCATTATTTAATTTTATAAAACTAAAATACTCTATAATACTACCCTAATAACATTTGGCGCTTTCTTTAAAATTCACCCTGATGCTAAAGTAAAGTGGCACCACCCTAATTGAATGCATTTCGATGGACACTTTTCATATACAGGGATGGTAATCCTTACCTCTACCCTCCACACTAGCACGCCTATCAGCACATACGACTGTTTCTGTTATCTTTCTTTTTCTGTGTTTGCACATCTATCAAGTTACATGTTTTCTTGACAGTAAAGCCCACATGAAACAAATGCCATAATTGTCTTACTTTATTATTGTGGGTGACGTAATAGTGATGTTCTGTGATGTAACGCACAGACTATTACACCATCGACACTATAATATGTAAATAAATAGAAAGTAATGAAAATAAAAATGTTATACTTTATTACAAAAATGGCTTATTTAAACCTATAAAATAAACCTAAATAAAATACACCTATAAAATGTGTTCATTGAAATGTGGGTAAATTTATTACACGTATCTTTAGCAAAAATATATAGACAAGTTAAATTGATTAAAACTTATTTACATGTGAAGTAGATTTTTATAACAAATCGAGTCGGTAATGCATTAGGGACATTACTAATTGATCATTGAGTTGTTAAAAGTAAAACAAATCCTCGGAAAGACTATAGTAATAGGGATGCAGACATATGTTACAACAAATTTTAACATTATTTATATAAAGAGATTAATGAAAGTAGATGAAGCGAAACTTGTTTGTTAGGATTAGGTATAGCAAGTGGAAATCAATCATCTTTGCCTACCCCGTGCGAAATAGGTGTGATAATATGTATGTATGTAAGAATTGGCGTTAAAATAACATCTTACCTACTTAAAATATCATAATATAAATCATTTTATTAGGTACTGTTTATGCTATTTGACTCCTTTTACTTGTACAAACTTATGACGTTATAAGCATGTACGCTCGTATAAAACCTGTGGTGCTGTGACATTTTGTAAAATTATAATAGTTATTTGTGTTACTAGTGCGGTAAGCTTGTTTTTAGAAACAACTAGACGAATGTATAGTAGTACATAGTCACGAATTAGAAAAAAAACCAACAACCGCACGTATGTTATACGGCGTTTCTCAACACATTTACGAAAAAACAGTAAAATAGGTAATGAAATAAATATAAACATCAGTCGGAAAGTCGCAACAATCTTTGACGTTTCTAATATGAAAGTGGCGCACGTTTGCAAATGGCGTCACATGCGCGTGGTAAAAATTAGAACTAGATCTTTCGTCTCATTTACTCTAAAGTATTAAATTGAGATGAATGTATTGATCAAAAGACTTTCCAAGGAGGTATATTCAGCTTTTTTATTTACGTAAAGTCTCTTTGGTGGAATTTTTATATATTTTGTTTCACCTAAGTACCTATTTTACCGCACGTTCCGTTGTTTGATGGGTAACTTTGAACTTTCGAACAATGTGTATACACTTCGTAAATGCATTTTTTGAGTAAACGTGTTTAAAATGGTATTTTACTTGATTTGATTATCACTACCCTATTACAACAATATGCACATTTGGTCAAAAAACTGCCAAGAGGTGCATATTGCTGGGTTAGGATATGATATCGCTTTAAGCCGCTAGTTTCAAACACGTACGTTAATCACTAAGCTATCAGGGCTTAGAACGTATGAAATCAACATAATAATATTCTACCTGTAAGACAAACCTATATTTTATATACTAATTCATTAGGCAATGGAGGCTTTATGTCCATTTTAGTGAGGTCTCTTAACAACTGGGTCGCGGGTGGCATACTAGTAACGTAATCCCTGTAAAAGTATGGTTTATTGTATCATAAAAGTATCATATGCCAATTTGCATTATCACAAGTACTACCTATTATATGATTAGCCCTTGGGTTTGTGTAATCCAGGTAGATAAGATAATATTTTTTATTATCGATTATTATAAATGCAATATTTTACCTGCATCTATGTATCAAAGTATATATGCCTAAGTCGCCATAACATCTTGTTTGTGTTCTGGCATCAGTGCTCAAGTGTCAGGCCCCTTCTTCGAAGTCAGCAGAACATTGGTAGATCTAGTGTTGCAATTATCAATTGGTGACGGTAACTACTTTTGATCAAGTACCGCATGTGTGCTGTATTCTAGCTATAAAAAACCTAATTCACAATGTCTATTAGATTTCTATATTGACGACTAGATATTTATCTACGTGGTTTTTATGGGTAAGCTACGAATCTCTATCTCATTTTAGGGTATATAAATTGATAGATAGATAACACTGTTCCTCAGCAAAACAAACAATTACAAAAACGTATATTTCTTAAAAGTACATTCTTTTTTAACGAGAGATACAATTCATTACAAAAAGACATTATAAGCTAATACAATAAATGAAAACTCTGTTTTATTATATCCTGCCTATAATCCCTTATCCGTGCAGGAATGGAGAAAAAGTACAATTTTCTGCGGCCAGTCGCTCTGTCGACACAATAACCCACAGCCAGCTGGTAGGGTATTTTCCCGTCTGGTTGGCTACCAACCTGGTCTAGAGCATGCCACCATAACTATTTAGAGTTGTGTGCCGGCATTAGCGGCCAGGTGGCAGTCACCCTTTAGAGAGCGGCAGCACATTGGTAGTACTTCTGCTGTTACAAACGTCCATAGGCGATGAGAGCCGCTTTCCATCAAGTGGGCCGTTTACCTGTGTGCTGAACTTGCGCTCTGAAAATAAACCCTCAAGACTCAAGACTGTAAGTAGAATATTGAGCCTAGGTCACCGACTTCTGTGGGTGAGGTGCCCAGAAGTCTGGCAACGTTTCCTTTGCTTTATATGCATCCATCCATTCTTCAAAATAGTAGGTGGTCTTATCGCTAAACCTGTAACCTAAATAAAGAAAATTCTAAAAAAGTTTTATGTCTTCATCCTCGTTTTCGTAAGTACATACATATCAATTTAAACCTTATTATGTTAACATCATCATGTTCATGCTAATTGCAATGTAATAATAAAGTATCAATATATCCTAACGTTTTTTTTATATTTTTATTTAAGGGGTTTTATCACTCAGAGACAATGCCACCCCCGTAGAGACATACATCAGATAATACAAATAAAACTAAAATCACATTTTTAAGTAATCGGTTAATACACAACACAAATCTTTTGCTTGCTGAGATAGGGTAGAGGCCAAGATAGTGTTACAGACACCTAAGTTGTAGCTTCTGGTAAATACACCCTTGTGTAATCATTTAAAGTCCTGTTACCTTTGTGAAATTTTATATGAATTTCAAAATTGATATAAATATCTAAAACAAACTACGGCAGTCTTCTTTACGAGATGTTTAATGCCCATCCGTCAATAAGATTATTTATGACTAGTGTACCCGCGATTTCATATGCGCAAATATCATCCACTTATTCTACTTATTATATTAAGCCTCTTACAGAAACATTTTGTACGTGACAGAATTTAGCAATTTAACACTTTTTTATTGTAACATAGAGCTAAAATAATTTGATCATAGTCCAAAAATCCTTAGGACCCATATCTGCGGTAATAGCTAAATTGTTAATAGACAAAAAATCTAGCATCTTTATTCTTTATTGTTACATATAAAATTATAGAAAAGTGGTGATGTACAAAGGCGAGCTTAACCCTAAAAGTGTTACAAATGTAACTAAACACAACCAGTACCAACGTAATGCACGATTCAATAACACGCGTAAAGTCCGTTACTATATAGATTATCGAATGGACATACGTCTTGCCACGCTTATGGTTATCTCTCCATTGGGGCTCTCCATTGGGGCATTGCTTTATACAGCACGATGCAATATGTCTACCTGGCAAGCGTCGATGCAATTTCCCAGAAGTCATAATCCGCACACCTGCGTAATTATGCCTGCGAACGGCCATAAACGAGTACAATAGGCTGCTCTCCACAACAACCAATAAATAAGTAAACAAAATGAGACGGTCATAAATATTATTAGCTCAGACGCCGACGGGTATTAAATGTGCTTTGTTTACAGATATGCAGGTGGCTCAAATTGTAACAATATTAACAGATTAACAAAAATAAATTATACACAATATACACTTAATATACATCAATACATATATAATGTAAAATATAAACATAAGGATAATTTAAGATAGATAGTGCTCTTTGACTTTTTTTTTTAACTGCTCTCCGATGATCTATCTCAGATCGCATGTAGCAAGGCGTTCCATAATCTAATTGCGTGGACGGAGAAAGAACCTAATAACTTACTGTTGAGTGTGTGGGAGCTTTGAGAAGAAGAGATTTAGAAGTTCTACAATGTTTATCCGAAGGAACAAGAAATTCAAAATGTTGACGAAGATAGGAAGGAGAAAGGGTTATGTAAGATTTTAAACAAAAATGTAACTACGTGAAGGTCGCAACTTAAGTGGCTACCTACGACGAATAAGTAGCCACTTAAGTTGCGATCTAAATGCAGAAACATGATCGAACTTTCGCAGACCAAAAATAAAGCATCGAGCATAATGTATCAAAAATAATTTGTAAAGTAGCTCTCCTGTAAAATATTTCTTTGTCGCTTACGACATATATAATTTTTTATCGGAAGACAGAGAGTTTGTCTTTAAATGACGCGAGTCGTTTCCATGACATCAGCGGTCAAAAAAGTAAAAATCTAAAACTATAGATTGTAATAATCAAACATATATAATTCTGAATGGATAATAACATAATACAATGAAACATACATTAACTTTGAAGATACTAAGTGCTCATATAGACGAGTATTATTTAAGTGACTGTCATATGAGGTACTTGGAATAAAAATCAACTTGTGTAAGTAATTGGGTTCTAAGGAATGTACTGAACGGTTCGTTAGTTGTATTATATGAAGAGCGGATGGAAATAATGTATTTAATATATTCGATTATATTGTACCTACATATTAAATTTGATATGCAACATCTCTCTATGCGGTATTTGGATTCGTATATGTTAAAACGAAATTGTTTATTTTTAAAAACGCATATTCAATGTATTATGTCTATTGTTGAGGTCCTTTTATGAAGTAAAATTTACTTGCATGTGAAAATCTGCAAACCTATAACTCTAATATTTCATTATGTTTATACATTTTATTTGATCCTTGCATTTTCCCGCGACTTTGTCCACGTTATTTTCAGTTATTCACTTCAGTTATTTTTCATTATTATAAAATCAAAGGTTATTTTCAGCAGGCTAATGGATTTTTTTGTATGAAATATGATACATGAATCCCGGAAATTCCCGTAAAAACTCGTGATAAGTAATGTTACTAAAGGCATCCGCAACTACAATTGTTTTACTAAAGATTTTATCGATCCGTGATAATTTCGCATCGGAGTCAATTTTTTTCGACCTGGCTACATTAAACCTCTCCCGAGAATTTTCCCGCAGGGTTCTCGGTATATAAAGTACCGCAGATTTTAAATCCGAGAATTTACTATCGATCAGCGAGAACCGAATTGAAATCGGCCCAGTACTTTGTATGTGAATCCCGAACAAACAGACAAACACAAAAAATGTAAGAAAAAAAGATTATACTTAAAAAAATTTAATATTATAGATTTATAATTATCATTTACAATCATTGAGAAAAATTAAAATTAAAATATACCTATACTAATAATATATAAATACAGCTTAATTTATAAACCAAAACAAGTTACAAATAATAAATGGGTATCAAATCACCGTCTGTTGGGAACGTGTCCAAATCGCTGGCCGCGTTACCACGTTGTATAGCAACGCTTATGCGTTGCCCAAAATATAGGCCAGCCTTTGGTTCGCGTGAGACGTCTATCAACCGTTTAGATAGGTCTCAATAAAGGCGGCGGGTTGCTGGACCTCATGGCCCCAAAGTTTCGACACAAAAAGCCACAATAATGTATCCGCTACCAACGGATGCATATTTACGGCGTTGTACATTATATATAGTATTTAAGAACAGCAAATCATAAAATTTTTTAAGCGATATTAAGTTTTAATAAGAGTTACTATGTACTTAAATATTTTCATGAAATACATAACATAATAATAAATGTGTATGTATGTGCTGTGTCACGATGTGTATGTGTATATTTTACGAGATATAAAGTAGCCTTTTGTTATCTATATTATCAAACTATTATTCATAACGGTCGGTTCTTTCCAAAAGATATGAAGAATGAAAAAATAAACTTCCAAAGAGCTAGAAAATTTAGTTAAACAATGTGTCCATCAGTTTGGAATAACAACTGTATAGATATAAATAGAATATATTTTTTAAATAATTGTGCCCTAGCCTGCAATACATCAGAGAATAGAAATAAAAAATACAAAAAACCGCCAAACAAGCCCGTGCGTTCATTTTACTCCAAAGTCTATAAAAAGATGTATATTTTCTGCGAGATTTATAAATAGATACAATATGAACACGTCCATATCTCATAAGAGTAGGCAGAGACAACCCACATTCATATGATCTTAATACTTTATCTATTTTCATGAATCTCTTCATACATGTACATTTGTTTGATGTACCTTTTATTTATCTTTACTCAGAAATTCAAAAATGTTTACTAAAAATGATAAGTTACAATCAGGAGTACTACGCCTGCTACAAGTTTTTAATGTACTCTTATCCCAGTCTTAGATGAATATATTTTATTCAAAAAGGATTTAGAATGTTTTGCTCTAATAACTCAAAGACACGTCATTTGTAAAAAAGGAATTATTAAATAAGACAACCCTTTTAGCCTAAACTCTATTTTCTTTATGCCGTTTTCCCGGTAAAAACATATCATGAGATATTTATAAAACTGATTTATTCTTGACGTGACTTTGACGTGGTAGAGTCATATTGGAGCCATTGTCATGACACCAGCTCTTAGGACTTGTTCGATCAGTGTGATACCACGCTCTCACAGAATATCGACCTAAAACGGTTAGCCTTGATCTAATAGTTTTTCGTACGATGAGTTTTTTTTATTGTAGGAGCTCAGCAGATAGACAGACGGCCCACTTGATGGAAAGTGGTTACCATCGCCTATGGAAATTTGCAACACCAAAGGTGCTACAAATGCGCTGCTGCTGAGTTAGTAAGAGTTCCGAGGGCCCATTTGCCCTTCCTATCCCATCCCCCTATTGTATTCCCCTATCTTATCCCCATTCCTTGTCTGATCGTTCTGGTTTTGGTCATTTTCAAAGAAGCAAGAAATTATATATACCTGTTTCTTGTTAGAAATATATGTAAATGTGTATCGGGGTTTTTGGAAATTCAACATTTTTTTATCCCCTTAAGATAAAAAAGGGGACAACAGCTTGCTGAAACTATGATTATTTTATAATGACCTCGTCAAACAACACTATCTCAAATATGTAACTGAATAATAATGTTATTTAGTTGTATGCTTGCAGAGTCCCTCCTACTTCCCATATTTGATTATGCTGACGCCTGCTATCTAGACTTAACCTCAGAACAGCTAAATAAACTTGAGCGACTTCAGAATTTCTGTATCAGGTTCATATTTGGTTTGCGAAAATATGACCATGTTTCTGAATTCGTTTTCGCCGGAATACTCACATTCTAGTTTTTCTTTATAATATACTATTTAATCCTAATAGTCCTCCTTACCTTAAGGAACGTTTTGATTTCCTTCGCCTCTCCACTTCTCACAATTTGCGCTCAGATACATATCGTAGACTTTTGACACCTGCACACACTTCATCCTTTTATGATAACTCTTTTACAGTGCAGGCTGTCAAACTATGGAATGCGTTGCCTCTTGCTGTCAGAGAGGCCAAAACATTACCTACATTTCGGAACTCCCTTAGAAAGTACTATTTGTCTTTAAATAAATATGTGTAATATATTAAACATGTACTTGTTTATCTATTGTAATATATGTTAATATAAAATGCTTGTCACATATAATGTTAACAAGTAAATTTATTAGTATTATATTGATGTATGTATTCAATTTACAAATTAGTGTAAGTATGTATACTTATATTGTACAGTCCTATCTTTTTTCTGCTCCACCTACATCGCCAGATTAGTTAAGAATTTATTTTAAGCTAGGTTGCCTGGAAGAGATCGCTTTTAGCGATAAGGCCGCCTGTTGTTTTGCCAAGAAGTTTTGTAATTATGCATTTTATTTCTGTATTTTTTATTTTGGTGTGCAATAAAGTGTTATCTATCTATCTATCTATCTATGCTTGGGATCGTGTTGTTTGACGACATACAACTTGTACATTTAGATACATAGTTATGTTTATATTGTAAATTATGTAACAATTTCCTTTATATTGACGTATATATTAGTATATTATATCTATTGGCATACCTACCTCCATGCATACCGGGTTTCTGTCTATCCTAAGGTTGTCTGGAAGAAATCGCTCCCGGCGATAAGACCGCCCATTGTACTTATCGTTACGATTGTATGTATAAGTTTATTTTGTAACTTTGTGTGCAATAAAGTATATTCTATTCTATTCTACTATTTTTAATCTACGCGGGTGAGACCGCGAGTAGCAGCTAGTACATATATAAGTAGGTATTAAAGTAATAAGTCGTGATAGCTTAGAAGGTACACAAGTCAGATTCTAATATTTATAGTGAGTTCCGAGCATGGCCGGGAAATTGCTTAGTTTTTCATAATACATTACTAGGTAAGGCCCGCGACTTCGTCCACGATTGACGTGAAATTCCCGCGGGATTCCCGGGACACAAAGTACCGCATTTATAAAAGAATGTAAGCTGTCGTTTTACTGAAAATTGTGTCGGAATAAGCAAATTTTGATGCACCCGAACAACTACAAATCTCCCCCGGGAAAAGTCCCGCAAGTTCCTCGGGATAAAAAATATTACACTATTTATTACATAAAATTTGCTATCGATACATGAAAGAATCACATTGGAAATCGATTGTTTTTAATCTAACCATTTTAAATCATTCCCATAAAATTTCTCGCGTAATAAGTAGCGCAGATTTTAAGTCTAAGCGATTCTGGGCCGATTGGCCCAGAAGTTTTTACGTGAATCCCGAACAAACAGACAAACCGACAAACATAAGAAATCTAAAAAAAATTGCAACGTGTTCTCCTTCGTTTATATAGTGTACCTATTCCAGTTCTTTTTTTTTAAATAGCTTCAATGTACAGACATGACATTTTTACAATTTTATAATATTATAGATCATGTATGTAATTAATATAATGTGGACGATGAGTAAAAATGTCGCAAGGTATTTGCATGGAGATTACCGAAATATGAAACCCGGCAATACCTCTATTAGTCTATGATATTCAATTATCTCTATGTACGTCATCAAACAGTGAATAGCATTAAATGGGTGATGGTAGACTGTACCATAACATTATCAAATCCAGAATAGCCCGGTGCAGAGCGCTACTGTCGCTATTAGTATGAAGCTACTAAAGTAATCTCTTGAGGTGTTAATATCACCTTCCGAAAGGCTCAGAAGATCTCAAAATCCCACAGCTCAATATTCAATAAACTTACGTATATTATTTACACTTTTGTTACATTAGAAGCAAAATAAATGGACAAAAATCTGAACGAATGCCCCTCAAGGGACCTCGAAGTAACATATCAGAATAGAATAAATAAGAACGTCATTGTACTCGGATATCATATATTTTGGCCTTAGGATTTCAGTTTGTTTTGTTATGTTAAAAAGGTAACTAATATTTTTTGGTTGTACGTAAATACGGAATTTACTTATTAGTTCCGAATATAATTGAATTTATTGCCGAATATAGGTTATAAACTAATTTTAATAAAAAACCATCAAGTGAGTAAAGTCCATGCATAGAAGGGTTCTGTGGAAGTGGCAAAGTCCTCAATTTCCATCATCTGGGTACCGAGAACTAGGGAGTTGGATATTTGACAAATTTTAAAATAAATTCTGAAACAATATAGAAACAAAAAAACAAAGAATATATTTATTTATAAAAATTTGATACCTAACAATAATTAGTAATAATAAAAATAATAACTAAATTATGTACCGCAATTTGCGAACTTAGGTTGGCACTCAGTATTTTGCTGTGCCGAAACGTAGTCCGAAGCAGCACTGATTTTCAGCCCACCCCTAAATCACAAATGTCATTGGAGCCAGGGTAAAAATAAGCAAAATTAAAATTATAATAAACGTATAAGTGAAAGGAATAATAAATAAAAAAAACAGAAAACAATGACGAGGATAATTAGTTATAAAAAAGTAAGATAAGTACCTAAAAATTAAGCAGTTCATGTTATATGTGGTTAAGCTGTATGAATTTTGTTCCTTTGCCTGCCATTGTTGCTTAGTGTGGAAGTGTGGTTTAAACAATATAATCAATAAGCTATTTGACTCGATGGTATTATGACGTCACAAACCAACCAGTACACCCACACAAAATAATGGAGGCTGTGACGTTTTGTATAACGATTAAAATTATCTTTGTTGATTTGACTGTCAAATACCCAATTACGTAATTAAAAATATCCCATACCTCAAAAACTATTGGACGGATTTGGTTCAAACCATTTTTCATTAAATGTATTTTTCTAACACTACTAAGCTAAATTTTTCTATTTCATATTTCAAAGAGGAAGGAATCTTTTTACGACTTTCAAAGGTAAATATATCCTAAACTATTAACCCAAATAAAAGAGCAATTAAAGACAATCTCTTTTATTTTTAAACACTTGGCTAGTAAGCCTACCTTACAATTGTTCAATAAACAAAAATCAGTCCCTTTTCAAATTTCTGCATTTTAAAAACAATAAAATATATAATACATACCATGTTTAACATACCTATTACATATTTCAGAGCAAGTAAAATTAAACAAATAATTTAAAACCTTACTGGGCTTAAAACTAACAAGAAGAAACTTCTTAAACCGCAAGTTAAACAGTATGACGTAATATTAATTTTCCATTGGCTAGTCGCAAGTATTAAAGACAACATCAATAAGCTGATGACAATGTTCCCTACGTGTTTAAGTTCCAGCTTCTGTCGTTTGAGTTGGGGTTTGACAAGTTATATTGAGGTATTGATTGCATTCTTCATTTTTTCGTAGTATATTTTGTAGGCGAGTGAACCTCCTGAGCGAAAAACTACCCGCAACCACGATTTTTTAAACTCTTGCTTAATTATTCATTTTTTGGTTGCTGATTAATGCTCATTGTTGTTGTCAACAAAACACTAGGCTAAAGAAATTCTTATGAAGAACTTTAAATAAAAGTGGTTGCAGACGATGACGCGATTGATTACTTAAACACTTTATAATATGAATTGGATAGACTAATAATAATATGTCAAATAAAAATAAACCATATCCACAAATTAGAGTAAAATTAAACAAAAAAAAATACATAGACTTATCTATAATATTATGAAATTCTAAAAATACCATGTCTGTACATTGAAGCTATTAAAAAAAACTGAAATAGACTATAAGAACGACGGAAACACGATGCATTTTTTTTTAGATTTCTTGTCTGTTTCTCTTTTTGTTCTGGATTCACGTAAAAACTACTGGGCCTAGTTCAATGCGGTTTTCGCTGATCGATAGCAAATTCTTGGAATTAAAATTGCTTTTAATCTCGGGAATCCCACGAGAATTTTCCTGGGAATATTTTAAAGTGACCAGAGACAAAAAAAAACTGATTCCCATGCGATGTTTTCATTAATCGATAGTAAATTTTGTGAAATAAACTTGTGATCTTTTTTATCCCGGAAATCTCTCAGACCTTTTCTCGGGAGCGGTTTGAAATTGATTAATAATATCAGCCCATAAACGTCCCAGTGCTGGGCTCGGGCCTCCCATTATAGGGGGAATAAATTAAATTGATTAGCAAGCATAGAATTACCTAATTTCGATAAGAGTTATGCTAAAATAATAGTAGGTATACTTTCCCTTTCAAATGGTGTAGTACTTTGTGTCCCGGGAATTCTGTGCGATAATTTCCGGGAATAGTATAAATTAGTTAAGTTGCATAAAAATATCCTGATTTTGAACGATTTCACTGTAAAAATAGGTAAACCTTTTTTTTCAAAGCTTCGGTACTTTATGTCTCGGAAATCCCGCAGGATATTTCCCGGAAGTGGGTTAAAGTGGTTGGGGTGTATAAAAATTCGCTGACCCTAATAGGATTTTAACTAGAACGATAGCTTACGTTCTTTTTTTAATGCTGAGGTACATTATATCGTAGGAAACCCGGATTTTTTTTTGCGAATCGATCACTCTGCTAAGAACAGTATGGAAATTGGTCATGTTACTCTTATTACGGCTCAGCTTGGTACTACATGATAATTTGCATATCTAAACAATCCGGAACTTTATATACTTTCCGGAATTTCCTCATTTCGAAACCAGGTAATTTTAAGACTTGCTTGATGTGGCACCTTCTATATTTATTAGACTTCTTTAGTAGAACAGTTTTAGATATGAATTTTTACGGAAAACTCCAGGATTTATTTATGTTCATAGTAAAAAATCTAAATATTGGCAAAATAACAGTCATATTTGTTACCAGTCGAACGTGTACGGATTCGCGGGCACACGCTAGTATATATATTGTTGGATGGATGAGATACACTATCGCGTCTGTTCCCCAGGTAGTGTATTGAATATTCACTCCCTCACTCGATTCATAGGCGTCTTTAGATTTATTATTTCCGCGGATTAAACTTCCCAAGGTTCCATTCAATGCATAATCTTTCTAGTGAATGGATTTATTTTCCTTAAATACGTTTATTTCACTTTTATGCTTCCTAAATAATTGAAGTTTATGTACTTTTAATACATAATTACCTATGTATTCAAGTTCTTTTCATGAAAGTAAGCTTTTCTCACTTATGAAAGTATAAACATTACACTTTTGTACAAAGTTATGAATCTATAGTGTATAGATATTACGATAATATGATTGCCATAAGCTTCCTATTGCTGGGCTCGAGCCTACCCATTTTAAGAGACGGTTTCCGTGCATTCGTACTCCGGATATGCAAGTTTCCAGCGTTTAGCATCAATCGACGTCAAACACCGTTTTCGTCGTTGGATTCACGGATAAAATATATATATATATTATAGTCAAAGGTTGATAAGCAGTCTCTTCCCAGAACGGGTGGTTTATCTTAGGCTTGATTCAACAAGGTTTTCGACAAAACCCGAAAGAAATTCTAATTTCGGTCTTTGACTAAAGCACTTTTAGTCAAACCTAGAAGAAGCACCTATCTTTTTAGTTAAACTTCGAACGTAAAATAAATTGTTTCGTGCTTTGCCTAGTCGATTCTAGAAGCGACTAAGGCAGACTCGGTCAAATGTTGATTCGTATTGCACTTGTTAGTTATTTAATGACTATATAAATTAGTCTCCCGGTTAGACCAAAATTCTTTAGTCAAAGGCAGTAAAACGTCATTTATTTGGACTTTGACTAAGACTTTATGTCAAACCTGAGGTTTGACTAATCAAACCTAGGAGCGCCAGAGCTTCGATGTTTGACTATAATATATATAGAAAAGTCGGATTCACGTTATACCGGTGGTTAATCTGGAAACGTCTAAATATGAGTCAGTTTTTTCTGTGCACTCTGTACGATTGGATGGAGTAGTTTGATAGATTAATTGACGTCAAAAACGCGAAGACTTTACGCTGGAATGCTCTAGAATGACAGTGAAAGAGGTACGGACGCTGCGCACAGCATATTTGTGCCGCTTCAGATATTTGAGAGTGACCACTCTGATGCATTTCCTTATCTTCTGCTCCACCTACGTTCCTGTTAGTGTTAGTGATTGTGTCCAAATGCGTCTTACTTATATCGTTAAAAGCATTAACGTTTAGCTGCACTAGCAAAAAGCGGTGCTTTAGGAAGCTCGCGCAGTTTTCTGCCTAGTAACAATTGGTTTTATAATTTTCGACAGATGGCGATAAGAATACAATAAAATTCTAATTAATAAAAATTGTTATATCTTCTATTTTTTTAAATATGTATAAAATAATATTTTTATGATAGATAACAGATTTAGAAATAAATTACTATGCTAAAGGCTCTAAAAGTCTGATAGTTTCTCAGTGAAGTGTGCCACAAAAATGCATAGGTTTTTTTTTTATTAGCCAGGGGGAAATACATTTCGTACATTACCTGGTCCTTTACTGGGGATTAGACCAAAGCAACGAGAGTTGTTTGTTTGTATGACACAGATAAGAGAGTCGATTGCCGGCTTATGTGGATACTCAGCAAGGTACCTCACGGTAACCCATAGGCCACTACTCCACTAAAATCCCCTTTCTCCCAGGTGCCTCGCGCTCATGGTAGGAAAAGCGTGAAACTTAGAACGTAGTTACGCCCACGCTATTCTTGCGCATCAGTGCTTGAATGTACTCCGGGAGAGGCAAACTCACTTCGTCAACAGAGGTTGGTCCCCCGCACCCCAGGTGCTGGAGGTCCCATGTAGCGGAATCACGGGAGGAGATTTTGCGTATATCTGCGCTTCCGGGACCCCATAAAAGTTAAAAATATTCAGAGTGATATGATAAAGAAGAAAAGCAAATATTTGAAGCTCTTTAAACATCATTGTTATTACGAGCGTCTTGATGCTTTAGCAATAATATTGTAGCGAAACTTTTTGCTTGTTTGTTTTTATAAAAGCTCCTAATTTATACAGTCAGTTGAGTTTATTTTCTGTAAATTCACGAAAAGTTTAAACTCGATAGGAAAGCTGGAATCAAACAGATTTAATTGCGTTTATTTAAGGTTATCTCAAGTGTTTATTTCATCATTAAGAAAATTGTAACTTTAAAAATTATACGGCTAGTAAAAGCTATAAAGTTTTAGAATAAAATTAATAGGTATTTTTTCAATTTGTCGCGTATATATTTTGTTAAAATAAATTCTTCTTACTTACTAATTTATGAAAGTAATTGGTTCTTAATGATTGCGTCATTTCGGCATAGTGTTGCAAATATTATATTGATGGGGACCATCTTGGCGCTGGGACGTGAAAACTAGATTACGCCCCCTTTGCCAATAACAAAAAATAATTTAATATTTAAGTTATAAAGTAAGTTCCAGTTTGCTAAGCATTTTGGAAACAATTAAGCCTTATGTTTTCATTATGTCCATCCATCGTCCATGTTTGTCACAGTCATGTTTTTATTATTTAAGTACAGCAGACACGATGATCTGTCTGTCTGTCTGAAAACTGGTTACCGACAACTATGGCCATTTGGTAATATATATTTTTTTATTAATTCTGACCAGGCCAGGCATCATCACTAACGTAGTCAGGGACATTACTGAGCAGCTTGGTAACATAGCATGTTGCAAATTTCCTCAGGCGACGTTAACCACTTTCCAGATGGGAGATCTGCCTGTCTGCTGTACTCCACCACTAAGCAAACAGTCATAATACAAATTTTGTAGCAAGAAAGAAACCGACTTTAAGAGTAACTATAAAGCAAAAAATAAATATTTTTTTACAACACCTTAAAGTTGCAAATTTGTTGTTGTTATTGTAGAAATATTTATTTTTTGCTTTTTAGTCACTCCTGAAGTCAGTTTCTTACTTGCTAGAATTCTTTATTTTTCACTTATAACTGACGTATCTATGATGATGAATTTCTTATGAAACTGTCTTGAAGCTGTATTGAATCCAACGCAAAAAGTCGGTTCAGAAAGACTATGAACATATAAAAAAATATTTAAACGACGCATTGAGAATATCTTTTTTTGAAATCTGTTAAAAATACCAATATCACGTAGATTGTAACACCGTATACTAACCATAGCATATCCAAACCCACATCACGGCGCCGCTTTTAATATATTTGTCACTCTACGTCCATTAGGCCCTTAGAGAATAAGGCGTGAAGAAATGACCGACGTGGTAATATGATATTATGACATATGAGAATGATTTTTGTGCATAGCAATGTTATTAACCACCCACTCTAATATGTTCTATATATATTACGTGCTATGATTTACTATTTTTAAATTTAGTAGCCGCGACTTACGACATCATACTAACCACGATCGAAACGCAGATTTGTAAAGAAGTCAGGTGAAAAGCACCTAATCTTACTGAAATTAATTTGGGAACATTAGTGTAGGTTTAAAGCTTCAAGACATTTAGTTAATGTAAGTTTTTGCACGTCATGTAAATGACAAAACATACTGGAAACTTTATATTATGTAATACCTATTCATGTACCTATGTTTTATCAAATAAAGATTGATTGATTGATTGATATATTTATAGGTTATGAAGTAAAATGTCAGTTCTTGCCTCATGTCAGTGACGAGACACACGGAATGGTGTAATACTCGGTAATAACTCTATTGAATTGTATTCGAATAGACGATTCGATACAAGTCGTTAGACGGATATACACACAAGGATGTGCCAATAGATTTAAGTAATTATATGATTATGTATTTATTTTAATTAAAGAAACGAAGTATTTTGTTGTTGGTTTTAT
Source organism: Dendrolimus houi (assembly GCA_039645545.1). Lineage (NCBI taxonomy): Eukaryota > Metazoa > Arthropoda > Insecta > Lepidoptera > Lasiocampidae > Dendrolimus > Dendrolimus houi. Next base: position 5,910,905 of record CM077125.1, read on the forward strand.
TTAAATTTATTTATTTGATTTACTAATTAAATATTACACAAGTAGAAATAGTTTAAAAAAATGGGTCGTTTGGTCTTACGTCAAAGAAAAATTTGCACTGATAATCAGCGTTGTGTCGGATATAATTCCAGCACAGCTATATGCTGAGTGCAAACCTCGTTTGCTGAAAATGCGTCATACAAATTCTAAAATATGCTCTTAGTATAATGACGTGTAATGAATGTAATTACGTCGCCATTTCTTTAAATAAAGTCTTTCTTTCTTTCTATAATAAACGTATATATGTATGAAGAGATTAATAAAAGTAGACGAAGCAAAAGACATAGGCCAAGATTGTAGTAAGTGGAGACCGTCCCTATGGGAAACAGGCGTGATAATGTGTATATTAATTTAGCTGGAATATGAAATGTACATGATATATGCCACTACAAAATACAGTACTAGTAATACAGTAGTAAATCGCAAAAAATAAAGACTAGGGATGGCTGCTATACATGTAAATTAGGGTTACTTTTTTCAAATTCTATTCTATTCTATTTTTGTTCTAAATGGCGCCAACACATAGGCATTGTTTTTGCCAATGACATATAGAGAGTAAAGTGATAGGTGTAAGAGAATTAAAAAAAAAATGTATGTATGAATGGACTGAATTACTTGAATGTAAAAAGGCTTTAATCGGTATTCGATTGTAAAGACCTGTCATCCTGTGGACTTTTTTCAAATTACATAGGTAGTTGTCACATCTTTCATTAGTACGGGTTCCGTTACTAGGGAATTCTCTAGTGTACACGGACTGCCAAGTTATTCAGTTTATTCATCAAAACAATAAAAACAGTTTTAAAATAATTTAATTTATATAGCTATTGCCCATTGCTATAACTTCTAAGGTCTACTATTTATAATACTATTTATTTGAAAGTTTTAATTCTTCGAATGTTAAACTTCAGGAAAAAGAGGGGAAGCCATTTTTTCTAATTTTCAAACAAACACACACTGGAGAGATGCCATAAAGGTTCTCTTGATATATTTAGGTATAGGAAACTCGCTACCCGTTGTATGGTAATCATCGAGTCATTGGATTTGACGGCTTCTGTCATTGAATCGGCCGTCTTTGCCGGCTGAGTTCACTGGAATGCAGAGGCACCGGATTCGTTACATTTCGAGTACTTTACTATGCTCTTATGTTTGGGTTCGTGCCCAGAGTTATCCATTGTAAATTAAATGTGTGTGTGTGTTTGTCTGCCGATTATTATTACTGACGCAGTGATTTCTTTACGCAGAAAGTCAACATGCTGAGCAAGAGTTTCGCGATCACCATCGCCGTGGTTCTGGCAGTCGTATGCTTGGCTGAGGCCAGGGAGGAGGGGCCTCACGACATGGCCGATGCGCTTCGTATGCTGCAGGAACTGGATCGCTTCTATACCCAAGCTGCTAGACCAAGGTAAGCTGGTTAATATTTTTCTATACCAACAACATTATTAGTATTGTAAATAAACCCCTGTAAAAGGAAATGTACGTTAGTCGCCTTTGAAATTAGGTACCTATTGAGAAACAAAAGGATAGAGTATAAATGAATACCGTTTATATTGTTATTTGGCGCTGCATCTTTATAATTCATCATCATCCGAGTGATAAATCCTGGTTGCGTTCGGAGCGTTCACTTCAACACCCAGGGTCCGCTTTCTTACTTTTCATCACCATTTCGCGCGATCTTCGGCATCCCTTATATTGAGACCATTATTTACAACCGCAAAACATCTAATTATATCATGAAATTAGAGATGACACTTCTTAGTATTACTTGATTTCACTGTAAATTTAATTGTTCCGATATTCTTGTATATGTCAGATTTCCAAAATAAGCAAAGTGCGAATAGTGGCTAAATAATTCTGACCCCTCAAAGGGGGAGATAAAAAATTGATTAACTCCCTGAAGCATCCTTTAGATCGAAATAATGCTGTCAACAGCCGGAACGTACCCTTTCACAACGCTTTGAAATCTTTGACGCAAATATGGGTTCTAATAACCAAGGGATTATGGAATTGTCGATGACGTTTCTTTGATACGATGAAACGTATCAAAGAAACGTTTTTTGGTTCAAGTATAGGTCACTATTGGCCTTCTGTAACTTCGCCTGCGTTTGTTCTAAAAATTCACAACACGGAGTATGTCACTGATGTCTGCTTTCACGCTTCTGGCCCTTAGATCGTACACACGGCGATGCTGTGTGTACGCTCTCTTGTTTATTGCGAAGCTTGCAAACAGGCAGACGGCCTAGCTCATGAAAAGTGGTTATCGTCGCCTAAAGACGTCTTCAACACCAATGGAGAAGCCAACGCGATGCCAGTCTGTAGCATGGGATAAAGAGGCTGGGATAGGGGATGAGATAGTTTGGATCCCATGGACTTCCCCCCTGTTGTTGAAAAGGGTGTCCTTTCCCCTTTCCTGAGTGAAATTAATCCCATTCCCCCAATGGAATATAATCATGCTAATACATTTATTATAATAACTTATGTATTTTGAAATATATTATTGTATATGTGTACATATATGACTATGTATATATGTATCTATTGCCTTTTTCCTGCACCACCTCGCACATCGCCTGATTCAAATTTCTTTGAGATAGGTTGCCTGGAAGAGGTCGCTTTGAGCGATAAGGTCGCCTATTGTATTGCCTAGAAAAATTGTAAATATGGTCTGTTTTTGTAATTGTATATTTTGGTGTGTAATAAAGTGTTATCTCGCTCTCTCTTTCTTTCTTGACAACTTTAATATCTCTCCGTCTAACAATTGTCAATCCATTTCACAATCTTTGGATATCTGGCCAGCGTGTGAAAGAAAACAGTTTTTATTCGTCTGATACATGTTCCTTGACTACCGATGCATGATGACGAGTCGTTCAAGTCCATTGATCATCCAAATATGTCAAAGTTTTATTAAACAATCATATAAGATAATCCCTTAGTCTGTTATAATGTTATGTACACTGAATTTCTTATTGGCCTTCCAAGACCAAATTTTAAACTATACGAAATAGCGATAAATACTCAAAAGAATCTCAGGGACGATTTTTATGAAAACTAAAGTATCATTAGATTTTTGAAAAATATTTACCCTAGTCAGGAATCGAATCCGCTGATTTAAAAAAAAACACAAGCAGTATTTTTACACCACACATTACATATATACAAGTTATGGATAAATATTTTTATTTCCAACAAGGTTAAAAATGCATGATCCTAAAGCAAAAACAAACACTTTCTTTACCTCGTCCACCCACTCTAAAGAGAAGATAAAACGATTATGAAAACTTAAGGATCCTGCATTGCACGTTTAAGCCTTGTATAAGAGTTATGAAATAAGTCTGTAATAAAAGTTTTCCCATTTCACTTATGTTACAGCAATTTAAAGGATTTAGGAAAAAATGTTCTTTACGAGTCATGTTTTCATTGTAGTACTTTTTCGTGACGATTGTAAAGTTGATTTACTGAGGATATAATTAAAATAAACTTCCTAAATGTATTATTTAAATATTCTTTTTCTTAGCCCGTATACAGTCATTGGAAATTAAATGAATTATTCATTCTTGGTGTTGTTATTAAAAATATATCGTTCAGTGGATACATTTTAATGCTGTGCAAGCAAGTTCTTAACTGTTCCTATTTGTTTATTTATGTATTTAAGTAATTTAATATTAATAAAAATCGTAGATCCCGATTCCAGCGTCAAGAATTTTGTTTAGATTGATGGGTTATATTATTGAAGTTTTAGCAGGGATCCCTAATTTTTGTATAGCCTATATTAATAGGGATAATGTAGCATTCGAATGGTAAAAGAAATTTTGAAATCAGCCAAGTAGTTTATGAGTTAATTCGTTACAAATATACAAAAATATAAATCTTTCCTCTTTATAATATTAGTATAGATTATACAAGTATATATTATAAAATATACATGCATGTACTAGCTATATACTTTTCACCCTAATCTTCTCTAATGTATACTTTATTTCTACACATAATAACAAAAATCACTTTAACGTTGTTCTTATAGGGCCGGTTCCTATTTCCTACCGATCGTCCGTTTACCTTATTATTGGTTAAAATTTGACATAGACTCCAGACAAGTAATGCCTAAATTCAACCGATGGTAGGGCAACTGAATGAATAGTAAGATATTGGCAACGGCCAATAATTATAATTGGGTATTTGACAGTTAGATCAACTGAGACATTTTGTATCGTCATACAAAACCATACAGGAACGGAAAAAGGATACTAATTCCTGCGGCCGGGCGGCCTGTCAGAAGAGGCGACAAAAACAACCCACAGCCAGGTGGTAGGGCATTTGTTCACCTGGATGGCTACCACCCCTGGTCAAGAGTATTCCATCATAACAACTTTGAGTTGAAAAAATAAAAATGTCCATAGGCGACGATAACCACTTTCTATCACAGTTGGGCCGGCAGACTGTCTGCTGTGCTTCAGCAATAAAAAAAAAATGCCACCTCCTTGCTTTTGTACGAGAGTACTGCGTTATGACGTCACTGTTTTAGCGAGAGAATAACTTATTGGTTATTATTGTTTAAACTGTTTTAGCGAGAGAATAACTTATTGGTTATTATTGTTTAAACAGCAATCAAATTTATTTATATGATGAACTTTTAAAAGCGGGATAGTAGCAAGGTAGTGAACCCGGAGCCTCTAGCATTGCAGTGAGGTAGGCCGGCAACGGCTTAGCCCGCTCAACCACAGAGGCCGTCATGTATGTGTTTGTGTGCTTGTGAATGTGAATTAACACTTGATTATACTCAGAAAAATTAGTACATTTATATATTTGTTTCTTATATTAGTCGCTATGCTAGTTACTTTTGCACATAATATATATATATATATATATATATATATATATATATATATATATATATATATATATATATATATATATATATATAATAGGTAACTAATTTAATAGGTTACTTAGTAGTTTTCTGTATTAAATATAATCATGCGATTGTAGCCATTTGGATAGTTTGACTTTTACCCGCTTGTTTGTATGAACACTAGTTCCACGCTGCGGATTAAACCCTAGAAAATAGTTTATTTTACTTACATAAAAACGAATTCAGTGTTTTATATATATGTATATAAACCCTTACTGAAAAACCATTTAACTGATGGTGAAAACCACTTAAAAATCCATTGCGTGGTTTAGGAGGGGTTAGCGGATATACAGACAGACATACGCAAAGGCAGAAAAACGTCATTTATTTGGACTTTGACTAAGACTAAACTAGTCAAATCTAGGCGACTTTTAATATTCATTTAATTTCCAGTATGTATTTATATAAATAAAGGGGATTGTTTTAATTCTATAGAACGGTGGTGAAAAGGTAAAAATTTCAACCATATATTTATGACATTTGTCACTGAATTCATTTGTGGTCGACGCAGAACTTTATATGTTTGCAAAAAGGTATATAAGGGGATTTTTAAAAACTGTTCCTGTAGGAAAGAAAGAAAGAAAAAAGTCTCTTTGATTTAAAGCCTTTCTCGGCCTATTTCAGTACAACGCAGAGGCTCCGAATATACAGCTATATATATTATTTGTTGGCAACACTAACATAGGATATTTTTTTAGAACTTGCAAAACTATCGTGACTTTTTGTCTCTCTTCCATTTTGGTCTTTAGCCGAGTGCACATGTATACTTATTTAAAGTGATTAATTATAGGATTCTACCACTAACAGCGTTTAATTTATATATGACTACGAGTATCGCCTCATTATAAAGGTGATTCATTGCATTATATATTTCGACCGTCAACAGCGTTTGATAGCTATAAGTGGGTCAAGCATCGCACATGTTGGTCCTTCGAGCCGAATATGAACTAGCAACCCATGGATGCTTAAACCAAAAGTCAACATAACTGACGTATTTTTATTTTACGGGCTCCGGGATCCTTTCCTGGCAGGATAAATCTCTACAAACAAACATTCTGTTATTTACTGTGGTTGGGTGTCTGAGATCGGCCCTAGAGTGTTCTATTCTATGTCATCCATAACAGAAGCGTAATTTGCTTAGTTTGAGGAGATACAACGCGCGTGTTGGTCGGTGTTTATTAGAAATTAATAGGTAGAAACTGAATTAAAAGAGAGAAAAATGTCAAAGTGACCGCAAAAATATCTTTGATATTGATGATTTTTCCGGGGTGTTGTGCAAAGGCGGCCATTTCCTGGCTGGTTAGGGCGCTTCATGCCGCTATGCAATGGAACAAGATAAGGCCTGTTGTCAACTGGAAAATTACTACGTGGCCCCCGCTACACGGCAACTTTAATGTCTGTTTTATACTGGTCCGTACCTTACAATTGTGTATTGTCTAACGACTATATAGCTTTGGCAAAAGTTCCATATTTAAACTCGATTCTTACAGTTTAGTCATATATTAGTCAATATATATATATTAGGGTGGGCCAAAAAAATCGACTTTTTTTCATAGTGGTACTGTAAAATGAGTTGCTAGACACTTTTAGAGAATTCTCACCAAAAATGAGCTCTTAATTTCAATAGGAAGGTCCTCCTTATTACAGTTTTCAATTTTTTCCTTAGGGCAATAGAAATATACTTTTTTATAGAAAATCGAACGTTCTACAAAAAAGGTCTCTTACATTTTTATCGTAAATGTCACCATTTAACAAATATTGAAGATTAAAATTTGATTATTTTCAGACAAATTTCTTTCTTGCTTATGACTTTTGTAACTCGTGAATAAATACAGTTTATAAAATGGGCTATGTATATTTTTGTAGGAAATGGAACGCTCTACAAAAATTGTTTCTATTGCTTAGTCGATTAAATTGAGTGTATCAAAGATATTCATTATCAAACTTTGATGTATACTCATTTTTACAGTTTTTGATAATTATTCAGAAAATTCTTTTTTATTTTATATGTTTAAAAAAAAATCATATCACGTAATTATATATCTTTGAAGGAAATTATTAATCGATAAACTGCGTTTTAACTATATTTTAATCTTCTTAATCGCATTACTAAAGTGTGCTTTAGAGTATTGTTCAAAATGTGGTTTAGTGTTGATCATTGCTTAGTTTGTAGAATTGTAGTCTGGTTAAGAGTAATTTAGAATGCTGTAATATTTCTTATTTTTCTGTTAATTCGATAGAATAGTCACTTCAGTGAACGTATAATTTTTTATACGGTTGTATTTTCATTCAGTATTCCTTTTTATACCATTCATTCTCCATCACTGCTATATAGTAATGGTTTTACTGATTTTGATTGATTAAATTGATAATTTAATTTAAAATAATAAATAAAACTCAAAACGACTAAAGACTGATTACTTTTAGTGACTTTTTACATTCTTTTTTTCTTTAGTGTTAGATTGAAATTCATTTAGCAAACCGATTAATTTCGGAGCTTAAAATAATAAAATATTAGATATTATAATTTATTTACTTTATTGCACCCACTTTCGCACAAATGGGCAACCTCGACTGTGTGGATGCCACCTATTTGAACATTTGATAATCGCACTACTGGCTTTCCTGCTTACTGCCATGAAACTGTGGGTATAATGTTATGAAAAGTTAAATCCGTGCATGATCGGTAAAGGAATACAGTTTCCTGCAGATGAACGGCCCGATAACGCCTGTGTAAGAGGCGACAAAACAAACTACAGCCAGGTGGTACGGTATTTGTCCGTCTGAATGGCTACCACTCCTGGGCTAAAGTATGCCACCATAACAACCTTGAGTTGTGTTCTGGCATTAGTGGCCGGGTTCCATTCTCCTTTAAGAGAGCGGCAGCACATTAGTAGTACCTTTGGTATTACAAATGTTCATTGGCGTTAGTAACCGCTTTCCGTAAGGTAGGCCGTCTGTCTGTCCGCTGAACTCATGAATGAATGAATGAATGAATAAATGAAACACTTTATTGTTCACCAAAAATTAAAACTAAATTCTTAAAACTAGGTACAGTAAATGTTGAACAAAGGGCGGCCTTATCGCTTAAAGCGATCTCTTCCAGGCAACCCCCTAAATTAAGGAAAATATTAAGTCAACAGTGGCGGTGAAGACAATAAATAATACGAAACATTCTAAGAATAAATGAAAAATAATGAATAATATACTTTATATACTATAGAAAAACACAATATATATAATACTGTATATAAAATCAGCAGCATAAATAAATAAAATAAAAACAAACTGTACAAATCATTTTGGTCACGTTGTCAGTTCTTTAGTTCCATTTATACGAAAGATCCAATTCAGTTTCTTTAAAGTATAGCTTCAGGCAAGTACCATTTGCATAGAAAATAGGATTTAGTCTCGCAAGCAACAGACGACATATTCCAACTGTTCTGCAAACTTTCTATTATTCCATTAAGTCGGACAATTGACTACCTCTGAACATAGCGTACGAGTGAGAAGCAAAAAGTTTTCCTGTAACTGTTAAACATGATCTTTATTTAACCCTTGTTAAAAGAAAGAAGTGTTATCAGAACGGAAAGGCTTTGTTCGATTGAGAATTACATTACGTTCTTATCAGAAAAAGGTTATTCGGAGCGTCGAGTTAGATATTTTAATAACGAAGTGAAGAAGTGATGGAGTTAACTTCTTCAAGTACCAAAACTTATTACGGTTTAGGTAATTAACATAATTATAAGAAATAATAAAACTAGGTTTTAACGGTAATTTACTTGATTTTTATTATTCCGATGTTTCGGTCACTTTTCAGTAATCGTGATCATGGCTATTGAAAAGTGACCGCGCTTAAAACTGTTAAAACGTAGTTTTATTATGTATATACTAGTCGCGAGAACTTAAGAAAATGTTATATATATTCCTAAAGTAAGTAAGTTACGCTTGTGTTAAGGGTAATTAATATACATCCTATCCTCGATTTACGTTGCTTCGACTAAGTTGTCTCGAGATACGTCATGTAATTTTGTGATATTTTTACTTTAGAAGAAGTAGCTTTTAAGAGAAGCCTCTTAAACGTAAACAGTTTTGATTGTTAGTCCGACAAACAAGATATGAAAGTAATTTGATAAATAATTATTCTAAGAAGAAGTGAACATGTTTTATGTAACAAACATAGTTTTATTTATGCATAAACAGTCTTATTCAGAAACTAAACCCTAGGTTTTATATGAGGATAATGTAAAAATGTGTTTCCAATTACATCTTATGCCGTAAATACGAGTCTCATCAGTGCAACCGAAAACTTCAGTGTCGATCATAGACAAGACAAACTTGAGTAAATAACGGAAAGTTCGTTTAAAAAAGTTGCCTTGTTACGAATTGAACCTGGATCATCGCGTTCCAATGAACTAGATGGGTCAATGCTTAAACAATTACACCACAGTTGGTGTAAATTTCTGTTACTGCGATGTTAATTGTGTCATGTTCTGACCCGTCCAAAGTGTGGTCGCACATTCTTAGCTAACATAGTTTTCATTATCTAGGTACTCTGGTCTGGGTGACTGAGATCAGTCCCAAAGTTGTCTGTTGCTTATTATCCACACACAAAAGAGAAACTTGCTTAGTTCGGGGATATACAATGAATGTTTGCCTGCTGATTTGCTTATTTATGATTTATTATCGATTATACTAGAACTAATCTATCACTCGTAAGGCTTAAACTAATCTATCACCTGTCAATAGTAGTTTTGTTGCCCTTAATATTGTTACGAGTTGCAGGACTCGAATTGAAATGCCGTTGGAATTATTATAGAGTTTATTAGAACCATAGAAACACGTATAACAAAGGTACAAATATAACCGAACGCAATAAGTCCAAACGTAATGCAGGAGATCGTAATTCAAATACACGCGCAAAGTCCGTCACTAAATAGATTACCGAATGTACACAAGTCTTGCTTCGCTTGTGGTTATCGCTCGACTGCCGATCTCTCCATTGGGGCAATGCTTCATACTGCACAGATGCAATATGTCTGCCTGACTGCAAGGACCGAATTTCTTAGAATCACACCTGGCTAATGACTACCATAAAAGGTTAAAATACACAATGGGCTGTTTTTCTAATTACAAATTTTAAACACAAAGTAAATAAAAGAAGTCCAAAGGCCGAAAACGTAATAACGTACGTCTTTTGTCGGCGTTCAGGTCGTTACAATATTAAAATGATATTAAATTTAATATCATCAATTCCTGAAATTATGAATTTATTAAAATTTTCAATTTTATATTACATTAAAAAGCAGCCAGTAGAAAAAGATAACAATTATATATCTTAATATATTTTGACAAATATTAATGTTTGTTTTAGCGTTTAAATTAATGTCTGTAGAGGTAAAAAGAGAAACAAATTTGGTAAAACCTATCTTACACTACTACATTTTATGAGTTTTGCTTCTATAATGTTCTTGGGGAAAATTATCTTTGTAAAGACCAGCAGTAATCTTTTCACCATCACTTTTAGGTCCTGGTGGAGTTATTCTCCCTGTACCATTTTAAAATTTCCGACATTATCGCGAAATGTAACAGATAACGGTAGAGAAAATATAATTTTATGCTCATATTCACTCAAATATCTTAAAAACCAGAGCCAATTCAGTACTTCCATGAATATATTCGCAAACTGGTTACTTAAAATTATAGAACGCATATTATAGAAGGCATAATACAAAGCAGTCACTACAGCCAACATCGGCTTAGACAAGCCTTGCTGACGAAATGATTTGTCATAAAACTCAAGCTTTGTATTAATTTTTAGTTACTTACTTGAAAATTTAAAATGAAATAATATACAAAACCTAAACTTTAGATTTGCGATAATTCTACTTAAAATAAAGTCAAAAATTCTAAACCTTTGAAATATTTTAGGAGGGTCATTGAAAACTTTGATATTTGGCGGTTTGGTGTTGATGTCAAAGAGCTACGAGTTAATTAGAATAAAAGCTCGAATTTGATTCGAGAGATTTTCAAACAGGCTTGTTTTATATGAAGCCTCATTATAAGCCGTGTGCTATTTTTTTATCAACATAATTAAGGGTCGTTTTTGGAAATTTATTATTTTCTTTCTGTCTTATCGCGTACAAAGCTAATTGCGCTTGTTTCATATTTGATACTTCACTTTTTACGTAACTTTAGCTGGGTGGACAAACTTTAGAACAGAACCGAATAAAATAGATGCCTACACTTGGACAAGCATAGTGGGTATATTGATCGTTCCTCCTGTAAAAAATGGGAGATCCGAGCCCAGCAATAAGATATTTGTGGGCTATTATTACTTATTGTTTTTATGCATATGTTTGTATAAATAATAACCCATAGACATACACATTATATATATTCTCAAGCTTGTTTTATGTATATACAGTGAAAAACTCTGGGACCGATCCCAGACACTCAAACTAAGTAAATAACGGAAAGTTCGCTTACAAAATTTACCATGCCAGGAATCCAACACGAGACCTCCACGTCGCAGTAGCAAAGGTTTAGATAACGACAGAGACCATCATAAGTTGATAATATTAATGTTACTTTTATTAGCTGAGTTGAGAATGTTAAAATTGATCTGTGGTACAAGAATGCATAAGGTGAGAAACGAGTACATAAGGGGATCTTTGAAAGTTGCACCCATTACTAAAAATTGAGAAGAAGAAGATTAAGGTTGTATGGGAATGTAGTGAGGAGGGAGGGAAAGTCACGTAACAAAAAGACTGTTAAACTGGAAGATTGATGGGTAAAGGTAGACCAAAAAGAGATGGATGGATTGTGTGAAGGATGATATCATAATATGTGGTGTGAATGAGGATGTATATCAGAATAGAGGAGTGTGGAAGGAGAAGACAAATAATTCCTACCCCAAATAATTGGGAGAAGGTGAAAGAAAAGAGAATGTTTTTTTATTACCAAGGCAGATATCATACACGATGAGGAGTCATCACTGCCGCCTATATATATTTGCAACACTAGGAGACTAATTTTTTTTTTCGAAGTTTTGAGTAATTTCGCCTGAAAAACATTTAATAATAAAACTTCAAAAAACGAGAGGTGCTATTTTAGCCTTCTTCCACAAATATGATAGTTTAGATATTATGTAAGTAGTCTGTTTTAATATAAGGTACAAGAAATCACGTTATGAGCTTTACAAGTACACAGTTCATACATACTAAATTCCTAAGCCTTTTTTATGTACACCTACGTTATACTTTACGCATCTACATACGTGTATATGATATGTTTTACATAGGTATATCATTGTTGAAATGATGTAAAGAAGTGATTTCTTTTTTTACGACATATCTTATAAGTATATCAAATTTAAATATTTACATGTAAAAGATGTAGATCGCTGCCGGTGGGGAGCGTTCCCAAAATGCTGGCCGCATTCCCACGTTGTATGGCAAAGCTTATCCGCTGCCCTAAATATAGACCAGCCCTTTGGTCACGCGAAACTTCTTTCAATCGCCTTGAAAGGTTAAAATAGTTAGAATTTTTTGTTATATGTAAATTGTATTATATGAAATTTACGTTAGAAAGCCTGATTTAAATATATCCTACAATTCGTTAACCTAACTTCAAATCGGGTAATAGCCAAGTTTTAGTGCTTTTATATGTATCGAACGTGACAATTTCAGAGCTCGAAATATAAGGCCTAAGTCAAGAGATATCAGCGTTTCAATATTCTACCATGAACTACGACGATCGAAACTGTCCCTAGTATATACACACATCAAAAGTATCTAGGGATCAAGTACATTTTTAACTATAAAAAATTACCCAATTAATATTTATCAAATCTAGCAGACTGGATTCTTGCTTTAATTTATATGTTTAAGTTAACAACTTATCCCTATATTTTGTAAAAATGAAGAAAAATTGCAATTTTTGAAAATTGTGGGAAATTAACCTAAGTTAATGTCGTCAATTAAATGGCAAAAAAGGCAAAAGTAAGAATGTTTTTATTGTAAACATAAAAAAGTAATAATCTATGTTTCCACCATTTACACGTTTCACACGTTCATAGCAATTTGGCATGCTTAAAATCGGTTCATCAAAAAAAGTATGAATCCGCCTTCTGGTATCAAAAAGTTGCCTACAAAACTATTTATAGAAAGTATTTTAAAAATAAACTCGTTACTACGACATCGGCAACCGAAGCCGTATTGTTACAATAAAAAAATCTAGTTAATCACATTGATTATTCTAAATACAGCCTAAGATATAAAAATAAACCACAAATATGGTACTGTAACGGCAAACGGCTTCAGACCTGACCGGGATCTTTATCTTCAATGAGAGACTGGTTTAGGATATAACTTTATATTCGCAATCGAGACACTTTTACATGACAGTGTTCTGCTCGCGGGCCGATACAATGATGTTTTCTGTGATTTTGGGAGGCGTTCCTCGATTTTAAATTCAAAAATATTATATTTATTATAACGACTAAGGAGGTTGGTCGTTATAATGAATTAAGAAATATAATATCTATAATGATTCTCTTCGACTCTGCTTGTCAGGATATATAATAGTAGGCTATAAGCGTCCCGCTGCTGGGTTCGGGCCTCCATTATACGGGAAGGGACAGTATACCCGCCACGCTTGTCCAAGATGGCTTGGCAGGTTTGAAACATCGATTATCTCGATGTGCAAGTTTCATCACGATGTTTTTCCTTCAACGTTAACACGTGGTAATTCTAATAATATGCACATAACAATAATATTAGGTTAGAAAAACTGCCTACATGGTACATGCCTTCGGCCATCATTCGAATTTCTTTGAGTTAGGGACGCGTGCGCTGACCATTAAGCAACTACGGTTAAATAATACAAGTCGAGATTACTACAAGATACTCAGTCGCTTAATCACAGATGTCTAAATAAAGTAATTATTTTATCAGCTAATCTGTAAATAAACATAAGTTTTTAGAATTCGCTTCTGCCTCTCACTTATTCAGCGCAACATTTCTCTTTAAGCATCAGTATTTCGAAGGCTTTTGCAACCACCGCATAATAAAAAAGTATTTCTTTATGGAAAATGTATGAGGGATGCAATATGAATTTAAATGAATACATTAATCATTGAGACGTAAGCGAATGACAGAGAATTCTTGATTTTTTCAAAGGTTTGATAGGTAATAAAATCGATACGGGTGAGGAAATTAATATCGAACGTGGGTACTGAGGATTCGTTACATATAAATTTATATGGGAATAAGTTTCTAAAATATTTCGTTTGACAATTCAATTCAAACCCTTCTAAAATCCAATTAAGTGAAGTTTTAAGTCATGCGAGAAGGTATTTCGATTAACTATAAGGACAAATGAACGTGCACGTTTAGGAAGATATTGATGGAAGTAGACGAAGCCAAAGGTGTTTGTTAGGATCGTCGCAACTGGAGATCCATCGTCTCTGCATATTTATTTTTTTAAATTTTAATTTTGAATTTAAAAAAACAACATTTACGCAAATTTCGAGTTAATTTTTATAGAGACACCTAACTTCCATAACTCCATGTATACTAGAGAGACAAGTATTGGAGAAGAGATTACTGGAAGTAGACGAAGCGAAAGGTGTTTGTTTATCAGGATCGTCGCAATTGGAGATCTATCGTCTCTGCCTATTATTAAATTTAATTTTTCTTTTATTTATTATTTTGAATTTAAAAAAAAAAAACATTTACGCAAATTTCACAGTTAATTTTTATAGAGACACCAAACTTCCATGATCCTATGTGTATACATGGAGAGAGAGACGGGTATTAGAGGAAATAATAATAAAGATCCCATTTGTGGAAGTAATCAATGACATAAGTTGAAGTAGCTTCGGTAACATACAGCCCACTTCCCTCGCCCCTTAGCCACTCATGTCCATGTTTTAGTTCCCCGAAAATTGCGAAGAACAGACGCCATAGTCCCCATAGCCCAGATTCCTAGTTCCACTAGCAGTTCATCCCAATAGCTCTGTACCTTTTGTTCTTATTTCCTACAGTAGTCCTACACTCACCGGGGCTTGTTGTTGGGTGCATTTTTATATGTAACACAAAAATAATCGTCGGTCAGTGTCCCCTCACATTTACATTAAATTTGTCAAGAGGCCTCTACGTGTTGGCCTTCCTATGGCCCCAGGCAAGTCCTCCAAAAATCCGGGCCATTTTTGTGGCCCATGCTCTTGAGAGACATACATATAAGGATCCCATTTTACTCTTAGATTTTGATATTCTATAAATTTAATATATATTGTAAAATAAATATGCATAGTTACCAACACTCACATTGGTTTTAGTATTCAGCACATAACTGGTACTAGTATGTACACAAAGGAGAACGAAATTAATATACATGGCTTTAAAAATGAGCCTCTGGCCTTAGAATGATTGAGTTTGATAAAATTCTTGTATCCTCCCTTTGTGTTTAGAAACAAAGTCTCGGTGAGATATAGATTTTGTTTCCCCTTTCAAAATCATTAAATATGCACTAAATAAACTACACATGTTAGAGAGTAATGAAGATATGCGAGTATCTCGCTACGTGACAAATGAACTGCTAAAACAAACTGACAAGGAACAAGACAATGTAGTTGGAACATGCTATATTGAAAACAATAGGTAGTTTATTATAGACGGAAAAGGATTACATCTATACAAAAAAACAAAATTGAAGTGTCTGTTTGTAATGTCAAAATAACAGCTTTTTACTCATATGAAAGTATATAGGGTACGAAATTATATCGGTAAATCATTTTTTAAATTTCTTGTCTGTCTCTCTGTCTGGATTTTCCGGCTAATCTCTGAAACGGCTGGACCGATTTTGACAGGACTTTCACTGACAGATAGCTGAGGGTAACTTAGGCTACTTATATTTGAAGGGTTCCGCAAAAAAAGTCCACGCGGACGAACTCGCGGGCACAGTTAGTTTTAAATAGGTTTTCTTTTCGATTTTTTCCTTTATGTGCGTTCCAAAAGCACTTCAAATAAATGTGCATGTGTGAGAGACTAATGAAAGTATGTGAAGTGATATTTGTGGGCTAAGATCGTGGTAAGTAAGACTTTCAAAAATGTATACCAGTAGAAATTTGTTCGAATAAAAATTTTAAAGTTGAAAAACGGATGGGCTTGATGGTTTTATAAGCAATTAGTTTTTGTCAAATTCGCTTCTAAAACTAAAAATAAACGTTATTTATCGTGTCAAATTTATTTTTGTGCCCATAAATAATTATTGTAATCTAAAAGACCTCACTTACATTTAACTAGGAGTTAAAATTAAATGGTACTCTTACGTGATCTATAGACATATATATTGCTGTTGTTTAATAGACCCAATTAGTTATCAATCATTATACAGAATATCTAAAACTTAGTAGAATTAATTATTATTCAATTGTATTAATTAAAATAAATGTGTACATTTTATTAATTGTTACCAAACCGGGCCATTTGTATGTCACCTAAGATGCCACACACATACGTAGATGAACACGTTAAATCTAATCGCCCGTTCACACTTGTCGGGTGTCGGTCCCGATATAAAATCGGCTGCTCAAGTGCCAGAATATTTCATATAAAGCTGTTCACAGTTGACCGTCACCCGTCTCTACGTACGTAAACAATCGTGTCGGATCTCGCTCGCCAATGAGTATGACGCTGTTCGCTCTTGTCGGATATCGGGGCCGGCAAACTTCTCCCCGCTTTCTCCCTTCTTCGGCCCGCGCTAGCTGCTCTCTGCCGCAGATCGCACATATCACGGCTCCAGCTTCGATCGGGTCCAACAACCGAGAAGTGTTAATAGAGGCGCCGACATATGATTAAAATACGGCGCCCGACACTCGACAAGTGGGAATAAGCTGTTACACCCCTCTTTTTTGTCGAGGATTAAAAGTATAGGAGCAACTCTCACAAACCCTATACTAGATTTTTTCTCCTTGATGCTCTGAATTTCGGTATACTAGGTTTCATGAAATAAATTTGATAGGAAGGTGTAGTAAAAACGTATTACTCTGAGAATAAAATTGCCAGATAATAAAGAATAAGTGCGGCCGTCACATATGTACGTTTGACATTTCTTTACAAAAGTTGATCCTTATAGACTGCACCATGGATGAAATGGAGTAATATTTTTTTTTTTTTCATATCAGCTGACCTATTTACAAACTAGAATTAATTCGAAACTAGGCAGTGATGTCTAAACCAAATAAATTTCATAGAAATAGTCATATTTGTTTGTCTTACAGATTTCTATTATAAGTATCTCATAATAACGTAACTAATTAGTATGCCTTAACCGTGTCATAATCTAAAACCATACGAGACTTGAAATCCTTATGTGTTATGAATAAGGATTCACTTGGTTTATAATAACTGGGTTGTATTCTGGTAATTGCGTAAACAAAGCCCCCGAACTACCTTGTCAATCTAAAGTTTATGTTGGATCTTCATCAAAATTTCCCCTTCCACTCCTTTCGAGGGTTGCTTTTCTATTGGTACGGACGTATTAAGATTGATATTTGACCTTTCATATATGTTAATCTGTACTAGTGGTCAGTCGGTGATTGAAATGCGATCATAATTCATTAAATTTATTGCGTTTATTTTTGCAAAGGTACGAAATAATAAATCAAACTTCTAAAGCTGAAGCTCTCAAACAGCGTAAATAGAAGCCTTAGAAAAGATTTACATGTTTGTGTCGTTTGGAGTTGAAACATTAGCTGAGTGGAGTCCATCGGCAAAAAGTTTCTTCAAAGAAATTTGCAAGAAACTCTTTGATGCAACTCCTGATCAGAAAGAAGGCTGGCTAATGTTTCGCCCAACGAATAAGCACGCTCCCATCTGGCAGCGATTTTTTAGTCTTAAATTATATCATTTTTAATATTTATAAGGTAGTTTTAGTTTTTATTGGAAATATTATAAATCAAAAACAGTTTGCTAAGATTTATCAGCTACAAAATTTACACATGTAATTTTTATGTTGTAATACTTTTATTATAAGTTGGAAAAAAAATGTGAAGTTAGAAAAGTAAGGTTTAGTATAGCTCCAGCCAATAATGTGTTTTTAACTTGACAATATGAAAGGAAAATGATCGTTTTATGTAGGTAAGTAATTTCTAATTCACATTTTAACTTTTTAGATTCCTTTTCCGTATAAACTATGTGAAATATAACCTTCGCATCTGCAATACTCTTAATAAGGAGATACAAAGTTTCTTTAAATTAAGTTGAGGTAACCTAATCACTTACCAACATTGAAGAAATGTAGCAGAAATTTATTTCTCTATAAAGAGTAGTCTTTTCTGGATCAATATTAGTCTGCCATATAAAATCATACATAATCATTTAACTAATCTATAACATTATAGAATAGAATAGAATAGAATATATTTATTGCGTAATGCATGTACAAAGTTGTATACAGTATCAATGCATTCGGCCCATAATTGGGCGTGCAAAATTAAAGTTACATACAATATTGAAGTATAAAAAATGCAATTAATTAATCAATATAATTAAAACTAAGAATTAATAATAATAATCTATAATTAATCTAAATAATAAAATATCTACCATTACAGCATGTCAAATATATTTATGTCAGTTCATATTGCTTTGTCGTCCATAAACATGTTTATATTATAATAACATTTAGTGGCCAGTAACAAAAATTTTTTTAAACAGTGTACATGGCAGCTCTCTAAGAGACTTCGGAAGCTTATTGTATACGAAGGGCCCCATGCAATAGACACTTTTGCGCATTAATGGCGTAATTGAGTTGATGGTGCAGACTCTAAATTCATCGCGTCTGTTACGTGGAAAGATCTCCGATCGCTGATTAAATAGCTGTGGATTAGTTTTGACAAACATAGATATAAAATTCTAAATATGCCGTCTCTGTACAATAAAGATATTAAAAAAAACAACTGGAATAGATTATATAAACGACGGAGAACACGGTGCATTTTTTTTTAGATTTCTTGTCTGTTTTTCGTTTTGTCTGATTCACGTAAAAACTACTGGGCCGATTTCAATGCGGTTTTTGCTGATCGACAACTAATTGTTAGACTTAAACTCTGCGCTACCTTGTATCCTAAGAACCAAGCAGGAATTTTTATGGGAATGTTTTAATATGTTCATATTAAAAAAACGAATTCTAATGTAACTGTTTACTGATCGATATCAAATTTAGTGTGATAAAACGTGTGATATTTTTATCCCAGGAATCCCGCGGTAGTGTTCCAAGGAGCGGTTTGTAGTTGTTCGGGTGGGTAGAAATTAGCTTATTCCGACACAGTTTCTACTAAAACGATAGCTTGTATTCTTTTTTTAAATGCTGCGATACACTTTGTCCCGGGAATCTCGTGGGAATTTCAAGTCAGGGTGGACGAATCGCGGGAAAATCGTAGTACCTATATATAGCTAAAATTATATAAACATTATTACTCGTAGCACGAATTGCATAATCACGTCTAATAATTTCACACAACATTGAACCTTTCGATTACTCAGTGTAATTACATGTGAAAATCAATTAGTAAATACATGCTGACCTAATATTTATTATAGATAAGTTCAATACATGTAGCTAAACCTGTGTTTGCTTGCATATCGCCTTTAGTGAACATGTGGCTTGCAGTAGGTATTATTAATCGTTAGGGAATCGTAGTTCATCGCTGTACGTAGCATTTTTTTTTTCAGGCGGGGGAAATGCATTTCGCATATACCGGGTCCTTTGCTAGGGAGCAACGATTAGATCGTTGTCGATCATGGAGGCTTTCCACTGAGGCAATTGAAACAATGATCGACCGGCTTGTGTGGAGACTCGACTAATCAATACCCCACTAAAACCACCCTCCTCCCATGTGCCCCGCGCTTATGGCAGGAAAGGCGTGAGATACAGAACGTAGTTACGCCCACACCGATCCTAGCGCACAAGTGCTTGAGAGTGCCCCGGGAGAGGCAAACTCACTTCGTCAACAGGAGTGAAGACTCCTCTGCTCCCTAGATGCTAGAGGGCCCCTGCAGCGGTATTTCAGGGAGGGAGGTCATGCGCATACCTGCGCCTCCGGGCTCCCGACTGACGTCGGCGCCCGCGAGACGCATGCGCACTACCATCTCTCTCCCTATCTCGTTCCGCGGCCTCCTTATGAGACACTACCGTCTCGCAGAACTTGTCCGCACCCACCCACCAATTGTCGCTGTGCAGCATGGCTTGCACCAGATCGCCCAGCGATTCGATCGGTCCTACAAGTGTCTCGAGTTCAAACCTCTGAGGTGCCCATGCTGCGCACTCGACTAGCGTGTGTAACGCCATGTTCTGCCCGCCACACTGGCAGCATTGGGGTGAAGGCAAGCAGCCCGCAATCTGACACAGATACTTATCGAAGCAACCGTGCCCGGTAAGTATCTGTGTCATTCTGAAGGTCAGGGTCCCGCGTTTCCGCGAGAGCCATCGCAACAGCTGCGGTCGAACCGCCTCCACCGTGTCAATGCCAGCAACAGGGTTTTCCAACTCTACTGACCAAGATAGGATCATGGCCGCGGTTTCCCGCGTCCTGATCACCTGGAATTCGGCCTGGCCATAGACCAGGCCACGGGCGAGGGCATCCTGTCAGGAGCGCCGAACTTTGGCTATCACGTCCGCCTGGAGAGGCCAAGGCGGATCGCCTGCCAAGAGTGTCGACGCCGTCCACGACACTATACGGTATCCTCGGATGGTCCTCACCGCCAGGACCCGTTGTGCGCGGCACAACAAAGTCCTATTGTGGCGGTGAAGTGCAGTGGACCATACGGGTGCAACGTACAGGGCCATACTCCTAAGGATGCCCATGTAGAGTTTCCTAGTCGTCGTCCCCGGTCCCCCCACGTTGGGAAGAAGCCGTGAGAGGGCGCCTGCGGACCTCACGAGCTTGGGAACTAGCTGCTTAAAGTGCGCTTTGAACAGCCATTTCCCATCAAGAATTAGCCCCAGATATTTCATCTGGGGGCCTACACGAATGTCCACCCCTTGGACTGTAACGGACAAGTCCGCGGGGGGGTTACGAAACCGCCTATGGAACATGGTGGCCTCCGTTTTCGCGGGGGAGACCTTCAAGCCCAGCCTACCTATTCTTCGGACCACGATCGCCAGCCCGGCGTTGGCGAGGTCCACGGATTCCGCGAATGACGCAGCGCGTGCCGTGAGTAGGGTGTCATCCGCAAAGCAGATTAGCCCTATTCCGGGCAGGACCGGAACCCGAAGGATCCAGTCATAACCGACGTTCCAAAGAACCGGCCCGAGGACCGATCCCTGTGGGACGCCGCACGCGACGCGTCGCCGACCTATCGCGCGATTCTCGGACACGCCGCCCTCCCAAAGGATGTATCTGTCCTAGAGGTACGCGCCCAACAGCCTCGTGAGGTACGGGGGGACTCCGTGTGCACGAAGCCCCTCCCTGATTGTCTCGTGAAGGAGGCTGTTAAAGGCGTTCGATATGTCTAGCGAAACCGCCAGGACAGTATCCTTTGCTTGGACTGCGTCGTCCGTTACAGACCGCAGTGTCTCGAAGGCGTCCAACGTGGAGCGCCTCCGCCGAAACCCGAACTGCGTCTGTGCTAGCCCCGGCTCCACAGTATCGAGATGCTTAACGAGGCGTTCCGCTAAGATCTTCTCGAAGACCTTGGCGACCTCGTTAAGCAACACTATGGGCCTGTAGGCGGACGGATCGTTGGGAGTCCGCTGTACGCAGCATTCCCCAAGTTGGAGCAACATATCCCTGATTTAGTTAACCTCCACCAGCTTCTATAGATTACCCTATACAAGTCATTGGTTTACCGAATCGGAGGGCGTAGCATACGAGGTGTATTCTGTCACCATTCCAGGACTCGTGTGATCCTTCAATCACCGATCTTGTGACAGACGTGATCATGCCCACTGCTATTTTTAGTATAAATTATATCTAAAAGAGACCCAGTAGCTTCGGGCAGATAGGCGAACGGATATGAAATTTCATTTCCATTTCATAAACTGAAACCTTACACGATAGATATGGCTAACTTATGATCAGATACTTCTTGTATTTTGAACTCTATGTAGTACATATATAATACTACCCGTGCGCAGGTTTGCCGATAGCCTCATGATGTCACGCATAAATGGTCAGTAGGGTTGACAAAAAAGGTTATATAAATAGTTGTTGCAAAAAAATTATTATTGTACATACTTTACATAAGTATATACAATAATAGTAACTAGTCAATGGAAACCTACTGCGCGCGGATTATATGTATACATACAGATATGTATAATACACCAGATTGAAATGGACCTAAAATATGGGTACCTAAATTATATGCCTCTGTAAGAGAATATTATATTTATAATGAAGTTGTAATGTTTGTATAATTAATACATTGTGGTTAAAAAAAAATCCGGCGCCTAATATATGTAAACCTATTCCATTGATCAAACAGGTTTTAATTGGGGCTGTAATTATGTAAGCACGTCTAATGAAAAAATATTGATTCAATGAGAAATGTAATATCATATTACCTATTAGGGACTTAACGCGAGATTTTTACAGAATCGTATAATGAGTCTGACGTGCGTCCAGATATATTATACTAGCTCCTGTCCGCGACTTCGTCCGCGTGGAATAGTTAAAAAAAAGTAAGTTGAAAAAATCCCCCCGATTTTAAACCATTCTTCATTAGTGCTCTGCTCCTATTGGTCTTAGCGTGATGATATATAACTTATAGCCTTCCTCGATAAATGGGCTATCTAACACTGAAAGAATTTTTCAAATCAGACTAGTAGTTTCTGAGATAAGCGCGTTCTAACAAACAAACAAACAAACAAACTCTTCAGCTTTATATATTAGTATAAGATTTAGCGCACTAGACGAGAAGACATACAGAATTGGTGTTGACCACAGTAAAAGATAAAAGAACGATTGTAAAAACCATAGAAGAAATGAGAGGAAGCATGTTTGGGCATTTACGACACGACACTCTTTTCTGATAATCGAATCTTCTATGATAATCCAAGGCAAAGTAGAAGATAGACGAAGGAAGAGGGACCTAGGAGGGCATTTGTCGACTAAATAAAAGAAAGCAGGTGTTGTGTCGTACAAAGAAGTGAAAAGTCTGGGCGACAATAGAGACGATTGAAAGAGGCTCCACTGACAAAAATAAACTTAAATATTATGATGATGACGACTAGATATTGTGTGTGGAATAGGGAATATGCATGTAATTCTAATACGAGTCAATTTTTATATGATGTTTATATTGCTTTAGAATTCCATGTGTAGCGTTATTTTTTTTATTTAATTCCTGTAATTTACAGATTTTCATCAATAAAAGTATTGAAATTGCTCGGGATACTTAAAATCGAAAAACGCAATGCTATTGATCAAATGGAACGTGGCGCCAATTTTCATTTCATATTGTTAACAAAGGGCGCGTTCCTCTTGTAGCTCACAACGCTCATAAAATAACAACGAAATACACAAATGTCATTGGTTACTGTATGGTTGATTTGAAAAAATGCACCTTTGTTAACGTATTGATAGAGATAATTAATGCTTTGTGGTCGACGCTCACTTCAACCCACCTCTGAACATAAGTCATTGTAAGCGCTGCGTGAACGAAAACAATGACGTCATTAGTGACATTTTCGCGGCGACCATAGCGACCATGGTCAGTATTTGGAACAGTTGAAGGAGCATTTTGAGCGTTATAAGCTACAAGGGAAACCGGCCCTGCGAATAAACTACGACGTCAGCAAAGGCCAGCGAAAATAATGACGTAAATAGCTCTAATTTATCCGAGATTTTAAATACTTTACTATGAGAAAACGATGGAAATAATGTTTTAAAATATAATAAAAAAACATGCATATTCCCTATTCTGTGTTAATGGCGCTTATAAAATTTGTGATATAATGTAGCTAGAGAGCATATATCCCGCTGTTTCTTGCACGAAAACAAATTAGCAAAACCTTTTAATTTATGCAAGAAGGTTGCAGAAGGTTTTAGCCTAAATTCTTCACGATTAGTTACTAATGGTGCGGCTATGAAATGACGATATAATCCTTTGTGCAAAAATGATTTATAAGAATGTATACATTAACTTTCTTCTTTTTAGGGTTTCGTAGCTATTTTCGCAGAAACCGAACCCATAAAATCACTATGTATATTATATTATACGTTTGTCTATTTCTGTCACAGCTATTTTTCTCAAGCAACTTTTTTCTATGAACTGAAAGAGGTAAATAGCAGGAAACTCACCTGGTGGATAATGGTTACCATCAGCTATATTTGCAATATCAGGGACGTCATCATCTCGTTTGCGTTCTCTAAGAATTTTATAACGCCCCTCTTAAATAAACCCATGTCGTGGAGGAAAAATCTCGGCGGAAAGTTCTCTCAGATCATTGTTGAATAAACGTTATATAGAACCGTTGCGTAGTTAAGTGTGGTAACTCAAATAAATCGATAGCAGACGGTGCAGTTCTTAGATGGTATTACTTAGATTCTTGTATGCTTCTAAAGTTTTCATTCATCCATATATAAGAATATGTTTTAGACGTACAATGTTATTGAAAACTATTACATTTTAAACAAAAATGTCTGTAGTTGTATAATAGGGTGGTGCAAAAGAACCGACTTTTTTTTGAGTCTCGAGTGAAAAATATTAGTTTTGATGTTTTCAGAACTCTGTCCAAAGGACAAAAAAAAGTCAAAAAAATTTTTTTTTAGATTTTTTAATATTTCAAAAATAGTCAAAATTTTTGAAATATTAGAAAATCTAAAACTAACTATTGTGTAGTCGTTTACTGGGGATTTGTTATTTTTAGTATTCTTCCATATATTTGGGCTCTTATATGCTTCTAAAATGTATATTTTCTCAATTCAAATACAAATATGTTTTTGCATAACAAAGGTTTAAAATGTATTTACAATTTTAAACGAAACACTTCACAAAGCAAACTTGCAATTAGCGAATACGGATTAATCTGCGAAGGATTAATTTAGTTTCGATAAAATGACTAACATACAACACCCTTGTTTGTATTAACGCTTCGATGAGTAACGTAAGTCACTAGAAGTGCTATTGCGACATTAATTAACGTGTTTAACAGTTATAACGGATATGCTATATTTATTGCGATAACGATAACATTGTTGTTATCAAGTTGCGATTATATTATATTTAAATTTATAGAAAGCCTTAGTTTTCCTCGAGATTTGGCCATGGAAGATCCTAAGTGGATCATTGCATTAAGTTTTTACCTAGGCGTTATTTGCTGTCGGAAAAAATATTCAATTTAATCTCAGAAAGGATCCTCTTTGCCGGGATAAAAAGTATCCTATGCCCACTATCGGCGCTGAAACTGTATTACGCATCAAAATTCAGTAAAATCAGCACAATTTTTTCCGTGAAAACGTTAAAGGCAGATAGCCAGACAGAGTTATTTTCTCATTTATAATATTAGTTATGGAAATAAGGATAATGTTCTTTATCTATTGACAATTTTGTACTGGCCTTTTAAGACTAGTATAAAATTGTCTGGCGGGCTGGCTTGGCTTGGATTGGAAGGCTGCATTCACCGAAGCTACTTCCGACATTATGCCATTTATCACTTCTACCCCTGGAGCTTGAGTCCTATTTTTAGCGATCTCCACTTCGTGCCGGCTGGCTAAGCCAAGCACGGATGCAGGGCCTTTTACGATGATTATTATTATGAACGATTTTTTTTATGAAATTTTGAATAGATATTAATGAGGCCCCGCAGATGAACATAGAATAATTTTTATGATCAAACTTATAAACTTATTTTATCACGGCGGCTAAGTGGAAATACAACCAGAGTCGTGAGGTGTCGTAGTATTTTAATGACTTCCCTTATGAATTACACTGTTTACAGGCAGAAAAAATTATAACGAAGTATCCCACAGAATAAGGAGCACAAGGTTAACATATGGAAACTATATAATCAACTGTCTATACTAAAACACACAATACGCTCACTCTTTCCCTTATGCTTGAATAGTTAAAATTGATCTAAATTACCCTTGCTTTAGTCGTTTATTAAATTTCCAAAATAAATTCCATTAGCCTCTGATATTATCGTATCTTGGTCGTGTTAAGGAGTTATGAAACTCAAAACTATTTGATACTTTTGGGCCTGAATAATTAGGGATGGGAAAATTATGTTATATCGATATCGACATATTGGCAGGATTGACCGCCGCGACCTAGCGGAGGAGCGCGTCGACCCAGACTTGTTAGATCGTGCGGTGCGGCTCCTACAGTTGCAGGATCTTGACCGCATTTACTCCTACCACACCCGACCAAGGTACGATCGATGTTACCCACCGTATTCCCACGTCGATAAATGTATCCTGCATGAGTACACGCCTGGCATAGTAGTATCAGGTAGTTGCGTTCTCTTACAATATTGTGTTATTACTGTATTCTTCTTCTTGACTTTCTGTCAAACTATCAATTTTTCGGTGGGTTTTATCAAATGCTTATTTGTCAATTTAAGTACACCTTGAAGACGGTGTATTGTATATGAGTCAAAACTTTTTTAGTACAAACGCTGACTCATACAGAACTCCTTGTATTTTTATTGTGGTTTGTATTTTGTTTTTAATTGTTCAAAGAATTTGGATTTCAGTCTTATTAGTAAAAATAAGACTTCTTCGTCTTCAATTAGGACCCAAAGATTCTGTTAAACAAGATACGTATCACATATACGGGTGGTTCTAATTTGGAGTCTACGGACTGTATTTATTTCTTATATATTTTTTAATTTCATTTAACAAGTTTATTATCATAAATAATAAAACTGCGTTTTAAGCACGATAATTTATTTTATTTTAATTATTCCCACGTTTCGGTCACTTCAATAGCTTTGATTACTTTTAGTAGGAATAATAAAAAACAAATAAATTACAGCGTCTAAAACCATTAAAACGTAGTTTTATTATGTATACTAGTCGCGAAAACTTAAGAAAATATTATTATTATAAATTAAAACCTAAACACAAATATGGCTTAATACATTTGCTAATTAATTTAAGCTCTAAAGAGATTTGGGGCAGAGTTGATTTAAAAAATCTTATTTTGTAGGATAAATAGTCGATTGTTACACAAGAGGTCAAAGTGACATATTTCGGCATGAGATGGTTTGGCGCACGAGCTTAGTGAGGGTGCTAATAATTCGAGTGCCTAAATAAGTCTTTCATCTGAGGTTAACACTCTGCTTTTAGTTTCGAATATGAGCAAAGTAAATAAACCTAATTAGTTAAACAAATAACTATTTCTCTAATAAAACCAGGTGTTAAATCCATATCTAAATCTGATGAAATGTTATCACATACGTCACATGTGCAACGTCAAGTAATTTTTTTCTGTGGCATTCTACCAGCCAGTTTTTTTTGTCACTGATGATAGTAACCTTTACCTCAAATTTATGTAAATTAAATAGTAATTTAGTGAAAAGTAATTTATAAGCATAAAATGATGTTACAAAATTGTTGATATTTTTTATTACAATTTGTGCCGTAATTTAACAGTGACTGTAAAAAAAAGTTGGGACATGAGTCGCGTGTATTATCTATGGTTCGCACAGTTTTCAAATTTTTTTGACAGCAGGGAGAATCGCTTCCCAGAGACAAAAAGTGCTGTTTTCATCATTGTGATATAGGCAACTCCAAGCGTACTTTCAGAATATGAGAAATGAAAAAAACTTTGATATATTTCATATTTAAACAAGGTCAAAGTAAACAATAATAATTAAATATGTGCAGTATAAAAGAAATTTGTGCAGGGATCGAAACATTGCTTCATAATACGATGAAAGAAGATAATAACGTCGTAACTAAGTTATAACTTATAACATATTGGACATCACTACAGTCTATTACTCGGTGCACAACGATCTTTTCAATACTGGGGGAACTATACTGTTGTTGGCACTCCCCTTAATAATTGGCATCTTGTTAATTTGACGGGTCGTTGCAGGAATAAATAATCCGTTCATTTGTAAAATATGTAATTTGATATATAATATTTACATAGCCGAAAGAAATTATGTCTATTAAAATTACGTCACTAAAATACATAGATTAAAATGTATATATTTTAGTGACGAATTTTCTCTCAATAATATGGCAGTTGTCAATAACAAACTTAAAATCTGGCCTTCCAGCCAGTGGGCGAAACGGTTTGTTTTACCACAAATTTATAATTTATTTTACAAAATTATTCATAAATTTATTTCGCAAGAAAAAACCAAGCACAGTAAGAACCCTCGGCGAATAATTAGTTAAAATCATAAGCATGTAAATCATGGTTTCAATTCTAGACCTTAAAAATGAATTTATAGGTAGATTCTTCGAATGAGAGTTGCATGAAAAAATAAATGATTTGAAAAACAATTACTGCAGCATTTTTATAAATATAGACCCGTTTCCGCGACGTAGTCACTAGCGACAGCGTCATAGATAACAACTTGTTTTCATAGCGGAAATTGAAGGTGTGACCTGTGGGGAGAGGGGGCGAAGTGAAACGAGGCTATTGCACTCTCATTTAAATATAAACACTGTGATATAAGAAAACAGTGTTTATTTGTTGCAGAACAGTTTAAAAAATATGTTATAGAATATGAATGAATGAGAACACTTTATTAAAATGGCGATACGCATGGGAGACAAGACGGTAGTCCAACGACTAATGGAGGGCCATTAATTTCCCTCCTAAACCATCCATTATCACTAACACCAACCGAAAAATTTTCAACAAAATTCCCAGTTAACACTTTGTCACAACAATTAAACAATAAATTATAACACCACACAAAGTCACAAACACACAACTAACAAAAAACTTATACACATACACACCAACGAGCACTACCACCGTATTGCTTTACACGCACACTTTATAAACAAACCAAGACACACAAAGAGCCTAAAAATTAATAACCCAGCCATAGAAAGGAAAAACAACACACATGGCACTAGTTAAGATAAGATATATAGATATAGACATAAGGCACACACTACACATGCACTTCCTCACAACACCAGCATGTAATAGATACACTCTACATTAGTATAAGTTTAGTATTAAAATTAAATTAAATTAGAATAAATTAATATAATAAGTTATTCGTAAGGTACACCACAACACACATATGATTGAATAAATGTCACACAAAAACAAAAATTACCAAGAAGCGTGTATAAATACTTAAAACTTTCTCCAAAATTAAGTTATAAAAAATGGCACGGAACTCGAGTCCGTAGGATTGTAAAAAATAAAAACACTTTATTATTCAGCAAATAATAAAAGTACTTTCTTGAAAACTAGGTACAATAATTTTTGAACAAAGGGCGATCTTAGCGATCGCTTCCAGGTAACCTAAAACTAAAGTTAGGAAAATATTAAATAAGACAGTGGTGGTGAAGACCACAAATAATATGAAGCATTAAGAACACAAATAAATAAATATTAGACTCTATATACTATACAAATATAAAAACATATAATACATACATAATAAGCAGCACTATTAAACCTGAGAGGACTATTAATATACGCTGCTGGTTGAACAAAAGCCATTGAACCTTTGGACCGTCGACGTTTCGACAATTTAGGGCTAACTTACTGTTGTGCCATGGTAAAATTCTGATTTTTGCTGGAATGAAGAATTTACCTAAAAACCAAGTTTATTTTTTCAATTAATTCTTTTAAATTTGAGTGAGTGAGTTAAAATAATATATATTTTTCCAAAAAAATTGTGTTCACGACTGTTGTGTCCATTCAGGAATAAATTAAACGATACGACGTAATAACTGAGGATTTTGAGCATTTGTATTAAAAAAATGTGATTTCCACTTACATTTTCTATTTTGTAATATACAATGCAGAAAAAATAAAAAACCTTTTATTCAGAAATAAAAAATACTTTTATATAAAAATCTTAATTTTTTTTTCACAGGTTCGGGAAACGTTCTGATGCATACACAAACTGGGCTAAGGATGTCGAGGTACGTACAGTAATATAATTGATTATAGTATCATCCATAAATAAAGTAAAAATTTATAAATTAATTGTTTGTCATCTAGTATATTGTTACGAGTTGCAGGACTCGAATTAAAATGCCGTTAGAATTAATATATAATTTATTAGAACTATACAAACACGTATAATACAGGTACAAATATAACTGAACACAATCAGTCCAAACGTAATGCACGATTTAATAACACGCGCAAAGTCCGTCACTCAATAGATTATCTAATGTACACAAGTCTTGCCTCGCGGCTGGTTATTGCTCGACTGGCCTTCCTCAATCGGGCCATTGCTTTATATGGGACAAATGCAAATATGTCTGCCCGCCAAGCGTCGACGCAATTTCCCAGAAATCGTAATCCGCACACCTGCCTAATTATGCCTGCAAACGGCCATAAACGAGTACAATAGGCTGCTCTCCACAATAACCAATAAATATACTTATTATATGTTTACTAACAAAAGAAGACAATGTGGAAATATAATAAAGGGTGCTTTTATGGTATGCAGGTGTGAATCTACTTTTGTCGGCACTAGGTCGTAACAATATAAAAGACACAAGTGCAAAATGACATGATTATTTCTAAGAACAGTAGGCAGAAATGGGTCTCCAGCTGCGACGATCGTAACAAATAACTTTTACTTCATCTACTTTCATTAGCCTCTTCATACGTGCACTTTTATATGAGATGCTTTTTACCTGACCTCTCTTTTAACACTTCTAATATATGATCATAGTGTGTATGTCGCGGTCTACCGGCACCAACTCTAATAATAACAGTAATAGACCCGCAGGGGGGCTTTGTGGCGAAGCCTTAGGTGAGTAGCGACACCTCTGACCTAACTCCAGGGGCCAAGGTAAAGCCCTCGGCTCCGTACTTGCCTTAGCCAGCCGGCACAGAGTGGAGATCAAGACAGCTGCAACAGCAGTGGAGCTAAGACTCAAGCTCCAGGGGTGGAAGTGATAAATGACATAACGGCGGAAGTAGCTTCGGTGAACCTGCAGCCCACCTTTCTACACCCCTTAGCCACTCACACTCATGTTGCCCCAGGGAAAGACAGGGGTGACTTCTATGGCATTTTTGGGGCCCATGCAAGGAGTGGCAAGGCATCATGTGCCCATTTTTCCGTGTTCACTGAACATTTCAACGGGCAGACGCCATAATCTTCATATTCCCAGACCCCTAGTACCACTAGCAGTTCACCACAATACCCCGGTACTTTTTGGTCTCATTTCCCACAATATTCCTACACTGGCCGGGA
Organism: Dendrolimus houi; assembly: GCA_039645545.1. Lineage (NCBI taxonomy): Eukaryota > Metazoa > Arthropoda > Insecta > Lepidoptera > Lasiocampidae > Dendrolimus > Dendrolimus houi. The sequence goes on from CM077125.1 coordinate 5,942,226, forward strand.
CTTATCCTTAGGTGCATTAATATAATATGGCGTAAATGTAAATAAAAATGGCCTTTACGTGTTGGCCTTCCCATGGCCCCACGTAAGCCCTCCGAAAGTACAATTTTATTGCCCGTGGTCTCTAGAAATAGTAATAGAAATAACATTTTCAATAAATTTAGATAAAACGAGAAGAAAAATATTGTCTTCGTCTTGTGTTAATTAACACAAAAATTAATTATCTATTAAATTGTATAACATTTTTTCTTTAAAAATGCTATCACAGATAACTAGCTAAAAATATTTCCTTTGAATCATTATTTAGTGTTAATTTACACTGAGAACTAAAAATATAAGTAGATTCTTAAGGTAATAAAAAACTATAGATATTGGTGGCAGCTGCTTCTTTTTGAAAATTAAACTCGATATAATGGACCGTATGATTATTATTATTAAACTATTTATGTAACTTAGAATATACATAAAGAAGTACGTAATGACAAATTGTGCGAGAGAGTCGAGAGAGAGAAGTCGTCAATGAGAATTGTAATGAAGAATTCATTGAGAATAATATTTTTTGCCTCTAAGGCCGCTCCTATATCCCGCGTACCGTCCGACGCCTAGCTGCTAATTGTGTGAGCTATGGGCGTCGGCGGTATGCGGGGCACGGAGAGTAGGTGTGCTCTGGCGGGCGGGTCAGGTTATCAGCTCTCTGTCCGCAACAATAGGTATTGAAGATATGGCGTGTTCGTTTCTAATAAAACATACTATTACAGAGCTCCCAAATCCTAGAAATAGATCGTTATCGTCATAGCTCATAATTTTTTTTTACTTTTGGACGTTTTTAATAAGTCGAAAATTTAAAAGAAAGTTATTAATATTTTCACTCTTTTGCTTACATCCATACATACATATTATCACGCCTGTTTCTCATGGGGGTAGGCAGAGACTATAGATCTCCACTTCCTAAGATCTTGACAAACAACTTTCACTTCATGAATATATATTTATATTCATCTTTTGCTTATTCGGTCTAGTGTGTTTTAATAGTAAACTTTCAAAATACGAGACTAGAATTACCTATTGCAGCATCAAGTCTGTAAAATTGAGGAGTTGTCAGTTCCGTTTTACACTAATGCTGATGTTAGACGGATCAACGAAATTGAATCAATTTGGTAGAAACGCACGGAACTAAAAGGACACGACAGCATTCAATGACACAGAATGATTCAAATTTATGTTTATATGGAGCGCTTTGGTTAATTCATCCAAATTAAAAGACAAATGAACCGTCTAATATCGGCTTACGCAATTGTCGCTTCTACTATTGTCTCTCCTTGTTATAACACATTTTATGATTATAATTGCATCTTCATTTAGCACAGCAGACAGGCTGACGGCCCAACTGTGGTGGAAAGTGGTTACCGCCTATGAATATTAGCAATACCAGAGGTGCTGCCAATGTCCTGTCGGCCTTGAAGGAGAAAGGCCACTGATGCCGAAACGCAGCTCGAAGTTATTCTGGAGGCATACTCTAGACCAGGAGTGGTAGCCATTTAGTCGGGGAAATGCCCTACTACCTGGTTATGGGTTGTTTTGTCGCTTCTTACGACAGGCCGCCCGGCTGCAGGAATTTGTATTCTTTCTCTATTCCTGTACGGAGAAAAGACTAAATAAGGTTAATGTAAGTGATATAATAAGGAACAGAGTGATAAGGGAACATTGTGGATTGAAAGAGGATGTAATGACAAGAATTTAAAAAGGAATGTTAAGGTGGTTTAGGCATATAGAGAGAATGAATGAAAGCAGAATCACAAAACTAGTAGATATCTGACAGAAATGTGAGTGGTAGAGTCGGAACCAGTAGACTGCGACGTACTTACCATGATCATATCGAAGATATTCGATTCTATTCGCTTTCGCCGGATTACTCACATTCTCACACTACTTTATAACATATTATCTATTCCTAGTAGTCCTCTTTACCTTAAGGAACGTTTTGAATTCCTTTGCGTTTCTACTTCCCACAATTTGCGCACTCATACGTATCGTAAACTCACTACACCCGCAGACACTTCATCCTTTTATGATAACTCTTTTACAGTGCAGGCTGTCAAACTTTGGAATGCGCTGCTACTTACCGTCAGAAAGGCCAAAACATCGCCTACATTTAAGAACGCACTCATAAAACACTATTTTTCCTTAAATAATTATGCCTAATTCTTATACTATGATTTATTGTATGTATTCAATTTATAGAGTAATTTAAGTATGTGTATTTAATTTATAAAATATGTAGTTTAAGTATGTTTAAATATGATAGACCTCATAATCTGCACCACCTACATCGCCAGATTAGGTTAAACTATTCCTTAAGTTAGGTTGCCTGGAAGAGATTGCATTAAGCGATAAGGTCGCCTATTGTTTCTAACACGACAATATTGTTATTGTGTATTTTTGAAATTGTATATTTGGTGAGCAATAAAGTGTTATCTATCTATCTATCTATCCAAGATATTCTGAAGGAAAGTCACATAACAAGCGCTTTAACTTAGCGTGTATGCATGATAAGATTAATGAAAGATGAAGCGAAAAGCGTTTGTCAGGATTGTAGCAGGTGGAGGTCCATCGACTCTGCCTACTCCAATAGGAAACAGGAGTGACAATATATAATATATGTAACTTCATCTTTATTCTAGCAGAAATTTAAATTAAATATACTTTTATATATCAATATTAGACAAAAATACAAATTTCATGAATATTTATTAAGAATAGATAAAATTATTTTATTACCGTCAAATGACATTACTTATTCAATTACATAAATGACAAACTTCAGCACTTGCCTACTTAAATAAATACCATAAACAGTTTAGTCTACTTACCGAGTAAAGCCAGATAAAGGTACGGTTATAATTAAATTTAATGCCCATGTTGTTTTGGTATCTTAAATACGTTAAAAAGCCTACACGAGACTTAAGTTTTGTAATGAAATGTTGTCTCTAAATATCAAAAAAAGAAATTAAATAGAAAATTTGATAGATAGATAACATTTTATTCTACGCCAATGCGAAAATGAACTTAGAGACTAAAATTATATGTAATTATGCACAAAGGGCGATCTTATCTAATTTATGGTTCGTACAGTTTTCTAAATTTTTTGAAAGTAGAGAGAATCGTTTCTCAGCGACAAAAAGTACTGTTTTCATCCCCGTGATTAGGCAACTCCAAGCGTACTTTCAGAATATGAGAAATGAAAAATAAATTTTCAACTCTCAGTTAGGTACACGTATGTTACTCCTAATTTTTGGTAGTTTCGCGGTTTTACTACATCATTGTAATAATACTAATAATATATAATCGGCAGACAAATATTATATACACAATGTATACACCCTTAAGTTAAGTAAGTTACGCTTGTGTCATGGGTAATATATAACGAACTACACTGTGGCCGATACTAGACACCCAGACCATAGTAAATATCGCGAGTTAGTATCATAATTACGAATGTGAGTTTGTTTTTTTGTGAAGTTTTCACACCTTAACTACTAACAGATAGTCACGACATTTTGCATTCAATAGGTGCTTTTCATCTAGAAAACTAGAACTGCTCCCGAGGGATAGAGGAATATAGCCAAAAATAATGGCATTATTGGTACCATCGTTGCAAATCACAAACAAATCATCATTTACTAACAAATACAAAATCATCACGACAACGATATGACAGCGATAATTTTAATGTGTTGCTCTTTTGGTTAGTTCCACCTTCGATTCGCTGGATGGCGTTAAGGGTATTTATCATTAGGTACTTTGAAGTAATTATATAAATACACAAGAATGTAGCGTCTATTGACTTTTCTATTGCTATCTTCTCACCTTTAGCAGTTTGGGCATAGTTTACATGAGCTTAATGCAATTTTGGATTTACACCTTATTTGTTTAGACTTTTCCTTTGATCTGGACGTTACGAGGGACGTTTTAAACATTTTCAAAGTACACACTCCTTTTAAATGAGTTACTTAATTATACTACGTACCTTTGCGGATTTGATTAATTTATATTTGGCCCAAAAGATATAATTTAGTAGAGTAAAAGGAGGTAAGAAAATGAAACTCAACTAATTTATTAAATTTAATTTAGATAAATGTAACGCTTTAAACGGTTGAGTCTCGATTTTAAACAGTTATTAAAAAACGGGCGAAACGCCAGATTGAAAGAAAATATCAAACTATATCGCGCTTAAGTAAATGTTTAAGTTGGGAGAATCTAAGAAAATAAATTTAGTAAATGTAATTTTAAAACTGTAATTTTCTTCGTACTAAAGAAATATATAATGCAAAGGATGTATTTTCCATTTCTAAAAACTTAATACTGTTAAGTAATGACAGTTCTATGTTTATGCCGTTTGCTGTTAAAAGGCTTGGACCCTAAGGTCCTTTACTTTTTAATATTGCATGAGTTCAGCAGACAGGCAGACGACCCACCTGATGAAGAGCGGTTACCATCGTCTATGGACAATTGTAACACCAAAGGTCCTACCAATGTGCTGCCGCTCTCTAAAGGGAAACAGGAAACTGGCCACTAATGCTGGAACACAATTCAAGTTTGTTATGACATTATTCCTAATAATATCACGTAGAAACATAACAAAAAATCACGCGTGTAATATATTTTCTTAGGTGCCAATTCTATACACACATCGTGCTAACTTGCCCACACTTTCTGGTCAATAAAAAAAATCAGTCTTTCCAAAATGGCATAGTCTAGAGTTCATTGGCTCTTTTCACTATATTGTATGGCAGCAATATAAGAAATAAATTAATATTTATTTTTGTTATGTTATCATAATTGTAGGCAAAAATCTTTTAAAGCTAACTCTAACCCCAGAACCTATACTAATATATTCTAGTCAAAATATCTTTTTATTTTTTTGATTGCATGAGTTCAGCAGACAGGCATACGGCCCACTTGATGGAAAGCGGTTACCATCGCATATGGACATTTGCAACACCAAAGGTGCTACAAATGCGCTGCTGCTCTCTTAAGGGAGACTGGAACCTGGTCACTAATGACGGAACACAACTCAAGGCTGTTATGGCGGCATACTCTAGATCAGGGGTGGTAGCCATCCAGTCAGGAAAATACCCTACCTCCTGGCTGTGGGTTCTTTTGTCGCCTCTTACGACAGGCCGCCCGGCCGCAGGAACTTTATTCTTTCTTCGTTCCTGCACGGATAATCTAAACGCTTTACATGCTCTTTTCTTTCAACTTATCCCGTTTGGGTTTGGTTCGTCTTTTCCTTCTATAATCCTCTATTCTGACATATGTCCTCTGTCATAACACAAATCATCATGTAATTCTTAACACAATCCATCCACCCAGTTTTTAGTATTCTCGTAACGTTTTTCTCTTTTGGTCTTATATTTTCTCAAACTCCGTTCTACGCTGAACTATGTTCTGAATTAACATTCCAAAATCTTCACCTGTAAGTAGTTATTACAGGTAAATTAGCTTCAAGACGTTTTTGCGTTTATAGTCACTACTACAAATGTACCGTAATACTTGTAACAACTCAGAAGGGTTTATGGTAATAGAAGAACAGCAGCTGGTCACTACATTTATAACCAGAGAGCCTTACGGTTTGAACATGTTTTATACACTGACGCTTCACACTCGATACACATTTTTAGAACGCCTCGCCATCCCTCCAATTTTACAGTATATGAAATTTAGCAAATTGGCACAACCGACAGCGGATTGAAGTCATTGATAAACTATTTTAATTAAAGGATTATGAATGGAAAGAATTTAATACATTAGTGTTTGGAAATTTTAGATAATATTTTATATAAGATATTATATAAAATATTATACTTAAAGTTTTACATGTAATAAAAATAAACCGAACACAGTATAAATCTATCCCATCTACCAACATGAAAATAAAATGTGAATACCGTCTATATACAATTGAGAGATTTTGTATTATAATCTGTACATAATTACCACATATTAGAGATAAATATTATTACATAAAATTATGTTAAATTATAGAGAACTAGTTACTCTATACAAAACAGGTGCAAATCGCCGAATAAATAAAAATATAACATTATTATTCAAATAAGGAAATGGGCGATTGTATCGCTCAGACATAAGAGGGTGTACATCTTTAAAAAGAAATATGACAATTTCCAATTTTTATAGCTTTTATACATTGTTTGCTCTGTAAACTAAAGAACTAACCTTTAGACTAAATAAAATGGATTTTCATAAGTCTATATTTTCGATTTTTAATGTAGAAGCATATTTTCATCGGACACGAATTAAAAATTTTAGGGGACCGTTATAATCATTTAAAAAATATTATAAGGTATTCATCGAACACCTTTATTTATAATTATTTATTTCATGTTTTACTTTGTCAAAAATAACACTATCAAGTACACATTATTGCCAATGTTTCAACAATGTTTGATCCAACACATAAGCCTATTTTGACTTCGCACATTAGTGGTGTTACAAGCACTACACAAGAACAACTATGCTACTAAATAACTGTAACAGTACTGTTAGCACATAAATAAATAAAGTAATATTTTTATATATTTATATAGGCAGGTAGCTAATATGAAACTAATAATATTAAACGATATTAAAATAATAAATATTAATATTAAACAGAATTTTGAATACTAAATTTCAAGGAAATATAAATTTCAAATTTAGAAGTCCTGTGAATATACAAATAATACTACTACGCAAAAACGTCTCGAAGCATCATATTGCAAACCTTAATCATAAGTTCATTAATTTAATTGATCAAAGGTAAAAAAACTGTTTGTGATCCTTTATTAAATAAATAAATACTGTATCAAATTACTCTATTTCGTATTTCTTTATTATTTGTTTAAAAATACTTTACTTATTTATACTATTGTTACGAGTTGCAGGACTTGAATTAAAATGCCGTTGGAATTATTTATAGAATTTATTAGAACTATACAAACACGTATAACACAGGTACAAATATAACTGAACACAACCAGTCCAAACGTAATGCATGATTCAATCACACGCGCAAAGTCCGTCACTAACGTCTTTCTTCGCTTGTGGCTATCGCTAGAGTGCCGATCTCTCCATTTGGCCATTGCTTTATACTGCACCGATACAATATGGCTGCCCGGCCGCGTTTCTTAGAATCAGTTCGACACACCTGGCTAATTACTGCCATAAAATATTACAATACACAATGGGCTGTTTTCTAATTACAAATTTTAAACACAAAGTAAACAAAAGAAGTTCAAATGCGGAAAGGTAATAAAGTGTGCTTTTATGGTATGCAGGTGCGAATCTACTTTTGTCGGCGTCTAGGTCGTAGCACTATTATTATAAAGAGGAAAGTGCTGTATTTTTGTATGTTTGTAACGAATAAACTCAAAAACTACTATACCGATTTCAAAAATTCTTTCACCATTCGAATGCTACACTATCCCTGATTAATGCAAGTTTTTCAAAAATTAGGGATCCCTACTAACACTTCAATAATATAGCCCATCAATCTAAAAAAAATACTTGACGCTGGAATCGGGTTCTACGGTTTTGATGAAATTTTATGTGTTTGAGTGGCTTCCAGAGTGGCTTAGGTTCACAATTAGACCCGGTAGGTGGCGCTGGAATCGGGTTCCAGATTTTTATTTTTTCTGGGCAGGACAAGGTCTGCTGAGATCGCTAGTATGCAATAAATCCTTATAAATATGACAGTAACATCGATTGAAGCACATTTGAATATGAATGTTTTAACATAAATTTTTATACTCAATCCTCCGTTTCTATTGAGATTATATTATGCAGTTAAAATTATTGTTCTGTAGAAACACAATATCAGGTTATTGAAAAGGTTATGGCATTCATGAATTGTATATGTTTCGGGATTTGATTATATTTTGTTATACATAAGACTATATTTATAACCTAACCCTACCTAATATCCCTGCTTCATCTAGAATGTTAGTAATTGCGGCCAAATGCGTCTTGTTTATAGTGTTAAAAAGAACTTTAATGATTAGGTGCATTAGTATATAACTCAAGTGGTTGCCAATTCCTTTTAGCCGGGATACTCACATTCTTTCATTGCTTTATAGTATTTTATTTATCCCTACTACTCCACAGTACCTTAAAGAACGCTTCGAATTTATTTCTTGCTCTCACAATTTACGCCCTTCCAGTCAACATAGACTTATTACTCCTATTCATAATACAACGTTTTTCTATAACTCTTTCACGGTCAAGGCTATCCAACTTTGGAATACATTGCCTGTTGCTGTCAGACAAGCAAAATCTTTAATAACATTTAAGAACATGGTCAGGAAATTCTATCTGCAATATAATGATATGTAATTTTATATAATTAGTATTATATTGCATATAACTATATATTTATTATTTTTAAATAGTTGCATTTTATCACTATATATTGAATATGTATATAACTTATGCGTATATTTGTATATATAGTATAGTTATATATTTATTATTAAAATGTAAGTAATCGTACGATAATTATGTATACCACCATCGCCATTCCTAATCAGCAATATTCCTGCCACAGGTTGTCTGGAACAGATCGCTTTTTAGCGATAAGACCGCTCTTTGTACACAATTGGAATAATACTAGTCTGTAAGTTTTCTGTAATGGTGTACAATAAAGTGTTATCTATCTATCTATCTATCTAGATATACATATAACACACGTTATCTGTCCATATTTAATTTTATATAATAACTGGCATACACGTCCCACTTCTGGGCTTGGACCTGCCATTTCGCAGTGAAACGGACAATATACCCACCACGCTTGTCTAAGGCGGATTGGCGGGTTTGACATCATCACAATGTTTTCCTTCACCATTAGCACATGTTAACCATTTTTTTTATTGCTTGAGTTCAGCAGAGAGGCAGACGGCCCACCTAATGAAAAGCGGTTACCACCGCCTATGGACATTTGTAACACCAAAGGTACAACCAATGTGCTGCCGTTCTCCAAGGGGAGAATGGAACCTGGCCACTAATGCCGGAACACAACTCAATGGCAACATACTCTCGATCAGGGGTAGTAGCCATTCAGGCGGGCAAAGACCCTACCTGGGTGTGGGTTGTTTTGTCGCCTCTTATGACAGGCTACCTAGCCGCAGGTAATTGTATGCTGTCACGGATGAAGCTCATTAGGTCAAAAAACTGCCTAAGTGGTGCATGCTTTCGGGTCCTGATTCGAACTCGCGTCCTTCGAGTTTGGGACGCGTGCGCTAACCACTAAGCTATCACGGTTTTGTTTTTTTATTTAACATTATTAACAATTAATAAAAATGTCGCATCACAATAACACATTGACCCCTTTCCTACATCTGCGTGACATAATCATTTACAATAATATTATCCCACTTGGAGCACGGACAAGATATGCATAATATGTAGTATGACAAAAATAATATGAGTTAGGATTTACTATACAAGCAAATTTAGTAAATTAAGACATTGTAAACTAATACAATAAAAGAAAACAATTTATATAGTATTCAGAGAACGGTGCCACAAGTTTAAACAAACCATAAAAAAGATTTTTCACAGGTCACTTTTAATTTTATAAAAATATTCATTTGAAAAACTAAGAAAGGAATACAATAGTAAAACTTTAAATAACAATTTAGTTAAGTATGCCTTACTTACTTAATTTCTTTTGGATTTGGACTCCATAAATAAATAATTTTTCATTTAAAATAAATTATAAATTAAAAACATTACATGTTAAAAGACCTAAAAAAGATGTGATTCTCAAAGTTGGCAAGTTTTTTTAATACTACCAAATTTATAGAGTAAAGTTATTACGAACGTTTCACATTTTAATGTGTCGTTTTGTCATTGGCCGGTTTATATCCGCTATCTATACTATCTTTCTTCTTGGTAATATGACAGTGTTGTTTCCAGGCGAATTTAGTTTATTTCTTGTTATTCCCTTGTTACTATTGTTGTTTTTGTTTAGTTTGTTCTTGTATTATGTTTTTATTTATTTGTTTTCCTGTTGTTATATAACAAATATATAAGACATTAGTAGATACCGTACATTTAATTAAATAAGAATAAAGTTTGAGAAACACTGTTTTCTTTGTTTACACTTTGTCTCGTGCTAAGAAGAATATGGTATAGTTATATTGTACCTATAATCAAAACTATAAACAGAATACTGAGCTTAAGGTCGTTTCCTCGCTGGATCGCCATACTGATCTATTGTTCGAGGTAAGCACCAGCCCTCTAATCTCCTGCAGAGTTGATGTCGTTTTGATAGCTCTTTCTAGAGGTTTGACGAAAGTATTATAATTATATTTGATTTCAGCGCAAATAAATATCAAGTTTTTAAAAACGTGAAATAAAAAAAAATTTTTTAGAAATGGTCCTTTGGCTCTTTTAACACTAAATCACATAAATATGATGGTTTACGAGTTACGACCACGAAAACAGTTTACTTCTAAAAATATATTTGATGATTGTAACAAAAGAAGAACACTGCCTAATTGCTAATAGCACCAATTTGCCTTAACACGCCTTTTTGTCTCTAACTATCCACTTAAAGATATACCCTGGGGAATGTTACTTTTCTTGCTGGAGATAATTGGGCAAATTGTATCAGATATATAAATAGAGACCATCAAGTATTTTGAGACAATTTATTTTGTTTATAAATATAAAACTAGTTTCGTTAGCTATTATACTTATCACTTACGTCCTACACAGCTTGACCGATTTGGATGAATTTTTTTGTTGTAGCGGGTGTTTTACATTCACAGTTTGACCCGGTTTGTGGGTGTGCAATCGGGTTCTAGGTTTCTTTAGATTAAAAAAAAATCTTTAGATAGGGTAGGATCATGTCTGTCAGGTCGGCTAGTTTTTGTTAACAATCTTTATACAGTAGCATCTCGAATGTCAAAGGAAATGCTAATAACTTCGACTTTACAAGAAGTTCGAGACATGAAGTATTTGTTGGCTAAAATCTCCACTTAAGAAGGAGCGATTTTTGAGTATATTTTTCTATGTTGTTTCTCTGTTGCTGGTTAGCGGCCAAATGAGTATTGATCGAAAAAAAAAAGATTTAAAGAAAGAAGAAGAAGAAAGAAAGGAAAAGGATTATTAACTTAAAAAATACGACGCTATACATAAAAAACACATAATACATTCACAATTTTTTTTACACAAAACATAAAGACATATAATAGGTTGGGAAAAAGTCTTTTCCCATATAGTATGTATGAACTTGTAATAAGATCTCTTTGGCTATACCATTTGCATCTGACTGGTTTTGGTATCATTAAAAAGTTTTAATTTTAAAGAAGACAATTCCAAATTCAAATTAGGAAAATGTGTGATTTTCATTTGTTTTTCTTATTGTTAAAATGAGTGAATCAAATTGAGTGAAGAAATTCGATACATTTTAAAATTTTACTACAAAAAAGGTAAAAATGCAACACAAGCCGTGAAAAAAGTTTGTGACGTTTATGGACCTAATGCAGTATCTGTGAGAGTAGCGCAAATTTGGTTTAAGCGTTTTCAATCCGGAAATTTTGATATCAAAGATGCACGTCGCTCTGGTCGCCCTGTTACGGACAAAATTGATGCCATTTTTGAAAAAGTGGAGCAAAATTGGCATATTAGTAGTTACGATGTAGCTGTAGAACTGGGAATTGACCACAAAACGGTTTTGGCGCATTCGAAAAAAGCTGGGTACACAAAACAGCTCGATATTTGGGTGCCTCATGAGCTCACTGAAAGAAACCTATTGAACCATGTACTCATTTGTGATTATTTATTACGACGTAATTAAACCGAACCATTTTTGAAGAAGCTGATAACTGGTGATAAAAAGTGGATCACGTACGACAAAACGTGCGAAAAAAATCGTGGTCAAAGGCCGGTCAGGCTTCACAGACTGTGGCGAAAACCGGGTTAACTCGCAACAAGGTGATGCTGTGTGTATGGTGGAATTGGAAGGGCATTATTCATTATGAGCTGTTACCGCCATGCAGGACCATCGATTCTGAACTGTACTGCGAACAACTGATGAGATTAAAGCAAAAAGTTGAAAGAAAGCGGCCGGAGTTAATCAACAGAAGGAGTGTGGTTTTTCACTATGATAACTCTAGACCTCACACATGTTTAGCCACTCAGCAAAAATTACAAGAGTTTGGCTGGGAGGTGTTAATGCATCCGCCGTATAGTCCTGAGCTTGCACCTTCAGATTTTCACCTGTTTCGGTCTCTGCAGAATTCCTTAAGCAGTGTCAGGTTAACATCACGAGAGGACTGCCAAAACCACTTGTCGCAGTTTTTTGATCAGAAGCCCCAAAATGTTTATAGGAATGGGATGACATCCCTACCTACAAGATGGCAAAAAGTTATCCAACAAAATGGCACCTACATAATTTAGTCAAATGTAAATAAACTTTATAAAAAAACCTTTTCATTTTTTATATAAAATGCGAAGAAACTTTTTCCCAACCTTATATAATAAATAAATGAATAAAGCTTGTACGTCGAGTTTTTTAGTCAACGAGGTCAGCAACTCAGCATTGTGCTGCATCGAAATTTTTAAAAATCTCGATATAGCGCTAATTTTCAGTGCCAGCCCCCATACACTTGACCCAATAACATCTCTATGCATATTATATACATATATAAGTAGCCGTTAAAAGCCGTTAAAGATAAACGCACAGCTGCCTGTCGTAAAGCGCAGTTCATTGTCTTCCCGGATTTAGGAATTCTTTTATTTTCTTTGTAATTAAGAAAAAATATGCTATTGTTTTATGACCATCATTAGTGTCAAACTAATCCTTATTGTTATTGTTTTCGACTTTGTTCGCCGTTCGCAGGTGTGCAAATTACATTTTCTTGGAAGAAACCAGCCCGCGCAATCGATCAATCGATTGTGTATTGTACAGTTTACTATAAAACAATGCCCGAACGGAGGGGTGCGGCAGTCAAGCGACGATTACGATACTAGCAAGACGTGTACATTCGATAGCGATATAGTGACGGACTTTGCGCGTGTTATTTAATTGTGCATTACATAAGGACTTGTTGCGTCCGATTATATTTGTACCCATGATATACGTGTCTGTATAGTTTTAATAAATTCTATAATAATTCCAACGGCATTTTAATTCGAGTTCCGGGAATTCCAAGTAAGACGTCATTATCTTTGACTAACTTCGACTTACAGAGTCTGAGTTTTGAAATTCGAGTTATCGAGTATAAATATTGTTACAACCTAGGCGCCGACAAAACATAAATTCTACGTATAAATCTGTAAAAGCACATTTTATTACCTGTCGGCATTTGAACTAGTTGTAATCCTTTTATGATCATCTTCTTTTGTTTACTTATGGTGGAGCACAGCATATTGTCATTAGCCAGGTGTTACGGATACGAGCTGATTCTAGGAAATTCAGTCCACGTTTCCGGGCGGGCACAGTACATTGGTGAAGTATAAAACGGCGGCCTGATTAAGAGAGGAGGCAGTCAAGCTACAACTACGATACGGGCGTGACGTGTGTACATTCGGGAATATAATAGTGACGGACTGCGCGTTTTATTGAATTACGACCTTCTGCATTACGTTTGGATTTGTTGTTTTCGGTTACATTTGTACCTGTGTTACACGTATTTGTATAGTTCTAATAAACTCTATAGTAATTCTAACGGCATTTTAATTCGAGTCACGCTAAACTCGTAACAATGTGTATTAAAATAGCTACGCGGGGAAATAAGATTTTGTTCGAGTTACAAAGTCTAAATAATTCGAGATACCAAGTATTTGGGGGTTTAGTGGAAGGGAACGGCATTTTTTTCGACTTACTGAGGATTTCGACTTAACAAGATTCGAGTTATAGAGATTTGTATATACGATGTACTCTTTGGTTAACAACAAGACTTGTCTTATCATGTCTCTCGTGTAATATTACGTCTATTAAATGTTTTACATAATTTAAACTAAATTTAAAAGTGTTTTACCAAAAAGGGTATCTACATTATTGAAGAATACTTAAATGACAAAATTTCATTTATATAGCACCTCGCTCCAGCCTCTTTTACTATATTTTGTATAACGTTTTTATCTTGCCAAGCATGTAAGGAATTTATGAGATATGTTGCAGTATAAAATTTTAGTCCGTCATGTCATTATATAACTATAATAATATTTTTATTTCTTTTTATTGTGTCTGTATTACTGACTATGCACCGTTTGCTACAACTCCATTAATTCTTCGAAAAGTAATTGTGTAACATATTTCTGTATAAAAATTATAAAAAAAAGTCTGAATTAATCAATTTTTAGCTAGACGTGTTGCTGGGGAGTTTCTTGCCGCTTCTTCTCCTTAACAGCAATATCACGTTGCGAAGCGGTGTACATAAATTAGGAAGTAAAATTAAATTTGAACTTATATGTATGACCTTCAAAAAGTGTTCTCCAGTAGAACAAATTTTGAATAAAAACTTTTCAATTTGAATTTAAACTACTCGTTTAAATTACAACAAACGTCATGCCGATCCTAATTTTTTACAGTTATTTATGTTTTTGATTTTCAGAAGCCGGACTTACCTGCTTGGTTGACTTACGCTAGAAGGAGATGAGGTGCGCAACTATAGCGGGCTCCATATTGAAAAAAAAACTACATTAATAAATGTTCGTGATCATTGTTGCCGTTTCAAGTTACATAATTGTAATTGTTTGTAAGACCTCACTGTCTCAAAGCATATTGAACTGATGTTTAATTCCCTATTGTTTATGTGAAAACATTTTTTTATAATTTTTTTTTATTAATTTTAATTATTACTTCTTATATTCAAATCGATTTAAGTTTAAGATTTTTTAAAGTTTATTTCTTTTACAAATTTGTTTAAGATTTGAGTTTTGTTTGTACTATTTAAATTGTTCTTAGAATCATAGATCATAAGTAATAGTATTTTCGGATGAAATAACGTTGTACCTAACTTAATGAATCAAATATCATTGTAACGTTTTATGCAAAAATACAAGCAATTGGAAAAACAAAATATTAAATTGTTGTTTTATTTTATCAACAAGATAAAAAAACTAAGAAGAAAAGTTGGTTTTGGGCTTCGAAGGGGAAGCTCGGAATGCTACCGGGATTTAAAATTATAATGATAATAACAGCAAGGAGCAAACTAATTACCATACCATACATACAAAGTATTGTATTACCTAAGCAAGTGTTCTAGTAGCTAATCATGTTTCATTTTTAGGGCTCAATAATCAATTTAGCATAACGCAACCCCATGAACGTCCACGAACTGGTTCGTTATTCGTTCGTCTGTCTTTATAAGTAACAGTCATTTTTCTCGCAATCTTCTGAGTCTATGTAGTGGAAATTTTACTGAGATATGTAGTCTATATGGCTCTACAAAATTCTGTCACACAAAGATTCAAGGTGGTCATCATGCATACACGTATATATGTAATACAAGTATATACATGAGTGGTGATTGTGATATATATATACGTCTTCAAAAAGCAAATCAATTTTCATTAATGTCTTAATGTAGTTTTATTTATATCAGAAATTTAGCTCCCAAATATTGAAAAATTACAACGAATGAATGAAGTCTTTTATAATGGCCGATTTGTGTGATGGTGTAGTGAATGAAATAAACAAATATTAAAGGAATCAACTAAGTTCAAACTTCAAAGTCGGTTGAGTAAAGCTTTGTGAGCTAATATTAACTTGTTTGTCTGTCTTATTACCAAAGGAAACTTATACAACTAATTAACTTTGTTAAAAAATATTGACAACGTAGAATAGGGTCCTCCGGAGAATAGGGTGCTGATTAGACTGAGCCAAAAAAATCGGCTATTTTTTATATTTATCGAAAATATTATTTGGAGTGACAAAAAATAAGATTATTTAATATTAATATTAAGAGGTTTATCATGCCAAATTTAGATTTTATTACTGAGCGGGTTTTTGTCTTAGAACTGCTAAACCATTGTCTTAAACGAAATTGACGCCGAGACATTTTATGAAGAAAACTGAATGTTCTACAAAAAAAGTGTAATTTTCCGTCAGATGAACCATTTCCATACAAAAATGCTTTAAACATTGGTATAGTTTTAAAATTTGAGCTTTCAATTTTGGAATTTTGGAATTTCTGTATGTACTCGGAAAAATCGATAAATATTCGTATGGGAAATCAAATGTTCTACAAAAAAAATCTCTTAACATTTTTGGCTAAATTGACTATAAACTGATTGATTTAATATTATGGCAAAATGATACTGAGCACCCCAATGGCTCTCCTCTACATAATCGATAAATAAATAATCCACGGAAACTAGCGCGATCAAAGGAGGGCGGGCGGGAGTAAAAAAATATATGTAGTTTCTATTTAGTGCACTAAATAAGATTAAGATGGCGCTGTACAATATCGTTGAATAATGATAACGCGCTGATGACATCTTGAGATCAAAACGTAAACCACAAGTGATGGTTATATTTGGTGAATCACTAACATATTATTACATTAAAGTTATTTTGCGAATGTAGCATTTATTTACTTTTGGTTTACATTATCAAGGTTTTTTTAAACTATAATTTTATTGTGTCTTGTGTTTTTATTTCAATTTCCAGGTGGTAGGGCATTTGCCCGACTGGATGGCAACCACTGGTCTAGAGTATGCCGCCATAACAACTTTGAGTTGTGTTTCGGCTTCAGTGGCCAGGTTCCAGTTTCTCCTTCAAGGCCGGCACCACATTGGTAGCACTTCTGGTGTTGCTGATGTCTAAAAGTAACGGTAACCACTTTCCATCACAGTTGCGCCGTCAGCCTGTCTGCTGTGCTTCAGCAATAAAAAAAATAGAATAAGTTATAAGTACTATCTAGTGAAATTTGTATATGAATTATCGATTGAAATGCCGTCTACTGGTATTTATAGGTATATAATATCGATTGAAATACCATCTAGCGGGTGAGGTGGTAGATGTTTTGATATTTTATGCTAGAGAGGCTCATATATTTTATATATAGTGTATTATCTATGATACTGAGATCCCAAGTGTCCGCTTTCGCAGATTTGTATTGCGAATTATAACAAGTATCATATAAAGTGGAACTTTATACTATATGTCACATCTACTGGTATACGAGTGTCAACTAAGCGATTCCACTAAAATGGCCGCTTTACGGCCTCTATTTCTCCATGTTCAAAACATATAGTTTTAGACAAAAACCATAAAAAAAATTAAAAACTTAACTAAAATATCTTTGCGACGACCTAATATGGAGGTGACAAATCCTAAAAAAAATAGATATGATAAACCTAGTATAAACGCTTTTATTTTTGTTTATTGAGCACTTTTTCAGGTATGAGTTATTATTATTGTTACGACCTACACGCCGACAAAAGTAAATTCACACCTGCATACCATAAAAGCACTTTATTACCTTTCCGCATTTGGACTTCTTTTGTTGACTTTGTGTTTAAAATTTGTAATTATAAAACAGCCCATTGTGTATTGTAATCTTTTATGGCAGTCATTAGCCAGGAGTGTCGAACTGATTTTAAGAAATTCGGTCTACGCGGTCGGGCAGCTATATTGTATCGGTGCAGTATAAAACAATGGCCCAATGGAGAGATCGGCAGTCTAGAGATAGCCACAAGCGAAGCAAGACGTTAGTGACGGACTTTGCGCGTGTGATTGAATCGTGCATTACGTTTGAACTGGTTGTGTACAGTTATATTTGCACCTGTGTTATACGTGTTTGTATAGTTCTAATAAATTCTATAAATAATTCCAACGGTATTTTAATTCGAGTCCTACAACTCGTAACATTATTTTTGGTCATATAGTTTTCGAATTCCGTAAACAAATAGGAAAAATGCACCAAGTGCGTATCACGTGAATACTAGATGGTTAATTTCTGTATTTCAGTTTGGATGAAGTGATTCATACATAGCAAAACCCGGATAGTTGCCTTACTTTTTAAAAAAGATGTAATATTAAAATATAGCTTGTTATAAAGAATAAGGAATATATATGTCAAAACATACGTCTTTAGTACTTTCATATTAGTCTATGATTGTAAACATAATTAGAAAGAAAGAAAGAAAAAATATTTGAAGAAATAGCTAATAAATTTCTATAGTTTTTGAATAAATCCTGTTTTATTAAACCTCTCAAAAAAGGATAGTAGTCTATCGTTAAAAATTCTTCAGGGGATATTTGTACTGGAAATACATCAAACTCATGTTATCCTCTCGTCCCTATCCCAAACGCTTCTCTAGAACTGGTACACCTCAGCGAGCATGTCCGCCTGGAGCTTCCAAGTTGGATCGCCCACCAAAAGTGTAGCCACCGTCCCGCCAGACGGACGTAACCGCCAGATCCCTCTGACAGCGAATCAGACGGGTTCTGTTTGTGCGATTCAGGGCCTCGACCCGAATAAGAGCATCTTATAGTGCCATACTCCGTAGTGAAGTAGGTCCCAAAATTCCAACGACCGTCAACAGTATGGCCCAAGTACGGGCCTTCACACGTCTTGGATGATGACGTGGGCGTCTCGCGGCGGTCCCCTACGAGAGACGTGGAAGAAGAGGGCCTCCGTTTTCTCCGTGGAGACCCTTCGAGCTGCCCAATTCAGTCCACCATCAACGATGAGCGTTAATGTTTCATTTTTAAAACGGGGCAAGTATCCCAATGAGGGAGCTAACTATCTGGGTTTTACCATACAATATAAACAAACTTGATTTATTAATGCCCGGTTTCTGAGGTTACCAGTTATGAGTTCAATAACAATTGATTCCATAAAGTTACAACTAGTACCAAAACTCGCCACTAGATGGATCTATTTAAGAAGGAATATCTAATATTTATTTACATCAAACAAAAACGTCAACAACAAAACGTCAAACAAAAGATAAACATATAGCTATACATATAGATAAATATATAGCAGGAATAGCTAAACGCCTAATATTGGTTAGTTAAGTTAAACCTAGTTTAACTATCGTACGATGGTGTGTTCAGAAAGGCAATTTTATAAGTTATTAAACCGATAGCGCTAACGAACAGATAAACTACAGTTAAAGGTACCTCAGAAACCGGGCATTAAAGTTATTGAATACCGTCATGTCTTTTTGATCGTCATGTTCAAGTTTTTCAATCAAATTGATTCAACTTTTGACGGTCTTTGTGGTTGAGCAGGATAAGTCTTAGCCTGCCGAGCTCGCTGCAACGCAGAGGCTCCGGGTTCGATTCATGGCATGGTAAATGTCTGAAACTAACTCTGTTATTTAATATGGTCTGGGATGAGCCCCAGAGTGGTCCATTGTATATACCCATAACACAAGCTTAACTTGCTTAGCTTGGAAATATACAATGTGTGTATATGTCTGCCGATTTATTGTTACTGCCGCTAATTTGGTTGGTTAACAATGAAGGTTTCGCAGATATGATAAACATCCACTGTTTTAAAACTTTTTATTATCGCAGGTGTTAAGCAGTAGGAGACTAAATAATATGTAAATAAAACTTCATGTTTACTCTTAAATTTTATAATTCCTATTAATTAATCTGTGTTCAGTACATCGAGGTATAATACTCAATAAGTGACTAGCTCATTATTTAAGCACAAACATTTATTTAAAAACTATAATCTTAAACGATCAAAACGAAAGTTTTTATACAGTATCGAAATTGACGATTATCCTCCGCTCAAGCACCTATTTATCATACAACCTTAAATTTACAACACATTTATATTGTTCTTAAAAATTAAATTTATACAAATTTACGTTAAGTCTAAAAACAAAATATATTTGAGTTTGTCCACTGTTTGGACGCAGGACTCTAAGATGGCTTCATTATAACCAGTCACCATTCCTAAAGATTCGGTTGGTGCAAGTCACCCTATACATACTACAATTGTTAAGATACGTTCTATAATTTAAGTATTTCTTAATTTAGCCAGTATCGATGTTAAGCTTATGAACCACGAACCAACTGGACAGCATTTGCATTTATATTAAAAAAGTATATTATAGGAAGAGACACAAATAAGCTATTTTATTGCTAGGGATACGAACGCTATGGTTATTCATACATGATCATCAGTGCTACTGCAACAAGCTATGGTGGCAACATTGCTCCCTTAAGGTTTCGTCAAACAACTGACGAGTTGAGAAGCTGACGCGACGTTAGCAGTTGTAATGTACTAGTTAATATTGAAAACTAGTGCCATACTTTAGTTTATTTCGAGAGCAAGCGATCACACGGGCTATATTGCATTAAATTTTTATCTAGGCGCTATTCGCCCTCAGAGAAGAATCTTGTTTTTATCCCAGAAATTAACCAATTTTCCAGCATAAAAATATTCATTCTGTTCTTAAAATTTAGACTACATATACGAGTACATCTACCAAATAGCAAAATCATTAAGGTAGTTTTTCCGTGCAAGTGTAGCAGGCAAAGACTTACTTTCACATTTACAATATTGTTAAGTTAGCCGAAATTCCACAAAGCACACCGACAAATGTGAATGTACACACCTGCCGGCCATAAAGCGCAGTTTATTACCTGCCCGCATTTGGACTTCTTTTGTTTACTTTGTGTTTAATGTCTGTAATTAGAAAATCCGCCTATTGTGTATTGTAATCCTTTATGGTAGGCAGTGGCCAGGTGTGATTCTTGGAAACCATTGTTTAAACGGTCGTGACATATTGTAAGCTGAGTATAAAGGAATGCCCGAACGGAGAGATCGGCAATCAAGCGACGATTACGATACGAGCAAGACGTGTACATTCGATAAGCTATATAGTGACGGACTTTGCGCTTGTTATTTAATTGTGCATTACATTTGTACTGGTTGTGTCTAGTTATATTTGTACCTGTGTTTTACGTGTTTGTATAGTTCTAATAAATTCTATAGTAATTCCAACGGCATTTTAATTCGAGTCCCACACTCGTAACAATATATTACTATGAAATTCACACAGAACTGTTGCGCTCGGCGCTCAACTCTGTCTGATATTATCTCTAATAGATGAAAACTCCTAACTTCGTCGTAGTTAGGAGCGACGCCTTCGCTGTTTGGCGTAATCTTTTCATTTTTGAAAAATTTCAGAAATAGACCAGCTGGTTCCATAGTCCATTCAGCTAATTTCGACTGGCAAATTAAAACTCGTTTAGGTGGAGACGAGTTTTACTGTAGTATAATTTTAGATTACATTGTTTAATTTAAATATTAATGTAAAGTAGTAAATTTCAACTTGATGAACTCTGCAGAAATCTGCCCTGATATAGATGCATTGATAAAAGCAACACAATATTAGATGATTCGTAAGTAGGGATTAAATGAATGTTAGTAAGCATAGCCACACTTTAGATCTGTTTACATACCGATTTGAGATTTAGAAACACATATCGTCGACGTCAGTGCAGGACCTTGTAACTACGTATTTTGGTGATATTGTTTTTTTTGTCTAAATCGTAATATATACCTACATGTAACAATTTTAACGAAATGTCATAAAAAAGGAATGGTTACTCTCGATTTCCCTTGAATTCACTCACCAGTTCCTGACTTGGTGACCATGGCACCACCTCGGAAGTATAGACTTACGAGTAAAAAAAGAATTGAAAATCGATTTAGAATTGACGGAGATATCTTGTAACGAAAAAGTCTGTCATCAATTATCGTGGGTTTTTCTCTAATTCCTTGGAATCCACTCATCAGATCCTGACATTTGGATTAAAACAAAATTTGAAAATCGGTTCACAATTGACGGAGTAATCGAGTTATGAATATACAAAAAAAAAATAGCAACATACAAACGAATTGAGAACCTCCTCCTTTTTAAGTTGGTTAAAAAAATGTAGTTACAAGATCCTGCGCTGACGCCTACGATATGATATAATTATACAAAAATGCTTGAATTCTTATCTACAATCATATTCATTATCTTCGTTCCAGAATTTACATAGATTGTTATTAAACATTATAATATTGATTTATAATATAACTTTGTAGTTTAAGAGGTAAGAAATAATAAAGTTTATAGGGTAATTCATTTCATGCATACAGTTATACGAAATAGAATACTAGTGCTCATTTTCTACAGAGAGCATGGAATGTTAAATCCATAATACATAAACAAAACATCTAAATTTTTATTTTATTACAAAGAAATATCACACTGTACAATACAAATGTGACTTTATAAAATGTCAGATTTATTAAGCTGAGGCTAAGATGAAGAGTTGTATGGGTCTAGCTTTCGGATCAAATAGACACTATTTGATGGATGATTATTCGAAAACTTGAAAATTAAATACATGATACTGATTGGATACACAAATCGTGCAAATACACTCCACTATAAAATATCAAAATAAAGTTCCCTTGTAAATAAATCTTTAGAACTAGTTTTGATAAATCAAATTTACAGAAAATCTTTGGTGTAGAACTGATTGTGGTTCAAAAATGTTAAGTAATTTTTTCACTATTTCCCAGATCTTGAATCACAACGACAGAACTGAACTCCAATACTGCCATTACAATTGTGTTAAAATGGTTATCATTGATTTTATATATATGTCTCTGCAGACCATTGGCTATAAAAATGGCCCGGACTTTTGCAGGGCTTACGTGGGGCCATGGGAAGGCTAACATGTAGAGGCCCCTTGGCAAATTTAATCTAAATGTGGCGTATCACTGATCGGCGGTTATCCTTTTCTACACCATATAAAAATCTATCCAAGTACAAGCCCCGGTTAGTGTAGGACTATTGTAGGGAATGAGAACAAAAGGTACCGGGGCTATTGGGATGAACTGCTAGTGGAACTACGAATCGGGGGCTATGGGAACTGTGGCGTCTGCCCGTCGCAATGTTCAAGGAACATGGAAAAAAATAGGTAGACGGTGACTCGCCACTCACTGCATGGGCCCCTAAAATTGCCGTCAATTATTTTATTGTTAATCTTGTCAGTTTTGGTAAACTAGTCTGTTCAATACTATTATGGATTTAAAATTCCAAATACAACACAAAACATCTAGACAGCTACAGTAAGACTACATTATACATATAATAGATACAGAAGACGATAGACGGATGGAAATTCTGGGGCATTAGCAATTACATTATAATAATATCTAAAACCACTAGGTTCACTATCTACTATAGGGTAAATAATCTATCAATAGAGAAAACACATAAGGTAATATACTAGGTAATAGATTTGGCAACTCGCTTTTTTATTTACATTTATAGTAAAATAATCGTTGTTACACCGAAGGTAATGGGCTACCGCTAGAATCTTAATATAATTAATAGGAATAATTATAAAATAATGGATAATAGGGAAAAGGTAGCCCATAATTTCTAAATCAGCGACTCTAGCTCACCTAAATTTATTACTGCGTCGTCTAATTCTTTTAACAGATTCATTGCCAAAAAATAAGTTTTTTACGGCATATTTTGAGCTAAGAAAGTTAGGTTGTATTATGAATAATATAAAATGGTTAATTCTGGGAGCAATCTCTCTGACCCATAGATAAGAGTCAATAATCTGCTAGCTCTACTTTGTTTGCGAAATTTTGGGTAAATGGAACTTAAAAATTCAGACCAGGTCTATAATAAATCATATAATAATTAAAGTCTGTACAAAATATGAGAATGCTATGTGACTTCGCATGACAGATCGAATTAAAAACTAACGAATATAATCGACGTTGCGCAAATGGCAATGAAATTGTCAAGCTTTACTATTTATGACTCCAAATTTGTTCTATACTACGCTTGTTTTCTACCTAAAAAAGCCACTATGACAAAGAAAATCAACCTCAGCTACTGGCTTTGAGCAAATTGGCGGTACATCCACACATTCAAAGAAGTCACAGCGCATTTCTTAAACATATTTATAATTAAAACTTATTCAATATTTACAAGTCACACATACACAACTTTTTCTCTCTTTCTCAGTCATACACATATGTTTAAATTATAGAAACAGTTAGTGCAGATACATCCTAACAATCAACAATAAAATGTGCTTATAGGAATCTGATGTGATCATTCACAAAGGTTTCGAATTGGCATGAGAGTGATTACAAAAATATTTATTAATGAAGTCTTTGTGTCTTACACATTACATAACAAAGTTTATAATGATTGACTCTTTTGCTCAGAATTTGACGTATTTGGCGCCAAAACACTTAACCTGTTATGAAGCTTGTCTTCTATTTTTAAAGAATCATCTGAATCTTCTTTGAGAAGTTCCCAAATGTTATTCTTATCTAATATCTCAAATCCACCTTTGTTTTCTGGAGCAATATCAGTTTTTGTTATTTCAGATAATGATTTTGATGTTTCAGATATCGGTGTTGGTGGTATTTTGTGTATTTCCTTATTTATAGATTTCAACGTTTTTGCTGTATATCTGTCGGCGATGGATTTCTTTTTTGTTTTATTTAATATCACATCTGGAGTTGAGTTGCTATAGTTATTTGTTGTCGTATTATTATGTTCTGCATATACTTTTGGTTTCTTTATCTGTGTAGCAGGTTTTGGCTTCTTAGTCCTATAGTGCATTGATTTTATATTACTATTAGTGATTGCTGTTATTGTATGATGAATATTTGGTGTCTCAAAGTGTGTTATCACAAATGGTTTTTGTGTAATTTTTGTTAAATTTGCCATCAGTAATTCATTCTTAACTTTTTTTGAATTGTTTGATTTTGTAATATTATTTACAATTTCTGTTGTATTGGTGGTATCATTTATTTTAACTATCTCTGGAGATAAAATTACAACTGAAATCTCTGGTTTACTGATTACGACTTTATGTATAACAGTTTTGTTAGGTTCTTTATCGATTTTATCCGTATTCTCATGCAATTTAAGAAAAAAATCCTCATGTTTGTCTCCATAAGTTGCTTTTAATGTTCCTTTCCTTCTTGGAAGTGGTTTCTTCTTTGGCTCTTCTTTATTTAGTATCTCTTTTTGTAAAACTGACTTTTGAACAATAAGTTCTCCATTAATTTTTGGTACAGGTGAATCTATATTATTACTAACTTCATGAATTTCTTCTTTTTTTGTATATGATATTGTAGGTACAATTATTGGATCATCGATGTTTTGTAAGGTAGCGGAGCTTGAACTGTTATCGTTAACATGACCAAAAGTGGACGAAGTAGTAGCTTGTTCAGCAGAAAGATTGGTTGTGATAATTGTTTCTGTCTTGAAGGATACAGAGACTATTGTGTCAGTCGTTGGTTCTATATCGGATACTGAAGTTTTAGTGTCATCAGTAGTAGTTTCCGCTTCAGTGGGCTCTGAATCAGATGTAGCCGAAGAAGGTGTTTTTGTAGTAGTAGTCTGGACAACTGTAATAGGTTCAGTAAATTCAAAAGCTTTTGTAGTAGATTTTTCAACGGGTTTTCTAAATTCATAATCTCTGCTGCATATTCTTCCACATTCACAAATATTATCTATATTTGCTGTTGATTTAAGACTGGCTAATTCAGTTTTATCAAACCACGTAATAAAATCGTCGTCTGTGATACCACGCAACAAAGGACTACCAGGCCTGGCATGGAAGAATGTTTCAACAGCCAGATCAGGTCGAGTTGAAGGATAAATCTTCGCAAACGCTGGTCTTAGACTGGTAATTACGAATTTGGATCTTGTCTCGTAAGTAACGCAGACTGGACATGTTGAGCTTATCTGAAAATAAATTATTTGCATCCATTAAATTACGAACTTTACACACCTTATTGAAATAACTTCACACACATAATGCTTTCTTAATGTAAAATATTATACCCAATTGATCACTTTAATACATATTTCTACAGAAAGTTCTTGAAATTTATTGTATCTCGGTAATTTATCCAGTTCATTTTAATAATTTTAACTTCATTGCTTTACTAAATTGTATGTTTGATACAAGAACAAAGCTTTTTGTACACCCTTACCACGTTTAGGATTTTAACTCGTAGTTATTCGCTAATTGCAAAAGAATCTTTTAATGGAACTCAAAAAATGTAAAATGTTCATCACACACTCCATACAACGTAACCTGCATAATACTTACATTAGCAAACACGAACCAGACAGATTCTCCTCTTGATCCGTAATGCAAATCAGCGAAAGTAGCGCCGTCGACCACCACAGGGTTTACAGAATGAAGCTCGTATCCAGAAAACAGCGATGTCTCCAGTCTTAGGATCCCGGATCTTTCTTTAGCTTTCCACCTGAAATTAATACAATGCTCACGGTTCATAACCAGTATTTAACTTCATCGTTATATAATTATTAAGAAGTTTGTCTCTTGAAATATAAAATTCTAATTAAGTTTAATTTAAAATAATTTATTAATCTTTTGCTTTATTTTAAACAAATTTAGTTTTTTTTCTTTCGTATCAAATAAAATTTATAAATATACATCATAATTACTTGAAACAAGTCTTAATAATCAAAGTGGGTAGATTTCCTTGTAGATCTTCAATGCTACTCCTCTCCGGTCTTATTTCTTCAATGATCGCCGCTTGAATGTTGAGCAGGGTGTTCTCAGGTTTCGGAGAGTACGTTGAATATGTTATTGTACCCTGAAACAAACAAGACTGTTTAAAACTTGGATACAAGCTATGTTATATTATAGATAGCACTTCATCTTTGTTCTTTTAATTTAGGCTCTTACCTTTACACTTGCTTTTATATACAATTGCAACCGGTATTCATTTTACTTTAATTAAATATTTCTTCCTTTCTCTAATAGAAATAGCTTTTTAATATCTTTAAATTATTTACCTTTTTGGAGGTCTTTTAAATACAGTATGTATTTTTATGTACATATAGTTTAATACTGATATATTTTGCAATATAGATTACAATATAATAATAATAATAATAATATATAATAATGTCTTAGCTTAAGGTGTATTTTTAATGATGTATAACAATCTCAAAACTCCAATAAAATACAATCCAATTAACAACATTTCATTACATACCTGCACTGTGGCACATCCAGCGCCTGTGGCATACACAAATACTTTAGTCGGCAATCCGGGTAGTTGCAAAGGCCTTGGTGGAGTTCGAGCTCGTAATTCCAAAGTGTCAGTTAGCTCCATACCAGCAGTAGCCAGAGATACTGTCAAAGCCCTATGTCTGTAAGTCGGAAAATATGAAAACATATAAATGAAAACAGTATAGATACAACATAAAGTATTAAGAATGTTTCTGATGGACGTAAGCAGAGACAATTGATCTTCATTTCATACGATATTGAAGCATATTTTTCTTTAATTTAGTTTCATTAATGTCTTAATATGTATTTGTTAACAAACTAGTTGCTGTAAAAATGCCTTATGTATTATGTTATGGCTACTAAAATTTTATAGCTTTTCACACATGTCAATAGTAGCCATTTCGAGGAATTCTAGTGTTACTCATATTTTTTACGTAGTTAAAATAACAATATACTTATTATCTTTCAATATTTTACAAAGAAAGAAACAAATCTTTTAATTTATTTAACTTTCAGTGATGCTATCATGAACAGGCGTCAAGCGAAAGATCGACTCATATGATACTAAACAGAAGACTCAGATGATTTGTAGATCTTTGACTCCAAACGAGGGAAAACTTGTAGCTGGTAGAAAATCCATTGAACAGTTGAGAGTTTTAACATTAATAAAACTTTTGTTTTAAAATTATATTCCAAAAAGTTATTGTAAATTAAACTATTTCCTCAAAAAAAATTACATTGAGAACCTTACAACCTTACACTGAGCATAAAGATTACCTATCGTGTGCCAAAGCAGCGTACTGTGCCGCAGCTTTAGTAGCGCTATAGGCCAAGCTGGGATGCCTTTGTAAAGTCGAAGCTCTGTAGTAAAGGAAACGAGCAGCTGCTTCTCCTTCAGCAAGCGCTCCTCGAGCACAAGCCGCTAACAGTACCCTAACTCCTGCAACGTACTGCTCCATCGTTACTGCTTCTGTAATGTTAATAAAATTACTTTTTTTTTCGTTTTTGAGGGTTTTAGACATAATTAAATAAAAAATAAATAAATAAAAAAATAGACAATACATCGAATTAAGATAAAAAAATCAAAGACAAATTATACAACCTATGCTATCTTGGAATATATTCGGAACAAGTCAGGAGTAAGTTAGGCGTGGAGCTAACTGTGGAAAGGTTAAACTTATGTGTAATATTTCATTGCTAGTTTGTGATGAGCTTCTTGTCTAGGGCGATCCTTGTATATATCCATCACAAATATTATGGTTATACTATGTAATAGTTTAAATTTATAGGTACTACGTTAAATTAATAAAGGGTAGAGAGAGCTGACATGACTGCAAAGTTTCTAAATCCCTTTAAAAGTAATAGAGCAAAAAAGTTGTTTTACGATTTATTTTAGAATGAATTTAATTCTATTTTAATTAATGTAAGGAATAAAACACATTTAAATTATATTTACATACTAAAATACTAACCGTAAGATGTGGTTTTGATGTTACGCGATGTTTCTTCTAAAAGCCAGTCAGCGGCATCTTTTCTTGGAGTAGGCCAACCAAATTCACCCTCTTCGGTTGTAGATGCGTTTCTTAGAATTATTAAGGCTTCGGGTACTATTGGACTCCTGAAATATATTGGTTAATCCATTAAAATAAGATGTTATAGTTATGGAATACTCAACTGCAGTAATGGAACATTTTGTATTTAATTCTAATGTTCATTTTCTAACAAAATCAATGTTTGTTAAAACAGATGACGGTTTGAGTGGATTGAAAGTGATGATAACAAACAATACAAATTACCTAATATGTGTTGTTAATTTATAACTTACTTACTTATTATCTTTAGCAAAACTTACAGAAAATTTATTTTATAAGGTATGGAGTAAATGTCTCATATTGAAATGGATTTAAATGGACTAAACTAACTTAAAAAAATACAATTAAGTATTAAAAATAAACTAACTTATATATATTACTTATGGGATTATTCGCAATTCCCGACGACACAACGTAGTATAATATTTGACGAATAATATTACATTTATAAATACCTGGCAAGAACTAAAGCTAAAACGGTAGCAGCCAATGCAGCGGGCGAAGTTAAGTTTTGAAGATTATGTTCTAAATACGATTGAGCCTTTACAGCTACATCTGCATCAATCTAAAACAAACAAACAACGAATCAATTAAAAATACTATTGTTAAAAGTCGGTTTTTTCAGATTAAACAATTATAATTAAGCTAGTTTGTTCCATTACAACCCGTCAGCAGCTTTATTCATCCCAATATACTTAACTTAATTCCAAACAATGAATAAAGATTATTCACGCACTTTGGGAAAGCTTCAAATGGCAGTTTATTCCAGATACCCAAAGTACACATGACAAACATTTTTACCTGATTCTCAACACCAACTTCAAGTAAAGAAACCAGCGTTTCTGCGGTGACTTCAACTTTCCTTTCCCAGTCAATCTCACTTTGTGTCATATTTCCATCTTTATCATAATAATAGTACTCATTTACATCAACATCTTTATGGGTACCATTATCACTATGCATTTCAACAGGATAATAATCGACTTCTTTATCTGCAGCCATTGGCGTAAAAGACCCATCAGAATTTTGTCGGGATTGGACCCATTTCTTTATATTTTGTAGGAGTTCTGGATCTACAGGATAGTATGATTGTATCTTTGTCAGTATTTCTAGAATTTTGATGGTGGATAAGTGACTTGTCATCGCTGGGTGGTCGCTAAATGAGTTGTCGTTTTTGCGAAAAGAAAGAAGCACTTGAACCTGAAATTTTAAACGATACTTAAAGAAAATGTTACTAAAGTATGATTTAGCACGCTTCCAAATTTATGCAGTGAAATCATTTATCAAATGTAATTTTGTCGTGAACGCGACCTTATAGCAGTGTCAAAAGTCAGAACTTGTAATTCTGTGTAAAACGTTAACACAAATTTTAAATTTTCACATTAAAAACGACTTCAACAAGTAAATGATGACAAGACGAATTTGTAATAACACATATAAATTAGAATTGCAAAAACTAGCGTCTATCATTTGCCTATGCAACATTTTTCAGTAATAGTTTCGGTAGAAAATTATTAATATTTACTGTATGTAGTCAAAAATATTGAAACAACATTGTAATCAATAAAACAGTAAGATTTAAAATTTATTCTGGTTATAATTAAAGGAACTGAAATACAAAAATGTCAGGTAAAATTTATGTTTATAATCATATAAGAAAAATTATACAAGTGACAATCGCCCATTAAAAATAAAACTATAAGTTTGCACAGATGTTTACATGTTATATGAAAATATGACGAATTGATACTCATGCCACCTAGTAGGTAAAGCGGAACAGGTTAGCTCGGTATTACATTAGTTATTTGATTTTCACTTTAGATTTCTGTTTTCATGGTTATATTTTATTACCTGCTCGGGCAGCTTCTTCAAAATCTTATCTCGCTCTGTATCTTCAACCAAATGTGGAATATGTTCTAACGCCAATAATGGTGCAAGACTCGCAGAAGCTGCAGATAATTGTGAGTCTCTCCAAACTTCACCCCACTGGTCAGTGGAATCAGCTTGGAAACTGTATAAAGGTAAATGAAGACCTCCGGATACAAGTAACGTTCCACTTGCAGAACCGGGAACCACACCTCTAGGGAGACCCAGTTCAAGAACCTGTGAGAATCCAGCTTCTTCATTGAAGTTCCATATTCTGTAACAGAAATATTGATTGGTAATTATTTAATATTGAATTTAATTATTTGATGTTGAATCTCATATTTTACGAAAGATTTTTTTTATGTAAATGTAATTTTTCATATTATTTTTATGTATTTAATGTTTTCCTAGATTAATTACAGGATTTTGTAGTACCAGTAAGCCAAAAATTTTGCATGGGATCTATGAAGGCATATTTTTATGATGCATCAAATAATTCTGTAGTTAGAAAAATATGCCATGTTAACTTTAATAGCGTGATTAGTTTCCGGGATGTGATCTGGTTTTCTTATAGGAATGGTGTGAAAGAGAATTTCAATTAGATTAGCTGACAATCGATGATCATAGATGATGCATCGCTTGACCTTATGACCAGGCAAATAGCCTCAACAATGTAAGACTCCAGCCAGATCAGAATACACATTCGTAGAATTAGAGATAGGTAGCTTAATCACTTACCAATCAAGATTTCTAAGTAAGCTATGTAAGTGTCCTAAGAATGTAAAATAAAACTGAAGTATTAACCTGAAATCAGCTTTATCACCCCAAAGCGCGCTGAATCCAACATATTTGATCCTCATATCCTGAGCAAGGGGCCACACCAGCAATCGTCGTTCAGAAGGAGAAGCTCCTCGACCCACTGATAGCCTGCCACCCTCCCACCAGACCCACCAAGCACACCAGGTATCAGGACCGACGCATTCTTCATCACTCTCAGTCTGCTCTGCACTTGCCAGATGGACATCGTAGCCTGAAATTGATAAAAAAATATTAAATACTAGTTTCGACTATTTTTATTGCTGGTATATTACAGACAGGATAACGAGTTCCCTGTTGGAAAGTGGTTATGGACATTATCAATACCAAAGGTGCTATTAAATTGCTGCTGTCCTCGATGAAGAGAGGGGGGGTGAAAGAAGTTTGTGTTCTTCACAAGCTTGTTATGGCAGCATACTATAGACGTGGGATGGTAGCTGTTCATCGTTTTAGATAGAAATGTTGGAAAAATCTTTGAAGAAAAGATTGTACTTTTAGTTCGACATTTTTTATTTTATTTAACATCGGTTTAATTAATAATATTTTGTGAATGACATTATAATAAGGTTTTATAACAAGAAAAACAGTTTTATCTGCTCAAAATATCAAAATAAAGTTAATAACTTGAAATTCATGAATATTAACTTCGTTGCTAGCCAATTCTAAGCCATTGCTGAACATGGTCTGTTCTACTTTCGTTTGCGTTATTAACATGCGGTCTTCTCTGTAAGAGGAATCCTCTATCAGTAGTCGTATTCCTCGGAACATTTAACCCACAGATAATTTATTTCTCTCATTACCACTACAGTTTACTAGTTTTGGGAACTTGTGACTGGTTTTCTTTCGGATATCCTTTGTTTCAAAACTTGATACATCAGAGAAAACATTTTTTAAAATTAAGTAATGCCCTTAATTTTAATAAATACTATTACTTCTGGTTAAACGTCTTTGTCTCTATTTGAGTACTAGTGAATCCCATGCTACAGGTGAACAGTTCGTATGATTTGTTTTTTTAAAACATACCATGTTTCCCTTTAGCAATCCAAACACGGCTTCTCTCGAAAACGACCCTATACATATTTTCTGAAGGTTCACGTATGGCAGACAAAGCGACATGGGCAGCCCCTTGTGCTCTAAGTTCCAATACAAGACCAGCTCTGTTTCTTGGTGCAGCTACCCATTGCCATTCCCAAGAGCCTCTTGATGATACCGCGAGATGTTCTGAAAAGAGAAAGACAGAGAAATATAATAAATAAAATAATCAAGTGAGACCTGTATTCTGCGCCACATTTCGAATACCTCGAGATTAAAAGAGAAATAGAAAGCGTTACTACAGTTTAGAGAAACAATAGGGTCCAAAGTATTCCCGGTGGTAAGGCAGCAAAGGCTGGAAACAAGGATTAAAATTATATATATAGAAGACAAAGTAAAACCATTTCGGTGAGACCCCGTTGGTCATCAGTTCAGCATGATATGACTCTTCGATACGTAGTACTTGAACTATGCACACGATAACAGAAAATATCTTTCTAATTATTCAGTATTTTTTTAAAACTAAAACATAACCGACTTCAATCTAAAAAGCAAAAAGTAAATATTTAAGCAAGTTCTTTCTACAACATCTTGAAGTCGGCGCCAAGTAAAACATAAAATACAACAACAAATTTGCAAAATATAGTAATTTTTATGTTTCACTTCGCACCAACTTCAAGATGTTTAGAAAGAAGTTGGTTAAAGATTTATTTTTTTGCTTTTTAGTTTGAAGTTAGTTTTGTTTTTATTAAAAAAATATATTAATTTTCAGTTGGTAACCATCTGTAGAGTATACTCTTTTGAATAAAAAAAAACAAAATGTAAATCGACCTACTATTGACGGAGAAATTGCGTATCATGCATACAAAAAAATTTAGATCCTGTAGAAAATGTAATACTGGCACGCATATAGAAGCTTTTTTTGAGAAAGTAGGCGCTCCACGTTCTTTAATAAGTAAGGGTTACTTTCGATTTCCCTGGAATCCACTCACCAGATACTGACGTGATGACCATGGGACTACTTCGGGAGATAAAGAATAAAGAAAAAAAAATTATAATCGCTCCACAATCGACGAAGGTATCGTGTAACAAAGAAGTCGGTTAACAATTTTCATTCTCTTGATTTCCCTAAAATTCACTCATCAGATCCTGACATGGTGACATGGACTAATTCGAGAGTATACCCTTACGATTAAAATAAAAAAAATTAGAAAATCTGTCTACAATTGACGGAGAAATCGAGTAAGAAACATACAAAAAAAAACATACAGACGAAATGAGAATCTCTTCCTTTTTAAAGTCGGTTAAAGATATATTAAACACTCTTACCATTAGCGCAAAAGTATGCACTCTGCGTGTCACTTCTATGGAGGCCTTCCGGAAGAACAAGGACACTGGCTGATCTGATGACGGAGCCCACCAAGGTCTCATTGTTGAAAGAAGTATACGACACTGAGCAGTTGTCAGCACTATATCCGGTTACTTCAACTGAAATTAATAAAAAAAAAACATTTCAATGTAAAAGATGTTTTAAAAATATAAGGATAATATACGTATTACCACCCTCGGAAGATTTGTTCTTGCATTATAATTGTTTATCAAATAAAGTTATCAAATTAGTGGCTATTCCACTCTATAGTTTGGTAGCTTAACTCTTATATTATATGAGTTTAACTCGGGAAATTAGGTGGTGGTTGTTTCTTCACGTTGTGCAGGAAAATATCTACTTTGGACCAGAAATCCAGGTAGGCAGGCATAAAATCAAGGAAAATTCAATACGAGAATTTGTCAAGTATTCTCGTCGCCTATTCGGCAGTGCTTGAAGATGATCGCCCAAAACGTGCACACTGACGGTAGAATTGGTCGAAAGTCCAAGTTGCTCAGTGTGATACGAGGGGAGCCGTGCTCGGAGTCTTTCTTATGGATAAAATCCCACAAATGCCTTTATACTTCATTCCGAAAGTGAATATGAATGAATGAATGCAGACGAACTCGCTGGTAGCAGCTAATTGTTCGTAAAATTATAACATATAAAATCACGGTGTCTATTTTCATCCTTATAAGTTGCGTTATAATAACAACGTCATTGATCTGCCATCCATAAATCTACTATAATACGAGGCTGACGTAAAATTATTTTATCACTCTGGGTTCCATTCAACCCTGGACAGATAGCTTATTTATACGAGAATCCAAATTTATGATTTTGTTTGTGGCCATAGAGTTTATTCAGTTATAATTTCCTTGATGTGCTATTGTGGGATAACGTTCCAAATAATAAAATTATATTTTATTGGCCCATAAACATCCCAATGCTGGGCATGTGCCTTACTTCGTCAGAGGAATTGTAAATATATAAATCGGCTAACAAACACATATTGTCTATTATGAGTAATATAAACGTATGTACAATTTTGGGGTTGTTCCCACCAGACACCCAAATGGAAAATTCGTTACTATTATATATAATAAAATTCTAAACATGCCGTGTACAGACACAACATGTTTAGAATTTTATACTATTATGGATGTACAGAAATTGAAGCTATTTAAAAAAACAACTGGAATAGACTATATAAACGACGGAGAACGCGACACAATTTTTTTTAGATTTCTTATCTGTTTGTTCGGGATTCACGTAAAAACTACTGGGCCGATTTCATGCAGTTTTCCCTGATCGACAGCAAATTCTAAAACTTAAAATCTGTGCTACTTTTTACTCCGGGATTTTTTCAGGGAATGATTCAAAAACCAAAATTTAAAAAAAATCGAATACCAATTTTTTTTTTTATTGTTAGATAGCAAATGTTAGGTAATAAAAAGTGTTATATTTTTTATCCCAGGAATCCCGCGAGAATTTTCCCGGGAGCGGTTTGCAGCTGTTCGGGTGCATAAAAATGATCTTATTCCGACACAGTTTTCACTAAAACAATAGTTTACATTCTTTTTGAATCCCACAGGAATCCCGCGGGAATATCAAGTCAAGCGACGAAGTCGCATGCACATCCTAGTTATGCTATATTATTAAACAACCTCAATAGTGTTGCTTCTAAAGATCAATTTCTGTGAAAAATTGTTATACGTTAAACTACCTAAGGGTAGTATTTTTCGCTAATTATATCTTATAGTTTGGGCTTCAATTACAGGGGCCCACTTGAAAAATCCACATGTATAGTTTTATAATCCTTTGCAGATCGAGATTCATCATCATCATCCGAACGTTAAATCCCGGTTGCGTTCGGAGCGTTCACTCCCGACGCCCGAGTCCGCTTTTTGTACGCCACTTCGTGCGGTCTTCAGCATCCCCCGTTTTGAGACCATTGGTATGCATGTCATCCTTCACCACGTCAAGCCAGCATTTGTTGGGCCTTCCCCTTCGACCGGGCCCTGGCGGATCCTTTGCAGTTCGAAATTTTAATCATATAAGTAATCTCGCTTTATTTCTGATTAGCAATAGTTGTTGTCTTAGTGGACGTCCCCCACGTTTCGTTCCATGGAAGACCTTTGTCTTTCTTTTCGGGTAAGCCAAATAATACAAATGTATGTAAACTGCCACGAACTTGAGCGATTTTATTAATAAGTATTATTGTAACATAGTAACTAGATTACGGTACAACTCGCAAATATTTTCAAACTAAAGCAATATGAACTCGATATAATAGTTCGTAATAATTTCTCGAGTTCTGCAATGTATTTACGTTTTCCTCAATATTGCATCATATATTTTTCAATAAACCCTCGAAACTTTTATATTGTACCCGAAAAGGTCCTAAAGTTACCTCTCAAAATATATTTTATTGGATAGGGCCGGAAAGATGCCAAGGAAGAACTGAGCCACTCGTATTATGATTGTTTACATTGTAAATAGTTATACGTATATAAGTTGGATATTTATTCTTATTCAAAGTATAATAATAGTAAGGGGCTAGGTGCTACACGTGTAAGCATACGTGTACTTATAACTCGAGAACCTTTTTCGCTAGTGGGTCGCGTACTTGCTGACTACTGGCCGGTCCTTATATCTTACTATCAATTGACTTGCCTTACCATCGGTTGAATTTTGATATTACTTGTATGGAGCTATATTTGATATTATATATCAAACTTTAACCGAAAGTAAGGCAAATGAACGGTTGATAGGATATAGGAACCAGCCAAACGTCTATACGTGAGTGATAGCACTTACTGCAATATACTGGTTGATCGTGTCTTAACCGTGATCGGTGTTTTTAGACTATTTAAATGCATAAAAGGTAGTATGTTACTATTATTATTATAATAGGTTGGGGAAAAAGTATTTTCGCATATAGTATGTATGAACTTGTAATAAGATCTCTTTGGCTATACCATTTGTACCTGGCTGGTTTTGGTATCATTAAAAAGTTTTAATTTTAAAGAAGACAATTCCAAATTCAAATTAGGAAAATGTGTGATTTTCATTTGTTTTTCTTATTATTAAAATGAGTGAATCTAATGAAGAAATTCAATACATTTTAAAATTTTACTACAAAAAAGGTAAAAATGCAACACAAGCCGCGAAAAAAATTTGTGATGTTTATGGACCTAATGCAGTATCTGTGAGAGTAGCCCAAATTTGGTTTAAGCGTTTTCAATCCGGAAATGTTGATATCAAAGATGCACGTCGCTCTGGTCGCCCTGTTACGGACAAAATTGATGGCATTTTTGAAAAAGTGGAGCAAGATCGGCATATTAGTAATTACGATGTAGCTGGAGAACTGGGAATTGACCACAAAATGGTTTTGGCGCATTTGAAAAAAGCTGGGTACACAAAAAAGCTCGATATTTGGGTGCCTCGTGAGCTCAGCTCAGCTCACTGAAAGAAACCTAATGAACCGTGTACTCTTTTGTGATTCTTTATTACGACGTAATGAAACCGAACCATTTTTGAAAAAGCTGATAACTGGTGATGAAAAGTGGATCACGTACGACAAGAACGTGCGAAAAAGATCGTGGTCAAAGGCCGGTCAGGCTTCACAGACTGTGGCGAAACCCGGGTTAGCTCGCAACAAGGTAATGCTGTCTGTATGGTGGGATTGGAAAAGCATTATTCATTATGAGCTGTTACCGCCAGGCAGGAGCATCGATTCTGAACTGTACTGCGAACAACTGATGAGATTAAAGTAAAAAGTTGAGAGAAAGCGGCCGGAATTAATCAACAGAAGGGGTGTGGTTTTTCACCATGATAACGCTAAACCTCACACATTTTTAGCCACTCAGCAAAATTTACGAGAGTTTGGCTGGGAGGTGTTAATGCATCCGCCGTATAGTCCTGACCTTGCACCTTCAGATTTTCACCTGTTTCGGTCTCTGCAGAATTCCTTAGGCAGTGTCAGGTTAATATCACGAGAGGACTGCCAAAACCACTTGTCGCAGTTTTTTGATCAGAAGCCCCAAAATTTTTATAGCAATGGAATCACGTCCCTACCTACAAGATGGCAAAAAGTTATCCAACAAAATGGCACCTACATACTTTAGTCAAATGAAAATAAACTTTATAAAAAAACCTTTTGAATTTTTATATAAAATGCGAAGTAACTTTTCCCCAACCTTATATATATTTATTAAAACTATTATATAGACTGAAGAACCTCATCACCAGTTTCTTTGCACAAGAAGATTCAATATAATAACTAAGTATGTAGGCAGCCAGCGAAAAGATTCAATTGAAATTTGCGCACAACTTTTGGTATAGTTGACGTGCATGGGAAGGTTGGTTCTTCAAAAATGGTCGATATTATATCTGATGAGAGCAGAAAAGCTTCAAACCAAATATACTCTCGACAAATGTAAAAAAATGCGTCTTCATCATGCGGAGCTTACTTACAGAACCTACTTGACCGTTGAAAAGTTTTAGCATTGAGAATTCAAGAGCGTTTTAATATCAAATTTTATCTATTTTATAAAAAAATTTAAGTTTCATAAGATATTGTTAAAAACTTTGAATTTTCCAAATACTTAAATCAAATAACATGGTAAATTTTAGTGGTATAATTATATTTGTACTACAACTAATAAACGAATTTTAATTTCATTAAATGTTTTATTATGTTTTTTTGACAATTAAATACGTATTTTTAAAAATAAATTAATATAATCCAGAACATTACGGGAAAATCTTTCGTTAAAAAATCTTGGTGGGTGAGACCAGCGTCACCAACGGTATAAGTCAATTTGACGTCACAAATGGCGGGTTAAGTTATTTATTGCCAAGGTAGATACTGTCGCGGAATGAAAAGTTTCGTCACCTTAAAGTCGACTTTTGCTTGCACAAGTACCAAGAAACAGTACTACCAACATAAATGTTATGTTATAAATGTAACATAAATGTTAAAAAAATAGACGTGAAAAAAAATTGCAATCTTTACAAGGATAGACATTGAGATTAACAATAGTTTTAGTCATCAGAAACAAACAGAATATAATCATTACGCTTATCATAAATATTAAAACCCATAAAGAGGTTTTACATCTCTAAACAACCTTCTTAGACAAGATAGAAAATCAAACAACATTGATCTAAGTAATTTTACACTGTATTCTCAAACAATTAAACATAATTTACTATGGAACAGCCTGTTCTGTGACTTAGTTTGAAAAGATAACATGTGCTCGCAGAACGTTGAATGAATCAATATGAAACTGCCGAGCATTTTCATACCACGACTGTACATGTGTTATTTCCATACAATTATTTCAGAAAGATCTGTGAAAATCTTTGCAAAAAATGATATTGCAATAAAAGTAAAAGAATTTTTGATCTATGTTTTACGAGTCAATGAGTAAGAACGTTTAAATATCCACTGACCTGTAAATTTCATCGCAACAAAGTAGAAAAGTCAAGGAATAAAATTAATATTTTACAAAGTAACGTAAGTATCAAGACAACGTAGGTTGTAATAATTTTATCTGAGCCTTTGTTTGTAAGATAATCGAAGACAAGAAAAGGAGTAAGACTTAGAGGGATTATTTCGATCAAATATATAAAGAAATAAATAAGCATCTGGTTGTACGTAGAAAAGAAACGCTTCGCCAGAGTGGAGAACATTTAAGAACACCACCAACAAGTATGATCAAAATTTATTTGGAAAAGTAATCATTTATCTTAATTTGTAATCAAATGTAAACTCAAAACATTTTTATAAACTACTAGCTGTGCCCGCGACTTCGTCCGCGTGGAATTATATTTCGCGAAAAAAATAGCCTAAGTTGGTCCTTATAACATCAGCTATCTGCTAGTGAAAGTCTCGTCAAAATGGGTTTAACCGTTTCATAGATTAGCCGGAAAATCCAGACAGACAAAAATTCTAAAAATTGCATTTTCGCAATCTCCTGGTCCCCCTGATTTTTAAACAGATAAACCTCAGTTTTAAAAAGAATTTTTTGTAAGTAATCCCAAAGCATCCGCAATCAAATTTTCATACAGAACAATAGAGCACTCTTCAACTTTTATATTAAATTCATTAAAGGAATTCCTGCGACTCTCACGGAGTTATCTATTTTATTATTTTTGTAAAACAAAGAAAGTAATTAGGAAACATCCAGATCACTTTAGCAACTCTCACTGACTTGTTAATACAAGGTTTTTTAATTAACATCCGGCGAAGTTGGATGGCCAAAATTATTCAGAACAAATCTAAGTAATCCGTCGAGTAAAATATTTTAATGAAGTTGGTATGCCCAATTCTTAACCTCGGTTCTTGCCGACATAATTGTGAAATTAAAAGCGGCCGAAGTACGGGAGAGGTTATGTTAACAAATAAACTCAGAACCAGTTTCACAGGGTTAAGCCACTTGCAGATATACTTTTAGCACCAAAATATTTCTCGCAAATGGATGAGCGGAGTAATGCGGAAAGACAGCGTTTGAAACTCCTGTATCCGCTGCAGCTTTCATGTCTGTTATATAGCAATATGCCTATGATGATGGCCGAAGTTTTATGAAATCCAGCTGGTTAAGTGGGGAACAAATGTATAACCGTGCCATCTCCAGCAGTTCCCGGTAGAAACGGTAGGTCCAAGTTTTTCTGGTTTGATGTTATAAGGGATGTCATGTGTGCCAAGAATCATATAATGAGAAGTGCCCAAGACCACGTGAAGTGGAGAAGAAATAGCAGAGAAGCCAATGCTCCTAATACATCCGGGATTTGACACTGAGATGATAATTACTTGTTGTGCAGATGATACAAGTGCAACATATACCTCCAAGACAGTATTAGATGGGCTGAATGGTTTCAGATCAAATAAAAAAGTCGAAAAACATAAACATTGAAAATTGTTCAAAGCTGAGCTGAAATGAATGAGCATACGAAATGAAATGAAGTATAACCAAACAAACCCCGGCTATAGCCAAGGTTAATAATTACCAGACAAAAAAGAACTTTCATCGAGTCTTAAACACAATTAACACATATAAGACACACATCTGCAAAAATTTGAAGGTTTGCTTAGTCTAGATTCGTATTAAATTTATTTTATTCTTATTAACAGTTCGAAAATCAA
The DNA here is from genome assembly GCA_039645545.1 of Dendrolimus houi. Lineage (NCBI taxonomy): Eukaryota > Metazoa > Arthropoda > Insecta > Lepidoptera > Lasiocampidae > Dendrolimus > Dendrolimus houi. The sequence goes on from CM077125.1 coordinate 5,983,130, forward strand.
ATGTTATTCACTTAGCAAGTTTTATTTATTACATTTTTCGATGTGACTTATTATTTATATGCAATTAGGATACAGTTTTGCTATTTATTGCTTTTTGTATTCATAATGAAACGGAATAGGTTTGATTATTGACTCGGAATCCATATTGATGCTACTATACTTAACTAACTTAAATAAAGTAATTTTGTTAGTACGTTTGATTGTCCGCTTTTATTGCTTTCATTGAATGTGTTCCGAGTTTTATGAATTGTTGTACATATCCAAGTTCTCGAAAATGCAAGTTAATTTTATATCATTATAATAATATGAATGGATGAACCCATTGATTGCCTTATTAGAATCTAGTACTACATATACACATAAAAAGACGTGTATTTATAGCAAATTCGTGATAACTCGTGTTCCTTTAACTTACCGGTGATATTTTTTCTACCAGGTGTATTAACAGCCACCCTGACTACCAGCTGCGTCCCACCACGAGGACCTAGACGCAGTCGCTCTGTGACGTAAAGAGCACCTGTACTTGCAAAGGCCGCACCAGCACTGAGAGCTAGTAACGCTGTCACCTGAAATTTAATCATTTAGATTCATGAATATTTGGTACCGATTATGGAATAGTCCTTGTATTATTTGTTGCCTTTACTAAACTACTTATTGATGTTCAGAGACACTGTTCGCTAGATTAGGTACCATCTATTCGTCATAAATTTACGTGTGTAACATCTGTCGAAATACAAAGATTCAATTTTAGTAGTCTGTATAGATGAGATTTAAAAAAAATCGTATCATTTAATATCTGAAGAGTTTGTAAAAAAAAATGTTCGTGGTCGCTATAAAAGCCTACAGTGTACGTAGACTGACACTTTTTAGGCGATGTTAAATATTTGCTAAAGAAATATATGTATACAAACATTCATAAAACTACAAAATATCTCAGTATTATGTATATTATATTCACATGGATTATATTCGATGTCAAACATTCCAAATATGGAGTGTTAATGGCCTGTAAGTTTTTTAATGTAACCCCAAACCCCTTGAATATTCAGATAGTCTACTGTTACTTTTCTCGGCTCCCAATATAATAACACAGAAGATTTCTCCTAAAGCTGATATCAGTTGTAGTGTTTATTTAAAGATAAATAAAAGGGAATTGCGAAAGTGTTAGGGGGATCGAAGGTGGGATGGTTGCAATTATCGCTAAGCCCATCTCCCTGCCCCGGGGAGATTTGACAAGGAGTTATTTATGCCGTGATCTCTGGAGGATAATATCTTAATCACCACGTTTCTAATGTTTCAACTTAACCGCCTCGTTGATAACGTTCCTCTTTGAATTATTGAGGTAGGATTATAATGATTCCTCAAAGGATTTCAAACTCGACATTGATTTATGAAACAAGCCCAGTATAATTTGTAAAGAAATTATCGGCTTTATAAAATAGTTTAATAAAGTAGGAGATACTTTGTGTAATAAGTTGTTGGGTGCTATACGACAGTAGATAAAATTTTGATATATTTAGAGCTTTGTAGCTATTTGGTTAGATCAAAACCCTCGTTTTAGTAATCTCCGTCCATCTGTCTGTAGTTATTTTTCCTATAAACTACTGGGTCTACGAGTATATGGATGAAGTTTTAAACATTTTCTACCCGTTTATTTGTACGACAATAATCACGTCCATACTCCTTAATTTTTAAAAACATAAGACACTTTCTGAGAAGGTATGGTATAATATTATATACAATAACAATATATTGTTCTCAGTTTTATAAATTGTTATTCAAACCGTAGTTACTGCACAAACTTTCTGGGCATAATAAAGCAGTAAAAACAATAGGGCACTCAATAAAACCTCACTAAAAACCTTTGTGAAGTTTGGGCGATAGATAACACGTGTGGTAGCGATTTGTTTGCGATCTGTGCCGCTCGTCGAATCCCGATTAGGGATTGCCGGGTTGATCCCGGGGCTATTTCGGTGCGAATCCCGGCAAATGGGGCGATTAGCCTATCCATACCCGGTTTGAGACCTTCAAACTCATATCAGACGTAAATAAAGGCGTCCATGCGTAAATGTGAGTTTTATTCACGTATGCTGCTAATACATATATAGATTACCTATTAGCAGCCACGTTCTGGTATACGAAATCACGCGTTTGCACGCCTTCAGGGGCCCAATAATACTATTACTATCTCGTCAAAATCGTCGGACACGTTCGTCTCAATCGTAGTTTTGCCTGATTTCGGTATTCTGTTAATCCTAATAACGTGCCCTTGGCACGCCACTCTGCAATTGTTTATAAGCAAAAACTCCCGAATTAAATGTTTTAAATTCTAGTCGATTTTAATATTTATTTCGGCTAACGCTATTTCTGCTGGTGTTAATATCATCTTTTTTGTACTATTATTCCGCGCGACGATATCGAAAAGATATTGTGGATTTAGTAGACTACGAATTTTTAATACTTTCGCAATGGAATCGTATTTTGAATATCTTCGCGACGCCAAAATATTGAAACAGCAGAATTGGGTCCCTGGTCGTGCGTGTAACAATGACGCGTATTATACGCCTTCACTTGCACTGCGCTCGCATTGTGCGTTACCGGATGCCATAACATGGTTCAAATCGGTGGCGTTTCTACTTAACACTCATGTGTTTACTCTGGTGTATGAGTTATATTACTGTCAAATTTTAATAATATGGAATGATGATGACAATAATGTCCCAAAATATCTTAACTGATAATTAAAAAATAACCTGAAGCAAATGAAACAAAAAATTTAGTTTTTTTATGGTATATTCAAAATTAAATACTGATTCTGTAATGGTTGTTTATCATTATTAGTTTACATCTATTACACAAGTATAGTCACTAAGAACATTTCATGTTTAACGTTCTGAAATTCAATGTACTTTGAATATTATACAGAAGTGTTAAAAATAATAACAATAACATTACAAAATTGTAAATGCTATGCAATGTATAGAACATTGAAGCTATTTAACAAAACAACTGTAATAGGCTATATAAACGATGGAGAACATGATGCTATTTTTTATATTTCTTGTCTGCTTGTCAGTTTTTCTGTTTGTTCGGGATTCACGTAAAAACCACTGGGTCAATTTTGATGCGATTTTCGCTGGTTGACAGCAAATTACTAGACTTAAAACCTGCGTTACTTTTTATCCTGAGAAAACCGCGAAAAAAATTCTGGGAATGATTTAAATGGTGAGATTGAAAAAAAATCGAATTCAAATGCAATTTTTCCACTGATCGATTGCAAATTTTATGTAGTAAAAAGTGGGATACTTTTTATTCCGGGAATCCCGCGAAAAATTTTGCGGGAGCGGTTTGAAGTTGCTCGACTTCATAAAAATTAACTTATTCCGACACACTTTTCACTAAAACGATAGCTTACATTCTTAATTTAAATGATGTACTTTGTATCCCGTGAATCCCGTGGGAATTTCAAGTCAAGCGTGGACGAAGTCGCGGACATATCCTAGTTCTAAATTATATTTGCAATTTACCTAATATATCACTTAGAATTCGACGAATCGATATACGTAGTTCCCAACAGGACGCTCGTAATAATGTTTATTAATGGTCGGATCCTAAATAAATACAGTTTATTTCCGCATTACGGGACAAGGGAATTTATGGAGCGAACATGGAACGTATAACCAGGGCCACATCATATTTGTTTTGACAAATTATTTACATATAAAATACAAACATAGAAATGGTAAAAAATTTCGTGACGTCATATTTCATATTGTTACAACTTAGCCAAAATTTCACGAAGCACGCCGACAAATTTGAATGCACACCTGCCGGCCATAAAGCACGGCTTATTACCTGTCCGCATTCGGACTTCTTTTGTTTACTTTGTGTTTAATATTTGTAATTAGAAAAGCCGCCTATTGTGTATTGTAATTGGTAGGCAGTGGCCAGGCGTAATTCTTGGAAACCATTGTTTACATGGTCGAGACATATTTTAAGCTGAGTATAAAGGAATGCCCGAACGGAGAGATCGGGAGTCAAGCGACGATCACGATACGAGCAAGACTTACACGTTTTGCTCCTATCATTCGATAAGTTATATAGTGACGGACTTTGCGCGTGTTATGGGATCGTGCAGTTTGTACTGGTTGTGTCCAGTTATATTTGTACCTGTGTTATACGTGTTTGTATAGTTCTAATAAAATCTATAGTAATTCCAAACAGCATTTTAATTCGAGTCCTGTAACTCGTAACAATATATTATCTCGTTATAATACATTTAAGCTTTAAAACACGAAATTTGAAGTATTAACGAAAAACTTCAAAACATTTCCAACTCTTACTGTATGGGCATAGTGTTTAAATTATGAAATATAATGTTTTCTATCTCATTCTCTCGCAGGATTTCAATTTTACTTTAATAACACAGATGGTTTCATTTCGATGTTTTATTGTGTAGGTTTATTTTTGTAAAACCGAAAAAGCTTTGACAAAAATGTATGATCGTTGTAGGATATTGATTTACATGTGCAAGAAGGGGGAATGGATGGTAATTTATGTGACCGGTGCATAAGAAGCGACAAGAGAATCCACAGCCAGCTGGTAGGGTGGTACCCATTAGGATACCTACCACTTCTGGTCTAGAATATGCCGACGTAAGAACCTTGAGTTGTGTTCCGGCATCAGTGTGTACCTGTCTGATGTACTACAGTAATAAATAACTACAAGACTTGTATGTTTGTGTATAAAATCCCATTTATCTTATTAGACAGATAGCTTACTAGATACAATTTTTCAGGTTGTCACAAGAGCTAAGTTGTTTGGCGTCAGTCATAGACTTAGAATGAGGTTGGGTCCAGGGTATAGGCTGATATGGATCTAGTTTTATGAAAGGACACATTTACTGTACGATTATTCAAAAACTTAAGAATATTTATTATTGTACCTGTTTAGATACATAAGCAAATGTGATATATTATATCGGAGTCGTGGTGCTACAAAGATTAAGCAGTGTCTTAGTAGCGTTTCATTTCGGTTACAACGGTTCGAATCTGGTTGGAATAGTGACAGAGATCAAGTATGGCTTAGATATTATTTTAGTCTATTTGTACTTATATCAACATAAGGCAAACGTGAAGAATTCTATACAATACAAGAATATCAGTTATATTAATCGTTTCCTTGAAATAAGACTACAAAAGGGACTAAAGCCTAGCACTAGAACGTTTATGGATTGATAATATCGATATCGAGATAGCGTACAGGAGAAAGAATACAATTTCCTGCAGCCGGGTGGCCTGTCGTAAGAGGCCACAAAACAACCCAAAGCCAGGTGGTAGGGTATTTGCCCGACTGGATGGCTACCAACCCTGGTCTAGAGTATGCCGCCATAACAGCCTTGAGTTGTGTTCCGGCAATAGTGACCAGGTTCCATTCTCCCTTAAGAGAGCAGCAGCGCATTTGTAGCCTTTGGTTTTGCAAATGTCCATAGGGGATGGTAACAACTTTCCATCGAGTGGGCTGTCTGCCTGTCTGCTGAACTCATGCAACAACAACAAAAAAAAGCGATAAGGCCGCCCGTTCTACTATCTCTTGTATTTTTCTATTTCTGTTTATCTATGTTTTGGTGTACAATAAAGTGTTGTCTATCTATCTATCTAATATAATTTATTTACACTAGGTTCTACAAACTCGAGATTATCCGAAGTATGGATGGACACAATACATACGAAATTTTCCGTACAGTTTATCTTAATAACACGGGCGAATAGATTTAAAATCCCGGGAGAATTTATAGTTCTTGCTGTTGTGGATACGCATTTACGATCCATTTGACAATTCAACCGTTAAGTCTGGTCCGTACCAATAAACGGTTTTGAGGCTATAATACGCTTGACGGATAACAAAAAAAAGAGGACATCTAGAATTTGGTACAAATGGCGAACTTATAGCTGGCAGCAATCTCTTCTAGATTACCTTATCAAGCTACAGTTGGTATGGTGTTAAGGAAAACAGTTTCGAATGTGTTAAAGTTCTGTACTCGATGAATTTGTCGAAATAAAAATAAAGGACAATGGCGGGTTTCTTAGGAGACGCGGGCCTGATCACCTAAACGTATAATTACAGCATGTTTATGGAGAATATTACATTAGAAACCCATGTGTGATTGTCATTTTCTACAAGAATTTGACTGAAAATAGAATTGGCCATAAATATTTGACATTGACATAACCTCCATTACGATAATACTTGAGTTTTTGGCGGGAACTTGAATTGCAATATTATTTTCAAAAAATGTTTAATCCTACCTATAAGAGGACAATGTGAACAGTAGTTGTACGATATTTATTTTTTGTAACTATTCTATCTTTGTTGTTGCTGGCTCCAACGCCTTTGGTATTGATTTTGCCAATATCATAGTAAAAGAGGCAGGTGTTAATAAACGCTAATATAGCTGGCAAAATTTGTGTTTAACGAATAATCTATGCATTTGTGTTTTATTCGTTCCAATGTCAGACAAAAGAATTGAGTCCATACAGCTTTGTCTGACGTATGACACTTGACAGTGACATAATAGAGGCTTTGTATTGCCATTTAAAAATATATAAAATAATAGATATCGATAACAATTAAATAATCGACTAACAGAATAAAAAAAGTTAATCAACAGAATATTAAGCACGTATATTGATATTTTGACGCGTAATATATATAAATTCTTATTAATTTTTTGGTTTAAAGAATCAGATAACAATGTTTATGAATTTAATTATATGGTAAGCGAGTATCGATTCTTAAAACATTCAACAATACTTTTCTCCGGTTAGCGAAGTTCTTAAAATATGGCACTACTTAAAAAGATAATAAGTAAAAATCTACCATTTTTTAGTATAAGATTTATCTTTTTAGACGTTGAGGCCGAAAACCAGCAATCGCCTTTCTGTTGTAATTATCTCCTTCCTGCTTCATCTGGGATAATGTTAAAGTTATAGGCCGTTTCACGCAGATGTAGCGATGGGTTTAATGCGTTATTTGTGATGTAATGTTCCGTTAATGGCAGTATTTCTAAAATTACAAATAAGATGCATCTGGCTACAGTCCATAACAATAGAATTATCCCAGATGAGGCCCTACCTTCTATAATATTTTAAAACCGCAAATTTAATCTCGACATTTTTTGAGCATGGATTTTGTTGATGTGAACAATCTTATAAGTTGACTGTAAATAGTCTTGTTTTATATTAGTCAAAGACTCACAATTTGGATGGAGCTGATATACGGCTTCGGCTTTTGTCTCAGCCATTTATGCTTCAAGAATATTTTAGGAGTTGACTATTCATGAGTACTTCAATTTTGGTTAGAATCAGAAACTATTCAAGCCATCTCAATTTAAAAAAGAAGAACATTTTTAGAAACAAAAACTTTAATATAATTCGATCTCATTTGTTTGGTTTTTGACTTTAACTTCGAATATTAATTATTATATAACATATTGATAAAACAAATGTTACATATTTATTTAAACTGAATTCGCCGGAACAAAAACACGTAAACACATGTTTCAGGAATACTTACATCCATACAATTGTTGATATTATTCGTTATCTTCACATCGACCTCCACAGTCTCCCCAACTTTCAACGCTGGAGGTAAGGCGAAGTCCAGTTGTATCGGCCTAAAGACATTAATGGTTCGTGGAGCAGAAAACCGAAGACCTCGGTTAGAGAGGGACAAGGCCCAGAGCGACCAGCGACCAGCTTCAGAGGGCGCTGATATTGTAACGCCATCTGTTGATAGTTGAGTTCTGCGAAAAGAGAAAACATTTATTTTCAACCTTTCCCTTCGTTTAACGTTTGATGTTCCTTTACATAAATTGATCCTTATAAGCTAAACTGTGGCTTAGTATAATAATACAGTGTATTTTTTTTTCAAAACCAGTCTATACTATCCTGATCAGGGTAATTTTTTTGATTTAAAATCATCAAAATCAGCCTCGAGACTTCTTCCAGTATTTTTCGTTATATCTTCTAGTTTCGGAATTATAAAGTTGGCTGGAAGAGCTTGAAGCGATAAGCATTGTGCTTCCAAAAAAAGTAGTGTGAGTATGCAAAATGGACAAAAACATACATTGGTATAGGTAGGTCATAGACCAAAAAAGAGATGGATGGGATGTATGAAGTATGATACAATGATTTGTGGTGTGACAGAGGATGTATGTCAGAATAGAGGAGTATGGAAGGAAAAGACATATTGTGCCGACCCCAAATAATTGGGAGAACGGGAAAAAAAAGATAGAGGTCGGTCATAGACCCGCATTTAGTTTCTAGTGATAAAAAGAAACAAACTACAAAGTTCTAAAATAATATAAATCAAAAACTAGCACAATGAAGAAAACTTAATTCATAAATACCTATTAGTATTCTACCAAATAAGTAGAATACTAAGTCTAGGTCATCGAATTTAATGCCTAGATAGAATAACAATTGATCTTAGTGAAATTTGATTCAAATAGGGCTCACTGTGAAAAATATATTTAAGAAGAAATGTCTGGAAGGAGCAGTTTTCCGCTTGGGCGATTTAATAGCGGCAAATAATAAATCCGTGCGCATCCGGACTTGAATATTTACATCTCAATAAAATAACGTTAAAAGGGACGTATCCGGGGGCTTTGCTCAAATTATTTCCCGCTCAGAGCAAATCAAATTAACTTTTAAAGGGAAGCAGAAAGTTTCCTTGACGGAATGACGTGGGAGCCAACGTTTAAATCCCCCTGTAATTTTATATGTATTAATATATTCCGCTTTGTGATTATTTTATTTGATAATGGTTTCTACGAGGTGTCGAAATTGGATTTGTTTTGTAGAATTCGTTTTATTTTTGAGATTGAAATCAAGTACATTTTTGCCTACAAAAGGGATTAAAATAAATCATTGAAAGCAAATACGTAACTATCAAATTTCAAATACAAAGGCAAATTTAAAAGTTTTTATTCAAAATAAGTTCCACTGCAGAACAGTTTTTAAAGGTCATAGATGAAGTCAAAATTAAAATCTACTTCCTATTCATGTGCACCGCTTCGCAACGTGTTATGCCTGTTTAAAGGAGAAGAGGCAAGAAACCCCCCCAGCAACACATCTACCAAAAAAATAATTTTTCACATAATTATTTATATATTATTTCAGGCTCTTTTTTTTGAGAAAAATGGCCGTGACATACCTACAAGAACAGACGAACAAATCTAGAATAGAAGATAGAATATACTTTATTGTACAAAAATGCTACAAAAAATTAAGAACGTTATTATATAAATACAATCGGCAGTTTTATCGCCCATTGCGATTTCCTCCAGACAATCTTTGGATGGAGTATATGAAACTATATACTCCTATATACTATACTAACTATATAACTATACAACTTCTATATGTATTTAGCATATAGAAGTTGTATTACAATTACTTTTAAAAGTATAAGTGGATTTGTAACAAACAAAAAATATTGTTACTGTAATAACTGACTTAATAAGTTTAAAACTCTGAAAGTCAGATATTTTGTTTAAAAGCTTTTATTCAAGTAATTTCTGCTGTTGCTGAAGAGTACTTCTTGAAAGTCACTCTATGTACACCGGTTCACACCGTAATATTGTCGCTTGAAGAAGGAGCGCCAAGGAAGTCCAGAACCCCACGTCTAAGTAAGATATAATAAATAAAAGATTTAAATTTTATTACTGAAAAGTGTGAGAAAATTTGCGAGTTTAATACTTGTATCAATCTGATAATACTTATTAGACATACCTACATTGTGAAATAAATATCCAAATCAAAACATGACTTATGTCTAGATTTCATCCATCATCCTATGTCTTATGTCTCGCTATATCGCTAGCTGTATCAGAATTATCGTATTTTAAATAGTAAAAGTAAACAAAGATTCTAAAAGACTTAATTCATTTACTTACCGTACTTTAATAAGTTGCAACATTTTAAGGTTCAAATTATGTATCATATTTAAAGAGTATTTTCAAATACACAAGTACTCAAAGGCTGCATGACATTTTAATATTATTCATTCTATATTAGACTTCTAATTCAAGCGCGATCAATGTTACACGGCGTAATTACGGACTTAAGTCTTCCAGCATTAGTAGTTAACGTGTGTTTTAGTAAGAGTCCAGGTAAATCAGCAATTTATTCTAATACAAAAATGGCTCGAAAGACAGTGTTTTCCTCTAATATTCTACGTCCATTTAAGCCCATCTCAGACTACTATCACGGGCAGTTTGTCATTGCGTAACACGAGCATAAGTCAGGACAGCGGACAGATGAATCAGCGTATTGTGGATTTATGCGAGTTCACTTTCTGGCTTTATTTATTACCCCGTGCTATTGTTGCAATATCCGAATGGTGGGATAGTTATGGTTATGTGTTGGACAAACATTATGTACATAAGAGAGGATATATGAGAAAATGCCAATTCATATAAAGACAGCTGTAGTTCAGATAGGCTTCTATCCTTGGTTGAAAGACGTACAGTTTTAGATATGTCATTGCTTTTTGATATAGCTCACAGTTGTGTTGACTGTCCTGAGCTCGTCTCGAAATTGGCATATAATGTACCTAGATATCATACTCGTCACATATCCTTGCTGAATTTTCCTTGTAATTCTACCAACTACTGTCAAAATTCTTTGTTTTTTCGTATGGCTCGTACTTATAATACTAAATTTTGTAAAATTGATCTGTTTGCATCCTCCAAATACAAATTTAAAAGTAATATTATTAATGACTTGCCGAATTTTACATAACACAACCCGACTTTATTTCTTTAATTTCAAATTAACATTTGCTTTTTAACATTGTTACTAAATTGGTAGTTTACAAGGAGAACCTGTTATTGGCCTTACTTTTTATTGTAAACGATTTTATATTATATTTGTGTATTCGCTGTTGGTTTTCTCAATAAATAAATAAATGTAGTTCTCGTGAGTGTTGTCGTGGTATGTTCGAACTTTGGAAATGTGATCAGAATTTAGTGAACAGAATTATTTCTAACTTCGGTTATATTCCTTTATGTGTTTTAAAATTTGGATATTATAAGCCCATTACTATTAATAATTTAAGTGTCATAATTAGTTTCATCTTCATAGTTGTCATGTTTTTCTCAGTATTTTTAATTTTTTGTTAAGGTGTAAAGGTTGTTCCCCAATCTTTATTGTTACATGTTTGATGTAATTCTAAAATGTATCTTATATAAAAAAATCAATTACGCACAAGCAGACTCGCGCGTAGTCTACTAGTAGCTCACATTAGATTATGCGCACATTATGTTACATTGGTACTAGTTTTGGAAAGATTTGCGGTACAGCTCTACTTAGTTATTTTTTTTAAAGTTAATACACTCTACGTAATACACACTCAACACAAACCAGAGACAGACTCGCCTTCAGATGCACACAGCCATTCTTGTGGTATGTGTGTGTGTGCTTAGTAGATATTTCATACAACGCCTCATTTGCATTATTCGGGACACGCAAGATTTTATCCGCACTTTAAACTTAAAGTGTGAGTTGCTCGGTAGGAAATCGCTCTCTTAATTAAAGTGTCTGACCTCTGAATATAATATTATCACTTGGGCAGGCAGCTACCACTTTCTTTTTAAACCTATTTGCTTAGTACTATTTTGTCTCTGAGAGTCAAAGGACCGAGTGCAAGAGTCCCAGTGAAATAAAAAGTAATTTAATTCAAGTCAATAATTGTAGTTTTATATAGATGTGATTCAGTTATAAAAGTACAGTACATTTTACCATATAGTTATAGTGTGCGAAGTACATTGTCTATTAAATAAATACTAACATTTAAAAAAAATAACATACTAATTTAATTACAATGTCAACTAAGATCAATACAATTAAGATGCATATATTACTTACGTCAGAACTAACATTCGTTAGAAAAATTGTTGCAAGTGGCGCTTCAAATTGACGCATAAATATGCTTGTCATTTGTATGCAGCAACCAGGGGTCTAATTCGACTATTTAAATATCTTGGTCTTGCGAAGATATTCAAAGTAAGATTCCATTGCGATGTAAAAATTCGTATTCTACTAAATCCACAATATCTTCTCGACATCATCGCGGCAGAATAATTAGAGAAAATATTTGGTATTACAATGGTAATACCAAATTCTTTCTGGTAATGAGCAGAAGTGGCGTTACCCGAAAGTGAATATTGAACATCTACCAAAAAAAATCGCGAGTTTTCGCTTATAAATATGTATAAAGACAGAGTGGCGTGCCCGCGGCATATCATTGGAATTAACAGAATAGCGAAATTAGGCCAGCCTACGATTGAGACGATAGTGTCCGGTGACCAAGGTAAAATAGGGGTCAATGTTTACAGTACTGAAGCCTACATATCACCAATATATAATAACAGCCCATAAATGTCCCACTGCTGGGCTCGGGCCTCCCATTATAGGGGGAACGGACAGTATATCCGCCATGCTTGTCCAAGGCGGCTTGGCAGGTTCGACACATCGGTTATCTCGATGTGCAGGTTGCATCACGATGTTTTCCTTCACCATTGTTAGTACGAGGTAATTGTAACAATATGCACATTAGGTCAGAAAACTGCCTAAGTGGTGCATGCGATCCAGCCAGAGTCGAACCCACGCTCTTTGTGTTAGGGATGCGTGCGCTAGCCATTACGCAACCATGACTTTTTATCACATATCACTAATACTTACGTGTAATTAAAGCACTTCCACATCCAGAGTCTGTCATGTGTTGCTGGTGGAACGAGGTGAGCGGGAGCACGCGGCGCTGGTGCAGTCCGCTGTCGGTATAGGACACCGCCACCGCAAGCGCCCCCTCCGACAAACAGTGACACTCCTGCCGAAACGAACTCTGGACCCGGTTGCTCTTCGTGTTCTGATGAGCTGGTAATGAAACAAGTATTATTACAATCAATAACTCCCAAAGTAGTGTACATGCGTTATCTTATTATTCGTGCAAGAACGGAGAAAGAATACAATTTTCTGCGGCCGGGCGGCCTGTCGTAAGAGGCGACAAAACAACCCACAGCCAGGTGGTAGGGCATTTGCCCGACTAGATGGCTACCACCCCTAAAGTATGTCGCTATAACAACCTTGAGTTGTGTTCCGGTATTAGTGACCAGGTTCCAGTTTCCTTTAAGAGAGCAGCAGCGCACTTGTAGCACCTTTGGTGTTGCAAATGTCCATAGACGATGGTAACCGCTTTCCATCAAATGGGCCGTCTGCCTGTCTGTTGAACTCCTGCAATAAAAAAAAACATGATACTAAGCGTATAAAGTACAGTCGTGGTATGAAAAGGTTCGCACGTTTTCAAATTGATTCATTTAACGTTCCGGGAGCACATGTTTACGTTTTCAAACTAAATCACAGAACAGACTGTTCCACAGAAGATTATGTTTAACTGTTTGAGAATAAAGTTTTTAGATCAAAGTTGTTCGATTTTCTATCTTGTCTAAGAAGATTGTTTACATATGTAAAACCTTTTTATTGGTTTTAATATTTATGATAAGCGTAATGATTATATTCCCTCTGTATCTGATGATTAAAACTATCTTTAATCCCAGTATCTGTCACTGTCAACATTGTAATTTTCTTTTTTGACGTTTCTATATTTTATAAACGTAACATTTATTGAAACGTTGGTAGTACCTTATCTTATATTCGTGCAAGCTAAAGTCGACTTTAAGGTAACAAGCCTTTTCATACCGTGACTGTACATTAAAACATGAATTAGCAGTGCATGGTGAGCAAATAAGGCGTCTTCTACTGTATAATAAAACATGCTAATTACACTGAATTATCAACTTAAATATCAGTTTTGTTTTTCTTGTAATAAAAACAAGACAGCTATAAATGCTAGACAAATAATATTTAAGTTAGCTGATTGATATTGTTTTGGCTCTGTTTGTGTGACCTTCAGTTTGGTTCTGTATTATCAAATTTTCCAGAAAAAGATATAGTTTCGCATAATTTCTTACAAAAAAAAATGCATGGTCGGGTGTAAAAAAAAAAAAGGAGTCGCACATAATGGCCGCCAAGCTACATAAGAACATTTTTAATGTTACGCCAATTATTCCATTGTGCTTTTAAATGTTTATATTGTTACTTCGTATAACACGCTATTAATATAAAGTATAAAATACAGTTAGAGGTTATATCAATCTTAAAAATCTCCACCAGTACAAATTGTATACTCTAAACACTCTAATTATATACAAAGTAGAGAGCATGTGACGGACGTGAAATATATATGTACATATATGATATAATATATAATAAGTAATTAAAATCTTATAGGTAAATATGAATTAAGTTGTATTATTATTAGATGGAGTTCAAAAACTACTGAATCCAAATGGAAGTATCAAAGCCAATAAATCTAATATAACCTACTTCTTTTGCCATATGAAGTTCATAATGAATATCGACCTAATTTTCAAACTACGCCCCAAAAAATAGTTGTTAAAAGGGTTTTGTTCAAACAAACGACAATAATACGCGAGGTCCGGAAGTAGCTCATATGTTCAAATTTAGACAGATGAAACGGCAGCAAATATTTCCACTGAATTTCGCAGGACAAACCGAGCAAAAGATGAATTGTGTGACATAATCCTTGGCTCGTCTGCAAGGAGCCTACGGGGACGTTCGAGAATATATTACGCACTGGAGCGTTGTACGTAAAATTAAATGTAATATAGAAAAACAAATTCTTTATACAACTAATCCAACATACTTCAAATAAGAATTTCAATACTAATGCAAAATTAATATTTGTGAACTACATATCAATAATACTATTTTGCTTCTTTCTGAATATAAATATTGGATATATTAAATATAAATATTATTCATCCAACAATAATGACATAATCCTTCGGGCTCTTATCACCGTCGGGGTACCTGCCGTTCTAGAACCGAACGGCTTGTGCCGCGACGATGGTAAGAGACCCGATGGAATATCATTGGTGCCCTGGAAGATAGGTCGCCCTTTAGTATGGGACGCGTCTTGCGTCGATACTCTGGCGGCGTCCCATCTTCCAGCCACTACCATGTCAGCCGGCATAGCTGCTGCACAACAGGAGAAAACATCGGTAATGGCTACATATCTGCGGGTTTTGGGGTCGAGACCCTGGGACCATGGTCCTAGGGTCTCAGCCCCAAAGGGCTTGAGGCGCGCAAACTTTATCGAAACATAACGAAACGCCTAGTAGACGTCTCACGTGACCAAAAGACGGCTCTACACCGTGGACAACGCATTAGCGTTGCCATTCAACGAGGTACTGTGGCCAGTCTTTTGGGCACGTTGCCAACTGACAGCGGTCTAGTACTAGATTTTATAGTTTAATTTTAATTTGTATATATAGTTATATTTAGTTTAATTTATAATATCCAATTTTATTATATATTGTTACAACTTAGGCTTCGACAAAGGCAAATTCCACGTACAGTCTATAAAAGCGCATTTTAGTACCTGTTGGCATTTGAACTAATTGTAATCCTTTTCTGATCGTCTTCTTTTGTTTATTTATTTATTGGCATACGTTTCTAGTATTGTGGAGAACAGCCTATTGTTCTATTGTACTCGTTTACGGCCGCTTGCAGGCTGCATCATTAGCCAGGTGTTACGGATTATAATAAGTACAAGTGGATTCTAGGAAATTATGTCGACTTTGCCGGGCGGGCACATGTGCATTTGTGCAGTATAAAACGATGGCCTGATTGAAAGAGGGGTGAGAGAGAACCACGATCAAGGCGTGATATGTGTACATTCGGGAATGTAATATTTACGGACTTTGCGCGTTTTTATTAAATTACGACCTTCTGCATTACGTTTGGATTTGTTATGTTCGGTTATATTTGTGCCTGTGTTATACGTGTTTGTATAGTTCTAATAAACTCTATAATAATTCTAACGACATTTTAATACGAGTCCCGCTAACTCGTAACAATATTTACAACATAATAAAAGAGTCAAAAGTAAATAAAGTTGAAAATATTATATTTATATATACGTATATCTAAACTTTAGTAACCAAATATCCATGGCACATGGGGAGAAACTTATAAATCGAGTCTATCAATGTGTGAAAGCCCCTGGAACACTTTTTTCAAACATGGACGGTGTGTTCTCTCTATTACAACAAATATAAACTAGTAATAAATAAAAGTACAAGAAATGTGAATAACACAACAAAACTGTTGAAAATAATAACCCGTATCCTCTCATACAAGATGAATTATGTGACGATAAATGATGTATTTTGCTTCTAAAGACCATTTTCCATTGTTCCGTTTATGAATGACATATCTAGAGCAGTTCCTTGATGGAATGGCAATAGGTTGTGTAGGATTAAATTGTTTTTCTATTTTTAAAGGATCAAAAATTGAGAACGTATTTAAATTATACTGCCAATATTAGTCTTTTATTTTACACTGTAAATTAGCAGCATTAACTAGAACTTATATACTACATTGTTTAATTATTTGAACAGTGGTCAAAGGCGAACCACAAATATACCCATCTCATTGCACAACAAGTTTTATTTACTGATTCTACAATGCGGAGTTTCATGTATATTCGATACATTGTATTATTATTTTATTATATATCATTATAATTTAAGACTTCAAATTAACTATTAAAGATCAAGAATAAAATAATTTAATTATATTGGCCCAGAAATGCTAGCTTGACCTTAGGAACGATATCATGCGTAGCAATTGTCTCAAAACAAGGGATGTTAAACATAATTATCTTAAGTTTAAACATAATAAAACTACGCTTTAACGATTTTAAGCACGGTAATTTATTTGATTTTTATTATTCCGACGTTTCGGCTCCTTCTCAGTAGCCGTGATCACGGAAGACAAAGATGTCAAGTGTCAATGAGTATTGTTAAAGTTTTATTTAGCCTACCGCCAACTTGTTCATTTTAATTATTTAAAATATGAAAACTACGAAAAAGATGCCGCTGCGATCATATCTTTTTTGGAAACTACTGAACGTATATGAATGAAACTCGACATAGCGCTGGCTTATAACCCGAGTTAACACATAGGATACATTTAATCCCGATAAAGTACGTCGTTTCCTTAAAATAAACGGATTAGCAAAATAGATGGTGCTGCAATCACGTTTTTTCAATTCACTAACAAATAACCTACGTTGTCCTAAACATCATTCATTATATTACTTCGAATCAGGTTGGTTTCGACACGCCTCTATGTTTTGCTGGGCAGTGTTGTATAGGCCGTAGGATTTATTTTCTTTGTTATTGTAGTGAATTGAAGAAGAAACAGTAAAGTTTTAGGTCTAATATATATAAAAACCTAAATTACTTTTTATGTAAGTAACATAGAGCTATTATTAAAACCTAGGGTTTTTCACGTGGCGTAGCCGCGGGGAAATCTCTAGTTTTATACAGGAAATAAAATATTTTTACTGAAAACATAATGTTACATGCCGTCAAAGATAAGCGCACAGCTGCCTGTTGTAAGCGCAGTTTATTGTCTTCCCGGATTAAGGAATTCTTTTGTGTTTTGAATTTGTGATTAAGAAAAACATGCTATTGTTTTTCTACTTGTTTTATAACCACCATTAGCGTTGAACTAATCCTTATTGTTATTGTTTTCGACTTTGTGGCCGTTCGCAGGTGTGCAAATTACTATTTCTCGGAAACTCAGTGCGCGCGGCCAATTTATTTGTACTGTGTAGTGAGTATAAGACAATGCCCGAATGGAGTGGTGGGCAGTCAAGCGACGACTACGAGACGAGTAAGACGTTTGTAGGACTCTCGATTAGCGATATAGACGACGGACTTTACGCGTGTCGAATTGCATTGAATTGTGCAGTGTAAACTGGTTGCATCCAGTTTTATTTGTGTTTATTTTATACGTGTTTGTACAGTTATAATAAATTCTATAGTAGTTCCAACGGCATTTTTAATTCGAGTCCTGTATCTCGTAACAATAATAGAAGCTAAATTAACACACCTACCTTTAATTATCGTGAGCAACTAGCGCAGTAATTTTTAATAAACAAGGTGAATTCCAGTACCGGTTATTAGACGGCTATGCCTTTGTTATTCGATCTATCCGCAATAACGAGGGGTCTGCTTCGTTACACCTTCTTTAAAGCGTACCGAGGAAGTTAGTATAGATTTTTTCATGCGATTTAAAGGCCATTTAAATGGAGAGAGATTCTTGCCTCAAAGATACGATTGTCGAAAGCAAAAAAAAATGTAAACTAAACATACGATATTGTACGTGGAAGAGTGAAAATCGCCTGGTCGTTGAATATTGTCGTCTCTGTGTAAACAAAATAGAAAATACCCCGCTAATGACCGAGTTCGAAAGGCAAGTCTCGCATTCGAATCGGTTCAAACTGATTTGTACGATACTAGCATGAACTTGCAAAACTGTCATACGAGTTCTAGTTTTGACAAGTCGAGAAATCGTAGGCAAATATCTCAATGCGATTTGTGTCGTAGTGTAAACAAAACTCTTGATGATAATTACCTTACGATTATCGTATGACATACTCTTAGGCGAGTTTTCGTTTTTTGGTTAAATGTAAACATGTCAATTCGATTATTGTCTAAAGAGTATCGCGTACGAAAATAGTATACGATTTTTCGACCCGAAACGTGCAATAAATTTTCTCCGTGTAAATGGCCCTTTATTTTCAAAATATATTAAAAATCGATTACGCTAACGAAACTTTGTTCGTGTCGCACAGACGTAGACATATTCGTTAATGAATTCACTATATTCTTCTATTTCCCGGAAAACGCGTCATTTATTGTGATAAATTGTATCCTAAGTATTAATCCGAGAGATAAGCTACTTCTGGGTAGAGTTTCATATCAATTTGTTCAATAGTGTTTACGCCGTTAATATTACTAACAAATTAAATTCATTTAAAAAGTGAAATCCACGATTAATTCGATATGTGCAATTGTGGTAGTACAATAAATAAACCTTCGCCTCATTTTTAATTAAAATGACATCACTTGAGTGCATGACGTGTAGTCCAAGTCCCTTTCTTTTCTACATATTTCCCTATATTTGAGCCAAATATACCTTGCTCACTGGTGAGAAGAAATCGGACGGTAAGAAAAGAGGTAGTTCAATTGTGCTGGGTGCGTAACTCGAAATAAAGTGAAATAAATATTAAAAAATACTTAAAGTAAATTGTGTAGTAATACAAATACTCTAAATATTTATCAGACTCAATAATAGTGGCCATAAGATATACGAGACATAATAACATAGAAGAACTCTGCTATACAAAACATTTGAAGGAGATCCGGTGAGTTCCTTTTGTGTCCTTCCAATTTCAATACACTAATTGTGCTCAAAACTTTGTTTATTAAAATTGAACCAAAGCGTAAACAAATCGTTTACACGTGATGCTCTGACAGATAGACAGTCAAAAATATAAAAAGTTGCATTTTCGGATTCTGCTGCTTTGTATTAGCCCCCTTGATGTTTTTTTTAATTTTTAAACGCATACAGATTTATTATATTATAGATAAATTATTATATTAATATTATTATGTTTATCTATAATAGTAATATAAATATACTTGCAAAATAACAATCTATAAGTAAAAAATAGACTCCAGGTCGCTGTCGGCGGGGAGCGTGCCCAAAATGCTGGCCGCATTTCCACGTTGGATGGCAACGCTGATGCGTTGGCCTAGGTGTAAGCCAACCTTTTGGTCACGCGAGACCTCAATTAGACGCGTTGAGAGGTCTCGATAGAGGTGATGAGCTCCAGGCCTCCACGGCCCCAGGGTTTCAACCCCGAAAGCTACAAATATATACCCATTACCAATGGACACATATTTGGGGCGTTAAAGGGCCTGCTGGTGTGCGGCAGCAGCCTCGGCTGTCACTGGGAGATGGGAAGCCGCCAAATTATCAACACAAGTTACGTCCCATACTAAGGGGCGTCCCATCTTCCATGACCGACCAGCCACCATATTATTATTGACTTATTCATAAACTAAATTATAGTACGAGTACTGGTTTAACATCTACCGAGTTTTGTCGTCCTTCTTATACGCCATCCAACGGTTCTCTAGAAGAAATCGGCATGGACGATAAAATCGCCGATTGTAATTGAATAATATTATTGTTCTTGTATGTAACGTTTTTATGCAATAAAGTACATTCTGTTTTAAATAAAGAATTATCTCGTGAATTTTATATCATTACTGCAGATGCAAGCACAGAGCACAATTTTTTTTATCAAATACGGTCTCGAGTTCCGTACGCTTTTACAACTTAATGTCTAAGAAGGTTTTTAAAATGTATACACGCTTATTGGTTATTTTGATATTGTTTATGACATTTATTCAATGATATTTGTGTTGTGGTGTAACCTTACGAATAATTATTATATTAATTTATTCTAATTTTAATACTAATCTTGTACTAATGTAGAGTGTATCTGTTACATGCTGGTGTTGTGAGGAAGTGCATGCGCAGTGCCTTATGTCTATACCTATATATATTATCCTAACTAGTGCTATGTGTGCATAGCATAGCACAAAATTAGAAACAAAAGATAAATTCGATTTCGTTCTGGTTATGTGCGAATCCAACTCACAGAGGGCGATTTGGTAATTTTATTATTATTCACTAATACAAAATAGACTTAAGTACCCACAAATTACGACAAAAGCTGACAATTAAAGACGCACCTGGGCTTGAGATGCGGACAGTGCATGTTAGGACTTTAAGAGTACTTACGTTTGATGAGGGTCAAATCTTGCATCAGGCGGTGCACGAGCTCCTATCAAGCACATCGTAGAATCTGGAGGTGCAAGGACCCTGAGCTGCAAAGCTGCTCTCGGGTACCACCACCTTCGCTCTTCCACTGCCACAGCGACCTGTTAATAACGAAAACTGGGTGTTGGATACTTGAAGAGATTAGTGGGTGAGGGAGTTATCTATACAGATAAATAAAAATGAAGGGTCTGTTTGTAATGTCAAAATAACAGCTTTTTACTAAATGGTTATGAAAGTATACACGGTGCTTATATCAAAAAATAACATTTTGTCTGTATTTCTCTCTGTCTGGATGTTCCGGCTAATCTCTGAAACGGCTCAATCGATTATGACGGGACTTTCACTGGCAGATACTCTTAAAATTAGGGTTCCGGAAAAAACATTCCACGTGGACGTAGTCGCGGGCACAGCTAGTTTAACACAAGTTTTAAGATTTATATTTCTTACGTCGGATCACTTGGTTTTAGAAATAGTAAGTGATGAAGGTGTTATCACGAAAACAAAATGATAACAATAAAATATTTTTTATCAATGTTTGTGTATCCACCTCATGCCTTCATGTCTTTAATAATTTTTTTATACGTATGTAGATGTAGGTATGTAATAAATTTGTTCATAAACTATTTCATATCTTCAGAAACTTCTTACTAAGCTTTATTTAGTACTAGAAAGAATGACGCCGATTCTAATAGCAGACCAGAAAAAGTTTTGGAGAGTTTACTTTAGTGATTTACCTAACAGAATTAGACTTTGAAGTTCTTAGAGACGTGGTAAACTGCAATTTTGGGTCATCGAAAACTAAAAATGTAATTTTCTCTAATAAATTTTAATTATAGCTGTGCAATAGACAACTGCGAGAATAATCAACGGAGTAATAACTTGGCGTTTAATGAACGAGGCCTTAATGAAAGGCAATTCGTTGTCGGTAAAAGGCTGCAATTAAGAACGCTGTAATTCTGCCGATTGTATCCGACATCGGCTGGACCGCTGATTGGCGCAGAATGGCGAATTTGTCGAACAATCGGTTGAGTATACGTATTAATCACAGACAGAGTTTAAAATATTATTTCAAAATGCTAGTTTTACTTTTTATTGTTTCTCAGATTGCAGAAATTCCCATTGCCCTATGTTCATCCTTGTTACTCAAAGGACCATCGGATCATTAGCAGCACCTTGAAGAAGTAGCAAAAATCCCAACGTTCTTATTCATATTGGTTTAGAGTAAGTTTGTAGGCTTCTTTAGGTTCTTAAAGAAGCTTACAAACTTATTCTCACTCAATATGAATAAGACCGTAACTCATTTTCATATCTATCATTATTAATCCGTGCAGGAACGGCGAAAGAATAAAATTTCCTGTGACCGGGGCGGCTTATAGTAAGAGGCTACAAAACAACCCATAGCCAGATGGTAGGGTTTTTGTCCGTCTAAATAGCCATACCACCCATGGCCTAGAGTATGCCGCCATAACAACCTTGAGTTGTGTTCCGGCATTACATACCAGATTCCAGTATCCGTTTAGAGAGCGGCAACACATTGGTAGCACCTTTGGTGTTACAAATGTCCATAGGCGATGCTAACCGCTTCCTATCACGTGCGTCGTCTGCCTGTCTGGTGAACTTTAGCAATAAAAAAATATACTAAATGTCACCCGCCACTTCGTCTGCATTTGTTTTCGTACCAAAAAGAAGAAAAAATATGTACGTAGGAGTGGTGTTTGTTATTATAAAGTAACCATGTGACGGAAGTGGTCAATAACCGGATACGGAGTATTCTTTTATGAAGTAAACGGATGTCAGAAGGCATATAACCGGACGCCAATGTAGAGGCATTTATTAACAAGCGATGAATATCGGAAATGGAGTAACCGGACGTTGGACATTATTACGGATGGCGGAAGTTTATTTGAAGGAAGTGAAACTGAAGTGGCGCCAAAGCATTACCGGATATTGTCACTGCGGCGCGCTTCGAGGACCTGAAATACGCGGTGTTCGGGCTGGGAGGAGACCATAGATAATACACTATACATAAAATAGATGAGCCTCTCTGGAATAAAATATCAAATATTATTTACTCTATCCGATAGATGGCGCCACAATCGATAATTCTAAAAATTCCACTATGGTACTAATAAGTTATAACTTGTTCTAAATTAGAATAAAGGGAAATACAGGCAGAATAAAATTAGTTTAAAAACTTATATTATACGTTATAATTTATTCCAAAAGAAAAAAATGGTTCGCATAAAACATCATGTAAAAGTGTGCGAGATCCACCAATTATGACCATAACTTGTGGTTTTATTTATGCTCTTAAGATCTCGTCATCGCGATGTATTTATTCAGTGATATTGCACAGCGCGATCTTAAGTGAAGTTAAGTTGACTAAATGGAAACTAATTATAATTAGAGGTACGAATTATCGCAAATATAAAACATGAATTTCGCATTCATTTTTTTAAAGATAAGGAAATTTCGCAACAATTTCGCATTTTCTAAAGTATCGTAATAACAAAAAAAATCGTATATTTTCTAAAGAAACACTACTTATATTAATTAAAAATGCTAACATAGTTGCAATTTCCACATTAGACTCCTTAAGAACTGTTCTTCGGTCTGTTATGACGACATTGTACATGAAGAACCGTTCTGCGTCTACACTGTTGGTTGGAATCCAGACCCTCTATAATGCTGCTTTAGCAAAGGATGGAAAGCAGCATTGTGTACCGAGCAAAATGTCTTTCACATTAGGATCTTCCTTTCTGTGTATCGATTGAAGGATTAATCTATGAAAGGGGGTATATACACCTATTTGCTGATTTTTTTGCGAGTGTTCTGAAAAAAGGGATTTTAGAAAAACTTTCTAAAAGTACATACATCCGGGTTTAATGCCATACTTGCAATCTGAAAGAAAGCCTCGTTTGTCTCGTTTAATGTCACATGGAGAACAAGTTTATTGAAGCTTTTTTCGTTTGCTTTTATTAGCATTTCTTTTAGTGTTGCATCAATTACTTCGTACTCATTAAGTAAATGTGATGTTTTTACATCAAAATAACCTTGGCGGTGGCATTCAACTGATGATTTTCAATCCTCTCATATCAAAATCATTTATACAGTTATTGTTATTGTTTATTTCGCGGAAAATACTCAATTTTTTTTAATTCGCATTTATCTCATTTATATCAAAATTTTCGCATAATTTCGCATCTATTTCGTAAATACGAAAATTCCGTACCTCTAATTACAGTGTTTGGTGTTACTGGACCACTTGATGGCGCTAGTTTCCGTACATTTTTTTTATTTTTCGATTATGTAGGGGAGATCCACTGGTATGGTTTACAACGAGAATCTACAACCACCAGTCTATACGAGCAGACTACACGGATAGTCTGGAGCATTCTTAGACAAGGAGCGAATATCTTATGGTCGATAATTACTGATTGATAATCGCAGTATTCTTGGAGGGAAATTGCTGCTCGACAGACAAGAGTGAATGGAACTTTTGTAGTTGCCCTAATATTTCTGTGTATTGTGTGCAATATTTAATATTGTAATTGTAATAACTCTAGTGTAATATTTCGGCGTGAGCCAATATATTTACATCCCTAACTTGAGTCACAGGTTGCCCTATTTTACTTTTTTCAAAACATGTACAACTTGAATTATTTTGAATTAAAAGTACTAGTTAGTTACTTAGATAACATTCTTGTAAAAATACCTGAATACTGCCATTTGAGTTACAATCAAAACAGTACATTACAAAAAAAAAAAAACGGAAAAAGCTGTCAGATGCATTCGTTTTCCGCCCAAAGGGCCGTCAATGTCAATAAAGATTAAATTCACCACTGTTAGTGGCGGGGATTATAGTATTTTTTATTCCATTTTACAGTTTTTTTTTGCTACTTTCTGTCGATCCATGAACTCAGACATTTTGAATATGTCTGAGGTTACGCTAAGATTGATTATACCATGATTTTCATCTCTATCCGTTATTTTAGTTTACAAATATTTATATTCAATTAGAAAATTACTCGTAAAAAATGATGACATAATAGAAACAGTTCTGATTTTCAGTTATAATAATAACACAAAACAATCCTACAATAGCCGGCTTCTCCTTGGGTGCATTTTATATGGTGCAGACAGGGATAATCGCTGGTTAACGTGTCACGCCACATTGAGATTAAATTTGTCACGGGTCCTCTATGTGCTAGCCTTCCCATAGCCTTCCCCACGTAAGACCTCCAAAAGTCCGAGCTATTTTATGGCCCGTGGTCTTCGAGACATACAAGACAATATAATAAAACTACGTTTTAACGGTTTTACGCGCGGCAATTTATTTTAATTTTATTATTCCGAAGTTTCGGCCACTTTTCAGTAGCCGTGATCACGGAAGACAAAGATGTCAAGTCTCAATAAGTATTGTTAGTTTTATTTAGCCTACCGCCATTTTGTTCATTTTAATTATTTAGGCCAGTAGGAAGGCTAAATAAAACTCTAACCTTAACCTTTAACCGTTAAAACGTAGTTTTATTATGTATACTAGTCGCGAAAACTGATGAAAGAAAATAGAAGATAATATAAAAAAAAAAACATCGTCTATGATTAATTGAATACTATAATTCAATAAATCAAAAAAAAATTCAAACTGATCTATTATATAACAAATCTGTTATGGGCTGTCCTGTTTATACAACGAAAATAAAATTGGGTAAAAAAATTAGGACGACTAATTCAGACAAGACGATTTTGAAAATGCAATTTTAGTAATAACTGTTGCGGTCGCTGGTTAGTATAGAAAATATCGCGATATGTACCTAGAAATATCCTAGTTTTTGTGTTATTTATTGGTATAAACGTAATAAACACCATAATTGTCAACCGGAACGTCTATTTTTCTCAATAATTTCATTTGACAAAAAACTATAATAGGAGACAAAAAAAGAGTTTGACATAAAAAAATCAATCATGTTCGATATACCAATTTATAAGAATAATAGGCTTGAAAAATAGTTGGTTAAAACTAATAAACTAATGAGATTGCAACTATTTTTACTCTGTCTATCTATCTGTTTGTAAGAGGATTACGTGTATACGATTCGGTAGTGTTACGGAAGTGTTATTTTTATTTCCCTTCCATTCAAATGAAAGGAACTATTTTTAAAACCTATTTTCTTATAAATTGATATTTTGAATATGATTCCATTTTTATTATGTCAAACTTAGTTTTTTGTCAATTGAAAATTATTGAGAGAAATGCACATTCTGGTTATCCATTATTGTGTTTGTCATTTATGTAAATGACTTAATAATAAAGAGAAACTGTCTTGAAATATTAAAGAAACTCCATTTTCTACGCGTAATTGACTTTATTTACCTATCCAATTTTAACGGTCGATGTATTAAGGTAAATTATGTTTTAATAAGTAATTTATTTAATCAAGAACTTGAGATTAATTAGTTAATTACAGGAACCTTGTTTCTTTACGGCGTGAAATAATTTTCAGTCGGAATAATGATCCTTTTAAGTTAGGTAAATAAATTAAAGTGGTAAATTCTGTATTATGATTGTGGATTATATTTAAACAAGCGTGCTAATTATATAAATATTCATTATAAGTCACAATATCAGGAAAAAAGCAACTAATTCTAGTTTAGATTAGATCTAGCACAATAGGTTGAATTTTATTATTTTTATTAATACCTACAGAAATACAGATACAGACGACTATACTTATATGACTATACTATAAAATTTATGTACCTAGTACATAAATTTTATAGTATAGTCATTCATTAATTTATTTCATTAATTTAATTGGAAATCACCAGATATATTTTATTTAGGATATTATACTAACCTAACGTTTAATGCGGCTTTGCTTTAGATCGGTATTCAGCGAAAGCAATCCCACTTTTTGGTATATAAATTATAATAAGTATATCCTTGTTCTCAAGAGCATATATTAGATACTCCTAATATATAGGTACTTTTGTTTTACTACTGCGCACTGTGTTTTATATCATAACATAACTCTATGCTTTATGGCGGAGCCGTCTTTTTTAAAACAGCTGAAAGTTATATGCACTTCTAATACAGTAAATTGAGTAACCATGTAACAGTGCCGTAAATAGGGCGGGCTGTGCCACTGGTGCCCGGGCACAGGTCGTAAACTCGGGGGGCGCAAGAATGGCCAGACCAGGCAGGACTATTATTTTTTCGGTTTGCTCCTGATAAGTTCCCGCTGCGCCCCTAGCACTCGATTCCAATACATACGTACCTACATGCCAAAATTTAACAGACGTTTTTGATGATACATCAAAAACGTCTGTTAAATTTTGAACTTTAAAAAAATAGTTTTTTCTTCCAAAATATTAGACAATTGGTCCACCAACACCAAGGTCCTTGTGCGTTATTTAATCACTCTGAATGAAATAAAGTAGGCCTCTATACACAGCATTGCTCCAGCTAGGGTACCTATAATATCTAAAAAAAAAAACAAGTTCACATTTATAGCAGCTCACATAGGGCGCAGAAAAGGCACTGCTAGGAAACGGATTTTGTGAACCAGGACCACAAATAAAGCAAAAAAACTGACTATCATGTTTACATACTATATTCACGTATAGATACGAGTCCCTGTGTCATCATTAACTGGATAATATCAACACTAAACTAATTATCCAAAGCAAATCTAGTTTCGATTTCACCATCTGATACATCAAAAGCTTTGGGTAAATAAATAAGGATTAAATACACAACTTGTATTATTCCAACTTGCGTTTTAGTTTGTTCGTCTGTATAGTTTTAGAACCGGATGCCGTGATCAAAAGTTTTGTGTCAGTTTTAGGGATGTTAATACGGTGAAACACACGACTTGTTCTAATTAAATGCAAAGTTGTATGGCATCGGTGAAGGAAAATTGAAAAAGAGACACAACATAATAGGACATTAACACCCCCTTATGTTATATTAATATATAAAGCTGAAGAGTTTGTTTGCTCGAACGCGCTGCTAATCTCAGAAACTACTGGTTTGATTTGAAAAAATCTTTCAGTGTTAGATAGCCCATTTATCGAGAAAGGCTATAGGCTATATATCATCACACTAAGACCAAGCGGAGCACCAATGAAGAATGTTTCAAAAACGGGGTTTTTTTTATTACTTTTTTTTTACTATTCCACGCGGACGAAGTCTCGGGCAGAAGCTAGTTTTGTATATTCGATCTATTAGGTACTATATTCTCTTGACTATTTTATGATAATCATTAAAATGTCTGAGAGTTAGTGAGGTGGTAGCTAAGAATGTATCTAGCATTCCGGGTATTGATTATGGTACGTTTTCTTAAAAGCTATTTTAGCTGTTAAAGTTGCCCAGATGTTTCTAATCGAAGCAGCGGGTAATGTAACAGCCAGGATGCTAAGTGCGTTTTTATTCGATCCTCTAATATCCCGGACATTGTAGTGGATAAGTGTAATCATTTTTTCAATTCATATACGGCAATTCTACGCTGTTGTTATGATGATATGCTCGCGACATGTTGTAAAAGTTGTTGTAATCTGTACTTGAGCGTCACAAGCCGGAGCAGTGTCACTTAGATGGATATAATGTCACGAATGTGTGGAGTAGGAGGTCGGCGTTAAAATCTCACGCTTCCACGGTAGCCTTCGTATTCGGAACATAACAAATAAAATATAAGAGAATAGCGTATGGCTTTGTTTTACGTAAACCGTGCAGGATTAGTGCAGGAACGGAAAAATAATACAATTTCCTGCGGCCGGTCGGCCTGTCGTAAGAGGCGACAAAACAACCCACAGCTAGGTGGTAGGGTATTTGCCCGTTTGGATGTCTACGACCTCTGGTCTAGAGTATGCCACCATAACAACCTTGAGTTGTATTCCGGTATTAGTGGCGAGGTTCTAGTCTCCCTTTATAGAATGGCAGCACATTCGTAGCACCTTTGGTGTTACAAATGTCTATGGGCGATGGTAACAGTTTTCCATCCGGCTATAATGCGACGAACAAATTTCTAACCACGCCGTCTCCGTCAAATTCTGAAGAAATATCAGCTTAAAGAGATGTAATACTTGCCGATGGCTTCAAGGTTTGGGATGTAGAAGACAGTGGAAAGAAAAGTAGAAATGCGCGAGACCCAAACACAGGCATGTTTTAACTAGGATGTTAATGATACTTACTTCTTTATGCAATAAACGAACATGGAAACTTGCGACGTCGCTTACAGGCTCTCCTGCTTCTGTCACGTAGTAGACGAGCAGTGAACTAACTGGTGCCATGTCAGCCGTCACTGGGAATCTGGTGAAACAAAAAAATGGAGTGGTTAATAATATATTTTCTGTTTTTTTTTTAAGGATTACTCCAGGAATGCTTTGTTATATTATAATTTAATCTAAAGATAAAAACTACCAAAAAAAATTGTGTCTAGCTATGATTTTGAAAATAAATGTCGTTTTATATAAAAAAGTGCTATCTATACAATGAACTTAACAGGGATCTTATAAGACAGTACATATCTGTGTATCATAATCAGAAATGACCATTATTAGAATTTTTGCACGAGTCTAAAAATTGTCTCTTTGAGACTGAAAAATTCAACGGATTTTAATGACAATGTTATAGATTAAAACAGAAATTAATCTAACACTTTTGCGTGTGTTCTGATTTGATAAACATGTTACAGAGTTAGAAGATAAGAATATGAAATCTAAGTTCAAGCGAATACAATGGAGGATAAAGCTATTTAGTAAACTATACATACATATATAGTTACTTGACCTCACTGACTGATTGGCTTTTTTTTACAGAAGTGAAACCCGTTTGGGGACACCCCACTGTTGGGACATAACAGCGGGACACTATGGGGGCCATTGCCAAAATACCCATTAAAACACTTACGTGTTCTCCCTCTCGCCAAAAGTCAGGGCCACGGAACCGAGGTACCCTTATAAATGTAGACGGGCCTCTCCTTCGGCCGGAGAATACCCCCCCGACAACTACATGACATAACAGGAGCACGCGCGGAACACTTGCGTGTTCCCCTCTCAGTGGCCTGGGTGCAGGTGTTTGGCTGACTGACATATCACCGCACAGTCTAAACTACTGGGGCTGAGACCATGAAAATTTTGCATGCGAATTCTTTCTATACTGTTGTAGGTAAGCACAAAGGATCTTTAAAAATTCAATCTCTAAAGCGCTGTAAAAGGGGATAATTTTTTTATGAAAATCCGACATTTTCAAAGTACGAAATTTTATCTATAGTCAAGGTGGCGAAGTCCGTCAGTGGGGGAACTCCATATACCTCTCATTATTTCCACATTTTAATAGCTACGATGACAACAAATCAGTCAGTGAAGCTAAGACACCATTGAATTCTGTCTTCGAATTGTTAAATAACGAGCGGTATATGAACTTACCCCAGTGACGGACTTCCCCACCTTGACTATACCCGCTTCTGGTTAGAAACAAATGTAAACGTGTATCGGCGTTTTTGAAAATTCAACACCTAAGGTGATGAAAGAGGGGCAGGGCTACTTAAACTATGATTATATTTAAACTTCGTGAGTGAAGCTGTGAGCCACATCTGGTTAAATATATTAATAACATCGTGTTTAACCTGTAAAGGGCAAATGAGACGTCTCTAAACAGATTACCAACCGCAAAAGCCTCGTTAATCCATCCGATGCTCCTAATCTAAACTCATCTACATAATATCCCAATTACTAGGAATCAATTAAAGTTAATCCAGGTGAAACTTGAACCGTATCAAAGCCACACCCGTTTGCGGATAACCGAACGCTGATCGTTAGCGTCACCATCGGCTAATTGAAATTGGTTCATTTGTTAAAGTTACACCATGAGTTAGTATGCTTTTGTGTTGCGTTACATAGATTACAAATAATGGGAACGGGTGCAAAATCGATAAATTACCATAGAATTTCACATTTAATTAAAATAATGTTGTAATTTTTAGTTTTAAGATTCTGATTTATAAAATATGGAAGAACAATACTTGGATTAATAATAACCCAGTAAACAAGTAGCCAATCGGACACATAATTAGAGGAGTAAATATAAAAGGAGCCATTTAGGACTTTAACATTTATGACTGTTTTAAGTATGTTTTTGCCTTTGGCACGCAAACAAACAGACGGCTCACTTGTAGGAAGGTGGTTACCGTCGGCCTATTAATGTTTGCAATACCAAGGGCGTTGCCAACTAAGGAATTTTACAACTCCCTTCTTAAGCAACCCCAGTCATAGTGCAGAGGGAAAACCTCGACGGAAAGTTCGCTCCAAATCATTGTAGTACGCGGAAAAAACATTCTAGAGAACCGTTGCGATAGTTGAGTGTGGGAGCTCAAGGAAATGATGGTGAACATCCCGTCGATGGCGAGCGGAGCAGTGCGAGTAAAAACGGGGCGTTGGCACCAAATCAAATAATTCCTTGGAACACTCCCCGTTGTATGGACGGTAGTATACGCAGAGACCCGCATAGTCTCCCCGAAGGCTAAGCGATTCTAAACCGTCTGTTAGTATGGGATCGTCGACTATACGAACGGCGCGATGTTGGATGGAGTCAAGGGGGTCAGTCTGGTAAGCGGGTGCCTTGGCCCAAAGGTGTGATCGGTACTTCAAGCGCAAGTCTTTGCCGCGGGGTAAAGTACTATGCATGGACCGGTTTAGCACACCAAACTTTTTGGAGGCAAGTTAAGTCTAAAAAATATATTTATATAATAAGACGGTTCAAAGGTTTAATTGCGATTTTATTTAAAAACAAAAGAACGGAATGGTGGCGGCAACTATGGTTGCAGAGTTTGTTACGAATTAAGTTTTTACTCAAAAGCGTTACGTTATTTTATTATACAATTTCGACCTTTAATCCAATTAAAAAAGATCTAGAATAATATTCATCAGTGTAAGATACGGTGTTTTGAAATTAGAAGGACTTGTAAACGTTCTTATGTTATACGAGTTCGAACTTTACTGCAATGTAAATATGATCTAAAATGATAGATTTTTAATGTTTAACGAATAAACTCTAATTGTCGTCTTAGCTGACACACTTTTTAATCTAATTTTTTGTCTCCAAATCTGCTCGACACACTACACCATAATAGGAGTCAGAATAAAGTTTTAATCATCAACCTAACAGAGCCTACGATGTGTAGATTTATCGTGGAATATTATTACAAATACCGAGGTAATCCCTTGTAACCGATAAACAAGTAATCTATGTTTTTTTATGTTATATAGGTTCGTGTTTGACCGACATTGCACCTGATGTCAGGCGAAAATGCAGTCTAAGATGGAGCACGCTTACCTAGAAGATACCTGTTCACGCGAGACTATTTTTCAGGAAAAACAGACGACGGTGGTAATTTCTACCATATATTTATGTTGTGAGCTTGTGCGTCTACTTGACGGGTAGTAAAGAGGTGAGCGGGGAATTAATTCGTACAATTCCCAGACATACTTGCTGAAATGTATCCTATAAAATAGTGACAAACTAGTGACTCTGCGTCGATAATCTAGACTCTGAAGTTATCGCCTATCGACTTCTTAGTTCTTTTCTCAATTGACTCGAGTGTCTATGTGTATGTATGTATATAAGACTTTTAAATCTCAACTGTGCTCATGATCCTGATATCCTTAAGCCAAGTTTTCTTATTAAGGCGCGTTGCGGCCATCCTTGTTTAACTTAAATTAATTTTAAAGTTTCCTTATACGCCGCCTTTATGGGTGACGTAAATAGGTATTCGTTGTTTCAGAACTTAGGCAGAAATTTAACTAGATTTAAGGTTTAGGTATTTACACTTTGTAAGTACTTAATAATAATAGCTTTTGAATAGAAGCTACTTTCTGATATTTGAAATAACAAATAAGTATTAACAGTTTTTATATACTTAATACATTACTATTCTGCCCGCATGCTGAGCTCAGATATATCCATTTAACCAAACCGAGGTCCAAATTTTATTCTTTATTGTACACAAAAAGTTACATACAAAATTATAGAATGGTGATTATGTACAAAGGCGAGAAACAAAAGGCAGGGTTGTGTACACTAAGATATTTTACGATTTCACTATGTAACATATACTATAAACAGATTAACAAAAATAAATTATATACCCGATACATACATGCATATATAATATAAAATATAGACATATAAGGATAATTTAAGATAGATAGTGCTCTTTGACTTTTTTTGAAACTGCTCTCTGATGAACTATCACGGATCGTATGTGGCAGGGCGTTCCATAATCTAACTGCCTGGACGTTTATACAATGTTGTGTTTATACATTTTATACAGTGTTGGTAAAAAATAAAGAATAATTTTAGATTATTGATTGTTTTAAATAAGCAATGTGTTTTAGTGTGCCTTTTCGAACTGCCGCAATGATTCAATAAATAAATAGGGATTTTAATATGTTTACATACAAAAGAACAGACGTTAAAATAACATCTTATCATCTTACTTTTAAAATATCATGAGATAAATAATTTTAATTACTTTCAAACAATAATTAATGCGCTATTTGACTATTTTTTCTTGTACCTACTTATGACATCGTAGGTACACTCGTACCAAATCCACGAGGCTACCGTATTTTGTGCGTTTATAAAAAGTGTGCGGATTGGCACGTAAATATTGATAATTAAATAGGCTTACAATTAAATTATTTGAAAAACTCACCGCTCGCTCCATAGGTACTTGATTTTGAAGGTTTGTAACAGTTGGGTTGGTGGCGCCAATGTCACTAATGTCATTTGTCAAACGCGACACTGATACGTTCTGGTGAGCGGTTTATGATATATTGCAAGCATTAAAACCCTTCAAAAAGTATCTAAGTTGATTTGGCTATGAGTTTGCCTTACGTGACAAAAAGAATGTTAAACTGCAAGATTGATGGGTACAAATGTAAAGGTAGACCAAAAAAGAGATGGATAGATTGTGTGTAGGATGATATGATGATTTGTGGTGTGACAGAGGGCGTATATCAGAATAGAGGAGTGTGGAAGGAAAAGACAATGTGCCGACCCCAAATAATTAGGAGAAATAAAAGAGGAGATATAGTTGATTTAACTGTCCGCTCCCCTATTCTGTATAGGCATATAACATATCTGTATGACGTCAGTCAAAGACGTGCAATTTGGTTAAGGATGAGGTGGAAAGGTTATTAGTATCCACTTTTCTTGTAGTCATTATTTGTTTAAAGATTATTTTAATACTTGAATATATAATCACCTAAAAATGAATAGAGCCTTAATATATATTTAAGATTGAGGAAGATTTAAAAATTTTGAAAAATAAACCTCCAACTGACGTAGGATTATAAAACACCAAACCTGGTAATCAACATAAACAAAGCGTAAATTTCAACGTTGCCAAAAGCTACGTATACTTTGTTAGGGTGATCAGATAAAAAGCAGGCATAATCCCGACGGGGTCGGCTGACGGGTCAGGTGATATATAGCCCTAAAGGGCACGTCGGCTTGCCGTCTTGTAAATTATGTCCGTTTTAAAATAAAACATAGAACGGCCTATGTATATTAATATATTTAATTAAAATAAGAGCTCCCGTGAACAAGAGCGTTGCATCCACAATAATTGGATAATATTGCCATTATTATCTATGAATACTACCCGACCAGTGATTCAGGCTTTTGGAACACTGAAAGAGTTTTAGTAGGTAAATCTCAGCTACCGCGAGTTCCACGTTTGGTTTTAATATAGCGTGGTGTTCGAAAAATAATATAAAGTGCAAGTATTCATTTTATCCATCCTGGAATACAGAAAGAATACAAATTCTGCGGCTGGGCGGTGTGTCATAAAGGGTGACAAAACAATCCACATTCAGATGGTAGGGAATTTGCTTGTCTGGGCAACTACCACCCCTGGTTCAGAGTATGTCTCTATAACAACCTTGTGTTCTGGCATTAGTGGCGGTGTTCCGGTCTTTCCTTCGCGGAATGATAGCATTTTTGGTGTTGCAAATGTTCATAGGCGACGGAAACCACTTTCCGACAGCTGGGCTGTCGACCCGACTGCTGTACTCATACAATATAAAACGAAATATCCCCAATAAAAACACCTTGGTATTACCACCTTAGATTTTATTGTTATTATGTAATAAGGAATACATATTTTTTTATAGATTCATTTAATTACAAACTCATTAAATATACATACATACAGACTCACAACGATAGACAAAGACGATGGATTTGCACTTGCTACGATCTTAACATACAATACGCAAGTGGCGGCCGAATAGCTGGGTGTACTCGTAAAGGTGAGACAGTACTTCACGTCGGAACAACTACTGAACTTATACCAAGCACAAGTTCGGTTCTGCATGGAGTACTGTTCTCATCTTTGGGACGGGTCAGCCAAATACCAGTTGGAGTCGTTGGAATCAATTGAGAAAAGAGCCAGGAAGCTGGTCAGCACTGATCGTCTTTTTTATGCTCGACTTCAGAGTCTAGAGCATAGACGCAAGGTCGCGGGGCTGACTGTCTTCTACCGGATACATTTCGGGGAGTGGTCCTTAGAATTGCAAGAGCTGATTCCTCCTTCCCGTTTTTACCATCGGATAACCAGACGCACCGGTTTGCGCCACCGTTACATGGTGGAAACACCACCAGTCAGAACCAAGCGCTTCGCTTCATCTTTTCTGGTGCGCACTGCCGAAGAGTGGAATAATTTGCCGGAGTCTGTTTTCCTGACAAATACAATCTTGAAGTCTTCAAGTCACGAGTGAATAGATATCTTCTAGATAAGCGTGCTCCATCCTAGACTGCGTCATTACTCAACATCAGGTGAGACAGTGGTCAAAAGCAAACCTATATATACTTCCATAAAAAAAAACTTTTTCTTCATCTATTTTCGATAATCTCTTCATACATACACGTAGATTATAGGCGCTTTTTACCCGACCACTCTCCAAAACACCTGTGGTTCGATAGTGGTAAGAAGTCGGGGTTTTTCGGCACCAACTCTACTATCCACATTGTTTTTTTTTTATTTTTTACTAGCTGACCCGGCAAACTTCGTACTGCCATATTTTCTGAATTCCTAAAAGACTTGGTTTCATGACACAAAAACAAAATCACCAAAATCGGTCCAGGTGATTAGGAGGATTATAGAACCCGATCTCAGCGCCACCTACCGGCACTAATTGTGAATCTAAATCATCCGGGAACCCACTCAAACACACAAAAACAAAATCACCAAAATCGCTCCAGGTGATTAGGAGAATTCTAGAACCTGATCTCAGCGCCACCTATCAGTTCCAATTGTGAATCTAAACCACCCGGAAACCCACTCAAACACACAAAAACAAAATCACCAAAATCGGTCCCGGCGATTAGGAGGATTCTAGAACCCGATCTCAGCGCCACCTACCGGTTTTAGTTGTGAATCTAAACCACCCGGGGACCCATTCAAACACAAAACAAATATCATCAAAATTGGTAAAGTCGTTCTCAAGTTATGCTCGTACATACATTTCTACGATTCATTTTTATATATAAGATTGCTGAAGCACAGGAGACAGGCTGACGGTCCAACTGTGATGGAAAATGTTTACCGTCGCCTATGAACAATAGCAATACGAAAGATGCTGCTAATGTGCTGCCGGCCTTGAAAGAGAAACTGGAACCTGGCCACTGATACCGGAACACAACTCAAGGTTGTTATAGCGGCATACTCTAGACCAAGGGTGGTAGCCATCCAGTCGGGCAAATGCCCTACCACCTGGCTATGGCTTGATTTCTCGCCTCTTACGGCAGGCTGCCTGGCCGCAGGAAATTGTATTCTTTCTCCGTTCCTGCACGGATAATTTTTTTTCATACACTTGTTTTGCCATAGATATCCAAACCACCAACATTCAAATGTTACTTAGGTATTATGTATATCAGTATCACACATAGTGCTAAAACTGTACTATCACGGTAACATGTATATAACAAAGGTATCTATGTTGTAACTCTCTGAACATGCAAAGCCAGTATTTCCAATATCGAGCAACATATTGTATGGGTTAATCAAACGTATATATACACAATATGAATACATTTACACTGGACCGGGTGTCGTGCGAGGACGTTGTCACAAATTGTTGCACAAACCGACCCGACAATGTTCCAGAGTTTCCATGTACAAAATGACATTGATTGTTGTTATGTTCCGTATACAACAAGGCTGAATTTGTTTGGAACGTATAATTGTAGGAGCTTGTTTTGTCCACAAGCTTACAGCAAGCGTACTTTAAAACTTATCTACTTTGTTATTTGTTATTGGAAAAATATTTGTGCATATTGTATCGTTGTAGACGTAACGCATAAAAAATAGTACAATTATAGGTAGAAGACATCTTATCAGAAATTTTAAAATTATTTTCCTATAAAAGAGCGGGCTATAAAATACTATATACTATCTACATGTCGCCATACTCATCGCCGCAGATCATCGGAAATGACGCATAAATCACTCGCGATTCTACAATAATAAATACGCCGTTCATGCAGTGTGTCTGTGGAACAGAATCTCCAGATTGGGGACATTCCCCATTTTATTGATCACATGCCACTTTTTGCTGTTAATTTTATTTTAATTGACACGACGAAGGGAATTTTTTGAAGTCAGTTCAAAATAAAAGTGTCGCTTCTACAAAACCCTTCAATGTTCGTGGTCCAACCTTATCCAATTTTATCATCCAATGATATCCGTGGGGAAATGTTTCTGAAATAGTATCATTTTGTGGATATTTGGTGGATATGGGGAATTTTCGTAAATTCAATCTGGAGACCCTGATATGCAATGTGCTACCTATGAAAGTGAAATGGACCCATTGAAATTATCACTTATCGTACGAAATACGATTAGCTAACCGTTTAAGTCGATATTTTGTGTGAGCGTAGTAATACACCGATCGAGCTCGCCCTAAGAGCTGTAATCAATAATTCCAGCATGGCTTCAACTACATCAAAACAGTAGATTGTTACACGAGAGGTAAAAGTAACATATATTATAGATATGAGATGGTTTGGCGCAAGAGCGTAGCGAGGGCGCTAACAGTTTGAGTGTTTTTTTTAATGATAAATTGGTTCGCGTTTGACCACGATCATGTCCGATGTCGGACGATAATGTGCCGATCGAGTGCCTAAATAGGCCTTTCACCCGAGGTTATAACTCTGCTTTTCATTTCGAATATGAGAAAAGTAAATAAAAACTGATTAGTTAAGCAAACAACTACTTCTCTAATGGGGATTGCAATCCGGAAAACCGGATCCTGTGATCCGGCGGATCCGGTATCATTATGTACATACTGGATCCGGTACAAAGATAACGGATCCGGTGACAATCCGCAGTGCGTGATTAGTTTGGCAAAATAATCGCGCGTTGCACGAATAGGTACTTTAAACGCATGGTGCTTGTGCGTGCGAGTCGTTTGACGCTGATAATGCATTTACTATGCCAAATAAGAAAAACATGCGACAAGAAATGAAAAAAAATTTGGAAGGAATTAACCAAGATAATAGCTCTAACGATAATGTGGAACTCGTGGAAAAAATAGTAGAGAAGAACTTAGATTCACAATCACTGACTGACTTGGCAGTATAGGCAGAATTACAATAACAGATCCAGCAAGAAGTAGCGTCTTATACAATACAAACTGTAAAAAGAAGTTTTTTGATAAAATACTAAAGAAGAAAGCGACGGCATTTGAAAGTGAAGGAGTTCGAGGAGAATACTCATCTGTTATTCATGATAATTTGCTGACAATCAAGCCGATAAGTGTAGAAGCTGAGAGAGCCTTCTCGGCCGCAGGCTATATTTGTAGCTCTATTAGAAGTCGATTGGCAGATGAGAAAATCAACACAATTTGTTTCCTAAGATCGTTTTTTCAAACCAAAAATTGATTGTTTGTTTAATAAGTAAAGAGTGTAAATATTGTAAATAATAATTATTTTGATTGTTGTGCTATTCATTTGATAGATTCAGTAGTCTGTCATATATAAGAATAAAACTGAATAGCATTCTAAAATAGGTAGCTAATTATTGATATTATTGTGATCGCAGTTAAGATTCTACTTTATCTTTAAAATCTAAGAACACTGACCCACAAGTTATGTAACATTAAAGATAAAAACACATTTTTTCTTTTGAGATTTTATTTAATATGACTTTTTATAATAATTTGTGATTTTATTTGTTCTGACACTAAGAATTTCATTGTTTTTCTTTTTCAAATTAGTCATAATAAAGTTGATTTCGTATATGTATCGTTTTATTTTTACACTTCATTAACGCCCACGTTCGAACGAAAAAGGAAAGTTAAGTCATCCAGGTGAAATCAATCCGGCCAGATTGAAAATGAGGCCGGATTGCAATCCATATTCTCTAATCAAATCAGTCGTTAAATCCATATCTAAATATGATGAACTTGATGATGAATGATCATTAAATATGTCATATACGAAACGTCAAGTAAATTTAAATTTTTGTATTTTTTTACAAGGGGATAACCGTTTGCGAACACCCTGCCGCACGGAGACTACGCGGGGCAGTGTGAGACTCGCCGGCCAGATGGGCTGCCGTAATACCCACTAAAACCTCTTGGCGTCCTTCTGTCGCCATATGTCAGAGCCCCGAGACGCCTGCGAGTTTTTCACCGCGACACCGACTGGCGATGGCCCGACCCCTACGGGCAGGCCTCTCCTGCTTCAATCCGTGCTTGAGAGGGCGAACGCGGGATACCGATGCGCCCACTACTCATTGGCTTGGATGCAGGTGGCGGCCTAGTGTCTTCGCGGGTTAGCACCCGCTGCCGCTAACTTACGGCGGCCGCAGGTTATGAACCGTCCGGCGCCGAGTCCTATTGTTGCCACACTTGACACAGCTACAGGGCAGAGAGTTGAAGGCGCTGGCAATATCAAGAGACACTATCAACAGAGCTCCACCCTGGAGCGTCGCTTCCTCCGCTTCGCGTTTCACACGCCTAATGGCGTGTGGCTATGATGGAGCGCCCCTGGCGGAAACCAAACAGGTTCTCTGCCAGGTCCCGCCCTAATTCCTCTAGGTGCCGGACGAGACGATTTATTCTACCAGCTAGTATGTTTTTGTAAATATTTAGCTCAAATTTAGAAAATGATGTTACAAAATTGTTGATTTTTGTTATTACCATGCATTTATGCCGAAATTGAGCAATGGCTCTAAAAAAAGTTGGGACATGAGTCGCAGGTATTATTTATATGGTTTACATAGTTTTCAAATTTTTTAATAGCAGGTAAAATCGTTTCCCAGGGACGAAAAGTATTGTTTTCACCCCTGTGATCAGGCAACTTCAAGCGTACTATCAGAATATGGAAAATGAAAAAGTATTTTATAATACATTTTTGTAGAATTTATTACAATGCCAATCAATTCTTTTATAAAAATACAGTCTGTCTCGAAGCAATAAATATTTATGAGACTGTAGCCACAATTCAATTTCAGCAGATATGGCTTACTTGTCGTTCACTACACAACTCGATGGCAAATTCAATTCAATTTGTTTAGAATATTGGCAACAGAGAAAATTGCTTTGGTCTTCAAAGAAAAATAATGAAAAACGAATTAATAAGTAATAACGTTCAATGTATCCTGAATATTATTATTATTATATTGATATATATAAATAAATAAATAATCATAGTAATAATGTATAGAATTAGGTACGTAAATATGGGAGAGATGAAGATGTTATGATTGGCTTTAGAGCCCGAGGTAATAATCCTTCACGAGTCCATTGAACACCTGAAGAGACTGGGCACGCCTGATTTTCACAGGTAGCGCATTCCACAGACACACTGCATGAACTGTGAAAGATTTGTTGTAAAATCGCGAATGATTTACAGGTGTTTCCAGACGTATGTTTTCCGATGATATGAGGTGACGAGTGTGGCTAAGGTGTAGATATTTAAAACGCTCCTTGAGATAAAGAGGAGCTTTTGGATTAAATAGTACATTATATAGAAGGGACAGAATATGAGCATTCCGACGAAGACGTACAGGAAGCCACTTGAGTTTAACACGAAATTCTGAGACATGATCATATTTACTCAAACCAAATATGAATCGGATACAAAAGTTATGGAGTCGCTCAAGCTTATTGAGTTGGCTTTCGGTGAGGTCAAGATAGCTGACATCAGCGTAATCCAAGATGGGCTTGAATACTTCAAGCCCATCTGTCAAAAAGTTGTCAATGTAAATTCCCAGGTCCTTTACTTTTTCGCAGAAAGGAATGGTAACACCGTCAAAAAGATCCTGGGGTAAGGTAGAAAGCTCAACTTTAGAAATCATCCTGGAGCTACCCGCAACAATGGTCTGAGTCTTAGATGGATTTACAGTCAGTCCAAATGCCTTACTCCAATCTAATATATGCCGTAAATCTTCGTTTGTAAGGTCAACAGCTTCAACTACGTTGTCAATCGAAGCATGAGTATAAATTTGAAGGTCATCTGCATAAAGGTGGTAGGAGCTTTGAAGATTATGAGAGATAGAATTGATAAAAATGGCGAAGAGCAATGGAGATAAGACGCCACCCGGTGGTACACCAGCAGAAGTATTGCACAAGTGGAGAATGCATCCTCAGCGCGTATACGTTGTTTGCACCAAATTGTTTTAATAATTGTAATTATATATTAGGGTATGCCCGCGATTTCATACACGCTTGACTTGAAATTCCCACGCGGTGCCCGGGCACAAAATACCGCAGTATTTAGTAATGATTGTAAGCTATCGTTTTAGTGAAAACTGTGTCGGACTCAGCTAATTTTTATACACCCGGACAACTCCAAATTGCTCCCAGAAAAATTCCCGCAGGGTTCCATGGATAAAAAATATCACAAATATTATTACATTAAATGTTGTCGATCAGAAAAAAAATCACATTGGAATTCGGTTTTTTTTATTACAAAAAAACCGAATTCCAATATAATTTTCTGGCCATTTTAAATCTTACCCAGAAAAATTCCCGCGGGATTCCCAGGATAAAAAGTAGCGCAGTTTTAGGTCTAAATCGAAATCGGTCCAGCAGTTTTAACGTGAATCCCGAACAGACAAATCGACAAACAGACAAGAAATGTAAAAAAAGTATATTCCAGTTGTTTTTTTTAAATAGCATGTCATGTCATGTCAGAAATGGCATGATTAGAATTTTATAATATTACGTCTAGATTATTCTTCGACCATTTACAAGTTTCAAAAAAAATCTTCAAAACTTC
The DNA here is from genome assembly GCA_039645545.1 of Dendrolimus houi. Classification (NCBI taxonomy): domain Eukaryota; kingdom Metazoa; phylum Arthropoda; class Insecta; order Lepidoptera; family Lasiocampidae; genus Dendrolimus; species Dendrolimus houi. The sequence goes on from CM077125.1 coordinate 6,025,274, forward strand.
ATTTCAGGTTTTTGTTTACCTAGGCTCTGTGTATACAAAAAATAATGGTTTCTGTCTATCTGCATACATACATAAAGGAAATAAGGCACAACATTTCTAAAATATCCATCTGCAGTTCTTCCTGAACCGTCAAGAACTGAATTGATTTTAAGGGCTTGGCGCCGTTTATTTCCCAGTTAGCAATTGTGCCTTGGATTTATAGCGTCTTGCAACCCCCGTATGTTGCGGCCGCACACTTTGCGCGTGAGTCAGTACATCGCCATACGCTACGCTACCGCGACGCACGCATAGCTCGACCGCAATCGCACACATTACTTATGCTATCGGAGACTACCGCGTCCTACAGTTAGTTACTAGGACATTCGCCTCGTCTAATATATAAACTTAAGTGGTCAGTGCATCAGCGTCCCTTGCGCCCCGGGGCCCGTGAAGAAGGACCGTACCACCTTTTGTATCTCGCCACGTCGATTAGCAACGGTAGACCCCTGAACCAGCGTTGCTGTGGGCTAGCGGTTGACTGCGAGGTGACGGAACGAGATAGGGAGAGAGATGGTAGTGCGCATGCGTCTCGCGGGCGCCGACGTCAGTTGGGAGCCCGGAGGCGCAGGTATGCGCATGACCTCCCTCCCTGAAATACCGCTGCAGGGGCCCTCTAGCATCTAGGGAGCAGAGGAGTCTTCACCCCTGTTGACGAAGTGAGTTTGCCTCTCCCGGGGCATTCTCAAGCACTTGTGCGCTAGGATCGGTGTGGGCGTAACTACGTTCTGTATCTCACGCCTTTCCTGCCATAAGCGCGGGGCACATGGGAGGAGGGTGGTTTTAGTGGGGTATTGATTAGTCGAGTCTCCACACAAGCCGGTTGATTATTGTTTGGATTGCCTCAGTGGAAAGCCTCCATGATCAACAACGGTCTAATCCCTAGCAAAGGACCCGGTATGTGCGAAATGCATTTCCCCCGCCTTAAAAAAAAAAAAAAAAAAAAAAAAAAAAATTGACTGCGAGGTGAGTGCAAGATTTCTGTATACTCCGGGCATCAGTTTTTTAATTGTGGAATATGGGATGGCCATATATTGATCATATAACACCCATCCCGCAGAGATTGCTTCATTGCGTCTCCAAAGGGTTTGGCGCTTTGTTGTAATTAAAGAGAAAATTCAAAAAAAATCTACTGGCCATCAAGAAATAGACTATAATTAAAATAGGAAGGCCAGAACAAAGCCCAAAACGCGCATAAATCACACGGATTAAACGTCGTGCAATCTTACTTAATGTTTTATAGCGCCGATTCCAGTTTCTTAATAGGCTGTACAATTCTTTTGGGTTTTTAGTCAGCCTACTCTTAAAAGATATATTATGAACCTTAGTTAAGAACATAAAATATTATTTAATTGTTAATATAGAGGGTTGTGATATGTCGGTGTCATTCTCATTACAATAAGACTAAATATCGCTAGATATATCTCTATTGTCCGGTTTCTGAGGTACTTTTAACCGTAGTTTATCTGTTCGTTAGCGCTATCGGTTCAATAATGTATAAAATTGCGTTTCTGAACACACCATCGTACGATAGTTTAAGTTTAGGCGTTTATCTATTCCATATCTTTTGTTTGACGTTTTGTTGTTGACGTTTTTGTTTGATGTAAATAAATATTACATATTCGTTCTTAAATAGATCCATCTAGTGGCGAGTTTTGGTACTAGTTGTAGGTTAATAGTTAACCTAAGTTTATCTATTACATAACTTTATGGAATCAATTGTTATTGAACTCATAAATGGTAAACTCAGAAACCGGGCATTAATAAAGCAATTGCTGTTCGTTAGTCTCGTTAAAATTAAAAAAATGGCTTAACCGATTGAAATACTTTTTTTGATTTATTCGTTCTAACACAAGGTAAACTATCCCTGAAAGAAAAAATAGGGAAACCCCCTAAAACATTCGAAAATTTTGTATGGGTAATTTTATGGGCCTTCTAGATTATGGACCTACTGTCAGCTACTGTCACTCTTTCCGTGTGGTTAGGGGTCGTCCACAAATTATGTCACACGAATTTCATGACTTTTTGACCCCTCCCCCGTTCCTACCAAAGCTGGTCTATATATATATATATATATATTAGGTTGGGGAAAAAGTTCCTTCGCATTTTATATAAAAATTCAAAACGTTTTTTTGTAAAGTTTATTTACATTTGACTAAAGTATGTAGGTGCCATTTTGTTGGATAACTTTTTGCCATCTTGTAGGTAGGGACGTGATCCCATTGCTATAAAAATTTTGGGGCTTCTGATCAAAAAACTGTGACAAATGGTTTTGGCAGTCCTCTCGTGATGTTAACCTGACACTGCCTAATGAATTCTGCAGAGACCGAAACAGGTGAAAATCTGAAGGTGCAAGGTCAGGACTATACGGCAAATGCATTAACACCTCCCAGCCAAACTCTCGTAATTTTTGCTGAGTGGCTAAAGATGTGTGAGGTCTAGCGTTATCATGGTGAAAAACCACACCCCTTCTGTTGATTAATTCCGGCCGCGTTCTCTCAACTTTTTGCTTTAATCTAATCAGTTGTTCGCAGTACAATTCAGAATCAATGGTCCTGCCTGTCGGTAACAGCTCATAAAGAAAAATACCCTTCCAATCCCACCATACACTCAGCATCACCTTGTTGCGAGTTAGCCCGGGTTTCTCCAGTCTGTGAAGCCTGACCGGCCTTTGACCACGATCTTTTCCGCACATTCTTTTCGTACGTAATCCACTTTTCATCACCAGTTATCAGCTTCTTCAAAAATGGTTCGGTTTCATTACGTCGTAATAAAGAATCACAAATGAGTACACGGTTCATTAGGTTTCTTTCAGTGAGCTGATGATGCACCCAAATATCGAGCTTTTTTGTGTACCCAGTTTTTTTCAAATACGCCAAAACCGTTTTGTGGTCAATTCTCAGTTCTCCAACTACATCGTAATTACTAATATGCCGATCTTGCTCCACTTTTTAAAAAATGGCATCAATTTTGTCCGTAACAGGGCGACCAGAGCGACGTGCATCTTTGATATCAAAATATCCGGATTGAAACGCTTAAACCAAATTTGCGCTATTCTCACAGATACTACATTAGGTCCATAAACATCACAATTTTTTTTCGCGGCTTGTGTTGCATTTTTACTTTTTGTAGTAAAATTTTAAAATGTATCGAATTTCTTCATTAGATTCACTCATTTTAACAATAAGAAAACAAATAAAAATCACACATTTTCCTAATTTGAATTTGGAATTGTCTTCTTTAAAATTAAAACTTTTTAATGATACCAAAACCAGCCAGATACAAATGGTATAGCCAAAGAGATCTTATTACAAGTTCATACATACTATATGCGAAAAGACTTTTTCCCCAACGTATTATATACGTCTTTGCAAAATATGTGATGTCACACTTCCCTGGTGTGACATCACATATTTTGCAATTTAACATCAAGAAATTATTAAATTAAAACAGCAGTACCGTAATTAGTTATTTTTTTTAATTTAAACACTATGCTCATACACATAAAGTTGGAAATATTTTGAATTCAAATAGTTCAAATTTCGTGTTGTAAAGCTTAAATACCAAGCCACTCAAAAAGTATTGCGAAAAAAGTTTTTATGTTGAGACACTGGCCAGTTATAGTCTATTTTAGAAGACAATATATGATTTCATTTATAACTAAAACGGGATAGGTATCTTCACGTGAGGAGAATTGTTTCCAATTACAAACCTCATTTCCCTCCAAGCAGGCTCGTTGTTTTTACAACATCATTACAGGTGATGAGTCCTAATTTTTTTTCTAGAAACGGCGCCAGTCGAGATTTTTTCAAAGGAATCAACGCCTACCAAAGATTGCGAGATTTTGATTGCGAGTTTTTTCAATTTGACTGGCTACTTGATGTCAATTCCTTTACAGAACCAAAGAAGCATCAACGCCGAATGGTATATACTACCAAATGCTTGGCAGAAGTTTTTTCTGTTGTGAACAACAAGCGACCAAACACATGGCTCCGCGGGCTACGGCTCCACCGCGACAACGCGCCCACCCGTCCATACCTCGCTCAAAACGAGGGACTTCCTTGACAGCATGCCGGTCAAACTCTTGGATCACCTTCCTTACAGCCCTGACCTCGAACCGTGTGACTTTTTTTATTCCGGAAAACTAAAGATCAGCTCAAAGGGATACAATTTTCCTCGTCGGAAGATGCGCTATAAGCGTTAGAGCAAGCTGTAAACGAGGTGTCTGCGGAGGACTGGAAAAAGAGTTTCGAAAACTAGTTCAGACGCATGAAACTTTGTATAGAGGCTGGTGGAGAGTACTTTGAAAACATTTAATAAAAATATTTTTACTTATAGAAAAGCTTTTTTTCGCAAAACTTTCTGAGTGTCCCATGTATATTCAATTTTGAAATATGATTTCAGAAATTTAGAATCCCTCCCACCCCTTGTCATACAACGTCAAAGTTCGTCAAATTAACGTGTGACGTAATTTATGTATGGCCCTTACGTAAAATCCGTTTTTCTTCAAAATAGTTGTTGTGCGTATTTGAGGCTAGTGGAAGTAGGGATTTGGGACTATAGAAACTACGGTACTGCTCGTCGCAATGTTCGGGGAACATGGTAACAATGGGCAGACGGTGACTCGCACGTATGGGCCCCAAAAAGATGCCGTACAAGATTGGCGAGGGGTAACATCAGTGTGAGTGGCTAAGGAATGTGGAGAGGTGGGCTGCAGGTTCACCGAAGCTACGTCTGACGCTAAGCCATTTATCACTTCCACCCCTGGAGCTTGAGTCTTAGCTCTAGCAATGGCACAAAGAGGGGCTATTTATTTTATTAATACTATTGGGCAACGATAAACTGTTATATTTTGAATTGTAAATAATCAAAATATACAATCTTTTTAATGTGTTAACAATATAAAATTTGTATAACATAAAAATCCATATAAACCGTGCTCTTAATGTAATATAATTACGTATTTCCACGAAAGCAAAATTGCGTATTCTAATCCACTATTTGAAAACTAAGCTCTTAACGCACCTTATTGTTTTAGGCCTGACATTTATAAAATAGCAAAGGCGGGGAGCTGGAGCTTTTCAATTAAAGCCTGTGTAGTGGCTATATTAATTTATGGAGGCTTTATGGTAGCTCATTGAATCTCGCCACCATTTTAAATTGAACTACGGTTTTCTCTTAATTACCCAAAATTTATTTATTAGGTCTTTGTGTGACGTTATCGTAACTCTAATGGATTTTTCAAAGACTAATTACCCTTTAGAATTTAAATGGCAATTATGTGTAATGGTGTTGCTTGCTTTTGGTATAATTAATAACCATAAAACGTTCATATAAGCGTTTTAATCTTTTTTTCTGAGGTTAAATAGGTTAGTTGAAACTCAAGTCAACTAAGACACTTTGTATCATCTTATAAAAATCGCAGCGTTAGAGTGTTTGCTCGAGGTAAATAAAAAATTATGATGTCATCATTATGTATATTATCAAAAAATTATGACGTCATAATTTTAAAGGAGTCAAATAGCGCATTAATTTATTGTTGCTTAAACAGCAATCTGCCAGGTGCCAGCAAGCAGTGCAGCAGTTGATAGAGAATTTGCCCGCCAGAAGAAATTCAGATGAGCAAATGGGTGATAGCCATACCACCCCTGGTCTAGAGGATGCCACCATAACAACCTTGAGTTGTGTTCCGGCACTAGTGGCCAACCTCCAGTCTCCCTTTAGAGAGCGATAGCACATTGGTAGTTCTACCTTTGGCGTTACAAATTTCCATAGGCGATGGTAACCGCTTTCCATTAGGTGGGCTATCTGCCTGTCTGATGAACTCATGCAATAAATAAAAAATCAAAATTATTTCTAAATGATATTTTAAAGTAAGATCATAAGATGGTATTTTACCGCCTGTTTTTTCTTGCGTATGTAAATAGTATTTATTGTAACACGTGTCATCTACCTAATAGGGATGCGGACATATTTTAAAATAAATTATAATATTTTTTTACACAAAGATTTGTCTTACCATCTAACTTTTAAAATAACATACATAATATACTTGAATAATTTTAATTAACGTTCAAAGAATAATGATTGCGCTATTGATTCGTTTTATTTGCACCTACTTATGAGTGGTGGATTGGATTACATGAATCTCGAACAAACAGACAAACACAAAAAATGTAGGAAAGAAAAGACTACATACACTTTTATAGATTTATAATATTACTAGGAAATGCCCGCGACTTCGTCCTTACTTCACTTAAATTTCCCGCGGGATTCCCAGGACACAAAGTAGCGCAGCATTTAAATAAGAATGTAAGCTATCGTTTTAGTGGAAACTGTGTCGAAATATGATAATTTTTATGCACCCGAACAACTTCAAATCGCTCCCGGGAAAATTCCTCCGGTATTCCCAAAATACAAAATATCACACATTTTTATTATAATAATATAAAATTTACTATTGATCAGTGAAAAACCACATTGTAATTCGGTTTTTTTTATTCGGGCAATTTTAAATCATTCCCAGAATAATTCCCGCAGGGTTCCGGGGATAAAAAGTAGCGTAGATTTTAAGTCTAAAAACTTGCTGTCGTTCAGCGAAAATCTCATCGATATCGGTCCAGTAATTTTTACGGGAATCCCGAACAAAAAGAAAAACCGACATACAGACAAGAAACTTTAAAAATTGCACCGTGTTCTCCATCGTTCACATAATCTATTCCAATTTTTTTTTAATAGTTTCAATGTACAGATATAATATTATAAAATTCTAAACGTGAGAATTTTCTAATATTATATATAGATTAAGAAATCATTCTGTTTCCCAGATAATCGTTTTGCTATTCGACACTTTCGACCCTACAATACTGAAGACTGGGTAATTAAAGAAGACGGTTATAGCCTCTGTTTACCCCTCAATGGGGTAAGTGGCGTTAATAGGCTGTTTTGTTCACATCTCTAATGGTTTTATTTTGCATATCTTAACCAGATTATGTAATTAACCCAGCAATTTGCTAAGTTTGTGTTAAAACTTAAGCAAATTAACGTTTTAATAAGATATTAATTAAAAGTTTTATTATATAACACGGAATAACAATTATTTATATTTATATATAATATAGGCTGGTTCAGCGGCGGAAAGAGCTGAATTACTCAAGCGGCGCAAATGTGCAACCTTCAGTGAGAGTTGTGTGTTTGTGCCGTTTGCTGTTGTAATACTTGGACCGTGAGATCCTGAGGTCATGAGCCTCTACAAAAATTATCAAAACGACTAATTGACTATTCAAGTGATCAGAGGGCTGATGATAACCTGGGACGACGGATCAGTATGGCAATCCAGAGAGGAAAAGTAGCCAGCCTTCTGGGTACCTCAGCCATAGAAGACGGTGACCTAGGCTCAGTATTCTACTTATAGACTTGAGGGACTATGGGTAGAATCTATACTATAATAAATCTGTAAATGGTTCGAGTTTATAGAATGAGTTTAAAAATGTGAAACAATCATCGAGACTAATTCGGAGTGCAGATGGAGAAAACAAGATTTTTAAATTTTTTGTCTATCTGTCTGCCTGTTAGAGCGTCACGCAAAACTACTGAATGGATTTAAATAAAATTCGACACGGAACAAGGCCCTATCCCGAGAACTAGTAACTTAAGAGACTTTTTATCCCGATAAATGATGTCGTTTCCACAGAATAGACGAATTAGCTAAATAGATGGCGCTACAACCGCGTTTCTTCAATTCACTATCAAATACCTACGTTGTCATAAACAACATGTCATTCGTTGTATTACTTCAAATCAGGTTGGCTTCGACTGATCTGTATGTTTTGCTGGGCAGTTGTCTAGATTATATGGACTTAGTAGTTAGGTTAGGGAAAAAGTTTCTTCGCATTTTATATAAAAATTCAAAAGGTTTTTTTATAAAGTTTATTTACATTTGACTAAAGTATGTAGGTGCCATTTTGTTGGATATCTTTTTGTCTTCTTTAAAATTAAAACTTTTTAATGATACCAAAACCAGCCAGATACAAATGGTATAGCCAAAGAAATTTTATTACAAGTTCATACATACTATATGCGAAATTTTTTTTCCCCAACCTATAATATGTAAAAAACCGAATTATTTTTTTGTGTAAGTAAAATAAATCTACTGTCAGTACAGTATATCTAAATTAAATTGTCTTTTATTGTATTAGTTTATAAAGTCAATGTTATAAACGCGAAAATTTATATTTATGTTTTCCGATATCAAAATGAAACATACGAAAACTGTCGTTTTAATATCTAAAGTTTTCTATGATAAGCCGTTTGGGAGTCTATTCAAAAGAAACTGAGATATAAATCAAGTGAGGTCATTTATGTTTAGGCATTCCATAAATAGGTGTTTCCACTTAAATTAAGCCGTGAAAGCTTTTCTAAGGCATTCGCATGCTTCGCCTTCATGCCATATGTGTAGTTGTGGATTCAACTCCATCCACGCTAAAATATGGAGCTCTTAAAACAGGGCGGTAATTAGATATTTAAAGTGTCAACAAGGAAGGCAACGCATGGGCTCCCTTATGGTGCTCCCTCATCACCAGCATTCGCCTGTAATGTGACGTTACAGATTCGAGGATTATATCAATGAAGGAGGAGAACAGAGCATTACAGTGCGTACCTTGTAATGATACAATCTGTAATATTTTGATACAACTTGTAACACAACAACCGCTTTGTTTGACATCGTGGAATCAACTAAATGCTCAAATTTGAATCGTAAATGTTTTGTACAGGCGAATGTTCGTCAGTCAGGGAGTACCCTAACTGTTGCAGATGTCCACGGGCGACTGTAACCACTTATCATCAGGTGAATCATTTGCCTACAAGCAAACATAAAAAAGACATAGATTCTAATCCTGTCCGGAAGCATGCACAACTTGCGACAACTTTTTTTGGCCTAATGTCCGTATTGTGATAATGTCCACTTGCTGTGGAAGGGCACATCGTGATGAAACCTGCACACGAAAATAACCGTTATGACGACCCCGCTAATTAATTTAGAACTATCGCATATACTGTCCGTTCTCCTGAAATGGGTAGACGACCAAAGCCAAGTAATGTGACATTCATGGGCTATTACTTGAATATTAGTATTTACTTATTTATAAATCACAAACAGACGCTTTAATTTTTATATTGCTATTGGTTGCACCGAGGAACACCTCCTTATAAATTCTTCCTCCCCATCCGCACCATCAAAAAAAGAATAAACTTTCAAATCAGTGTCAATGCTGTCACCGCTATATAGAAAGTGAAATGATTGTTGGAACACAAACAAAAATAAACCATTATAATTTAATTGAATGCTCATAAGCAAATCCTAGTGAGGAGTGAACCCCCGGGGGACGATTGCAGTCTTCCGGTGGACTGGTGGCGAGGTAAGTTACTCTTCCCTTGCTTTTTCTTCCACGTCCCTTTGCCATCTCCCGGCAATCGCATCGCACCCGCAGCTATGTTTACTTATTATCTTTTATAACTGTATAATTGGGTATTTGACATTCAAATTAACCGAGACACATTTTATCATCGCCCAAAAGTCATAGCTTCCTTGACTTCGTTTGAGAATACTATCTTATGACGTCACAACTTTAACGAGTCAAATAGCGTATTAGTTAATTAATAGCTATTGTTGATTAAATAATAATTCAATTATTTCTATAATGAACTGTTGAAAGTAAGATGATAAAATATTTTGGCGCCTGCTCTTTTATATAAACACTATTTTAGAATTTATTATAAACACATGTCAAATACCCAATTATTGTAATTGACACACTTACGTATAATTAAACCGGCAGAGGTCGGAATCGTTGGCAGGACTCGGAGCCGGGACCGCTGCCCAATGAACCGCTCGTCCACCACTGGTGACCGCTGCCAACAGCCGCTGGCGACAGCCACACGACGACCACACGCTGGCGCCTGCTATTCCACCAGCCTGGAGTGAATTTATAATAATTTAGAATAATTTAAACCATTATTGACACCAAACCTGGCTAATAGATAGATAACGTTTTATTTCTCACCAAAATAAACAAACACAAAAATGCATAATTACAATACTTCTTGGCAAAACAACAGGCGGTCTTATCGCTAAAAGCGATCTGTTCCAGGCAACCTAGCTTAAAATAAATTCTTAACTAAACTGGCGATGTAGCAGGCCCAAAAAAGATAGGACTGTACAATTTAAATATACATATTTACACTAATTTATAAATTTAATAGGTATATAAATATAATAGTAATATATACACGTATATACCAAATAATCTAAATGAATATATTTATTAGGCTGATGTTCTCACCACCACCGCGTGAAACCTAGGTTTGTGTGTTGGATTATAACCTCGTGTATGTTACAAATACATAAAGCATAGTTGAACACACAAATGTTATATTCCCTTGTTAAGTAAGCAATTTAAGCTCGTGTTACGATTAAAATACAACACAAAAGTTTCAGTAACACCTAGATTCAAGGGAATAATTGTTTTCGAAATTTGCAATACCAGAATTCGGACCCGGGAGGTAACGCTGGATTATTCTGAGCCAAGTATGTTACTATATATGACGGGAGCAGTCAATGCAAATATAATTATGTCTTTGTTTTTACGATAAAAGCATACATCCTTTTTCAATAAATCCACATTTCCTTTGTTAATTGTTTTAATTTACTTCACGCTGAAAATTATTTTACTACCATCCATTTACTATTCATATACAGTTTCACTTAAAAGGAATATAAACACCAAAGTTGTTGTGCGTGTAAGTTGCTTTTAACTGATAATAAAATTACAATATATTCTTCATCACATCACACATCACTGTAATTATTTCATGTTAGTATTTAAATTAATTTACATACTCATCATAATAATATGTTTATGTATAAACTAGCTGTACCCGCGACTTCATGCGCGTGGACTTTTTTCGCGGTACCCTAAAAAAAATAGCCTAAGTTACTCATAACATCAGCTATCTGCCAGTGAAAGTCCTGTCAAATTCGGTCCAGCCGTTTCAGAGACTAGCCGGAACTAACAGATAGACAAAAAATTTAAAAATTGTATTATTGATATTAGTGCTGTATATACTTTCACATGCATTTAATAACAACCTGACATTACAAACAGACGCTTCAATTTTATTTATTTTTATAGGTTAATTACCTGTAATGGAGTTGGCAGATTTTCGACCAGAAGGTAGCATTTCGACGTTGAGTTCCACCTCCGGATCTTCTCTCTTGCCAACACATAATGTGTCTCGATCTCTTTACCCTCAACAGCTACGAGTTCGGCCTGAAACAATAAGAGAATTGATGCTAAAGAACTCCTCTTTCTATTTGTCGAGATCTACGGGAGGCCACTAGGCAATAGGTGAAATGAAATGAAATGAACTTTATTTGCATATGCCATGGTACATAAAAACACAGGTCTTAAATTATACATATATGGGTCCACATGTTATTACCCATAGGGTGGGCAAATATCACATCGTCTTAAATTAAAATATTATTTACCATGACCACGGAAAATTAACTTGAATTAAAGTATTGTTGTATGTCAAAAGATAATAATGTTAAATATTTAAATTCATATAAATGTCATACAGCCTCATCTATATCTTGTTCTAATTAAAGTAATCATGCACCGCGTAAAAACATTTCTTTAATAACCAATTTTGAAGACTGATTTGAAACAAATTCAAATAAGCACTTTTGTGAACAGGCAAATTATTAAATATTTTAACCCCCATAAAATTAGTTTTTTTTTGTAAGGACAGGACTACAGATATAGAAGTCGATTTTTTATGGAGGGCCTCAGTAGTCTCTGACTTGATTCTCCGTACGTAGGGAAGAAATTTGGATTCTGTTTTACGAAAACTGCTAATTCCTTAATGTAGACAGAGGGTACCGTAAGAATTTTATGTTCTTTGAAGATAGGTTTACATGAGTCCAGAAAATGTAAACCAGATATAGCACGTAGACTCTTCTTTTGAACGTTGAAAACTATCTACATCAGTACTAGCTCCCCAAAGAACGATGCCGTATTATAGTACTGAGCCAACATAGCCATGGTAAGTATGGTGTCTTGAGTTAAAGTCTTGGGTAAATTCGACTAGTTTAAATATAATGGACTGTATTGGATATCGTAACTTTGCCCTGCCATTGGTAAACGATTAATATTTCTTGTATGAATTTATGTTAAATTTTAAGCAGATAAAAGGTAAATTATTAAATAGTAAGACATAGAACTTACGATATACTTGCGGTCAAATGTTTACTTAACAAATGAGTGGAACGTTGTTTTGCTTACCCTATTCTAGTCTAGACAGTAATCGAATATTTTTAATTGTTTAACCAGAAGGTTGCCATGAAAAAAAATGCAAAGACTGGATTTCACTGATAATTTATTTACCCAATTGCCTATTAAAAAATATAGCTCTTAAAATCTCAGATTGCTAGATGTCGTTGCAGGTCATTATATATTGCTATCTGTATTATTTAAAAAAAAAGAAACCGATTTGCTACAACTTCTTGAAGCCACTGCCTTGTAAAGCAATAAAATATCTATACAAATTAGAATTTCAATGAAAAAATATTAAAAAATATAAAAATGAATGTTTTCCATTTGTTATTTCTAATATCTTGAAGTAGGTGCCAAGTACAATATATTTTTTTGTTGTGGCAATGCATACAATAGTATTTTTTACTGTTCTAAATATTATTTATGGCACTGACTTCGAGATGTTGTAGAAAATATTACTTGAAGTCGGTTCTTTTTTGTAATTTTTTATGGGTAAACGGACACCCACACATTTGGCGGGCGGACAACATTTTATGAGCGTTTTCCAAAGCGATTATATAACCTTAAAAATCATACTATTAAGTTTTTGTTTATGTATTGCTTTTGTAATTTGAAATGTTCATTAAATATCCCATAAGGAAGTAATAAATAATGCAAGAAATAATTAGTAATAATGTATATAATGACCCGATAGAAAGATATTGTAAAGTAGAATAGTAACAATAGAATACTGTAATAGAAAATAAGACCAAAATATTTAAAATAGTATAAAATAGAATAAGCTGTAATCAAATAGAAACTAAGAAACATGTAATAGAAGTAAGATTTTGTTAAAATAAACAAAGCAATAAAAAGAAAAATAAAAAAGATAAAAAAGACCCTGACACATCTGGTTAGTCAGGATGGAGGAGAAAAAAAAGAAAATCCCATAATGAACATTTTAAATTAACATTTGAAAAGCACGCAGTTGTCAAGGTGTTATTATGCCTCGTATATATTATGTCCTCTTCCATGTCAGTAAGCAGGAAAGTGGCAAGAGAGATGAGCAGCTCAAGCATGCATTCGATACTGTCACTACCCAATCGGTTAGTTAATTTTATAAGCCCATTAAATCATCTAGATAATTTAGTGCATCAGTAACTAATTATTATAATTGTTTTTATGATCCTGGCAACACTATGATGTAATTGCTATTTTTAGCAATGATGCAATGTTATTGTTTTGTAGGGTAGTATTTTTCGTATAAAAGGCGTAGTGGCATTTAGACGGTGTTCATTGCTTACTGTGCTGTGTGAATATTCACATCAAATGCTGAACAATAAAGGGGAAACCCTGCCCAAATAGTTAATATTATAATATAGTTAGTATATTTGGTACTTTCTTACCCAAATCTCTCCTTGTATTTTACACTTGGCTTAATGTCAACGAGAGTTTAGAGTTAGATGCTCACGCTTTTAAGCACGTGTACCCGTTTTTTTAAAATACCTTGATTCATATATTGTAATTAATTATTATCCCAGGTGAAACATAGATTTTTCCGGGATAAAAAGTAGCATAATATGAGCTATTCCAGACTATAGTCTTCAGTACCCTATCACCCTATTCCAAGCCCATATCTCTCTATCCCATTTCTTCAGCCTAATCCTTTTATCTCCTTTTCTTTATCCCATCCTAAAGGTTGACGACGCGTTGGCTTCGCTATTGGTGTTGTAAACGTCTATAGGTGACTGTAATCACTTACCATGAGCTGGGACGTCTGCCTGTTTGCCAGCTTCGCAAAAATCTGTCACTGTGCCAAATGTCATCCAGATCTGTTCAGCCGTTGCGGCATAATTGAGCAACAAATGTCCATTCAAACGTTTGCATTAATATTAGTATATAGTATAGATTTTATTTTTTACATTCTTTTAAATTTTCGACAGCGTTTAAATGAACTTAAATCTTAACTTGAAAATAGCTTTTTAGCGATAACACCGCCCTTGGTGTATAATTAATTATTAGCTATAGTTTAGTCTGTAATATAATTTTTTGTATTGGTGTGCAATAAAGTGTTATCTATTTAAATATCTTACACTAATATATAAAGATGAAGAGTTTGTTTGTTTGTTTGATTGAACGCGCTAATTCAGGAACTACTGGTCTGATTTGAAAAATTCTTCCAGTTTTAGATAGCCCATTTATCGAGGAAGGCTATAGGCTATATATCATCACGCTAAGACCAAAAGAAGCTGAGCACTAATGAAGAATGTTTCGAAATCGGGGGGTTTTGAAAACAAATTCCACGCAGACGACGTCGCGGGCACAGCTAGTATTAAAGCAAATATGAAGACAAGAAACTATATGGTAGATCTTTAAGATGATGATAATTAGGTATATAACGGCCGTGCAAGAGTCGCAAGTCAGCAAAAATTACAATGCATTGATAATGACGCAACTGTCGCTAGTAGTCTTCTGTCTCGCCGCCGGTAGTCAAATTAAGTAAGTATATAATTTATTTCATTTATTTCCAATCCTCGACACGCAAGACCTTAAGTGTACCATAAGAATCACGACCAAGTGTAACCAGCAAGTATTCTTCCCTCTTCTTAATACACCATGGTTAAAATAGCCACTTTCGCAGTTTCATATTACCAATACCTAATAATAAGTTAACGTGGAACTTTCTGTCATATCTTGCACCAGTATATGTAGACAGGTGACAATATCACAATGTATTTCGCGACAATTGGCCTTTAAGGCTGCAGTTCTATAAGAAAATCTGTAAATACGAACGGATTTCCTTTCGACAACAAAAAGGTTGTAATAAAAAACCATTTTCAATGCCTTTAACATTTATTTTACTCCTTAAATAATATTTTTCACCATTAAATTGTTTACGATTTTTCCTGTTCATAATACCTTCCTTATTTACACCCATTTCTCTGACAATATTTGATATTATAACTGCCGTCTTAAAATGTCCTTTAAAACACTTCCATTGCTTTTAACTCATTCATATTATTACTTGTAAAAGCGAGTAAACACTAAAAAACATAAAACACACAATTAAAATTACAAATTACACGCAAACGAATGTGAATATAATTAATTTCTTATCTGATTACAATGAAATCTTGTACTTTTGATAAATAATTTATCTGAAATTTAATAACTGTTTTATATAATAATAAAAAGTGACATTATTAGAATAATTATTTAAAAAAAGAAACATTTTTTTTATACAATTAGGTTTGCATTAAATTAAAATTAGTGAACCAACAAAATTAGGTAGATCAAAATTTAATACAAGAAAATTTTAAACCCCTTATCAAATATCATTCATTAAGAAAGTAAGATTAAATACATTAAGAATACAAAACACGATCCATCACCAGAAAACGAAATTAAAATAACATTTACAGATTAATGGTATCCCTCCATAGATAAAAACCATTTATCATTGTTATCGAGAACATGTCTTTGTGCTCTCCGATAAGGTTGGCTGAACGAAAATGTTATACTGAAATTTCTTCGTGTAAAATGAATTTCAAATTAATTAATTACCTTTAAAGCCACATTTAAAGAGTATTTAATAAGAAATATTGACAATTAAGTAACTAGTTTGCATTCTAAGGAAGATAGCTAATTGATCTTTAAGCTCCTTGAGTGTGGCGTTAGGATCAAGTAAATGTAATTTTAAATAAGTCAGTTAAAAGTAAAAGTTGATAGTTGAATGTCTTAAAATAAACGTAATGAAAAATACTTTCAAGTTAAAATAGTAAATACTGCTTCTATATAGCACAATTTTGAAAATTTAATAAGCACTTACGTTAATAATTCATCGTTATAAATGTAATAGTCCAAATACTTTAGACTACTTCGACTTAAAATTTAAACTATACGAGAGCAACTTAAAATTACGGTTTTATCTCTCAGAATAATTGCTGTAATTTTCCTATGAAACTTAATTAATAACTCAATAAAATATTTACCTTTTCTTGTTTATAATATACGTTTAAAATGCATCTATATTATCTATTGTTTTTCAAGTTGGTTTGGTATTCCACTTTGATTTTTATTCGACTGCACTGACTGGGGTTTGAGGTGTAGTTTGTCCTTCTGTTGTATCCATATTTTTATGGGTTGCAGCAACATTTTCGTAACACCAGGATTTTACTCAGTCTGAGCTATACCGTCTACTAAGTAACCCCAAAATTTACCCCTACATCCATGACGTTTCCAGTGACACTTTCTAAAACAACAAACATCAAGATTTGCGTTATTTGTACCTTCTTGTTGGGAAGTCGACAGAGTAACACCTTTCTCAGCAAGTGATGCGCTTCGGACATTTTCAATTATAAGCTGAACCTCTTCACTGCTGTTTGCTTGTAGTAAAGACTTCTCACAGAAAGCCCAGAAATGCTTGCCTCCTTTGTGGCAATGTTTTCCATGTTTGCCAAAGTCACGGCCATGTTTCCCAAAGCCATGCTTACCAGGATGTCCATGTTTACCATGACGGCTATGTTTACCGTGATGTCCATGTTTTCCATGCCAAAAACCATGACCCAATTTCCTCCAATGTTTGTGATCATCGTGTTTGTTGCATTTTATGTCACACTCTTCACCTTCAAGAAAGTTAATAAATCTATTCAAGAACTCACATTTTTCTTCACTCAAATTTTCTCGATTAGTACTTTTAAGAAGCACTGTAAATGCTTCAATTTTTTCTTTGAAATTGCGATCAAATTGGACATTCATATTGCGATCGATTTTAATGTGTACGAGTTTATTGCGAAGTCCGCTGTGAATTGCGATGTTGTACACAGCGTTCGACCTTTATATGATTCCATTCTAACTCACAGGTGGTTCACATGTATACGTATTGTTATACCAATGGATATCAAATATGCAATCAAATTTGAACGTTAAAACAACAATGATAGAATATGTTTTACATTGATAAATAGGTAACAATAATCTTATGGCTTCATTGATTAGAAGTATTCGGAGTTTAGTGGTTATTGTAGAGAGAATATCCTTATCCATATTGTATTGATACGAAATATGTACCTACCTACACTGTGTAAGTACATATTTTCAATATTGTGCAACCACTTTCGTAACATTTTGAAATTATTGCATAATATTTTACAAGATTGTGAAAACTGCTATATTCTAGGTAATTACCATGGAAGGAAAATGCCAAGAATAAGAATCACAATCAATTTTAATTGTTGCTTTGAAAGTGTTTCCTTGATAGTTTAATTTTTGTATATGTGACTAGAAACAATTTTTTTTTAATTTTAGGTTTGTATTGTGACATGCGCGGACTGTCCAGTTATGACAGAATAAGTATTGTCTGTGGCCCTGACTATGTTATCTCAGACTTCTAACGGAAGGTCATATTATAGTATAGAATAGAATTAGAGAAGAATCTCATATAGGTTTTATGCATTAATCCCCTACTTTGCGTGTGTGAATACTAAGCACAAAAATTGAACGTAGTATCTATGGTTCTACTTATTTAAATTGTTTTTGAAATGTTTACTAATAAACGCACGTGTATATGCTTTTATTTTGGTATACTGATAATAAACATTTCTGTATTATTACATGTACAGTAAATTGTTATAAATCTAAGTATACTAGAGTATTGACTAAGTTCACTGACTTCCAACATAAGAAGGTCAAAGAAACTAGTTAGTAAGAACTTACGAGTAAACGTGTTAATTAATGGTACTGAAGAAAACTGTTTTATTTTATTTGAGAATAACGCGTAGTGTCGCCGCACGATTTACTAAAGGAGGTACGGTACACACCGGTCCAGCCGGGCATGAAATCATTACGCTCGCGCCTGTGTGTATGTACATGCAAGACCACAAATTGACTATGAAAACACCCTTAGTTTACAGCTAACCGTCAAAATTCAAAATCTACTAGTGAACGAAAGCGAACCTTTGTACGCGCCACCTGGTTTTATTAAATTACTATAGTTTAACCCGCGGCCGCGCCGCGGGTCAACCTCTGCTGCGAGCCTCTTGTTTAAAGAAGTTACAACACAGGTTACATTGTATTAAATTTTTATGTTACTGCTATTTGCCTCAGAAGATTCACTTCATTTTATATCGCAAACTATCTCATCTCCCGGATGAAAAGTATCTATGTCCATTTTCGGTATTAAAACTACACATGTACACCAAAATGACCAAATCAACCACATCGACTACACCAACCACATCGACCACACCAACCACATTGACCACACCAACCACATCGACCACAACATCGACCATATCGACCACAACATTGACCACATTGACCGCAACATCGACCACATCGACCAAATTAACCTAAATAACTTAAATGGCAAATCACAAAATAATAACCTATCCCTAATTTGTGGGATAATCTTTACATAATTCTATCCCATTATCCGTAATGAAAAGTATCCATTGTCCACCCTCGGTATTCAAATTACATATCTACCAATTTTCAGCCAAATCGGTCCATTTGTTTTCCGTAAAACCAAAACAAACAAACAGACAAATATATTTTTATCCCGGAAACTATCCCATTTTTCGGGATAAAAGTATCCTTTGTTCATCGTCGGCATTGAAAATATATACATATATTCTGAGTTTCAGCCAAATTGGTCTAGTAGTTTTTCCGTGATAACTGAACAGACAGACAGACAGAGTTACTTTCGCATTTATAATATTAATAGGGATTGTAAAATCTGAAAACATACGCAATATTTAAGCAAAAGGTGCTTCTTTGAAGACTTCCTGTGCTACACGTAGCGTTGAAATTGCTTTGCTAATATTAAATCGAACTAATGCAATAAATGCGAATGTGCGGTTATTTCTTTGTGACGCCTATCGTCATTAAATTCTGCATACACGTTTCAGGAGCATAGAACAGGACATAGGGTATCCTTCATCCTGAAAAAAGTACTATTCCCGAGGGATGGACGAATACAGCTCAATATATAGCGCTTATTGTCGCCACCGTTGCAATTCACTAATAAAAACGTCGTCAAGGCAACGACAATAACAGCGATAGTATTAAATTATTGCTCACATGGTTAGTTAGTTCCACCTTCGCTAGATAGCGTGAAGGATATGTATGCCTAGGCACTTTGAAGTGAAGATTAAGGTCGATATTTAAAGAATAACATTGTTATGACATACATATATATTTCCTTTTTTATTCGAACGACGCCGCGGGTAAAAGTTAGTTTAATTGTGGTTCTTAACCGGTGCTCCGCGGACTACCGGTGGTCCCTGGAGGTAATCTAAGTGGTCCGCGAAGCCATCGTAATAAACAAGTGACGTGACGTGTTGTGTCGAGTCCTCACAACGCAAACCGCGCAAAGAGAATGCAATCACAAAAATCTCACTAAATTTAAAATCCGTAACTTATATTTTAAAAATAATAAATATATGCATGCTAGTTCTAAGATTATACGTGCTTTATTAGATAGAGCCAAATACATAGAATCTATACATATACATAACCGACTGGGTGGTCCCTGGGAAGACAGAAATTTGGTAAAATGGTCCCTCATGACTTAAAGGTTAAGAACCACTGGTTTACTATAACCCGCTAATCTTAACTATTAACCTATAATCTATGAATAATACAAAGAAGTCGTGGTAGCGTAATGGTTAGCGCACGCGTCCCAAACTCAAAGGGCGCGGGTTCGATCCTGGCCGGAACGCATGCATCGCTTAGGCAGTTTTCTTATCTAATGTGCAATCATCACGTATTAACAACGGAGACTGAAAACACCTTGATGAAACC
Organism: Dendrolimus houi; assembly: GCA_039645545.1. Lineage (NCBI taxonomy): Eukaryota > Metazoa > Arthropoda > Insecta > Lepidoptera > Lasiocampidae > Dendrolimus > Dendrolimus houi. Next base: position 6,045,430 of record CM077125.1, read on the forward strand.
AAAACCTGCATATTGAGATGTGCAGCTTTTGTGATTATCTCAATAACCGATGTGTCAAACCTGCCAAGCCGCATTGGACAAGCGTGGCGGGGGTATGTCGTCCGTTCCCCAATAATATGTGACCCGAGTCTATCAGTGGGACGTTATTACTAATATTATTAAAAAACAACAAATCTGTTGAGGGTTCGAGTTTCTACAATGCATTTGATAATCTAAAAACTAGAAAAATATCATCGGACTAGCAAAAATATTTCGAAAATTTCTACCTCAGCGTAATCTTTTTGGCTACCATATATTCGTCTATCCCAGAGAAACGATGTCGTTTTTCGGGATATAAAGTATTAACTCGGGATACCAGCTGGCTTTTTCTCGAGTTTGATTTATGTCCGTCCAATAGATTTCACGTGATGCGCTGATAGACAGACATATAAAAAATCTATTAATGGCCTTTTGGAGTGTGTTGATGTGAATTAGGCCCCCTAATACATTTCTTGTTTTTAAATTCATGGCACAAATTCAACCTCTCTTCATATTAGTTACATAAGTTAAAGAAGATAAAAAAAAATAATGAAAAATTAAGATGAAGCAGACAAACTTGGTATGGGTGTTGGGCATGAGGAGGAATAAAAGTCACGTGACGAAAAGAATATTAAACAGGTGATTAATGGGTACAAATGTAAAGTTAGACTAAAAAGAAATGGATGGATTTTCTGAAGGATAACATGATGATTTGTGATGTGACAGAGGACGTATACCACAATAGAGGAGTATGGAAGGATAAGACATATTTTGCCGACCCCTAATAATCGTAATAATAAAATATAATTATAATATTATATATAATAATTTTTAACTCTTCGAAACAAATATTTAAGTCATCGGTAGTTAGTAAACTTATTAATAAGATTCAAAAGGAATGTAATGTTTGTATTTAGACTTAATCATTTAGTTGTGTTTAGTTTTCCCGTCACAAGTTTCACAGTATTAGGTAGATTGAATATTTAATTTTAGTGTAGTGTAACTTTCTATTTGTTTATGTTCCTTTTCTAGATTATAAGTATCCAGTTTTTGGTTTAGATTTATTATTATGTTTTCTTAGACCTTAAATTTATTGATATACTGCTGGATACTTTTTAATAATAAATAACAATAAAATAAATAAATAAGGTGTTAAGAAGAGAGATTAAAGAAGATAGAAGATCGTTTAATATCACATACCTATAAAATATACCTTTTTTCCAAATTGATATATATAGATCTAGTACAGAGTCTAAAATATTTTTATTTAAACGATGCAGCGGTGATAAACTTAGCTAAATTTACTTCGGTCATACCAGACAGACCCTCCTGTTAACTTCAATATTTTATAGCTATACTTGTGAATTATTAAATGCTCGATACCTAAGCTTATTTTCAAGTTGAAGCGTTTACGTTGAGAACCCTTTCGAGGGTCCCTCAGTAAATATTAGAGCTCCTGCGTGTTCGAATACGATACACCATTTTATTGGGCTTTATTTTTATGATTATTGAATTCTTCTTATTCTATCATTGGATTTGTATATTTTCGCTTACGACCTTATATTGGAGACATTTTTGTTATAAAACGAATTATTTGAACATGTCATTCGTAGTTTTACTTGTTATCGAATATGTTGTGAATAAATATTTCTTTAAAAAATTGCCTATGGTATTTTTCTGAACATTTATCATGGTGATATATACAGGTTGGATTTTTTAATGCCACCTGGAGGGAACGTTCTCTAAATTATAGAGATAGCAAATTTTAATTCGAAGAAACATTTCTTTATTTTTGAAAAGAAATAAAACTGCGTTCAAGGATTTTAGAAAATTCTCTATTTAAGGATGCAGCAGCAGTTATTGTCATCTTTTTCTAGTTTTATATTTATTTATGTAAGTGTATTTTATAATATTTTATTTAAATGTATCGTATTAGTATAATTTTTATCAATGTATGTATATTATATCATTATGTATATATTTATAAGATATTGATTCGAAGGTGAGAATATTGCAACATACCTCTGTTCTTATCAATTTTTTTCTCCATCCAAAGGTTGTCTGGAAGAAATCGCTAATAGCGATAAGACCGCCTATTGTATTGTAAACTTCTATTTCTGTTAACTGTATCTTTTAAAGTACAATAAAGCATATTCATTCATTCATTCATTCATTCATTCAAGATCGGTAAAGTCGTTCTCAAGTTATGCGTACATACATTTCTACGATTCGTTTTTATATATATATATATATATATATATATATATATATACTAGGATATGCCCACGACTTCGTCTACGCTTGACTTGAAATTCCCGCGGGATTCCCGGGATAAAAAATATTACAAATTTTATTACATTAAATTTGCTATCGATCAGTAAAAAAATCGCATTGTAATTCGATTATTTTAATCTGGCCATTTCCAGAAAAATTGCCGCGAGATTCACAGGATAAAATGGAGCGCAAACTTTAAGTCTAAAGTGTTAAAGTTTAGCTGTCGATCAGCGAAAACCGCATCGAAATCGGCGCAGTAATTTTTTCGTGAATTCCGAACAAACAGACAAGAAATCTAAAAACATGTATCGTGTTTCTCCATCGTTTGTTTAGTCTATTGCAGTTGTTATTTATTTTTTTAATTAGCTTCAATGTACAGACACGGCATGTTTAGAATTTTATAATATTGTGACGAGTAGCAGGACTCGAATTAAAATGCCGTTGGAATTATTATAGAGTTTATTAGAACTATACAAACATGTATAACACAAGTACGTATATAACCGAACACAACAAGTCCAAACGTAATGCAGAAGGTTGTAATTCAATAACACGCGCAAAGTCCGTCACTAAATAGATTATCGAATGTACACAAGTCTTGCTTCGCTCGTGGTTATCGCTCGACTGCCGTGTCCCTTAATTGAAGCCTTGCTTCAATTTCCTAGGATCCGTTTGTACTTTAAATCCGACACACCTGGTTAATGACTGCCATAAAAGATTACAATACGTAATGGGCTGTTTTCTAATCACAAATTTTAAACACAACGTAAACAAAAGAAGTCCAAATGATGAAAGCTAATAAAATGTGTTTTTACAGATATGCAGGTGTGAATTTGTTTTGGTGTGAATAGGTCGTAACAATATTATAGATAGATAGATGATATGTAATGTGGCATAATGATGTGTGTGCTGTTGGTGTGTCATAAATAAATAGATAAACACAAAAATTACATTGTAAAACATGTACATACAATTCATACCGGTCAATATTTAATGCCGATAGCCCAGGTTCAAACAAAACTCGTAACTTTAAACGAAAGTAATAAGCGGAAGGGTCCGGTGCCAAATGTAGCGGAAGGCTAATTTAAAGGAGAATCTGTTTGGTGGAAATCGTCTGGGTGAGTCGGCAATTCCATAGCGGAAAGTTGTAAAAACAACAGAAGTTTGGAGTTCGTCGGGATGACAAGTTTATGTTAAGCTTATATTAGACGGTTCATTTCTGTCTTTCAATTTTGATGCAGCCAAATAAATAAGGAAAACATATTTGAAGAAATAGCGACGTACTCACATTGCTTACATGTCTTAAAAATAAAAGCATAATTTGTGAATTTGTACACCGCATTTTCAGGTATGCACTCATCTTATTGTTGTGCCGGAATTTGGGCGTGATACCAAAAACCAGAATATTTGTTCATCTAATTTTAAAACTATTTAATTAGTAAATAGTAATATATAGTTATGTCAAATAAGGGTTTAAATTTGAATAAAGAAATTAACTCCTTCCTGTAGCCATCTCAGCCTCTAATTGGCGATTAATGCGTTTTGTTTTCTGTGATTGAATCCTTTTCGTGATTTTAGTGTTTTTGCGAACTTTAAACCGCCTTGATTTGGTATGAGATCACGAGAGGTGTTACATTCTGGTACAAGTTTGTTTAAAGAACCCGGCCATTTCTTTTATACAACCATACTTTCACTTTCGTCATATTCTTGCATATACTCCTTCTCTTCTCTATATATATAAAAATGGATGGTAGAAATGTATGTACGCGCATAACTTGAGAAGAACTTTACCAATTTTGATTTTTTTTTGTGTGTTTGAGTGGGTCGCCGGATGGTTTGGATTCATAATTGGAACCGGTAGATTGCGCTGGATCGGATCTTAGATCTGCATTTTTCAGGACAGCGTCTGCTAAGACCTCTAGTAGGTATACAAATGTTATTGAATAAAGAGCTAAAATAACATTTTAATTAAATAAGAGTTAACGACTCTTGAATATTTACAATAAAATTGCTTTGTAATCCAAGCATTTATTGGAAAAGGTGTCTTTATTGAAAACAAATGTCTGGCTTTCATCTCAGCTTAGATGAACATTAAAATTCAGCCCCAGTCATTTACAAATCTAAAACTAAATTTAAATTATACTTCATTCAGAATGTAAACAATAGTGTTTACATTCTCAAATACAATTAATTGAGTTTGCTTTATTTACACAGACAATAAAAGGTTTTTTAGTTTCTAATAGCCATTACAGATATCTATATAGCTGAGCTCAAAGTTTTTTTTCAGGTGTAATTCAATTTACGTCTATTGATCGGGAGCTTAGAGTAGGGTAGTGTGAGTTTTCTCAACTAGGCTGGTGTTGCTCTTCTATCTATGAGCTAGGATTGCGAGTGTTAACGCATTGTCGACTTGCGACCCTGGCTGACTTAACTACATCAACAACAGGGTGCAGGCCACTCTTTATGCCGGAGAGAGTCAAAGCCTTCCCGTGTGCTAGACCATATAATGTCAAACTTTCGATTATCCCCTGAATTTCACCAATTTAAAAACATTAAATCCATTTTTATTTGATAGGCATTTAAGTTTTGATGTAAACCTCTAAGGATAAACTCGCACTACAATTTATAAATACTAGCCTCAGATGTGAAAGGATGAGCATGCTATTGACAATTGTAGTGCCAGCTTAGCTTTAGAGGCTTACGCGAGCAAAAGTTACAGTTTAAGGCCGAACTTACACCTACATCATTCGAATAGCGTTAACTCGTGTATTAAAAGGGAAACAATCACAATTTAGGCAGTCTTTGTTACTTCTTTTTTTGATAAATTATAGCGTTCAGGCGGTGAAAGAATATGTACATTCTTTACAGATGACAATAAGAATAGGATTCGAAAATAGAGGAATTCAGGGGACCGGAATTTAAAATGTACGCGACCATAATTGTAAATAAAGCTCTAGCATGGAATAAAAAATTAAAAATTCCGGTTTGAATGAAAAGCGAGTTAGTATTTTAAATTTTACAGAACAGCGGAGTAAGATAATTTACAGTTGACTGCGTTCAAAGATATGAAATCATATTACTGCAACCAGTAGTTTATTGTCGATTATAAATATAGCAGCTGCTTTTTCTTTACTATAGTAAAAGATAAGCGAGATATTTCAAATTAAATTAATTTTAAAATTTAACAGTTATGATATAATACAAAGCACAAATATATAGATTCGTAAAGAGCCAATTTTATTAGAGTTTTGTAACCATTGTGATAATATGGCACTCTTATGTAATAGTCTTTGTATGATACAACTTGGAAGCTTACGGATAAAATTTATAGTTGTAGTCTATAATAGTAAATGGCGAAAAAAGTTAAGATTATGAGTGACGTCCACATACATCTATGAAAAAGATTGTATTCCTAGATTATTTATATTATTATTGTAGTATTGTTAGTCAGATATTGAGAGATGGAAAAGTGAAAATTAAAAATTATAACATTCCATTTCACTCATATAAACTTAGGATCCATATTATATGGAAACTGTTTAATTCGAGCTCAAAAGTATCCTATGTTCAACCTTATTATGGATATACATGTATATACTAAATTTCATCAAAATTGATTCAGATGTTTTGTCGTGAGACCGTAACAAAATAATAGAATTAGAGAGAGAGAAAGAGAGAGAGAGAGAGAACAAGTACTGAATAAGGTATGTGGCAGACCTCTAAGCCAGCGGCAGCGCGCAGTGAAAGCGACGTCGGTGAGGTGAGCTGCGGGACGTATGGCTTAGACAAGATGACCAGTTCTCGCGGCCACCGCTCTCTCGACTCACTGCGTTGTTATACCGTTGGATTGAAACGTGTGCCTATCTACTATCCTCTTATATAGTTAGTGGTGTGCAAATATATTGTTGTTTAAAAACGATAACTACACCAGTTACATGGGCGATACTACAGGTATAAGACAGTGAAGTAGCAGCTATGATTTTTGTCAAGAACCAAACAAAACCTCGATAAATATTTCTAAAAAAGCCTGTATCTGCGTCCCTAACTGTGGCGATATCCACATAGATTAAAGCCGAGACCCGTCTATATCTTTTTGCCATCCCTACCCGGCCCCATTACGCTGGGAGCGGTGAATAACTTACAGCTCATTTGTTTTCTATTGTTCCTTTATCGCGTCCCTTTAACATGCTCATTCTTAAGAAAAAAAAACTTTTCTTATTTCAAATATCATTATTCTTTTGGGGGATTTGGATCTGCTTGGCTGGATATGCAGTTTCCTCTATGTAGTGGTATAAAAGGACAATTAAGTAGAGAAGTTCGTATGTAACTGACAAAGATAGAAAATTAATTATTACATTTAGTTCCCAGCACGAATATTGAGAGGTCAGCGAAACAGTAGGGATGGCTTTTCGCATTCCAGTTCCAGTCTCCTTAGAAAAGCAACAGCGCACTTGTATCTTTGGTGTTGCAAATGTCTATAGGTGATGGTACCGTTTTCCATCAGGTGAGCTGTTGGCCTGTCTGCTGAACTCAGGCAATAAACAAAATTCTGGGCCATCTGCAAGCTTCGCAATAATAACAGCATACATCATGTATTCCCAAGCCAGATAAGTTTGAGTTATGGATAATATAGAATGGACCACTCTAGAGCCGATCCCAGACACCTAGATGAATAAATAATTAACGAAAAGTTCGTTAAGGATCCTATTGCCACAAAAGCTTTAAAGTGGGTTGCAAATTAAACAACTTTGTGTTGATATTGATCAATAATTTACCAAAAAAAAACAAAATAACAATAGCTAAGACTGAAACTTCAAGGGTGGTAAATGCTATAACGTCGGAAGTAGCTTCGGTGAACCTGCAGCCCACCCCTCTACACCCCTTAGCCACTTAAACCCATGTTGCCTCTGTCTTCTACGGCATTTTTTTGGACCATGCAGGGAGTGGCGAGTCACCGTCTGTCCATTTTTCTATGTTCCCTGAACATTGTGACGGGCAGACGCCATAGTCCCCATATTCCCTGACCCCTAGTACCACTAGTAGTTCACCCCAATAGCCCAATACTTTTTATTCTCATTTCCCACAATAGTTCTTGGGTGTATTATTATATAGTGTAGACAGGGTTAATCGTCCGGGAAGTGGCACGCCACATTTACATTAAATTTTTCAAGGGGCTTCTACGTGTTGGCCTTTCTATAATTCCATGCAAGCCCTCCAAAAGTCCAGGCCATTTTTATGGCCCGTGGTTTTCAAAGACATACATTATAATAACATAACGGGCAGACAAACATACACATTGTATATCCCCAAGCTAAGCATGTTACGCTTGTGTTATGGATGATATACAAAGGCCCTTTCCGGGCCCGATCCCAGACACCCAGACTATAGTAAATAACTGAAAGTTCGTTTCCGAAATTTACCATGCCAGGAATCGAAACCGGAGGCTCTGTGTTACAGCGAGTTCGGCTGGCTAAGACTAATCTCGCTCAACCACAGAGGCCGTCGTCGTCACAAATCTTCACGATATGAGCTGATGCGATCATGCTGAGAGAATTTTCATAATTTCTCTGTAGTAAATTCAAGTTAAGAAAAAAATTCACCAAATCACCTCCAAATTATTGACTAGAAACCATCTTGCTACTTCAATTGTTATCAAAACAAGTTAAAAAAAGCGATATATTTATATAACAGAAATAAATAATTTGGTTTTATTATTTTTCAATTAGTACTTTATTTTATTCACAATAAAATAATAATGCATCTAAAAAACGATCACATGTATGAAATTCCCGCTATCGCCTGAAAAATCAGTAATGAAAAATCGTCAAGGACGTTGGCGTTATTACAAGTCTTAACGAATTTTACCATACCAAGAATCGAACCCGGAGCCACTGCGTTCCAGAGGGCTCAGCCAGCGAAGGCTTAGCCCACTGAATCACAGAGGCCGTCATTATGGTGTCAATAAATTATTATTATTATAATTGTTTATTAAAAAACACGATTGAAAAAGGAAATACGAATGTAACAACATTATTATTGAAACCACATTTCCTTCTAATTACGTAAACATTATTTCCCATGCATATGTAGCAGTAGACATATTTCCGAGATACATTGAAGAAAAACACTGTAAGAAGCTATTTTCCTTACGAAAATCCGTTCAAGGACAAATAAGCAATATATAAAGGGAAGGAGGAAAATATATAAAAGAAGACATTGTATAAAAACAAAATATTTTTCCCCTGACACGTAGAATGGCATGCTATTCCTTCAGGCGATCTTACTCGGTCTTCGTGACATGATATTACATTGCTTCTCATTACTATACAATATACCTATTTAAGGATATAAAAATAAAAATCCTATTATTACAAATACAAATACAAAATATCTCTATTAAGCCTTTAAGAAAAACAAAGTACAAAATGAACGAATGAAGAGTGAGAATGAACACATTTTAGAGGCTAAAAACACTGTACAAGATGTTAAGTTTTCTCTAACTCTCAAACTAGGTATAACCTGTAATATGAGTCAATCAGAGGTTCCTCACGCCAATTGCCAGTGTTAAAATTTATAATCTCCATGTAGTGTGTATGTGGTCGTATTCATGTACATATATATTAGGATGTGTGTGTGCGTTTGTGAGTCTGTAGAGAAGGAGATAAGAAAGAAGAGAGTAGGATAACGTTTTTAAAGTCTTAAGTTTATTAAGTTACTTAACAAGCACTACAGTAGTATCATAGTTAAGCGAGAGTAAAAATTTATAGACCCTGTTCTCTACTTTATATTTGGTGAGTGGATAAATTTCTAAATCTTTATTGATTTTGTTATACAAGCGACTGCCTAGTGAATAATTTCTAAAGCGGTTTCTAAATTACGTCTTTGTATTCTTAAGATTTCGCGACTAGTATAATCTAGGTCGAATATAATCGAGATCGAATTTCTGTACAATGAAAAAAAATCGCTAAAAACCGAGTCAAGGGGATGTAAGAAGTGAAATAGAACTAATTTAGATTTTTTTCAAATTTTTTGTTTCTCTGTTTATCTGTTTGTCTGTCTGTTTGTACCGGCTAATCTTCGAAACGACTCCCGTGGGATAGTTAGCGGACGAAGTCGCGGGCAAAAGCTAGTACATAATAAAACTATGTTTCAACGGTTTTACAGGCGGTAATTTATTTGATTTTTTATTATTCCGACGTCTCGGCCACTTTCGTGTTCACGGAAGACAAAGATGTCAAGTGTCAATGAGTATTGTTTAAGTTTTATGTAGCCTACCGCTAACTTATTCATTTTAATTATTTTGTTTATGGTTATTATTTACTCTATGGGAGCCTAATCTAATTTACGTCTTTGTATTTTTTGCCTGTCATGAGTATTTGACAGAAATATGCAGTACACCTTCTGAAGCGGAACTGTGAAAAAGTTTTATTATGTCATTGTAACAAACAGTGGCGTGGCGTGGCTTGCCTTAGACGGGCCCCGTATCAAATGTGTTTAGGGGGGCCCAAAGGAAAGGTAAAGTTTTTTTTAAATACAAAAACAACAAAATGCTCGAATTGAATTAAATTAAAATAATGATATATTGGTTGTAAGTTGTTACTTATACTTAATGCTCCTAGGAGCTACGTTAGACAAACAATTCAAATAAAATATACACTTTTCTCGCCTTTTTTCGAGAAACTTATTTATCAAATCATCCATAGCTGAAGACGACTTAGGTTTTTCTAGATTTTCTGCCTCTACAATGACAAGTCTGATAGACGTTTCTGTTGGCCCAGCAGCTATTCTCAAAAATGTTATTAATCTATAAAAGATTATAGATAAAATTTTAGTAATTTTTGCTTACACAGTTTGGCCCCTGTAGCTTGGGGGCCCCGTATCAGTCATACAGCTGATACGGCAGTAGCTACGCCCCTGGTAAGAGATAGCCCTATTTGTCATTGCGAGTTGAAACGTGATAGGGCCACGCTGGAATTACTATCTTGATTACAACTCTTAGGGCGGCTTGATCGGTATGATACCACGCTCTCACAGAATATCGTCGTGAAACGGTTAGTCTTGAGCCTAATCGTGTTCCGTGTGATGAGTGAGAGTTCTAATGGACCACTGTCCATTCCCCAATAATGGGAGGCCCAAGCCCAGCAGTGGGATGTTTATAGGCTGTTATCTGTACAACTATCTATATAAATAAATAAAATTGTGAAAAAAAATCAGGGGGATAATTTGGTCCAGGAGATACCGAAAATGAAATTTTTAGATTTTTTCTGTCTGTCTGTCTGGACGTTCCGAAAACAAAATTTCACTGGCATATAGCTGATATTATAAGAAGTTACTTACGCTACATTTCTATTCTTTAGGGTTTCGCGAAAAAAAATAAAAACCCTTTATTCCAGCTAATCTCTGAAATGGCTGGACCGATTTTGACGGAAATTTCACTGGTAGATAGCTGATGTTTTAAGGATTAACTTAGACTACTTTTAAAATTAGGTTTTCTAAAAAAAATCCACACAGACGAAGTCGCGGGCACGGCTAGTTATATATATGTCTGGTTAGTAAAATTTCCACTTCAGTTTTAATTGAAACCCATGTCTCTAGACTAATTATCTAAAACCGTCTAACACAACTCTATATCTCAATTAAATTTCCACATCAACTATAACAAAAACCGCATAACTCGACTCGCCTAATTAATATTTCATGCGATATTAATTGCTTTTACGTGTAGTGCGTGCCAGGTGCCTCCTTGTTTGAAGGACTTCTCCTTCGAACAAGCTCGTCTAACGAACTCAGGATATTGTGTTTAAATCGGTTTTTAAAATATTTTTAAGTTTATAAATAACTTCAGTTATATTTTATTTATTGCACGAGTTCAGCAGACAGGCTGATGGCACACCTGATGGAAAGTGGTTACCATCGCCTATGGACATTTATAAAGAATTATTCAAATATTGTAAAGTTATGAGTATATTTGACAAGGTTAAATTTTCAATACTAACTGAATGTAACAAAACAAAACTATTGGTTAAGAAGACTAGACCTAACTACATGCGACCGAGATCTGACTCATGTAAATATATTATTCCTAAATATAATAATGTGTATGGGACAAGGCGCGAGGAATATATGAAACCAAACATTATAAATGATCTCCCAGAGGACCTGCAATCCAAAAATAACCACAAATCAATCAAATATAATCTGAAAAGATTCCATATTGATTCCCAAAGCGGACCATCATGCTCACATGTGCAGACCTGGGACTAAAATGAGAATCAAATACTAGAATGATGATAACCATTACTCGCGTCTGCTCCTATTTTTGATATAACAATATTGTGCACATGACTCCCTGCGGCACGAATAAACCCATGAGGTTTCTGTGCCACAGTTCAAACGTTTCTTATGTATATGAATGTAAGCATACGGGATAAATTTAAGAAAAAATGCTACCAATGTGCTGGCGCTCTTTAAAGAGAGACTGAAACCTGGCAACTAATGCTGGAACCTTCAAATGCATCTTATTTAAATGGTGCAGCTTCATCTGCGTTAGAGTCGAAGATTTAGACTGTGGCCGAATACGATTTATTTAAAGCGTTAAAAACTAACGTCGTTAACGCATAGCTACTTTAGTGTATGTACATACATTATCTGTCAATATTTAACGTCATTTACAATGTCGCATCTCAAATAACGTATTAAAGCCATCGTCGTATCTGCGTGAATCGGCGTATATCTGTAACACTATCGCAGGTGAAGCCGCACCCGTAGAGTTAAAAATAACGCAACTCATGAATAGCTCCAAATTGGAGTATATACATATGTTATCTGTCAACATGTAACGTCATTATCGATTAAAAACAATATCGCGTCACAAATAACGCATTACACCCATCGCTACATCTACGTGAAACTGCCTATATTTGTAACATTATCACAGGTGCAACCCCAGCATAATAGGGACAAGACATTTACAGTGTAACAATATTTCCATACATTACTAACATGTTTAACGAAATAAAACTTTACACAGAATATAGTATAAAATGCTGGACGCTTAGTCATTAAGATATCTTCAATAGTGTATTTGTTTGGCTATAGAAAATTATTCTTAATCTTATAACAGCCATGATTTTTATCTGGTTCCAACGAAACATATCATCATCGTCCATGTTTGAAGATCGTTCACGGAATGGGAATAAAATAAAATAATAACTTGAAAGAAAAGTAGTCAGTCCCTTTTACAGAACACATTGATTGATAGATACCACCAGTAACAAAGATTTTTCCTCTGCTTAATATTCAGTTGGTTTGTTAAAAGTTTTTAGAGTGCCATATACATTTTGGTAAAAATTGAACCAAAGAAAATTCGTCTTGAACAGGCTTCAAAACGGATTTCACTAAAAATGTTAGCAATTAAAACAAACATTTTGTATAAAAGTTTTGTGTATGTTTCATCTCGATATTTTGCAGCTTTTAGATAATCCATACTAAATGCGAAAATAACCCTGTCTGCTAAGCTTTCAGGGACTAAAGTATTGGAGTATTTTTGTCGAAATTTGGTTTAGGTTTAAGGAACTTTATTTACCCGAAAAACTTTTAGTTGTCTTACAATGAAATTAAAATGTGATTCCTGTGATTAACAGTTGATTAAATATCTACACACTTTTTATATTGAATAGGTTCGCATTTGACTGACATTGCGCCTGATGTCAGGTAGAAATGCAGTCTAAGGTGGAGCACGCTTACCTAGAAGATACCTATTCACGGGAGACTTGAAGACACCTAGATAGTATTTTTCAGAAAAAATAGACGACTATAAAAAGTACCACTCTTCAACAGTACGTATGATAAAAGTGGAAGCATAGCGTTTCATCCGCTGTGTTGGTATTTCCACCATATATTGGTGGCGTGAGCTCGTACGTCTGCTTGTCCTGTGGTAAAATGATGAGGGAGGAAGGACACATCTTCAAATACAATGTTTTTTCCGCATTTTGTTCATGGTAGCAGTTGTATTTTCTACCGGTACTGGTACTACAAGATAGTGTAGTGTAATAGCTTAATGTTAATAGTGTAGCTTAGTCTTGAGTATAAATGTGTAGTGGGAGTGAGATAATGTAAATGGTATAACGTTTTGACAATGTTGTTTTTTGTACTCTCTAATAATAACACTCCGTTAGCCTTCTTTTTTTGGAGGCCCATGCAGGGAGTGGCGTGTCACCGTCTGCCAATTTTTCCATGTTTCCTGAACGTTACGACGGGCAGACGCCATAGTCCCCATTCCAAGACCCCTACCTAGTACCACTAGCAGCACCCCAACAGCCCGATACTTTTTGTTCTCATTTCCCACAATAGTCCTACACTGGCTTGTCCTTAAGTGCATTATTATATGGTGTAGACAGGGATAGTCGCCAGTCAGTGTCACGCCACATTTAGATTAAAATTGTCTAGGGGCCTCTACGTGTTGGCCTCCCATGGCCCCACGCAAGCCCTCCAAAAGTCCGGGGTATTTTTATGGCCCGTGGTCTTTAAAAAAGTACTCCGTTAGCCTTCTTTGTGCCAGCGTTGTGTCGGATATAATTCCGGCACAACAATGTGCTGAATGCAAACCTTGTTTGCTGAAAATGCAACGTACAAATTCTCAAAATATGCTCTGTGTATAATAATGTATAAAGAATGTAATTACGTTGCTATTTCTTCAAATAAAGTCTTTTTTCTTTCTTTCCTTCTGCTAAAGTAAATTAATTAATAAAAATAAGTTTGAATATAAAATCTATGCCAAACAGATCTGACTTAAAGAAAAATATGCGGGAATCTTCGTTATTTCAGTTTAAAGATCATGTTCTAAAGTCTAACGATCTTATTCATATTCAGTTAGAGTAAGTTTCAAGGCTTCTTTAAGAACCATAAACAATTCTTCAAACTTACTCTATCTCAATATGAATAACACCATTAGAGACTAAAAGTAAAGAGATAACAACATTTAGTGAACATTTACTAAACAAATGTAGGAAGAGACATTTTGAAGCCTAAAACTTTTTTAACGTTTCAACATTTGGGACCTCCTATACTTTCATCAAAGCCATAACGACTCAATTTAACTTATCTCAAAGCGTATTCAGTGTGTGAATTAATATCTTTAATAAAAGCCAACCATCTGTCCGAATGAAAGCAGAAATTCGGCTATCAAAGGCACTCCCTTTTCACTTTTGCGTTATCGCATAAACTTTTCTCATTTGGCCTGTGCTTGATGTGTTTTAATATGTTCAACGGTGTTCACTTTGATAAATAATGTGTCACATACTCTGTTTGTTGTTGAATAACATTTGAAAGAGATATTTTGAAATAATTCAAGTTTGAGAGAAAGCAGCTCGTTTAGCTCTCTTACTTTATGAATCGAGGATCGGCTGGTCGTCGTAGATCCATAGATATGGGTGACGGCCCCCAAGGTACGAGGTTATCTGCCACATGCACCAATGCTGTCAAGGAGCGTAGTTGGTTTGCGTGCGTCAATCTCGTTCTTTAAATGAAAAGAAAGTCGCTGGGAGGCTAATCCTCTTTAGCAACCTACTGGCCCGATACAAACTGCTTGGGTGATGGTTTATTTATTTGTATTAAGTATTTGTCTCTCGACCGTGGCCTATTGTGATAAACGAAATAACGAGATACTTTAAGTGGATATCAGGTAAATGCCACCGCTAAACTGCATCATTGCCTGTGTAGTATATAGAGGCAGTGGGATACCTATAGCATAAAGCATTTCAATCTTTCAGGAAAAAAGATCTAACATTATTTTGCCTTTTAAGTAAGTGCAGCTTTTGTTAATCGATACTGCCATTTAAAATACAAAACTATGTATAGAACTCGTATTTACTTTACGGTCACTTTTGTAAATTACCAAATATTATTCGCAACCTCGATATTTCAACCCATCATTCCAAACGGTGAATACTACATGCGGGCGTGATGCGATAGCCGTGAGAAGACAAGGCGTCGAAGAAGAAGCAAGGGGAACTTACTTCACTATCAGTCCACAGTCGCACTGCACTGTCTTTCGGGTCATGCACCACTAGGATTTGACTACAGCGAATTAAAGTTATTTAATTGAATTAAAAGTGGTTTTCTTTATGTCGTGTTATAACCATGTACTTAGGATGACAGCACTGACACGATGTGAGTATTTTCTATTGGTTGCGGATTCTTCATTTAAAGTTTATTATTTTTCTTGATGGCGCGTATCGGTAAAAAGTATTTATAAGGAGGTGCATCGGCGCAAGTACTACAGACAATACAAACATTGTTAACAAAATATCAAAAATCATTTCCTTATACCTTTGACAGATAAGGCAATAATGAAACTGAAACGTTCCGTTTTAAAAAATGCGAAAAATAAATCTCGCTTTCAGAGATAAATGACGCCAAGAACTTTATGCCCCGAACTCGTCTCGTTAACGATACTAAGATTGTTGTACTTTTAAGGGCAAACTTGTACTACGAAAAACTCACGTTTTCATTTTATAACAATTCTGTATTAATTAGAATCTATATATTCTCATTAAACATGAAATAATAAATATCCCAAATGTACCATCAAATTGATGTATTTCAAATTGATTTTTTGTAGAAGAATTAGAATAATGATGGGTCTGATTATAAATCGTGAGAGTTTAATATGATAAAAAAAAATTGTAAAATTAAAGATACCTATATTCTAGGCATAATTTCGCTCGTTCTTTTTTCACAATAATTCTAAAATGTATTTTTAATTTTAGATCTATTTCCCAGTGCGAATTTAGTCTAAAAATATATCAACTGATATTTAAACATAAGCGTTTAAAGTCATTATAAACCCTCAACTTTGGGGTCGAACCAACTTCGCTAAACGGTACCCAAGTTCCTCTTACTAACGTCGATTATTGCTAATGTATCAGAGAATTTGCTGGTACAATCTTCAAAGTCCATTTCACTAAGTTAAGAATCTATTTGTGTTCTATTAGTATTTGGTTTAATTGGAAATAGTCTAGATATTGATGAAGCAGTTAATAGTATATATGGTATGGATAAAAAAATCTTTAGAAGCAGACGTGTCATTTTTCATTAAATTAAATGATGTGGTCTCTATGTGCCTGTAAAAAAGGGCTGCTGGTGTGACCACGTTTTACGGAAATCGGCTAGTTATGTGAATAACAAATGCCTAACCACGCCGCTTCTGCAAGGTCTCGATAGAGAATGATAATAAAACAATAAATAATGATCGGCAGACAAGCACAGCACATCACAGCACAGCAAGCACACACTAAACAAATAAACTTAACCTTGTGTATAGATCAACAGAATATTCTGGGGAAGACCTAGGCACCTAGACTATAGTAAATAACAGAAAGTTAATTTTACGAAATTTACTATTCTGGGAATCGAATCTGAAACCTCTGCTTAACAGTGAAGTAAACCGGCAAAGCTGAACCCATTCACTCATAGAGGTCATACGATAGGCCAATGGACTATGAACAAAAAAGTTGAAGACGACATGAAGTCAACAAGAAAAATCAGACAGCGGAGGCTCCCAAGAAAATGTTACGAACAGTCTTAAAAATTACACTTCTGTGATTCTCATAATGATTTAGAATCGAAATAATAGATATTAAAAAAGAGATACCTCGATGATAAATACAAGTTAACAAAAATAGAAGGCAATAAACTAAAGAAAATAGGTGTTTTTATAATAGACACATTATGAAGAATTAATTAAAATCAGCGAAAAACATAATCAAAATCTTCTAGCAATTTTGTCAATATGGTAATTTAGAAATACTTGGGATGAGAACCACGTTCGTTAGTTGCCAAGATCACCGCAACCAAGTTAAGCGATGTCAGCGCCCCTAACGGAGTAATTTCATTAATCTCCACATTGATTGGATTTGCTCAGAACGTCCAAATTTATAACGTATGCAGTTTAGAAAATGAATTCAATTTTGTGTTAAGTCTAAAGTTCAGTCGCTTACTTGAAGTATTAAGTTTAATACAAAAATATAGATTTTGTTTGGATGCTATTAAACTTTTTTATAGAAAATATGCGTTCAATAATAATGCTGACGCAATTTATAGAGTTTCCGTTTAGGTAACATCGGGACCTTTATGAAAACGTTAAGTCTATCTTTCCATTTGTTTGTCCGCCTATGTGATATAGCATTTTTCTCAAAATCTATTTGTTTCATATAGATAACACTAGAATATTTCCGAGACTTCTTCTCCGCTTGACTTGAAATTCCCGCGGGATTCCCGGACCACAAAGTACCGCAGCATTTAAAAAAGAATGTAAGCTATCGTTTTAGTGTATACTGTGTCGGAATAGGCTGATTTTTATGCACCCGAACGACTTCAAACCGCTCCTGGGCAAATTAACGGGATAAAAATATCACACATTTTATTACATGAAATTTGTTATCGATCAGTATAAAAATCACACTGGAATTCGTTTTTTCTGGCCATTTTAAATAATTTCCAGAAAAATTCCCTCGTGTTTCCCAATTAAAAAGTAGCACAGAATTTTAATAGAAGTCTAAGAATTAGCTGTCAATCAGTGAAAACCGCATTGAAATCGGCCCAGTAGTTTTACGTGAATCCCGAACAAAAACAGACAAACCGATAAATAGACAACAAATAAAAAAAAAATGTATCGTGTTCTCCTCCATCGTTTATATAGTGGATTCCAGTTTTTTTAAATAGCTTCAATGTACAGACACGTCCTGTTTAGAATTTTATAATAATATAGATTTGGCAAAACTATGTAATTTGTATGTTACTACACAATGCTCTAGTGAGATTGTGGAAAAAATAAAAATTAGGGATAGCTGCCCTACCTGTAATCGAACTTCAAATTTTTGGCAATGGATTACAATACTTCTCACTGCCTTTTTTGTTTAAAACAACAGAAGAGATGTTTGATTCTAAACTCGTAATAATTAATACCCCCCTTCTGGACTTTGGAACGTAGAAAATTCTGAAAAAAAGTCAAGTGGTCTTTAAAATTACTTTCAAGGCATCTAATTTATGTACTTGCTCCGACACACATTTGACCAATTTAATCACAATAAAGAGTTAACGATAATTTATTCATACTAATTTTCATGATATAGATCGCAATACTTAAGTATTATTCATAACGCAAGCAATTATACTAGTCCGGTTATTTTACATGTTTATAAAAGATACATATTCAGGCGATTTCCCTTCATAAGCCAGACATCTTCATTAATATACCCTAACTAAGTGGGTAGTCTAAATGGGGAGCCAGCGGCGTAATCCTTAGGTGTTTGGCAAACTCGGCAAATTCCACCTATAGGGAGATTAATTGAATTAGCCTCTGAAATGCCGGTCTGCTGGCTTCGACCTTACGGCGGAGATTCGTATGTGCTTGTACTAAATAAACTCTTTAACATTATTTTCTGACATATGAATTTTTAAATTTACCTTCAAAATATTTTATTAATCTGGATAATTAAAATTAATTCACGGCCTCAACGATGTTATTAATTATTTTTTAAATATGACGTGTCGTGCTCCTTACATCTTTTATATCCACAAGGAATTACTTGGACAACTAGTTTATGGTTTCAACGTTATAGTGTGTCTGAATTTTTAAACTCATTGAATTTACATTCAAAATAAATTGAAGTAAATAACTTGAATGGGTTTTTAATATTGTATTAATTTAGATGATCAAAGTTACATAATTCACGGGTTTAACTACGTTATTTAAATCCGAAATTTCGTGCTTGTTGTATTTTCATATCCAAAATTAATTACTCGGGCAAATAGTTTATTGTTCCAATCTTTGATCCGTAATCTAGAACTAAATGTTACAGGATAGTGCGAGTTTTGAATAAGGTATATCGATTCCACGAACGATCGGAAGTTTACCCTATATACAATTTATAGGTTATGGGCGATAGCGTGTCCAGAGGGGATGGATGGAGCTTTGCGGTATTCAATAAATAAATCAAGAAGTTTATTATTATTAACTTTTTGAAAACTAATATCAGTACAATAAAATACCTAGTTACGGCTCGTCTGTCAGTCTTTGATTTGATTGGTACTTAGGTATACTCTGATTTTTAATTACCTGTACTAAAATGACAGCTGCGATTGACCTTCCCATGATTCATAAGTGAGTTATGTAAGTTGAAGCGACCACTCACCACTGTGAGTTGCTCCAAGCTTATAACATAAAAAATATCGAAGCAGTCATTTTAGTCCAGGTAATTAAATATCAAAGTATAGTAGAGAACTCTAGAGACACGGCACATATTAAACGAGAAAAACTATGCGAACTAGCAGTCAGCTTAGAACAATCCAAGAAACTTTTCATACTTATTACATTAGAATATTCAGCACACCCGGTTAAAATCTAACTTGCAGATTGGCTACCTAACTTACCAATTATGGAAAATCAAACTAATTCTACAAACTAGAACCGCAAACAAGTCTTCTAATGCCATCTATTGAAACAAACGTTTAACTTGAATTAATACATCTTGAAATCTGACCGCAAACTGTAAACTAACAAATTAATCGTTTGTGCACGAAAATAAACCTTATTAGGGTTCCAATGCCTTAAAAAAAAACTCTTGTACAATCGTCATGTTCGTCTGTCTGTTCGTTTATCTGGATATTTCACATATATTTTCTAGGTAGAAATTTTCTGCCTAATTTAATCTCTATATGAGTAAAATTTGGCAAAAATGAGATCTTTCTTACTTATAATAATACCTATAATATCAGCCCATAAATGTCCCACTGCTGGGCTCGGGCCTCCCATTATAGGATGAACAGACAGTATACCCCGCCACGCTTGTCCAGGGCAGCTTGCCAGGTTTGATACGTCGGTTATCTCGATGTGCAGGTTGCATCACTATGTTTTCCATCACCGTTGTTAGTACGTGGTAATTGTATATATAATATGCACATTAGATCAGAACACTGACTAAGTGGTGCATGCGTTCCGGCCAGGATTGAAACCGCGTCCTTTGAGTTTGGGATGCGTGCGCTAGCCATTACGCTACCACGACTTTTCTTACTTAACTACATAATATAGATATATAATGAAATCGTGAAAAAAAATTGGGCGGTCGCAATGCACCTATTTAATGCATGAATAATACTATTTCTACTAATATTTTTAATTAAATGCGTTTGTACGGTACCATAGTCAAATTACAAAGACAGTGATGAACATTTGTTACCTGTACTTTATTGTACCTACATGTAAATCAGTAGGCGGAGAAAATCCCAATAAATAAACCATCCAATTTTTCGGGATAACAAGTTAGTCCTATGTCTATTCTCGGTGCTAAGTCTTAAATGCATTTGTACGGTTCTATAGTCAAATTACAAAGACAGTGAACGTTTGTTACCTGTACTTTAATGTACCTAGATGTAAATGAGTAGGCAGAGAAAATCCCAATAAATAAACGATCCAATTTTTCGGGATAACAAGTTAGTCCTATGTCTATTCTCGGTGCTAAGTCTTAAATGCATTTGTACGGTTCTATAGTCAAATTACAAAGACAGTGAATGTTTGTTACCTGTACTTTATTGTACCTACATGTAAATCAGTAGGCGGAAAAAATCCCAATAAATAAAGCATCCAATTTCTCCGGATAGTAAGTTGGTCCTATGTCTATTCTCGGTGCTAAGTCTACATATACAGAATTAATCTTTCAAGTGGACCTTCAGGGCCTAATCATAAACTATGCGAATATAGCAAATGGAGAATAGAACATTATGTTCAAAAACAACCCTTTCCCTTGGTTTGTCATTTGACATCCCTTCACAGAAATTTAGGATTTGGGACTAAAAGCTCACTTGAAAAATTTGCCTGTCTACCAAATTTCAGTAAAAACGACCACGTAGTTTTTCCGTGAAAGCGTAACAGACAGACAGACTTCGCGTTTATGATAATTATGTATTAGAAGTATGAATGGATATAAATATTAGTTACTATTATTGCCATCTAGCGGGTATCATAACCAATATACCGCGCCAAAGTTAGTTGGTGTAGATTTTTCTCTGCGATCGCCAAAATCAACTCAGATATAGATATTTTTCCTAGTTCCGCCCGCCCAAAGCCCTGGGCACAGCTAGTCTGTAATATATTACTCCAGGAGTCCCGAATAAGATTATATGGGCCAAATTAGTTTACCGGGACGTTATCATAGGCTCCTTATTCAACATCATTACCCTTATTTCGTTTGAGCGGTCTTTTTTTATTATTTTCACAATGATTCTCATTATTCATATCTCGACATTTCTTTGGTTGTGTTCCCTTGCGGAGATTCCCTTTTGTTCTGTTTTATCGGTAGACATTTTTTCAAGGAGATTTTCCTGCCTAAGCCTTAATTTGGGTAAATAAATTATGCTGAGAGGCCGTCCCAGCGATGGTGGTCTCCAGGAATGTACTAATAAACGTGTTTCCATAGAAACCATGGTAGAAAAATGCCCAGGAAATGGATGAGATGGCGCTACAGATCTTTTCTAACTTTTTAACGCTTAGTAATTCAACAAAAAAACGTTTTTAAGTCAATAATTGTCAGGAGACGTATTAATACGATATATTTGTTTCTTTCTTTAAATCGATTTTTAAAATAAATTTTAAGTAATGAAACGTCAAAAAGTATGAAGAGAAAGATCTATGACAGTAATCACGTAGGATTTGGGAATCTTTTTACACTTACGATTTTTCTTCGACGAATATTCTTTCTAATTATTATTCTTTATTACGACACATATACAACATATAAAGGGTACAGGCAAGGAACAGGGAATGTCTTCATAAATAGATTATGAGAAAAACGCATTATAAGTTTAGAAGGATATATTTTTTATTGAGATCGTCGTATGCAGTAACGTTTACTTAAAACTAATTAAATGTTTATTTAATTATTATAACTCTGTCGTTATGATCGACTTTTTATTTATTAAAATTTAACAAAAATTAAATAATACAATCTTGGAAGAACAGAAAACAAGGAATGTCCAATTCAGTCATCAGTATCTTTAGTTTTGGAATCATATTCTAATGATTCGTAAAACACCTGTGCTTCTCTGGTACAAGATGGCATCAGATACATCAAGTCTTTATATTTAAGTTCACTTATGGGCAAATAATTATATATATAAAAGTTAGTGATTGGGAAATAAACCACCATAGACCAAGATTTGCTTTCAATAGAATATAGAAAAAATAAATTTTGTGACAATCTCTTTTCGTTGCCTGTATCCTTCATATATTATACACATAAATATACATTTAGGGCCGCTTGCATAACGATCGCCTTTAAATAAAAGTTAGTTAATCATATTAAACTGCCTAAATACGTTTTACCCAAAACGTATTGACAGTTCTTTAAAAATATTTAGCGGCATATCTTGCGTTGTGCAAGATGTTAATTGTATTTAAGGGTGTTAAATGTGTTTTGTATTCCTTAAATAAATTTAAGCAACCTTATGCAAGTGGCCCTTAATATGAAGTCAATTTGTGTGTTCAAAATGACCCCGATGACATTCGAACATATTTACGTTTTAGAAGGAATATCAGTCAAAAATATTAAATATATCGCTTAAAATATAGCTCACACTGCTTTCTTCTCCTTGATGTATTTGTATAAAGCTTGAATGACTGCATAATTCTGTCATCGCGGGCAGCCTTTTCGGGAGAGTCACAAATAATCCGGCACTCCATTAAATCCGCAAAAAGCGAACGCTTTTAAGAAATTAGCCAACTAATCTCAAGCCTGAGACCCGGGGATTATGCGTTGAGAGGAAAAATTTTATACGACCTTTTGATATTTCTTTTTGCAACAATATAGCTTTGTAAGGTAACACTGTCGCGGACATTGAAAGCCCTTTTTAGCATAAAAACTGAGTCAGGAAAAAACAAAGGATTTTCTTATAAACTGTTTATTTAGAATCACTAATCTTCTTTATCTTCTTCTTTGCATAGTACTAACGGTAGACGTTGTCTTGGTATGAAAAGTAAAAATCTAGGTCCTTCTATTGCATGTTTATGCTATTTAATTTTTATGTGTATAGATGGGTATTTTTATTATCATGCCAGGCCTTGTAGGCGGCGGCCTACAGACCTCATTCAATGTCGGGAGAACAACGCCCCGTCATCTTCCTGTTCTTCACTAGATAACAGATTGCTTTAAGTGTCCTTCTACATTGGGCCGTAATTATGATGTTATATAGGTTGGGGAAAAAGTTTCTTCGCATTTTATATAAAAATTCAAAAGGTTTTTTTATAAAGTTTATTTACATTTGACTAAAGTATGTAGGTGCCATTTTGTTGGATAACTTTTTGCCATCTTGTAGGTAGGGACGTGATCCCATTGCTATAAAAATTTTGGGGCTTCTGATCAAAAAACTGCGACAAGTGGTTTTGGCAGTCCTCTCGTGATATTAACCTGACACTGCCTAAGGAATTCTGCAGAGACCAAAACAGGTGAATAAATCGGAATGTGCAAGGTCAGAACTATACGGCGGATGCATTAACACCTCCCAGCCAAACTCTTGTAATTTTTTGCTGAGTGGCTAAAGATGTGTGAGGTCTAGCGTTATCATGGTGAAAAACCACACCCCTTCTGTTGATTAATTCCGACCGCTTTCTCTCAACTTTTTGCTTTAATCTCATCAGTTGTTCGCAGTACAATTCAGAATCGATGGTCCTGCCTGGCGGTAACAGCTCATGATAAATAATGCCCTTCCAATCCCACCATACACAGTATCACCTTGTTGCGAGTTAACCCGGGTTTTGCCACAGTCTGTGAAGCCTGACCGGCCTTTGACCACGATCTTTTTCACACATTCTTGTCGTACGTGATACACTTTTCATCACCAGTTATCAGCTTCTTCAAAAATGGTTCGGTTCATTCGGTTCATTACGTCGTAATAAAGAATCACAAATGAGTACACGGTTCATTAGGTTTCTTTCAAAAAGCTCATGAGGCAACCAAATATCGAGTTTTTTTGTGTACCCAGCTTTTTTCAAATGCGCTAAAACCGTTTTGTGGCAATTCCTAGTTCTCCAGCTACATCGTAACTACTAATATGCCGATCTTGCTCCACTTTTTCAAAAACGGCATCAATTTTGTCCGTAACAGGGCGACTAGAGCGACGTGCATCTTTGATATCAACATTTGCGGATTGAAAACGCTTAAAACAAATTTGCGCCACTCTCACAGATACTGCATTAGGTCCATAAACATCACAAATTTTTTTCGCGGCTTGTGTTGCATTTTTACATTTTTTGTAGTAAAATTTTAAAATGTATCGAATTTCTTCATTAGATTCACTCATTTTAACAATAAGAAAAACAAATGAAAATCCCACATTTTCCTAATTTGAATTTATAATTGTCTTCTTTAAAATTAAAACTTTTTAATGATACCAAAACCAGCCAGATACAAATGGTATAGCCAAAGAGATCTTATTACAAGTTCATACATACTATATGCGAAAAGACTTTTCCCCAACCTATTATATTTTTTTAGCAGATTTTGTTTGGTTTGGTAATTCTTTTGATAAAATATTCTTTCTTCTGAATAAACTGTTTTATTTCTTTTATTACAATTCTTTGAGCACACTTTCAATCTTCCAATTTCCATCTACGAGTAGAGAGAGGGAGGGGGGAATGGGGCAAAGAGCAAAGTATAAACTACAACGATAACACAAATATTGTATTGTATGGTTCCACAACAGGCCTTTTGAGCCATAGTAATTATGATTGCTTAATACCATTATATGTTTGATAGCTACTAATATTATACATTAGGATATATATACTGCTTGAAAAGTTGCTTCTTTCATCTAGAGATCTAAATAAATAGATAGATATATAATTTATATGTTAATTAGCTCATATGTACGAACCGTGGTGATAAAACAGACGTAGAAACAAATAAACTTAGTTACACTAGAGTTTGTCCTGCATCTACGCCGCGTATCAAATCCTAGGTAGTAGCTTTATTTTACTTACACAAAAAACTTCATTCGGTTTTTTAAATATAATAATAACAAAGAAACTAAGTCCATTTAGACTACAAAACTCCCCAGCAAAACATAGAGGCGAATCGAAGCCAACCTGATTTAAAGTAGTACAATGAATCGCGTGTTGTTTATGACAACGTAGGTATTTGTTAGTGAATTGAAAAACGCGATTGCAGCGCCATCTATTTTGCTAATCCGTCTAATCTAATCTAAGAAATCGACTTTACTTATCGAAATAAAAGATAGCATAAGTGTTAACTCGGGTTATAATCCAGCAATGACGAGTGACACTTGCCATGTTTCACTCAAATACGTTCAGTAGTTTCCAAAAAAGATGCGATCTTTTTTGATATTTTCGTGTATCCCATGGAAACTACGTCATTTATTGGGATAAAAGTATCCTAAGTGACGCCCCGGGATATAAGCTAGTTCTATATCGAGTTTCATTTAAATCCGTTTAGTAGTTTTCACGTAATGCTCTAGTAGACAAACAGACAGACAGAAACACAGTCCGACAGACAGACAGATAAAAATTCTAATAATTGCATTTTCGGAATCTCCTGTTCCGATTTATCGCATTTTTAAACGCAATGCATAAGGTCGAACCATTTACAGATTTATTGTAGTATAGAGAGATAATGCTGCCAGCATTTTGAGGAACGCTCGCCACCGATAGTGATCTCAACTACATTCTTTATCTGTTAATATGTTTATAATATTTTTTAACTTTTAGTTATTCATTTTATTGGTTGTTTTATTAAGTACATTTACATCGTGGAAGAAAGTTAATATAGTGTGGACTGTAATTATTTTGTGATTTTAGTGCATCATTATTATTTATTATTGTATATTATTATACAGACGTTGCCTTGTCCTTGAAAAATAAAACTCTAGAACCCGATTGCAACGCCATACCGCGTCTAATCGTAAATCTAAACCATCCCGGAACGCGCTCAAACACACACAAAAATTTCGTCAAAATCCTGGAACCTGATTGCAGCGCCATTTACCGGAATCAAATGTTAATCTAACCCATTCTCGAATCCACTTGAACAAACGCAAAAATCATCAAAATCGGTCCCACCGTTTAGGAGTTTAGCTACGCCACCTACCAAGTCCAATCGTGAATCTAAACTATCCCGAGACCTACTTGAATACACACAAAAATAATTTCACCTAATCCTGGAACTCAGTTGCAGTGCCACGTACGTACCTAGTTCAATTGAGAATCTAAATCACCCCAGGACCCACTTGAAAACCCACAAAATATTTCGTCTAAATCCTGAAAATCAATTGCAGTGACACCGACCAGGACCAATTGTTAATCTAAACCATACTAGTAACCCACTTCAACTCACGCAAAAAATTCAACACCGTTTAAGAAGAGTTAAGTAGCGCCACCTACCGGTTCCAATTATAAATTTAAACCATCCCGGGATCCATTTGAAGACACACAAAACACATGTGTGTGTGTGACATGACGAATATATTTAAAAAAAAATTCAAAAAGGTGAGAGAACCCAAAAATCAAGTTTATTATTAATGTAAAGGGTTAATTTTGTTAAAGTCAATGTATTGAGTGAAAAGGTTCAGAGGCCTTCAGTCGTCACAGTTGACAAAGCATCGGCGGCTCTTTGTTACGTCCGACCCAAATATTGTTCAACATTATACGATCTTATTGAATACAATTTCACTAATGGGATTTCGTTACACGTAAAAACACAAAAGAATGCTAGAGGAAGGTACTGTTTCTGGTATTATATATTTACTTTTAAAACTTTCCTCCTCTGCAAAGAATAATCTATATTAATTCGTATTTTATGTATAATTAATTATAAATATAAAAGAAAATTCACTTTGATGGTTGCCATGTCCCTTATTGACGTGAGCACAAGGAATGACGATCGCCTAATACAAACAAACTCCTAAATCCTCCATTACTAGATGACACTACAGGTTATTCTTCTTTCAAGTTTGAAAGTTTTATTATTTAAAACAATTTGTACAAAAAAAATGTTTAATCATTGGAAAGTAAAGTACCTTAAAAATAAATTTACTCCATATCGCTGTGGGCGAGGATTGTTCCCAAAATGATGGTCGCATTGCCACTGTATTTGACTGTGTTGTCTTGAAATAAATAATTAATTATATATATGTATGTATAATTATATATATATATATATATATATATACATATAGCCGCGTTGGATGGAAGTGCTGATGCGTTGATTTAACCAGCCAGTAAAAGCCAGCCTTTTGGTCACGCGAAACCTCCATCAGTCGTTCTTAAAGATTTTGATAAACAATTTTAAGTCAAGAACAGAGACAAAAACATAAATGGCTAAAACTTTATTTTTAATTTTTGACTGATTACCTGAATATATACGGATCACGAATTACACGATATATCAGACTTCATTATTAAAGCTTCAGTGCTGACAAATAATTAATAGTTTGCACTATAACTGAAACCGGTTAAAACAGTATTATCACACTAAAACCTTAAATAATATATATAGTCGAATTCCCTTAAATAGAAATATAAAATGATATATTGCCAAATAAATATAAGTAATAAACATTCAAGTTTTGCGAAAATTTGGTCAAAACATATTAAAATAAACAACACTTTTCCCTGCATAATTATGTTTATAAACGAATCATCTTAGACCACTGATCTAGGTATAAGATGAATCACAAATTTTGACACATGTTAAGGTAGTAATATCCCGACTAATTACAGTTGAGAACAAAGCCATTAACTCCTAAATGAGCGACATACAGCTCTTAAGGACGGCGAACGTGGTGCCGAACATCTGCAGGTTGAATAAAATGATTCAATGCCACTTACAGTTGGATTGTTTATGACTGGTATTCATTTTCTTCCTTCTTTCCTTCCATCAACAATTATGTGCGGTCTATACATCTTACGAATATAATAGTATTATGCAGTAGTTAGTTTTTTTATTAAATAAGCATTTGGATTAGCTTATCTCAGAGGCGTAGCTAGGGTGGAGCAAGTAGGGACTCGCCCCAGGCGCGAGGCGTCTTATGGTGGGGAGGGGGTCGCAAAATCACCAATTATTAAAAATCCAATTATACTAAAATAAACTATTTTTTACTGTTATATTTATTTCGTGATTTCATATTGTCACGTGTTGCAGGATTCGAATTAAAAGGCCGTTGGAATTATTATACAGTTTATTAGAACTATACAAACACGTATAACACAGGTACAAATATAACCGAACACAACAAGTCCAAACGTAATGCAGAAGGTTGTAATTCAATAAAACGCGCAAAGTCCGTCACTAATATATTCCCGAATGTACACACGTCTCCTTTGATCTTGGTTCTCGCTCGACTGCCCCCTCCCTCAATCAAGCCATCGTTTTATCCTGCCTAAGTGCAATGTGCCCGCCCGGCCACGTGGACCGAATTTCCTAGAATCAGCTTGTACTTTAAAATCCGTAACACCTGGATAATGATTACAATACAATAATAGGCTGTTCTCTAGAAACGTATGCCAATAAATAAGTAAACAAAAGAAGACGATCATAAAAGAATTACAATAGTTTCAATGTTATTAGTTCAAATGCCGACGGGTAATAAATGTGCTTCTACAAATCTTTACGTGGAATTTGTCTTTGTCGGCGCTTAGGTTGTAACAATATCAAACAGGCACGTTCGTGATTCCCGAGCTTCGCGAATGAGCGAGAAGGATATGATGATAATTTACGAAGGGGCGCAGCAGTAACCATGTTGCGTAACTTAGGCGCCATTTTCTGTTACTACACCCCTGGCTTATCTTATTTATTAATGAATCCGGAGACGATAACATAAATTGAATTTGTATATTTCATCTTCAGGGTCTTGGAAATTAAGCAATTGTGATTAAATTTTTAAATATAATGTTACAACTTAGGCTCCGACAAAAACAAATTCCACGTACAGTCTGTAAAAGCACATTTTATTACCTGTCGGCATTTGAACTAATTGTAATCCTTTTATGATCGGCTTCTTTTGTTCACTTATTTATTGGCATACGTTTCTAAGTTGTTGTGGAGAATAGTCTATTGTTCTATTGTAATCGCTCATTAGCATCATTAGCCAGGTGTTACGGATTACGATTATAAGCTAATTCGAGGAAACTGTGTTGATCTTGTTGGGCGGGCACAATTGCATTTGTGCAGGATAAAACGATGGCCTGATGGAGAGAGGGGGTCAGTCAAGCGGGAACCACGATCAAGGCGAGAAGTGTGTAACTTCGGGAAACTATTAGTGACGGACTTTGCGCGTTTTATTGAATTACAATTCTGCATTACGTTTGGATTTGTTGTGTTCGGTTATATTTGTACCTGTATTATACGTGTTTGTATAGTTCTAATAAACTCTATGATAATTCCAACGGCATTTTAATTTGAGTCTCGCAACTCGCCAGTTTCATCAACGGTAACGAATATATGATCATTTATATTTTGAAGGAAAGTACCCATTTTGTGAGATAAACTTCAAGATTTACATGAGCGACGTTACGTTGAATTCTCTAGTTCATTCATTAATAGAGAAATAGTATTATCCAAAGCCTCTCCTCCCCTTTTACCTTTACAATCTCAAGAGATTGTCTAGCTTGATACCAAAGCATCACCTTTGTCCACATTTCTGTCTGTTGAGACGTATCTGTATAGTTGTTGAACTACATATACACTAGAACCTCGATAAGAAAACCTCCTAAAGTCGAAAAAACATTGTGTTTTGTTCCTCTCAAACCCCAAAACCTCCGTTGCTCGAAATCTGAACTCTCTATAAGTCGAAATAATTAGTGACTCCCTATGAGCAAACTCAGTACTTGTTTTCCCTCTATAACTCGAAAAAATAAATTAGACCTCTGTATCTCGAACATAACAATATTTGATTTTACAACCTTTAAAACTCGATTATTTGATTAAATCTTAATCTTAACAAGTCGAATGTTTTCTTACAAAATACGCTTAAGTCTATATCTCGAATTTTTGGCGACTCCCTTCAAGTTCGACTTAGAAGTTCTACTGTATAGTAACTCGTTATCAGAGAATCACCCGCACATTTACCATTTTTATTGCAATAAAATAAATCATAAAATATCTCAACAATTTCATTCAATGACTATTACTATTTTATTCCGCCATTATACAATCTCATAAAGTCATGTACGAATGATCACTTAATCTAAATATACATTCTATCGATAAAACCCTAAAACCTTACATTGACAATATTTTATGTGAGTGCTTCACAAAAATGGGTTGCGGAGCAATAAATATGTACGTAAGTATGAATTTTACGTCAAAACGGCAGTTAATTCAAATGAACGTGCCTGTTGTGCATGAATATTCAAAGCCAAACGATTATCGTGTAACAAAGAGTCACAATGTTGCTATACACAATGAACAATCAAATTGGAGCAACATTGCTTGAAATTCTATCGGATATTGATGATGCAGTGAATTTCGTTTATTTATTAACGTTGGTGATATGACCTGATTAGAAAGCTTGTTATTGTTCGTGATGCACTGAATTTTAAAGCTTCAATTATATACGTACGATGTATATAAATGTAACCATATCGTATTAATTTTGATTTAATCGATGCTCAACGGCTCTCTAGCAATATCGAGACATATTTTTTTGACTATCAGCACTATGCACTGATCAAAGCGGAGAGTCGCAACACTAGTGCAATAACGGCGTCTGACATGAAATACAAGCGCGCACGCAAAATTCCAAGTGATATCGCACTAAATCATCAACATTCTCGAAAGGTGCTAGCTGCAGACTCGGGTACGTACAGTGCTTATATTGTTACTGCTAGATATAGGACGTTAAGCATCGAAAAATATCAAAATTTTACCCAGAGTGGCATTTGGACACTTTTATTGGGCAATCGAATGCTACATACGATTTTAGTATACTCTAAATTTTCTTGACTTTAGAACGATTTACATGAATGTGTCTAATAAATTATATTGGTTTTTACACATCCTGGTAAATAAAAATATCGACTTACATGAGATACAACTGAGAATGGAAGATAAACTTGGCATGAATTTCCAAGACCGGATTTCACACATGACTAACGTTGACATGTAGATTTCCTCACGATATTGATTTTTAGCATCAGCAAGTGGTAATTTTAGAAATAGCACGTTCTAAAGGATTACCTAAACGGTGCATTGATAGATGTATCTTCCTTATAGATAGATGTTTACTACAAACATATTGCTTACTAAAATCATGACCCGTATGTCTTCAATCACATCTCATCAACTAGCATAATTCATAAGATAGTTATCAGGAGCGTAAAAGCACTTTAGCCAGATTATCGGAATTGGCTGCATGACAGTGTATTCACGGGGCACATTTGGAACTACCAAATGAGTCATAAAAAATGTAAAACGAAATTTGGCCGATCGCACCTTCATGAGTCTACTTCCCTATTAATGCTTTATCCTTTCCCAATTCGCACTGTTTTCAGTAACTTTTTGTGACAATGCTAACACAAACATTATTTTCAATATCAAGTAGTCCTTTTTGTATCTAAATCAATAAGTTCAATTATTTTACTTACTTATGACTTTAGATATGAACTATGTAATTTAGCATAGCTGTTCCTTCAAGACTGGAGATGTAAATAGAATATACTCTTTATATAGAACAAACAATATGAGAGTTTCTAAGCTTACGTGCGTGAAAAAGTGGGTAAATTAAATTTGAAAAATATCCTATATAATACTTTGTGAAGTGTTCCGTTCCATCTTTATCACACCAAAACATGTAACGTAGTATGACCAGAGTGCTTGTTGTCTTGATAGAAAGTAATGCAAGATTACCAAAAGATAGAACATTCAGACGATATATAAGTATATATGATTGTATACATTAATATTAATAAATACATCATTCATATCATGATATCTATTTGCCTGTACGCGCAGTTTTTTATTTCATTAAATATCGGTGTGATTATGTAAAGCCACATAAAGCTCTAATATTTCACCCAATTTATCAACTAATGTATTCAACATTAAACCATCCAATATCCTCCATCCACATAGATCAACGTACGACCGATCGCACATAAGCTCAGTTTAATTGCCTCATTAAACTCGGGTGGAAACTTACCAAACTCAAGTACCTGGAGGATGTAACATAGTATAGTAAGTTTACATACAATGGGGAATATAAAGACACGGATTATGGCTATGTAATGATTTAGTTGACTTTGAGTTGAGAATTGAAGTCGAGTTCTTGTTTAATAACTAGTTGTACTATTCATTTTGCTTCGTGCGGGATTTGGGTCTTCTGGAATTTATATCTTTTGATCCCTGCAAGATATCGAAATGACAACGGTGATTTAAGTTAAATTTGGTGTTTTAATCCTCAATAATTTTGTAGAAATCTGTTGAGTCGTGTCAGAGCCTTGCCCAAAAACCTTTCAGACAAATTCCTTTTACTAGTATCTACTTATGACGTCATTTATGTATGTAAGTACACTCGTACAGAATCTATGAGGCTGCGACGTTCTGTAAGTGTATAAAAAATATTTCAGACGATTTGATTGTCCCGTTCTTTGTATTGTATTGTTGTATAATTATTATTATTATTGTATTATATTCTAATAGTTAATTCTGAAATAAACTTTCTCTCGACTTTTGTCGGTTTTTATACATATCCCGTCCCATTGCCCACGGAAAAAAGATATGTTAGTATTATATTATTATAATTGTGCAAAACAGTGCCCTCACAAATATCGAATTATTTAAACCATTTAGATATACATATTATATAGATACTTCTTTTCTTATAAGATAAATTTTTGAATAAAGTTTAAGTTAAATTGTGTGTATCGATAGTAAATTTAAACTATTTTCTAGTTTAATATCTACCTTAAGATATTTCTTATAATAAGTTGACTAAGACATATAAACATTATTATATAGTATAATTGCAAAAATCGTGGGTGCGTTGTACTAAAACGATCTTCTAAGTAAACATAATACCTCTCTAAAACCTCGAAGTACAAATCGAATCCGCACGAAAACATCAAATCGAAAGAGCGGATTACCACCACTCCACAGTTTTACCTGGCACATAGAAATGTGGTCATTTGTATTCGCAGTGGGAGCGAAGTCCAATCCTGGGGGTATCGGAGTTTCACAAGTTCCCAGTGCCAATTAATGGAGGCGATTAAACTAAATTAGCTTTAGGCGCGAACGACCGGCAGACGTGGAGCGATTTGTTAGATAGTTGCTGAGGTTGAAATGTTGCTGGATTACCATAAGTATCGGTTATTTACGTGCTGTGACAAATTTTCGTTACAGAAACTAATTCCGATTATATTATCTAGAAGATCTCATTGTAAATAATAAAGCTGTCAATACAATACCTACTAATATAATTAAAGTGACTTGCCATGATTTCAAAATTATTGCCAAAATGTTACTTATTTATACGATGTCTAATCATATATGACTATTATTAGAATTAGTGTCTGTCACTTTATATGATAGTTTGTCTCGAATAAGTTATGAAATTACTCGACGGATTTCAATGAAAATTTTAAGAAATAATATTTAAATTGTAAGTATCTAAAATTTTTATGTATTTTCAGGTATGACTAGTTTTGATGTCTTGCAGGGTTCAGAAAATATTAATATAGAATTCAAATCCCAAAGCAACGAAGTGGCAGGCACACCTTTTAGAATACTGTAATTTATTTTCACATAAGTATTAGATTCAAGATATGATACGCAATAACTTTATTCGAGAAGTTAGGTTTTTCCAGATTCCCACTTACCGTGGAAGAACTAAGAATAACAATGGTCCAAAAACATATAAACTTGAAATGCTCTCAAACCTTTTATAACCAGATAGTGTCTGATGTGGTTCTTGTGTCGCTTTTTGGCTTTATTATAGTTATAAAACATGATATTTTTAGATAGATCAAAACAGTAAAATCTAAAAAGGAAAAAGTAATAATAGGTGATACAGTAATACTGTACACTTACCTGCAAATTCACATAAGGTGCATCAGCAAGTACTGTTGGGACTATGAAACCTCCTTCACCGGTTGACATATCAATATCCTGGCTGTAGATGTCAGTCTTGTCATCATACAGCTTCACACGGACTCGAACTCGCTTCTCAGTACTCATTGCTTCCACCTGAACAGAGAGAAGGAAAATGGTTTATTTGTCTAAAAACCGACAGTATTAAATATTTCTAAATTTTGCTCGAGAGGTTGTATGCCACATTTCCAACAAATGAGGTTGACAATTCAGTTTATTGCTGTTCAATTCAGTTTATTCCAGAATCTGATCCAATATGGCACTAGTTTTTTAAGAGATACGTCTCT
The DNA here is from genome assembly GCA_039645545.1 of Dendrolimus houi. NCBI lineage: Eukaryota > Metazoa > Arthropoda > Insecta > Lepidoptera > Lasiocampidae > Dendrolimus > Dendrolimus houi. The sequence goes on from CM077125.1 coordinate 6,080,159, forward strand.
CCTTGTCTTTACAAGGAGACAATGATAATTAACTTATTTTGTGAAACAGGAGTAATAAATACAAGAGATGTATGATGGTAAAATTTTAGTTTCTAACATGTTTTGTTGAGTAGGTGTACAGAAATAAGGGATATATAATCTGCTTTAATTATTTATTTAATTTAATATCAGATTTTTATAAACGATTTCATAGAAATTAATATAAATATCATGTACTTTACATATACATATTTTTTAGAATTCCGTAACCAAATGACAAAAGAGAATGATTGATTTTAATCATATCTATGGAACACTCTATTGTGAGTATCACGCACTTATCGGATTTTTCTTAACTTTTTTTTTATTTTATAGTTGGAGTATAGAAGACAAGTTGACGGCCCACCTGATGGAAAGCGATTACTGTCGCCTATGCACGTTTGCAATACCTGAGATGTCACCAACGCCCTACCAGCCAGCCTTATGACACCCTTTCAGAGGGACGGAGCAGAAATGCGTCTAGGGTAAGCCGGTTGAAAAACATACCGTAAGATGCAAGCGCCGACTACACCGCTGTTGTACAAATTAAGAAATTACACTTCTGATTAAAACGTCTAGCTCGCGATTTTTAATTTTGCAATCTTACCGCATATTTTGGAACAAAAGCCGGTGCCCGATCGGGTTATGAGTCGAATAAAAATGTAAGTGCCAATAAATTTATTGCGTTTTAGACCTTTCTGTCGCTAGTTAATTTGTAGAGACACTAGTAATAATATGTTTGAACAAAACGCGTAAACGCCAATGAATGCATAGCGCTTTCAACCTGCTGGTCACTTCGCTAGTTCTTTAAAGGCTATCGGGAACTGAGTTGTATGAAGTTCACGCCACTGCACCCTTTTTGCAAAACTCCATAACGTAGCGCTGTGCGGAAACCTCAGTTGGGAGCTTACTCCAAATCCCCATGATGCGCAACGTTCTTGAGAAACTGTACTTAACGTTTTTTATTTTAAATCTAGAAACTAATCTCTGACATTTGCAACAGCATAAGGTTGCTTGTTAAGACAACAGAGATTTAGTGCAACTTGTAAACATTTATTTCAGTACGAATTCACTGCACACGGCCTTCTAAAATGAGAACGATATTGTGACGTTAACCTAAGTCTTAATTAAACCATTAAGTTTAGCCGAACCGACCTGGCTTAATGCCAAAACCTGTGTTGACAGAGGCATGGAATATTATGATATACTGACTGAATTTCAACTATTTACACTTTTGATATATTTTTCGTTTAAACTAATATCCGTTTATATGTAATTATTTGTAAATATCGTGATTGACAGTGGTCGAGCGTTTGAATTATTAAAAATGAGCACTATAAAGGCATGTAATAAACTTAATATTATGCAATTACAAAACATACATGAGAATATAAGAAAAGAGGCGTCAAAAAATATATTTTAAAACAAATTCACAATTAGAATGCTAGTGCCCAAGATCCACAACCTCATTTTAACAACTGTAAATCATCTAAGCTCTTGCGATCCAGGCTCTTGCCTGGATGATCTAAATATCTGGGTAAGATATAGTACTTAATTTTTATAGAATACAGAGCTCACAAAACACCTAATTGACTCTTTGAGTGATGAGAGGTCTGATACCTAACTTGGAAAGTAACGTGACCTAACTGTGGCCTAGTATGAATATTCTACTTATAGTTATAAGGCATTATAGGTAGAATGCAATATATTTTAGTTTTTTATTATATTCGTTTATAACATCAAAGAATAATAAATAATAATAATAATCGGAAAACTAGATATACATTGCTTCAACTAAGAACAGAACACAACAGGGAGTAATTAAAAATAAAACATTTTTTTTCTTAGTTCTTAAATTTGAACCAATAACATTCTGTTTTTATCATTCTATGTCGTAGAATCTCAAAATTATGCAAAATACTTCTACTTTTTCAATCAGATATATTAGTTTATATTATTCTTGTATGTATGTTCGTATGAAGACATAAAACACTCTATCTAAGCTTTTGTATAAAAATGTAATAGTGTTAAGGCAAAATCAAAGCCGTTCATGATCGTGAATTATTAATATAATTGATTTATTCTCAAGACGAATTAATTTGTAAAAGAAAAATACATCGAAAAAGAATCACTTCGATATAAAAGTACTTCGTTAGGCAGCTTTTGTAATTTATTGCATTGTTTCATTGCCAAGACCTTAGACGGGGATAATAGAGACATTACTTTGCCGAGTTTCATTTTATGGGTTTTCTTCGGATCTGCTTTATATCTGTTATAACTGTTGGGAATATGATTTTGTGGACATCAAAGGAACGAATCGCATATGGCTTTTTGGCAAAAGCAATAACGTTGAGAGAAAGTGTGTGAAGTACTTTGGTTATATTGTTACGAGCTACAGGACTCGAATTAAAAATGCCGTTGGAACTACTATAGAATTTATTAGAACTGTACAAACACGTATAAAACAAATACAAATAAAACTGGATGCAACCAGTTCACACTGCACGATTCAATACAATTCGACACGCGTAAAGTCCGTCGTCTATATCGCTAATCGAGAGTACTCGAAAATGTCTTACTCGTTTCGTAGTTGTCGCTAGACTGCCTCGCCCCTCCATTCGGGCATCGTCTTATACTAACTACACAGTACAAAGAAATTGGAGGCGCACACTGAGTTTCTAAGAAATATTCATTTGCACACCCGCGAACGTCCACAAAGTCGAAAACAATAACAATAGGGATTAGTTCGACGCTAATGATGGTTATAAAACAAGTAAAAAAGACAATAGCATGTTTTTCTTAACTACAAATTCAAAACACAAAGGATTTTCTAATCCGGGAGGACAATAAGCTACGCTTACAATAGGCTGTGCGGCTTATCTTTGACGGCATGTAACAATATGTTTGGTCCATATTGCTATGTATATAAACAACTAACTCTGCCCCGCAGTTATAGCCATAACATAGTTTACTGGTGTTCTTTTTTGGGTCATAGCGTGAACTGGTAACACAGAAAGTGAAGAAACAATAAAACGAGACTGATGTACAGATACAAATTATATCATGTTTTGGGTGATTTGACTGGATTCCTTCATAAGTCACTGCTTTTTATGTAATACTAGCGGTCCCGGCAGACGCTGTCCTGCCCTGAAAAAATAAAAATCTAGGACCCGATTTAAGTTCCAATTGTAAATCTAAACCATCCGGAGACCCATTCAAATACACACAAAAATGTCATCAAAATCGGTAAACTCGTTCTCAAGTTACGCGCATACATACATACATTTCTACGATTCATTTTTATTTATATATATAAGATTTATATTGATTAAGATTCACATACTACTAATCAAAGAAAGGGTGGGACTTAGAGTATGGCGCCATCTATTTGATGCTTATGTAACTTAGTTGACAGCAGAACTAATACTAATCTACCTAGCGGTTTAAAAAAAATGATTATAAATTAAAATGAAAGCTATCCTATGTCCTAAGTTGGAAAACATCCAGCAAAATGAAAAACAAACCATCAAAATCGGTTAAGTAGTTTCGAAGTACATTGCGATCAAATATATATATATATATATATATATATATATATATATATATATATATATATATATTAATTTAAGTAGAATAAGATAGTTTACGGTACCTAGGGTAGGGTTGACGTATCTTTTTGGATAAACTCCAAAGAAGCCAAATAAAACTAAAAATATTGTGCAAAGCGTATTTGAATAGGCAATTAAAATAAAAAGTGTCTTAAGAGAAAGACAAAATATACTCTATGGTAGGTTAAGAACGTAATTTCTGATATCTGGACAGCGAAATCGAACATAACGGGTTTTATAATTTATTTTTTCAAATTAATGAAGTCCTTTAATACAACTTTTCCTTCATTAATTAAGTGGTTAGCAGCGATTTGTTACATAGTCTATATTAACTTACTTATTACTTAGTTCATTTTCATATTTAATCTTATTTTTAAGTTAATTTAGCTTTTTTGCAATATTACGATTGACAATCAAATGAATTCATAAATTTTCTATTTATAACATACAAAAATCAAATACTGACATATATAAACTCTATTACTATATTTTGAAATCTTCATTAATATTTCGGTATTGAGCAATGTCCATATAAAATAACAACAAGAGGATTTAAACTAACGAGACGCTTCGTTCAACATCGGCACCTGTTCTGAAATGCATTCAAACACATGCATTTTTATGAGGAACAGAGCAAATGGAAAATTTCTTTTAATTATTCATACTGTTTGCATGTTTCAATATGTAGCTACTTTATTGATTAATATATGTATTTGTATTCAATTTTTTTTAGGTTACCATTAAAAATAAGTAAACCTACTATACTGTGTGCTACTAATATAATAATTAATTAATATTTGTGGGTAGATTTTTTTCGGGTACGTGCTTTATAAGGCTCAGGCACATTAGATACATTGTCAGTTGACAGTAGCAAGTGATAGGATGGTGACCGAGCAGAGAACGGAGTACAGTTCAGCCCCCACACAATTCAATCACCATCTTTTACGATTCAAGATTAATCATGATGATAATAATTTTTATGTTCATGGAATTACGTTTAAACTGTTTACTGGGTTTTATAACATAAAATAAAAAAAAAACTGACACGGATGTGTTATTCCATATGTATATGTATATTTATATTTATTTTTCATGATATCACAAAAATATTATAAAGCGATGTATAAATGTTAAACAACTAAATTATTTTACACAAACACTTCTGAGTAAAATTATGATATACAAAAACAGGCTGACATAATGATTTTATAAAGATTATTTATTTGATAAAACCTAACCTAGAATATTATTTAAAATCGTGCTCACCCTGCCAACAAATGGAAGTCCAGGCTTGTACCGCCTCCTCATGCTATCAGCGAATCGCAGTTCTACATAATGTTGCTCTGCTGCTGGTGCCGCTGGCGAACTGTTTCCAGAGCCTGAACCGACCGTAAGGTCAACTCTAGCTGAACTCCCACCACAACGAGCTTCAATTCTCCAAGTACCTGAACGGGCGCCGCTTGCGACGATAGCACTGAGTTTGCGCACACCTGTTAACAAATGAAGAAAATAAATATTAAAATGTCACAGATAGTCAAAAAGAAGCGTTCTTAAAAGGCTGACAGATTTGTCTCGGAAGTTAATTCTCTTCTTTGTCCTTATCCCAATCATTTAGCGTCGATACAATATGTCTTTCCTCCCATATTCCTTTATTCTGATATATGCTCTCCGTCAAACCATAAATCTTTATACCAACTCTTCACCCAACGCTTTTTTGGTCTACATTTACACTTGTATCCGTCAATGTCTCTATTTAACATTCTTTTTGTCACATGACTTTCATTTCTCCTCATTATATACCCATATCACATTAATCTTCTCTTTCTCAATTTTACAGTCATCGGTGCAACTTTCAAAGCCCCCTTATGTACTCATTTATCATCACATGAAATCTCGTAGCACCATACATCCATCTCAACGTTCTCATCCCAGCAGAGCGGAGACGTTTTTAGTCTTGTCTTTTAGAGGACCAACATTCGGACCTGTACAACATGACTGTGGTGTATCCACATCACTAGTTAATAAGTTTATATTATCTGTGTTTTTGTTCTTCCCTTTTTTGTCTATGTGTCAAGTCGGTCAATCGTATTTAATGTATTTTTTATATTTAAAATAAACAGTTTGAAGTCAGTCAATATATTATTAACATTTACAATATAATGTCTAACACAAACACAACATCTCTCTCTATAACAACAAATTTACATTAATGATAAGTCGTTATAACGCTAATAGCTTGATAGTTAAAGTGCAGTCTTTAAACCTTTTAAGTAAATGGAATTGACATAAATTGTCTTAAGCATATGATGGCTACGTTCCAAAAGAGGCTCACAACAACAACGTTCACCTCCGCCATTTTGTCGTTGCACTTGTTTGCGAACGTTACAATCATAAACTCTAGTGGAACGGATTATGGAGCGTTGATGTCATTAACGACGAAATACACAAATGGTTGATTTGAAAATCGCGCCTTTTTCAATGTCAATCGATAAAAAGCATTAATGCTCTGTGGTCAACGCCCACTTCGACCCACCTTTTGACATGGGCTTTTGTGAGTGCTGTATGATCGAAAATGATGACGTCATTAGTGACGTTTTCGCCACGACCATAACGACCGTGGTCGCCATGTGGAACGACTGACGGAGCATTGTGGGCGTTGTGAGCTACTAACAGAACGCGTCTGATATGGTACATGCCTAAGTTAGCTGATATATGCAATTTAACAATTGACTTTAACAGATATGTCGGCTTTTATTCGCACAGTTTTGCTTACATATAGCTCACATTCGTATCCGACGAAAACTAGCCCAACAATCGGGATGAAAAATTATCCCGATGAAAAATCTATTTTCATCGCCGTTATAGAAAGTAAAATTTTCATAAGTGAAATCTTCAAGCTTCCTTCGAAAGAATTTTTGAACTACATTCTGTGTTAAGCTATTCTATATTTAACCGCCTTCAAAAAGAAGGAGGTTTTCAATTCGTCATGTTTATTTTTTATATGTTCGTTACTCGATTTTTCCGTCAATTGTCAACCGATTATAATTTTTTACTTTTAATCGAAAGGGTATGCTCCCCAAATGGTCCCATAGTCACCAAGTTATGGAGAGTTATGGAGTTACTCATGGATCTTAGAGAAATAGAGAGTAACCCTTATTAAAAAACGCCGAGCGCCTACGTTCTTCGAAAAAAGCTTGTTTACTCATGTCATTATTACATTTTCTACAGGCGTTTATTTTTTATATCCATGTAACGCGATTTTCTCCGTCTATTATGGGCCGATTTTTTTTCTTTATTCGTAAGAGTATACGCCCGAGGTGGTCAAATGGTCACCAAGTCAGAATCTGACAAGTGGACCCCAAGGAAATCGAGAACAACCCTGGTTGATGAGCGTTCACACTTAATAGTGAGATAGTACCCTGGTATACCTGCCAATAGTAAAATTTCTACAGTCGCTTAATATGTTATTTCTAAAGCTATTCAAGTGCTTACGCAACTAAAAGTACAAAATATTTTTTTTTAACAAATAAATAATCATCTTCAGTCTAAATAGCAAAAAATTCACCACACCGACTTCAAGATGTTGTAGAAATAATTCAGTTCAAAATTTATTTTTTGCTGTTTAGTTTGTAGTCGGTTTTTCTGCTATAATTCGTCTAGACAGAAAATAATTGGGTGTTTTTTCTTGCTCAGTTGTACACATATTATATATTAAAAAGAATAGAAAACTTAAACCGCAAATTTATATACAAGCCCCAAGATACCTACCCTAAAATATGCGCATATCAATATCTCATATTAAAACCCGAAACCAATCCTCTAAAGACAAAAGCACTTACATTATATCATTGGAAGACGTCATCCGTATTCTACATATAAATTCACCAAATATAAAGTTGGGAAAAACCAAAGATTTTCTGATCTAAAATTCATGACTGTCTACATTTTATACGTAGAAGAGACAGACACGCGTATGAACTAAGGAAAATGTACTGAATTACAAACGGTGTTACGTAACTCAAAGCGTTACTTGAGCTTGGATGAGAGGTTTGGGTGTGCTATGTAGCTGAACCAGTTTGTTTTGTTTCGTGTTGGTGACGTATTGTAATAGCAGCCCATAAACATCCCACTGCTGGGATCTTGTTTTCTCATTTGTATTTTGGAAACTGACGATGGGTTCCGTCAAACATTGATCATAACGTTTTACTCCCGATCACTCCCGTCATTTAATTATGACTCAATAATTAATTATAAATTTCAAACAAAGTAAATATTAACTATTTTTTTAAATTATATGGAGTGCTGATGCCGAAAATAGGCTATTCATATCTGTCTTTCAATTATGATGGAATTGAGGCATTGTCAACTAATAAAGGAACTTATTAACAAAATTTGAAAATTTCTACAAAAAAGGAATAAAAACAAAAAATCAGTTAAACATTCACTTATTATCAGTTAAGATCGTTTTATTTTTTGTCTCATTTGTACACTAAACGAAAGACAGAAATAAACAGTGAACACGTTTAATTTCAGCTTAAGCTATGCCATTCACACACACCCATCCACATACACAAACACACATACACACACACACACACACATATACGTTAACATTACAACCGTACTAACGAATAATTGTAAAAAAAAGGTTTGTTTTTCCAGCAAAAAAGGTTTGTTTGTTGTGGCAACCTGTAATTAGGTCTACACTTAGACTAAGAACTTAGTGTAATAATATAAACAGATGTATGTTGTACTAATGTAAGACTTGTTGGTTGTTGTCAATAAAGTAAAAAAGGTAGAAATAAAATACAATACACTTACTTAAATTATGGTAATAAAGAAAAAAATCCAATAAAAATAAATAACTGGAGGTACATCCCTAACCCGTGTAATCCTAATACTAATAATCCTAATACTCCTTCACAAATCCATTAAAAGTAGGCAGTGACTTGGCTAGTCTGATATTAACAGGCAGCGCGTTCCAGAGACGAACTGCTTGGACTGTGGAGGATTAACCATAAAAGCTGTGTACGGTGTTAATCTTTTCAATTTCGCTACTCAAATTACATAGCTGTTCATAGAATACATTTCTACCTTTCAATAAATAATATAATAAATAACTCATAAATTGACAGATTCTCTTTTCCACGTGGAAACCTAAAATTTGAGTCCTTATTCTTAAAACACACCTTATCTATAAATCAATGTACGAACAAATTATAGGACATTATAATTATGCTTAGTATATCGAGCCTTTATCGACTTTTTATCGTAAGCGACATTTCAACCTAAGTATATACTTTGTTGCCAACGATATTTTAAACTATCATTTTATTTTACGACTCAGTTTTTAATTCAGTACGATCTAATCTAATTAAAACTGAAAGTCTTAGTAAAAAATAATAGTGTTAAGAGTTGCAGGACTCGAATTAAAATGCCGTTGGAATTATTATAGAGTTTATTAGAACCATATAAACACATAGAACACAGGTACAAATATAACCGAACGCAATAAGTCCAAACGTAATGCAGGGAACGTAATTCAAATACACGCGCAAAGTCCGTCACTAAATAGATTACCGAATGTACACAAGTCATGCTTTGCTTATGGTTATCGCTCGACTAACCCTTCCTCAATCGGGCCATTACTTTATATCGCACCAATGCAACATGTCCGCCCAGCAGCGAGGACCGAATTTCCTAGAATCGTAATCCGCACACCTGGCTAATTATGTCTGCAAATAGCCATAAAAAAGTACAATAGGCTGTTCTCCACAATAACCAATAAATAACTAAACAAAAGAAGATAATCATAAAAGAATTACAATTAGTTCAAATGCCGACAGGTAATAAAATGTGTTTCTACAGGGCTGCAGGTGTGAATTTGTCTTAGTCGGCACCTAGGTCTTAACAATAGTTTAAAATTCGTTTTGCAAAAAAAATACTTAGCTCCAAATGTTGCTTACGTAATAAAACGGCGGTAAAGGCTCCATATATACACATATAAAAGAATTAGGACATGTTGTTCGATTTCTTTAATTATATTTTCGACAGTCAACGACGGCTGTACTATTTAGGGCACTCGACCTATATCCAACGAAATATATAGTGGCTGTCGTCCAAATACGTTTTCGTCGACGTTTATGATATGTGACTTTTAAGAGGGTCCAGAAATGTAATTAATCAAACCTTAATCGGGGTTGTTAATACTGTCAAACTTGTTTTAGTTCGCTAATTATACATAAGATATGGTATTTAAGTGGCTTAACCCGCCCAAATAAGGTTACGTAACTTAATGACTTAATTTGACTGATTAAAATTTTTTCACCATCTTTTCTTTATTCCATTGTTTTTTTATAGTCATGTAATAACATGTGTCAAATATATAAGCGCTTATAAATTGAGAAAACTAAGTTGGGTTAAGAATTCTGCAAATCATTTAACCGAAAACTCGATAAAAAATAATTATGCTATACCAAATGGAAGGACTATTTTGCCAACAACTTAAGGAGACAGGGGTTGCGGTATAGTTATAAGGCGCATTTTTGAGATATAAAATGAATTTGGGTGGTTATAAAAAAAACAATCAAGAAGTCTAAGGCGAGAGCTTTGCTTCGCTGCCACCTTAGTCTTTACCTACCTATATTAAAAAAGTACGGATCGGTTCATAATAGTTCATTATAAATAAATGCGCTATAACTATACCCCACCCGAGAAAGGCATCTAATATGGTGACATATAAACAACTCTGTCTGAGCCCACATCAGAAATATCTCGACGACTGCTAAATAGAGTCCTTCATCAGTGACTGCCTTTGTTTTCCTTGTTTTATAGTATCATGTATGGAGAGTAAGTTAGTAGATGGGGATGGATGGATGACCTCTGGCGCCGTGAGTCCGCCAGCTCTTAAGGCCGCCGAATAAGGTAGCGGAATTGTTCCGCGCTCCTCATTCTGTCGCCGCGGGGTACTTTGCGCCCTGCGGTGACAATGGATGAGGCCGTCGCGGCCGGCGCCTGCCAGGGCTAATGCGGGCAGGCGATAGCCACGCCCGCGGCCCTGGATATAGGCGACTGGAAGTAACACGGGGAATTTTAGTGGGTATTCCGGCAACAAGCCGGCAAGTCTCTACACGCCCTCATCGTGATCCCCACACAGTAAGATGTCTGTAAATAGATTTTTCCTCGTCAAAAAGGGGATATATATATATGTGTGTATATATATATGTGTGTGTATATATGTGTTGGTAATTTAACCAGCCGTTTGGGAACCTTCCCACTGACTGTAGTATCAAGGGACTGTAGGTACCATTGAATATAAGTTGTCTTCATTTAGAGGAGGCAAAAATATTAATTATATCAAATTTTGTAAATTAACTTTCTGTTATTTAGTACGGTCTGGGTGTCTGGGATCGGTCTCGGAGTGTTCCGTTGTACATATATATTACCAATAACACAAGCGTAACCTGCTTAAGTAAGAATTGATACTTATCTATTATAATTAATGCTATATATATATATATATATATATATATATATATATATATATATATATATATATATATATATATATATATATATATATATATACATACAATATATACATATAAACATAGACTTAATACGCTTAAAACCCGAGTAGGTGTCATTAAAGTGAAGCACTTTTAAGTAGAACCTAAAAGTCTTCGGTTGTCGACGTGATGTCGTCAGTCCGCAAGACAAAGACTCAGTGTGACGAGCTCCAATAATTCCAATTCCGTACTTTTAGAAAGACTCTATTTACTAGCAACGTAATTTGTGCCTCTGTGTGCATATCAACGAAAATGATTACATAATCCTCACGCACACATCGATTGGTTTTGTGCTTCAACTCTGAATGTAATATTGTAGGAAATTATGTCTAGGTATTGTTACTTTAAGCATATAAATATATATTTCATTATCATTGCATCTTATAATAGAGTGCATATTACTCAGTATTTGAAAACGTATTCTCACATGAATGAATCTCAAAGAATCCGCTGATAAAGTTATTTTTTCCGTTGTACTAAAGCACTTGAATGTCTATCAAAATGCTTCAGGGCAATAAATTCTGAAAACACTAAAGTACAAACTTAATCTTGTTCGTCCTCTGGGCATTATTTGTTTCGACATTTAAGACCTTAACCGTGCCCTTTGCGTTCAAATCACATTTTTCTAGAGATTATTGGCTTTAATCTTTGAATAACAAAGGTACCTATAATAAATCTTGTTCTTAGAAGGCATTTTTGTACAAGAAATTTGTGAACCGCATTTAAGGTCATTGGACTATTTATGTATTTTATTCAAATGGCTGTTTGATTGTTGTTTATGTTTTGTTTATGTTCCAGTTTATGCCTAGTTTAGTTTTATATTTGCATAATTTTGTACATAAGAATTATTTTGACGATTTAAATTAATAACAAAATGAGTACATATGGGCATCTTTGAAAGTCGCACCCGTGACTGACAAATTGAGACGAAGAAGAATAAGGTGGTAAGGGTATAAAATGAAGAGGGATGAGAGTCACATGACAGAAAGAAAGTTAAACTGCAAGATTGACGACTATAAATGTAAATATAGACCAAAAAAGAGATGGATGGATTGTGTGAAGGATGATATAATGATTTATGGTGTGACAGAAGACGTATAGAAGAATAGAGGAGTATGGAAGGAAAAGACATATCGTGCCGATGCCAAATAATTGGGAGAAGGTGAAAGAAAAGAGAGAGAAATTAATAACAAAAGGATAGATAGACATCTCCTCATTGTACACCAAAGCATAGACAAACAAAAGTAGTAAAAGATAAAAGACAGTACAACGAGCGGTCTAAGGAAAAAAAATGTTTTCAATCAAAATAAGTTATAAATATTTGTGTCTAAGGAGATATTTGTTTGGTATTAAAAAATGCTGTTGCAATTATGAGAACCTAAGTAAGAAAAGTCGAGCATTTTCCGGTACAGGATGCTTATTTTTGGTTATTAAATTTAAAATTGAACAATATTTTGTCTAATGACATAGCAGAGGTACCGACCGTGAAAGGGAATAGAATGACAATTTCAAATCAATATTTAAATATTCCATGCAACAATAATTCCACTAGATGTCACTGATGTCCATTTTTAATTATTTTCATACTTTTATTAAATATCCACTTAAAAAGAAAGGTATCTATTGAAACTTATTTTAACTTATTATTAAGTCTAATAACTTACTCAAAGTTTTGAGGGTGTATGGACCGAACTGACCCCACATTTGGATTCAGTGCATCGGTAAGTAGGAATAGACGAGCCTGGTCAAAAGTTCAGATCACTTTTTGTGGGCTGACCAATTATTATCTTGAAAAATGTGGTAATTGGTGAGTGGGTAGCGTATTCCCTTTAGGTAACTCCTTACGAGCTTTTCATACTTACGTTTATTATTGGACGTAACTTAATAACACAACAGAATAAAACTAACTTTACAACAAATTCTAAAATCACAATAAAATGTATTTATAAAATCTTTGTAGCACCACGTCAAATATTTCTCAGCAGAATCCAATACAAGCTATTTTTGTAGCTTTAAATTGGAATTAACTTTTTCACCTTTTTCAATAGTAAATAGCCGTCTGACATTGACAGAGATCAAATTATTTACAGTCCATGCTCTTCATATGACCTTTGTGAAATAAAACTAGATTTATTTCTCACAACAACAACTAAGGTTCTTGTATACAACCGCATTTTTATTCATAATTGTCAAATCTCTATATCTTACATAATATCCATTTCTTTTAGATTTCTCTTACGATTGATAGATTTTTTTTAAATTTTCTACCGTGATTTTTCGTCACTGGTGATGACATCAGCCTTATATTCAAATTCAAAATCATTTATTTGCTTAATAGTAGGGGAGGCCAAGCCGGGATTTTGGGATATACTCAAGCGTGGCAGAATAACAAAAGGGGAGAAACCTTGGACCCTTTTATGTACCCCCACCATATATTAATTAACCCTTCATATATGGTGGGGGTATTTTTTATTCTTCAAATTTTTTCAGCACGACAAGGACATCAAGTAAAATCGTCTGGTATATTAATCTGACGCGCTCGAGTATTTCAATGTTACTTTTTTTTTGCATTTTCAAAAATCGGCCATGACTTTTGGTCGCGTCCAAATCGTCAGTCTTTTGAATAGGAGTTCCTTTAGGGTTTACTTGACATCTCTTTTGAATTTTTAGCATCTAATCTCCACAATCCTTAAGGTCCCCGCGATGCTCGAGTAACTGCGGAACATTCCGCGCGGAAAGTTCGGCGACGGAGGGATCTGCGCTTATTTGTACGTGCTGTGACTACGTGGAAATTCCGTTGAGGAGTCATAGGTTATTTAAAAAACATTACGAGCTTATTTAGCCGAACGTTCCGCAGGTGCGTCGTTAGGCATAATTCCATTGAATACCGTTGTGTCCTTTTAGTTCTGTGTGTCCTATAATATTAACGTCCTCTGCGGTTCTGTGCCTTTGTCAGATCCGTCTAATAAATTTGTTTTTTTTTTTTAATATTTGACTTCAATCCAAACGGCACTGATTTTACCAATGTCAAAGTATGAAAAACCAGGTGGAAAACAGATAAAAAAATGTAATACTTTTCAGCATAATGATAAAAATAGACAGTTAATTTCTGTCTTTCAATTTTGATAGAAATGAGGCATTGTCAATTCTAAAAAATAAATGAAACTTAATGGTTGTATTTTTGAACGGCCTCTATGCTTCAGCGGGCTAAGCCTTTGACGGCTTACCTCACTGAAACGCAAATCCTTCTAGTTCGATTCCTGGTATGGTAAATTTTAGAAACGATTTTTCTCCGTTATTTATTATGGTCTGGGTGTTTGGGATCGGCTCCAGAGTAGTCCGTTGTATATTACTCATAACACAAGCTTGCTTAATTTGGAAATATACAATATGTATGTTTGTCTGACGATTATTATTATTATTATAATTGACTCGTCTTACTCTAATATTTGCATATGTTATCACTATTGTATTTCGTTCATTCAATGATTGGAGGGAACTTCCCGCTGCGGTTTTCCCTTTGCGCTATGACATAGGGTTGTTTAAGAAGGGTTATAAAATATCTTAGAGGTCGGCAACGCGTTGGCGACGGTAACCACTTTCCATCAGGTGGACCGTCTGCCTGTTTGCCTGCTTCGAGCCATTAAAAAAAATTAATTTAATGTATTAAGAAAAGTTTGTCTCATTTTTGTACAAATTGACAGACATTAAATGAACGGTCTAATATTGGCTTTAGGTTTCTATTTCTTGTTTGTTATATTTTTTGTACAAATTGGTCAAATTATCCTACTAAAATAAAAATATACTTTTTTATTATTACATGAGTACAGCAGACAGAAAGACGGCCCTGAAAAGCTGTTACTATGTTTGTAACATCAAAGTTTCTATCAATGTGCTGCCGCTCTCTAAAGGGAGATTGGAACCTAGGTAGGTAGGGTAAGGGTCGTAGCCATTCCGACGGGAAAATACCCTACCACCTAGCTATGAGTTGTTTTGTCACCTCTTACGACAGGCCGCAGGAAATTGTATTTATTCTCCGTGTCCTGCACGGATAGCATTAGAGTCAACACAGAGAAGTACTCACGTGATCTATGCTTGTAAAGTGAGATCAACTTAATATTGTCATCACTATTTTAAAGCAACACAGTGATATGCATAGCCACTAAGCTGCCACTTAAAAAGAAATGTGTTATGAATGTTTTCTACAACAATTTTCTTTTCTAATATTTTCTAAAATAATACCTAAGTGCAAAATCCGTGATCGGCAGGTTTGGAAGGTGCACAAAGGGCGTCAAAAGAACCCTGTTTGGTGCATACTGCCAGACTTTTTACACTTGCAGCTTGTGGGTTAGCTGTACTTAAAAGGCATACAGTGTTTTGCGCGTCCAATATAATAACGTGTTTAGGATGTTGATGGGGCTGCCGCGCTATTGTAGTGCCTCAGGGATGTTTGCGGAAGAACGCGTGGAAGATTTTTATGCTATAATGCGTAACCAGATCGTATCCCTGTGGCGCCGGGTACTCGCCAGCTCCAACAGCATACTTCGGACTGCGGCAGGGCGGGTTGACGGACCTTACTGCAAACTTGGGTGGGTGCCGCCAATTTCTGCGAGGCTGTCATGTCTCAAAAGGAGGTCGCGGAACGAGAAAGGGAGAGAGGTGCGCATGCGTCTCGAGGGTACCGACGTCAGTCGGGGTCCCGGAGGCGCAGATATGCGCAAAATCTCCCCCCGTAATACCGCTGCAGGGCCCTCTAGCATCTAGGGAGCAGAAGATTCTTTACCCCTGTTGACGAAGTGAGTTTGCCTGTCCCGGAGCATTCTCAAGCACTGATGCGCTAGGCAGCGTGGGCGTAACTATGTTCTAAGTATCACGCTCTTCCTACCACAGCGCGGGGCCCATGGGAGAAGGGTGGTTTAAGTGGAGTATTGAGTTTTCGAGTCTCCACACAAGCCGGCGATTTGACTCTGGTGGCCCATTCGTGGTGTCACCTCTCGTCGCTTTGGTCTAATCCTTAGTAAAGGACCCGTTAGTGTGCGAAAAGCATTCTCCCGCCTCGAAAAAAAAACACACCGGGTTAAGTTGCATGTGCTGCCGTCAAATCGAGCCGCCAAATAAGTCTGTTTGTTACTTATTCTTGTTTTATTTTACTAACAATTAGTTTTTAAGTCTTTTGTGTAACTAATATAAATTATGGACGCAAGTCTGACAAATAAAATTATTATTATTATTATTAAAATCACTTAAGTACATCTTTTAATAAACTTGAAAAAGATCTGTAAACTATCTATATTAATATTATAAAGAGGTGAAGTTTGTGAGTTTGGATGTTCGAAATAATCCGATCCGATTCTGAAAATTCTTTCACCAATAGAAAGCTACATAATTCTCATGTGACATCTAATAGGCTATATTTGGTTGTGATTAATAAAACAAAAAAGTAAAATTGTTTTATGCCCAGAGAAGTGGGCACGGGAACACCTGTCAAACATGTTACAGCAATAACTTTCCATGCAAGAATTGCGCACATCTGCGTACGAGGCACTGCGAGCGGTTTCTGCGTTTATGAATTAATTAAAGGTTACAAAGCTTGATTAAACCTTGATAATGCGTGCGTGTCTGCGTGGGTGCATGTGTATTTTTTAATGACGCCCAGCGAAGTGGGCACGGGTCTTCTGTAATTAATGTACGTGTATGTAAGTTTCTGTATATATTTATTTATATTTCCTATTGAGATTCAAAGTATGTATATTTTAAACTGCGCATTTGATATCAATCCACTATTATTATAATAATATATGCAAAATTATCTCCAGTTTGCTGTCTATAAGAAATCGCTATTAGTGATAACACTGAGGATTGTTTTAGGCGTAATACTATTATTTTTGATGTATAGCGACTGCTTTCTTGTGTATAAAAAAGATTTTTTTAATTATGCTATTTCCTCCGTCGTTGGCTAAGACAGGTATTTTTTATCATTTTTATTTTCTGTTTTCTTTCTTATTCTAGGGCAATAAAGAATATTCTATGGTATTATAAATCTTGTTATTTTATATGCAAAAATAGAACACAAAAAGAGAAATGTCTTAGATTGATGTATTTTGGGACAACCCGACGGGTAAACTTTAAAAAGCGATTTGTCATATCTATCCCAAATAAATCAATATTACGTTATAGATGGGGGTGTTGACGTTTCGGGGTTACTCGAATGGATGTAAGGTGACTTTGTCCCTTTTTGCTAAAAAAATATTTTGTTACATGACTCACAAAATTTTTATCATTTCAATAGATATATTAATATTGATTACAAAACGTAAACAGTGCCGTTCTTACAGTTCTATTTCATCTAGCGTATTCTCTTGATATATTTTATTAATTATATTTATGACTTTTGGGATTCCGTAGCGTTTTGGCAAAACCTGCAGTCTTATGTCATTATGATATGTCCGTTTGTCAAAATTGGAATCCGACCGTTACGCTTGCTCGAGGCGTGTTATCTTAATGTGCAAGGTTTGATGACGATGCACTCCTTAAACAGCCAGTACGCGGTATAGTCCTCTACACGATTCTTGAGCGATCACCTTGCCATAGGCACAGTGAGATTTCGGTTCTTTTTCGAATTGTCCCTTTCGAGTAAAGGGACAAAAACATTATATTATAGATATGTCGATAAATCGCATCGCATTGGTTATGATCAATACGAAAAGCGATTTATCCTATCCCGCAGACCGCTCAAGATTCATGCAAGGAACTAAAATTGTAACGATTAAGTTTAAAACCTAATTTGTTCTTCGACCACAATTCGAACCTATTGGCATGAGAGTATGCCGCAATAACAACCTCGAGTTGTATTTCGGCATCAGTGGCCGGGTTACAATCCCCCTTCGACGACGGCAGCACATTTGTAGCGCCTTTGAATCATATAATTTTCATAATTTTTAGTTTACTTTAATACAATTGTATTATATCAAAAATATAATTGTGTTAAACTTTGACACAAAAATGATAAAATTATGTAACAATTTGTAATAATATTAAACGACCATTAATTAAAAATATATAATGTTTATAAAAAAATTAGTTCTTAAGAAAATTTGTACGCCAGTAAATGGCGAAACATGTTCTCATCATGTCATAAGACCTTGTTATCCATATTTCATACAAATAAAGATTTCATTTCATGTAATTTGAAATTATAAATGTCCATATGCGTTAGGAAGCACTTTCCACCAGATAGGTCGTCGTCAATGAGTTCTGCTAGTTATATTTGCGTACTTTTAAAATTATGTTTTTTTTAAGTACATACAATATAAATAAGCAACATCTTCAATACATAACAATGTACCTACTTCAGTGAAATTGCTCTTACGTTAGATAACAATAATACTTTACGTACTTGAGCAGCTGGAACAGATGTTTCTTAGTACCAGATACGTCGAGAATGTTATTAGCTTTATAAGCTTAGCCATGTGGTATTACGTAGTATATACAAAATATAATTAATATAATATGTTTTCTTAAGAAAAAAAGTAATTTCTATTTTTAATTAAGACTTTTGTAATCGTCACGTTCATCTGTACTGTTCATATCTTCGTCTGTGTGTGTAAATCAATATCATTTTTCTCAAAAATTTGGTTTTATATGAATGACGTTTGGTAGAAACGTGTATTCTGCCTAATAGATTATCTTACTTAAAACGCAGATTAAAGCATTTTATAAGATTTTAGACTCATGTTATCATATAAAATATAACTATATAATAAATATGTATAGTTGTATACCTACATTGCATCGAAGTATAGGATAACATTCAAGTAAATAAATTTACAAAATTAATTTACTTGAATGTCAATTTTATTTATTTCAAAAAGTGAAATTGACTATTTAAACTTAATAATACAAGAAATTGACGTAAATTATTCACTGTGACAACGCACCAGTGTTTATTTTTTAATTTAAAGAAATTTAGAAATTTACCATAGGATTGTGTTTGAAAGTCAGTATCATTAGTACCTATCTGCGGCTCGATCGGTGTGATACCACGCTCTCACAGGATATCGGTGTGAAACGGTTAGCCTTCAGCTAATAGTGTTTCGTGCGATAACTGAGAGTTCCAATGGCCCACTTCCCCTCCTCCTATTCAACCTTCCCTATTCCTATCTCACATGTCATCCCCTCTATCCCACTCCTCCTGTCTGATCTCTTTATCTCATCGTCCTTTTTTTATGACGCTTAGGAATGTCTTTTCTTGGAACACCATCCTCATTCCTGAGGAGAAGGCTCGCCGAGGGATGTATGGGACTCCTGATCGGCCGGATGCCTACCGTGGCCTCCGAGTGGAGGACAGGGGATGGTCAGCCCTCAGAGTACCCACTAAACCTAATCTGTGGCACCTCTATGCTTGGCTCTCACTTAGGGCACCGGCAAAGAAGGGGATCACCCCTGTGATCGGTCTCATCCTCTTTACCCCATCCTAAAGGCTAGCAACGCGTTGGCTTTGCCATTAGTGTTGCGAATGCCAATAAGCATTTCACGCAAACTTCATTGTTATGCAGATGGCAGCACGAGCTATGCTTTCTAAACTGGCCGCGCAAATATTCCTCGTACAGAAGTCGAAGAAAACAGAATCCGGCTTGTGTCTGAAATCGAAACCTCCCTGGAGCAGGTCTCGGAATGGGATAGACGAAATCTCGTCCTTTTCAACCCCAAAAAGACACAAGTCTCCGCGTTCACCGCTAAAAAGGCCCCATTTTTGTTGGTGCCACAGTTCCAGGGCACTCCCCTCAAGATCTCCAACTCAATTGAGATCCTGGGCGTCGACATTTCGAGCGAGGTACAATTTTGGGGTTATTTGGAGAGCAAAGCGAAAATCGCTTCAAAAAAGCTTGGGGTGCTCCACAGGGCTAAGCGGTACTTCACACCGGGACATAGGCTTTTATTATATAAGACCCAAGTCCGTCCCCATGTGGAGTACTGCTCCCATCTCTGGGTTGGGGCACCTCAGTACCAGCTGCCCCCACTTGACTCCTTGCAGTGCCGAGCGGTCCGGATTGTCGACGATCCCGAACTTACAGATGGTTTAGAACCTTTAAGTCTCAGAAGAGACGTTGGCGCTCTAAGCGCGTTCTACCGTCTGTACAATGGGTAGTGTTCTGAGGAGTTGTTTGATTTGGTACCTACGGAGCTATTTTATCACCGTACTGCTCGCCGGCAACTGAGAGTTCATCCACACTTCCTTGACACATGGAAGTTATTCACTGTACGTGGCGCACGCTCCTTTATGCCATACGTAAGCGAGCTGTGGAATGAGCTCCCTCCCGCGGTTTTCCCAGAGCGCTACAATATGGGGCTCTTCAAGAAGGGCGTTAACAGATATTTAAAGTCTCAACGAAGTAGGCAACGCATTGGCTTCCTTAGTGTTGCAGATGTCCATGGGCGACGATAGTCAGTTGCCATCAAGTGGACCCATCTGCCAGTTTGCCTATAAGTAAACATAAAAAAAAACGTATCGGTCAGTATAATAATAAGTGTTTAGGTTATAAAACTACGTTTTAACGATTATAAGCGCGGTAGTTTATTTGTTTTTTATAATTCCGACGTTTCGGCCACTTTTCAGTAAGAAAAACGGAAGACAAAGACGTCAAGTGTCAATGAGTAAAAGCTTTATTTGGCCCACCGCCAACTTAATAATTTTATTGATTTCGTTTTAATTTTAAGGTTATTATTAACTCTATCAGAGCCTAATCAAATTTACCACTGCTTCGCAACATGTTGTAACTTCAAGAGTAGAAACGGTGCAAAAAAACTCTTCAGCAACATGCCTAGCTGTATTAATTCTATATAATACTAGGATATGCCCGCTACTTCGTACTGGGACACAAAGTATCGCAGCATTTTAAAAAAGAATGTATGCTATCGTTTTAGTGGGAATTGTGTAGGAATAAGCTAATTTTTATGCATCCGAAGAACTTCAAACCGCTCCTGGGAAAATTCCCGTGGGATTCCCAGGATCAAAAATATCACACATATTATTACATTAAATTTGCTATCGATCAGTAAAAAAATCACATTTGAATTCCATTGTTTTTAATCTGGCCATTTCAAATAATAGTAGCGCATAATTTAAGTCTAAGAATTTGCTGTCGATCAGCGAACGCTGCATTGAAATCGGCCCAGTACTTTTTTAGTGAATCCCGAGCTAACAGAGAAACCGACAAACACATAGCGATAAACAGACAAGAAATCTAAAAAAAATTGCATCGTTCTCTATCCGTGTGTGAAAAAAGCCTTTTCTTGTCGTCTCAATGTGGACCCCTGTCACATCTTGATTTATACATTGAATTTGCGTTAAACGTCTGATTGACTCATGGCCGAAATGTTTTATTTGGATAAACAGATAAATCAACATCTGACTAATCCTTTATTTTGCCATTTCATTTATTTTTATTTACATTATAAACATATTACGTGGGTATATAATACAAAAAAAACTTACATAATAAAAATTATTCTAAACATATTTACAGGTAAAGAAGGTAGTTAAAAATGTAGTCTAGATCGCTAATGGTGGTGAGCATTCCCAAAAATGCTGGCCGCATTTCCCCGTTGATGCAACGCTGATGGGTTTCCCTAAATATAGGCCAGTCCTTTTGCCACGCGAAACTTCTTTCAACCTCCTTGAAAGGTCTCGATAAAATTGATAAGCCTCATGTCCCCATGGCTCCAAAGCCTCAACCCCGAAAGCCACAAATATGTATCCATCACCGAGGAATGCATGTTTGCGACGTTCGAGGGTCTCTTGATGTGTGGCAGCTCCTCCTGTAGTGACGGCTGTCTTTGGAAGATGGGAGGCCGCTAAAGTATCAACACACGTTGCGTCCCATACAAAGGGGCCTCCCATCTTCCAATCTCCTGATTAATCCTACATCCTCTTTTTATATTTCCCGGGATTTTATAACTTCATAATCACTTTAGTTTAGGACTTTTTTGCTGCGACAGTTCCTATTTTTATAAGAATCTTTAGTAGAACAGTCATAGTTTTGTATGGCTTTTTTAGTAACATTACTTATTCAGAATTTTTACGTGAATTTCCGACATTCATGTATTTTCATACTGTTACAACTTAGGCTTCGACAAAGACAAATTCCACGTACAATCTGTAAAAGCACATTTTATTACCTGTCGGCATTTGAACTAATTGTAATCTTTTTATGATCGTCTTCTTTCTGTTTACTTATTTATTAGCATACGTTTCTAGTATTGTGGAGAATAGCCTATTGTTCTATTGTACTCGTTTACGGCCACTTGCAGGCATCACTAGCCAGGTGTTATGGATTAAGTACAAGCCGATTCTAAGAAATTATGTCAACGATACGATACGGGCACATTTGCATTTGTGCAGTATAAAACGATGGACTGATTGAGAGGGGTTCAGTTGAGCTACAACTATGATACGGGCGTGACGTGTGTACATTCGGGAATCTTATAGTAACGGACTTTGCGCGTTTTATTGAATGACGACCTTCTGCATTATGTTTGGATTTGTTGTGTTCGATTATATTTGTACCTGTGTTATACGTGTTTGTATAGTTCTAATAAACTCTATAATATTTCTAACGGCATTTTAATTCGAGTCCCGCTAAGTCGTAACAATATTGAAAAAATTCTTGGCTCTGCTGGAAATAACCTCTGATTTTAAATATTGAAAAAAATAACTGTAATCTTTTTTACTTGTCAAACGTTGACGAAGTCGCGGGGAAATGCTAGTATTCTAATATGAACGTTCTATAATTAAAAAAAAATGTGAAAGTACAGCAGACAGGCTTTGCCTACCTGATGGATAGCGGTTGCCGTCGCCTATGGACATGTCCAACACCAGAGGTGTTACCAATGCGTTGCCGGCATTATGACACTTTAAAAAAAAAAAGCCTATATATAGCGCTGTGGGAAAACCTCTGCTGGGGGGAGCTCATATCAAATCCAAATCCAAATGGTTTGTCTTCTAATCATAATTGGCAGACAAACACACATGTTGTATATCCCAAGATAAGCAACTTATACCTGTGTTAAGAGTAATAAAATAGTAAATTATATATTCCATGGTTGGTAACCCGCCCAGTGATTGATATGCAGTCTATTTATTCAAGACAAAATAATTTTAATACTAGAGCTTACCTCGCGAACCCGACGCGGGTCAACCTCTAGTGCGTGCATCTTGTTTACAGGGGTTACAACACAGGTTACATTGTATTAAATTTTTGTGTTAGTGCTATTTACCCCGAAAGATTCACTTCATTTTATATCGCAAACTATCTCATCCTCCGATTGAAAAGTATCTATGTCCATTTTCGGTATTAAAACTACATATGTACACCAAATCGAACTAATCGACCAATACGACCATACCGACCAAGTCGACCAAATCGACCAAATGGACCAAAATGACCAAATTAACCAAAACCACAAAAATGGCAAATTACGAAAAACCAAAACCTAACCTAACACTTTCTGGGATAACCTTTACATAACTCTATCCCGTAATCTATCCCATTATCCGGGATAAAAAGTATCCCTTGTCCACTCTCGGTATTAAAATTACATACATACCGAATTTCAGCCAAATCTGTCCAGTAGTTTTTCCGTAAAAGTATAACAAACAGATAGACAAATACATGTTTATAACTTGGATAGTTTCCGGGATAAAAAGTATCCTGTTCATTCTCGGTATCGAAAATATATATATACTGAGTTTCAATCAAATCACTGAAGTGGTTTTTCCGTCAATATCGGAACAGACAGAGTTACTTTTTTTAAATCATTCTGATTTGAAACTCGATGAAACGAAAAAGCGACACTAAAAAGAGATAAAAATATAAATCTATAGGACTAAGCCTGCGAGAGAATGAGATAGAATACAGTAATAATTTAAACACTATACTCATACAGATAGAGTTGGAAATGTTTTGAAGTTTCCCTTTAATACTTCAAATTTCATGTTTTAAAGCTTTTTAAAGCTATATTGTAATATATGAAATGGATGTCACGAAATTTAGAATCCCTTCCACCCCTTGTCATAGTTTGTTCCACTTCTACTGCGTCTGAACTACATACACACACACACACACACACACACACACACAATTTTTGAAGTGAAACTTCTTTAGAAGAAATGTAAAAGTGACAGTAAAAAGAGATAAACACATAAAATTCAACCTTATTTTATTCGAAACTTCATGCTAGTAATTTAGATTGAATTTTTCGAATTATAAATGTTGACGGATGTAGGCTAAAGGATTTATATTTATACTAGCTGATACCCGCCCGTTTCGCGTGCCGTAAAGGAATTTCGTAAAATCCTTATTAGCTGATCTCTACTTGGCAAAAGGAAGTTCCATGCCAAATTTGAAATCTATAGGTTTTATAGTTCCTGAGATATCGTTATGAGTCACTATATACGTGGATTTCAATTATATAATAGGTTGGGGAAAAAGTCTTTTCGCATATAGTATGTATGAACTTGTAATATGATTTTTTTGGCTATACCATTTGTATCTGGCTGGTTTTGGTATCATTAAAAAGTTTTAATTTTAAAGAAGACAAATCCAAATTCGAATTAGGAAAATGTGTGATATTTATTTGTTTTTCTTATTGTTAAAATGAGTGAATCTAATGAAGAAATTCGATACATTTTAAAATTTTACTACAAAAGAGGTAAAAATGCAACACAAGCCGCGAAAAAAATTTGTGATGTTTATGGACCTAATGCAGTATCTGTGAGAGTAGCGCAAATTTGGTTTAAGCGTTTTCAATCCGGAAATGTTGATATCAAAGATGCACGTCGCTCTGGTCGCCCTGTTACGGACAAAATTGATGGCATTTTTGAAAAAGTGGACCAAGATCGGCATATTAGTAATTACGATGTAGCTGGAGAACTGGGAATTGACCACAAAATGGTTTTGGCGCATTTGAAAAAAGCTGGGTACACAAAAAAGCTCGATATTTGGGTGCCTCGTGAGCTCAGCTCAGCTCACTGAAAGAAACCTAATGAACCGTGTACTCTTTTGTGATTCTTTATTACGACGTAATAAAACCGAACCATTTTTGAAGAAGCTGATAACTGGTGATGAAAAGTGGATCACGTACTACAAGAACGTGCGAAAAAGATCGTGGTCAAAGGCCGGTCAGGCTTCACATACTGTGGCGAAACCCGGGTTAACTCGCAACAAGGTGGTGCTGTGTGTATGGTGGGATTGGAAGGGCATTATTCATTATGAGCTGTTACCGCCAGGCAGGACCATCGATTCTGAACTGTACTGCGAACAACTGATGAGATTAAAGCAAAAGTTGAGAGAAATCGGCCGGAATTAATCAACAGAAGGGGTGTGGTTTTTCACCATGATAACGCTAGACCTCACACACATTTAGCCACTCAGCAAAAATTACGAGAGTTTGGCTGGGAGGTGTTAATGCATCCGCCGTATAGTCCTGACCTTGCACCTTCAGATTTTCACCTGTTTCGGTCTCTGCAGAATTCCTTAGGTAGTGTCAGGTTAACATCACGAGAGGACTGCTAAAACCACTTGTCGCAGTTTTTTGATCAGAAGCCCCAAAATTTTTATAGCAATGGGATCACGTCCCTACCTACAAGATGGCAAAAAGTTATCCAACAAAATGGCACCTACATACTTTAGTCAAATGTAACTAAACTTTATAAAAAAACCTTTTGAATTTTTATATAAAATGCGAAGAAACTTTTTCCCCAACCTAATATATATAGATTAATAAAAGTTACAAAAGAATTATCTGTAAAAATATTCTCCGAAGTTTCATTTCTACTGCGTGTGAACTGCACACACTCACAATTTTTTTGTTTTATTTTGTATCCATACAATGATAATATTATTATTATCATTGTATGGCTACAATATAAAATAAAATTAATAATTCGTATTTAAAAAAAATAAAATAACAGGGTTGCTAACAATAGTTTAGTTTCAACTTTGAGTTGTGTTCCGGCATCAATGGCCAGGTTCCAGTCTCCCCTTGGAGGCCAGCAGAACATTGGGTGTTGCCTGTGGTGTTGCTAATGCCCATAGGCAACCGTAACCGCATTTCATCACAGTTAGGCCGTTAGTATGTTTGCTGTGCTTCAGCAATAAAAAAAGTTTCCCTATAAGGGGAATTTCTGGGGCCTATCCCAAACATCCAAACCACATTACAAAACCAAGAATTTAAAAATTCTCTGTTCATTCATAAAACATTACGTTGAAACTTAAAGTTAAAGTTCAAGCGCAAAGAAAACTTTAGAAAAATATTTTCTTAGGACTAAAGAAAACTGCTATCGTATTTTCTGTTATGGTATTAAAGAAAAAGAGGTACTTTTGTGTTATTCGGGTTCTTTAGCCATTTTGATGAGAGTGGAATCCTTATAAACAGGGGTGTGGACAGATAAGTCAACTGGTATACTTTTTAGGAACTTACAGAACGTCTCAGCCTCACAAATTTAGTACGAGCATGCCTACTTATGCCGTCTTAAGTATTTAGTTACAAGTAAAAGGAGTCAAATATTACATTAATTATTGTTTGAAAAATAATTGAAACTATTCATATCGTGAAATTTTAAAAGTGCATAATATTTTTAACTACTGCTTGCGACTTTAAGCGTGACCTGTATTTTATATTCTATACATCTATTTATATTCATACCTCCTGAACCCTGCAAGATGTTAAAATCAACATAAACGAAAATTTAAGACGCAATTCTCGTTTTAATTCATGTTTCGTAGTCTATATGAGACAAACTTACAGACAGGCAAAAATTCTAAAAACGGTAATTATTTATGATAAATGAAATGAAAATAATTAGAAGCAATGTCTAATTATTTTCATTTCATTCATTTTTTTCATCATCATTTTGCAATATTTCAGACGCAAAAGCTATATATAGTAAAGAAAAAATACGGGTTGTCTGGAAGAGATCGTTTCTTAGCGACAAGACCGCCCATTGTGCACATTTAGAATATTTTTAAGCTATAAGGTTTTCTGTAATGGTGTACAATAAAGTGTTATCTATCTATCTATCTAAAAAATGGATGTATAAAAATTTAACTTATAAGTACACAAAATATGCATAAATTATAACAAGATTGCTTTTGAATACCCCTCTCTATAGAGGGGTATTCAAAATATTATATTGTGTTTAGTATTAAAATAATTTTAACCTAAGGTATTAATGCGTGAACATTGACTTTATGGTTTCTTCTATTCCTGAAATAAAAAAAAATGTGCTTAAAAATAACATTTTATAACAAAGATTTTTTCAGGTTTCTTATTTTGATAATGAAAAATATGTGGAAGAAATAATTGAAATAAAAAAAATATTTAATTGCCTTATTCATTTTGATCATGATGCTCTGGATTAAAAAAAGAAAGTGCCTAAATACAGTGGAAACAACAGTTATATGACAAAAGGTGTAAACAGAAAACAGCGAAATAATTTTGAATAAACAGATTGAAATTTATATAATTGTATTTTTTATTTTTATACAAGCCTATTGGCCCATCCTTCAATTTCGGCTACGGATCCCGCAACTGTATTTTCCATGACGAAAACCTTAAACTCGTCTCTACATATTTGCTAAATTGCATAAAACCAGCTTTACAGGCTCTTGCAGAAATATTAAACAGTCCCTTTAACGATCGCATTATTAATGATGTCGCTAATATTATATTAGTAGTTCTCACCCAAAACTATTTTAATTCTCCTTCTGGAAATCGCATTTTTGTATTTTATTTTCAATCAACAAGAAATTCGCATGCAACAAACACATCTCACCGTCTAATAACGGCCTGTCGTAAGAGGCGACTAAACAACCCAACCCACACCCAGGTGGTAGGTCATTTGCCCGACTAGATAGATGGCTACCACTCCTGGTCTAAAGTATGTCGCCATAACAACCTTGAGTTGTGTTGCGGCTTAGTGACCAGGTTCCAGTGTACCTTCAGAGAGCAGTAGCGCAGCACCTTTGGTGATGCAAATGTCCATAGGCGATGGTAACCGCTTTCCATCAAGTGAGCCGTCTGCCTGTCTGCTGAACTCCTGCGATAAAAAATTAAAAAAATATATGGTATAATTAGTGGTAAAATAAAATACATTAAACTACTTACATCTTTGCAATAACATAGCACATCAAACATTTATAGGTTATGGGTAAATTGTTGCTTCTTGCCAGTGATGTGGCATACGCCATACAGAACGTGGCAATACTCGATCGATAACCACTCGATCGCATTGTACCCGAATAGAATGATTTGATACACGTTGTTACGCGGAAAAAGCATACATGAATGCTAATAGATTTAATTAATTATATGGTTATTTATTTAATTTAATTTTAACGCAACAAAATATGTTATTGTTGGTTTTTTTTAATTTATTTATTTTGTTTATTTATTATATATTTTATATTTGATAAATAAAATTAGTTTAACAAAAAAATGGGTCGTTTTGGTCTCACGCCAATATGAAGGTTTGCACTGAAACTCAGCGTTGTGTCGGATATAAATCCGGGATAACAATTTGCCGAGTGCAAACCTTGTTTGTTGAAAATGCGGCGTACAAATTCTCAAAATACACTATGTATATAATAATAATAATATGTAAACATGCAATTACATCGCTATTTTCTTCAAATAAAGTCTTTTTCATTTTTCTTTCTGTATTGTATCATTGAGCTTTTCCAGTTTTAGTTATATACTTCCTCAATCTTTCCCCGATAATCAGAGATCTCTTATCAGTTCTGAGCCTCATATATTTGGGCAAATTTGTGTACATAGCCATATTACGGGAAACAATCGCTGTGTCATGTGCTGACACACCAAGGGTTCATCTATAGGTGTGTCGCGTCCGAACAACGACGTTCGGCTATTTCCGCCTGGGTGTGGGGCATCTGTAATCTGCCGTGTACGTCACCTGTTAGATAGACCAACGCCTTACATACATTTGGAAATTAATTTATTTTTATTTATATAGATAGACATATAAAGTAAGCCTTGCCATAGTACACGGAAATAATTCATCAGAAATAGTTGCTCAAAGTTAGCTAGCTCATTTGCGGGCCACCGACTTTAATGAACACCGAGCTTAATTAAGTTCAAGGCTTGATAGAAATTGCTCTGCCTTTGGCTTCGAGATAAGATGTTCGTATCAACATTGTCATATTAATATTAATTTCCTATATAGAAATAATTTTCTATGTTACAAGTATATTTACGATGTTAATTAGAAAATTCGTAGAAGTATTTCCGTTAGTATATTAATAAAAGCTTCTTACTCGAAATATGTTTCCTTGAAATATTCATAATGATGTTTTGAATAGATAAAAATTGATGGTTATCAATAATTTAGTACTTTAGAATTCCGATACTACAGGATCAAAAATAATGCTTATGGGCTCAGCAACTAATATAGCTAGAGGTATGAAGTTTTGCACAATTACTTGTGACTTTATATTGTAAAATTTTAAAAAATAGTTTTTATTATTGTTATAACTTAGGTTTCGACAAAGACAAATGCCACGTACAGTCTATAAAAGCACATTTTATTATCTGTCTGCATTTGAACTAATTGTAATCCTTTTTATGATCGTCTTTTTTTGTTTACTTATTTATTGGCAGACGTTTCTAGTATTGTGGAGAACAGCCTATTGTTCTATTTTACTCGTTTACGGCCGCTTGCAGGCTGCATCATTAGCTAGGTGTTACGGATTACAAATACACGCTGATTCTAGGAAATTATGTCGACGTTGCCGGACGGGCACATTTGCATTTGTGCAGTATAAAACGATGGCCTGGTCGAGAGAGGCAGTTAGTTGAGTAACAACTACGATCAAGGCGTGACGTGTATACATTCGGGAATCTAATATTGACGGAGTTTGCGTGTTTTATTGAATTACAACCTTCTGCATTACGTTTGGATTTGTTGTGTTCGGTTATATTTATACCTGTGTTATTGTATAGTTCTAATAAACTCTATAATAATTCAACTTACATTAAAATTAAATAAATGTCAGTGATTTTGATCATTTGAAATTTATTTAAATTTTTTACAAGTTAAAAAGTTAGCGATCATGACGGTATATCCTTCTCCTTATCCAAATTTACTAACCTAGAAAATTAATAAACCAGAAGTGGTATTTGATGTATATTTTGAAGGACAAGTATTTTTTATAAGTATTTAGTTTTTTAGAAAAGCGTATAAATATAATTAACGATAAAGATATCTAGTATACACTAAAATTATGTAATTATTTCTTTTACATAATGTGTATGTAAATAAATAGACAAATCGAAGTACAAAATTTGATTCAGGAACTCATCTTAAAAAGTAGAATCGGTGTTGTATAAAAATTTGCATCACAAGCGCTTTAAGAGGCCGAGTTTACTTCAAATTCCTAAACTTTAAAATTTAAGCTCGATTAGCAACAACATTTGGCAACAACCAGTATGGAAATGAGCGTCGTTAACCAGGCAGACGCCGGAGGTACCAGCAACCAGAGCACAATAAAATTTACTCTGTAAAATTATAATCTCCGGGGCAAAGGGTGAAACGAATGTTTACGATTGCTATTTGAACCGGCCGTCTTTTATTCTTTACGAATTTGTACTAAATTTGAATGGTAAATGGGCTTGAATTGCTGTAGAACTTTTATTCTTGCACACAGAGTTGTATGATAATTCACACTCACAATCGACTTTGTAGACACCTGCATCATCGAGTGGGATATTGCATTTCACAGATCTCAAAAACTGATTGATCTTTTTATGCGGCTTGAAATACGTTTTGATTGAAGCTCGCCTGAGGATATGACCGATTCTATTTGTGACCTCCTTGATGTAGGGTAGGGTAGCAGGGCACCGCTGAACTGAAGATGGTTTGGGGCCCTTGTGGCGCTGGTGTGGAGTCCTCAGCTGATTGTTTAAAACCGTTAAAGTGTAGTTTTATCGTGTACTAGTTGTGCCCGCGACGTTGTCCGCGTGGAATTTGTTTTCAAAACCCCCCCAATTTTGAAACATTCTTCATTGGTGCTCTTCTCCTATTACTTTTAGCGTGATGATATAGAGCCTATAGCCTTCTTCGATAAATGGGCTATCTAACACTGAAAGAATTTTTCAAATCAGACCAGTAGTCCTAGTCCTGAGATTAGCGCGTTCAAGCAAACAAACAAACTCTTCGGCTTTATATATTAGTATAAGATACTAGTCGCGAAAACTTAAGAAAATATTGGTTGATCCGTCTTATAATTAGCATTACAGGCAATCTAATATGAATATGTCCATTCATCAATGCATTGATCTATCACATTTAATATAGTGAAAAATGTACCCAAACTGGGTCACAGACGTCAGCTACATATCCTTCGAAACCTCTCAGGGACAGTATTACGCAAACAATACCCCAGTTAAGGTGATCTCGGGTTAAAAGCATTTACTTGTTATCAAACGTATAACAGGAGTCGGCATTTGACAGATTCAATTTCCGTTCACGAAAAGTTCGTGTAATTGTTAAGTAAATACAACAATGATGATAACGGGTGGGTGTGGAACGTGCTTATAAATATATGTACACACCTGTATCCTGGGCTAAAGAAAGTTGCAGATTTTACATTGTTACTCACAATGTAAAACCCTAAACGACTTTCGTAGAAAGTTGAGATGTTGAAATGTACTAACTACTAAGTAAGTTATGTGAAAAGTTGCCAATTCATCCACATGGACATTGGACATATTAACCTGATGACTTTGTTTGTGTATTTGTAAGTTACCCCGGATGAGGAGATGTTTTCGCGGAATATGTATTCGTAATTTGCGTGGATATCGCCATGAAACGTTTAGTTTTTAACTATTCGTGTATCGTGCAATGGGTGATGGTTCCGATGGCCCACTTTTCCCTAAATGCTGCGGTACTTTGTATCCCGGGAGTTTCGCGGGTATTTCAATTTAAACGTGGACGAAGTCGCGGGCATATCCTGGTAAATAAATAAAAATATATCATCCAAAGTAGTCCAAAGATCAATTTACAAATTATTTTAAATAAACTAAGCTATGTCTCGAACAAATTATCAAACTCACCCTCGTCCATTGACAGTTGATCCCATATGGCGACCTTAGTCCCGGCGGGGTCGCTGAGAGCTACATATGCCAGCTCACCGCGGACCAGACGAAGGTCGTGATCGAGCGCCAAGATCCAAAAGGTGACTGAAACAAACATCATTAATATTAAAAAGAAATAAATATATTTATTTTAACTTTATATTTAACATACTAGCTTCTGCCCGCGACTTCGTCCGCGTGGAAAGTTTTTTTAACTATCCCACGGGAACTCTTTAAGTTTTCGGGATCAAAAGTATCCTATATATTGACCAGGGATCTAAGCTTCCACCATACAAAATTTCATTTAAATCGGTGCAGTCGTATCGGAGATTAGCCGATAC
The DNA here is from genome assembly GCA_039645545.1 of Dendrolimus houi. NCBI lineage: Eukaryota > Metazoa > Arthropoda > Insecta > Lepidoptera > Lasiocampidae > Dendrolimus > Dendrolimus houi. The sequence continues at coordinate 6,112,844 of CM077125.1, forward strand.
AAACAGACAGATAAACAGGCAAACAAGGAAACAAAAAATTTGAAAAAATCTAAATAGTTCTATTTCACTTTTTACATCTCCCTGACTCGGTTTTTAGCATTTTTTTTTCATTTTACAGAAATTCGACCTCAAAAATTTTATTATATGTATAGATTTTTTTCATTGTATAGAAATTCGACCTCTACAGTTTTATTATATGTATAGATATATATATACTACAATTATTTATGGTGTCCTAAAAAGGCCATTGGTCAGCATAATGGTAGTTTCACAACCGGCGCTGATCATCCGTAAGTACCTATAAGTGGTATGCTAACCTTATATCTGTTGGAATACTAAAATATATGGCAGCTAATATGTATTTATAAGAGATATCATGAAAATAATTTATTAATCTGTTGTAGTGAATAACAAGGATTTGTTAGCGAATTTTAAGAAGAGTAAAGACATATGGCTTTATTTTGTTCTTTCAAAATGAATGTAGGGATAAAATAGTGACGTGACGCAACCGATGGTAAGCGGGTATTTCATACTTATTATTGGCTATGATACTGTTATATTTACCAAATATTTTTGCTGGTATTTGTAACAGATATTTACAAGTTACTGGACATTTTAAACTTCGAACATATATATTTTTTTTCTTGCATGACTTCAGCAGACAGGCAGACGACCCACTTGATGTTAAGTGGTTACCATCGCCTATGGACATTTGCAACACCAAAGGCGTTACAAATGCGATGCTGCTCTCTTAAAGGAGACTGGAACCTGGTCACTAATGCCGGAACACAACTCAAGGTTTTTATGGCGACATATTCTAGATCAGGGCTGGTAGCCATCCAGTCGGGCAAATACCCTACCACCTAGCTGTGGGTTGTTTTGTCGCCTCTTACGACAGGCCGCCCGGCCGCAGGAAATTGTATTTTTTCTCCGTTCCTGCACGGAATAAAATTGAGGGCTTTATCAAGTGTTTTATAGTATTTATTTGGCGCGTGAGGCGAGGCAGACACAGTGCTCTACCAACCGCCAGGCACTATGCTCTTCAATCAACTGTGTTAACTGAGTAAGTGATAAATTTATGTAATCTTTAAATATTTGTTGTATGGAATTATAGTAGTGTGTTTTACTGTGTATATTTCAGATGATAAAAAGACTTTTAAAATAGTAGTTTAATATCTATGAGGCATGGGGTGCCTATGGTGCCTAGGGTGGTTGGAGTTCACCGGGCGAGATCGGGCCCAATCTTTATGTCATCTAGGTAATATATGTAAATCTGTTACTATCAAATGATTGAATAGACTTATTCTTTGTCTTGTTTCTGTTGTTACGATATACCAGGCCACTCAGAAAGTATTGCCAAAAAAAGTTTTTATGTACGAGAGACTGGCCAGGTATTGGTATCTATTTTAAAAATATGATTATTTATAACTAAAAATAGGTACGTTTCAAATTCAAAATTTCCCTTCCCATTGTTGCAAGCTAATTTAAATTATCGTGTCACATTGAAAAATGGATCTGCGCCGTGAACATTTTCGCGCTATGATTTTTTACGATTTCAAGTGTCGCCTGAAACCGGACGAATTGTATGATAGACTTCAAATGGTATTCATGGATAAAAGCCCTTCTAAGGCAACTGTGTATCGTTGGTACAACGAATTCAAGCGCGGTCGACTAACTTTGGGGGATGAAGAAAGAAGTGGTCGCCCTTTGACGGCTATTACGGAAGAAAATGTGCTAACAGTGAAAACTTTACTCTACATGTTTTTTTATATTTTAGTATAATTATGTAACTGGAATAAATTATAGATCAGGGGTGGTCTGGTCTATACTTTCTTACAGTTTAACTACACCGTCATTTAAGGGCATATAATTTACATCTCGCTAATAAATTTCAACTGTATAGAACCAGTAGTTTCCGAGTAAAATGATTGACATAAAATACACACGGATAAATCGACAGACGATATCCGTTTTTACTGTTTTCTCTACGGAACCCTAAAATTAAAATCTTGTAATTTTTGTGAAAATTCCTACCTCTTCCTAATTACAGGATTCGTTTTATAAACATCTAAACCATGATTTAGGGCTGCAAAAACATAAAATGGACGTAAAAACAACACAAAGAAGAGCAAAAATTAATGGTTTTAGGGGGAATACATAAAAACAGAGATATTCGATACAGGTCCGCTGTGGCAGTTATATTTTTATGTTTGAACGTTTTTACGATGGGCAGTCATTAATAACGTAATTTTTGACGGTAGTGCTTAGCTACGATATTACCGTTTGATCATTATTTATTTCGCTTGCATTTCGTATTATTCATACAGTTGTAAACATTTATTATATTCTTGATCATCGTCGGATTAGATTCAGGCTGTGCCCTCAATTACCGATTAGAAGTCTGGAATTAATTTTCTTACTTTTTAACCGATTTCTACAAATATTACAAATTTCGTCGAATTATTGCATCTCACATTATTAATTATCTTCAATTTTTTTCTTTATATTTTATATGTTTGAAACTTAATAGCTATTAAAGAAAGCCTTATTAATATTTATTTTTTCTCTTCTTTAAGATTGTAAAATTATAATATAACTAAATATTATAATTTTACAATCTACAAAATATCAAATTGCATGTAGTGTTTGCCTATAAGTAATTACTGCATTTGTCATGTTTTTTTTTTATATAAAGCTACGTACATCCTTAGTATTAGTGCAAGTAGTTATTTGTAAACCAAATAAATAAATTTCAAAATGTAGGAGGTTCTCAATTCGACTGTATGTTTTTTGTATGTTTGTTATGCGATTTTTCCGTCAATTGTGAACCGATTTTCAACTTTTTTTAAAATAGAAAACGTATATTCCTGAAGTGATCCCGTTGTCACCAAGTCACGGTCTGATAAATATATCGCAGGGAAATCGAGAGCACCCCATGAATATTATAGGCACGTACAACGTGTATCATTTTTTTTCTAAAGCTATCCAAATATTGCGTAACTAAAAAGTAAAAAATTAAATTTATTTTAATTAAAGACGAAACCGACTTTAAAAGAAACTAAAAAATAAATATTTTCTACAATATCCTGAAGTCGGTGCCAAGTAAAACAAAAAAAACAACAGTGTTGCAAAATATAGGTGTGTTAGATTTTTTTTAATGGATATATAAATCATATACGAGCAGAAGACCGGTTCACAATCAGAATTCTAATATTCAGAATGCATAGAGGACATTGTAACCGAAACCGGTTTATACATATTTCTATTATTTGTATATCTTAAACTTAACTCTTCTACTCTGGCCAAAAGAATGGCCCGCACTTTTAGGAGGTAAGTAAGCACGGAGACTTGGATCTTCCTAACCTACCCTTAAGACAAACTTAAGCTTTGTTATAAAACACACGACGGGTTTATTATCACAAATTCAAAAAAATAAACACAAAAATAGAAACCGACTTCGGAAGTAACTAAAAAGCCAAAACCGAATATTTTCTACAAAATTGTGAAGTCGGACCCACGTAAAACAAAAAGTAATTTGTATATGACTTGCTACAACTAAATAAATGCAACATTTTTTATATTCTACAGACAAACTGACAACCTTAACTTTCAAAAGTAGGAACTTTTAAAGTAGGTAAAAAAGTTTTGTATTCGATTTTAACCTTTCGCATCCCAAAGTAACCGTAATTACAGCAACATAAAACCGACACGTAAAGTCTTCTATATATAATCTACTATTCTTCGTAATCCACGTAAAAGCGTTGTGTTCCCAACATTATAATTAAAAGTTACTAATTGTACATCTAACTTGGAACATTTTGTATGTTAGGTATCTAAACGGGCATACGGCAACTGCGTGCCCGGATACCGAGATGTTATATATATAAGTCTAGGGTTACCAGGTCAAAAAATAAAAATTTCCAAGTAAGTTTCGGATTTTTTAAATAAATTAATGGATGAATGAATGAATGAATCTTTATTTGCCGTGATACAGGTATTGGTATGTTGACAATAGTTGGTAAAACAGTGACTAGTATCACCGCATCTGACGTATGGTCGTTCAAATATTTAAATGTATGTGTTAATTATACATAACTATTTACCTTTTAAAGTATATTAATACGTATGCAATTAAAGTGAAATAAATTTAATATAAATAGAGGAACAAATTCAATGTATACAATGTAAAATACAAATTAGGTACTATGTCAAATATAATGTAAACATAAAAGATTACCTATTTTAAGTCCCAATTTAAATTTAAAAATACGTGTAAGATATCTATCTACAATTATAGATATTACAATATAGGATCTAAATTGAAAATTTTAATAATTTAATAATATAATCATCGCAAGTCAAAATTTAAAGTCAAAATATTCATTTAACGAATAAAAATATCTATAGCATAGACAAATTTCGGAGTTTCTTTTTTTGTTGCAAAGCTGGCAAACAGTCAGACGGCCCAGCTAATGGAAAGTGGTTACTGTCACCTGTAGAATGTGCGACACCAGGGGCGCAACCAACGCGTTGTCAGCTTTTGAATTGGATAGGAGGATGAGATAGAGGGATGAGACAGGAGGTATGGGATAGAAATGATGGAATATGGAATTGGTATAGGAAGAGGTAGTGGGCCATCGGAATCCTCACTCATCGCAAGAAATACGATTAGGCTAACCGTTTCAAGCCGATATTCTGTCAGAGGGTGGTATGACATCTCTGCCAAGTAAAAACAGATTTTTGCGAAAGTAATGTTAATATTATCCTTATGTGAGAAAACAAAGCTCATTCTGGATTTTGTTAATGCGTTTACACTGTGTTATAGAATGAACGCGGGCAGTGGAAGGATATTTTCTTCTCCCATGCCACTCGTTATAATGTATGTAACACTGATATTTAAAAAAAAATATTGACATGTACCTGGAATGATTTATTGCTACATAATTAGCAAGGTTAAAACTGAGTAGCCCATATATGTGCCAAAATCTGGCAATACAGAAAAGAGAAAACCTTCAGAGATGGATCTACGAACATATTCAGAATATATAGATATATGTTATAAATATTATCACGTAGCATTAAGATTTATGTATATATATATATATATAGTCTTAAGTTTAATGTAAAATTAATAAAGCAACAATTACATTTACAGTACAATACTAGTCGTCTTATTTTGTACTCCCCTCTCAAGCTGTCGAGCCTAGCTCTCGCCAGTGGTGCGTCACCCCATCCAACAGGGTAACCACTATAGATGAACCACTCAACTAAGTTAAGCCCTACAAAATAATTTAGTTTATTTGATTTTTTGATTAAATTGACCGAAAGTGTGGAAATTCCGGACGGCTTGGAATTACACCCCCCCCCCCCCCCCCACGCTGCCCAAAGACCTATATTACCGGATATGTCTGGAAATTCCGCACGTATGGCAACCCTATATAGGACAATGTTTTGTAATTAATTACAGCAAGCAACTGCCGCGGTTCGGGCGGAACAATAAAGGAAAGTTCCGCGGTTCAGCAAGTTCTGCGGGTTACATGTTTACGGAATTGGGGCACTGAACGGCTTGTGTTTGAACCTAGAATTGATGAAATCTTGATTAGGATTTTAAGCTTCAAAGTGGACTCTGAAGATGGAGCAGAAAAATCTTTAAAATCAAGTAGTAAATTTTTCAGCATTTGAGGTTTTTTCGCCATTTTTTTGTAAAAATACAATTATTTTATATTACATTTTTTTATTATATTAGAAAAGACAGAGAAAATGTAAATAATAGTGTAAGTTATTGTAAATTACTATCACGCGTTCAATAAATAAACAACTGAACTAACAGGCGATTAAAAAACAGATCACCGTTTCACACTCTTTTCCAATTGACTTTAGCTTTCACAATATTCAGAAACAAAACATAATTTACTTCTTTTGAATAAATCTTAGTAATGCATGACATGGCAGTTCGCCTTACGTGTCCTAACATTTGATATATTCGGAGCATTTGTTGAAAGTTCGTCCGTGCATATGAAATTGTGGAGTACGAATCGAATTTATACGTGCTAGTTTTAGTTTGACTTGCTCCAAGATATACGTGAAACTTATTGAGTTACTGGAAACAACATTGTATATTCCATATGACTTATGACCTAGTTGCTTGCGGGTCTGAATATAAAAGTGATATTTTTTTATACTATTGGGCCTGATTAGACCCAGGCGTATCCATTGACGTTGTCAAGGAGCTTTCTGTCAATTTATCTTTACTTATTCTCATTTTTTGTCTGTTTATATTACAAGATATATCCTTCAAAATAAAATTTTGCCTTATTTCTGCTATTACATATGTGTAGATACCTATTTGTTTACTGTTGTACAATTATATATATATATATAGACCATAGAAATGTACGTTACCGATTTTGATGAACTTTTTAGTCCGTGTTTGAGTGGCTCTCCAGACGGTAGTTCACAAATTGGAACCGGTAGGAGGCACTAGAATTGGGTCCTAGTTTTTTATTTTTTTAGGGCAAGACGACTGCCAGAACCGCTAGTTTATTATCAGTGAGAGGCTGTCTTTTTTATGCATTATATATCCCTGTATCATCTCGTTTCTTACTCCAAGCATGGAAAGAGAAAATTCTTTTGCCTAACTCTAAATCTTATATGTATTCGTCACTTTTTTTAAGTGACGAATGTGTGACTTTCAGTTGAGTTAGAATTTCTCAACTGAAAGAAGAGGAATTAAGTTCTTTATAGTTCTAAATAATCTTTGTGTATTTTTTTATTGCACGAGTTTAGCAGACAGACAGGTGGCTCATCTGACGAAAAACGGTTACCATCGCCTAGAACATTCGTAATATCAAAGGTGCTACCAATGTACTGCTGCTCTCTAAAAGGAGTCTGGAACCTGGCCACGAATGCCGAAACACAAGTCAAGGTTGGCATAGCGGCATACTCTACACCAGGGGCGGTAGTTATCCAAACGGGCAAATACTCTACCACCTGGCTTTGGGTCATTTTCTCGCTTGTTACTACAGGGCGCCCGGTCGCAGGACATTCTTTCTCCGTTCCTACACGGATAAAGTTAATAAATTTAAAAACAAAATTATACTTTGTAACGATATCATTGAAGTACAAACAACATAAATTTAGATTAAAGAACTTGAATAAAATGATTACATTTAGTATAAAAAAAACAGGCTAAACGGGAGAAAATATCATGAAAATGACCATCGAGTTTACAGCCTTTTTACAACGCCCTAAAGTTTATATATTACATAAACTCATTTTGTACTTCAAGCGTGGAATGAAGGTATTAACACATTTCGTGAAAATGACCCTTTCAGTGCCATCGTTTCGAATTTAGTGAACTTTATAAGGGAAAGGCCATAAAATTAAACGTTGAAGTTACTGTTGAGATAAGTGCTTATAAAATTATCCGAAGAAGGTCGAGTTAGTAGTGTCATTTATATTTAGTCTGTATTAGACTTTTGACTTATATACAATTTTGAGTTCTTGCCTTTTAAACTATGAGATAAAATAAAGAAATATTCATATTTGAACTACATTCATCCAACGAAAATAAGTACATGTCCGTGCAGGAAAGGAAAAAGAAAACAATTTATTGCGGCCGGGACAGTCGTAAGAGGTGACAAAACAACCCACAGTCAGGTGGTGGGATGTTTGCCTGTCTGAATGGCTACCATCCCTAGAGCATGCTGTTATAACAACCTTTAGTGGAATTCCGGCCGGCATTAGTGGCCAGATTCCAGCGTCCTTTTAGAGAGCGGCACCAGTTTGGTGTTACAACTGTCCATAGGCGATGGTAACTGTTTTCCATCACGTGGGCCGTCTACGGTTCTTTTTTATTTTTTTTATCGCACGAGTTCAGCAGACAGGCAGACGGCCCACTGGATGGAAAGCGGTTACCATCGCCTATAGACATTTGCGACATTAAAGGTTCTACAAATGTGCTGCTGCTCTCTTAAGGGAGACTGGAACCTGGACACTAATGCCGGAACACAACTCAAGGCTGTTATGGCGGCATATTCTAGATCAGGGGTGGTAGCCACCCAGTGGGGCAAATACCCTACACCTTGTAACAACCCCCCCTATATTAAAAAAATAGGTAAAACAGAGATTGGCTGACCTCTTTTTACCCCATACGGAGCCAGAAGGATGTATATAAAAAAATATACATATAAGAGCAAAGAGTATATGGATACTCTAAATTTTTTCCCGCCCTTAGAGTTATAATTATAAAGAAATCTATTATAGAATTTCTTTTTGGTTTGATTGGCTGTGATAATATGTCTAGTGATAGGTATCCTACGTTGTGTATATAAATATTGTAATAACTCAGTTCTATGGAAATTTGTCCAAACAAGGAAATCATTTAAAAGTTCAGAAGTTGAAATATCATACCCAGTATTAATGACGGATTGTGATTAACTATTAGATTTAGCGAACTACTTGCCTATTTAGTTACCTATAACAAAACTAGGGTGGACGGAATAATTTGCTTCCGAATACCTTCCTAAACCTATAAATATAATACGTTATTAATAAGAATTTGATTGATTAGATTTTAATATTAGAATAATATGTGTATATAATATGTATGTAGAGATGCGTATATATGTATTTTGTAATACATAAGGTGTAGTGTATGTAAAGTATATACGTAGTTATGTAATATGCATGTATAATATGGTGGTTAATTTTGCTTATGATATTAAGAAACGAAGTAAAAGTATGATTTATACAAATTTGATATAGGTATTATATAGACGTTTGTATGATTTTAGTGGTTATGAACTAAGAGTTTAGTGAGTATATAAATAGAATATAAAATTATGGAGATTGGGAAGGATTTAATTAATGAAGATTTAATAAAAGGTATAATAAACCCAAAATTCCTTCCACCCGGGTCAAGAAGTGATCCTCACAATCACTTTTATTATACCTTCTGGATAAGAAAGGAACTAGTCGATGAACCAATCCCAAAAATATATCCTTTAAATATTATGTGAGTCATTTAGACCGATAATCCAGTTCGGTTAATGTGTGTGTAAGGCCAGAATTGGGTTTTGAGAGTGCCGAAGCAACTCACAAAAATACATAGCGTCCTTTCGGTACTTAGTATCGTAATACTGCCCTGTGAGGCTATCTAGAATAAATAGGCTGTCTTTCTGTAAATAGAATTTAGACGCCGTGTAATTAGTAATATAGCACTCAGGTGGGAAGCACTTACTAGTCACGCATGTATTGATTTGAGATATAGGCCACGAAGACGAGCGTTTTACCAAACATTTCATATCAGCATTTAAATGACTAACAATAATTTATTGAAAGTGCCAATACGCAACTTTCAAAAATACATTGTGAGCATGTCAGACGGTTCGAATATTACGAACGTGCATTGCGAGTTACTATGCCTAGGCCAACTATCTATTAAAGAATCATCGACCATAGTTAGACAAGTAAGCTGTATCAGCGCTCAAGCAGATACACCGCTGACGAACACAAGTATTATATAATTTAGTTACAATATAAAATATTGGCTCATTCCCCAGTATGAGGATAGGAAGGGTAGAATATGATACCTTTGACATAACCTTACCTTTTAAGTGTTTTACTTTAGGGCAAATAACTATCAATTGAAACAGTCATTTGAATCAGAGTTAATCCCACTGATAATCAACACAGGAAGGCAGGCATTCAATGCCGAACTGAATTTAACAGTTCATTGGTGAGTCATTTTTACCTCAACACAGTCCAAGTCAAACTAGACCAGACAACAAGAGCCGTTTACTTAAGCAGACAAGACAGTTAGAGCACTGACTCGAGGCACTTCCTGATAACAAACCATTCCGTCGCATTTGTCTAATCGACGTTTGCGAACGACCTATGTGTAAAACACAAACTGTCGAATGAGAATGTCACGATAATAAATATCGTACCCAGGTAGGCAAGAATCATGTACTATAGCTACGATGTACAATTCTCAAGAACTAATCGAGCTATCTGTCCATTTTACCAAGCACTGCATTTATAAGGTAGAAATGACTAAACAAGAACTTGTAAGTCAAGAATAGAATAAATATGTATAGGGCTTTTAACCCTGATCCAATTTAAACTGGCATGGATTTACCACAAACGAAAACACATTACCTCGCTGAAACTTATTATAAATGATAAGTTACAGCTACTTTACCTTGACATATACATGTATATAATATCTCGTATAGAGCAAAAGATATCAGTGTAAAGTACAAGGATTATAACTTGAACTTCATTTATATAATCGTTGATATAATAAATATTAAAAATTTATATAATGTTTAGTGTTATAAAATGATGTATTAAACGACTTCAATTAAGCGTTAATCCCAGTTGTATTAGCAATCTTTGTCTTAAAGCCAGGGGACTCGCTATCAGAATAAGTATTATATAAACGCTACTATAATTTTTATGATATCAAATGATTTCGACAGGAAACAAAGACCAGTAACTCCGTATTTATCGTTTTATTAATGACGCCCCTTAGACTTATTTAAAGTAAGAGAACCAATATTATAACCTTAAAGATATAGTTCGGTCAAAGATGTTAGAAATACGTATATCAGATCATAGTGTTTTGAATAAATAGTCAACGTTATTTATAACATTACAATGTACAACTATCATATAATGAATTAGTAATAATTTTGAATAATATATTCATTCATATAGCTTAAACGTAGGATTGCTCAGCTTAAATAAATCATTATAGAATATATTTTAATACATCTAATAAAGAGATCCTCGGCTATTTTGAATTAGTATAAAATTACGTACATTACTCCACCTGAAATTCAACTGAAAAATCCTGCTTATACATAACTCCGTAGATCCCAGACGAACTCTATTCAACCACCTATATAAAAGCAAACAACTATTAGCAATATGACTAACATGCTAGTCCTCGTCATTAAACGGGACTCTATTACTCACGTAACCGCTACTATTATTTCAGGATTTTGATGACTGGAATGCGCCTAACTGGAACCACTTTTAATCTATCGATCTCCGCACAGATCGGACTAACAATACGGACTACTCATTTCTAAAACTTTGACGCCTATATAATTTTATTATAGAGAATGATTTATCACGAGATTATTAATTAATTTGTCGAATTGAATCAAAACTGCTACTAATCTAGTGCTAGTTAAGAATTAAATAATGAATTAAATGAACCCCAAAATCTTTAAATCACGTAATTATATGATTTTATGTGAAAGTTAAAATCAACCCACAAATGTAACGATGAAACTCTAACAATACATTACTACTACTTTTGTTCAAGAACCCCGCTAGTATATTTTACCAATTAAAGACGTTTATTCTCATTTAATTCCACCCCCTTTTTGTCTACGCTTGAATTAGAAATTCAAAAATCAAACTAAAACTAAAGGATATTAATTATTAACAGAATCTATATTTAACTATTACTATTTAAATAATAAATAACAACACTACAACTTCGTTCGCGTAGCTCAACGGCGTACCCGGAGCTATATTTCGACCGCGTGATCCAATAATAAGAACCCGATGGATCTCAGACTACTTGACAGCGAGGCTTCGACCTCTGAACGACGGACTACACAACTGTCAAATCTTCAAGTAAAACTCGCGAATTCACGCTTCGAAGGACTGTCTAGAATTCTTCACGAGAGTCCCTGTGTAAGTCTGTCTGAAAGTCTGTCAGAGTTACCCCAAAAGTCTGTGTAAAAGTCTATACAGGAACCTTCGCGAATCCTCGTTGAAAGTCCCCCTTTTCGATCTACCTCGCGATTTACTCCGATTCGAATAATAATATCCTTTCCCGAACTACTTCGCGATTTACTCCGATCGATTAATAATATTCTTCCCGAACTACTTCGCGATTTACTCCGATCGATTAATAATATATCCCTTTTTTCGACTGTGTCGCAGGTTTTTATTCTCAAAAATCCTGCCACCACCACTTCCAATAAAGGGGTGTTCTTTCATTATTTGGACCGCCTCTTTCAGTGATCCTTGATTGTTTAAGCGTTATTTGTAAATTAGACCTATTTGGCCTTAGTTTAAGAGTGTTAGTTAATTAAATATGATTGAGAAATTATCGATCAATCGATCTATATTGCAAATGCAAATATGTGTCTTAACTGTGTTACTATAAGATTCAGATCAGGTAACACTCAATAATGATCAATTCCTTAGAACCAGTAGATTCCTATCGTCATTTCTTTATGCCCTGACCATGTTTTAAAGTATGTACATTTGTAAATTAAAGTTCAATAGAATCATACGCATTATTAGTTTTGGTTTTAAACTTTAATATTTCTTACTTGTTTTCTTTAAAGTACAAAAGTTTTTATTACATAAGTACATGTTTAATAAATTAGAGTTCAAAATAAAATTCATAAGCATGGTGGATCCGTTACAACCTGGCTGTGGGTTGTTTTGTCGCCTTTTACGACAGGCCGCCCGGCCGCAGGAAATTGTATTATCTCTCCATTCCTGTACGGATGTCTGCTGAATTCATGCAATAAAAAAAACATATCTGGACCTTTTAGGATGGAGACTAGGTCAGTGGAGGCCAGGTGCCCACAGACTTTTAAACATATAATAAACCACTATATGTTTGAAAGTCTGTGGGCACCTGGTCGAGGTTATAGACTACGGGCAAGCTGTAGCTTACCTCGGTCAAATAATAAAGTGTATATATTCAGTTAGGTAATGATGCCTACCTTCTACCAACACTACTACAGCGGTTTGGTCGGGGTGATCCAATTTTATTTATTAGTTTTTTATTGTACTAGCTGTACCCGCGACTTCGTCCGCGTAGAATTTTTTCGCGGAACCCTAAAGTTGCCTACGTTACTCCTTGTAACATTAGCTATCTGCCAGTAAAAGTCCTGTCAAAATCTGTCCAGCCGTTTCAGAGATTAGCCGGACCATTCAGAAAGACAGAAAAAAAAATTATTTTCGGAATCTCCTGGTACGAATTATCCCTAAATTTTATTCAAATTTTTATTTTGACTTTGGAAACACACACTTCAATTTTATTTATCTGTATAGCTGAGAAACTTTTAAAAACGAATCTGATACAAATGAAAGGTAAATTCAACTTACTTGTTTCTCCAGGTCGATAATGATGACGGGCCGGCCTCACGATGACGTCTCTCACCGGACCAAGAAGCCTAATGACGCTGTGACTTTTCGCCGTGCATTCGTCGTTGCCCACACATCCAACCGTCGTGTGCAACGTACAGTGCGTTGCAGGTGATAAGGGAATCTTGAGTGGAATGATTCCATAGTCTGTAACAATGAAATGTGAATGTGTAATTAAGGCAATTAAGGTTATTGAGGTAGTACAGCTGATTTGTGCTTTGACAATGTATGTTGTGTATTGTATTTAAGAAAAAAATATTTAAATATTAATAATTATAAGTACAACTAGGATGCCCGCGATTTCATCCACGCTTGACTTGAAATTCCCGCGGGATTCTCGGGACACAAAGTACCGCAGCCTTTAAAAAAGAATGTAAGCTATCGTTTTAGTAAAAACTGCGTCGAAATAAGCTAATTTTTATGCACCCGAACAACTACAAGCCATTCCCGGAACAATTTCCGCGGGATTCCCGGGATAAATAAAAATATAACACATTTTATTACATAAAATTTGCTATCGATCATTGAAAAAATCACATTGTAATTTTTAATCTGGCCATTAAATATTTCCTAGAAAAGTTCCCGCTGGATTCTCAGTATAAAATGTAATGCAGATTTTTAGTATAAGAAAATGCTGTCGACCAGCGACAACTGTATCGAAATCGGTCGATTAGTTTTCACGTGAATCACGAACAAACACACAAACCGACAAACTGAGAAACTGACAAGAAATCTAAAAAAAATCATCAAGTTCTCCATCGTCTATACAGTGTATTCCAGTGTTTTTTATATAGCTTCAATTTACAGACACGGCATTTTTAGAATTTTATAATATTATACATATTGACATAATTGGATGTAATAATTATGATGATATAGCATTGGACATGAATTTAATTTATACGATATTTTACGTTATATTTGTTTAATGAAAAAGTGTTTTTATATATTAGATTTTCTCGGAAACATTGCAGTTTGAAACTAATTGTTGGCACGAACATGTGATCAATGTAATAAAATGCCATTTTTGAATACCATGTTTTAAGAAAATAAATAAATTGAATTGTAATTTTAATGTTTTGCTCTCATGGTCATGGATAGTTCCAACTTCTCTAGATGGCGTTACGGGTATTTTGAATTAGTCTCTCTCTGTCGTCAAAATTTACATTTACGCAAGTGAAGGCGCGGACAAAAGCTAGTTTTAATATGTGCTTTCAAGGACGTGCCAACACCACTTGAGTCGCAATCTATTGTATTGTAATAGCTTCGAAACTTTGCCTTTTGTACTACGTTATATAGTGAAAGTAAATGTTAAGATGATATTAGACGGTTCATTCTTGTTTTTCAATTTGGATGAATCAACATAACCTTGAATCTTTCAATGTCATTGAATACCACCCTGTCCTTTCAATTATGTGCCTCTCTAATCTAATGTGAAAATGAAAATATGAAAATGAATGTATTTCTTTCAAAATGGAATCTTACAGATTACTTATTGAAAGTATAGAGTCTACTACCGCTTCCAAAACAAATTTAGTTAATGTTAAGGGAGAAGAAGCGGCGCAAAAAACTCCCCAGCAACATATCTTTACTTCATAATTATTAGTCTTTTTAATGTACTCGTAAATCAGCTTCCACGCCCTACTTACAAATATTCAAATAATAACTACCAAAGAAGACTATCTCAGGATTAAATCAGTAGGAAATAGTTCAACATAATTGTCCTTGAAGCGAGATCACTTGGGAGCCCAAAAAAGGCTTATTCGATCATTCAAAATATATGTACATTTTATAAGCTTTATTACTTTGATACAAGAATGTATCAAAACTGTGTAGGTTATAATCTATTATATTGTAGTAATATTTAAATATTGCCTCTTCTATGTAGCACATTTTATAGTGAAAGAAAGTAACATTTTATGCCGAGTTCATTTGCATGTAGGTGCCCGCGCGGGCTTACTAGGATTGGTACTATTTTTTATAATTTAGTACTATACATAACAAAGCAAGCTGTGTTTTCATATAAAATAACACATTCTACACATTATATATTATTACATCAATGACGTATTTAAACAACGATACTACAGGAGACCGGAAGGCTGGAGCTTACCTCGCTCAAAGGATTAGCCTCTGTATCCAGCGAGGTAACAAAAGAAAAACTTTATTTGAAGAATAAGTGGCGTAATTATATTCTTTATACATTATTATACACAGAGCATAATTTGAGAATTTGTCCGCCGCATTTTCAGCAAACAAGGTTTGCACTCAGCATATTGCTGTGCCGGAATTATATCCGACACAACGCTGATTTTCAGTGCAAACCTTCCTTTTGGCGTAAGACAAAAACGACCCAATTTTGTTAAATAAAAAAAAATATAATTAATTAATGCTGCCAGCCTTCTAGGTACAATGCCCAGCGACAGTAGTTTGGTGGGGCTGAACGGGCTTTAGTATGGGTTGTTATTTTTTCGCTATTGTATATATGTTTTTAAGTTAGTTTTATTTTTAGTAATTTAATGTTTTAAATAAATTACTTCACATTTAAACATGCTTCTGAATATGTTCAGTTTTCAAGACCGTAAATAAAAAAAAGTAAGTTAAGTTAGCGCAAAACTGTAATTTTCATAAGAATCAGCCTCTCCCGCCCTACTTACAAATATACAAATTATGACTTTACGGAAGCAGACTGAGGATTACTTCAATAGAAGATATTTCGACATATTTGTCCTGAAGCGAAATCTCCTGGAACCCAAAAATACATATTTGATACTTAGAAAATATACGAATTAATATTAATTTTTCTAATTTATAATAACTTTCCTATTAATTATTAATAGGAAAGAAGACTGCCTGGGAATTACATCACTAGACGATATTTCGACATAATAATTCGAGGGCGGGGTTTCCTGGAACTCCAAAAAAGGCCTATTTGATACTTATGAATATATTTTTTAAGGTTTATTACTATGATATGATTTTAACTTATATGTATAAGATTTTCCAAAAAAAATCCGTATTCGTTACGTTTATAAGTTAATAAACATAAACTATGTATATAACATATATAAAAATTAAAACTAAACGTAAGGGATTATAATAATAAAAATTATAGTATATATTTGTGGCTTTCGGGGTCGAGACCCTGGAGCCGTAGGAGCCTGGAGCTCATCATCTCTATTATGTCGAG
The DNA here is from genome assembly GCA_039645545.1 of Dendrolimus houi. Taxonomy (NCBI): domain Eukaryota; kingdom Metazoa; phylum Arthropoda; class Insecta; order Lepidoptera; family Lasiocampidae; genus Dendrolimus; species Dendrolimus houi. The sequence goes on from CM077125.1 coordinate 6,129,222, forward strand.
ACCTCTCAAAGCGTCTAATTGGGGTCTCGCGTGACCAAAAGCTGGCTAGCACCTAGAGCAACGAATCAGCATTGCCATCCAACGCGGAAATGTGGCCAGCATCTTGAGCACGCTCCCCGCCGATACCGATTTGAAGTAATTTTTTTACTTATAGATTTATGTTATTTAGTAAGTATAGTTTTATTTCGAATAAACACATAAAAATACATACACCATTATTTTTTAAATAATTAGAAAAATAATCTTTATTGTCAAAAAGTCAAATTTACATTATTTATGTTACCTACTGGTCCCAAACTAGGTGAAGCCTATATTTTGAAGACCAATGTTGATTTTTATAGCCACAGCGGGCAGACGTGTGTGTGTGTATATATAATGCATTTCCTCGCGCTGCCAGAAATATAAGCCTGCCCTTTGGTCTCGATAAAGTCAATAAGCTTCGGGACTCCATATTTTTGGAATTTAGTTAGAATACATACATACATATACATATACATATTATCACGCCTGTTTCCCGTAGGGGTAGGCAGAGACTATAGATCACCATTTACGACAATCCTGACAAACAACTTTCGCTTCATCTACTTTCATCAACCACTTAATACATGCACGTTTATTTGAGATGCTTTTTACTTGACCTCGTTTTAACACTTCTGTTATTTGATCATGGTGTATACGACGTGGTCTACCGGTACCAACTCTACCATTCACAATTCTGTCATACACTTGTTTAGTGATTTTATTTTCATCCATCTTCTCTACATGCCCAAACCACCTTAACATTCCTTTTTTAACTCTTGTTATTACATCTTCTTTCAATCAACAACGTATTATTACACTATTCGGTATCATATCATTCCCTTATCGGTATCATTTATTCCTTTTGATATTAGATCTCATAGTCTCCTTCGTGATCATTTATTTTCTATTAAAGCACATTGTTGCACTAATGCTAATTTTAATTGTACGAACTGCCCCCAAACCACCAGAGCGTCTAAAGTAAAGTATCTTGGAGTTTTTATTGACCAAAATCTAAAATGGATCGATCACGCATATTATCTCAGCGCTCGTGTTAGGAAACTTATTTATGTATTTAAAAACCTCAGGCATGTACGCACGGTAAATTAATATTTGACCTCACCATTTTTGAACTTAAAAGAAGACATGACATAGTATATCCTACCATACGTTGTATAACAACAGTAGCAAATAGCTACGCATTTTCACTAGGCAGTCGCTTGTATAATAAAATCAATAAAGATTTAGAAATTTATCCACTCACAAAATATAAAGTAAGGAACAAGGTTTATAAATATTTACTCTCGCTTAACTATGATGCTACCGGAGTGCTTGTTAAGTAACTTAATAAACTTATCCTACTTTCTTCCTTCTTTATCTCCTTCTCTACAGAAACACATACGCACACACACATCCTAATATATATGTACATAAACATGACCACATACACACTGCATGGAGATCTTAAATTTTAACACTGGCAATTGGCGTGAGGAACCTCTGATTGACTCATATTACAGGTAAATTATACCTAGTTTGAGAGTGAGAGTCAACTTAACATCTTGTATAGTGTTTTTAGCCTCTAAAATGTGTTTCATTTTTTATTCTTTCAATTTTGTACTTTGTTTTTCTCAAAGGCTTAATAAAGATATTTTGTATTTTTTTTGTATATTTTCGTCTCTCTCATTTCAACTGCATTTGTTCTACTTTCATGCTTCTTATGCCACACCTTTTAGTTTGAATGAAACTTCAGAAATTTAATTACTACGAGTTCATGGAAAGTGACGTATGTTTAACAATCAGAGCTAACTGTAACATAAAAACAAGCCGGGCTCCGTAAAAGGTCCGCTTCAAACAGACTAAAACAAACCACGAGGAACGGAGTCTCGTTAAAACTCATAAAAGCTACTTCATACAATGAGAAACTTGTTTTTAAAACATAATAATGAGTTCCGGCATCGTTTTCACGTAAAGACGTCTTTGTGTTTTGTAAATAGGAATTTGGAAAAAAGTTTCATTGTACGTTCATTATAAATTGTACATAAGATTTTTCAATATTATAACATTTTCTACCTTCTATCTTCTTCTAGTATTATACTACTAATATACCTTCTTCTACTAGACTCCGAAATTTCAATTTTTTTCTGATGGTTGGCTTCATCTGGGATAAAGTTACAAGGTATAGGCCGTTACACGTGATGTGGCGGTGGTTATAATGCGTAATTAGAGATGTGACATTGCTAATGGCATTCAATATTGACCACTAGTATGGCTATGCGTTAACGACTTTATTTTTGAACGCTTTAAATAAGATGCATTCGACTACAGCCTAAATCTATAACACTACCGCAGATGTAGCCTTAGCGTAAGGTTAAACTGGAATGGACCCTGAAATGTCGACGTTTTGAAAGTTTTAAAGTCGATATTCATTCCTCCAAATGTTCATGGATCAACTGTCGTGCCATGGTAGGGTTCCGAATTTTGCCATCGATTATTTTTCGTGTGAAATATAATAAAGTATTTCCCTTAAAAGTGATTTTTTCTGTTTCTTCCTGGAAAAAGTGATTTTTAAATAGCTACTTATTTATCTAAAATATCTCAAGTGCACGAAAATTACGCCAAAAGCAGCCCAAGGTAACCGGCAGAAACTAAGTTATTTGTCAAAAAAAAAATCAATTTGAATAGACAACAGGTTAATATTATAATTATGTAAGTAAATACAAGCTAAAGTATAGGTAGATGAATGAATTATATCATTCACACAAACTATTCATCTTAGTATCGGCATGACGTGGTTTTATCTGTTAAAAAGTTTCACGTCACACAGTAGAGTGTGGTAGAAAGATATACTGTACCGAACTTAAGGATTTGGTGGAATTGTATACCCCAGAATACTAACTATCTTCTTGCAAAATTTCATTAAGACCCACTTAGCTGTTTGTTTAGTCGTGAAAATGTAAAATTTAAATGAGAGTTTCTTTCGCGCTTAGAAATGATTTTCTATAATATGTATTTTTCTATAATATGTATTGTTATGCATAACATGCATACAATATTATAGAAAAATATAACCACAATTTCATGCAAAGATATTCTATATGGCTACGGCGTAGCAGTACACGTGCTACGGAACACGACCCCTATGTGCTACGAGGCGCGCCGGTAGGATGTCCCGGATCCGGCTCACTGCGTTTATATCACACGAAGTTACGCGCTATTATTGTTACAAGTATAATAAGGGACACAAGAGATGGTGTTTGGTAATAGTATCTTCTAGAGACTTTTAATGGGATCATTTTTTTTATAAAAAGCGGTATAATGTGAAATATTTGTGTGTTGACCACGCACAGTTAATAATTGGAAGGAAAAGAAAATCCCTAAAAGTCATTCAAATAAAAACACTCCATATATATAAAATATTGAACGGATCTTTCCGAACCGATATTTGTAGAAAATATTTTTTAAGTCTACCATGAACGGGAAATTTTTTTTACGATTTTGGAATCGAATATCTCTACAGCTATTGACTTTTTTTTATTTTGAATAGGTTCGCATTTGAGTGACATAGCGCCTGACGTCAGTGGAAATGCAGTCTAAGGTGGAGCACGTTTCCATGATTGTTTCTTTTTTATAAATCGGCAGTCAAACACACACACTGTACATCCCCAAATTAAGCAAGTTACACTTGTGTTATGGCTAATATACAACGGACCACTTTGGGGCCGATCCCAGACACCCAGACCATAGTAAATAACGGAGAAAATTCGTTTCCGAAATTTACTATACCAGGAATTGAACCCGGAGCCTCTGCGTTACAGTGAGGTAAGCCGGCAAAGGCTTAGCTCGCTCAACCACAGAGGCCGTCTTTGTATATTTCAGGAAAAACAGACGATGGTAATGAGTTCCACTCTGCAGCGGTACGTATGATAAAAGTGGATGTCTAGCGTATCTTTGACTTTAGACATTCATTGTCTGTGCTACTTATTATTTTTACTGTGATTATTAGTGCTTCTATATTTCCTAGTTTCTTTTTCTATTAAGTAATAGATTTCTTTTAATTAGATTTCACCGCTCAACCACAGAGGCCGTCTTTGTATATTTCCAGACGATAGTTTCTTACGTATGATAAAAGTGGATGTATAGCGTATCTTTGACTTTAGACATTTTGTCTTTTAATTATTTCTACTGAATTTCCCTTTTTCTATTAAGTATTTTTAATTAGATTTTCCTATACTTTGACTTTCTTTAGACGTGAAATTGTTTTAGTTCTTGTTGACATGTGGTAGATAATTTATAAATTGTCATTTAGTTCGTTTTTTAATAATAATTTATTTATATTAAGACTGTTGGACTATCTTTATCGTCCGCTTTGTTGGTATTTCCACCACATATCGGTGGCGTGAGCTCGTACGTCTGCTTGTCCGGTGGTAAAAAGGTGAGGGAGGAATTAATTCGGGCAATTCTGTGGCACACTCGCCGAAGTTTATCCTATAGAATACCGATAAACAAGCGACAATGCGTCGGTGACCTAGGCTCTGAAGCCTCTCGTCGAATAGTTATTGCCTATCAGCTTCTTAGCTATTTTCTCAATTGACTCAAGTGTCTCGAGCTGGTATTTGGCTGAGCCATCCCAAAGATGAGAGCAGTACTCCGTGCAGGATCGTACTTGTGCTTGATAAAGATTCAGCAACTGAAGTCGTGTGAAGTACTGCCTCACCTTTGTTAACCTTGTTTATTGTCACCTGTGTTTGTTAACTTTAACGAAAAAGTCTGTATCAAATATGGTTATGATTTTTAAAAATCTGAATTACAATACCACACGATTATTTATGTTACATATTTATTATATATTTCCCTCACAGTTAGCTCGTGGTAATTGTAACAATTAGCACATTAGTCTAGAAAACTGCCTAAGTAATGCATTCTTGTCGGTCAGGTTTCGAATCCACGTCTCTTTAAAAATGCGAGTTTGAGGCTCGAGAGCGCTACCCACTAAGCTACCACAAATTATATTAGTATAAATTGACATAAATATTTATTTAAATACTAGCTGTACCCGCGACTTCGTCCGCATGGTTTTTTTTTTTTTTTTGCGGAACCCTAAAAAAGTAGCCAAGTTACTCCTTATAGTATCAGCCATCTGCCAGTGAAAGTCCCGTTAAAATCGGTCCAGCCGTTTCAGAGATTAGCCGGAACATCCATACAGACAGACCGACAAAAATTCCAAAAGTTACATTTTCGGAATCTCCTGGTCACACTTATCCCCTGATATTTTTCACTTTTTTATTTTGACATTAAAAAAAGATACTTCAATTTTATTTATCTGTATAGATTTGTCAAATTGGTTATAATGATAAATCATATTACAATTATGACTAAGCAATAAATATTTCTCACAAAACCAATTTAAATTTAACGTTGTCTACCTACGTTCAACCTTTAGAAATACTTTTCCAAATTTAATTTGCTCGCTTTTTACAAGAATGGTAGATTAAATGTACCGAAATACTCAGAGGGATAACAAAGAAACTTAAATAAAAAGTAATTTCGTGGAAAATATTTTATTTGAATCTATTTCAAGAGACAAATTTCAATGAAGAAAATTAAATATTGTATAATAATCTATTTATGTTCTTTTTTTTTTGAAGGTGAAAGACCTTCTCCCAACTATTTGGGGTCAGCACAATATGTCTCCTCCTTCCACACTCTTCTATTCTGACATACATTTTCTGTCAGACCACAAATTATCATATTGTTACATGCCGTCAAAGATAAACGCACAGCTGCCTGTCGTAAGCGCTGTTTATTGTCTTCCCAGATTTAGGAATTCTTTTATGTTTAGAATTTGTAATTAAGAAAAACATGCTATTGTTTTCCACTTGTTATATGACCATGATTAGCGTCGAACTAATCCCTATTGTTATTGTTTTTGACTTGTTGGCCGTTCGAAGGAATAGATAACCAGATGTGCAAATTACTATTTTTCGGAAACTCAGTGCGCGCGGCCGATTTTTTTGTACTGTGTAGTTAGTATAAGATAATGCCCGAATGGAGGGGTGAGCAGTCAAGCGACGACTACGAAACAAGTAAGACGTTTTCTAGTACTCTCGATTAGCAATATAGACGTGTCGAATTGTATTGAATCGTGCAGTGTGAACTGGTTGCATCCAGTTTTATTTGTATTTATTTTATACGTGTTTGTACAGTACTAATAAATTCTATAGTATTTCCAACGGCATTTTTAATTCGAGTCCTGTAGCTCGTAACAATATCATCCTTCACACAATCCATCCATCTATGCATTCATTTCAATAGACGATTCAAAACGTTTTAAAAACTACGTAACATCATTTCAACTGAGAGGATGTTACGTAACGTTCAGAACTAGCAAATTACGCGTGGTAAATATAATTATGTAGGTACAAAGTTATCGGTTATCAGCTGGCGCCCCGGATAAGAACGGCCCTGGTGACATGTTTATCAATGCATCATAGTAGTATGTCCCTACGTCCAAAACTGATTAGATAGTATGAACTTAAATTTTACGATGCTGTTTCAGGCAAGGCTTCAGTGCAACCCCAACCGTTGGACACGGAGGCCTTCATCCGCGCGCAAATGTACTACGTACGGTACACGGTCGCAGTGCCACCCGTCTACTCGTGGCCTGAGAACATATATGTAGATTGAAATATATTTTATAATAATCGGTTGACAAACACATTCATTGTATATTTGTAAATTAAGCTCGTGTAATAGTTAACGGAATACCCTGGGGCCGATCGCCGACACCTAGACTATAGTAAATAACGGAAAACTCGTTTAAGAAATTTATCAGGAATCGAACCTTAGACCTTTCAGTGAACTAATACGGCAAAAGCCATCAAAGATATACTAACATATAAATACGAAAGTAACTGTTTATTGCCTTTTACGCATAAACGGCTGAATGGATCTTAAAAAAATTTGGCCATGACACAGATTGTATCCTGGGGCCTTACCTTAGATAAAATGTACCCTATGTATTTTCTTAAGTTTTCACGACTACGAGTATATACATAATAAACTACGTTTTAACGGCTTTACGCGCGGTACTATTTACGCGGTATTTATTTAATTATTATTCCGACGTTTCCGTCACTTTTCACATTACTTCTTGATACTTGACATCTTTGTGTTCCGTGATCACGGCTACTGAAAAGTGACCGAAACGTTGGAATAAAAATTAAACAAAATCTCGCGCTAAAACTGGAATATTTTTTTATTCTAGCTGTATTGAAAAACCCACATGTTACACAAGATTTTCCAATCCATCCTAAGATTGTCTGAAAGAAATTGCTATTAGTGATAAGACCGCCTATTGTCTTTTGTACTTAAACTTCTTGAATTGTATCTTGGTGTTATGCAATAAAGTATATTCTATTCTATTCTACCGCGTTTAAAACCGTTAAAACATGTTTTTACTATGTAGCATATGTCCTTATAAAGCATACATTTTACAAAAATAAAGATTTTTGAAAGAGAATCAGATAGGAAATGAAAATATGTATATCTTTTTTTTAACTTTCTGAGAGAACTCAGGGAGTTAAAATTAAATGCATTATAAGTTGAAAATAACTCGCACTTTGCTAAGTAAATATTTCTTAATACAAAAAGAAATAGTTGTTTTTTTTATTTAAACAGAATCAAATGTCAAATATTAAAAGAGTCAAGATTTGTTTAATACAAGAAAAAAGGAATTGTTCAATAAACCAGCATTTGTTTTCGAAGTTATATGCAATATTGTGCAGACATTGAAAGCAATCCAAAGAAAACTTTTTTCTCTTTACCGTTCCGATACTTGAGCTGTATAATAACTCTCACCTCTGCAAGGCGACTTAACGATGAACAACAAACGTAGACTACGTACAAAAGATTGATTCAAATTATATATCCAGATTAAAGTAAAAAAAGAAATAAAGTTCGTAGTAGTTTTTACCGTTTTAATGACGTAGGACCTTAATTCTTCTGGTGCAGTCATTTTACTCTAAAGACTTTTGAGACTTTTGCTTAACAGTCTCTTTTCTTTCACCATATCCCAATTATTTGGGGTCGGCACAATATGTATTTTTCTTCCACACTCCTCTACTCTGACATACATCTTCTGTCACACCACATATCATCATATCATCCTTCACACGATCCATCCATCTTTTTTTTGGTCTACCTTTACATTTGTACCCATCTATCTTGAAGTTTAACATTCTTTTTACCACGTGACTTTCATCCTTCCTCATTATATGCCCATACCAACTTACTCTTCTTCCTCTCAATTTTTCACTCACGGGTGCAACTTTCCTTATGTACTCATTTCTCACCTTATCCATTCTTGTGACACCACACATCCATCTCAACATTCTCATCTCAGCTGAGTGGAGACGTTTGTGGTTTATCGCTTTAGTGGCCCAACATTCAGACCCATATAGCATGACTGGTCGTATGACAGATTTATGTATTTGTCCTTTTAATTTCAGTGGCATTAGTTTGTCGCACGTCACACCGGTTACCTGTCTCCACTTTAGCCATGCTACATTTATTCTTCTCCTTACATCCCTCTCTATATCACAATTACTCTGCAGTAGTGAACCAAGGTATCTGAATTCGGGGTTACATGTTAGTTTGGCTGGTTGTGGTTTAAGAGGCACAGCACTAGAGGTCCCGCCAAAATCACAAAACAGGTATTCGGTTTTGGTTCTGCTGATTTTTAATCCAACGCCCTCTAGCGCTTGCCGCCACCTGTCTAGTTTGTGTTGAAGTGCCACTCCATCTTCATCCACTTTAGATTAACACTAATAGGTCGTTTATTGGTTTACATTATGAGTAACAATATTAATTTTTTTAGTTTGTTTTCCTTCTTCACAGAAATACATAAAACTAAACTACAGTGGCCGTTACTTAATAGAAATCGTATATAATTTTAATTTGTGTTCATTAAAAATCTATCCCAACAACTGTAGGTACTTTATGTTTAGTCTGGAGGTACTTCATATAATTTATAATTTACGTGTTTACTTACACGTTTAATTGAATAATAGTTTTTCGTAATAAATTAAACTAAAAGGTATATTAAACTATATATTAAATAATATTTAAATATGAATAATACACAGGTGATTAAGAAAAAATATTACAAATAAAATATGGGTCCCAGATCGCTGTCCGTTGGGAACTTTTCCAATATGCTGACTGCTTCCACTTAGGATGTTTATACAAAAATTAAACAAAAGAAAAACCACGATATGCACGTCGCGTATAGGTCCCTTAATAGTGTCTGGTTCATTTAAGTGCTTGCTTGGCGAACAGACTGCGAAATTTCAACATCTTTCCCATTTGGAGTAACTCCAAGTACTCCCATTGTCGGCATCGACAGTTCTGGCCGTACGACTTAAATAGACCGAGCTGAAATCATTTTAAACAGCAACAATAGTAATTAATACATACTCAACGTCAGAATTCCAACCTGGAACCTTAGAAGAAGACGCACGTGCCTTTGTCAGTGATCTATTTATATTTTTGTAAAATTTTATTCAAATAAATGGCATGAATATCATCTTTATATGAAGCATAGAAACAAAATACTAACATTCAAAATCGTCTAGAAAAAAAACGCAATACTAAAAAACTCTCCCATGTGACTAGATGCTACCATTTAGTCATTTGATTTTTCACATCAGTTAACACATACCTAATTATTTTATTGTATCCGTCTTCACTGCTTCAAACTATGAGAATATACTCGTATTTCTACTGTTTCAAAATACAATTACCTAGAGTTTTCTATGCGGCTTCACCGTGATGTGCAGATTCCGCGATAAAAAATTCCGGGCGGACGAAGTCGCGTGCACAGCTAGTGTGTGCACTATAGTTTCATTCATCCATTTGTAATAAAGTAGCCATGTTGCCATAAACATCAAAAATCTTACGCCTTCATGATGCATGACTGACTGTGACTGAGCCGTATTGTCTGCGCTAGATACATAGCTATAGATAACATTAATTATATGTGTTCAAAAGAATGCGTACCACATTCTGAAAGCAGCTTAATATCACTCCATCAACGTTCTAACGCAGGCCGGAAACCTCATTTGTTGAAGTACGCACTCCGGACCAACCACGCTTGGCGAGCTCAAACCTTTTTTCCAATCCCCGTCTCAGATCTGAATAGATTAGGATTCAACCGTAATCAAGCGGAAATGGATCAAGATACTCGATACCGGAATCAAAGGAGTCGATAAAACCCCATCAGGTGAAATAATTTCACCTTAAGCGTCTTTTTGTCCGCGCAGGGACGAAGATTGATGATTCGCGAACTATTTGGTAGGCACTTGGTAACAGACAACACAGATATTGCGGTTAGAAATTTTATTTAATATCAGCCTATAACGGTCCCACAGTTTGATAGGTACGTAACACTCGTAGTCGATGTTCTCTTGTCGAGGCATTGAAATCGTGATCATCATTGTCAGCCATTTGCAGTCCACTGCTGGACATAGGCCTCCCCAAGACGGCGTCACTCATCCCTGTCCTCCGGCTTCCTCATCCAGCGCCTACCGGCGATCTTGCACAGGACGTCGGTCCATCGGGCTGGAGGGCGTCCGACACTACGTTTGCCGAGACGCGGTCTCCACTCCAGTACTCGTCTGCTCCATCGACCATCGGTCCTGCGGCAGACGTGACCGGCCCACTGCCACTTCAACTTGCTAATTTTGCGAGCTATGTCGGTTACCTTCGTTCTCTTACGGATATCTACATTTCATTATCCATAAGAGAAACACCCAACATAGCTCGGTCCATAGCCCGTTGAGTGACTTGGAACTTGTGGACCAATCCTGCCGTCAGTGTCCATGTCTCGGCTCCGTAGGTCAGGACGGGGAGGACGCACTGCTCGAAGATTTTTGTCTTCAAGCATTGCGGAATGGTCGACGAGAAGACTTGACGACATTGAAAATTTGACCAATTTTGTTTTCGCAAAATATTTTGCAAATTGTACTTGTGGTCTCGTCAGACGTTGTCCTGCCCCGAAAAAGTAAAAATCTAGAACCCAATTCCAGGGCCACCTACCGGGTTTAATTGTGAATCTAAATCATCAAACCCACTCAAACACACATAAAATTTCATCATAATCCTAGAACCCGATTCCAACGCCAAGTATTTTGTTTAGATTGACATTTTTAAATTCGTAATATCTTTTGAATGGAATATCCAATTTCAATAATTCAAAAAGTAATCTACAGGTATTGAAGCAGTCTTGGATACGAAATGATTTATTTGGGTAAGGATTAATACTAAGGTATGGATAACATGGTCTGATTTTGGTCGGCATTTCTATCAACTTTTAAAATGTAAAAAAGTAGTTATAGTGAACATAACCACAAAAATTGGACACATGGTTTTTTGAAGATATCGATATGTTCATTAATATCGTAGAACATTTTTTTGTTCTATCGTCAATAGTTTCCGGAGCGCATGAGACGAAATACATTTTACATTGTTGAAGCTTTAGTAAGGATGCCTATTTTTTTAATAATCAATATTGTTTATATTACTCAGGTATAATGTAGCATTCTAATGGTGAAAGAATTTTTGAAATCGGACCCGTAGTTTTTGAGTTGATTTGTTACAAACATACAAAAATACAAATCTTTCCACTTTATAATGTTAGTATAGATGTAAATAGTAATACTATATACTACTAATAATAATCTCAGTTCATAAATGTCCCATTGATGGGCCCAATATACTCATTATGGGTTATCTCGGTGTATAAGTTTCATTACGATGTTTTCTTTCAGCTTCAGCACGTAGTAATTATCCAGTATGATTAGCCACTATAATACCACTTTCAATTAAAATTTAAATAAACGTCACAAATCGAGAACAAAATTAACGCCATCAATTATTTTTTTTATTTTAAGAAGCTTTTTAAAGATACTTTTTCACTAAGTGGTGGCCATTTAAATTATATTTTTTTAAATATTGTCCTTCTGAGTGTAACTATTAGGGCATGCAAGTCTGTTTCTTTTGTTAATTTTTAATATTTTTTAGTTCTTTTGTTACGTTTCTCTTCTATTTTATTTATATATTTTTATTTAATTTACATTGTCTATTTATAACAATTTTTTTCACTTATTATAGCTTACAAATTCTGTTGAAAAATAACACTTATCTGAATAAAATATAGCACTTCAAAGTGGTCGGAATGGAAAAGCTACTTATCGTTTAAAGTATCAAATTAAATCCAACGATATCAACTCGAGTAACTACCCACAGACAGAGTAGCTACGTGCAAACTAATTTGCATACAAAATAAAGATAGTGTCACATTCGCACGGCTGAATCGCACCGATAAGGGGCTAATCTGTAAATGGCTTTAAATTCCTTCAAGTGTCTTCAAGTTGCAAATGAATGCAATTTACTAAGGGTGTGTTAGACATTACATTTGCAACAGTGTTATTGGATTTTAATTTAAAATAAACTTAGCTATTTTTTATGTTTGATGCTTAAACAGGTAGACGGTTGACTTGGTGGTAAGTGGTTATGATCGCCCATGGATATTTACATTATTAAGAGAACCGATGCGTCGCTTACGTTGATGAAATTTTAAATGTTAGTTTACGCTCGCCCATTTCGAAGATTCCGATATTGTAGCGCTCTGTCACCTGCTTTTTTGTTTTAATATTTGGAATTTAAAGTATTATTTTCCGATTATACGAACAAATAAACGCTTCCCGATGACATAAAGACATGTTATTATTTGAAACATTTTTTCTTTTCTTTTTTATTAATTAAAACTTAAGTTCTAATCAATTCCTTTTATATTCTTTGACTGATTTGATTACAAAATGTTAAACATAAAAATGCACGAATGGTTCCTGACGCTATCTAGTCACGTAGGATTTAAAAGGTTCTAAGAGTTACGTATTTAGCAAGACGATTGTCATTTCTTGTGTTCTTCTTCTTTGACTTATACCAAAAGAAACTTTCCTGTTTTATGGTGTAGATGTAACATACTACTGCATGATATGTTTATAAATCTACTAATGGGTTTAGTTATATTAAATTGAAGAATTAGAATCAAATAAACAAAAGTATGCAAGCGACAATTTATTCTATAGAACTACAGCAGTCATTGATATTGTTACAACTCAGGTCCAGACAAAAACAAAACCCACCTGCATATCTGAAACAAAACACATTTTATTACCTGCCGGCATTTAAACAGATTGTAACTCTTTTATGATCGTCTTCTTTTATTTACTTTGTGTTTAAAATTTGTGATTAGAAAACAGCCCATTGTTTTATTGTACTCTTTTATGGTAGTTTGCGGCCGAGTCATTAGCCAGATGTGGCGGATTAAGCTGACTTAGATACGAGGGCATTGAATTTGTGCAGTATAAAGCGATGACCTGATGGAGGGGGAGGCAGTCGAGCGAGAACCATGAGCGAAGCGAGACGCGTGTACTAAAATCGGGTATCTGATAAGTGACGGACTTTGCGCGTTTTATTGAGTTACGACCTTCTGCATTACGTTTGGACTTGTTGTGTTCGGTTATATTTGTTCCTGTGTTATACGTGTTTGTATAGTTCTAATAAACTCTATAGTAATTCTAACGGCATTTTAATTCGAGTCTCGCAACGCGGAACACTATTAAAACAATGAACACTGAAGATAATAAGCTTTTTAAAAATAAATATAATAAATCTCCTCCACTACTAATTGTCTACATTCGCTGCTTTATTTATTTGCGCATTTATTTATGAGATGCAATCTTAATGTATGCAGTATGAGTAATGAGAGTGGAGGTGCAATTTAGCAAATAAGTGGATTCATTAGATCACCACATAAGATGAATAGGTTCATTATGAAACACGCGCAAGAAATTTAATTTATTGCTCAATACATCGCTACTTGTTATGTTAATGGTAATTAGATCACAACTGATGCTCTAATAATGATATTTTCTAAATTATTAGGATTCTGTAGCTATTCTTGTAAGAAATAACTCTTATAAAATTATCATATCTGTCCGTTTGTTAGTCTGTATTCGTCTGTTTATCTCATAGAAATATTTCCCAAAAACTACTCGATGTGGATTGAATTTAATAGGCCAGAGTGTATTTATTTATACATTTACTAGCAATTCCACCGAAACTTCGTTCGCGTTGCCTTGACGCCATCTTTTTTAGTGAATTACAATGGTGGTACCAAAAAAATATTAATTATCGTAAAAGAATGCATATACAGTCGGCTCTCGATAATTTGACTCTTACGAGACCAGAGAAGATTTCAAAGTACCAAGAGTTCAAAATAACAAGAATTTGATCATAATTCGTGATTATTATTTTAAAAATTAGTACAATTATTCACAAATGTTCATTTTGAAAAGAAGTCCATAATTCTCTGTTGAGTAAGCGACTTTAGTCCATCATTGTCGAATAAACTCCCGATAGTGGTGAGAACTGAGAAGAAATCGTCACTTGTGTCGGTTCTCAGGGTGTAGAAGTTTAGGGTAGCGCTTCAAATTATAGAGAGTAGAGAAGCCCGGACTTCAAATTATTGAATATTGATGAGCAAGATACTATTGATTTAACTTCAAATTACCGAGGGCACCAATTAATATTTATTTTAAACAATTTATCGAGTATTTTTCAAGGGACCGGGAAAAAAAATCAAATTATCAAAATATTCATATTAACGAGTGTCAAATTATCGAGAGTCGACTGTACATAACATCCAAGGATTTAACATAAAATTATACGTACTTACATAATATTCATGGCAATGAGGCTGGTAGCTCAACATTAAGTTGTGTTAGGAGCTAACACAATACTGCTTTTTTTATTGATGAAGCATAGCGGACTGGCTGACGGCTCAACTGTGATGGAAAGTGGTTACCGTCGCCTATGGACATTAGCAATACCAGAGGTTCTGCCTATGTGCTGCCGGGCTTGAAGGAGAAACTGGAACTTGGCAATGATCCCGGAAAACAACTCAAAGTTGTTATAGCGGCATACTCTAGACCAGTGGTGGTAGCCATCGACCAAATACCCTACCACCTGTTGTTTTGTCGACGCTTGCGATAGGCCGCCTGGCGGCAGGAATTAGTATTGTTTTTCCATATCTGCACGGAGGAAACTACTTCTCAACTCCAACCTCCGTTAAATCAAAACCCAAATGAGTCTCTACTTTAATTACGTTAATTTTATATACTTATAACAACAACATTACCATACTACATAACTTCATACTATATCATAAAAGTGAGTTTTCCAAAAAATATTTGAAACATTTCTTCTTATTGTATACTAATACGTCTATATACTAATACGTGAAGCAAAAACACAGCAAAAACTTTCTACTTCTTTTTACGAAAATTGCGCGGACGCAGGAGTATGAAATTTCACACACTTATAGTTTATATAGAGAAGGAGTGCAGAATGCTATTTTTTTTTAAATTATGCATAAAAATACATTAATGAATAAAAAATACATTACACACACTGACATGTATTTGACACACACAAGCATGTATACTCTTTTGTTCATTGTTAAGTCAAATTAACAGTGTAGCCTTGGCGAAATCTGTATTTATAGAAGTATAGTCTTGGACAACAGGACCTTAGAAATATTCAAACTTATAATTTAAATTAATTATGGTCGAATTTCGACCAATGGGCGACCACCAGTTTTAATAATTTGCCAAAATTATTACGGCGTAATAGTATTTTCACTTTCAAAGTTCACAAGATACAGAATTAAAATATAAGAGATGGTTACGTGAAAAACGCTAGAAATATATAAACAGAATGTTGTAAAGCATTACCGTCGAGCACGTTCTGCTTTCTCTCACCTTTAGTAATTATAAAAGTATCCATCGAAGGCTTCTAAGGTAAATTCAATTAAAACTTTTCACTACGGTTTAATCGAATTTCATTTCACGCTCAATTTTTTACGCCAGTTTAATGAGATATCTTCGTTTTCTCATTAAATTTAGATTACGAATGGTTTCATTAATAAAGACGATTTAATTTATCTGATTATTTTTGATACCATCCGGATAAATGAAACGAACTAGAGATGTGCGGACTAGTCGGTAAAGCCGACTATCCGGCTTCTTACTTTCTAATCTATACTTTACTAATACTTTGTGATCACTAATCCATACACGAGACTTCTTTTTGACATGATTAAATTTTAATTGTGCTCTTTCACTTTAATGAACAATAACAGTATTACCTTTAAACAATTTTTTTTTACACAAAAACATCGCGCTGACCTGTACAAAAGCCAAAATCAAGAAATAATGCGAAATAAACAAAACAGTTTCGACATGCACGCATGTGGTGGTTGCGATTTGTGCGCGAATCAGCTATAAACGAAGCGTGACGGAAATCCCCGAAACCATGATCGGCTTGGCCGACTAGTCAGCTAGTCGGCCAAAGTCATAATCGGCACATCTCTAATAATAACAATGTATATAATCCTCGTCTAAGTCGTGGTAGCGTAATGGCTAAGCACACACCTCCCAAACTTAAAGAGCGCGGGTCATAATTCTGGCTGGATCGCATGCACCTCTTCGGCAGTTTTCAGACCTATAAATGTGCATATTTTTGCAATTACCACGTGCTATCAACGGTGAAGGAAAACATTATAATGAACCCTGCACATCGAGATAAACGATGTGTCAAACCTGCCAAGCCACCTTGGACAAGCGTGGTGGATATACTATCCGGTCCCCTATAGTGGGAGGTCCGAACCTAGCAGTGATACGTTCATATAGTTTTAGTTAATTTTGTGTTGGTGTACAATAAAAAAATTTATCTGTCCATGCCTAACATTTAAGAATAACAACCATACGAAACTCAAAAAAAGAAAACTAAGCATTGAGTTTAAATCAGCCACAAAATATTCTAACCGACAATGCATCCTAAGCGCTTTATAATAGAGTGCAATTTGAAATGGGATTAGATCAGTGCCGTAAATAGCCTTTTGTACGCCCTATGCGAACTGCGCCCTTTTTTTAGATATTATAGGTAATCTAGCTAGAGCAATGCTACTCGTAATTGCTATGTAGAGGCCCGTACATAGCAAAAAAAAAACACTAAACACTAATACGCTCGTGCGCTGCCAAAAAAATGATCGCGATGTTTTGTCTAATTTAACAGACGTTTTTGATGATACTGGCATGTAGGTACGTATGTGTTTGAATCAAGCACTAGGGGCGCAGCGGGAACTTATCAAGAGCAAATCGAAACAATAATAGTTCTGTCTGGTCTGGCCATTCTTGCGCCCCCAGAGTCTATTCCCTGTGCCTGGGCACCGCCCTATTTACGGCACTGGATTAGATTAGAGATTGATCGTAAGATTTGTCAAGTAGATTGATGTGCAGAATTTAATGCCAGGCTTGGTTAGTTTAACAGATAGAGTTGGGATTTGTCAGTAATGTCGTTCTTGCCATTGCCGTTCTTGAGAAAAAGATAAATTAACTCCGATGCTGATAGTTGAATTACTGTTTGTATATAGATAAAATATTGGGCAAATGCTTGACATTTCGCGCACAAAGGAAAATTCCGTAATGGTAACCAAAGTCACCTGCTTTTGTTATTTGTCTACGGAACAATACACCACATGGAACGGAACAATCAATAAAAAATTCTAGCAAAAATGAAGCCGAGTTCAAGAGTAACTGAAACACAAAATAAAAATATCTTTTACAACATCCTGATGTCGGTGCGACGTAAAATATAAAAAATATCTTATTTTGTTTTCATTAGATTTAGCATTTATATCTCGATATCGGTTCTATTTGTATATATTCTTTATCTTCTTCTTCTTTACATAGTATAAACAAAGTCGCTTTTCACGTCTATCAGTATATCCCCTAACTCCTTCTAAACCACGCAACGGATTTAAAAGCGGTTGTCACCATCATCAGTTACATAATATTTCACTGAAGGTTTATATATATAAAAGAACCTCATTAATTTTTTATGTAAGTCAGTGTAACATGTCTGAAAGAAAGCTTGCTGGCTAAATAAACAAGGCGTTACTTACTAATAGTTTTATTCATAGAGAGTTAGAGTACGTTTGAAAGCTTCTTTATGGTTCTTAAAGAAGCATTCATAGGTACTTTAACTCTCTATGAATAAGACCGTAATAGTTCAGTATAAAAATACGAGACCCATCAAAGAATGTAAAATTAACGAGATCATTGTTGTGAGAGCAACTCTCAAGTAAAGAGCAACGCAAATTATACGTTTGAAGACCGCACTCTGTTCCGTGAGTTGCCAGTAACAAACAAAAAAAAACGAATAAACGACCACCAGCTAACCAAAGTGAGCTCGCAATTCGTATTCTATTTTTTTGAAAGAGGCAACACCGAGTGATATCAAGTACACCGCACCGAACTTTCGTAAAAATACTCTTAGCCAAGTTTTTTTAAAATAAAAATGTGCAATAGTTTGGCTTAGATTGAAAATATCTGTATATTTTTGCCAAATCAAAGCTTCAGTAAACTTGTTTTTATTCCAATTATATTGCCATATAGCCATATTGTTTTTTGTGCGTTTTATGACCAAAACATAAATTAATAGCGATAAGAAAAACAGGATTCGTCCATATATCTATCACTCTATCTTTTTATGTCATAGTCATTTATTTGCTTTGGAAACTTCTTTTTACCCTAGCAGAATCGGAGATAGAATACAATTTCCTGCGGCCGGGCGGCCTGTCATAAGAGGCGACAAAACAACACACAGCCAGGTGGTAGGATATATAGCCCTCTGAATAGCTACCACCCCTGGTTTAAGGTATGCCGCCATAACAACGTTGACTTGTGTTCCGGCATTAGTGGCCAAGTTCCGATCTCCCTTTAGAGAGCGGTAGCACATTAATAGCACCTTTGGTGTTACAAATGTCTATAGGTGATGGTAACCGCATTCCATCAGATAGGCCATGTGCCTGTCTGCTGAACTCATGCAATAAAAAAAACTACTGGATTTATATGGATAAAACTTCGTAGAAGCATAATCTGCATGCATCAAGGGTAACCGTCATACATGTATAAAAATATATGACGGTTTAATAATATATAATCATAAATGAAAGATAAAACAATACTCAGAAAAATAACTATACTGTACAAAAGTCCCAAAAACTCTAAGTGAAGCGAAATTAAGCAGACGTGACAGATGCTCAAAAATATGTATATTCGCTACTGAAATCGAATCGTACCTTACTTATACAAATAACACAATACAATACACTGGGATAATACAATTCGTTAAAACATAGTGGGTTACAAAACTGTATAGCTTAAAAGAACAAAAAAGAACAAGAATATAAGATAGAATAAGAATGAAATATATAAAAAAGAAAAACAAAAAACTCAAAAGATAAGTAAGGCTGGATAACGTTGTACGACCGGCGGAAGAGAATTAAAAAAATACAGTACAGCGCTTTCCAAAGTGATTAGCACCCTGTTTTATTCCAGTTGTTAAGAAATCTTTATTTTTTTCATTTTATAGCTGTACAATTACGGTTACAATTAAGGAACTCAACATCAAAAGCTTTAAAATAAAATTACGACAATTATTCATAAATAAAGCATATTACACAATACACGAGGATCTTACTGACCCAAATATTGATAGAGGAGTCTGATTTTGTGACATGAGAAATCCTAATTATTGTTATAATTTGTATATAAGAAGACATTAGTAGTTTTAAATAATATGTAATAGTTTTAAATAATGGAAAATTCCTACTTCTGGTCGAGCTTAAAAAACACAGGAAATTTTTATCGACAAGATCTGGGGTCAAAAGCGGCCTGTTTTGAACAATCGCTCAGTGAAATTAATAGGTTGTCTAGATACCTATTGATGTGATAGATGTAAAAAATAGCATGAAGGTCCACTTGATTTTGATACTTGTCATGTTCACAATGCGATTTGTAAAAGCAGCCGCTTTGGACTTCTCTAATAGGGTATTTTCGATTAAATCCTTTATATGGTTCCGTAACCAAACGACGAAAAGAGTGAACGTTTAAAACCTCTACGGAACTCATCACTTTGTGTGGAAAACCACGCACAGCCAGATTTTATTGTGTCATCCTTCCATATAAGGCATAACCAAATGCATAAAATATATAAAATTTAATACACAATGAAAATGCATTTTGGTAAATCTACTTCACTGCAGTGATGTCACTTGAGTGAAAAATATCCTTCGGTAGCCGCGTTGCGACGGTTGCCAAGTTCTCCCTGCAGTTGTATGCAACGCAAATCCTGCTGCTCCGGTAAATTGGGGCCTTTTGATACGTTACTTACTTACTATACTTATACGATACTTTTGATACAGGTCGATCGCCTGAAATATGCATTATTGTACAACTATAGAATTTAACAGACTTGTGAAGGAACAAGCTGTGTTTAAATTATTTGTTGTGTATGTATATGTTTGTAGGTTTGTATATGTTTTATACTTATATATTTTTTACACTCTTGTATGTCTTTAAGACCACGGGCTTTAAAAATAGCTCGGACTTTTGGAGGGCTTGCGTGGGGGGGCATGGGAAGACCAACAAGTAGATGCCCCTGGACAAATTTAATCTAAATGTGGCGTGACACTGACCGGCGATTGTCCTTGTCTACATCAAATAAAAATGCACCCTAAGACAAGCCCTGGCCAGTGTAGAAATATTATTATTGGAAATGAGAACAAAAGGTCCAAGGCTATTGGGATAAACTGCTAATTGAACTAGGGATTTGGGACTATGGCGACTGCCCATCGCAATGTTTGGGGAACATGGATAAACTGGGCAAACGGTGATTCGCCACTCCCTGCATAAGCCCTTAAAAATACCGTACAAGATTGACGACGGGCAACATGGGTGTGTTTTTATTTTATTTTTTACACTTATTATTATATTAAACTACAGGTCAACAATAACACACTTTTTTAAATAAAATATTAAAACTTGCCAGCGTTCTTGCTTGAAGCAATCTACTAGAGGCAAGATTTGAATTGACAAAGGCTGCCTGGAAGAGATTGTTTTAAGCAATAAGGCCGCCCATTGTACTTTCCTTATAGTATTTAAGACAATAAAGTGTGTTCTTTTCTAATATTATGTTGATAAAAAGGGTATTATAGATTTTTTTAAACGTTTTAGTATATTTGTTATGGAGGTAGATTAATCATTGTTTTTTTATTCGTACTTAAAGACTTAACACTTGTTTAAGAATCGCCTCAGTTCAAATGAGTTTAATACCTTCTTTTACTTTTAATTTTCATCAATATGCCTAGCTGTGCCTGCCATTTCTTTTGCGTGAGACCTTTATTCATATCTTTTGAAAATCAAATTTCAAAAGCAAACCAGAACAATGACATAAATCTTCACAGATGTTACGTAGGTAAAACTACTGTTGGCAACCTAAATTTATGGTAGCTAATATATATGTATTTATAGAAGATATTATGAAGCTACAGTTGTAGTAATTACTCGTGTAATAATGTCATAATTTATTAGATTTTGTTAGATATCACGAAATAATTGCTATTTTAAGGCAGATGTTTATTGATCTGTTGCAGTGGATAACAAGGTTAATTAGTGAATAAGATACTGTTATATTTACTAAACGTTATGGTGACATTTGTAATAGGTATTAACAAGTTGCTGGATGTTTTTGATTGCGAACATTTAAATTTAATTGTATAGAACTGAGATGATATAAAGACTTTAAAATAGTGACTTGTTGAAGTTGTGAGGAACAGGAAGATTAGATGTCACCGGGCCAGGTTAGGTCCATTCTTTATGTCATCTTGGTAATATATCTGAATGTGTGCCTATGAAAAGATTGAATAGAGATATTCTTTCTCATGTTTCTGTAATTGCGATATGTATATTTATTGATTTATTATGCGAAGTATATATAATTTATATACCTATACGTAAACACATTATTTGTATGTTCTAGTATTCACACACACATCATTATATTTGTTTGAGAAAGTAATTTTAAGTATTTGGGTAATAGGCTAACTACATAGTTTTGGTATTATGTGATTTGTAGTGTTTTTGCCATAGTATTTGTTGTAAGAGGGTAAGATTAGTTTTTGTTTTGCGATGGATTTTGTATGTTTTATATATTGTCTTTTTATTTGTGTCTTGGATCCGAACGTAATTTTCTTTTAGTTAATATACATTCAGTTTTCTTTTGATTTTGATTAGCTCAAGGCTAGCAGTTTCAGGCCGATATTCTGTGAGAGTGCTGTATCACACCGATGATGACAACCCAGTAAGCTGTAAACAAGATAATGATTTCAGCATAGCTCTGCCACGTCAAGGATACCTAATAAGACTTCTTGGTGTTGTTTCCGTCACCTTATGCCTGGGCTAAGTGGCATGACCTCCACGGGCTGTGGCAGAAGTTGATGTACTAACATAATCATCAATACAACACTGTCTGTACATACTATAACAACAAAATACTTACTTTCTCAAGTTTCCTTCAATTCATACTATAATATTTTCCTTACAACATCTATTCATAAAATAATCCATTTTCAGCCAACAGAAAGAACTTAAAGGCATTGTGTCAAAAGCGAGAGCGCGTTAGAGTAGAACAATTTAAAAGGGCCAGGGGAATTTTTAAATTGGCTGCTTAGCATTCTTTATTCGGTGGAGGGTGACATAAAATTTCCATAAGCAACAATACACTGTATAATATTTTGTGTTCAACGTTGAGTATTTTGCATAGAGAGCTGAGAGATTGGCATTGTTCGAACTCCAAACAAGCTAGTCTTATTCAAAGGCATTCGAAGGAAACGATTGGGTTCAACAAAGTGGAGTCGAGTCGAGGGTTAATAAAAGTTTTTGTGTTATTTTTATTAATCGCTTCTTTATTATTCGCAACAAAAGAAGATAAAGTGATATTTTTCACTGATTTTAAAAAACGAGATTTTGTGCATTAATTGCTGTATTTTGTATAGAAAGCTGAGAGATTGGTTTTAGTCGGACTCTAAACAAGCTAGTCTTACTCAAAGGCATTCGAAGGAAACGAGTGGGTTCAGCACAGTTGAGTCGAGTCGAGGGTTAATAAAGGTTGTGTTATTTTTATTAATCGCTTCTTTATTGTTCGCAACAAAAGAGGATAAAGTGTTATTTTAACTGATTTAAAAGAAGGATATGTGTGTACTAAATGGAGTATTTTGCAGAGATAGTTGATAGATTGGCTTTATTCCAACTCCAAACAAGCTAGTCTTATTCAAAGGCGTTCGAAGGAAACGATTGGGTTCATCAAAGTATAGTCGTGTCAAGAGTTTCGCTACAAAAGAAGATTAAGTTATATTTTTATCTTGGAATGATGTATTTATTTGTTTTGTTTATTAGAAAATATTCTAACCATACTTTACCCGCTAATCTACCTTAGACAAGCATATACGTTCCTTCTGCGTACGGCAGAGTTGTAAAATGCACTACTAAATTCCGTATTTCCCGAAAAATATAATCAGGATGTCTTCATGTTTCGTCTTAATAGGTATTATCTAGGTAAGCGTGCTCCATATTCACTGCATCTTCGTCCAACATTAGGCGTAATTATAGACAAACGCGAACGTATTTATCATAATAAAACTTTACGTTATTTACTGAGGTCAAGGTGTCTGGAATCGGCCCCAGATTGGTCCGTTGTTTATTACCCACAATACAAGCGTAAGTTGCTTATCTTGGGGATATACTGTTACAGTTATTGAGTACCATAATTGTTCTTGTCGTGTTTCTTTTTAAAGTTAATAATTGATTTTGTTATGTACCCTCTTATTTCTAAACGATACGATCGGCCATTTCCTTAATTGAATCATAATGTTATATTTTCATTTATTCGGTAATTAGCGTCTGTTTTGTATAGAGTAGTTGTCTATAATTTACAATAATTTTGGTACAATATTTATCCTTTGTATAATGTGATAATTGTGTACATATTATAATTCAAACCTCTCAATTGTATATAGACCGTATTCACTACATTTTATTTTCATGTTGGCAGACGCGATAGATTTATACTGTGTTCGTCTTATTTTATTGCATATAAAACTTTAAGTATAATATTTTATACAATATCTTATATAAAATATTATCTGAAATATCCAAACAATAATGTATTAAAATCTTGTCATGCATAACCCTTTAATTAAAATAGTTTATCAATGACTTAAATCCGCTATCGGTTGTGCCAATTGCTAAGTTTCATGTACTGTAAAATTGTCGGAGGGATGGCGAGGTGTTCTAAAAATGCTTGTCGAGTATGAAAAGTTAGTGTATGTAATATATTAAAAACGTAAGGTTCTCTGATTATAAACATGAGACCAGTTGCTGTTCTTTTACTACCATAAACCCTTCTGAGTTGTTGCAAGTATTACAATACAATGTGTTTTTTTGTCTGCCAATTATTATTATCATAACACGTATTTGTTTTTAGTATCAAAAATAGAAAAAATAATATTATATGTTAGTCTTAAGGTACACTACAACATAAAAATCACTAAATTAATGTCACACACAATAACAAAAATAAACAATAAGCGTGTATGAACTCTAAAAACTTTCATAGAAATTAAGTTGTAAAAAAGGGTACGGAACTCGAGTCCGTAGAGTAGTTAAAAAAATAACAAAGAAATCATATATTTGTTTATATTCAAAATTTTTAATGAACACTAAAAACCATTTTAAATAAATGTTATTATTAATATTGTCGATGTAACACAAAGAAGGCAAATAAATAAATTGAATGAGATGGTTGTTAATATAAAATTAATATCAACATAAACAAATATCGTATATATAATATGTATTCGTAATTTATTTGCTTAACAATCGGGACTAACAAAACCGGGCTGATTGACTCCAATCAACCCCCAGGGGCGTCTGGGAGGTCACATTAACATATAGACTGCCTCGAAAACAGTACTAATTTGGTAACATAAATAGATTGAAATTTGTTTTGACTTCGCAGATACGATTATATTATGTTTACCATGCTTTGACTACGAAATTACCTTCAAGCAAATTATTATCTTTGTGTTATCCAAAAAAGTTTCCGCATAATATTTTCTTTGATAAGTAATTTATATCTTTGGTTCTGTTGTTATATACATATATATAATTTTTTCAAGTAGGCCTTTAGGGCTTTGGCCCTAAACTATACGAATTAGGGGAACGCCACTAAAAGGAGTCTCGAGGCTGATTTTGACGTAAACCAACGTAGTATCAATAGATTACATTGAAAATCAATTACCCTTGTCAGTAATCGAATCGGCTGATTTTAAAAAATAACCACATAGTATTTTCTTAAGTTTTCGCGACTAGTGTACATAATAAAACTACGTATGTAAAAACGCGGTAATTTATTTGAATATAATAAATTATCGCGCTTAAAACCGTTAAAACGTATTAAATAAACACATTTTGTATTGTTATACCAAATCATAGTATAGCTTATAAAGATCAATTTCTGTGAAGGAATGTCAAATGGCAAACCAAAGGAAAGGGTAGTTTTTGTGTTCTATTTTCCTACTTGCAAGTTTTGTGGACACTAAAATGAACTTTTATGCTAAAGTTCGATTTTCGAGGGATGCATTCTTATGTATTCTTCTTATAAAAATAAGATAAGAATAAAGGCAGGCCAAAACTATGACATGAAAACTTGTAGCGTGATAGAGACATATGCATGAATAGAGGTGTATGGAAGGAAGAGACATGAGTACTGGGCCGAGTTTATAACTCAAAGTGGCAATCGAATCGAATTGGAATCGTAACTCTTGACAGTTTTAGTAGTTTGTAAACCATCTCGGCGCAATATTGAATAAATCTTGATTTGACCGTGACTGATTTAATATGAATTTTAGCAACTACGGATATTTGAAGATCGTCAGTCGAATTTTGTACTGGCGTGGCTTTTTGTGAAAGTTAGAGACTTGGGGCCCTCTGTGGATCTCAAATAATGAAAAGATGCAATAAATTATTATTTTACAGTAAGACTAGAATATACCCGCGACTTCGTTCACGCTTGACTTGAAATTCCCGGGACACAAAATATCGCAACGTTTAAAAAATCGTTTCAGTGAAAACTGTGTCGGAATAAGCTAATTTTTATGCACCCGAACAACTTCAAACCGCTCCCGGGAATATTCCCGCGGAATTACCGGGATAAAAAATATTACACTTTTTATTATATAAAATTTGCTTTAGATCAGTAAAAAAATCACTTTGTAATTCGTTTTTTTTTAATTTGGACATTTTAAATCACTACCAGAAAAATTCCCGTGGGATTCCCGGGATAAAAAGTAGCGCAGATTGTAAGTCTAAGAATTGCTGTTGATTAGTGAAAACCGCATCGACATCGGCCCAGTAGAATCCCGAACAAACAGACAATAGACAAGAAATCTAAAAAACATTGCGTCGTGTTCTCCATCTATATATATAAAAATCAATTGCTGTTCGTTAGTCTCGCTAAAACTCGAGAACGGCTGGACTGATTTGGCTAATTTTGGTTTTGAATTATTTGTGAAAGTCCAAAGAAGATTTAAAAGGTGAGTAAATATGAAAGAAAATGCTTGGAATATAGTAAAAACAACAATTTCGCTTTCCCTTAGAAACTAGTCCTACCTGTCAAACATTTGATGCTCGTACCGTCGTTTAGAAATCAATTAAATTTAAAAGTCGTTCAGAAATCAAATTAAATTTAAAAGTGAAGTTCTTTTTTCATTTTTTGGTTTTGAATGTCAAGCGTTTGATGTTCGTCCCGTCGTTCAGAAATAAACGTTTTTTATTTATTTATTCTGAGGCCGTACGAAGTTTGCCGGGAGCTAGTCATTTATATAATCTATTCCAGTTGTATTTTAAATAGCTTTAATGTACAGACACAGCATGGTTAGATTTATATAATATTATAGATATAAGAAATAATTTTGAAAGTCTTACACTCATTTATGGATGCTTCTGTACAACGCTGTAATTGTAATACATTACTAATAAATTCATACAGTCACGATTGCTAAAACCACTTATATTTCCCTTTTACATTTAATGTTCAACCAATTGCTGGATGCATCTCACAATTTATTTTTCCATCCGTTTAAAATTGCACAAGCAAAGAGAGAAATCAACATAAATAAGATGTCCTAAACAGGGATTTCTACAAATATGTGCATTTCTGCTTTGTCACACATTTCAAACAGCTTTGAAGTGGGCAAATAAATTTCTTCAATCGTTTACTATGTAATAGGGATGCCAAAGTTGTTTGCAATTTGTTAAAAGCATAATAAAATACAATCGTAGTAGTCTTAAGTAGGTTTATAATATAATTTTTAGTTTAAATTTCTATTATATTTATTATTTACCTTTACTTACGTATATATAAGTAGATTATATCTATTGTATATCTACCCCCTTCCCTACCGAGTTTCTGTCCATCCAGAGCTGAATATAGTCCCTGACTACGTTAGGGGAAATGCAGGGCTTACCAGGCCCTATGATAAACAAAATATGTTACTTTTATATGATTTTACTATTTTAATCAGGTTTGTATATTTTTAATTGCTATTTAATTTTTAAGGTAATTTTATTTCTACTATTTATGATTTGATTTATTGTCGGAGTGCAATAAACACGGTGAACGAAAAACGAGGATTTACTCATAGAAAGTGTTTGCAATTTGTTAGAAGAAAAATAAAATATAATATACTTATATATATTTACTTGTATATAAGTACATTATATCTATTATATATCTAGCCCCTTCGGTACCGAGTTTCTATCCATCCAAAGGTTGTCTGGATTTTTAATTTAACAATTTCTAATTCGGACCAATTTCATATGATACAGACAGACAAACCCAGTGTTGAGGTCATTGTTACAGCTTTGGTCATTTAAACTAACTATAGTTAATTTAAATTAATTGTTTTACTTTTAGAGAGTTAAATATAATTAACTTTATTTTACATTATAATTTACATTTTATCCTTTGTTACGTACAGGATAGATAGAAAGTTCTTTATTGTTCACCACATACACATAATAGTAAATTATTTACAATAATTTCACGTCTGGATTGTTTGTGGTGTGCAAATAAAATTATACGTAAATAGGATACATCAATATTACACAATACATATAACTAGAAAAAATAAAGAGAAAAAAACTACAATTTTTTTTTTGTTAATTCCTGCTTTAAAAATATTTCAAAAATACCTACGGAAGTGAGAAAAATTTCAATATCATTTCCCTTTGTGTGATTTTCCGTTTCATCGGTAGACTGCCTAGACACCGCGTGCACGGTTCGTTACCCGACTCGGCTGCAGACGCAAATCGGATTCCTTTGAGATGAAATTAGCAATCACTTTGTACCATTAACACCTGCTGTTGAATATTACATCGCAAATTGGTGCAGTTATCATAAAACGTGTCTCTTCAACGTTGCAGAATCTCTTTAGACGCTTCGTAAATGTTATTTCATTGAAAATACTAAGCTGTAATTGGGGTTACAGACTTGCGAACAATTCACAACTTCTAGGGGGTTTACAACTGGTAAACACGTGTTCAAATACCATTAATTGAATTGTTAAAATAAAATAAAATACAAAAATCATTTATTGAGTAAAACATTATTTAATTTTTTTGAAACATATTGGTCCCCAAACTAGGTCGACCTGTATCTTGAAACCTCCTTTATAATTGGTACGATTCTGATTGTGAAATTATTGCGTACAGTTACATTTATTTTTAAAAACTATGTATGTTTGCGTAAGCGCGTGCGTGCGCGCGTGTGTCTGTGCGTGTGCGTGTGAGGACGTGCGTGTCCGTGTGTGTTTGCGTGTTTATGTGTGAAGTATTGTATGAGGTATCAGTTATAAATCAGTTGGTTAATAAATATTGATGAATACACAAGTAGGACGTTTTCTTTAAATCTACAACAAAATTACAGTCTGCAGCAAATTGAACGCTATTGCAGTGAACAACGTGGTAAAAAAGCATTTAATTGAAAATACCTCATATGCCAAAAACTTAACAAATGATCCTGTTCGAAATAATATTCATTTATAATTTGCTGTTCTCTAGTCACAAATTTTAAACACAAAGTAAACAAAAGAAGACGGTCATAAAAGAGTTACTATTAGTTAAAATGCCGGCAGGTAATAAATGTGCTTTGTTCTAATATGCAAGTGGATTTTGTTTTTGTCGGGACCAGAGTTGTAAAAATATTTAAATTTATAATAGACATCTGCATATGCATATGCTAATATAAAGCATATTCAAAGAAACCCTACTTTAATAAGAAAGCTGAGATTGATATAAGAACATATTTGAATAAAAATGTTATTTTCTGAGATACCATATTTTAAAGTTGTCATTAAATTTTATTGGAAAAGTTGTTTGAATTTGTACGTTGCGTCTTGAATATTAATAGTAGGTGAGGAGCAGATGTCTTAATAAGAGAAAATAATATTTCAAATCGTTTTCATATTTCAATAAGTTTTCTTAAAACTCGTATTTTTAAAATCAGCGTTGTACCACTGTTTGAAAAAATCTAACTTATCGATTTGCTGTGTTAAGGAATTGAGAATATTACACAACACTTATTCAAGTAGGTAACTTAAGCAATCAAAACGAAATAACGCCTTGTGAGCACCTGCCATGCAATGCCCATAAGGCATTATTTCGTTTGACAGTATAGCTATACTGTCAAACATAACTTAATAAGAAGTCGTCCAATATACTTAGCGGGATTCCCAGGATAAAAAGTGGAGCAGGTCTTAAGTCTAAGAATTAGCTGTCAATCAGCGAAAACCGCATCGAAATCGGCCCAATAGTTTTTACGTTAATCCCGAACAAACAAACAAGAAATAAAAAAAAATCACATCCTGTTCTCCGTCGTTTATATAGTCTATTCCAGATTTTTTTTAATAGCTTTAACGTGAAAAGCACAGCATGCTTAGAATTTTATAGTATTGTTACGAGTTGCGGGACTTGAATTAAAATGCCGTTAGAATTATTATAGAGTTTATTAGAACTTTACAAACACGTATAACATAGGTACAAATATAAACGAACACAACAAATCCAAACGTAATGCAGAAAGTCGTAATTCAATAAAACGCGCAAAGTCCGTCACTATTAGATTCCCGAATGTATATACGTCACGCCCGTATTGTAGTTGTAGCTCAAAACAGTTGCAGTATAAAACGATGGCCTGATGGAAAGAGGGTGTCAACCCTCTCTCCATCAGGCCATCATTTTATATTGCACAAATGCAAATGTGCCCGTATCGTATCGTCGACATAATTTCCTAGAATCAGCTTGTACTTAATCCGTAATAACTGGCTAATGATGCCTGCAAGCGGGCGTAAACGATTACAATAGAACAATAGACTGTTCTCTACAACACTAGAAACGTATGCTAATAAATAAGTAAACAAAAATAAGACGATCATAAAAGGATTACAATTACTTCAAATGCCAATAGGTAATAAAATGTGCTTTTACAGACTGTACGTGGAATTTGTCTTTGTCGAAGCCTAAGTTGTAACAACATTATATAGATTCTAAAAGTGTAGTCTTTTGTTTCTTACATTTTTTTGTGTTTGTTTGTTTGTTTGGGGTTCATGTAAAAACTACTGTGCCAATTTCAATTCGATAATCGCTGATCGATAGTAAATTAAATATTAAATATACAACCACATAATATATTTTAAATATATTTTCCGAACAATCATGAATACATATACCCGCATAGGTTAATTTCGTTACTTATTTATATGTTTTGTTATATCAATTACACAACTGAACATATTTCAAAATATCTATTTCATATTATACCTGTTTCATATTAATCCTCCATCACTATCGTTCCTCCGATCAGTATTCATTAGGACACGATCAGATATCTGAGGGGGATTGCGAATAGCTTTGAGCTATTAACATTGATTTACGAATGCCGCTCTAATTTTGGCACGTTAGTGATTGGATAATTAATAATAAACTTTGTATAAGTTGTAAAATCTTAATTGCCTTAGTTTTTCAATCTTATATTTTAGATGAGTTAATTTTTGTACGTAAATGGAACCTTACTATTTTTGTTTATGAACATATATTAGATGTCAATTTCATTGTAGTATCAAGTGAAACTTTAAGAAATCACGAAGTGGGTATGACGTAAAATAATAATTTCGTAGAGATGACTGAATATTCACTATTTTTGTCATTTGAATACAGAATCCTAAAATCTTCCATCTCATCCTAATCTATCCCTATTATCCCATCTGTCCTTTCAGCATTCCCTCTATCCTATCTTAAAGGTTGATAACGCGTAGACTTCGCCCCAGAAATTGCAAATATGTATAGGCGACGGTATATTATATTGAGTTCTTCAATACTTTCAACAAGTTATCTGTTATAATATATACGCGAATGAAAAGGTATGTATCTATTATTGGAGGCTTTGAAGACGAGATTAATAAATAAATAAAATAAATATATCTTGTAACAACGCAAACCTACCTTATGTTGTTACAAGATATATTTATTTTCAATTATTGCGTAATTGGTGGCACAAACAACTTAAAAGACAGCCACGCATTCCAAAATATTAAATTCTAATTTAATACATACTGTTACAAGTTGAGCTACCTGCATACCTATTGTCACATACCGATAAAGAAATTCTGCACATCTCGTTTATTTCCCCTCCCGCATTCGGTGTTCTTTTTATTACTTCGTATTTAAATTTGAAATTAAATAATAGGCTATTATTATTGTTTTCGGCTTTGTTGGCCGTTCGCGGGAATAGATAATCAGGTCTGCAAATTACTATTTCTCGGAAACTCAGTGGGCACGGTCGATTTTTTTTTGTACTGTATAGTTAGTATAAGACAATGCCCGAATGGAGGGGTGGGTCAGTCAAGCGACGACTACGAGACGAGTAAAACGTTTGTAGTACTCTCGATTAGCGATATAGACGATGGACTTTGCGCGTGTCGAATTGTTTTGAGTCGTGCAGTGTGAACTGGTTGCATCCAGTTTTATTTGTATTTGTTTTATACATGTTTGTACAGCTCTAATAAATTCTATAGCAGTTCCAACGGCATTTTTAATTCGAGTCCTGTAGCTCGTAACAATACAAAAAGTTTGTATGTTCATCACGCCCCTATAAATTTAATTTTAATTATATACAATATCCAGAAGATAAATTAACACAACTTAATACCTCATTCATCGAAACATTTGTAGTGTTTAACACTGGACAATGGCTTAGTAAGCACGTCTGCCAACATGGATTCAGTGGGCACATGTCTCAACACAATGTCGTTCGTATCCCTTAAAACCTCCCTAATGTAGTGATATCTATTATCAATATGCTTGCTACGCGCATGAAACATTGGGTTTTGAGCTAAAAATATAGCCCCTTGGTTATCGGCACGAACAATCACTCGAGCATACCTCATGAGCCCTACTACTTCCTTCATTAGACTATTCAGGTAGACTACCTCCTTCATACTTCTAGAAAGGCTGACATACTCTGACTTACAAGTCGATGTTACCACGCTAAGTTGTTTCTTAGACTGCGAGTATATAAACGCACCACCTAAAATAAATTAAGAACCCGAATAAGATCGTCTGTCTAGTAAGATCAACTAAGGATGACAACGAGAGATCCCGGTAGATACAAAAAGTTTGTATGTTCAACACCTATAAC
Organism: Dendrolimus houi; assembly: GCA_039645545.1. Classification (NCBI taxonomy): domain Eukaryota; kingdom Metazoa; phylum Arthropoda; class Insecta; order Lepidoptera; family Lasiocampidae; genus Dendrolimus; species Dendrolimus houi. Next base: position 6,162,024 of record CM077125.1, read on the forward strand.
ATGTTAGAATCAACAAAACTTTAAAACACGACCCAGACGTTCTCAAGTATTTGGAACACTTAAAGCAAGGAAACTTAAAGAATCTCAAGTCAGATAGGGGCTAAACTTCCGCATGCAGTTTGAAATGTCTTTATAGTTCCTAGAGGTTCTCGGAGACATCGTAAATTGATATTTATTCCAAACGCTCCTTCCCACATCGCTGCACTTACATTGCGGCTAAAATTGTCTGAAAAATACAAGCAATACTCATATTTTGCTAGTTACTCATGAGTTTAATGTTTGTTGTAAAGTTTTCACATTAAACTTATGCGTGTTTATTATAATTAAGATGTATAAAAGATGTTAGTTTACTTATACTGTTTAAGTTAGATTGTCTTTAAAAATGTCTTTAGTAGTTTTATATGTAGATATTATAAATTAAAATAAAATAACATAGAAATAAAAAACACCCCTAACAAATATATAAACTAAAAAGAATCTTATACTAATATATAAAGCTGAAGAGTTAGTTGGTTTGCTTGAACGCGCTAACCTCAGGAACTACTGATCTGATTTGAAAAATTGAAAAATTATAACTATAGTGGAACGCCTATAAAAAGAGTGAGGTACGTCCGCGATCTAGGCGTTTATTTTGATGACAAAATGACTGTGTCTAATCATAATATAGATATCATTGTAAATAAAGCTTTCAAAAATTTAGGTTCCGTATTACGCATTTGTAAGTGCTTCTCAGATATTTCAGTTATTAAATCTGTTTACTATTCTTTTGTTAGGGGTGTTTTGGAATACGCAAGTCCCATATGGTCTCCACAATATGTTATTCACAAAGAACGCTTAGAGAGAATACATTTTTTTTTCAATCATATTAACTATCTTAGTCGTATAAGTCCCAATTCATATAAAGACAGCTGTAGTTCACATAGGCTTCTATCCTTGGTTGAAAGACGTACACTTTTAGATATGTCATTGCTTTTTGATATAGTTCACAGCCGTGTTGACTGTCCTGAGCTCGTCTCGAAATTGGCATATAATGTACCTAGATACCGTACTCGTCACACATCCTTGCTGAATGTTCCTTGTAATTCTACCAACTACTGTCAAAATTCTTTATTTTCTCGTATGGCTCGTACTTATAATACTAAATTTTATAAAATTGATCTGTTTGCGTCCTCCAAATACAAATTTAAAAGTAACATTATTAATGACTTGCTGAATTTTACATAACACAACCCGACTTTATTTCTCTAATTTCAAATTAACATTTGCTTTTTAAATTTGTCACTAAAGTGGTAGTTTACAAGGAAAACCTGTTATTGGCCTTACTTTTTATTGTAAACGATTTTATATTATATTTGTGTATTCGCTGTTGGTTTTCTCAATAAATAAACAAATAAATATTCACAATTTTGTCCCTTGTGTAAAACTGCACTTTTGTCTGTACGCCCATTTGTTATGAAGCCCTCGCTATGTATATGATAAAAAAAAATCTTTCATAACATCGAAAATATTACGTATTATGTACGTAAGAAACCAAGGTCGACACAAACCAATGAAAACTTCTAGAAATTTAAATAGAGCAATACTCATTTTGTTGAAATACAAAATAGCATAACATTAAACCAAATGCACATTCTGAAAACCTAGTTTTAAAGGAAGACAATTCTTTTAGTCGAGTGAACATTTTATCTGAAACACTGGAGAGGATGGAAACTTGGCTGCTACTCACTATGTATGTTTATTATATCAAATGTATTTACGAACACGTTTTATATTCATATTTGTATTTAATATTAGTTAACTTGAAATAATGACAATTAAATCAATCGAATTTCACAGCTACCTTCCATTCATCAAGACCATACCGTTAGTTGTTTATAGCATTACCTAAACAATATTTATTTTTTACAACAATTTCAAAGACTAAAGTTAAATATTATTTACATTTAATTGTGTTTAATCTCTGAGTGCGGCTGTTATTGCTGATAAATTTGGTCAACTTATAAGGAGTGTTTCGGTCCTGTTCTGTAATTCATTTTACGTAAACATCATCATAATATAGGACGTAATTCCTACTTAACATTAAATAAAGTATTATTCAAGTATTACACTCTTTTTTAGAGATCTATAGCCAAATGGAAAAAACAGAACATATATAAATTGATTTTGTTCGATTGTCTGCCCGAGGGGTAAAATCACAAAGAAACCAAATATTAATTATGGCCATCATACATACATATATGGGTGTGGAAGATCATAACTATACTTTGAATTGTATTGTTAGGGCTATGTTACAAAATGTTAATAACAGCAGATATTTATCGTCACTATGGAACCCATGTATGGATCAACATGCATTTGGCTGATTATAAAACATCTGAAAAGAATCGCTTTTACAATTTTTTCTATTCAAATAATATAAAATGTTCTATAAGATTTTTATTCCATTTTTTATACACAAGAGGTGCAAGGTTATGCAGTAAGAAACCTAAAGAGAAAAATTTCTATTGAGGCATCTGACGAACGAAATGAGATTTTTACTACAAGCAATAACTTGATAGAATCTGGGACGCGACTGGTAGCAGAGAATTATGTTTGAAAGCATCCTCTCGTAGATTTGTTATTATATGAAAAACAAAAAAGGTTTATCAAATAAAATAATTTTACTGTTGAAACTCTGTAAATCAATTTATAGTTGAACACAGATGAATTAATCAAGGGTTGTAGATATGCAACCGCTAGTGAAAATTATTTGTTATGCTGTTTGCTGATGAGATGTTTGGAATGGTTCTGAGGCCTCTTTAAAGAGCTTTTAAATAATGTAATCGACTCTTCAGATCATCCGATCTAGCAAAATAAAGTAATCAGTCTTCTGAGCATATTACTCTTAGATGATAATAACAGGGACACATAGACTCTAATACAACTAATGTTATTCAATAAGGTATAGTAAATGTTATTTTTTTTTCATAATTGTTGTATTTAGACATACCACATTAATATTACCATCTAATCTAAAGGTGATAAGTAATTTAAATATAACCTAAATTAACTAAAATTATTCACGCTAAGAAAGTGTCCACTAGCACTTTTTTATTGTCTCTGTTAAGGCGAAGACACTTTGTTCATGTATTCTTTATTAAGCTTGCACAATACACTTCACTTTAGTTTTGTAGCACTAGTTCAAACGGTTTTGTCCTTTTGCGCCTTCTTGTTATGTCCGTATTGTCCAGGACCTGGATTGCTTCGAAGTTCACATGATGATGAAGCCAATGCTAGTTAGGTTTAGTAACCAAAGCTAACAAGCATCGGTTGAGTTGAAAATGCCTTCTCCATGGCATAAACACCATGATGGTAAAGTTAGACCTGAATATTTGACTTCATACAACGAAATAAACTTTCTTCCTTATAATAAATATTTTTTATTAAGACAATTGGAAAAAGAGAACGATAAAAAGCATAGTCGACGTAGCCAGATAATAAAGCTCAATACCAAGTGAATCAGTCGATGAATGCTCTTTGTTGCTTGCGTTATAAGGTTTGAGAAGGTATTTTTTATCAAACTATGAAATATTCTTACAAAGAAAGATTTTCACTGTCTAGCCTATTTTGATTACTACCAGAATCTTAGAGAAAGAAACAAGACCGACCGACACTGATGCATAAAGATAAAAATCTAAATCTTTCTTACCAGTGATCATTTGGCTGGCTGTAGTCAGCAGTTTCACATCGTTGTCGGCATCTTGGGTCTCAAGCCGCACAGTTACATTGAGAGGATCCAAAGTCTCATCACCAGCTCGTCCGTGCAGAGTGACAAGGACGGCTGTGGTCTTCCCTGGTACTGCAACCTCTGGTGCCACCACTGAGAAACCCCTATAGAAGAAAAAGCCTAGTTAATTATACACATATTGTTTGGACTGGAATAATTAAATTATACCTTTTTAAAATTAAAAACCTGTGCATAAATATAAAAAAATCATTTCTAATATACAGCAACTAAATATGTTTGTAATGCCAGAGTTTACTAAAACTTTACCACTAAAAATAATTTTCGATAACTTACTTAAAATACTTAGAAAGTTGAAGTAAACATCAAAAAGTAGCAGCACTTTGTTCGTATAAATACAAAATGGCAGAGGTATTATTGAATAAATATACTTGACAAGCTTAGGCCATCTGAAGAGCGGTCCAGGTACAAATTGCATTTCTATATTTTACTTATATTTAAGGTTCTTTAGGTAAATAAAAAAACATTAGGAAATTTTTATCTCTACAGAACCCTTCAGTGTGTGTTAGCTGACAAGCACTTCACATATTTCATAAATTTGTTAGCCAAATTCAGATCAGAGCAATATTAATAAAACAAATACAAATATAGTAATACAATACCCGCCACGCTTGTCAGATGCAGATTGGCGAGTCTAACACATCGGTTATCTCATGTGCAGGTTTTATCACGATATTATCCTTCACCGTTAGCATGTGGTAATTGTTATAAAATTAAATTAGATCAGAAAACTATCTATGGGAAGCATGCTTTCCGGCCAGGATTTGTACTCACCCTTTGAGTTAGGGACGCAAGAATGCTAACCACTGATGTTATTACATATTATTTATGAAAAATTTAGTTCTCTGTAATAAGTGGTAATATAGAGGGCTATCAAGTTCATTGGTTAGGATACCTTTAATGCTATACAGAAATAGAAAATGAATTTAAACAAGCAAATCCAGTTGATACTCCAAAACTTCTATTTAAAACAAACGTTGAACTCATTGCGGTATCAACAACGCATTCTGTCGTTCAAACAGAACAAGGCACAGACACACTCGTCAAACAGAATCTAGTATTCCGTTCACACGGTGGAAAATACAATAATTCGAACGTGTCCAACCGATTTGTCGCACTGCAGGCTATGGTAAGGGGAGAACTTTTAATATTCACAATACAATCGGCTTTGTTGCCTCGTTTCTTGCTTTCTTCCTTAGTCTGGATATTATTGGTGTTATGTTTATCGATATAGACGAAGTTTTTTATAGTTCTCCTCCTCCACTGTCTTTGTTTGGGGCAGAGGGTCTCTTTTTTGTATTCAATTTAATATTTTGGTGTATATGTAATTAGTATTTATTTGTATAGTTAACAAGATCTTTTTACACAGGTTATTTTAAGAGTTATCTGTCATTTTGTCATCAGTTCTGTATAAAAACCGTGAAAAATGAACAAATAAATATAAAAGTATCTAAAAAATATCACTTTCAGAATTGTTAGGATTGACAGTTATTCGGCTTAAATAGATATCATGTTTTATGAATGAATGAATGAATAACTTTATTGCACATACATTAAAGTATAATGGATAGTCTTGTCGCCAAAGGCGATCTCCTCCCCCAGACTGCCCGATACAATTATTATCCACACCCACTACATTATTTACTGATTTCACAATTATTAAGTGGAAGATTATAGTGTTCATTTATTTGCTTTCGTCTTAATTGTATGTTATGTATGTTTCATTCTTTTATTTTTATTGCACGAGGTCAGCAGACAGGCAGACGGCCCACCCGATGGAAAGCGATTACCATCGCCTATGGATATTTGACACATACTTGTCGGAAGAAATAGTTAAGTTTTAAAAGCTATGAAAATTTGAAGTGAAACTTCTTTAGAATCGTTGTGATTTGAAACTCTATGAAACGAAAAAGCGACAGTAAAAAGAGATAACAGATAAATCTATAGGACTAAGCCTGCGAGAGAATGAGACAGAATATATTATATTTATTAATTTAAACTCTATAGTCATAGAGATAGAGTTGTAAATGTTTTGAAGATTTTCGTTAATACTTCAAATTTCGTGTTTTAAAGCTTAAGTATATTATAACGATATAAAATATGAAATGTGACGTCACGAAATTTAGAATCCCTCCCACCCCTTGTCACATTTTGTTTCACTTTTACTGCCTATGAACTGCATACACACACACAACTGCTTTTTTATCACTCCCATGAGAGCAGTTCCCGACATTTATAGATATCTCTATATATATATATAACAAGCTATAAAATTGCTACTCTCAATTAACAAATGAGGCTGCCAATCAAGTGGGTAGTACAAATAATAAAGTGTTATATAACACACATAATTGTATGTCCAATACCCTTATTTGTTACCCAATATTCGTTTCTGCCAGACGAATAACCCATAATATATATATTTGATGTGGGTTTCAGTCGATGTGTCGTGTACACGTCCATTTAGGTTTCCGCCGTTTGATATAAGCCTTTTATTTATACCTACTCTTGTATAAATGTAATTGAGTTATGGTTATATGGTATGCCTTTTACTTATTGAATGTTGAATGAATCTTATTATTTAGGATCAAACTCAAGAAGTTCCTTGCCGACCACCAAAAATCACAGGCGGGCCAAAGACACGACATCAGCATAATATAATAATTCTGGTATTGTTTTAAGGTTGTTATTTTTTTGTTATTTATTTACTTTGTTTATCAAATAATTTGTTGTGTATATATCGTTAAATTTATTATATGTATTTGTATATATGAATTTTATGTCATAAATATTTGTAAATTTATTGAACTATTTGTCACTATTACCACAAGAATATAATTATTTAGTAATAATATAATGTATAGTTTGCCGTGGCGTCGCTCTAGGTTCAAGCGGAAGATGAGCGTTGGTCTAACAGGTTCATCAGGTTCCAGTCTCCTTTAAGAGAGCAGCAGCGCATTTGTAGCACGTTTGTTGTTGCAAATGTCCATAGGCGATGGTAACCGCTTACCATCAAGTGAGCCGTCAGCCTGTCTACTGAACTCGTGCAATAAAAAAAAAACAGATTTTGCTGAGCTTGATCCAATTTTTAGGATATAATATGTATATCTTCTGATAGTTTGTGGCTGTTTTATTTATTATACTTTATTACTTTCAATGTGTTTGTTTCACTTGTATATGACCTAAAAATGAACCTGTTTTATTTCTTTCTTACGGTAAAGGAAAACAATTTTCCGTAGACTATATTTCAAATTTAAATAGGCTTTTACATAGTAGTAATTTTTTTTTGTATTTTTAAAGTTTCGTGGCCGTTTTGGTAAAAGATACAAAAAACTTAAATTGTTATTTCAATCTGCCTTGTATGATACAATTTCTTCTCGGTGACTGCTGGGTGTTGTACTATTACACTAATGAACTGTGTGTTGTTGCAAATCCATACAAGTTAGCAAGAATGTGTAATGTTTATGTTGCCTACAGAATGTTATCATGAAATTGAGAAAAAATAGAGCAAGAAAGACTGTCATAGGTCGTAAGATATTATCTTCCAAAATTATGCCCCAATTAATATTTAATTTATGGGATGAAAAAATTGAGATTGTGAATTTAAAAAATACTTATAACAATATTAATTTGAACAACAAATAAATTCAAATTTAATATGTCGGTCAAAATCTTCAACAAACATTCCGAAGACTTTAAATATCTATAATAAATGTCTATAAATATATTTAAACGAATACTACACAAGTGGTAGTTGTATAAATGTTTTTACTCCATTAAAGCAGTTTTGGGATAATTTTTGACAACATTTCTGTTACTTAGTGATTATTTTTTTTAAATAAAGATTTACACGCGTCATGGGCAAAACATGTCATCCTTGTATTCATATATCATCTCGTATTTATGAACCACGTTTTAAGCAAATAAATGAATTTTAAAAAACATCGTTGAGTAGTTTTTGTGATACGAAGTATTTTCAATTAAATCTTTTTTATAGCTTCGTAGTCAAATGACGAAAACAGTAAAGGTTTCACACCTTTACGGAACTTTACTATGTGAACAGTCGTGGTATGAAAATGTTCGCCAGTTTTCAAATTGATTCATTTAACGTACAAGCGAGCACATGTTACCTTTTCAAACTAACTCACAGAACAGACTGTTCCAAAGAAAATTATGTTTAACTATTTGGAAATAAAGTTTAAAGTTATTTAGATCAAAGTTGTTTGATTTTGCATCTTGTCTAAGAAGATTGTTTACAGATGTAAAACCTTTTTATTGGTTTTGATATTTATGTTAAGCATAGTGATTATATCCTCTTTGCTTATTATTGTTAATCTCAGCGTCTGTCATTATCAACTTTGCAATTTTCTTTTTCCACGTTTTAATATTTTATAAACGTAACATTTATTAAAATGTTGACAGTATTGTTTCTTGTACTCGTGCAAGCAAAATTCGACTTTAAGGTGACGAACATTAAAAAAAAATGAATACACAAATTTTATATCGCCAAGCTAAGCAGGTTACGCCTGTGTTATATAGGTGATATACAACGGACCACTCTAGGGTCGACCTCAGACACCCAGACCATAGTAAACAACAGAAAGTTTGTTTCCGAAATTTACCATGCCGGGAATCGAACCCGGAACCTCTGCGTTCCAACGAGTTCGGCCGGCTATGACTTAGCCCGCTTAACCACAGAGGCCGCCAATTCTGCGACTGTACATGCAGAGATTACAGGGACTTGTCCGTTCCTTTTTATTTAGCTTACACTACTAACAAAACAAAACTCAACATCTCAAGAACCGGGAAATCGTTTGGCGGAACTCTTCACGTTACGTTTTATGTTACGACGAATTGTCATTAAAAAGCTATTGCGCCATATAATGTCAGCGATCGGAAGGCTACCCGGCAAACCGAGAAGCAATCTTTTCTAGAACAAGTATCGATTGAGCGAACCCGTTGGCAAGTGTCCATTTGCGAGCCTTTTGTTATTCGTGCCCATTCCAAAACTACATACAAGATCCACATGACGATGTTTTGTACAGTCCAATGTTTTCACCAATTGGTGTTTTCTGCCTTTTGTGTCTAGTTTACGTTGAATTTACGAATGCAAAATAGCGTAGATTTTTAAGGATACAGGCATTTGTTTGCATCTCTTTGCTTTTTCTATCATCGGAATTCTAGTTGAAACTATGTTCTAAATAGTTTTGACTTTTCCAATTCAGATTTAATTATGGTTTTTTTAGACTCACTTACTTGATTAAGAAAACTAATCAATTTAATTGATTAAAATATGTAATAATAATTTCTATTATAGATTTAGTGGAAATTGACTACTATTATAATACCCCATTACCCATGTTCGTTGGTAACTCCTTTACGACACAGGCTGTCCGTTTATGGAACTCACTGTCACTTAACATTAGACTCGTTTAAAAACATGTTGCTAATTATTTGTGATCCTCTCACATATAAGAGCGCTACATATTCTGTATGTATTATGATATGTATTGTGTTCATCTTCTTATATATTGTTACGAGAAGGGGACTCGAATTAAAATGCCGTTGGAATTACTATAGAATTTATTAGAACTATACAAACACGTATAACACAGATACAAATATGACTGGACTCAACCAATACAAATGTAATGCACAATACAATAACACGCGGAAAGTCCGTCACTATATAGCTCATCGAATGTACACACGTCTTGCTCGTATCGTAATCGTCGCTTGATAGTCGATCTCTGAGTTCGGGCATTCCTTTATAATCAGCTTACAATATGTCTCGACCGTGTAAACAATGATTTCCAAGAATCACACCTGGGGCCACCGCCTTCACATTTGTCGGCGTGCTTCGTGGAATTTTGGCTAAGTTGTAACAATATAAAAATGAATCGTAGAAATGTATGTACGAGCATAACTTGAGAATGACTTTACCGATTTTGATGAAATTTGTTTTGTGTGTTTGAATGGGTCCCCGGATGGTTTAGATTCACAATTAGAACCGGTAGGTGATACTGAGATCGGATTCTAGAATCCTCATAATCACCTGGACTGATTTTGGTGATTTTGCTTTTGTATGTTTGAGTGGGTTCCCGGGTAGTTTAGATTCACAATTAAAACCGGTAGGTGGCGCTAAGGTCGAGTTCTAGAATCCTCCTAATCACCTGGACCGATTTTGGTGATTTTCTTTTTGTGTCATGAAACAAAGTCTTTTAAGAATTCAGAAAATATGGCGGTACGAAGTTCCCCGGTACAGCTAGTATAGTATATAATTGAGTCTTTTATTTATTAAGTTATTGAAAATGTTTTATATTATATGTTGTCTACATCGCCCTACTGTCATGTTTTAATATTTTCCTCAGTTTAGGGGGTTGCCTAAAAGACATCGCTTTAAGCGATAAAGCCGCCCTTTGTTCAACATTTATTCCACCTAGTTTTTATGAACGTAGTTTTAATTTTTGGTGAACAATAAAGTATTTTCATTCATTCATTCATTCATATCCAATGTAAGTCTTTAAAATTTGGCATACTCAACTAGCGTGTAAGAAATCAGTAAACCAAAAAATATTTTCATCTTAATAATGGTATGGCCCTAGAGTCGATAGTTTAGAAAACATAATATTATAGCTTTGGGTTGGCCGAAAATGCATAGTATTTATCTACAACTCCGACTGTTGAATAATTGGCACCAAATCTTTTAACCTCTTCGGATTAACCACCATATTGTCCAGTCTAGGCTACCTCAAACTTTTTCAGAAATATAAATCTCCAAACTTAAAGGGAAACAATTTTCACGATTTTGGAAGTGAGTATGTCATCACTTTTTGATTTGAATGAAAATAAACGTAGCCCTAAACAAATTAAAAAAAAAAACACTGCAGTTCAACAACTTAATGTGAACTAACCAGAGTTCATTCGAGAGACGGTAGTGTCTCATAAGGAGGCCGCGGAACGAGATAGGGAGAGAGATGGTAGTGCGCATGCGTCTCGCGGGCGCCGACGTCAGTCGGGAGCCTGGAGGCGCAGGTATGCGTATGACCTCCCTCCCTGAAATACCGCTACAGGGGCTTCTAGCATCTAGGGAGCAGAGGTGTCTTCACCCCTGTTGACGAAGTGAGTTTGCCTCTCCCGGGGCATTCTCAAGCACTTGTGCGCTAGGATCGGTGTGGTCGTAACTACATTCTCTATCTCACGCCTTTCCTACCATAAGCGCGGGGCACATGGGAGGAGGGTGCTTTTAGTGGGGTATTGATTAGTCGAGTCTCCACACAAGCCGGTTGATTATTGTTTGGATTGCCTCAGTGGAAAGCCTCCATGATCAACAACGGTCTAATCCCTAACAAAGGACCCGGTATGTGTGAAATGCATTTCCCCCTCCAGAAAAAAAAAGCCTGCCTTCCATACAATGATACACTCTATATAGAGCATTACACCCACTCTCAATAACGACAACAATTAAGTATCTTACAAGTTGCCAAAATTAGTAAAAACTGCGCAGCTGTGTACGTCCTTTTGTCGCTTTATTATCCTAGCCCGTAATAAACTCGACCGAAATTTCTAACAAATTCCGAAATACTGAAATTTCTAAGTACTTCCTTTATAACCAAGATGCCTCAATATCACAAGATATGAATAAAATAAGTAAAAAAATACAACTAAATTACTGGTGCAGCAAAAGACGTCAGACAAAAATAAGAGATATCTCTCTATTTAACGACAACTCTACTATAACTATAACGCCATAAAATGCACAGTTATTTCAGTGTCGTTATATAGAGTTTACACTGTATATGTGTGTGTATGTGTGTGTAATATATGTATGATGTATTATAGAAAGGTATGAACATCTAATATTAAAATAGATGTCTAAAGGTCTTGAATATCTTAGGGGCGAAGCCGGGTCTGAGAGCCCTTATAAAAAAAACCACAGTCTATTTTCAACAACAAAACATCCAAATGTCAGCTTCAGATAGTAGTTACAAACAATCTCGAAAGTTATTACATAGGATTTCATACTTAGTGTTATTTGTAATATCAAAACTAAGTTGCAAAGTTCCGCAATCCAATCTCGATGTGCGTCAAGCGAACCATGCCGTCAAACATCGTGCTAAAAGTGGAACCCGGTAGTAACTAGCGGGAACTTAGTTACAACGAACTGTAGGATTGTGGCTGAAACTTATTTCAGGACCGGAAACGTATTTTTCGGGAGGATTTGGTTTTTTATACTGAGTGGGACACTCGAACTCACAATAAAGCATTGTATGCTAGTTGGACTTTAATTGAGTCACACCTGTAGAAACGATAATAAAAGTTGGTGTTATTATTGTTTATTCATCTATATTGAATAGGAGTTTAGTAACCATACTTTTAACACTAGTTTATTTTGAGGACGAATAATCACGCAGGTTATATTCCATTAAATCTTATCTAGGCGCTTGTCGACCTTGGAAAAATTTGAACCGTCCCGCGAAACCTGGTGCTTTTCCGAGATGAATAATATCCTAAGTTCATTCTCGTTATTGAGACTACATATTATATATGGCAAAGTTTAAAAACAGACGAAAAAACATACAGAGTTACTTTTGAATTTATTGTTACGGCCGACAAAGAATAATTCACACCTGCAGTTTATTACTTTTTCGGTCGGCATTTGGACTTCTTTTGTTTACTTAGTGTCTAAAATTTGTAATTAGAAAAACAGCCTATTGTGTATTGTAATATTTTATGGTAGTCTTTAGCCAGGTGTGATTCTTGGAAAGCATTGTTCACGTGGTCGAGTATTGTGTCGAGATATATTGTATAATTTAGTATAAAATAATACCCGAACAGAGGGGGAGGGCAGTCAAGCGATGGTCACAAGCGAGACAAGACGTGTGTACATTCGATGAGCTATATACTGACGGACTTTGCGCGTGTTATTGAATCGTGTATTACGTTTGTACTGGTTGTGTTCTGTTATATTTCTACCTGTGTTATCCGTGTTTGTATAGTTCTAATAAACTCTATAATAATTCCAACGGCATTTTAATTCGAGTCCCTTAACTGGTAACACTATTATACACGTCACTTGTACAATTTCATACTATTGTAATTATGCAGATATGTATCTATAGAGCAAAAACTAATGGGCTTAAACAGGAAGCTTCATTTGTAAAGCACCATGTTATGAGACTAATCCTAATGATGTGGGTTAGAATAAACTCTATAATAATTCTAACGGCATTTTAATTCGAGTCTCGCGACTCGTAACAATATGGAGTCACGAAATTTTACCTACAATTTTAATCCACATATCCTCCCCAAGCCAGCTTAGCAAAAAATATGACCGAATTCCTTTAGAGACCACAAGGAAAATATCGTTAAGGCGAAAAAACTCTATAGATAAAACATTTATATTTTTCTGCCCATTCCGGGTAGTAAAGTGGGGCAGGCGCGTGACTCCATTGTTCCCGGGCTCCCAATACTTGGGTCGTATCGACCTCGAACTGGAAATAAATAGAAATGGTAACAGTTTATACGTGACAGCCGAATAGTTTCACTTAATTGTCAGCGATATTTAATGTGACAACTATTTGCTGGACGCCATTTTTGGAGGTGTTTGTGCGGAAGTCATAATTTGAATTGTTATGTTAATAGGCTGCTGTAATTACAAATACACATATTAACTTATACATAGCGACAAGATTGATGGGTACAAAAGTACCTAAAGGTAGACCAAAAAGAGATGGATGGATTGTGTGAAGGATGATATTATGATTTGTGATATGACAGAGGCCGTATGTCAGAATAGAGGAGTATGGAAGGAAAAGACATATTGTGCCGATTCCAAATAATTTGGAGTAGGTGAAAGAAAAGAAATAGAGCTCGTACATAATTTCGGGCCATTACCGCCAACTTATCTATCTATCATATATATATATGTATAATTGTATATACCTGAACAACTACAAACTGCTCCCGGGAAAATTTCTGGCATAAAAAACATCACACATTTTTCTACATAAAATTTGCTATCGATCAGTGAAGAATCGAAGAAAGAATATCATTGGATCGATTTTTTATGTGGCCATTTTAAATCATTGCCAGAAAAATTCCCGCGGGATTCTCAGGATAAATTCCGAGGATTAGCGAAATCCGCATCAAAATCGGGCCAGTAATTTTTACGTGAATCCCGAACAAACAGATTAACCGACAAATAGACAAAATTTAAAAAAATAGCGTTCTTTAACGTTTATATAGTCTATTCCAGTTGTTTTTTTAAATAGCTTCAATGTACGGACACGTCATGCTTAGAATTTTATAATATTATAGATAGATTCCAGCATTCCCTAAAGTTTTTTTTATATATTATTGTTGATTCATTCATTATTCTCTTGCACTATCCAACTAAAGCCACATCCGCTGATTGAACGCTGCTTCAATATCTGCAATTTGTCGATAAATGCATTAATAGCAAAAAGGTTATTAGTGCGGTTGAATAGCAGGATTTACAGCATATAGACGGTAACTATTTTCCATCACATTTGGGCCGTCAGCCTGTCTGCTGAGCTTTAGCGATAAATATAAAAAAATACATTTGAGTTGATTTTTTTGCTCTATATATCACTAGCATTTACACCGCATCTTCGCCCTGGATAAAGCTCTGAATAGTAATTTTATTTACATAAAAATTTAAGTGTTTTATACATATTTAAACCTTCAAGTAAAAAATTATCAAACTAATGTTGATAGCCGCTTAAAAATCCGTTGCGTGGTTTAAAAGGAGTCAGTGGATAAATATACAGACAGACAAGGAAGGCGACTTCGTTTTATATTATGTAAAGAAAGAAAAATGACATACGTTGTGTTACGTGATTCACGTAAAAATGGCTGTTTTGGCAATTATTTTTTTAAGCTGTTGGTTGTAGTCCCAAATAGGATGTATAATATGATATTGTTACGACCTGAACGCCGACAAAAGACAAACTCACACCTGCATACCTGTAGACATTTTATTACCTTTTCAGCATATGAACTTCTTTTTTTACTTTGTGTTTAAAATTTGTGATTAGAAAAACAGCACAATGGGCTGTTTTTCTAATCACAAATTTTATCTGTTTTTATTGGACTTTGCGCGTGTATTATGATCTTCTGCATTACGTTTGAACTTATTACGTTCGGTTATATTTGTACCTGTGTTATATGTGTTTGTATAGTTCTAATAAACTCTATAATTCCAACGGCATTTTAATTCGAGTCCTGCAACTCGTAACAATATAAAAAAAAATTAGAAAAGTTGCTGTAAAAGTTATAAAATTCGAAAAAAACTAAAAGCGCCTTTTCTGTGAGAATTTTGTATGAACTCAATACCTTTTAATATGTGAAGCAAAAACTTTGTACCCCTTTTTGCGAAAATTGCGCGGACGGAGTATGAAATTTAGCACACTTATACTTTATATAGTTAAGGAGTGCAGAATGCTAACATTTGTTTTAATTATGTACAAAAAATATATTAAATCAATAAAAAAAACATTACACACACTACTATGTATTTGTGACACACACACATATATATTCTTTTGTTTATTGTTAAAGTCAAATTAACAGTGTAGCCCTGGCGAAATCTGTGATTATCGAAGTATATATAGTCTTTGACAACAGAACAGGTTGAATTTCGACCAATGGGCGACCACCAGTACAAATAAAAAAGAAATGATGTACGATAAGAGGAATACGTAAAAACGACTGCACCGATAAGGTTATTTTCTAAACTGTTCTCAGACCCAGTAAGTTTTTTTTTTATTGTAGAAGTTCAGCAGACACCCACTTGATGGAAAGCGGTTACCATCGCCTATGGACATTTGAAACACCAAAGGTGCTTCAAATGCGCTGCTGCTCTCTTAAGGGAGACTGGAACCTGGTCACTAATGCGGGAACACAACTCAAGGCTATTATGGCGGCATACTCTAGACGAGGGGTGGTAGCCATCCAGTCGAGCATATACCCTATCACCTGGCTGTGGGTTCTTTTGTCGCCTGTTATGACAGACCGCCCGGCCGCAGGAAATTGTATTCTTTCTCCGTTCCTGCACGGATAAAAAGGTTATCGGTATAAATGAAAGTTGAAATGCTATGTTATATTTATAAGTTGTATTAATAGGTACCTAACACAGTAAACTACATTTTTTACAAGGGTTTTGTCCTTTTGAGCCTTCTCATGTCCGTTTTGTCGAGAACCTAGATCGCCTCGTTTGATCACTCAATTAAAAGTGTGCGATTAAATTACCGTCAATTTTAATTAAATTGTTATTATTATATTTAATATTTTTTATTCTATTTTATTTGGGTGCCAACAGCTATTATAATATGTGCATAGATATAAGGTACTTAAATTGATAAATCCAGGTTTGAATAGAACTTCACCAACTTCGCGCTTTGTTATCTGCATTATCACTCAGAAGACATTATCTCGAGTTATATTTGTAGGTCAATACAACTCGATACTAAACCTACACAGGTCAGAGGGGACTGGGGTGGCCATGAATTATTCATTAGCGCGTAATGAGCCGACTTCGTTCCCTCACCGCCGTAAATCTATGAAGAAAAGGAGACCTTGCCGATTTTTACAAAAGGCAACTGGAACAGAGATTCGTTAGTATCTCTTCAAAGTTATTTTTTACATTACAAGCGATGGTACCGTCATGTTTTTTTAAATATATTTTCTTATATTCAAGGTACAAGCACATATATAATAAAAAGTAGTAGGTAAGTAATTATTATTTCCTTACTCTTGTCGTCGTCATCTATCTGTCCTTGTCTTTTTCTTCTAGAATCTTATAAACTTTTTTAACAGTCTCAAAGCAGCTTATTACGCTGCTAGAACGTTCTACGCCCGGTCGTCACAGTGCTTATGTACTAGTGACGTAAGAAAAGGTGATCTTTATTTTGTAGGGTTTTTTAAATACATGTCGATCTAAAAGTGAAAAACAGTTAAAATATTGATTGATTGTTTTCAAACAAGCATAATATGTATGAAATCTTAACTACCCACTTAGGCTAAGTTCCAGAAGGGACTCAAAACGACCACGTTCACGACCGCGATTTTTCCCGTTCCACTTACTTTATAATCATAAACGACGAAATACACAAATGTCATTGGTTGATTTGAAAATTGCGCCTTTTCCAATATCAAAAGATAGAGAGAATTAATGCTATGTGGCCAATGCCCACTGCGACCCACCTTTAACATGGGTCGCTATGTGATCGAAAATGATGACGTCATTAGTGACGGTTTCGACACGTCCATAACAACCGCGGTCGCTTTGTGAAATGGCAGACGGAGCATTTTGAGCGTTGTAAGATACTAAAGGAACACGTCCTTAGTGTGAAATATGAATTTTATAGCTGCAATAAAAAACACGTTGCTTAACGTCAGTCAAAGACATTTGGCTAAGTCTGGCTTTTAATAAATAAAGAGATGGATTAATGGAATAATACATGGCATAGATGATTTTGTCAATGGACTATAAAATTATAAAACGTCCTCTAAGATGCTTGCGGGCGCGATGCGATGGCAGGGAGAAGAAAAAGGGATGTGAAAGAAGAAGCAAGAGGGATTACATCGCCACCAGTCCACTGCCACACTGCACTCGTCCCCCTGGAGTTCCCATGCCATTAGGATTTGTTTTATGCGAA
Organism: Dendrolimus houi; assembly: GCA_039645545.1. Lineage (NCBI taxonomy): Eukaryota > Metazoa > Arthropoda > Insecta > Lepidoptera > Lasiocampidae > Dendrolimus > Dendrolimus houi. The sequence continues at coordinate 6,179,490 of CM077125.1, forward strand.
ATTAAACTTATTTGATTAAATTAACAGTGGTTTTCTTTACTACGCGTTTCAACTATATTTTTTTTGCGGTGACAGCACTGACACGTATATGTATTTTCTCTTGTTTGCGCATTCTTCATTTAAAGTTTATTATTTTTCCAGATGGCGAGGGAGAATTTTCAAGGTGTTCCTCGCCGCAACCAATGGTTTAATTTTTTTGCTATTTTAACTATCAACCAGGTGGTCCGTCATAATAATAATGACGGACCACCTGGTAAACATCTCAAACAATAGAATTGTTTTTTATTTATTTCAGCCACTTATAAAAATCTATTACTGCCAACTATTGTTCTAAAATATAAAACTTAGACTGTACATGAAGTATTATTTATTTTAAGAGTTTTGAGCATCAATGTAGCACTTTTGTTCAATAAACATTCATAAACAAAAACTTTATCTAAATGTTTGTCCACAAAACCAGTTGACTGTTTATTTTCTTTGAAAATTTTGTACTAACTCAATAAGAAGATACGGAACAAAGGCTTGAAGTATAGAGTACTACTGATTCATTTATAGTTTCCTAGCTTTTACCAGAGGCTTAACTTGCGATGTAGATTTGCTGAATAAATTTGAGGTTCTTTTTTTCTCGGAGACAGCAGGTGTATTTTTAAAGGTACTTTATTATAATATTAAAAATATTTCCATAACGACATGTTTGTTTGTGAATAGTAACTGTGACGTTTAAAAATGCGTTATTTTAGTACCATCTATTTGTCTTTAATTTTATCTCTCAGAAACGATACTTTAGTCTGGACAAAAGTATCCGATTTAATTTTTTGTACCCCTGAAAATGTGTATGCGAAATTTCATGATGATCGGTTGAATAAAAGGCGTGAAATCGTAACAAACAAACTCACATCCGCATATATCACATTAGTTAGAATAATCGAACCGTAGATATTTATTTTGTGGTGTTACATTTCTTCAACTGTCAAAGTTCTCAGACATTTTAAAAAATATTTCTGTTAGATATTTACCATATACACAACAGTACACTATACTTTAAACACAACTTTGTCCTCCAAATATTACATAGTTTAAGAAACACCATTAAACAAATACAATATTATAAACATTTTTTTTATTAAGTTAATTTATTTTTTAAAGTTGACAATGCCTCATTTATATCAAAATTGAAAGGCAGAAATGAACTATATATTTTCGGAATTTTCTCTTCTTGTTTAAATTTTGACAATCCTAAAACACCACTGACTTCTATCATTACCGCTGGACACGCTGCTGTCAATTCATTATAGTGCCAGTTTGATTCGTGCCATTTTGGCGCTGAGTCAACTCGCTGCGTGTGAGTACCAGTGAACTAAAAGTTACTTATGTTAACACTAATATTGCTTCCAGAGACTTCCGCAAGTGCCGTTTCATATTGATACAGACACATGCTTGTCGTTTATAGGCCTTTCAAATAGTGCTAATAGGGTCTGTAAAAAAAGCAAAACCTGAAGATGCTCCCTCGTCGCGAGCATTCGCCTATAATGTAACATTACAGATCTCCGCTGAGTATTACAGTGCGCAACCTGTAATATTACAGATTCGAGCATTACATCGGTGAGCGAGGAGAACCAAGCATTACAATGCGCAACCTGTAATTATACAATTCGTAACTTTTTGATACAACTTTTAACACAACGACCGCTTCATCTGACATTGTGGAATCAACTAATACATAAAATCCAATCATAAATGTTGCATTACAGGCATATGCTCGTTAGTCAGGGAGGCAGTAATGTAACGTAATGCTCAAAATCGAACCATAAATGTTAAATTACAGGCAAATGCTCGCGGTAAGGGAGCACCTAAACCTCAAAAGAAAATTTTAGTAAATTGTTTGTCATCTCACACTTTTGGTGAAAGCGTTGGATCAATTAATCATTCCCTTGGCGCTAATAAAATTTACTACTTCACGTCACTCCTGTCAAGGGCGAAGGGATTAAACTCGATTCATTTTACGAAGTCATCTATTTAATTGAGGGAATTTTGTGATGCGGTGAAAAGCCGCTGTGACTAAGGCTTTAAGGAAAGGTTATTTTCCATCGGGTGAGAGACGTACAAGCAAGTTAAGGTATTGTTAGTGGGGAGTTTATACAGCGCACATAGAGCTTGGAGAATTGTTTAATTACACTTTTGAACGAAGAATGCCAATCTAAAGTACAATTAATTATGATTCTCGCACAATAATTAGCCACCGTAGAGAGCTACTATGACAGTATGCATCACACCAACGTCGAAGTGAGAATGATCTCTCGTCATTTTTTTTTTTTTTGGAGCTGGGCGCAACTGAATAGCCGCAGATGGCTGTTTCAGCGATACCGGACTTAGGGGGCTTGCCGACTCCGTGGGAGCGGAGGCGTTCAGCCTGGAAGCAGCACGCTCGAGGAGGCACCTCCTGTGAGGTTCGACCTCGGCTCGACCGCTGCTGGGGATTGACTCTATATAGGATTTAGCCGTAAGAAGCTGAACGAGCTAAGCCAACAGGCTGAAGTAATTATTTGGGGAGTCGTTATCGACTGCGCCGGCGGAGCCGATCCTAGTCTATCATTACTACCGCTTCGCAACGTGTTATAGCTGGAGAAGAAGCGGCGGAAGAAACTCTCCAGTAACACGCCTAAGCTAATCTTGTATGGCTACTTGTGTCTGTAATGAGTGGGGTGCGATTGATGGGTCTTAACCCTGTGAGAGATGATTCGACCCGGGGGCTCTCCGGCGTCTGTTCTGTCTGCGTCTGTTATGCCAGGCTGATGTTCTGGAGCCTCAGGGGGTTCATTTTAGCGAGAAGTCAGGTGATTTCATCCGGCTCGTCAATGAGTACATTGCGAGGGCGTCGTTTACTCGTAGGAGTGTTCGGAGTGGGTTTGTAATTGACCGTCTCCGTCACCAGAGAGTTCGGGTGATGGGGGGCATGATCAAAGAATCTGCGCGAGAGGGAGATTATGAAGTCTTTGATGGAGGGAAGCTCCAGGTCGCGATGCAGGTCGGCGAGCCGCATATATCGCGGAGCGTCGGCTGCAGCACGTAAAAAGTGGTTCTGGATCTCTTTTGCAGAAATCTTCGTCACTACGACCGCTCGCTTTTATATTCAATTAAACACAACTACCCGCAAATATTACAATGGTAGCAGGTGATACTACTCGTAATAAATGTTATTAACGGTATTTGTGGTTTGAAGATTTTATTTTCCTATGAAATTTCGCGTACTTTCACCTTACGTGGTAGAGTCATGCTTGAATCTTTTTTTTCAGATTAGGAATGACCCGTCAGGGTGGAGGAGCGAAATGGAATGCTCCTCCGTCTCATATCTCAAAGAAAGATCTTCCTCCGAGGCTATTTTCATATCTGGCAGACCCAAGCCCGTTACTACTATTGGAAATTTGTATATAATCTTTGTATGTGTCGAGAATGGTTTGGGACTTCAATTATTGCACAACGCCATCTATTGGCTTGATATTGTTCCACAACATGCTCTTAAGAGCTTGCTCGATTGATATGATCTAAGCTCTCACAGTATATTGGTGTGAAACAGATAACCTTGAGCTAGTCGTGTATCGTGCAGTAAGTGAGCTTTTGATATCGTACTTCCTATAACTCTGTCTCATCTTCTCTATCACATCTATCCTATTCTTCCTTTCTGATCCCTCTTTCTCTTCCCCTTTATCCTGCCCCTTCCCTTTCCGTCCTCTCTATCTATCCTATAAGCTGGCAACCCCTTCACTTCGCCCCTTGTTTTGCAAACGCTTAAAGGTTCCTCTGCTTTGAAAATATACAAATCGTATGTGGTTTATTCCCAAGAACGTAAATAAGGTACAAATATCCAAACTTTTTAAAATTCAGTAAATTAAAAAATATATATCATTAGTATAGACGTGGCCCTACCATGAAAAAATAAAAATCTAGAACCCGATTCCAGCGCCACATACCGGGTGTAATTGTCAATGTAAACAATCCTCGGGCCCACTCAAACAGAATTTTCTTAGACCTTGGGTTACATTATTAAAGTTTTAGTAGGATCCCTATTTTTTTCTAGTAATAAATATATCTTATATTAATCTTGGATAATGTAGCATTCGAATGGTGAAATAATTTTTGAAATTGGTCCCGCATTTTTTGAGTTTATTCGTTACAAACATACAAAAATACAAATCTTCCTTCTTTATAATATTAGTATAGATAGGTCAATTCAAAATTAAAGGACCGTTTTAGATATTAAAATATAGCTATTTTTTTAATATGTTATCTGCTTTCATTTAGATAATTGTACAATGTATGTATCTAATCGAAACGAATAACAAGTTAATAAATTCTTCAGAAAAACTCAAATATGAATGCTAACATAATAATGGAATAATTATTGTCTTGTAAAAACATATATTTCCCGTTTAATAATTCCATTCACTTATCTATAGTATTAAAATTTACAAGCTTTAGAACCTCCTTTCATTTCATTGCAATAATAGGAAGGCGACATGAAATAATCTTCAAGCTCGAATAGGCGCTAATTACCTCGTGTGAATCGTAAATCTGTGAATATTTTGTCTGCTTATTCCAGTGTTGGAACAATAATAAAAGGTTTCGGAGTAAATGAAATAGGGGTTCATTTATGGCATATTTTATATATATTTTTAAAAAGAAATTACATTTTAGATAGATAACTCTTTCTAGTATACAATTTAAAAAAAATCTTATTAAGTAGTAAAATGTAATTGTATAACAACTATTATATGTATTTAAATAAAGAGAGTCTGAGATAGACAAATAATTATGATGATTTTTTTTAGCTCAACGTGTTGATGGGGAGTTTCTTGCCGCTTCTTCTCTTTTAATAACCATAACACGTTGCGAAGCGGTGTACATAGAATAAGAAGTAAATTTAATTTTTATTTTTATATGACCTTCAAAATGTGTTTTGCAGTGGAACTTATTTTGAATAATAACTTTTGAATTTGAACATTTGAAACTTGGACGAAACTTCGGTATAAAAATCAAATAAAATACACCGCTTAAAACCGGCAATACGTAATTTTATTTTAATTATTTGTTCATACTTTTCATCTTGTCATCTAAAATAACAGGTTAAATATTAGGTAGATATTAAAGAGAAAGCTATAAATAATATATAAGAGATCTTATTTCAGGGTATCAACTTCATCTCGACCCGGTAGCAGTCACGCCGAAATCATTAGCAAGATGTCCATCAATCAAGCAAAAACGCTGACTGTAACAAGTATAATTACGTACAAAAGGAAAAAAGATAAATAAAAGAATGAAATAAAGAATATGACGTACAGAAGCGATGTCATGCTTACGGTTGTCTTTTTATGTTTCGAGAGCACTTGACAGGTCTGACATAAGGACAACGGGAACAACGAGATTTGGAAATGTTCAAAGTTGTTTGTATAAATTGAGTTTTTTTAATAACCTACTAATTTGATATTGCATAAATGAAAATATCGAAAAAATATTTCACAAATTAAAGTAGAAAGTTGAGTATCATATACTAATATATAAAGCTGAAGAGTTTTTTTTCTTGAACGTGCTAATCTCAGGAACTACTGGTATAATTTGAAAAATTCTTTCAGTGTTAGATAGCCCATTTATAGAGGAAGGCTATAGGCTATATATCATCACCCTAATTTACTTTTTTTTAACTATTCCACGTGGACGAAGTCGCGGGCAGAAGCTAGTGTTTATATAAAATGTACTTTAGCCAACTACTTCATCTTTATGTCTCCAATATCTATATAAATCTATACAATTATACTATGATTATTTTTTTATAACTCTATATCTATAATATTATAAAATTCTAAACATTCCGTGTCTCAACAATAAATTTAAAAAAACAGCTGGAATTGACTGTATAAACAATGGAGACTTGTCTGATACACGTAAAAACTACTGGGCCGATTTCAACGCGGTTTTCGCTGATCGACAGCGAATTCTTAGATTTGAATTCTGTGCTACTCTTTGTCCTAGGAATCCCGCGAAAATTTTCTGGTAATGATTTAAAATAGCCAGATTAAAAAAAATCGAATTCCAATGTGATTTTTTACTGATCGATGGCAAATTTTAATGTAATAAAATGTGTATTGTTTTTATCCCGTGAATCCTGCGGGAAATTTCCCGGGAGCGGTTTGAAATTGTTCGGAAGGATAAAAATTGGCTTATTCCGACACAGATTCCACTAAGACGATAGCTTACATTCCTGTTTTAAATGCTGCGATAGTTTGTGCCCCGGGAATCGCGCGGGAATTTTAAGTCAAGCGTGGACAAAGTCGTGGGCATATCCTCGTACGTAGGATATGTAAATGAATTTTTGTATTGCTTTTATGTTTATTTGAATCCCGATTTAAAAATATATATTCTGTATTACTTCTATAGCTTAGTAATATTGTAAAACGCAAAATTTCACAAACTCGTCTAATCAAAAATTGCTTTTAGTTACAAGATCGCATATTATTTTCTGTACTTATATTTCTTGAACTGTATGTTAATGTTATGCAATAAAGTATATTTTATTCTATATTCAAATAATATCTAGAAAATCCTTTTTGATCATATTTATGCTACCACTGCGCTAATATGTAACCCTTAAGGGAGATTAGGTCACAATAAAATTAAATAAATGAAAAAATGAGTAAAGTAGTATTGTTCCTTAATCTATATACGATATAGTGTTTTCTGTACTTGATAATAATTTTACTGTAACTCCAAGATATATCTACAAATCGACAACCCCAGTAAAATGTTCATCTTGGAGTTATATCATATTAAAGCTTCTAAATGACAGTTTTATCGTACTTGGACGAGATTTAATTGAAGTGGCTTTTTATATTAACTAACTTCCAAACTCAGATGAAGTAAAGATTAACATACGTCACGTGTAAGTTTAGCACACTAAGATCACTGACGGACAAAAGTAGAAAGAAGGAGTACATTCCTTTTCTACAAAATAAGATGGCCTGAGCTCAGAAGTGGAACGCTTCACTAACATCATAATAGGACTGAACTTATAGTATTTTTATTATGCTGGAATATGGATACTTACCATGAGGAATTGGACTGAAGATTACTTAAATAAGTGTTTGCTCTGAAGTAGAATTTAGTGCCGTACGCTATTTCTGAGTGCAACCTGGACCGAGTCATGAGAGAGCGGATCTCAAGGTTAGTGGAACTACTGCTTTTCTAGTGCAAGGAGCTACGTGATCTCTCCCAATATAGTCCACAATATTAAACCTGCATATTATCTTAACTTAACTTTCATTCGTACATTCATTTATACATTTATAGAATTAAATAAAATTTGAGTGTCTGTTTGTAATGTCAAAATAACAGCTCTTTACTAAATGCGTATGAAATTATATACAATACTAATAACAAAAAATCATCCGTGCAGAAACGGAGAAAGAATACAATTTCTTGCGGTCGGGCGGCCTGTCGTAATAGGCGACAAAACAACCCACAGCCAGGTGGTAGGGTATTTTCCCGACTGGATGGCTACCAGCCCTGGTCTAGAGTTTGCCGCCATAACAACCTTGAGTTGTGTTCCGGCATTAGTGACCAGGTTCCAGTCTCCCTTAAGAGAGTAGCAGCGCATTTGTAGCACCTTTGGTGTTGCAAATGTTCATAGGCGATGGTAACCGCTTTCCATCAAGTGCATGAGTTCAGCAGACAGGCAGACCCTGTCTGCTGAACTCATGCAATAAAAATAAAAAATAAAATGATTTTAATTTTTTGTCTGTCTCTTTGTCTGGATGTTTCGACTAATCTCTGAAACGGCTAGACCGATTTTGACGGGACTTTCACTGGCAGATAGCTAATGTTATAAAAAGTAACTTAGGTTACTTTTTTAGGATTCCACGAAAAAAAAATCCACGCGGTAGAAGTCGTGGGCACAGCTAGTATACAATAATTCAATAATAATAATAATAATTCACGACTAATTAAAGAAGTAATCGCCACAAAACACGATCAAATGAATTGCTCCCATAATTCGAAATTTTAATCGAAAATCAACCCGTTACATAAAATGTTTTGTTAACGTCATTAAAATTTTGCAGGTAATTTATTCATTGGTAGCCGAGGTACAGGTTCTTAATTAAACCGAAAACATGATGCGAGTTATTATAATGTAAAATGTAATTAACTGTTTGTTTACTTATTTACTAAAGCTTTTGACGAGGCTTCACTCGCATTAAATTCTGGTTTTTAGCGTTAGCATTTATACTTTCAATGTTAAACCAAATTAAAATATCATTGACAGATGGGACAAATGTATCTTTTGAATTTTGAGTACTAGCAACACTGCCTTCCTCTCACTCTTGATATCTTTGTGTAATGGTGCTTGTCTCTGTGTTTGTGAGTAAAATCCAGTTTATTCAAGACGTTCATAGTTATTTTAGCCCTAACCGTTTATTTAACCCTTGTTATACCCTTTATTTAACCCTATCGAGTCTTGCTTAAAACGGAGTCAAATTCTTTTGACTTCTGCCATATTCTTGACAGGCTTCAGCCTTTTAAGAATACTATTAATAATAATGATTTACGTGCGAAACTTCATGAAAATCTGTTCAAATGTAAGAACGGATAAAAGAAACAAACACATTTACAATTTCATATTAAACAAACTTTTTGGTTCCATAATTATTTTATAACTCATTTGAGAGAAAAATTAGATTATATTATCATTATGTCTAGAGTATAAACACAACACACAGAAGATATTTATAAATAAATAATTCAAGCACTATATTATGTAAATTACTAACAGATTAAGTGACAATTGTTACTAACACAAGACGATGTAAAAATTAAGAAAATTTAACATAATCAACAGGCGTGTAACAGAAAAATAAGACAAAATCTTTGTTGGTAGTTTAAAAAAAAATGCTCGTTTGACTATTCGCACGTTTATCTGTCTATGTATGTTTTTAAAATTAATATCTCTAACGTTTAGTATAACTTTACATGGATTTGAAGCATGGACAATGACACAAAGAGATCGCGAAAGATTAGCATTTGAAATTTTAAAAACTCTGGTGGACAGAAGGGGGATGATGTTTGGACATTTACTAAGACACAATACCTTCTTATGCACGTTAATCGAAGGCAAAGTGGAAGCAAGCAGAGGGAAGGGAAGACCAAGGCGAGCATTCGTGGATCAAATAAAAGAAAAAGTAGATGTTGTGTCGTACAAAGAAGTAAAACAACTAGCCCATAATAGAGAGGGTTGAAGAGGCTCCACCGACAGGAGTATAGCCCTTAAATGATAGATAGATGATCTCTAACGAAGGACATGCCAGATGTAAGGGCACAGGTTTTATTTCACTTTTTTCAATAACAATACTTATCCAATGGTAATTCTTATTCTATTTATTTTGCTACATTTTATTATATGCTGAAAAAATATACAGTTAGATCTATAGGACTAAGTCTGCGAGAGAATGAGATACGAGTTTTACATTGTCCAGCATAGATTAAAGAGTCAATAAGACCGGTGATTAAACATAGGTCCAATTTGGACCGAAATAAAACTGATAATATTTTTCGACTAAAACAGTGGAAAATTAGAAGTGATACTTAAGAAGTTTATTTTGAATTATAATATGTTGACGAATGTAGGCTAAAGGAATTATATTTATATTAATAAAAGTTGGAGAAGAATTATTTGTGAGTATATTCTCTGAAGTTTCACTTCTACTGCGTGTGAACTGCACACACACACAGACACACACAATTTTTGTATTTATTAGTATGTTATAACGACGATTATTGTTATTATATGTTGATTTTATAAGGTTCTGTTTTTACAGTTGGAATAAGCGCTCTGAGAAGTATATGTAAGGTTAATGTAAATGACATGATAAGAAATAGTATGATAAGGGAACGTAGTAGATTGAAAGAGGATGTAGTGATAAGAATTGAAAAAGGAATGTTAAGGTGGTTTGGGTATGTAGAGAGAAAGAATGAAAAAAGAATGACTGGTATTGCTAAGAATATAGTGATTAGTGAATTATTGATTGATAGTGTTGTTCTGATGTACTGGTGATGATGATGAGAGATGATGAGAGCTGATATGTTCACTTGATTTATTTAACTGTAACTGTCGTGTGCGCACTGAGCCGCGGTATTTTTGTCACTAACTCGGGCGCGCGGGAGTGCAAGTGATGTTACACGTAGTGTTGTGCGTTAGATGTCGCGGTGGCGCGAACAATTACAAAACAAGTATCTGACAGTGACGTGACTGGTAGAGTCGGTGCCAGTAGACTGCGACGTACTCATCATGATGGAATTGAAGATATTCTGAAGAAAGGTCAGATAACACAGCTTCAAATTATTTCTACATCCTTATATTGTAGCTTTCCCAACAAATAAATTCTTTCTTTCTTTCTAGATAAAAAGCACTTTATATAAACGTGTTTGTATGAAGAGATTAATGAAAGTTGTTAAAGCGAAAAGTATTTGTCAGGATTGTAGCAGGTGGAGCTCCATCGTCTCCGCCTACCCTAATGGGAAACAGATGTGGCAATATATATGACAGAACCCTGAAGAACAATATTTTTAAACAAACCACATAAATCCAAATAACAAGCTTATAATAGTTCCCCTAAGCATTGAGAACGAAACTTTGAGTATTAAAGAGATACCTGCCCTCCAACGGCGGCATGGTTAAAATATCATTAATGGAATGACTTGCAAGAACAAAATTAGCTCCGAGGACCCCTATTGTTTTTCAACTCTGCGTTCTTTTGAATAATGATTATCGCGAAACTTTGCTTAGTAAAATTTGGAGTTCCCGCATTTGTTTGTGGGTAAATAAAGCTCGTTGTACACTTTTTTTTTTATTGCATGAGTTCAGCAGACAGACAGACGGCCTACCTGATGAAAAGCGGTTACCATCGCCTACTGACATTTATAACACCAAAGGTGCTACCAATGTGCTGTCGCTCTCTAAAGAGAGACTGGAACCTGGCCATTAATACCGGAACACAACTCATAGTTATTATGGCGGCATACTCTAGAAGAGGAGTCATAGCCACCCAGACGGGAAAATACCCTACCACCTAACTGTGGGTTGTTTGGCGCCTCTAACGACAGACCGCCCGGCTGCAAGAAATTGTATTGTTTCTCCATTCTTGCACGGATAATAGCGGAGAGAAAGAGAGAAGCTATTTAAAAGAAAGAACGGGAATAGACTATAATATACACGATGCAGAACACGATACAATTTATTTCAGATTTCTTGTCTGTTTGTCTGTTTGTTCAGGATTCACGTAAAAACTACTGGGCCGATTTCGATGCAGTTTTCTTCCTGATCGACAGCAAATTCTTAGACTTAAAATCTGCGCTACTTTTTATCTCGGGAATTCTGCGGAATTTTTCTAGGAATGATTTTAAATGGCTAGATTGAAGAAAAAATCGAATTCCAGTGCGATTTTTTCAATGCTCGATAACAAATTTTATAAAATAAAATGTGTGGTACTTTTTATATCGGGAATCCTGCGGAAGTTTTCCCGGGAGTGCTTTAAATTGGGTATTATACATAAAAATTAGCTGATGACCCGATTGATGAAAAACCTGGGACTTTTTGTATTCCCCGAGATTTCCTAACTTCGAAACCACGTAATATTGGGACTTGCTTGATATTACTCTTTCTATGTTTATTAGACATCTTTACTAGATTTAGGTATGTATACCTTTAGTAATATAACTTATTCCGGATTTTTACGGGAATCTTCAGAATTCATTATTGATTCGGTATTTTCATACTAAAAATTCCGTTGCCCAATACCTTTTAATTGTAAATACTGGAAAATAACTGTAATCTACGTTACCCGTCCAACGTGGACGAAGTCGCGGGTAAACCCTAGTAGTTTTAACAAAATATCAAATTAGAAAAAAGTATTCGTTAGTAACGAAAAAAATACATTTTTACTCCCCTCATTCCCTTGAACTAACCACACTTGTTAACAACTGCACCGTACAGTCAGGTACACTGCAGTGGGAAGCTTGACACGTTTTCACTTTTCCTCCCACTTATACCTCTCGGCCTACTGCCCGCATGAAACCGAGTTTTCACACAAGTGCGTATGTTTTTTATTTCAGCTTCAACTCCGTTGAAGGTTGTAAGGTCAAATGCTGTGTCGGTTTAGTATTTTTTTTTTTAATTTAAAAGGCTTTTTGTTTTGAAGTTGTGTAATAAATTATGGTAGCAATCGTACCAAGATCAGGGAAACGTTTCTGGCAACTTTATTCGCATTGAATATACTTAATGTCAGAGTTCTTGCTCGAACTGTTAGCTGGATTAAATTAATGATAATAGGTAAATCTTCTTTTAATGGTGAAGGAATAAACTTGATTTTGTATTATGTAATAGCACACAGAGCATAAACTTCCACCAATTAAGAAAAAAAATCAATTGTTGTACTAGAATATTTTTGTGTAAAGATAAAAGATGGATGGATTGTGTGAAGGATGATATGACGACATGTGGTGTGACAGAAGATGTATGTCAGAGTAGAGGAGTGTGGAAGGAAAAGACATATTGTGCCGACCCCAAATAATTGGGATATGGTGAAAGAAAAGAGACAGACAATATTTTTGTGTAATTAATCCTTACAGTTCTCAGAAGTGAATTGTATATGTTTCTTCAATATTAAAAGTTTAAATTTAAGTTTCTGAAAGCGGAACCGAAGGAGAGAGAAACGGAGAAACAAAAGAAGAGCAAAAATGACTGGTTCCAATATCATTGCAAATTGTTACTGCATTCAAAACGTTTGTTTCAAGAAGAGCCAGTAATTTTTTAACGAGGGGAAATCCGTTTGACTCCTAACCACCGCGGGGGAAACGCAGTTGCACTAGCACCGCACTAATGAGTGCTATTGTCATACCGTGATTCGGGATATCCACGAAAACCCCTCGGTACTCCGCCCTTCGCCCTTGTGCCAGAGCCACAAGTGTTAGGCCTAGCCATTTTGCAGGCCCTTTTTTTACAGAGGTGAAATCCGTTTGGGAACTCCCCACTTTTGAGACGTGGGGTAGTGTGGGGCACATCGGCTAGTTGCCAAAATACCCACTAAAACACCTGTGTTCTCCGTCTCACCAAAAGTCAGGGCGATGGGACCGAGGCCGTGCCGACGTCGCGACCTTGGCTAGCGTGGACCCACCCTTGTTTGTAGGCAGGCTTCTCCTTATGCCGGAGACAAATAGTCCCCCCGACAAATTCATCTCAACGACTCTTATCAGGGCTTTAATCTTATAAACGTCACGCTTCAAGAATATGTTATTTATACTTACGTATTACACCTTCCAGCGCTTGTCGCCGCTAGCTGCAATGCTAGCAGCACCAAAACACCCTTTTGCATGATGTTTTTAGTATTAACGCATTTCCGTGTAAGAAGAGTTCACTTCACGATCTGTAACAACAACAAAATACATTTTAAATAATTAACTCTATGTATTATTTAATAAGCAAGTGGGTATAACTAACGTTTATAGTTTTGTCTGCAAAACCAAAAAAATACCATTTAATTGAAAATAATCTCAAAACCTTTTTAATGGAACTTGTTTCATCTAGTTATAATAATTGTTTAAGCTGTTACATTTTTTTTTATTGTTTACTACGTAACTCTAAAGCTTCGTCTAGCTTAAATAAGATGGACACAATTTTTACTTTAGAACCAATATCTTCTCAACTTGAGCAAAAACCCATTTCAGAACATTGTAATGATTTTTAAGACCTTTTTTTCACAGGCGATTTTAACCGCTTTACAAAGGTGGGTCGTCTGCCTTTCTAGTGAACTTACGCAATAAACTCACGTTTTCCCGATTTTATCTTTTGAACCTGCTCTGTATTAGAACGAACAAAACAAAATCAAATTGGCCAAGCTGTTTTTGAGTTTTAGCGAGACTAACGAACAGTAATTGATTTTTATTTATACAGATAATGTATAAAAAAGGAGACGAAAATATAAAAAGTATAATACCTATTACCTCAAAAAGAGATAATAAGAGAGTAGAATTAAAAAGAATATCGCGATTGTTAGAAAGAGTAACTAAAAGATTTATGTTAATTCACTGACTCTCAGACGCTTTAAGCCAATTTTCAGTATTAAAATTCAATTAATGCTATTTTTATGAAGCATAGTAGTTTATAGAATAGAATACTTTATTGTTAAACTGTGTACATAAAGGTGGTATAAATAGAATGAAGAAGCAACAGTTGGGCCAATGAGAGCGTACAATAACATTTGCTACCTAAAAAATTACAATTAATTTATGTCATAGGTTAATTAATCACTATACTTTCATTAATTCTATACAAGCATATTATTTTTATAGATGTTATTTTTTTATATCTGAAAAGAGGCAAACTTTATACATACCCTACGACTTCGTTAATATTTCTATCGCAAGCAGCATTTCCAATAAAGTTACGATTCCAACCAACAAACTCTTATTTACGATACATAAAAATAATTTTACAAGTAAGCAAAATCACGGACCAATATTGAATTTGTTCTGCCGTCAGACACTATAAAATTGCTACATCAAGATGTTAAATTATTAGCGGTCTGGATTGAATTTATTTTATGTAACGTCGTGTTTTACATAAATTATATTATTACAACTTAAGTTCCGACAAAAACAAAATCCACCTGCATATCTATAAAACATATTTTATTACCTGTCGGCATTTGAACTAATTGTAATTCTTTTATGATTGTCTTCTTTTGTTTACTTATTTATTGGTTATTGTAGAGAAGAGCCTATTGTACTCGTTTATGGCCGTTTGCAGGTATAATTAGCCAGGTGTGCGGATTACGATTCTAGGAAATTCGGTCTACGCTGCCAGGCGGACATATTGCATTTGTACGATATAAAACAATGGCCCGATTGAGGAAAAGTTAGTCGAGCGATAACCACGAGCAAAGCAAGATTTGTGTACATTCGATAATCTATTTAGTGACGGACTTTGCGCGTGTTATTGAATTACGACCTTCTGCATTACGTTTAGACTTGTTGCATTCGGTTATATTTGTACCTGTGTTATACGTGTTTGTATAGTTCTAATAAACTCTATAATAATTCCAACGTCATTTTAATTCGAGTCCTGCAACTCGTAACAATATGTTGTAATGGCTCAATAGTTAAGACTCATTTCAACGATTTAGATTCGAGAAAAAATAGAAAACGTGCACGATAAAGTACTTTTTCACGTATATTAACAGAGATATTATTATAACTGCTCACGAGAAAAGAGTATATAATGGGGAAACAATCTTTAAAAACACACTGCAGATAATAATTTTACCTTCCTTCACAAAAAATTTCTTTATCGCCATCTCATGACGATTGCTATGCTTATTATCTGTAATATTATAAAATTCTAAACATGCCGTGTCTGTACATAGAAGCTATTTAGAAAAAAAAACAACTATATAAACAATGGAGAACACAATGCATTTTTTTTAGATTTCTCGTTTGTTTGTCTGTTTGTTCGGGATTTACGTAAAAACTACAGGGCCGATTTCGATGCGGTTTTCGCTGTTCGATATCTACTTCTTAGACTTCAGCTGCGCTACTTTTTATGCTGAGAATCCCGTGGATTTTTTTCTAAAAATTATTTAACCCAGGAGTATTAGCTGAAATCAAACGGAACGTTCCAGCGAATTTTGTGATGAGACGTAGGCAGCCACCAATGTTCCTAGTTCCATACGGCAGGACCAACTTACTTAATAAGGCGCCGATGACACAGGTCTTGCGAACATTGAATAAGATATGTCAAGAAATTGACATTTTTATCTGCACTGTGATTGAATATGTATATATATGTATATATATATATATATATATATATATATATATATATATATATATATATATATATATATATATGTGTGTGTGTGTGTGTGTGTATTATGTGTACCACGCTATCGTATTGGCGACAACTGTAATGATAGCGGTGTTTGTAAGTTAATAAATAAATAAATAAAATGGCCAGATTAAAAAACAATTGAATTCCAATGTGATTTTTCTACTGAATTTAATGTAATAAAATGTGCGATATTCCCGAATTTTCCCGGGAGCAGTTTGTACTTTTTTGGGTGCGTAAAAAGTAGCTTATTCCTACACAGTTTTCACTAAAACGAGAGCTTACATTCCTATTCAAATACTGCGGTATTTTGTGTCCCGGGAATACCGCGGGAATTTCAATTCAAGCATAGATGAAGTCGCGGGCATTTCCTAGTATGCCTATATGAATGTTATATCATGTATGTATAACATACTTACGTATTTAATTATTACAAGATCCTGAATTGGTAAAGTGAGAATAATGCAACATAAGAACAGTGGTTCGTATCAAAGTTCTTGTCCATCCAAAGGTTGTCTGGAAGAAATAGCTAATAAATAGCAATGAGACCGATTAGTTTGTTTTTTTTACTATTAACTACAGCTTAACACACTATAAATATTACGCCATAAAAGCTGCCTCAGCTGGAGAGGCTCTCCGACATTATTAGATCCCATATTATTGGAACGAGACGCACGTGCTTTAACCACAGCAACATCAGAACTTATTTCTTTCAATTGTAATTTAGATATATAAATTCAAATTAAATAACGAAAGACATCAAAACTAAAATACACTATGCGGGAGATCACTGCCAACGGGGAGCGTGCCCAGAAGGCTGGCTGCATTGCCGCGCTGTATGGCAATACTTATTTGTTGTGCGAAATATGAGCCAGCCTTCTGATCACGGGTAGTATCAGAGTTTCTTACATATGTCTTTAAAGAAACTCTTTGCCTAATGTTTCAACCCTAAACGGCACAAATATGTAACCCCTTCCTAAGGCTTCATATTTGCGCCGTTTGACGTCTTCAGCTGAAGTGGCGGCGTTGCCAGCCCCTGACTCGGCCATTGGAAGATGTGACGGGGCCAGTGTGTCAACACAGGTTGCATCCCACACTAGCGGCCGCCCCATCTTCCAAGCGATTGTAATTGTAATTCACATTGTAATTGAACAAAATATCGACGCAAGTCGTGGACTCGTGAAAGCTTACTAGTTATGGTACTCCCGTCTCATTCTAACAACTTGGGTTCGAACCTCGGCCATGGAGCATTCACCGCTTACGCAGTTCTTCTGATTTAATATTGTTACTAATTGAAGAAAAATATGTTGATTTGGAATGAAACCTGTACATCGATGTATGAAATTCAATGCACCTTCGATAAGCATGACAGGTATACTTTGCGTTCAACAAAAAAAGTGGGGAGGCCTGAGGCCAAGAGTGGTACGGTTATAGGCTGATATAGGTTATCTAGGAGACATGACTATGTTCAATTTCCTAATCAAATGTTCAGTATTTATCAGAAAACTGCTAAGCTAAGAAGTTGCAAGTAATCTTCCAACCTTGTACTATTTATTCTGAGGGCTCAAACGTGATGAGAGTGTTAATGAAGGAACGTGTCATACATAAACGTTTCTTGGACCCAATTTGCTGCCACCTTGTTAATAACGATAAAAGTACTGCCAAGATGCTATAAATTATATAACTACTATATCTACTTCAACTTTTCTTACATATCGAGCCTGTTATAGAAGAACATCGTAAGCGATATATAAGTTTTGTTTTAAGATATTACTCATAGATCTCCGATTGATATTGTATTCATAGTTTTGCTATAATCGCAAATATGGGCCTAAAGATTTTTGCATTAAGATCTAAATTATTTTAGTTACATGTTATAGTAAAAAAATGAAATACTCTTTATTGAAGAAAAAAAGCACTACTACGCAACTATGTTATTAACCTATAAGAGGAATAATTAATAATAATAACCTTATTATTACTCCTATTCATAATACAACGTCGTTCAATCATTCTTTCACGGTTAAGGCTGTCCAACTTTGGAATACATTGCCTGTTGCTGTCAGACAAGCAAAATCTCTAATAACATTTAAGAACATGGTGAGGAAATACTATCGGCAACATAATGATATGTATGTAGTTTTATATAATTAGTATTATATTGCAAATAGATACATATTTATTATGTTTAAATAGTTGCATTTCATCACTATATCTTGTGTATGTATATAAATTATGCGTATATTTGTATATATAGTATAGTTATATATTTCTTATTAAAGTGTAAGTAATCGTGCAATAATTATGTACTTACTAGTGGGCGCCCGTGCTCGAAATTCGACCATAATAGTTAAAGTCAAAGAGTATACTTCTGTAATCACAGATTTCGTCAAGGCTACACTATTAATTTGACTTTAACAATAAACAAAAGAGTGTGTGTCAAATACATGGTATTGTGTGTAAACATAAATATAATATTAGCATTCTGCACTCCTTCTCTATATAAACTATAAGTGTGCGAAATTTCATACTTCTATGTCGGCGCAATTTTCGTAAAAAGGGGTATAAAGTTTTTGTTTCACGTAATATATAGATACCACCATCGCCACTCCTATCAACATCATTCTTGCCACGGGCTGTCTGGAAGAGATCGCTTTTTAACGATAAGACCGCCCTTTGTATACTATTAGAATAATACTAGTTCCTAAGTTTTCTGTAATCGTTTACATTAAAGTGTTATCTATCTATCTATCTATAATTATTTAAAACTAGCGAAAACATCCGATAATGATAACAATTTTATTTTCAAAATTTTAAATGTGTATTGTATGGGATGCGAAGGAAATATCTATAGTTTCTACATAAAACAAATCAAACTTACAAAAGAATTTATAGACTGCGTTTTATTGTATAAAAGAGTAAGGTTTTTAACTGCAGAAATTATCAAAGAAAACCAATTCAAACTTTATGCGTAGTAAAAAACACATAAAAACGATAAAATTGATGACAGCCAAGTTACCTTTAAGGTGTGGAATAATGTGGAAGATATTCGTAGCGAACAAAGCAATCAATAGTCGAAAACAGGACGGCTAAGTTATCAAAAAATAAAATAGGATGCTCGCGCATAAATCGTATTTATTCTGAGCGTACCACTTTCACTAGAATATTAATCGAATTAGTACAAATTGCATATACATGAGTTTTAACCCTGACACAATAATTAGCTAACCTAGAGTGCTACTTCATCATATACATCACACTAAAGCCGAAATGAGAATGATCGTTCAGCGCTATGCCCGTTTACTTTTATATAAGAGCGATAACAAAACAAGCCGAGTAGTAATCACAACTACCCGCAAGTATTATCTAATCAGTAATCCAATTTGACACTGACATTTGACATCTCTGTTTTTCATGATCACGACTACTGAAATGTGACCAAAACGTTGAAATACAAATAAAATAAAATGCCGTGCTTAAAGCCATTGAAACGTAGTTTTTATTTACATATACAAACGCTAATTAAAAAGGATCCATTGTTTCCAATAATTGTTGTAGAATCAGGTCAAAATACTATAAATATTGATACTATTAATGTTATTGCAAAACCCACTTGTTTCACAAACTCTTCTAGTCCATCTTAAGGTTGTGTGGAAGAAATTGCTTTTAGTGTTAAGACCACATATTGTTTCCGGTACTTATATTTCTTGAACTGTATCTTAATGTTATACAAGTGCTGATTATACACAATAGAGTTTCCCAAATTGCGTTAACCAAGAGTAGCCTTGTATAGTTAAAAAGTAAGAGGGAGACATAATTTTTACCACTTGAGTGTTTCTGTATGTGTGTGTGGAGCATGCATGCGTGCGCGCGTGCGTGCGTGCTTATGTGTGCGAGTGTCGCTAAGAATCTCTAAAAAGAAATGCGTACAACGTATTAATAATTTATATTCTCCAGTCTGCACGAACCTTACAAGAGAGAATAAACAATCACTGCCAAACTGCCATTAACGGGATTCCCGCGATTCTCTCATTAATGTTCATACTAATTAACAATTTCGATTTATGATACCCATTGCGGGTGTACTATTACGGTTAACGTAGCAGATACGTCTATAATAAATGTAATAATCGGAAACACAGCTCGTGTAATCTGGGATCTATTTGGTTATAACATAATCTGATTGTATAATAAGCTACAACATTACTACAATTATAACTCTTAAGCTTTAACCTTCACTAGCTTTTGGTCGTGGCTTCGCTCGTGATGAAAAAGATAATTAATGATAAATACTCGTAATCTACTGAAATAACCATGACAGCAAATCGTTAAATGCGATTCGAGTGGCATTTTTTAGATTATAAAAGCACTAGAATAGCTATATATAGTTACGTGTATCAATGTAAATTAGATATTAAATGTACGAGATTATGTCTCGTACATTTGTAACTTGTAACTAGAAATAAGTTTTGAAAAGATAAAAAAAGACACAAGAAAACCCCAAAAACAACATAAGACCCTCTTTCCTAAACCAAGAAAGAGGAGAGGCGATTAAAAATATATCTACATCCAGGCACGCTTAGCTGTGGCTCTGTTTGATATTAATTATTAGAGAAGTCAATCTATCGACTACTTTTGAGTTTTGATCGTGTTATCGAGAGAAGGTTAATATTAAATATCATGATCATTGGTAGATATTAGTGTGAAGATAAAGAAAAATAATGGAAGAAGCAAACAAACTAAATACAATTAACGGGTAACGGGTGGACTGGAAGAGATCGGGTTTTAGCAAAAAAGACGCCTTCTGTACACAATTAGAACAGTACCATTAGTCTTAATTTTTTTCTTTAATGAAGTATGTATGAAGTATGAAAGTATGAAAAGTAATAAATCATAAATAAATAAATCATTTTATTGATAACATTGTTACACGTCAATTGTTTCTATAATTTAAATGTATGTCATAAACTCATCATATGTGTGAAAGGTGCGCTTGACTAACCATCTTTTGAGCCGTATTTTGAACAAATTGACAGATGGTGAGTCTGTTATATTTATCGGGAGTTTATTATATATTATCGGTCCCATGACATGTGTCAATCTATCTGACTTCCCAAGATTGCATTTTATTTGCCTCGTAGCATTCCTATGCCTAGTGAAGTAATTTTAAAATTGAATATTAAAAAATTAAAAAGTCAAATCAAGAAAGATACTAGACGACAAATTAACCTGGACATCTCATACTGAACACGTTAGTCTAAGTTATCCTCATTATCTGGGCACTACGCAAAACAAGAAACTGTATACCACATAAAATTAGATATACAATATACAATGCATTAGCGAAGCCACATTTAGAATATCTTATCGAAATTTGGGGCGCAGCTTTAAGAACGAATTTAAAAACCTTACAAACAACACAAAACAAATTAAACAAAAACCTATATAACTACAACTTCTTTACGCCGACAGAAACTATATACGAAGAAACTAAAATCTTAAATCTACATCAACTATATAATATAATACGTGCATTTTAGTAAACAAAAAACATAGAAAATATCATACAAACAAACATTCATTTCACTCATAAAATATCTAAATACAATTTAAGACACACTAACAAAATTATTATTCGAGCACCTAGAACGGAAACATACGGCAAAAGAAATATTTTTTGCGAAGGAATCAATATTTACAATAAATTACCAAATGAAGTAAAGGAGTGTAAAAATATAAATTGAAATTGAAAAATTATATTTCAAAAACTTAATATTAATAAAAAAATATATCAACAGGAGACTACTCAGAAAATCTAATTATTATGTTTCTATGTTCACCTATTTATTATTATTATTTCTTATCTATGTCTACTCGCTCTTAGATTTATAGGACTTATGTTAGAATATAAACTTTTGTATCTCATATAAGTGAACTGTAATGTTCTTTTAAGAATAAAGTTCTTTAAACCCAACCCAATATTAAATGACGCAAACAATTAGGTTGGCATAACTTTATAAACACAACGACTATGTGAAATTTCTATTAGGAGTATATTATTAACCAAGTGTGCCGAACAATTAATCTTAGATGTACTAGTATCCAAATCGCATTTAGTTCAGTTGAATCGATGCTATCCTATTCGGATCAAGCTGGACTTGTTTCAGTCTATTGAACAGAGCACAATGGCCGACGTTCGTGATCGAATACTGGTAGATCTATTGTGCACACTGCTAATTGGAATTTTGTTACTCGCCGTTCTTTGTTACTAAAGAGATAAGTTCTCTTGTCTCTAGCAGTAATAGCTACGGATATAAGTTTATTTGGTTTTTTGATAGAATCTGCTCTGTAGATTTCTTTCAAAATTTTTTGTAACTTTTATTTTAGGGTCCATTTTCTATTACGTTATAGTCAGTTACCATGCCAGTTTTGTGATACTAATATCAATTCTGTGTTTTTTTTTATACTAGAGTTTGCCGCACGGCTGCGCCGCGTGTCAGTTCCTTATGCTTTATTTTACTTACACAAAAACTTAATTCGGTTTTCTACATCCCTATTAATATTGTAAATGCGAAAGTAGCTCTGTCTGTCTGTCTGTCTTTCTGTTTAGTTTTCACGAAAAAACTACTGAACTGATTTGGCTGAAAACTTGAGAATGAACATAGGATACTTTTTATCCCGAAAAATGGGACAGTTTTCGGCATAAAAATATATTTGTCTGTTTGTTTGTTATGCTTTTACGATAAAAGTATGGGACCGATTTGGCTGAAAATCGGTATATATGTAATTTTAATACCGAGGGTGGATAAGGGATACTTTTATCCCGGATAATAGGACAGATTTTGAGATAGATTTATGTAAAGGTTATCCCAAAAAGTAAGATAGGTTTTTGTGATTTGCCATTTTCGTCATTTGGGTCATCTTTGTCCTTTTTGTCTTTTTTGACCTTTTTATCCTTTTTGGCCTTGCCGGAAGATGGGATAGTTTGCGATATAAAATGTAATTAATCTTCCGGGTGCAAATAGCACTCACATAAACATTGAGTACAATGTGACCTGTATTAACGCCTGCTCTTTAAACAAGAGGCAGATACTAGAGGTTGACCCGCGGCGCAGCCGCGGGTTATACTCTAATATAATAATAACAAAGAAACTAACTCCCTATAGTCTAAACAACTGCCCAGCAACACTTTAGAAATGAGTCGAAGCCAACCTGATTTGAAGTAATACAATGAATAACTTATTTCCTATGACAACGTAGGTATTCGTTAGTGAATTGAAAGAACACGATTGCAGCGCCAACTATTTAACTAATCCGTCTATTCTATGGAAACGACACCATTTATCGCCTAAAAAGGATCCTAAGTGTTGATTTGGGATATAAGCCTGCTCGGAGTTGAGTTTCATTCATATACGTTTAGTAATTTTCAAAAAGGATGCGTTCGCAGCTCTATCTTTTTCGATATTGTTATCTATCCCGCAGAAACGATGTCATTTATCGGGATAAAAATTATCCTAAGTTACGCTCTGGATATAAGCTAGCTCTATGTCGAGTTCCATTTAAATCTGTTTAGTAGTTTTCACGGATGCTAACAGACAGACAAAAATTCTGTGAATTATATTTTCGGAATCTGCTGGTCCGAATTAGCTCCTCTGTTTTTTTTCACATTTTTAAACACTTTGTACAAACTCGAACCATTTACAGATTTATTGTAGTATAGATAGATAGATAGTATTCATATATATATATTTAAAGTTAGATTTAATTATAGTAAACTATGATTTTATTATTAATAAATAAATGATTTTGCATATTCACTGTTTTCAAGAAGTAATGTCTAAAATATAATGGTCAACATTTGTTATGAAATCTACTAGATAAACATGAGATTTATGGCTACGAAAAATTTTCTTTGTTCTACCCGTTTGAAACTTTAGAAATTACATACACACATTTAGTGTGGGGAAAAAGTTTCTTCGTATTTTATATAAAAATTCAAAAGTTTTTTTATAAAGTTGAATTACATTTGACTAAAGTATGTAGGTGCCATTTTGTTGGATAACTTTTTGCCATCTTGTAGGTAGGGACGTGATCCCATTGCTATAAAAATTTTGGGGCTTCTGATCAAAAAACTACGACTAGTGGTTTTGGCAGTCCTCTCGTGATGTTAACCTGACACTGCCTAAAGAATTCTGCACAGACCGAAACAGGTGAAAATCTGAAGGTGCAAGATCAGGACTATAAGGCGGATACTTTAACACCTCCCAGCCAATCTCTCGTAATTTTTGCTAAGTGGCTTAAGATGTGGAAGGTCCAGCGTTACCATGGGGAAAAACCACACCCCTTCTGTTGATTAATTCCGACCGCTTTCTCTCAACTTTTTGCTTTAATCTCATTAGTTGTTCGCAGTACAGTTCAGAATCGATGGTCCTGCCTAGCGGTAACAGCTCATAATGAATAATGCCCTTCCAATCCCACCATACACACAGCATCACCATGTTGCGAGTTAACCCGGGTTTCGCCACAGTCTGTAAAGCCTGACCGGCCTTTGACCACGATCTTTTTCGCACGTTTTTGTCGTACGTGATCCACTTTTCATCATCAGTTATCAGCTTCTTCAAAAATGGTTCGGTTTCATTACGTCGTAATAATGAATCACAAATGAGTACACCGTTCATTAGGTTTCTTTCAGTGAGCTCATGAGGCACCCAAATATCGAGCTTTTTTGGGTACCCAGCTTTTTTCAAATGCGCCATAACCGTTTTGTGGTCAATTCCCAGTTCTCCAGCTACATCGTAATTACTAATATGCCGATGTTGCTCCACTTTTTCAAAAATGGCATCAATTTTGTCCGTAACAGGGCGACCAGAGCGACGTGCATCTTTGATATCAAAATTTCCGGATTGAAAACGTTTAAACCAAACTTGCGCTACTCTCACAGATACTGCATTAGGTCCATAATAATAAACATCACAATATTTTTTCGCGGCTTGTGTTGCATTTTTACCTTTTTTGTAGTAAAATTTTAAAATGTATCGAATTTCATCATTAGATTCCCTCATTTTAACAATAAGAAAAACAAATGAAAATCACACATTTTCCTAATTTGAATTTGGAATTGTCTTCTTTAAAATTAAAACTTTTTAATGATACCAAAACCAGCCAGATACAAATGGTATAGCCAAAGAGATCTTATTACAAGTTCATATATACTATATGCGAAAAGACTTTTTCCCCAACCTATTATATGGCAAATATCACGATAATCGGTTCATTTAACTTCTCGCGCATAAACAACCCGTAAATACTATGTAATTTATTTTCCTATGTTTATATTGCTGGAGTACAGCAGATAGGCTAACGGCCCAACTGTGATCGAAAGTAGTTACGATCGCCTATAAACATTTGCAACACTAAAGGTGCTACCAATGTACTGCCGGACTCGAAGACAGGGCTAGAACCTGGCCACTAATGCCGGAACACAACTCAAGGTTGCTATGACGGCATGCTCTAGACCAGGGGTGGTAGCCATCTAGACGGGCAAACACCCTACCACCTGGTTGTGGGTTGTTTTGTCGCCTCTTACGACAGGCCGCCTGGCCACAGGAATTTGTATTCTTTCTTCGTTCCTGCATGAATGAAAAATCCAGGATTATATGTTATTATACTATAAGCCATAATTATATATAAATATATACTTAGACTACCAAAGGAGACGTTTTTATACAATCTTGGGCCCAGATTATGAAAAGATGAGAGTGATTTTAAGATTTCTTTTTATAACATAGACATTTTTTATAATTTTAACGGGTTTAGTTATTTTGAATGAATTAATCGTGTGAGGTGTTTTCATTTTAATAAACGTTGAAATTCATTCACATGCGTCGATTACGCTAATCGGTACTTATTTTATTTGTGACCTTATTTTTAAGCTTTTTCGGCTTCCAGATAATATTTAGAGCTGGCGGTTTTCCATTTTGTAATAGAAAAATATGACACTTTTTTGAGCGATATATCAACTCATTACATTTGTTTGGCCCAGAAGTTCCCGTCTCCTTTTCTAATAACATTCTAATATCTAGAAACAAAAATATATCCAAACATTCATATTTTTATATTAAGTATGGATAACTATAAGTAATCAATATTTCATAAAATGTATATATAAAAATCAAATGGCTTTCTCCGTAAAGGTCAATTTGGAACCTCGAGTTTTATCGCTATGAAAAGCAAAAACCTAATGCCACTCCAGTCACATTAGGAGCATTGAACGAAAACCTACTTCACCGAACAAAGGACCCACCGTTAGGCAAGGGTCCTTGTAAAAACCCTAGTACACAAAGGTGATAAACACCTAGGGAGTAATACACGTAAAGATTTTAATTAAAATGAACTAGAAACGGATTTTTGTAAGATACGGCTTGTCACAAATCACTTATAAGACTCTTTCTTGAGTGATAGTAGTTAATAAGTAGTAAAAATCCTTTATTATCAGTTTATAATTATTGTCAGAGGTTGTTATGTAACGACAGTGGGTACATAAGGGGATCTTTGAAAGTTGCACCTGTGACTGAAAAATTGAAAGGAAGAAAATTAAGATAGTATTAGCATGTAATAAGAGAGAAACAAAAAGAATGTCAAACTACAAGATTGATTTGGCTACGAATATAAAGGTAGACCAAAAAAGAGATTTTGTGAAGGATGATATGATAATTTGTGGTGGGACAGAGGAAGTATGACAGAATAGAAGAGTGTGGAAGGTAAAGACATATTGTGCCGACCCCAAATAATTGGGAGAACGTGAAAGAAAAGAGAGAAACATGCTTAACGTATGTTGTTTCAACCTGTTTTTGCTGAAAGTATTTTAAGTTCTACGATTTTTATTTTTTTAAAGCGCTTCGGTGTTTTGTTCAGAATTTACTGGAGAGCCTCTGCGCAGTAGTGACGTAAGGCCAGTAAAGACTTTGCCCACTCAACCACAGAGGCCGTATCTATATAATATACATACAGATAAATAAAATTGAAGTCTCTGTTTGTAATGTCAAATTAAAAATGTGAAAAAATCAGGGGGATAATTCGGACCAGGAGATTCCGAAAATGCAACGTTTAGAATTTTTATCTGTCTGTCTGGATATTCCGGCTAGTCTCTGAAACGGCTGGACCGATTTTGACGGGATTTGCACTGGCAGATAGCTGATCCATGCAGACAAAGTCGCGGGTACAGCTAGTATAATAATAAAAATATATATATATATAGAAATAAGAACACAAAACAAAACTTTTAGTATAATTAATTGTTTGAGGTGTAACGATCCCTCAAGTCTACCCTCAGCTGCGCACGACAGGTAAAACATAAATTGCGCAACCCTTTTTAGGGCACACATTACAAAAGTGGCCCAGATGGCGAAAGGCGTTAGTGCAAGCACCCTTGCTGGTAAACTCATGAAAGCATAATTAATTAAGTCGTTCTTGCGATCCTATGTTTTTCGGAAGGTTGGGTTGTGTAATCTGTTTGTGTTGGCGTATTTGTTATTTCAGTATGATGAGTTGAATCATTTGCTTTTGTATACGAAAAGAGAGTTGTTGAGAACGTAAAAATTTCATAGTAAATAAATTACCCTTCATTTTTCGCCAGGAGCACTTAAATCAACTCAAAATCATATCGCTTAAGCCTGATCTACATCTCTATTTGTTAAGTAGTTAGTTCGCTTGCGAAACTGTCAAATAAGCAGTTAAGTAATAACTTGTCAATTAAGTTGATGACTGTCCAAATGATGATACGAGTAATCATCGCGTTATTAACAAGTTAACTAACAGTTTAACTAATACAAAGGTAAATTAGGATATAAAGCAATCTTCCAGAGCAATTGTTTTCGAGGAAAAATTACACAAATAAATAATTAAACTATGATTAATGTTTGTATTTCTTTATCATTTTAAAATAAACATCTACTAATAACAGCCCATAAAATGTCCCACTTCTGGGCTCGGGCCTCCCACTATAGAGGAATGGACAGTATACCCGCCACGCTTGTCCAAAGCGGCTTGGCAGGTTTGACACATCGGGTATCTCGATGTGCAGGTTGCATCACGATGTTTTCCTTCACCGTTATTAGCACGTGGTAATTGTAACAATATGCACATTAGGTCAGAAAAATGCCTACCTAGGTGGTGCATGCGTTCCGGTCAGGGGATCGAACCCGCGTCGTTTGAGTTTGGGACGCGTGCGCTAGCCATTACGCTACCACGACTTTAAAATAAACATAGATAGATAGAAAAAGACAGACAAAGTTACTTTTGCATTTAGAACATTAATAGGGATAGATGTATGACAAAAAAATATTCTTTCCCTAATCCATCTTGGTCGCCTTGGCAAATATTCATCATCATATACTATTGGAATCTACGACCATGTTTGTCGAGCGTTCTATTACTTGGCAAATATACGAAACCCTAGATATCTATCTAACATATATTATGTGGTAGGGTATAAGTCTCATATACACACTATCATACGTGGTAGAGCAACGTTAGAATTAATTAATATCATAATTACTATTTTTTTTATTATCCATAGACAAACAAACGTATTGTATATCCCCAAATTAAGCAAGTTACGCTTGTGTTGTGTGTGCCAGACCATTTTAAATAACGGAGAAATTTCGTTTCCGAAATTTACCATACCGGGAATCGAACCCGGGCCGTCTGCGTGCAGTGAGGCATACCGGCAAAGGTTTAGCTCGCTCAACCACAGAGGCTGCCAATTGCGGCTCTTAGGGCCGGCTCGATGTGATACCACGTTCCTACAGAATCTCGGCGTGAAACGGTTAGCCTTTTACTAATCGTATTTCGTGCAATGCGTGAGAGTTCCGATAGTCCACTTCGTTCCATCCTCTTATGCCGTCTCGCTTATCTCATACCTTTTATCGCATCCCTACTATCACATTCAGTCTATCCCATCCTGGGAGTTTTTGGCAGGAACTGAAAGGAGGTGTTCTGCTGTGCAGTTTTATTTTCCAAAACTGTGTAAAATTACTCTAAAATGTTTAATAGTTTTTGGGTAGTAATTATGTGTTTTTGTGAGAAATGTGAACTGTATAGTCAAATGTGGCCTTTCGAGTTGTCACAAGAACTCCGTTAAATGGCGTCAGTTGATTACCTGCAGTTCATCTGAGCTATACATAGGCTTAAGAAAATGAAGAAACTATATTTACCTATATTATACCGCACTTGTCAGCAATACAATGCACTATTTACTAGTATTGATCCTTTCATAGGTAACTTATATCAATTTAAAACCCAAATTAGAAAATGTTGTAATTTAGACTGATCCAATTACTTAGAATTTTTTGAATAATGACAAACTCATACTTTCCTTTTTTATCTCTATTTTATTAGTAATTATTGTGACATTTTTTTTCGATTTTGTTCAATATTGACCTGACCTAACCTAATGTAAATTAAATAGACATTTTCGTATAATTGTATTTTTTTTTGTAATTAACTATTTGAGACAATTTTTATTAGTGGAAACTTGATTGATATGTGTATTAATTTTGTGTTTTATATTTAAGAATATTAATTATTGTGTGTTTCCCAAAAAAAAAATTCTAATCTAAGATCTGGCTTAAAGGCCTAACTGCCAAGCCATAAACCTAAATAAATAAAAATGCCATCCTGGCAACGCGTTGGTTTCGCCTCTGGTATTGCTAACGTCTATAGGTGATCATAACAATGTTCCATTAGATAGGCCGTCTGCCTGTTTGCCAGCGTCGCAAAAAAAGACGAAAGTTTTTTTTATTCTCGTGGTATTTTTAAACACCGATAACATAAGTCAACAAACTTCACTTTCCAGATTTAACTTAGAATTTTGCAGCTATTAGCTACTGGTGCTTGGCCCCGGAAACCTCCACCGACTAATTAATAAATGTCGCGAAAAAGTTGTCGCATAAATCGTGGCACTGACACACTTTCCACTCTGAACATATTTTTGACGCTGTAATTTTACTCGCAATGACATTGTAATAGATGAGAAGAGATATTTCCTAAACGAACATAATTATTTACCACTAGTGTTTGTGGGCGACTTCGCTCGCGTCAATGTTGTCCCACGGGAACCGTACATTTTTCCGGGATAAAAAGTAGTGCTATGTGTCAAATTTCATTCAGAGCTGTTCAGTTGTTCTGGCGTGATTGAGCAACAAACAACCATCCAAACTGTCGCATTTATAATATTTACCTAATTAAAGTCATTAAAGCCTTGGTAGTTTAATGGTTTATGCACTGCCTTCTCAAACTCGAATGACGCCGGTTGGAATCCTCGACGCATGCACCTTTTAGGCAGTTGTCTGACTCAATGTGCATGTTGTTACAATTACATTGTTGACAGTGAAAGAAAACATCGAGATGACACCGGTTACATATCAAACCCGCCAACCTGTACTGTGCAAGCGTAGTCAGTATTAGGTCAGAAAAAAATACGTTTTAACGGTTTTAAGCGCGTTAATTTATTTGATTTTTATTATTCCGACGTTACATTCAATTACCACGCTTAAAACCGTTAAGACGTATTTTTGTTATGTATACAAGTCGCTACATGTTAAGAAAATATTATCAGAAAAAATTGTTAACCTGTGATTTTTTTCTGATCAGCACTAGGTATTATGTTCAAATTCGAATTCATTTATTTATATAAACTAGTCCTTATATAATTATATCTAAAACTTATGATAATAACACATTTTGAATTAAAATTAAGGCTACAATTTTTTTAGCGGCGGTTGCTGCACTAGACTCTAGATCTGCATCGCGGCACCCAACACAATTTTATTAAAAGAACTTAACCAACTTAAAGAAGAATGTAATTTCGATCTATTTATTACGACTAAATAACTGAACAAATCTTGACGAAATATAGTAGGGAAATATATTGTATCCTGGCAAAAGACATACCATACAGTTTGTCTCAATAAACAATCTTGAAGGGGTAAAAATTTTTAATAATTTTTATGGGCATTAAATTTGTATGGGCGACCCATAATTCCTTAAAGTAGGAGTAAGAAAGATACATATTAAAACGTTGAAAGAAATATTACGTTTTAGCGTTACAGTTGTGTTTTCATTTCACTCAAAATAGGTTTGTAAAGCTCTTTACATCGAGAGAAAAGTAACGAAAATCCCTTTTGAAAAATTAAAAAAACAACTAAAAACAGACTGAGTCGGCAAGCTCTACTAAAAAGTGGGGCACACTCTTATGGTGGTAATGCGGCGAGGCAGGCTTCTGTGCTTTAAGTTTGACACTTATGTTGTAAACATACGATAAGCTTTTCGTTTGTGCGCAAGATGCTTTGTTTAAGTTGAACACGGCGGTACATATCTTTCAGAAAAGACTAGGGCCCTAAATCTACTATTTCAAGTGACTTGGTGTTATTAAGAGATTTAAAGTACGATTCCATTGTCATAGTGACAAAAATTCGTATTCTACCAAATCCGCAATAACCTCTCGATAGTGTCGCGGCGGAATAAAAACAGAAACAAAATCAGTGTTACCATCAGCAGAAATGGCTATATCCGAAATTAATACTGTGCTTATTTAAAACCCGTTTCTTCATATATTATATGCTTATACTAAAATAATTGAAGTATAATACTAAAGACTACATATAATAAAATTGTAGAGATCGAATTTCTGTACAATGAAAAAATAAATAAAAACCGAGTCCGGGGATGTAAGAAGTGAAATAGAACTAATTTACATATTTTTTAAATTTTTTGTTTCTCTGTTTGTCTGTCTGTTTGTACCGGCTAATCACCGAAACGTCTGGACGGATTTAAATGAAATTTTGTATGGTGGAAGCTTATATCTCTGGTCAACATATAGGATACTTTTGATCCCGAAAAATTAAAGAGTTCCCGTGGGATAGTTAAAAAACTGTCCACGCGGACAAAGTCGCGGGCAGAAGCTAGTTACAAAATAAATGCCTATATTTAAATAAAAACTATCACTTATAATAACTAATTGTGTTTTACGATTTCTATGTGTCGGTTTAATTGTTTGTATCAAACAGAATCCGAAACAGCTTCACGGGTTCTAATAAAAAATTTAGGAATTAAAATAGGAAATTTATGTTAAATATATCGGTGTATGTTTCATTTCAATATATTTCAGAAGACATGAACCTAAAATCAAAAGCACTGTCCGAACGACGAGGCGCTCACAGCTAGAAACATAATTGTGTACTCTTTTTAATAGATAAATATTTATTATAATAATTTTTATATTAAAAATTTAATACAGAATAACTGGGATAAACACAAAATAATTGTTACCCGGCAAATAAGACAAGATATTTTCTACAGGACAGGAATACGAAGTTCACAAGAAGATCCTGTTACGAATACGGAACTCGAATTAAAATGCCATTGGAGTTATTATAGAGTTTATTAGAACTATACAAACACGTATAACACAGGTACAAATATAACCGAACACAACAAGTCCAAACGTAATGCAGAAGGTCTAACTCAATAAAACGCGCAATGTCCATCACTTATCAGATTCCCGATTTTAGTACACGCGTCTCGCTTCGCTCGTGGTTCTCGCTTGACTGCCTCCCCCTCCATCAGGTCATCGCTTTATACTGCACAAATGCAATGCCCCCGTATCTAAGTCGGCTTAATCCGCCACACCTGGCTAATGACTAGGCCGCAAACCGCGATAAAAGAGTACAATAACAATGGGCTGTTTTCTAATCACAAATTTTAAACACAAAGTAAACAAAAGAGGACGGTCATAAAAGAATTAAAATTAGTTTAAATGCTGGCAGGTAATAAATGTGCTTTGTTTCCGATATGCAGGTGGATTGTTTTTGTCGGAACTTAAGTTGTAACAATACGAACGCTTTAGTGTTGTAATAAAAATACAGTAAAAGTTTTGCACATTATTGGGCTAAGTTTGGGAACAACAAGCTCAGCCACCGTAATAGTAGTAGTAATTATCTATTATTATTTTTCAGTGTTGCCAGCTACTACAAATATTACACTATTAAATGTAACATGCCTGGAATTTTAACAGAATATTTTATGTAGTATTTTGCAATTATGAAGTCTTTAATAAATGTTAACTTACATTGTCACCTTTTTTTACTTTTATATAATTAAAATTAATTTATTTTCATTATTACTTTTATATTCTCATTGAATTGTAGAGCCAATTTCACAAAGTATTGTAATCGACTTAAAGCTATCTGGAATAAATTAATTTTAGTGACAAGACTGCCTATTGTGTATTGTTTTCTGTGCTTAAACTTCTTCAACTATATTTCAATGCTTCCCAAAATGTGTATTCTAATCTATACTTATATTATAAAGAGGAAAAATTTGTACTTTTCAAGCTTGTAACTAATAAACTCAAAAACTACAGGACCGATTTCCAAAATTATATCACCATTAGAATGCTACATTATCCCAGATTAATATAGGCTATGTTTATTAGTAGAAAAAGAAATAGAGATCCCTACTAAATATACAATAATGTAACCCAAGGTGTAAAAAAATTGTGTTTGAGTGGGCCCGAGGATGGTTTACATCCACAATTAGA
This sequence comes from Dendrolimus houi, assembly GCA_039645545.1. Classification (NCBI taxonomy): domain Eukaryota; kingdom Metazoa; phylum Arthropoda; class Insecta; order Lepidoptera; family Lasiocampidae; genus Dendrolimus; species Dendrolimus houi. The sequence goes on from CM077125.1 coordinate 6,213,011, forward strand.
CCCGGTAGGTGGCGCTGGAATCGGCTTCTAGATTTTAAATTTTTCAGGACAGGACAATGTCTGCCGTAACCGCTAGTGATACAATCAAATAAACTTTTCTAATTCATCCTAAGGTTGTTTGAAAAAATTGTTTTCATTGATAAGAGCGCCTATTGTTTTCTGTAATTATACTTCTGGAACTGTACCTTAATGTTATGCAATAAAATATATTGTTATAATAAAAACCAGCGAGTTTCAGTAGTATTTTTATTCACAGCTAACAGAACTCCCTGTTAAAAAGATTTACACATACAATTTCAGAATTTTCGTTACACGAAACACGCCAAAACGATGTTTGTTCACCGCGTCCTACATTCCGAACAAAAAATAATACGCCGCGTCCCTGTACGTAACAATGCGTCGTATATTTCAGTACATGTATTGTATGCTCTCGTGGAGATAAGCACCACTTTAGAGTTTGTCTAGTGCGGTGAAACGCACTAATTTTCACACCCTTTTGAGGTATGAAACTGTTTGAGGGTCCCCAGTGTGGTTTCCATACACCCTGGGCGTCGTGAAGTATGCGATTATGGTTATTCGTAGGGCTTAAGGGTAAAAAATGGGACGGGTCTGAAACGACTTGTGGTCGTGTTGTTGTTAAATGTGAATTTTAAAACGCTTAAAAGGGGTTAGATGTAAATAGTCTCCCATGGTTTTGTAGCACTCGTAACAGGAATGATCTTAAATAATCCGTGTCCATAATATCAGCACCTATATATAATATGTGAAAGCGACTTTGTTTGTTAAGTTTTTGCTGCCTTGATATTTATCCAGCAACAAAAATTTCTACATTTTTAGAAGCTTGAAAAGGGGATGAACATGTAACACTTATTTATTATTCATGTACATTGAAGAAAAAAGACTGTAATAGTCTATATAAACGGTGGAGAACACGATACATTTTTTTTATTGACTTCTCGTCATAAATAATAAAGTAAATTCATTTCAAAACTAATAAAATATTAAATATTACAATAATAAATGAACAGATGCGTTAATAGGGGTAAATGTGTATTAAATGTAAGTAGTTATTTCTCTGTAAGTGAATTGTAAAATCTTTTGGGAAATAAATGTCTTCAATCTTAAACTTTTGTATGTACCTACATATCTAATCGTTATCCAGTGTTTCTGTATATTCAGGTATTAGACTAATTTTGACGCAAATAGGCACTAACGTTAAAGGCGGATTCACGTCACAAACACCTAAATTTAACTTTTGACGTAAACGAGGGGAGAAAAAGGGATAAAATTATATACGGACAACCAATAATTTCACGAGTTAAATACCTGAATATTCATGTTTAGATTTTTGGTAATAAATACAAGCATATATATTTCAGCGTAACAGTTGCGATCTACATCCTTCAAGAATTAAAAAAATATATGCGGACAAAGTCTTGGGTAACGGGTATAATAGAGATCTCAAATTATTATAATATGTAGTAGAGCCATTCTAGAATCATTACCTATCTTGATCACAGCTTTTAAGGTGGCAATGTTTTGAGTAATTATTGCTTGGCAACAGCAATGGATCAATCTCGAGCAATTAAGTGGAGCAATTGCAATAAAATGCGGCAGTTGTTTCGGGAATTTTGCTCCATATATTCCACATTTTTCAATGTTACCATCTTGATAAATATCCAATCGGTTTGGAAATTTTTTGCCATTTTTTTTCTATCTCGTTTGTACATATAAGTACGTCTCGTTTTCGCCAGATAACAGGCGCGAGGCGGGGGTGGGAGGTGCCTAATTTTTTAACTTGCTCCATATTGCAATTATTGCATGGTATTGTGTGGCCGTATCCCAGCAACAGCTTGCTACATATTGCCATCGCCCTATATTACTTGATGTACTTATGACGTCATAGTTGACGAGAATTTACCAAGAGCACCTAGGATCGACACGGTGTGATACTAAAATGATTCGATCTGAGCTAATCGTGTTTCTTACGATATGTGAGATTCCAATGCCCCATCGCATCTTCCCTATTCCATTTTCCTTGATCCTATCTCTCCTATCCCACACCCTTTATCTCGTCCTACCTTTTTTTTGCCAGGGGAAATCCGATTGAGGACCATAGGCCGCGACAAGCATAGAAGCTTGGGGGGAATGGTTCTCGACCCATGTGTGGGATTCGCCAGGTGTCACGTGTAGTGCCACGCTATTGCCACTCATCAGTCAAGTATACCCAATAAAACCCCTGGGTGTTCCGTCCTGCGCCTTATGCCAGGGCTATGGGAAAAAAGGAGTCCCAACTCCGCGTGTCCTGGCAGGCGGGGGGGGCCTTCTAATGCCGGGGGACTAATTTTATTCCCCGGCATCCCGTCCCTCCTATCCCATCCCATCTCTCCTACCTGGTGTTACAAACATCTATAGGCGACAGTTACCATTTTCCAGTAATTGTGGCCATCTGCCACTTTGCCAGCTTTGCAATAAAGAATTTATACAGCAATAGCCAATACTTAAAATAAACATTCGAATACACAATATTTCTTCTTTAAACTCTTTACTGTCGGGCGGTTGACGTCTTGCCAGATACCCTTGAAATTTACGACCTGATAAAACATCACCAGACAATCTTGAGCCCTCGCTACAAATCGCATCCCTCTTGAATGTACGTCACTGTTGACGTGGGCCGGGTTTAGGCAGGTCTAATTAAAATGGATGCGGTATAAAACTTGTCTGCCAAACGGATTACTCCTATTAAGTATAAGTAGGCCCCGACCCGTATAGGTTGACGCATGATTAGTTCAAAGCTACGAGTTTACCCGAAAAACCTAAATAATATAGGTATACAGATACATATTACAAAAAATCTAACTTGTCTGCACATTTAAAACAAAGTACGGTTAGTTATAAATGGTAACTCAAGAACGGCATTCACCGATTTTCATAATCTTTGATTTGTTGGATTTATCTCCAACCCAAATAGCAGAATAACTATTTTAACTGTAACTGTATTGTAACTGTAAAATAGTTTAACTGGGTCCCAGGATGGCTTATATTCACAATTAGATTCGGTGGGTGGCGCTGAAATAGGGTTCCAAGATTTTAATGTAATTTTTTAATAGGCCCCGAAATGGTATAGATTCATAATTGGACCCGGCAGGTGGCGATGAAATTGGGTTCTAGGATTTCACTAATTTTTGTGTGTGTTGAAGTAGAGTTCCTGGATGGTTTAGATTCACCATTGGACCCGAAAGGTGGCACGGCAATCGTGTTCTAAATTTTTATTTTTTCCGGACAGAACAAGGTCTGCCGGATCTGCTAGTTTATATATAAAAGAACAGATATTAAAATAACAATTATTATCATCTTACTTTTAAAATATTATCTTATACTATATAAAGCTCAGGAGTTTGATCGTTTGATTGAACGCGCTAATCTCAGCAAGTAGTGGTCTGATTTGAAAAATTCTTTCAGTGTTAGATAGCCCACTTATTGAGGAAGGCTATAGGTTATATGTCATCACGCTAAGACCAATAGGAGCGGAGCACCAATGAAGAATGTTTCAAAATCGGGGGGTTTTGAAAACAAATTCCACGCGGACGACGTCTCGGGCACAGCTAGTAATATAAATAATTTCAATTAATCTTTAAATCTATATAATAATACGGGAAGCAATAACTTTGTACCCCTTTTTACGAAAATTGTGCGGACGGAGGCGTATGAAATTTTTCACACTTATAGTTTATATAAAAGGAGTGCAGAACCCTTTTATTTTAATTATGAATAAAAAATACATTAAATCAATAAAAAAACATAACACACACTACAATGTATTTGACATACATACGCATATACTTATATACTATTTTGTTTATTGTTCAAGTCAAATTAACAGTGTAGCCTTGGCGAGATCTGTCATTATAGAAGTATAGTTTTTGACAACGAATTGTTATGGTCGGATTTCGACCACAGGCGACCACTAGTAATAATAAATGTGCTATTTGATTCCTTTTATTTGTACAATCGTATAACATCATAATGTACGCTCATACAAAATGTATGCGGCTGCGACATTTTGGCAGATTCAAAAGTATCTCAGTTGATTGGACTGTCTGATTGGCTACCTTTTTAGAAATGGTGTTTTAAGACATGTAAAATATTGCTGCCAAATTTCATTGATGGTTGAGAATAATGACTGTGATATACATAGACGGATGAACGGACAGACAGTACAATTTTGTAATTGTAAATTTGTAAAAATACAAACAGAGTATGGGTTTATTCTAAATGGGTTAAATAACGGTTTTACATTGAAACTAAAATTAATAAGAACTTCTAAAGTGATACCGATATCCAAGATTAGCAATAATATATAATAATATATAGATTTAAACTATGCCTGAACAATTTCAATAATAACATGCTTATATAGGAACATCCTCATAAACTACGCAACTGCCGTAATTACGCATTAGTTGATCTAGCAAGATTGTTATAATATCAATATGTAATATAACTTCAAACACGTCGAAACGGTGCCATTCACAAGCACACTGTAACTTGGCAAACTAATCCACAAGTTCCTACCATGGAAACTCGAGAACTAATACCCACAAGTTAACCAAAGTACCAAATAAAGTTCGAAGGAATGGTTCTGGCAAACATTTCTTTAGGAAAAGTCACCTTAGGTACTTGACAGACCACTTTGGGTTGGTTTCGAGTTGACGGGAATCTTTTTGAGGTTGGTTGTAAGTTAAATTCTTTTCGATTCTGTTGGATATTAATTTAACATTTTTTGACGCTGTATGGCTCATATCATGATATATCATGTTTCATACGATGAGTGGGAGTTCTGATGGCCCAACTCTTCCTCCATTTATACCATCTTCCCCGTCTCTGCACCTTATTTCATTCTACTATTCCATCATGTCTATCTAAAAAAAAAAATCTTATCAAAATATCTCATTCCTCCTTTTGACCCTTTTGTCCCATCTATCACCTATCCTTTTTTTTTGAATAAGAGAATTCCACTCACGGACATCTCACCGGGTGAGGGCGTGTGGAGACTTGCCGGCTTGTAGCCGGAAAACCCTCTAAAATTCCCTGTGTTCCTTCAGTCGCCTATAGCCTAGGCCGCGGGAGTGGCTATTGCCTGCCCGCTTAAGGTCTGGCAGACGCTGACCAAAAAGGCCTCTCCATTGTCATCGCAGAGCGCAAAGCATGCCGCGGCTATAGAATGGGGAACGCGGAACAACTCCGCTCCAGCGGCCTTAAGTGCGGGTGGGCCGTTCCCTTCCTATCGTCTATACTATCCTAAAAACTGACAACGCGGTGGCTTAGCCTCTAGTATAGTAAACGTCCATAGGCGATGGCAACCAGTTTCCACAACGTAGGACATATATTTATTCCCCAGCTTCGCAATAAAAAAATCAAAGGAACTGAATATTATAATATCATTGTTTGTCAAAGGCCATTAGGAATAGAGCAGTTGATAGTCAACTCAACAGGGTAGAGAACAGTAAAATCAAGTGAAACGTTTTCGCCCCCTTAGTGTTGAATCTTTTTTAGCTCTAGCAGTTTGAGCTGTACGTTGATATGTCAGTCAGTGAGGTCAAGTCGTTATAAATATATAGATTGATTTAGAATTTATTGTAGAATATGAGTATATGACACAATTATTGCGTTTAGTTAATTTGTCTTTTAAATATGTTAATAGAGATTATGATTCTATACCATATCAAGGTAATTCTTTTACCAAATACAGATTTACGAAAAGCCATTTATTGTCAAAAAATGTGAATCAGGAAGCACAAGGTACGTCAAATGGCTGTATATAAATTTTTCGGTGCGGCCATTTGGAGCACAACCCCTGTTTTTTGCATATCTGAATGTGTCCAATTACTAAAAGGGCTTCCTGTTTGTGTGGTCCATGTAAAGAGAGGAGGCGTAAAGTCAATTGAAAATTTTATTGTACTTACTACACTTAAAATTCTAATTGTGTCCGTAAAATTTTACTTCTTGGTGGACTGGCATTTTATATAAATTCAAATAAAATTAAACTATCTGTCTATGATTTCAAAATAAATAACAACATTTAAATGAAAGTTATTTATACGATTAATATTCAAAAATGACCTTTTTATGCATTTTTATCTGACAATCTATCTGATACTTGTCTCAAATATAATTCTAAGTTACCACTTCAGGGATTTTTCAGCAATTTACAGGGATTACAACAGCAATTTTAGTTAACATTTGTCTTTCAGCGTAAGATATGAATAAAGTTCAAGTCCTACAAGAATGAAAGTGCTGGCATAGCTAGTAAATAAATAAAAACATCGAGTAATAATAGTAAGATTATTCCTTGTTAAAGATTACAGCAATAGTTTTTTATTGCACGGGAATCCCTTAGTGACATTGATACGTGGCTAAATATAAGTATAATGCTAAACATAAAACTAATACAATAAAAAAAAACTTCAGTTAGGTATATAATATTCTACCCACAGTCCCTCAGGACTATATACTAGGGCACTCAGAAAGTATTGCGAATAAATGTTTTTATATATGAGAGACTGGCCAGTTATAATCTATTTTGAAAATATGATTATTTATTACTAAAAATAATTGTTTTTAAGAAATTTTGAAATTGGAACCAGGTGCGTTACAATTTCAAAATTACCCTCCACATTCTTTGCGAGCTAATTAAAATTATCATGTCTCATTGAGAATTGGATCTGCGCTGGGATCATTTTCGCGCTAGCGGAAGATCAGCGGTGGTTAACTTAACTAGCAACAGAGGCAGAGACATAGACAACACTTTAGTGTTCACCAAATCAAAAATTACAAAAAAATGCACAAGACAATAGTTACTTGGTAAAACAAAAGGCGGCTTTATCGCTAAAAGCGATCTCTTCCAGGCAACCTGACTCAAATGAAATTCTTAAATTATGTATAATTATTATATAACACAGAAAAATGAAAATAAAAAAAGACATACATGCAAGCAACATGCTGAGCTAGGACCAGTTTAGAGTTACGCTTGCTTCATTTTTTTTTACTACCTGATAATGCATCAGTAAATTTATTTATTTATGTTCGTGTATTGTATTCTCATTTGTGTTGTAGTTCTAAATAAATGTTTTTTCTTTCTTTCTTTCTATGATTTTTTGCGATTTCAAGTGTCGCCTGAAACCGGACGAATTGTATGACTTGATAGACTTTAAATGGTATTCATGGATAAAAGCCCTTCTAGGGCAACCGTGTATCGTTGGTACAACGAATTCAAGCGCGGTCGACTAACTTTGGGGGATGAAGAAAGAAGTGGTCGCCCTTTGACGGCTATTACTAAAGAAAACGTGCTAGCAGTGAAAAATTGAATCCAAGACAAAAGGCGAGTTGCGTATCAAGGGATTCAGCACATACTGCAGATTGGATCGAGAAGCCTTCACGAGATTCTACACGTGCATCTTCGCCTGAGGAGAATAGTTTAACGCTGGGTGCCGCACAACCTCACCGATGCTCAAAAGCAGGCCCGGGTGGAATGGTGCCGTGATATGAAAAAAAAATTTGAAGCAGGCTCGTCTCGGCGTGATTACAACATCTTTACAGGTGATGTGTCCTGGATTTATCAATACGATCTAGAAACGAAGCGCCAGTTGACGGTTTGGGTGTTTCAAAATTCAAAAAATCAATGCCTACCAAAGTAAAGCGATCTAGAAGCGGGGGGGAAGATTTTGATCGCTAGTTTTTTAAATTTGACTGGCTACTTGGTATCAATTCCTTTACGGAACCAAAGAATTATCACGCCAAATGGTATACTACCAAATGCTTGATAGAAGTTTTCTCTGTTGTGAGCAACAAGGGACCAAATACAGGGCTCCGTGGGCTACTGCTCCACCACGACAACGCACCCGCCTATACCGTGCTCAAAATGGGGGACTTTCTGGAAAGCACGCCGGTCAAACTCCTGGGTTACCCTCTTTACAGCCCTGACCTAGCTTTACCGTGTGATTTCTTTTTATTTCCGAAAATAAAAATTCAGCTCAAAGGGATACAATTTTCGTCTCCGGAAGATGCGCTGTCAACATTTGAGGACGACAACGAGGTGTCTGCGGCGGACTGAAAAAAGTGTTTCGAAAACTGGTTCAGACGCATGAAACTTTTTATAAACACTGGTGGAGAATACTTTGAAAGATTTAATTTAAAAAAAACATTTACTTATAGAACATTATTTTTTTGTTTTCGCAATCTTTGAGTTTCCCACGTATAAGTAAAATACTGAGCCTAGGTCACCGTCTTCTATGGGTAAGATGCCCAGAAGGTTGGCTACGTTTCCTTGCTGAATCGCCATATTGATCCGTTTACCAAGGTAGGCACCAGCCCTCGTATCACTTGAAGAGTCAATGAGTCATTTTAATAAATTTTGGTACAGGCTCATGGCCTTAGGATCCCACAGTCCATGCGTTTCAACAGCAAATGGCAAAAACATAATTCTCATTGAGGGTCGTATATTTGTACCGCTTGATTGATTCAATTATTTCCGCCGCCGAACCAGCTGTATGTAAGACATACCATGAACTACCACTTCATTTTGATACTTGATATATACGCAATACGGTTTGCGAAAGTGGCCGCTTCATTTCGTTATAAGCCTAGCAACACGCCTGCAGAACGTACCGCCTGGAAAGTTGGACTAAATACGCTCTCAATGTTTTTTAAGTCACAAATCAGCCCAAATTCCTTCAAGTACAGATTAGCGCCGATCTTTCAGTCGTAAAACTTTCCGCGCGGTATGTTATTCAGGTTTATTGCTATATATATAACTCTGTGCTGCCGATAAAACTGTGAAGAATCATGTCTGCTAAAAGTTTAAACAAATATGTTTGTAATATACTAGTTCGCACTATGCCGTTGTTTTACTCCAATGGCCTATAACTTACAAAGCTGACTTTAAACGTTAGTCGCTTATGGCTTGGAACCTAAAATTTGTGCGGTTGGAGTAATATGCGCATAAACCCAAGAGCTTTATGTGATACACAGCGATATTATTGTTACGGGGCATGGCTGTTAACTTACTTTTGCTGACGTTCGCCATTAAATGGATGTTCTGTGCCACATATGCGTTGATGTGCAAGTTTTGTTATTATCCCATTAAAAGCAGAGGCTTTGAAACTTTTGAAGGGGGGACACTTTTCTAATATCCGCATGTAGGCCTCGTACTTTGAATTCCGTTTTCCATTGAATAGTATCAAGCGCTTTATGGCTTTGATAAACATAGATAAAAGCACAGACGGACGGATGTGGTGATTTTATAGCCATACTATATTTGCCAAAATTGGGTAGGTAGACACATAGACACAAACAAGTGTACGTTAAAATACCTTGTTATTATCTTAAACTAATATTAGACGGTTCAGTTTTATCTTTCAATTTGGATGAACTAACCACAGTGATCCATATAAATATAAATTTTAATGATTCAATATCATTGAATACTGTCGTGTCATTTCAGTTCTTGCCTTTCAACTAAATTGATTCAATTTGGTTGACCCATCTAATAGCAGCGTTACTTTTAAATTTCGTGATAGAAATAATTTTAATTACTTTTTAAACATAATAAATATGTTAACTGACTGGAAAAATATGTAAATTCATTACTATATTTTTCGATATTTTATTACAGTAGCAAGGTGTGTGCGCAGCTCGTCCCACATATAACATTTATTTTACGCTGATTATGTGGGCGATACTCGGGTCTTTTTAGGTATAAAGTTAAACACTATTAGCGGTGGAAACTTATAATAAATCACTTTAAAATGCAAATACGTGTGCAGTCGGCTACAACCGAAATGGAAGAGAAAACAAAAAGCAACCACAGTGTTGCAAGTTTAAAAATAATAAAAAATATCTTATGTTAGTGTTGCCAAGAAGATGTATAGCAATATTTTTTGTTTTACTTGCCACTGACTTCAAGATGTTGCAGAAAATATATATTTTTTGCTTTTTAGTTACTCTCAAGACCAATTTCTTTTATGCTTTTTTATTTTACAATTCGAATTTATAGATGATATTATATATATATATATATATCTATATATATATATATATATATATATATATATATATATATATATATATATATATAAAATTAGGTACCTATTTCTTTTGAAATTGTTATAAACCTTATAATATTTCACTACATACATATCTATTTCAATTTTAAAAATTCCCTTCTATATCTTCAGAATCCAAAGTTCAATAACAATGAAATTTGTATGAAACCATTTTGAAGGTACACTAAATCCAACTCGAAAAATATATTAAAAACAAAAAATTAAAGCCGCGCGCTGAAGGTTTACCGATGACTACTTACTATTATTATATATACTTATGTATATACAATAATAAATTTATTGCAACAATTATTTATGTTACCTTTTTTGTCAACCCTACTGACCATCGACACGTGAAATCATGAGGCTATCGACAAACTGTCTGTGCGCGGGTAGTATCATCAAACACATATTATAAAATACTTACGCGATGAATTTAGAGCCTCTTTCTTTTTAGAAGAATAGGTTTATTATAATCAGTATAAAATTTATATCAACACTTTAAATTAATAGATAACCGAAAACAGTAACCAAAGTGGTTAGAATAGTTTGACCGATGTCCCTCGAATTTCCAGTTAGCTCTGCATTTCAAGTTTCTAATATCAGCTCGTATAAACTAAAACTTCAACCATCCCTAGCCAAACTGAATCAGCGTAAGAGTTGAGCAAAGTATCAAAACTCTAAGTCGATTTCTCGAGCAAACATCATTTGTCTTCGCCGACAACCAACTAATGCAATGTAACGGGACTTGGACGCTTTTCACTCGTATTAGATCGGAAACTCCCTTTAGGTTTAACTAATGGCCACTGTCAGAATTTTGTTCTAGAGCTCTAAGCTTAATTGGTTTATTACTTGATTCGATTTGGAATTCAACGAAGCATCTAACTTTCTGTTTTGCAAATAAAATCAATTTAATACGAAGATCAGTACGTATTGTTTCTATTTCCAATATCAAATACCATCCATCTCATTCCTCCTATCCAATCTCCTCTTTCCCTCTTAAAGGCTACAAACAGTTGGCTTCGCCCCTGGCGGCACAAACACCTATAGGTGATGATAACCATTTTTCATTAGATAAGTCATTTGCTGTTTGCCAGCTTGACAATAAAAAGAGTTTTTTATTTTTTTATTGCTTGAGTTCAGTTAACAGGCAGACGGCCCACTTGATGGAAAGCGATTACCATCGCCTATAGATGTTTGTAATACCAAAGTTGCTTAGTACCAATGTGCTGCCGGTCTCTAAAGGTATATATAATGCCTATCGGACTAGTCGTTGGAAGGATTCCATAGAGGTGCCAAATATTAACTGTTTAGTTTTTATCGTTTAGCCACGGAACTTTAAATAAGCATCATTAAGAATACAGGCTCTTGTTTAAACTGATTTTCTTTGAAAATATTTAAGCTCTATAAACACAATCTTTTTAATGAAGATTCAATATAAGACAAAATAATAAATTTCAATTGTGGGAGCTAAAATCTCGCACTTATAGACTTACATAAAAAAAATAAGAAACAATTGTATAATTTCTCAATATCTTACCAACGATACTAATCTGATTTTCAATCCTTAATTAAAATGTAGACGGACAGACAGACTTGACAGTTTTATTAGATTCGCTTTTGCACTAATCAAAATAGAGCCGTCAAAACGAATTTACAATAAAACAAATGCATCATAACAAAAAATCTTTAAAAACAACATTTTATATTCTCATTGAGAAAATAAAGTTCTTTTGTAAACAAAGAGCAATGAAGCAGTTCAGAAATGATTGGACTTCGGTTCATTTCAATGCATTGTATGTGTTTGATGAGAATTTGAAATATTTCTGTGCAACATTCGACAAGGGGAGCAATTATTACTTATCTGAAACATGTTCACGACCATTCACCTGTGTAGGCATGATGGGATTCACAAATTGGGAATTTAAAATGACTTACTTATCGATAAACACTCGATTTAGTTACTATTCACTATTCAATATCAGTACAAATGTCAGGCTATAAACTACCTACCACTGGTATCTCCATTGTTAAACGTATGGTATGATCGCCAGGCTTATTTATATAAGACAAAACAGTGCAGTTGACACATGAATAATCTTGCTACTAACATGCTTCTGGCCTCGAAGAGGGATTAGAACCTGGCCATTAATACCGAAACATAATTCCAAGTTGTTATGGCAGTACACCCAAGAACAGGGGTGGCAGGAGTTCAGGTGGGAAAATGTTATATTACCGAACTGTGGGTTGTTGTGTCGCCTATTACGACAGACAGCCCGGTCTCAGAAATTACCACTCTTTCTCTATTCCAGCACGAATGTGGTCGCACTAGATAAGTTTTCTTTAAAAACTTGGTTCCTTCCCATGCATGCTAACTTGCCGAATCAGCATCTAACTAATTATAGAATACAATAGTCTTTATCGTCAACCATAATCAAATCAGCCCATAAATGTCCCACTGCTGAGCTCGGGCCTCCCATTATAGGGGGAACGGCGGCTTGACGGCCAAGGCGGCTTGGCAGGTTTCACACATCGGTTATCTCGATGTGCAGGTTGTATCACGATGTTTTCCTTCACCGTTGTTAGCACGTGGTAACTGTAACAATATGCACATTAGGTCAGAAAAATGCCTAAGCGGTGCATGCGTTCCGGCCAGAATCGAACCCGCGCCCTTTGAGTTTGGGGTGCGTGCGCTAGGCATTACGCTGCCACGACTTCTATCACACATTCTAATACGACTATTGTCAACCAATATGATTGAAATAAACAGACAATAATCCTAAACACTAGAAAGTAGCACAATGGTTGGCCTTATTGCTTACAGTAATCTTTTTCAGGCAACATTTGGATGGACAAGATCTAATAGAATAGACAGCATTGGGTAAAAAAAATGATAAAAGAATCATTTGGGTTCTAGCATTTTTTTATTTCTTTTTTATTGTAGTAGTTCAGCAGACAGACAGACGGCCCACTTGATGGATAGCGGTTACCATCGCCTATGGACATTTGCAAAACCAAAGGTGCTACAAATGCGCTGCTGCTCTCTTAACGGAAACTGGAACCTGGTCACTAATTCCGAAACACAACTTAAAGTTATTATGGCGGCATACTCTAGACCAGGGGTGGTAGCCATCCAGTCGGGCAAATGCCCTACCACCTGGCTGTGGGTTGTTTTGTCGACTCTTACGACATGCCGCCCGGCCGCAGGAAATTGTATTCTTTCTCCGTTCCTGTACGGATAATCCTCTCTATCTATCTAATCCCTCTACAGTTACTATCTTCTCTTCCAATGTTTTTATAACGTTTAGCTGATAATTTATCCCACGAGCGTAAACTACAACATGAACATTACTTACCGCTGACTGGTTAGCCTCCACAAATATCCAGAAATAACTCGACACACATAGGCGATGGCATTAATTTATCGATAAGTTTACGCCACGTCACTGCGTTAAAGGGTATTTCACCAGGGAAGCGAGTAACTCGATTAACTCTGTAACCTGGCGACGCTCTAGTGCACGTAACGTTGATTTTATTCGAATTATACATCGTTGATTGGGTATTTTAAATTGGGTAAGGGGCGGCATGAGGTTTATTTACCTACTATGGCACAAGAATTCTACGATTGACAAACAAGCAGAAAAATAACTTTGAAATTCTACATGATTATTACGTAGCGACAAAAGTTAATTTTCACTCATTTTTTTACTTTTAATATTTAAAATAGGTTACAACACTCAAAAGTTGAAGATATTGTTCGCGCCGCTTATTTTAAAATCCTATCCTATCAAATTATTTCCACAACTACCCGCTTTTCCTAACCGCGTTATCCAATCACCTTTTCCCAGCCGCCATCTTCCGTTCCATACGACTATCCTTGTCGTGCTTACCGCAGTACTAATACTGCTCGTCTTTACGAGTCAGTCTGCTGTCGACCCTCGTACGACCAACCCGCAATTCTTTTCCGCCACAACTTGCTTATAAGTGCAGTTATACCGCGCCGTGTGTGTACCAATAATAATCGAAGGCCGCAAGAAGGAGACAAGCCAGAAGATTTGCTGCAAGGCTCACGACTTGGTGATCAGCACGCATAGTTAGTGCAGCCCAGAGGCACGCAGGTTAGTCTCCTTCTTTCCATACCAGCAATCCTACCACCGCCATTTTGGATACGCGTTCAGTACCTAATACTGGGCTGCCGCGTTAACATTTTTTTGGTCCATTCGAACCAGGATCATTTTTTGGTTCCTTTTGAACCGTAATCATCCCCTTGGTTCCCCTTTTAACCCTCATTTTCTACCGCTTTATTTCGTCACCGTAATATTTTACGTATCTTTTCACCGTTATTTCCCTTGATTGCGTTAAATAAGTGGATTTTTAAATTAAATTCATTTTAAATTTAAACAGTGATATTTTAAAGTAACGTATCGTTCATTCATTCGATCATCTGACCGGCCGCGCACCGCTCTCGTTTCGCATAGTCGTGTTGCAGGCTACTAATCTTTTAAATTTAAATACTCAAAAATGACTTCTAAGCGAAAAGAAGTATTGACAAACAAGCAGAAAAACTCCAAATAACTTTGAAATTGTTTGTCTTCGCAACTACATGATTATTACGTAGCGAAAAAGTTAATTTTCATCATTGGAAACATTTTTTTTGTCCCACCGGTCTTGAAAACGAAAGACTTTTATAAACAACAACGTTCTCCGTACTTTTAATATTTAAAATAGGTTAAAACACTCAAAAGTTGAAAATATTATAATAATTAGTTTCTTTTCCAAATTGAACTGATTTAGTGTGAGTTACTTAAGTTTCTATTCCGTAAAACGTTTGCCAATTTAGTGACTTTTTATTAAAATAATTTCACAAGATTAAATATATGTAACACACCATCATGATAGAACAGTAATTATAAGGAATGAGCATCTTAATAATTCAATGTGTTTTTTGATGGCTAGTTCGCTAGGTGTTGCTAGTGTTGATACTTCGTAATTTCAAGCATGTCCCATTTGTGGGAACTATTCATTAAAATTTAGTTCTAATAAAAAAAGGTTAAATATGATATAGAGAAGAAACTTATCCCTGCAGGAAAGGAGAAAGAATACCATTTCCTGCGGCCGAGTGGCCTGTCGTAAGAGGTGACAAAACAACCCACAGCCAGGTGGTAGGGTATTTGCCCGACTGGATGGCTACCATCCCTGATCTAAAGTATGTCGCCATAACAACCTTGAGTTGTGTTCCGGCATTAGTGACCAGGTTCCAGTCTCCCTTAAGAGAGCAGCAGCGCATTTGTAACACGTTTGGTGTTGCAAATGTCAATAGGTGATGGTAACCGCTTTACATCAAGTGGGCCGTCTGCCTGTCTGCTGAACTTCTGTAATAAAAAAAAAACTAAAAAATACTTGTAATCTAATCGAAAGATTATAAGTTTTTTCATAGTTTAAAACTGTAAAATTTTGACTAATTTGTTAAAAATATGTTTTAGATAATGAGACGTCAAAAAGCAAAAGAGAAAAATGACCTTTGGTGGGCGTTATCTAGTCATATAAGACTAAACAGCGAGTGTCGTTCCTTGTAGTCTTCTTCCACGCTACTTAGGGGCAATTACCCCAATTATTATTCCCATTCGATAAAATTCATTAAAACAAAGTAGCAGTTCATATCATACGGGAATGGGATCACATGGGATTGTACTGATGGAACTCAAATAATTATGGGGCGATAATTAGACAAGGCAGTCTTATTTATCGAAGGCTGTTTCCCGTTATATCCTGTTTGTCTAAACAGTCTTGCTAATAACGTGGATCGATGAACAGTGACTGGCGAATGTGGGTTAGTTTATACGTATTCACGAAGGAAGCGACCTCCGGTATTAATTCACTAATTAACATTTCGGCTACGAGAATGCTACGGGAAATCCTTTATAGCTTCCATTGCGATTTTCGTTGTTGTGCATCAGAACACACCGAGTTTGTATGTTATTAAATTCCGTGGTTCAATATTTGCTATTTAGAGTTCTGTAGTTATTTAGATATAAACGGGACCCCATAAAATTGTCATTGTTGCTCGTCATTACGAAAATTACGTTTTAACGATTTTAATCGCGGCATTTTATTTGATTTTTTTGGACGTTTTCGCCACTTCAGTAGCCACGAAAGACAAACATCCAGTCCAGTATCAATGAATTATGTTAAAGTTATTATTTAGCCCAACCCTTGTTAACTTGATAGCCACAACATAATGCGAAGCGGTGGCAAATTAGATTAGGCTCCCATGAAGTAAATAATAACTATAAATTTAAATTAAAATTAAGTAATTAAAATGAACAAGTTGGGGATATTGACACTTGGCATGTGTTTTCATGATCGCGTCTGCTGAATAGTGGTCGGTGAAAATGATGAAATAACAATGAAAATCAAATAAAATGACACGCTTAAAACGTTGTTTGAATTACACTTTAATCTATTTGTCGGTTAAATATGACACCTACGTTCTCCTACATTATTCCTTTGACATACAGCTTCTGATATCTTCACAATTTATGACCTGATAAGAGAAACCATTTTGTTAATGGATTGCTCGACTTTACGAGGGCGGAAAACGTGTAGGACAACGTAATTTTCCTTTCAGAACTAGGTCATTTGCCATAATGATATTTAATATCTTATCGATGTTTGCGGGCTTTCGATGGCCAATAACTTTAAATAGAATATTATTAATTATATTCATATAAAAGATTCACAAAATAGCGTCATCTCTATGTCTTTTCTTTCACCTTCACCCAATTATTTGGGATCAGCACAATGTGTGTTTTCCTTCCATACTCCTCTATTCTGACATACGTCCTCTGTCACACCACAAACCATCATATCATCCTTCACACAATCCATCCATCTCTTTTTTGGTATACCTTTATATTTGTACCCATCAATCTCGCAGTTAACAATTTTTTGGTCACGTGACTTTTATCCCGCCTCATTAAATGCCCATACGATCTTAATCTAAAGCGAATGAAGTTTCGTGGGCATTGCTAGTATTTATAGTAGGTTTAAAAGGACCACATATGTTTTTTTAAACAAAAACATAACTGACTTCAAACTAAAAAGCAAAGAATAAATCTTCTCTACAGCATCTTGAAGTCGTTACATTTTGCAATTTTGTTGTTGTTTTTTTATATATTACTTGGCACCAACCTCGAGATGTTGCAGAAAACATTCATTGTTCCTTCCTAGTTTGAAACCAAGTTTGCTTTTGTTAAAAAAAATGTGATCCTTCTATACCTACTATAAATACTAGCAATGTCCACGAAACTTCTTTCGCTTTAGATTAAGATGGTATGGGCATATAATGGGGATATAGAAATACTTTTTAATTACTTGAATAGCTTTATAAATAATATTTTAAGCGCCTGTGGAAAGTTTACTATTGGCACGTGTATACAAGTTTGTTTTTCTGAAGAGTGTAGGTGCTTGGAGCTCTTCAACAAATTTTGCTCTTATTTCCCTGGGATCCACTCATCAGATACTGACTTGATGGCAATGGGACCACCTAAGGTGTATATTATTTCGAATAATGAAAAAAAATTAAAATCGTTGCACAATCGACGAAATTGCATAATAAACATATATACGAATTGAGAACATTCTCCTTTTGGAAGTTGGTTAAAAATAGAATTACCTCAAATAAATTGAGGAAATGATTAGTATTTATGTTTCAGTCATTTTAGTCACATGAATCTTCGTGGAGCAGTAGGAGAGGAGAAAAGGAAGTCAAGAATAAACGCTTGTGGTAGACAAACTATTTTTTCCTTACTTTATCAGTAATAGAGTAAACGGGTAATTGAATAGGGGACCATAAAGTCAAATCAACAAAATGTTTTTATTATACTACAAAACGTTACAACAGACTTCGAACGAGTACGAGCGTATTTATCACGTCATAAGTTTGTACACGTAAAAAGGAATCAAATAGCGCTTTTATGATTTTTTCATTGGTAATTCAAATTATTTTTATCATGATATTTTAAAAGTTATAATAATAGATGTCATTTTAATGCCTGTTCTTTCATATTTATGTAAAATTAGAATTTATTATTCGTATTATATTCTACTCATAGTCCTTCAATACTATAAGTAGAGTACTGAGCCCAGATCACCGTTTCCTATGGGTAAGGTGCCCAGAAGGCTGGCTACGTTTCCTCGCTGGATCGCCATACTGATCCGTTGGCCGAGGTAAGCACCAGCCCTCTGATCACCTGAAGAGTCAGTGAGTCGTTTCGATAAATTTTGGTAGAGGCTCATGGCCTCAGGACCCCACGGTCCAAGCGTCTCGACAGCAAACGGCACAAATATATAACTCTCACTGAGGGTTGCATACTTGCGCCGCTTGAGTGATTCGGCTGTTTCCGCCGCTGTACCGGCTGATCTAGACGTGTTTGGCAAATGGGATGCGGCCAACGTATCTACGCAAGTCGCATCCCACACCAAAGGCTTGCCACGTTGCCAGGGAATTAGAGTCATTCTGTCGGGACGCCTACCATCGTCACGTGCAATACCGTTCGGCTCTAATAAAGCCGGCACGTTAGCGGTGGCAAGCGCCCTCTGTAAGACATCATTCAAAGCAGCGTGGCGTGACCATCTGCCGGCACTGCGGCGGCAAGAAAGACCATGGTATCCCGGGCCGATTAGGCTGAATTTATTATAATTAATTATATCCGCATCCTTATTCTAACGTTAATATGTAATCGAGAAAAACAGAAGATATAATGGTTACTAAATAAAATTTAATAAATCAATATAAACTTTGATAATTAAATAAGTCAGTATAATTATAAAACTGTTAACTCAATTTGAGTACGGTAATGTATTTCAGAAAACCAAAAGATAATTTACTAGCGATAATTAACAGCTGAAAGATTATTATCGGTCAGAATATACACGCATTTCTTCGCCGCTAAAGACTTTCCTCTATTAATTACCTACCCTAAAACCATGCAGTGTGTTTTATAACTCCATTGAGGCGTGTACGGAACCCGTAAACCGCAGGGATCGCCCACCGGCTAATTGGGGTTCGTTAGCCGCCGATTGTTTGTTTGTTCTGACGGCCATGGTCGATGGTGCCTTTTGCTATAAACGCAAACATAAACATTAGTTGATACTCTGGCGAGTGATGGTGGAACAATCTAGTTGGTTTAAGACTTCTAGAAAAAGGTAGAAAACTCTGGAAGGAAAAGACAAGGACGGATACATTTTTTAAGGGGATAGACGATGAACGAAAGTTCTAGAATAGAAGATTCGGGAAGGAAAAGACAGAGATAGATAGATTTTTAGAAAGGGACAGATAGTAAATAAAAGAATAACGAAAAGAAGATGCAAATTATGGGTTCCAGAAGTGTCTTCCGGGTATATAATCAGCGTAAGGCGCGCCTACGGGGCATTTTAGAGTTGAGTTCAGTTCAAGACAGCGAAGCGACAAATGCGATACGGAAGAGTTGAAAGAGAAGTTTAATAGAAGACAGTGACGAGCTTAGTGGTGAATTTAGTGAAAAGTTTAGTGGGCAGTTTAGTGAAGAAGGAGTTTAGCGTAGTTTAAAAGGAAGTTCAGAAGCAAGCTACGCGCGGTAAATTCGGAGCTGAACACTGCAGCAGCAGAAGGTGGTCTATACAATATCGGCGACGATATTGTGAGTGAGACGTCTTATCGTCGGGGCAATGCGTAGTTAGTCCTGCGTATAGGGGCAACCCTGAAGAGAGGAATCACACATATGTGTAAGTCAATAAAAGCGTTCACTTAAAAGAACTGGTGTTTTCTTTTTCTAATCCTAAGTGCGTACCCCCGCTCGCACGCAACAATACTTATATAATATCACATTCACTGCGATAACGCAAAAAATTAAATATAAATTTTACAGGGAAATAAATCGCCTGTAAAATCTATTGAACTAAATTAATAGGTTACATTCTTGGTATACGACAGCTATCGTCACACAGCGTTAAACATATTCGAAGAAAGAATATCAGCAATTAAAATTATATCTTACTGAATGTGGTACACTATGAAGCGTATTCGAACGTGTCTCAAAATTTTAGACCATAGCAATTTTTGAGTTCAATAATAGCCCAATGATCATACACTGAGCCAGTAGTACGCGGAACTTTATGACCAACCATATCGCCGAGCCATTAGTACAAGGACCTATATGACTGAACAAGACCTTGTGCTAATGTCTCGAAGACTATGTTCCTATACTAATGTAGGTAATCGTTAACGTGTTATTTTTAACGTTATAAATAAGTAGCATTTAGTAACAGTAATGCAGATGGAGCACGGGTAATATATTAATTAGTTAATATATTTTTACTGGACGTTTGATCAACGAATCCCTTATAAATACTACAAACAACGAATTTCAATTCTAAAACTATACCATTACAGACTTAAAACGATTCTCATCAAATATTTACTCTTTGACGGTAGTTAACACGCCGTTGGTGTTTGATTAACCCTACACAGAACGTGTTTGTGTTTGATCAACAGTCTACGCAGTGTACATTAGCTATTATAAATTTATAGATCATCCCAATGAAAAGATGAGTATATGCTTATTAATAAGAAATAAAGAAAAGAAAGAAAGAAAATATTTATTTCAAAATGCGACTCACACAATACAAACTGATAAGAAAATAACAGTAAAAGAAAGCCGCAATATATGAAATGAGGTTGGCACTCAGTCTTTCGCTGTGCCGAAACATGTTCCGACACAGCATTGGTTTTCAGTGCCCACCTGCATAACCTCATATGTCCTAAGACCCCACGTATGTATGTAACTTTGAACCATTACATTAATAAACAAAATATATATAAGAATTATACAATAATATACCCTAACAAAACAACGAAATAATAAGTAAATAAATAATAAAATACCTATAACTAAATGTTAGTGAATTTATTCTAGAAACTGTAAACAACTATAAGATATCTTAAGTATTACTTGAACAATGAACATACAAATCATGGATATAAAACTAATTACAAATTACAATAATTCCTGCCCCCAGGTAAGTAAAATGATATATATCATTTATATAGACGGACGTCAAATAAACTATAAAAGACATCATAATTAAATTAACAAAAAAATTAAAAGTATACGTTCCTTATAATGATATATATTAAGAAATAAAATATTACGAAAAATAAAAATCAGTTTTTAGATATATCTAGGGTCTTCTTTCTGTAACTGTATTAAATATCTTTTATAGTGCAATTTGAAGGTAAAAATTGATTTCAAGTCTCTAATGGGAGGACGAATGTCGTTTCAACATTGCGTAGCAGCACGTTTAAAATAACCTCTAGAAGCAGCAGTTCTATGCTTAGCTGTTATTAGTGGCTTGGTAACAGATCGTATATTAGATAGTATATTCTAACTTGTTTTGCCTCCAGTCAATTTTTTTATATAAATATGAAGGTTTGTGGCTGGAAATCACTCCAAATAAAAGGCAGGACAAATGTAGTCTTCTTCTTGCTGCCATTTTTAATATGTTATTTTTATTGAGAAATGGAGTAATAAGTAGCTTTAACCCGCGGCTTTCCTTCAACCATCCCACTGGAACCGTACAATTTTTCGGGATAAAAAGTAGCCTATATACAATTACAGATGTATCTCTATGCCAAAATTCATATAGATCTGTTCGCCGTTCTGGCATGATTGACTAACAAACATCTATTCAAATTTTCGCATTCGTAATATTTGTATAGATAACAACATCCCATAAACATCCTACTTCTGGGCTCAGGCCTCCTAATTTCTTAGGGAATGGACAATATACCCGCCACGTTTGTCCTAGATCGATTATCTCGATGGGCAGGTTTCATTGCGATGTTTTTCATCACCGTCGCGGCACGTAGCAATTGTAACAATATGCACATTAGGTCCGAAAGCTACCTAAATGGTGGATTCTTACCGGATCTAAACACGTGCCCCTTAAGTTTAGGATGCGAGTAGTGTAACCACTAAGCTACCAATCACCATGACTTTTTTAAGATGAGATCGATATCTTGAATCGAGATAGATAATGTACACCAATACAAAAATGAACTTACACTTACAGACTAAAACTATACCTAATTATACACAAAGGACGGTCTTATTGCTAAAAAGCGATCTCTTCCAGACAAGGAAATGAATTTATATGATAATGGCGATGGTGGTATACGTAATATATACTACGGCTACTTGAATTTTAGTAAAAATACATAAAATAGATATGCATAATACATATATATTACAATACTATGGAAACTATATCCAATATATTTGATTAACCCTTATATTATTACATTTAAATATTTATGTTAGTGTTATTAATTAAACAATTTCAATCTCTACTCATAAACACAGAACATAAATCGTCATATATCCAAAAATATATTAGCGAAATAGCATAAGAACTACTACCAAACAATTCGAATTGGAATTCACAGAGGTTCTAAACTGAAACATGTCCAATCCGTAATATTGTGCGAGCCAGTATCCCTTTGCGGTTGGCTGCGATTCAAGTCAGTCCCGAGAGTCCCAATCAAACATCAGCAACTCAGTTTGCTAATGTAACGGAACTACGGACTGCAGTATCCCTGGACAGTATTAATGCTAACTAGTGGTTTGTTTTATTAAATCCTGCAGTCTACATTAAATAGCAAGCAGAGTATTTGTGGTGGTCTTTCTATATCGATTTCTGCTGTATGACAATATGAATGTTGTTGATTGAATATTTGAGTTGCTTGTTTTATTAAATCTTCAATTTGAATAGCATAATCCTGCAGTCTATATTAAATAGCAAACAGAGTATTTGTGGTGGTATATCTATATCAATTTCTGCTGTATGACAATATGAATGTTGTTAATTGAATATTTGAGTGGCTTTTTTTATTAAATCTTAATTTGAATAGCAAAATCCTGCGGTCTATATTAAATAGCAAATAGGGTATTTTTGGTGGTTCGTCTATATCAATTTCTACTATGTGACAATATGAATATTGTTGATTGAATATTTGTTGCTTGTTTTATTAAATCGTCAATTTGAAGAGCCAAATCCTGCAGTTTATATTAAATAGCAAACTTAGGATACATATTAGTAGTAATAATCTATATCAATTTCTACTCTATAGCAATATGAATGATTTTAATTGAATATTTGAGTTAAAATCAAAGCGTAGGAGAGAAAAACTGAATAAAGGAAACTATGTGCTATGAAATGGGGTTGTTTAATCAAACAACATGTTTATTTGCAGGAATGTACTTTTGTACAGATGTTATACAATTGTAGAGACACAATACATGCTACCATATAGTGGTACACAAAATAAATACTGAAATTAAATTTAAATTAATATACTACTACAGAAACATTAAGAAAGGCGAGGTGCGTAACGCGTTTGCAGTGCCCCTAGTGTTGTAAACGTCCATAGGTGGCCTTCATTATCGTCCATCAGATGAACTGTTTACCTGTTTGCATACTTTTGGAAATAAAAATTCTTACTTTCTAAAACAATCAACCAAATTGAATTAAGTTCGTTGAAAGGCATAGATTTGAAAGGACGACCACATTCGATGATGAATGATCCGATTTTGTTTATATTTCATGTATCATTTTGTTTGATACATTCAAATTGAAAAACAGAAGAAATAACCATCGAAAATTTAACTAACGTTACATTGCAGAATCTAGACCTATTTATTCAAGAAATAAATCTGCAGGCACACGTTATATATTACCAAGCTAAGAAAGTTACTGTATTTTCGATTAAATACTTTTCATTCTTAACTAAATCACAAACACAAACAGTGGAGGTTCATCGCATTTATGAAACCTTCAATGTATGTGAATCAACATGCACATAGCCAATTTATCAATCAGAGTTTTTCATGTTGAATTAGAGAGTATATTAATTAGCACAACTTTCGAATATTTTAGCACTGTTTCTAAAGGCTGGCCGTAATGTCTAGAATATGAAAGATTTCTTTTTCCTTGTGGCAATGCCTTATCTTATCTGTAGGTCTGTAGCCAATGTCAATTAATTGTAAATAAAGTGAATTTTTCCATGTCGTTTTAATTTATAGTTGATCAAAGTCTACTACTAAAAATAACTAAATATGCATATAAGAGTACTAAGTTTCACACGCGCAGTGATGTTTAAAGTTCACCAAAGGTGTCTAGTGTAATTTAAAGCGAAAATCTTTTCGTCATAATTTGATACTTATCAAAGAACCGCCGAAATGACAGGTTTATAGTTCGTTTATCATCTTTTAATCGAATAATTGCTCTCTTAATTACCACAAGGTGCTATAGCTCTCGCTGTAAAATTGTGGTAATTATTATTAAACTAAACGTCATAGGTTATGCAGACAAAATACATATGTCGTAAATAAAGCAACTTGATACTTACCCGATGTTTGACGTAATACTAAAAATTAGTAGTAAGTATCAAGACTTTGTGACAGTGACGTTCCTATTCTTTTCTACTCTATTTGGCCAGCCTGTAAGGAAATGAAACATTGTATTTAATTTATCCATCCATATACAAATAGTACTTATAACAAACCTAAACCAGTATGCAAATATCTTTCAGAGGACATTAGTCTTTATCAGCTTTGATATATCAAATTATCTCTAACAAATGTTATTATGCATGCACTATGAGACCTAAAAGGTATGACGGTGCCCGTCTGCGACCTTTTTGACATTTACAGATCTAGTACCTACTGTATTCAGAGGTATTTGACGAAGATAGTACGTACTTGTTGGTGCTTGGTATTTCGCTTGTGCAAGACATGGACTTTGATATCACAGGCTGTATGATATTTAAATTGAATTTAACTATTTGATTTTATTTGTATCTTTTGATATAACACTCTAAATTTTCTGTGGTCACTTCAATAGTATTTAAATTCTGTTTTATATCTATAATATTATAAAATTCTAAACATGTCGTGTCTGTACATTGAAGCTATTTAAAAAAAACAACAATAATAGACTATACAAACCATGGAGAATACGACACATTTTTTTAAAGATTTCTTGTCTGTTTGTTCGGGTTTAATGTAAAAACTACGGGGCCGATTTCAATGGGGTTTTTGCTGATCGACAAAATCTTAGACTTAAATTCTGCGCTACTTTTTATGCTAGAATTACCGCGAGAATTTTTCTGAAAATGATTTAAAATGATCAGATTAAGAAAAAAATTGGAATTTGATTGTTTTTTTTTATACTGATCGATAGCGACTTTTATGTAATAAAATGTGTGATATTGTTTATCCCGTGGGAATTTTCCCGGGAGCGATTTGAAGTTGTCGGGTGCATAAAAAATAGCTTATTCCGACACAGTTTCCACTAAGACAATCACTTTTTTTTTTAAATGCCGCAATAGTTTGTGTCCCGGGAATCCCGTGAGAATTTCAAGTCAAACGCGGACAAAGTCGCGGGCATATCCTAGTTTGTTATATAAGACAATTTCAATTTTTACACTTTAATGGAAACGGCGTATGGACTTATATGTAATTAGCTGTTGCTTGCAGCTTCACTCGCGTAGTTCAAAAGTATTCATAGTCCGAGCAAAATGATGGCTTCTGTGGTTGAGCGGGCTAAGTCTTAGCCGGCCAAATTCGCTGGATGTGTTCCAATCCAGCTCCAATGTGAAGCTCCGGGTTCGGGACGATTCCTGGCATGGTAAATTTCGGAAACGAACTTTCTGCTTTTATTTACTATTGTCTGGATGGCTGGGACCGGCCCCAGAGTGGTCCGTTGTATATCACACACAAACGTAACTAGCTGAATTTGGGAATATACAATGTGTGTGTGTTGTGTCTGCCGTATATTGTATTATAAAATTTTATCACCTTTTTCACCGTCTTAGTGGTGGTTGAATTTCCAATAACGCCGAACACATGTACATTTATTTCTAAGGAGTAGGCATATCAAATTTTGTGCTCCTTTCTCTGAATATGATGAATTTTTATACAAACTTTCATCCTCTTTTAAGAGAGTGACTTTTAACGTTTGAATTTACAAAAATCCTTTCTTAGTGAGTTTACATGTAGTATAGAAACAACCCGCGTGCAAATCTTCACGGTCTTAGCCATAGTTGTTTGGGCTGTACATTAATATATCAGGCAGAAAGTGAGGTCGGGTAATTATATACATATGTGTAGATTTAAGACAATATATCATTGTTGTATACCAAGTCATATGTAAATAAATTTAATTTCATATATTCTGAATCATGCAAAACATCGAAATGTTGAAAAAAAAAAAAAAAATTCCTGCAACTTTTGAATGGAAGAGATCGATTTAAGCGATAAGGCCACCTATTGTATTGCCTAGAAGAATTCTAGATTTGGATTTTTTGTACTTGTTTATTTTGATGCGCAAGTGTTATCTATCTTATACTAATATATAAAGCTGAAGAGTTTGTTTGTTTGATTGAACGCGCTAATCTCAGGAACTACTGATCCGATTTGAAAAATTCTTTCAATATTAGATAGTCCATTTATTGTGAAAGGCTATAGGCTATATATCATTACACTAAGACCAATAGGAGCGGAGCACCAATGAAGAATGTTTCAAATTTCAAAGACAATATTGCTGAGACTGAATTCGTTCTTTAAAATAAGCGCGTCTAATATAATACATGTGTAGATATATTTAAAAATAAAACAAATTTTTACAAAGCCGCGGCTGAATTTACTAAATCTAAGGGTCTCGTAAAAAGAAATTTCTTTGTAAAACGTGTACGAATTATCATAATCTGTTTGTGTACCATTTCTCTTTGAATATAAATATCTGATGCCAGCCTCTTGTCAAGTCACCTGACAGCGATATATCACATTTTCGCAAAAAGGAATCTCATTATGCGGGGTTCAAATTTTATTTATTTCATTCATTCTTTGAATTGTGTTTTCTTAAATAAATAAATTGACAAATGAATACATGTATTGACAATTTCTAATCTGATATAATAAGAGAGCAGATAGGTACCTAAATCAACTAAAATGCTGTTATCATCTAAAGTCAGTATTAAACGGTTCATTTCTGTGCATTCAGTATTATACCTTTCAACCAAAATTAAATTTGATTGATCCGTCTAATTTCAGAATAATAAAATATAGCAGTCTCATAGATTTCATACGAGCGTATAAATACTTTTCACGTCATTATTATGTACAAGTAAAAGGGACAAGTAGTGCAACAATTATATTTTAAACAGTAATTAAAATAGATTCTATGATGATATTTCTGCCCTCCTTATATCAAACACAAGATCACACACAATATATTTTTAAATATCTAAACAATATGTCCATATTATATAGCTTTTAATGTGTCTAAAAAATAAGATAAAATATGTTTTTTTGTATAGATTAGCGCCTTGGAATACCATTTCTGCCAATAAGTGAAAAATCCAATAATTTCGATCAATGCAAGTGCAATTAGTACGGCAGGTTTCAACATCTTAGATAAGATGTTATTTTAACGCCTATTCATTTAAATGTTAGAATTTATTGTAACATGTGTTCGCAGCACTATTATGCTTATGAATAAAATGTTAATTATAACAATCACTATGGATATGGTTCTCGATAACATACAGATCAGAACCAATATCGGAAAGTAGTTTTCAGATATATATATACCCTTGCAACTGAAACAACACTCACTCCCAAGCTTCGTTTATCCAAGTTGGTTTAGCGAGTTTCACACCATGGTAATGTTGATATGTCGGTTTCCTCACAATGTTTTTCTTCATTATCGGCACGTGGTAACTGTGTCAATGCAATTCATTATTTCAGAAAAACTGCCTAAGTGCTGCATGCTCCCTAATCAGGATTTATACCATTGGAATTAAACAATGAGCTAACATGTTGAAATAATCATTTGTCCTCACGGATACGTAGCACTAGCTAGATACACAAATTGTGCAGAGCCAAACTAAAAAGAAGAACTCAATATAAAATAGGTTAGAAAAAAATTAACTAAACAATAATAATTTATTATACAAACTAAAATTAACCATTAAAAATAAACTATACATTTATACATATTTGTCCTTAATAAAAAAAAGTATTATAAACGATTCGTGTAGAAACGTAAAGAGCAAAATTTTTATACTTTTTATTCTCTTCAAACTTAAAATGCTTAAGAGGATTACAAACATTAGTTTATAGTACCTATACTTATGTGAACAAATCAACAATGACCATTAATCTTATTTAGTTTGCTAGCGGTCAAATAGCAACAAGGCTTTAAATTAATACACTCGATTGCAATGCACAATTCTAATAATCCACTACAATTTCGTAGTCACAGAGTAAATTAATATCGAAGGAGAAGCCAGTAAATCAAATAGTATTCCAAGCATTAACACAGCTATGTGTTTAGTCTGTTCAGGACATCATAAACACCTGCCTCTCAATGTAATGTCTTGAACGTGTGAAAAGCATCTCATCTCGACCAACTATCTCTTTGAAGTGCGATAGCCTGCTTTAATTGCCAATAGCTCCGGGCTAAATCCTCGCCTCTGTAAAGCTGGTCCAAGTTAGCAGATTAGTGTTTGGACGGTGTAACACACACAGTGAAACCTGGATAAGTGGGCCTTTGATATGTGAGAAACCTCTGTTATTGATAATTACAATGAGCTCCTGACACTTTTATATTGAAATTAGTGGGAATTTTCAAATCTTTTTAACTGAGACTTGTTTTCTTAGACTTTTTCGGTGTTTAGGTATCTCCATAATTGGGAATTTATAGCTAAATAGCCCGTCTAAGTGAGACAATTTATCAGGTTTAGATAAGTTATGACACGCTTGTTTACAGTGTAATCCTTTCTATTATATAAAATTTTCTGTATTAACATTTCCACCTCTTTACATGAAAAGAGATACATTTCGACCTCTCATAGTCGGACCTTCTATAAATAAGACAACTGTCATATTAGTATGACTTAAGTATAATGTTAGCTTTGTTGGTAGCTATGTCACAAAATTATTATTTAATAAAGCCAAAGATGTTAGTACAAATAACAGTCCAAATTTCACGTTTAAATTTAAAGAACGAGTAATTAGAAATATCGTTGCATCTATTTATACTTACAATCTCATTATTTATAACCTGCACATTCTTGTTACTGGATTATAAAATTATTTGTTATTTTTAAAAATATGTTTTTTATGACTTGAAGCAACAAAACAGGTAGACTGCCCATCTGATGGACTAAAATCAATTTGCATCATTTGCAACACTAGTAGCGTCTCGAAGAAGTTTAATGACGGCTTTCTTAAACAACCCCATATCATAATGCAAAAGGAAATCGTTATTAGGAACTTTCATGCAGATCGGTATTAGTATATTGTCAAACTGCTCGTGTATGACCGTTGTGTATAGACTAATAGTAAAAATAAAAAAATGTCTAAGTAAATATAAATTTGTCTAAGTATAGGCATAACATGAAATTCTTTATATTTCTGACATTATAAATTATAAGCAGCAATTTAATAAATTATTGAAGACAATTAAAAATATTTACTTTCGTGTTACAGCAATTGTAAATGTAGTATATTTAATAAAGGAATTATATAATATGGCAATGATTGCCTTCTTCTGTTTTTAATTTATATTATATTATTCAACTTTTTAATTTTTGACTCAATTATGTTAAAATACGAAAATATTTTCAAACTTGATATCAAAAGTGTTATATTCTAAGGACTATTTACCCTTTTCTGTTGGTAAATACAATTCCAGCAATTAACTACAGAATCTCGTCGAGGTCACTTTCTGGCAGATCTTAATGATATCAATAATCCACAAACCCAAATTATTGGCACATACTAAAATACAGAGACCACGTAAACCCTACAATATATTTATTAAGGCTCTGGCTGACCAAGAAAGTTAATAAGAAAACGTATTTCCGAGAGTATTGCCAATACTTCAAGACCCACGTACCAAACAAAATATATATTAGGGTAAGAATAACTTTCTGCTGTAGCGTTATGATTATATTTTATTATTTTTAATATACGGCCTGTCTGCAATATATTCTTAAGTGAAGCGGTCACTTCTATTTGTTTGGGCCAATTATAATAACACCCAAATCAGGGAAAAATAGTTTTCGAGATTTAACGTTTAAAGCACTAGAATATTAAGGTCGTCTGCTATATAGCCAATTAGAGTACTTCTGCAATAGTAAAAAAACGTTTATAGTGATACTCCAAAACCAACATGCTTATACGCTTATAACTTGCACCATACTCAATTGACTCGACCCACAAAGGCCCAGTACATCCCCGTATCTTAGTCTACTATTTTTAGCGCAACGCTTGTCTTATCTTAATAACTTTGTTCAGCTTGCGACTTTTAATCTCGTCTTTTGTCGACTTATTAAATAACAAAGAAACTTTTGTGAAGGTAGCGATTCTAAAAAAGCTTCCTTTTTAATACTTTTTCGGCGAGTTTTCTTTTGCTTTGAAGCTGTCCGTGACTTTGTTTACGGAGTTGTTTGTAATTATCCTGTGCACAAAAGTAAAATATATAACATTTTCTGCAGAATAATGTAACACTTGGATCATTTTGTATTTAGATGCACTAAGCAAATTATAATATACTATTTTCACTTATGGCATTGTAAGCCTATTGGAGAGAGATGCATTTATAGTCGTACATTCATTATTTGAACAGTTATTTAGTACAATTAAAACCAAAGAGTTTTTGGCGGGACCTGTAGGATGTGATGGTGTACTAGGCAGTTTTATTTCCTAAAAATATGTAAAATTAATTTAACATGAACAACAGTTACAGATTATTGATAGTATACGATTAGTCAAGTTTGGCCTTACGATTCATCACAAGAACACAGTACAACAACCTACAATTTGGCTAAGCAATACTGAAGACTTATTACAACAGACAAGTCTGTATGGACTAAGTTCATTTACATGTCGCTGTAGTGAATACTTCTACTAATAAGAATTAAATTATGAATTAGAACCACTTTTTAATAATAACTTGTGACATCTAAAACAATCTAAACCTAATACATTTCTCTGTTTCACTTACACTCATGTATATTCCATTTATTTATGTAATATAAAGGAGATTCATTCAGCTTTTTTAGCTCGGTTTCTATACCGTTAGTTATTGATTTTAGTGTGGATTCTACGTATATTTAAATGACGTCTGTCATAAGTTCTTTTTAAGTCAAGATCATTCGACATCATTTTTATCACATGTATTTTCTTTATACTATTTTTAAGTTAATTTTTAAAGGAACCTAGTTTAACAATACTCGTTGACACTTGACATCTTTGTCTTCGTGAAGTGGCCGAAACGTCGGAATAAGAAAAATCAAATAAATTACCGCACTTAAAACCGTTAAAACTTAGTTTTATTATGTATACAAGTCGCGAAAACTTAAGAAAATATACCTAGTTCAGTTTACAATTTATGAACATAAAATAAAAAGTATATCAAAACTATATTTCGATTTCAAGCTTTTCGCATAGCAATGCTACTAAAATAAAAAAAAACTATTTAAAGGTAAATATAAAAGTGCTTGAGGCAAGAAAGAGAACTAAAATAGCATCATATTTATTTTTATGTACAATGACGGAATAAAAAAGTTTTCAAATTGATTCGTTTGACTTTCCACGAGCACATGTTACCTTTTCAAACTAAGTCACAGAACAGACTGTTCCACCAAAAATATGTCTGACTGTTTGACAATAAAGTTTAAAATTATTTGTATAACAGTTGTTTGTTTTTCTATATTGTCTAAGAAGATTGTTTTGAGATCTAAAACCTTTTTATTGGTTTTAATATTTATGATAAGCGTACTGATTATATTCCCTTTGTTTGTTATTGTTAATCCCAGCGTCTGTCAGTGCCAAAATTATAATTTCCTTTTTTCACAATTGTATCTATACATACAAATAAATAAAATTAGGTGTCTGTTTGTAACGTCAGAATAACAGTCTCTTTATAAATGCATATGACAATATATACGGTATCTATATCAAAAAATCAATTTTAAACTTTTTTGTCTGTCTAGATGACTAATCTCTGGGACTTTCACTGGTAGATAGTTATAAGTAGTAACTTAGGCTACCTTTTTTTTAAGATTCAAAGAAAAATATTCCACGCGGACGAAGTCCCGAGCACAGCTAGTATTTTATAAACGTAATATTTAATACAATGTTGACAGTACTGTTTCTTATACTCGTGCAAGCAAAAGTCTACTTTAAAGTGACCAGCATTTTAATACCGTGAGTGTACATGCATGCAGGTTGAGATACTAATGAATTAAATATGTCATTTATACAAGCTTTATGAATAAAAGTAATCTGACTTGACTGATGTTCAATTTGTCCCTTATATTGGTAAAAAGGGCAGCGGTTTTTGACACCATGCCAGACCGTATTTGCATATTGTGGTATTTTCAACGTAACGTATTCATTTTCCCCGGGCGCTGTTGTTACGTTGGATTATCAAAGGATGCAAATAAAATTTTATGTAGCTATTTTTTCAGCCTGACATACATGAAGACAATTATTTTTTTAGAACATGTACTATATATAAAAACAAGGCTTAAATTCTGGCAATTTTCCTTTCTAATTGGTAACCGGATTGTACTCGTTTTGAAAATATGAGATAAAATAGAATTGAAGCAAATTTATTTACGTTACTTTATTTTGTTTAATTGAAGGATAACTTACATGGGGAGTTTTTTGTCACGAAAGTACGATTGTCGAAAGAAAAAAATATCATGATGTAATACACTAAATATACGACATCGTACGTGGAAGGGCGATAATCGCCTGGTCGTTGCATATTAACGTCTCGGGGTAAACCAAATTTGAAGGCGATATATTTCGCCCTGGTCGTTGGTCATATTAACGTCTCGGGACTGTATAAATGACCTAGATCCTTGCACTTCCACCAACCTTGCGATCCGCCCTCTCCTGGCTAGGCTCAGGTTACACACAGGAACAGCACACGGCACTATGTTACACTTGAGAGCTACCACTTTTAACAAAGTCCAAGTATCGTAAAAGTTCTTGGCACGGCCAGTAATCACAATTAGTTGAAGTTCAGAATAGTTGAAAGGAAAAGATGAGCCGCACGGCGCAGTGTGTTCTTTATCAAACGTTGTCTCGGAAACTAACTAAAAAGGCTGCCTAAACCCTGCTGCGTTAGCCGTCGCCTCACACAGAAAGGAGGGTAGACAGCAAAATTGATGGAGCGATGTTATACCACTTTATACTAGGCAAGGACGGAACAGTATGGAATGCCAGATAGGCCACTTTGGAAACTGAAATGAAATTTTGCTGATTTTGCGATGGAACCATACCGTGGTTATTGGAGTTGACTGGCTCTGTTAGGGGCCATAAATTACAGGTCCTCTTATTGGGAAGGTTTGGAACGTTGTTAATTTTCTTTGGAGACCATACTCGTTTTTATTATACTTCTTTATATATTTTTTTTTTGCCTATCTTAACTTGTATTGTTAACAACTA
The DNA here is from genome assembly GCA_039645545.1 of Dendrolimus houi. Lineage (NCBI taxonomy): Eukaryota > Metazoa > Arthropoda > Insecta > Lepidoptera > Lasiocampidae > Dendrolimus > Dendrolimus houi. Next base: position 6,246,681 of record CM077125.1, read on the forward strand.
AATTTAATTTTCTTTATGAACTAAAGTGTTTTTTTCAATCAAAAATATTTATAGTTTACATGTTTTTAAAATTGATTTAAAAGAACAAAGCACAAATTATTTCAATCGAATATAAAGGATGAATTTTTCAAGCGTCACTATAAAGACACATCTAAACTAAATGAATTAGGGGAAAATACTTAAGGAGTCTCGGTGCCGGTTTTGATGAAAAATAAAACTGTATCATCAGTTTTTAAAAAATCTTTAGAAAAAGGTAGAAAATTCTGGAATAAAAAAGACAAGGACAGATAGATGTTAGAAAGGAATAGATGATGAACGAAAGTTCTAAAATAGAAGGTTCGGGAAGGAAAAGACAGAGATAGATAGATGTTTAGAAAGGGATAGTTAGTAAATAAAAGAATAACGAAAAGAAGATCGAAATTATGGGTTCCAGAAGATTCTTCCTGGTATATAAGCAACGTAAGCCGCGCCTACCAAGTGGTTGAGTTCAGTTCAGTTGAAGACGGTGAAGTGACAAGTGCGATACGAGAGAGTTGGAAGAGAGGTTTAATAGAAGATAGTGACAAGTTTAGAGAGTTGAAAGGGGAGTTCAGTTCAAGACAGCGAAGCGAGTGCGATACGAAAGAGTTGGAAGAGAAGTTGATTAGAAGACAGTGACGAGTTAAGTGGTAAATTTAATGAAAAGTTTAGTGGGCAGTTCAGTGAAGGTGGAGTGTAGCGTAATTTGAGAGAAAATCCAAAAGCAAGCTACACGCGGTAAATTCGGAGGTGAACACTGTAGTAGCAGGAGGTGGTCTACGCAATGTCGGCGACGGTATTATGAGTGACACATGTTATCGTCGGGATAGTGCGTCGTTAGTTGTGCGTGTAGGGGCAGCCCTGCGGAGAAGAATCACGTACGGCTGTGTAAGTTAATAAAAGCATTTAGTTTAAAACTGGTGTTTACTTCCTATTTTAAGTGCGTACCCCCGCTCGCACGTAACAATATATAATTATGCACTTCTAAGAACTTTTTGATTCACCCTCGACTGTATTATACCCAATCTATAGTGTAGTTTGTAAGAATCAATTTCTGTGAAGGAATGTCAAACGATAAATTAAGGAAAAAGTTTGATTTTAACAAAATATTGTATTATTTTCTTCCTATTATTTTCATCGCGATTGACCCTGAGACTCTTTTAAGTGTTTTTCACTATTTCGTCTAGATTAAGATTTTGCTTCTGAATCCCAGTTGAAAAATTCACCTGTATACTAAAGTAGTAACTCTGTTTTGTGGAAGTATTTATTACAACGACCAAATCTCGAGCACTATCAATATTTAAAGAAAACGTCTTATAGATACACAACTCTTTATTTTAGACCAATACAAAATAAACTTACTTTACTTTTTTTCCCTTTACTTTTACTTATATCTAGAACATTTAATAAGTAAATATTTTATCGTTACCATCAATATATCGACGTGGTAGAGCCATGCGGGTGGATTATAGCTCTTTGGGTCGGATCGATCGGTGTGATACCACGCCCTCAGAGAATATCGGCGAGAAACGGTTAGCGTTCAGCTAATCGTATTTCGAGCGATTAGTGAAATATCCGATGACTCACTTTCCCTCACCCTATTCAACCTTCCCCATCTCCTCCTTATTATCCTATCGTAAATGCAACTCGTTAGCTTCGCCATTATTGTTGCAAATACGTATTATAAGCAACGGTAACAACTTTACATGTACTGGGCTGTCTGTCTATTTGGTAGCTGTGCGTGCGGATTCCGTACGTAAAAAAACCCCGGATATTTCGTACACACGAAGCCGCTGAAGATGTATAATTTTGTTGCCTTCAATTATTGTGTAAATGTTTGTAGAATAACAATAAATAAATAGAATAGACTATTATGTAGACTTACCCAAACTTCCTTCGACTAAGAACGTCCATCTTGGCTTCTCAGACGCAGACATCACACATGCTCGGAAATTTAAACCCCCTTAACTAATCATTCAAACAATAATAATCACTTTTCAGGGCGGCTACCATTTACTTTTCAACAGCTCACTGCACTTGCCAAAAATCTTAATATATCTTACATGTCAGTCTTTGACCACCACAAACGAATCCGACGACTAAATGGCGGCATCTACCATGTAACAAGGCACAATTAGTGGGATAGATATAGATATACATACAAACTATTATACAAAAAGAGAAGGAATATGTATGTATCAAGAATGTTGTTTGAACAAGAGATGGCGGTACTATGACTTGAAAACCATAGTTCAACATTGAATAATAAACACCAGCTTTCCAAGAAAAACATATACACAAAACTACATCTATATATTAATACGTGAAGCAAAAACACGGCAAAAACTTTGTAACCCTTTTTACGAAAATGGCGCGGACGGAGGAGTATGAAATTGAGCACACTTATAGTTTATATAGAGAAGGAGTGCAGAATGCTATTTTTTTTTTAATTATGCATATGAAATACATTAAATCAATAAAAAAAATATTACACACGCTACCATGTATTTGACACACACACGTATATATACTCTTTTGTTTATTGTTAAAGTCAAATTAACAGTGTAGCCTTGGCGAAATCTGTGATTATAGAAGTATAGTCTTTGACAATGGAACCTTAATAATGTTCAAACTTTATAATTTAAATTAATTATTATGGTCGAATGCTGACCACGGGCGACTAATAGTTACAATAAAAATACAAGAACCCCCGCGTGATATGAGCCCAAAGTTAGTATAAGATGACTTCATCACAATTCGTGTCTTATAATTTGGGTAGTCCCAAACCTGTGTAGTTCATAAATAAATACAATATACATAATTTGGGCGCAGAACGAAATTACTCCGTCCCAGGTGACATCCCCTTTGTCCACGTCACATACATATTTATCGGGACACCCGACGCTGGGACATTATACTATTCGGGGAGACCCGAATATGGGATAAAGACTTTATTGCGACACCCGATGTCATATTAACATACACGGCGCTAATGGAATGCAGTTTCTTAAGTATCATTGGAAAAACATTTGCCTCTATGTTCATCATATGTACTGCTCGAACAGGAAACGTCATATTAATATATAGTCTGTAGGTTAATCTAATAATAAATATAAGTCTTTATTATCCGAGAAATTAGCATTTTAAGCCTGTTCTCCTTCCTCGATCACACACTAAGGGCCGATTTTTCAATCAATAGATGAAAGTTATTTGTAGAATAAAGTACAACATGGGAAAATTAAAAATGACTGTTGCGTGAATAGAACAGTTGTTTCACTTTTGAATTCAGGTAGTTTATAATTTATTCCACTCGTAACTTTTATCTGATAATTGAATAATCGGCCCTATGTGTACACTTTGCATAATTATTTATTTAGATACTCGGTTATGAAGAGACTGAAAATTTTACTAAATAGCATATATTATAACGTAGTAAACAATCAGCATTTATAACATACCCTTATTTAGTACATATACACACACTCAAACTCACAGACAAATTAAACACACTTCCTCTTAAACACGCGCATGCACTTACGCATGCATTTGCTTATTCATCTAAGCATAAAAATGCACACCTTATATTTTTATATTTACATTTTTCATAGGTTCGATTTTTTAAGAAAACTATGTATTGTACGAGAGGCGGAGGCCAGGAGCTTCCATAGGACGAAGTTTTGTCAGTTCGGACTCCTGTCTTCCTCTGCTCCATTTTATGAAATGTTTGAATCGTATAAGTAAGACTTATTTATAACATTTCATTTTTTTACTAAAACTTGTATTTTGGGAAAAAATTGAAGATTTTTATTTTTATTATTATTACTTATGGACGTTTGACTTTACACAGAAAAAACATTATTAATGTTTTAATGTCAATGTAAAAAATATATTCGGGTTATTTTCATATTTTAATTTGGAGTTTTCTTTTATAATTATATCGATATAATCACCGTCCCTAACTCCACACAAAGTTTTTCTGTATCTCCTGCACAATTTTAATTTTCTTATTACCAAATTATTCGCGGAAGCGTCGATATAATAATAATAATAATCGGCAGACAAACACACAGATTGTATATCCCCAAGCTAAGCAAGTTACGCTTGTGTTATAGGTGATATACAACGGACCACTCTGGGGCCGATCCCAGACACCCATAGTAAATAACAGAAAGTTTGTTTCCGAAATTTACCATGCCGGGAATCGAACCCGGAGCGTCTGCGTTCCAACGAGTTCGGCCTGCTTTGACTTAGCCCGCTCAACCACAGAGGCCGCCTAAATATATATAGATATGTATAAATGACGATTGTATAAAGATTCCATTTTGCCAAAATGGGTAGCGACCGCCTAAAATTATCAAAATATATCATCAAGGGTAGATAATAAGCCGAAACTCATGTAAACCTTATTCGTGTTAGATTTATGGAATACTCCTGGCAATTTTCCTTTGAATTAACTTAATTCCAAAAAGAAGCGTGTACTATCAAAAGGGACGGTAACATAATCAAAACACAGGAGCCGTGAGTTGTAGGGGAATTTTGTGGCGGCGACAAAATGCTTTTAATGAAACCATAAAGATAAATTTAAGGAACTCCGTGCTTTGTCTCTCAATTAAATTAAAAAGGGAATTTTTGGTAGCCCCGCTCGGCTTAATAGCTCTAAATGGAGTTTTATAATGGTGGAGTGATGGGGTCTGGTTAATATGAAACTAAGAGTTTGGACTTCAGTGGCTTAAATTGAGTTTGTGTAGCCAAATTCAGAATACCATTACCTGAAACAAGTGATTCCAAGAGAAAAAAGAATATTTTATTTCTAAAAATATATAAAGGTCTTTGGGTTTTGCTAGTATAATTTGTATTTAGTATACATTTGATTTTGGTATATACATTTGATCCAAGGCTTGAAAACCGGTAAACACGTTGAACCGGTTACAGCTTAAGTATATAGGAACTTTACATTTCGGTTTTGTTCTCACTTTAAGCTCAATTAAACGGTTGATGAGAACAAAAATTCGTTAAATAGGTTAACGTTGAATAAACCGATTTCAAACCGTTCTTACCACACACCGCCAAAGCGCAGTCATGTGGTAGTACAAGTTTTCAGTCGCAGACAATTACATGTTGAGAGAGATAGAATGATACTTCCCCTTCTAGAGAATAAACCGGGTAATTTAGATTTATATAACACTCTAAATTACCCCAGGTGGTAGGGTATTTGCTCGACTGGATGGCGACCACTCCTGGTCTAGAGTATGCCGCCATAACAACCTTGTGTTGTGTTCCGGCATCAGTGACCAGGTTCCAGTCTCCTTTAAGAGAGCAGCAGCGCATCTGTAGCACCTTTGGTGTTGCAAATGTCCATAGGTGATGGTAACCACTTTCCATCGAGTGGGCTGTCTGCCTGTCTGCTGAACTCCTGCAATAAAAAATCAAAAAAACTCTCTATTATAATAATGATAAATTTAATAATTTAATTATGACGAATGCAAATAAATGTACACACAGTAATCTTCCATCTAATAATTATGAAGTCAGGAAATAATGTAGTCGATGGAGATAATAATTCAAAATCAAAATCAAAAATCATTTATTGAGTAAAACAAAATTCACAATTTTTGAAACTCATTAGTCCCCAAACTAGGTCGACCTGTATGTCGGTGACCTACTTCCTGATTGGTACAATTCTGATTGTGAAATTATTTATTACAGATACATTCATTCAAAAGAAATATGTAGGAATGCGTGCGAGTGTGTGTATGTGTATGCGTGTGTGTGTGTGTGTGTGTGTGTGTGCGTGAGTGCGTGTGCGTGGGTGTGTATGCCTTGTGATATTGTCAATGTCAATGAGATAAATAAGATTTCGGGATGTACATATTATTTATATATTTACTTTTAACAATTGTTCTGTTCCATATAGTCAAAGTTAAAAGCAATGAAATTTTAACTTACACTCTTGGTATATAAAATCATAAATTCGTAAAATTTTGTTAATTTTGTTATATAAAAATATACCTAAGTAGCATACCTGGTAATGTAAGTAAGCTGTATGCGAGACAATATTAGTGCAGACTATGTCTTTTCTCCTTTTTGTTACTGGTACGTTATGGGGTATCACATTACGTTGCCGAAGAACAATATGTAATATGTAAATTTGCCTAACCGAAAGTTGCTTACATTCATCGTACAGTTGAAAACTCGGGTATCTCAAGGGTTTAAAAAGCATGACTTTTATGACACATCTTAGAGCTCGTTCTAATTGAAGCAAATGGGTTTTGTAAGACCCACCTAATTATATAGGGTAGACTGGAGGAGATCGCCTTTGGCGATAAGACCGCCTATTGTACTTTAATGTATGTGCAATAAAGTTATTCATACTTTCTCTTTAGGGTTTACACTTTGAATGAGATAGTTGACTAAACCGGTTATAGGAGGTTAAAACCGGTTGCAAGCCCTGATTTTGGCCTGCTTAGGCGAACAAAGTTAAAATATGCAATTTCAAATAGAATAGAATATTATATTATTGTATAACTTATGTAGGTATATTATTGCACTAGTGGTCTCGGCAGCCGTTGTTCTACCCTGAAAAAATAAAAATCTAGAACCCGATTCCAGCGCCACCTACCAGGTCTAATTATAAATCTAAACCACCCTGGGACACCCAATCAAACACACAAAAAATTTCATCAAAGTCGTAGAACCCAACTCCAGCGTCAAGTATTTTGCTTAGATTGATGGGTTACATTATTAAACTTTTAGTTGGGATCCCTAATTTTATATAGCCTATATTAATCAGGGATAATGTAGCATTCGAATAGTGAAATAATTTTTGAAATCGTTCCTATTACACAGCAAGCGCGGAACTAAATACATATTATGTGGTTGTGCGCTTGACGTACATGCTGTGTGCCCGATTGGTGACAAACCGTTTTGGGCGATAGCTCGCGTATATTACCATCGCTTATGGACGTTTGCAATACCAGAGGTGCTGCCGATGTGCTGCCGAGTTCTAAGGGACTGGAACCTAGCGACTGATGCCGGAACACAACTCACGGTTGTTATAACAGCATACTCTAGAGTAGGGGTGGCAGCCATATAGATGAGCAAATACTTTACCTCCTGGCTGGTGATTGTTTATTCCCCTCTTACGACAGACCAAAGTCGCAAAAATGAGTATTCTTTATCCGTTCCTCAGATATAATGCAACCTTAGAATTGTAGAGGCTTAATGAAAAATATCAAGTTCTTCAATTTTATACTTTATAACCAATTAATCAAAATTTTGATTTAGTTCTCTATAATATTAATGGTGTGATAAGTGGAGTACTTTTATCCCTAACAAAGCAAGTACTGCGAGTCGCTATCAAAGTTTACATCAGGATAACTAGACATGGTCAGTAATATATTGTCCTTCCCAACTCATAAACACAGAGTCGTAACCCGGCCAGTAAGCTATTTGGGGGCAAAATTGGTATTGCGCGTAACACAAAGCCCATCAAATCGAATATTCGAAGTGACTACCTTCAAAAGGGTGGGTATGCGGTTATATTAATACTCCTGTTACGTAAGCATGTTGGACGAGACCCTTCTATTATGATGAAAATCTAAATATTGGGTAACACATTGTGTTTAGTTATGCACGAAATATGACTATATTATATTGGTAATTATCTGATAGTTTATTAAATTCGGCTGTCGATATAAAAATGAATTATAAAGTTTCCAGGTTTAAAAATATTTCATGTCCGATTTGTAAGTAAGAAGCATTTATACCATACTAGCTGCGCCCTGCGGTCTCACTCGCGTGGTGATGGAAAATCGTTATATTTTGGATAATTCACACTATATCTTTATAAATTACTGCCTATGTGTTATATTATTGTAAAGTTTCATTAAAATCCATTCAGTAGTTCTTGCGTGAAAAAGTAACAAACGGTACATACACCCATACATTCTTACAAAATTTCGCGTTTATAATATTAGTAGGATTTGATTAAAATCGTAAAAAATCATGGCCATGAATATAATTTATATTATAAATATATAACTTGATTTTGTTACGCGGCTTCGCTACCATCAATTTTGATTCCGTATCACAAGAAACTCCCATTTTCCGGTATATTATCTCATTGTTTCAAATGACATAATATATTAATAACCTTAAGTGGTGCTCCAGCATTAGTGACCAGGTTCCAGTCTTCCTTAAGAGAGTAATAGCGCATTCGTAGCACCTTTGGTGTTGCAAATGTCCATAGACGACGGTAGCCGCTTTCCACCACCTGGGCTGTCTGTCTGTCTGCTGAACTCATGCAATTAAAAAAAGTATGATTTCTATACAAATTCTTTTTAATATTAGTATGTAATAGTATGGTCTAGTTTTTGTCATGCGTATGTAATACTTGCAACAACTCAGAAGGGCTTATGATAGTAAAAGAACAGCAAATCGTCACAATACTTTATAATCAGAGAACCCTTCGATTTTAACACATTTATTACACTAACTTTTCATACTCTACAAGCATTTTAGAACACCTCGCCATCTCCCTCCAACAACCTTACAGTACATGAAACTTAGCAATTAGCACAACCGATAGCGGATTCAAGTCACTGATAAACTATTTTAATTAAAGTGTTATGAATAAAAATAATTGAATACATTACTGTTTGGAAATTCCAGATAATATTTTATACAAGATATCATATAAAACATTATAGGTACTTAAAGTTTGACATGTAATAAAATAAACCGAAAACAGTACAAATCTATCGCGTCTGCTAATATGAAAACAAAATGTGGTGAATACTGTTTATATACAATTGAGAGAATTTGAATTATAATCTGTACACAATCACTATATTATAAGGACAAACATTCCTACACAAAATTATGTTAAATTATAGAGAACTACCTACTCTATACAAAACAGGCACTAATCACAGAATAAATAAAATATAACATTATTATTCAATTAAGGAAATGGCAGATGTTATCGTTTAGAAATAAGAGGGTAGGTACATAACAAAATCAATTATTAACTTTAAAAAGAAACACGACAAGAACAATTATGCTACTCAATAACCCGTAAGACCTATGCATTACTTCTCAAATATTCATGCGCATCGTATCTGACTTTTGCACGTTAGTATTCAACTAGTTTTTATGTCTTATAACTAATCTTCACTGAAGCAGGTCAACTTCGAAGTAGAGATCCCATGTCTACAAGTGTAGAACGTTCTCCAGCCCGATGAACCGATGATCTAAAAAAAGTCGCCGGTAGATGCTGGATTAGGAAATTTAAGGACCGGGATATATAGCGTAAACTTGAGAAGGCCTATGTCTAGTGAACTATACATGTTGATGAAAACAATCACAAAGAACACTCCTAGTCATTCCTACCAAGTTAAATCACTAGAGCATCCAAAAGCAAATTTTTTGAGTAGACCACGTACCGGAAAATACAGCTCTAAAAATTGTAATAGGGTCCATTTTATTGCCCACTATCGTTCTTTTAAAATGCTTTCCGATAGCCAATTTGCTTAAACGCTTTATCACGTGCCAACAAATTCGCAGTGCTAACATCGAGCACCGTTCTTTACATTTTAAACAATCTCGAATGCAATCGAATTGCCTGCAAGGAATGGAAGATAGAAAAGTGTAGTATTCTACTTTTAGAAGCTTCTATTTTTTAAGTACTAGGATATGCCCGCGACTTTGTCCATGCTTGACTTGAAATTCCCGCAGGATTCCCGGAACACAAAGCACCGCAGCTATCGCTTTAGTGGAAACTGTGTCGGAATAAGTTAATAAATTCCAGAAAAATTCCCGGGTTAAAAAGTAGCATAGATTTTAAGTCTAAGAATTTGCTGTGGATCAGCGAAAACAACATCGAAATCAGCCCAGTAGTTTTTACAGACAAGAAATCTAAAAAAATTGCATCATTGTTCTCCATCGTTTATATTGTTACGAGTTACGGAACTCGAATTAAAATGCCGTTGGAATTATTATAGAGCTTATTAGAACTATACAAACACGTACAACACAGGTACAAATATAACCGAACACAACAAGTCCAAACGTAATGCAGAAGGTCGTAATTCAATAAAACGCGCAAACTCTGTCACTATTGGATTCCCGATTGTAGAACACACGTCTCACTTCGATCATGGTTCTCGTTCGACTGCCTTCCTCCCCTCCCTCCATCAGGCCATCGTTTTATCCTGCACAAGCGCAATGTGCCCGCCCGTCCACGTGGACAGAATTTCCTAGAATCAGCTTGTACTTTTAAAATCCTTAACACCTGGCTAATAATTACAATACAACAATAGGCTATGCCAATAAATAAGTAAACAAAATAAGACGATCATAAAAGAATTACAATAATTTCAATGTTATTAGTTCAAATGCCGACGGGTAATAAATGTGTTTCTACAAATCTGTACGGGGAATTTGTCTATGTCGGCGCTTAGGTTGTAACAATATAGTCTATTCCAGTGGTTTTTTTAAATAGCTTTCATGTACAGAAACGGCATGTTTAGAATTTTATAATATAATAGATATGTTAATTATACAGTTCGATAAATAAAAAAAGTATTTTTACACGAGTAGGCTTAGCTATCATGGGAAAAAATACTAATTCCAAAACCAAAATCACTTACAGTTAGGTGGTATGTCTATCTGAATGGCTACCATCTCTGGCCTAGAGCAGGAATGTTATGGAGCTCCGTAACCGTAATGAAAACTATCGGATATCCGAAATAAAATTCTATCCGTAAACAAATCTGATATAAAAGTTTCAAATAATTTCGGATAGGGGCTGAGTCTAAATGAGTGTTCGTTGTTTATTAAATAAACAAAGATGTTAATTTAACAAAATTTCGTTTTTGTAGTCGATAGGTAACGCTTTAAAATGAGTAGCCATAATAATTACTTATATAACTGATGATAACCTAAAAATAAAGCCCAATCATTATCTATTTGTACTTTACTTTTAAAATTTCTTTAAAATCTAATATCCGTAACTGAAACTATCCGAAACTAACGGATAATCCGAAATAATTTCACACCTGTAACCGTATCTGAAACCGATATAATATTCATATATCCGTATCAACATTCAGATCCGAAATGTCATATCCATAATATCCCTGGTCTAAAGTACGCCGCCATAACAACTTTGAGTTGTATTTGGGCATCAGTGGTCAGGTTCAAGTCCTACTTTCGAGGTCGGCAACACATCAGCAACAAATTTGGTATGGTATATGTCCATAGGCAACGGTAACCTCTTTCCACCAGGTTGGCCGTCAATTTATCTGCTGTGCTCCATGTATAAAAGAAATAATTTATTTATTTATTTATTTATTTATTAACTTCCAAACATCGCTATCATTACAGTTGTCACCAATACGATAACGTGGTACACATAATACATTATAGATAAATATATATACATATTCAGTTGTCATAACATATAATATGATACGCAGTTCTTGTGAATTCAGTCACAGTGCAGATAAAAATGTCAATTTGTTGACATATCTTGTTCAATGTTCGCAAGGCCTGTGTCATCGACGCCTTATTAAGTAAGTTGGTCCTGCCGTACGGTACTGCGAACATTGGTGGCTGCCTACGTCTCATCATAAAATTTGCTGGGACGTTCAGTTTCATTTCAGCTAATACTTCTGGGTTAAATAATTTACCTGTTAACAATTTAAATAAGTAGGACACCAATGCAAACTTTCTTCTGGATGCCAAATTATTATACCCAACCATGCCTAAGACAAACAAGGTGGGGTACATCAAAGGATAAAATGAGTAAACACCATAAAGTCTTAGGTATAAAAATATAGTAAATTTATTTTGTATGCGCTCCAACATGAGACTATATTTAGTTTCATGTGGAGCCCAGATGATTGCGTTGCTTTCTAAGTGGCTTCTTACTAAAGCGTTAAATAATGTTTTAACGACATAAATACTATTAATACCTTCTACTCGACGTAATACAAACCCTAAATTTCGATAAGCTTTCTTACAAATGTTAATTATGTGATGGCGAAAAGTTAGCTGTGTATTAAGACATACTCCAAGATCCCGCACCGTTTCAACTCTTTTAATTGCTCCGTTAACCAAGAAATAGTTGTAATGGAGAAGCCGCTTGTTTCTACTAAAGGAAATGAGAGAGCATTTTGTCGTGTTAAAAAATAAATTATTGTTTTCACTCCAATCTGCTACTTTATCCACGTCCTTCTGGAGCAGTTCACAATCCGATTTATCTTTGACCGCAAGTAACAACTTTAAATCATCCGCAAACAAAAGGCATTTGGAATTTTTCACCACCCTGGGCAAATCATTAATCATGATAATAAACTGGAGTGGTCCCAGGTTACTTCCCTGACTAATTCCTGATCGGGTATAGTATGGCTCTGATTTAAAACCAGCATAGTCGACAAACTGTTGACGATCTCTCATGTAATTAGCAAAAAAGTTTAATAGCTTAGGAGTACATCCTACTGCTGCCAATTTCGTCAACAATATATCATGGTCTACCAAATCGAAGGCCTTTTTGAAATCAAAATAGGCAGCATCGACCTAGACCCCAGCATCAACCAACGGAATAATATATGACATAAAGTTAAGAAGATTGGTGTTTGTACTACGACCTGGTCTAAAACCATGTTGAGTTTCCGATAACTATTTGGTCAGGCTAATTGAATTGTTCACAATAAAAGCACTATCAAGAGCCATCGATCAGTATCTCTCAATACGTAAATTGGTAATAATACCAATTTACGTATTGAGAGATACTGATAACTAACTATAAAGTTATGCTCATATTCTCTTTTCTTTTACTCCCCCTATTATTTGGGGTCGGCACAATATGTCTTTTCCTTTCATACTCCTCTATTTTGACATACGTGCTTTGTCACACTCCAAATCATTCATCCGTGCAGCATCGGAGAAAGAATACAATTTCCTGCGGCCGGGGGACCTGTCGGAAGAGGCGATAAAACAACCCACAGCCAGGTGGGAGGGCATTTGCCCGACTGGATAGCTACCACCTTTGGTCTAGAGTATGTCGTCATAACAACCTTGACTTGTATTCCGGCATTAGTGGCCAGGTTCTAGTCTCCCTTTAGGGAAAAGCAGCGCGTTTGTAGCACCTTTGTTGTTGCAAATATCCAAACACTGCCTGCCTGCTGAACTCATGCAATAAAAAAAAAATCATCATGTTATCCTTCACACAATCCGTTCATCTCTTTTTTGGTCTACTTTTACATTTGTAGCCGTTAAACTTCTATTTTAACATTCTTTGTTTCATGTGAATTTCATCCCTCCCTTATCACATGCCCATATCCCGTTAATCTGCTTGCTCCCAGGTTTTCAAGTAGTCGGTGTATGTTATAAGAAAGTTATTACAATGTTAGCTGAAATTATATAAGTACTTATTACAGAAGGGGAGATGATAGTGGAAATGTCTAATGCAGACTGAATTATACGTTGCTTTACTACATACTTTAATAAACAAAATTCGTATGCTAAAGGTATAAATAAATATTTAATAACTGAGCAATATGCTTAAGTGCACGATAAGCTCTATACTCGGTCGAGAAAGTTTGCTTTGTATTCGCTGTCGCGGATATAATTCAATGGCAATTTCTTTTATAAGTTGCTTTATTATTTCTTTACCTACTAAACCACCATTTTTTCCCCTTTTTAGGATTGTTAGAATTACGATACTAATATCAGTTACAGCAGCTGTTATTTCCTTTCCTTTCTTTTTTCTAATTCCTAGAGAACATCAGACAGGCCTTCGACTCATCTAATGAAAAGTGTTACCAATAGCCCACTTGCTCCTCTTCCTTTTCCACACACTGTAACCAATTCCTCCTGTCTTGATCCCTTTATCCCACTTCTCGTAGTCCACTTCTTTATCCTATCCCTCCCATTTCATCCTCCTTATGCCATCCCAAAAGCGGCAACGCATTAGATTCACCCTCTTGTTACCAATGTCTATAGGCAACGGTAGCCACATTTCATGAAAGGTGTCGTAACCCTGTTTGCCAGCTGCGCAATAACATAAAAGTGGCTGCCGTCACCTATGGACATTTGGAACGTCAAAAGTGGTACCAACATACTAACAACCCCAAAGAGGGACTTAAACCTGGTCATTAAAAACATAAATCAAGGTTATTATGGCAGCATACCCTAGACTAGGGGTGGTACCTATACAGATTACCCCACGCAATTCTCGTCTGAAGACGCCGGGCGATCCGGGGGCTAAAAAGATATTCCCTGGCAATGGATCAGGCCGTTGAGCCACCACCTGCCAGGGCCAGTGGAGGGGCTTAGCCATATACCCGTGACGCTGGCATTAAGAGCGAAGGACGGAATACCGAGGGGTGTTAGTAGGTATCCCTAACTGTGGTTTGGCAATAGTAAACTCTAGTTCTGGCTAGCAGTGCTAGTGCCACCCCGACCTGGCGAATCTCAAACACCGGCCGCGATTTTTCCCCTACGCTCGGCTGATGGCCCTCAATCAGGTTTCTCTTGTAAAACAGGGATGGTAGCCACCCAGTTGGACAGATGCTTTACTACCTGCATGTGGGTTATTTGATCGCCTCTTACGACAGGTCGCCTAACCTCAGGAATTACTATCATTTTTTTATAATGATGAGGAATCTGTTCCCTTGGGCGTCGGGGAAGGCTTTAAACCGAGGGTGTGTGGGGCTAAAGCTAACCGGTCGTATGATCGCTTATATATATATAGCCTAAAATTTGTATATGTAATTACATTCTTGACAAATGAATGATAATAATAATAATAAATCGGCAGACAAGCACACACACTGTATATCCCCAAATTAAGCAAGTTACACTTGTGTTATGTGTAATATACAACGTACCATTCTGGGGCCGATCCCAGACACCCAGACCATAGTAAATAACGGAGAAAATACGTTTCCGAAATTTACTATACCAGGAATCGAACCCGGAGCCTCTGCGTTGCAGTGAGGTAAGCCGGCAAAGGCTTAGCCCGCTCAACCACAGAGGTCGTCGATTGTTCAAGGACCAAAGGTAATAAATAATTCCTTCTTATATCTATGAAGAAAGTTAATGAAAACTGGGCGGAAAATGTATTATTGCTTTCAGAAGAAACCACACAAATGAAAACCCACCAACGATAATTTTGATTAAAATTCTTCGATCACAAATCTGAATAATGAAATATGTAGTGATAAATTACAATGTCAAGTTAGAATACCGTCTTATAAATTATAAGTAAATAGCAAACCATATTATACATAATAACTGCCCATAAACGTCCCACTGCTGGGTTCGGGTCTCACACTATAGGGGAACAGACACTATACCCACATATCGATTATCTCGATGTGCTGGTTTCATCACAATGTTTTCCTTCACCGTTGTTAGCAGGCGGTAATTGTAACAACAAAGTAAATGATAATCATTCTTAAATTAATGAATAATTAATTAAAACAAAAGTACTTAGGAGTAGACATACTAATTTTGACATTATTTATTGACGTTTGACATCTGAGTCATTCTGTAGTCACGGCCATAGATAAAACTTATTAAATATCACAACTACTTAACAGTGGTTGAAAAATCTTAAAATTGAATGTCAATTATAGCTTTTTTCAAGTCTCTATAACATTATAATATGTGAATAGGTTTTTAATGATACCTTACGACTCTTTTGCATAAAGTAATAATTAATTAAATATTTTATACATACATTTCAAACATTGAATACAGTATAGCAGGTTTTAATTAAATAATATATTTCTATGTTATTCAATCATTCAAAAAGCTGACCCAAATGAAAACATGTTCCCATACGTTATGTAGCAACGGAGCGGAAGAGTACGTTCAAAATATGCTAAAACATCTGACGAGAGTAATGAAATATTCAAATGTGCATTTTGAAATGGCCAGTACTTTCAAAATAACCCGCAGTAATATGCTAAAGTATAGTAATATCAGTAAATACGGGGAACGTGTAGTGATGTGACTTTTAGACTCGAGTTTTAACTGGTTACGATTACTTCAAAAGTATGGCTATGAGACCAATTTCCAAGTTAGTTGCTTTTCAAATTTTTAAATGACAAACATAAAAAAACAGATAAATATGTCAGTGACATAATTTGAAAGGAATACTAGATAGATTGTTATGAACGTATTACAACATAATTTCCACAAAAACTAAAAAATATACTTAGTGTTTTTGTTTTTACTCTTAGTGCATGCTTTCATATACGATGTCTACTTAGCTTAAAAGTTACATGCTTAGTGGTTTTCATTATATGGCCCACCAGAAAGAAGGCTCGAATAAAGGATATTATAGGGAATTGTTGTACTATTACATAATTATGGCATGTACCAAAATAAAATTATTATTTAAACATATAGGTAAGTTATACCAACCTCCAAAATGCATGAATGTTTTTTATCGGGCTTCGAACTGGCGTCATTCAACGGGGGGTACTTTTTATTCACTCAGTTTAGGGACTTATTATATAGTAAATATGTTATAAAATATCCGTATTAATAGTTGATATTGGCTGGAGCACATTCTTTATTCAGTAACCCCTTTATTCATAATAGTTATATGTGGTTTATTATAATAATCTAATAATAATCTTTATTGTCAAAAAGTCAAATTTAGATTATTTATGTTACCTACTGGTCCGAAACTAGGCAAAGCCTGTATTTTGAAGGCCAATGCCGATGTTTATAGCCACAGTGGGCAGACGCGCGCGCGCGCGTGTGTGTCTGTGTGTGTGTGTGTGTGTGTGTGTGTGTGTGTGTGTGTGTGTGTGTGTGTGTGTGTGTGTGTGTGTGTGTGTGTGTGTGTGTGTGTGTGTGTGTGTGTGTGTGTGTGTGTGTGTGTGTGTGTGTGTGTGTGTGTGTGTGTGTGTGTGTGTGTGTGTGGTGTGTGGGTGTGGGTGTGGGTGTGGGTCTGGGTGTGTGTCTGTGTGTGTTTGTGTGTCTGTGTGTGTTTGTGTGTCTGTGTTTACGCATTTTCGTATCACACTATTTAGACGGTGATTTTTAGCAAAGTTTCAGTATCGTAGTATTGGCTCGTTACTAAAGATATAAAATATTAATCCTAATATTAAAAAACTTTTTTAATTTCATATTATCTAGCTAATAAACCTCGTATAACTATTACAATAAAAGCAACTCAAGTAAACCAAATCAAAAACTACCGCACATCACTAGAACTTACGTATACAGTCGTATGCAATTTCATAAAGAAATGAGCGTGAATTGGACAACTGAAGCCGGCAAAGCATAGAATATATGCCTTGGGGAATTTTCTTTCCTTAGTTACCTGGAAAAATGAAAACGCTTATTATAATATTTTTATGACGACAGCTATGAGAAAAGTAAGTAAAAATGTATTCAGTACTTTAGACTAAACTATTAGAACTTAACTATTAAAACTTAAAGGAGACGGATACGTTTTCATACATTCTTGGACCCAGATAGTAAAAAGACGAAAGTGATTTTAAGATTTATTTTTATAATGTTGATATTTTTTTAATAATTGTAGTACATTTAGTCATTTTGAATGAATTTATCCTGTGTTGTGTTTTCATATTATTAATTGTAGAAATTCATTTACATAAATCGATTATGGTAATCGATTATTTATTCTACTTGTGTCCTTATTTTTAACATTTCTCGTTTTCCAGATGATATAGGACTCACTTTTTACATTTCGTAGTAGAGAAATATAGCACTTTTTTAAGCCATAATAATATCTCAACTTATTACATTTCTTTTAGAGATTAGATTTAAATCTAATCTAACTTGAGTTTCATAACCTAAGTATAAGATATCCCGAGGCTCGGGTGGTATGTTGGAAGTCTTTCAACAATCAATACCTTTTTGATAATATTTTGTAAGAAGTAATGTTTAGTCCACAATATGGTTAACACGTCGTTGCGGAAAAACTCCCCTTCACTCTCCCAAAATAGGAATAAAGATACCCACAGACGTTTTATATTTTCCGGCATGAAAAGTATCGTATGTTCATGCTCATAATTGAACGCAGAAATGTAAACCGGAACCAAGTCACACGATGGTAGTTTCGAGATAATTTACATGTCCATGAAAAGCTGTGAACAACGGCTAAAGAAACCTGTTATCCACAAATAAATTACATAATTTATACTAAAGACAAATAGTTTGGATTTACTTAGCACATAAGAACGTACAAACAAACACAAAAAAATAAAAATCTATTACACGATTCCAGCGCCACCTATCGGATACAATTGTGATTCAAAACCATTCTCGAATGCACCTAAACACACACAGAGTTTCATTAAAATCGGTCCCGCCATTCAGGAGGAGTTCAGTCAGACAGTTCACACGTACAGAAGAAATATATATATAAAGATGGAGTGCCAAACTATACTAATACAGTATAGGGATGAAATGCTGAAGCTACTTTAGTTTACTTTGGTCACATATTGAAGTCGCAAACAGCTATGTTAATTTTACTCGTACATACATTATACATACTATTTTTTAGCAATGAATGTCATCGCTAGTACACACAATCAAAACTACGTTTGATGGTTTTAAGTGCGACGTTTTATTTGAAGTTTTATTGTACACTACTCATTGCCCCTTGACATCTTTGTCTTCCGTGATCCTGGCTGCTTAAAAGTGGCCGAAACATCGAAATAAACATTAAAATCAAATAAATTTAATTTTGAAGGGAAACGTTATTAACAAAACCTTCTTAAAAATATATTTTCAAGTTATGATAATGAAGAAACTTGGGTAAACTTTTGTTAGAATAAGATAACATTAGCTTTGAAACTGGTGTGATTCCTGACTTCTTAGAAGTTAAAGGATACTGTTGTAAACTCTATGAAAACAGAAACGTATAACTTTTATAAAACAAGTCGGTGTTTCTGAGAATTGACATTGAATGTGGTTATGAAGTCTTATATAAACCAACTTCGAAAATTATTAATTGTCTCGCATAATATTTTAAGTATTAATTTTAAAGATTACCCGATCATAACAGTCGTCGACTGTCACCACGGCGTACAAAAAATGATATACTACTGTTTCTAAAACACTTTTGAAGGATATTGGTTTAAAAAAAATTTGATTAGCTTTGCAGATATGGGGTATTATTTTCTAATGGTTTTTGTGGTTCCATGGCCAAGTATCGAGAACAGGGGATGTTTACACGCACGCACGCACACACACGCGTGCGCCCACACACAAACAGACACACGCACATACATAATTTTAAAAAAATGAATGTAGCCTTTAATCAATAATTTCACAATCAGAATTGTACCAATTAGGACGGTGGTCCCCAAGATACAGGTCGACGTAGTTTGGGGACCAATGAGTTTCAAAAATTGTGTATTATGTTTTACTCAATAAATGATTTTTGATTTGATTTTGACTTGATTTTTGAAACCTCCAGAGAGCACGTCTTCATTATACGGAAACTAAAACTTACTTACTAAAACTAAAACTGCTTACTGAGTTTGAATGAATTGAATAAAATTTCATCAACAAGGTATCCGCAGAAGCTTCCTTCAAGTGCAAGTCCGAATCGCACAAGGACACTTGTTTGAGTAACATTAATGGCCACGCGGCTATTCTTTACTGATTAACCGACTTCCAAACGGAGAAGGCGATTTCTCCGTCAATTGTAGACCGATTTTCTCAAATCAAAAGAGTATACTCCCGTGATGATCCCATTGTCACTAAGTCAAGATCAGATGAGTAGATCTCAGGGAAATCGAGAGTTACTCTTATAAAAGAGCACCTACTCTCATGGAAAGCCAAACTTGTATATGCGTGCCAGTAATACAATTTTTACAAGCGCTTAATATTATAATTTCTTAAGTTATTCAAGTATTTGCGCAGCTAAAAAGCAGAAAATATTTTTTTCTAAACAGAAAACCGACTCGAAATAAAAAACCAAGAAATAAACAAAACATAAGAAACAAAAACAAATTTGCAAAATATTATAATATTTGTGTTTTACTTGGCACTAACTTCAAGATGTTGTAGAAAATAATTATTTGTTACTCTTTAAATGAAAGTCGGTTTTGTTTTGTTAAAAAAAACTATTAGTCGAGCGTCATTTTTGGATAAATATTTTACTAGTACTGTAGTAGTAGTTTTGTAGTTACTATGTATTCGTATACTGTAAGAGTCGCTATTTTGCTTTTATACGCCTAAAAGCATAATTTCTATTGTACTTTATACCTACTAATATTACCTGTCCTTGGAATATGATGATATTTAAATGTATGTATATATATATATATATATATATATATATATATATATATAATAAACAAACATTATATATTTTTGTAGATATGTATTTGTATGTTATGTATATTAAGTATATATCTATTTAATATATAGAACATCCGTATGTATTGCATTTATATATTTATTACTAGAATGTAAGAAATTGTACTATGTATGAATGAATGGATGAATGAAAACTCTTTATTGTTCACCATAAACTTAATTCTAGACGATTGATATGGATACATTTCCATTAGAACAATGGGCGGCCTTATCGCTTATAGCGATCTCTTCCAGGCAACCCGGATATATGTATTATGTATACCACCATCATCATTATAATGTCAATTCATTCCTGGTGCTGTCTGGAACAGATCGCTTTTTAGCGATAAGACCACCCTTTGTGCGTTATGAGACATATTTTTAGTCTGTAAGTTCTTTTTTTTGTATTGGTGTACAATAAAGAGTTATTGATTGATTGATTAATTTCATTCATTTTCATTAAAAATACATATACTTTTATTTCAAAATAGAGGTGTACCGCTATATGATCCGCGTTTGTCCTGAAAATTCGCTATAAAAACTAAACCGTCAACGACGTCTAGCAACTCATTCGTTTATATATAATTGTTATTATAATTTATTGTTGGTTTTATTCAAATGTATTTATTTATTTTTACTAATTAAATATTATATAAGTAGACTTAGTTTTATAAATTATTATTATTATTAGTTATTTAATTAACAAATTTGGGTCGTTTTGGTTTTACGCTTAAAGGAAGGTTTGCACTGAAAATCAGCGTTGTGTCGGATATAATTCCGGCACAGCAATATGCTGAGTGCAAACCTTGTTCGTTGAAAATGCGGCGTACAAATTCTCAAGATATGCTCTGTGTATAATAATGTATAACGAATGTAATTACGTCGCTATTTCTTCGAATAAAGTTTTTCTTTCTTTCTTTCTTACTTTTATCCGCCCGCCTTATCGCCTTAGGGTATATCCGGTATCGAGTCTTTACCGCCAATTTATCGTAAGCGACATTTGGACCTAAGTATATTTCTGGTTGGTATTTTAAACTATTAGTTTGTTTCAAGATTTTCAAATTTTTGATTCAGTACAGTCTAATCTAACTAAAACTAAAAGTCTTAAAACAAAATAATAGATTTTAAACACCCTTTGCAACAAAAAACATACTTACGTTCAAATGTCGCTTACAATAGAATGGCGGTAAAGGCTTGGTATGTTTATTTGCTTCACGGCATACATCGTGATAGCGGCAGACAAGCTACTTGTATATTATAATTTTGGTCAATTTAAAGTGTATATTTATAAGCTGTAATAGCCTTTATGTTATTCTTATATATAAACTATATTACTATAAAGAGTAGTTTTTGCGCGAAAGTGTAAAAACACTCAACCTCTTCTCAAAGTTTCTCGTAAACGGGATAAATATCACATTTCCCATCAACCACGCTGAATGTAAAAATGCAATCTTCATTGTAAAAACAGCTGAAGTTTATTGACTTCAGGATTGCCAAACGAAAATCTATCTTACGCTATAAAACCAAAGGGTCAGTTTCCATTAATGAGTGATGTCCTCACCAATTTGCAGTTTGATGATTTCGCATGCATTATTTAAACAAGAGCGTAAACGCTATTAACGGTCGGTGCTGGCGAAGCGGAATTTTGTCTGTGTACAGCTGGATTTAATCCTGATAAAGTTGATCCCACGGGAACAATTACACGCTTTTGTGGTATATTTCAGTTGCCTTCAAAGTTGACTTTCAAAAATATGTCCGATTAAAAAAAGGATTTATTTATAGCACCTGTGCAAAAATTCACGGAATGTATTCTAGGTTGCGGTGGACTTTAATTCCGTTGGTTATTGTATTAATTATTGGCAATAACATTTGGCGATAGTTCAAAAATCAAGTTCATTTTTTAAATTATTTTTATATAATAGACCCCAGATAAAAAAAAACAAAAAGAATATGCTAAGTTTAAATTATTGGTGTGGCCAGGGATGACTTGTCCCTGATTTAAATGATAGTCAAGGCCTTTTTGCATTTTTTTCTTGTTTGCTAGCTTTTAACACTTTTTGTTTTTGATTGTAAGTTTCTGTATATTTTTTTTTTCTTTAAAAACTTTTAATACGTAGGTATTTGTTGTATAACTTAGAAAGACCGCTTGAGACTCACTCTCCATAACATAAAGTCGGAAACCACATTGAAAGTGCAATTTTAAATTCTGGTTCTTAAATGTAAATAGGATCCCTTGTGGCCTTACTTTCTCAGATCTGTGTATTAAAGCCGACTTAGATACGAATATGGAGAAAGCTATTCAATTTAGTCTTAAATTACATACAATTTATATTAATTGAAGTCAGTTTTAGTTATGTTTACGACTATAGTAATATAATATACTAGGATATGCCCGTGAATTCGTCCACGCTTGACTTGAAATTTCCGAGGGATTCCTGGACACAAACTATCGCAGAATTTAAAAAAAGAATGTAAGCTATCGTTTTAGTGGAAACTGTGTCGAAATAAGCTAACTTTTATGCATCCAAAAACCGCTCCCTGGAAAAGTCCCGTGGGATTCCCAGGATAAAATGTAGCGCAGATTTGAATTCTAAGAATTTGCTGTCGATCAGTGAAAACTGCATCGAAATCGGTCAAGTACTTTTTACGTAAATCCCGAACAAACAGACAAGAAATCAAAAAAAAATTACATCGTTTTCTCAATCGTTTATATAGTCTATTCTAGTCGTTTTTTTAATAGCTTTAATATATAGATACGGCGTGTTTAGAATTTTATAATATAATAGATAATAAGTATTTAAATTGAAGTAAAGTTCCTAAATAGAATAGAGATGGATACGGGATGTACCTAATATTATAAAAAGATATTCAATTTGGTACACAAGTAGTTGTGTATATTTATAAAAATGTGGTGTAAAATTTGCGAAAATATCTTTAACCTATGAAAAAGAGGCCCGAAAAAGATCATTGAAATAATTACCGCCAACGGCCAAAGTTTATGTTACATTTTTCCCAATTACAAAAATGTTACTAGAGCTAATTAACTCGTAAGTTCAACATTTTATAGGTTATTCCCATGCTGAATTTACGATCTAATTAATTCTGCAGACAACGAAACTGTAATAATTACTTCGTTAAAAATCTGACAGATTTATAGTATCTTAATTACAAAGTAATTAAAGCACACCAAGATGGGATTTTGCTTTAATTAATATAATATTTTGGAGCATAAACATACATACTTATAATACCTATCATGTTAAAACTTTAATGATACATACATATTGAACAAATAATGCTAGTACTACGAATGACAAATAACCCATCAAAAAAAATCCAAAAAGGTTCCAAATCTATTATTATACTAAATTTAAACTATTTTAAATAGTAAAAAATTCTCAAAGGAGTCTCAAGGCTGAGTTTGAAGATAGCTAAAGTGGTATTATTAGGTTTATGGAAAATAAATAATCCTTGTGGAATCGAATCGGCTAATTTTGGAAAAATAAACACATTCTGTATTATTAGATATACCAAATCATAGTGTAGCCTGTAAGGATCAGTTTCTATGAAGGAACGTCATACGACAAAGCAAAGGAAAGCGTTGATTTGGAACAAAAAGGTCTATTTTCCCCACACATTAATTAAACATCAAATTGCGCCGGTCGTTTGACCGCAGCTCATTTGAACGCAATCGATGTTTACCCATTGACTGATTTGACTGTTTAGTATAAAATAACATGCGTTTCGTATATTAATTTATGGATGCTTATTAAAAATACAATATCTTTATCTAATTTTCATCATTTGCATATTTAATAAAATATTCTAATTTACTTACATTAATTAAACCAGGAGAGGTTTAATTAATGTAAGTAAATTAGAATATTTTGTTCAAAAACAACCCTTGCTTTACCATTTGACATTCCTTCACAGAAATTAAGTTTTACAAGCTATACTATGATTTGGTATAATAATATAGAATGTTTTTATTTTTTCAAAATCAACCCATTCGATTCCTGACAAGAGTAATTGATTTTAAAAAAATGTAATAGTACTACTTTTGTTTTAGTTAAAATCGAACTCAAGACCCTTTTGAGTATTATTTGCTGTTTAGAATATTTTAGGATTTGCCCCTGAACGCCTTCTTGAAATCGTCACCTGTATATTAGATGACGACCACAAATTATTTTTGAATAATTATTTTTGAATGATATATTTATTCTTAATATTGTTACAACTTAGGTTCCGACAAAAACAAATTCCACTCCTAATCTGTAAAAACACATTTTATTACCTGTCGGCATTTGAACTAATTGTAATCCTTTTATGATTTGCCAGGTGGTAGGATATTTGGACTGGATGGCTACCAACCCTGGTCTAAAGTATGCCGCCATAACAACCTTGAGTTGTGTTCCGGCATTAGTGACCAGGTTCCAGTCTCCCCTAAGAGAGCAGCAACGTATTTGTAGCACCTTTGGTGTTGCAAATGTCCATAGGCGATGGTAACCGCTTTCCATTAAGTGGGCCGTCTGCCTGTATGCTGAACTCGTGCAATAAATAAAAATTTTAAAAATGATCGTCTTCTTTTGTTTACTTATTTTTTGGCATACGTTTCTAGTTATTTTGAAGAACAATCTATTGTTCTTTTGTACTTGTCTACGGCCGCTTGCAGGCTGCATAAATAGCCAGGTGTTACGGATTATAAATACAAGCTAATTCTAGGAAATTATGTCGACGGGCATATTTGCATTTGTGTAGTATGAAACGATAGCCTGATTGAGAGAGGAGGCAGTTGAGCGGCAACTACGATCAAGGCGTGACGTGTGTACAATCGGGAATCTAATAGTGACGGACTTTGCGCGTTTTATTGAATTATGACCTTCTGCATTACGTTTGGATTTGTTGTGTTCGGTTATATGTGTGCTATACGTCTTTGTATAATTCTAATAAACTTTATAATAATTCCAACGGCATTATAATTCGAGTCCTGCAACTCGTAACAATATAAAGACATACATATACAAGTATATAAGCCGCGCAGGTTTGCCAATGACTACTTACTATTATTGTATATGCTTATGTAAAGTATATACAATAATAAATTAAAATAATAAATGTATTGCAACAACTATTTATGTAACCTTTTTTGTCAACCCTGGCCATCGACGAGTGACATCATGAGGCTATCGGCAAACCTTCTGTGCACGGGTAGTATATATATATATATATATATATATATATATATATATATATATATATATATATATATATATATATATATATATATATATATATATATATATACTAACATATATAACATTTTGTTCAAAAACAACTCTTTCTCTTAGTTTGACATTTTGCATTGGTTCACAGAAATTGGCCCTTACAAGTTACACTATGGATTGGTGTAATAATACAGTATTATGTTTTTTTTCAAAATCAGCCGATTCGATTCCTGACTAGGATAATTTATTTTTCAAAATTTTTTTTGATTATGTTTTCCTCAAAATGGGCCTCGAGACTCCTTTGAGTATTTTTCGCTATTTTGTATAGTTTAGTATTTGGCCCTGAACGCCCACTTGAAAAACTCACCTGTATACTCTATGCCACTAAGAACAATCTATCAATGCAAATCTTGAACGCAATCTGTTCTATTGCAAACTTACGTACATCTTACATCTATTTCATATTCCCTTCATACAACGAATTAAGGTATATTTTACAGTACCCACCGATGGAAACGGCAGCAAATAAATCTTTGTAAATCGACATTTGGAATCCGTTTTTATGTGTTTCGGATCTGTATCGATATCGGGTTGAATTTAAATTTTTCAGCCAATAAGCAAATCTTTATTGACCGGGCTAAGCTGAGATAGATTTAACTAGATGTCAATAAAGGCAGCCAAATAATATCTCTATGTCGAATCTGCATATTGTATTGATTGCATTTGGATAGATAGGATTAACTCTTGAAAGTATTTGAGTGTTGCCATCTGGGCAACAGTTTTTTCGCCTTAAATTGTATTTTATGCGAGATTTAGAAATGAAAAGGCATTATTTCTCTGATTTAAAAATAATTATATATTCAATAGAGGAGTGGATAGTCAAATCAACTGAGAAACTTTTTATCATCTTACAAAATATCGCAGCTCATAGATTTTATACTTGGGTACATAATTATGGCGTAAAATGTTGACAAATGCAAGTAAAAGGAGTCAGGAGTTTAAGCAAACAGTTTTTATCCGTGCAGGAACGGAAAAAGAATACAAGTTCTTGCGGCCAGGCGGCCTGTCGTAAGAGGCGACAAAACAACCCACAGCCAGGTGGTAGGGCATTTGCTCGAATGGATGGCTACCACCGCTGGTTTAGAGGCTTTGTTATGGCGATAACAACCTTGAGTTGTGTTCCGGAATTAGTGGCCAGGTTCCAGTTTCCCTTTAGAGAGCGACAGCATATTAGTAGCAGCTTTAGTGTTACAAATGTCCATAGACGATGATAACCACTTTTCATCAGGTGGGCTGTTTGCCTGTCTGCTGAACTCACGCAATAACAAAAGTAATTAAAATTTTTCGAGCACTTGATTTTAAAAATAAGAGAATAAGATGTTATTTTAGTGCCTGTTCGTTTCTATGTAAAAAATGTAAGAATTTATTGTGACATATTATATTATGCTCACATCCCTATCCCTAATATATACCAATATATAAAGCTGAAGAGTTTGTTTATTTGCTTGAACGCGCTAATCTCAGGAACTACTAGGCTGATTTGAAAAATTCTTTCAATGTTAGACAGTCCATTTATTGAGGAAGGCTACAAAACTAGATATCATCACGCTAAGACCAATAGGAGCGGAGCACCAATGAAGAATGTTTCAAAATTGGGGTTTTTTTCCTTTCGCAAAAATCATGTATGACAGAATTGTTCCCCTTTAACAGTTCTAAAAAAAAGTCCGCGACAGCATATGTAAGTTTGTTTACTACCTTTTAAGTTTGGCTCACTATAACTTTTTTTATGATAACCAAATTTGTTTTAAAATAATGTATTATTTGCGAAGGTGTTTTTATAAACATGATATTAATCCTTATCTAAATAAATACGTTATTCATCACGTGTATTTAATTTAAAACAGAATTGCCATTTAAATCATTCTATATCAATGAATATCTTAGGAGATATCGCAGTTTTAAAATAACATCGTAGCCAAATGATGATCAAAGTACTGCGCGCGCATTTATGGTGTCCAAGGCCGGCGGGCAATAATTAAGATTTAAAAATATTTTCACCTACTACGTACAAACAAAGTCGCGGGTTAAAGTTAGCGTTAGCCCAAATTAACTATTCCACGCGGACGAAGTGGCGGGCAGAAGCTAGTTAATTTATACGAGGAAGCCTTGAAATGAAATTTTAATATTTAAATAACATACGCTGATGGGTTTTCTGTATTTTCAATACGGTCGTTTGAGCTGGCTATAAAAATTCTTAACAATAATATTATTTCTATTAAAATTTTAGCAATTTCAATTGAATAAAATAAATTCACGTGCGAATACTTTTTTACCATATTGGAAATATTAATAAAATATTCAAGTTTAAAAAAAAGTAAAACAAGGACTCAGTAGAACAATGGCTATATTTGATATAAAATTTGGTTCTATGAACCACGTGTATTGTTTTTTCTTACTAGATAAATTTTAAATAAAGTTTTAGTTAAATAATGTCTTCAGATAATTAATATATAACATTTTCCCACTGTAATATCTAATTTTAGATGTGGCTTAAGTTGTCAAAGACAATCTTCTAAGGAAAAATAATGTACCTATATGAAAACATTATTGTATATTTAGTGTACAATTAAATTTATATAACTAAGTAAATTTTTTACTTGAAAGTTGATAAATTATCGTATATAAAGTGAAATTCCTAAGGATTATTTAATATTATTGAATTTTCTGTGATTGTGACTTCAAATGGCAGTGCATAAAATAAGCAACAAAGGAATGGTAGTTAAACACACTGTATCATGATTATTTTTAAAACTGTATTATACGCATATGTTAAACAATTAGTTTTTATATAGGTATTACATAGCAATAAATGGTACACATATTTTTCTTTAATTTAACATCTACACAAATCACAAAAAGAGTTATTATGCAATTTACAAGTTTCTCCAGAAAAAGATTATTCCCCTTTTGTTCTCAAAAGAAAAACAGTTAAGGGAAGGTGTTTCCACTTCCCACCTACAGGACCGAACCCGTTTGTACTTTACGACTTCTTGTACAAGGCGAACACGATAAAAAACATTTCAAAAGGAAAAACAGGGTACCTCGAAAAAAGTTTATCCATAAAGTTGGATATTAAAAGGGTAAATAGATACAATATGTTTCTTTCCGCATTCGCAATTTATCGCTTGTGAAGCCTTGTACAATCGGTACTTTAAAAGCTTTTGGAAAATATTGTGAGAGGGTAAGAATTTTTCGATCGGAAATATCTGTATTTCACGTTGTCCGCTGTTTTCTTAGGACCAAGAAAGTCCATAGAAAATATTCCATCCATATTGTAAAGAACGTAGTAATTTTCTGTCAAGCCCACTGCAGTATATATGCGTGAACACAATAGCTAAACTATAAATATAAAACAGTATATCGGTATCAAACAACGTTGAGCTTCTCATATTTCGTATGATGAGAGTCCTGATGGCCGATTTCTCCCTCCCCCTATCCCATATTCCGTATTCTTCCATCTTACCTGTCCCGTGTTGCCTATCCTATCTTACCTATCTCATGTTCCCGATCCCATGTTCACTATCCCATCTTACCTATCTCATGTTCCTTATCCCATCTTACGAATGAAGGAGGTAGTCCAAGTGAACTCTGTTCGTAAGCTCAAAAAAGGCGAAATTAATATTAAAATATATTAACTAAATTATGTGGTGATGCAAATAATATAATCATTGTCAGATTTAAGAATAGTGGTCATAACATAGTAGAACTGTATCTCTATGTAAAACATTTGAAGGAGATCCGGTGAGTTGCCTTTGTGTACTTCCTATTTCAGTACATTAATAGTGCTCAAGATTTTGTTATATTTAAATTGAACCAAAGCGTAAACATCTCTATCCCGTCTTCCCCATCTCGTCTCCCTATTCCATTCCCTCTATAGCATTCCTCCTTTCATTTATGACGCAGAAGAATGTCTTTTCTTAGTACACCATCCTCGGTCCTGGGCAAAGGCTTTAAACCGAAGGATGTGTGATCGATCGGCTGTATTCCCACCGTAATCTCCGAACAGAGGGACGGGCCCACTAAACCTAACCTGCGCCTCTCTTCTATACGTTTTTATGGGGTGCCATAGGAAATGACTATAGGTACTACATCTGCGGCACCCCGACGTTTGGTTATTTCACTTAGGGCACCTCCAGGGAAGTCCGCATACGCGCTCTCCTCCCTCTTTCTCTCGGCCGCCTCCTTCTGGGCCGTTACTTGCTCGCAGACAGAGGCTACGGCTAACCTCCCTTGTTTGCTCTTGAGTATGGCCTCGAACAAGCCCCGGAGCAAGTTACCTGGCCGACTATATTTTACATTCGGGACCTCCGAGGTCCCCAAGCGGTCACATTCCTCCTATCTCAACATGTTAACCCATCCCGTCTATGCCATCTTATGGGCTGGTAAGGCGTTTGATTCACCCCTGGTGTTACAAACGTCTACCTACAGGCGACGATAAACGCTTTTCCATTGGCTGGGTCGTCTGCTTATTTGCTAGCTTCGAATATTTAAAAAAATAAAATTCTAACCTATTTATTTTTTAAATAATAATCATATGTGACACACCTATAAACACCGGACAGAAACCACATCTGCTCCTTTATATTTATATATTTAAGTATTAGATTTCAAAAAGTATACATAAAGTTGACAATACCTGACAAACAGTAAAAGTTTGTCAGAAAATCTAAACAATTTCTAGCTCAGTTGTTTAGTCGACGCCAACTTCATTAAGCATCTGAATCGTGCACCCCTGGTCTGGAGTTGACGCTTTGTTCTACACGTGACTGGAATGTTTTTGATTGCCCCTAGTGTGAAGATTTTCACTTCATCAACATTCTATAAATTGAAACTGAAGGGTGTAAATTAAATACTGTGGTCTGGAGAAAATTGCTTTTGGTTTATTCGACGATCCTCATTGTGTGGCTGCCGGTTTTGTTTTTCTGCGTTCTGATTATGCTTTTGTTCTTT
This sequence comes from Dendrolimus houi, assembly GCA_039645545.1. Taxonomy (NCBI): domain Eukaryota; kingdom Metazoa; phylum Arthropoda; class Insecta; order Lepidoptera; family Lasiocampidae; genus Dendrolimus; species Dendrolimus houi. Next base: position 6,277,295 of record CM077125.1, read on the forward strand.
AAAAACCTTTTTAGTTACATATAATTTGAACTAAGAATATTTATTTATGAGAGATTCACTGTGGTCATTACTTAAGTCGCTAGGGATCTAGACTTTAGATTCATTTAACTGAACCATGCAAGATATCTAAATGGTACATAATATAACATTCAAGATAACAATATTATTTTAATCTCCAAAATTTTTATTGAGATCTATTGAGCCGTTTCGAAGATTATTCGAGATAAAATCTTAGAGAGACAGATAAAATCCTTAAAATGATCATTTATACTGTTATTAATCATAGTTGTCACTTATATTTGGGTATTTACGAGTATATTGAAATCAAAGAGACACTACGATTTTATTAATAATAATAAAAAACTTTGTGAATTAATAGAAGTGAAACATCAGAGAATGTATTCATCGATAATTTATTCTAACTTTAATATCTAACTTTTATTAATATAAATATAATTATTACTTTAGCGTATAATTTATAGTATAATTACTTTACGGATGTAGCCGTCAATATATTCAAATTCAAAATAAACTTCTTAAGTATCATTTTCATATTTTCACTAAACAGTGAAAATATGAAAATGATACTATAGAAGTTACTGTAAAAAATATTATTGTTACGAGTTGCGTGACTCGAATTAAAATGCCGTTAGAAATACTATAAAATTTATTTTATTAGAACTATACAAACACGTTGTTATACGTGTTTGTATAGTACAAATATAACTGAACACAATCAGTACAAACGTAATGCACGATTCAATAACACGCGCAAAGTCCGTCACTAAATAGATTATCGAATGTACACAAGTCTTGCCTTGCGGCTGGTTATCGCTCGACTGACGACCTCTCCATTGGGGTATTGCTTTCTGCACAAATGCAATATGTTTAACTGGCCACACGGGCCGAATTTCTTAGAATCACACCTGGCTAATGACTGCCATAAAGGATTACAATGCACAATGGGCTGTTTACTAATTACAAATTTTAAATACAAAGTAAACAAAAGAAGTCGAAATGCGGAAAGGTAATAAAGTGTGCTTTTATGGTATGCAGGTGTGAATCTCCTTTTATCGGCTTAACATTATTATCAGTTTTTCTGTCCAAATTGGTCTTATGTTTAATCATCGGTCTTATTGACTCTCTAATATGAGCTGCGCAATCTAAAACTCGTATCTCATTCTCTCGCAGGTTTAGCCCTATAGATTTATGTGTTTATCTCTTTTTAGTGTCGCTTTTGCGTTTCATCGAGTTTCAAATCACGACGATTCTAAAGAAGTTTCAATTCAAAACTATTTATCATATTTCAGAAATTAATTTATATTACAAATTAAACAATATTGGTAAAATACTTTATTCTAAAGGAAAGGAAAAAGGTAAAATAAATTTTTCATAACGCCCGGAATCCACTCAACTTCAATCGAGCAAATGAAACAAAGACAGCGGAAAGTCTCAAGCGGTGACCTCAAAGAATTTACCCGGCAATAGCCCAAATTGGCTTGTAATGAGAAATAATAACGGGATATATATTAATCCGCAAGAAATTCATTTAAATGACAAAAGTCTTTTAGGATAATGATGTTTATTCATCTGATTTTAATTTAAAATGATCGATGGAGGAATTTTAGTGGACCTGTTAACTGTTCATTGAAATTATTGTGATTTTTAGTCAGTCTTATTTGTGATAAAATAAGATTTGTTTACTAGTTATCCATGCAGGGACGGAGAAATAACGCCAAAAGAGGCGACAAAACAAACTACAGATGATAGATAAATGATAGTACCACGTCAGATGATGATGATTTGTGTTACGATATTAGTGGATTGGTTCCAGTCCCCAATAGAGGCTAACAACTGATTGTTAACACCTTTGTTATTTTTTTAAAAGTGAAACTCATTTAGAATCGTTGTGATTTGAAATTCGATGAAACGAAAAAGCGACACTAAAAAGAGATAAACCCATAAATCTTTAGAACTAAGCCTGCGAGAGAATGAAATAGAATACATTATATTTAATCATTTAAACACTATGCTCGTACAGATAGAGTTGGAAATGTTTTGAAGTTTTTCGTTAATACTTCAAATTCGTGATTTTAAAACTTAAATATATTATAACGATATAATATATGAAATATGACGTCACGATATTTAGAATGCCTCCCAACCCACTTTGTTTCACTTCTACTGTGTTTGAACTGCACACACACATACATTTCTTTTAATTTCTCCTCCTTCCAAACACAAACATGATCTGTCAGGGTATTAATTTATTTTTTACATATTTTTGTATCTTTTTATTTTTCATTTTTTAATTGCTTTTTTCTCTTTATTTACGTTCTTATATCTAGTACATGTTGTAACACCTTTGGTATTGCAAATGTTCATAAACTAAAGTAACCACTTTCCATCAGCTGGGACGTCAGCCTGTCCGCTGGTCTACAACATGAAATAAAAAGTTATAATTTATACCCGGTAATTCATCTAGCATTCCGCAAGGTATGAAGACGATTTCTTCGAGTAATGTCTCCTACCCCACGTACGTTGCTAAGACTTGAACACTGACACTGAGAGTGGTCAAAATTTAGTGGTCTATAGAGCGAACTATTTTACTTTTATGGATAGAATCCGAAATTAGAATGTCCGTAAGAGAATCAAGGTGCAAGGAACGTTACTTGATTCAAAAGGATACATAGTACCTAAGGGATAATCAGTATTTGTTTTATGATAAAATATGAAAGATGATAAATAAGCGTACGATGTACATTCGCTGGTGCACACTGAGAACGCGGCATGCAGATTACCGCGACAAAGCTAACTATACGCTACATCAACATACTGTTCGATAGGCATCGAACACAAAGTAACCGACATAAATTAGTAAGTTGAAGTGGCAGAGGGCTGGTCACTTATGTCGCAGGAACAATGGCCGATGGTGTAAACGAGTTCTAAAGTGAACACCGCATCTCGACCAATATATCTAGTACGCCACATAGCCTGGTAGACTAACGACTTGTACAAAATTGATGTCTGTGGTAAAATAAGGTATAGCTGAAGATTAGAATATGTGGCGCAAACTGGGTGAAGCCTACAGCGAGCAATGTATATTGATTGGCTTGATCCACATAAATGAATCCACAAGTTCCAGGTCGCTCTACGCGCTATGGAGCGAGCTATGTTGGGAGTTTCTCTTATGGATAAAATTAGAAATGAGGATATCCGTAAGAGAACCAAGGTAACCGACGTAGATCGCAAAATTAGCACGTTGAAGTAGCAGTGGGCCGGTCACGTTTGCCACAGGACCGCTGGCCGATGGAGCAGACAAGTCCTGGAGTGGAGACCGCGTCTCGGTAAACGTAGTGTCGGACGCCCTCCAGCCCGATGGACCGACGACCTGTGCAAGGTCGCCGGCAGGCGCTGGATGAGGAAATTAGAGGACAGGGATGAGTGGCGCCATCTTAGGGGGGCCTACGTCCAACAGTGGCCTGCGAATGGCTGACGACGACGACGATATAAATGAATGACTCTTAAATCCTCTCGAATTACAATACGCATGAATACAAAAGCAACTGCTAGTGTTATATGTTAGAGTTGGTGTTTGAATACTATTTCAAAATATATTCAATACTCAGAGCTAAAATCTAGGGATTACAAAGACATAATGCTTCGTATATACTCTACTTGCATAATATCATCTTAATAAGTTAACATAATCGAACTTAATTTGAACTTTATGTCTTACCGATAAAGCTGTTTTGGGAACTCGTAAATTAGAATTTACGAGTAAATAAGCCAACAATAGTTTATATTTACGGGGGTCGTGCTTAAACCTTCTAAACTACCTACAGGCGGTTATAAAATATTTCAATCACTGCTTAAAGTATTATTTGTTTCTAGATAGTTTCTAAATAACTCATTTTGGATTTCATAGCTTCTATCTACATAATACAAATTATCTTAGTAACACAAAGGTTTATACGGATATTACTCAGTGTATACGGTGATTAGAACTACATTGTCAACTAGAAGAAGCGTTTTGACAATCATAATATACAATGTCCTTTTTGAGATTAAATTAATTAATCTGTTCGAAATTTGTACTTGAATAGATTTTATTAATATGTAAGGATTTTTATATATTTATATTTATTGTGATTACTTCTAACGTTAAAATGAGAACTTTGAAAAGTATATTATATGTAAGTAAGGTTAATGTAAGTGACATGACAAGAAACAGTGTGATCGAGGAACGTTGTAGATTGAAAGAGAATACAGTGACAAGAGTTAAGAGTTGAAACAGGAATTTTAAGATGGTTTGGATATATAGAGAGAACAAATACAAGCAGAATCACAAAACAAGTAATGACAGCAATGTGACTGGTAGACGTAGGACGCACTCACTTCTTTTCTTCTTGCTCACTTTTGAAAAAAAGTCAGATAAAAAGCACCTCAAATAATCATATATTTATGAAGAGATCAATGAAAGTAGATCAAGCGAAAAGCGTTTGTTGTTTATTTGTAGCAAGTGAAGAGCCATCTTCTCTGCTTACCCCAATGGGAAACAGTTATTATAATATGTATGTATGTGGGGATGATAGTTGGCAAGTAAAACAACACTACGAGTTTACAATTTGCAGCGATGCATTTATTTTCGTAACTTTTAATATTAACACCGTGCAACATTTAAAATAAAAAACTCAGAGCGTCTTTATGCTGCGTCGTGCGTACGTCATCCATTTTTCGTCTATCCTCTTCTTTCACTCGTCATCTTTTTCACACTATGGGCTCGTTCAGAAATATCGTCTTACATTCATCACATCATGCGTTCAAGATAAGTCATTCCCATCCTACATATATGCCTATAACGATAGGCTTTTTCTTAATATTACGTTAATATTTTCTAAATGCGTGCATTACTACCACATAAATTATCCTCATATATAAGAAGTTAATATTCCTTGTTATCTTTACTTACTTTACTTTTCAAATATCACGAACGCAATAATTTTAACTACTGATTGAACCATAATTAAAACGCTTATTGATTCCTTATAGATATATATGACGTCATAGCTTGCTACGATCGAAGAAAATTTAGACAGCTTCGCAATTTCAAAACACGATAAAAAGTGTTACTAGTATTTTATTTCACTAAATAAGTTTCAAGTACTATGTGATAATCATTCTACAACGTGTAGTTAACAAAACAACGGGACTGTAGCGTGAAATTAATACAAAAATACAATTTATTAAATTACAAAGCATGTTGCGCGTATGGAATTATTACAAACGAGTATGTAAAACAAAGGATATTAAATATTTAAAAGATTTAGACTTTTTGTTTGAAAATGAATGTTAATGATATGCCTTTTTGTAACCGATAAAATGTCAAAGGCTTTAAAGTATTAATAATATAAAAATTCACACGACACATAATCCGTCAGACCCTTCTCATGATATTTAACCTTAATAATGTGTTACAATGGTATAATATTTTATTTCAAACAACCTCCAAAGCTTATAGGAAAAAATTTGCAAATATCACAGTTTACCCAAGTTTTATTTGTGTTTGATAACTATTTTTATGATATTTCCTTTCCTATTCTAAATTTTGTTTAATTGCCATTACGGTTTATTATTTCTAATATTACTACTTGATTTAGCATAATGTTAGTGTTAGTGACTGTTCCACGCAGATGTAGGGTTTATTACGTTATTTATGACTCGACGGTCTTATTAATTGTTAATGATGTTAAAAATTGTCAGATAACGTATGTATACTATACTAATGTGGCTAGTCAGTTACGGCGTTATTTTTAACGCTATAAACAAGACTCATTTGGCCACAGTGATTAACTATAACATTATTCCAGATGGAGCAAAGACATAACAAAAATCAGATAACTAAAGATCAATATATTATAATAATAATATATTTAAATACCCACAATAAAGGGTACTGTACAATTGTAGGTTTACTGTTTTTGTGCTTCAGCTATATACAAAAGACTAAAGCATTTAAAGGCTCCTGATGCCGCAAAGGGTTGAAAGTGGGGTGCTAATGAAACAATTTTTCATTGGTTTTACTGATCATAATTTACCAAAAAAAAATCTTTACGATATGAGAATGAGATGCCACGTAGTTTCTTCGTAATTTTACTGTAGTTATTTTAAGTTATAACATTATATTCTATAGTATCAGTCGTGGTAGCGTAATGGCTAGCACACACGTCCCAAACTCAAAAAGCGCGAGTTCGATCCTAGCCGGAACGCATGCACCACTTAGTCAGTTTTCTGATCTAATGTGCATATTGTTACAATTACCACGTGCCAACAACGGTGAAGGGAAACATCGTGATGCAACCTGCACATCGAGATAAACAATGCGTCAAGCCTGCCAAGCCGCCTTGGACAAGCGTGGCGGGTATACTGTCCGTTTCCCCTATAATGGGAGGCCCAAGCCCAGCAGTGGGACATTTATGGGCTGACATTATTATTTATATATTTTAAGTTAAGAAAAGAAATTACCCAATCACCTCCAATTTATTGACAAAACAAGATAAAAAATATTTTTATAAAAGATAAATAATTTGGTTTTATTATTTTTTAATACTACCTTATTTGATTCATAATAAAACACGATAAGCGTAAAACCTCCGTGTTATATAATGCATTTGAAAAATGATCGCATCTATGGAAAACCCGCTATCGCCCGATAAATAAGTATCGAAAAATCCTCAAGGACGTTGACGTTACTACAAGCCTTAATTGAAAATACCCCATGTCTTCATACTAATCAAAGCTTTCTTCTAATTAATTTTGAAAAAAATGTCACTTTATTCCACATTATCCAATTTATATAAATGTACGAGGTCTGATAAAAAAAATACAGGGACTGTTTGAATTGCGCGGCGCGAGTTGGTTTCAGGAGAATCCGCTTGGTATCACTAGATTCGTGCCGATCAGCTGATTAAAACGCCGTTTTTCGGTTGTGTATATTTTCATTTGTTGAGAAGCTACACGGTTGTCAGTAAAGAGTGTTTTTTTTCCTTTGTCGGATTGTAAAATGGACAGCCTGAAGGAGCAACGAATTGCTATGAAATTTTGTGTGAAACTCGGGAAATCTGCAACTGAAACATTTGCCATGCTCAACACGGCTTACGGCGATGTCGATATGAAGCGTACTGCATGTTTCAAGTGGCATGAGCGTCCTGGGCGTCCTTCAACATCAACTGACGACCCTCACGTTGACAAAACCAACAGCCTGGTGCACACAAATCGACGTCTGACTATTAGGGAGCTTGCCGAAGTGTGTGGAATATCAGTTGGGTCTTGTTATGAAATTTTGACCGAAAAATTGAAGTTCCACCGCGTCTCTGCGGAATTTGTGCCACGCCTAATGACCGATGACCACAAAGCTAATCGCGTCCGGGTTTTTCAGGAACTGCTTGATCGTTCAAATGAAGATGAAAACTTCTTGTCAAGAATCATAACCGATGATGAATCATGAGTTTATGGTTATGACTAAAAAACCCCTCAAAAGAAGAAGATTTGAAACGATTTCGCAGATTAAGGTGAATGCGACGAAGGAGCTGAAGGCAATCACAAAAGAAGCGTTCCAGGACTGTTGTCCTGGAACGCTTCCCGACGACTAACAGCGACTGAACGCTGACGTTGAAACATCAACAAGTGGAAACACCGTTGGGATATGTGTGTGCGTTGGGAAGGAGAGTACTTTGAAGGGGACCCAGACGTGTAACTCCTAAATAAATAGCATTTTTTTTTAATGACTTCACTCCGCGTGTTTTTTTAACAGAGCTCGTACTTTATGATAATAATTAATTGCCTAGTAGAAACTGCTATACAAACTTTGATACTTCAAGTTGAATTCGTAAACGAACCTACTGAAATACCTTATTAGCTAAAAGAATAATAAGAAAGTAATAAGGATGTATTTGGATGATCTCTCGGGATATTATCCTTAATAGTGATCGGCGGCTCACAAGACGTATCGCATATTAAGAATATCACCCATTATTCATATTAATCCATCAACGGTCTCCCGGGCAATTCCGCACGATAATTTTATTGGCATTCGAGGCGTAACAAGCAAATCTATCGGAAGAAATCCCCACATTCATGAAGTGACCCACATTCTACTGTTGAGACGTTAGCTGCTGGTACATGTCATAAGCTATCATAGATGTTTTGCAAGAGAGAAAAACAGTATGAAGGCAAAGCAGTGCAATGCGTACTTATGCTTCTTTTTACCGTCGCTGTTATGCGACCCACTTCGCCTACAGGAATGTCACCTATGAACTAATCGGTCTGTAATAATCGGTAGCACATATACCACAAAGCCTTAGAAGGCAACAGAACCAAAAGCCCGTAATGGTTACCAGATGCATTGAAGTCAACAAAAGTCGATGAGTGACCACTGCTAAGCTGGGCTGGCAGCTCTCGACTTCAACTCAGCTACCAGCGAGTAATTGTCCCCTAAAACCGAGGTAAATAGGGCAACCTTGATGCTCCACCTCGTCGATGAGGTACAAACACGGAGAAGACCCGATAGTTAATCTCGTCAAGTATTCTGACTACGGACTGAGTTCGGAGGCATCCTCAAGGACGACGCAATAACAGACCTACGATGCTGAACTCATTTCTAAGATTTTCCATTAATGTATAATATCAGCCTATAAACTATTGGATTTTAGGATAACAGATAAGTGTTGTGGAAGCAAGCTCTGCTTTGGTATTTTTTTAAATTTAGGGTAAATATTATTTTTATATTATATATTATATTACAATTACCACTTAATAAAGTTGGTAGGAAAACATCGTGAAAAAATTTCCATGCCGAGTTGACTGATGTGTGTAATCCGCCATCTCGCCTTTGATAACTGAGTACGTTTTCTGTTAAAGTGGCGGAATCAGAGTCCAGCCTTAGATCGTTTATGAGGTGTTATTGGATCAGTAGGTGCATGCTTGTCAGCTAGTACTCGGATGATATTGGAAGAAGACACAAGTGCGTATACTTCTAAATCACAACTAAGTTTCAGCGCACAGATTTTAACAAGCTAATTTGAGTAACAAATTATAAAACATAATTTCTTAAAGGTATTACTATTATTATTATCATCCCATTAGCGATACCCCTAATATTGTAAACGTCCATAGACGACGGTAACCGCTTTCCATCAGCTGTGCCATCTACCAATTTGCTTGTTTGAGTCAATAACAAATTAACACATTTTGTACATCACTTAATATATTTTTTAATTCTATCCGCTACTAGTTTATTACATGACACACATATATGCATTCGGGACATAGCCTTCGCAGTTCAACGCATGTATTGTCTGTTAGGATACAAATCCATGTAGAAGTGGTCTTACATGCATTGCATTGTTCAGTGAAAGATGATACTGAAATAGTACTGTGCATTTGAAGAGAATTCAGTTGAATGGATGACCGCTTTTCCTTTCTATTTGTATACTAAAAGCGAATATCAGACACGATAGAGTCATGCTGAAATCATTATCTTGATCACAGTTCGTTGGGCTGGCTCGATTAGCATTATAATACGCTCTCATAGAATATCGGTGTCAAATGGTTAACTTTGAACTAATCGTGCTTTGTGCGGTAAGTGAGAGTACCTACTGATGACCTACTTGTATCCCCCTATCCTTTCTTTCAACCCTATCCTATTTCCTTGGCCAAGGCACTTGAAAGGGGAAAAATTGTGTGTGTATGCAGTTCACATGCAGTAGAAGTGAAACAAATTGTGACAAGGGCTGGGAGGGATTCTAAATTTCGGGACGTCACATTTCATATACTAGGCATGCCTTTTAAGTTCTGTCGTTTCCATATTTCTCGGCAATTTTGAATTTGGAACTGTTCTATATTCGAGTGTGTTTAAATTTTGAATCTCAAAACAGTTGAAAGTATAAGGATTAATGCTATTGTTTAGTCACAGCGTCGATTGGAATCTGTCAGGTTACGTACGAAAATGAATATTTCTAAGGAAAATGTTCGTGCAATAATCTTCTAAAACTTTAGAAGAGGCCTGACATGGTTTCAGTGTTTTGAAGAGCTAACATCTGTATTCAGTGATGAAGGCTCATGTCTGCGGACTGTCGAACGCTGGTATTTAGAATTCCAGCGTGGACATACTAGTGTTAGTGACAAATCTCGCGAAGGACGCCCAAAATCCGCCTTCACTGAAGATATCATCATTGCTGTGAGACAACTGATTCTCGAAGATCGTCATGTGACGTATCGAGAGATAGAGACTCTATTAGGCATCTCAGGGACAACCATTCAGAAGATCTTGCATGAAGCGCTTGGTGTGAGAAAGCTAGTTTGCCGTTGGATACCGCATCTGCTTTCCGACGATCACAATGCGGCCCGCCTCAGATGGTGCAAGAAAATTCTGCAAAGGTTCAACCGAAGAGAGTCAAATCTCGTCTACGACATCATCAGTGGTGACGAATCTTAGATCTATACCTACGATCCTGATTCCAAACAACAATCTACAATCTGGGTCTTTCAAGACGAGCCAAAGCCGACTAAAGTCGTTCGTTCTCGAAGCACTTCAAAGAAGATGGTGGTCACGTTCGTTGGAAAAACCGACCAATAGTTGCACTATTGCATTTGAAGATCGTAGAACGGTTAACGCAGAGTGGTATACCATAAGTCATCGCCGAACTTCGAAAATCTAACTCAAAGCGACGCATCATCCTGCACCACGACAACGCAAGCTCACACAGCGCTCGTCAAACGATTGAGTATTTGAAGCAGGAAAAAGTAGAAATTCTTGACCATCCTCCATACAGTCCTGACCTAAGTCCTAACGATTTCTTTACATTTCATAAAATTAAGAAAAGTCTTCGTGATCAAAGGTTCCAGTCCGGTGAAGAAGCAGTCGACGCTTTCAAGTCAGCCATTTTGAACATTTTAGAGTGGAATAAATGTTATAATAACTGGTTTGAGCGAATGGAAAAGAGTACTATAAGGTTCTAGTGTTGTGTTTTTTTCTTCAACCGACAAAACTTAAAAGGCGTTATTATATCGTTATATATTTAAGTTTTAATTTAATTTAATTTTAACACGAAATTTGAAGTATTAACGAAAAACTTCAAAACATTTCCAATTCTATCTGTATGAACACAGCGTTTAAATTATTAAATACAATGTATTCTATCTCATTCTCTCGCAGGTTTAGTCCTATAGATTTATGTGTTTATCTCTTTTTAGTGTCGCTTTTTCTTTTCATCGAATTTCAAATCACAACGATTCTAAAGAAGTTTCACTTCAAAATATATAGAAATTTAAAAAAACCTGCTTGCGGCTTATGATGTGCGCATTATATATAATTATTATCTATTATCCACTTTAGGTTGGCCGCCTACCTATTAGCCAGCTTCACGCAATAAAAATTAGACATCTATTTAAATAAAAAAAATTGCTTTCCTAATTCAAAAGTTATTTAAAACTAGAGGTCCCGGCAGATGTTGTCTTGCCCTGAAGAAATACAAAACTAGGACCCGATTCTAGTGCCTCCTACCAGTTCCAATTGTGAATCTAAACCACCCAACTTATAAAAAAATCATCAAAATCGTTAGTTGTTATCAAGTTATGCGCTTACATACATTTCTACGATTCATTTTAAATAGATGAACTTATAATATACCTTGCTACACGGCTTTAAGTACTCCCTTAAATTACCTCCATAAGTACTGAAACTAAATGATATATTTATTTGAACTTCCTAAAATTATTTTTTAAGAAAATTAATCTCTGTTCATTGTTAAACCATTGATCCGATTATGATGACACTTTGGTGGATTATTCTGTATACGGCTGGGAAGGTTCCCGACTCAAAGAAGTAGTTCGTTAGATTCAGTTTTTACCAAACTAGTTACAGAATCCTAAAAAGATTATTTGGATTAGGAACATGTAAAGAGACAAGCGACTAAAAATAGAAAAGAATCGTCAACAAAACAATTCAATTGCTGCTATTTAAAGCTCAGTTTACATTCTCGGAGCGCGTAGGCAGAACTCAGATATCTCGTTAAGGTCGAGATCGGCATTCCAACAGTGCCTTATGAGATTCCTTTGCGATTACAAACACGAAACGCGACTCTTTGCGGCGATATCGTCGTACTCCATTTCAGAACAAATGAACTTGTATCTCGGTATTTTTATAGAAATAGATGTGGAATTGTGCACAAGAAATAAACAGAAATGTTTGCTTATATTTCATAGTTTTCAGTACAATAATTTAATACAATAGCGGAACCCTATTCAAATTCAGTTATTTGTTTAAAAGATGGTACATAAATACGCGGTGACATAAGGATACAAAGTTCACATTTTTTTCCCATGAGGCGTGCGATTTTTCTCAAGATTATTAATACAATTAAATACATATATAATATAATAATTCAAACCAATACACTTATGTCTTGAGGGACTATGGGTACAATACAATAAAAATAAGTTAAGTTTTCTTTTGTTGTATTAGATTATTTATAAATTTCTTCAATGTACTCGCTTATACTAATGGGTAAAAAGAAATGTGTTTTATTTAGAATTAAATAAGGTTATATATACACTTATGTCAATTATATTACAAATTAATCATATCTATTCACCTGCTAACGCACCTACACATTTCACTTGCTTGCAAAATTGGTTACATTTCATAATTATTGCTTGGTTCTTTTATATACAACTATAGTTTGTAACGTTCCTCAAATCCCTATGAACAAGATATGTAATGCCTAAATATTTTTTAAATTAAATTTGCCACCAGTTTTTCAGTCAAAATTATAAAAAGTTTGACTACTTCTCCGCTTCACCAACTAGTAGCCCATCAGCCGCCTTCTTCAAGATCTTTTTCAAGATAAGTCGTATGTACATGTAGACCCGCGTTAGCTTCTTTTTGTATTAGATTACTTGTGAAAACATCCAAATAAATTTGTATAATAGGCCCGGTTCATTGAAAACTCCATTTCACTACAAACCCTTAACAAGTATTGAAATACTAATAACTTGATATTATACACATTCGAGGCCATTACTGAAAAGGTTCACCGCCAATTCCTATTAATCATCAAAACATGTGGGTATTTCACTCTGTTTTCTAATAATAAAGCGGGACAACATCACATAAACATTGGCATATCCGTTTATGTATTCGATATTTCATATGTTTTTAAATTAGGCCAATTTACATTCAAGAGACGGACGAAAACATTCGCGAAAGCCGCGACAATGCCTCGCCTTTTATTATTTACTTTGTGTAACGGCACCTTCTGAATTTCGAATGATTCTCAAACAACGAACTTTATCTATGTCGTGCTTATGATGAAAGTACGCTTATTGAATTCTTGTTGATACTAACTTCGTTTTTATGGGGGTATATTTCTTTTCAGATTTGTATTTTATAATATTACTAGCTGACCCGGCGAACTTCGTACCGCCATATTTTCTGAATTCCTAAAAGACTTTGTTTTATGACATACCTACAAACAAAATCACCAAAATCAGTCTAGGTGATTAGGAGAATTCTAGAACCCGATCTCAGCGCCACCTACCAGTTCTAATTGTGAATCTAAACCATCCGGGAACCTATTCAAACACACAAAAACAAAATCGCTCCAAGTGATTAGGAGGATTCTAGAACCCGATCTCAGCGCCACTTACCGGTTCCAATTGAGAATCTAAACCATCCGGGGGCCCATTCAAACACACAAAACAAATATCATAAAAATCATTCCAGCCGCTTAGTAGGAGTTCACTGTCAACACACGTACAGAAGAATTACATATATATGGATGTAGGATCTAATAAGATAGTAGCTCGGATTCTGTCCGTGCAAAAATGGAAAAAGAATACTAATTTCTGTGGTCCACAATTAGCTCGACTGGAAGGCTACCAGCTCTGGGCTAAAATTTGCCGCCATAACAAGTTTGACTTGTGTTCTGACATCAGTGGCAAGATTCCAGTTTCTCCTTCTAGGACGGCAGCACCTTGGCAACACCTCTGGTGTTGCTAAGGTCCATGGCGGTGGACCACTTCCTATCACAGTTGGGCCGGCCTGTCTGCTGCACATCAGCAATAAAAAACTATGTAGATTAAGTCCTGTTTTTTGCTTAGAAATTTGTCTTTTTAGATTCGCATTTTTAAACAATAATCATATGCAGACGAACTTGATTAATTTTAAAAATATGATAATTCAACTATGTGACGATTTGTTTTAAATATACTTTTTGAAAATACGAAGAGAAGAGCTTTATATCTTGAACAGTTAAGTTGTTAAGTTTAAAATTCTACAAGAAAAAATGGAGATTATAGAACTTACAAATGTTTTCTCTCTCCACTCAAATTCCACCTCCGAAAATGACAGGATGCGGAAAGGCGGAAAGGGCCTCGGGAAAGGCATACGGCATAGAAAAGTCTTGAGGGACAATATTCAAGGGCTCACGAAACCAGCTATAAGGAGATTGGTGCGGAGGCGTGAACAGAATATGAGGCTTGATTTAAAAACAGAGGAGTTTTAAAAGTGTTTATCGAGAATGTCATAAGAGACATTGTGACATATACAGAACACGCAAAAAGAAAATCTGTGACAGCTATAGACGTTGTCTATGCTCTAGAAAGTCAAGGAACAACGCTTTATGGTTTTGTGCGGTTGATTTTAGATTTAGATTGGTTAGGTTGACTTTAGGTTAAAATGGAGCAAATAATTTAATTTATATAAATATTTACTATTTTCTAAGGAAATTAGTTCGAAAAAGATTCGTAAAGTAGTATTAGAGATAATTTAATATTTTACGTGCGAGGGGGATACGCACTTAGGATTGGAAGAAAACACCAGTTTTAAACTAAACGTTTTTATTGACTTACGCAGCCGTGCGTGATTCCTCTCTGCAGAGTTGCCCCTTCACACACAACGAACGACGCACTGTGCCGACGATAAGATGTCTCACCCACAATACCGTCGCCGATATTGCGTAGACACACCTGCTGCTGCAGTGTTCACCTCAGAATTTACCGCGCGTAGCTCGCCTCCGGACCTCTTTTTAAACTATACGAAACTCCTCCTTCACTAAGCTGTCCACTAAAATTTTCACTAAATTCACCACTAAACTCGTCACTGTCTTCTATTTAACTTCTCTTCCAACTCTTTCGTATCGCACTTGTCGCTTCACTATCTTGAACTGAACTCAACTCTAAACTGCCCGGTAGGCGTGCCTTACGCTGCTTATATACCCGTAAGAATCTTCTGGAACCCATAATTTCGATCTTCTTTTCGTTATTCTTTTCGTTATTCTTTTATTTACTATCTGTCCCTTTCTAAATATCTATCTATCTCTGTCTTTTTCTTCACGAACTTTCGTTTATCATTCATCCCTTTCTAACACCTATCTATCTCTGTCTTTTCCTTCCCGAACTTTCTATTCTAGAACTTTCGTTCATCGTCTATCCTCTTCTAAAATGTATCCGTCCTTGTCTTTTCCTTCCAGAGTTTTCTACCTTTTTCTAAAAGTCTTAAACTAGATTGTTCCACTATCACTCGCCATAATATAATTAAATTTAAACACTTATTATTTTTGATAAAATTCTTCCTTGTATTTCGGCAGTCAAGTGACGAAGATAATGAACATTTGATACGTCTACAAAACCCTTTATAGTTCGTGAACTTCCAAACACTTGTCCCCTTTTACTTAGCGTATTCCTCACCTGTCAACATGTTTTAGAGTTTACGGCCGTAGTATTGAAACCCAAAGCACGTCATAGCTCGTAAGGGTTTTATACGTACGTAAAAGAAAAGACAGGGGATTGACGAAGAGAAAGATATAAAAAGGTTTAGTAGTATTAGTGTACTACGTGACATGAAACTCGACGTGTTTAAGATTATTCAAGAAATTGTATTTATATTGGCTTTTGAATTTACGTATTTCATAAGATTTTATTAGAAGAGTATAATAAAAATTTATAAAAAAATTTACATATTTGTTTAGAGTAACAAATGTCATCCTAACTAATAATAATAATGCGAATTTGAGTTTGATTGTGACAACAATTAGAACAAGCACTATTATATATCGTTTTTACGTTTTAGATACGCAACAGATCGTTATAACATTTTCCATATATGTTATCAGGGGTATAGAAAATGACACAGGGTACCTTTTATATAGAAAAAGTACTATTCCCGAGAGATAAATAGATGTCATTAAAAAGATGTTATAATTCACTAACAAATACATCCTTATGGCAACGGCAGTGACAACGCAATTCGAATGTGTTGCTCTCCTGGTTAGTATTTTTTATTATTTTGTAGTTGTTCATTTTGGTATGCGACCAATGTTAATCATTAGACATTGTCGTAACAATTTTATTACACAAATCCTCCAAAATGATTTTAGTATTTGTTGGGCGCTGTAGCTCATGGATAATATGCCAGCCGGTTCAATTTGTGATGGGCTGTACGAGAGATATATGATCCTTGCATTAGAAAAGTAGAATCTCCACCAACCCTGAGATCGGCCCTCTCCTGGCTCGATTCAGGTTGCATACAGGAACAGCACATTAAATTCCACCTTAGAGCCAACACTTTGTACAAAGTCAACTATAGTAAAAGTTGACACGATCAGTAATCACAATAAGTTGAAGTTAAGAAGAGTTGATAAGAAAAGATGAGTACATGGCGCGGTATGTTCTTTGTCAAACGTTGATTCCGAATAGTCCAAAATGGCTGCCCTTACCCTGTTGTGCATTGGCCGTCGCCTTACACAGAAAGAGGGTAGACAGCAAAATTGATGGGGCGAAATTTCTACCCACTTAATACTAGGCAAGGACTGAACAGTATTTCACTAAGTAATTTAATAGGAAACACTACAAATGTAATACGGATTACAATATGAAATATTTTCCTTAAATTATAATATTTCACGGAAATATATTTATCGATATAACCCTTATCATGCTGAAGTATTCCATCTGAGCTACCTTGAATATACACTCGGTATAATGTACGGTACATGAGATATATGGAAGGCTAATGTACGTATTTGTGAAAGTTTTTTTGTTATACGTTTTACTGCTGATTTTACAAACAATATGTAAATTAGGCTCACGACGGCAAAAACCGAGAATAACACAATAATGATCTGAAATGTTAATGACAGTTTATTACACTAGAATTATTACAATTACAGTATTAAATATCGCACACTAATACACAGAAATATCAAGCCAACTCCAAGAGTTCCATCCATGCCTGTAAGGTGTCGAGCAGCAATATCCCTCCAAGAATATACTGCGATTATCAGGCAGTAATTATCACCCACTACAACCAATATATGCGCTTCTTGTCTAAGACTGCTTCAGACTGCCTGCTGCACTGTTCGTGCAGACTCTCGTTGTAGACTCTACCCCCTCTGGGCGAACACCGCGTATTTAAAAGATACTCTTGGCGCACCGCAGTGACACCATCCGATAATGCTCAAGCGTCACTTCAGTTTCACTTCCTTCATAAAACCAACTTCCGCCATACTATTTATTGACTTCCATCTTCTGGTTACTTCATTTCCGATATTCGTTAAGTTGATAAGATATGCTACTACGTCGACATTCTGTTATACGATTTCCGATAACTTCATAAATTACTGTATATCCGGTTCAAGGCTACTTCCGTCATATGGTTACTTTATAATAACAAGTACGACTCCAGAAATACATAAAAAATATTCAAAATATGACAGAAATACAATTTAAAAAAATAGTCTTGTATAACAGTATGAAAAAGCAAAATGTATTCCTCGGCAAAAATTAAACTAAATGAACTAATTATAACAGATAATCCCAGTCATGTTTGTTTGCGATTAACGTAACTCCTTAATTCATTAGAACCACATTACATCATAACATTATATTATTATAAATCACACACGTACCTTACATACGTCTAACATAAACAACATCTAATATTTCTCTATAAATCTAATTTAATCAAAAGCCTGTGAAATCACAACATATTGAATATAATAAAATACTCGAAAGCAAGTTTCATTGAATAGAAACCAAATCCATGTTGTTACGTTGTTTTTATTCAGTGTTTTAATGTAATTTACATTAAAGCACTTGATAAAAATTCTACATCTATATTATTATTCTATTCACAATAATATTATAAAATGGGAAAAAATCTAAATTATTTTAAAAAATCTCTCCGACGCACGAGCCTAGCGCCCCCCGCCTGTAAGACTTCTTTCGTGAGACTCGAGTTCGACGGAGTCCAACTCTACACGTCTACTCGAGCAAATTTGAAGCCTTCTTTAAGAACCATAAAGAAGAATTCAAATTGAGAGTTAATTTAATATATGTAACTCAATATGAATAAGACCGTAATTGTTTGACTTTTGTATTCAGTTAGGTTATAATTTACTTGGTAAATTATTTTTATCTGATGAATATATTATGTATTGTCCTCTTTCTTGGGGGTTGGTATACGTTTCTTTAGTAAGATTCCTGATGAAATGATAGATCTGCCTTTCACTAAATTTAAAACCAAATTAAAAAGTATCTTGCTAAAAAAGGGTTACTTAAATGACAAAACTTCATTTACATAGCAGCTCGCTCCAACCTCTTATACCATATTTTGTATAACATTTCCATTTTGCCAAGCATGTAAGGAATTGGAGATATGTTGCAGTATAAAATTTTAGTACGTCAAGTCATTATTATAACTGTAATAATATTTTTCTTTCCTTTTATTGTGACTTTGTCTTACTGAGTATGCATTGTTTGCTACAACTCCATTAATTCTTCGAAAAGTAATTGTGTAACATATTTCTGTATAAAATTTATAAAAAAAGAAATGTTTGAGTTAATCAATTTTTAGCTAGACCTGCTGCTGTGGAGTTTCTTGTCGCTTCTTCTCTTTAACAGCAATAATACGTTGCGAAGCGGTGAACATATACTGGAAAGTAAAATTAAATTTTATGTATGACCTTCAAAAAGTGTTCTACAGTGGAACTTATTTTGAATAAAAACTCTTGAATTTGAATTTGAATGACAATCGGCCCTTATTTTGGTTATTGCTTTGTTGCTATGATTAAACCAAGATACACAAGCGTCATAATTTATAAATAATGTAAAATGTTTGAAATTGTTTTTTTTTATTGCATGAGTTTAGCAGACCATCGCCTATGGAGATTTGCCACACCAAAGGTGCTACAAATTCGCTGCTGTTCTCTTAAGGGATACTGGAACCTGGCCACTTAAGCCGGAACAAAATTCAAGGTTGTTATGGCGGCATACTCTAGATCAGGTGTGGTAAATTGTATGATCTTATTACTTAAAATACACGCACAGATATCGGCAGAGTATATATAATAATGACAAAAAAAATATAATAGTAAGAAATTTAAATATAATATAATAGTTGTTGTACTATCCTCTTTTACTTTTTAAATTATTTGCATCGGTTTCAATAAGTCACTGTAAAAGCTCTAAGTATCCATGAATTACGTCACACGTCAAGGGGCTAGGGGGTCGACAAAGTGTGACATTGTGTGACAAGGGGCGGGAGGGGTTCTAAATTTCATGACGTCACATTTTAAAATCCAATATATTGTTACAATTTTGGGCTGCCTGCATATTTATAAACAAAGCACATTTATTACCCGCCGGCGTTTGAGCTAATAACATTGAAGCTCTTTATGGCTGTCTTCTTTTGTTTACTTTGTGTTTAAAATTTCTGATTGGAAAAACAGCCCATTGTGTATTGTAATCTTAATGGTAGTCATTACCCAGGTGTGATTCTTGGAAAATTTAGTCCACGCGGTCGAGCAGACACATTGTATTTGGACAGGATAAAGGAATGCCCCAATGGAGGGGTGAGGAATCAAGCGAGGCAAGCGTCTGTACATTGGGTAATCTATATGGTGACGGACTTTGCGCGTGTTATTGAATCGTGCATTACGTTTGGACTGGTGGTGTTATACGTGTTTGTATAATTCTAATAAATTCTATAGTAATTCCAACGGCATTTTAATTCGAGTCCTGCAACTCGTAACAATATTTAAGCTTTAAAACACGAAATTTGAACAATTAACGAGAAACTTTCCTTTTTTTGCTTTTGTAATTAGATTTTACATTGTGTTGTATAAAATTCATATATTTTCTTTATTTCTAAATTTTAAAAATAACATAATAAATATGCTGTAAATAAGATAAAATATATTGTTTGTTAAATTAATTATACGTTAATTATCTTACTGATTGTGACAATATGAGTACAATATCACCGTTGCTCTTAATGTTTCAAGGACGAGATTTTCTCATTAATTATCCGTCCTATTCACTGAAGATGGAAATTAATGTGAATCTCGAAGGAAATGATATTAACGTTATATTATATGGCGTTCTGATATCGCATCGGAGTAACGTAATGTTCTAACATTGAATTAAATGACAGTTTTAGTATGCCCACAAAATTTCTTAATTTTGTAGACTTTTATTGTATCTATGTTCTTACACCAGTGGCCCAATTCTGCTATTTTAATATCTTGGTGTTCCGAAGATAGTCAAATTAACATTCCATTGCAATAGTGTCTGTCAAGAATTTGTATTCTAAATTCACGATATCTTTTCGATATCTTCGCGGGGTAATAATAGTAGAAAATAATATTACCACTAGCAGAGCTGACGTTAGCCAAAATGAATATTGTGTGTGTGTGTTTGCTTATAAATATTTATAAACAGAGAGTGGCGTGCCATGAGCACGTCATTGGAATTAACAGAATACCGAAATCAGGCAAACATACGATTGAGACGATGGTGTCCGGAATTTTGATGAAATAGTAACAACAGAATTGGGGCCTAGGTCTGTGTGTTGCACACAAATAATGTAATGCAATGAAACTTTGAATGTGTAAAATAATGAATATTATTGTGGACATAAATACGTCCTGCAATAATAAAAAATGTAACATACATAGCATAAATACATATCTAGACAAAGGAGGTTGATGTGTCATGAACACTGATTCTTGCTTAAAAATGGCTTTGAACGGCCTGTAAGCTACCTAATGTCAAATATTCACGGCTATTCAAGTTTTAAACAATTGCCAAGCTAACAACCGATAACCCCCTAAAACTTACAGTTCATTTTAAAGAAAAACTATAAGTTTTTGATAACAAAACTGAACAGCAAAACATAATTTATCAAGTTTCTTCAAGTTCTTAAGTATAACGAGATAAAAAAACTATAATTATATTCATCTCTAATAAATAGTCCTTGACGTACAAAATTTTTAAAAAATTGTTATTCTTTACCTAAAGAATGAAGGAAGAACAAACAAACATCCAAACAGACTCGCTACAGTTATTAGTTTCATGCTTTCCACGTGACATAGGTCATGTAAACTTCGGATTTGAATTCCCCAGAAACCCTTTATATCTCGGATTGAAGGCTATTTTCTTATAAGTAATCATGTTAACACATCAAATAAATTAATCATCAGTACATGTAGAAAGAAACAAAGAGACATTTACAGAAATTCATTTTTATATTTAGTAAGAAAGTAGAAATTCTAATATAATAAATATTATAATTTCCAATTAAGACACTAGTCACCAAATCTAAATCAAACCATAACACACAATTAGTTCGCAAACAATATACCAGGTCGTCCCCAGTGACGTAAGTACAACGAACTATTCCATTACCTCGGGCCATCTCTGGTACATAATAATTCATATTTCCATTAGAGATCCAATGAATATTAGGTAACTAATTACATAAAATATTACCGTGGATTCGACTTTCATTGTCGGCTGCTCTAATGTGTAAGTCCAAATTGAACCATTCTAAATGTTTGAATTTAATAAAATGATTTCTGCTTCGCCCGCTTAATTTTCGGTTCTGATTTCAATAGCAATATCCATAACCGATTACTAAATATAACCATAAATGATTTATATGTAATTATATTTATATTTGCTATATTATACTAGGACAATCCATCAAATTAAGAATCAAATCATGCCCTAAAATCTGTAATATTATAAAATTCTAAACGTGCCGTGTCTGTACATTGAAGCTATTTAAAAACACAACTGGAATAGACTATATAAACGATGGAGAACACGATATTTTTTTTTTAGATTTCTTGTCTGTTTGTCGGTTTGTCTGTTTGTTCAGGATTCACGTAAAAACTACGGAGCCGATTTCAATGCGGTTTTCGCTGATCGACAGCTAATTCTTAGACTTAAACTCTTCGGTACTTTTTCTCTTGGGAACCCCGCGGAAAATGTTCTGGGAATTATTTAAAATGGCCAAATTAAAAAAAAATCGAATTCAAATGGGATTTTGTTAATGATCGATAGAAAATTTAATGTAATAAAATGTGTGATATTTTTTATCTAGGGAATCCCGGGATAATATTCCCGAGAGTGGTTTTAAGTTGTTCGGATGCATAAAAAGTAGCTTATTCCGACACATGTTCCACTAAAACGATAGCTTACATTGTTTTTTAAATGCCAAGGGTGGACAAAGTCGCGGGCATATTCTAGTATATATAAATGGATATATGTATCGTTTATATATTTTTTCGGTCCATATTCCAGCAGTGTTTCCTTATACACTATACATATTCAAACTTGTACTCACATTCTTGATAAAACACTCATTACTTTTCTGAAATTCTCAGATATTTTAATAATATTCATAGTAGGTAATAATACCTTTTTGTTACAAAATGTGTAACAACCCACTAATACATTAATACATGTCATAATAGCCTAGCCAGCATATAAATAAATGTTAACAGCAGCATATAAAGCAAACATATAAATTTTACTTTTTGTTATTACTGGCTTACAGCAGACAGCCTGATGGCCCGACTGTGATGATGTGGTTACCGTCGCTTGTGAAAATTTGCTACAATAAAGGTGCTATCAATGTGCTGCCGCACTCATAGATGAGACTGAAACCTGGCCAGTAATGTCGGAATACAGCTCAAGGTTGTTATGGCGGCATACTCTAGACCAGGCTTGGTAGTCATCCAGACGGGCAAATACCCTACCACCTGGCGAAATGCTAGTAATGTGGAACTGCATTCCTTAGTAAATGTGTTTGATTACGCTGCATTGTGAAATTGTTTGTTTAAACATGTTGCTTTTTCATTCTAAATGCAGATTTTCGGGAACATTGCTATGAACATTTTATAAATAAATTCGAATCCATCCCATATTTACCAATGATTAGTAACAATACGAATCGAATTTTTCAACAGAGTGCTGTAGTCCCATATAGCGACGAGAAATAATCTTTTTTTCGAGAAATGGGATAAGCAATATATAGTTCAAAACAAAATCCTAGTTGTCCTTTTAGTGGTTTTAAAATACGATAATATTATATTATTTTTATTTTTGTATATTACCTTCCAAAATCACGTTTAGAAGCATTACTTTTCTATTGTGTATAATAATTCCTAAAGCTATTATATAAGTATATGTATGTTTGTATTGTCATATGTATATACGTGTGTGTATATGTATCTGTATGTATATATATATTATTTTGTTCTTATATGTACTATATTTGTGTTAATTTATCATTCGTCATTATTTACTTATTGACTGCACCACCGTCTGTATTAAAATTCTATCAATCCCTGCCAAGGGTTGCCTGGAAGAGATCGTTTCTTAGCGAGCCGCCCGTTATAATATCTTTTATCTTTTTCTACTACTGTTTGTATATGCTTTGGTGTACAATAAAGAATTATCTATCTATCTATCTTCATAGGTGTGACGAATTTGAATCAAGTTTTAGAACGCTTAGTATCTACAGTCTTTCTTAGTTTTTAATGTAAAAATCATTAGTATTAATTTACATAATATATTATTACAGTGATATTAATTTAAACATAGTGCGAAACGTGGATCAGTTTACGAAGTTAATTGAACAAAGATCGGTTTCTTTATTGTAAAAATAACGAAAGATGTCATGCTTATGTTTTATTTTGTGATATATAGATTGTGTATGTCGCTATTTCTGCATATGAAGTAATTATGATTCTTTCTTTGATATCATTGAGACTAGCGTCTTCTTTTGTAATATAGGTACATACATTGCGTTTTATACAATCAGAAACTTTCAATTAAAAATAGTACAACACACTTGAAAGTCACGGCTATTTAATTAATTAGCCAGTATAATCTTAATCTTAAACCACATCTCGACGTTGGTTATTTTTGACATTTATTTATGAGTTACTTTGCCACCTCTTATCCTTAGGAGAAATTTATGAGTAAGATTTTCAACCAACTACAAAAAGGAGGAGGTTCTCAATTTGATTGGTATATTTTGTTTTTTATTTGTGTTTTTTTTTTGTTTTCTTTTGTATGTACACCGATTACGCTGAGATTTATGATCCGATTTACATGATTCTTTTTTAGTTTGATGCAGAATAGTTGCCATTTGGTCCTTTAAAAATTCAACATTGTTTGGCTCAGTAGTTTTTATTTTATGAATATTTTTTACGTTCCTGTTTCTTAGGACCTATATTTTTTAAGACGCGCGGCACCTTTCGTAGGCCTACCCATAGCTAGACAGTAAAAAGTAACAAATAAAAAAAATCGTTTAAAAAAACCGACTTCAAAAAGTAAAAAGTTTAAAATATTTTTTTTTTGTAAAGCTATTTTTAGTTATAATATCTTATTTTTAATATATATTATCTAAAATATTCTGAAGTCATTGCGAAGTAAAACATAAAAATTACTATGTTTTGAAAATTGCTAAGCACCGACTTAGATGTTTTAGAATTTAGATAATATAATATATTAAAAATAAGATATTATAATTAAAAATAGCTTTAGAAATAAGTTATCTTATACTTTTTAGTTTATGAAGTTGGTTTTTTTAAACGAAGTTTTTTTATCACTAATCAGTTGCTGAGTAGTTTCCTAAAATTTAACAAACGATAAGTAAGGTCATTTATGAATAAATGAATACATCATCTACCACCGAACATAATTTATAATGGCTTTATTGTATTAATCTGCACTACTGAATAGAACATGCAAAAAAATAACATTTTAATTTAAAAATGTATTTACGATTTGACTAGAAGGTGATCAACAATTTAAAGAGGGTATAATTAAACAAAAGTTCACACATCAATTATCTCGAAACTAGCAATCTTTCACTACAATTATACGAAGACAGTTCACTATCAAGACTACCCAATTAAAATCTTATAATTAATTCCTGACATTAAGACGTCAAACCCTTTGCAAAATTGGATGCTTAATAAGTCATTTTGAGTGCTCGAGATTCCTTATGTACAAATATCTGTGGTAAAAGCCTCCCAGGAGAGACTAGAGGACCAAATTTCAATTTTCGCAAGGAAGAGATAAATTTTCTTGTCATTTATTGACATTTCTTTGGTTCGCAGAAGCTTTTGCCGCTCACGATTTGATTGCTCCGACTGTTTTGGATAAATAAAAAAAAAACAGATAGCTATTTGAAGATTGGCCAAGTATGTTTATATGAGAATTTATTGGTTTTTTGTTGTACTGGCGTGAATAAGATATATTGAGTAACGATAAATTGGGAGATGATTGATTGATATTCTTTAAGCCAAATGAGATTCTTGTAGGTAAGGAGATTTGTAAGAATAATATTAAAGGTTGAAAGAGAAAAATGGAGCAAATAATTTGACATAATGTAGGAATGTTTCCACACCTTAGATGAATTTCTCAAAAAAAGTGCTTGTCGTTATTATATATATAGACATATGGGACATATGGGAAAGCTCAATGATTTATTCTTTATTTTTTCTTTTGAAATAATTGTCATTTTTCTATATTAGAATATTTATGTAAACTAGTGATCGCCCGTTCTCGAAATTCGACCATAATAATTAATATCAAAGACTATACTTCTATAATCACAGATTTCGCCAAGGCAACAATAAACAAAAGAGTATATATACGTATGTGTGTCAAATACATGGTAGTGTGGGTAATGTTTTTTTTTATTGATTTAATGTATTTTCATGGATATTTTTTTTTTAATTTTATCATTCGTCGCTTCTTCTCTATATAAACTATAAGTGTGCGAAATTTCATAATCCTCCGTCCGCGCTATTTTCGTAAAGAAAGGTACACAGTTTTTGCTTCACGTATTAATATGTAGATTTAATTAATTAATTTATTTTTATTGCATGAGTTCAGCAGACAGGCAGACGGCCCACTTGATGGAAAGCGGTTACCAACGCCTATGGACATTTGCAACACCAAAGGTGCTACAAATGCGCTGCTGCTCTCTTAAGTGAGACTGGAACCTGATCTTTAATGTCGGAACACAACTCAAGGTTGTTATGGCGACATACTACAGACCAGGAGTGGTAGCCATCCAGTCGGGCAATTAATTTTAGTTTTTAAGTCATTTTGTATACCACTATATGACAGAATGTACTGTGCATCTACAATTGAATAACACCCGTATAAACTACATTCTTGCAAATAAAGATATTGATTGATTGAATTATTTTTGGACGTGGTAGAGCCATGTTAGAATCATTTCCAATCATCTTTGAATATGGTGTAATGTAACCCTTGTTACTGATGTATTTTATTATGTTCTTACATAAATAAAGCAGTCAATAATATATTGTTTTTTTTTTTATATTATTGAATATTAGGACTTAGGACCGATTTTTCAATCATCAAATAAAAGTTATCAGCCGAATAAATTATGACCTGAGTGAATTCAAAAGTGAAACCATTCAACTGTTCTATTCATGCAACTGACATTTTCAGTTTTGCGTGTCATACTTTGTTCTATGTATAACTTTTATACGGTAATTGAAAAATCGGCCCTAGGATGACAATTGCATTACGCATACAAAAAAACTCACATATGTATTTTTAGTTATAGCCTTACTTTAATAAAATCACAAAAACTCGACTATTGATTAACTACGTCTATGTGTAAATCAGTCTAATACTCAGATGCAGGCCGATTGTGAATAATTGATTTGCCACTAATACACCCAATGATTTGGGATGAGCGAATTGAATTATAAATGACGATCCCTCTTGAGGAAAGTACAATCGAGTGAATCGAACATCCTTTAGTTTATGTATTTTGTGGGTTTTAGTCTAATTTCTGAAACGATGTTCTCATCATCAGTGGCATATTTTAATTTCGTTTTCTTAAATTAACTAACTAGCTCCGCAACCCAAAGCGAGTCTTGGCTTCCGAAATGAGAGCACGCCACTTACCTCTGTTCTGCACAGTATCTTGCCAATTGTAGGCTTGAAGGTCGGTCATATCAGCTTGCACTCTGTCTTTCCAGCGATATTTAGGACGGCGAACCGGTCGCTGACTGACTAATCGCTCTAAGTATGCTTTTCACAAACTGAAATCCTCCCCCATTCGTTCAACGTGACAGCTAACGGAGACGGATAGCCTTTATCTCTCAAATTATGTTGGGCTCGGCCGCGAGGTTTTCTATTTCGGAGTTGGATCAAACCCTCCTACTACCATCTCCTCTTTTTGTTAGGCCCAAGATTTTTCTAAGAACCTTCCTCTAAGCAAACAACAGTTTGTTCCTTCTTTAAGTATACAGGCTTCACAGCCATACATTTAAATTGGTCTCATTACAGTCACGTAGACGCGAATTTTTTTCTTTCTGCTTAGTAGCCTGAACTCTAACACCTTATGCAAGACAGCACCGCACCATCTTGCATACAGATGTCTATTTCTTCCTTGCGGGAGTTTGTGTCTGTGCATCCCAGGTACTTGAATTTGCTGACTCCTTTATACATTTTATCATCAACGTCGATGACAGTAATTCTCTAGAACAGTTCCAAAACACAATAAGTCTTCGAGTAAGGCAACGCGTTGGTAACTTCCCTGATGTTTGTTTACAACCGTATATAGCTATCGGTGACTGCTTTACGTGATATTAAATAACTCATTCTATATTTATGTATGTTATTAAAACTACATCTCAGTCAGTTGTCACAACAGTCACATCATGATCTTATATATAAAAATGAATCGTAGAAATGTATGTACGCCCATAACTTGAGAACGACTATACCGATTTTGTTGATATTTGTTTTGTGTGTTTGAGTGGGTTCCCGGATGGTTTACATTCACAATTAGAACCGGTAGGGTGGCGCTGATATTGGGTTCTTGAATCCTCCAAACTTGTGATTTTATTTTTGTGTCATGAAACAAAGTCTTTTAGCAATTCAGAAAATATGGCGGTACGAAGTTCGCCTGGTCAGCTAGTTTTTTATAACAACAAATAAAACTACTTCTTTTTGTTATTAAAAAGAAATCTCTCGTATAAATATTATTTGCCAAGTGTAAGGCGTGGCGAAATATAAACTTATTGCAATAACCTAAAAAATACTGTGGTGAAGCATACTATCATTATCACTCCAAAATGCTTCGTTAGTCACACTACGTAACACGTATTGTAATCTATTTAAAAATCCTTATGCTAGGCCTTCATCTGTGTTAGTTTTAAAGATTTAGCCTTTGGCCAAATGCTTCTTATTAAAAGCGTTAAAAAAGAAAGCCGTTAATGCATAAGGAAATTAGTATATATACACACTTTATCTCTCAATATATAACGTCATTAACAATGTCGCATTTTAAGTAACGCAGATGTGTTGGTGGGTTTACCACCAACACATCTCCTTGAAACGGCCTATATCTGTAATATTATCCCAGATAAAGCCGCAATATTATGATATCTTCTGTATAAGTAAAATGTAGTGTTAAAGAGGTTTCCAAAAATAGCGAATATTCACCGTTATTTACGTTTCATATTGAAACTTTGATAAAAATATTTGAACGAAAATACCCCATGAATATGAGATGGACTGATAGAGGACTTTGTCAAAATTATTGAGTAATTCTAAGAAAACATAGGTGTTGCTTGAAAATATAAAGGACATTATGCGAGAACATTGAAACCTTCAAACCATACAAGAACTCCACGAAAAGCAATAAGACCACAAATAACCAAGAAACCGGCAGTGAGATAAGCGGAAAATCGTCGTACAATTATGCAAATGAGAAGTACAGACGCGTATTCTCATTTTTCAATCTGGAGAGCGCGACTGAGCGAATTTAATCGCCTTAGACGGATAAGCCCGATGCGCCCATTCTATGCCGCGAGTTCCGCGAGTGCCTGGAGGTTAGTAAACCTTTTCTAATATATCAGTAATATTTATTATAATATGATAAACAATCAATACTGTAATAAATATGTTCGATTCAGTGTCGAGTTGGACAAAAAGGAGAAAAATCAGAGAGATTAATTCGGACCGGGACACCAGCATTTCCGAAAAATTCAACTTTTTGAATTTTTGTCTATATGTCTGTTAGGTCTGATTACATTGACCCAGCTATTGACTTGGGAAGTGGACTTAAAACTATTAAATTGGGATTATTGAAGACTTGATAGCGCTCTACTGAGTTCAAATCAATTTACACGATGGCAATATAAATTCAGCACCTGGCTTCCTTCGATTTTGAACTCAGTAGCTAAATCAATATAAATCAGCTTTTAGAATATCACGTGAATTCACTAACAAATACGTCGTCGCCATAGCAACGCGAAAAAGTTTGTTGGCACATGCTAATATATAGTACTTAAATGTATACCCTTATTTTATTAGATATTAGATAATATACGTACGTATGTACTGTATTAACCAGAAATACTTATAAGATCGAAAACTATGTCAATAAATATCAAATTACCTAATGAGCAAACTACAATTTGCTGTTTTAACATAGGAGAAAAAATTATTTATCATTTCAATATATTAGTATATAAATACACTATATAGATAAAATATACATATACGGATAATATATTTATACAGAATTCCTACTTGTATAAATATACTAAAATGTAATAACATTTAATCATCTTATATAGTCATACAATAAATAATACTACAAATGAAACTAACTTAAAAATTAACAATAAATTACAAATTTAATTAAAATGGTAGTCTTTTTTTTATTGCAGTATAGGTTCGCGTTTGACCACAATCTTGCCCTACGTGGAGCGAAGATGTGGTCTATGATGGAGCACGCTTACCTAGAAGGTACCTATTCACACGGGACTTGAATACACCTAGGTTATAAGTAAAGGGTAAGACATACTCCGGCAATGAGTTCCACTCCTTTGCGGTGCGTATGATGAAGCTAGATGCAAAGCGCTTCGTTCTTATAGGTGGAATATCCACCATATATCGGTGCGGCATGCGGGTGTTTCTGGTTGTCCGATGATAGAACGGAGATGGTGGGATCAGATCGAAGAGCTCAGCTGCACACTCATCAAAGTGAAATTAATTATATATGTAATTATGTGAAAAATAAATTTACAAACTTACATAAATTATGCTGGAAAATATTATTAAAATTTGGATCTGATGAAAACATTATAGAATCTTACAATAAAGACAAACTCTCAGACTGGCTGTCACTTCTGTATAAAGTTCAGAATTTAACACGAATAAAATACATCTTTTAAAAAATGTATAACATTCAACATGTTTTCATTATTTGCTGTCTCCAACACAGCAAATGGAAAGCCAAAACTGCTCACGTAATGCATTCCGCTAAATAAATTTACTTTTTCCTTTTCACTCGCCTTCTGTAGATGTTGCCATCAAAAGGATGTCGGTACTCAAATTAGCTGTGTGACAGTGAAATGCCGACGTTGAAGAGGTAATTCCGCCGGGAAAGCTTTTAGTTTTGGTCTCCATTTTATGAATCATTTGAAAATGGTAGATCTGTGTGGATTCTATTAACGGCTGATATAGTTTAACTAGCTGTATCGGTGATGTTTTCCGCGTGGAATGTGTTTTCAAAACCCCCGATTTTAAAACATTCTTCATTGGTGCTCCGCTCCTATTGGTCTTAGCGTGACGATATATAGCCTATAGCCTTCCTCGACAAATGGGCTATCTAACACTGAAAGAATTTTTCAAATCAGACCAGTAGTTCTTGAGATTAGCGCGTTCAATCAAACAAACAAACACACTCTTCAGCTTTATATATTAGAATAAGATATAAAATCTATGCATATTATGTTAGGAGATCTATCTAAGATCACAAGCACAATAAATAAATACATTAAAAAATATTAAAATTTACAATCATAAAATTTACAAAATCGGACAAGTCCGCATGTTCACAAAGAAAACAATATAATAATATGTACTTAATTCATTTCGAATGATCCATTTGAACATGAACACTGCGTATAGTGCATATTCCTTATCTAATTATATAGTGTTCGTTTAAAAGTTTCTATGATGGATTGAAAGTCTAATTCTTCCCTTTAAGTTGGAATTTTTTAATTTTATCTTTGCTTGTAGGCAAACTAATAAGTAGTCTATCTGATGGTGAGCGGTTACTGGTGCTCATGGAGAGTTGCAACAGTAAAGAAGGACCTGATGTGTTGTCTACCTTGTTGAGATTTTAAATGTGCTTTTAGGCCCTTTTTGAAGAGCCCATTGTTACCGTCGATGGTAGATAATTCCATAGTTAACACATAAACTATAATTTCAACGATATTTGTTACGGTACAATGCAAGTAATCATATAATAATTTTGTGTACCACCAACGCCCTTTCCAATCTAATTTATTCCTGCCATGAGTTGTCTGGAAGAGATCGCATTTTAGAAATAAGATCGCCCTTTGTACACAATTAGAAAATAGTACTACTTCTTTGTAGGTTTATCTAACGATACAAAAAAAAAGAAATATACACTAATCGAGCTACTCTTTAACTCTGCCATATTCAAACGACAGCCCGTCGGGCTTTTACGGGTGGCCCCTTGACATACTACATATGTATAATGTATTAACACTGGTAATACTCTTGCCAAATTTAAAAGGTCTATTTTGCCTGTATTCACTGAGTTTGGTAGTAAACTCAGCTTGAATATTTTTTCTTTAGTTTGCTACATTTCATCTTAATAAAAAATCTTATATTTTCTATAATTCTTTCTTTCTTTTTATTATTATTGTTGTTGTGCCTCTTGTTTTTCATTTTTTATTTTATAAATGTTTTTCTGTGGACTATGTCGCTGGCCTCAATATTATTACTTTTTTTATTGCACGAGTTCCGCAGACGGGCAGACGGTCTACCTGATGGAAAGCGGTTACCATCGGCTGTGGACATTTGCAACACCAAATGCGCTGCTGGTCTCTTAGGAGAGACTGGGACCTGGCCACTAATGCCGGAACACAATTTTTGTGGCTGGTTGTTATGCCTACTTTAAACCAGGAGTGGTAGCCATCCAGACGGGCAAATACCCTACCACCTGGCTGTGGGTTGTTTTGTCGCCTCTTACAACAGGCCGCCCGGTCGCAGGAAATTGTATTCTTTCTCCGTTCCTGTACGGATGATAATATATATTATAGGTATATTGTAAGTTTTTTTGTATGTTTTATTGTAGCTGCTTGTTGTTCCTTTAAATAAATAAAATAAAAATTACTTCTCCTGTTGCAAATGTCCATAGAAGACGTAGCCACTTTCCATCATATGGGCCGAGACCCTGTCTGCTTTATGTTCTACTAGCAAAAAACAACTAAATAAAATCACGTTGCGGCCCACGGTACCTCATCTAGTACGTCGTTGTAGCCCTTATAAAAAAAGGACAAGTAGCCGGTTTAATTGAATAAAATATTGTTAGGTACATTTATTTTTATTAAAAATTTTAAACACTAGTAATATTTTCCAGGGTAGAGACATAAAACAAGATAGTAAGTACGCCACGCTAAATAAACAGAAATACAACATTTATTTTAAAAAAGTAGGTCACTGTACCTCACCTGAATGTACTTTTTTCACCTTGCTCATATTTCTCTGAGGGAAATATTTTCTGCGTTTAGTATTTTTCACAACAACTTCACAATTTCTGCTTCATTAATGAATATTTTAGAATATAAATTACATTTCTTTTCTCCGCAGCACTTACTGCATTAATTGAAAATTTAATAGACAGCCTCTGTAATGTAGTATGCTAATTAAATATACAGTAAATTATTAAATTAAATGTATAATTAATTAAATCATTCTCTTTATGTAAATTTTGCCCGTAAGCTCTATCCGTGCAGGAACAGAGAAAGAATACAATTTCCTGCGGCCGGGCGGCCTGTCCTAAGAGACGACAAAACAACCCACACCGAGGTGGTAGGGCTTTTGCCCGTCTGAACGGCTACCACCCCTGGTCTAGAGTATAGCGCCATAAAAACCTTGAGTTCTGTTCCGGCATTAGTGGCTAGGTTCCAGTCTCCCTTTAGAGAGCAGCAGCGGATTTGTAGCACCTTTCGTGTTGCGAATGCCCATAGGCGATTGTAACCGCTTTCGACCAGTAGACCATCTGCCTGTCTGCTGAACTCATGCAATAAAAATAAAAAAGCTAAGATCTATTATTGGCTATGAGCTGTTTAAAAAATGTATTGTGAAAAGCTGTATGATCTTTGTTAAATAAATTAGTAAATAAATAATCACCAATTGCTTAGCTCACTGAATACAAACGCTTTGGTTGAAATCTTGTTTCAGTGAACGCAGTCCAATTTTGCGTTGTTATATCTAGTCTGGATGTTTTAGGGCTGGATCCGAGATGGTACACTACATGTGATCGATCAGGGAGTTCCCACACTAGTCGGCAAGATTTTGGCAAATACAACCCATAAAGAGTTTTACGACGTTAGGGCATTAAGTGATGTTCTCACTGCACTGTATCAACCCGGTGAGAACGATATTACTGATCTTGTCCTTATTTTGTAAACATAATGCTCTTTTTGCCTTACCATTGCCGAATCTGTGTAACCTAGTATGTGTATTCTATACGGCCCGTGTCTATATCTTACTACCCGTTTAATTGCCTTACTACCGTTTAAAATTTGACATACGCTCTATACAAGTAATGTCAAATTCCTACCGATGGTAAGGCAAGTAAATTAATAGTAAGATGTAGAGACTTGCTATTAGACGAGAGTAATGTTTTTGAGATTTTTCAATGTGTCTTTGCCTGTCGAATTACAAAACAATATCTAAGCAATTACTTGTCTGTATTTTGTCAATAAAGCATTGTTAAATTGTTAACTTTTCTCCTTACACCTACAATAATTAAGGATAACTTATGTTAGTAATAAATACAAAATTACTGTAACTACATTTTAGACCGTAAGCCTTCTTCAAATGATATAAATAAATAATAATAGCTCTTGTAAGTGAAATGTGAAATATTTCATTTCTCTTTCAATTCGTAATATTCACTACAAAAGTATTTTTTCCTTTAACTTCATTAGCAGCAACATCAAAGAATTTTTGCACAGAATGACCACAAAGGGATGATAATACAAAAACACAAAATAGGCAATCACCCGGAAAGCCCGAGAAAATTATTTTGTTTGCTGTACAAAGAGAAAAAGATAAGTGAAATAACGAATGGCCAGAATGTTATTACATTACTTAATTACGGTACCTTTTGTCAAAGAAGACATGCTAAAATGAAAGACAAACTGTAAATATTTTACATTCACAGCAGTGTACTTCCGACTAGCAGCATATAATTTTATTTTTTATTTTTATTGCTTGAGTTCAGCAGACAGGCAGACGGCACACCTGAGGGAAAGCATTTGTAACACGAAATGTGGTACTAATGTGCTACCACTCTCTAAAGGGAGACCGGAACCTGGCCAATAATGCCGGAACATAACTCAAAGTTGTTATAGCGGCATAGTCTAGACCATGTGTGGTAGTTATCCAGACGGGAAAATACCCTACGACCTGGCTGTAGGTTGTTTGTCGCCTCTTGCGACATGCAGCCCGGCCGCAGGAAATAATTAGGGTATGCAAATGGGAGGACAAATATTTTAAACCAGCAGATATACATGACGTTGTCACAGTATAAATCAGTAGACAAACACACATATTGTTTATTCTCAAACTAAACAAGTTACGCTTGTGTTATGGGTAATATACAATGGACCTTTTTGGATAATAAATAACGGAAAATTCGTTTACAAAATTTACCATGTCAGAAATCGAACTCGGAACCTCTGTGTTCCGGTAAGCTGCAGCTGGCAAAGGCCGAACCATTGGGGCCAAAAAATTTATAGTTTTTGTCTTCAACCATCAAAGTACAATAAATACTCGCTCAGACATAAATGCCCAAGCGACCGGCAATATTAAAAATGTAGAGAGCTAGATGTTTAATGTGCTATCCTACCGTTAACCTTAAACCCTTCAGTGGGAGATCGAATGCAATAGAAGCTCGGTCAGACACAAATGCCCAAGCGACCGGCAACAGTAAAAATGTAGAGAGCTACATGTTTAATGTGCTATCCTACCGATAACCTTAAACCCTTCAGTGGGAGAACGAATGCAATAGATGCTCGGTCAGACACAAATGCCCAAGCGACCGGCAACAATAAAAATGTAGAGAGCTACATGTTTAATGTGCTATCCTACCGATAACCTTAAACCCTTCAGTGGGAGATCGAATGCAATAGATGCTCGCTCAGACACAAATGCCCAAGCGACCGACAACAGTAAAAATCTAGAGAGCTTCTTGTTTAATGTTGCCTCTCTATTCTACCGATAACCTTAAGCCCCTCAGTGGGAAGATCGAAACAGGAGTAAATGATAGGGTAGTGGTTTTCAGTGATAGTTCATTATAGTAGAAAGCCAATGTGAATTATTTATTATCTATCTCAAAAACCTATAAAAACATTAATAAAATGTATTTACTTTATTATATATAATAACTAATAGGGAAATATACAATAGTGGGGATTTAATACATATACTCATCGGTTTTTATTGATCAAAGTTAGTAAAAAGTATTATAGCTATGAACAAATAAAGTTAACATAACAGCAAAAGAACATAATAGCACATCTGAAATAATTACATAAACAAATAGAATTTAATACGAATACGTTTAAACTCAACGGCATTTCATAAATAAATCTTCAAGGTATATAGATCAAAACATTTAACCCTTACACGGTCTGCACATGTATTAATGTTCAACATGAATATGTAGCCACCTGTCGCCAGCTAATTGGATTCTTTATGCGAGAATATATGTCCCTTTGGTCCCCTCAAAACCAGTATTACATGAGCTCTACCCGTTTCCTAAAAATAAAAACTAAGTTCAATGTCACACCTACCGACAAAAATGAGATTATGTGTAATTTTGTAAGGTTAGGCATTCTTACTGATACAATTAGCAGGCAACATAAGATCCTTAGCATATAATATGCATACTTCCCTTCTTTGTTTCTTTGATAATGTAAGGCTGATATTAGACAGATCAATCAAATTGAATTAATTTGGTAAGTTTATGTTTAGACGGATTACTCTGGTTGATTGATGAAAATTATATAATCTTAACGATAAAATAATCTTAAAGACTTGAACAACGTCCGACTAGAAGTAATAATAATTAACTCTACAATGTTACGTATTCGAAAAGTAGTGCGCTCTCAAGTTTGATATATTCTACCGGCTTTCTATATTTTACAAAACATTATTTGTCTTACTAGTGTTCAAAATTTGATGAAATTATAAAATTTTATCTAAAATTTGTACGATTACGTAAAAATCGCGAAGACGTAAAGTTTATTTTTATACGTCGGGTGTAGTTGTCGATACGACGGGCCTTTAATATTGGGGCCTTGCCTTTAATAAATTGCACATATTAATATACTATTTAGAGTGTACACAGAATAACCTTGTTGACGTGGTAGAGCCATTGCAACTCCTTCATCAGAAGCTTGTGTGTAGAGTCGGCCGTCAGGAGTCCCGCTTACCGCATACCCCTCAGTGACCTCCCCCGGGACCAAAACGAGGGTATGCGCAAATGCAATCCACTAGCGTTAACAAAAAAAGGCTTGGCCCCTGGTGATGCAAACGTATAATGGCGACGGTAACCACTTTCCGCCACTGGGGTACCTGCCTATTTGCCAGCTTTGCAATAAAAAAACAATTGTGTAAAGTCCTAAAATTTTTATTCGCAACTGTCAAGGTGTGTGTGGAGGGCCTTAATTCTCACATTATATGATAAATACGGGTCCAGTTAAATCGGCCTTGACCCTTGCAAGCTTGAATAATGTTCCCACTTTATGTTTAACTTTCACGTAAATATGATATAGAGAGATTTCTGGTTAATATGTTGAACTCAGTATGGTTTGGACCCAGCTTATGCTTATCTAACCTTTTTTAATAATCGCATACTTATAAAATATTTTAGGAATTAATGTGTTTATATTGATGAAGTACAGAAACCAGACTACAAGAATACTTGATGCAAAGAGTTAACTGTCGCCTCTGTATATTTTCAAGATCAAAGCTGTTACCATCATTGCCAACGCGTTGCTTCGATAGATAATTATGACATGTTTTTGCGAAACGTTAGTTTAATGTTGTAGGGAAATTTGATTTGGGAACTTGTTCCAAATCCTTCAGTTTATGCAACGTAAAAGAGACAGCGCCTCGGAATCCTCTCAGACGCTGTTTATTAATATCCGTCTATAATAGTTATCCGGAGAGGGTAAAAAAAATAAAAATCCAGGGTGGCCGTCGTGCATATACTTAACTGAGAAATAAAATTCAGTGTATGTAAGTAAGCGAGTAGAATATGGTTAGACAGGTCTTAATGGCCTTACTTATAATCGTTTGTTAAATATTGAGAAACTGCAACTGTTATCAGTTGTTGACAACTGATTAGTGAAAATCTTACCCATAAATTCCTCTTAAGGATAAGAGGCGGTAAAGTAGCTCATAAATAACTGTCAAAAGTAACCAACATCGAGAGGTACTTTAAGTAATTGCATGGCAAGATGGTATAATTGTTTAAGGATGTATGTTAATGGATATTTTATTTAATACATGAACAGATATAATAGGGTCCCAAAGTCGTTAATGGTAGATTGTTACACAAGAGGTGAAAGTGACCTATTTACAGGCATGAAGTCGTTTGACGCACGAGTGTAACGACGGCGCTATTAGTTAGTGCCTTTCATTTCAAATATGAGGAAAGTAAATAAAAACTGGTAAGTTAAACAAACAACTACTTTTCTAATGAAACCAGGCGTGAAATCCATATCTAAATCTGACGAACTCATTTAATACGTCACATGAAATGTCAAGTAAATTTCTTTTACTCTGGCATTCTACCAGCCAGTATTCTTTTGTCACTGATGGAAGTAAAAATTTAGCTTAAATTTATGTAAATTAAATAATAATTTAAAAGTATAAATAATGTTTCAAAATTGATGAAATTTTTTTTATTACAATTTATGCCGCGATTTAACAGAGGCTGTAAAAAAAATTGGGACATAAGTCGCATGTATTATCTATGGTTCGCATAGTTTTTAATTTTTTTGATAGCAGGGAAAATCGTTTCCCAGGGACGAAAAGCACTGTTTTCATCCCTATGATCAGGCAACACCAAGCGTACTTCCATAATATGAGAAATCAAAAATATATTTTATCTCCCATCGTTAATTCTTGAATTACTTAACACTATGGAAAATTTAAGAAATCAAGTTAAAAAGCTAAAAATACATTACTGTTCAGATCGTTTGGTCAAGATTTATTCAATAATTTTTGACGTTTATGGTGTTTAAGTTTAAATACTTTTTTATGGTTTCGAAGGCAACTGACAAAAATAGCGCACGTTCGTTACTTTTACGGCACTTGTACTTGACACATCGATTTTTTATTTAGGCTACGTTCCATTAGAGACTCACAACGACCACGTTCACGACCGCAATTTTTCCCGTTCCACTTGCTTTCCGGCGTTACAACCGTAAACCCAAGTGGAACGATTATTCGACCCAACTCTTGACATGGGTCGTTGTGAGCGTTGTGTGATCGAAAATGATGACATCATTAGTGACGTTTTCGCCACGACCACAGCGACCGCGGTCGCCTTGTGGAACGGCTAATAGAGCATTTTGGGCGTTGTGAGCTACTACGACTACTAGAACGCGCTGTTAGTAGTAAAACTTACAGCACGACACTACTCTTGATGTTTTTTGTTTACAAACTTAAAGCTTTCTTCATAAAATATTTATTGTTGTCTGTTTGTAATATATTATTTTATAGGATAACGTTTTTTAACAATTACCTACAAAAATACATTTCGCTTTTCTACTTATAAAGAAAAGGATGATTACATTTTATGGAACTGCGTTTGATATTTATCGAAACAGTATACGATTGAGGCCGTATATATTTATCTGGATAAAGAAATAACCAATACAACCACGAAATGTTACAACTTATTTTCAAGAGCAAAGAATTCTCATTCATCTCTTATCCAAGTGACGTGGCTTTGATTCTTCAAGTGTTTGTTAAGTCAATTTCTGGCCTTTTATACGACGAACGATTCTCATTAATTGTTTGTGTCATTATGTACTGGTATGTTAACTTACATACAGTTTTTGACAACCTATTACGTGTATTGTTACAATATCATGAAGAAATCTGTATATCGAGTATATCAATGTTTTAAGCCCACTGTAAACTGTACTTAGGGTAAAAATGGTTGAATTGTTTTCCTTAAAAGACGAAATTCAACGCTAATGATGGTACGTTATACACTGATCTTTGTTGTTATATTATACTAGAGGTCTCGGCAGACGTTGTCCTGCCCTGAAAAAATCAAGATCTGGGACCTCTAGTGCCACCTAACGGTTCGAATAATTGTGAATCTAAACCATCCATCACACAAATAAGAAACATTAAAATCGGTCCAGCAGATTACGATG
The DNA here is from genome assembly GCA_039645545.1 of Dendrolimus houi. NCBI lineage: Eukaryota > Metazoa > Arthropoda > Insecta > Lepidoptera > Lasiocampidae > Dendrolimus > Dendrolimus houi. The sequence continues at coordinate 6,317,161 of CM077125.1, forward strand.
ATCCTAAATCTCGATCCCAGCGTCCCCTACCGGCTCCAAATTTTTCTCTCGGCAACTAATTTTATAGACAGGTAGGCATTTATTTCGTCAGTTTCAGTACCAATTTTATAATTTCTGTATCTAATATATAAGTTTAAATAAAATTAAACTTGTATATTAAGTACAAATAGTAAGTATAGCATATGCTTCACTGTTTGGAAGAATGTAGTTTTATTTGCGTACAATTTGTGCACGAAGCAAAAAGCACGTAGTGTACAGATCTGCATTTCTTGAACCATTTATTATTTTATTTTGTCTTTAGGCACTGTTCTTGGCTCGAATTCCCTTCGGAAAGTAATTTCCATTGGCTTCTGTAGCAATATCGTTGTTTTCCAAAACTCCAAAAGCAACATTTTGCGGATTTTTCCTTTGCGTTTCGAAATAAAATTGAAGCATTCGTTTTATCTGTTTGTTCAGTAAAACAATGTTTCATGTGTTTTTTGTTTGCATTTTAGAGAATTAAATAGAAGTGATAAATAAAGATTAAATTTAAAAGAAGTTTGAAAAGGTGATTGCCATTGAATAATTATCTCATAATATTATATTATAAGATATATTAAGATTTGACTTTGTTTTACAACCGACCGGGATGTAAGGAGAAGAATAAATGTAGCATGGCTAAAGTGGAGACAGGTAACCGGTGTGACGTGCGACAAACTAATGCCACTGAAACTAAAAGGTCAAATATATAAATCTGTCATACAACCATGTTATGCTATATGGGTCGGAATGTTGGGCCATTAAAGTGATAAACGAGAAACGTTTCCACTCACCTGAGATGAGAATGTTGAGATGGATGTGTGGTGTTACAAGAATGGATAAGGTAAGAAATGAGTACATAAGGGGATCTTTGAAAGTTGCATCCGTGACTGAAAATTTGAGAGGAAGAAAATTAAGTTAGTATGGGCATATAATGAGGAGGGATGAAAGTCACGTGACAAAAAGAATGTTAAACTACAAGATGGATGGGTACAAATGTAAAGGTAGACCAAAAAAGATGGATGGATTGTGTGAAGGATGATATGATGATTTGTGGTGTGACAGAAGATGTATGTCAGAATAGAGGAGTGTGGAAGGAAAAGACATATTGTGCCGATCCCATTTAATTGGGATACGGTGAACGAAAACAGAGAATATATATTATAAGACAATTATTACAATATATGCAATATGTAATTTAGTTTACGCTAATTTTCTATATTTTGACAGTTTCATTAAAAAAAATCTTTGCTTGAATATGAAAATTGACAAAAAATTTATTACATGTACAGAATTCACTCTTCAGATTTTTCTAATGTTTTTGCATGATTCTGTAGTGGTAGATATATTGAATATACCTTCCTGCCAAATTTAATTCATATAACTTCAACCCAAATAGTTTGAGAAAAATAACTCTGACAAACGAACATAACGATTTTACATACGTACTTCTCACCTGTTTCCCATATGGATAGGCAGAGACGATGGAGTTCCATTTGCTACGATCCTTTTGCGAGATGCTTGTTACCTTTCATCATGATTCACCATGACTATCGCAGTCTACTGGGCTTAACTCTAACTTTCACACTGCTGTCATAGATTTGTTTTGTTATTCCACCTTTATACCTTCTCTCTACCTGCCGACACCACCTTGATATTCTTCTTTAACTCTTGTCACTATACGCTCTTTCAATCCTCAACGTTCCCTTGTCATACTGTTCTTTGTCATATTTCTTAATTTTTACGAAGCCTAAAATTTACAACCCAAATAAATATTTCACAAATTACTTTTACGACACTCATGAGCAAAATGTTGGTCTGCTATTTCATCAGAAGTCAGTACCAAGGGACAAGTTATAATAACAATAAATTATACAAGCTGGTTTCTAACTTCACTTAGTTAGTCGTATTTTAGTGTTATCTACAGTTTTATTATATACATATAATAAAACTGTACAGGTCGAATTTCTGTATAATGAAAAAAAATGCTAAAAACCGAGTCAGGGGGATGTAAGTAGTGAAATAGAACTAATTTAGATTTTTTTTAATTTTATGTTTCTCTGTTTGTACCGGCTAATCTCCGAAACGACTGGACCGATTTAAATGAAATTTGGTATGGTGGTAGCTTATATTCCTGATCAACATATAGGACACTTTTGATCCCAAAAATTAAAGAGTTCCCGAGGGATAGGTAAAAAACCGCACCACGCGGATGAAGTCGCGGGCATCAGCTAGTTATATATAAAGTAAGTAATTAAGGTATTTATAGTAAACTAGCTGCTCTGGCTTTGCACTCGTGTAATTTAGACAGTAACGAGGCCAGAATTTTGAAGTTTGCAGCTGCCTTTGTCATTACACAATATCGAGAAATTTTGTTTGGAAGGCACGCTTGAGAGGGCACATATACCTGATCATGTGACCATGGGAAAGTCACTGTTCTCTAATACAGTGTTCCGCACACTTTTTGTGTTCAAGGTACATCTAGGAAAACGAAAATTTTTGTTGCTACACCACAAATAAAAATCATTTTTTAAGCAAGCCAAACGAAGAAAACGCCTCGCTAGCTCGTAGGCTCCCGTGATTTATCTACATACTTTATATGTAACTAAGTATTTTTCTTAGCCTTACATTTTTACTAAAAATAAGTTTTAACATAACCTTATTTTTCCGAGGCACACCAATTAATGACCACGGTACACCAGTGTGCCGCGGTACATACTTTGCGGAACACTGCTCTAGTACATCATTGTTAAGTGTTTCTATTGGTTTAGTATATGTAAGCCATGTAAAATTATTATTCGGTAAATCGATTGCAAAATGTTTTTTTCTACTCACATAAAATGTTAATTAGGTTTTTTATGTAAATAAAATATCAGTAAAAAATATTATCGACAGTGAAACCGCTTAAAAGTCCGTGCTGTTATTAGGAGAAGTTAGCGGATATACAGACAGCCAGACGCGGAAAGCGACTTTCTTTTGTGTATATGTATACCAATATTATAAAGAGCAAATATAATCGACTCTCGATAATTTGAATTTGAGGGACCAGAAATAAATTTCAAATTGTCAAGAGTTCAAAATAACTAGCGTTTACTTATGGAACTTATGGAAAGACATTTGTTCTTTCTTGGATTCATTTTAATAGCACAAATCAAACATTAACATGACTCATTATCGTTTGAAAGAAGACTGGACTGCGAACAAACGACAGGTATGTGCATGATAAACGCTTCAAATTATAGAGAGTAGGAAAGCCCGGACTTCAAATTATAGCATGTTTGCGAGCTAGATAATATTCCTTCAACTTCAAATTACCGAAGGGACGAATTAACATTGATTTTATTCAATTTATCGAGTATTTTTCAAGGGATTGGAATTTTTTTTTCAAATTATCGAGAGTAGACTGTATTTGTATTTTTGTATGTTTGTAACGAATGATCTCAAAAACTGATGGACCGATTTCAAAAAATGTCACCATTAGAATGCTACGTTATCCCAGATAAATATAGGCTACATTTATTACTAGAAAAGATTAGGGATAACTACTAAAACTTCAATAATGTAACCCAAGGTATAGAAAATTAGTGTTTGAGTGGGTCAAGGGATGGATTAGACTCCCATTTAGACCCGGTAGGTGACACAGGCATCGGGTTCTAGATTTTTATTTTTTCAGGGCAGGATAACATCTGCCAGAACTGCTAGTAAAAAAAAAGTGTGCGTCGCGGGACGCCCGGCAGAAGTGATAACTTAAGCTAATCTAAGTTGAACTTTTTAATATTGAAATTATTTAACTTGAGAAAAGCTTAGGTTATTACTTAAATTTTATGTATATAGCGCGTGGGTTAGAGTGAGAGAGGAGTAGCCTGCCTACCGAGAGAGAGAAAGGGGAGCCAGACAGACTGGCGCCGTAACGCATTATGTAACGAAACGGTTTACCCTCCCATAAGAAGTTATCACTTCAAAAAATGATACACTTGTGGAACGTACCGCGCGGAAAGTTCGGCGACTGAGGGATCGGAGCTAATCTGTAAGCCGCGCAACGCGGCGTAAATTCCGCTGATGTGTCATGGTTATTTAAAAAATATTCCGAGTGTATTCAGCCGAACTTTCCGCCGCTGAACATTGTGCCGGTGTGTCGTTGGGAAAATAATCTCGCGGCGGAATATATCCATCTCTACCTAATGTATTGTTGTATGTTTGTTTATAAAGAAACAAACAAATAGTCTATCTAGGTAATGGTATTATCACCGATGGACACATGCACTTCTCATTTCATTATTCATTTCATCTGTATCTATATGTAAAAATAATCTTATATATAAAAATGAATCGTAGAAATGTATGTACGAGCATAACTTGAGAAAGACTTTACCGATTTTGATGATATTTGTTTTGTGTGTTTGAATGGGTTCCCAACATCAACTTCATGAATTTTCAACGGCCACCATTTTTCCGGCAAGGGCGTCGTTATGAGTGTCTTTTTATAATTTTTAATTGAATTTAGATTCGCAATTAGAACCGGTAGGTGGCGCTGAGATTGTGATGGAGGAAGATTAATACTCATTTCTCCATGCATCGGACCATTTCTAGAATCCTCTAAATAACCTGGACCGATTGGTGATTTTGTTTTTGTGTCATGAAACCAAGTCGTTTAGGAATTCAGAAAATATGGCGGTAAGAAGTTCGCCGGGTCAGCTAGTATTTTATAAAGAGAAAAGATTTGTATTTTTGTATGTTTGTAACGAATAAACTCAAAAACTACCGGACTGGTATCAAACATTCTTTCACCGTTAGAATGCTACATTATCTTTGAGTAACATAGGCTATATTCAATAGTCCAATATATAAAAAAATAGCCATAAACCACCAGCGTGAAGCCGGGACAGGACGCTAGTATTGTGTAAATTCAATGGCTGACGCTAGATTTAAGTATATAAAATAATCTTCAAATGCACTGAGTGTATCCACAACCCCTCCACTGCGGGGTACTTGATCAAAACATCACTTTGATCGCGGCGACCCTCAAGCCGTGAGGGTCGTTTTAGCCTAACACGTAAAAAATTCAAAAGCCAACATGAATACAAACTTCTCGGCTGGACTATAAAACTGGTAGAGTTTGGTTCGAAGGGCTTTTAATACCAACTCTTACGACGTAAGCGATAAACGTTTGAAGATATTTAATATGCCTACGTGAATTGATGTTTGTACTAATATATTAAACTAGGTTATGTACGCAACTTCGTCCATGCTTGACTTGAAATTCCTGTGGGGTTCCCGGGGACACAGAGTATAGCAACATTTATAAAAATAATGTAAGCTATCGTTTTAGTGGAAACTGTGTCGGAATAAGCTATTTTTCATGCATCGGAACAACTTCGAACCGCTCCCGGAAAAATTCCCGCGGGATTCCCGAGATAAAAATTATCATGTATTTTATTATGTAAAATTTTATATCGATCAGTGAAAAATCACATTGGAATTCAAGATTTTTTTAATCTGGCCATTTTAAATCACTCCTAGAAAATTTCCCGCGGGATTCTCATGATAAAAAGCAGATTTTAAGTCTAAGAATTTGCTGAGGATCAGCGAAAACCGCATCAAAATTGGCAAAGTAGTATATACGTGAATCTCAAACAAACAGACAAACCGACAAACATAAACAAATAAAAAAATAATTGGATCGTGTTCTCCATCATTTATATAGTCTGTGCCACTTGTTTTCTTTTATAGCTTCAGTGTTTAACACGGCATGTTTAAAATGTTATAATATTATGGGTTATATATAAATTGTATTTTTTTTATTGTATGAATTCAGCAGACAGGCAGACGGTCCGCTTGATGGAAAACAGTTACCCTCGCCTATGGACATTTGTAACATCAAAAGCGGTAACAATGTGCTGCAGCACAATCGAAACCGGAGGTAGTAGGCATTCAGACGGGCAAATATGCTACCACCTGGCTGTGGGATACGACAGGCCGCCCGGCCAAAAGAAATTAGCATTCTTTCTCCGTTCCTGCACGGATTAAATTATATATTCTCTGTTTAAGGCCTTTGTTATAGAGCTATTTTCATAAATTTTAGGAATACTATAATAACCATAAAATTAATGTAGTTAAAATGCAAGTTTTGATAATTACATAATATAGAAAGTTGAGCGATAATTGGGAAGAAATAATGTTAGAAGAGTATGTTATGGACTTATAGATGTACTAAAAATGTTTTTTTATTTTTTATTAAAATTATTTGTATGCATAAATGTATATAATTATGTACATACATATATTATGTCTATTTACATTATAATAGTGTTTTTAGAGACGGGAATTTAATCTATGTATTAATGTTGTATTATTTTATAGTTTTACACATATACAGTTTCTAGTTTTGAATTATGTTAATATATCATACTGTTCTAGACCCACGAACTGTTGTTGTTTCTTCATAGATTCCACTGGTAATCTTCTCCTTTTGTACACTATAAATTCATTGACGATATTTACTCTACACCAAAGCCAGGTGGTAGGACATTTGCCCTTCTAGATAGCTTCCACACCTGTTCTAGACTATATCGCCATAACAAACTTGGGTTGTGTTCCGGCATTAGTAGCCAGGTTCCCGTCACCCTTTAGAGAGCAGCAGCGCCTTTGTAGCACCTTTGGTGTTGCGAATGTCCATAGACGATGGTGATCGTATTCCACCAGTGGAGTCTACCTGTCTGCTGAACTCATGCAATAAAAAAAATAAAACTTCAGATCAATTATCTTACTCTAAAATTTTAAATCGCTTGAATTTTATATCTTACTCCAAACCCTTAAGACTTAAAGGACCAAGTGTTAGCAAGATTTCGAAAAATCACCCCTGGCGTCGCAACGTAAGGGTTATCGTTACGCACAGCCCGCCCTGTCGTAACGTGATTATCGTTTGGGAAATAGTAAGAGGGTTTTATTTATCGTTTTTTTTCCAAATGTGCTTTTCGGGAAGTACTCATAAATAACCAGTGTTGATATAACATAGTTGGTATTGATTGTATCCTAATACAATATTATTTTGTTACGTAAAGGTTACGTTATTGATTAGAGTTTTCTACAATAATTCTGTCATTCTGTCTGTCTCTCTAAATCTTTGAAATTAGCCCAGATGGAACCGTACCTTAATAATATTCTTTAAACAAATAAAAACACCAAGAGATACACAGCTTGAGTGATATAAATCCCCATTTTAATCTTCTATTTGGGAGAAGGTGAAATTTTAAATATTTTTAAAGTGAAACGAAAACCGATAGCAATTTAAAACTTCTTACAAGCAATATAAACCTTTGGAAGCCTTTAAACTGTTACGCACTCGACAACTTTGATAGACTACAGAAAAAAATTAAAAAACTTTCGTTCCCCTCAACTTTGTAGATCGTGTTTGAAGTTCAAATTAATTTTGTGTTCAAAAGTGTAAAGAAAAAGTTAAATGTGGGGCTTTTATTATAATTGCGTGATAATAGACGTCAGATCCAGTTGCTAGAGAGACGATGGTCGAACGGCTGAATGTAGGTATCGCCGGTTACAGTCGGCATCTGATTGGGGTGATGGTAACCTGGTTAAGTCTCCGCTAAAAGGAGTCTGTGGCAAACCTTATACCGAGGAAATTATGTATATTTTTAATATACGGGTCTTATTATTCCTGCATTGACCCTATCATCAATACAAATCAATCAATCATTATCTCTATTTGGCTTAGGAATTGTTACATTATAAAGATATACAATTGACAGATAAATGATACAATATGAGTATTATATCAAAAAGGATGTAAACAGATATTTAAATTCTGTTCTCAAATTTACAAATATTTCATATTTGAGCTTAGATATTATAGTAAATTTCACAGCCTTTGATATTGTGTTAAAATCATTTCTGATTCTGTTGGAGCAAATACTGGCGGAGTATGAAAATAAATTATGTATTAATTAAAGCTTTTACCTATAGACGATGAGCCTGGGTCAGTTATATTTTCAGTTTTATGAATGTGTGAATAGTGTCACAGGTACGGGAGTTTCTGACACGGATACGTAAATTTCTGTCACGGATACGAGAGTTTCTGACACGGGTACAGAAATTTCTGACGCGGTATTACTGTGTCCCTTTATATTATACCTATATATACCAAAACATGCCGTATTTACTTGTTAACGCAATTGCATATGAGAAAGTTGTGGGTTCGAATCCTGACTGTAAAACATGCGCCGCTTAAGCAGTTTTCTGACCTAATGTGCATATTTTTCAATTACCTCATACTGACGGTGAAGCTAAGCGTAGTGATTAAACCTATACCTATAGTATAGGTATTTATAACAAGCCAAGCAGTCTTGAACAGGGGTAGCGAGTTTAAGTACTATCTGTTCTTCTAAAAATAAAAAGGCCATGGGAAGGCCTAGCAGTGGAATGTTTATGGGTCGACATTATTTGTTTGAATAAGCTGCAAGACGTTTTTACTTTTGTCACTTACTCACAGGCCATGTTGCACTATTATAAAGAATCAGCTTAATAATTAGTAATGTTTCTTGTGGGTCTGTGTATACGCTTCTTCAATAAGATTCGAATGAAATGTTAGATCTGCCTTTCACTAAATTTTAAAAAAGTGTGTGTGTGCACACACACTTTTCTTTAAGTCACACACGACAGAAGTATAACCTGAGAAAAGTAACCTACAAGAGAACGAGATAAATATAGAGTATCAGGACTATTAAGATAATTATAAGGTTTATTATTTTTATAATATTTTAACCAAGCTCAAAAATTATTTTATATTTTAATGTAAAATATTACATTTCATATATCACATATTTAAGATATATTATATACAAATTACACGAGAGGCTTATAATAACTAAATAGGAAACAAATGCTCTAGTTTCGATTTGATTTATGAACTTCAAAACTTCGAAGTATTTCGAACTCTATCTTTATGTACATAGTGTTTAAATTATAAAGTAACGAAAAACTTTAAGACATTTCCAACTCAATCTGTGAGAATAGTGTTTTGATTATGGAATTCACGGCGTCACGCTTTTTCATTCCCATCGAAAGATTTCACTATCGTGGCTAAAATAGTTTCACTTCAAAAGTATCTTGCCTAAAAAGGGACAGGTATTGAAGAATATTTAAAATGACAAAACTTCCTTAACATAGCAGCGCGGTCCAGCCTCTTATACTGTCTTCTGTGTAACGTTTCTATCTTGCCAAACATGTAAGGAATTTTGTGGCTATATGTTGCAGTATAAAATTTCTCTCTCTTAACTGAATTCAAAATCCCGTGTCTTTTGTACAATTTTGAATTCTCACCTATGAGAGCGAGTTTTATACACGTCTCTCATTGGTCTTTATGTCCTGGCTAACACAGCTATATAGGCATGTATTAGCGAATAATTGAGTTGGAAACCGAAGCGCGTGGTAACCAGGATCGTGGTATATTAAGCAAAGTAAATAATATAAAAATATCTACAATTATGAACGTGGTATATAATCCACTACTCAGGTATTCAATAAAATGTGTTTCGTACGATGAAGGTAAGTTTCGGTGGCCCACTACCATCATCCTATCCCCCAATTCATTCATTCCCCTACACCATCTCAAAGGCTAGTAACGCGATGCCTTCGGCTCTAGTGTTTCAAACGACGCTAACCACACACAATTAGGCGAACCGCATGCCTATTCACCAGTTTCACAATAAAATGCAAGTCTAGTTTGAATAAAAACTTTTGAAATTCATTTGCAAAAAAGAGAAAATATGTAGTAAAGATTACTAATATATGACATTCGCCATTTCACTTTGTATAAGCGTTTATTATTCACCGTTCACCTCATATGGCCTTTTTATCTTACGTCATGCCCAATTCCACGGCAACAAGCAGGGAAGTAGCGATAAAAGTGAGCAGCGCGAGTGTGTAGGTACATAGAATAGGAAGTAAATTTCAATTTGAACTTATGTGTATATGACATTCAAAAAATGATCTCCAGTGAAACTTGGTTGAATAAAAACTTTTTAAACTTATTAGAACAAAGATACTCGCGCTGCTCACTTTCTTCGTCATTTTCTTAATTACTGCCATGAATATGGACACAACAACTATTGTCAATTCAATAGTTTCGGCACTTAAAACACAATTGTGTGAGTACAGTTCGCACGCAGTGGAAGTGAAACTTCAGAGAATATACTCACAAATAATTCTTCTTTAATTTTATTAATGTATAAATATAATAAAGGCCTGCATCCGTAAACATATTATAATTCAAAATAATCTTCTTAAGTATCAGTTTCAATTTTTCACGGACTTAGTATAAAAAATGATGTTATCAGTTTTATTTCAGTCCAAATTGGACCTTTGTTTAATCATCGATCTTATTGACTCACTAATCTGTGCTGCACAATGTAAAACTCGTATCTCATTCTATAGCCGGCTTAGTCCCATGATGTGTTTAACTCATTTTAGTGTCGCTTTTTCGTTTCATCGAGTTTCAAATCACAACGATTCTAAAGAAGATTCACTTCAAAAATACATATATACACACTTATACGCACAAAATAAAGTCACCCAAGAATTTTCATTTGAAATATTTAATATTATATGCCCTAACTTGGGAACCGTACGCGTGTCTAGTGAACAAAGACACTAGACAACAAACAATAACTCGGTTTCTGTAGAGGGAACCCTAATCTGGGTTTTGTGTACGGCATTATTCTCGTAACACAACCCACTGGCTTAGCCGGATCCGGGGTTTTGCTCTTGTTATTCTATAAAACAAACGGCTAATTGCATGCACGCTTCGAATTTTTCCTGAAACTTTACATGTACCTACCTACATAAATAAACATATTGAAAAATGTATAATTATAATAAGATTCGCCCGCGACTTCGTTCACATTGGATGGGTAGCAAAGATCACAGTTATTTTATACAGAAAATTTGAATCTGGCCACTTTAAACCGCCCCCAAGAAAATTCCCGAGAGATTCCCGGGATCATAAGTGCCGCAGATTTTAAGCGCAGATATTTACTGTCGGTTAACGAAAACCGCATTGAAATCGGCGCAGTAGTTTTTGCGTGAATCTCGAACAAACAGACCAACACAAAAAACATAAAAACAAAAGACTACAACACTTACAATTTTTACCGACTTGAAAAAGAAGAGATTCTCAATTCATCTGTATATTTTTTTGTATGTTCGTTATTCTATTTCATAATATTATAGAAGCCTCCCATTTATAGGGGTACGGACAATATACCCCCCCACGGTTGTCCAAGGTTTCATCACTTTTGGCAACATCAACATTAAATTAAGAACATTTTGTATTGTTTTGTTCTTTCTTGGTTCTTTAGTAGTTAGTGTCGGAATAAGGGACGCCTTTTCCAAAACCCAACACGATACCCAAGCATCCACAGTCCACTGCCTCTAAGAAGTCGACACAGTCACGATGTTTGCCTTCACGGTTAGCACGTGGTAATTGTAAGAATATGCGTATTGTTACGAGCTACAGGACTCTAATTAAAGATGCCGTTGGTACTACTATAGAATTTATTAGAATTGTACAAACACGTATAAAACAAATACAAATAAAACTGGATGCAACCAGTTCACACTGCACGACTCAATGCAATTTGACACGCGCAAAGTCCTTCGTCTATATCGCTAGTCGAGAGTACTACAAACGTCTTACTCGTATCGCAGTCGTCGATTGACTGCCTCACCCCTCCCTTCTGGCATTGTTTTATACTAACTATATAGTACAAAAAAATCGGCCGCGCGCACTGAATTTCCGAGAAATAGTAATTTGCACACCTGGTTATCTATTCCTGCGAACGGCCAAAAAAGTCGAAAACAATAACAATAGACTATTGTCTAATTGCAAATTTTAAATACGAAGTAATAAAAAGAGGCCCGAATGCGGGAGGGGCAATAAACAAAATGCGCAGTATTTCTTTGTCGGTATGTGACAATAGGTATGCAGGTGGCCCAACTTGTAACAGTATTATGTCACAAAACTACAATCGTGCATTTTTGTAATTGTATATTTGGGCTACGTTCCACAAGAGACTCACGACGACCACGTTCACGACCGCGATTTTTCGCTTTCCACTTGCTTGCGGGCTTTACAATTATGAACACTAGTGGAACGGATTATGGAAGGTTAATGTCATTAACGACGAAATACACAAATGTCATTGGTTGATTTGAAAATCGCGTCTTTTTCAACGTCATTCGATAGAGAGAATTAATGCTCTATGGTCAACGCCCACTTCGACCCATCTCTTGACAGGGGTCGTTGTGAGCACTGTGTGATAGAAAATGATGACATCGTTAGTAACGTTTTCACCATGACCATACCAACCGTGGTCGTCATGTGGAACGGCAGACGGGAGCATTTTGGGCGTTGTGAGCTACTAACGGAACGCGTCCTTGGTGAGCAATAAAGTTTTATCCATTCTATTGCATCATAATTAAAACTACGTTTAATAGATAAGTGTCATTCTTGTTCTTCATACTTTACAATTGCTATGAAATGATGGACGGTTGGACTGACCATCAATTGTTGTTAAGTTATGTTGTATTTGAATTTGCTCGCGAAAGCATACTTCTTTCTCGTTTACTATCTATCTATCATTTAAAAGCTGTGCTCTTGTCGGTAGAGCCTCCTTCAATCTTCTTTATTATGGACAAGTTATTTTACTTCTTTGTACGACCCGACACCCTCTTTACCCTTTTTTGATCCATGAATACTCGCCTTTGCCTCCTCTTCCCTCTCCTTACTTCCTCTACGAGTCACGTGCATACGAAGGTGTTATGTCGTAGCAAATGACCAAAAATCTTCCCTCTTCTTACTTCCAGTTTTTAAAATTGTGCGCTTCTCCTTTAACATAATAGGTTGGGGAAAAAGTCTTTTCGCATATAGTATGTATGAACTTGTAATAAGATCTCTTTGGCTAAACCATTTGTATCTGGCTGGTTATGGTATCATTAAAAAGTTGTAATTTTAAAGAAGAGAATTCCAAATTCAAATAAGGAAAATGTGTGATTTTTGTCATTTATTTTTCTTATTGTTAAAATGAGTGAATCTATTGAATTAATTCGATACATTTTAAAAATTTTCCTACAAAAAAGGTAAAAATGCAACACAAACCGCGAAAAAAATATTGTGATGTTTATGGACCTAATGCAGTATCTGTGAGAGTAGTGCAAATTTGGTTTAAGCGTTTTCAATCCGGAAATTTTGATATCAAAGATGCACGTCGCTCTGGTCGCCCTGTTACGGACAAAATTGATGTCATTTATGAAAAAGTGAAGCACGATCGGCATATTAGTAGTTACGATGTAGCTGGAGAACTGGGAATTGACCACAAAACTGTTTTGGCGCATTTGAAAAAAGCTGGGTACACAAAAAAGCTCAATATTTGGGTCCCTCATGAGCTCACTGAAAGAAAGCTAATGAACCGTGTACTCATTTGTGATTCTTTATTACGACGTAATGAAACCGAACCATTTTTGAAGAAGCTGATAACTGGTGATGAAAAGTGGATCACGTACGACAAGAACGTGCGAAAAAAATCGTGGTCAAAGGCCGGTCAGGCTTCACAGACTGTGGCGAAACCCGGGTTAACTCGCAACAAGGTGATGCTGTGTGTATGGTGGGATTGGAAGGCCATTATTCACTATGAGCTGTCACCGTCAGGCAGGACCATCGATTCTGAACTGTACTGCGAACAACTGATGAGATTGAAGCAAAAAGTTGAGAAAAAGCGGCCGGAATTAATCAACAGAAGGGGTGTAGTATTTCACCATGATAACGCTAGACCTCACACATCTTTAGCCAACATGAGGTGTTAATGCATCCGCTGTATAGTCCTGACCTTGCACCTTCAGATTTTCACTTGTTTCGGTCTCTGCAGAATTCCTTAGGCAGTGTCAGGTTAACATCACGAGAGGACTGCCAAAACCACTTTTCGCAGTTTTTTGATCAGAAGCCCCAAAATTTTTATAGCAATGCGATCACGTCCCTACCTACAAGATGGCAAAAAGTTTTCCAACAAAATGGCACCTCATACTTTAGTCAAATGTAAGTAAACTTTATAAAAAAACCTTTTGAATTTTTATATAAAATGCGAAGAAACTTTTTCCCCATCCTAATATAAAATACTTCTTCATTGGTCTTCTTTTCTTTCCAACTTATTCTCTCCATGTATCTGTCATTTATTGCCGGTGAAAATATATACCCCTCCACGTAAAGAATACTATTAACATAAAAGAGGATTGGAGCGATTTTCTTTTTAAAGAAAGCTTATACAGCGCGATACGACTGTAGGTCAAGTGGCAGGCAAACATCTGATGCAGCGCAACCTTTTCAAGTTCCTTTTGAATTTTTAATAAACGCTTTCTACTTTTTGTATGAGAACGGTATTTGATTATTTGGATTGGTTGCACTATTTTTTTTTCATTATTTCATGAGTTCAATGACCTTTAGGATTTAACTGCAGTGATGATGTTCTCAGAACAATGATAACGTTTCTTATTCTTATCTATTATTTTAACAACTGAATTGTAATGAACGGAACAGTTTTGATAATTTGTATATTTTTTATTGGTTATTTATAATTAAAACTTACATTCAATATAAAGTCACAAACTTAAAATTAAAATATACAAGTATAACATTAGGATATATAATACTTGTATATTTTAATTTTAAGAGAATAATTAGAGATAAAAATTACAAATAATAAATCTGCCCCAAATCACCGTCAGTTGGGAAAGTTCCCAAAGCGCTGGCCCCGTCACCATGTTGGATGGCAACGCTTATGCGTTACGCAAAGTAAATGCCATCTTTTTGCCGCGTGAGGCTCCTATCAATCGTGGAGATAGGGCTTGAAAAAAGCTATGGCCATGGCCATTTCGCAATTTAAAATATTAAGTCTTTTTTTAAAAGAAACAAAAAAATACTATGAAAACAAAACCCTACACTAAAACACTAAAATAAGAATTTTAACTCTGGCTTGCACTACAAATTAGATATTAAGATATTAAATTTATAAAGTTTATTAAGTTATTAAGTTACTGTTAGATTAAACATTAAGTTATATTAAACATCAAAAGCTTTAAAATAAAATTACGACAATTATTAATAAATAAAGCATATTACACGATACATGAGTATCTTTCTGACCCAAATACTAATACAGGAGTCTGATTTTGTGACATGAGTAATTCTAAGTATTGTTAATCATTATTATTATAAATTGTATTTAGACATTAGTAGTTTTAAATTCAATTATTTTGTAAGCTACATATGTAGCAGGATACAGTGATATCTAAATTGTTATAATTATGGACATCACGCAGTAGAAGTCGTGGTGGCGTAATGGCTAGCGTACGCGTCCCAAACTCAAAGGGCACGGGTTCGATCCTGGCCGGAACGCATGCACCACTTAAGCAGTTTTCTGAACTAATGTGCATATTGTTACAATTACCACAAGCTAATAACGGTGAAGGAAAACATCGTGATGCAACCTGCACATAACCGATGTGTCAAACCTGCCAAGCCGCCTTGGACAAGCGTGGTGGGTATACTGTCCGTTCCCCTACAGTGGGAGGCCCGAGCCCAGCAGTGGGACATTTATGGGCTGCTATTATTACATTTTATTATACATGGACATCATATTTAAACCTGTATACACAAAATAAATTACTTTGACTTTGACTGCCCAATAAAAATTTAACTCTGAAAACTTCTAAATATATTAGTAGATGGCGCTACATATCGTTGTTTTCTATTTAACTTTTTGCTATTAATTATATATTATATATTGATATTATGGTTTTATTTCATTCATTTGAGTATGTTAGTATAAACTAAACATATAAGGGGTAATTAAAATGGACTAAATTAACTTTTAAACAATACAATTTATTATAAAAAATAAACTAAGTTATAAATAAATTAATATGAATTTGAGAAACTTATAATAGTAATGTTACAATATAAAAATACGTGACTACTAATTTTCTACAAAAAAAAACGATTCATATTAGTCATTTGGCCCATCTATTCAGATAAATAAAATTAAAGTGTCTGTTTGTTATGCCAAAATAACAACTTTTTACTAAATGCATGTGAAAGTATATACGGTGCTTATATCTAAAAATATTTTTTAAATTTTCGCCTGTCTGTCTGTCTGGATGTTCCGGCTAACCTCTGAAACGGTTGCACCGATTTTGACGGGACTTTCACTAGCAGATAGCTGATATTATAACGAGTAAGTTAGCCTACATTTTTATTTTTTGGGTTTCCGCGAAAAAAAAATCCACGCGGGCGAATTCGCAGGCACAACAGCTAGTGTAAATATAAGAAAAATAATTGGTACCTATTAGATATGCGATATTTTTATTGCACGAGTTCAGCAGACAGGCAAACGGCCCACCTGATGGAAAGCGGTTATACGGTCGCCTATGGACATTTGTAATACCAAAAGTGCTACTGTAGTGGAACACTTACAAGCCAATAGATGGCGCTGTGCAATAATTGAGGTCGCAAACGTTTCCCGAAATGTACAAAAAATATATAAAAATTTTCAAATGTCATAGATAGGCCTGGCCTGCGAGGAACAACACTAGCCTTGTTGGAAGATCTTCCTTTGAGACGGAGAAGCATTCCATCCCACTCCTTCACCTAGTCGGGACATCACTTCACTGGTGACGTGGTGACCCTCGACTAACGAACACACGACCTTCACTTCAACAACTTTCAATCTTCAATAACTTCATTCAACCTTCAATCAAGTAACTTCAACTTTCAATAACTTCAAGATTTCAAACTACCTTCAATCAAGTCTCAAAAATTAACTTCAAGATTTCACTTTAACTTTAAGCCTCCAACTCCATAGAACTTCAATTCAAGCACCATCATCAGTACCACCTCCCCGCATAACTCAAAGACACTGAGTACAACTGCTAGCCTCCACTGCCAATCATCACTGGTAGCCACTACAGGATAAAATCGCACATCTGCACGGCTACGCACTTAGGCGACTTCGGCAACCAAAAATCACGGCTCTGTACGCTGCTTCCTGTGGGTGGTTAGTGGCTACTCACTCAACCGCCAACACAGTCCAGCCATGTGACCCTCGCGAAGCTAATCGCCCACTCCAAGCGTCTTTCCATACGCATTGGAAACCGATACACGAGCTCCTGCTCTCCCGACTCACTGGGACAACCAACAAAGTTCTGACTCACTAGAACTGCATACCGTCCGACTAACAGGACTGCCAAATGACAAATGAATTGGCATACTACGAGAAGCTCTGATAGCAGTGAACAATTCTCGACTTCATTCGACTACCATCGACTTCCAGTCTCAGCAAGGGGGTGTGTAGTGGAACACTTACAAGCCAAGATGGCGCTGTGCAATAATTGAGGTCGCAAACGTTTTCCGAAATGTACAAAGAATATATGCAAATTTTCAATAGTAATAGATGGGCCTGCGAAGAACAGCACTAGCCTCGCTGGAAGATCTTCCTTTGAGACGGAGGAGCATTCTATCTCGCTCCTCCACCCTATACGGGGCACTCCCTTCACTACCAATGTGCTGCCGCATTCTAAACGGAGACTGGAACCTGCCCACTAATGCCAAAACATAGCTAAAGGTTGTTATGGCGGCATACTCTAGACCAGACGTGGTAGCCATCCAGACGAGCAAATACCCTACCATCTGGCTGTGGGTTGTTTAATCGCCTCTTAGGACAGGTCGCCTTGCCGCAGGAATATTAGTTTTCTTTTTTCGTTTCTGCACGGTTAAAAACTTATCAGGACATTTACTGTGAGTCTATTGTATTCTATTGTAAACTAGTTTAGACTTGATTAAAATCGCAATACAAAATTCAAACCGTACCTATCAATTACAATGAAATAGGCATAATTAAATATACTAGTGGTCGCCTGTGGTCGAAATTCGAACGTAATAATTAATATGATGAATGATTTCGCCAAGGCAACAATAAACTAAAGAGTATATATGCGTGTGTGTGTCAAATATATGGTAGTGTGTGTAATGTTTTTTTTTTATTGATTTAATGTATTTTTTGTGCACAATTTAAACAAAATATTAGCATTCGTCGCTTCTTCTCTATATAAACTATAAGTGTGCGAAATTACAATCCGCACAATTTTCGTAAAAAGGGGTACAAAGTTTTTACTTCACGTATTAATATATAGATTATACTACAAGTGACGAATGAAAAGGAAATGCCTTTTTACTCATCGATAGCAAATTCTATGAAATAAAAATGTGTGATACCCAGGAACCCCTGATAATTTTCCTAGGAGCGTTTTGAAGTTGTTCGAGTGCATAAAAATTAACTTATCCCGACACAGTTAACTTATCTCATTAAAACGATAGCCTACATTCTTTTCTAATGCTGCGCTACTGTGTGTCCTGGGAATTCCGCGGAAACTTCAAGTCAAATGCGAACGAAGTCGCGGGCATATCCTAGTTAATTTATATAACTAAATCAATCAAAAAATGAAAAGCAACTTATCCTCAATTGTTCACTGATTTACTCAAATATTTTTCTACAATTAAGGACCTACCCACAATAAAAAAAACAGTAGTGTTCATTATTTTTCATGTTAACGTTATTTACTTTTGATTTTTGTTCCCCGATTAGCGATATATATGTCATAAGTTATTTAAAAGTTAATATATCTCTCAAAGACTGATAAAAGAATATAACACTCAAAGCTAAACCTGTCGTATTTCTCATTTTGATTTATAACACCGGAATTTTGCAGATTTGTCGCGGATATGAGCAAAAAGGGGGCCGCTACTTTTTACAGCCGTCCACGACATAAAAGATCTAAGATGTCATTTCCACACATGCGACAGATTTGTCAAACAAACTGATTCTCTTAATTTTTTACAAAGTAGGGTAACTTCATGTCTTTTTCATTAATAAAAATGTACGGCCCCGTAGTCACTCGTCTATATATATATATATATAGACATATTTTAGATTTACATATCAAATCAAATCAAAATCAATTTATTGTCAAAAAATTACACAGACACCAAGTAGGCGTGTGACTGACTTAACAATGTTTATCTTTAAAATTAAATTGCTAAAAAAATAGATGTTAACTTGTTTGTGTGTACGTGCGTATAAAAATAGATGTTTTTGCTAAAGTCCAGTGGATAGGCTTTTGGCCCACCTGATTGAAAGTGATAACCATTGCCCTTGAACATTTGCAACTAAAAGGTTCTACTAATATGCTACCGGCCTGGAAGGGCGGTTTAGAACTTGGCCAGTAATGCGAGAACACATCAAAGTTGCTACGGCGGCATGCCCTAGACCAGCAGTGGTAGCCATCTAGATGGACAACCTGGCCTACCACCTGGCTATGGGTCGTTTTGTCGCCTCTTACAAGAGGCTGCTCAGCCGCAGGAATTTGTATTTTTGCCGTTCCTACACGGATGCACATGTTTGGCAGCTGTACCTAATCTTGACTCCTTGGGCGATTTTACTACATATTTGTATAGTGGCAAAAAATTAAGAGACTATATAGGCATGTTCTTCTTCAATTGTTTCCTTCAAGTAAATTTTGAAAGAATGCAAAATATATATACTTACGAACATGGAGGACGATTATACGTATGGTTCTGTTTTCACAGAGTCGGCTCCAGAAAACATCCTTTTTCAGCTATATCAAAAATAATGACAGAAAAATTATTTTGGCCATGAATATAAGAACTCTTCATGATGATAAAAGCTATTTCAGAAAAACTTGACCGCATATTGCATGAAGACTGAATACTTCGACTGTTTTATTTCTGCAGATAACAGAAGTAAAATGTTTCGAACAAAAACAATTTTCCGCTTTCATTTCGCCAACATGACCCAATTTACTTCTATATTTTTCTTTTACAGCGGCTTATACGATCTTTCTTGGTGTCATTCATCTATTTACTTATTCAAAATCTCCTTGGTATAGAACGGCCGCCATAACTCTTTTGTGACCCGCAACTGTGGGAACGAAAATTTAAATATTTCTTAAAATAAAAGCTCTTCTTCGTTATTTTGCATTGTTGTTATTATTCTTAAGTTTCTTTGTTTTTAATTAATTTGCCTATATTGTTGTTCAAAATTTTCAAAATTGTATTTCAGAAGAGTAAATAGTGTGATTTTATATTCTACCGGCAGAGGTCTAGTATATTAAGAAAATGAGCGTATTAAAAATAACAACTTATACCCTTTCCAAACATTTATTTTACATTTATTTAAAATAACTTGTAACTTGTTAATATGTGTTTGTGTTGATTATTGTCTATGTTCCGAATTTAAAAAAATATTCATACTAAGGGTTAAGGACATCAGACAGTAGAGTCACAACAGGATAGAGATAAAGATAAAGGGATGGAATAGGATGAGGGGGATCTGAGCCGTCGGAATTCTAACTCATCGTAAGAAACACGATTAACTCAACTTAACCATTTCACGCCGATATTCTGTGAGAGCGTAGTATCACACCGATCGAGCTGGCCTTAAGAGCTGTTAATCCAGGTTGATTTCAACATAGCTCTACTATGTCAAAAATATGAATCCACAAGAAAAATTGTAGTGATCTGTTAAGCTCTTTGTATGGTTACGCGTTACGCAATTCAATGCTAGTCATTCGTTTAGTTTCTCTAGTTTGTGGTGTCTAGACAATGCTATTATTCCATCAAACGCTTTGACCTTAAAAATAAAAAAGATCACTAGCTATAGTTTTAGTAAAAAAAGTGTCGGGATAAGCTAATTTTTATGCGCCCGAAGGACTTCAAACCGCTCCCGGGAATTATACCGCGGGATTCCCGGAATAAAAAATATCAGATATTTTATTACGTAAAATTTGCTATCGACCAGTGAAAAAATGGCATTCCAATTCAAATATCTTTTCTCAATCTGGCCACTTTAAATAATTACCAGTAAAATTTCCTGCGGGATTCCTGAATTAAAATAGTGCCGATTTTAAATCTAAGAATTAACTGTCGATCAATAAAAACCACATCAAAATTGGCCCAGTACTTTTGACGTGAATACCGAACGAACAGACAAACCAACAGGTAAAGAGAGAAAATTCTAAAAAAAATAGTATCGGGTTCTCCGTCGTTTATATAGTCTCGTTTATATTTCAGTTGTTTTTTAAACAACTTTATTGTACAGATACAGCATGTTTAAAATTTTAAAATATTGTAGATAATAAACGAATAATCTGTATTAATAATACAAATACTTTAAATAAAAAAGCCTATTGACTTTATTTTGTGTAAAATGGAATAATAAAGAATATAATTTATATAACTATAAGCTTAGAGTGAGATATAAATCATTCATGGACGTTGTTCATGTTCTTCATAAAATGACCCATTATTATTTATTTAAATTTTTGTAAGTCTAAGGAAAACATCAAAATAGGTGTAGCTGAAAATCCCTGCCAGTTTATCAGTAAGTAATAAATATTCCATATATTTGCTAACTGCGGTATATTTTTGTATATCTCAATTATTGAATAAACATAAATAATGTATTAAAATATCTATTACAAAAATCTTGCAACTAACCTGTTTCCACGTGTACACAGCCGTCACTAACACTAAACAAACACTCGACAAGTTCAATAAGGTCCAGTTCAACCCGAAAGTGTTTACTGAGAAAAAGTCGAAACCCCGACTTCGTATTTACCAATTTATCTCAACAGTTCAAAGTATGAATTTCGGCGTACAGGGTGTGATTCACACCACATTCGTGTCAAGGTCCTGTAGGAACTTGCTACGGCGTAGGCGTCCGCTTCGTAGCGGGTCTCCCGTACGACAGCCTCACGTTGCTACGAGCTACGAGGGGATCCGTAGCCAATCGAAGTGAGGCTGCGCGGTATGAGAGCGTGCTCTACTTGACGATTTTGGAGATTACGTAGAAGATTTCATCTCGTCAAGGTTTTTCTTCATGAATTGTATTTTTTTATATAATAAATATATTTTATTTCTAAGGCAAATACAGTTTGTATCATAATATATATATATATATAATATATATATATATATATATATATATATATATATATATATATATATATATATATATATTAAAAACATTTCAGTTATATAAGTGGTCAAACTTTATAATGAGATTGACAGTTAATAATCTCATAAACTTATTACTGGATAGCTAAGCGTCCAAAAAGTCCTGGGAAATACAAAATCTGATTATAATTCGCCTCCAGAAAACCTATGTCATAATTTAATCCATATTCACGAAATAAACTCAAATTCAATTAACTAAGACGATTTTAATTAAAAATCCTATTTAAAAGAAAAATAAAGAAAGATACTTATTTAAAACTACATGCAAAACAACATATAGTTATAAATAATGAAATTCACCTAGGAAATGGTGTTCTAAATCGGTCCTTTTTTTATACAGGGGAAATCCGTTTGAGGACCGTGAGCCGCGCGAGGGGGAAAGGTCGCGGCCCGTGTGTGGGATTCGCCAGGTCAGGGTGGCACTAGCACACTGGCCGGCCCCTTTGCCGCCTGGCCTCACCATTTTTAGCCGGAGATCTGGGTCTCTCCGGCTCCTCGATCTCACCACGAGGTGAGCGGGGGCGCGCGGATCGGGGCGCGTCCTCCTCTCCGGCCTTTATGTGCGGGTGGGTCCGGTGTCCCCGCCGGTCGCCCACATGGCCGTAGCATATGGTGGTTGGAGGTCGTCGTGATGACCCTCGCCGCCGCCGGTTCTGGCGGGAGGAGGGCGTGGCGGATTGCTCCCTCTCCCGCTCCGCCGCCTCCTTCGCGGACATGACAGTCTCATAGAAAGAGGCGGCTGCGTCCCACGCATCGTCGCTCCCGACCATGGCCTCCACCAAGGCCAGGAGGGACAAATCCACCCCGATGGCAGCGAGCAGTTCTCGGCACTGCTCGTCCCAGGCTGGACACACCTGTAGGGTGTGCAGCGCCATGTCTTCGTCGCCGCTGACGCAGTGGTAGCACCCTGACGTCTGTTCACGCCTTATTTGACACAGGTACCTCCCGAAGCATCCATGCCCCAAGAGGACCTGCGTCAGGCGGAACGTCAGGGTGCCGTGACGCCTCTGCAGCCATTCTGGCATGATCGGCCTCACCGCTTGGATGACGGCGAGGCCGGCGCTGGGGTTAAGTAGACGGTCCGCCCACTCTGCCACCTGGACCTGGCACAACGCGTGTCTCGATCTCACGGGGCGCTGGTCGACCGACACTGGCCTCCTTCTCCTTACGCCACGCGTACAAGGAGACCAGTGCCTCCAGGTCCCACGGCAGAGCGCCGACTAGTAGAGAGGCCGCTTCGAAGGATATCGTGCGATACCCTCGGATGGCCCTGACGACCAGCATACGCTGTATTTGTCGCAATGTTGTGACGTTGCGAGCCGCCAGGGCGCCCGCCCACACCGGGGGTTCTAAATCGGTCCTAGCTCAGCACGGTGCTAGGTGAATCAACCAGTGTTGGTCTTCCGCAAGAACTTTACAGTAGCTTCAGATAGAGACAAAAAAAAATTAATCAACAAGACCTGTATCAGTCAAACTTATTGGTGTCTTTAGATTAACTACAAGAAGCTGCGCAGTGTCTAATTAAATGTAGTGATAAAATTTTAGTATCCCAATAAATGCTCTAGCATTATTAAATTTATCAATTAAATTGTAGCAAATATTTTAGTTTTAATATTATATCATATATAATTATTTACACACCAAAAATGTATAAAATGATAGATTTTTAAAGTATTATTATGTATGTTGTGTTTTATTTCTGTAAAAAGAGCATCACGTTCTCCGTGTCCATTATACATAAAAAGAGATAATAATAAATAGGGGCTATTATATCTGTGCGACAGAAAGAGACAAAATCACCCTGCCCGGGTGATTTCGTACAAGTGAAACAGCAAGCGTGATAAAGACAGAGCAAAATGCAAAGTTTCTTCTGTGAATCATTGAAATGAATTATGTTTTATTTTGCTAATTGACTCTTCTGACGTTTGCGAAGCTACTTTACCTGATAATTAATCCTATTCAAAAATTTTGGACCTATTAATTAAGCAACGTCCGTCAGAAGATGAACTTTTTGAGTAATTAATTATCAGTTTGTTTTGTTAAGTTTAAATATACTTCTTCTATATGAACTTAATAGTATAATCATGGTTCTAAAATGTAGTTTAAAGTACTCTTTAGATTTTTTTTTAAATCATGATTATATAAACCACATTGAATACATCTGTAAATCCTATTACTTTAGGCTCAATAGTCCTCATTGTTACGGACAATATTCCCCCGCTTTCATGGCCCTTTGGAGTCGTAGTAGCCACCTACCCTGGCAAAGACGGCATCTGTAGGGTTGCTTCTGTAAAAACGGCTACTGGCGTGTACAAACGACCAGTCGTCCGGCTTTGTGTGTTACCTACTCAGTAGTCACACCTCCACCCCCCCTCGGTCTCCTCCCGCTTCTTTTACCGCTTATTTCAACCTTTTTATTAATCGACTTCTCCCATTTTTTGAGTGTTTTTAAAAACCATTGGTTTTTAGGCCGGGGGCATGTTCGCGCCGCTTATTTTAAAATCCTATCCTATCAAATTATTTCCACAACTACCCGCTTTTCCTAACCGCGTTATCCAATCACCTTTTCCCAGCCGCCATCTTCCGTTCCATACGACTACCCTTGTCGTGCTTACCGCAGTACTAATATGCTCGTCTTTACGAGTCAGTCTGCTGTCGACCCTCGTATGACAACCCGCACATCTTTTTCCGCCACAACTTGCATATAAGTGCAGTTATACCGCGCCGTGTGTGTACCAATAATAATCGAAGGCCGCAAGAAGGAGACAAGCCAGAAGATTTGCTGCAAGGCTCACGACTTGGTGATCAGCACGCATAGTTAGTGCAGCCCAGAGGCACGCAGGTTAGTCTCCCTTCTTTCCATACCAGCAATCCTACCACCGCCATTTTGGATACGCGTTCAGTACCTAATACTGGGCTGCCGCGTTAACAATAATATAAACATATACATTGACATAAACAACACTTTATTGTTCACCAAAACAAAAATAACAAAAATGCACAACAATACAATAGTTATTTTGTAAAAAAAAAGGCGGCCTTATCGCTAAAAGCGATCTCTTCCAGACAACCTGAATCAAACGAAATTTTTAAATTATCTATAATTATGCAACAAAGAATAGGGGAAAAAATGACATACATGGACAGCAGATTACAGTCTAAAGTATTTTAAACTAGCACATACATTATTGCGTAAGACTAACATAATAATTCCTAAGTGAATTTTTAAATATGGCAAAAGATTTAGCTTTTCTGACGTCAGTGAGCAAAGAGTTCCAAAGTAAGACAGCCTGCATGTCGAAGGAGTTGGAAGAAAACGTTGAAGAGTGTGCAGGTGCCATTAACAGGACATTATTAGTGGAGCGCAAATTGAGTGTGTGCGACATATAAATTAAGTTGAAACATTCCTTAAGATAAGGAGGGATATAAGATATAAACAGTATACGATATAGTAAATTGAGAAGGTGAGATTCCGGTGAAGTGAGATGGGCAACCACTCGAGCTTTTTGCGATATTCAGAAAAGAAAGAAACGTTTATTTGTCAAACACACACAAAATATATAAAGTTAATGAAGCATCATAACATTAGATAGATAGATAGATAGATAACACTTTATTGTACACCATTACAGAAAACACAGAAAAACTTATAGCCTAAAAATATTCTAAATGTGCACATTATAATAGGTTGGGGAAAAAGTGTTTTCGCATATAGTATGTATGAACTTGTAATAATATCTCTTTGGCTATACGATTTGTATCTGGCTGGTTTTGGTATCATTAAAAAGTTTTAATTTTAAAGAAGACAATTCCAATGTCGAATTGAATGAGTTAAAATGAGTGAATCTAATGAAGAAAATCAATACATTTTAAAATTTTACTACAAAAAAGGTAAAAATGCAACACAAGCCGCGAATAAATTTGTGATGTTTATGGACCTAATGCAGTATCTGTGAGAGTAGCGCAAATTTGGTTTAAGCGTTTTCAATCCGGAAATTTTGATATCAAAGATGCTCGTAGAAACCTAATGAACCGTGTACTCATTTGTGATTCTTTATTACGACGTAATAAAACCGAACCATTTTTGAAGAAGCTGATAACTGGTGATGAAAAGTGGATCACGTACGACAAGAACGTGCGAAAAAGATCGTGGTCAAAGGCCGGTCAGGCTTCACAGACTGTGGCGAAACCCGGGTTAACTCGCAACAAGGTGATGCTGTGTGTATGGTGGGATTGGAAGGCCATTATTCACTATGAGCTGTTACAGCCAGGCATGACTATCGATTCTGAACTGTACTGCGAACAACTGATGAGATTAAAGCGGTCGGAATTAATCAACAGAAGGGGTGTGGTTTTTCACCACGATAACGCTAGACCTCGCACATCTTTAGCCACTCAGCAAAAATTACGAGAGTTTGGCTGGGAGGTGTTAATGCATCCGCCGTATAGTCCTGACCTTGCACCTTGAGATTTTCACCTGTTTCGGTCTCTACAGAATTCCTTAGGCAGTGTCAGGTTAACATCACGAGAGGACTGCCAAAACCACTTGTCGCAGTTTTTTGATCAGAAGCCTCAAAATTTTTATAGCAATGGGATCACGTCAATATCTACAAGATGGCAAAAAGTTATCCAACTAAATGGCACGTTATGTACGTGCCATTTTGTAGCTTTAGTCAAATGTAAATAAACTTTATAAAAAAATCTTTTGAATTTTTATGTAAAAAGCGAAGAAACTTTTTCCCCAACCTAATACATATTATACGTTCTTAGAGTTGCATGCGGCAATTGGACAAATGAGGTGGCAATATGGTGGACGTATCTATAAAAAGCCAACTACCATCCATATGTACTGTTACGAGTGCAAGACTCGAATTAAAATGCTGTTAGAATTACTATTGAGTTTATTACAACTATACAAACACGTATAGCACAGGTGCAAATATAACCGAACACAACAAGTCCAAGCGTAATGTAGAAGGTCGTAATTCAATAAAATTCCCGATTGTAGTACACACGTCCCGCTTTGATCGTGGTTCGCGTTCGACTGCGCTCGACTCCCTCAATCAGGCCATCATTTTATACTGCACAAATGCAATGTGTCCGTATCGTAGTCGACATAATCCGAAACACCTGGCTAACGAGTTGGCCGCAGCGGCCATAAATGAATACAATAAAATAATGGGCTGTTCTCTAGAAACGTATGCCAATCAATAAGTAAACAAAAGAAGACGATCATAAAAGAATTACAATTAGTTCAAATGCCGACGGGTAATAAATGTGGAATTTGTCTTTGTCGACGCCTAGGTTGTAACAGTACTAATAGGTATAAGTGTCTGTTACCTTTTCACGGCTAATCTAAATAATCAGCCCCAGCAGACGTTGTCTGAAAAATAAAAATGTAGGTCCCGATTCACCATCCCATTCGCAGCGCCATCTACTGGGTCCAACTGTAGATTTCAACCATCGGAGGACCCACTCACATAAACACAAAAAAATCATCAAAACCCTGGAACCAGATCCCAACGGCACCTACCAGGTCCAATTGTGAATCTAAACCATTCTCGAGTCCACTCGAGCACAAAAAAATCGGTTCGACGGCTTAGGAGGAGTTCAGTCATATACACGCGTACATAAGAAATATATATATAGTGATATTGTATGCTGGGAAAGAACATAAACTACCTTTTGTCTCAAAAAACCAATCGTGTGGGGATTGAAAATTTGTATAGGCAACATGTGTGTGTGTGTGCAGTTCTCATGCAGTAGAAGTGACACTTCAGAGAATATACCCACAGATAATTCTTCTACAACTTTTATTAATGTAAATATAATTCCTTTAGCCTACATCCGTCAACATATTATAATTTAAAAAATTAAATCAAGATTACACTTTAAATAACTAGTATAAAGTTCAAAATTTAATGCACTGTTACGTACAATTTTCTTTGATCTACATATAAAAGAATATCTGCCTTAACTTCATACAGATAGAGCTAAAATTCATTTGAGACAGTAACGGGTATAGAGTAATTGAGAGAGAGTGTTTTATTTAGAATTAAATAAGGTTGAATTTCATATGTTTATCACTTTTTAATGTCACTTTTTCGTTTCATCGATTGTTGTGATTTACAACGATTCGGAAGTAGTTTCACTTCAAAAAGTAAAAAGGTACTCAAACAGTTAGAGCAAACCTTTGCATCTTGACGAATTGTTAATATCGACTCACAAAAAAATTGTTTTTTTTTTAATTTTATTTTTATCACATTTATGTATATCATTAAATTTAACTACAAAGCTTGAGAACTGAAAGTAAGACCTAAAAACAAAACAAAAATCATAATATCAAAACAGGAAGATTAATCTCACAGCAGTTTCGAGGAAGAAATATTTATTATTGGTACTGTTTAAATTGTAAAGCTCATATAAGTAAAATCAAGATTTAGTTGTAGTATAGTTTGCCTAAGTCTATTTTCAAAATATAAACAACAATAAACTAGCAAACCCCTAATTCCCTAAACTAAAGAAATGACAAACAATGCTGACACACGTTCAACAACGAATGAACAATGGTTCGCCGAAATGGTAACAGAATGTATAATCAAATCAACTTAGTTTCGAGCCTAGTGCATTTTACAACTTTATCTGAAACTCACTTATCGAACAACCTACCTTATGTCTAAGACATAAGAGTGAAAGCAACAGCAAAAAAATCTTGTCGCATGTTTACTGAGAAACAATAGCCACTCGAGTTGTGTGAACAGTGTTCATGCTAATATCAACGTTATTTGTTAACGTCGGCCTTTTGGATTTTCCAAGATAAAAAGTATGAAAAGTATTCAATTGCATGACATTTGATGCATGGTGATGAGCAAGGGTTAGGACCGGTTTCAAATTAACTGCTTTTAGTCAATTACAACCGGTTTTAGGCAACTGTTTCGTTCGGAAAGTTACGAAATCGTTGGGGTTGTCTGGAAGAGATCGCTTATTAGCGATAAGACCGCCCTTTGTACATAATGAGACAAAGTTTTAATCTGTAGGTTCTTTTTTGTATTGGTGCACAATAAAGAGTTATTGATTGATTGAAATCCCACATTAACCGGTTTATTCAGCAAGAATTACTTTCTCTATATTTTATGACAACTGTTTCTAATATAAATGTAATTATGTTTGTGTGCAACTGAAAACTTGCAGTACCATACAGTTGCGCTTTGAAGGTGTGGTACAAAAATCGTTAGAAACCGGTTTTTTTAACAAAATGTATTTGACGAAATTTTGTTGCTAAAAACGCTATAATTGAGGTTAAAGTTAGAACATAACCGAAAATGTATTTAACACTTTATGTATTTAAGCTGTAACCGGTTCAATTTTTATCCGGTTAACAAGCACTGTGCGCTATTTTTTAAATGGAATACAAATCTGGTTGCATTTTTTGTTACACTGTGCTGTATATTTGCGTTTTTTTAAATAATTATTTGCTTTTTTTATGTTTAGTATGGGTCGCATGCTGTATGTGATTTAGAAGATGGGCACTGAAAATCAGCACTGTGTCGGACTACGTTTCGGCACAGCAAAATGCTGAGTGCCAACCTCATTTTCAAATTGCGGCATACAATTTCTGTATTAACTTTATCTATACTTTGTTATGTTTAGTACTATTTCGTGTTGTGTGTCGCTATTGGAAATAAATATTTTTCTTTTTTCTTTCTTCTTTCTTAAACAATATCTCAGCGTAAAGGTATTATTAACTACGAAGCCACAGATTATCCTTTGATATCCTATTATAATAAAATTGTCTATCTTCAACGGTATTGCCTGAGATTAGTAATTATTATGTAGAATGGGTAGGTCCGAGAAACGTCATTTTATGCGTACCAATGTTCTCACGATCAGGTATTCAAATGATCGTGTGTAATGAAGAAGAATGAATTGAAAAACTGTCTGCGGAGTCCTGAATAGACACTCGGAATGTAACCGGGATTTAACACTAAAAGGATATCTGAAATTCTTAGCCCAATTTTTAAATATCTTGGTTCTTTTTGAATACGAAATATCTATATTCCAAAAGCCCATCAGTGGTTGACCGAACTTCATGAATTATTTAAATAAAGAAATAAAAGTGGATAAACATTATACAAGGTCCTGGCCGTACAATCAATAAATATCCCGCCCAACACTTCCAAAGTTTAGTTACAATGCTAAAAGTTTCCTGGAAGAGTCTAATTGTATCGTGTGGTCGATACTAGTCGATAGTTTCAAAACATCGGGTCGATTGTAGAATATATTTTAATAGAAATATAGGAGTGACCTTAGTGGAACTGAAGGAGCGAAATGAAATGCTTCTCCCACTCCTCTATCTCAAAGGGAAGCTCTTCCACCGACTCCTTTTTCCTTCCTCTCAGGCCTAAGCCTATTACTATTGTTGGAAATTTGTATATATTCTTTGTGCGTGTCGACAAAGTTTTGCTTTTTCAATTATTGCACAGCACCATCTATTGGCTTGCTAGTGTTCCACTAGCAAACCTACGGCGGCTAACTAAGGCAAATCAATGGACTGTAAGATATAGAAAACCTGGCATAAGACTAGTTCATCAGAACTAAAGCTTTGTAAGCACTATAAGGCTAGCCATAGTCCGGTCAGCCGTCCGACTATCCGCAATATGCGGTTGAATATGCCACTAACCGGATTTCGACTGCCACAATTTCAACCGTGACATGCGAATAAATACTACCGGCCGCACACTAAACTGTATGGCCGCAGCGCTTTGAGGTACCGGACCGCGTAATGTGAATAAAATACATGTAGATATCAGTGCTACATTTTTTTTTTTCAGGCGGGGGAAATGCATTAAGCACATACCGGGTCCTTTGCTAGGGATTTAGGGATTAGACCGTTGTTGATCATGGAGGCTTTCCACTGAGGCAATCCAAACACTAATCAACCGGCTTGTGTGGAGACTCGACTAATCAATACTCCACTAAAACCACCCTCCTCCCATGTGCCTCGCGCTTATGAGTAGGAAAGGCATGAAATACAGAACGTAGTTACGCCCAGACCGATCCTAGCGCACAAGTGCTTGAGAGTGCCCCGGGAGAGGCAAACTCACTTCGTCAACAGGGGTGAAGACTCCTCTGCTCCCTAGATGCTATAGGGCCCCTGCAGCGGTATTTCAGGGGAGGATATCATGCGCATACCTGCGCCTCCGGGCTCCCGACTGACGTCGGCGCCCGCGAGACGCATGCGCACTTCCATCTCTCTCCCTATCTCGTTCAGCAGCCTCCTTTTGAGACACTACCGTTTCGCAGAAATTTGCCGCACCCACCCACCAATCGTCGCTGTGCAGCATGGCTTGCACCAGATCGCCCAGCAAATCGATCGGTCCTACTAGTGTCTCAAGTTCAAACCTCTGAGGTGCCCATGCTGCGCACTCGACTAGCGTGTGTACGCCGTGTCTACAGCCATACTGATCGGGGTGAAACAACCGTGCCCGCAATCTGAACAGATACTTATCTGTGCCCGGTAAGTATCTGTGTCATTCTGAAGGTCAGGGTCCCGCGTTTCCGCGAGAGCCATCGCAACAGCTGCGGTCGAACCGCTTTCACCGTGTCAATGCCAGCAACAGGGTTTTCCAACTCTACTGACCAAGATTGGATCATGGCCGCGGTTTCCCGCGTCCTGATCACCTGGAGTTCGGCCTGGCCCTAGACCAGGCCACGGACGAGGGCATCCTGTCGGGAGCGCCGAAGTTTGGCAATGACGTCCGCCTGGAGAGGCCAGGGCGGATCGCCTGTCAAGAGTGTCGACGCCGTCCACGACACTGTACGGTATCCTCGGATGGTCCTCACCACCAGGACCCGTTGTGAGCGGCACAACAAAGTCCTATTGTGACGGTGAAGTGCAGTGGACCATACGGGTGCACCGTACAGGGCCATACTCCTAAGGATGCCCATGTAGAGTTTCCTAGTCGTCATCCCCGGTCACCCCACGTTGGGAAGAAGCCGAGAGAGGGCGCCTGGCGGACCTCACGAGTTTGGGAACTAGCTGCTCAAAGTGCGCTTTAAACAGCCATTTCCCATCAAGAATTAGCCCCAGATATTTCATCTGGGGGCCTACACGAATGTCCACCCCTTGGACTGTAACGGACAAGTCCGCGGGGGGATTACGAAACCGCCTATGGAACATTATGGCCTCCGTTTTCGCAGGAGAGACCAGCCTACCTATTCTTCGGACACGGATTCCGCGAATGACGCAGCGCGTGCCGTGAGTAGGGTGTCATCCGTAAAGCAGAATAGCCCTATTCCGGGCAGGACCGGAACCCGGAGGATCCAGTGATAACCGACGTTCCAAAGAACCGGCCCGAGGACCGATCCCTGTGGGACGACGCACGCCACGCGTCGCCGACCTATCGCGCGATTATTGGACTCGCCGCCCTCCGAAAGGATGTACCTGTCCTGGAGGTACGCGCCCAATAGCCTCGTGAGGTACGGGGGAACTCCGTGTGCACGGAGCCCCTCCCTGATCGTCTCGTGAGGGAGGCTGTCAAAGGCGTTCGCTGTATCTAGCGATACAGCCAGGACAGTATCCTTCGCTTGGACGGCGTCGTCCGTTGCAGATCGCAGTGTCTCGAAGGCGTCCAACGTGGAGCGCCTCCGCCGAAACTCGAACTGCGTCTGTGCTAGCCCCGGCTCCACAGTATCGAGATGCTTAACGAGGCGTTCCGCTAAGATCTTTTCGAAGACCTTGGCGACCTCGTTAAGCAACACTATGGGTCTCTAGGCGGACGGATCATTGGGAGGACGGTCTCCCTTGGGAATCAGGCATAATCGGCCCTCCTTCCATGGTGACGGGAACTGACCTGCGCGAATACAGGCATCGAACACTTCCCGCAGCTGGCCGCGTAGATGTTTGGCGGCCAGGAAGAGGAGCCGACTCGGAACCCCGTTGGGTCCCGGAGCAGTCTTCCTGCGTCGGAGCTGGTCCAGGGCGACGTCTAACTCTTCCTCGGTGATGGAGTGAGGCTCCACCGCCGAGGTGTCGGGAATGATTGGACCCATGTTGGGAGGAGTGAAGATCCCCAGTAGAAAAGCGCGGAAAATTGTATTAGATAGATGTGAGGAGCGCATTCGTGACCGCTACGCAAGGAAGCTGATCAGGAACTGAAAAATCAGTGTTACATACATTATCTGACTGTAAGTGCAGCCAGCCGTACGGCTAGTCGGACTACAGCGAGCTCCGTGGTGCAATCGAGTGTTTTATTTGACAAACTTTTGAGTTAGATAATACGACATCCAGATACAAACTATATCCAGGCGATAACTCTTCAAAAGGGGTTGTATGTAATTAAAATTCAGTTGGGCTGTGGTTCTGTTAGCGGCATATAAATCAGAGTAGATGGTACCCGGAGCCCGACCATTTACCTAAATACGTAAATACACAACTAGAACTATTTATTATACAATATGCATTGCAGGCTTGTGGTATATATCATTTGAATATAATATGAAATGTTGACAAACCTTTGTGTGGTGGAAATTATTGTTTATTATATGTCTATTAAAAGCATAGAAGTGGAAATGTGACATAATTTACAACAAGTTGTAAAAAATAACATAATATAGAAAACAAAAAGTTTTGTAAGATGGCGAAAAGTATCTGAGTTCATTTAACTATCAAGTAGCATATTAATTTAATATAATAATATGTACGGTAATATATTTTCATCGCGAATGCAGTCTGTCTGTTTCCCTTTTTCAGGCAATAAAAAAATCCCCCACTCTTTTCCGTCTTCAGATGACAAGTATTTCGGACTTCGTCCTAGTTCCACGGGGGTAACGTCACCAGTGTGAACGATACGTTTTGCCTCCACCTTCCTACTGCGTACGGTAGAGTCATGCAATCTCTTACCAAAACGGTAGTTGTGAAATATCCATATTGATGGCAGACTTGTATAATGCTCGAATTATATCTTGAAATATTTAATTTTCCGAATAATACAATTTGGTGTCACCAAGTCCCGTTTATATAAATTATATATAACTAGTGGTCGCCCGTGGTCGAAATTCGACCATAATAATTAATGTCAAAGTCTATACTTCTATAATCATAAATTTCGCCAAGGCTACACTGTTAATTTGATTTGAATAATAAACAAAAGAGTATATATGCGTTCGTGTGTTAAATACATAAATGAATGAATGAATGAAAACTTTTTATTGTTCACCATAAACTTAAATTTAGACAATTGATATGGATACATTTGCATTAGAACAATGGGCGGCCTTATCGCCTATAACGATCTCTTCCAGGCAACCCACACTAAGGAGACATGGTAGTGTGGGTAAAGTTTTTTTATTGCTTTAATGTATTTTTATGCATAATTTTTAAAAATATTAGCATTCTTCGCTTCTTCTCTATATAAACTATAAGTGTACGAAATTTCATACTCCTCCGTCAGCGTAATTGTCGTAAAAAGTTTTTGGTTGATTGTATTAATATATAGATAATAATATTTTAGTTAAATTCACTCTATATTTAACCTTGCATTGTATCGATTCGTTGTAAAATAAATATTAATATTATAAGAAAATTCTTGTATTACTTCATGTTCAAGTTATAGTATATACAGTTTACGTGCTGTCCACATATAATAAATAATACATTATATTATACAGTCTGTAATTACATTACATACTGTATATTTATTATATTATTATATTATTTTGGTTCACAATGTTCCTTTCGGAGCCCTGGATTTACTTTACTACTGTTTCTTCTCCATTTTGCGCGGTCTTAGGTATTTTTTTTAATACTCTTATTTTTAGACCACTGGCTCAGATATCATCCCTCACAGTATCAAGTTTCTTAAGCCAAACTAAATTTTATCTATGTGTCGGCATCACCTATTTATCAAATTTCCAAATTGGCAATTGTGCCTCGAGTTTATAGCGTCTTGTAACACCCGTATGTTGCCGCCGTCGCTGTGCGCATGAGTCAGTACGTCGCTATACGCCACTCTGCCGCGACGCACGCGTACTTGGATCGCACCCGCTAACCGCACATAAATTGATCTATCGAATATTTCTGCGTCCTATAGTTAATTATTAGAACATTCGCCTCGGCAACTATAGGCTTAAAAATATAAACTTATGTGGTCAGTATATCTGTGTCCCTTGCGCCCCGGAGATTATGTAGAAGGATCTTGACTGCACACACTACATCCTGTTATGATAATTCTTTTACGGTGCATGCTGTCAAACTTTGGAATATGCTGCCTCTTACTGTCAGAGAGGCCAAATCCTTATCAACATTTAGAAATTTTCTCAGAAAACACTATTTGTCTACAAATAGCTATGTCTGATTAACAGAATATAATCATGCTAATACATTTATTACAATAACTTATGTATTATTTTATATATGTGACTATGTATATATGTATGTATTTGTATATTTATTTCTTAATCTAGTTTGAGTATTTATATACCTATTGCCTTTTTCCTGCACTACCTATATCGCCTGATTCAAATTTCTTACATTTAGGTTGCCTGGAAGAGATCCTTTTGAGCGATAAGGCCGCCTGTTGTATTGCCTAGAAAACATTGTAAATATGGTATATTTTTGTAATTGTATATTTTGGTGTGCAATAAAGTGTTATCTCTCTCTCTCTCTCTGGCCACACCTTTATGTCCCGCCACATCGACTAGCAGCAGCAGACCCCCGGACCAGCACTGTCGTAGACTGGTAACTGACTACAAGGTTAGTGCAAAATTCCTGTATTCTCCGGGCCCCAATTTTGTAATAGGAGAATAAGGGATGATGATGATAAGCGTAGACATTTTTTTCGAAATTCTCTGATATCATACACTATTATTACCCCGAGGCTGCACCGCATGCCAAACTCTGAGTTGTAGCTCTATGTTTCTTACAAAAAACTTAATTAGTTTTTTTCAGTTACGTAATATTCAATTTAAATATTTCAACCTTCAGTGAAAAATCACCTAACTATCGGTGAAAACCGCTTAAAAATTCGTTGCCTGGTTAGGAGAAGTGAGCGAATAAAGACATACACACAAAGCGAGATAGCTTTATACCACGTAAAGAAGATATCATTGTGTATGTTAGTTAGGTATTCCGTATAATATAATTACATATAATGAAAGCAAGTCACGTCAGTGCCCTTAATATTAACACTCGCACAATAGTCTTCTTTGTCAAACCTCTGATCTTTTCGTCCCACGAGATTAACTCGATATCTCCTGAGCTATTATAACTTTCGTTTATGTTACTATCACTTCTCTCGAGACTTCGCTTGCATACATTTCTAATTTATATTTTGTCATAATTATCTAATTTTCAGGAATGCAAAGTAAATAAAATCTGCACACATACAGATTGTATATTCTGAAGTTATGCAATTACTAGAGTAAAAGCCCACTTTCAGGCTGATTTTAGACAGTCAGAAAATAAATAACAAGTAGATCTTTTACGAAACAGGGATCGAACTCAGAGCTTCTGTGTTCCAGAAAACTATGTGGGCTACAGCCTACGTTACTAGATTAAAACCCGTTAGATCACATAAAACCAATTTTAGTCACAGTGGTTCATTTTCAAGAGCTCAAGAACAAACAAATATCGAAACCACTTTCACATTTATAGCAGACTGCTGCATAGAAGCAGATCAGCTGTTCAATTGCAAAAACTAGCAAGTGCATTCCAATAAATTTTAACCAAAAAAAATGTCATTAATTTCAACAACATGCCATTTCATTAACATTTATGAAGCTTATTTGGAGTGATTTCATATTTTGTAAGACAATAAATGCATAAACATTCAAAACAATGTCAGTTGCTAGGTTTTGGAAATGTATAGCTGAGATATATCAAGATATGCCACAGAGATAGTTCAACCAGTAGAAACACCATGAAAATTTATTTCAAAATTGCACTCCTAACTTTCTGATTTGTCGGTGCAGCAGTAGTGCGGAATTGGTATGTGCAGTATACCCAGTACCGAAAATTTACCGAGCGCTTATACCTTATCAGAAAATGCTCATAGAAATTTACGAGCATTTCCTGATGCGCTTGGTATCGGTGTGTTAGCAGCACATACCGAGCGAATCAGAAAACGTTCATAGAATTATAGGGGTTCGATAAGCTTTCGGTACCGTGTGTACCGTGTTTGCCGATTCCGTTCTGCTGCTGCACCAACAAATCAGAAAGTGGCCTAAATCCAATAGTTTTGAGTAAAATACGTTAAAACTAGATACAAAGATTATCTACATTGGTGTAGACGGTATAAATTTTCTCTGTGATATAAAATACTAAGATCCTGAAGCCGTCTTGTTAACTAACTAGACTCTATCTAATTAATTGTTCATTGCTCTGGCTTAAACGCTATGCTATTATTTGTAAGAAATATTAACAAGTCATCGCTCTGGTATTGTTGAATATTATTAATTATCTTTTTTGTCAATATTTATTGATGGTTTTAAGAATCTTCTATCCATAGTAATATTATAAATGCAAAAAAATAACTCTGTTTGTTTTTCACTCACGATTAAACACGGCTGAATGAATCTTAACCCAGATAAGCCTGAAACTAAAATTTTCTGAAAATTTTGAAAAAAGTTACATTATTTAGTTTATTAGATCTTATGCAACATAAAAAAAATTATGAAAAAAAAATTAAGTGTAAGGCTTTCAGGGAAACAGCCGTCCTATATGTAGGACAGTAGGATAATAAGAGGAAATAAAAGACCATTTATGACAAAACAGAATGTAATCAAAAAGTGTAGTTTATTAGATAACTATTGATTATATTACCCATTGTTATATGTAGTTTACTAGATTAACACTATTTATGAATGATATGTTTCAAAACACTTGACACACACTCCAACATTACATTTCTTGCAACGTGTCAAACATTTTTTGTGACATTGACGACAGTGTGTTTGCTTCGATTGAGGAATAACCAGATGATTCATTTGGTCTTTACGACTATCAGCATGTTCATGATGGGAGGGTCGGCTAGGCCCTCTTTTGGCATTTTTTCTGTTTGATTCAATCAAAGCAATTCCTACCCTTCTGCGAAAGCCAAGATGATCCAGTTTTCCATGATTTATTTTATATAACTGCCATGCATTATGATCGCCAAGATCAATCATGTGTGTGAGCAACGGCACGTCCCAGTAAAAAAATTATCAAAAACTACGTGGTAAGGAAGGTCGAAGCCACGTGAAATCAGCACATCGCAAAAAGTGAGAACAACGCTTGCACCCAGCCCCAATTCTTTATATATTGGATTGCACATAGTTGTAGCACCTTGGTATGGTTCCATCCATAAAACATACCCTAACCGTGTAGCACCAACCCAAGCTTTGAGCCCGTACCTAATAGGTTTACCTTTTATGTGCTGTTTGCAGCCATGTCTACCATAGTAGGGGATCATGGCCTCATCTACACTGTAATGCTCTTCAAGAGGAGAAAACTCTAAGAACTTTTTATTTAGAAGTGTAACTAGGGGCGTACTTTTGTGTATTTGTCTTGCAAATCCAGATTATCATTGACATGAAGGTGGCGAAAAATAAAGTCAAATCTATCCCTAGTCATAGCCGAGCTGATCAATTCATTCTTTGTATCAGGAGTTTTCCCAATACATTCTTCTACGGGGAGCCATGAATAACCACTAACCAACAATATGCCGATGAAACATTTCATATCTTCAGTGGTTATGTCTCCAGGCAAATTCTTTTTGACAGCATATTTATTGCTCTCTGACACCAACAACGAAATAACATCTTCATCTAAGAAGTTTTCAAACCACTCAATTGGGCGCTTATCTTGGCAAGCGCCTTGAACATCTGGCCAATTCACGGGATTTTTTGCCAAGTCCCGTTTTCTCCATGCGTAGGTACGCCTACGTTTAGTTCGACCTGTAGAATCAGAAGGTTCTTCTTCTGTATCACTCACCATAATCTGCCTTTGAATCATTACTTCAGCCGTTTGAAGCAGAATGTTTCGTGGCAAATTATTCAAAGTTACATTATCTTCTTCACCCGAATCTTCGTCAGTGAGACAGTCAGGATCAACAGGAGGAGGTAGAATACATATCAGTCGTTCTCTATAATCTTCTTCATTATCAGAAACATTTTCTAAAGCATCTAAAATTTCATGCGCAGCTAACGGTCTGTAAAGAAAAAGTTGTATTATTGTACTAAAATCATGTATATTATCCTACTGTCCTATATATAGTACGCTAGTATTTGTAACAAGTTATACGTAATTTATTTATATTATTTTGCTAGAATATTTATTTAGTACAAAAGTTAAGGTTATCAACTAGATATTAACACAGAAAAAAACAACTCACGAGTAAAATATAACTTTTTATACATACCTGTCATTTGCCATGTCTGCAACGCACTTTTATTACACACTTATAAGGTAAAAACTGTTAAAATAACTGTCTTTTTATTTTTTCTAATAAAGCTGACACGTTTCTTACTGCAAATCATAAGACTAAATAATCTTAGATAAAGAGGGTATTCTGATATTTTTTTTATTTCTACTGTCCTAAATATAGGACAGTAGGCTTATCTGGGTTAATGAAGTTTAGCAAGAATGTGCATTATACTCTGGGTAAGCATTTACCTTTTGTCTTAAAAAAATATCTTGAAGGATCGAACACGGAGTTGAAAATTTGTATGGACAAAATGTTACTGATTGTTTTAATTTAAAAAAAAGATACCTCAATGTTATTAGTATATATTGATATTGTAAAAGTATTGTAATAAAAATGACTAACTACCTAAACATAAATGCTCTATTTAAAAACAAATAACACGTCAATAGTAGAACAGTTATTAAGGTAATAAATTAAAATTAATAATCTTAGATATTAAAGAGAAAAACATAATCTTAATAAATAAAAACTATAGATAAAATAATTTATTACTATTTGGAACGTTTCCAAGAGGCTGGCAACGTTGCCGCGATGAGCTATACTAATTCATTGGGTAAGTAAAGGTCAGCCTTTTAATCATATGAGACATCTACCAGGCGTTTGGCGACATCACGTTAAAGTTTTAGACTACCGGGACTTAGCTTGGTGTGCACAGATAGTTAACCGATGGTTAAAATAAAATAATTGCTTTTAGTCATATAATTTTAGTGGTTATTTTATTTTAACTATCGGTTAAATATATATGCACAACAGCCTTAATAATATAATAAATAATTGAGCTAAGACTCAAACTCCAGGTGTGGAAGTGATAAATGGCCTATCGTCGGAAATAGCTTCGGTGAACCTGCAGCCCGCCCACCTCTCTACACCCCTCAGCCACTCACACTCATGTTGCCCCTCGCCAATGTTGTATAGCATTTTTAGGGGGTCCTGCAAAAGTGGCGAATCACCGTCTGCTCATTTTATCCATGTTCCCCGATCATTGCGACGGGAAGACGCCATAGTCCCCCATAGTCCCAGATCCCTAGTTCCATTAGCAGTTCATCCCAATAGCCTACCTTTCGTTCTCATTTCCAATAATAATAGTCCTACACTGGCCGGGACTGGTTCTTGGGCGCATTTTATATGGTGTAGAGGGGGATAATGCCGATCAGTGTCACGCCAGATTTACAATAAATTTGTCAAAGGGCCTCTATGTGTTGGCCGTCCCGTGGCCCCACGCAATCCCTCCAAAATTCCGGGCCATTTTTATGGTCTGTGGTCGTAGAGACATACAACTGATAAATTAAAGAGGAGAAGGAAACAAAATCATTATGTCAGTAGTTTTTTAATGAAGAGTATCATTGAATACCAAAATACTTAGCATACAGATCTTTAAACTCTGCATATACGCTGGATGCATCCAGTTTCTCATCGTCCACTGGAGTATCATACTTATGACCACAGTAGCAAACGTGGTCTTTGCCGCAGAACGCTGGTTTACCATGCCTCATGCAACCTCTAATACATTTCCTGGCTTGTTCTAGGTCGGGACAAAAATGTGCAATATGATGTCTTAGAGATGGTTTATATTTATATTCCTCTTCTCGTCTCAACTGTTCGTTATATGCTGTAAATATATGTTAAAAAAGTTTTAGCTGCCTGTTTTAGATATTTTACATTCTCTATTACGATGCTGGTAAGCAGCAGGTAATGGAAAGTGGCTGCCGTCGCCTATAGACTTTTTTTATCGCCTCCTCCTCTGTCATTGTGTAAGGCAGAGTTTCTTTTGTTCTCTTTTATATATAATCTTTTTTTCTTTCTTTTAAGGGAAATAACTGCGGGTGTCTTTTTTTTCTTTTTTAACAAATATCTTAAATACGATTTTGATCCTTATTACTAATAATATCTTTTTTGTACAATTTTACATCGATATTCTATGAGAGCGCAAAGGACACACAAAGCAGTTTCTTTATTGACGATTCGACATTTATACAAAAACTAAATTTTTAAGTTAAATAGATAGATGATAGTTTATTGCACACACACAAAAAATAGTACAAAATTGGCTAAATACTTGGCAGTCTAAGCTCGACGAAATATTTCATAGTTGTAGATATACATTTAATGTCTCCTGTGGTTAGTTAAATGTTTGATTTTTGTTACATATTTGACGAATAGCTCTAACTTTTATTTTTTCACATTCACTACATAACTTTGTAATATCAAAATAGGCTACACCATTTTGTCTATGTAGTCACATCGGTTTTTGAGAAAAAATACTGTTACGTTTAAAGACTGAGAGATAGATTAATGGACATGACGATTTCTTAAAGATTTCGCTTTTGCCTATATGGTTGCTAAACCCTAAAATGCAAATAACATTTTCGCGAAAGTATAAATAAAATCAAAGATTGAAAAAAGGTGTTATATATAGGTTATATATAGTTTTCTCACTACTCAAAGGAAACATCTCCAATGTTTTCACGTTGATCTCGAATGATCGCGGTTTCATCATACGCAACAGTAAACTTTGGAGCTTGCAGGAGCAGTTGTAATTCGATTTGGTAAATACTCAATTATACGCCTATTCTAAAAGAATCTACTATAATTAAATAATTTGTCGTAACACCTAATAAAAGTAAAATTTGCTTACGAAGGAGTTTAATTTCCTGCGGTTCAAATTCCTTTATTTCTACAAATTAATTTCTAGGCCTTAAAAAAATAACACATATTAATCATAACAGTTAAAATGAAGGCAATTTTTTTTGTGGTGGCAGTTGCTGCACTACCCTCTGGGTCTGTATCGTGGCAATCAAAATAATTTTATTATAATTACTTAAATATATCGGAATTATGCGAACTATTAGTGTGGGACGCCACGAGTGTTGACTGTCTGATTGCGTCCCATATTCCAGACACGACTGTATTAGCGGGCGCAGCTGCCGTGTGGCAAAAGGACCTAAAAGGCCGCAAATATGCATCCGATGGCAGAGGATACATATTTGTGGTTTTTGGTGTCAAAACTTTGGGGCCATCGGGTTCAGAAGTTCGTCGCTTTTATCGATACCTATCTACATGGTTGATAGAAACCTTACACGATCAAAAGGTAACCCTGTATTTTGGGCAACGAATAAGCGTCACCATCCAACGTGGTAACGCGGCCAGCGTTTAGGGAACGTTCCTAACTGACGGCGATTTGATACCTATTTATTATTTTTAATTGCTGTCGGATGTATTATTTGTATGTATTAATTTTAAGTTTGTGAAATTATGTATATTATAATAATATATACTGTAATAATGAAAATCTATCCTTGCAGGAACAGCGAGGGAGTACAATTTCCTGCGGCCGGGCGGCCTGTCGTAAGAGGCGACAAAACAACCCACAGCCAGATGGTTTCCGTAGGGTATGAGCCCGTCTACCACCCCTGGTCTAGAGTATGTCGCCATAACAACCTTAAATTGTGTTCCGGGCATCAGTGGCCAGGTTCCAGTCTTCCTTTCGTTAGCGGCAGCACATTAATAGCACCGTTGGTGTTACGAATGTCCATAGACGATGGTAACCGCTTCCCATCAGGTGGGCCGTCTGGTCTGCCTGTCTCCTGAACTCATGCAACAACAAAAAAATGAAAAATTAAACAATCTTATTATAAAAGGGTGGTAAAAAAATGCTTTTAACATACCACGCTAAAAAGAATAAAATGGACTCAGTGTCTTAGCATGGCAAGCGTTTAAAAAAAAAACAAAGGAATCATACCATTTCTATTGGCCACGGAAGGTTGAAGACAAAAACATTTTCCCAACACACGTGCATGATGATCACCGCACTTGATCTGGCACAACCCCTGGAGAGTTTCGTTCTTGCATGCCGAAGCCTTAGTTTCTATTTTATAATTCGTCAAATTTGGTAAAGCTGCTACAACTAAAAATCTAATTTTTGTTATAAGAGTCCAAATAAGTTGGGGTGTATGTATTACAAGAATGGATAAGTTGAGAAATGAGTACATAAGAGGATCTTTGAAAGTTACACCTGTAACTGAAAAATTGAGAGGAAGAAGATTAAGATTAAGGTGGTATGGGCTTTTAATGAGTAGGGATGAAAATCACTTGGCATAAAGAATGATAAACTGTAAGATTGATGGCTACAAAAGTAGATAAAAAGAGAAGGATAGACTGTGTAAAGGATGGTATGATAATTTGTGGTGTGACAGAGAATGGATGTCAGAATAGAGGAGTGTCGAAAGAAAAGACATATTTTGCCGACCATAAATTGTAATTGGGAGAAGGTGAAAGAAAAGAGAGAGAAGTCCTAATCCAAATAGGCAGAGAACACAGACGCGACCGCAGTACAATATTTTCATTTAAAAATATACAAATGCATAGATAGTCTGTAGCAGTCTGACGATTTTGAATTGTGCTGAATCACTGAGATCTTAGTTTCTATATTGTCATTTATCAAACATATCTGGGCCATAACAGATAGGTATTAAATAATTAGTTAGGATTTAACCTATCACAAAACGGCATCTAAGTGCCTAATTCACGTTATCCGAAGACCAGGGGGGCCAAATTCTGCTATTTCGTCGGTAGCTTGGCGTTGCGAGGATATTCAAAGTACGATTCCATTCCGATAGTTTAAAAAGTTCGTATTCTACTAAATCCACAATATCTTATCGATTCGACGCGGCGGAATAACAGTAGAAAAAAAATGATATTACTATGAGCCGAAATGACGTCAGCCGAAATGAAAAGCTACCAAC
Organism: Dendrolimus houi; assembly: GCA_039645545.1. Lineage (NCBI taxonomy): Eukaryota > Metazoa > Arthropoda > Insecta > Lepidoptera > Lasiocampidae > Dendrolimus > Dendrolimus houi. The sequence continues at coordinate 6,361,533 of CM077125.1, forward strand.
ATTTTAAACATTTATTTCGAGAGTTTTCACTTGTCAATATTTTGAAAGATAGAGCGGCGTACCACGGGCACGCTATTGGAGTTTACAGAATAACGAAATCAGGCAAAGTTACAATTGAAACGATAGTGTCCGACAATTTTGATGAGATGGTAACAGCAGAATTTGTCGGAAAAATCGTTGAAGGAAAGATTGTGGCTCTAGTTCGACATTTTGGTACTGAAGGACATCTGTTTAAATTTGAGTTCTATAGGATAGAATATTTATCTATAACATTAAAGTAGATTTTACAACGGAATTGGGACCCTATACGTAATAAACTAAATAGGCTAAAGCCTACTATCCAACATGATAACAATACCAGTCTTTTAACCACTATCTCACGAAAGAAGTTCACTAGAGCTCAATAATGCACGTAGAACTGAAGGACTGTCAGCAATATAAGTTTATACTTTAATATCCATTATGTTTTTTAAGAACATATAATGTATAATAAAATTATTAGTTTCCTGAATTAATCACTTAACAAGTGTATTAACAATAGTAACATACCATAAAGCGAGAAATAGGGTATAAAAAACCAATATATAAAATACCCATTTTGCAATTCCATCCTACCGTAGTTGGCTACAGTATAATAATAGCACAACTACATCAAACGGCTATGTAGTATGTAATCAGATTGGTAATCGATTTCATAGTGTATTGAAAGAAAGAAATCAATTAATTAATTCTAAGAAAGCACATGATGTATAATTAACAATCATGGATTTATGACTTTTCACAATACTCGTGTAAAATATGCGTTTTGCTTGACATGTCATTGGTATTACAATAAAGGGCCATTTACATGGAGAGAGTTTTCGCCTTGAATATACGATTGTCGAAAGCAAGAATAGAAAAATATTGTTACGAGTTACAGGACTCGAATTAAAATGACGTTGGAAGTATTATAGAGTTTATTAGAACTATGCAAACACGTATAACACAGGTACAAATATAATCGAACGCAACAAGTCCAAACGTAATGCATTAAATCGTAATTCAATAACACGCGCAAAGTTCGTCACTAAATAGATTAACGAATGTACACAAGTCTTGCTTCGCTCGTGGTTATCGCTCGACTGCCTCGTCACTCAATCGAGGCATCGCTTCATACTGCACCGATGCAATATGTCTGCCCGACCACGTGGACCGAATTTCCTAGAATCAGTTTGTTCTTTAAATCTGACACACCTGGCTAATGACTTCCATAAAAGATTACAATACACAATGTGCTGTTTACTAATCACAAATTTTAAACACAAATTACTTTGTTTACACAAAAGAAGTCCAAATGCCGAAAGGTAATAAAATGTGTTTCTACAGGTATGCAGGTATGAACTTGTTTGTCTTTGGCGGCGACTAGGTCGTAACTTAAAAAAATATCATACGAAATCTAGTTTAGATAAGTCGAGAAATCGTAGGCAAATATCTCAATGCGATTTGTGTCGTAGTGTAAACAAAACGCTTTGTAATAATTACCTTACTATTATTATACGACATACTCGTAGGCGAGTTTTTGTTTTTTGATTTAATGTAAACATGTCAATGCGATTATTGTCTAAAGAGTATCGCCTACGAAAATAGTATACGACTTCTCGCCCCAAAACATATACTCTCTCCATGTCTATGGCCCTTATGGATGTGAACATATGCTATGCCCCTGATTCATTTCTGATAATGTTATTATTAGCGACTGTGTCACGCAGATATAGCCAAGGGCTTTATTTGAGATGCGACATTATTAAGGACGTTAAACGTTGACAAATAACTCGTGTACATATACTAATGTAGCTAATCACTAACGGTGTTAATTTTAAACACTGTAAGTAAATCACAATTGTACACAGTCACTTACACTAACATCATCCCAGATCTGGTAGAGGCATAATAAAGAGTCCTATCAAATCATTTTTCTTAGGAAATAGCGTCCATGTTAGTAAATGAAGGCTGATTAGAGAACGATCAACGAAGGAAACGCGGTCAATGGGTAAAATTAGGTAAACCACGGTGTAAACCTAGTTAAGTATAAATTTGAAAGTTAAATCTAATTATAATGGTCGTAAATCAGTGGCAAACAAACTGTCTCTGCGTAGTGGGAGGCTTCAAAACTGGCATCAAACAATGCCAAGTTAAGTCCAATTACAGCCGAGTCTAAACGAGTCCCAAGTGGGTAAAACTTCATTTCCTTACTTATAGAAAGTGAAGTATTTCCTCTGTGTTTTCATCCAGTCTAAGTTAAAACATGATGGCGATAGTTTCTTTATCTACTTTACTTTAGACATTTAAAGACTATTTTTTGCATAATAAATGTAGCATTGACAGCTTATATAAGTATTTTTTCTAAATTAAACATACATAAAGTTTATAATTAAATATAATATAATAAATACCTATTGTGTTTAAAAACTTAAAATAAGTTGTATTGGTATTTTCTTCGAGCAGGAACGGAAAAAGAATACTAATTCCTGCGGACGGGTGGCCTGTCATAAGAGGCGACAAAACAACCTATAGCCAGGTAGTAGGCCATTTGTCCGACTGGATGGCTACCACCCCTGGTCTAGAGTATGTCGCCATAACAACTTTGGGTTGTGTTCCGGCATCAGTGGCCAGGTTCCAGTTTCTCCCTCAGGGCCGGCAGCACATTGGCAGCACCTCTGGTATTGCTAATGTCCATAGGCGACGGTACTCACTTTCCATCACAGTTGGCCCGTCAGCCTGCCTGCTGTGCTTCAGCAATAATAAAAAAAAATAGAAACTCATGTTTATATAACAATTAGAATTGGAACGCGCTGCTTGTTGCTATCAGACAAGCAAAATCGCTACCGACATTTAAAACAATGACCAGAAAATATTACCTATCGTTGAAATATGATGATACTTAAACATATATATATATTCATTATTCATCTATAAACATTTATATACTTAGTATAGATATGTATTTGTATGGTATATATATTAAGTACCTATTTAATATATTTAATGTTTGTATATACAACATTTGTGTAATTATTACTAAAATGTAAGTAGTCGCACTATAGTTCGCGTCTACTACCATCACCATATTATCATCTCAATTAATTTCTGGGGTTGTCTGGAAGCGGTCGCTTTTTAGCGATAAGACCGCCCTTTGAGCATAATTAGGTATGGCTTTAGTCTGTTGGTTAAATTTTGTATTGGTGTACAATAAAGTGTCATCTATATATCTATCTATCTTATAGTTAATATAAAATGTATGGGAACGGTGAGAATGGTAGTGGGAGAAAAGTTTAAAGTTTTAACCCAAAATCTAGGAATAAATTAACAGTGTGTAATAATATAGTAAATAACATTATTTGAAGTATATCTATAGATTTTAAAAAGAAACCAGGTTCTTTATATTTCTTTAGTTAGAATGATACATTTTGTTGGAAATAATCATCTTGTTAATCTCTCAAAGTTGTCGTTTGAAACAAATAACATTTCACCCCTCGATATTATATACTAACTTATACATATTATTATATCGATTTTTAGGTATTTTAATCATAAATCTGTACATTAATTTAGCTTTCCTCTCTAATAGGTTCCTTATAAACATATGAATAGCTTATATACAACATGTGCGTTACTTTAAGCCAGGGATTCCCAAAGTGTTCGATATCAACCTGCTGGGGTCAAAATCGGTTTCTCAGGGGTCGATATAAACGAAAATTGATTTTGGTGGTCGACGAAGTCTAAAAATCGACCCATATTAATTAACACAAGTGCTTATTTGAAACTTTCAAGATATTGCATAAGTTGCGTTACGTGTACAAATGTGTTTTTTTTTTAATAACTACCTACTTAAGTATTGTACGTAATTAGTATTAATATTAATTAATTACACTTAATATTTACTGAATTTTATGTCTGTTTATTTTGTTAAATTTTGATGAGAAACTGATGTCAAGTTTACTAACTTAACCAATCGCAAAGTTTTAAAATTTGATAAATATTTTGGATCAATACGAAGATAAATAGAGATAGAAATTTTAAAGTAGTTTCGCTATAGGAGTCTGAGGTATCAGTGCATTTTGGAAAAAAATATTTTGGGAATGTCTGCTATAGGCAACGTTGCTTTAACTTTGAGAAATCACACAAAACGCCGTACTTTTTATACCAAACGACAAAGTAATGATGTTCCTAATGAACTCTCCCTGTAAACTCCTTCAGAAGTTCAAAACTAGTCCAGTCAAGTTGGAAATTAGCATTCTTTGCATATCTACCTATTTTTAAACGAAATATTTATGTGGCTAAAGATTTCAGCATGATATTAAAGTTCCGGTTAAAGAAGATAAAAGAGTAAATAATAATAATACCACGTTTTAACGGTTTTAAGCGCGGTATTTTATTTGATGTTTTATTATTTCGACGTTTCGGCCACTTTTTAGTAGCAATGATCGCGGAAGACAAAGATGTCAATTGTTAATGAGTATTTTTAACGTTTTATTTAGCGTAGGCTAAACGTAGGCCAACATGTTCATTTTAATTATTTATTTTTAATTTTTATTTATGGTTATTATTTACGCTATGGGAGCCTTATCTAATCGATCACCGCTTCGCAACATGTTGTGGCTTGAGGAGAAGAACCGGCGCAAGAAACTCTTCAGCAACATGCTTCGCTTTAATCATTTATATAATATTAAAATGAAGGAAGGTAAATAAAAATTGAAATGGTCAATCCAATTAGTTTGTGTTCCGGTGCATGCAGAAAGAGCTCACAGTGTCTGGAGGTCTGGCAGTTAGTTTTTGCTGGGTGTCTTAATAGTTTTGATGATCGGATCCCAAGCCGGTGGCACTTCCCAACCATCTTCTCTATTGAAATTTAGGTGTTTTTTTTATTTCAATAGCCTCACGCATCATTCTAGGTATGAAACGATTCTCTTTTGCGAGGATTTGTGGTTTATCGAGTCTGATGTAGTGGTTGGCTTTATCCAGGATATGTTCATTGATTGCCGACTTCGTAGACTTTGTGTATTTCATGTCAGCAATAATTTCTTTGCCCAATATATGATAATCCACACTCACAATCGAGCCTGTAGACACCTGCAACTTATAGTCTATTCTCCGTTTTGATATCTTGTTCACGAGATAATAATTATGAATATATATATTAAAATTTGTGATCACTTGCGAAGGAAATTGCAGCGATAGATAATCAATCAAAGTTTTTTTTACTGATTACTTTACTTAGTTTAAACATAAACTTTTGAAGAAAAATTCCAAATGAAATATTAATAAAAATATATAAAAAAATCAGACAATTCACAAGGTTACACCGAATACACAAAATATTTCTTTTTCTTTATTTAGAAAGGGCCTAGCCGCTTAGCGGCCATGTTACCCTGTAAAGAACACAAATCTTAAATACATTTCTAATATAATCTCTAATTAATATGAACTAAAAATAAAATCATACAGTTTGCAAAACATCTTGGCATCTCTTGATAACGGATATGCCAGAATGCATACTCCCACGGCAGATAAATTTCGCTCTCGAAGTAACTCTTTTCGTAAGTCTTCGTTCCGAATTACATTCCATCAGAACATGTTGGACATCTTCAGTCACATTGCATGTTACACAATTGGGATAGTTAACTTTCTTAATGTGATATCCAAACTTGTTTGAAGGAATGTGTCCGGAACGTAATTTGAACAATGCTTCAGCATCTTTTCGCGTCATGGAGCACTCATTTATCCACATCTGGGCTGGAAGTTGTGGCTGAATTGTCTTAAACCAAATGCCCTTTTCTACGGATCTTCTGTCAAAACATTCACTCCAAATCATAATTATAAATTGTGATCTCACTTGCGAAGGAAATTGCAGCCAAAGATAATCAAAGTTTTTTTTACTGACTACTTTACCTAGTTTGAATATAAATTTCTGGAAAAAAAAATTCCAAATGAAATATTGATAAAAATATAAAATAAAAAGATCAGACAATTCATTATGTTACACAGAATACACCTGTTGATAAAATATAGCATATTTTGTACACGCTGTCTTTATTTATTAAAGAAATTTGATAAGGCGATGTTAGTACAAAATATTTTCAGTGAGACTAAAAAGAACTAAATTATACTTATTTCTCAAATTCCTACCAAGTCTCTTTATAAATATTGTGCGTAATAATAAACACATAATATGATAACACATGCACATCGATATAAGTAATGTTGTACATAACTACATATATGAGATACATGCTGTTATTGATTCATCAAGATTAAAAGCCGATTTTTCATTCATCAGATAAAAGTTATCAGTCGAATAAATTGTAACCAGAGCAAATTCAAAAGTGAAACTATTCAACTGTTTTATTCATGCGACTAAAATTTGTAATTTTTCCATAATAAGAATAATTTTTATCGGGTGATTGAAAACTGGGCCCTTAATGGACAGTTTTCATTAACCTGTTCTCGCACACTGCTAAGCTTAGACCACTCTAAATTCCAGCCATAATATCTGGTCTGTTACTGGAGAGCCCATTACACAACATTAGCAAAGACCTTCATACTAGAACACACGTATTCTAGTCATACTTGGTCTTGTGATAAACAGGGCTCAATAATATGCCAATGAACTATCATTTTATTGAGTTTACTTGACCAGACATGTCGGCGGCATATTTGACCCCTCTTCGGATGTTTTCATTATATATCCTAACCTTCAGAGAGATTTGAAGTTTAGCCCACTCTGAATATATGGTACCACCAAATATGTGGAATATCTAAAATGAATAAGACGTAGACTGTTAAACAGTTTTAAAAACCCAATAAGAATAAAATAGTCCGTAGATAAATAGTAAGAATAAGAGTATTAAATAAGAGAATTATATAAAAACTAAAAAAAGTATTAAAAATGTAATAGATAATAAGAAAATAGAAAGAAAACTTTGTATTAGTATGTAAGTATTATTGGAAAAAGATATAAAAGAAAAGAGAATAAATAAATAAACTTTACCCCGCATCCTTAGAAATAGTAAGAAAGTATAAAAAAGAAAAAATAAAATAAAACACCATTTCCTGACAAATCAGAGAGGAGAGGCGCATTTAAAAAAATATTATGTGGAATAATCGTTAGTGGCCACACTTTACTTAGCAATTTAGAAGTAATAATGTCTTTATTGCCTGAAACAGGCAAACAGGCAGATGTGATGGAAAGTGATTACTGTCGCCTATGGGCATTTATAAGACGGGCATTTCCAACGCCTTGCCAGGCTTAAAAATATTATAAAGCCCTTCACAAACAACACCACGTCATAGCGTAGAAATCGTCGAAGGGAAGTTTTCTCTAGATCACTGTTGTATGAATGAATAAAAAAAATAAAAAAAAACGAATTTTACTTTCACCAAAAATATAACAAATTTTATCTTAAAATTAAGACTGGATACTAACACTTAGACTAGGCTAAGCTTCTATCCTTAGGTGCTAGTTGCTTCCAGTGACTTAATAACTAAATTTATGTAACAAATTAAAATGAAATCTTCTACAATACAAATAAAACTTACAACAAAAATTTTGAAGTAGTTCAAAAATTGTCAGTGAAGCGACTGTTAAACAATATAACTTTAATTGTCAACGAAACGTGGAGTCCATATGCTAGGGACTTAAGAACATTTTTTCCCCTCTAGTTAGTTTAGTGACTGTATAACGAGTACAAAGTTAATTTTATTATTTACTAGCTGTCCCGGCAGACGTCGTCCTGTCCAGAAAAGCGTCAATCGATATTCCGACAGCAGCGCCACCTACTGGATCCAATTGTGAAGTAACTCAGAAACCTTCTTTGGTTCATGCACAACAACTTTGCTAAAGATCATCACATGATCAAATGTATAGTTTACGATTCTGTAAAGGACATACAGACAAACATTCATTTTTATATATCAAGATATATAGATATACTACTTATATACTTTTGAAATAAATATGAAATTGAACATGAATTTATGAACATATATATATATACATATAATAAAATTGTAAAGGTCAAATTTCTGTACAATGAAAAACAAGGCTAAAAACCGAGTCAGGCGGATGTAAGAAGTGAAATAGAACTAATTTAGCCTTTTTTCAAATTTTTTGATTCTCTGCTTGTCTGTTTGTACCGGCTAATCTCCGAAACGACTGGACCGATTTAAATGAAATTTTGTATGGTGGTAGCTTATATCCCTGGTCAACATATAGGATACTTTTGATCCCGAAAACTTAAAGAGTTCCCGTGGGATAGTTAAAAAACCGCACCACGCGGACGAAGTCACGGGCATTAGCTAGTGAACAATATATATTACATTGCATATTTTAGATTATATATATAATAATTTATTATAACTATAAACATATATATATATATATATATATATATATATACACATAAACATGTATACATAGTATACGTAAAAGATATTTAAATCAATAATTTAAAATTTTATTTATTAAACTTTAATTATGATTTAGGTGAGAATTTCAAATTATTTTTCAGTTTCTTGAATGTTTTTGTTGTCGTCAAAAGTGACAACAATAAAGATTGTTCACCAAAATTAAAACTACGTTCTTAAAACTGGGTACAATAAATGTTGAACAAAGGGCGGCCTTATATCTTAAAGCGATCTCTTCCAGGCAACTCCCTAAACTAAGGAAAATATTAAAAAATTACAGTGGCGGTGAAGACAAGAAATAATACTAAATATTCCAAGAATAAATAATTAATATACTTTATATACTATACAAACATAAAACACATCATACTATATATAGAATCAACAGCATTATTAGACTTGAGGAGACCAAAGATAGTAACCATCAATTTAAAAGGCGATATGGATTTAGCTTGTCTGATGTCGAGTGGCAGTGAGTTCCATAAACGGGCATCCTTTACCGTGAAGGAGTTATAAGATTCTATATATTCATTCTTCTGCCTTACTATTGATAGAAAATTGGCATTACTTGTATTGTATTGTATGGGTATAAATAGGAACCCGTCACTAACGAACCATTGCTGAGTTTATTAGTATTAAGTCATCTTTTATAATATACATTGAAATCAGTTTTTTTTAATCGAGACTATAAATCAATCTTAATTACCAAGCAATAAACTTCAGTGAACAAACATTAAAACTCTTTGTATGAACGACAACCGTTGAAGACTCCAAAATTAGTTTTGTTCTAATTACTTTCTGAAAGTTCGATTCGTTTGCTTGGCTCTTTAATTGACTTTGGATAGATTCACTTTGGCTTCTAATTTTCATCTGCTATCTTAAGTTACTTTGGATCTTCGGCCATAGAATCCTGAAATAGGAAGTCGGCTGTGATGTCTTGAGTAATGACCTGAGTTTATCCTGATATGAGGTAGCCTAATTCAAATAAAAAAGCTCTGTAGAATTCAAAGCGTCTGATACACTCCTTAAGTGATCAAATTGTTATTGCCAACCCTAGACAACGGATCAATGTGGCGATCTAACAAAATATGGGTAGAGACTTTATTCAAAGTGACCTAAAACTTTTAATCGAAAATATAATATTTTCGTATGGGCAGATCGGACAGAAACGAATTACCAACGGTGTTTGAGAGTAAGGCCTCTGACAGAATTTAAAAGCCATTGACATTATTGCTAACAAGTTTATCTAATAGAGGCGATAGGTAAGGGGCCATCCGTGAATTACGTCACACGTTAAGAGGAGGGAGGAGGTCGACCAAGTGTGACATTGTGTGACAAGGGACGGGAGAGGTCTAAAATTCGTGACGTCACATTTTAAAATCTAATATATTTAAGCTAATTACGTAACTGCTGTTTAAATTAATAATAATTTATTGATGTAAAATTGCAAAACATGTGATATCACATCAGGGAGGGAAGAGTCTCACGAATGTGACCAGCTGCGACAACGACGGGGGAGGGGTCAAAAAATCATGAAATTCGTGTGACGTAATTTGTGGGTGGTCCCTAAATATCATAAACTTATAAAGGGAGCTTTGTAGTGTATACCAACCTAGTATGTATTATTTTCTTTTTATTTATATGGTAGTTTTCAAAAATAAAACACAGATATGAAGTAAAAATATTTTATTTTTTAATATTTTTATTTAGCCAAACCCGAAGTATCCTGATAATTGACAAAAGTATGTATTAGAAATTACATTAATCCTTGGCCTATAACATTTGTTTCCTTTATATATATAGATATTTTATTTGTGTGTATTGTACATATTATTTTACTAGAAATGTTGTACGAGGTGCAAAATTTTCACATTAAATTTTTACTCTTATCTTACTCGATAACAAAGTAAAATATTCGAGAATTTTAAGAGATTGAAGCAGGATTGATTGTGTTTTGTACATTTTATTATTTTTTATAAATTTACGAGAATTTAGCAATGACACATGTAACAATTTTAAATTTATTTACGTACATAAACCTGGCACTAAAATACCATACTATAATATGACTTTCAAAACAACAATTAAAATAATTTTAATTACTGTTTGAATAATAATTACTACATTATTTCACTAACTAACTTTGTACGCTCGTACAAAATCTAGGAAGCTGTAACGTTTTGTAGATATAAAATATTGATCATTGATGATGAAATGAAAAAATGATCATGAATCATTCTATTTGGTTGTCATCTACCCTATTGATTTCTAAGTTATCTTAGTCCAATTTACAATGAGTATGGCCCCCGTTTGGTGATGTATTCTTTCACTCTTGGTAAAGACGTGACCTCAGCAATAAGTGCTTTAACTGAAGGGTATTTAGCCTCTACTTCTATGTCTAGGATGAGGTCTGCACATTCTAGAATTCCAACGAGGATGAAGTCTGCCCAGGAAAGCTGTGGAAGAAAAATAAGTTACTTAGCGAAGTATATCCCCCGCCCCAGATTCGAAACCACCTTTGATGCTTTAGCCCTTAAGCTAACGACTATTTTAATCTATGAAATATTGCAAACGGTGGAAATTTTTTTAATCAGCAGAAAATCTTACTCATTGTATATTAAGTTAAGAAAGTTACGCTTCTATTATGGGTTATGTACCAGTCTCGAGCCGATCCCAGACACCCAGATCATAGTAAATAAGAAAAAGTTCATTTATGAAATTAATCATGTCAGGAATCGACCCAGAACCTTTCCGCTGCAGGTACACTGACAAAGGAAGGCGGAGAATGTCCAAACTCGTAATTGATAGAAATAAAAAAATCTTTTTTTTTTTTTAAATACACTGAATATGACTTTTAATATCTCTATATATTGTAATTTTAGAGGAATTCTCCACACGCGAACCACACTATTACACGGCCACTTATTTTTAAGTCATAAATTAGTCAGTCAGTCAGTCTAAAAATTAAGTGAACCACTTAATTTTTAGACTGACTGACTGACTAATTTATGACTTAAAAATGAATGAGGATGTTAACGAATGCAGATGAAATAAACAATAAACAGTATGGCATATGCCAAGATCACTATACCCTCTACCAACCCCTATTAGAAACAGATGTATACCATTTAGGTATCAATGTATCACATTATCACTAACTTAATTATTGTTAGGTCATATTTTGTTAATGAACTATATATAGATATTACCAAACATTTTCTATAATATTTTTATTATAGAAAATGTTTGGTAATATCTATATATAGATAGTTTATATATATATATATATATATATATATATATATATATATATGTGTGTATATATATAAACATTATATGTTTTTGTAAAGAGTGGATATTTAATAGCTTTGCTATTGTCACCTTTTTGACCTTCTCACAATTGCTTAATTAAGATCATAATATGTAGTGATAACAGTACGTTCGACTTGATTCTGTGCTTGTTAACTTGTTATTTTGGTAATTAAGATATTTTCAACACATTTGCACAATTAATGCATTTACGAAGTCTGTATACATTGTTGATAAGTTAAAAATTACGCGCCATACAACGGAATGTGTGCCATGCGGAAAACAAGTACTTAGATTAACAAAAAAAAGAATTCCACCAAGCAGTTTCATATTACGAAAATAAATAAGCTGAATAATCCAACCTCCTTGGAAGCGCTTTTGACCTGTCTTTGACCTTTTGATTTGTCTCATTTAATACTAATACTAAATAAAAAAATACGACGAATAATGTAGTTCTAATACTCATCACGCCCACGTGGCGCCATTTGTAAATGAGCGCCATTTTCATATTAGAAACGTAACAGATTGTTACAACTTTCTGACTGATATTTACGTTTGTTTCATTACCTATTGCACTGTTTTCTCGCAAATGTGTTGAAAAACGTTATATAACATACGTGCGATTGTTGGTTTTTACAAACTCGTGACTATGGTAAGCCTTTGACTTCGTTTCGGTCTCAGATTCGTCTTCTAGTTTGAAAAACCAACTTACAGCACTAGTATCATAAATAACTATTAATGGTCCTATGTTACGACAGGTCTTTCGTTTTAACTCAAAAGAACGATTAACTACGTCCGTACAGGAACACCCTGATCTAGAGTATTCCGCCATAGTAACCTTGAGTTGTATTCCGGCATCAGTAGCCAGGCTCGAGTCTCCCTTTAAAGAGCAGCAGCGCATTTGCAACACCGTTCATGTAACAAATGTCCATAGGCAATGGTAAACGCTTTCCATCAAGTGGGCCATATGCCTCTATGCTGTTATCATGCAATTTAAAAAAAATTGTGTGTGTGTGCAGTTCACACGCAGTAGAAGGGAAACAAAGTGTGATAAGAGGTGGGATTCTAAATTTCGCGACGTCACCTATCATAAATTATATCGTTATAATATATTTAAGCTTTAAAACACGAAATTTGAAGTATTTCCAACTCTATCTGTATGAGTCTAGTGTTTAAATTATTAAATATAATGTATTCTATCTCATTCTCTCACAGGCTTAGTCCTGTAGATTTCTGTGTTTATCTCTTTTTAGTGTCGCTTTTTCGTTTCATCGAGTTTCAAATCACAACAATTCTAAACAAGTTTCACTTGAATAAAAAAATTCATTTAAAATTGCTTACTTAAAAAGTGTTGGTATAATATCCCCAACAAAACCTAGCCACATACATTGTCTTTGTGCAATTTTGAAAAAGTTTGAAATATATTTGGTACTAGCATTTGCCCGTGACTTCGTCCACGTTGGACAGGTAACAAAGATTAGTTATATTGCCAATATTTAAAATCAAAGGGGAGTATTTCCTGCAGTGTAACTGAAGATTCTCGTAAAAACCCGCATCAAGTAATGTTACTATAGGCACGTGCCCTAACAATTTGAAACCGCTACCGGGAAAAAATCCCAAGGGATTCCCGGGTTATATATAGAATATGGCAGATTTTAATTCCGAGAATTTGATATCGATCACCGAAAACCGCATCAAAATAGGACCAGTAGTTTTTACGTGAAACTCGAACAAACAGACCAACAGAAAAAGTCTAAGCCACAAATGACTAACACACTTTTAAAATGTAATAATATAATCCGCGTACACACTGTCTATATATATTATATTATATATATTATAGATAGTGTGTGCGTGGATCCGAAGTTTAAATAAACCCCGGATATTCCGTACACACGAAATCGCTGAAGAGAATAGTATAATTTTGTTGCCTTCAGTTGTTGTGTAAATGTTTGTCTCATAACAAAAATAAATACAATAGACTATTATAAAGATTCACCCAAAACCCTGTCAACTAAGAATATTCAACTTGGCTTCATAAATATATATCCTGCACATATTTTGACCAGCTCAATCAGTCATTCAAACAATAACAATCACTTTTTAGGGCAGCCGCCGTTTAGTTTGTCTCAACAACTGACTGTACTTTCCAAATATCTTATTCGCATCTTCCATGAACCAAAGAGAAATAGGGGAGGACAGAGATTAAAATATACACATACCAGTATACAAAAAGAGAAGAAAATATGTATGTATCAAGAATATGTATTGAAGATTGAACAAGAGATGGCGGTACCACTTAAAATTCATTGTTCAACATTAAATAGTAAACAGATAGCTTCTGAATACTGGCCATGAAATGCATTTTTTCAATTTAGAATAATGTTCATATATGTTAACCCCTCACCTTTCCACTAAAATATCCACCATTCTTCTTTAAGTCTCTTTCAAACCTGCTAAGATAGAATTCTATAAATTCATCAACAATCTTCTTTTTGATTTCTGCTTTCTTAACGGGATCTTGTTCGACGATGTAAGGGACTATCTCTGAAAAACATACATATTGAAATTGCAACTAGAAAGTTGGACTATAACTTGGGTTTTCATTTTTAGTTAGAGCCCAGACACGGGGAGCGAAGAAATTTCTTATTTGCGTATTTTTGTCATAGAGCTCGTATACGAGTCGTCTGCCTGTCTGTTGAATTGCTGTTGAATGTTTTGAAATTGAATGCTGAATTTAAACAATTAAAAAAAAGTGGCTTTGAAAGAGAAAAACAAATGGTAGGGGCTAAAGCGTGCGAGCTCTTACAACTTATATGCTTTACTACTGGCCAATGAATTTTTAACTAATTTCCAAAAGGAGGAGGTTCCTAATTCAACCATATGTTTTTTTTATATGTATATTACGTGATTTTTAACCTATTTCAAAAAGGAGGAGTTCTCAATTCGTCTGTATGTTGTTTTTTTTATATGTTCGTTACTCTATTTCTCCGTCAATTGTGAACCGATTTTCAAAATTGATCCTTTTAATCGAAAAGTTATACTCCCGAATTAGTCCCATTATCATCATGTCAGGATCTGATAAGTGGATTCCAAGGAATTAGAGAAACTCACGAAAATTCATAACAGATTACTTCATAATACGATGTCTCCCTCAATTTTTTTTCTTTACTCGTAAGTTTATACTACCGAGGTGATGCCATGGTCACCATCTGGTGAGTGGATTCGAGGGAAATCGAGAGTAACTATTACTTATTAAAGAATGCCGTTCGTCTAATTTCTTGGAAAAAAGCTATATACGCGTGTAGCTATTACATTTTCTACAGGCGCTTATTTTTTCGTAGGCATGTTATGCGATTTCTCCGTCAATTATGGGCCGATTTTCAATTATTTTTTTTGAACACCCAAGATGATCCCATAGTCACCAAGTCAGGATCTGGTTGGTGGATCGCAAGGAAATTGAGACCAACCCTGATTGAAGGGCATGTACATCAAAGAGTGAGTTGGCAATTTTGTATACGTGTGCCAGTTGTACATTTTTTACAGGTGCTTAATATTTGATTTCTAAAGCTATTGAAATATTTGCTCAACTAAATGGTAAAAAATTAATATTTTTTTTACAAAAACAAAACTGACTTCACCCTGAAAACCAAGAAATTAATATTTAACCGACTTCTTTCTACAATATCTTGAAGTCAGTGTCAAGTAAAACATAAAAACTACTATATTTTGTAAATTTGTTGTTGTTCTTTTATGTTTTCTTTTATTGCATGAGGTCAGCAGATAGGCAGATGGCCCACGTGATGGAAAGCGGTTAGCATCGCCTATGGACATTTGCAACACCAAAGGTGCTAAAACGCGCTGCTGCTCTTTTAAGAGAGCCTGGAACCTGGTCACTAATGCCGGAACACAACTCAGGGTTGTTATGGCGGCATACTTTAGACCAAGGGTGGTAGCCCTCCTGGCGGGCAAATAACCTACCACCTGGCTGTGGGTTGTTTTATCGCCTCTTAGGACAGGCCGCCCGGCTGCAGGAAATTGTATTTTTTCTCCGTTCCTGCACGGATAAAGTGTTTTGCTTGGCAGCGACTACAAGATGTGGTCGAAAGAAGTCGGTTAAATATTTATTTCTTGGTTTCTATTGTGAAGTCGGTTTTCTTTTTGTTATAAAAATATTTATTCAATAAATGGTGGACCTATTTTTAAATTACTTTCTTTATTCGAAAGAGTACATTTCTAAGGTCTGATTATCAGCAATTCAGGATCTGATGAGCGGATCCCGAGGAAGTCCAGAGCAAACCTTTTTCAAGAGCGCCTAGCGCCTACACTTTTTCGAGAGGCAAAACTTTTATACTCTTGGTGGCAGTAGTACAAGTTCTATAGGCGCTAAAAATATAATTTTCTATTTTTATAGGCACTTAAGATATTAATTTTCAGTAGCTATTCAAGCAATTAAATAGTAACTTCAAGATGTCGTAGAAAATATTTATTTCTTTGCTTGTTAATTTGAAGTCGGTTTTATTTTGTTAAAAAAATATATTGCTATTTATATTACTTGCGGGAATACCAGCAAGTGGCTTAACTACCACATTATGGATTTATAAGACTGATTAGGGTTTAGTACCATTTATGTGCAATATTTATAAAATTGATTATGTTGTTTAATATCTTGATACTTGCGGACAATCCTTGCAAGCGAAAATCAACTAATAAATAATCGTAAGAAATAAACAAATCAACATCCATGGGTCGAGCTATCTAATAATGAAATTGAATCAATGTAACGATATTTTTGAATATACGAAATATGTTTTCTTAAAAGACCGAAGATGAATATTTATACAAGATCAGAAAAAAAAACCACAAAATATAATTATGATTACTTCCTCCTCCTCCTCTTTGAGTCGTATTTTTAATTCCTGAGGGTCGTGTCCATTTACTTTCCGTTTACTTTTTTTTGCCCTATATTTCGCCATCGGTGAAGATTACTTGTGATGATTACTTATGATGACTACTTGATGATGATTATATGGTGATGATTACTTACTTGACCAGAAATCATACACGCTAAATACGGCGGAGTCCAAAATAGCTTGTTCCCAAGGAGTTAAAGGTAACAGAGCTGTGCCGGCGGACACGTACTTAGCGATAGCCAAAGATTGTGTCAGCTTCTTGTCACCGTCTTCGAATAGTGGTAGTTGTCCGTAGGGCAGAACTGTATACAACAAAATTCAGTAATCTTGAAGCTGTTAAAACCTGACCTGCCTGACCATGACATTGTCACTATGAGCGATAGCTAAGTACGACACGACGGACGTCAAAAGCAAAATTGTTAAGATATGAAGCATGCCACGAGTTGTCGCGCTTGGTCCCAAGCATCGTCGCGTCGCTCGTCGCATCGCCGTCGCTAAGGCCAAGGCGTTACTCGCGACTTCGTCACTATTTTTCTTTTTATTTTCAAAATAAAGTAACAATGCAACTATAACGGAGTAGCATGTATTTCTTTTTTCTTACCAAAAGTCTAAATATAAATGTTTATCACTCTTTTCTTTCACCATATCCCAATTATTTGGGGTCGGTACAATACGTGTTTTCCTTCCACACTCCTCTATTCTGACATACATCTTCTGTCACACCACATATTATCATATCATCCTTCACACCACCACCATCTTCACCATCCTTAAATATAAACGTTTATATGGCTAACTTAAAGAATTATACTTTATTTTTCCCATACAAATTTTTAACCACTATTTAAATACCTTCAAGATTTTTTTATTGAGACAAAAAGTAGCCTTTTATCTTTAGTATATGCTTCTTAGTAAGATCCTTTCAACGATTTAGTTGTGAAAAAATAACTGGAAACCACAATTATATTCACGTTTATTTTAAATGATTGAGAAAAAAACAATTAGAGTTTAATCATTTTTACTGGCTTCAAAATATTTTTTAACGTCTAAAAAAACTTGAATGCTTTACTTATCTTGATTTTACTTCGTTTAGATCAAGCCATATTTGTGTATAATTTTTTATATGTTTTTTTATTCAAATATCATATAAGAACACCGTATAAAGTCACTAAAAAGTTATTCCAGGCAAAACTAACAGAAATCTTACCATCTTTAACACTCTTTATAGGCCACTCAGAACGTTCATAGCGGATGTCCTCGAATTTCTGCCCAGTGTAGTACAAGATGTATCTGATAGACTCAGCAATGCCGTTCAGGTTGAAGTAATGTAATTTCTTGGCCATTGTTTATTTTGCTTTAAAAAAGATGATATAAGTTGAAGGAACATAATGATAAATATTAAAGAATAATAAAGGACGCGTTCCGCTAATAGATCCCAAAATGCTCCGTCAACCGTTCCACATGGCGATCACGGTCGTTATGGTCGTGGCGAAAATGTCCTTAATGACGTCATCATTTTCGATCACACCACGCTCACAACGACCCATGTCAAGAGGTGGGTCGAAGTGGGCGTTAACCACAGAGAATTAATTCTCTCTTTCTCTCTTGACATTCAAAAAGGCGCGATTTTCAAATCAAGCAATGACATTTGTGTATTTCTTCGTTTATGACATAAACGCATAATCCGTTCCACTATAGTTTATGATTGTAACGTCCGCAACCAAATGGAACGGGAAAAATCGCGGTCGTGAACGTGGTCGTTGTGAGTCTCTAGTGGAACGTAGCCAAAGTCGACATATAATTGATATTTATATTAGAATAAGTAATGATGATGTAATTATATAACTACTACAAACTTATATGACTATCAATCAATCAATAACTGTTTATTGTACAACAATACAAAAAAGAACTAAAGTTCTTTTTTGTATTGTTGTACAATTTTTTGTATTCTGGTTTTGTATTATTTTACCATTATTTAAAGCTAATAAACACAATTATAACTAATCCATGTATTTCTCTCAATATTTTTCACTCGGCCAAAACAGTTTGACATAAAAAATAAAAATCATGTTCAAAATTCTATTCTATAAGAAAAATAGGTTTTAACTAATGGAACTGCAACATCCTCCATAGGTCGCCATTTTGTTGTGGTCGTCGAATGAGAGATACTGTGTTTTAACATTTTGGAAAAATGAAATATTAAATTGTTCTTAATTTCTCATTTTCACTAATGAGACTGCAACAGTGGGCATATCCTAGTACGTTCATAAAACTTTTTTATTTTTTATTGCTGAAGCACAGCAGACAGGCTCACGGCCCAACTGTGATGGAAAGTGGTTACCGTCGCCTATGGACATTAGCAATATCAGAGGTGCTGCCAATGTGCTGCCGGCCTTGAAGGAGAAACTGGAACCTGGCCACTGATGCCGGAACACGACTCAAAGTTGTTATGACGGCATACTCTAGATTAAGGGTGGTAGCCATCCAAACGGGCAAATACCCTACCACCTGGCTGTGGGTTGTTTTGTCGCCTCTTACGACAGGCCGCCCCGCCGCAGGAATTTGTATTCTTTCTCCGTTCCTGCACGGAGGAAAAACTAAAAACTATTTTTAATTACTGAACTGAAGCAGAGGGTTCGACAGCCTACTTGATGGTAATAGAATATTGTTACCTACAGGCTTTTGCCATATTAGAATATTTACAAGCATCCTAAGAGGTACATATTCAAGGTCAAAGTTCGATGTATACAGAGCAAAATCGTGGTAACAGCAGCGTCCAGCATCCTGGGTATTATAATACCCTGGTTGCTGGGCGCTACTGTTTGTGAGTAATATATTACTGACTGCTTTAGATCGAAATGTAACAATCTTCTTACCCTGATAACCGAAATAAGACTAAATAACAAAGAAGCTCAACAATTTTCTCTTTGCCATCTTCATCCGCCAATACCCTAATAATAGCAGTCAATCCACTGCAGGACGTTACTCACTCCTATATCTCAATTCTCTTCTTCTACCATGGACTTTGCGTATATCTAAGTCCAGCAGATGGAAAATCGTCTAACATTACATGTTGTAAAAAATACTTTTAAGCTCTTCAAATGTTCTCTTCCAAATAGGGGTCGGTTCGTTATTTCCATCACCGCTGTCTTATTTGTGACTATTTCTAATAGATAATTTTTAAATTAGTAATTATATTATTATTATTTCCTTACCTTCTTTGAGCTGAGAGTACACGATGCTTTGACAACTAACTCACTACTGACCGGAGATAAAACGCCCTTGGTATAAAAACCGTAGCCAATATGATCTCATCTAAACTATATATAAATTTATTATTAATATTAAACTCAATTTCTTAGTTGGTTGGTGTTTTTTTGTATGTAGTAAAACTTAAATGCAATCTTCGATTTTATATCCCACAGAACCTTACGCAGGTTCTAATATAAAAAGTATCACCTATGTTCATAGCCGCCTATGAGATACTTTGAAAGTTGTCAAATTCAAAATTCAAATTCAAATATAAAGTTTATTATTCAAAATAAGTTCCACTGGAGAACACTTTTTAAAGGTCATATATATAAGTTAAAATCTATTTTTTCTTCCTATTGTATGTACACCGCTTCGCAACGTGTTATTGCTGTTAAGGGGAAGAAGCGGCAAAAAACTCCTCAGCAACACGTCTAGCTAAATATTGTTTTTCTTTAAGTTTCTTATTCTATTTATATCTTAAGTTGTTTTTTTAAATAAGTTTTATACAAAAGTATGTTACAGAATTACTTTTTGAAGAATTAGTGGAGTTGTAGCAAACAGTGCATACTCAATAAGACCAAGACACAATAAAAGGAAAGAAAAATATTATTAAAGTTCTAATAATGACATGACGTACTAAAATGTTATGCTGCAATATATCTCCATAAATCCCTTACAAGCTTGGCAAGATAACGTTATACAAAATATAGTATAAGATGTTAGAGCGAGCTGCTATGTAAATGAATTTTTGTTATTTAAGAATTCTTCAACAGTGTAGTATCTCTTTTTAGCAAGATACTTTTTAATTTGGTTTTGGATTTAGTGAAAGGAAGATCTAACATTTCACTCGGAATCTTATTGAAGAAGCATATACCAACCCCCAAGAAAGAGGACAGTACTTTTTGTAATCTAAAAGATGGCAATATCAGTCTATTACAATGCCTGGTGTTGAAATTGTAAACATCCTTATACTGCTGTAGGCAACTCAAATTATTACGAATATAAATTATATTATTAAAGATATATTGGCAGGCGACCGCCATAATATCGATTTCCTTAAAGCATTCTCTAAGAGACTCCCGAGGGCTGAGGTTGTAAATTGATCTTACGGCTCTTTTTTGTAAAACAAATATGGTCTCTAAGTCAATAGCGTTGCCCCAAAGTAAAATACCATAGGACATGACACTATGAAAATAACTAAAATAAACTAGTCTAGCAGTCTCTTCGTCAGTGAACTGCCTAATTCTTCTGACCGCATATGCAGCAGAACTAAGTTTTCCTGAGAGACTAGATATGAGAATTACTATTGAACGAGGCAACACGGCCAGTCTTGTGAAAAGGATACGTCCCAATTCCGGTCCAGGTACTATCATCACTAGGTAGGATATTTGGTTTTCATCATACTAAGACGAGTTTTTGATGCATAAGTGACACGACCGATTCGTTTTTGCCAGAATTCCTAGGGAACCTTATGAAATATAAAAGTTGTAGGGTATTTTTTGTCGGCAGGGGGGACGAAGTTGATTATCGCACTCCGGCGCCCAATATCCTTAAGACGGCCCTGGGTAAACACTACATGCAATATGTTATTTTCTCTCTCTTTTCTTTCACCATATCCCAATTATTTGGGGTTGGCACGTTATGTTTTTTCCTTCCACACTCCTCTACTCTGACATACATCTTCTGTCACACCACATATCATCATATCATCCTTCACACAATCCATCCATCTTTTTTTTGGTCTACCTTTACATTTGTACCCATCTATCTTGAAGTTAACATTCTTTTTGTCACGTGACTTTCTTCCCTCCTCATTATATGCACATACCAACTTAATCTTCTTCCTCTCAATTTTTCAGTCACGGATGCAACTTTCAAAGATCCCCTTATCTACTCATTTCTCACCTTATCCATTCTTGTAACACCACACATCCATCTCAACATTCTCATCTCAGCTGAGTGGAGACGTTTGTGGTTTATCACTTTAGTGGCCCAACATTCCGACCCACATAGCATGACTGATCGTATGACAGATTTATATATATTTCTTCGAATAAAGTTTTTCTTTCTTTCATATATTAGACCTTTTAGTTTTAGTGGCATTAGTTTGTCGCACGTCACACCGGTTACCTGTCTCTATTTTAGCCATGCTACATTTATTCTTCTCCTTAGATCCCTCTCTATATCATAATTACTCTGCAGTAGTGAACCAAGGTATCTGAATTCGGGTTACATGGTAGTGTGGCTGATTCTAGTCTAAGAGGCAGAGCACTAGAGGTTCCGCCAAAATCACAAAACAGGTATTTGGTTTAGGTTCTGCTGATTTTTAATAATTTTGTAGTATGAAAATTAGTAGTTATAATATATGGTTTTAAGAGTGCGAATAATATCAGATGCAAACCTTTTGAAATTCAAACAAGTGTTAAACACGTTACTTTAAAATTATGGAAATGTAAATATGTTTTTAACTAAATAGTAATATTAAGCAACAATTTTTCTCGAAATGCTTTTTTAAAGTGTATATTTTAACTAAAAAACAGTCGATACCAATTACGCCATGATTATAAAAATTGATTAATTAATTGTTAATCTATCTGGACCGTAACACAGATGTCAGCACTGTCAGACATAATAATATTTATAATACTTCATCTATACTAATATTATAAAGAGATAAAGTGTGTCTGTTTGTGACGTTGTAGGGGGTAATCCTTGAATCTACTGAACCAATTTCGAAAATTATTTTTGTGTTGGAAAGCCCACATATTGAAGAATGTTATAGACCATATAACATCACGCTGGGACTAATAGGAGCGAAGTGGTAATGAAAAGTCTGCCCGGGTTGAGCCAGGCGTGTAAGTAATGAAAAATTCCGTGCTCTTTTCAATCGGTCCGAATTTGTAGTTGCGATAAAAATATGAAATGGTTCAAATATTTATATTATTTATTGTGAAATTTTACCGCTCCGCCACCCCCACTACACTACGCCACTGATATTACTATAGATAAGAAATAGTAATACCATTTTTCGCTTAAATAATTCGATTCGTGGCGCTATCTAGTTATCGATAAAACGTTGACGAAATATTTACTTGTTTCTATGGTGTGGAAATAAAAAAAAAACAGCTATCTTAATATATACATGTAGTTTAAAATGTCATTGCGATAACTTTTCACCTTTGATGATAATGTTATCATTGCCACGATGTGACATAATATTTTTAATTTAATATTTTTCTTATAAAAAGTACCTATTTACCAAAGCAATTTTGTGATTTGCTGCCTTGTATGTTACGGTCCTTTAAATAGAAGACCTAATACTCGGAATAGCATGAGTCTACCAATTCTTCATATAACGTAGATAGCATTTGGACAATTTCTTTGATATAACGTTATGCAATAATGTATAATAATTGTTGTGTGTTGTTCTGAACACCGGATTTGTGGCATATTTCCCGACACAGATCTTTAGCGGTCGTTGGAATATTATAGTTCCCTTTGCGGCATTGAACATAGCCAGTATGATGATATTTATCGACAATCGTTAATATTATTATTTTATACCTTTAATCGAAAAAAACAATATCTTATACCAAAAAGAACTAACTTAAAAATATTTATTTGCGAAAATAAATGATGCACATGCTCACTTTCACGTATACTGGACGTCGCAGGTCTGACTAAGATGCACTACAATGTTCCTTTTCACGACGTATGTACTAAATATATTTAAGATTTGTTCTCGTGTAGTTTTTTCAATCGGAATTTCTTATACCCAGAATGTTTATCCCAGCTCTTCCTTACTTAAAAAAAACTGAAATTACACTTGTGCGCAAGCCAAGGTATGACAAAAATATTGTCGGGAATTATAACTGAGGGGCGAATTTAAAATATAGATTTAGATAACAAACCCAGAACCAACGATTGGGTTTTAAAGAAATGTTATGTTTAGAGACATATTATAATGAAAATACCCAATCACTAGTGCTGTAGTCGATACAGTCATCCTTGAGCCATTACGTGCACACGTTAGAGCAGGGATTCCCAAAGTGGTTGTTATCGACCCCCAGGGGTCGACAAGAACGAAAACTGATTTGGGGTATCGACGAGGTCTAAATATCGACCCCTAATTATTAACTTAAGTTTTTATTTGAAACTTTCAAGGTACTGTATATGTTGTGTTACGTGTACTCACTTGCTATAGGAATCACTGATATTTTGATAGAAAGTATTATTATTGTACTTTTAAAAAACTCAACAAGTCGATAAAGATGCAAAGTTTGTACAAGATGAACTCGGCAATTCAATAAACGTGGACAAGTTCGTGTAAATTATCGAATTTTTAAAATAATTTGGCTATATGCTCTGAGGTATCAGTTCATTTAGGAAAAGGGGTCTTTTGCCCAGAATAGTTTGGGAATCCCTGCACTAGAGAATTGGAATGAGCTTCCAATTGAGGTTTTATTATTACGAAGGTTGTCTAAAGACGATTTCAACACCAGGCGTGAAACCAACACGTTACTAACTTTTAGGATGGGATAAGGAAAGTGCGATAGGAGAGTGGGATGAAAAGGATAAGATTGAGGGATCAAACCAGGATGGGATATGATGGGATGAGATGGGATGTCATCCCAGATGGGATGGGATGGAATAGGCTAGAGGGGATGGGATAAGGAAAAGAGAAAGGAGAATGAAATAGGGAGCTGGGATAGGGCAAGAAGGAAGTTGTCTTTGGAACTCTCACTCATCATACAAACTACGATTTACTCAATGGTAACCGTCTCACATTTTGGTTTTACCTAAACATGAAGGATTTTTATGAAAAAGGTATCATAAAAGTCCTTCGAGGCCGGTAGTACGGTCGGCAAAATTCTTCGTTTATCAGTTCTCTAACATTTTGCTTTTAGCGGCTCATAAAGTGTCGATATTCACGCAGAAAATTTCATATACACCAATCAAGACGATTCTGAAATGTAAAATGCAATATGTACTTTGCAAATTAACTACGCCCTTTTTCTTTTATATTATGTTCTCGTTTTGTTTACGGACTTCGATTTTATTGAAACTGATGTTTTACTTGTGCGCGTGTCCTTGCACTGTTAGAGAAAGTTTTTACCTGGCGATTTTAGATGGGTGGTTCACGTCGCTTTAGTCCATTGTACTGTCAACAGTCAGATCTTCAGCTCCTTTGAGTAGAGTTGGTGGGGGTATCTAGCTAAATACTCTTTGCCCCGGCTTCAACTCGGAGGGCAACAACCGTCCGTTGACATGGTTTTGGAGCTGCTGGAGGCTTCCCAACCAGTGCCTACAGAGCAACTCGATGGCCATTCTGTGGCGTACGATGGCCATCTCGGACTTTAGTTAGCCATCAGTGGTGTTTGTTGGATTCTCTGCAGCCTTGGGGCGTTCACGACGTCTGTGCATCTGTCTCTTCTGAGCATATGAGGTCACGCGGGGTTGGTAGTCAGATTCCTCGATGTTCAGGTAGCGTAGCGTGGAGAGGGGCAATTCTGTGAAGGTGTATGTGGCAATATTACATTGATAACCATTAGTCGTCTATAATATTAGTCGAGTGATTACCGATTACAGGTGAGCCCCTAAGACTATTTGCTATATAATATATCTCCAACAATAATAAAATAGAATCAATGTGAAGCAAATACTTGAAAATGAAACGATGAGTTTCAGTGGAAATTTGCAAATGAGAGAAAATTTACATGCCTATATAATTATCCCGCCAACAGTGTTTTGATACCAAGCTATAACCAAATGTCGTATTTATGTTTCCCATTTACAAGCCCTTATTCGTCTAAGAAAGGCAAGTTAGACAATATTCCTCGAATATTAATTTGAATCTACTGAATTCAAATTAAGCAATTATGGACTACAAAAGTGTTTTACTGGAAGGCATAAGTTTAGGAACCCTTTAATTTAATTTTCACAGACTGTAAATACTGTTAACTAGTCTGAATGAAAATTTGTTAGTTAATAGGCAAAGTAAAATTAACTCATGTTTATTACAATATATACTACGCAAATGTATTTAACTTGAAATATTTACTAATATAAGAAACTTATTAAAACTCTTTGATACCACCTGTGATCAGAAGGCTGGGTCGTATTTCGCGCAACGAATCAGCATTGCCATACAGTGTGGCAATGCAACCAGCCTTCTGGGCACGCTTCCCTCTGGCAACGATTTGTTACATACTTTGTATTAATTTATTTTATTTTTAAGTATTCTGTTATTAATGGTTCAATTTTTTAGAAACTTATAAATGAAATAACTATTATAGATAAACCATATTTACAGATACGAAATGTAATCAATATCGCTATCGGTGAGGAGCGTTCTCAAAATGCTGGCGACATTTCCACGTTCTATGGCAACGCTGATGCATTATAAGCAAATTGATATTTGAGATGATTTTTAAATTCCGACGAAAAGGTAAAGCAAAAGTAAAAAGCAGCCGTCTATTATCTGTTTTTATGACATTCTCCGAAATTTATTAGTGAAAACAATTTAAAATCTAAATTATCCACATTTGTTTTCTATTTTGAAACTAAAATAGAAGTTTTACAAACAATTACAATTTTGGTAGAACATGTTGCGTCACGTTTTGATCACAATTAACGACCATGGCAAATACATGAACGTGATACTATACCGGTAATAGATATCAGTGCTAGAGCTGCTGATAAGATTGAGCATTTGTCTAAATCATCAAAAATGTCCAGTCACATAAAGGTGTAAATATAATATTTAATAATGATTAGAATATTCGTGTGCATATCAGGTAAATGATAAGATTTCTGTATATATAGGTATAGTGTAAGTTAAATTATGAACAATGAAGAAATTAATATACTGCAAGAGTACAACAACTCGTCGTCTTATTTTGTACTCCCCTCACGGCGATTGAGCTATGGGCTCTTGCCAGTGTTGCGTCACCCTATCCAACGAGGTAACCATCATCGACGCACCACACATACACACACAAACCCCCACAAAAAACACACTATAAATATGATTATACCACTGTTATTCAATTTTACATACAATTTTATGTATTAATTTTTCACATTTTGTCAGTTTTTAAATTAATTTAAATTATAGTTAATAAAAAAGAATTGGACAACAAAATAATATGACAACAATATAATAACTACTGCTAAGAGGTGAGGTATAAGCCCTGGATGGCCAAACAACTTATGAACAGGTAATGATTCACGCTTTAAATTTAACAAAAAAGGAGTAATTCTAACTCAATAGAAATTAGACCGTTTATAAATTATATACATGAGGTAGGCAATATCTCTGCCCGAAAGACCCACAGAACCATTGAGGGTCCGGGCTGAGGTGATATGTTATAACTACATTTTTATTAACCTAAAAATGGGTTTGATAACCTCCGTGATAGGGTGTGGGCTCAACTAGCAGAAAGGATCTTAATAGGACAGAGATTATTATCACCACCAAATACATTGTATATTTTTGAACTATCTAGAAATTTTATATAGAGATAGATACGTTATACAACAATTCAGCCCTAATTGTTTAGCATCTATATTTATAGTCACTTTTAAATAATAATATTATTTTCAGTAAAAAGCAGCTAGGTAGCGTAACAAACATTTTAGACGTAGTACAGCATAAATATGTTAGTGACGAAGACCGAAACTAAGAATAATCTTGTATCTACGGCCTCAGCACCTTCCCATTAAATTTGACCACATTGTAACACATTGCAACAAAGAAGCATTCAAAACAAGTAATCCCAAATTAAAAGACTATAACGATAACATAAAAAGATAATTGGGTGCAGATTCTATCCAATGTAGCATAGAACCAAGAAAACAATTTACAATTAAAGGCGTAACAATTTGTACGTCGTTGCCATGCTGAAACCATTTTTTTATTTATTAAATCCGCAAATTCGCTACAGAATATTTATTCTGATTATAGCTCGTGGAGCTGGCTAGATCAAGACCGTACTATATAGATATCTTGAACTAATAGAGTTTCATACGGTGACTACGAGGTCTGATAGTCCACTATCTCCCTTTATTTCATTTCTCCTATCTTATCCCCTCTACCCCGTCCTATAGCCTGGTAGCGTGTTCTAGTTGCTCCTGGTGCTAGAATAGATCTTAGGTGATGGCAACCACTTCTATGGTATCAATCAAAAATTATTAATAAGAAGTATCAAGTAGTATTAGATTAAAAGATTCTGTAAAAAAAGAAAAAATAAAAGAGACGCTTACATTTATTTCCCTAAAAGAAAATAAAAAAAGAAGACATAAGAAACCGACTTCAAGAGTAACTAAAAAATGATTTTTTTTTACAACATCTTAAAGTCGGTGCCAATCAAACCATAAAAATTACTATATACATTGTTACAATAAAATATATTATGTAGTAATTTTTATGTTTTACTTGACACGGAATTGAAGTCGTTGTAGAAAAATTTACTTTTTGCTAAAAGACAAAAAAAAAACAAAAAAGAAACCGACTTCAAGAGTAACTTTTAGTTAGATTTTTTTTTATTTTTACAAAATGTTAAATAATTTTTTGCTATATCTTAGGAACCCAAAATTCGATACCAATGAAATGTATACTAGACCACTATGAAAGTATACCGAATACAACGCAAAAATAATCGTCTAAATCGGTTCAGAAACAAAAAGTTATGGCTACATAAAAGTAAAGGAAAATATTTGTACGACGAATTGATAATCTCCTCCTTCTTTGACGTCGGTTAAAAAGAAATGAAGAACCTCTGCGTTGTCCAATAACAGAGGAGGATGGCATTTAAAAAAATCACCTCTGCAAGTTGAACCATTTTTCAGAGAATGACTACTTTCTTTTGATAAAAACTTTGCAATTTTAAGCTCTCAATGAATGCAAAAAATGCTGTTTGGCTATAATAAACAAAGATACGGGGTTAAAGTAATTCAATTACAATGATGCAAATATTCAAAAACAAATCTGACATTACCTTATTTACATTGCAATAGGTCAAAGATAATCCAAGGTATAAATTCTTTGACTTTCTCTCCGAGAGATTACTTTTCCGATTCAAAATGGCTCCGGTGTACAAGCTTAAGTTCTTTGATTCGATGGGGTTGGCTGAGCCCATAAGATATTTATTTGCTTATGGAGGCATTCCGTATGAAAATATCACTGTTCAGATAGACAAAGATTGGATAAACCTACAACAAAGTAAGTTATTTTGTCTTTTACAAAGTAAGTCATTTTAGCAAAAATGATACCCTTATAAAATTGTCATGTCCTATTCAAATGTTTTTATTTAAAATGAGTTCCACTGGAGGTCATACATATAAGTTAATACTTAAATCTACTCTTCCTATTCTATACATGTTGTATACCGCTTCACAACGTGTTAGCGCTGTGTAAGGAGAATAAACGGCAAGAAACTCCCCAGCAACACGCATCTTTTTATGTTAAAATATAATTATCATTAGTAGTGCCAGTGAAACTACGTTCATATTGCTATGACGACGTGTTTGTTGGTAAATTACAACGGCGACACCATAAAACACAACCGTAGCGGCGTCTTCAAAAATCGCATCATTTATCGGAATAGAAATTATTTCTAAATTTTGACCCTTGATATAAGCTAGCTTTGTATCGACTTTCATTTAAACCCGGAGACCAATTCTGCTATTTCAATATCTTTGCATAGCGAAGATATTCAGAATAGAATTCCATTGCGGTAGTGTCAAAAAATTTGGTATTCTACTAAATCCACAATATCTTCACTATATCGTCGCAGCAGAATAATAGTAGAAAAAAATGGTATTATCATCAGCTGAAATAAATATTGAAAAGTTGCTAAAATTTTAAAACATTTATTTCGCGAGTTTTCGCTTGTACATAAATAAAGTCATCTAATGATCAATCGATTAGTTTGTGCCAACATATAAATGTACAGAGAAGATTATAGGTATAGATAAAATATATAATGTTGACATTTCGCAGAAAAGTATTTTTCTTGTATAGCTGCTATTTATGTGATGAAGTTGCAATAAAAACTAAATAAATCAATGTAAAGAAACATGCGGCGCATTGTAAGTCCTAAAACGTATGTGTTGCCTGCTAACTATTGACTTGACTTTTGTTAAGTTTGGCTCCAATGCCTTTGGCACTGATTTTGCCAATGTCGCCGTAAATACGAAAAATGACAAACTTTTGACTTATGAAGAGCAAAAATAAAACAGAAAATTAGGTGCAATCTTTAAGTTCTTCGTAATATTAAATACATATAGGCACGGATAAAATTTGTTACATCCTTGATACATAAAAGACATGTTTAGCATTCATGTTTTAGTTGTTCCGGAATAAAAATTGGGTTGTCTGGAAGAAATTTCTTTAAGCAATAAGCAACAAACCGCCTTTTATAACGTAAAATCTTTCTCATTATTTATAAATTATAAAATATAATAATATCAGGCCATAAATTTCCCACTGCTGAGCTCGGGCCTCCCATTATAGGGGGAACAGACAGTATACCCGCCACGCTTGTCCAAGGCGGCTGAGCAGTTTTGACACATCGGTTACCTCAATTTGCAGGTTGCATCACGATGTTTTCCTTCGCCGTTGTTAGCACGTGGTAATTGTAACAATATGCACATTAGATCAGAAAACTGACTAAGTGTTGCAAGCGTTGCGGTCAGGATCGAACTCGCGTCCTTTGAGTCTGGGACGCGTGCGCTAGCCGTTACGCTACCACGACTTATAAGTTAGTCTGGTGAAGAATTTAAATTTGTTTAATGTATACATTTAAAATTTAATACGTTTTTAAAAAAGTTTCACCGTTGAATTGAAATTATCTCAAAATATGCATTAAATACGTCAGTCTATTAAACGCGGGTTCCTATATCTTACCAACCGTTCAATTGCCTTGCTATCGGTTAAAGTTTGACATAACCTCTATACAACTAATGTCAAAATTCAACCGATGGTAGGGCAAGTAAATGAATAGTAAGATATAGGAACCGGCCATAAGTGAGGATGTTTTTCTTCCACAGCTGTACCATTCGGCAAGCTACCTGTTCTTGATATCGATAACAAGTTGTTGTTCCAATCTGTTGCCATCAGCCGCTACCTTGGGAAATTGGTAGGATTGTTACCACTTAATGACTTTGAAGCCGCTGAGATGGATGCTGTAGCCGCTACCGTTTTCGATTTTGGATCAAGTAAGAAAAAACATTAATTCATTTTTCATAAATTGAGGTAATCCGATATAGTTCAGAAGTTATTATTAGACACCTATAGTTCGTTCGCGTTAAGAATGCAGTGAGTCATCATTGTTCGCCGGCCTAGCCCCGCCCCCTAACCAATCAAATATTTTCAAATCACAAGGTCAAGTTCACAGTGACCAGTTGAAGGCATAGCTTCGAACGCGGCGGTTGTCTCCTTTAATTGTGTTAACTGATTTATATAAAAAAAAAGAATACCTCACCAATTCGTAAAAATAAAAGTTCGGTGATTCATAGTGGAGAGAGAAAAGTAATTTATAATGTTTTTAAGTATTTTAAACAGTCTGATTTAAATGTGACTCTGGACAGCATAGTACAAAAAACGGCAAATGCATGCGGTTTGTCCAAGAGAACAGTTTATAGTATTCTTAGTGCAGAAAATTATTTTATTATAAATACTAACGAGGATACTAGTGATAGTGATTAAAATATTAACGACTTAATTTTGAATTTTTAACTTTTAAGTGTATTTTATTAAATTCATTAAACTTAATCTTTAAAAATATAATTTGTTTGAATTTTAACACCACTGTGAATACACCTTTACCCTGCAGTTGCACTGATGACTCACTGCATTCTTCACGCGAACGATCTATAGTAGATAGACGATTACACAAGTTAATTAGAATAAGCATTATACAAAATATAGTTTACTTTAAAACATATTTAGATTAATTAATTATTAGAGAATATACATAACAACTCACATACATATATACACTTACATAAACTATATATAAATAGAATAGTGGAAAAGTGTAGTGGAATGTGATAGGAAAGTATGTAAATATAATTCAAGGGACTAAATAGTAAACAAGAAATGAACAATGAAAAACGATGATCAGAAAATATTACCTTTCCTTGGAATATGATGATATTTAAATTTATGTACTTATATATTTATCTATAAACATTTATATATTTTTATAGATATGTATTTGTATGTTATGTATATTAAGCATATATCTATTTAATATATAAAGCATCCGTATATACTGCATTTATATATTTATTACTAGAATGTAAGAAATTGTACTATGTATACCGCCATCATCATTATAATCTTAATTAATTCCTGCGGTTGTCTGGAAAAGATCGCTTTTTAGCGATAAGACCGCCCTTTGTGCATAATGAGACATAGTTTTAATCTCTAAGTTCTTTTTGTATTGGTGTACAATAAAGAATTATTAATTGATTGAACAATTGTAAAATATTATAGTTTAAAATGGATTATCTAGACTCCGAAAAGTAGCGGGGGATGACTGGTGATGTAGATAAAATAAAATATAAATAAATAAATAATATTTAAAAAAAAAATATTGCATGAGTTCAGCACACAGGCAGACGGTCCACTTGTTGGAAAGCGGTTACCATTGCCTATGGACATTTGCAACACCAAAGGTGCTATAAATGCACTGCTGGTCTCTTAAGGGAGACTGGAACCTGGCCACTAATGCCGGAACACAACTCAGGGTTGTTATGGCGACATACTCTAGACCAGGGATGGTAGCCATCCGTTCGGGCAAACACCCTACCACCTAGCTGTGGGTTGTTTTGTCGCCTTTTACGACAGGCCGCCCGGCCGTAGGAAATTGTATTCTTTCTCCGTTCCTGCACGGATAATTTGTTTGCCTATCGAATGAATACCTATCGTTTTAAAGAATAAGGTACGAATTTACTTATAAAGTTCGCTCGTTTATAGTTTTGACTATCTACTTTAGCCATTTTGTACTATATACCTCTATAACGGTTTGTCTATGTGAAATAATGCTCTGATGAAATTTAAATGTATAGCAAAAATCAATTGTTGTTCGGTAATCCGGCTAAAACTCAATTTTGATAAAATTATGAGTGCGTCTCGAGATAGTTTAGTTTCAGAAACCGGAAAGTACGTGCCGCGGAAATCGGTTTCCGAGAAAAAAAATGTGTGTTTGAGTGGCTTCCCTGGATGGTTTAGATTCAGTATTGGATCCGGTAGGTGGCGCTGCAATCAGGTTCGGTTTTTTTATTTTTTTTAATGCAGGACAACCTCTGCCGGGCCAATTAGTCCTATATAGAAATTAGTGTGCGCGGATCCGAAGTTTAAAAAAAAAACCCCGGATATTCCGTATATACGAAATCGCTGACGCTAATAGTATATTTTTGTTGCCTTCAGTTGTTGTGTAAATATTTGTTACATAACAATAAATAAGTACCAATTACATAGGCTTACCCAAACTTATGTCCAAACACTATGACCATCTTTGGCTTCAGAAGTATATATCTTGCACATATCTTGAAACTAGCTCAAACAATCATTTAAACAATAACAATTACTTTCCAGAGCGGCCGCCATATAGTTTGTTTCAACAACTCACTGCACTGACCAAAAATCTTATTATTTCTTACATGTTATTTAACACCGCAAACGAAATCCGACGACACAATATCTTCGTGAAGCAAACCATAGTTGGGAGGGACAGATATAGATATACATACATGCCAATATACAAAAGAGAAGGAAATATGCATGCATCAAGAATATGTACTGAAGCATGAACAAAGAGTAGGGTTACCATGACGCAAAACCAAGCATTAAATAATAAACAAAATTTACTGTATAATGAATAATACCTACTTTACCAAGTAGGTTGTACTAAAGGAAATATGCGTAGACTAGAAGGTGGATAGTGTACATTAGTGCTGTGTCGGAAAAACTTTCGCACAGTAAAATATTGGTCAAGTGTTATACTAATATTTCAAATTGCGACGTAGAAGTGCTAAGTAATATATTATTATTCTAAATAATATTAATATAGATTAGACTTATATTCGCCATGGATTGTTATGTAATATTATTTTAAACTTGACATATTCTACTTAATACAGGGGTTTTTGAATGGTTCCACGAAACTGATGATACCAAAAAGATAATGCTACATCAAGAACTTGAAACAAAAGTTATTCCAAGATATCTGACTGATTTCGAAGAACTAGCGAGTGGCAAAGGAGGCTACTTTGGAGGAAAGGTCCTTTTGAATTTATATTAAAAACGTTAAATTATGAATACTTTCTAAACCAATTTTGGTTACATCAACTCATATGTACTGCGTGTGTGTCATTTTGCTCAGCTGTACTGTAGCTGTATGTTTGTACATTACTACCTAAAATACGTTAAGTTTCTTAAATATTAACTTTGGCTTTGGCTAATTACCAGAAGACTCGACTCAGTTTTGAAAATATTTAGTACTAGGATATGTACGCGACTTCGTCCAAGCTTGACTTGAAATTCCCGTGGGAATCTCGGGACACAATATATCGCAGCATTTAAAAAACGATTGCATACTATCGTTTTAGTGGAAACTGTGTCGTAAGAAGCTAATTTTTATGCATCCGAACAACTTGAAACCGCTCCCAGGAAAATTCTCGCGGAATTCCTAGGATCAGAATTAGCGCAGATTTTAAGTTAAAAAATTTGCTGTCGATCAACGAAAACCGCATCGAAATGGGCCCAATAATTTTAACATGAATCCCGAACAAACAGACAAGAAATCTAAAAAACAAAATGCATCGTGTTCTCCATCATTTATATATTCTACCTCTGTTGTTTTTTTTTAGTAACTTCAATTTACAGACACGGCATATTTAGAATTTTAAAATATTGTTACGAGTTGCAGGACTTGAATTAAAATGCCGTTGGAATTATTATAGAATTTATTAGAACTATACAAACACGTATAACACAGGTACAAATATAACTGAACACAATCAGTCCAAACGTAATGCACGATTCAATAACACGCGCAAAGTCCGTCACGAAATAGATTACCAAATGTGGTAGATACGTTTTGCTTCGCTTGTGCTTATCGCTCGACTGCCTCACCCCTCCATTTGGGCATTGCTTCATCCTGTACAAATACAATATGTCTGCCCGACCGCGTGGATTGATTTTTCCAAGAATCACACCTGGCTAATTACTACCATAAAGATTACAATACACAATTGGCTGTTTTTCCAATCACAAATTCTAAACACAAAGTAAACAAAAGAAGACAACTATAAAAGAGCTTCAATGTCAAGCTCAAACGCCGGCGGGTAACAAATGTGCTTTGTTTACAAATATGCAGGTGGCCCAAAATGTAACAATAATTTAGTTTATTTTCATCGCAATCCGTCTAGTTATTACTTGAAAGAGTAACAAGCATCCATTCTAACAAAGGTTCTCGTTTTTAATACTAGATAGCGGTCATGGAAATGTAGCCAAATATTTATAAAAATGTGTTTTTAGAAAATCACTTGGGCTGATATTTACTTCGTGGGAATCATGGAGTCGGTTGAAGGCATGTGGAAGAAGAATCTATTGCAAAGACAATACCCAATGCTGTACCAAATCTACAACGACGTCCATAACATTCCAGCAATCAAAGCATACATAAGCAAGAGGCCTAATTACAAATATTAAAAAAATACGGAATTAATGTAAAAAGGACATAATTTGCAATGAAATTTTACATTTTTTGTATTTTAAAATTGACATTAAGAGTCCATGAATTGTTTAAATTTAACGTAATTTACATATGTTTTCAATAAAATAATGGTGTATTAATTGTTGTTAATTTGAATAAAAAATATTCACAATTCTTTTTTTTTCTTTATCATAAAAACTACTATATAAGTGTTAGAAGATTTATTTTCATTTGTGCACATTTGACTCAAAATATTCAAACGTTAACTTCTTCCTATTTTAAAAAATCGGCATGTTGGTCCACGCACAAAAGTTTGACATTTGAATAGAGTATGGCTACGTGCGCGGGGGAATCGGAAGGAAACACTACCCTTTTTTTCCATCGAGTAAAATTTATTATTTTTTTATATTATTGACAAACCTTGACAAAAACAGCTGTAAATAACCTTTACAAAGATAGTCATCAAGCAGAATCTTAACCAAAGGGACACTTATTTAGAAAAAAATAAAACAGTAACCATTTCTTAAACGCCATGCCAACTTAAGCCAACGCATCCCTCTTAGGATGCGTTTACATATTAGGTAGTAATAAAATGTAGTCTAAGTCTAGCCGATACTAAAGATCGTGTAAAATTAAATAGTAAGAAAATAGTAGTAAAATAATGGTATCAACTTAGTAATAAATAGATAGACAGAAGTATTTACTAGATAGATTATAAATTTAATAGATATAATAAGAAATGTATTGGAAAGTAAGCATTTATATAAAAATATGAGAAAAAAGAAATTAAAAGAATCCCAACCCTTTCCCTATAACAGATAGCAGGAGAAAGAAAAATAAAAATAAGAGAGGAAAGAACACCTATCTTAACTCATGATAGAGTAGGAGGTTAAAAAAAAAAAACTAAGACGGAAACACAGATAAGTCGGTATAAGGACAAATGTGATTACCTGTATACTACTTGCACTTATATACACCTTAGTTTCTAAGAAAAAAGACTAGGTCCAACAAAGATAGACAGAGATATTAAAAAATAGTCAATTCGCTCTGTATCGTTTTTTCTATCTATTTTAGATAGTTTACACTATGCTCTGGTGAGATTTAAAAGTCATTTCCTATTTTTACATCTCGAGTGAAACGTGATTTATTTTACATAACTGTTATTTATCAGGTGATCAGTGAAATGTTCCATCACTAGTCCAAGTAGTATTTCACCTCGCGGCAACGACTTGCGCTGTACAAAGCGCAAATCAGACTGCATATGGAGTACTACCCACATCTATAAGGCGGAGCATCCGGTTACCAGACTGACTTCGTATCGTCGACGATCCCATACTAACAGACGGTTTAGAATCTCGTAGCCTTCGAAGAGATTTTGCGTTCCTCTGAGTATCTTACCGCCTGTACAAGAGGGAGTGTTACCAGGAATTGTTTGATCTGGTGCTAATGCCTTACTTTTACACCGCACCGCTCGCCAGCGACAGAATGTTCACTCCCATTTCCTTGAGCACCCCACGTTCAACTACGCAACGGTTGTCTAGAACATTTATTCCGTGTACAACAATGTTCTGGAGGGAACTTCCCGCCGCAGTTTTCCCTTTGACGTGGGGTTTTTTAAGTGCATTATAAAATTTCTTAGAGGTCGGCAACGCGTTGGCTACCCCTGGTGTTGCTAACGTCCATAGCCGACGGCAACCACTTTCCATCAGGTGGGCCATCTGCCTGTTTGCCTGCTTCATGCAATACAAAAAAGACAGATTATATAGCTCGTATAGGAAAGACAAGTTATGACGTCATAATTGTTTATGAGTAAAAGTAGTCAAATAACGCATTAAATGTTGTTTAAAATTTAATAATTTAAATTATTTTTATAATGATATTTTAAAAGTAAGATA
The DNA here is from genome assembly GCA_039645545.1 of Dendrolimus houi. Taxonomy (NCBI): domain Eukaryota; kingdom Metazoa; phylum Arthropoda; class Insecta; order Lepidoptera; family Lasiocampidae; genus Dendrolimus; species Dendrolimus houi. Next base: position 6,399,075 of record CM077125.1, read on the forward strand.
ACAAGATGTTATATTAACGTTGTTTTTAATATGTAAGTAAATATTCTTGTGTTATCTACCTAATTATGTAAAAAATCATCAAGTAGTGATGTAAAAGCGTCTTACTGAAAATGCAATGAACCTCTCGACCGACGAACAAGTGGTCCCATAAAGAGTGCAAAACGAAGCGTGTGAACCCTCACTCAGTCGTCGTAATAAAGCATTTCCTTAGGCGCAACCAACGTAGCTGTAAATTACTAGGGCTTTCTCTATTGTCGCCGCAAACTTGGTGTGGGCTTCGTGTGAGAGCGTTTCATTCCTATATATATTCTTTATGAATTCCTTTGAACGTGAAACCGCGCACTATAGGGAAAAGTGACGTCTTCTGTTTTCAAAGGTTAAGATATATCCTCTACTAAATTCTTAGAGTTTAAATTATTGGAAAATACACATATTTTATATGGCAAATATTAGGTCTCTAGCTGTATAAAAAGTAGATTCTTCAGCAGCTCTCTCAAAAAACAGGTCCAAACGGAGAACGAATACAATTTCCTGCAGCCGGGCGGCCTGTCCTAAAAGGCGACAAAACAACCCCCAGCCAGGTGGTAGGATATTTGCCCGCCTGGATGACTACCACCCTTGGTCTAAAGTATGCCGCCATAACAACCCTGAGTTGTGTTCCGGCATCAGTGACCAGGTTCCAGACTCTCTTAAAAGAGCAGCAACGTGTTTTAGCACCTTGGTACATATATCATGTATTCGTACTCATATCAAGACACATTTCTTTACTTTAAAATTATTAAATTTTACATTTTATGTTATACAATAGATAACTACGATAAGTGTGGCTCTCTTAAGCGACTTTACCTCTAAAACTGGCACCATACCAGCACTCAGCAATTTCAGGCGCAACCCTTAAGTGTTGCGGCAGTAAAAGGATCCTGTTTATTTACCCTGTAGTTTGAAGCAACTAATATCACCTCTAAGTAATTGCTAGTAGACGAACACCTGTGGACTGGAATAATGAATGGCTTGCCTAATTTTCTAACAAATTAAGGTATTTCCCTTGTCCTTCGATTACTGTTTCTTTGGTGATGACCAACATAACCGTATACTTATAAGTACTTAGTAGATTATTGTAGTGCCACACATATAAGCTTAGATCTATATGCCATTTTATAGCCTAATCAACCAAAACATTTTTGATCACGTTCAATATAGAAATCATTGTTTAAATAGTGTATCATAGTATTTAGACTTATTTTTCTCTTTGAAATTTTGTATAATATATCAATTATTAAAATGTTTCGTTGACTAAAGCAGGTAAACAGGCAAGTGTGGTCACAATGGCATGAAGGTCGTCAACGAGGGAGACCATAAAAGTCAAACATCGCTATTTAAAGTTACTCAACTCTGTGTGCAGCTCTAAATGAAACATTTCTAGAAAAATCTGAATAGTAATATTAACTAAGTTTTTGTTGCCAAAAGTTGCCAAACCGAACTACCTATTTTTCTACCATTCATGTATATACTGTATACAGTGTTTAGTGTCTCCTTATGGATAATAATAATAATCGGCAGACAAACACACATATTGTAAATTCGAATTCAAAATTCAGTTTATTTATTTATATAATCTTATTACTAGGCCTTATATAATGATATCTAAAACTTTGGTAATAACACATTTTGAAATATAATAGTTAAAATTAAGGATATTATTTTTTTTATGGCGGCGGTTGCTACACTAGAGTCTAGGTCTGTATCGCGGCAACTAAATAATCCCCAAACTAAGCAAGGTACGCTTGTGTTATGGGTGATATACAACAGACCACACTCCGATCCCAGACACCCAGACCATAGTAAATAATAGAAAGTTCGTTTCCGAAATTTACTCAGCCGGAAATTGAACTCGTATCCTCTGCGTTACAGCGAGTTCGGCCGGCTAAGACTTAGAACGCTCAACCACAAGGACCGTCAAATATATATAGATAGATAGAATTAATAACGAGGATATGAATAAAACACCAAAGTAACAAAATAGCTGTAAGTTACTACTCTGAAGTGACAGTAGTCATAGAGTAGTGTGGTGGTCATAGAGAATGCGGCGACCAATAGAGGCTAGATGAGGAAAGTAGGTAACTAAGATATGTGTCGCATACTTGATATAGCTTAAATCCAGTAATAAAATGGCTTATGGGGATTTGAGAAAGTCTATTAATACATAACTAAGTCTTTTATTATGTAGAGTTTTACAACACCCATAACAATACAGTAAAGATCCGGACCGTCATTACTTACCACCACAAAAGCCTATAAAAATTTATTTTCCATATAAAACCCCCATGGAAATCCCATCAAAGGCACCGCACAATGCAGATAGCTTTTAGACACCCAAACAAAAATCAGTTCCATCAAAAATGATCAAATATGCACCCTTGTTATCAGATATCATCTACTAACCACCACTATAAAACACGCTTTAATGTCATATGTGCTTTACTATCGATGTGAACGATATACATTGCTGCTCGTTAATGTATCGTGACGCTATCTATCTTTAAGGGCCATTTACATGGAGAGAGTGTCTTGCCTCAAAGATACCTTGTTGATAATTGTCGAAAGTAAGAAAAAAATATTATCATATAAACTAAACATACGATAACGTACGTGAAAGGGCGATAATCGCACGGTTATTATATATTGACCGTCTCTGTGTAAACAAAATACAAAATACCGTGCTCATCACTGAGCTCGAATGGCAAGTTGCTCATTCAAATCTGTTCAAACTGATTTGTACGATACTCGTATGAACTTGACAAAATGTCACACGAGTTCTAGTTAGACAAGTCGACAAATCGTAGGCTAATATTTGTGTCGTAGTGTAAACAAAACTATTCGTGTTAATAATTATATATATAAAATAAATTTTATTGAACTGAAATAATTAAAAATTGTTTTATTGTAATGTTACAAATAATACTTGTTGTTACAATAATACTTAATTTAAACAAAACATTACGGCATACATATAAACTTAAAATAACTACATATAATGACCATAATTATTCTACCTATTTAAATCAACATTAACAATTTTGAATTAGTTCTGTTTTCGAAAAAGAAATATTTGATTTTTGATCATTCATCATCATATTTCATTTTTGATCATGTCACAAGCATCAATGGACGTAGTGTAATTGAATAGAATCTATTCAGAGTTGTGTTATAGTGATAAAAAGTGACGTGACGCGATGCTATCGATAATATGTGCTTTCAGCAAACTACGGTTGGCTTGACATAGGAATTTCATTGAAACGGTGACAATGACGCGGGTGGGAAACCATTGTTTGGGGTGTCTGGCCGGTTTTGAGTGAAAGGGGTTCGTTGATAGCCAGACAGATTGTAACGGTTTGTTAAAAATAATCTTGAAAGCAACATTGCTCTAATAATTTATGTAGGCGTAAATTTTGAAATTTGATTTACATAACATGAAATTTATAATTTACTACAACATTAACTAGGGTTGTAATGAATAAAAGTAAAAACATTGGAATAATCTGGAATACTTTGTTTTGTGGTTACGTGGTCTGTGATATCCATGCTAAAGTTCTGAGTTTGTCAATCAATCAATATCTTTATTTGCAAGAATGTAGTTTATACAGGTGTTATACAACTGTAGATGTACAAGTACATTAGAATGTACTTCTACTACTTTACATGTGGTAGACCACATAGTGGTGTACAAAATGAATTTAAAATTAAAATTAAATTTACATAGATATTCTAATAAAAAAATGACAATTTTTGCTAATATATAAACAATTAATGTCAAAAGAAAAAATAGCAAATAGATCACTAAGATTTTCCATATAGATAATAACCACAAGCACTTTTTTTAAGAAATTCATCTACGGTATAGAATCACTTCTTGATCAGCCACTTTTTTAAGACTACACTGAATTTTCTTGAGGGTACGTTTATAATATTAGTTGACAAAGAGTTATAAATAAAAGGATTCATGTAAATACCGTTCCTTCTGAAGGGAAGTAAAAGTAAAGATGCCTGTGCCTTCTCTGGGAAGGTACAGGCATCTTTAATTTTACTTGCGTCACATTAACGAAGACGACGACTATTCTGGCCTAAAACACGTAATAAAATAAATATATTCACTAACTTTTACGACAAATGACCATAATAAAGCAAATAGTCTGCATTAGTAAAATACAAAATAAACACTACCTTGATTTTTTTTATCCGAGGATTTCAGCAGACGGGCAGACGGCCCAGTTGATGGAAAGCGGTTACCATCGCCTATGGACATTTACAAACCAAAGGTGCTACAAATGCACTGCTGCTCTCTGAAGGGAGACTGAAACCTGGTCACTTGATTTTTGATCTGATTTGATCTTATTACGGTCACTTACCTATTCGATCGATAATGAATATAGTGAAGTGACCTTTGATTAATAAAATTATAAAACACGGCTTTGCATGGCCTGTGAATTCATTTATATGCGTAAATATTCAAATTTTATAGTAATAATGTTTGTGTTTAGTCCACCACAATGGCAATCAATTTAAAGGTCTACAAAGCATTTCCTTTGAATATGGTCAACTCGATTTGTATTTAATTTCTTTCCTAGATACACTTTTCTCAATGGCTACTACTATGAATAAGTTTATAATTTATTTATATATTTATTAACTTATAAACATCGCTATCATTACAGTTGTCACCAATATAATATATACATATTCAATCATCATAACATGATACAGCATTCAGTTCTTGTGAATTTAGTCACAGTACAGATAAAAGTGTCAATTTGTTCACATATCTTGTACAATATTCGCATTCATAATATAAAATAGGTATAATCTACAACAACATACCTATATATTTCTATTATTTATTGTTGCAACACATTATAAAAAAAATTATTCATAATAAATATATAAAAGTTTAAAAGTTCCAACACTATGCATGCTTTATCCATTACACAGACTAATGGAAGCACTGTGAATACCTAGGCAATGATAAAATATTGCAACATTTTTACAGGGGCTATTATTGTGACTAATGGAAAAAGCTACATAAAATATACTCTTCTAACAAAGTAGAGGCTGAAAGCTGGTTATATTAGCACTTAATACAAACAAACACATTAATATGATCTCATTACATGGATATGAGTGTTGCGATTTTCGGGCTTCAGATCGCTTTTAAGATACCTACCGCTCCGAAATGGTGAAGTGCGATTATAAGATGTTCTATTAGCTTCATTCATTTTTTTTTATTGCACGAGTTCAGTAGATCGGCAGACGACCCACTTGATGGAAAGCGGTTACCATTGCCTATGAACATTTGTAATACCAAAGATACTACCAATGTGCTGCCGCTCTCTAAAGGGAGAGAGGAACCTGGCCACTAATGCCGGAACACAGCTCAAGGTTATTATGGCGGCATACTCTAGCCCAGGGGTGGTAGCCATCCAGTCGGGCAAATGCCCTTAGTCTAGAGTATTTTGCCGTAACAACCTTGAGTTATGTTTGGACATCAGTGGCCAGGTTCCAGTTTCTCATTGAAGACCGGTAGCACATTGGCAGCACCTCTGGTATTGCTAATGTCCATAGGCGACGGTAACCACTTTCCATTACAGTTGGGCCTCCAACCGGTCTGCTGGGCTATCAATAAAAATAAAAATAAAAAATTTGGACGATTGTAATTCCTAGTTTTCTTCTGCTATAATTTAGTAATGATATGACATATAACTATTAATCTGAAATATCCCGGTATTGATGCAGGTTATCGCTAGTATTAGATATTACTCCAGTTAAGCCTTAATTTGATCATGGCGTGGCGAGTTGGAAAACCCAAACGGTCCAGTACTTTAACGGAACAATTGCTAAAAGCTGTAAATCTTAATTAAACATGAGTTTGTGAGTGTGGAGGACATATTTAGGACTTCCAAAGCACTTATATGGGTGGGCACAAGGATGGAAAATGGGTTAATTATAAAATAAATTAATACCTACACTCACATTGGGTTACAAATGACTTAATGTAAAATTAAATCTAGATTTACTTTCCTAACCATCAGGATGAATAATCGTAATCCTTTTTTGTTTACTATCTGTATGATTAATCTATTTCCATAAAGGGATTTTGTGTTTTTAATTACAGCTCTTAGGACCGGCTTAAACAATGTAATAGCACAGAATTTATCTCCAAGTCGGCGACACTCATCCCGGTCCTCCGCTTTCCTCATTCATCGTCTACCGGCGATCTTGCGCAGGTCATAAGTCCATCGGGCTGGAGGGCGTCCGACACTACGTTTACCGTTTACCGACTCAGAATATTTTTCTTCTTCTTCAGCGAATTTCTGTGCACTGCTGAACGTAGGCCTCCCCAAGCTCTCGCTATATATCCCAGTCTTCCGTCTTTCTCATCTAGAAACCGGTGACCTTGCGCAGGTCGTCAGTTCACCGGGCTGGAGGGTGTCCTATGCTACGTTTGCCGAGACGTGGTCTCCACTCCAGGACACATTTGCTCCATCGGCCGTCGGTCCTGCGATTGACGCGACCGGCCCACTGCTACTCCAACTTGCTAACTTTGCGAGCTATGTCGGTTACCTTCACTCTATTACAGATGTCCTCATTTCTGATTCTTAACAGAGACTTAATTTCTGAACAGAATATGGGCTTGAAACAATTAACCTTGGGCTAATCGTGTTTCGTACGATGAATGAGAGTTCTGATAGCCCACTTCCCTGTTCCCCCACCCCGTCTTCTCTATTCCATCCACCAATTACTATCCCATATCTTATCCCGTTTATCCCATTCCTCCTGTGTGATCCCTCTATTTTATTCCAATTTTTTTTAATGATGCAGGGGAATGTCTTTTCTTGGGACACCATCCTTGGGCCTGGGAAGAAAGCGTTACACCGAGGGATGTGTGGGACTCCTGATCGGCCGGATGCCCACCGTGGCCTCTGAGCGGAGGGACGGGACATGGTCGGCCGTCAGAGTACCCACTTAACCGAACCTGCGCCCCTCTTCTATGCTATATGGGTATTACATCTGTGGCACCCCTACGCTTGGCTCTCACTTAGAGCACCCTCGGAGAAGGGTATCTTTATCAACAGCGGGCGGGGGGGAAGTCGACGGGATCAGTATCTCATCCCCCTAACTCATTCTGTTCATCCCATCCTAAAAGGTGGTTCACCATTGGTGTTGCAAACGCCTATTGACGATGGTAACCACTTGCCATGAGGTGGGCCGTCTGCATGTTTGCCAGATTTGAAATAAAAAAACGTGGTCTATCTTATACTACATTTCCTCCTGACCTCGGGTGCAATGGTTATTAAGCCTTTATAAAGAAAAGAATAGCACAAATTATAACGTACAATTTTCTGTGTCAATGTTTTTTCGCACGAGACAAAATTAAATGTTTTTTTTAAATTATTGTTTACAATGTAAACTATAATTTATAAAAACCATTTAATTACACTAAATAGAAAATGTTTTTTTACATTAATCATGTAAACTTTACATGTTTAATTTAAAACATTTTCTATTTACTAACTTTAAATCTTCCTTAAGATGACTTAGAGCCTTAAGACTTAAAGTATCCTCTCAATCAGGTTGCATAGAAGAGATCGCTTTTAGCGATAAGGCTGCCTTGTGTTTTGCCGTTGAATTATTGTAATTATTCATTCTGTAATTGTTTATTTGGTGAACAATAAAGTGTTTTCTATTCTTTCTAATCTATTCTAGAGCCAATTTTTCAATCATCAGGTAAAATTTATCATCAGTTGAATAAATTAAGACCTGATTAAATTCAAAAGTGAAACAATTCAATTGTTTAATTCTAGCAACTGTTATTTTTAATTTTTCTTATTATACTTTATTCCATGAATAACTTTTATCTGGTGTTTGAAAAATCAGCCCTAAGGTATTTGAATATTATTAGCGTAATTGTTTACAAAAATTGTGTTTTTGTTTTGTCAAAATGATCTTCTAAGAAAAAGCGGGGTATACATACAAACTTCCAAATAATATAGTACTTTGCTGCCACCTAGATGGGAACAGTGGCACACCTAAAAACCTCGTAACGATTCTCATCCGGGGCAGATTTATGGCAAATTGCTTGCTTGTATCCTTAGGCGTTGTTTTATTCTTACGAAAAAAGGGGAATACGTTTTCATATCTAAACGTGCCTGTTACCGCCGCTGTTGAGATATATCTATATGTACAGGTTGTTTCTACTTAGATCATTTTCGTGCAATGTACAAACTGTTTTGGCAATCATTTACATTATTTAAGTTTAATGATGTTTAAATGTCTTACTTAGGCAAAAAAGTGGAATACGTTTTCATATCTAAACACGTGTCTGTTACGGCCGCTGTTGAGATATATCTATATGTACAGATTGTTTCTACTTACCAGTAGAAGATAATTTTCGTGCAATATACAAACGGTTTTTGCATTCATTTACATTATTTAAATTTAATGATCTTTAAATGTCTTAGGCGAAAAAAGGAGAACACGTTTTCATATCTAAACACTTCCCTTCCTGATTCCCTACAAAAGAGGACTTTGCTACACAATTCAAATACGCTGCTTGATTGTTCTTGTGGTATGGACATACGTATCAGTCTCGCCATAATATAAAGTTATGTTTTTACCTACACTAAAATTCATACAAATTTTACCCAAATAATCCAATTTCACGGGATTTATAAAGACGCTCCCAAATCCGGCCATATTTAAGCTTATCTAAAATACTGTAGAGTATGATCCATGACAGCGTTGGAAATAATAATAAAAGATGAAATTTATGAGACCCTCCAGGGGATTGTACCGAATTCGAGCAATAAAATCTAGGGTGTAGGTATTACATAAATCATCGTCCTTCCTTAGTAATAAATGAGAAAGGAAATTTGGTATCTTTAGAGTTTTGATTCACGAGCGACAGCGGGTTTTATTGCTAAAATAATATAGTGTTTTATTCAATTTAATTATTTAAACGATTATATACGAGTTTGTACATCTAAAAAATCCGAAGAGTTTGCCTTAGATACTAAGATTTGGTCTTAGAATTGATTTTTCTGTTTAACGCTTTAATTAGGTGGATTCCCGAAGGTGCAAGCGTCTATTAAGATTAGAAATTCTGTAGGCTTTCATGTAAAAGAAAGGCAGATAAAATTGAAAGATAATTACCACACGGTCGTATGCGAGTCGGTAACTGGTATTTTAATTTTAAAATTAGATTTAGTTATTAATGTTTTTTATGTTACAACGATTACCAGTCACCCGATGCCTAGACGCTCTTATTGAAATCACTCAGCCATTACATTGTACTATACCTAAACACCACGTGTACATTTGACCTTTTCTTACTAAGCTTCATAAATGTCTAAACATAAACAAAATCTTCGAAAGAAAAAATACAATTGTATAAAATGTACTTCAAAATTGGTTTACGGAGAATGGCGTAAACGTAAATGAAATCTACATTAGATGAATTTGGTGCTTAGTGGTCATGAGACGTGCTAGATGCTATAAATAGCTCATTTTCCCGCTAGATGGCTGACATTAATAGTGTGAAATATTCATATCATTTGAACTCTGCAAGATTTGGAAAAGAAATGTACATGTCAATTTACGTTACCTAATTTTTTTGTTATAATCCCTGAAATGTTTATTACGATCGTTGAGTCTTTCGAGACAACAGAAAGACCAAAATTCTAAAAAGGATTATTTATGATCGACGTTGTGCTAGTTTTCACCCAAATTTTGTCATTTATCTCAAAATCATACACAGATACTCCAATCTTATTTATTGGTAGATTCAATTAATGTAAAAATAGCTTTTTTAATGAAATAATATGACACTATTGTAAAAATACAAGCAATTTTATCTCTTTTTGTTTTGTGTTAATGAATGGAGAAATAGATACAATTAATATTTATTTCAAAACACTTTCAAACCGCTATCTCCTCCAGCATATAGCTATAAGATGCAAACGAGGTCAATGGGCTATGGCGTCGCTATGCGATAGGTAATTTGATGTAAATCCATGAAGAACCATCGACACGCCTTTAGAGAATTGTATCGGTCTATTATCACTATTGGATGGAATTTACTTTGGATTACGTAGTATTCACCGTTTCTTGTTTCTGTTGAAAGAGGCTTTATAGTTAATACTAGTTAGAGCCGTCACTTCGTTCACGCAGGTATTGGACTTTATATTGGTGTTCGTATTGTTTAAGTTCTGAACCCTCCAATATATGGAAATAAAGCATACACGAAAATTTAAGACAATAAAATACTGTTTTAATCTCTTTAATTTTCATTGAAATTCAAGAAGCCGTTTCGGAGGCTATTCGAGACAAATTTTCAAAAAGACTGACAATGATAAATTCTAAAAACGGTAATTCGCGATGAAATCTTAGTAATTTTCACTTAAATATTGGTGTTTATTTTGAAATCACCGATTGACACATGTCAGTTTCACATTTAGTTCATTTACCTTACTGGCTACGTTCCAGAAGGGACTATCAACGACCACGTTCACGACCGCAATTTTTCCCGTTCCACTTGCTTGCGGACGTTACATTCATAAACTCTAGTGGAACGAATTATGGGGCGTTGATGTCATAAACGACGAAATACACAAATGTTATTGCTTGATTTGAAAATAGCGCCTTTTTTAATGTCAAAAGATACATAGAATTAATACTCTGTGGTCAATGCCCATTTCGACTCAACTCTTGACATGGGTCGCTGTGAGCGTTGTGTGATCGAAAATGATGACGTCTTTAGTGACGTTTTCACCGCGACCATAACGACCGCGGTCGCCAGGTCGAACGGCTGACGGAGCATTTTAGGCGTTGTGAGCTGCTGAAGTACTAAAACTGCACAAGTAATTTAATTTTTTTATTGCTGAAGCACTGCAGACAGGCTGACGGCCCAACTATGATGGAAAGTGATTACGTCCATAGGTGACGACCTATGGACAACTTTAACAATACTAGAGGTGCTGCCAATGAGTTGCCGGCCTCGAAGGAGAAACTGGAACTTGGCCACTGATGCCGGAAAACAACTTAGAGTAATTATGGCGACATACTACCACCACCCCTGGTCTAGAATATGCCGCTATAATAACCTTGATTTGTGTTCCAGCATTAGTGACCAGGTTCCAGTCTCCCTTAAGAGAGCAGCAACGCATTTGTAGCACCTTTGGTGTTGCAAATATCCATATGCGATGGTAACAGTGGGATGTCTGCCTGTCTGCTGAACTGATGCAATAAAAAAACTCTAAACCAGGAGTGGTAGCTATCCAAATAGGCAAACACCTTACCACCTGGCTGTGGGTTGTTTTGGCGCCTCTTACGACAGGCCGCCCGGCCACAGGAATTAGGATTCTTTTTACGTTCCTGCACGGAGATAACAGATTTCTACCGATGATAAAGCAAATAAATGAATAGTAAGATATAAGAACTAGCAATAAGGGAGTAGACAGTGAAATTAACTGAAATACTTTTTAAGAATTTACAAAATGTCCCAGCCATTTATCCGTGCATGAATAGAAAAAGATTACTAAATACTGTTGCCGTATTGCCTGTCGCTAAAGATGACAATACCGTTCACAGCGATGTGCTAGGGCATTTGCCTGTCTAGGTGGCTACCACTCTGCTCAAAAGTATGCCGCCCGTAAATCCTAAGGCTGTTAACCTTAGGTTGTATTCGGGCATTACTGGCTAGGTTCCAATTCCCCCTCCGAGGCCGCCAACACATCAGTTACACGTTTAGTGTCGCTAATATTCATAGGCCACAGTAACTACTTTCCACCAAGTAAGCCGTCAGCTTCTCCGACAGTAAAAAAAGCATATTTTTTACTTATTAAGATAAAGAACCAGTGGCAATGGATACATGTGACTTTCGGGGTTAAAACTATGTGGCCGTGGGGACGCGAGGTTTATCAAATCTATACGATTGAAAAAGTCTTGCGCGAACAAAAGGCTGGCTGTATTTTGGTCAACGCATTAACATTGCCATACAGCGTGGAAATAAATGATAATAAATAAATCGGCAGACAAACACACACACTGTATATCCCCAAATTAAGCGAGTTACGCTTGTGTTATGGGTAATATACAACGGACCATTCTGGGGCCGATCCCAAACACCCGGACCATAGTAAATAACGGAGAAAATACGTTTCCGAAATTTAGTATACCAGGAATCGAACACGGAGCCTCTGCCTTGCAGTGAGGTAAGCCGGCAAAGGATTAGCCCACTCAACCACAGAGGCCGTCTATGCCGCGAAATGCGGCAAGCATTTTGGAAACGCTCCCCCACCGACAGTGACCTTGAATCCATTTTTATCTGTAAATATGTATATAATAGTAGTTTTATTTTTAGATGTTATATATATATTATTTAGACATTAGTACTAATGTAAATAGATAACTAAGAAATTATGCAAATAAAAAATAAATTATAAATTAAAGATAAATAAATAAATAACTAAATAATCGGCAGACAAACACACATATTGTATATCCCTAAATTAAGCAAGTTACGCTCGTGTAATGGGTAATATACAACAGACTGCTAAAAAAGAGGTAAGAGCTAATATCCTGTCAAAGCTAAATTGTACTAATAATCTCTATAAATGTCAATGACATCTCCCATTTAACAAGTTCCTTAAATCTAATGGAAATATTCATTAGATATTGATTAATCTATAAATAAATAGAGGAAAGCGACGTCTGACATTAGCTTCCAGTCCTACGTAATTGGTAATACATTTAGGGGAGCCATGTACAGTATTTGTGAGAAAATATGAGCAATAATATTTTCGTAAATTATTTATACAATTTTTTTATTGCTGAAGCACAGCAGACAGGCTGACGGCCAAACTGTGATGGAAAGTGGTTACCGTTGCTTATGGATATTAGCAATACCAGAGGTGCTGGCAATGTGCTGCCGGCCTTGAAGGAGAAACTTGAACCTGGCCTCTGATGCCGGAACATAACTCAAAGTTGTCATGGCGGCATACTCTAGACCAGGGGTGGTAGCCATCCAGTCGGGCAAATACCTTGCCACCTGGCTATGGGTTGTTTTGCCGCCTCTTACGACAGGCCGCCCGGCCGCAGGAATTAGTGTTCTTTTCCTTTCCTGCTCGGAGACAAATAGTAAATAGTTAGAATAACATCTCACGTTACCAAAAGGCTAGAGCTAATTTTGGCCAAAGAATTAGCATAGAAATCTAACGCGGTAACGCCAGCCTTTTGGGGACGATCCTAACAAGTTCTAGAGGTTTGTCACTAATTTTTATCTATAGTTTGTCTCTAGAGACCACGGGCCATAAAAATGGTCTGCGGACTTTTAGAGGGCTTGCGTGGGGCCATGGGAAGGCCAAGACGTAGAGGCCCCTTGACAAATTAATGTAAATGTGGCGTGACACTGACCGGCGATTATTCATTTCTACACCATATAATAATGCGCCCAAGGACAAGCCCTGGCCAGTGTAAGACTATTGTGGGAAATGAGAATATCTATAGTTTTTATTTTATTCAATTAATCTATATATTCAATTAAAAGTTTTTATTACATGTTAACAATACCATAAATAATCTAATACAATAAAAGAAAACTTAACTTATTTATATTGCATTCTACCCATAATCCTAGGAGTCCTAGGAGTCAAGACTATAAGTAGAATACTGAGCCTAGATCACCGTCTTCTATGGAGAAGGCTGGCTACGTTTCTTCACTGGATAGCCTTACTGATCCGTTGCCCGAGGTAGGCTTCTGATACCTGAAGAGTCAATGAGTCGTTTTGATAAATTTTGGTAGAGGCTCATGGAGTCAGGACCCCACGGTCCAAGCGTCTCAACAGCAAACGGCACAAACATATAACACTCACTGAGGGTTGCATATTTGCGCCGCTTGAGTGATTCAGCTGTTTCCGCCACCGAACCAACTGATCCAGACGTGTTTGGTAAATAGGATGCGGCCAACATGTCTACGCAGGTAATATATATCTGTACTAAATAAAGTAAATAAATAAAAAAAGTTTGTTGTTCTTTTCTAACTCTAATATTGTTACGCTCTTTTCGGGGGTGTGTTCTTTTACGTCAATCCTATTTTTATTTACAACTCTTAAGTCAAGGTAGTCATAACAGCATATCCTAGCGTAGGAGTAGTGGCCATCCAGACGGGCAGCCTACCACTATGATACACATAGTAGTTTACCAAATATGGAACCTCATTAATCATTTTAAAACAAACAAAACTCCAGATATGCATATCATCCATCTAATCAAGCAGAGTGAGCACTATTTAACTACTTACCCAAATATAGAACCGGTTTTAAACCAGTTGCATAGATTTAAGTCGTGTTTGGATGCAGTCACTTAAAGATGAATGACCAATAAATTGTACATGTTTGAGATCAATTTCTTATGTCTGATTAACTTAATAAACGCTTGATAGAACCTCTGGTATGTTAATAATCTGTATTTATTTATACTTAGCTTTTCCTGGTACTTCTATTAAAATTGTGAAAATGAAATACACAGTTTAATCCCCAGAATGCGCAACAAAAATTTATTGAGAACTGCTGAATTTGAAACACACATTACAATTGAAGAAAATATGTTTATAAATGATTAAAGAAAAAGTTTATAAAATTGAAGAAAATAATTAAATCTATTGTTGTCGTTCCGCTTCTTGTCGTTAAAAAAAGATAACACTTGCAAAAATAATCACTGTACAATCTACTACGAATTACGGAAAATACGAACTAAATTTTTATCTAACATCCTAACTAATATTATAAATGCAAATGTGAGTTTGTTTGTGGCGTTTTCACGCCTTAAGGCACCTATTGCCGCAAAAGGTCTAAAATGTGGTGCAAACGAAACGAATTCTCGTTAGTAATTACTAATCTATAATTTACCAACAAAAAAAAACTATATAAATCTTCACGATATGAGACACAACGTGGTTTATTCGTGATTTTTCTATAGTTACTTTTAGTTTACAAAAAATTCACCAAATCACCTCCAAATTATTGACATGAAACCATTTTACTCTTTCAATTTTTATCAAAACAAGATGAAAAAATATCTACATATCTCTAAAAAAGATAAGTAAATTAGTTTCATTATTTTGTAGATTTTAATTTATTTTATTCACAATAAAATAATAATGCATCTGAAAAAGTACGTATATGGAATGCCCGCTATCGTCCGAAAAATTAGTACCGAAAAATCCTCAAGGATGTTGGCGTTGCTATAAGCCTTAACTAGGCAACAGATGGTCACGAAATATTGCATATACGTTGTCCGGGGTATAGAACAGGAAATATATAAACATTTCAACCGCTATTTATTTACACTACCATTGCAATTCATTATCAAATACATCGCCATGCCACCGACAATGACATGACTGCGTGTCCATTTTATGGTTAGTTCCATCTTCGCTAGATAGCGTTACGGGTATTTATCATTAAGTACTTTGAAGTAAAAGTTAAATTCGACATTTCTGAGAATTATAAGATGCCCACTTCATGGCATATTTATTCTTTCTTTCTTTAATGTTATTATGAATAATGATAATTATGATTCGTGTCAACGATAACCTGTCGCTTTCGTAGTTAGTTTCATCTTCGCTAGATGGCGTTACGGGTATTTATCATTAAGATTGAAGTAAAAATTAAGTTTGACATTTCTAAGAAGATACATAATAAGATAGAAAAGTAGATAAAATGCCCACTTCATACCATACTTTTTTGTTTCTTTAATGTTATTATGAAAATTAATACAAGAAATGATTCTTGTCAACGACTGTACGTAATTGAGCTCAGTGATTGAAGGGCGTAACTGCACGCCTTGGTCACTCCCAGCGTGATAGGAATTTGTGCACACGACATAACCGTTATACTTACTTTCTGAACTTGAATTCTCATTGGTACATCATTAATCTCAATTCCTCATTTATAACTCGATGTAACATAGGTTACATGCCATAAATATTTTGTCTAAGAGCTGGAATTCACCCCTGGAATATTTAATTAATTGTACACCAGTAACTACCCCTTTTCGGGATGAAAACGATTTCATATAATTACTAATTATACCCGTGACTTTGTCCACGCTTGACTTGAAATTCCTGCGGGATTACCGAGACACAAAGTACCGCAGGATTTAAAAAAGAATGTAAGGTATCGTTTTAGAGAGAACTGTATCGAAATAAGCTAACTTTTACGAAACTTCCCGCGGGATTCCCGGGATAAAAAATCACGCATTTTATTACATAAAGTTTGCTTCTTAGTCTACACATACTACCTTGAAGCCCGTATAAACAGTTGTAAATCCAAATGGTTGGAAGAAATGAAAGAAATGTAAAATTAAAGTAGTGTCGTATCAAGCGTTTGAGGCTAAACTAACAATCATAATACATAAGAAGGACAAGATAAAGATATTTGTCGAAGTGGCTGTATTTTAATGATGTATTCCATTAACATTTCTTTCTTATCATGGCTATTTGTGTTCACCCAATATAACTATACTGCGAATTAGCTTCAATGGTCACGACTGTTCCCTACACAATTTTTATATCACATTTAAATCACATCGAAATTCGGTTCTTTCATTTTAAATCATTCCCAGAAAAATATCCGTGTGATTCCCAGGATAAAAATTAGCGCAGATTTTAAGTCTAATAATTTACTGATAATCAACGAAATCGGCCCAGTAGTTTTTACGCAAATCCCGAACAAATAGATAAGGAATCCAAAAAAAAATTCATCGGGTTCTCCATCGTTTATATAGTCTATTCCAGTTGCTATTTTCTTAAATATCTTCAATGTATTTTTAGAATTATATAATACTAGCTCATGCCCGCGACTTCGTCCGCGTGGTGCGGTTTTTTAACTATCCCACGTGAACTCTTTATTTTTTGGGATCAAAAGTATCCTATATGTTGACCAGGGATATAAGCTACCACCATACAAAATTTCATTTAAATCGGTCCAGTCGTTTCGGAGATTAGCCAGTACAAACAGACAAACAAACAGAGAAAAAAAAAATTAAAAAAATCAAAATTAGTTCTATTTCACTTCTTACATCCCCCTGACTCGGTTTTTAGCATTTTTTCTCATTGTACAGAAATTCGACCTCTACAGTTTTATTATGTGTATAGATTATAGATAGGTAAAGTCGTGGTAGCGTAATGGCTAGCGCACGTGTCCCAAATTCAAAGGGCGCGGGTTCGAATCTTAGCCGGAACGCATGCACCTCTTACGCAATTTTTCAACCTAATGTGCATATTGTTACAATTTCCACGTGCTAACAACGGTGAAGGGAAATGAAACCATTTCATCGTAATGAAACCAGGACAACGAGATAACCGATGTAAACCTGTCAAACCGCCTTGGACAAGCGTGGCGTGTATACCGTCCGTTCCCCCTATGGTGGGAGGCCCGAGCACTGCAGTGGGACGGTTATGGACTGTTATTATTATAATTATATAGATAGATAGATCAGCAAAAATGGTCCAATAGTTTTTCTGTGAAAGTAAGTGTATAATACAAAGGGACAAAGTTAGAGGATTCATTAAAAAAAAATGTTTTATTTTACTGAAGGTCACCGCGCTGTAATAGTATAGGTGTTGACTCACCTAGTTCACTACAACCTAGAGCTCCCAGATTGGATTCCGGGCATGGTGTATTTCGTTAATGAATTATACGTTATTTACTATGGTCTGGGTGTCTGGGATCGGCCTCAAAGTTGTCTGTCATGTATTACCCATAACACAAGCATTACTTGCTAATATACATATCATGGAAAAAGTTTTTATAATACACATAGGTATAATACAATTGAAGACAAACGTATGTATTTGTTTTAAAAATACCGTTTTTTAATCACTAATACTTTTAATATTTTCTTAAATTTTCGCGACTTGTATACATAATAAAACTACGTTTTAACGGTTTTAAGCGCGGTAATTTATTTGATTTTTGTTATTCCGACGTTTCGGCCACTTTTCAGTGGCCGAGATCACGAAAGACAAAGATGTCAAGTGTCAAAAAGTGTTATTAAAGTTTTATTTAGCCTACCGCCAACTTGTTCATTTTAATTATTTAGTTTTAATTTTGTTTATGGTTATTATTTACTCTATGGGAGCCTAATCTAATTTACCACCGCTTCGCAACATGTTATGGCTTGAAGAGAAGAAGCGGCGCAAGAAACTCTTCAGCAAACATGCCTAGCTCAAATAATTTTATATAATATTAAAATGGGTGGAAGGAAAAATAAAATAAAATATCAGTCAAGTTGGTTTGCGTTCCGGTGCACGCAGAAAGAGCTCACAGTGTCCTGAGGTCTGGCAGTTGGTTTTTGCTGGGTTTGGGTCTTGATAGTTTTGATGATCGGATCCTAAACAGGTGGTCCTTGCCAACCATCTTCTCTATTGAAATTTAGGTGTTTTTTGATTTCAATAGCCTCACGCATCACTAATACTTTTATTGAAATATATTAATGTGTTATGTTGTTGTTACAAACTTTTAAAGAGACAAACAAACATTCGAAAACGTTCGTTTGCGTTTAACCATCGTATAATAAATAACAATTTTCACATAAATTTTGCCATTAGTTTTGAAATCACATCCAGAATTTCTATAACAACACGATAAAATAAATAACCATTTAAAACGTAAACTTTCAAGACCATTATAATTAATAGTTCGTAAATCTTTAAAATGGTAATAAAACATTCTAAGTCATAATAATAATAAATTAATTTATTATTCCCATTAATAAAATTTATACGTACAACTTTTAATAGCAGCACATCATTATCCCGAAGTTGATTCCCATAATATCCTTTCAAAAGTTATTACGCTACTGAAACTATTTTCCCCAAAGCAAAAGTTTTAACAGGTATGAGTTACGTGAAATATGATATGGGGGTATTAACTGCTCAAGATTCATAATATTTAAAAAGCTGTTGGAAGACTATATTTTAAGAGATTAGGTAATTGAATGTATTTATTGTTCATCATAAATTAAAGGCAAGTTCTTAGAAGTTTCATACATTAAAGTACTGCCTGATGCCTTTTAAATATATACATATTTAGTATTAAAAATAGAACAAAATAATATTATAAGTTATTCTTAAGGTACACTACAACATAAAAATCACTAAATTAATGTCACACACAATAACAAAATAAACAATAAGCGTGTATGAACTCTAAAAACTTTCATAGAAATTAAGTTGTAAAAAAGGGCACGGCACTCGAGTCCGTAGAGTAGTTAAATATATATATATATATATATATATATATATATATATATATATATATATATATATATATATATATATATATATATATATATATATATAATTTAATTTTAATCTTTAAAGGAAATAAATTTGTATTTTTATACAATAAGATATAAATTATATAAATAAAATAACTGAGTAATGAAATATATGGCTATATTGGCTTTAAAATGTATGACTGTTACAAAATAATTTAAAAAAACTTTATGATGCGAAGGTAAATTGTTATGAAATTACAAGTTGAACAAAAATTTTTGAATATTGAATATATGAATTATTTTAAAATATTGTTGTTTATGTTATAATATATATATATATATATATATATACATATATATATATATATATATATACAGCATTGGATTTCGCATAAGAATATTTGTCGTTTTTTCTGGATACTGACTTTTACATATAATAATATAATTACAGCCCATAAATGTTCCACTGCTGGGCTCGAGTGCCCCATTATAAGGGGAACGGGCAGTGTACCCGTCACGCTTATCCAAGGCGGTTTAGCAGGTTTGACACATCGATTATCTCGATGTGCAGGTTGCATCACGATTTTTTCCTTCACCGTTGTTAGCACGTAATGATTGTAACAATATGCACATTAGGGCAGAAAACTGCCTAAGTGGTGCATGCGTTCCGGTTAGGATCGAACCCGCGCCCTTTGAGTTTGGGACGCGTGCGCTATCCATTACGCTACCACGACTACGGCTTTTACATGAATTACAAAATTTCAAAATTGAAATATCAAATTCTAGAACTATACCAATGTGTAAGCCATGATTCGAAGGACACGGTTCATCTGACGAAAAATTTTCATTAGACCTTTTTTGTAGAGCTTTAAAATTCCTTCAAAAAATCCAAGGTAGATTAGCGGGTTACGCATTGTAGTTGCATCACGATGATTACTTTCGCCGTTAGCACCTATATTGTGGTAATTGTGAAATAGTCGCGTTATCCTAATATAGGACAATGCTACTGTTTTTGGAACGATCTTATACCAACACCATCATTACGATACTCCTGAAATTGTGTTAATAATTTTCTTCTTTCACATTTCCGACCACAAACCAATACCGCACTATTACATCACGAATTGCATAAATTACTAAAAAGCGGTGAAAGCGTGCAGAATCCCGTTTTACAATACAATAATTTCTCATGAAGGTGGCAGACGTCGCGCAGGTGTCTGCGGTTTGAGGTTTCAGCGAGGTTGCAATACCAACTTATTAGTACACTTATTATAGCCCTAAAGTCTTAAGACGTAAGACATTAATTGCTTTAATCAGTTTGTATATAGAAAATTGTACTCTATAGCAAACGTACAAATTTACATTTGCAGTTAATTGTTCCTAATGTTGGTAACTTCAAAGTTCATTTTAATTTATATCGGATTAAAGCAATTTTGGTGCTATATGCCTCCCAACTTTTGTCAGCTCCAGCTGGACAATCGTAAATGATTTTAACTTAAAATGAAATTTCATTTTGAGTTTTAATTTTCAATATCAAATACATATAGGGACACTAAGAGCTCTATTGATATTTGATCACAATGTTGTAATTTTTGAATAAAAAGTTAGTGAATAACTCTTCGATTCTATCGTTACGCTGCAAGATCACGTTAGTTTAGACAAAAAAATACTTTACAAAGAACTATTAAAACTGTTCATCAACTTTTCGGTAGATTAGAAGGCTGGGGCCTACCTCGAACAACTGAAGAACATGGCAGTTCAGGGAGATACCGTAGCTAGCCTTCTTGTAACTTTACCCATAGAAAAGAATGTCATAGGCTCACTGTTCTTTTTTGGTACGAAGATCCTTATCGCACGTTACTCGGCGGACGGGAGGTAGACGGAAAAAGAGTTAATCGAAAGAAAAAATGATGACCGCTGTACAGTGTATGCCTCTTTACGACATTTATGTGGATTCTGCGCGATATTATTCTACTTAGATATCGTCAGTATACTTCGATGGTCTTCGGTTGTATTCGGTGACCTTCGGCGGTCTTCGGTGGTATTCGGTGATATTCGAAGATCTTCGGTGGTCTTTGATGGTCTTCGATGGTTTTCGATACTTTGGGACATTTATTAACACTTTTTAAGACGTTTTGATACTTTTTGAAATCTTTTGAGGTTTTAAAAGTTTTATAAGAGTTTTAGAAGAATTCGTTTCAACCAGGTATCCCGAAGACACCTCTATAGTTTTTTATTATTATTACGATAGTACAGCAGACAGGCTTCCAGCCCATCCGATGGAAAGCGGTTACCGTCGCCTATGCACATTTGCAACACTAAAAGCCTTATTAAATCTATTTATAATCTTAAGATAGAATAGATATACTATCTATTCTACCTATAATCATAGGTAGAATAGATTATAACTAAATGAAGTTTTCTTTATAGCAATAGTCTATGATATTTTACTTTAATATTTTAAGTAAGCCCCGGCAGACGGTTGTTCCTTACACGGTCTTATCTCATAAAACTTCCTTCCGCCTTAAGCTAGATTAACTACAGTGTCTAGATTAAAAGTAACTAGGCTGAGGCGGCGTGCTTTCAGTTTTCTCAAAGCTTAGCTACTTTATCATCATTAGCATCCGCTTTTAACTTTTACTTAGTGTAAAATTAGAAATAAGACGCAACGTAACTATTATTTTGTTATGTTTTTGATTTTGTACGAATAGTCTAAGGGACGCTGAAGATAAACTTCACCCATCTGATTACCAGATGAGACATATTTTTTATCAAATTATATTGATTTGTGAACACGCCTATGATAGCTTACCAATCGAAAAGTGTTCATGGTTACTTTTGAAGTTTTCAAAGCATGGCAATAATATTCCATGAACGGTTTTCTGAAGGCAAGCCTATACGGTTATTTTTGTAATTAAATTATCTTTCTTATGATACCAATTTTTGTTGGTTAACAGAACGGTGTAGTTACCTATATTGACTTGTCTGTTCATGCCTGTTTGCCAGGTAGCCATGAACAGAAATAAGTAAGCAAGCCTATCAATGCATATTCTCCATCTTAAAAACTATCAGTTGTAACTAAATTTTCAGTTATAAAAAGAGTTCAAGATTATTAAAAAAATGATTAAAATTTATTTTAATTAAAAATAACCATGAAAACTTCTCAATTGGCAAGCTATCATAGGCATGTTTATAAATGAATATGATTTGATAAAACATATGTCTCATCTGGTAGTCAGACGGGCGAAGGTCAATCTTCACCATCTCCTCTACTATAATTTTAATATCCTCTACTATAATTAAATTTTAATTTATAAGTATGACCAACAAAAAGTGTTCTCCAGTGGAACTTATTTTGAATAAAAACTTTTACTAAAAATTATAGACTCATAATATAATTATTTGTACTAACGAGGCTGGCAAACAGGCGGACGGCCCATTTATGACTGGATCCTATTACTATTCATTTATTTGCCTTACCATCAGTTGAATTTTGACAGTACTTTAATGGAGCTTATGTCAAATTTTAAGTGATAGTAAGGCAAATGAACGGTCGATAAAATATAAAAACCGACCATTAATGGGAAGTGGTTATCGTCGCGTCGCCCATAGACGTTTGCAACACCAGGTATGAAAGCAACGCGTTGCCAAGATTTAGGATAGGATATATAGATCAGACAGGAAAATTGGGATAGATGGATCAGACAGAAAAATTGGGATAAATAGATCAGATCGGAAAATTGGGATAGATAGATCAGACAGGAAAATTTGGATAGATGGATCACCAGAAAGCTAATCAAGACAATTTTATTATATTTCAGCATAGATCTACCATGTCATAGATATATGGATAACACTTTCATCATAAGCAAATACAACAAAGAAACTTATTACTTGATAAAACGTTATTTTCTCAGCGAATTTTGATAATATCTAGGACACCATGCGTGCGTGTCTATTCAAACCTTTCACGGATAATAAAAGAGATTTTTCTTAATTTTATGGGCAATACAACATTCCACCGCCCTATTAATCAATAAGTATCCCTGACATGATTTTGTAAGCAATTTGTTATTTTTATTAACTTTGTAATGATATTTCATATTTCGAGTTTATTGGCCTCACTTAAAACCTTGAATTTAAGTAAATGTTACAATGATTTTGAGACATTAGACATCTACTGGTTTAAACAATCTATACTAATATTATGAAGAGCTAAAAGTTTGTGAGTTTATTTGTTTGTAGGAAGTAATCTGTTGAACTACTAAACCGATTTTTAAAATTCTTTCACTAGTGGAAAGCTATATTTTGTTGTATTTAATAATATTTATAATTTTTAATGACGCCCAGCGAAGTGGGCACGGGAAGGCGTATAAAATATATAACAGCAATAACATTCCACGCAAGAATTGCGCACATCCTCGTACGAGGCACTGCAATTGCTTTCCATGTGTCTGAATTAATTAAAGGTTACAAAGTGTAATGAAACCTTGATTTACGTGCGTGCATGCGTGCGTGTATATTTTTAAATGACACCTAGCGACGTGGACACGGGTCAACTAGTAAGATATAAGTTTCAAAAGGTTTTAATTGCTTTTTCTTTTTTTAAACACATTTATGCACGTGTTATATGTAGTTATATTAAGTATCAAATTGTTCTTATTTAATTCAAACTGTTTAAAAATTAAATATTTTACCACTACTTTATGTTTATATCTTTCGAGTAGGTTATTTTGTGCAAGAGCATATGCTACATTATTACATCATACATGCAACATTTAAAAATTAAGAAAATAGTCATTTCCCGAATTAAAAAATGTTGATTATTTAAGGATCAAATTTAGAGACGCTAACTGGTTACGGTTTCTAACACACAGAACTGCTCTAAGTAATAGAAATTCTTTAATTATGATGACTATGAAGATATAAAATAAAATCCCCAAAATTATTAAATGAGTTACCAAATAAACAGTTTAAAAGTACATATTATTTAAGTTGTTAGTTAATAAGGGCTTGCTCAGTTTTTTGCATGCAAAATCTATATATCTATACAGATAAATTAAATTGAAGTGTCTGTTTGTAATGTCGAAATAACAGCTTTTCACTAAGTGCAAATGAAAGTATATATGATACTAATATCAAAGAATCAATCTTCAAAATTTTTGTCTGTCTATCTGTGTGGATGTTGCGGCTAATCTCTAAAACCGATTCTGTCAGGATTTACACTGGCAGACAGCTGATGTTATAAGGAGTAACTTAGGCTACTGTTTTAGGGTTCCGCGAAAATATTTTTTTTCAGAAACTCAGTGTGCGCGGCCAATTTCTTTGTACTGTGTAGTTAGTGTAAGATGATGCTTGAATAGAGGGACGGGCAGTCAAGCGACGACTACGAGACGTGTAAGACGTTTGTAGTACTCTCGATTAGCGATATAGACGACGGACTATACACTTGCACGGAATCGTGCAGTGTGAACTGGTCGCATCCAGTTTTATTTGTATTTGTTTTATACCTGTTTGTACAGTAGTTCCAATGGCATTTTTAATTCGAGTCCTGTAGCTCGTAACAATATAATTGTGTACTTACATGATTAATAAACGTTAAATAGACCAAAAGTTACGTAATAATTACAGCGATAAGAAAATGCAATAAAGTTGATTAGGTATGCGAAAAGTTTCTGTTATTTTGCAATGACGTAGATGATATTGTAATAGTGAACTGCTAGTTATTAGCTTAATATGGCTACGTGATCTACGAGTACACAAAACTGTATATTATTTCGGCTTTTGTCAAACTAGTTTTCGTTGATGGTCGTAGTTAAATGCTCTAACATACAGTATGTCAGCAAAGTTTTTAGTACCGACACATGCAACATGACTGTGCTCGTTTTATTAAAGTTTGTCCGTTGACTACTACACCACATGCCACAGAACCAAATTCTAGACGAGGGGACAAAAGTACCAAATATACCCGAAGAGCTCAAACTCTCGTTTGAAAATACGGTGTTTCGAACGACGGGGGAAAACATCGTGATGAAACCTACAAGTCGATTCCGATGCGCGAATATTGATCAAAGGTGATGGATATATCTCCCGTTCAAAAAATGGGCAAGCCCGAGTACGATTTTTAAAGACTGATAGATTGATTATAATTCTTAGTATTCTTATCATTAAAAAAGAAAAGAGAAGAATATAAACTAAAGACCAGACCAACACACACATTGCATATTTCCAAACTAAAGAAGTTACACTTGTGTTATGGGTAATATATAACGGTGAGTCCAGGGGCGATCCCAGACACCCAGAATATCTCTATCTCTACAATTATTTCAAAACGCGAAAGTTTTTAAGAATGGATGTATGGATGTATGTTTGTTACTCTTTGACATAAAAAATACTGAATGGATTTTGATGAAACTTTAAAGTAATATAGCTTACACATCTGAATAACACAGAGGCTATATAATTTATAAAGATATGGTGTAAATTATCCAAAATGTAACGATTTTCCATCACCACGCGAGTGAAACCGCGGGCCCAGCTGGTCTCTATATATCTCTATAAAAATTATAAACGCGAAAGTTTGTAAGAATGGATGTGTGGATGTATAGATGTATGTTTGTTACTCTTTCACGCAAAAACTACTGAATAGATTTTGATGAAACTTTACAGTAATATAGCTTACACATCAGAATAATACATAGGCTATAATTTATAAAGACATAGTGTGAATTATCCAAAATATAACGATTTTCCATCACCACGCGTGTGAAACCGCGGGCGCAGCTAGTAGTAATTATGCGAAAAGTCGTTAAGAAATAAGGAATACGAAATTTACCATGCCAGGAATAGAACCGAGGAACTCTACGCTACAGTGAAATAAGTCAGGAAAGACCTAGCGCACTCCAACACAGAAGATGATAAAAAAACGCTTATTGACGTACGTTTTTAAATTTATTGATTTTGGTAAGATAATTAACAAATCACAGCAAACATTTAATTCTACTGTCTACAGAAATATTCGAGCCTTATATATTATTTTATTTCTACCACACCGTTGCTAGTGAGCAGTGAAATTTTAATTAGAAAAGTTATTGTCTTTGTTATTCCGTTTTTCAAACTATTATTTACAAAGTATTACATACTTTATAACTCAAGGCAGAAAATTTAATTTTCCTTGACAAAAATGTAGCTTTTTTATCTGTTGAATTTTACAGGGCTGAAATGTCAGCGGGGTTTTTACTAGAGATGTCGTTGTACTACATTTTAACTTAGCATCAAACACCCTAGGAGAAATAGTAGTGTAGTAATCTTATGTTGTGGGAGTTCTCCAGTTTTAGTGATACAAACAGTCGTCTAATAACCGTAGTAACTCAACAGCTTAACATGCTTGCCTTTAGATAGAATAGAAAAAATAGTTAGATAGAATTATTATAAACTATTTAATTATGTATATCTATAATAGTTTCTTTTTGTATTTTTCTTTAATTACGATTTAATTAGTTTTAATTTAGTTAAACCACCAAATATTATGTAATTTTTCTTTTACTATCTCCTTGGACACCAGGTTGCCTGGGAGAGACCGCTATAAGCGACAAGGCCGCCCATTGTTCTAATAAAAATGTATTCATATTAAATTGTCTAGGCTTGTGGTGAAGAATAAAGAGTTTTCATTCTTTCATTCATGTGTTAGGCAGTAGACTTAATATTAGATGTATATTTTTTTTGTTAACATAGGGGGAATGACTTTTTTTGCAGCACACACTAGGGCCGTAGAGACGGAAGGAGGTCAAATGCAGCGTCTAATGCCGCCTGCACAAATGCGTGTGAGACTCTCGTATGGTACCGAATACCTCTCCCCAGAGAACGAAATCCGACCTACTACCCACTAAACCTACCCTGCACCCCGACGATGAATACACTTTGTGAGAACCCCACGGGATCTAGAACAGAGTTACTGCACCTTGACGATCTAGTGTGCAAGATTGGTACAAACCAGCAGCAGTCAGCAGAGGTAAAGGTCCATTGTTACCCCCGTATACAGCGGCCCTCTGCTACATTACATGTATATTATGCTAAGGGCTAAGTAAAATATCTTCACGAGGTTCATTAAGATTATATGTGAAATCTCCTAATCTGTCTTAACAAGCGTGGGAGTACCCGTTCATTTCCTGAAATGGTAAAAATTATCTTTTTTTAATATTTAACGTTAGATATTTTTACACACCCAGGCATAACATATATGAAACGCATCAAAACTGTTCAAAAGCAACTTGTAAGGCTTGAGTTTGTTCAGCAGTAAGCATTGTATCTAATGCAATTACTCCAAATCTCTTCAGTGCACTTAGAAGCCATATTAGTCAGCAAACAACCTTATATGTCTGCGCCTTTACTATATGGACACTGTTTAAATATTACGTAAATAAAGTTAGGTCAGTACCGCAAGGAACTGGGGTCTGTTATTTTGATCAGTGGTTCAATTATTGGTCAAATAAAGGTCCTCAATGGTATTGCAGATATGAAGTCTAGGTGTTATTGGGATCAATCCCAGTCTATCCAATTCATATTACCATTTGCGTAAAGAATACGAAGAGTTTATATGTAGGTATGTAACATATTATGTAGTAGAAGATGCTAGACAAACATGACATGTTTACAAATCTTATTAGAAACTAGTGTAATAATAATAACCTATAACGATCCACGGTTGAGGTCGGGCCTCCTCGTGTATGAGGGGGAGGTGGCAGTATACCAGTCACGCTTGTCCAGGGCGAATCGGCGGTTTCAGCTAGTGTTGGGTAGGACATGATTACAAAATTAGCTTGTAAGACTAACATGACATTTTGTATTGAACCAGTACAATATACCATTTTAAATGATGCGAGGAGATTTGTACGGCTTAACCGCGGCAGCACATTTGAAGCGATGAGGCTGGTGAGGCAGTGATCGTCATTCCCTCATTTGTCCCGTTCAAAACGTTTAAAACTTCTAGTTCGGAAATGTTCGTTAAGAATTTATCCGTGCAGGAACGGAGAAATAATACTAATTCCTGCAGCCGGCCTGTCTTAAGAAGCGACAAAACAACCCACAGCCAGGTGGGAGGGCATTTGCTCGACTGGATGGCTACCACCCCTGGTCTAGAGTATGCCGCTATAACAACTTTGTGTTGTGTTCCGGCATCAGTGGCCAGGTTCCAGTTTCTTCTCCTTCAAAGTCAGCAGCACATTGGCAGCACCTTTGGTATTACTAATGTCCATAAGCGACGGTAACCACTTTCCATCACAGTTGGGCCATCGGCCTGTCTGCTATGCTTCAGCAAGGATAAAAAATAAAATAAAATCGTATGTGATCGTCCTCGGTCACCTTATTTTACTAACAGTTGTACGATGACATGTCATGTAGTCCCCCTCTTTGTCATGTAAATATCCGTAGAGGGTTATTGTACTGTTGTAGCATAAGAGTCGATCCGTCCTTCCTCTTACATTCGGGGCGTGAGCAGTAGCGCGACAAAAATTTTGAATTGTTACATTTTCAAATTTTGAGCCGTGGGATTAAAAACGTATTTTGTACGGCATAAATGTACTGGCTAAAACGTATACTACGCATCAATAATTTCAACACACCTACTATCTCAATGTAGGTTTCATTGCGATGTTTTCCTTCATCGTCAACACGAGATTAATATATTAAAATGCACATTAGGTCAGAAAACTCGATTCCAAAACATTACCCATTAAGCTAGCTAGCTAGACAGATAGGTAAGGTAGGTCAAAAATAGCATAAAAAACTGCATACTCAATACTCATACCATATAGGTATACATATACCAGTCGACAAACATCCTCTTCTGTTTACTTCTTTGACATAAATTAATACAACTCATGAATATTTATCGGTACATTTCCCTACAAAATAAACACTTTATTATAATAAGGTTATTGTATGAATATTCTGTGGCTTTTGAAATCAGTTTAAAGTATATCAGGGCAACGTTGAAAATTGGGTATTAATTAGTCATGTACGTGTTTTGAATACAAATTGTTGCATTTATAATATTTAATGTCTTTATCAGATTGTAAATTATTTTATTCATCTTATTTCTGCTTAATATTTCGAACATCAGTATAGTTTAATTAAATTTTGTTTTATGCCGGGTATCTTTTTCTTGATTTTTTTTAATCAGCAGCAGCATGATAAGTCAAAATAGAGGTTTTTCATAGAAATAATACACTTATAAGTCTTGCGCAGAAGGTTTGCCGATGATAACCCCTCCCGCATCCTATAACCGCGACCCGCGGTCCTCTAGTTCTCAGTACTACTCAGACAAGCCCTGGTCCCAGACGTAGGAAGCGGGAGGGGTGATCATCGGCAAACCTTTTGCGCACGACTTATAGAACCCGAATAGGTGTCACTAAAGTGAAGCCCTTTAAAGTAGGACCTAAAAATATCAGTTCATATCGCAAGAGAAAGTCTCGCTGTGACGAGCTCCAATAGTTCCAATTCCCTACTTTATAGAAAGACTCTATTTACTTGTAATATTGTTTATGTCTCTGTGTGTATGTCAGCGAAAATAATTACACGGCACTCACGCACACATCGATTGTTTTTGTGCTTCAACTCTGAATCTAATTTTGTACGAAACTCTCTAGGTATTACTCTAACCTCTACCTTATCTCTTTTTATTTTATTTTTTATTGCGAAATTGGCAAACAGGTAGACGGTCCATTTAATGGAAAGTGATGGTTACCGTCGCTTATAGATATTTGCAACACCAGGGGAGAAGTCAACGCGTTGTCAGCCTTTAAAATCAAGTAGAAGGGGTAGGAGGGATGTGATAAATGGGTAGGTAAGATAGGGGAAGGGAGAAACGGGCCATCCGAATTAGACCATAATTTCTTTTCTTTTCTCTTTTTTAGTTTTTTAATATTGTGCTTATCTCTATTACCATGATTATTATTACTATCTTTCTTATGCTGATATTAGACAGATTAAACAAATTGTTTTTTTTATATAGCACGAGTTCAGTAGATAGGCAGACGGCCTACCCGATGGAAAACGGTTACCATCGCCTATGGACACTTGTAACACCAAAGATGCCACAAATGCGCTGCTGCTCTCTAAAGGGAGGCTGGAACCACTAATGCCGAAACAAGTTTGTTATGACGGCATACTTTAGACCACGGGTGGTAGCCATCCAGACGCGCAAATACCCTACCACCTGATTGTGGGTTGTTTGCTCGCCTCTTAAGATAGGCCTCCTGGCCGCAAGAAATTGTATTCGGTCTCCGCTCCTGCAAGGAAATGTTGAATTAAAAACATTGAAGGATTCAAGTTTATAAAGACAGAAATGAACCGTTTAATATTAGCTTAAGGCTTACCTAAGTTTAGTATGAAGCTGATATATGGTATTGCACCTAAAATACTCAATTTCTCTCATTAACAAAAGACTACCAGTGAAAACATGAAAGCTACGTAATGAATCGATGTATCATACGTTTTGTAAAGTCGATTTTTACGCTAAGTCATCTATAAGAAACGCTCGTGATGATGAACATGAGATGTTACATTTGGTACCCCTACCATTGGTTCACATTCATTTCTTGATCAGTGCAAATTAACTTGAAAAGTAGGCATGTACAGTATAAATTATATGAATTATAAATCACGAATAAACATAATTTAATTATTCTCAATGCAAACATTATTTAGAAGCTGCGATTTCTTACACTCACAGGTTTCTTATGCTTCTTTATTAATAAACAAATAATTTAACAGAGAATAAATCATATTTCAAGAGTTTTTGGCATGCAAATCTCTAGTTTTTAAAGTTGCTTATCTGAATGAATTTTACAATTATTCAGTGCTAACGGTGAACAAGAATATCATCACATGCACAGCGAAATTCCCGATTCATAAAATTTACCAATCCGCATTTGACATCGTCGAGTTTTCTAAAATGAAAAGTTGATGTTATTTATATAAAGGTTGGATATTATGGTGTGATCGAAAATCATTGGTAGTGTCCAAATGATTCAACTAACTAACGAGTACTTTCAATTAAGTTTTTACCTGACTCTTGCATAAATCATTCCTAGGTTTCGAACAGAAAGTTTGATACTTTTTGAGCAATGATCACATTGCGTAATCCCTTTTGAGAAATTTTGCATGATTCTGTTAGTTGTCGTAATTTTTCATGTGTAAAAGAATTGATACTACATATTTCTTATGTAGTATCGTTCATATACCGCATATATGTAATTTAGTAATAGGATTTTACAACAATACAATAAAATAGAGGGTGCCATATAGCATTCCCCGTTCACTATTTAAATTTAATTAATTAAAATCTTATTTTTATGGATTAAATCAGACAAAAAAACTTATTAAGACTATATTATTGGATTAGTAATTTTTTTTTACTAAAAGTCGTGGTAGCGTAATGGCTAGCGCACGCGTCCTAAACGCATGCTCCACTTTGTCAGTTTTCTGATCTAATGTGCATATTGTTCCAATTACCACGTGCTAACAACGCTGAAGGAAAACATCGTGATGCAACCTGTACATCGAGATAACCGATATATCAAACCTGCCAAGCCGCCTTGTACAAGCGTGGCGGGTATACTGTCCGTTTTCCCTACAATGGGAGGCCCAAGCCTAGCAGTAGGACAGTTTTTTATATTATATAATAAAAACCTCGCGAGTTAAGTTGACAGTAAATTCTAAATTCATCGATTGCTTATGCAAATGTAAATCAGGCGACAATAAGGATCAAAAAGCGAGTCCATGTAGAATTTGGAGTTTTCAGAGCTAGATGCTTACTAGGCGAGTACTGTCCCGAGTATCTATCTACAATGCTAAAAAAAGTAAATTTTCATCTAATTCTGTAACTGAATGTATACTCTTATTTTCACAAGAAAAACGATCATTTTTTATACTTGACTTTTTTACAGGTTAGTTCGTATCATTGTTTAAGATAAATTGTTACGTCACGACTGATTAGCTCCAATTATCGGATTTAATTGTAAACTGACGGGAAAACGCGATACTATGCGTGTGTTTTTTTTATTTCCTAAGAATAGAGATGCGCTGAAAGTAAGATTGATTTATGGCTGTTTTAATCGATTTTTATTTAACCGATGTAAAGTCGATGGAATAGGTAACTTCTGTACTAATGTCATTAAAAGATATGTAATAGTCTTCGATGGTTATATATAACTTAGAATACAAGTATCTTAATTTATTAATATTAATAGTAAATGTGCCCCGAGAGGCTCCACGTACAAAACCAGGGAGCGGGGGTGGCTCCGGTATGTCACGGTTGACGCGCCTGTCAAACTGCTCTGCCAATAACGTTGACAGACACGTTCCGTTTCTATTACAAGTTCTGGGGTAAGTATCTAGTTGAAGCGATACCATTGGGATGTCAGTAGAGACTGGATAAAGAAAGCGGAAGTCCAGAATATGTGACGCAAATGCAAGTCCTGCGGCTGATTGCGATTATCCAACGACAAGGTGACACTAATTAGATGATTAAATTCTGTTTTAAATTCTAAAGTCCGTGAAAAAGTAACCGTTGACGTATTTGATACCTAGTAAAACTGGCATATCACCCAAACCTGGAACGTCTTTTGCATTTCAAAATACTTTTAAATTAGGTTGTATCTGATATTAGTCATCAAAGCCCCAGTGTTAAATTTCGGATGTGTTCGGAATGTCCGCTTCGGAGCCCGGAGTCCCTTTATCCGTTTCTTCTTTACTTCTTCACGCTGTCTTAGGGATGCCTTATTGTGGGTCATTGGCACGCATGTTATCTCTCATTACGTAAAGCCAGCATTCCTTGGACTTACCGAGACCAAATGGGGGCGACATGTGTAGAATCCTCACGTAATTAGCCGGTGACCGCATAATATGGTCGTCGTAAGCGAGTCACGGAATGAAGACGGAGAATGCCAGTGTTCCTGACGCGGTCTTTCCAGGTGATTCCACACATCTAACGGAGCATATTCATCTCTATGACACGCAAGTCCTTGTGTTGCTTAGGTTACATTAACGCGTCTGGCATTAGTATTAGGTGCAGAATGCGGGCCTACGAAGAGTTAAAATTCTAAGTAATCGTCAATAACATGTGAGACAAATGTTTGAGCAATTTTTAGTGCTAAACTTAAACTTTTCAAATTTCAAGGTCCATTTACTGTAATTCATTTGACGTTAGTACTTGCGCTTTCGAAACGACGCGGATGACTAAGTGAGTCTCACTTTCTCCGGTTTGCAAGTCGGACATGTTAACGATAATTGGCGGGTCGATGTGTCTAAATTGAGAAATTTACACTTTGTTAAATTTT
Organism: Dendrolimus houi; assembly: GCA_039645545.1. Lineage (NCBI taxonomy): Eukaryota > Metazoa > Arthropoda > Insecta > Lepidoptera > Lasiocampidae > Dendrolimus > Dendrolimus houi. The sequence goes on from CM077125.1 coordinate 6,432,746, forward strand.
CAATTAAATTGTATAGATAGGACCAAACAAGATGAGAATGCATAAAACACTGAAATACATAAATGAATCTTTATTATATACTATAACACATAAAATACATATGCAAAGAGAAAAGTGCATGATCATCATATGTGCAACAACCAGCCTTACCAGTAATTTTATCCAGACCAGGAAAATTTAATTTCTTATAAGAAATGTACAGAAAAAATATACGGAATCCGTAATTTACAGAAAATTTTCGAAATTTAACTGGACTAATGAATTGGTTGTTTAGCTCACTGATACTAGATATACCTGATCAGGTATTTCTAGTACATTCTCATAATTTCTTTGGACCTATTACTAAAGTAAAATAGAAAGTTGTCCTTTAACAAATACATACAAATCATCAAATATCTAATATCAGTTTATTTTGGTATAAGCTATCAATTACATAAACGTATCTTGGTTTACTTATGAATATACAAGATGTTACCTGGTTTGTTTAAATGTTTGTAAATACAATTAGAGGGTCAATCTATTTTGAAGTTACTTGCTATAATATCTTAGGCTACACTGATACGACTGACATCATCATTTTTCAGAGAGAGGGAGTATTAAACTATACGTATGTACCCCGCCACGTCAAAGATAGGATGATGGTATGAGAGAGATAGCAGTGTAATTTTGAAAATAGGGACATTCGGAGAATCTTGGATGTAAACTATGTCAAAAGGACAAGCTAGGAATCAATCCATCGAAATATTTTAATTAAACTAGAAGTAGGTATAACTACCACATGCTCTAATAAAGTCTAATATATCTATAGGTGTAATATTATCAAGGATAAGATTACACTTTAACAAATATGTGTAATATTAAACAAATTTTCGGAACAATCATATGACCTATCAGCCGGTATTTGTAATTATTTCCATTTGTCTCTAAACAAAGAGATATCACTACTGATGTATGAAGTCTACACTTTATATCCCTTGCGGCGTTATGTCGTATTATGGCATCCTTGATAAAAACTGCATCTCCAAAAGCTTATAGCAGATTTATATCCTATGTAGAATATTGAAAAATTGCAAATAGTGCATCAAAGTTCTTTCGTTATTATAATTAATCTAGAAGCCATAGAGTGAATATCAAATAGGAAAATGTTTCCAAGTTAATAACTTAAACATTTATATAACTAAGTAGTTTTAATTCGATTAGCAGTATTTGCTTTTAATCCGTTGGCCAGACAAGTAATGTCCTTGAGTATTTTTTCCTAAATCCTTTAATCAATAAATAAAAGCAGCCGCTTGACAGCCCACCAGAAAATATAATCTCCTTAATAATAGCTGTATTATTTTCTACTAAGAAATATATGATGATGATCTTAGTAATATAATTATTACTAAGTTTTTCTAATGAAAGAACGCATTATAAGCTTATACTAAACTTATTGTCAATTTTTTTGAGTCCGCTATAGAAAATACAGCGTTTAGTGTTTCGGAATATTTACTTTCGGTAGTAAGTTGTACAATATTGGAATAAAGTCGACAGCTTTGCTTACCACAGTATTTCTAAGGTAGAAATAATATAGAATAAAAATAAAACAGCATCGGCAAGAAGTTTGGTAAGAGCAGGAGTATCTTGCTTTGTTCGTCAAATTCAAATTGTTCATCAAAACTTTTATGACGATAAAGTTTCTTCAAGTTTTTATCCGTGCAGAAACGGAGAAAGAATACTATTCCTGCAGCCGGGCGGCCTGTCATAAGAGGCGACAAAATCACCCACAGCCAGGTGGTAGGGTATTTGCCCGACTGGATGGCTACCGCCCCTGATCTAGAGTATGCCGCCATAACAACCTTGATTTGTGTTCCGGCATTAGTGACCAGGTTCCAGTCTCCCTTAAGAGAGCAGCAGCGCATTTGTAGCACCTTTGATGTTGCAACTGTCCATAGGCGATGGTAACCGCTTTCCATCAAGTGGGCCGTCTCCCTGTCTGCTGAACTCAAGCAATAAAAAAAAATAGAGGTTATCGCTTTAAAGTGATTAAATAAATACTTTATTCCCGTTGCATGTATTCTGGCATACATCATCAATCATACCAAAGTTCTTTTTAAGATCATCTGTGAAAAGTCATTCCATAACGAAAGAATCAAACGCAATGATACTTGATCACCTCTTTCGACCGTCATCCACGACCCATCTTGGAGCAATTGTACATCGATGTGCACATTTCCAATTAAACTAAGCCTCTTGTTTTTGCTCAATACATTTTTAATTTCATTTACTAATGACGTAGTACCATTGTACTGCTTCAGTACAAGCGGTCATTTGCGTTCTAACATGAGACCAAACCGGCCGCGTACGCCTCTCACCGACTCGATATAACGCAAAATTGCGTTTGAGTTTGCTAGAGTACTTTAGGCGCGACGAAACAATCCTAGCTAAGGAACGTTATCGAGCTTACTGTTTTAACCTGATAAGGGATTTGTTAGTGACTGATAGACACTTTGTGAGATTTTGTGTCGAGAAAATGGAGTGTCATTAGCGTAAAAGGTGAGTTGGGATGCCTTTTTTGTTTTGTTTCTTTTATTTAATGGTTGTTTTTGTGTTGTAACATATCAACGAGGAAACAAGTCGGTGTTAATCTTACATTGTATCTTTACTTTTTGCTGAGTAATTTTGTGTTTATCTATTTTTAGTTGGCTTCGAGATTAGGCCATGAAAGCACTTTATCTTAGTTTCTTTATAAGCTGCTTGTGCTCAAAGACGTAAGTAAATAACGGTCTATTGGAGTTATTTAACTGTACCTACTGAGATAATACTTGATTGTTAGAAGTGTTTTATACTTTATTGCTTATAAGATTTTACCTACAATGATTTTATCTATGTGAAAGAGTTTCTTTGGGTGTTTTCTATGTATACTTTATTTTCTCTTTATAACCTTGAATACAGACTTGTTGCTTAAATTTTGTATTTAAATAACATATAATTCGGAGAGGAACAGTTTGACTTTTGCTCTTGAGTACTAAATATTGACTATCCTAGTTCACTAGAATATTTAGGTATTAAACGAAAACAATCCGGGACCTAAGTATGATGGATCTCGTAATGACATAAGGAAACTTTACACTATTGTCTTTGGTCTGGATATTATTGGCTTGTCCTAAAAATGTTCGTCGTATGTTAATCATGTCTCAAGCTTACCCTGCTTAGCTTGCATATATACATAGGTGGTATACAATACGTGTGTTTGTTTATCGATACACAGCCACTTTCTATATCTTACTATCTGTTGAATTTTGACGTTACTTATACGCAGCTTATGTATGTCAAATTGTAACTGATAATAAGGCAAATAAACGGTCGATAAGATGAAGAACCGGCCATTAGAAAACAATATATCCCGGAACAGAAGAGTTCCTCCAGCATATACTTACTTTAGAAATTTTAGGCTTGCGTGAGAAGCTGTATTATTAAATATAAACGGAAGTGCTCGAAGCTAATTATATATACTTATTATATTTATGATCTTAAAACAATGGATAGTTAAATATTGTGACCCTAACTATTGTATAAATGTGAAAGTTAATTTGTATGTTTATTTGTTTCTTAACGCATTATGGCCTGGTTTTGTTAAAATTAATTCATTCTTACTTATTTTTTGTATGAAATGTATTTTCGGGTTTTACTTTCAATATCAGCCCATGGTTCAGATCTACCCATTTTAGATAAATGAATGATAGACCCATCAAGCATGTCTATCGCGGATTAACGAGTTTCATACATAGGTGATATCGATGTGCATGTTTCTTCAAGTCGTTTTCTTTCAGCATCCACACAACACATTGTACCTACATATATCTCCATGCTAAGCAAGTTATGTTTGTGTTATGGGTAATACACATCGGACCACTCTGGGGCCGATCCCAGACACCCAGACTATAGTAAATAATGGAAAAATTCGTTTATGTAATTTATCATGCCAGGATTCGAACCTGGAACAACCACCAGTTGTCTTCCCACTCAACTACGAAGGTCGTCCAGATCCCAGTGAAGATCACATTTTGAAAGATATAGGTAATGTAAGTTAAATATAAACTCTACTCCTACAACTGCTAGTCCTCTTTACTCTACATGTATGTGTCTTTCGTTCACTTGAGTTGAAGAAGCAGCAAGAACCTGACAGGAAGCTACACACTGTTTAAGCAGTACGTGCTATCCGGCCAGATGTCGAACCTGCATTCTTGTAAATTAAACACGGGTGCATTTCCCATTAAGCTACTACGAGTTTAGAATTTAAATTTAAATAATGCTGAAAAATTGAATACAGTAGATAACACTTTACTTCTCACCAAATATACAATTACAAAAATACACGATTAGAATATTGTTATGGTAGAAACAATAGACAGCGTTATTGTTTAAAGCAATCTCTTCCAGGCAACCTAACCTAAGGGACAATTTAACCTAATCAATTAAATACAGACACTTAAATTACTTAAAAAATACATATGCTTAAAATTTTCTACTGGATAACGAGGCTGCAAACATTAATCGATCAAAATAAAAGTCTTTCGATTTCTTACAAAATTCATAACATACATAATACAAAAAAAAAACTGTTCTGAACCCTCTAATCTATACAAGGATACCCTAAAAACACATGCTTAAAACTTACGTCACAGTAGCTCAAATAAATGATAAACAAACAAGCGTTGCGTACGATTATTATTAGAGCATCACGATTTGTTTATAATATTAAGACGTTCGCTGAATACATTATCCAAATTTTGATACAAACACAAATATTGAAGATATTTTAATTCCTTACTAAACGATGAACATTGAAAACTAGGAATAACAATCCACCGTTGAAAGAACGAAAATCTCAAAAACTTATAAATCCTACGTTACTTATCAAATTGAATTAATTTGGTTGAAAGCCAGAGAACTGAAAGGCACATAGGTATTTAATGACGTTGAATGGGTTCAAGTTTATGTTATATGGACCACTTTGGTTTATTCATCCGAATTGAAAGGCAGAAATGATTCATCTGATATATGCCTTTATTAGCATGATATGTTAGTGTTTTTTTTTTTTTTTGACGACTTATTATTTGAAACAAGATTTAAAATAAAATGATTGAATATTATGTATAAGTATACATATTTTTAATAATAAAAACTAAAATAAACTACCTAATCTAATAGAATAAAGAAAACTTTATTAATATTTTATTTAACAACTTATTTATTATTAAAGAAACTAAATTATAAACTAATTAAACCATACATACGTACCATAAACCATCTTAAACATTAAACTACACTATAAAAAAAAATACTCTTATAAACATATTTACAGGTAAACAATATAGTCCAGATCGCGTCGGTGGGGAGCGTTCCCAAAATACTGGCCGCATTCCCACGGTGTATGGCAACGCTAATCCGTTGACCTAAATATAGGCCAGCCCTTTCAATCGCCTTGAAAGGTCTCGATAAAGTTGATAAGCCTCACGTTCCCATGGCCCCAAATATGTATCTATCACAGATGGATGCATATTTGCAACGTTTCAGGGTTTCTTGAAGTGTGGCAGCTCCTCCGGCAGTGACGACTATATTTGGAAGATAGGAAGCCGCTAATGTATCGACACACGTTGCGTCGTATACTAAGAGGCGTCCTGTCTTCCAAGGTAGCAACTATTATAATTAATATGAATTATATAGTGTTCTACCTATAATCTCTTACAAGCTTAAACAGAATATTGTTCCTCGATCGCCGTCTTCTGTGGATAAGGTGTCCAGCAGGCTGGGTACGTTACCGCACTGGATGGCCATCGAATTTTGAATATAAATTTATTAGGGCATTAAATTTCTGACTGTTTTGTGCAAAAGAAATTATTTATTATATTTTAAATGATATACTACACTATTGAAGAATATTTAAATGACAAAACTGCATTTACATAGCTACTTGCTCCAGCCTTTTATACTATCTTCTGTATAACGTTTATATTTTGCATAACATGTAAGGAATCCATGAAGTTTTGTCGCAGCAGGAATTCTTAGTATGTTATTATTGCTACGATGACAATATATTTTTTGTTTGTTACAACTCCATTAATTCTTTGAAAAGTAATTTTAATACAACTTCTATATGTATTTAAAAAAAAAAAAGTATATATTTTTAGTTAGACGTGTTGCTGGGGAGTTTCTTGCCGCTTCTTCTCCTTTGAACAGCGATAACACATTGCGAGCCGGTGTACATAGAAGTAATAGGAAGTAGATTTAAATTTAGACTTACACGTATGACCTTCAAAAAGTGTTCTCCAGTGAAACTTTTTCGCATATCTACCTTTTTTAGGAGCGTGTATCTCTAACTCTAGGAACAGACAAATCGGTAAGATTGGAGTCTCCCACGGCCATATGATAGCTTATTTTTCGTTTATCGTCTAATATGGATATAATTATCTTATTTAACTTCACTTTGACTGTATTGTTCACAAAAAAATGTTACAAATCGTTCGATTACACGCGATAATTGCTCAATATACCGGTTCTTCTGAACAAACAGTTCGTTGACCCATCTAAAACAAGACAGGAGCATTGTTTTAGCGTTATCTGCACTGACACTATAGACATGCGGCATAAGCGCTAAACGAACAGAATAAAAAATGTATGGGAATGGCATATCGTTACGCTAAGTATTTTGCGTAATATTATTAATATATTATGTATTATTACTATTGTATAGCTATTGTTGTTGCTATATACATATTAATAATGCATATTAGTATATACCTATATAATATTAATTTACTGCAATGCAGAAGCTCAGGTTCGATTCCTGTGGTAAATTTCTGAAACTATTTTTTTCCGTTATTTACTATGATCTGGGTATCTGTGATCGGCCCCAGAGTAGTCCGTTGTATATTACCCATAACACAAGAGTAACTTGTTTGATTTGGGCATATAACATATGTGTGTTAGTCAGCCGATTATTTGTTTATTTATTTTAGGTATATGTATTGTGTAATATTCATATATCCTATTTATATATGCATGTATTTAATGTACACACCACCGTCATATACTTGCGATTCCGTTTGTAAAATCTATAGCCCGGGTTGTCTGGAAGGTTGTATCTTTTTAAAGCAGTAAGGCCCCCATTGTTCCTGCCTTTACTGTTTAACGTGAAGACTGTAAATTGTTTATTTAATGTGTATGTGGTGAACAAACTATCTATCTATCTATGTTTTTTCAATACATTTTCTATTCTATTCGTTTAGCGCGAATGCCACTTGTCTTCAGGGGTTGAACTACTGATATATTTATAATCCCCTTGCTGCCTGGATTACTGCCCTACTAATTGCACTTGCCGTAATTTTTGAGGTTTTCATTTTTTTCAGAAATGGTATCCAAGGGCGCTAATCTGTGCTATAATAAATCTCTAAATGGTTCGAGTTTGTACGCTGTATTTAAAAATGTAAAAAACATCGGGAAGTATAATTCGGATCAGGAGATTTCGAAAATGCAATTTTTAGAATTTTGTCTGTCTGTCTGTTAGGGCATCACATTAAAACTACTGAACGGATTTAAATTAAACTCGATACAGAGCTAGCTTATATCCCGAGTCGTAACTTAGGATACTTTCCCGATAAATGACGTTGTTTCTGTGGGATAGACGAAAATAGCGGAAAAGATGGCGCTGCGATCGCATCTTTTTGGAAACTGCTGAATGTATATGAATAAAACTCGGCATAGTGCTAGCTTATAACCCGAGTTAACACTTAGGATACCTTTTATCCTGATAAATAATGTCGTTTCCATGGAATAAACGGATTACCAAAATAGATGGCGCTGCAATCGCGTCTTTTCAATTCACTAACAACCTGCGTTGTCACAAATAACATCTTATTCATTGTATTACTTCAAATCAGGTTGGCTGCGACTCGCCTCTATGTGTCGCTGCGCAGTTGTGTAAACTAGGTATATGGCGTTAGTTTCTTTGTTATTGTAGTGAACATATTAAAAAGAAACAGTAAAGTTTTAACACCTAATTAAATTTGTATATACGTTACATAGAGCTACTACCTAGGGTTTTAGCCAGCTAGCCGAGGGGAAAAGTCTAGTCTATATATAAAGATTGATATTTTACTTGTTTTTAGATACACTAAAAATTTACATTACATGGACATGTTGTTTGGATATCTAAAAATATGTTAACCGCATTTTTCTCGAAACCGCCGTTTGTAAGTACTGCGTTTGCTATAAGGGGGGCAGCTAATGTAGCTAATGGATAACGCATTATTTTTGACACTATAAGTATCACTATCAATCAATCACTAACAGATTAGTGTTAGTGACTGTGACCAAATGCGAATTACTTATAGTGTGAAAAATAACGCGTTATCGATTAGCTACATTAGTGTGTACACGAGTCATAAGTCAATATTTAACGTTATTTACAATGTCGCAACCCAAATAACGTATTACACCCTTGACTATATTTACGTGGCACAGTCACTAACACAAACCTTGTTCCATCAGGTGTAGCATGGGCATTAAAGTGACAGTGAATGTGTTTATACGTTCTTTCTTCATCTCGGCCTTGAAAACGGATAGGTTATCATGAAATTTGGTACGTATATAGTTTCTACAATAGAAACAAACACAGAAACTATTTTAAGTACTACAATAATGAAGGATATCAGGAAGTCATGGTAGCGTAATGCTTAGCACACGCGTCCCAAACTCAGAGGGCGCGGGTTCGATCCTGGCCGGAACGCATGCAACACTTAGTTTTCTGATTTAATGTGCATATTGTTACAATTACCACGTGCTAACAACGGTGAAGTAAAACATCGTGAAACCTTGCACATCGAGATAGCCGATGTGTCAAACCTGTCACAAGCCGCCTTGGACAAGCGTAGGGGGTATACTGTCCGTTCCCTATAATGGGAGGCCCGAGCCCAACAGTGGGACATTTATGGGCTGATATTAATTTTTTATTTATCAGTAAGTGGTATAATATGTATAATGAAACTTGTGCATAATGAAATTCTTCTAATACACATTGTTCATCAGTGGTGAATAACTGATGAACAATGTGTATTAGAAGAATTTCATTATGCACAAGTTGTTTGGGTAGCGAACGTTTTGGTTTTACAGTGATCGCCCCCTTCCTATTGTAGCGTTCAGTTTGAAAGCATGCATTATTCAAATTATGATTGTACCTCTACCTACTAGCATTATGTGGGCGTAATTTATTAAAATGCTAATTAAGCAAACAAATAAACGAGAATCCTGTTTGAGAAAGTACGGTAAATGCCCACATATTTTTAATCACATAACGGAACACATAAAAGTTAAAAGCACTCATATAAAGTCCGCATTTATAGGTTTTCAAATAAGAATCTCAATGTTTTTTAAACAAACATATGTCCGTTTTTACGATTTTAGAAAGCTGTATATACAGAAAAAAATATTTTTTTGAATTGCTAAATACAACAAATAATCAAATATAATAGAAGAAAACTTAACTTATTTATATTGTATTCTACCCATAGTTTATAATATAAGCAGAATTCAGTATTCTACTATAAGTAGAATACTGAGCCTAGATCACCGTCTTCTATGGAGAAGGTGCACAGAAGGCTGGCTACGTTTCCTCGCTGGATCGCCATACTGATCCGTTGTCCGAGATAGGCAACCTATTTTAATGTTTACTATGGCTTTTATGCAGTTTCGCTCAGTTTTTGGGTCGAAGCAATACCTATGTCTATTCCTGCCATGAATTTTGTATTCTAGTGTTTTATTATTCTCTACAGAGTGTATTCAATGGCCTTTGAGGTATAGTGGTCTAGCGTTGACTTTCACTTTACTACACTGTAAGTGTTCGATTCCTGGCAGGGGATTTTTTCTTTATTTATTCTGGTCGTGGTGTCTGAGATCGATCCTAGAGTCTTAACAGAAGCGTACTTAGCGAGGAAATATAAAATAGTGATGTGTGGCTGTACACCACAAAATCCATAGCCGGGGTTGTTTGGAAGAGATCACTCTAAAGCAATGAGGCCCTCCATTGACCCTGCCTTTAACTGTTAGATGTCACTATTGTAAATTGTTTATTTTGTGTGTATGTCGTGAACAATAAAGAGTTTTCTATCTTTTATCTATCTACACTGATTCTCCTTTCTTTTCGTATATTTTTACATTTATCTTTAATCAAGCTTTTAGTTTATTACTCTTCTTATCATATGACTTTCATTCCTCCTCGGATTATGCCATGTTGATCATTCAGCAGTCACAAGTATAACTCATAGATCCCCATAAGTACCTATCTCAATTTATATGATACTAGTTATTTAGAACTCCATGAATTATTATAATTAAATAAACTTGTATAACATGTTAATTTTAAAACAATACATTCATATACGGGTTGTCTGGAAAAGATCGCTTCTTAGCGATAAGACCGCCCATTGTGCACATTTAGAATATTTTTACGCTGTAAGGTTTTCTGTAATGGTGTACAATAAAGTGTTATCTATCTATCTATCTATTCATTTTTAATTAAACATATTAGATATGGAATTTCTTGCCACTTAGTCACCTTAAAACTGCAATAGCCCATTACGAATGACTAGTCCGCTTAATTTCTGACTTATCTATGTATAAATTTAATTTAAAAAAATCATCGAAGCATTTGTAATTCAAAATTCACTGACATAAATAATACTTAGTATTTTCAAAACATTGGAGATGTTTCTAACAATATATATATACTTAAATACTTCCTAGTTACATCAAGATATTATCGTGATCTAAAATGACCACTACTACTAATTTTATAGCGAAATTTCCGATTTTATAAACGCTACGGTGATTCGATTCACCGCATTCGATACAGACGCGTGTCCGGTTTCAGTGGTTTCATCATTATAATTATGAATACGTTTTTCCTTTCGTTAATCAAACGCAGTATATTCTAACAAAGTTGTAGGTTAGATACAAGTACTTAACAATAGACTAATAAATAATTGTATAAGAGCCATAAAGCAACATAGAATGCTAATGGGCGAATCTTCGGTATCTATTCCATTGGCTGCAACCCAGTTTTTTTAAATCTTATATCTTTTGAATTTTTCCGTTTCAAGAACCATACCGATATATAATATTGTACTATATTTTGTAGAAAAATAATATAGTACAAAATGTTATTACTACTACATTACTACTAATTCTTTATTTTCATCCCTAATTATTTTGTCGCGCTTTTTTGTTAACTCTCATAATTATTTTAAAAATGATAGATCTTTGCTGACCAAAGCAAAAAGTAGTAATAAATACAAATGGAAAGATCATTAATTAAATGACACAAATTGAATGTAAAATAATTAATGTAAAATAAACGTGTATTTTTTTCCCTAAATTTCCTAAAAGTACTATATTTTTACGGTTCAAAAACATAAATACAATATTTTCTATAGAAAAAGGTGGCCATCCTAGGTTCAATTGCCTTATTGGTAAAAATAATGAACACTAATCAGTGATATTGTAACCAAAATTAACTGATCTAGCATGAGTTCTAGGAAAACGTAGTGCGGACAACGATGCCGCTCAGGAGATTTATCCATATTTAAGTGAAAACAACATGTTGCACATATGATGTTACGGTTTTTAAGAGTACCTCTATACGCGTAAAAATAATTAAAGAAATAAAGAAAAACCTTAAGAAAAGCGACAATAGTGAAAACAAATGGAATGATAGATGAAATACTGACTGTAGTGGATTTTTCTATATAGTATGTCCTAAATCTAATGCCCGGTTTATATAATTGTAGTCCAGTAATCCAGTAAGTCAATCCAGCGCAATATTAGACTGGATGATATCGTCTACATTATTCCAGTCACTTAGGGCGCGTTCCTTCAGTGTCTCACAACGCCCAAAATGCTCCATCTGCCGTTCCACTAGGCGACCGCGATCGTTATCGTCGTGGCGAAAATGTACTAATGACGTTATGATTTTCGCTCACGCAGCGCTCACAACTACCCATGTCAAGAGGTAGGTCGAACCTTGGGTTCCACTTGAGTTTACAATTGTGACGCCGGCAAGCAAGTGGGACGGGAAAAATCGCGGTCGTGAATGTGGTCGTTGTGAGTCTCTAATGGAACGTAGCCTTAAAAGCCGTTGAAATTTAAACACTACAGTGACAATAATTTCAAAAAGAAATCAGTTACGAAAATATTTTTAACGTGCTCAATTACTATTATTATAAGAAATTATTGATGAGGTCGATAAGTGCAATTTGCATGCCAATGCACATTTTTTGTTACGCAAATTGGTGCATAGCTTTGTTTTTATAATGTTCTGATGATATGTCCCATAAACACGGATTTTTTCTGTATAAACTGATAAACTGTGTAGTTTGGTCTTCAGTTACCACCATTGCAATTATTTTACCACAGTTATTTTTCACCATAGCAATTCCTTTCTTCTTCGCAGTTCCGCAGAAACAACCAACACTTGTTTACTGTACAATTTGTTCTGTCAGTACTGGACTAGCACTAGATTGGCAGTCTACACGATTCCAGTTGCGCTAGACGCAAAAGTAGACCGCCAATCAAGCATTATACTGGATTACATTTACATTATTCCCGTAGCATTCCAGCGCTGGATTCGATCGCTGTACTGAAATAATGTAAACCGGGCATAGTGTAAATTGTTTATTGATAGATTTATGTTAATTGACGAAATGATTGTGCTATAGATTAGCTGTTTGCCGACCGAATGAGTACGGTCCTGGACGTTGGACGAGTACTGATTTGTATATGGTATATTAAAACTCACGTGTCGACTTAAACCGCTAGCATGGCAAAGTAAGGCCGTTCCTAGCCCATACACTGACAATGACCGAAATAGCTGAATGGATTTCAATGAAAATTTTACGAATAAAAAGAAGGATTTAATCTTAGATTTATATTCCAACATCTTGCAAGATTCACATATTTGAAATCTCGCGCAAACCATGTCACGGGCGAAGCGAGATTTAAATATATTGGTCGGTATAACTTCATATCTGAGGTTGTAAAGATGGAACAAACAAAACCACTTTCACATCAGATACAATATTTATACAAATTTAACCACAATCCTGACTTTCCCACCGCAAACTCACCTGGTTAACAACAAATTACTTCATTATAAAATTATTACCAACAATCACAATCATGTTTTAATAAAAACATAAAACGTCCACCATTCGATTTCTATTTTAAACAAAAACGAAATCCAAGCAATGAACAGCGGTTTTTATTTCGGAAATCGATTAAATGTAATAGTCGATAAAAAGATCAAAATATAGTCGATATTATTTTTATGTAATCGATTTATTGTCTCGTGGCATGCGATTTCCGAAGTCTTTCGATTCTACTGCATATGTCATTTTAAAGACAAGTCAAACGACTAAGGATTAAAGACAACGTATATTTATTCGACTTAAGTCAATGGATTTGTATTAAAAGTTGAAACCGTTTTTTAATAATGTTAGCTTAGTGAATTGATAATAAATATAGAAAATAATATACAAGTACAATATAAAATTGGATAATAGAATGAATAGGAGAAGCTGATTAATTACTGCAATTAACTTTATTTGAAAATCTATTAATGACTACTTTGACATAAGAAATATATTTTGACTAATATATCCTCCCGAATTAAATATATGAATACATAAATGTACATAACTCTACTTCGCACAGGGATAGGTAGAAATGGTGGATTCACTCTTCTCTACTTTAATTAATCTATTATGTACATGTTTGTTTGATATACATTTTATATGAACTTTTTTAAATATCTCAGATTTAAATTCTGGAGTGGTTGTACAATAAAACTGTTACTTAAAAAAATTTTTTACTACATACGGAGTGACTTGGCCCAGTATGTCAAATAGCTCAGACGTGATAGTACTTACAAAACTCAATCAGCTATTACAGGTTAATGGCATGTTGTAAATTTCTTCTATTAAAAAAGAAGCGTACAGATGGTTAAAAATGGATAAAGTTATGAGTCAGCTCATTGAAGACGTTTGAGTCTTTTAAAACTTGAATTTGTGACATTTACAAGAAATTCGTTATGTTGACTAAAAGTTATAATTTGGCTATTTGGTATTCAGGTGGTAATTTAATAAGAAGACGCATAGCATTAAATAAATGTGTGTATGTACATCGTTGTTAATTAATACGAATGAAAGAGAAATTATGTGCCAAGATATTTATTAACAATATTATAAACTAACACAATAAAGAAAACTTAAGTTCAAATCACAACTTAACATTTTATTTTCATTTCTTACTCATTCACACAAAATACAAACTGAAGTTAAAAAGACTTATTTACAGCACACTACACACTTAAATCCACTCACTGCGACAATATAACGATTAGGTTGAAAAACGCACAATGCCTTGCAATATGGATATTCCCAAAGATTCACTTCCAACAAAAACGCTTGGTAAAATAACGATTTTAAGACTGTTAAAAATATTATAGTTTTTTGTACTCAAAAACTTAATGTGTGAACTTTGTAGCCAAACAATTCAAGCTTTTGTTCTTGTTATCTGTTCGCATATCGTATGTAACCATATTTGCAGCATGGGAACTTGCGTAAAAATGTATAGCGCCCATAATGGGCCGTTATTTTGTGAGACAAAGTTAGTATAGCCAAGTCCGTGAAAACGTTTTTGTGAAAGTGGGTTAATTACTGTTAGAATAACGTATGGAGTATTGTTTAGTTTTATGAATACATAGTTATTATTGATAGTGAAATTTAATTAGTATTTTATAGAGGTTAACAATTTTGGATCTTCATAATTACCTTATTACCTAAATAACTAATAATACTAAACGTCCCACTGCTAGGCTCGAGCCTTTCGTTTCGTAGGGGAATAGATAGTGTACCCGCCATGCTTGTTTAAGGCAGATTGACGGGTTTGACACATCATTTATCTCGATGTACAGGTTTTATCACAATGAATTTAGTCCCGGTTGGCACATGCTAATCATAACAATACGCATATTGTGTCAGAAAATTGCCTAAGTGATGCATTCTTTCCGACCAAGATACAAACTCGCGCCCGTTCAATTTGGGACACGTACGCTAAGCAGGCAGTTACCAGGGCCTCACCTTATCACCTCTTAGCGTTAAATTCTTGTTTTTTTTATTGCATGAGATGACGGAAAACGATTTTACCATCGCCTATAGACATTTGCAACACCAAAGGTGCTAACAATGTGTTGCCGCTCTTTCAAAGGGAGACTGGAACCTGGCCACTAATGCCGGAACACAACTCAAGGTTGTTATGGCGGCATGCTCTAGACCAGGGGTGGTAGCCATCCAGACGGACAAATACCCTACTACCTGTCTGTGGTACGCCACCGGGCCGCAGGAAATTGTATTCTCTCTCCGTTCCTGCACGGTTAAATTTGCTTATAGCTCCGAAGACTGCAGTGCGCTTTTCAACTTTAATCATCTACGCTTTGTATGGTCGGCATTATATTGTCAGCCTATTGAAAGACATGGGATGATCCCTTGCGACCTGAAGCCAGTACTGTTGGGCCTTCACATTTTCTCTGCATAACAAGGGTATAATCTAACATGTATTTAGTTATGCCTAATTCTAGTATTAAACTCCTACCATATGAGGTTAGGATATTTCAGTCTAAAATGTTAGTTTCATTATGGCTAGTAATTATTTGATTTTTATTCCGTGTTCGCGGCTACTGAAAAGCAGCCGAAACTTCGGAATAAAAATCAAAACGTAGTTTTATTATTAGTCTTTTTAGTTTTATTGAATAAATAAATTTTTAGTAAGTATATAACTAACCGACTTTCGTTTAACGGGGCAATGTAATCGTAGGCAACTCTCCTGCAATTTGTTTGCAATACCTACGACATGAAAGCTGCCGTTCGTGTAAGAGTGTCATAGCGATTCTTCTGTATAATAACATGTTAATCTGAACATACTGTATACATATATACATTAATATATACAATATATTGTTACTGTTATTAATATTAGTAGTTTAAATAAGCGTGTATGTATGAAAAGATTAATGAAAGTTGATGAAGCGAAAAGTGTTTGTCAGGATCGTAGCAGGTGGAGATCCATCGTCTCTGCCTACCCCAATGGGAAACAGGCGTGACAATATGTATGTATGTTATTAATATTGTTTAACTATTTTTGTTGCTATACTTTTACTTTTACTTATTTTAGGTATATGTATTGTATGGTAGTGGAACACTTACAAGCCAATAGATGGCGCTGTACAATAATTGAGGTCGCAAACGTTTCCCGAAACATACAAAGAATATATACAAATTGTCAACAATAACAGATGGGCCTAGGCCTGCGAGGAACAATACTAGCCTCGCTGGAAGATCTTTCTTTAATGTGGCGTTTCCGTGCTTGCCAAGGCTCGGCAAGCGTCCACAAGCACAAGCGTGTAAAGAGGGCGTGTTCGGCTTGGCTTGCGTGAGCTTGTGGACGCTTGTATTCGATCCGGTCTAGTGTCGGTTTTTGGACGCAGATCAAAGGGCGCTTGCAGCAAGCGCTTGCGACGCGTTCACACGTTGGCATCACAAGCGTCTGCACTAATTTAAGCCATATTGGCTTAGGCAGCGTGTATTAATTTAAAATCTTCCTTCGTTATATCGCCTATTGTTCATACGATACAAAGACATTTGTCCGTCAGCTGCAGAAACGAATACTTTCTCAATCATGAAATACAAGTTCGGTGTCCGCCATGCTTGCATGTACGTAGCACACTGACGCATTCACAAGCGTGTAAATGACTTCCAAATGCCAAGCTAAATTTGTGGACGCTTGGGGCTTGTGGATGCTTGTCGAGCCTTGGCAAGCATGGAAACGCACCATAAGAGTTTAAAGGCGAAGGAGCATTCCATCTCGCTCCTCCACCCTGTACGGGTCCCCCTGCAGTATAATATTTATATATGTATATATGTATGTATTTAATGTGCAAACCACCGTCATGCCATACACTTGCGATTCCGTTTGTAAAATCCATAGCCCGGGTTGTCTGGATGAGATCGCTCCAAAGCAATAAGGCCGCCCATTGTTCCTGCCTTCTGTTTAATGCGGCTACTGTAAACCATTAATTTAATGTGTATGTGGTGAACAATAAAGCGTTTTCTATTCTATTCTATAAATTTGTCTTGGCGTCATTTTCTTCTTTTCAGTAAGTATTGAAAATGAACCGAATATCGCGAAATTAAGGATGAAAAAAATAAAGTTAAAGACAGTCTACATATGTATAATTATAATTTTAATCTCATGTACTTATAGTTATTAGTGTGCTTTGCAGTTCGCTTAAAAGTGTGTATAAATTAATAATGATAAGTTCTGGACGTTCAGTCGAAGGTAAATTTTAAATTCAAGGCATTTAAAATCGCCGAACACAGCTTCGAGAATAGTTGAGAAGTCTAATACATTATTTTCAATAAGGCTATTGGAATGTTATAGTTTGCAATAGTAACAGTATAATTATACGCCAAGGTTGCCTTTCTATATCAGTAAACATAGAAAGGCATAAGTTCGAAAGCAATAAATCAATTTATTATAAAATTAATCATATAACCAAAATAATTACACCTATAATAAAATGCCAGAAATTGACATTTTGATTGACAATAAACACTCGCTCAAGGATATTTCGTAAACTCAATCAACCCAATTTCGCTCTTCCATTCATTCGTAGAGTCATTCATTCTATCCATCAACTGTCAGATTATACCATTCACACAATTATAAAAGCTATGAAATCTGCCTGATAAATCAAAGTTTCTTTATCGCTTCGATTAAAGACTGTCATAATCAAAACTTTAGAAGAAAGTGGGTTAATTTCAGAAATTACGCTTTCAGTATTAGGTAGATCTAATACTAAAACTAATATCGTCATTAGCTTTGGTATCGGCTCCATTAGTATCCGTTACATATTACCCATGTAAATATACGAATATTATCTCACACTAACAAGTATTTAATTTTAATACCTAGTTACATATAAATTTACTTATTAGTATATATATTGATATTATGTATATATATATATACTATTAATACATACATAAGGTTAGGATATTTCAATCTAAAATGTTAGATTACATTGCCCCGTTAAACGAAAGTCGATTTGTTATATACTTACCAAATATTTATTTATTCAATAAAAGTGAAAAGACTAATAATAAAACTACGTTTTAACGGTTTAAAGCGCGGTATTTTATTTGATTTCAGTGAACTCATATTTAAAGTCAGGTTTTTAATTGAAGACATTACTAAAAATGGTCCAATTGCGTGAAGTCTGCGCATGAATAGTTTTGATTTTTTATAGGTATGGCCGCAGAATCCTAGGAAAATATTGTATCGAAAACATCCTCCATACAAGAACAGACAGATAGATAAATCTTAATTGTACACTAAAGTATAGACGTATACGTTTTACGTGAAACTGAAATACTTTGGCCACATAGCTGTTAGATGGAACACAACAAATCCATAAAGTTGACAACTCTATCAGACATATTGTCTGTAGTAGCTTCCTTCTTTAGATGGCTGACATCCATTGCATAAGTGCTCTGCCCTGTACAAGTTATTTAAATACAGTTAAATAGAAACTAGAAACAATGACATGATTTTATTTCATTAATAGCATGAAAAAGCTCAGAGAATATGGAGATACTTGTGGTCATTGAGAAAGTCAGTAGTAGTAGATTTCTACATAGGTGGAGTCACCAGATTACTGGCTAGCAATTTCAATAAACTTCGTCCACCGTACTCAAAACCGATCTCGGTAGAAAAGAACAAATGTTTACAACCTTCAAAGCCACAATCCTCAAGAATAATAAACAATTTAATTTTTTTATTAATTTGGGCCAAATAATGTGTTAAATAATAAAATATTAAAACGTGAATGTATTATCTGTGCAGGAACGGATAAATAATATAAGCCAGGTGGTAGGGTATTTACCGATCTGGATAGCCACCACCCTTGGTCTAGAGTATTCCGCCAAAACAACCTGGAGTTGTGTTTCGGCATTAGTGTCCAGGCTCCAGTCTCCCTTAAGAGAGCAGCAGCGCCTTAGATCATATAGATATGTTATACCTCAATGAACAGCGCATTTATAACGCCTTTGGTGTTGCAAATGTCCATATGCGATGGTAACCGCTTTGCATCAGGTAGGCCATCTGCCTGTCTGCTGAACTCGTGCAATAAAAAAGAAAAAAAATATATCATTAATTAACAATAAAATGACTGTCTATTCTTAGTCTATGTTTTCTTTGTGTAAGTATTGTCAAGTTCCCACTGTCTCGTTGTGTCCACGTTATATAAAAGTGTTTCCTAAAATCATTGTAAAACCCGTGATTGAATATCCACTGTACATTATAAAACTTCTTTAACTCTGCCAGCCCACAACCCAAAATTTGTTTAATCTGTCTAATATCAGCATAACAAAGAACAACAAAAAGAAACGTGACAGGACAATGACATATTGTGCCAATAGTTATGTAAAATAAACTCTTTATACTCTTGCTCCATCTTCGTTTGTGATAGTACTAGTCACTCACTATATGTAACTTAAATAGTGTTAAAAATTAACACGTTAACTAGCTATATTAGTTACATGAGTTATCTGCTAATAATTAATATCATTAACAATATCGCATTTCAAATAACGCATTAAACCTTTGGCCACATCTGCGTAACACAGTCACCAACACTATCATTATTCCAGGTATAGCAGGGATATTAGAGTTACATCTCTGGATGATCAGTTATCATTTTTATAATTTCTATGCCGATATTTCATTCACCTTTTGATAGCGGAAGAATTTATAGACCGAAACAAATATCTTGTTGCAGGAAGATTAACAGCAGACTATTTACTGTAATGCAATTGCATGTTTATTCGTGACAAGTCTAAATGAATGATGAAATTCAATTTAAAGTTTAATGTCATAACAATAGACTGAATTCTAAACACCGTTTCATTGTTGATCGCAATTCATGCGTTAGTGGTCACTTACTTAAGATTCATCGAATCAAATTAATTTCTGTAAAGCCAAAATGTAATAATGTAAGACTTGATTTCCACGAAAGTCGTGACAATTTAGTGGTTAACACACTTGCGTCCTGAACTCAAAAGACGTGGGCACGAATCTTGATCGGATAAAGCATACACCTCTTAGGCAACTTTTCTTACCAACCGTAAATTGTTACAATTACCAAATGCTAACGGCGAAGAAAAATATCTTGTTGAAAACTGCATATAGAGATAATCTACGTGTGAAACCCGCCATGCCGCCTTAGACAAGAGTGACGGATAGAGTGTCAGTTTTCCTACAAGTTCCGAGGTCCAAGCCCAGCAATTTAACGTATATGGGCTGTTATATATTCCACGAAAGCAGAGAAAAGAGGAGAGGATTTATAAATAACCAACAAGATATCGTTATTTCAGATGCTCTTCTCCGCGTAATTTTTTTGTTGTCTTATCTTTTAAATACATGAGCAGCGGAGAAGTGAGCGGCACAGTGGGAAACAGCGAAGACGTGAAATGTATGCATGTATGTTTAATTGACCGTTCAGTAGCGCTTGAGATTACACGTCACTAGACATGGGTAATTATGCCGCCACTGCATTACGCCTCTTGACTGCAACTCATTTCAAAGCGCCTATGTGTTAACTTATGTGTTGGCGCATATTAACTTAACCTAAAGTTGCGCTAAAGTGTCCGCGTAAAAAGCCTGCGGAACATCGCATTGCCTGTACTACTACACTGCCTGTACTACTGCGCTGTCTGCACTACTGCGCTGTCTGTACTACCGCGTTGCTGTACTACTGCGCTGCGTTCGTTGTTTGTGCTATCCTGCTGAAACGCAAGGTAGTGCGTGTTATATATACATGTGTTAAATTTCAATATCTTCGGTTCAGCAGATTGATGTTCAGAAGATACATAAGTTTTTAAACACATCACGAGCACAGTTGGTATTATAATAATTCATTTGCCAATACTATTTAAGCACTCTCTGCACTTTTTGTATTTGGAAGCACTAACTGTTTCTATTGACCTCTATTTCAGTTTTTGTTCATCTTCATTTCACTGACCTTAAAAGGCGATCGACCGCCTAATTATAGCTGAGACGTTTTTAAATTTCAAAAGCACTAAGTTCACTGACTTTCAAGACTTAATTTTAAAAGGCAATAAGGAAGTTAAGGTATATAATTTTTCCGTTATTTAATTTATAATTAGATACTTAGTTCTTTAAATATATCCATAATAATTCTATCTATAAATATCCCACCACTGAGTTCGGGACCCTATACATAAGAGATTGGTCAGTGTAGCCGCCACGCTTGTCCAAGGCAGATTAACAGGCTTCACACATAGCTTGTCTCGATGTACATACAGGTTTCATTAATCATCATTTCCTGCATCATATACCAGGATGAAGTTAGGTACCGAGATATTTTTTATTGCATAAGTTCAGCAGAAAGACAGACGGCCCACCTGATGGAAAGCAGTTACCATCACCTATGGACATTGATAGCACCAAAGGCGTTACAAATGCGATGCTGCTCTCTTAAGGGAGACTGGACCATGGTCACTAATGCCGGGATACAACTTAAGGTTGTAATGGCGGCATATTCTAGACCAGGGGTGGTAGCCATCCACACGGGAAAATACCCTACCACCTATCTGTGGGTTGTTTTGTCCCTTCTTGTGACAGGCCGCCCAGCCGCAAGAAATTGTATTCTGTCTCAGTTTTTGCACGGATAATAAGATAACGCAAGATAACATCCGAATGTTGATCACAAAGAACTTTGTAGATAGATTTTAGTGATTTCGTGTTAAAATTACACAACAAGTTGTCAACAGAAACAAAATTATATGATACTTATACATATATAGTTATATATAAAGTTAGCGTAGTTTTAAATAGCAGTTAGAATAAAAACCATTTCAACATTTGGATTGAAACATAGGTAGGTATACTGTGTAGAAGTAATAGCTCTACCCACAGACACAGAAGATGGCGATGATAAATAAATTCAAAAAAGGTATTGTTATTTGTTATGTATATATTTTTATAGCTATAAATATGTTTTATACATGGATATTAGTATTATTTTAAACCACACACCAACGCTCTTTTTCAAATGATGATCTAGTTAATCCAAAATTTGCCTGGAACATTGCTTTAAGCGATAATACCGCCCATTGTAGTAGCCGATCTTATAGTATTTTCTTCTTATTCTTTACGTAGTATAAAACAAAGTCGCTTTCCGAGTCTGTCTATCTGTCTATATATCCGCTAACTCCTCCTAAACCACGCAACGGATTTTTAAACGGCTTTCACCATCAGTCAAATCATCCGCCAGGTGGTAGGGCATTTGCCCGACTGGATGGCTACCACCCCTGGTCTAAAGTATGTCGCCATAACAACCTTAAGTTGTGTTCCGGCATTAGTGACAGGTTCCAGTCTCCCTCCAGAAAGCAGCAGCGCATTTGTAGCACCTTTGGTAACTGCTTTCCATCGACTGGGCTGTCTGCCTATCTGCTGAACTCCTGTGATAAAAAAAAAGTTAGATAATTTTTCACTGATGGTTTACTATATACCTATATAAAAACACATAATTTTTATTGTAAGTGAAATAGAGTTACTTCTTTAAGATTTAAAGTATGTATATTTTTATTATGTTGGTATACAAAAAAGTATTGTATTGCAAGTACGACTTCTTTTATAAGTAAACTTTGCTAGGTACTAGATAAACTCCAGCATTTGGCTCGTGTGAGGTCTTTGTCATCTAAAGCTACACAATGTCTTCCATAAACTCAAGTTTCCTTTAACAAAAACTCTTAAGAAAAACATGATCCTATTCAAAGAGAGTCAGCAAATACCTTTATGCGAAGACGTTTATTGATCACGCGTATGCTATGTTTACCGTTTTTGTTTGCTATGTGATATTGGAGATTATTTTCAAGAGGATTTGGTCCAATTCATAAACATCATCATCTTAAAGAACTCTAAAAAAAATTAAGAATTTCGTACTCCCGTAGTACGCACACCTGGAAATCCTGGAGCTATAAACTTTCATAACAACCGGCAGAAAAACATACATAGTATATCCTCAAGCTAACCAAGTTACGCTTGTGTTATGGGTAACACAAAGGAGCACTCTGGAGCTGACTTAGACCTAGATCATAAGAAATAATGGAAAGTTCGTGTCTGAAATGTACCATGCCAGGAATCGAACCCGGATATTCTGTATTCCTATGAGTCAGGTTGGTAAAGGCTTAGCACACTCAACCGCAGAAGCCGCCATTTTAAGGCTATTCGATTGGGTAGTTGACGGTTCACAATAAATTCTAAGATAACGTGCATATAAGAGCGAGCGTTATAATACCCTGCTTACTTTAAAATATAACGAAAACAATTGTAATTATTATTTAAACAATAACTGATATCCTATAAACAGATTTGTTGAGTAGTTTTTGAGTTAAGAGGTATTTTTGTTTAAAGGCTTAATTAATATACGGTTCCTTTGCAAAATGACAAAAAACTCGTTCATTCATCGACTCTACGGAATCAGTTCATATGCTTGGATTAACAGGCACTTTAACAAATATCTAATTACATTTATTTAAATTATGTCTATAATGTAAATTATAATAACCCAAAGAGTAATTTTAATAAAAATTAAACATAATAAGTACACTTTTAACCACGAGTTGTAAAAATATTTTCTTCTAAAACTAGTTTCACAAATGTAGCCAAATATGTATAACAACATAAAAAATAGGCAAAAACATAAATCACATATTTCGAAGCGAAGCAAGTTATATATCATGGAATATGCTCATCATCATTAGCAAATTTGATAGTCTAGAATTCTAGATAATCAACGCCGCAATGAAGTATATGCAGAAGTGTTATAAATATATGTAGTAGTAAATAGTATATATAAGCAGTAGTGATATAAATATAAATAGTGGTAAATATTAAATCTCGCTGTCACTTTTCACTTACACCGAAAATGAAAAAGCGACAACATTGATGTACGTGAGAACATTTTTTCTCTTTCTCCGAATATTGAGTTACAATTTACCGTTTTCTGTTTGTACTTATCTGTTTGTGGAATTTAATAGCCGAAATACGTGAACTAGATCATTAAAAGTTTTTTTTTTTAATTTCGAATAAGTGTATTTAGCTAAAAGCTTTCTATAGAAATCTCAAGTTTCATAGATTTGTAGAGAATATATTTTATATTGAGTACTAAGTCTCATATCCTTGGAGAATTTTTGCATATTGCAAGACATACCAAATTTCATGATTTATTTTATTTGTCAGTAGTCGTAAAAAGAGAACAGACAAATGCATAAACATATATACAAACTCACTTTGGTTTTTTATAAATAAACCTGGCTCTTTCTATATACGAAAAAGATAACCCTAATAAAATTATGAGAGAAGAAAAAACTGTCATCACTAGTTTTTACCACAAGACTAAAATATTTTCTTTATAACCTAGTTTTCCAAATATTTGTATGACAAGATATACATTAATCAGAGATACAAGTATATCAAGTTTATATTAATTACCGTTTTATTTAGTAATAAATGAAACGGTAATTAAATACTTCAAAATAAACTCTAATCTTTTTTTCTCTCGATACTGATGTAAGAAAAAAGTAATAACATAACCATCATACGGATGTACGTAATAAAATGGTTTGTTTCCGTGTAAACATCACGTATTCACATTAAACATCGGCACACACACAATAACACAGATCCACAATTGACCACTTAATCCATTTTTACTGTGTCGTAAAGATTGAGTCCACAAATTCTGCTAAGCTGTAATATAATCGACCGGCAAACATACACATTGTACTATTACATTTCCCAGTTAAGTAAGTTACGTTTGTGCTATGGGTAATATATAATCTTTAGATAATATAAAACAAAATCGCTTTCCGCGTCTATCTGTCTGCTTATATATTTGCTAACTCCTAAGCCACGAAACATATTTTCATCATCAGTTAGATAGATTTTCACTGGAGGTGTATTTATATAAATAAAACCCGAATGAAGCTTTTGTGTAAGTAAAATAAAGCTACGTTCCAGGGTTTGAAAAACTCTAGTATATGTATAAAGAAGAAAATTCGTTTATGATTTCAATTTTGAATTTACCGTAGTAGTATACGAACCCACCTCTGTGTTCCAACGAGCTAGGTGGGTAAATTTAGACCAGTTAACCACAAAAGCCGGCATGCGACAGCTATGAAACAAGTATTAGCGCTTGTGTAGATGGCACCGCCGCGCTGTCACCGCGCTGCTATTCTGTGAATTTTGTATATATGCATTATACATACGTTATTTTCCTTCTATACCGACGCCCCACAGCACAAACCTATTCGACAACGAAAGTGGCTGCGGCTTATCGTTTAATGCGTGCTTATACTACACCGATAATAGTTTAATACTTGCTAAAACTAAAAACACAAATACATTTAAATTTTGAAATATCTACTGACATGGAACATACTTGCGCTTTTTAAGATATTGCAACGATTAAAAATTTAAAAAACCTTGATGCAACGAAGTCAGTCGAATCAAGGAATCAAATATATTAAAGCTCGCGTTGCTATGTTCTCAACCCTTATGTTATGTCACTCTTTATTGTTATGTGAAATGTTAAATGTTCAATTGTAAGATAATGTTTCCGAAGTTTAAATATTAGAGGAAGTGAGTGTTGTAATGAATAAAACAAATTATGAATTCTACTATAGCATGTTACGTCCGTAAAATTATGTAAATAGGACGTACAAAAAAAATTGAAAACATTCGTAATAAGAGTCTTACGGCTTAATGTTAATTTTTTTGTGTGTAATAAAAGCAGTAACGGTAAACAGTTGACTTTTTGTGTACAGAAATAATAGTAGTCGATGTCAGCGATGTGAAATATTAGTATTTTTTATAAACAATTTAGTGAGTAAATTCTTGTTTAAATTTTATGTTGTTCAATGAATGAATGAATTAATTTCTTTTTATTTTTTTATTGTATGAGTTCAGCAGACAGGCAGACGGCCCACTTGATGGAAAGCGGTTACCATCGCCTATGGACATTTGCAACGTCAAAGGTGCTACAAATGCGCTGCTGCTCTCTTAAGAGAGACTGAAACCTAGTCACTAATGCCGGAACACAACTCAAGGTTGTTATGGCGACATACTCTAGACCAGGGGTGGTAATCTTCCTAGGTTGTTTTGTCGCCTCTTATGACAGGCGGCCCGGCCGCAGGAAATTGTATTCTTTCTCCGTTCCTGCACGGATGCATTGCAGAATTGTTGAATAAATCTAATTTTACTTTAAATTATGACGAATAAATTTATTATTACCTAATAATTAAGAGTTGGTACCGGTAGACTGCAAAATACACACAATAATCAAATATCAGAAGCGTTAAGACCCCTGTTGCCGCAAAAGTTTAAAAGTTGTGGGCAAACTAAACAGCTTTTGGTTGGTATTTATTGATTAATAATTTACCAAAAAATTATCATAAATCTTCACGATATGAGACGTAAGACGTAAAGTTTTCGTAATTTTTCTATTATTATTTTTATTGTATGTTATTGATATTACACAGATTATAAATCATTCACCGAGCAGTTTCAATTGTAATTACGGGATTATTGATGAAAATTTATGTTCTGTCCATACTCAACACATTGAACTTACAAGTCTTTGAAGTTATGTTTACATTGTAGGATCCAGTAAGAACATTGATTTAAACTTTAATATTATCTTGTTTATATTTACACAACAACAACAGGTTAATAAATAGCTAAATTTTTATAAAAGATAGATAAATAATTTGGTTTTATTATTTTTGGAAATACAGCTTACTTTATTTTATTTACAATAAAATAATAATTCATCTTAAAAACGACTGCGTCTATGGAATCCCCGCTATAGCCTGAAGAATCAGTACTGAAAAATCCTCAAGGACGTTGGCGTTGCTACAAGCCTTAAACAGAGGTCAAGAAAAAGCATCTCAAATAAACGTGCATGTATGAAGAGGTTAATGAAAGTAGATGATGCGAAAGTTGTGTCAGGATCGTCGCAAGTGGAGATCTATAGTCTCTGCCTACCCTCATGCGAAGCAGGCGTGATACCTAAGACGTATATATCTAATTTTATTATTTTCTAAGCTGATATTGGTTACATAGTCGTCTTGAATTTTGAGCGATAGAGCTCAAATTTTAGAATATTAATATGCTCACCTGGTGTATGTAGGTCAAAACATCGTCACTGTTAATGATTATACATACAATTTTAAAATTCACTAAATTTCAGTGAGAACATTTTTTCAAGATCATCATCAAAGTCAATTTCAATAGTTAGAATAAAATAACAGCGTGCTAACGTAAGATTCAATAGGTAGAATAAAAATATTCAAAAACTAAATTTCAGTGATGGGTTCGCAATAGAAAACATTTTAATATTTACGAAGATCCTTTATACATAACACGTAACATTTAGCATGGCTTTTACTTACATTTTAATAAGTTAAAATTGAAGTCTACTTCCTATGCTACTTTACTAATGTTAGGACAGTATCTACACCAGATTCCGAGCAACGATGCTAAAAACATGTATCTGACGGTTGAATTGAATATTTTGGAGAAAATAAAAATAGGGTCCCTAAACACACGTCTAGCTAAAAAATATTTTAGTTCAAACTTATCTATCTCAGGCTCTTGTTTGTATAATAAATATTATAATAATAATAATATAACCCGCAGGGGGCTATGTGAACCCGCAAGGGGGTTTTGTGGCGAAGCCTTAGTTGAATAACGACACCTCCTTACTCCTCCCCCGCCCGACACCCTCACCTCCTTGCTTGCCATAACCAGTCGCGACGGAGTGGTCATCGCTAGAGCTAAGACTTAAACTCCAGGGATGGAAGTGATAAATGGCATAACGTCGGAAGTAGCTTCGGTGAAACTGCATCCCACCCACAGCCCTGAGCCACTCACACCAGTGTTGCGCCCGGCCAATCTTGTACAGCATTTTTAGGGGCCTATGCAGTGACTAGAAAGTCATCGTTTGCCCGTTTTATCCATGTTTCCCGAACGTTACCACGGGCAGACGCCATAGTCCTCATAGTCCCAGATCCCTAGTTCCACTAGCAGTTCATCCCAATAGCTCGGTAACTTTTGTTCTCATTCTCTACAATAGTCCTACACTAACCGGGGATTGTCCTTGGGTACATTTTATATGGTGTAGACAGGGATAATCGCCGGTCAGTGTCACACCACATTTACTTTAAATTTGTCAACGGGCGGGCCTCTACGTGTTGGCCTTCTCACGCAAGCCCTCCAAAGTCCGCAGACCATTTTTATGGCCCGTGGTCTTGGCCGATATTTATAAATAAATATTAAATATCATCTATATAGACCTAATAGTTCGAAAAAATGATTGCGTATACATACAAAGACAGACGGCTGAGATTGCTAACGAACATTAAAAAGGACACTTTATTGCGAATTAAGAACCTAGCAAACTTTCATTACTACCCCAATATTAAAAGTAAATATGTATATCTGTAGATTCCTCATCAACATGCCGTCTGTCAATAGGTAATACTTAAAACCAATCATGGAGATCAACTGTTATTAACAATGATAAATTACTGGGGAAATTAAAGCATAACATTGTCAGTTTGTAATTGTACAAGGCGTAAAAAACCTACCACATAATCCACAACTAGCACGCAATGCAACAAAATCAAGAGTGCTTACAGTCGTGCAATTTTAAAATGACGATATGATTTTACTAAGGAATTTTTGCTAACATTTAATTCATAGAACAATCAATAAGCAATTAATAGTCTATCGTTGATTGGATCTAGCTTATTGATTGCAGTTATTTGTCTCCTTTTTATTGTAATTGTCTTATGCTTTCACTATGCAATTATTTCTTCGTCATAACATATTTGTAAAAGCGTAAGTGTAAAAGACAGCCATCTTTTACGAAAATCAGCAACTTAGGAAACAAATTGAATAGATGCTGTCTTGACGTCGTCAGGGATAACAAGTCTAGGGATTAAAATAGTCGTTTTTTGTGTATTCGATATCTTACATGGTACAGAATATTTGAATATAAAGCATCAAGTGGCACTACATATAATTAAATTTGTTATTTTACAATTTTGTTTAATATGTTATCTCGGTTAAAATCAAAATAAATACTAATTAGTAACTTATAAAATGCCATCCGCAAAGACTACAAGGAAATTTGTAGAAAATTCTAATATCACTCGTGACCAGAAAGCTGAGGGCTTAGTCCCAAACGCCTTTCGTCGTTCATCTTCGTCCGATCGACACGAAAAATTCAACAAACATTAAAAAGAAGAAATAACAAAGATTTATTTACAACTACAACAACAAAGTTTGTAAAACAAAAATAAATGGAATATACCTTGTAAAATTCACTTCAATATAAAAAAAGTCAAAAAAAACTCTGAGAAAATTGAAATTAAATTTTTCGAACCAACAGGCCTTAAAAGTCGTTCGGATTGCTAAAAAAATCCCGTCAAAAGTGATTTCCAAGCCCAGGAGGGGTTGACGATGAGGCGGAGGTCAAAACCGGGGGCTTCAGAGACACCATCACAGTCGACTCTTTATTAGAACAGAAATATATATAAAATGGGTAAACTTTAGCATTTCTCATCCTTAATTGGGGGAGAAGATGATGAGAGGGAAAGGGGAGGGTATATGGCAGTCACCCCAGACTATTACCAGCTGCTGGAAATGCATATTTTATTTTTAAAAAAGTGGGAGGTAAGAGCGATGGTTTCTGGGTGGCCAAAAAAAAATTACCACGAAGGCTAAGGACCCGCCTTAGCCTTCTAACCTACAAGGCCAGAATTCGGATCTGCCTTAAAAGCGGAGCTCCCACCTAAGTCTGACCCATGAGCAGCCAAGACCCCTCAATTATTTACCTAAATAAAGCCATATACCTTCGGCAGTCAGAAATGATGGGGGGTGACTCCCGTACACCCCTTCCCCCACTCAACACCCCCCACCCCCTATCAGGGTGCTAAATTCCAAAGTTAACCTTATAAAATTACTTGTATAACATTAGTTATTTTGATCTCTAACAAATAAATATTAAAAGAAAGTAAAAAATATTTTCTTAGGCAATAAAATTACGTAAATGTTAACTAGAAACAAAACGCGAAATGTCAAACAGTCATGATGTTCTGGTTGTATTTTCGCAATATTAAATATTTTATTTCAAGAAAACTGATCTTCGCGGTTTGAAATTTTCAGAAAACGTGTTTCTCAACATGCTCAAGTTATGATGAAATTTTCAAGTCTCAATTCAAAGGTCATTAAACTAAAGTTTATAGTATAGGTCAATTTTTTCTTTACTCGAAAGTGTATACTCCTGAGGTAGTCCCATTGTCACCAAGCCAGGATCCGATGAGTGGATCGCAGATAAATCGAGAGCAATCCTTGTTGAACAGCGTCCAGCGCCTATACACTTCAAAAATAAAACTTGCATACCCGTGACAGTAGTATATTTTATACAGGCGCTTAAAAATATTATTTCTAAAGTTATTCAAGCGACTAAAACTATGAATATTTTTAACAAAACCAGCTTCAAACTAAAAAGCAAAAAAAAATAATTTCTATAAAATCTTGAAGTCAGTGCCAAGTAAAACATGAATTCGACAACAAAATTGCAAAATACAGCGAGTTCTAGATTTTGTAGAAAATATTTAGTTTTTGCTTATTAGATTCAAGTCAGTTTTGCTTTTGTTGAAAAAAAAATATAATGTCTCAATTTGCTTAAAAATTGCTAATAGCACTGTTTCATGGAATTCCAGTGGATTTTACAGTCAATTACACGTTTGACGTTATATTGAAGCGCGACCACGTAGCTGGATTGCGAATAATTATGACATTTAGCAACATATTATCGTGCTCTAATACTTGAATTAAATTCGTTTTGTTTTTTAACAACAGTTCTATACGGTTTTGCTCGCGTAAATTTCGATTCGGCATCCAATAGAAATTTTCTTATTTTGGGGTTCTGATGCCTATAAGTTTTATGAATTGATCAAAATATAGCGTACAAATTTTCAACACTTAATATTTCTAAATCATACGTGGGCTGTGTACCTAAGTCGAGTCGTATATCGTGGTAGCGTGGCTAGCGCACGCGTCCCAGACTCAAAGGGTGTGGGTTCGCGTAGCCGAAACCAGTTAGGCAGTTTTCTGACCTAATATGCATATTATGACAATTACCACGTGCTAACAACGGTGAAGGAAAACGACCTGCATATCGAGATAACCGATGTGTCAAACCTACCAAGC
The DNA here is from genome assembly GCA_039645545.1 of Dendrolimus houi. NCBI lineage: Eukaryota > Metazoa > Arthropoda > Insecta > Lepidoptera > Lasiocampidae > Dendrolimus > Dendrolimus houi. Next base: position 6,464,201 of record CM077125.1, read on the forward strand.
CGCCTTGAACAAGCGGGCGGGTATACTGTCCGTTCCCTTATAGTGGGAGGCATACTGTCCGTTCCCCTATAGTGGGAGGCCCGAACCCAGCAGCAAGACGTTTATGGGCTGTTATTATTATAAATTTTGAATCCAAATTTTATAGTATCTATGAATTAGATTAAACTGTATTATTAATCTTTTACTTTGTAGAGGAACACTTACAAGCCAATAGATGGCGCTGTGCAATAATAGATGTCACAAATGCTTCCCGAAACATATAAATAATATATAAAAATTTCAAAACTATGACAGATGGGCCTAGGCCTGCGAAGAACAACACTTTATACAGTTTATACAGTGGAAATCCGTTTGAGGACCGTAAGCTGCGCGAGGGCGAAAAGTCGCGGCCCGTGTGTGGGATTCGCCAGGTCAGGGTGGCACTAGCACCCCACTTCGATGTGAGATGCTATTGCCACACCGCGGTTAGGGATACCCACTAAAACCCCTGTCCGATCCCGAGCGTCCTTTGTCCGGGCTGTGGGCTCGTTCGAGCATTCACCTTCAGCCCGGACAGACGACGGCCGGCCCCTTTGCGGGCTGGTCTCACCATTTAATGGCTGGAGATCTGGGTCTCTACAGCTCCTTTACCTCACCGCGAGGTGAGAGGGGGCGCGCGGATCGAGGCGCGTCCCTCCTCTCCGGCCTTAATGTGCGAGTGGGTCCGGTTTCCCCGTCGGTCGCCCGCACGGCTGTAGCCTACGGCGGCTGGAGGTCATCCTGGACAACCCTCCGTCGTCGCCGTCTGCTCTGGCGGGAGGGGAGCGTGGCGGTCTGCTCTCTCTCTCGCTCCGCCGCCTCCTTCGTAGACATGACGGTCTCGCAGAAGGAAGCGGCTGCGTCCCACGCGTCAGCGCTCCGACGACAAGATCACGGCGCTGCTCGTCCCAGGCTGGGCACACCTGGAGGGTGTGCAGCGCCGTATCCTCATCACCGCCGACGCAGCGGTGGCACCCTGACTTCTGTTCACGCCTTATTTGACACAAGTTCGTCCCGAAGCATCCGTGCCCCGAGAGGACCTGCGTCAGGCGGAACGTCAGGGTGCCGTGACGCCTCTGCAGCCATTCTGGTATGAACTTCATTCAACCTTCAATCAAGTAACTTCAACTTTCAATAACTTCAAGATTTCAAACTACCTTCAATCAAGTCTCAAAAATTAACTTCAAGATTTCACTTCAACTTTAAATCTCCAACTCTATAGAACTTCAATTTAACCTCAACATCAAGCACCATCATCAGTACCCTACTCCCGCATAACTCAAAGACACTGAGTACAACTGCTAGCCTCCACTGCCAGGCATCACTGATAGCCCACTACAGGGTTAGATCACATATCTGCAACACGATGTACCTCCATCCCTACTACCACGGCTACGCACTCAGGTGACTTCGGCAACCAAATCACGGCTGCTGTACGCTGCTTCCTGTGCATGGCCACCACTCAACAGCCAACACGGTCCAGCCACGTGACCCGCGCGAAGCTAATCGCCCACTCAAACCGTCTTTGCATACGCATTGGAAACCGACAAACGAGCTCCTGCTCTCCCGACACACTGGGACAGCCAACAATTTCTGACTCACTAGAACTGCATCCAGTCCGACTCATAGGACTGCCAAGTGACAAATGAATTGGCATACTACGAGAAGCACTGATAGCTGTGAACAACTCTCGACTTCATTCGTCTACCATCGACTTCCAGTCTCAGCAAGGGGGTGTGTAGTGGAACACTTACAAGCCAATAGATGGCGCTGTGCAATAATAACGTTTCCCGAAACATACAAAGAATATATACAAATTTTCTTTGTATGACAGAGACAGATGGGCCTAGGCCTGCGAGGAACAACACTGGCCTCGCGGGAAGATCTTCCTTTGAGACGGAGGAGCATTCCATCTCGCTCCTCCACCCTATACGGGGCACCCCCCTTCAACTTTAATATTTGACTTGTGAAAAATGTTTTGTTTGATTTTACTGGACTTTATTCACATTGTTTCAAGACATAAAATTTTTAATGTTTTTAGTATTATATAAGATGAAAGCAAATACATCATACATGATATATGTATGATGTATTTGCTTTCATCTTATATAATACTTACTTGACAAACATATAAATATTTGTAGAACCATAGATCAGGTGATACTAGCGACCTTGTTTAGCAACTATTGTCAACATACTACCTGTATCTATGTAAATAAAGTTTCATTCATTCATTCATATGCATTAACCCTTTCATATATAATAGCTCAACGGTCTGTCACGTATTTGGGCTGTACGTGATATAGTCAAAGCAAAGAGTATAATTTCGTCAGTTATGATTTTATCATTGAGATTACAAAAGTAACTGTTGAGCGGTTTTTTATCATATCGTTGCGATAAATTAGAATAGAATTGCAAAACAAGAGAAATATGGTCACTGCTTTACGCTTTGTATTTTATTATCCTAACATTTTTTTTTTTATTCGCCGTTCTCCTCCGTCATATGCCAAGACAGAGATTTTCTTTACTTACTTTATTTATTACTATTTAGGGAAAATAAGGCGGGAGTCTTTTTATTTTATTTTTCTTTCTCTTTTTGTTCTTTTCTTTTGTTTTTATTTTCTTTTCAAAATAAACTTAATTTCTAATACAAGTTTCCTAGGTACTAGATTACATTGTTATTTGTTTATGTGTATTTTGTTTATACACACAACTCTTATATCTATTACATGTTATTACTTACTAGCACAGCCTTGTTAATATATATACAATCTATATATATTTTCAGTTATACATATCTATTACTATTTATATTCTATTTATTAATACTGCACTTTTTTGCTATTTTTTAGGGTTACACTTATTTATTATCTATGTGACTTAACGCCAATTATACATATAACTCATTATAACATAACAATATTTAAGATACTGTGATTCAAAAACATCACGTATAATATATACAGAAATAATGTTTCGGAGATTTTCACGCTATACTGATAATACACAAATCAACCAATATGAATCATTGTGGATGAAAGGAACAAAACTTAAAGGACACTAAGGAATTGAATGACATTCAATGTCTCAATTGTATGTTTCCATCAGGGATTCCCAAGCTAATGTATAACCTATATCGCCAGATTAGGTTAAATTATTTATGGAAGAGTTTGTTTTAAGCGATAAGGCCGCCTATTGTTTCTACCATGACAATATTGTAATCGTGCATTTTTGTAATTGTATATTTGGTGAGCAATAAAGTGTTATATATTCTATTATGGGCAAGAGACTCTTTTCAAGAGACAGAATTCTGTGGATAGTAACTGACTGACAGACAGACGGATTTATTTCTTACTTTTTTTTATTATAGTTGTGGGCAACATCGCTGGTTGTGCCACAAGTAATATTTATTTATAGTTTATATTTTTATTTGATTTTCTTAGTGGTGTAATTGTTTGTGGCCCTAAATAAATTTAAAAAAAGGTACCCTTTTTCCAAAATGAACTGATACCTCAGACCCCCATAACTAAATTACTTTAAAAATCCTGTCTCTAGATTTTTTCGTATTGATACAAAATATTTACGTATTACTTAAATTTTTTAAAAGTATTGTTGTGCATAAATAATTAATAACATTAAAAGTAAGAAAATCTAAAAGGAAAAAACAAAAAAGTCACTTCTGAAACTTTATTAAGATCGTTTTATTTTTTCAACTTACTTAAGTCTCATTTCATTACAAATTGTAAAACGGAAATGAACCAGTCTAATTTAGGCTTAGACTATTTGATTATTAAGATATTAATTAACAAAGGTTAAAGATCTATTATAAAGGTAAGATGTTTATAAAATATGACCGAGTTATTATGACGTAAAGACTATAAAACATCAGGTAATGCCATTTTTTCTTCAAATCAAGTAAACCGACGTACATTCATGTTTCAGATAAATAGGTTTCAGTCGGAAGCCGCAAACACGCGCGTGATAAATTGTAGGAGCAGTGAACGCTTTATCTAGATTTAGGTATACTCGGGTGGCACGTTTGAGCCATATGGTACGTATCGTAAATAGGCATCTACTAGTTACTAGAACTTTATAGAATATCATACACTCAAGATATCAAGTGAAGTCACGTTGTCGGATTTCCAAACTAGAAATATAGATAGATACAGTAAAGCAATTTTAATTACACAGAACAGTGTACGAAATTATATAAGCGGGAGAGAGCTAAGAAGGCATAGTAAGCAACACTCTGCCTTTTGACCATGCGAATAAAGTTCATTATAGGTAATTTACATGTCGGAATCCGAATCGCCTTATCTGCGCAAACGAAAACTGCTGATCGAAATCATATTTTGTACTAGATGATGACCCTTACCCACTTCGTTGGGCGTCATTAAAAAATAGAGATGCACCCACGCTCACGCGCAGTCACGCACGCACGCACGCATATCAATGTTCAATTAAGCTTTGTTACCTTTAATTAATTCATAAACGCAGAAAGCACTCGCAGTGCCTCATAAGAGGATGTGCGCAATTCTTGCGTTAACGTGTCCACTTCGCTGGGCGTAAAACATTTTTACTTTTTTTTTTATTAATCACAATCAGCAAATATAGCCTATGTTACTTGGGAATAATATAGGTTTTTACAGGTGAAAGAATTTTTAAAATCGATACAGTAGTACCGGAGATTACCCCGAACATCCAAACACACAAACTTTACCTCTTTATAATATTAGTATATATAATGTATAATTCTTTGTTGTTCGCCAGGTAGAAACTTAACCAAACTTACAAATTAAAGCAAAATTCATTATCATGGGCGGTCTTACCACCTAAAAGGATCTCTTCGAAACAACCAGCTGTTATTGAAAAATTTCAGAACAAATAAACAAAATGGCCATGTGGATCTGGATAAAGTTAGATATCTTTTTTCCAGTTTCACACCATTGTTGACGTTGATGTCCAAGTAGTAACCGTTAAACATAAATTAAATTAGGCTAACTATACAGGCTGGGTAACGGCGGGGAAACCAAATCCACCCGAATATAAAGGCCGGAAAGGAGGGACGTGCACCGATACGCTTCCCCGCTCACCTTGAGATAAAACCTGAGGTAGCCGGAGAGCTGGGTCTCTCCGGCTTACAAATGGAAGGGCTAGCCCGTAAAGGGGCCGTCCGTCGTCCGTCCGGGCTGAGGGCGAACGCGCAAGCGAGCCCACAGCCCGGACAAGGGACGTTCGAGGATCTGCCAGGGGTTTAGTAAGTATCCCTAATTGTAGAATGGCAATAGAACTTCACACGTGAGGTGCCAGTGCCCATCCCAACTTGGCGAATCCCACACAGCAATCGCGACCTCTCCCTCTAACGTGGCTGATGCTCCTCAATCGAATATACCCTGATAAAAACAGGATAACTAACAGCTTTATCGTACTTAGCGAATATATTGTTTCTGAATATCATTATATGAAGAATACCAGTTCACTAGATAGATATGACCAGTGTTAGAAGGCATTAAAAGAAATAATTGTTTCAACAGCAAGAGTTGTTATCTATGATACTGTTCTATACTTGCTTATGGTCCTTTTTATAGTATTACGCTTTTTTGTAATTATTAAGAAATAAACTAAAGTTATTAAATTAAAGTGTATTTATTAACAAAACATAACCAACATGGATCCGCTTTTGCTAATACTACCTTGTCAAAATCGCCGGACACTATCAAAACAAAAACCAGATATAAACAACAACGAAAACTCGTGAAATAATTGTTGAAAATTTTGATAGTTTTTCAATATTCATTTTGGCTAACGCCATTTCTGCTACTATTAATACTGTGGCGACATTATTGCCAACAGTATAAGCAAGCACGCAAGCGCGAAGCTGCTGTTAATCTGTGTAGCATGCAAAACAGCGCGGGCTCACAACGTTCCCGCTGATTCTCGTATGGACGCGTAAACACCATCTATTAAAACCGAACGACATTTCGGGACAGTTCGATACACGCCTTCAACGCGGGCACACGAAATTCGTGGTCGTGTACAAATTCATTTCTCACGCTTGCTGCTTGTCCTCACCTAAACAAAAATCTTTCTGATTTGTAAATAACATATAGAGTGTATTAAAAGTGTACGATACGAAGTTATCTTTTAGTCCCCGTACACCACTCAACGGATACAACATAACAGACAGTCAACCATACATATATCCCTCAACACAATTTTTTTTATACTATTATTCCGCCGTGACAATATCTAGAACATGTAGAGGATTTAGTAGAATATAAATTTTTAACATTATCGCAATGGAATCGTAATTGAATATCTACGCAAAGCCAAAATATTCAAATAGCATAATGGGGCCTATGGACTGTAAAACAGTAGAAGTAAATAAAATATCGTCGTTTTTGGGAAAATTGATTTGCTTGATAACTTTTGAATATGAGATATGTGTTACTTTCAAAAGAAAGAAACAGTTGATGATTATCAGCTCTACGTAATCTTTCATTGTGCGTAGAAAGACTGAACTGACTAACTTTCAAATATTCTACACTTAGATTAATATGCCGGAAGTAATTCCGACATAATTTCTTTTTCGTGTCTATATTTATTTACGCTATTACAAGACATAATAAAAAAAACTCGAAAGGATTGAGAAACTCTCAGGATCGAATTGCTTATTTAAAGCAAGTTATATGTTAGTTTTTTTCGATGTACATAGTCGTATGTGGAATCGGTAGTCAGATTTGAAAAATCATAACATTGTTTTAATGACTTTTTTATTCCTGGAGTACAGCTGACGACCCATCTTATGGAAAATGATTACCGTCGCCTATAGACCTTTACAAGAATGTGCTGCCGCCTTCGAAGAGGGGATGCACCCTGGCCACTAATGCCGGAACACAATCCAAGGTTGTTATGGCTGCATACCTACTCTAGAACATGGGTGGTAGCTATTCAGACGGGCAAATGCCCAACCAACTGTGGCCGCAAGATTATATATTTTCTCCGTTTCTGTAGGGATTTTTTTTAATCAATCCATCAGGTGGCACGAGGATTTCAAAATCGTGAAAATAGTATCCGTCCTAAACAACTTTTAAAGTATGAAGTGGAAAATTCTGTAGCATCTACCTGTATTTTTTTTGTCTCGATTTCATTGCATATACTACATATTCTTGTTAAATTTCTTCAAGGGGTACGCACTGGGATTTGAAGAAAACACCAGTTATTTTTCCAGTCAAGCATCATTTACATATAATATTACTTCTATATTTTAGTTATAATGAAAAACCCACATATTTCATAAACATTTCTAATCCATCCTTAGGCTGTCTGGAAGAAATTAGTATCGTAGTAGTCTTAATGATACTACCTCCTATTGTTTCCTGTATTTCTTGAACTTTATCTAAATGTTATACAATCAAGTATGTTCTATTCTATTTGTTCTGTTCTGTTTCGTTCCGTTCCGTTCTATTCTACTATAATCATCTATGTAAACACAATACTTTTTAAGCGTAATCACCGTGACATAAAAAGACACAGACAAAGATAACAAAAACTAAATGGTTTCGTTCTTGCTGAAGTGTCTACGAAACCCTAAAAGGCTACCATGAAATTTAAAAATGTTGATATACCATAATCTAATCTAAATAGCCTTGGTTAATAACAGAGTATTACGTGGTTACAGTGGAAAAACTACTATTAATCTGTAATGGTCTAATGGTACCGTGTATTATCTTGATGTATTTCTTTCTTAGGTAACACTAAGTTACCGTTATGTAGCTATTAAAGATCTGAGCTATAGATGTTATGTAATTTATATGAATTTTTATTAAAATATTTGTAGTAATTTATTAAATGTAAAGATAAATAGTCGTGGTAGCGTAATGGCTAGCATACGCGTCCTACACTCAAAAGCCACAGGTTGAACCTGGCCGGAACGTATGGCAGTTTTCTGACCGACTGAGCATATTGTTACAATTACCACGTGCTAACAGCGGTGAAGGAAAACATCGTGATGAGACCTGCACATCGAGATAACCGATGTGTCTAACCTGCCGAGCCGCTTTGGACAAGCGGGGCAGGTATACTGTCCGTTCCCCAATAGTGGGAAGTCCGAGCCCAACAGTGGGACATTTATGGGCTGTTATTATAATTGATTATAAAGATCAGATATTGACACATCTCTGTCCTTCACTTATCGGACACTAAACTGACGCATTTGAGTTTGAGACACGAGTGCGTTAACCCCTAATCCTGTGGTGGGTAAAACAGGTTATGAATAATCTTTCAGAAGTTTAGTTAAATATTATGTTTAAAATGCTAATTTCTAAAAAATATTTTCTTTACTATGAAACTTTATATGTTTCATACGTTAAATTATTTAATAGTGCGGCTCGGTGCTTAAATCATAGTGTATGAAGTACTTAAACGATTTATGGAAAAACAAGGTATGTGTGTATAATTATTACAGGAAATTGCAATAGATGTAATGTGGAAAGTTGGCCGCCATTTAAAAATATTTTGCAATTACCTACTTACAAACCTTCTTTAATTATAGTCTACAATCCACAGCGTTATTATCTACCATCTGACACTACTCTCTGTTATCTTTCAAATATAGATTAAACCATTGTTTTGTAATCAGATACGTTACTTTATACTATACCCGAAAGAGGTTTAATAATTTAATTTAAAGGATAATTCCAACATAAAGTTTCTTTTAGTTTTAAGGCTTCAATGCCTGTGGTTGAGCGGGCTAAGGCTTTGCCGGCCTATCTCACTGCCACTGCAACGCAGAGGCTAGGAGTTCGATTGCTGGCATAGTAAATTTCGAAAACGATTTTTCTCCGTTATTTACTATGGTATGGGTGTCTGGGATCGGCCACAGAGTAGTCCGTTGTATATCACCCATAATACAAGCGACACTTGCTTAATTTGGAGATATACAGTATGTGTGTTGTTTGCCGATAATAAAAAAAAATTGTCATTTTTTGAAATGAAAGGCGAATAAAATGCTTGTAAAGTAGAAAAATGGTCGGTATTAGTAAAGTTTTCGGTTAAGCTGTAGACAATATAAATATATAATAGAATATAGATACATATTATAAGTAGATTAAAAGCTTACTTAATATATGTACATGTGTAACTCGAATTCTAGCAATATAGCCGTTTTGAATCGAGTAATTAACGTCTCTTATTATTTCTAATATTTTTATAAAAAAATATCTTTTAAATAAATATTATTACGAGTTAGCGGGACTCGAATTAAAATGCCGTTAGAATTATTATGGAGTTTGTTAGAACTATACAAACACGTATAACACAGGCACAAATATAACCGAATACAACAAATCCAAACGTAATGCAGAAGGTCATAATTCAATAAAACGCGCAAAGTCCGTCAATATTAGATTCCCGAATGTACAAACGTCACGCCCGTATCGTAGTTGTAGCTCAACTGACTCCCTCTCTCAATCAGGCTATCGTTTTATCCTGCACAAATGCAAATGTGTCCATATCGTATCGTCGACATAATTTCCTAGAATGAGCTTGTACTTAATCCGTAACACCTGGTTAATGATGCAGCCTGCAAGCAGTTGTAAACGAGTACAATAGAACAATAGGCTGTTCTTCACAATACTAGAAAAGTATGTCAATAAATAAGTAAACAAAAAGAAGACGATCATAAAGGGATTACAATTAGTTAAAATGCCGACAGGTAATAAAATGTGCTTTTACAGGCTGTACTTGGAATTTGTCTTTGTTGAAGCCTAAGTTGTAACAATATATGTGTTACAAAATACGAGATATGCACGAGTAATTCTAAAAAAATTATAAACGATTAAATCAAAATCAGAAATTCAACATTTATGTTATATTTAAAAGACACTACATTCATTACGCTATATATGTAAAATATTTAATTATTCAGTTCATTTTAAGATAATTAAATTCATTATGATTTCTTAATGTATGAAGCTGTTGAAATAATTACTGTTTCTTATTTTTATAAATAAAATATAATCTTCTTATTCTCACTTAGTTTTGGTAATAATCATGCAACATAAATTTCAAACCATTCTGAAATCCCTTTTACCTTTGTTTCTATTTAACCTTCTTTTTAGTTGTCAATCCAATTAAGTTGATTTAGCAGCCGTATACTAACGCCAATAACCCACATTTGTCATTCTCTATGTTACTGTGAAATTGGCCGAATCAGCGCTAGTAGCGTTGAAGCCAAATCGCCAAAAATATAATAGAATAACAGCCATATAAAAATCTCTCTTTAGTGACGTATAACGACTAGTAGTAGGGAAAACTTAATCAAGTAAAAGCCCTTCAACAAATTCATATTTGTACAAACTAAGAAGCGTGTTCAAATTCAATATAATTCATAATTATATCTATAAAAATAACGAGCAAGCTTAATGAAATCGGGCAAGTGCATATACGAGGAGGGATCAAAAAGTAGTGAGAATGAGATAGAATATAATGACTATTGATAACTTAATAATTTATTTTTCTACATAGTCTCCGAGTCTCTCTACATACCGAGTCCAGTGCTTTTCCAAGGCTTCAATCCGTTTCAAAAAAACGTTTTGTCTTGGTCCCGCAAAAAGCTCTCCACGGCATCCATCACCTCGTTATCGTCTTCGTACCTGTTTCCCCTTAAGTATTCTTTCAATTTGGGGAACAGATAAAAATCGCTAGGCGCCAGATCTGGTGAATAAAGGGGGTGGTCAACCAATTCAAAGCCAGCATGCTGAATGGCAGCCATCGCAACTGCCGATCTGTGCGCGGGTGTGTTGTCATGATAAAACAGCACGCCCCTTCGAAGTTTCCCTCTCCTTTTCTCTTTGATGGCATTCCTCAACTTGGGAATTAAAGCTGCATAATATTGGCCTGTAATAGTGGTTCCACGCTCCATGTAATCGATCAACAATATCCCTTCTGAGTCCCAAAATATTGAGGCCATAACCTTGCCAGCCTTGCCACGGCACAAAACTTCTTCGGGGTCGATGATGATGGCCGTTTCCATTGCGAATATTGCTGTTTTGTCTCGGGATCAAAATGATGGACCCATGTTTCGTCCATTGTTACGAAACAAGATAAAAAGTTTTCAGAATCTTCTTGAAACTTGTCCCACAATATCTTCGAAATGTCAAGTCGATTTTGTTTCTGACTGTCGGTTAACATTATCGGCGCCCACCTTGCGGAGACTTTTCTCATATTCAAAGATTGTTTCAATATGGATTGAATAGTTCCATATGAAATGCCCGTTTCTTGAATCCAAGTATCGGATGGTAACTCTTCGATCGCTCAATACAATTTTCTCGACTTTCGCAACATTTTCTTGGGCGACCGACGTCGATGGACGGTAAAAGTAAGGAATACCATCTTATACAGAGGGGAAGTTGAAAAACTGTCCAGCACTATGCTAAAATAGAGAATCGAATACCTAACATAATAGCGCTGGTGCACGAAAAACTACGATATGAATTAAAAATTGTTGAAATGCCATAAAATACAACTATAGAAAACCTCAACTATTTAGGTATTCTAAAATATAATAAAACTACGTTTTAACGGTTTTAAGCGCGGTAGTTTATTTGATCTTTATTATTCCGACGTTTCGGTCACTTTTCAGTAGCCTTGATCACGGAAGACAAAGATGTCAAGTGTCAATGAGTATTGTTAAAGTTTTATTTAGCATAGTGCTAACTGGTTCATTTTAATTATTTAATTTTAATTTTGTTTATGGTATTATTTATGTGAGCCTAATCTAACTTACCACCGCTTTGCAATATGTCGTGGCTTGAAGAGAAGAAGCTTATAATATTAATTACCTCCCAACCATTTTAATATTATATAAAATTATTAGAGCTAGGCATGTTTACTAAAGAGTTTCTTGCGCCGCTTATTCTCTTTAAGCCACATGTTGCGAAGTGATGGTAAATTAGATTAGGCTCCCATAGAGTAATTACCATAACCAAAAATAAAACTAAATAATTAAAATGAACAAGTCGGCGGTAGACTAAATAAAACTTTAACAATACTCATTGACACTTGACATCTTTGTCTTTCGTGATCACGGCTACTAAAAAGTGGCCGAAACGTCGGAATAATAAAAATCAAATAAACTTCTTCTATTTTATTGTGTATATTAGTCGCGAAAACTTAAGAAAATATTATTCTAAAACAATTAAGTAAATATAATGCTATAGAAAACGTGTAGAGTGATTTAATTATAGTGAATTTTTAAAAATAAAAAACAAACGAAAATCTTTCAATCCTCATTTTTTTCTATCTCACTCTAATCACTTTTGGCGCTTCCTTTAAAATTTATTCTATGCTACCGCATTGCTACCCTTATTACCTGTGTTTTAACGAACAATTTTTCAACACAGAGATGATATTCAAATTTAACAAAAGTTGATTGTAGTGGATACTTCAAACATTTATCTATTCAAAGTAAACATTTTTCGTTCAAAGTAAATTTAGTCGAAAATTTTTGACTTTTACCACCTTGAATTTTTTCACAATTTTCCAGTCAATATTTCAAAACTGAGTTGTACACTATATGACTTTGAAAACGATCTTTTAAACCTTACTGACTTTACCAACTTAAAAAATACAACAAGAAACATTATGGTTTTTTTAAGAACTATCTAACAATAACCCACATAACTATTACACAGAGAAATGTTTTTTTATTTCTCAATTACATGTTTGCCGCCTCTATATTTTAGGTTTTTCGCGATTTCACTACTTATACACTACATTTTATCTAGATAGACCCAGTATATAGTGTTAGAGAAAATTCACTGAGACATAGACATACAGAGGAAGAGACATGCCGATTTAAATATTTCTATCCGTGCAGGAACGGTGAAAAAATACAATTTCCTGCGGCCGGACGGCCTGTCATAGGAGGCGACAAAAACACTCCACAGCCAGGTGGTAGGGTATTTACCCACTTGGATGGCTACCACCTCTGGGCTAGAGTATGCCGTCATAACATTAACAGTTGTGTTCCAGCATTAGTGGCCAGATTCCTGTCTCCCCTTAGAAGGCGGCAAACGTCCATAGATGATTCTAACCTCTTTAAATCAGGTGCCCACCTGTCTGCCTGTCTACTGAACTCATATTTAAAATAAGCTATAAAATGCCTTCTTTAAACTACTTAAATCTATGCACTTAAACCATTATTAGCCATTACGCCATGGTGTTTCACATACACAAAATAAATTAATTTTCACCACGCTTTTTAAAACTAAATAGAGTCATTAGTTACTTTCCTTTCGAGAAATTCAATCCGTTTCATTTCTTGCTAAAATTCGCGGTTTGGAGGAAAACATTTTTCTTTTACTATTGGAGTAAGTTTCACTAAATCTTTCCATAGAGATTAACTATCCGTAAAATCGTTTGGTGGTCGGTTTTTTACTTTTCATTGAAGATTTAAGGTGGCCTTTATGAGACTGTTGTAGCTTAGTGGTTAAGACATCCACCTCTTATTGCAATGACCTGTGATCTTGCCTGGGCAGAGTAAATTGAATAATGTAGGTGATCAGAAAGCTGTGGCCAATTTTGGACAATGGATCAGTGTGGTGATCCAGGGAATAATAGAATACACTTTATTGCATAAGATTAGGTACACTTTAAGAAGGTTAAGTACAGAAAACAATAGGATTTCTTCCGGGCAAGCTTAAGATGGTTATTATGGTTTATGAAACATTGCTTCTGAGCAAATAACAACTTGCAATTTAAAAGTAATAAAGAAAAACAAATGTATATATATATATAATAATATTAAATAGGAACTAAAATAAAACAAAAATATGTTTACATAGTTTATGTTGATCTATAATATATATCTATATAAAAAAGCAATGAAGTGGCAAGAGCAATGGGCAAGTATGTAAACGCATCATCTGCCGAAAATGGCATACTCGCGCTGCCCACTTTTCTGCATGCTGCCTTGGAAATAGTCATAGTGTAAACACACAACTAATATTAATTAGACGGCCTTTGTGGTTGAGCGGGCTAAGCCTTTGCCGGCCTACCTCACTGCAACACAGAGGCTCCGGGATCGATACCTGGTGTAGTAAATTTCTGAAAAAGAATTTTCCGTTATTTAATATGGTCTGGTCATATCTAGGGTCGTCCCCAGAAGTCATTTATATATTACCCATAACACAGGCGTAACTTGCTTAATTTGGTGATATACAATGTGTGTGTTTGTCTGCCAATTATTTATTTAATATTAATTAATTAGAAATAACTTAAGTTAAATTTTCTTCCTTTTATTAGATTATGTATTTCCAGCCTTATGTGCATTTAAACATTCTGCGAAAGAAATGATACGTCGTGATTATCGATCTATGAAACTGGGCAATTCGCCTCAGTCAAATTATGCTATTAGGTACAGTTTATGGACTAATATTGTTAAGTGTTAGAAAGGATCCCATCCTCTTAGCCAACTGTTAGGAAGAATACGCAAGTGTTCAGTTGCAGTCTGTAGCCGGCGCGTAGGCCAATTGTATATATAAGCTTATCCTAGATAGATGCATTATACGTTTTTTCTAAACCAAAAACGTCTCCACTTAAGCCAAGGTAATATGTTGAGATTGATTTGTGGTGCTACAAGAACCATACAAGAACGCTACGAATAACGTGAGAATAAGTACATAAGGGAATCTTGGAACATTGCAAATGTGGCTGAAAATTTAACAGGAATAAATATAGGGTCATAAGGAATATCATGAACAGAGTGTGTAATTCATGATAAAAAGAATGATAAAGTGTAAGATTGATGGATTTAAGAATAAAGGTAGATGAAATAAGAGATAATTTTTGTATGAAAGAGAACGTATACCAAATTAATTATTTCAAATATGCCAATTTGTTGATGATTAATTAAAGAAAGCAACAAACCTAGAGATCAGATGAAACAAGTGCAGGTTCTGACAAATTTTGTCCTTCACCACATACTGTCATTTGTAATAAACAACTGACAGGGCGTGGTGCAAAAGAGACGCTATGCGAGGCCCAATAGCATCCGAGCTAGAACACAGCACTCTCCCTCTATGTAGCACCTCGTGAACTTTTGCAAAATAATGCGTACAAACTTCAGGGATGTATTTAAGTTTTGCTCGTAGAATACCATTCTGAACCCAAATGATTGAAAACGGTGAAAGGAAGAAAACAGAATTCCTAACAATCCCCTCCAGAATCACACCTTGCAGACATTAATTCTTGCATTTTATCGTTATATAAACACTTCATAATTATATGTTCACACAAAAAATACATTACCTGACGTTAAGATAAATCGTATTAAACTTATCCAAATGATAAATATGAAACAAATGATAATTTATTTCATAGTACATCAGTCTGTGCGCAGAGCACGTGAGTGTGTGAAGTGTAGTGCGTAATAATAAAAAAAATAATTAAAAATTATGTTATTATAATGTGATTTTGACGGATTTTAATTGGAAATTATCAATTTTGAAATTAATAATAACGTGAATTTATTTTGTTCATTTGTTAAATCGTGGAAAAGTGAAAAGGAAGGATTATCTAACAAGGATTTACTTGCGTTTGTTTTTAAACTTTCTTGAGGCTTATATAGATTGTTTGTTGTTTAATCATGATAATTTTATATTTTAATTAAAATGTTAGGTATACTGCAATATCCGGTTATACTTCTTACGTCAGAATATATTATTTATGGAGTATATTATGGAGGTCTGTTTCAACAGGATCTGAAACCGTCAGCAAACTATCAAGAATATGCGCAGTAAAGTTTTTCAAACTATTTATATTGTGTATGCGTTTGACCTTTAATTTTGTTTAATTCGGAAAATCAGTCAAGGAAATCATGACCATACAGCTTAATCAGATATTAATTATTTGTCTATATCAGGCAAACCATATTGTTGGTCTTTGACTGATGCTAAAAAAGAAAATTATTATTGAAACTCGAAAGGCCCCTTTCCACTAAACAGTTATTTATTATTTAACAAGCTTTTAAAGATTATAATTATAACTGTCAAGAAAGAAGTGTCTAGGCATTTTGCACTTAAAAAAAATAGAAATTAAACAGCACAATTAAGCACCACCCTTCAGGTTCTCGCAAAAAATGCGTGTGTATGACTGTTTTGACTGGTTTCAGATCGTATTGCTGCGTATATAAAATAGAAGAATAAGTAATTCCTAGAATTACATCGCCTAGTAAAAAAACTCAACTAGTATGAAAATCTCCTAAACCTGAAATGACTAGAATATGGTGTCAAGGGGATTTATCTCGTTTTTTGACGTTTTATAATTCAAAACATTTAATTTAGACAAAATCAATTAAAAGATAAAAGTCTTAATAATATCCCCCTTATTTATAATAGTTATACGAGCATTATATACTTGTTTGAAGTGGGCAAAAGAGTAGTATTCGGAATGCGGCAAAATGAAAAGCATTTTTAAAAATTATTTTTAACTAGGTTAATAATGAAGTAAGTATAACTATTATGAATAAAGGGGTAAATGTCAAAAGCGAGAAAAAATGTGTCATGGCCCCATCTATGCAATTGTGTAGGATTTAGAAGCATTTCAGATTTGCGTTTTTTACTGGGTCCTACCTACCTATTATACTTCTTTCACGGTAAATAGAAAATGTATAAAATGCCGTTTATTTATTTATGCTTTCTGATATTTTTACACTAAGAAATCCGTCAAAATACAATTATAGTGGCTAATATCTACTCTAAATTTAAGTCTCACCTACATAGTTTAACATTAAGCCAACAATACTGGTTGATTTATGCTGGACTGTTCCGGGCGCGAGCCGTGCGGGCAATGTATATTGAATTGTAAGGGGAGGGCACAGCGGAGCCCGGACGCTGCACGGTTTATCAAGAATTGCATTTTTTTTTATTTTTATTCATTACTCCACTATCAATATTTGTCAGTGAAATTACATCCTTTATTATATTTACATCTTCTTCAAATTCAAGTTAATTTACTTCTAAGGAAAGAAAATACTAGTGACGTTTCATTGTTTCTTTTATTTTCTATTAATAATTAATCTTGTCTAATAATATACAGGTGTCTTCTCTTACTTTAATATGTAGCTAAATATATATTCCATAGCTATTTTTTACAATTTACGTTATACGTACCGACTTGTATGTTATACGTACCGAAATATATGTTATAAAATGTTCTTGAAATTTTAAATTTGTGCCTCGTCCGGGCCTCGTACAAAACACGGCTCGCGCCCGCGCAGTCTGACGTAAATCATCCCTAATGCCTTGCGAAATACTTAAGATGCAGATTAAATATTGAGTGTTGTTTACTATCTATATAAATTTCAGATAAAACTATAATTCTTGGCGATTTATTGTTGATATTACGGTCTTGAAACTGTGTCATACGTTATTTACCTTTATAATGAGATTCGGAAGTGAATTAATTCAAATTATAACTAAGCGTATGAAATTCTTTTGTGAAAGTATTTGCATAAAAAACGTATAATCGTACAATGCATGTCGACTGTTACATAAGCGCCGTATGTTTTGGGGTTTATAATTAATATTTTTTTCTACAAAGATTTTATTTTAAATCAAAGCACAAAAATTATAAATAATATTTTTAAACGTAATCCAATAGCTTACTTAATAATACAAACTGACTAAAACTTTCCTTTTGATTTTATTCGCATGTATTTCGTCATTCTATATTTCTCTGGGAGAAAATGTATCCTCTTAATACAAATTATTCATAAAACTACTCGTATAGTCAAATGTCCAAATATTATTGATCTCTTAGACCATGAGGTAGGGACCATCAAACACTCGCACCCACACAGGCATTTTTTGTATTGAAATTCGTAATATTGTATTTATTTTGGGTGATTTATTTTGAAAAAAATATCTTTTATATATTACATTTTACGTTAAAAAACGAGACAATAACGACATGTTAAAGTGTCTAGCCATGTAGGATCAATCTTATCTTTATTTTTTTTCTTTGAAGCCTAAGGTGAATGTATAAAGACCTTGGCAACTGATTCCGTTCGGCTGAAGGAAAGACTTCTGTTTCCATTCTTGCCTTAGCCAGTAGACATAGTAAGAGTTAAAACTTGGGCTCCATGAGTTTACTGTCAAAGGCATAAAAACGGGAGCAGCTGAAGAAGAACTGCAGCCACTTCTTGACACTCCTCAGCCACTCAAATCCATGTTACCCCATGTTGTAATTCTTATATCGTTTTATGAGGTACTCATGCAGTCAATAGCTAATCACTGCTTGTCCATTTTAGGCGCTCTGATCCCAAATATCAAATCCCCACATGCCAATAGCCCTATCCTTTTACATCCGACTTCATATAATAGTTGACCGGGGTTTGTGCCCCGGTCAATGTAAAACTTCTTATCCGAATATAATATATATATATATGAATACACCAAAGAGCAATCTTTGGTGTATTCCTACAGTACATACAAGGATAATCACCTGTCAGTATCACACCAAATTTAGATTAACTAATCAAAAGCGCCTCCACACGTTGGCCTTATCATTTCCAGACACAGGTCGTCTTATAAAACGATCCAAGAGGAAGTCCATTTTGTAAAGTAACACCAAATTTACAAAAATCTACCAAGCACTTTTATCATTATCTATATACATATAATAAAACTGTAGACGTCGAATTTCTGTATAATGAAAAAAAAAATGCTAAAAACCGAGTCAGGGGGGATGTAAGAAGTAAAATAGAACTACTTTAGATTTTTTTCAGATTTTTTGATTCTCTGTTTGTCTGTCTGTTTGTACCAGCTAATCTCCGAAACGACTAGACCGATTTAAATAAAATTTTGTATGGTGGTAGCTTATATTCCTGGTCAACATATACTTTTGATCCCGAAAAATTAAAGAGTTCCCGTGGGTTAGTTAAAAAACCGCACCACGCGGACGAAGTCGCGGGCATCAGCTAGTAAGTAAATAAAATAAAATATTAATATAAATTTATGACTGATACTTTTAGCCATTTATTTTAAAGAAGCCTACAAATTTCGTCTAACTCAATGTGTATAAAAATTACGGATATAACTCCCATATTTTCCCTTGATCAAGAGTGACGAGTCAGCTTGAAATGGAAAGGCACGAGTCCAGCAGTGAGGTGTATACAGTCGGATTTTATTATGATGATTATTTGATAATAATGTTACGAGTAGCGGGACTCGAATTAAATTGCTGTTGGAATTATTACAGAGTTTATTAGAACTATACAAACACGTATAACACAGGTACAAATATAACCGAACACAACAAATCCAAACGTAATATAGAAGGTCGTAATTCCATAAAACGTACAAAGTCCGTCACTATTATATTCCCGATTGTACACACGTCACGCCTTGATCGTAGTTGTCGCTCAACCTACTCCTCTCTCAATCGGGCCATCGTTTTATACTGCACAAATGCAAATATGCCCATCAACATAATTTCCTAGAATTAACTTGTATTTATAATCCGTAACATCTGGATAATTATGCAGGCTGCGAGCGGCCGTAGACAAGTACAATAGAACAATAGGCTGTTCTTCAAAATAACTAGAATCGTATGCCAAAAAATAAGTAAACAAAAGAAGACGATCATAAAAGGATTGCAATCAGCTCAAATGCCAACAGGTAATAAAATGGGTTTTTATAGATTAGGAGTGGAATTTGTTTTTGTCGGAAACTAAGTTGTAACAATAAGATCGTTGAAGACAGAGGGAATATAATGTATTTTAATAATCCTTCTACCTGTCAAAATAGAGTAATATCTAAGATAAACAATATCATATGTCCTTGTTTTAACTCGGACAGATAAAGTTATCGGTGCATACAATATTATTTATTTGATACGCTAAATATTTATAAAAGCATTTATTCTGAAATTCAGTGCTCAGCAGAGCATTCATTACAATAAAGTTATGCATGTTGGATAATAGTGTGAGTAAATAATTGCGTCAAAAATGTAATCTATACTTAACCTATACTAACACTTTTATTTCGTATTTATAATTATAACATTCGAAAAGAACTCTTTCTGTCTGTTATGATTTTATAGCAAAATCATTGAGCTAATTTTAATGAAATTTTGTATTTGTGTAGTTTTGATAACAGGGACGAATATAGGATACTTTCTGTTCCGCAAATTGAAATACTTACCGCGGGGTATGGATCAAAAATTACAAAATATTAAACTCTAGTGTGCTATATCTATGAATATATACAAGTATCTACTCGACTAATATTAAAGACTAGCTGATACCCGCGACAGCGTCCGCGTGGTGCTGCGGTTTTTTTACTATCCCACGGGAACTCTTTAATTATTCGGGATCAAAAGTATCCTATATGTTAACCAGGGATATAAGCTACCACCATACAAAATTTCATTTAAATCGGTCCAGTCGTTTCGGAGATTAGCCGGTACAAACAGACAGACAAACAGAGAAACATAAAATTAATAAAAAATCTAAATTAGTTATATTTCACTTCTTATATCCCCCTGACTCGGTTTTTAGCAAAATTTTTTTCATTATACAGAAATTCGACCTCTACAGTTTTATCATATGTATAGATAGATCTCTATTCGACAATATATCTGTAGAACTTATACTACAATATTTGGAATATTTATACACAATATAGCTTGCTTAAACCTTTCTTAACTACGAAAACAAATAATCAATTTCAAATTTAAAATTACACTTTAATATTTAGACAAATTCAGTTAGAGACTATTTCAAATAGGACGGTATGGCTGACATGTGCATACAACGCAATTTTTATGTAGCGTTATCGTATACTTTCCTACGAAATTAGTACTTATTAAATTTAAACTTATAAAAATATATTTAATCCTCATACTGTTTAATAACAATACCGACCCACAAAAATTAAAAAAAAATGGTCTTTACCATCTATTCTTGTATTCAAAATTAGGTTTATGAACCAAAAGACTGAATCTGAGGTCAGTTTGGTCCATACACTATCAAAATTTTGGGGGTGTATGGACCAAACTGACCCGACATTACAAAGTATCGCGATGTTTATTTCTTTTTTTATTTACGTAATTTCTCCCAAACCGTCTTATTTGAAATAAACTTTATAAAATGTTAGAATAGAAGTAAACATGTGATTTGATGATCTGTCATTCTTCGACATTATCTCAAATTTTATCATCTCGAGTGTTTTATACACATTTTTTGTATGTATATAGGAATAAGATTTAAAATGCAATAACAGGGCATTTTAATCTCATTATGTGTCACGATTTTGACCTTCAAAGGTGGAGAAAAACTGTTATTTTCCAGTGAGTTATTCACTTATTTGTCACACGTTTGAAATGATAGTTACCTAATATTCTTATATTTAAATCTAGTGTTATTTTTTGTTCCTTCTTAATGGTATTTCATAAGAAAGGCCAGAATAAACGAGTGTTTGTGCAATTATTTACTTGAAATAATGCAAGACCTGATTAGAAAATGAAATCAGACGAAGCTCTAACCACACCATAGTGTCCTTCCTATATTTTGTCTTAAATTAAATTTTCGAATGAAATCTACTTTTTAAAAGTCATCCATACTAATATAAATAGGAACTGTTTGTTTGTTAGATTTTTAATGAGTTAATGGCTATACAATCTTACGTGTTACATTAGTGTTTTTTCATCATTCAAATGTTAAAAATGAAAGCAAAGTCACGGGTAACAGTTAGTAAGCTATAAAATTTTATGTATTTCTCAGTCTACAGGCACTATTTCACAACCTGCTATAGATGTAATAAAGACAAGAATGGCAAGAAACTCCTTAATAGCAGTCTAGCTAAAATTTATTAATGTATTTCTCTCTATATATTTCCTTATATTATATACATTATTGGTAACAATTAATTAAGATATAAATACAGATAATTAACTAAGGGTGGTGCTCCACTCCTTTGTCGGTATAATTATAAATTTAGATCCCATATCGCATCTGCACTCTTGCAGTTTTGAGATACCCTACCAAATGAAGAAAACAGCAGTCTTCCAGTGCTGGATACAGGCCCGTGAGGCCGGAGTCTAGAGCGGCATCATTTTTGGGGCGGTAAAATTTTTAAACACCAAATTTTAAAGGCAGAGAAACGTAATTCAGATTCAGAAATTGACTTGAATTAGTTTGATTATGAACGTATAAAAAAGACGGACGGCTGGATATAGAATAGAAAACACTTTATTGTTCACCAAATAAACAATTACAGAATGAATAATGACTATAATTTAACGGCAAAACAAAAGGCGGCCTTATCCAGTGCCGTAAATAGGGTACCACCGGTGCCCGGGACAGGGCGTAGGCTCAGGTGGGCGCAAGAATGGCCAGACCAGGCAGGACTATTATCGGTTTGTTCCTGATAAGTTCCCGTTGCGCCCCTAGTGCTCGATTCCAACACATGCGTACCTGCCAGTATCATCAAAAACGTCTGTTAAATTAGACAAAACATCGCTCATTTTTTTGCCAGCGCATGAGCGTATTTGTATTCTAGTTTTATAAAAAAATAGAATTTTCTTCCAAAATATTAGTCCACCAACACCAAAGTCCTTGTGCGTTATTTTATCACCCTGAATGAAATAAAGTAGGCCTATACATAGCATTGCTCTAGCTGGGGTATCTACAATATCTAAAAAAAGCAAGGGCGCATAAAAGGCTATTTACGGCACTGGCATTATCGCTTAAAGCGATCTCTTCCGGGCAATCTGAATGACATGGACATGGTAATTAATAAGGTTAATAAGGGTTCCGTTACTGTTAAAATTTCTATGGAACCCTAAAAAGGACGGTATTTTTACGGGGCCAAGAGCAGAGCACTGTACTCTTCGGAAACTTTGAGAAGGAAATATACTGTTAAAAATTATGTGTATAGTCTATTTTATTATGAAAATCTATTTTACTAATCCTTGTTTCATTTACTTCATTTCGCAAAAAAGTATTTACGACACTGAGATTCTCCCAAGCAGTGAGTGGTGATATGAATTATATCTCCATTAATCTATACTACAATAGCTTTATTAAATAAAATGACAGCTATGTAATTGAACTACAAGATCGCTTCAAGTAACATTATTTTGTTTGAAAAGCTAGATATTTAATACATTCACATTACGAAATAAACTAGAGCGACACGTTACACCATAGAGGTAGGCGATTAGACAAGATATTTATACAATCGAATGCTTTACAATTTTATTTTACGGCATCTGTGGTTGAGAGTAGGCTTTTTATCCGTGCAGGAACAGAGAAAGAATACAATTTCCTTCGGCCGAGCGGCCTGTCGTAGATAAGAGGCGACAAAACAATTCTATATCTATGTTTCAAAAATTGGTTGTACATCTTTTACGACTGTGGAAACTATCTTTTGAACCTACGGACTTAAAAATATAACAAGAAAAATTATTATAATTTTTTTAAGACCTGTCTGACAATAACCCACATAACTATACTCACTGAGAAATGTTTTTCATTTCTCAATTACATGTTTGCCACCTCTATTTTTTAGGTTTTTCACGATTTCACTACCTACACTTTATTAAGATAGACCCAGTATATATATATAGTTTTAGAGAAAAGTCACTGAGACACAGAAGAAGAGACATGCTGATTTTTTAATATATCTATCCGTGCACAACTCACAGCCAGGTTGTAGGGTATTTGATCGTCTGGATGGCTACCAGCCCTGGTCCAGAGTATGCCGCCATAACAACCTTGAGTTGTGGTCCGGCATTAGTGGCCAGATTCCAATCTCTTTTTAGAGAGCAGCAGCGCATTTGTAGCACCTGTGGTGTTGCAAGTGTCCATAGTTGATGGTAATCGCTTTCTATCAGGTGTGCCGTCTGCCTGTCTCCTAAAGTCGTGTAATATTTGTTTTTAAGTCTTAGCCTTCATCGGCCTGTCAAACTCCAGCGCAGCGGCTCCGGCTTCAACTCCTACATTACTTTATTATGGCCTGAGTGTCTCTGATCGGCTTCAGAGTGCTCCGTTGTATATTACCCATAATACAAGCGTAACTTGCTTACCTTGGGGATATGAGAGGTACTTACGGTACTTCACTTCAGAACAGCTGCTGATGCTGTACAAAGCACAAATGCGGGCATTTATAGAGTACTGTTCTCACCTTTGGAATGGCTCAGCCAAATACCAACTCGAGGCGCTAGAATCGATTGAGCGGAGAGCCTGGAAGCTGATAGCCAACGACCAGCTATTCAATAACAAAATTCAAAGTCTCGGACGTCGACGCAGGGTTGCCAGCTTATCGCTTTTCAATCGGATTATCCTATTTATATATGGATGTATTTAATGTGAATGTAGTGAACAATAAAGCGTTTTCTATTCTATTCTATTCTTACTAATTTTTCTTTTTTCATGAAGTCGTCATAGGATTAAGTAACTTTCAACGGTATTGTTTACCGAATGAGTGTCATTCTGAACGCCATTAAAGTAATTAGTTTGGTCTGAGTTCTCGAACCTGCAATATTAAATATGCTTTTAATACATGCAATTAATTCTTGTTTCGTGGCAGGTACACTAAAACGCGTTGTTAAAGTATACACACGTTGAGAAGTGATAAGATCACACTATGTGTTTTCCCAAAACATCTCTGATAACGCTATCTTTGTTATATATGTGTGTATGTACCTTCTTGAGTATGTATGTATATAAAAATATTCAGTCATCTTTCATTCTTAATATCTTTAGCCAGGTTTTCGCCTACTAATCTATGTACTTCGACTTCGGGGTCATCCAATTCCATAGATGTATTTAAATTTATTTTACCGTCTCTTCATTCGTAAAAAAGGTAATATTTATTGTTTGTTAGTTTCTTCATTTTATAAGAACACACTTCTGGACAATACTACATTCCGATTAGCCGCGAGTTTACGCCTGAGGGCATCATGTTGCGTACCACATCACTATCAATGCGGAGTTATGGTAGACCGATTTGGACACCACGTGTTTAAAAAGCGTAGGAAGAAGATCTCGTCATGCCAGCCTCAACGACATCATCCGCCGAGCTCTTGTCAGCGTTGGCGTACCGGCTATTCTTGAATCAAATGGCCTGGTACGTGACAATGGAAAGAGACCGGACGGAATGTCACTCGTCCCTTGGAAGATGGGGCGGCCGCTAGTATGGGATGCGACCTGTGACACCCGTCACATCTTCCAATGGCTGGCAAATTGCAGGCTTGGCGCAAATATGGAGCCTTAGGAAAGGTTACACACATTTGTGCCGTTTGGGGTTGAAACTTTAGGCCCGTGGGGTCCGTCGGCAAAGAGTTTCTTTAAAGACATATGTAAGAAACTCTTTGACACTACCCGTGATCAGAGGGTTGACTCATATTTCGCACAACAAATAGGTATTGCCATACAGCGTGGCAATGCAGCCAGCCTTCTGGGCACACTCCCCGTTGGCAGTCATCTGCTACATAGTGTATTTTAGTTTAATTGTCTTTGTTTTTTTTTCTAAATACTATTATTCTTTCCTGATTTATACAGCTACTTATTTATTATATTTCAATGGGAACAAACAAGTATATCTAATGTTGATTATTCGTGATAACTTAATAGTTTCAATGCCATTAATGCAACATAATCGTGCGCAACGAATCTGACGAAACGTTCTTTTCGAAGTTAAGTTTTGGGAACATATAATTCAATGATACTTGAATTATTATTGTTGGCCAATGCAAGACTTGCAAGAAGAACAGATTATTCCACAGAAAATTACGTTTAACTATATGATAATAAAGTTTAAAATTACTAATTATCAAAATTGTTTGATTCTCTATCTTGTCTAAGAAGATTTTTTAGACATGTTTTTTTTTATTTTTACTGCAGGAGTTCAGCAGACAGGCAGACGGCCCACTCGATGGAAAGCGGTTACCATCGCCTATGGACATTTGCAACACCAAAGGTGCTACAAATGCGCTGCTGCTCTCTTAAGGGAGACTGGAACCTGGACACTAATGTCGGAACACAACTCAAGGTTGTTATGGCGGCATACTCTAGACCAGGGGTGGTAGCCATCCAGTCGGGCAAATGCCCTACCACCTGGCTATGGGTTGTTTTGTCGCCTCTTACGACAAGCCGACCGGCCGCAGGAAATTGTATTCTTTCTCCGTTCCTGCACGGATAAATTCCTACATGTGAAAACGTTTTATTGGTTTTAATATTTATGTTAAGCATAGTAATTATATCTTCTTTGTTTCTTGTATAACCGTAAAATTTATTAAAATGTTGGCAGTATTGTTCCTTGTACTCGTACAAGCAAAACTCGACTTTAAAGTGACGAACATTTTTATTCCGCGACTGTACGTTTTATGTTATATGTGAGCAACCTTCTAGTAGAATAGAGTAAACATTTGATTTTATTCTTATTTAAACGGTAAGAGTAAAAAATAGTAATATTAATATTTTAAAATGTTATACTGCTTTGTGTACATCGTACATCATCTTTAAACGCAAGAATACATTCTATGAACGAATTTCAGTTGAAATAACGCGCAACTGTAACTCAGAATAGAATGTCTGCGTGGCTAAAAGAATCACAGGCAATTGCCTTGCTTCAATGTCGCTAGAAGGCGCAGTAAAACATAATATCTACAGCTTAAAACAACTAAGTTAATTTCTTTAACCATGGGCACTAGGTAGGTTTCTAATAACAAAATCGAATCGATGTCGTGTAAGTATTGATAAGAACTCTGGATGATTACAGCATAACTCTGTGTGATATTTCTAAATAAAATTCAGAACTAGACGCTGCATTTATTGCCAACTAAAACAAAACAATAATAAATATTATTCTTAATAAATCAATCCCAATTAATTTACGAAACTCGATGTAAAAGATAAAAGATATCGTTATTAATAAATATATTATTTTATCGTTGACTCATTGAACGCCGACTATATAACTCTTATCTGGGATTTGTGATAAGATAAGGAAACTGAGATGGCCAATAAAATAGTTGGACACAATTACTTGCATCAGGCCGAACGAGGGTTTAGAACTATTGTGTTTGTTAATGACAAGAGTTTTGATTACGGTGATAATTTTGTTGTAAGTTTTTTTTTAACACATTTAAATACCTCTATTCTTAAAACTTTAACGGTCGTATTAAGCTTGTTTAAGGTTCTTAAAGTTCTTCTTACTCTAACTCAATATGAGTAAGTGTCAAATAGATTCTTAACAGAAATCAATTATTACACGTATTGCAGGTATTATGTGAATTTTTGAATCAACTAATTAATAACCTAATTTTAGTTATTTATAATTGTATTTGGAGTTAGGCTTAACATTTTTTTATTAGACGTATTCTTAAACTATATTTTGAAAACCGGGATGAATAGTTAAATTATGTTGTGGACATGTCTAGTGTAATAGAAAATAATATTAATATATGATTTTTTATAAATAATTTGTTGACATTTAAAAATAACTATTGTTAGGTTTAACTTTATTTTTTATATTCGGACATAAACATATTTTTGTTAACGATTAGTTAATTCATAATGTCAGTTCATATCCGGAGATACGAACCAGCTATTAGTCATGCATTATTAAGGTAATCTTTTCAACGTAGTACATACTTATTTTACGGTTAGAATTAAGATTCCTATAATTTCTTTGAAAATAAATTAAAAGTTAAATACAATCACTAATTAATGATTTACTCGAATTCTAAATAAAAACTAAACAAAAAAATTTAAAACCAAGACTGAAGTATCAACAAAAAATCTTCAAGAAATGGGTCTTTGAACTCCATTAATTAATTCTGTGTACAGTATGTGAAAATGAGTATGACGTGAATATTAAATTATTGGATAATGTCGGACAGTGTCGAGGATTTAGTAAAGAAATATAAAGAAAGTGTATTTTATGGACGACATCCGCGGAGCATCGGTTAGTATATACCTACTTCTTCTTTTTATTGCTAGATTTCTACTTCTTACTCTATATTATTTCACGATTGCAAGCAATTGCCATTACTTGTGTTGGAATCTCTAAAAAAGTATTTGTTTTGCTTAGGACTGACCACAATATGTAATTTTTTAATTAAGAACTTTTTGATGTTCTTTTGTTTTTCTAATGTCAGAATTTTTTTCTCGGTCTAAAATATGCCTGTTTCGCACGTATAGTATTAATTATATAAATATTTACAGTCCATTAACAACTTAACACTTAAAGAAGTGTTTTACATATGCTTTATGGTCCTTCGAGCCGGATGGGGTCCAGCGACCTATGGAGTGTTTTACAACTTGTACTCCACCAGCATAATGCGTCGGTCGCAAGCTGTACACTCGCGAATGGCAAGTGCACCACTCGATGAAAATCCGCTGTTTGGGGTGACTCACGTATAGACCCAGTACCAATCTCTGACAGACTCCTCGGCGGTTCGTGGATCATGTGACGTTGACTCGTTAACCATGTCAGGTTTACTGATTGACAACGTCTTCTACCCGTGGAAGGCGGTGCTTGTCGAGTGCCGGGTGACGGGTACCTTTAATAGGTTGGCCCTTAAGTAGTTTATTTATGGGCATTGTTTCAAAATAAAGGTATCGATCTTGACATGAGACTTAGGGCTCCATTAGTGGACTTAGTTGTAGTCACAATAAATATTATGTCTAATGTTACTGCTTCAGCTGGGATAATGTTAGTAATAGTGACCGTTTCACGCAGTTTAATGCATTATTTGTGCTGCGATATTGTTATTTATTGTTCACGACGTGAAACTTGAAAAGATAATGTACCTATGTATATACATTAATGTAGTTAATCATTGATGGCGTTATTTTTAACACTATAAACAAGACGCTTTTGACACAGCCGCCAATACTAACACTATCCTAGATCAAGCAGGGACATAATAAATTACAGATTATAGACTTGATACGAGTGATGTCAGGTTTTTATGTACGTTTTTCTCTCACATAGCAATTGGTTGTATGAAATTTTAAAGAGTTGTAAGGCAAATTATAGTAAGATAATAGAGACCAGCCATAAGTGTTCACCAAAATATTTTGCCAACATAGATATCTTGATAAGACATCGAAAAGTCCACTCTTACGAAGACAATCCGAAAAGTTCATGATTTAGGCAACTTTGTTATGAGAACAAAGTCCTTTTAGTTTCTTCCTACTTTCTACAGAAGTAACAAATAACGATTTCGAGATTAGTTAAATCATATAACAATGGAACTTAACTTGATGCCGATCAATTGTGAAATGGGATTTTGCATAGGGACATTCTTTCCTTCCCAGTTAAATAATTGCAGGTTGCCTCGAAGAGATCGCTTTTAGCAATAAGGCCGCCCAAGTTATTACCAAAAAAAATGTACTTATGCAGTTTTCGAATTGTTTATGTTAGTGAGCATTGTCTCTATGTCTGTCTACTCATTAACATAACACTAATGTATTTTCACAGAACTTTTCACACGTAAAGCCCAAATCCGTATCCGATGAAAAGTGTGAAAATCATTTTCCAAGATAATAATTATCCTATTTTCGTGATTGAAAATCCGTGTATATATCAAATTTCATAGTAATCGGTTTATCTAGCAAAAACTAGACCCAATTGCATTTACTTCTCCGAAGGGGTTCGCACGCTTACCCGCAATACTACGGGTCAAATGTATACATTCCGACTTTCGGTTGTTATTATTATTTTTTCTATTACATAATTTGTTTCTATTTCACTTAATAGCTTAATAAAGGTTCTATTCGATATAATATTTTTGAAGTGAAAACGTCTCTAAGCACGTTGGGCACTTTTGAGGTGGGGAAAAAGTACTAAGCACACGTGACCGTCACGTGCAGCTACAGTTTTCACAGTTACGAGTTTTTTTTTCATTTTGTCAATTCTACTATATTCTAGTTTGATTCCTGGCATAGCCTGTGTCATTATCGAAGTTTCCTTTATTTACTATGTTCTGGGGCTATTGAGTCGATTCCACACTTGCCCGTAGTATATTTATTACAGTTCCATAAACGTCTCTTGCTTATCTTCTGATGTGCAAGGTTCCTCTGCCGAATTTAAAAAAAGAACATATTTTTCTGTGGATTAAAATATTTGTTTTGTTTCCTTTTCAGGACTGTTCACGATCCCAGAATACCCAGAATACGAGTCGAAGCGAGGCATGTGGTCAGCGGCGCTCGACGCCATCCTGACGACGTTGCGGTACCTCGCGCCGGCAACATTACTCACGCTCTTCTGGGGACAACAGAGCTTCTTCTTCAGGATACTCAAGCATATTGACTTAGCTTTTAGAGCTAGTAAGTATTGTATTTAATTATTAAACCTTGACTGACGTGAACTAGCCAGGAAACTTGTATCTACTTATTTGACGGCTTCTGTGGTTGGTTGATGATGCCCGTCTTGTTTAATGGAACGTAGGAGTCCCGGATTCAATTGCTGGCATTGTAAATTCCGTTAAAGGATTTTCCGTCATTTATACTTTAAAAACTAGAAGGGGGCTTCTTTAAAACTTTGGAAATGTACATCTCTTCACCTATTAACTTAAATTTAAAAAAATCGATAAGAATATGATTATATATACTTTTGAAGACTATAACTATAGTTAGATACTTTACATGCCTATGAATATAGTAAAAATACTATTTCAACTTTTATACATGTACGGGGGTTACACGTAATTCTTAGATTTTCCGTGGTCTTACTGCATTATTATGTAGCGGCATATACGTTACTGCCAAACATCCATATTGATATGCAAAAAAATTTGAAAAAAGATGGCATACATAATAAACTTTCGTTTTAGTCTAGATATAAATAAAACTCATAAAAAGCGTGAATGCAAGAAATAATAATAAAATAACATAATTTACGTACAATATAATTTAATTAATTTATTTAATATGATATTTTTCTAAACAAAATAATATTATCATAAATTCAGTACGTGTTATCTAACTTAGGCGCTTTTAAACATATACAAAAAATAATACGTGAAAAGTATGAAAAGAGAGAGTTTTCAAACACGTTCTCGTGTATCATATCATTTGATCTATAAGATTATGTTGTGCAGTGACATTGTAATCTCGATATCTTAATGTATATCACTTTCGTACAACATAATATGCAAATTTAGTATATACGCTACTCTGTTTTACTTTTCATTTTATTTTGTCTTATTCTCATAAAAACTACATATAACTACTATTTAAGTATACTATAGTATACTGCTATTTAAGAAGTTGTATTTTTTAAATGTTTTCAGTCTATTCGATAGCCGAATCCAATCTAATATGTAAATGGAAATCAAGTGGTTAGAATCGCCACTTTCGTAGAATCATAATACGAATTTAAGTGACAGAACAGAACGAAGTCTTTCGACACAGAATTTTATGTACTAGTATCATAGAAGAAAAATATTGAAAGTGACGTCTTTATATACAAAAATTTATCTTCCGTATGTGTTGTCATCTCAAGAAGTACTTACGTCAATCTATTGAATTTAATTTTTTATAAGTATTGCATTTTAATAGAATGATGTAGTACTTGCAATAACTCAGAAGGGTTTATGGTAGTAAAAGAAGAGCAACTGGTCACAATACTTTATATTCACAGAACTTTACGGTTTTAACATATTTCAATACGTAGTATCCATAGTAGTTTGTGATATTTCATACACTGACTATTCAAAGTCAAACTCGACAAGCATTCTTAGAACACCTCGACATGCCTCAAGTTTTACAGTATATGAAACTTAGCATATTGGCACAACCGTTAGCGGATTTAAGTCATTCATAAACTATTTTAATTAAAGGATTATGCATGACAAGAATTTAATACATTATTGTTGTTTGGATATTTCAGATAATATTTTATATAAGATATTGTATAAAATATTATACTTAAAGTTTTATATGCAATAAAATAAGTCGAACACACTATAAATCTATCGCGTCTGCCAACATGAAAATAAAATGTAGTACCGTCTATATACAATTGAGAGGTTTGAATTATAATCTGTACACAATTATCACATTATACAAAGGATAAATATTGTAACATAATTATTGTAAATTATAGCCAACTACTCTATACAAAACAGGCGCTAATTAGCGAATAAATAAAAATATAACATTATGATTCAATTAAGAAAATGGCGATTGTATCGTTCAGAAATAAGAGGGTACATAACAAAATCAATTATTAACTTTAAAAAGAAACACCTCAAGAACAACTATGCTACTCAATAACTGTAACAATAATGTTTTTATATCTTTTGTTTAAAAGTTCACACGTAAAAGGGAAATTCCAAGTGTTTTGCGAGGTTTATTTTTAAAAAACCGAGCCACAATATGCTGCCGCTCCCTAAACGGAGACTAGAACATGGCCACTAATGCCGGAACACAACTCAAGGTCGTTATAGCGGCAAACTCTAGATCATCATCATGGGTGGTAGCCATCCAGATACCAATACCCATCTAGCAAAACCTAGTGGTTTCAAACTCGAGTTCTACTACAATAAAAAGAAATCGCTTTAATACTTTATGAGTAGGTAAGTTAGGAGTAGGTTCGGCCAGTACATGTTAGTCACGGTATTATAAAGTAAAACAAACACTGAAACATTTAAAGTATATTTACATTGCATAAAGATATCGTGATGAGTAACTTAAAAGGATGGCAATAAATACCACAGATTAATGCAAGTAGGTATCATTTTGTTTGAACAAACTGGGTGTGGTGGAATTATCTAGGTACTAAGTGAATATCTGATGACCACGATGAAATTACGACTTGAGTGGTCCATCGTCCAGGTGTTTCTTTTTATATTGTCGGAAATCAGCAGACAATCTTATGGTACACGTGCTGGAAAGCGGTTACCATCGCCTATTCAAATTTGCCACACCAGAGGTGCTGTCGGACTCAAAAGGCCAATAGGTAATGCGAGAACACACCTCAGGGTTATTATGACGGCATACTCAAGAACAGGGATGGTAGTACTTCAGACGGGCAAATGCCCTATCTGGCTGTGGGTTGTTTAGTCACCTCTTATGATAGGTCTCACAGCCACAGGAATTATCATACTTACTCCATTCCTGTACCGATATTTATTTTTTAATATGTATAATGTTTATTTCTCCAATAATTAGATGTTGCACGCAATGTAATACACAAAGCATATTTACGATACATTATTGAAACAGTTGACTATTTGCTCCCCGTAACTAGGACTGGCCTGTAATTTCGGAGTCAAATTCAGTTAAGACATCATCTTAAAAATGTTATTTTAGACATTGTGGTTGGGTGAATTTAACAGTAAGGTATCATAACTTTATGTATTTGACTCGACTCTGCGGCACGAATAAACCCACGAGGTTTCTGTGCTACAGCATGTTTTGCGTATATGAATGTAAACATATTGGAAAAAAAATGTAAAACTGATTGAAATGGTTACTCTGAGTATCTCCTACACCTATATAACAAGACGGCCTCGTTCTTCTCTCACTTTTTGGCATTTTTTCTATTTTAGTCATCTTTATAAATATAGAATTGATCTGTTTGTTTGTACCGAACTGAACTGGACACCGAATTGCTTAACGGTTAGACCAATTTTGATGACATTTTCTTTGTCAAGTGGGTTCCGGGATGGTTTAAGCTCACAACTGGATCCGGTAGGTAGCGCTGCACTCGGGTTATAAATTTTATTCTTTTAGGGCGACAACGTCGGCTGGGCCCGCTACTTTTACTTTAAATATGTATGTTAATTTTAAAATGCTATCTCAAGTTGAATAAATATCAATAATGTGTCTCAAGACATGAACATCCTCTATCAGATTTACATTTTAAAAGAGAGTGGTTCGAATCCAGGGATTTTAGAATATGACCTGAATTTTTAAATAATCAAGCAGTATTGCGACTACACAAAAAATATCTTTTAATTAGAATCTGTTCAAAAACATAATGTCCTATTGTAATATCGTGTGAAATTTCTCATAAAAATAATTAATTGGATTCATTGTTAATAAACTAATTCCCAAATGTTTTACAATGTAATATTTTAATATGAAACATGAAAGTGAAATTGTATACATTCAATTCATTCTTATTTTGACTTTGAAATGATTTTTTTTATCGTGATGTTTGTGTACCTAATTTTAATAGTAGGGGAGGCCAAGCGGGATTTTGGGATTTACTCGAGCGTGGCAGAATAACAAAAGGAAGAAATCTTGCACCCTATTATGTACCCCCACCATATATTAACCCTTCATATAGAGTGGGGGTATTTTTTGTTCTTCAATTTTTTTTTCAAACCGTCAGATTAAGGAAATTCCTCAACATAATTGTCAGATTAGGGGTCAGCACGACAAGGATATTAAGCTGAGCCGTCTGTATATTAATCTGACGCGGTCGAGTATTTTAATTTACGTTTTTTTTGTATTTTCAAAAATCGGCCATTGGTCGCGTCCAAATCGTCAGTCTTTTGAATAGGAGTTCCTTTAGGGTTTACTTAACATCCCTTTTGAATATCTGACGCGCTTGAGTATTTCTGTGTGACTCCTTTTTTATTGAAAACATCTACACGCTCCCCCACCAGTGAAAAGGCCTACATCATATAACCTTTTTTTCTTTTAGCGTCTAATCTTCACAATCGAAAAGGTCCCCGCGGCGCTCGAGTAACTCCGCATTTAGCATCTTGGGCTCCCCTACTATTCACAGTCAAAACATCGAATTTTTAATTAATACACCGTTGCCGAATCTACCTTTAGGTGATCAGAGGGCTATTCGCTACCTTGGACCAGGGATCAGTACGGCGATAAAGGGAGCTAGTTAGGAAGTTAGATTTTAAGGCCACAGACTATACGTATATATATCTAATACGTTTATCGCAAAAAACTGGTCACATTAAAACCTTATTTTAATAGTAAGTAAAATAGATAAGGTAATCGACAGGGCAAAAGTATAAAACATAAACAAGAAGTATTAAGGACCTCTATGTAAAGTTTTTCTGAAAAAAGTAAAAATAAAAAAGAAAATGTACAAAAAGACAAAAGAAAGGAATATATATACAAATAAATCAATAAAAAAGATTAAAATATGAAAAAGGCGGGAGAGATCTTGTTTGTCTGGCGGAGGGGATTTAAAGAAAACCTTATTTGACTCGCGAGACTTGTTTTTATGGCCAAATAATCAACATTTAACAACACAACAGTGTTGTTAACCCTGGTGTTGCAGATGTCCATTGGTTTTATAACCACTTATCGTGGCCCTAATTCTGCTATCACAATATCATCGGAATGGTCGACCACTCGCATTATAATGGTTGTTTTTGTGTGGGAAAAACAGCAGCAGACTTGGAGCTCAGAATATCTGTTTTTTTTTAAATCAAGAAATAATGAAGTCTCAACTCTTTTCTATCACTTTTCAGTTGTATTCTCAAGCGAAGAGCAAAAGAAGTCAGTGTTAGAATGGCTCGCGGAGGCTGGTCCCGTGAGAGTCGACAGTCTGGACACAGTATGGAAACACGGATGGATCGTATGCGGGGTTCTGGACGCGGCGTTACCCGGCGCCTGCGCAGGTCATCCGCCAACGAGGTTGTCTATGAAGCACGCACAGGCTATCGCTGATCATTATCTTGGTGTCGAACCTGTAAGTTGGTTGTATTTCCTACTACCTATATTTATAAAAAAACGTGTGCGTCTGGGGACGCCCGACGGAAGTGATAACTTAAACTAATCTAAGTTGAACTATTTAATATTGAAATTGTTTAACTTGAGAAAAGCTTAGGTTATTAAATAAATTTTATGTATATAGCTCGTGGGTTAGAGTAAGAGAGGAGGAGCCTCCCTACCGCTGCCGTATGCGTGAGAGAAAGGGAAGCCATACAGACTGGCGCTGTAACGCGTTACGTAACGAAGCGGTTTACCCTCTCATAAGAAGTTATCACTTCAATACACATACACAGTTAAACAAGAGTGTAGTTGAACGGAATATATCCTAAATATCGATAATAGTAGATAATAATGAAAGGAAACAAAATCAAAAATAAATAAAAGTGCATTCAAAATTGTTGATTTCTTCCAAATAACATAATATTGAAAAAATAATTGATAACCTGAAATTTTCTTTTAAATTTATTAGTACAATGAGCCTTTAAACATATTAACTGCTTGTATCTTTTAAATTATGCCTAAAATCTATTTTCAAATATTTTAAAATATCAGAATATACCTAAACGAGGCTCATATTAATCGGCTGAGAAACTAATTTAAGATTTATATTTCAATATAACAATCTTAGATTTACTATGCTATTTAAAAGAAATCAATCCGTATTATAATATAAATCTTTTTGATGCGTATCATAATATGGGTATTTCTTATGTATCATATTTTACCAGTTTGAAACCCAGCCCAAGCATTGATTTATCAAAAATGTTAGAATGCACGTATATCATTTTATTATTTATATAAAACAACACCTCCTTTCAGTAAATTTTAAAAATTCCTCTTATTTGCCTTAACGTGAACAATATAAATTTCAGGTCTTCTCCCGCCAAGAGCTGGAGTCAAATGACGCGTTAAGCAAACACCAAGAATGGAAACTCGCTACTTACCTAGATCGTATTCGCCAAGCGCTTGGAAAACTAACACCACCGGTTTCAAAGCCTACATCACAAAGAACTTCTCCAGAATCTACACAATTTACGTTAGATTATGTTGCTAAAGGTTCAGGTTTAACAGCTGCCCAAACCAATAATAAGATGTATTTCAAAATATATCCTACAGCACAACAAGCAATAGATCCTGGAGAAATTACCATCCTAATCAGAGGTCCCAAAGACACATATGGAATGACTGTATTACCGCCCATACTAGGAAAGGCACAAATAATTCGTCAGAAACTTCTTGGCTTACAATCAAAACAGAATTTTACTGAAAGCACTCTACCTATAACTCAAGGTGCAGCTTACTTACGAAACTATGGAAAAAATGACATGAACAAAACATACTTCATACCCAGAACAAGATATGACATCGAAATCGATGTAGAACAAAAATCAGACCACGCAAAAGTGAGCTATAAAGTAAGTTTAGACGGACGGTATGAAATTTACTTAACAAGCCGAGGTCAGAATATTGTAGGATCACCGTTTAGTGTAACAGCATCAAGAGATATCATTGGTATGTTAGAGAGAGATAGCTTTTGCTTGGAAGACGGCGAAGAAATAGACATAGTTGATGTCAAAACAGATAGAAAAGTCGTTTTAAGAATAGTAGACTTTGTTACTGAAAAAATGCTACTTAAGGAAAATGGAACTTTGGAGAAAATAACTGACGATGAGGCAAAATTATTAATGTCCTCGAATGCAAATGATAAATTAACAGAGACTTGTAAAAGTTGCAATGCCTCCGTCATACTTAAAGAACAACACTTAAATCAAGATAAAACGAATAAATTTAACAAATTAGCTAACAAAATAATTAAAATGAATCGCGTATGTAAAGTCTTCAATGATCTCCTCGAAGAAAAATTATTTGAAACCAGTCTCAATGCCTTTATGCGACCAAACCAGCAATATATACCCGATATAGTCAACTCAACATTTAATGACAGTTTAACAAATCCTTTTATTGTAACTGAAAAAGTGGACAAGTTTATAGTACCAGAAAGAATATCTGTTTCTATATGCACGGAGAAATCTAAACCATACATTAATGAAGTTATGGATATTAGCGCAACCATTCATGGCGACATGAAGGTTTCAGTATCCAAAACAAATGTGACAAAATCAAGTAATTCAAATTCTTCTGACAGTCTTGAGAAATTGACAACATATTCTGAACTGATTGACCAAGACAGTGTTGATAGATCGACACCCTTAAGTGCAAATAACCCATTTTTGAATGACATCTATGAAGAAAATTTTACACTTCAAAAAGATTTACGCACTCACGTCACTTCAGAATATGAAACAAATAACTCGCAAAATGAAGAAACACGCGATAGTTTCATCAAGATCATAATACAACAATCTGATAGTTTACCTTCACCCACTAAGAATAATCCATTTATAGATGAGAACGTTATGGAGCTTGGAAGACCGAAATCACCGGTTTTTAAAATAATATCTGGAGAAGTTTCTGAACAAGATGATTCTATTTACGCGGAAACAAGAAACGAGTTAATATCAGAGGAAATGCTTGGTAATGAGTTCATTAATCCATTCTTCGTTCATCACCACCATCCAAATGCGCACGAACAATTACCAATTGCTGACTTTATTATTGGTGCACCTGTGTCATTGCCACCAATGATAAGAGTACCGTCGCCTGAACCTATAACTGATCAAATGAGATCTCTTAGTATAACACCTGAAGAAATGAGAAATGAGAGGACAAATTTATTTGATCTTAAAAATAACAACGAAAAGAAATTGGATAGCCCAAGTGACATATCTCGGAAAGATTTTTTGTCATCAAACACATTGGGTGTCCCACAACATTTACCAAGAACCGATAATTTAGTTTCATCGACGTTTCACAGCTTAGAATCAACAGATACCATAGATCATTCAAACGCATCTAGCACTAGTGAGAATCAACAAGAGCTTTATAATTTAGACCTCTCAGACAGAAATTCGCCACCCAGAAAAGATATGTGGGATTCGGCATACGTAAGTATCGACGAAAACATCATATCCCCAGATAGTAACAATAATTGTGAAAATACAATTATATGCGAAGCAATAAATAAGCCAAGGGCGTCTCCTAGTGACAACAAATATGGTTTGAAACAAGAAGAAATAAGTAACATGGGACCAGCTGAAAGAGAAATATGGGAGACATGTAATGAATTGAATGATAACGTTATAAATGAAGATATTAAGCCAAGCAGATGGGATTTTAAGCGGCCTACGTTTACTCCAATAATAGAAGAAAACGATAGAAGTATGTCGTCTGGGCCAAAGGAAGCTATTAATACTGAACTAACAAAAAACAGCGAAACTGATTTTGTGACAGTGGCATTTGCTGAACTAAACGATATTTACCAGGAATATTTCAATACGCCAGAGCTTATGTCCACAGAGTTTACTACTCCTATAATTACTAATTTAGATGACCCACAAAAAATTGAAATAGAAAATAAAATTGAAGTACAATCGAATGCAAGTGTCAATTCTGCATCTGCAAACGTAGCAGATGTGAAAAGACACACAGAACATTTAGAAGGCGAGATTTCTGAGGTTCAGGCAAATGTCACTGAATCAGTTTCAGTAAGTCCGACCCTTCAAAATAAAACAAACGAGGATATTAACGAATATTATACACAAAACAAAAGTGAAATAAAATTTTGTGCTAAACGAAGCAATATTGTGTCAGAAAAGAAGAAATATTGGGATGAAAAAATTATGCAAATAGAAGCCAAGTCGAAAGAAGCTGCTACTTTGCAAAGGAAACGACCAGCGTCAAAACAATTAAAGCATGACTCCCTAACTAAAAGAAAAGGTAAACAGATAGTTAAAAATTTATTGAACGGTGGTAGTTACAGCCAAACTATGCAGGTTAAATCTAATGAAACAATAGATTTACAAAGAAATCAAGTACCTGTAACTAAATTACAGCAACCTGTTAATCGATTGACAGCGGCAGAACAAGAAAACAGTGATGAAAAACTAGTTGAAAAGTGGAAAAAATATTGGGATGACAAACTTGAAACAGTTATAAAAAATACGAATCTCGATCCCGTGCATGTTAACTCACTAAAACCTAAAGGTCCATCACCTAAGTCACCTCAGAAAGAGCAACCGAAAATCGATTTACCTATTTCACCTAAAAAACAAATAGAAATATTAGGTAAGGCAAAGCAAGAAGAATCTAAAGCCGACATTATAAGTAAAGACCAGAAAATATTAGAAAATAAATCCAAAGCGTCACCGTTACAAATGAAACACGAACTATTAAAACAAATAAAATCAGAAGTAAAATATACTAATGAAAATAAGAATAAAGAAACAGAATACAAGCCTTTATCTTTTCTAAGGAGAGTTAAACAACTAAAGAAGGTTTCAGATACTTCTAATGAAAAAGAGACTACCAAGAAAGAAGTAAAAGACATGTGTGATGAAATAAAGACTGACTGTAAAGAAATTAAATTCAAGCCATCTTTACCAATTAAACAAGAAATACCAGAAGAAGTTTATAAGGCGTTTGAAACGAGTCCAAAAAGATTTTTCGGCACTTCTAGAAAACATATTTTAAACAAGATAGACACATTCTTGGGCAAACCAAACGTCGAGCATAAAACTTCTATTGATGTAACTGACTCTAGCCAAGATAGCGGTTTAGTATCCAGTCGTATATCTTTATTTCATAATCTAACGAACACTGAAGAATTACCATGGGATAGAAAGAAAAGTCAATCTTTACATAACATTCACCAAAGAAAAGATAGCGAGAAAAGTTTTTGTAACGATTTTAGAGATAGCGAAAGAAGTTCTGTGTCTTCGGTATCTGATAATTCAGAATTTAATATCAATGCTGAATCAAAAAATATATGCCCAACCGAATCCGTTGTTAAATATAGCCCAATAATCAATAAAGATGAAACAATAAGTGAAAAAATAATATTAAGCGACAAAAAAATCCAAAGGCTTGATACAAGTAGCAAAATAAGTTCTTTAGACGAGACGACTTTTTCTAACGCTAACCAAGTAATAAATGATACGAAGAACCCAACGTCTCTTAAGAATCAAGCTCTTAATCTTGAACAGAAGTCACTCCAAGAAAATAAATATAACAAGAACGAGATGTTACGAAGGTTATCTATAAGTAAATCTGAAATGGATATATTTAATAAAGTGCCGAATGAACCAGTAGACGATTATCCAGACCGATATAAGTCATGTGATGAACTACCAAAAATAAATGTCAAGAGTTTCATTTCACTATATGAAAGTGCATCGAGGACTTCTGTGGATGCAAAACAAGTGAAAAGAATGTATAGAACAAGCTCTATGGATTCACATAAGTGTTTACAAACTATCAGCACAACTTCAGGTGAGTCTTTATATTTATAATACCGAACGTTGATCTGTGTTATACCACAGGTTAACCTTCGAACTTATATACCGAGGAACCGTTTAAAATATTCATACTTTAAATGATCACAGGTATCTAAAAACACAAGATTACGTAACATTATGTACAAATAAATAATGTTACGAACTGCTCGGATCTAATAAAACGTGAAAACGTAACAAACAAATAAAGTAAATTACCAGCGCAATCGAAGTAATACAAATAAAACTTAACACATGTAAATACGTAATATGTACATCGTGACAAATGAATAATGACAACTCAAAAACCCTCTCCTAATATTTATGTAAATATATGTTACAGATGCTGCTAAATCCCTTCGAGCCAACAGTTACAGTGTATTACGACCAAGCTCTACTAATAGCGATTCGAGCGAATTGAGGTATCAATCACCAAAAAGACTAACACTATCTAAGCGGTCAGATACTTTAAGCAGCCTAGACACAGAAGATTCCATTGATATTAAAGTTATAAAGAACCAAGGGACAGAAACTACATATGCATGTCTATCTGACATTGAACTTGAAATCGTAGAAAGCAGTCCGGATCAATCGACTGAATCATCTCCAGAGAAAACAACAGTAGCCGCACACATAGAATACAAAAACCGGTTTAAGTCTGCAAAAGAATATTTCCAATCTTTAGAAGAGCTACGCGAAGTAAAAAAACCTCGAAAGCTGAACGAATGTGAGCTCTTACTTCGCAAGCAGTCGACAGAATCTCTTAACGGCGATAGACCACAGAAAAGAGTGAAGAAGAAGGTAAAATCACGTTCTCTGCCTTCTTCAGAGATTTCAAAGATTTGGAATCAGTTACAAGAATCGCAAACAGAAGAGAGCTCAACGAAGCTTGTAAAGATTTCCGAAAAATTTAACGTTGATGACTTGTTTAATGATGTC
This sequence comes from Dendrolimus houi, assembly GCA_039645545.1. Taxonomy (NCBI): domain Eukaryota; kingdom Metazoa; phylum Arthropoda; class Insecta; order Lepidoptera; family Lasiocampidae; genus Dendrolimus; species Dendrolimus houi. The sequence goes on from CM077125.1 coordinate 6,506,261, forward strand.
ATGGAAGGGCGATTGAGTCGGCAAGGGAGTTTAAGAGGTATCCCTCATAAGAAAGCAGTTCTAGAAGCCTTTAGATCAATGGAGAATATATCGGACAAGAAACTAAGTTCTTACGATTTAACTGTAACAGAAATAAACGATTTTAAAGATAACAAAGGGAGAAATGCTCAGTCGTATTTAAGTGAGTATCCTTATTTGCCTACAACCGATCCTTCAAAGTACCATTCAAGGTTAGATCCAAAAGCTTCTGGATTGATTTCTTTCAAAGAGTTATTAGAAACTAAGCCGAGACGAAACAGTGTGCCAGATTTGAGGCTAAACCCTAAATTTACTGTTGATTTGTAATTTTAAGGGTAGTTTACAGTATTTGCTAGTACCTTAAATTTAGATACTCAAGATTTTATTGCAGTATACTAAGAGATAATAATAAAGAAATTTTATGAGTAACTTTAACATTTATATAGCATAACTTTTTGGAAGTTACACTTTACAACAAAAAAATAAAAACGACTTTTCTTGAACTTCATTCTTGAAAGACAATTTATTTTAATTACATAATGATTTTAATAACGAAACAAGAAAGTTACTATTTTTTATTTGGTCATTTTGGATCTAAGTCTAGTATAAAAGTAGAAACATTTCTGTGACTAAACAAAATTGAAGTATATTTTCACGAATTCAAATATCCGTCACTAACATATTAAACATACTTCTTTGGGTTAAACTAAACATAAGCCAGATTTCACTATTTTCTAGGACTATAAATAGGTACACAGGTTTCTGTATGTTTATTGTTTCGTGTGAGTCATAAAAGATGGCATTGTATACATAAAAATCAAAATTTATAGGTTTTGTATCTCTGAAACTTTCGCCTTGGCCCTGCTCCATCTGAGATAATGACTTAGGCCAAATAAATTTTGTTTATAGCGTTAAAACTAACGCCGTTAATGATTAGCCACATAAGGGTATAAAGCGTTATTTGTGATTGTGATAACGCATTAAACTCGTTTAATACGTTGTTTGTGGACGCGAAATGGTTATTAATTACTAATGTATTTAAACATGGACAGATTACTCATGTATATTCATTATTAATATAGCTAAGAATTAACGGCGTTATTTTTAAATACACTAACACTAACGTTAGTTAGCTCAGGGGTAGCAGGAGCATAATAACAAACTTTGCGTACCATAAACAAATTAATTTAACCATTCAGTATAAGTTATCATATTAATAATCATGTTTGTGGAGAATTCGTATTGTCATAATAAATGTTACTATAATGTACAATGTTGTACAGCTAATGAATCTAATTATTAAGTATTAAGATTGTATTGTAATTATTTATTGTCTTAAATAAAAATTTATGGCGCCACGTGTTGTTTCTTTTTACCTTATGCTTAGTGGAACTTACTTGTCCAAATTAACTACAAAGGGACTCGCAATACCTGATTATTGTAATAATGTCTATTTTGGATTCGAGAGGTCATAAAGCATGGCGTGGATTATATATGTGAATGTGTTGTGTAGCATCAGAACTTACAGATAGCAGAATATTATTAACTAGCAGTCTCGGCAGACGTCCTGCCCTGAAAAACAAAAATCTAGATCCCGATTCCAGCACCAAGTATTTTGTTTAGATTGACGAGTTACATTATTGAAGTTTTAGTTGGGATCCCTAACTTTTATATAGCCTGTAATCAGGAATAATGTACCATTCAAATGGTGAAAGAATTTTTGAAATTGGTCCAGTAGTTTTTCAGTCTATTCGTCACAAACATACCATCTTTATAAGATCAGTGTAAATCAATGTACGAATTAAACAGCTATATTTAATGAATGAATGAATGTTTGCTATTTCACGCTTTTGCTGATAGATAATGAAAATATTATTTTCTGATTGTAATTTTCCTTAGAAGCTGAGAAGATGAAATGTATTTACGAAGTGTGAAATGCGTATTTAAAGATTTGTAAATTCTAACAAGAAAACAAAGAATTATAACAGTTAATACTGATTTAATAGTAAAAATACTATATTACGTTATATACAATATTAATTTCATGTATACAATTTAATTCTTCAGAGTATTAAGTACAAGGTCAAAATAACCTTAAAATAAAAAAGATACAACACTTGCGTCTTTTTCATCCCAATTTTTTTTTATAACTTTGTTGCTTTTATTTATATTCTATTGATCTTAATACATTAAGTATAATTTCGCTATAAGATGGAAGATTATAAAAGATTCTGTATTTGTTAGAGCTCAAAAAATACTTTCAAAGAAAGTTGGTTTCAACAAGAACCATCGACTAGCTTTTAACCAGTCGTTTACATTTAGCCATTGACGCTGTTGCTGGCGCTGTCGAAAATAATGCTGGAAGTACTCCTATGGCAGCGTCGCAAGCAGTGGGTGTTTACATGCTGCTCCTATATTCATTTCGTGCTCGACATTGAGCAACGGCAGAGGTCATAATAGATGGTGTTTCGGCGCTTTGCCTACTTTATCTAATTATATTTTTCAATACTTAAATCATACATAAGATAAAACACCACTATCGTAGAAGATGTTGATATCAATTCAGCTCTGCAATTTCAAAACCCAGCAAGCGCATCCTAAGAGTGTTTACACCACAGCTTAAGAAAATATTATTAAAGTGAATGATATGCCATTTCAATACTATTCACGAATCTTTTGGGAGCAATACTATATTTTGATAGTCTTCAGATGTTTTGGTAAGCACATTACATCAGTAAATGTCTACCGAGACGACAAATGCACAAATGCATTAAAAAAACAACGTCATTTGCTAGTTTTTGAAATCGCTCCGCTGAATTCCTCTTAATAATGTTGTATGTGACTAGCTGTTCAATCTTCAATCGCTATGCGGCAAGTGAGCATGAGGGCAATATGTAAACACATATTCGCGCTCGTGCTGCCAGGTCCTGGCTTCCACATGAAATACCAACAATTGTGGTGTCTATATCAACTGAGTGTTGCTACGCTCGTACAAAATCTAGGAAGCTGCGGAGATTTCGTAAGATCATAAAAAGTGACTCAATTGGTTTAATTCTCAAGTACAGTTTTACACAACTAATAATTCCTCCCGACGTACCTGCGCAGTAGCCAGATTTTTACAGTGTACGAATCGTGTAAGCGGAACAGAGCCAAGAAGGCATTTCCGCTTTCGAATAAAGTTAAATATAGATTATTCACATGCCGCACTTTTCTGCGCAAACGAAAACTACCGATCGGAATTCTGCCCTCCTTATAAGGCCAACGCAGTATTTGCAAATGGTGTATTTGAGAGAAACGTAGTTATAATATGTGTAGATGATATTTAAACAACATATCCATGTTATGTAACGTTTTAGTGTATCTAAAAATAAATAAAAAATACAAGCTTTATGTATGTCTTGGGATAACATTTACATAAAATATGAAACCTCAGAAATGACGATTACTGCAAGTGCAATTAGTGTGGCACAATTATTATAACTTGTGTTAAACTATATCCTCTATTAAGGCGCGTACTCATCTGCGACTTGTAACTGTAACCGAGCGAATACAGCAACGTGCTCTAATGTGTACGCCGACATTAATTGTCGCTTTGTCGGCTCGTCTCGAGCATACCGCGTGCCGCTGGTCTCGAGCTCGCGAGCCACTTACACACTATGATTTTTGGCTACAGTAACGTGCAACGGTTATAGTTATAAAAGTGAATACGTGGTTATTGTCGGCTCGTTTCGAGCTCGCGAGCCATGTACACACTGATTTTCGGTTACAGTAACGTGAAACGGTTACGGTTCACAGGTGAATACGCGGCTTTATACGGTGATATCTACATACTCGCGCTGTCCGTCGTGAAGTTGGGCACAAAGTGAATGAAAGGCAAGAGATTGAGCTCCATAAAGTGGCATTTGCCGTTCACTTCATGTGTATCTGCACGTATGAGGAGAGGGCGTCCGCCTTCCGCCATTGGAGCCAGGCGGCCACCTGCGGGTCGCCCTTGTCCCCGCGCGCCTCCAGCTGCTGGTAGTACGCCTCGCGGATGATCCTGAACGCGTCCACGCTCCTGTAGGGCAGCTTCGTCACCGGGTCGATGTAACGGGCCGGCCTCCTGGAAAGTGTCATCCGTGCAGGAACGGAGAAAGAACACAATTTCTTGCGACCGGACGGCCTGTCGTAAGAGGCGACAAGACAACTCACAGCCTTGAGTTTTAGTCTCCCTTTAAAGAGCGGCAGCACATTGGTAGCACCTTTGGTATTACAAATGTCTACAGGCGATGGTAAGCGCTTCCCATCAGGTGAGCAATTTGCCTGTCTGCTGAACTCATGCAATAAAAAAAAGTGTACTGAACACTTTTTTTTTAATAAATGAATGCTCGCATTCGGCGTTGATTTTGCGTATGTCGCAGTTAAGTTACAAAATACAAATTGAATAACATTAACAACTCACAAAAATTACATCTTATTTAATAAAATAATTTTAAAAAATGATGAGTTTCATCAGGATCAATATAACTGAATTGATTTGATTGAAATGACATGAATATATTCAATGACATTGAATGATCCAAATTTATGTCTACATAGCTACCTTTGATTGATTCATCTATTATTTTTTTACTGTGAAGCTGGCAAGCAAATGGTCTCTCTAATGAAAAGTGGTTACAGTCGCCTATGGACTTTTGTAACACCAGAGGTGAACTCAACACATTGAAAAAGATGATGGTGATAAAGAAGAGGATATAATCCTTACACCTCAGAAATGGGCAGATATGAATGGGATATCAAGACTACAAGATATTGTATTACCTAAATAACAAGAAAAGGGAATACGAAGTAAACAAGCACTATCACAGTCACCACCTTCATTCTATCCTAAGAAGATAAGAGTCTAGTATACAAAGAGTAAAAAGGTGTTAATAAAAAACAAAGTCTGCAGTAGCTCAATATGTAAATAAATAAATAATACATAATTTAAATGTAAATAAAGTTATAGAAAAAGCAATTAGATTTTGTGAAGGATAATATTAGTTTAAATAAATAATACATCAATAAATATAAATAATGCAATTGTGTGAAACTTAACAATAGTGAACTATCCCGAGAGAAAGGTGTGTACTATGTACTATGAAGGTAGTTTGTAATTTAGTAATCTGGCTGAAGTAACCAACAAGATAATAGTGAGCGCTTTTGAATTCGTAATATATAACAACAGCCTTCAGGATCGCATAGGAAGGATGGGATATAGCGGATGGGATAGATGGGAGGAGAATAAAGGGAGGTGGAAGCGGACCATTGGAACTCTGTCATCATACAACACACAATCAGCTCAAAGGTAACCATTTGACGCTGATATTCTGTAACAGGTTGGCATGGTATATCACACCAATAGAGCTTGTATATTAACCCTCAAAGGGGGACTAAAAATGTTTTTTTTTTTCAAAAGCTGCCAACTGCCATCAAAATTACCGCGCCAAAACCAAGAGTATTATATCGTCTCTTTTATTCTATTACAAATTCTATGTAGTTAGAGGGAAAAGCATTAGTTCAACATTCGTTTCAATTATCTGTATTTGACCACAAAGTGATGCTTCCCAATTAACTGCGACAGTTCGAGAACAAATATGTGGTGGTTCCTTCTTAAAGGGTTTAACCAACAAATATACATACTTAGTAACGGCGCATAGCAGCTGTCTTCGTCTCTTCGGTTGTGATTGTGGGAAACAGGCTTTAAACGCTTTATCGTGTATGTCATTCTCAAATGATAACAGGGTTCTTTCAAAGAATTTCATGTTTTGGTACTTTATGTTCGCTGGCTTCTCTTCTTTCCTGTAAATGTTAAATAAATCACTTACAACAACAAATTTATGATTCCAGGAAAGGAACCTGGATCTTCCATGTTCCAGTGAGCAAGCCTTACAGCAAATGTTTAGATTGATTGAATATTTTTTAAATTTTATTATGATATTATTTCATTATGATATTTATCTTGAGAATTTAGATAGATAGATATATCTGGACAAATACAATTATCATATTATCCTACACCCTGACATTATTATACAAGGTATAATTTTGACAGCCTCTGTGTTTGAATGGGGTAAGTCTGTCTAGTTCACTGGTACACGGATGTCCCGGGTTCGATTTCTGGCATGATAATTACTGTAAATGAACTTTCCATTGCTATGGTCCAGGTGTCTGGAATCAGTCCCAGAGAATATACATGCTATATTACCCAAAACACAAGAGTAGCTTAGGCAGACTTAGCTTGGAAGTATACAATGTGTGTTAGTCTATCAATTATTTATCTATATTATAAAACTCTACATGCCGTGTCTGTTTATTGAAGCTATTTAAAAAAACCCCTATAAAAACGATGGAGAATACGATGCTTTTGTTTTAGATTTCTTGTCTGTTTGTTCAGGATTCACGTAAAAACTACTGGGCCGATTTCGAAGCGGTTTTCGCTGATCGACAGCAAATTCCTTAGGCTTAAAATCTGCGCTACTTTTTATTCTGGGAATCCCGCGGGAATTTTTCTGGGATTTATTTAAAATGGCCAGATTTAAAAAATCGAATTCTAATGTGAAACGATAAACGATAGATTTTCATTATTTTTAAAAGCTGCGGATGTGTGACCCCGGAATCCAGCGGGAATTTCAATTCAAGTGTGAACGTGTTCGCAGGCATATCCTAGTTTTTGAATAAAACTGTAAAAGTCTATAATAACCCAGAATATATCCAAAAAGTAACTTACGCAGTGATTTTCTCGACGTTAATTTCCTCATCGGGCCCTATGACATCAATGTCCATTTTATTGTCGCCCTCTGTGTTTTCGGGTGCCTCCATTTTGGTTTCGGGTATATCCAAATCGGCAGGGGTGAGCAACCCTGAAATAATGGACAGATCTAAGCCTTTGTCAGACGCTCCGTGCTCGATTTCGTGAAACGAACTTTCCGTTATTTACTACAGTCTGGGTGTCTTGAATCGGATTCAGATAGGTATGTTGTATGTTACACATAACACAAGCGTAACTTGCTTAGCTTGGCCCGTGTGTATGCGATTAAATATTTATTTAAAAGTTCGAATAATAAACAGATTTAGGTTAGTTGTAGTAACAAAATTCGAAGCCGGCACTATGTTGGCAGCACCCCTGGTGTTTCCAAACGTCCATAGGCGGCGATGACCACTTTCCATCAGGTGCTATAAGCTTACATGCTGTAGTTCAGCAATAAAAAAATTTGACGTGTCTTACGAGACGAATTTGACTTCACACTACGATTTATTAAAAATGTATTGAAATTTATTACAACTATGGAGGGTAGAGATTCAAGAGTACCACCTTATATGGAGGGGAAAAATATATAACAAAAACAGTGAAAAAATTGTCCAGCAGTATGCTGAAAATAGAGGTTCAAATACCTACCACAATAGCGCTGGCGTACGAAAAACTACGACATGAATTAAAAAGTGTAATATAATTAGTAAAATGACAGTATAGAAAGCTTCAACTATTTACATAGCCTAAAATAATTCAGTGAATATAGTGCTGTGAAAAGCGCAATAAAGTAATTTTTCATCTTATCTATACTAATATATAAAGCTGAAGAGTTTGTTTGTTTGTTTGATTGAACGCGCTAATCTCAGGAACTACTGGTCTGATTTGAAAAATTCTTTCAGTGTTAGATAGCCCATTTATCGAGGAAGGCTATAGGCTATATATCATCACGCTAAAACCAATAGCACCAATGAAGAATGTTTCAAAATCGGGGTTTTTTTTAACTATTCCACGCAGACGAAGTAGCGGGCAGAAGCTAGTTATAATATTAAAAAAACAAACCGGAACCTTTCTTTGTTTATTTTTCTATCTCACTCAAATTACTTTTGGCGCTTCCTTTAAAATTTATCATCATGCTACCGCAGCGCCGCTCTTGTTTTCCGAGTTTTGACAGACACTTTTTCAACACAGAGATGGTATTTCTTACCTCAACTCTTCATAATTAAAACTATTTTGAAATACCCCATACCATAGCGCTGTGGGAAAACGTCCACTGGGAGCTCATTCCAAATCTCCATGGTGTGCAAGAGAAACGTTCTTGAGAAACAATATGTACATGAGCAAAGCGGCTCAGGTAAGTAAGGATGAACATTCAGCTGATGGCAGAGTGGTGGTGGAAAGAAGACGAAGGCGCCATTATGAACAGAGGGTCTAAAGCGGTCTACTTTGGAGAATTGTTTAGTGAAATTGATATGTGTCTAGATATACTGGTAGTCATAATAAATAGAATAAAGTTCCACTTTATGTTGATGCTTGTCATGTAAATCTGTGAAAATGGCCTCTTTAGGCCCTCAATTCTTTGGGACACTCCCCATTAAGGGCCATTCAAAAATTACGTGACACGTTATAAGGGGAAGGGGAACGGGGAGGGGCTGTCGACGAAGTGTGACACGCTGTGACATTGTTTGACAAGTGACGGGAGGGGTTCGAAATTTCATGACGTCACATTTCAAAATCTAATATATTTAAGTATTAAAGCAAAAAATTTAACTATTAACGAAAATCTTTAAAATATTTCAAAATCTATCTGTATGAGCATAGTGTTTTAAGGATTAAAAAGTAATTTAAATGCAAATAAAACTAATTACAGAACTGCTGTTTTAATTTCATAATTTCTTGATGTAAAATTGCAAAATATGTCATGTCACACTAGGGAGAAAAGAGTGTCACGAATGTGAGCAGCTGTAACAAGGGTAGGGGAGGGGTCAAAAATCATGAAATTCGCGTGACGTAATTTGTGGATGACCCCTTATAGCGTAGCATCGGTAGAAATCCTAAAGAGACGCAAAGTCCCTGCAAAAGCCAAGCGTATCAAAACCTTCTGTACTTGTGGGACCGTTGATAATGTAAACAGTATAATGTTTAAAGAACGGACAGAACACATACCATCTTCGCTTTTGATGATATCACTTAAATTTATGTCCTCTAGGGGCACAATGCCACATTTATCGTCGACATGAGATTCATTCTCAACTGGCACTGCGAATGAGTGATATCTGAAAACAACAAAAAAATATACTTACAGACACATAAATTACATCAGACTGTAAGACGACTACCAAACACAACTAAATTAGTGAACATACAAATTTTTCGATTTATTTGTATGAAAAACTAAAGTTGGTGCTTTATAGTAACAAAAGATCTCGTTTCGCTTAATCAAAGACCTACAATCTGGATAAGGCTGTAATAATAGGTGACCAATATGGAGAAAGACTTAGCTAAAAGATCTTTGTTGTTAAGCTAGAAAACAAAAAAAAAACAATATCACTTTTTTTTTATTGCTGAAGCACAGCAGACAGGCTGACGGCCCAACTGTGATGGAAAGTGGTTAACGTCGCCTATAGACATTAGCAATACCAGAGGTTCTGCCAATGTGCTCTGCCGGCCTTGAAGGAGAAACTGGAACCTGGCCACTGATGCAACACAACTCAAAGTATGTTAATATGGCGGCATATCCTAGACCAGGGCTGGTAGCCATCCAGCCGGCAAATGCTCTACTAGATGGTAGGCAGCCTGTGGGTTGTTTTGTCGCCTCTTAAGACAGGCCGCCCCAACACAGGAATTGGTATTCTTTCTCCATTCCTTCACAGAGAGAATTATGTAGACAACAGTTTATATGAACGTTTCCGTTGTGTACCTTAAGGATTTAGAATGAGTTTCCAGCCATGGCTGTCCACAGCACTAGAATATGGTATTTAAAAAAAGAGTAATAAAATCCCTTAGATGCTGGTATGTTGTTAACAGTTGTTGTAGTGAAACCCAATAAGGTATGATACCCGCTTTCCATCAGTAGACTGTCAGGTAGTTTGTTACTTCAGTTAAGTAGGAAATAATATTAATTAGGGATGGGTCGAATGTAGTTTGAACCGAATACGAACTTCAGCCGAATATTCGGTCAAAACAAAAAATTCGGCTGAAATGCGGCCGAACTTCGGTTTAAGTTCACCACGCGTTCTCGAGACCGACAAGTCATTACTTGTTGATGTCGTGACTTGATAACGTCGATAACCGTTTGGCGGTTTTACACTATAACCCCAGAATAGATTTTTAGACCTTTGATTGAAAAAAAACATTTTATAATTCTAAATTCTTAATGTTTAGTTCGTAAAAAAGTGATTTCAATCAAAAGTAAAGTTGTAATTGCTGATGTCTCATAGATTTTTATCTTATTTTATTCAAGTTACGCATTAGAATTAAGCAGTTACACTACTTACTTGTGGTTGTTGGAGGAATAATAAGTTTATTTCATTTTTGTTTTAATTTGATGTCTATTTAATTAGGCAAAGATTCTTCAATTAAGAAGAACTAATTTTATTTTATTTAATTTTTATCACATTGCAAGTTGTTACATGCTCCTAACTAAAATAAAGGACCACGAATAAAACTAAAATAAAGGCTTATTATATTTTACGATTATGTTAGGATATGATTTCTATTAATTTCAGTCGGTATGTTCGGCATTTAAACCGAATTTCGGCCCATCCCTGATAATAATACATACTTTATTACTGGCCCTGTAATTGTTTTCTTCGTGGGTCGGATTTTCTTCCTTTCCAATTCTATTTGTTCAAATCTCTCTAAAATTATAAAAAAAATCAGATGGTTAATAAAATTTAATACTATATATACCCCATAAACTTCTTATTCCTGGACTCCAGCCTCTACATTTTTTGAGTCCCTGTGTTTGAGTTAAGTGAAGAAAAAGTACAGCCTAGCCATAATATTGTTACGACTTAGCCAAAATTCCACGAAGCAAGCCGGCAAATGTGAATGCGCACCTGCCCCGCCATAAAACCCGAGTTTATTACCTGCCTGCATTTGTACTTCTTTTGTTTTCTTTGTGTTTTATATTTGTAATTAGAAAAGCCGCCTGTTGTGTATTGTAAACCTCTCTAGTAGGCAGTGGCCAGGTGTGGTTCTAAGAATCCTTTATTTACACGGTTGTGACATATTGTAAGCTGAGTAAAGGGATTGCCCGAACGGAGAGATCGGCAGTCAAGCGACGATTACGATACGAGCAAGACGTGTGTACATTCGATGAGCGATATAGTGACGGACTTTGCGCGCGCTATTAAATCGTGCAGTTTGTACTGGTTGTTTCCAGTTATATTTGTACCTATGTTATACGTGGTACGTTATGTATAGTAATTCCAAACGGCATTTTAATTCGAGTCCCGTAACTCCTAACAATATCTAGAACATGAACATTTTTTTTTCCCTTTGAGCAATATTCTATCTTATTTGTAGACAATGTCAGTCAATTGTAAACAAGGGGAATTTATCCAAGTTATTTCAATTTTAATGTTGTATCAAAAGTGTAAAACCCTCTTTAAAAAAACTAAATATGAATAAAACAATACCTAGTTTCCCCACTTTTAAAGTTTACGAATGATGTCTGGCTGAATTTGAAGCAGAATTTTTCTGTAAGTATTCATGATAATTTACCAAAGAAACGGGGCGCGCCGACATGACAGGTTTGTTCTTTTAACAACATGTTATAAAGCTATGGCCTTACAAAATTGTAGCCATTATTATTAAAGTAAATGTTATAGGTTATGTTGACGAAATGTGTATGTTGTAAATAAACTTGATACTTGCACTATGTTTGATGTAATACTAACAGTTCCTACTAAGTATCAAAATTACTCTTGTCATAATATTGGGGTTGCTAGAGTTGAGAAAAACTCAATTTGATTTAATTTCAACTCTATTTGACCAGGCTTTCGAAGTAAAGCTCGAGTTTCAGAATAGTCACCTCAAATGTAACTGAGACTAAACACTAGGATGATATCTAAAATTATATTCTCACCTAAACTCTTAAGGTTCTCCTTCTCAGTAATAAGAGCTTCCTCCAATAACTCCTCTTGAGTTGGCATTTTTTCTTCTACTTTCTTGGGTTTCTTCTTTTTCAGTTCTGATCTGATTTTAATTCTTTGTAAAGTTTCTGCTGATTTAACCGCTGTACTTTGTCGAATAGATTTTCTTTCTAAAATAAATCAATTTATAGATCAAAATAATTTTCAATGTTTGTTCATGTAATTATGTCATTTTAAAATACATTTAATTTAAGGTAAAAATATATTATTATTGTAATAATTCATATCCTACTAATATTATAAACGCGAAAGTTTATAAGAATGTGTTTAAGGATGTATGTTTGTTACTCTTTCACTCAAAAACTACTGAATGGATTTTGATGAAACTTTACAATAATATAGCTTACACATCAGAATGACACAGGCTATAATTTATAAAGATATAGTGTGAATTATCCAAAATATAACGATTTTCCATCACAACCCGGGCGAGACTGCAGTGCGCAGCTAGTTAATGCATAAATATGGAAGTTACTTTGGATACTCAGTAGTTCAGTAGTTTGTTTGATTGTTCCTTCTACACGGCATTGGAAATACATAAAATACATTAAATTTTGTGTATTTTATTATTACCTTCAGTAAAGTTAAATAGCTTAAATAGAATATATACTCTTTATGTAGGAAAATGTTGTACTTTTCTTACTATGAGGAGTTTACGTTCACACAATTGTTTCTAAATGAACTGACCATTATGCAATATAATATATATTAATAATGTGTCCTTTCAATGTTGGTGATAACCTGTCATAACTAAAATAACATTTTTGAGACTCCGATTCAATATTTACTTGTTAGGAACTTAGGAAGTTCTAAAATTTATAATAATGTCTTTAAACTCAAATAAAAACAGATTACCTTTTCAATTATTTTAAATTGTGTGCTATGAACATTAACTATTTGGCTACAAACTTCCATTAATTACACTGGTCTGATAAATCCCAGATTGAGATTCAGCCCCGGTGATGTATTTAGTCCTGACCTACGGGGCCGAGAGATGGACACTGACAGCAGGATTGGTCCACAAGTTCCATGTCGCTCTACGGGATATGGTGCAAACGATGTTGGGTTTCTCTTATGGATAAAATTAGAAATGAGGATATCCGTAAGACAACCAAAGTAACCAACATATTTCGCAAAATTAACAAGTTGAAGTGGCAGTGAGTCGATCACGTCTGCCGCAGGACCGATGGCTGATGGAGCAGAAGAGTCCTGGAGTGGAGACCGCATCTCGGTAAACGTAGTGTCGGACGCCCTTCAGCCCGATGGACCGACGCCCTGTGCAAGGACGCCGGCAGGCGCTGGATGAGGAAATCAGAGGACAGGGATGAGTGGCGCCGTCTTGTGGAGGCCTACGTCCAGCAGTGGACTGTGAATAGCTGACGACGATGTATTTAGTATGTTACCCATAGAGCAAGTAAGACTTGGTGTACATATATGAAAATTATTTTAAAAAATGCAACTAATTATTGCACTCGGCTTCACTCAAGTTAAAAAATAATATATATGTTATGAAGTGGGCAGGTTACGATTCTTAGAAATGTCTAACTTTTTCATTAAAAGTGCATGATGATAAATAAGTGTAATGCCATCTGGTGTAGTTGGAACTAACTAACCATGACAGTGACACATTAAAATTGTGGCTGACATTTTTGTTGCCATGATGATGTATTTGTCAGTGAATTGCAACAGTGGCGCCAATAAAACGTGTTCGGAGCGCCATCGTTTCGGATATATCACTCGGGACGAGCACTTTTTCTGGATGAAAGATAGTTAAGCCTTTGTCCTATAATATACCTTTGACAATGTGTATGCAAAATTTTGTGACAATCTGTTACACAATTAGTGTGAAAACATCACAATGGAACACATTATATTCACATTTATAATATTAGTTAGGATTTACAATAATAATAGACAATGTTTGTAGATAATGTTGTATAAACTAGATGGCGCCACTGGAAAGTTACATCGCGGTATGGTTTGCATTCTATATGTGCATAACACGGGTGCATTTAATTTGAATGTTGTTGGCACTCACTGCAATAAAATATTCTTTGAGATCTATATGTTTATAATTTTATTATATCGTATAGAAAATCCCCTCTCTCCCAGGACTGATTATACATTTTTTGGTCCTTCGAGCCGGATACGGATTAAATCAAAGAGCGTTTTTGATAAGTCCTGGGTGGATAAGGACTTGGTTCCGGGGGTACGGTGAAGAGCCGTTTGGAACCTACTAGCAAGAGGGAAGTTCAGTACCAGGCGGGGTACTGATCAGTAGACCGTCCGATAACTGCAGGAGGGCAGTGGTCGGAGGGAGGAGCAGGGTTGTGACCAGATGGGGTCCAACCAATCAAGTAGCAGCAAGGGGTGCGGCAAAGGCGTGACGTCAACATCAAGCGGCCAAGTGCGTGGTCGTTGTGACATCATTGAGCGGCTAAGTGCGTGTAAGTTGTGACGTCATTAAGTGGCTAAGTGCGTGTGCGTCGTGACGTCATCCAGTAGTGAAGTGCGAGTGTCATCCATGGAATAAACTGTAAGTACTTTGATATTATTAGTGGTAAAAGTTAGTCAATTTTGAACTTTAAATTCATTCGTTAATGGACTTGAAATAATTTTATCGATTTGTCACTTGTAAAATTTTAGAGTTAATTTTAGGACTTAGAATAGTTTTAAGAATTTGGTTCAGACGGGGAACCTATGCCCAATTTTTTTTTGATGTCGTGTTCTTTCAAACACTTAGAATATTTTTGAAGAAAATTTACTTGTCGTTTGGGACTTAGAAATTTTTTAAGAATTTGTATCATTGAAACTTTAAATTGAAATTGAACTGTTATTGTAAATTTGGAGTTAGTTTATTTTGCTTTAATTATGATGGAGTCTAAGATACATTTACAATGCGATTTGCAAAAACGAATTGAGAAAAGTTTTCTGAATTTCAAAAAGTCTTCTAAAGAAAGATTAACTAAAGATTATATGGAAAGTAGATTGGAATCGTTAGAAGCAATGTGGGCTCAATATTTGAGTAATCATTCAAATATTGTTAGTAGTAGTGATGTTAAATTATTACAAGCTACAAAATATGTAACTGATGATTTGTTTTATGTTACCGAGGAGTGTTATGTAGAGTATAAATGTGTATTGAAATCTAAGTTATCTGCTTTTTCAACAAATGTAACACAAACATTGCAACATGCTAATTGCTCTATCCATAATAATGTGAAATTACCTAAAATAACTATTCCACAGTTTTCTGGTGATTATAGTCAATGGCCTACATTTCGGGATTTGTTTGTATCTCTTGTGCATAAGTCAGAGATTGACAAAGCACAAAAGATGCAATATTTGAAAGGGCTTCTGTCAGGAGAGGCAGAGCAATTAGTAAGGCACATTAATATATCTTCCGATAACTATGATAGATGTTGGTCAATGCTTGAGGAGAGGTATAATAATAAAAGATTTCTTACATATTCTGTTTTAAAAGATTGTTTAATCAGAAAATAATTTCGTCAGAATCACCAACACTGTTAAAAGCAATGATAGATACAACTACAGAATGTCTTGGTTCTTTAGCTAATTTAGGAGTTGATGTATCTACTTGGGACGTTATAGTAATTTATATGCTTACATTAAAGATGGATTCTGAGTCCAGAAAACAATGGGAATTACAGATAGCTAGCAACTCTTCACAAGATTTACCAACTATGACGCAATTTAAGGAATTTATAACCAGTAGATATCGCGCGTTAGAATTCCTGGACTCAGGAGCCAAATTTAACAATCGATCTTATACTCATAAACCTAAGACATTTCATGTAGCAAATGTGGTGTGTAAATTTTGTAGCGATAATCATCGTTTAGCTAACTGTAAACAGTTTGCCAACGCAGAGGTACAGGCTCGTCGTGGTTTCGTTGAGAAAAACAGAATATGTTTTAATTGTTTGGGTGATAAACATTCAGCCAAGTTTTGTTTGTCAAAGATATCGTGCAGGGTGTGTAATCGCAAACATCATTCGTTGCTTCATCCTAATGGTTCCGGGAATGCAGGTTCATCGTTAGGTGGTGCAGGTACAGGTTCATCAACGAGTGAAGTTGGCGCGATATCATTAGTTAAGAGTGGAGCAAGTACTTCCGCTCCTGTGGTGTGCTTTTCATCAGGCGGGATGGAAGCACGTAGTCAGGTGCTGCTCGCAACAGCACTCGTACGAGCTGAAAATAACAAGGGGATCAATATACTATCAGGGCTTTGCTTGATCAAGGTGCACAAGCATCATTTATTACGGAAGCAACAGCTCAGTACTTGGGTCTTAAGAAGTCCCCAGTAAAAGGATATATATCAGGTTTAGAAGGAAATCAGAGTGTTTCAGCTAAAGGTAGGACAACTTTAACCTTTAGCTCGATTTATGACGCAAAGGTAAAATTATCAGTAGATGTTTATATACTAAAGTCTATAACTACTCTTCTACCTAGCAAGAGAATAGTAACTTCTGAGTGGGTATGTGACTTACCGTTAGCTGATCCACAGTATAACACACCTAACAAAATTGATATTTTGTTAGGTGCCGAAGTATATAGTAAAGTTATTCAAGACGGTGTTAGAAAAGGACCTGAAAACAACTTGGTGGCTCAAAATACTTCGTTGGGCTGGATATTATCAGGTAGAGTTACAGCTTTACATCAACCAACAGCGAATGTAGTAGTTATGCATTCCTGTGTCGAGGTTAACGATATGTTAAAAAGTTTTGGGAACTGGAAGCTGAACCTCAGTTAAATAAAGGTGGTATACTCACCGATGAAGAGAAGCGATGTGAGGAGTTCTTCAGTTATACGACTACCAGGGATACGACTGGTCGATATGTGGTTAGGTTGCCATTCAAGAACGAAGAACTGGATCTGAAAATAAAGAATAGTAAGAAAATAGCGGGAAATAGATTAAAATTTGTAATAAATAAATTAGAAAAGAATTCGGATATAAAAGCAAAATATTCACAAGTTATGGAAGAATATTTATCACTGGGACATTTGGAAAAGGTACCGGAAGAGGAAGTAAATAATTCAAAAGCAGTATACTTACCTCACTTTGCAGTAGTAAGGTTTGACAAAGATACAACTCAGGTCAGAATAGTCTTCGATGCTTCCTGCAAAGGTGAAGATGGAATTTCGCTTAATGATCTTCTGATGGTCGGTCCAAGATTGCAGCCAGAGTTGCGACATCTCTTAATGAAATGGAGGTTAAACCGGATTTGTTTATCGGCAGATATCATAAAGATGTATAGGCAGATAAAAGTAGCACAGCAAAACATAGATTTCCAAAGAATTCTTTGGAAGGAAAATGCTGAAAGTAAAGTAACAGATTATCGATTGTTGCGGGTTACATTCGGTACTGCGTCGGCTCCATATCTGGCTGTAAAAGCATTACAGCAAGTTGCTATCGATGAAGGGGTGAAGTATCCGATGGCAGCGGGAAGAGTCGTTCAAGACTTTTACATGGATGACTTGCTGACTGGTTGTGATACAGTTGAGCAAGGAATAATAATTTATAATGAGATGAATGAATTACTACAGAAAGGAGGATTTAAGCTACAGAAATGGTCGAGCAACAGTAAACAGCTATTAGATAGAATTCAAGAAAGCAGAGATGGGATAGGTATGAATGAAGAACTAAAACTCAAAGTAGATGATATAATGAAGTTGTTAGGACTTACCTGGAACAGGATGATGGATACCTTCCAATATACGGTGTTGCTACCGCAGGGTCAGGAACCTGTAACAAAAGAATAATTTTGTCAGACGTAGCACGTTTATTTGATCCGCTTGGTTGGGTTGCACCTGCAGTAATACTCGCAAAAACGATGATACAAAAGCTGTGGTTATCAGGTGTAGCATGGGATGAAGCAGTTCCAAGCAATATTTTAAATGAATGGCTTACCTATCGCAGGAACTTACTCTCCTTTCCACGTTGCAAATACCTCGCTGGCTTAACACTAGTGCAAATAATGTCCTTGTTGAACTCCATGGATTCAGCGATGCCTCCAAATTGGCATACGCTGCGGCTGTCTATATCAGAGTTGTTGGTGAGAATGGAGATGTTCATGTTTCGCTTGTAACAGCCAAAACGAAAGTAGCGCCAATTAAACAAATTTCTATTCCGCGACTGGAGCTTTGTGGAGCGGTTCTCGTTACGAAACTTTTAATTGAAGTGGCAGAAACGCTTAATATCTCAAAAAAGATGCATCCAGGCATGGACCGATTCTACGGTGGTGCTTGCATGGTTGAACAGCCATCCAAGTCGTTGGCAGACGTTCATAGCAAATCGAGTGTCTGAAATTTTGACGACATTAGAAGCCCATCAGTGGTCTCATGTGCAATCGAAATCGAATCCTGCTGATTGCGCATCGAGAGGTCTTAAACCCTCAGAATTATTGGGTAGTAAATTATGGTTTGAAGGTCCTGAGTTTTTGCATGAAAGGGACATCAAGTACAGTAAAGTAAAAGATTTAGATACAGAATTAGAAGAAATTAAAGTTAATTTGGTTGCTAGCAATGATGACATAATTTGGAATAAATATTCGACTTTAAATAAACTTATCAGAGTGGTTGCATATATGAGACGTGTATTATCATGGAGAAAGAATACGAGCATAAAGAAAGGATTTTTAAAAGCGGAAGAATTACGAGAAGCAATGGATGTATGTGTGAGGAAATGTCAAAGGGAAAATTTCGCTGAAGAGATAAATTTTTAATGATTAATAAATTGGGGAAATTGAAGGGGCAGATGAAATCGTTGACTCCTTTTATAGATGGAAATGACAATTTACGAGTTGGAGGAAGGTTGGACAAAGCACCACTCAGTGAAGGTCAGAAACATCCTCTACTACTTCCGAAGAAATCTAATCTCACAGATTTGGTGATAGCTGATGCACATTCAAAAACACTACATGGCGGACCGCAGTTGATGTTGGCGTACCTAAGGTCCAGATATTGTATACTGGGGCGAAAGATTTAGTGAAACGTCATATGCGTACCTGTGTAAAATGTATCAGATATTCAGCCAAAACTACAACGCCATTGATGGGACAGTTACCGTCGTCTAGGGTAACACCAACACGCCCATTTAGTAATAGTGGCGTGGATTTTGCGGGTCCAATTAATGTGCGAATTTCAAAGGACGGGGTCAACATGCCTACAAAGGTTACATTTGCTTGTTTGTGTGCATGGCTACGAAAGCCATACATATTGAAGTAGTTAGCGATTTGACGACACAAGGGTTTTTAGCTGCCTTTAAAAGATTTGTGTCTCGTAGGGTTATTGCTCCAATTTATGGAGTGATAACGGAACAAATTTCGTAGGAGCGTCTCGGGAGCTAGATAAATTGTTCTACGCGGCAAAATCGGGGTTGCATAAAGAGTTAGCAGAAACTTTAGCATCAAACGGAACTACGTGGCATTTTATCCCGCCACATTCACCAAATTTCGGAGGGTTATGGGAGGCCGGTGTGAAGTCGGTCAAGTTTCATTTGCGTCGAGTAATTGGTGATACAACCCTGACGTACGAGGAGCTGGCAACAGTTCTGACTCAAATTGAAGCGTGCCTAAATTCTAGACCACTTTCACGTATTGAGAGTGATTCAGATGGGTTTGAGGTTCTCACTCCCGGTCACTTCCTCGTTGGGGAGCCTTTACTTGCAGTTCCAGAGCACAATTTTGAATCACAAAACATAACTAGCCTCCGTAGATGGCAGTTAACTCAGCGGATGATGCAAAATTTTTGGCGACGTTGGTCGCAGGAATATTTAACCACATTTTTGCATCGATACAAATGGGCTTCGCAATCTCCGGAACCAAACATAGGGGATTTAGTATTAATTAAAGAGGAGGATTTGCCTCCTTCACGATGGTTGTTGGGACGGATTATTACCAAGCATCCGGGCAGTGACGGTATAACACGAGTTGTATCACTGCGTACCAAGGCATCTGTCATAAAAAGACCTACTTCTAAACTTTGTGTTTTACCTTATTCTAATGTTTAATTTTCAAATTATTGTTTTTATTTTTGAGTTCTATGGTTTTTTTTTGTATCTTTCTTTATGTGTGATAAAGAACAAATTTGTCAATTTGTTCTTAGGGTGCGGAATGTTTGTAGATAATGTTGTATAAACTAGATGGCGCCACTGGAAAGTTACATCGCGGTATGGTTTGCATTCTATATGTGCATAACACGGGTGCATTTAATTTGAATGTTGTTGGCACTCACTGCAATAAAATATTCTTTGAGATCTATATGTTTATAATTTTATTATATCGTATAGAAAATCCCCTCTCTCCCAGGACTGATTATACAGACAACAATACCTATAGATGTGTCAATTAGAGACTTGTCAATTTTTTCAGATTTCTCAGGCCTGTCTTGCTGTGAATGTTCTTTGGGTTGCTTTTCTTTTGGTTTCTTTGTAGTAGGTTTTTTCTTTTCTGTGTCACCTTTTCTTTTTCTGTTAGGATCCTGAAATTAGCAGACAAGCTGTGAGGTAGTAAGAGATATTTCACTTTACATATAAGAGGGCACTTCATCACAACATAGAGTGTGATTTTGTTAATATTTGGATTAGTTATACTTCTGTATGTCTTAAATGAATGTAGATAATTTTTTATTGTAGCTTAGTTGCCCTTTTATGGTTCTTTAAAAAAGTGATTGTCACTTCCTTGACAATATTTTAGTAACACATTATTTAAAAGCTATTGTTATCAAAACTCATAAAACTTAAAAAAAGTAAGTAGTGTTGTTTTGAGACAAACAAATAAATGTTCCTCTTGGCAGTACAGATTTCAAAAAACATATTTTTATTTATTATAATAATAATTATTTATTTATTTCAGACCAGTATCCATAATAACAGTTTGAACAATTAAATTAAATATTAGAAATTAAAATTAATAAATGTCAATCAGTCAGTCAGTTCTTAATTTAAGCATATAAAAATCCAGAAAGATTTTAAATCATATTTTACATCTCCATTTTATTTTTATATTTATCTCAAAATATAACTAACAATCTTAAATAATATGTATAAAGTTATATTGGATCTGCATTCATTATGAAGATAGAAGAACTAAAATGCAAAGGCACCACTCTGAGCACCAAACTTGCGGTTTCATAGATTGACCATTTATTTCGAGTACATTTTACATAGCACCATCTAGATAACAGTAAAACCCCACTTTATGCAACTCCACATAGTGTGAATTCATTATAATGCAATTTTTACAATTTGCACAAATTTATGCCTTATGTGAATTCATTGTTTGGTCCATTAGCTTGCGTCATGGCATGGCATCGGCAAGCAATACAAAATAGTGTTGTTTGTTACAAAAGAATTTTCAAGAATAAAAACAAAATGCTATTCAAAAAACATTACATGACTATTTCTCATATATTTCTAAGGATTAAATAAATAAATAAAAATCTGTAATAATGAATAAGTTGATTCTGTTACATTTTTGCAATAAAAGCATTTTATTTATTTGGCTTCTTATTTCATCTTACCCTGCTATATGGGAATTTTGCTTAATGCGATTTTGTTTGAAGCACATACCTAGTGTTTAGAGAGGTATTATTGTAAAAGATTTCTGTAAAATTTTAACCATATAGACCCATATATTTCTGAGAAAAATTATAAAAATATAAAATTTCTATTTTTACCAAAATATTTATGGAATGCCAAAATAAGGATGTTATTTACTAACCTTATAAGCCTTAGTACCAACTTTCCTTTTCCGTTTCTCATCAGACTCTTGGTCTGATACAGGTTCATCATCTTCATCTATATCAAAATCAGAGTCCACTACATCCTCCACTTCTCTTTCTTCCCTGTATATATAAATATTTCATAATAATGTCAAGAATAACTGTAGATAAAGATAAGAATGACACTATACCTACTATTATTATGTAGAAAGAGGTAAGTGAGAGAACTTATTAAAATTGAAATAAGTAACATATAAATTCTTTTTGTTGACAGCCATTCTATCTTTATCAGGACTTTTTCAAATTGCTTAAAAAATTAAAGTAACTCTTGTTACTGTTCCATTTACTGCTAGATCAAAATATTCCACTTTATACTTCAATAAACTACACACACAACTAACTTGTAGCTACAATAATTAGTGTCCTAGAGTGAAATAAGTCTATCATTTTACTACTGAATCATCTGGAAGTTAAATCAATTTCTTTTTCTCATCACTCCATATGAATAACGACTTATTATCTGTAGTTTTCTGTGTGAATAAGGACATCCCTAAATTAATGTAATTTTAAAATAAAAGGTAATAAAAACATAAACTAACACAAATATTAAACAAAATCCTCGTCACTGACTTTGTAAAAATTCCTCAACATACTTACACATAGTCTTTATCTTCTGCGACTTCTTGAAATCCGCCGTAAGTTGTTTTATAAAAATCGTCTTCTTCTTCTTCATCTAACAACTTTGCCATACGATTTCCAGCATTAGAACGGCGCTCTCTTATAGCCATGATATAAATCCAATTTTAACTAAATTGTTACCTTACACACTAAAATTCCTGTTACACAACGGAAATATCTATAATTTTATTTTACAAATTTGCTTAACAATTTTTATGAAAGAATTTTTCATCAAAATTATCGAAGATAACCAGTTTCACTTAAAATAACCCAAAAACAGTGTGGCCAACAACTCATCTGATGTCGCCACTTTTCACAGTACAAGTGGGTTGTTAAAAGTACTCAAAGTCACCGATTTTTAACCAGCTTAAAAAAAGGTTTTCAATTCGTCGTATATATTTTAATTTTTACTCGTATTTATGTTCAGCTATAACTTTTGTTTACTAACCTATTTTGATAAGTCTTCTTGCCTTGGGTTTACTATAACCTTAAAGTGGTCCCATATTTTCATTGCTATCAGACTTTGAGTTCCAAAGATAACAGAAAATTTGTAGTGATTGAGGTATTGTTTCAGCTATAACTTTTTGTTCCTGAACTGATTTCAAACATTCTTTTCATTGAATTCAGTATAGTTTCTAGAGGGTTGCATATAAAATTTATTGGTATTGAATATTGAATTCCGAAGATTCAGTAGGAAATCCCCAAAATCAAATTGAGAACTTTTTTTTTATTGGACTTGACTTTATTTTGTTGGTCCGAGGACCTCACAACTTTACAAGGGTTTTAGGGGCGAGCGCCCGGGGGGCAAATGGAGAACGTGTAATAATTGAAACACTGTTAGGTTTATGACAATTCTAAAATAAGTAAGTACTAAACTAGCAAAAAACAGTGCTTTAGGGCTCGCGAAGTTTTCTACCCAGTAATAATTAATTATTACTGATTAGTAAGTTGTGCTTAACCAAAAGAATTCAATGTTGTTGTTGTTGTGATATTAGCGATGTTGACGAGATATCCGACAACGTGGGGAAGACGTTGCGTGATTTGGGTCGCAGACATCTTCCGCCTGTGCGACGAAACAGATGGTCCCAACTTTCTACCTAAGCTCTGGATCTCATAAAGACGAGACCTGAAATTCCACCCGCTTTTTTGCCTTGCCAGAGCATTGGGCCCTCTACAAGCAAATAAGAAAACTTGTAAGGCGGGACCTCCGCTGCATTATACTAATACGCGTAATACTCGTGCATTCTGCAAAGCTTTCTCAATGAGCTTGGGGAGGAGCCACATTGCAAAGTTGAGGACAGCGGATGGCAAAGAACTTACGTTTCGTTCTGAGATCCTGATGGAGGTAGAAGAGTTCTACGAGCTATACTGTATTCTTCGCGGGCAGAGAAGCCTGCCACGTACAACAACGAAGATCCACGTGCGCCACTCACGCGCTATTATACGGAGGACATCGCGGAGGTCAACGAGGTGGAGATTAGTACAGCTCTCGGGATACATAGAAATGGCAAGACTCCGGGTGATGACGGAATTTCAATTGCGCTCCTTAAGGCAGGAGGAATGTCAATTATTGGCAATTAGCTGAGCTCTTCAATTCCGTTATCCATCGGGACACTGTGCTGAACACGTGGGAGCATGAGTGTGGTGGTCTTGTTGTTAAAGAAGGGTGATAAGACTCTCTTGAAGAATTACAGGCCAATCTCACTCTTAAGCCACATCTATAAGTGGTTTTCGAGGGTCGTCACGAATCGTCTCGCCAGCAGACTTATGGGTTCCAGCCACTGGAGCAGGCTGGATTTCTAAAAGGCTTTAGCACCCTAGATCATATCCACACTGTTCGGCAGATTCTATAAAAGACCGAAGAGTATAATCAGCTGCTGTGTATGGCATTCGTGAAATACGAGAAAGCCTTGACTCAACCGTTAGATAAAATTATTATTAATAAAAAATGTTACATCTTTTATTTTTTTAATGTTTATAAAATAATATTTTGGTGAAAGATAACATATCTGAAATAAATTAAAATTCCTATATACCACCTATGTACCAAAAAATGCATAGATTGTGGAGTAGTTTAAGACTCGCTTCGCTCGCCCTGATTATGATCAATAACATACTATGCTAGACTCGACTAGGACTAAGGTGTACAACGGCAATCCTTAACAACAAACAGCACGAACGTGTAAATTGAGATAGGAGTCCTGTTTCATCTACCTATCATTTCCGCATTCTTAAGCTAACCTACTAGGGATACCTAATACGGAACCTAAAAGTGTAAAATAAAAAATTCTATCAAAATATATAATTTTAAAGAGGAACTAAAAAGCAAAAAGTAAATAATTTATAACATCTTGACGTGGATGCCAAGTAACACATTAAATTTATTTAAATACATAATATATTCCTAAAACAACAAATTAGTGAAAAGTACAATAATTTTCATTTTTATAATTTATTAGGATTATAGGGTGGTTATATTAGAGTGGCTATACTTTTTATTAAAAGGTTCATTTGTGGTTTAGTTAATTTAAATGGCTTGTTCTTGTAGTAGGGCGACCAGACCTTTTAGATTTTTTCATTGCCAACTCTCGCTCTGAGTTACCTAAATGGCGTTCAATCACCTTCGCTGGCCACACTGTCTATAAATGATTAGATAATCAATGTGTCAACTGTCAAGTAATGTTATTGTCTAAATTCGTCAGTTTTGAAATTTTTAATTATTTTAGGGATGTTTATATGATTGAATTTGAATATGTCTACCTACTCAACTAAATAAAGCAGCAAAAAGAAAACAAGAGCGCATACCTAATATCCATAGTAGTCTGTGTGGAGCGGCTTGTAAACTGACTAAGGGTTATATTTGTTGAAATATAGTGTCGTGTAAACATGTAATTGTAAATAGATCAATTTAGAATACGAACACAAGATATCATGATAAAATGGTAAACGATTTTTGTTCCAACAATTCAGTTTTTCCAAAACGTAACTAAATAAGTAGGTATATAATGACTCCAAACTATTTTCACTTAGGATAATTAATGAATATTAGTTGTATGGGGTCATTATGTATTAAAAACGAAAATTATTAATTGTACATCCTTTGTGCATTATTCTAATATAATTGAATTATGATCTAGTTGTTTGTTATTGCTAGCTTATTGGTTAATGCACTCGCTTGCGTCTAGTGTTGGGCAGTACATGATTTTAAAATGAGTTTGTAAGAGTAACATGACATTTTGTACTGAACCAGTACAATGTACCACTTCAAATGAGGTGAGGCATATTGTACTATTTGTACCGCGACAGAACATTTGTACCATGCCAGTACATTTGTAGCGTAGCAGTACATTTGTACCGTGCCAGTACGTTTGTAGTGTAGCAGTACATTTGAAGCAATGGTCGTCATTCTCTCGTTTGTACAGTTTCTCACAAATTGTACCTATGTATTACAGAGTCATGTTGTACCTCTTTGTCATGTGAATATCCATAGAGGCGTTATTGTACTATTGTAGCTTGTGCCTCGTTCCGTCCTTCCTCTTACATTCGAGGCGCGAGTAGTAAATTGAGTAGTAGTGCGACAAAATATTTGATTTTGTACCATATCAGTACAATTGAATTTTGTATGGGACAAATGTACCGGCTCGTACGTGTCCGATGCAACTCTACTTGCGTCCTAAATAAATGGGTTCAAATACTGGCCGGAGAGAATTTAGGTAGTTTTCTGAATTGATGTGTATATTGTCAGTTACCATGGGCCAGTTAAGGTTAACATCGTGATTACCGATGTGTCAAACACACTTTAACAACCGTGACCGGCATGCTGTCCTTTCACCATCTCTGCTGCTGGGCTTTATGACCTGTAATTATTTATATTTTTTTTATTGTAGTATCAAACTTGACGGCAAAGTTCATACTTTGTTTTTAAATTTGGTTTTTGAAACTGGATAAATGACACATGTTAGAATAAATTCTAAAATATTTTTAAATAAAAGAGCAAGCACCAAAAGTACGAGCATTCAAATTTTAAAATCATATTTAATATCATGATAATAATTAATTTAATTATTGTTTAAAAACATACCGTATCTCGGTATCTCCCCATTATAATTATTACTGTTCCTAATAGAGGGTTAATAAAGGTAGACAAATAAAAAGAAAACATATTTTGTGCGATTTATTCAATTTTAACAGTTATAATAAGTTTTTACTTCAGTCGTTATTAGTGTTGTTTTCGATATAACCATTTACAACTTACTGCTTGCATTCCATACTTTTCATATTGATACAAGATTTTTAGAGTTTGTCTAAAATAAACCTTCATAATTGATTCATCCACATCATATGTTAGCTTAAGTTCTGTTTAAATTAGACATTATAATTTTAGTATAAATTATTAAGTAGGTTAGATTAAACTATACTGGTCTGAGACTATCAACATACTTTTCAATAGATTTTGATTTAGTTGTGAAATACTTCATATAGCGAATGAGTTGTATAACTTACTCAATATTATTATTTTAAAAAAATATGATTATATTAATAACAGTTTGTAAACAAATGACGTACTGAAGTTATAAATTAATAAATATGCAATATCATTACATTTACTGTTTTAAATATAATGAAATTCTTAGTATTTTTTCAAAACTAGTGATTAAAGCTTTAACAGCTACTGTTCACATAGTTGATATTTAGGTAATCCTAACTTCTTCATTAGATACTAAATTTTTCAATCGTAAAAACAGTTTTTGGAAATGTTTGTTAATTTTTCCTATAAAAAGTATTTATGAATAAATAATATTTCGCCGTATAAATTATATTACGCTTATCAATGCGAAAATTATAGTTGATATTGTCAGACCGAATATTTTAGACGCGAAATATATTTCATGTGATTTTACATTTAAAAGTTACACTCATACCTTCCTATGATGTTTTAATTTATCTAAGTATATAGTTAAATATTATATTTTTAAACATAAAACCACAGGAGAATAATTATCTAAAACAATAAACAATATAAAATTATAACAAATTCTTGAGAATGTTAGGATATTTTACTGTAAACAAAGAAGTCTTTATTAGTAACAGCTTGTATTTCAAAACATTGTTTGCTGAGTATAAATAAGATATTAAAATTACTTTAATTATTAAGTGGATCCAATAGACATTTACTTTGACTAGATAACATTGCCAGTTAGTAAGGTTAGGTCATATTTTCTTTTTAAATTTCAACCATCACGGAAACACCAGAGAAAAATAAAAAACATCCAATAGAAATCACATTCAACGAATAATTGCAACATGTAAAGACTACAGCAATATTTTTTCCTAAACCTGCAACTGAATATGCAGGTTTAGGAAAATTTACGTGCAGGTATGTACAAAAAAATCGCAAGTTGAAATTTAGTGCAGATTATAGCCATCATTACTGTAAATTATGTTTGATTTATCAAGAATGCATTGAAACTATAGCAAAATATTCGCTGAATGTATCTGACTCAAAGCAAAATACCATAAAATTGTGGCTTCAATTACAAAAACACCAATTAATTCAAAGAATTTATTCGAAACCATTAACATAGTGTACAGAAATAATTTGGTATCGCAAACAACTGCTGTAGTATAATAAACTGTGTTGCAGTTGTTAGCGCCCACTTCCAGACAACTCGTTTGTTACATAATTTAAAAAAGAAAATTATTTTAATGTTTATACATTTAGAAATAATTAAAGCAAATGTCAATCGATTCCATTCAAAACAACACAAACATTAAACATCAATAATAAATAAAACTTAACTTAATTAAAACTAATTTTAATGGAATGTTTGGATTATGATCATATTTGTTTTTAAATTTTTTGTGATGTTTGTTATAACATTAAAAATAGTCTCAGTTAAATATAATTATGTATGTATAATAATTTTGTTGTTGCCTTACACTTTGAAAAGTAATATGCAATCATTTTTATTTTATCGCATTGTTGGATAAAATTTACAAATATTGCTTGTCAAAGTACAGAACAACCTTTACGTATAATAATTAGAATAATCCGATCATACATTCATACAAACACGAGCAGCACTAGCTACCAATATCAAATAAATACATTCACTTACCCATAAGTAAAGTTTCAAACATCAAAGACATAGTCTATGACTACACAAAAATCATCGTGTTGTGACTTGTTATTGTTACATGGCAACTCTGAGTGAAATCTTATCGGCCTAGCCACGGACTCGGTCTTAGCGACAAGCAACGAGAGATATTAGCGTCGCGCGAAGGACACATGTTATGAATCCTTAACCGGTCAGTTGTTTTTTTGACGCTTTTTGGAAAAATAAGTACGCCCAAAATGCCATATAATCTTAAAAAAACGTGAAACTAAAACTAAAACTAATTTTTAGGGAACTTCTTCATTATATTTTATGAAAAAATCGATAGCAAGCTTCGGAATCCTACTGGCTCAAAATCATTTGATGTTTTTGATGTTGATCCATCAACATTTAGAGAACTAACATTGAAGTCTCAACTCTTGAGACATCGACATTTAGTTCCTGTCGTTCATAGCGTCGCACTTAGTTGTCGCTGACGTCGAAATGTGTATGTCTATGGCCGGGACGTAAAATTTATTCAGAAAAACCCTTAAGACTGACAAAATATTGATTACGTAAAAGACCTCAAAGTACTGTAATGTAGTTATTTTCAATGTAAGATTACAGAACCATAGAGTGTAATTATAAGTTAAAATAATAATCTAAATAATAAACATATGCGATTAAATTCGCGCAGTGTTGCCAAGTAGTTAAACAAAAATACTTACTCAAAATGCATAAATGTATGTGCTTTTGTAAATAAAGTTTTCTCAAACGTAAAAACACGCACACGTCGCCCACAAAAAAATGAAAAATCAACAAATCTATTATAAGATACACTTTCATCTACTCAACATTTTTAAATACATAACTTTTATCTTAGTTTAAAATAAGTTAATTGTTCTATTTTTATAACTAAATTGTGCTATAACACAATAAAATCTATTATTTGATTAGCAACATAACAAATTTCTATTTAAAATAGATTTTGTAATCATAGAAATAATTTCATTAGGAAATATGTAATCTAGTAACAAAAGCTTTTTAAAAGAAAATTAAAAATAATGCTACTCGCATGACATCCTCGATCGTAATTAATATATTAGTTAAATTCATTACTGTATGATTAACTAGTTATATTCATTCATCATAATAAATAAACCTTTCTTTATTTTAAATTCTATAGTTTTTTTGAGAACCAAAGTTTAGTCGAGTTATTCATTTTAAGCACATAATCGACTAAACGAGATAATAGACAGGAACAGTAATAATAAGTATAAACGACGTAAGTTTTAGTTAATTTAAGTAATTAAAGATAGTGCTTTGAATAGTCTTATCGATAAAATCAATGAAAGCTTAATAGAAAGCTAAGTACATAAAGAAGAATTGTATATAATCTCAATCTTTGACGTGTCTCAAAAATGACGTATCCCTTTAGGGATTTATAAAACACACTCACTTCCAAATCCCATTACTTGCACAATTGAGCAAAAACATAATTCATTCACTTTTGAAATCTCAAAATCCGAATCGAAACACGAATATTCGATTGTCACTTACAACGAATCTTACTTAGCCTAAATATTTTAAAGTAAAATAGTGAAACAGTGTGAGTTATATAGTAAATTTCATCTACTTGTTTATATTTTATTATGTACAGGAATGTAGTGCTGTTGTGAAAAATAAAACGAGTAAATACTCCAATGTGACTCTTTAAATTGTCCGATAAAACTTTAACCAATCATGTCAAAAAAAAAAATTTTTTTTCAATAAGTTTAAATATTCAACAAACAAAACATAAAAGTGGTATATTCAAGGACTGTTGAATCTTCAACAGTCTACCCAATCACACTAAAGAAAGAAAAATATTTAGAAATTTAGATCAAAAACTATTAGACCACATAATATTTGGTATCATGGAAAATCACAGTAAAAAAATTCAATATCTGAGCCCTGGATATCGAACTTCTTTACTTTATCAAAGTAATATTACACTGACAAAACAGATATGATATAGCTCTATGCAATACCCAGCCTACCTATAAGGAACATCACTGATATACAGGGTTATAAGATATCGATCGATATTTGGTTAGTAACCATTAAAATTCGCAATATCGCCATTTGATTGATATTGAAAATCTGCTGATCCATCGCAATTGAACATTTTGAGCCCTTGGTAGCTAATACTATTCTAAATTTCCAAAGGCAAATGGTCATGATAGGGCAGAGCGAGGAAATGTACCACACTATTAGGCATTGATATGCGCGTAAGGCGTACAGGTACATGTATACACGCGTTGTGCTCGGGGTGTACTTTCCAAAAATGAATAATCAATTATTCATTTTTGTATGAACACCAATATATTTTTTTAAATGAAGCTTTCAGTGTAGAATGGTCATTACTCATACTATATGGTACTCTAGGCTTAGTACTGGGCAAGCTTATAACTGTGTAGCCATGTTAATGATTTTTAGTTACATAATCTATAACATCACTAGAAAAGTAATCGACTAAATAAAAATATAATATAATGAAAATAAAATTATTCGATTTTGTTTTCCGTGACACCAAATAACGAAACAATATCTTATATAAGACAAACAGTGAGAAATACATGAAATAACAGTAATAAGTACATTTACAAAAGTTAAGTGAAATCAATGATAGATGACTAACCTGATGTAACCCTGTGATTTCTAAACCCGTGACAAAGTCAATAGACTGTTTTCTAACTATGAAACACACCATAGTAGTAGATAATTTTCTTAAATAAAAATAAATATAAGAAGAAAATTATAAAACTAAGCTGACTTGATTCTCAACTGTGTAAGACAATGAATACTAGAAATAATTAGCTCCATCTGTAGTAGTTAAAGTATTAAAAAAACTTACAACATTGAATAGTGTGTTTCATATCATATCAGCCAGAAAACTACATTAATAAATACATACCACCAATAGTAGAATTCTTAAGATTAAATCTTGAAGTAGGTAAACATTTTTGAGCTACAATACATAATCTAAAGAGTTAAGTTTTTTTTAAAATTTAATTATGATCTAGATGTATAATTATGTACATGGTTCCAAAACTTCTGTGAACATGTCGTGTGCTAGTTTAGTTGAGTTAGTTCATTTCTGGTTGTCAAATTTGGCACAATGAAAATTGAGCTTTGATGTACCAAACAAAATCTATACAAGCTTTTTTAAGACTTTTCTTTTGTCACAGCAATAGTAATTGTTTAATAAAAATAACCACTACATAATCATCTGTACAAAGAGATAAACAATATGGTTAATTAAAGATAAATTAACGTCTTTTAAATACTTAAACTAATAGTAATTAATATTTTCAGAAGTATTATATATATATATATATAGTACCAATAATTTCGATTTAAAAACTTAATATAATATATAATTATAATTTAAAGTGTAAAAACTACAACATCACTTTTAAGTAGTTAAAAAACAGTTTAAAAAAAGAAAACCTTGAACTAAATAATGAAGTTGGAAAGTAATAAAATTTGACTTAGTCGAGTTTTAAATTAGATGCATTGTAGATTGCTATACCTGTACTTTTTAAATACTATACAATAAGGGAAGACCCCGTGACAAAAAAATCAGAAACGCTAACTAGCAATAACATGTTGCGATGAAAGTAAATGCCATTTTTCATTTTCAAATAGATAGGCAACTAAAGTCCGATTAGTCGCAGTGTTCATTTCAATCGTATGTGATTCAATGACCTTAATTAATCATTCTCTCAAAAAGACCAGATAGAGGGTCATTTTATAAACATTAATAGTAAAGCTGTTAGTTCACACATAGGCGTAATATTGTTGGTCAATGACACTTAGTCGATTATATATCGAACGATTCTTTCATAGATTGTCGTTAATCGATTGTTTCAATCGGACACCAATAGTCGATTCCTCCATATTACTCTACACTTTCATATAGATATTTGCGAATTCGTACCGTAAAATCGGATCTAATACTTCATTTGTAACAATTTAATCTATTAAGTACTTGTTATATATTTATATTTAGCAATCACCGAATTGTTAGTTATTTTAATGATATTATATTTATTCGATACTATCAATACTTGATTATTATTCACCCAACATACAAAAATGGTACCCACAATTCAATATCAGTTTATTATTTATATGATTATAGTGGATTAAGTTTATATTTTTAACTAAGTATTAAATGACTATTGCAATCTAACTATTCGTAATCTATTGAAACATTCGATGTTTTAGTCAGCGACATTAATTTAGCAAATCAGAGAAGATTCTATTGCCAAGTCAGATTAAAAAGTGTAAAGTTTCTTTCAAATTCTTTAATGTATTAATTAAGGTGATTCTAATCTGAATTGCTAAATTACAAAAAAATATTATAGTCGATAATTAGTTATAGTTTACAGATAGTCGTAATCAGATGGTCAGTATACCCACGACACGGGGACCCATTGTGGTGTAGAGCGAAGTCTCGCGAGAGCTGCCTCCAGTTGTGCGAGAGTGTCATCGATGTCATTGTTGACGATCGAAAGGTCAAAGTAGTGGCCGTAAGTTCGTCGAAGTTGTTCCGATTCACGTACCAATACTTCGAGAGAACCATCATACTGAAAAAGTCAAAACCATAAGTTTTATTACGTATAAAACATATGTTTATATTATGTTCTTAATAATACATTAAGTTCTTAAAAACACATGTCGCTCTCTTAATTGCTAAACTATATTATAGTTTGTCAAAATTAGAATTATAATTTTGGGAACTCACGCCCATGAAGTTCCGTATTTTTTTCCGGTAAAATATAGTACAGATAATGTCGTACTTCATTGATGAGTACCACCCCCTTAATAAGGTGACACCCATAATGAACCACAGGCTATCGAAAATTGATTTTGAAATAAAATAAATCGAACTTATAAAAATTAACATTTAGGTAACTATAGTATTTTTTGTAAATATTTTAAATTATAATTTAACAATACAGATAACCATGCCACTATCGATTCCAAGTTCTATGAGAATAATAATAATCGATAATCGAATAAATTCATGAACGATTACACAAGACCTCATTCCTATTACCAAAATGAGAGCTGTCAAAATTATCATCTAGAGTCCGCGCCACAAAAGAAGTCCCATAGACGCGGCGCTGTAATCGCCATACTTAATTAATAATTGCTAAACCGTAAATCGACGGACGTAATTACTGAATAATAAATAAAAAGTATTCCATAATTAAAGCTGTAAATTTATTTCCTGGCTATTTTACGAACAAAATTCTATCAAATACCGGAGCTGCTACTTTTACGTTCCTTGGTTCTTCGGTGGTTCTTTTTTTTTTGTTGCGCGAACTTTACATCTGAGAGTGCATACATACGTTCTTTATTTGAGAATTCAATAACTCAACTTTTCGTGTAGTCGATTTATATTCGATTGTTTTTCTACGAAAACGAATGATC
This sequence comes from Dendrolimus houi, assembly GCA_039645545.1. NCBI lineage: Eukaryota > Metazoa > Arthropoda > Insecta > Lepidoptera > Lasiocampidae > Dendrolimus > Dendrolimus houi. Next base: position 6,540,205 of record CM077125.1, read on the forward strand.
GAAAGTCGACTACGTGTAACTGCAGTAGTGCATTCATTCGATTGTTATTTTTTTGCAACAATTGCACATCGTTAGTCTATAAGTAGCTATATTAGCCCGAGAGCTGTTAGACATTTTGGAATAGGTACTTGAGGTCGATTTTTATGACCTGAATACAAAAACGCGAGACCTAGCTGAAGGGTTCTAGCGGACATTAACCTGCTCTTAAATTTATAAATTAGTGAAAAATGTTTCGCAAAAAAAAAATGGGGATTTGGAAATTTTAATAAAATTAAATTTCACATATACTCTTGAAGTCTGAGGAATATTATACTCACATCGGCAACGTTGTTCAGCGGCGGTGCGGCGATGAAGACCACGTACGGAGCAAATTCCGCAGTGCGGAGGATCTTCAGCGCCTGCGGCTCCACGTCCAGGATCGCGATGCGGCGCTCCGAATGGATGCGTCTGATCGTCTCCAGCTTCGTGCCGTACATTGCATCCTCGTGGGTACCTGTTAATAGCGTTAGAAAAAATGTAACAAAATGTGGAAAATATAAATTATATTCTTGATATATGAACCTATGACAAATAATTTACTCGATAAATGACGTCGTTTCCTTAGAATGGACGGATTAACCAAATGGTGGCGCTGCAATCGCATTTTTCTATTCACTAACAGATACCTACGTGGTCATAAACAACATGTCATTCAGTGTACTACTTCAAATCAGGGGCCCAATTATTCTCCTATTACTATCTCGTCAAAATCACCGGACACTATCGCCTCAATCGTAAGTTTTCTTGATTTCGGTATTCTGCTAATTCCAAGATCGTGCGTGCACGCCACTCTTATCTTTATAAATATTAATAAGCAAAACCTCGCGAAATAAATGTTAAAATTCTTGGTAGCTTTTCAATATTCATTTCGGCTAACGCCGTTTCTGCAAGTGGTGATACCGATTTTGTTCACTATTATTCTGCCGCGACGATATCGAGAAGATATAGTTGATTTAGTAGAATACGCATTTCTGACATTATCGCAATGGAATCGTACTTTAGAGTATCTTCGCCACGCCAAGATATTAAAGTAGTAGAATTGGACTCACCTCTATGTTTTCTTGGGCAGTTGTCTGGACTACATGAACTTAGTTTTTTTGTTATTATTATATGTAAAAAACCGAATTAAGTTTTTGTGTAAGTAAAACAAAGCTATTGCCTAGGGGCAAACTCTAATAAAAAATAAAATAATATAAGAATTCCTATTTCGTGAAACTCGCTACAGAATCTTAAAAATCATGTTGTAACGAGTAAAAAGTTACCATATTCCAAATATTCGTTAGCGGCAATATCCGCCATCATTTCCTCGTGAGAAACGAAGTAATAATGTCTGCCATTCTCTTCGTCCGATCTCGGAGGTCGAGTAGTGTCTGAAATATAATAATTATAATTGATGTTTTTTCCTCTGTTCAGGATACTCTATCCTGAACAGAGGAAAACCAATTTACGCTAAAAAAAATGACATATCGAAAATTCTATTTTTTGTGTTGCGTGTTACGAAAACATAATGCAAGAAGGAGCTCATTCTATGTATACGTTGTACAGTCATGGTATGAAAATGTATGCCAGTTTTCAAATTGATTCATTTAACATACCGCGAGCACATGTTACCTTTTCAAAATAAGTCACAGAACTGATTGTTTCACAGAAAATCATGTTTAACTATTTGACAATAAAGTTTAAATTATTTAATTTTCTATCTTGTCTAAGAAGATTGTTTAGACATAAAACCTTTTTATTGGTTTTATTGTGACGTCGTGAATACGAAGTCAATTGTCCTTTTCCTTATGGTTGTAACCTTATTAATTTCAGTGATTTATTTGAATAATGAGCGCGATTGTGTATTAGCCGTCATTTGAAAACTCCAATACGACGCGGGAGTTCGGCAACGCTCGGGTGTGTTCGGTTGTTCTCGAGAACCAACGAGACTCGCAGTCGAGGCCATTTCTTAACGCACGGTCAAGGGGCTAACAAGGCGATTAAGCCGTTTTTTTTATAGTGTGATCTGCACTCTAGTATCCTAAACCATGAAGTGTTGTTTTGATCTAATTTTGCACCGTACCCATACACGCCGTAAATTGAAGGCATACCTACCTCATAGAATAAACTTTAGACTAGCGGGGTCATAATATCGGATTGATAAACCCATATACCAGTGGGGTTTTTTTTACGGATGGGCTTATGCTTATATTCGTGACTTGGAGACCTAAGTAGAATACCGAGTAAAGAAGAGAAACGTTTCCCTTGAAATTAACCCGACGTTAACATCCCCTCGTCGCCTGGTTCAGGGAGAGGATCGCAATCGTCAGGGAGTTGTCAAAATACTAGTATAATCAGAATTATCGAACTGAACTATCATCTTCTTATATGGGTGGCTTCACTACCGTTTGGAAAGATTTATTTATTCAGTGCTCTCTTGATTGTTTATTAGCCTAGCCTTTTCAACCCACCATACCCTAACTATATTTGTCTTTTATAAATCAGTAATTTAACGTCTCTAGCTCTAGACTGAGGTAAAATAAAGTTAGTGTGAGTTTAGGAAGGTGTTTATAGACCTAAGTTAACGCCTCCAGTGAGGAGACTTATATGTGTTTGTTTCGTAATTCACCTTACCTGCTGCTGTAGAAGAACTATAATAAATGACCTAACCGAATTATAACAAATTGTATGATTGATTTTCTTGCCTATCCAGCTAACCGGAGCTTAGCCTCTTCAAATTTCATTAAAATCAGTCCTCTAGTTAACTTTTCAATTCGTTATCAGGACTTATTAATTCTCTTATTCTGTTTAAATAGCCAAGTGTCCCTACTTGTCTTCTTTTCTTAGTCAAATTCATCAATAAAATTTCATTTCACAGATAGAAGGCCCCCTTCACTCACCCTTCAATAAATAAACAATTTAGTCTTGTTTTAATAACCCTTTATTTATACTCAGGCTGTTTTAAACAACCATCAAAGGAAAACTTTATAATGTAACCAACTTTTAATGTAACATTATGTTAAGGGTAGTGATTATATCGCCTTTGTTTCTTATTGTTAATCTCAGCCAGATCGACAAAGACATACTTGTCAATATTGCAATTTTCTTTTTTCACTTTTCTATATTTTATAAACGTAACATTTATTAAAATGTTGGCAATATCGTTTCTTGTACTCGTGCAAGCAAAATACAACTTTAAGGTAACGAACATTTTCATTCCGCGACTGTACAACACACATCCTATGTGATGTGACACACACTCACACGCGTTTTTGATATAAATTCCACTGTAAAATGATGTTTAAATATGGCTTATGGCTGGTTCAACAATACCTTTTCAAACCAAATCATTATCCAGTTCCTACACATCACCGACCGTTCACTTGCCTTACTATCGGTTAAAATTTGGTACATAGGCTTCATACAGGTAAAGTAATTTTTTTACTGATGGTAAGGTAAATGTGAAATGTAAAATGAATAGTAAAATATAGGAACCGGCAATCAAAAACATAGTCCTAACGAATGTCTTTCGAACTTTGACGGATTTTCCAAATAAAAAAAATGTGTTAAACAACAATGGCCTTATTCATAGAGAGTTAGTGTAAGTTTGAACGCTTCTTTAAGAACCATAAAGAAGCGTTCAAACTTACTCTAACTCTCTATGAATAAGGCCGTAAAAGTTTACAAAACAAGACAAGAATGACTCATGGCGCTACGTAGTCCTGTAGAGTTTAGGAGATTTCAGAGTTACGTTCAGCGATGGGTTATGCCTTCTTCATTCATACTTGTTTCATGTCCAAATAAAGTTTTCACAAAAGATATACTTACGCGGTATAGGATAAGCGTACTGGTCGGGATGACGAGCGATAAGAGTGTTCTTTATATGACGACGCCCAACGCCGTGAGCGCCCAGCAGAACAATAGTCTTGCGTTGAAATGCTGCAAAAGTAATTATTGTTTATTTTAAGGGCCATTCGTAAAGCACGTCGTGCTTAAGTTTATCTTTTTGGACCTCTCCCTGCTCTCGTCAAGCTGCGCCACGCTATCTGGGTTCTCCTATAAATGATACGTCATAAAAACTAGAACTAAAAAATAAACATCTTATTTATAGAGAGAGCAAGTTTGAACGCTTCTTTAAGAACCATAAAGACGCGTTCAAACTTACTCTAACTCTTTTGTTTTGATAGTCTCCTTTCCTCCCCTTGGTCTACTCCAAGCGAAATCCCTAAATGTGACAAAATGTGCCGTACCCTTTGATGCGAACGTACTTTATGGACAGCTCTAAATCAATAGAAAACATAAGATAAAGCACACAATTTAATTATTATTGTTACTATTACTAATTGTTGTTAAGTGTCGCATTTATGGAAAAAAAATTCTTTCTTTCTTTGAAGATAGTGGTTTCTCCAAGCCACATCCATACTGATTTACACTTGCTGCCAATAGACACACCACGCTGCGGATGTCGTCGAACCAGTGCGGTGTGGTCGATCGGTGCTAAACGCACTATGCGGTGAAATATGTCGCTGGTGCTTAACTGCGTGGTTCGGACTGCCGTAATCCGGCTAGCCGCATAGGCTTTATAAATCCCAATAATATAAGTTGGTATAAAAAGTTATTATTTTCCTTTAAGTCCATTTATATTTTTATATCTTTTTTCAACCATGTTTCTGGATATCCATATCTAGTTTATCTGATAAAAATAGCTACTACCGATTAGACCGCTTATTATAATCGTCACGATTGTTGAATCTACGCCAATATATGAAAAAGAAATATAATGATATGTATATAATAAAGAATATTCTGTTCTAAGTAGTATGATTCTTGGTGTCGGAATACGTATAATACGATCAAAACTTAAATGCGGCATTGAAGTTCGTGTGCGTCATTGCGTTGTACACAGTTATAAGATTCACAGACAGAGATGAGAGGGGAGAGTATTGCGCTCTCGCTCGACCTCTATCCGGACTCGCATGCCGTCTCACAGAACACCGTAAGGCGTGGGACATATATAAGCGGCGTCGGATGGAAACTTGGTGCCGGCGCGCCGCGGATGCGGTGCAGAAGTGTGCAAAAGATGTCAAAAAAGTGAGGCGACCAGGGTAGTGTAGGGCATTTTAGCATTTGATTTCGACACAACAACATGTCTTCATCCTCTGGTGAAGAGGATCTAGACCATTTAGTGAATTTACATAATATTAGAAGATATTTGGTGCATCCTGCGTGGCAATCAGTACAACTATGGCGCGGTGCGGGCGAGGAAGCGGCGCACGAGTGGTATCCACACGCCGCGACACTTGTATATATTTTGTATGAAACACGTAATGAGTAGTGCCGCGCCCACGCCGCACCGGCACCTCGTCTCCACCAGACGACGCTTATGATGCGATCCACGCCTAAACATATATGGTAAACGTTAACATTACCTCACGGGACAACTTCATTCGAAACGCATTTAATCTTTGCGCGCACTGTATTGTCTCATACAAATAAATCAAGTTGAATTTAAAAAACAGCTCACATGGTAACTTGACGACCTCTTCGTAAGTAACAACGTCGAGTTGATCGAAAACGGCATTATGCTTTGCCAAATACTTGTCCTTCGATTGCTTCTTCTTCCGACCAAATATGGAACAGTTTACTGTAACAAACAATACCATTCTAAGCATAAACCTTATTATTAGGAAATGTTTTTAATTCATAAGACGTATTAAATTAATTAATACAATTATTGGATCCGTATTCTAGAAACACACTCATACACGCATGCCGGCGCTTCAAATAATAAATGTATGGTAGAAGAACAATGACAGCCAGAAATTATTCAGAACGTTAATGATTAGTTTCACAATACATGGTTGCCTGTAAGAGATTCTGTACCCTTTGGGTGTCAAGTGTACGTAAGAGTAGTAAGAGATTGGTTTAAGCAATAACCCCGCCCATTGCCTACCCCCTACCTTATACTGTTTAAATTTATCGTGTATTTCTTTCTATCTTGTTGGTGTATTGTATTGTACAATACTCTTAATTGGTAGAGCCGTGCTGGAAACATTATCTTGACGGTTTTTAGGGCCGGTTCGATTGGTGTGATACCACGCTCTCACAGAATGAGAGCGAGAGAGAATGTGAAACAGTCGGCTTTGAGCTGATCGTGTTTTTTTTGCCTTTGCCAGGCAAACAGGCAGACAGCCCACTTCATGAAGGTGGTTACTGTCGCCTATGGATGTTTGCAACACCAGCGGCGTTGCCAGCCTCTAAGCAATCTCATAACGCCCTTCTTAATCGAGCCCATGTCCTAACGCAGGAGGATAACATTAGGGGGGTGTTACCTCCAATTCATTGTGGTACGCGGAACAAACATTCTAGAGAACCGTTGCGTAGTTGAGCGTTTCGTGTAATGAGTGAGTTCTGTTGACCCACTTCTTCCTCCTATCCAACCTTCCGTATCCCATCCCTTATGTCTGATCTCTCTATTTCATCATCCTATCTCACTCAAAGGCTGGCAACGCGCTGGCTCCGCAATTGGGTGTTGCAAACACCTATAGGCGACTATAATCGCTTTCCATTTGCTGGACTGTCTGGCTATTTGCCAACTTCACAATAAAAAAAATCTACTCCAACATAATAAAAACAAACAGTTCGTTCTCTTCAATACTATTTGAATCAATCTCATTTCCTTTTACGTATTAAAATATTAGTTTAATGCCTCGTGGTGTTTTTGTAATTCACCCTCTGCTCAACAAAATGAATAACAGATTTTAGGGGCTTGTTTAAAGTTACGTTTTGGATTTTTTGGGGAGACGTTTAAAAACAATTTTTGATGTGTAGAAACTTGCAGTTGCCTGTTGGATTATTTGTGATTTTTATACACAGCTAGATTTATGAATGAGCTAATATTATTCCTGGTATTATTGTCCATTAAAATCGATAAAATTAGGCCCGTGGAATGTGCTACCTGCGAAAATCAGGCGTTCAAAGGACTCGTGAAGGATTACTACCTCGGGCTCTAAAGTCAATTATTACATCTTTATCTCTCCCATATTTAGTTAATTCTATAAAAATTTATTACGATGTTGATTATTATTAATTATTATTATAATATATATATATATATATATATATATATATATATATATATATATATATATATATATAATTTGTATTTTTAATTTTACAATCTTACGTATATTTAGAAACAAAAGCCGGAAGGAATAAAAAACGTAAGTGCTAATAAATTCATGGCCCTTTCGACCTTTTGGTCGCTAGTTGCTAGTTTCTTAAAGGTAGGCTATGGGGAATCGAGTTGTATATTCCACGCCACTGATATGTATATTTCAATATATGTGTATTTTTGTCTATTATGCGTACCATTTCAAAATTATATATATATATATATATATATATATACTTTCTTATCCTAGTTATATTGCAAAACCCACATGGACACATATACAATCTTTTGTAATCCATCCTAAGGTTGTCTGGAAGAAATTGCTTTTAGTTATAAAACTGCCTTTATTTTCTGTACTTAACCTTTTTGAACTGTATCTTAATGTTATGCAATAAAGTATATTCTATTCCAAAATGTTATTGTCGCACCCGGTAACACAGTGTATTCGAATATATTATTTTAATTAGAAGAGATTATCACTTCAAACATGGGTTTAGGTATAAATATCAATCTAGAATACGGATCTTCTTACAGCTCATGCTCATAAAGTTTTAGAATAAAAAGAAACTGATTTTTTCTTTAAACTTAAAATTGAATCTAAAGGCAAAATCATCATGCAAAATGCCAATATTTTTTATTGAGGCAACATTTATGTTTCGTGTTATCACTAAGAAAACAGACAATACATCGCTTACTTTAAAAAAATCTTTCGAAACTCAGTCAGTCGTATAGAAAAGAACTAACTCTATAATAAATTTAAGTAAGTGCTTAGTAACTTACAATTTAGATAATTCAATAAAGCGAATGACTCATGAATACACGTTTAAAAGCATCTCTACTTCAGAAAGTCTAAAAATCAAAAGGAATCTACGCGCTAAAACTAACTAGTTGGACGTAGTCATATAGAAAGAAACCAATTGACGTAACGAGCATATTAAAATTGTCACACAACGGCGCATTATTCACCGAGGAGAGAAACTGACTAAATACTAACAAGGGAATAGTTTGAGGCGTAGTTGGAGATAGAGATTGTACTTTCTTCTTACGATATTTTATTTAATTAGCGTTCAGAAAAAGCAACTGGCCAGTAACATTTCTTCACATAACATATTCACAACATTCTTAAATTTATTGTTCACACTTGACATCTTTGTCTTCCGTGATCACGGCCACTGAAAAGTGGCCAAAACGTCAGAATAACAAAAATCAAATCAATTACCGCGTTTAAAACCGTTAAAACGTAGTTTTATAATGTATACAAGTCGCGAAAACTTAAGAAAATATTACATTTAAGAATGGATTACCATCCACATTTTCTGTCCCCATATTTGAAAAAAGAACAAAATTTGAAAAGAGAATACCAGATTCGTACAACCCTCACCCCGTTATTATACTGCTTCAATAAAAAAAAAACTTGTATATTTTCCGATGAAGGTAGTTTTTATTTAGCGCCAATTTATCCATTTAGAAATGTCAAACTTGAATATCGGTTTCTGGCTACATAACTACATCCATGAAAGGCGAGCAAAATACCTTCTACTATACACAACGTTAGCTCCCATCATGGTACAGGCGAAACATTTTTACCTGTGTTTTCACAACCGTCAGTATGCGAGACGCAGCCCTCTGCTCCTAGCGGCACAACATTACAACTTGGGTCATGCATACGCAAGGTCAAGGTCACTACGATGTTTCGGGTCACACAAATTCAGTGAGATGTTTCATCAAACACTGGTGGGTTTCGGGGTGAATATCAAGGTATATATGATAATTTATGAACCAAGTCAACTACTGTGGCAGTGGTAATCGATATAATATTAGGGATGTAACTAAAATTGATTTTCATTAGGTACAGATTTTTGTTTGTGTGAGTTAAGAAAAAAATGGATATGAAAATAATAAAAATAAAGTAAGTGTTCGTAATAACATTATAAGAACTTTGTAATTGATTTTCGTTTATTTAGTTTGCAAAATCGATATCTCTAGTAATTGTAAATTTAACCTTGCAATAAATAGAGGTCTTACACGTATTTTTTTTAAATCGTAATTTTAAATAACCTTGTTATTTAAAGACGTATAGCAGACGTGACAAAGGAATTTCCTTACGTGTTGTGAACGAATGGACGAAATCATCATATCAGTGCTATTGTGGGCATCTTTTGACCAGCAATTCTATTAGACAACAACGAATACGTCTCATAACTTCTATCAGATTGTAATAGGAAAACAGAGTGACTATGCAGTTCATATTTATGTTACACCAAAGTTACTAAAAGTCTCATCTCACTACAAATAAAAGATTTTCATAATAATGTACAGTGCATTATTCCCATGAATTAATTACGTAAACATTTTGCCAGTGTCACAAGACTTGAATTGAAATTCGTGGAATGTCTTTAAATTTAGAACGAGCCTACGGCTGAGAACTGTTGTCTGTCAATAACAAAGTATTCTGAAATTCAGCAATAAAGGTATTTGATCATTTTAGAATCGTCTGTGATGGCATGCGCGTATTTAAATTTAATCTTCTTCACCATTTCAAAGTCACAGGTACAGAAAATATTTCTTGTAATGATTGAATGAATAATATATAAAAGAGTAAGGAAATTAAGTATATTGACAATGAAGACAGCATGAAAACAGTTATAATAGAGCGTGGGCTGGGTTGTATGTAATACAAATTACCATTTGGTGAATAGGAAAGTATTAGATTTTTATATAAGTGGTTCCGTTTTAATTTGCACTGTCACAATTTATAAATCAGTGTTTAAAGAGTGACAGGAAAGCAGAATGAATAACCAAAGATGCATAAATGGATATATTATGACATGAAATTTGTCATCAATAAACACTTAGAAGAAAAAGGCTCACACAAGGAATTATCAATTGGATAGTATGGGATACAGGGCTATATGTGAGTTTTTGATGAAACATTATTCAGATGAAATTATTAAATAATTTGGATTTATATGAACTCTCTTACTGAATACTTTACATATACGACGTATACATAGTTGATAGTATCCGTTATAATTATATTTGAATATAATTAATGTTATAAAGAGGACTAAAGTATGTTAGAAATACTTTTAGTTTCGAAACCATGCGTGGTTTACAAGACAACAGGTCACTTTACAATATTTTGAATCCAAAAGGGGAGGTTAGAAAAAGAAAATGATCAAGCAATTTTACATACCAACTGCTGCGTCCAATTTTAATGTTTGAATGAAAGAAAATTTAATTTTAATTACAGAAAAAAAGATCGGTCCAATTTTAAAAGAAAATAAAGTTACACACACGAATATTTCGTAGCTAGACAGGCTTAAATGCAACATCAAATGAAATATGCCTCCAAATAAAAAATGCAAATACAAAATTAATTTAATGGTTTAACTAAAAATGTAATCAAAACATTTGGTTCGATTCATAATTGACACAATTTAAATAATAAAAGATTCACTAGCAGACTCTACTGTTTTGTCACATCGTAAATCTGAAGAATATATCAAATTGGGTTAATCCTCAAAATGTCTATGAAACATAATGGAAATAAACTCACACATTTCATTATTAACTTCTAACACAAATCCCAAAACTAAATCACCATTAAAAGCGTTAGAAATCATTAAAATAAGATTCATCACCTTGATCGGTGTTAGACTTTTCAGCAGCGGCGCAGGCAGCCCGCCATTCCTGCAACTCGGGACTTGGAATTAGACCAGCTGAACCGCCGGAAGCGTCTTTCCGAGCTTGCCACCAATGAGAGTCATCTTTGCTAATTATCTAAAATTCAAAGAAATTAATATTAGGCTCTAACAAAAACTGAAATCGATAGATTACATAACGGATTGTACGAGAATATTGAGAGTAACAGATGACAAATCCCAGAATAGAATAAATAGTACAGAAGGAAGGGTATATTGTGCCGAGACCGTACGATTGTGTAAAGATATGAAAATAACAAATAATGCGCTCAAATGGTCACGTAGCAGTAAAGCCTTCTTTGAAATGCTGGATTTTAAAGTCACATATGTAAGATTGTTCTCCGTAACCGGAGGTTGTAACAAACATTGTATTACAAATCAATTAAAGCTCCAATGCTGTGCTCCAATCCTCGAGCGTATTCAACTTGTCCAAAGCCGTTTGGTATGCTTCATATATAGTAATCCGATGAGCAGATTTCATTGGAGTATGTTAATTTATCGTCACATCAATTACAATAGTATGCATTTTAGACTAGAGAAACTGCCTAAGTAGTGTCTTGGAAAGTAAGATTCGAATACCAGTCTTTGAAAAGAGATGCATTTACTGCCATAGACACGAGGGGACAAACCGTTTCAAAATTGTATAACGATTAAGAAATATTAAAAATAAAATAAGATACAACTTCCAATACACCACAGTATTCAGACAAAGCAAGGTAAAATTCGTTCATGTTACTAACACAAATGACATGTGTGTAGTCTCTTAACATATTCTAAGCAAACATATTTTCGTTGTAATATCATGAGTCGACAGTAGACTAACAAAAGAAAATCACGAACTTGCAATAACCCTTCACAATTCCCAATATACAACAGCGGGATATGATAAGAACACAGTCATCTGCATGCCTTTAATCTAAAAGACGCTCAATTTTTATGTATGCTAATAATGTTCAAGCTTACTAAGCAAGAATGTTTTTCACAATAAGATAAAAAAAAATACATGTCATCTCAGCTGTTTAGAGCCTAGGCTTTGTTGACGAGAAATGACTGTATATTTCAAAGGCTTAAGCAGATTTTGCGTCGAAAAATATGGTTATAAAACCGAGGATAAAGACAAAAATCGCACAAGTATGTTTTATTCCACGCTCGACGTAGGGTTCCATAGGCATGTCCATTATCCGCTGCATCCGTCATTTGGCTACAGAGCGCTCAAAAAGGCATTTTATAGAAATAAATCAATATTTCAAAAACTACACAAAGAACCTTCACACATTAATTTTCGTTAAAGTTTAAAAGTTATAGAGAAGAACATACTTTTTACGACTTTAAAGTGAATATTTCCCCATACATTGGCTTAAATAAGAAAGCTGCAACAAAATATTTATAATTTTTTTAAATCTATCTGACTAAATCATACAAACCTGAGTACAAAGATTTTTTTTTCTTAATTACATATAGTACGATAGTCACCCTAAAATTTTAGTTCTTTCGCAATTTCACTACACCAATGTGTAGCAGCATATAGAAAATACATCTTCTTACTAAATGTTATCTTTATACGGCCTGGAATTTCAGAGAAAATAATTGTGATGATAATAGACAAGCATCACGATCCAGCAGAGATTCCGTTGTTGTCAAATGAGCTACGGAATTTTTAGGGTTGATTTGTATTGCTATTGTATGTTTTAATATACAACATCAATAAAGATTTCAGAATCGTTTAGTACAGTTTCCATAAATATTACCTGTAGTATATCACCGGTATTAAAAGCGATGCCGGCTTGGGCACAGGGAATCAGTTCATCCTCCAATGGGTCGTAATCAAACTGTGCTCTTACAAATATCTGAAAAACGATTAATTACTATCGTAAAACAACTCGATGGAAAAGAGTTTATAGACAGTGATCCATAGCTTGGAATTTTACGAAGTGTGTATAAAAAAAAATATATGATGTATTGGAGTATGGTAAATTATATGCCTACATTTAAACAGGACATACATCTTAGTAGGCAATGATAACAAATGTAACAATATTTATTATGAAAAGAGATTTAAAAGGATCTGTGATGATAATATTTAACGCAATTTTGTTAATGTCATTTTTAAACCAAATAACAAAATAAACATAACAGGACATGTAAGTATTGACAGTGAGAAAGTGAGAGATGCGAGCGAAAGTGTAAATGAAGCAACGATAAAAGGACAACAAGCGCACAGAAACAGTGAAGTTCGGGATCGCGCAGCCATGCCCAGGTAACATAAAATATAACGCAACATATAACATAACACAACATAAAACATAAAGTAGCAACGGGTCTGGTATCGCTACTTACTAGCACGGGCGAAGGCTTTATCCGGAAAAGCTAGTTAGAAAAAAAATACAATAAAATTTTACACAATCTGCTTTTGGTACCAATTTTTATCCTCACGGGACAAGCAAGTGATTTGTGTGCGCTTGTCGACTTTTTCAATTCAAAAACAAGCGTTTAAGTCACACTACTAACACTAGCTGTTAATCAAACATATTTAACATTTATGTTACAGTGTTTGAAAGTGTTAATAAAGTTATATCTACAACTACATTTGAAGTCACACTTGTTGCATATATTACAGGGTTATTTATTTTGCTATTGCTGAGTCCTGAGAGTGATAATATTAATGTTACCTCGCACGGTGGCGGAGCTGAACGATATGATGGCACTATCTTGAAAGTCACAGAACCACGAGCTTCTCGCTGAAAATTTATCAATAAGTCTTTGAAAAAATATACAAGTATAAGTTACATCACATTATTAACTTATCAATTAATGTAATATCTGCTGACATCCTTCTACTGCTGGGTTTGGGCCTCCTTATTTTGCCACGCTTGTCCAATATAATAAACGAATTTAACGTAGCTTTCGTTCATTTTTAACAATCAAGAATAATAATAACAAAAGTATGCAGATCAAGCCAGAAATACTGTCTAATTAATGCACTTCAATTTATAATTCATCAATTTCAAATCGAAATAAACACAGCTTTCACGGACAGAGTTGATTTCAATCCTGTCAAACTAAACTTAAATATATATTGAACAAAAAGATAGATTAATATTAATTATGCAAACAATACAAAAAAATGCCCATTAAAGATATCATATTCTTACGAGTTGCAGCACTCGAATTAAAATGCCGTTGGAATTACTATAGAATTTATTAGAACTATACAAACACGTATAACACAGGTACAAATATAACTGAATACAACCAGTCCAAACGTAATGCACGATGCAATAACACGCGCAAAGTCCGTCACTAAATAGATTACCGAATGTACACAAGTCTTCGGTCGTGGTTATCACTCGACTGCCTCATCTCTCCATTGGGGCATTGCTTTATACTGTACAAATACAATATGTCTGCTCGGCCGCGTGGACTGAATGTCCTAGAATCACACCTGGCTAATGACTACCGTAAAACATGACAATACACAATGGGCTGTCTTTCTAATCACAAATTTTAAACACAAAGCAAACAAAAGAAGTCCAAATGCCGAAAAGGTAATAAAATGTCTACAGGTACGCAGGTGCGATTTCGTCTTTTTTCGGCGTTCAGGTTATAACAATATCATCATAAAGAAGCAATTGTAAGTAAACTTTTCAGCTAATAAAGAACAAATGTCAAAGTGCGTTTAATAGGAAATTTATTTGTTCCTTCTTTAGTAGATAAATATACTTTACACAGCAAAATAAACGGAACATACTTAACCTTAAAGATGGAAGTATCCCGTAATACAGATTCAAAATTAGCTACTAAACTTCACTGGTACACATATTATTTTAAACTGAAATCGATACAGACTGCAACAGTTCATTTTATTGCAGTGAATACGTCATATTGTATCGTATAGAATCACGCGGTAGCATTGATGTACCAAATAGAAGCAAACTCCATACCAGCATTCGCTGCAACTGTGCCACCGATTGATTGGCAACTGGCGTTCCGTTTATCTCTTTGATCTCGTCACCAACGTGTAGTGTTGCCTGTCTGTGTATCATACCCCCGTGCATGATGCGGGCCACGATGCAACGGCCGTCGTCTGCCAGTTTTAAGGTTATGCCCTGGAAAAAACACAATGGATTTCTTTCAATACACCGGATTATGTGAATTAAATTTCTTGTGTCTCGTTGTTCCTTGAATGCATGCAATATATGTATGTAAGTATCATATTATTAAATCAAACTATTTGAGTGATAGACTTTCGAGCAAGTACCGTACTTATGGCTCGGAGAGGATCTTTGTGGAAAGTTCGCGTTTCTGAAAGGTCGTCCAGCCAAAAAGTACTCTTCTTGCTTGCACATCTATAACTTGCTTAGTTTCCCTTACCATGGGTTCGTCAGTGTTCTTTTGAAACTGCACGAGGCGCACCCTGGTCACGTTTTCGAATTCCGGCTCGGTATCTTCTTCATCTTCAGGTGGCGGTGCTGTGGTGCGTCCGTTAACTGGTGGTGGCGACGCCCGCAAAGACTCCTCGCCGTATACTTCGCGGGCGACCACATCGTGAGCCTGTAGTAGGGCCTGAAACAAAATTAAATCGTTAATACCATGTGTGGTTTTAGATGCACAGTTAAATTTTTTCCTAAGTACACAGACAGGACATGATATGATGATACCTAAAAATCATCCACATTTCAGTTTATATATAAAACAAAGCCAGGTTAGTTACACCATTTATAACTCAAGAACGGCTGGATCGATTTTTATAATCTTTGATTTGTCGCCACCCCAATTAGCAGAATAACTATGAATGTATCGCAAAATTCATAGACTGATTTTGATTAAATTTTATGTGTGTTTGAGTGGATCCCGGGATGGCTTAGTGTTGGAATAAACCTCTTCATTTCAATAAGAACTTTTTTGTATGGCGTTTTCTATATTTGAATGATATTAGAATATAGTACGTCTTTGCGTCTATTGTTATAAGGTTTGCAAGTAAACTGTAATCCCATACGCGTATATGAATGTAAGAATAAAACTCTAATACTAACAGAGTTTTATTCTCAGGTCCCAGGACGGATCACGCGCAGACAATAAATACGCGTAAAGAAAGCCAAAACATAATATTTGAAGTTTCGTGTCAAAATCTAATGTGCACGAAATAATGGCTAGCAGCAGTGGAGTCTCGTTAATTCTTGTGGAAAAATGGAGTGGTATTAATGACTACAATAACTGTGAAGTTTGAGTTGCGCATGGTACTCATCCATGAGGATTTATGGGAGTGTGTGCAGTCGAAGGAAGTGAAGGACGAGAAGAAAGACTTGAAAGCCCTTGCTAAAATTTACTTGTCGGTGCATAGCTCGGTATATAGCCATGTACGCAACGCAAAGACCGCACATAAAGCTTGGAATAACTTAAAACAAGCATTCCAACTCAAAGGATTGTGCAGAAGGCTAAGCTTGTTGAGAAGGATGTTCAGAATGAAGAGGTTTATTTCAACAAGAATCTTTTTGTAGGGCGTTTTCTATATTTGAATGATATTAGAATATAGTACGTCTTTGCGTCTATTGTTATTAGGTTTCCAAGTAAACTGTAATCCGATACGCGTATATGAATATAAGAATAAAACTCTGCTAGTATTCATAATATTTATTTGCTGTAATATTTATCGGTCCCTAACCAACACTTAGATTTACAATTGGATTCATTAGGTGGCGCTGAATCGGGTTCCAAGATTCGATGATGACATTTTTTGGACTGTTTGAGTGGGTCCCGGAATGGTTTAGCTTCACATTTGCACCCGGTACGTGACACTGCAATAGGGTTCCAAATTTTTACTTTTTCAGGGCAGGACAAGGTCTGCCGTGTCCGCTAGTTCAAAGTAACTTCAATTCCAGACAAAATACCCACAAGTTAAATATCTTAGTACATATTTCCCAAGCTTAGTGACGCTAATTGTATGTACACAAACTTATATAATTTAGTATAACGTCTAGTAAAACATAGTAAGTGTATGTACAAGTTATTGTATTTAAAGCAACTAAATCTGAAAATTAAACGTCAGCACATATAATGCATACGTAAGCTCCACTTGGCAACACTTAGCGAACTAAACCCACGAGAAACGCGGTCGGATTAACTCTGTTTTATTATAATAAACAAAGACAAAGAATTAACTACGAAACAATAGTACAATGCATTAAAGTTAACACATTATATTGCGAGTAGAATTTGTGTTTTTGTTAAAAGCATTGCAGCTCTACTATGGTGGAGTTCCAAGTTAAAGGTTTTGTTGGCTGTTTTAAAATGAGCGGAGTTGGTTTTATGTTACTAATTATTTTAAAAGCATAAAGAATATTCTGCTACAAATGTAAAACCTACTTTATTGTACATCTATTACTAATGCTGATATAAGACCCATTAAATAAAAAAAGGGATACGACTGCACTCACTGACATAGAATGAATCAAGTTTATGTTTGTATGGGTCACTTTGAATGATTCATCCAAATCAAAAGATAGAAATGAACCGTCTAATACCCCAGCTTAATGTTACGGAAGAAGATTACTCGTCAATCCTCCCGTAAATAAATCAGCGATGTGAATGTTCGACCACGCACATAGAAGGGTTCTATCGATGTAAGAACGTACACTCTTTAGTTATATGGCTACGAAGCCCTAAAAGATATATAATCAAATATACTCCACAATTCCAAAACTACTCAACTGATATTGTTTAAGCCAATTTCTGTTGAAAGTAAGACGATAGTGTGACATATTAACGTTCTCCCTGTTTACATGCAGATGATTTTAGAATTTATTGTAATATAATATGTCATCTACACAATTATTTCGAATGCATTACAATGAACCAAATTAATTCCCAATTCGATTTGCCAATACAGCATTCAAATGCAAAATGCTTAGAACATTTCGAACTGCATTCGAGATCCAAAGATGGCGGGCGTGCAAATAACTGAATTAGATTATTCGTTCTACTGCTATTCAAATTAACTTAGTCAATGTAGGAAACGGTTGCTATTCTATAGATATGTGCAATTCTACATTGTAAGGAAATAACATTTAATGTTTGAAATTGCAGTCGTAGATGAGGCGCGATTAATCATATAATTTTGTAAAATGGAACATAAAACAGCAAAATGTGTATGTTATATTATAAAGAAATGACAAAAAGTAACTCTAACCTCTTGGTCATCTTGGAGCACAACTTCTAGAAAGTTTTAGTGTAAGTACACGAGTATATATAAAAAATCAGCTTTCGCATGTTTGCGTTCGTAAAACTCGAAAAGTAGTATATTTCCAATACTTGAAATTTTTTATATAATCTTGCATTTTAATAGGCGATTATTTTGTTTCCATTGACTAGATGTTACCAGCGACTTTGTCCGCACTTATTTTTTACTTTGCTAATAATGAACATTAGATTGAGCTGCAGCCTAGTGTGGCCGGCTTTTTCTAGTTGAATATAAAAATAGACTTGACTAGTACCTACCAGTAGATTTTATTTACTTTTACATAGCTATTTTGGAAAAAATAGAATCCTTACATTTTCGTCATGTCCGTCCGTTTGCCTGTCTTTGTATGGCACAGCAATTGTTCTCACAAATAATAATTCAGATGATTGACAGTGTCATCCAGCTATGAGTTCTCCATTGATATCTACGTTTTCGTACGAAGTTCCGGAGCATCAATTTCTTAATCACTGATTCAGATTGAAGATAAAGCAAAGTCCTTAATCGATATATGGAATGCAAACTAAGTAAACATCCTGTCAATACTTTGCGGGTTTAGAGGGAAAATTAATGGTAGAACCATTCATTAAACTGAACACAACGCCTACAATTTTTCGTCGAACCCATTTTGAAGGGCTGTGGCACATTTTGCTGCGGTTGAGAGTTCATCTGGTGGATTACCGGATTGGCGCAATATCGGTCGGCCGTTGGGTTATTTTCCACTTTCAGACCGAGGTCGTATGCCAAAACCACTCGAACGTAAAATGAAACGGGATCGGTGTAAAGTAGAAATAAATTTTAAATTCTATCCCACCACGTGTGATGGGTTGATTAATTAATTAAATTCACGTTTTGATATCGCCCGATCGCTTTGATTATAACGAAGTTTGGTTGGCGACATAATTAATTTTCGCGCCTTTGTCGATTAGAGATCAAAAGTGGATTCGAGTTTCGAACGCATGGATGCTTCGTTAAAGAGTATCCTCACATCGTCTGTTTTCCTCATCACATTTGGCGTTTGAAGTGGGTTACGGTTTACTTATTATAATAATTACAAACAAGTTTGAAGTTCCTATTGTTATTTTGGATATCTTGAGAAAATATAAAGTGATTATTTCAAGGTAATCAGCTAATATAACTATTTATTTTTGATAAATCATAAACTGGTTGATAAAAAAATGCCCTATTGAATGGGTTTTTTTCATAAAATATCAGAAGCTATGTACATGTATACAACTAGGGTCTCCATCGCTGTAATACCGCGGGGATTGGTATTCATAATAATTCATTCGCATAGGTTATAAATAAGATAACAATTTTATCTAAACGCTATTTGCCCCGGAAAATGTAATTAACTTAATCCCGGAAACTATTCCATTCCGCTTAATAATAAGTGTCCTATGTGCACTGTTTGTTTTTAGACTAGTATATCAAACGTTAGCAAAATCAGTATCCTGATTTTGGCGTGAAAGCATAACAGACAAACAAAGTCATTTTCGTATTTTAAAATATTAGTACGGATTTTCCTTTTAAAAGGAGTGTTAATAAACGTACGATACACACATAGAATACAAACAAGATGCTAGTGAACCAATGCATAACGTCATATTTGGGGTCAAATCGATGCACCCAATACTTACATCTGCAAACTTACAAGTTCGTTGAACACGAGTAAACGAAAATTGGCATCACTTGAATCGGTCGTGTATTAAATAATAATTGAAGAGAAAAATCTTCTTTTTAATTCAAATAGCGTCAAGAAAGTTTTGAAGATCTTAACTATGTGTACTTTATTCACAAGCAATATTATGATGGGGTCCATCTAAATGCAAGACCAAGTGGTGAGTAACTGCACAAGAAAGAGTTGTTGAAAAAAGACGATGATTCCAAAGTGTACTTTCGCCTTCGTGTCTGTTTTCAGTTACACCTTCACTTCGTTTATAGAGCGAGCGTATCGTATCGGTCGACTGTATGGTCTTAGACAGAGTTCGTCTTCTTTGTTCTTCTTCAGTCATGCCACCACCTTGCTCGTTTTAGTACTCAGATGGATATATATTCAGTTGAGTACTAAAACGATTCTCTACCTAACGTACATAAATTAATTAATTTAAAGAACTCTTACATAATACATTGTGTAAGACGTCGTACAACAAAGCGAATATATTTGCGACGATTATCTTTGTGGGGATTATTAATTTCGATAAATTTTAATCGATGAAAAGAGGCTGACAAACATAATGTGTACGATAGAAGCGTGGTGGTAGTGTTAGTGCCAATGAGACACGCGTCGAACTTACCGTACCTATAAAAATTGCAGACATATTTATATTTTGAATAAAAATCTGGAAAACAGGAACTTAAATAAATTTGCATGTGTAAAAGAGTACAATGAAAATAGATGAAGTGAGAGGCGTGTGCCAAGACCGTAGCAGGCGAATACCGATTTCTCTGCGTACCCCAATGTGTAATAGGTGTTATAAATCATAATTATGTACGTACATTTTAATATAAAACTAGCTGACCCGGCGAACTTCGTACCGCCATATTTTCTGAATTCCTAAAAGATCTTGTTTCATGCCACAAAAACAAAATCACCAAAATCGCTCTAGGTGATTAGGAGGATTCTAGAACCCGATCTCAGCGCCACCTACCGGTTTCAATTGTGAATCTAAACCACCCGGGAGCCCACTCGAAACACACAAAAACAAAGTCACCAAAATCGGTCTAGGTGATTAGGAGGATCCTAGAACCCGATCTCAGCGCCACTTACCAGTTCCAATTGTGAATCTAAACCACCTGGGAACCCACTCAAACACACAAAAACAATATCACCAAAATCTGTCCAGGTGATTAGGAGGATTCTAGAACCCGATCTCAGCGCCACCTACCAGGTTACAATTGTGAATCTAGACCATAAATATACTAACTCTTTTCGTGTTTGAAAAGAAATATGATCCGAATCCAAATGTTAACTTTATTTAGCACATTTAGAGTGAACTTGAGATTAATGTCACGCTCTCTTGAGCAAATACGAACCAATATCGAGTCCGGTACAAACGAGGTTGTGATGATAACTTAATACACTATCGATCCGTTATAAGGAAATTAAACGTAGACTGATCTGCATATAAATTAGAGAAAAATTCCATGAGCTTACTTCATATAACAATATAATGAACAAGTTATATTCTTTACTAGGATATGCCCGCGACTTCATTCACGCTTGACTTGAAATTACCGCGGGATACCCGTTACACAAAGTACCGCAGCATTAAAAAAAGAACGTAAGCTATCGTTTTAGTGAAACTGTGGCGGAATAAGCTAATTTTTATGCACCCGAACAACTACAAATATCTCCCGGGGAAATTCTCGCGGGATTCCCAGGATAAAAAGTAGCGCAGATTTTAACTCTCAGAATTTGCTGTCGATCAGCGAAAACCACATCGAAATTGAATCTAAAAATGCCGTGTCAATTTTAAAATATTATGTTGGTATTTCAAAGATATTAAATCAATGTTGGTCATAAGGACCCAGGGAAAGTTTTAAAATTCACATTTCTTTGCTAGCCCCCAGAACCAGGCGATGATCAAATTATCTTTCAATATTAAAATTTGTCTAAAACATTAGTTCATCTGCTGATATGGCAAACACTTTATCATAATCGTCATCTTTGAATAGCATCAATTTTTATCACAATACTGTAAAAAAATATAAATCAAATTACTTTTGGAGTTCTATATCGTGTAAATTGTCAGCAGAAAATTGTCACCTACCCACATCAATCTTGCCTTATCCAATCAAATGTTCTCAAGCTGATGTGATTGGGATACGTTTGTGTAATCGTAAATTTCTATTTCGTTTAACAATTTGTTTATATTATGACATCTACTACACGAAGTAGCAAAGTGGCGAAGGAAGTGGGAACCGCTAGTATGATATGTTCAACATACCTCGTCACTTACTTGCTATCTGCCGTAGGAGTGGGGATAATGTATACGAGGAATGGCAGTAAAATATTTTATGTACGTTTACTTATATCTATACCAATATATATATATTTGGCTAAGAGCGGGTAGCGAGCATGTGTAATTCTGTGAACAGCCTTCCGATTTGTTGCCGGGGTACTGATTCTATGGCAAGTGTGGAGAACTGCCCACTGTTAACTGATGCGGGCTCACACATGTCAGGGATAGCGCTGTCCCAAATACTGTTCACCGTAGTTCGGATAGCTCAAGGGAACACTAGGTTTCAGTAAGTACCTGGTATTCACCGCCTATCACAGGTAATCCTAAACTGCCACAATATTTGCCATCGAACATGGAAATTTGCTTAAAGAATTACCACAGATATAACAGAAACAGTACTGTTATTAAATATTGTGTCTGATATATGGGCTATATGTGCTCCGGCTCTTTAGTCGTAAGTGGTGTTTATAAGCTTCTTGTATTTAATGTCTTTATAAAATAAATTCTACTATTAGTTTAGATCAAGTCAATTTTAGCAGCCTTTTCCCACTTTAAAAGTAAGATTCGTACAAAATTTTTAAGTAATAAAGCAGATTAAAAACTACATAGAAATGGTTTTAACGCGACCGAAGACGTCCACTCCTTATAATATTATATAAAGTTTACTTTACAAAGTTAAGAACTCGCTAAATTATTATTAATTAAGAGTAAGGTAGTCATTTCCTGCCTAAATTCATTTACCCGATTACGCTTAAAATTTACTGAATTTTCAAAAAAACATTTCTTTCTCATCTCTAAGTCTCGCTAATTTAATATACGTTCTGTCTTTCATTACGTTCTTAATTGTAAGCGATGAATGTTTTACCAATTATATATAAAGAGTGAATTTTCAAGTAGGCCTTTAGGGCCAAATCCTAAATTATCCTAAATAGCGAAAATTACCCAAAGGAGTCTCGAGGCACATTTTGACGAAAATTAAATTGGTATCATTAGATTTTGAAACATCAATTACCGTTGTTAG
Source organism: Dendrolimus houi (assembly GCA_039645545.1). Lineage (NCBI taxonomy): Eukaryota > Metazoa > Arthropoda > Insecta > Lepidoptera > Lasiocampidae > Dendrolimus > Dendrolimus houi. The sequence goes on from CM077125.1 coordinate 6,563,321, forward strand.
GAATCGAATCGGCTAATTTTGAGAAAAATAAACAGAGCCTTTATTCTTTATTCTTATACCAAATCATAGTGCTTCAGATATTGATCCCTACGATCAATTTCTGAAGCAGCAATCCAAGAGAAAAGCGTTGTTTTTGAACAAAATGTTCTGTTTTGCATATATTAATTAAACATCTAATTGCGCCGGTCATTTGACCGCAATCAATTGACTGATTTGATTGATTGGGGTAAAACAACGTGCGTTTCGAATATTAATTTATAGATGCCTATTAAATCCATATTGAATAAAATGAGGTGAGTTGTATATTTTTTTAAATCAGCCGATTTGAATCTAATGATACCACTATAGTTTTCGTCAAAACCAGGCTCGAGACTTCTTTTAGTGTTTTTTGCTATTTAGCATAATTTAGGATTTGGCCCTGAAGGCCTACTTGAAAAATACACCGTGTATATCCCTGATAATTCGAGCAGAATCTTTAATTTACTTTCTGTTTTGTTATTTGTTAGAAGATAGAAGAAATATCCGTGATGACAACGTAATTGAGTCAACTTACATACAATTAATTGGACTTAGCAACGTCTTACCAATAGGAAAACGCTTCAAAAACAACTACGACAGTAATGTTGTGGTAAATGTTGTTTTTATTATATCGCATATAAACAACAAGCAGTTTATATTTCATTATTTCATAACATCTTTGTCCAGATGGGAGTGCTTTGTGAAGATCCCACTACCTGGGACAAATAGTAACCATATTGTAATTCATTAGTAAATTGGTTAAGTGCTTGTCAGTCCAAAATATTTTGGTGTATCGAAAAGTTTCATAGATGTGACAAACGTGACTGTCTTTATTATTTGGCCATGGAACCATAAAAAAACATTTAATCGAAAATAAACCATATAAACACTAAAATCAATCTGGTGGTCTTTTAAACAAACTTGTTTGGATGATTAATTGGACCAATACCGGCAGCTTGGTAGGTGTGGTTGAAATTTGTGAAATAAATATATCTTAGGGGCTTATAAAAAAATTATAACATATATAACGAATATATGTTGTAATGTAAAATTTCTCTATGCAAAATTTTACAAAATCGCAGTTATATTTAACCGTGTCCCATAAGTTAAAGAACCAGAATATAAAGTAATAACGTCGACAAGAACAATAATAGAGTAATCCCTGTCAGGCACGCAATATTCTGTGTTACCCGTAAAACGGAAACTACAGCGGTATTTGTTTTTCAACTGTCAGCTGCTGTACACAGTGAAACTTGGAATTTCATTCGGCATATTAAAACTGGGAGGGCAAACAACAAAATCAACGGATAACAGTTTCGTTGTGCTGTTAAAATATTTTTCGATGTCGAATAAATTGAACTTTGTTGTTGTCTTTGCTAAGATGGGACGCCGTCGTCTCCTCAATCGACATAGTAATGTTCGCTAAGAAGACGGTGGGGCGAAAGTTAACTTTTCCGCCCCATTAACGACCGCCAGCCAATTTAGACACAGCCGCGTTTGATGTTGTCCCTTGGTCGCAACATCAACCGTCTCTTGCGTCAAGGCTGCCGAGACGAGAGTGTGCAGCTATTCCGCGCAGACACTTCTCACTCTACAGTAGAGGAGGTTCGTCGGGGAGCTGATTCTGACGGCAATATGGACGACCTATGTGCGAGCCCACTTCTACCAGTGTCGTAGCGCTTGTTAAGCGGTTACCCCACGACCCTAACAGTAATTTAGGGTTATAGATGAATCACCGGCATTATTTTTTTATGGGCATCTACCTATCTGGCAGTCGTCGCGAATCCCACACTACTTCAATACCTGAAAAGTGTGATTTGCATAAGAGATTTTAACTTCTCAACAAAAAAGGAGTAAACCTTATCTATAGAGGAAGCTTATCCGAAGTCGGTACTACTTAAATATATCTTTAATAACAACTTCACAGAGAATCTCTGTGACAACTTAGGAGAGACTTAAATTGTCTGCTTGTCTGCATTTTTCATTACTACTTATTTAAATTTAAATAAAGCTGCAGTGTGCTTGGAATTTTAAAACACTATCCTTTTATAATGCACTTTTCACTTCCACACTTGCCTTATATTTTGCGTGTGGTTTTATTAAAAACTATTCACATTTTCTGAATACTACAGAATATGGTGTTACTATTGGATAAAATGTATTCGCAAAATGTTAATAACAAATTTAAATCGACTATAGAAGTGATTTAAATATCTACACACGTAATTTAGTTCTCTAATCATTTAAGTAATAACAACCACGAATACCCAAAATTATAGTTTTAGACTACTATAAGAAATCTCTATTAGTCTGATGAAGCTAGTTTCAATATTTGAAGACCCTAATTACGAGCCAGATTCGTCGACGGTCTAAAGTTTTATACCTGTTAAAGATCTAGTAAAACCGCAAACCAGCTAGCTATAAATATTCACCAATAAGTCTTATTTTAAAAGTTAATGACCGGCGGTGTAAGTTTAAAACCAAAAGATTTGTTACTCAATAAAAATTGTCCAGTAACATTTAAAAAGTCATACAAACAAATTAAAAAATAAGTCTACTTCCGACTCCATGAATATAATTTTGCAACAAATGAATGCTGTTTTAGGGCCTAAACTCATAACGGCGTTGCGGTGCCACGCCGCAAAGCAACGCGTAACATCGCAACTCGGCGCTAAAGACTTGATTACACGTAACGAGTACAGTGGCGAGAGAGTGCCCTCCGCCGAATATTCGGTGCATATATAAACTGACGAGTACTCGGCCGAGCGCTCCACCTAGCAGTGTGGCGACATAGTCAATAGATCCATGATTTGTTTGCTAGACAGAGTACCCTGCTCCCCGCCTTAAATGTGTATGAACTCCTGCTCGCCCGCCCACCTCTCTCGGTTTAGTATCACTCTACTGTCTCGCCACTGTACTAGTTACAAGTGATCAAGACATAAGCGTCGTATAGAGGCGCCGCGCCGTCTTAGAAATGACTACTTTTCTGTGATTCTTGAACGTTGCTGGACGTGTCCATGCTATGGATCGCAATAAGTATTGCTCTTTTGTTATTGATCAGTATCTTTTGGCTGTAATTATCATATATGATTTCACAAACGCTTTTCCACTCTACATGTTTTATAAATTTGCTGGAGTTTACGCCTTAGAAATCGATTTTCATATATGGCCCCCGGTATGGAGATGTTATGAGGAGTGAAATAATAAAAGCGTTAGGGTTTACTTTTATTATCTAATTTCGAACTTTAATGCAATGAAATAACATCTAAAATAATATCCATCTGTGTAAAATACGGTGTTTTGAAATTAGAAGGTCTTGTAACCGCCCTTGTTCGGCCGCAGCATAGCATAATATTCAAAGATAATCGCATTTAAGGAGTAAACTCCAGTCGTGCGTCGGAGCTGACACACAATTTTTTTTGTAAACCTTGTCACTAACACACCTCAAAGCTGGGCATTTCTCAATGAAAAATATCAACAAATCTACATCAAGCCCTGACGTTTCAATTTTATACTGCTACCGTATTGACGCGTGTTCTTTCGAAGCATGCTGCAGACAAACAGACCTCCAGGTGTTGTGACAACAACCCTACTGTGATGTTACAACGCCGAAATGTGCGGCGTCTTGCACAACACAAAATTTTGCAAAATTCAAAATTGCGACATGCGGCGCCGCACGCGGTTTTGTGTTTAATCTCCAAGTAAAAAGTACATGACAGGAAAGTTGACATCAACACGTCTCGCTACGAATTATTTCTTCTTATTCTAAAGAAATAAATCCGTTTAAGTTACTTTTCCTGTCTCGAATGAGCTTTCTTTAAAAAGGGTATTAGAGAAGATATTATTCTAAAAAGACTGTTTGAATATCAAAATCAAATAACGGCCCGGAAATTAAGAACTTTTTCTAAACGTTTAATCCGTAACGAAGAAAAACAACTCTAAAGATAAAATTTAAGAATAAATCCTATTAGCGATTTGTGACAATCTTCAAATCCTTAAACCATCAGAAAACGGTATTATATATTTTTATAATTTGCTATCTTAAAGCTTCAATTAAAATTTTATTTTAAACCTATGCTCTCTATAGTCTCTCTCTACTTTCTATTGGTACAGTATAATACTGTTACGAATTACAGGACTCGATTTAAAATGCCGTTTGGAATTACTATAGGATTTATTAGAACTACACAAACACGTATAATATAGGTACAAATATAACCGGACGCAATAAGTCCAAATGTAATGCACGATTTAATAACGCGCGCAAAGTCCGTCACTATATTGTTCATCGAATGTATACACGTCTTGCTCGTATCGTAATCGTCGCTTGACGGCCTCACCCCTCCGTTCGGGCATTGTTTTATACTAACGATACGATACAACAATCGACCGCGTTGACTGGATCTTCCAAGAACTACACCTGGCTAACGACCATCATAAAGGATTACAATACACAATAGACGGCTTTTCTAATTACAAATTTTAAACACAAAGTAACAAAAGAACTCCAATGCAGGCGGGTAATAAACTGTAATAATCTGTGCTTTATGGCCGGCAGGTGTGCATTCACATTTATCAGCGTACTTCGTGGAATTTTAGCTAAGTTGTAACAAAACCAATCAAATGCAGTGAGTCAATTCGTCTCAATCTAGTCTAGGGTATAAATCCAATTAATTAACTTAATTTTAACCCTTTTCGCAATCTCATTCCATGCATTATATTGCTGTTTTTTATATAGATTTATATAGATGGATGTGAAGAATTTAAAAGAGATTCTGTTTTAGGTGTTTTGCTTATAGAAGTCTAAAAACGAGAGACGATTAGATTGGTATAAAGTTTATGCTCAACTGTCAACACATCTAGAACTCATTTGTGTATACCACAAAGGCTTTGAGCTTATAAAGAAAATTAACTCGAAATTGTAAGTAGACGTGCCAGCCGAGTATATATTGTATAATTCCTTTATATTAAACACAATCGAAAATGAAATAAGTTGTGCACAGTTGTAAAGAGAGCTTAATAAACGCCGAATTCAATACAAATTAATAATTTTGTCAACTCTTTATGAGGGTAAGCAAAAATTACGTTGTCCTCTTCAAGGAGAGCAATTTCGTTTTACTGTTAATATTTAATGTGCTCCACCCTCATTTTGAGGTTAAAACACCGAGAACTAAGTGGAGACGCAAACCGAAATAGTCTCTCTTAAGACTGTTTTAAAGACGTAAAAGATGGTGTTCATTAATGGCTATTGTGGTGTACTTCATTAGTAGTCCAAAGCACACTGGAATACTCGCTGTCATTCCTAAAATGTTTTATCCGGGTAATTTGAGGACAGTTTCGATAGTATTAGTAGTTTTAATAATATGGAAATGAGCGAAATTTTTCATGATGAGAAAAATTTCGCTCTCACATATCCGAAATCGTTTATGTATATAACTTTATGGGTTTATGGCTCCAACGCTTTCAGCATTGATTTTTCCCAATAGGCATGTCCGTCCGTCTTTATATGTCACAGTCATTATTAATATAAATCAATCTAAATCTATATTAATATTATAATCAATCTAAATCTATATTAATATTATAAACCGAGGGATTAGACCGTTGTTGATCATGAGGCTTTCCACTGAGGCAATCTAATCAACCGGCTTGTGTGGAGACTCGACTAATCAATACCCCACTAAAACCACCCTCCTCCCATGTGCCCCGCGCTTATGGCAGGAAAGGCGTGAGATACAGAACGTAGTTACGCCCACACCGATCCTAGCGCACAAGTGTTCAAACCTCTGAGGTGCCCATGCTGCGCACTCGACTAGCGTGTGTAACGCCGTGTCTAGCGCGCCACATTGGCGGCATTGGGGTGAAGGCAAGCAGCCCGCAATCTGACACAGATACTTATCGAAGCAGCCGTGCCCGGTAAGTATCTGTGTCATTCTGAAGGTCAGGGTCCCGCGTTTCCGCGAGAGCCATCGCAACAGCTGCGGTCGAACCGCCTCCACCGTGTCAATGCCAGCAACAGGGTTTTCCAACTCTACTGACCAAGCTTGATCATGGCCGCGGTTTCCCGCGTCCTGATCACCTGGAGTTCGGCCTGGCCATAGACCAGGCCACGGGCGAGGGCATCCTGTCGGGAGCGCCGAACTTTGGCTATCACGTCCGCCTGGAGAGGCCAGGGCGGATCGCCTGCCAAAAGTGTCGACGCCGTCCACGACACTGTACGGTATCCTCGGATGGTCCTCACCGCCAGGACCCGTTGTGCGCGGCACAACAAAGTCCTATTATGGCGGTGAAGTGCAGTGGACCATACGGGTGCACCGTACAGGGCCATACTCCTAAGGATGCCCATGTAGAGTTTCCTAGTCGTCCCCCCCGGTCCCCCCACGTTGGGAAGAAGCCGAGAGAGGGCGCCTGCGGACCTCACGAGCTTGGGAACTAGCTGCTCAAAGTGCGCTTTGAACAGCCATTTCCCATCAAGAATTAGCCCCAGATATTTCATCTGGGGCCTACACGAATGTCCACCCCTTGACTGTAACGGACAAGTCCGCGGGGGTTACGAAACCGCCTATGGAACATGATGGCCTCCGTTTTCGCGGGGGAGACCTTCAAGCCCAGCCTACCTATTCTTCGGACCACGATCGCCAGCCCGGCGTTGGCAAGGTCCACGGATTCCGCGAATGACGCAGCGCGTGCCGTGAGTAGGGTGTCATCCGCAAAGCAGATTAGCCCTATTCCGGGCAGGACCGGAACCCGAAGGATCCAGTCATAACCGACGTTCCAAAGAACCGGCCCGAGGACCGATCCCTGTGGGACGCCGCACGCGACGCGTCGCCGACCTATCGCGCGATTCTCGGACTCGCCGCCCTCCCAAAGGATGTATCTGTCCTGGAGGTACGCGCCCAACAGCCTCGTGAGGTACGGGGGACTCCGTGTGCACGAAGCCCTCCTGATCGTCTCGTGTGGGAGGCTGTTAAAGGCGTTCGCTATGTCTAGCGAAACTGCCAGGACAGTATCCTTTGCTTGGACTGCGTCGTCCGTTACAGATCGCAGTGTCTCGAAGGCGTCCAACGTGGAGCGCCTCCGCCGAAACCCGAACTGCGTCTGTGCTAGCCCCGGCTCCACAGTATCGAGATGCTTAACGAGGCGTTCCGCTAAGATCTTCTCGAAGACCTTGGCGACCTCGTTAAGCAACACTATGGGCCTGTAGGCGGACGGATCGTTGGGAGGACGGCCTCCCTTGGGAATCAGGCATAATCGGCCCTCCTTCCATTGCGACGGGAACTGGCCTGCGCGAATACAGGCATCGAACAGTTCCCGCAGCTGGCCGCGTAGGTGTTTGGCAGCCAGGAAGAGGAGCCGACCCGGAACCCTGTCGGGTCCCGGAGCCGTCTTCCTGCCCCGGAGCCGGTCCAGGGCGACGTCTAACTCTTCCTCGGTGATGGAGTGAGGCTCCACCTCCGAGGTGTCGGGAATGATTGACCCATATCGGGGGAGTGAAGATCCCGGATCCGGGAAGAGCCCATCGATAACCGACCGGAGGACCTCGGGTTCGAGCGTTTCCGTAGCCGTGGAGGTGCAGGGCCGCAACGTGTTGCGGGCCGCACGGTACGGACGCCCCCAAGGGTCCCGGTCCAGTGTCTCGAGGAGCTCCTCCCGAGCCCGGGCTTTCGCTCGCAAAATTGCGATCGAAAGGGCCTTTCTGGCCTCTCTGAACTCCCCACGAGTCCATTCTCCTCAACATAGTCTGGAGGACGACGCGCTCTGCTGCGTTTGAGCCTGTGGCTGATTCTGCGGACTGCCCTCCGCAGTTCAGCCAGCTCCTCAGTCCACCAGTGGACCGATGTACGCGGCGGCGGTCGTTTGGCTCGAGGCATAGCAGCGTCGCAAATCCTTTGAGGGATTTGCGCATGTGCTCAGCCTGCGCCTCCAGATTCCCCAGGTCGGCTGGATAGGTCCAGCATTCGATGATGGCCCTCTCCTCGGCCTGCTCCGCGTCGAGCTTGGTAAGAGCCCAGCGCGGGAGCCGGGAGGGGCCCTGAACAGGGTTAGCGCTAGGCGAGGGGGAGAGCTCGAATCTGATGTACAAGTGATCAGACAGAGTCTCCACCTCCTCCAGCACTCTCCATCCTACCACTCTGCGGGCGGCCGCATGTGTGGCGAATGACAAGTCGATGATCGATCCACCCCGCGCACGTACGCAGGTCTGGACCGACCCTGGTTCAGGATGGACAGGTTGGATTGAAGCGCCCAGTCTTCAACCGTCCGTCCCCTAACATCGGTAATCGCGTTTCCCCAGGATTGGTGCTTGGCATTGAAGTCGCCTAGGACGAATATCGTCTTCGGCGCTAGTCTGCCGACGGCTGCCCTAATGGAGTCCAAGGCGAGCTCGTACTCCGCCAGGGGCGGCTGCGCGTGAGGTACACGCCTATGATGACGTAACCTCCGCTTTCCGCCACCGCGTAGCCCTTTCCTCTTTCGAGACTGGTGAGCGGTGTGCCAGATCCGGCTCTGGCGACCACGGCCACCACATCATCGAGATCCCCACCCAGTTCCTGGCTGGGGTACGTAATAAGGTTCGCTTATTACGGCCAAGTTTGCTTGCCACTCCGCCATCGCCTGCAGGCACAAGTCCTGGGCGTCGGGGAGTGGTTAACATTAGCTTGGAAGAGTGTTAAGGGTGTACTGGGCATTTAGGTGTCCATAGGTACCCCCTTCCACTCGCCGGTCGTTTATTCGCCCTCGGGTGGACGAATTTACCCTTGACGTATGGGGGCTGGCAGTGCCTCGCCAACGTCGGGTGGGTAGCGCGTTTGCCCCCGCCGCGCAGACGGCGCAGTGGGGTCGCGGGCTGTGCAGTCCGGCTGCTTGTGTCCGCTCTTACCGCAGCGGAGACACAAGCCGGTCCGGTCCGGGCACGAGTCCGGGCAAGTCTGGGTGCCGTGGCCGACGTTGAAACAACGGTAACAACGTATGGGCCGGGCTTCCAGAGCCTCCACCTTCGCCGAGGTGAAGCCCACCAGAAGGTGGCCCCGCTCGGCGATGGCTTTGGCTGCAGAGACGGGGCACATCACGTATGATGCGCCCATCCCCAGGTCCTATGCCGATGTGCCTCGCCTTAACATCGTCGCGCAGGCAGTTGCCCACGCTGGCGATGGCACTGCGAAGCCCATCTACTGTGGCCGACTCATCCAGCCCTGAGACGTAAAGCTCCCCACGCTTTACGGGGCGGATGACTTCGGCCATCCTTGAGCGCCCTCTCGAAGGGCCTCGGCGACGCGGTTCGCCCTAGTCGCGCTCTCGGGTCCTGGGGAAGTCCAGGAGTCGAGCGTCCCGGGCGGTCCGCGTCACTTTCAGCCCCTCTCTGAGGCCTAGCTCGGTGATATTGACCACCGAGGCGGCCTTCGCGAAGACCTCCCGGTAGCCAATACCGTTTTTGGCCGATTCCGGCAGCAACTTAATGATAATTGCTGCCGATCTCGGCTCCTGAAATACCACGGGCTTCGTAGCCCGTGGCTTGCGCGCGCCGGTTTCCGCCCCGATGGCGAAGCCGGTGCTTGCGCCGAGGGAGGGGGCGGGGCGTTTCCGCCCCCGCTCCCTGCCCTTCTTCCTTCGGACGACCGTGGACCACGCCCCCTCCGGAACGGGGGCGGGGGCAGGGGCCACCGCAGCCGATGGTGGCGCGACGGCAGGTGCCGCGACGGCGCGTGCCGCGACGGCGGGTGCCGCGACGGCCGGTGTCGCGGCCGCGGGTTTAGCCATGAGTCTGGGGGCCGGCTTGGGGGCCGGTGGCCCAGGCTTAGGCACCGGAGCAGAGGCGGCGGCGAGAGCTGCGGCTCGGCGCAGCTTCTTCGCCCTCTGCTTTACTCCCCCCCTCTTCACCTTCTTCTTGGGGGGAGGGGGTGGCGGTGGGGAGTCCGCCACCCCTCACCACTAGAATGCTACATTATTCCTGAGTAACATAGGCTATATTTATTACTAGAAATAATTAGGCATAAACCACCCGTATGAAGCCGGGACGGGTCGTCTATATGAATGAAATTTAGTATCATAACGCAATTATATATATATATATGTACATTAAAAAAGTAAAGTATAGCGGTGGCGACAATACCTACACGTATTTTTTTTCAATTCAACTGTGTATGTACAATCGAGTGACGCGTCATTCATTTAAGCAGTACCCTTTCCTCTTTTGAAATGTCTCCAGATTTCCCAACTCACGAATCGCACGTCGAAAATGTTTTAACGGCGCCCAAAAGTAATGTCGTCGAGTAATTGACAGATAGAAAGGACCCATGTCCTCTTTGGGAATTACATGTAATGCCTAATCCCTTCCCGGGTCTACATTTCTCCTGAGAAGACAATTCGCATTAAGTCGTGTACGTTTTTATGGACGTTCAAATTAAAGTAGAACGCGACATACCATATTTATATACCAGTTACCACTCACGAAAATTGCGTAGAGTATACAAAATATATATTAGACTACATCACTAGAGTATTGTAGTGGAACGCTTATAAGCCAATAGATGGCGCTGTGCAATAATTGAAGCCGCAAGACATTTCTCACACGTACAAATAATATACTTATACAAACTTCTAACAATAATAGTCGAGCCTAAGTCTGCGAGTCATAACAGGCCCTCAGCGGGGAAGAACTTCATTTTAAAGGGAGAAGTATTTCATCTCATCCACCATGAGTGTTATTCAGGTCATTCTTAAACTGGTGACTCTCAAATCATGTCCTGGAGCGAATTGAACACGGAACTAGAGTTGAGTAGGACATGATTTTAAAATAAGAACTAATACAATGTACCACTTCAAACGAGGCGAAGAGATTTATATTGTTTGTATCGCGGCAGTACATTTGAAGCGGTGAGGTGGTGAGCGTCATTCCCTCATTTGTCCCGTACAAAACTTCTAGTTCGGAAATGTTGGTTAAGAGTCGGATGTGATCGGCGTCGGTCACCTCATTTTACTAGCAGTCATGTTGTCCCTCTGTCATCCGTAGAAGCGTTATTGTACTGTTGTCCTCGTTCCGTCCTTCCTCTCACATTTGACGCGTGAGTAGTAAGTAGGGTAAGAAAATTTTTGAAATAGTACAAATTTAAATTTTGAGCCGTATCAGTACAATTCTATTTTTTATGGGACAAATGTACTACCTCACACGTGTACTACTCAACACTACATGGAATGATTCACTTCCCTAACGGAACCATATCCGGAAAACATGTTAGCGGAACTATCTACTATACATAACTAGTTCCACTAGTTCAGATGTGTGGTCTCGGCTCATATCTTGCAATCAGTGTAATTAAATAGGTCCCTACAGTTCCTCAGTTTAATTGAAATGTATAGACAAGTAGGCAATTATTAATTTCTTAAAATTAAGTCATTTGATTTACCTTCATATATGTACTGGTGCAAAGCGTAATAGACGCATTGTGCATCAAAATTGCATAACAGAAGACGGAACGTTCCAACTATACTCGTATTATTGTATTTGCTCAGTTCGGGAGGACTCGACCTTGCCGGTCGATAATGTACAACTATTTAATTTGACACCTCGGATTTAACCGACATTTTTCCAATGGTGAACATAGTTCCTGGAACTATTACGATCCGGAACTACACACCTCTAGTAGTGACCCCGACGTGATTCGAACACTCAACCTTCTGATTTTTTGACTAATGACCACCGCTGTCTACCATTATTTGGGTATCGTAACCTAAAAAAATAATTTAATGGTAAATTCTTAAAAAAAATGAGTAATCACTCAGAATCTACATAAAGGACTAAGTTAAAATCAATTTTCGTTCAAAAAAGATTAAGGCTTACTAAATAATTTTTTTTACAACACACAATAGTCCACAAGTATGAATGAGGAACATATTTTGAAATTCTGGAAACGAATATACCTTATCAGAATCTAATTAAAAGTCACCAGAAAATTTCTTCACGTTTCAAAACCATATATCACGCGTGTTTCTCATAATAGTAGCCAGACACGATGGATCTCAACTTGCTGCGATCTGGACACACTTCAAATCCTTACTATTTTAGTTTTTTTTGCAGTTTCACTATATTAATGTGTAGCTTTATTTTATCTATATAAACAAAGTAATCAGTATTTTGTAAGAAAAATGGCTGTGCCGTACACAGATAGACGTACAGCACTAGTGATGTATAACGATTTTTTTACCATTGGACTGTACAACCCAAAAAACCTCTATTATATGAAATAGGATTTTTACAGCTAATGTAAAAATCTTGTAACACAAATTAACATAAATGCGTATTTTAATACAGACCGACCCTAACATTCTATTTTACGTTCTTGTTAATTAACATAAAAAATTAGGGCCCATAAAAGCTAACAGAACCGTACAGATATAAAAACAAATAACAGCAGAATAAAAACTTTCCACTACTGGGCTTGGGCGGGGACGTTTTTAGGTATTAGTATTAGTATCCTATATGTATAAGTAATAAAATCTTTATTATAGCTATTAAGACAAATAAAATAGCACACTACACACACATCATCCGCACAACACAAAAAAAACATATTATAGCAACACTACAACATAGAATAAGTATTTATCAATATATATTATAATAAGTAAATTGTCTATAAACTAACAGAGCTTAAGTCCAATGTTCTCATCAAAATATTTAAAATAAAAACAAATGCCACATAATAACACAACAAACAAAGAAACTACAAAGAGTGTATAACTAGAATTTTGAGAATATAAACTTATTGTTAAACATATGATTGTTAATCAGATATATTGAAGGATTTAACTAAAATAGATAAAATTTAAAAAAAGACTTGATACTGTTACGAGTTGCAGGACTCGAATTAAAATGCCCTTGGAATTATTATAGACTTTATTAGAACTATACAAACAAGTATAACACAGGTACAAATATAACCGAACGTAATAAGTCCAAGCGTAATGCAGAAGATTGTAATTCAAATACACGCGCAAAGTCCGTCACTAAATAGATTTTTTTTTATTGCAGGAGTTCAGCAGACAGGCAGACGGCCCACTTGATGGAAAGTGGTTACCGTCGCCTATGGACATTTGCAACACCAAAGGTGCTACAAATGCGCTGCTGCTCTCTTAAAGGAGACTGGAACCTGGTCACTGACGCCCGAACACAACACAAGGTTGTTATGGCGGCATACTCTAGACCAGGGGTGGTCGCCATCCAGTCGAGCAAATACCCTCCCACCTGGCTGTGGGTTGTTTAGTCGCCTCTTACGACAGGCCGCCCGGCCGCAGGAAATTGTATTCTTTCTCCGTTCCTGCACGGATGATTAACGAATGTACACAAGTCTTGCTTCGCTAGTGGTTATAGCTCGACTGCCTCATTGCTTTATACTGCACAAATACAATATGTCTGCTCGGTCGCGTGGACCAAATTTCCTAGAATGACTACCATAAAAGATTACAATACACAATGGGCTGTTTTTCTAATCACAAATTTTAAACACAAAGTAAACAAAAGAAGTCCAAATGCCGAAAAGGTAATAAAATGTCTACAGGTATGCAGGTGTGAATGTGTCTTTTGTCGGCGTTCAGGTCGTAACAATACTATAAAGTTGAAAGTTACTTGCTTAATTTTTATGAAAAGTATTGACAATCTATACATATAAAATCGAAGTGTTTTTGTTAGATTTCAAAATAAATGATGAAACCTTATCCTACTACTGGTTTTTTGTTATTAAAATTGCCACTGTTACCACTATGGCCAGTAATATATAACCGTTTCTAGAACTTTTGTCTGTCAATCTGACTAAAAATTAGTTACGAACCGTGTCCGAAACTTCTCATCAGGTTTCAATGAAACTATTAGGGATTAAAACAGAAATTTAATAATATTTTTTTGTGTTTCATTTCGATATTTTGCAGTAGTTAAGAAGGTATGAGTATAAAATCAGATTCACGTAAGAAAAAAATTGTGGACGTAGCTAGTCCCAAACAATTTTAATAAGCTATCGTCTTGGTTGAAAATCGTCGCCAATTTTTTGACATTTTAGGTATACGTGCACATTCACAGATACAACCTTACTTTCTACCAGGACGAGTAGACGCCCATCCAATAAGACACGTAACACATAAATCATGATTTTATTACTACTTCACACAAAATACATAAAAGAAACCATTCAAAACTAAAACGATTTGAATATATTTTTATATACAAAGAAAATTTTGCATTTACATGGCGAGACATTTCAATTATGTGACTAATGGAATGAAAACGATGTAATTTATTTTGCGGTGCTATTTCTATTTTTTTCTTTTAATTTTTTTTAAAAGGAAAATAATTGAATGAGAAATAACACTCGTAATGAATTCTTTAGGTTAGATTTAAAGCAATAAAACAGTCTTGCAACTCGCTTTCTACCGATAGAGTATTTTTTATTTTATTTCATAAAGTATACGAAAAGATTACAATCAGTTAAAATTAGATTATAGATACGTCGTTTGGAGCTACATAACTACTAGTACCCACAAAAGTGTACATACACAACAAAGTCACAAGTAAATATTGTGTTAAGAAGTATAAGTAACTATTTAGAAAGGAAAGAAGGAAACACTAGGAAGTTTACAACTATTTAATAATAATAAATTACAAATTAATTTACAAATAAAACTATACTATAAATAAACCCCTAGAAAGAAAAAGAAAAAGAAAGAAAAATATATATACATTAAAAAGTAAAGAAAACACTATAAACTACAATCGGTCCAGCCCGACCAGACCGCTGTCGCTGGGCAGTGTGCCTAGGCAGCATTACCTCGCTGAATACATACACTAATCCTTTCAGCAAAGTAAGCAAGGAAGTTTTGTATACGACAATTCGAAACACGGGTTATAAGCAGAATATAAACTATTATTTAAAAATTGTAGTACCTATATATGTAGTAATGCAAGAATTTGAGTATTGTCAAAGACCTGTCCTACCGTCCTGATCTACGGGGCCGAGACATGGACACTGACGGCAGGATTGGTCCACAAGTTCCAAGTCGCTCAACGGGATATAGAGCGAGCTATGTTGGGTGTTTCTCTTATGGATAAAATTAGAAATGTGGATATCCATAAGAGAACCAAGGTAACCGACATAGCTCGCAAAATTAGCAAGTTGAAGTGGCAGTGGGCCGGTCACGTCTATCGCAGGACCGATGGCCGATGGAGCAAACGAGTCCTGGAGTGGAGATCGCGTCTCGGCAAACGTAGTGTCGGACGCCCTCCAGCCCGATGGACCGACGACCTATGCGAGGTCGTCGGTAGGCGCTGGCTGAGGAAATCGGAGGATAGGGATGAGTGGCGCCGTCTTGGGGAGGCCTACGTCCAGCAGTGGACTGCAAATGGCTGACGACGAAATACAGTTACTGCATGTTTTGAAAGTCTGCATCATGGTTGCCATGGTTGACCGTAGTAATGCCAATAACACCCCGCGACTAAAGAAGCACAAGCAGTTCTTAGGAAAAATACTTTTTCTATCTAAAGACCGAAGGCATATTAGTAAAGATTCAGTTGGCAGCCACGTCTTGCTGCAGGACTTTATTTCAACGTTGTCCTATTTCATTGACGAATTACAACTCTCAAGTGAACGGTTTTAAATTTTTGTATAAGTATCAACTAATATATTATGATAATAAATATGTGAAATTTTACTTGGAAGCTAGGGCCAACCATCACACAGGGTTTAAACTCGGTTCGGACTCCTGTCTTTCTCACTTTCATTAAGTTTCTCATTTTTTTAATTCTATATCTCTTTGTATTGTATTTCGTGGGAAATAAAGTAGTTAAACAGAATAAAATATACTGGTGGGATTACTCAGAACACGTACATACGAAAATTATAACTTTTAGAATTTTTTCGCTGTTATTTTGCTATGCTTTCATCACGACAAATAAAGAAAGAATAATAAAAAATGATATGAAGAGAATTTCATATGACGTCTCAGAAAGTGGTATACTTTTTTTACAATATTAAACGGAAAAGCATTTAATAAGACAGTCAAAGAGTTAATACATAATACAATAATAAATATAAGAACACGTCACACAATTCGTAAGAAATCTGTGTCAATTTATTTAGAGATAACATAACAAGTACTGTCTGTTATATTATCTTTAAATAAATTGATAATCTGTGTATGCTGCCTAAAAGTTGAAACCGAGTGTTTCCAATTTCAGCTCAAGAAGAACACAGTAAGTAATGTAATAAAAATACCTAAAAAATAATATTTGAAACAAAATCCTTTTCCTGTTTAGTGTTATGACAGTAATAAGCCATTCATAATGCTCACAAAGGCGGAGATGATGTAATGAACAAGTGGAATAGACTATACTACGCTACGTGTTGTATGGAACAATAAATCCTCTTTGATATTAAAATCCCTTACTAACCAGAAGAGAACGGCCGGTGACAAAGTAAAGTTGAGTTGCGTATACTATTTTTCTGGGAAGCTAAAGCCCATTTTAAAGCGAGAAAAAAGAAAGTTGTGATTGGGAACTAAGTATAGAAAACTTAAGTGATTTGTCAGATAGAGTTTAAATAAAATAATGTTTTAAATATGTTTCCTTACATTAATTTGTCCATGAAATATATACAAATTATATATCTCTAAAATACCTACGTAAATATATACAGCACTATAACATTAACAGTCTGATAATGTGGATGAAATATATAAAAAATCCATTGTATCAAAGCATTGTTGTTGTCGGGAAAAGTAATAATGTAAACGAAATTACAAAAGAGCATGCAATATAATACGATTCCGATATGAAAGTACATCCTGTCCATTAAATATTGTGGAAGATTAATATACTCTGTGCTTTTAATACATTAATATGGATTTACGGTGTGAGAATATATTTTACATATTAATATGTGTTTTTATGCTTTACAGATTTATAAACGCCATCCAACAGGGACACTCGGCTTAGAGTTGAGCAGAGAGATGTGCCGTAAGTGGCCAATAGATTTTTTTTAACCATGTCTCAAATTAGATTCGGTGAAATCTGTCTTTTTTTATTTTTTTATTGCATGAGTTCAGCAGACAGGCAGACGGCCCACTGATGGAAAGCGGTTACAATCACCTATGGACATTCACAACACCAAGTGCACTGCTGTTCTCTAAAGGGGTACTGGAACCTGGCCACTAATGCCGGAACACAACCCAAGGTTGTTATGGTGGTATACTCTAGACCAGGGGTGGTAGCCGTCCAGTCGGGCAAATGCCCGACTATACCAACTTACTAAAGTGTCTGTTTAAAATATAACTAAACTAAAATTATCCGGTCTAGTAGTGAGACTAGATATCTCATGTCATTTGGGAGCGATTGAAGCGGAAAAGTAACTCGCATCAGAATTAGATTGATGTGCTGCTAATAAGACCTGTTCCTTGAAATTGCTCATCTTCGCGCTTTATGAACACAGATCAATGGGCCTAAAGGAGCCACTTTTGGAGAGTCGCTTAGTGAAATTTACACGTATCTAGATATACTAGTCGGTGTAAGACATAGCTTTCGAGCGCCTCTTGCAGCCGAAGTTACTCGAGAATGTAAAGCTGCACCACGCTCAGTTTGGCTACTCTAAAAAGCACGGTTGGATTACTACACGAGACGTGATACATCGGCTTACGCATGTTTCCTCGATCTAAGCCGTGCTTTTGACATGGTCAATTACGATTTACTTTGGAACAAGTTACGGCACTGAAAGGTAACGAATAAAATCGTGGATCTGTTGATGATCTGGTATGGAAATCAAACAAACAACGTTAAATGGGGCGACACGGCTACCTAACGACTATATGATAGATGTTGGTGTGCGTCAAAGTGTATTAACTTCTCTGGGCCTCTTCTGCGTCTATATGAACAACCTGATTGTTATCTAGGCGGTCCATTAATAAATAATCTTAGCTACGTGGACAATATGGCGCTTCTCAGTCCCTGGATCAACACGTTACGAAAATTCCTTTCCATTTGTGAACATTATGCTGATGTACACGGATTGAAATATAATGTGAAAAAAAACGCAGGAGTTATAGTATATAGAGCTGGAAAGGGGCCTGACAATATCCCTAATGTGAAGATCAATGACTCAGTGATTGAGATAGTTGAGTTTCAAATAATAATTTAAATCAAAATATAGGTAATATACTGAATAAACACTCAGGGACGATGACGACATTGAGCGCGAGCAGAGAGCGCTTGCCATGAGAAGTAACATAGGAGGTTCTCAAAGTGCGTCGGAGAGGTCAGGGTTAAGCTACTCAGGGCATATTGCCTGTCAATGTATATATATAATGTATATTCTCAGCTTTGTATAAATTACCATTAGGGTTTAGTATATTGACGCGTTACGGATGCTAATGCGCCTCCCAAGGTTTCGTAGTGCGTCAGCTATGTTTTCTGCAGCAAGAGTGTCTGACTTCTTCGCTGTAATGAGAATACGATTGCTTACTTTTGGACAAGAATTAGACAGTCTATAATGATATTTTGAAAGTTGTATTGCAAAATCTAGAAGTCCTATCTGTATACCTAGATCAGAATAAGAAATTATGCTAAAAATTATTTTGTAAATTTAATATTTATTTTATTTTGTAAATTTGTAATTTTTAATTTGTAACTTATTATAAATTACTATGGGTCTGTTACCTGAAATAAAAACTATAATTATAGTATAAGTTCTAGTAATATGAATCTGTGAAAGCGACCGCTTCAAGCCCCCAGTTTCTCTATAGCCAATCTACATCTCCGCAAATTTCAACTACCTAAGATTTTCTTCTCTTCCTTTCACATCTATCCATTTTGGGTTCTAGCACTGGCTCATGTGTTTTGAGTACAGAATTAAGATACAATAAATATTGTTTTATCAAACAAAATTGATTCCAACTAATGGAAATTAGTAGTACAATAAGACAATAATAATAATATCCCTACATGTTTTAGGGAAATGATCGGTGTTTAAGTCACACTTGTTCAACGCGAATTAGCGGGTTTTATATATCGGTAACCTCGCTGTGCAAATACTCTCGCGTTATTATACTACACTGTTAGCAGGTGGTAATTGTATCCATGAGGCTAGACAAGACAATACATAGCGTACGTAACAGCTAATAGACCAACCAACCAAAGTTGTACGCAGCAATATTAATGAAGCTAAAAGACAAAGGTACATATATTTAAGTAACATACAAAATGCTCAGTAAAATTCCGTCTACGAAATACTTTTATTACATTGCTGAGAACGAAATAAACTTCTAAGATCCTAAGGATATGACTCACGTCTGTCAGTGTATGTAAAAACAGACAACTTTATGAGAGAAAACATGTTATATTCTGATGTTATCGCACCCAAGGCCGATATCTATCTTGCAAAAATAACAAAAAAATAAACGTTGTTTTGAACATTTCACTGAAGATGTCAGCTACGAATAAAGTGGGTTAGGACGATGGAGCGATATTACATTATTATTTGTTCAGTACGTCACAATATTTGAAAACTGGTACATCCACGTGGCATTACTTCACTGATTATCGTTCCAATGGTTCGCGGAAGCAAAAGCCTTTATTGATTATCACTCTACGTATCTCCGATGCCTTAATAATCTATATACGAAAATTCATGAAAATTGCTTCCATAATCAAAGGCGTATGTATGTACAGAGGGAATGTCCATACATCAATATAAAGTTACTTTCACATAGTTATACTAGCATACACCCGGTTTCTCCGCGTTGTTTTTCGTGTCCTGCGATGACACCTACATTTTCCATCATTAACATACCCCGTGTTCAATACCGGTCGTCTATAGAGACTAAGGAAAATGTCATTAAATTTTCTCCACGTGCCTGTAGAAAGATTTCAACAATAATCGCAGAAATAAATAAACTCAGTTTTATGTTTTATATCGTGGTAGGACTTATAAGAATTCCTTTATTGACGTATGCCAGAAAAGATGATGATTGAGATAATGTTAAATAAAAAAGTAAGGGTGTTACAGATTGAGCACACGGGAACTTCCCACCGAGGTTTTCCCCCGCGCTACGACATGCAGTCGTTTACGAAGCATGTTATAAAATTTCTTAGAGGCCGGCAACGCGTTGGCAGCGCTCCTGGTGTTGCAAGCGTCCATAGGCAACGGTAACCACCTTTCATGAAGTGAGTCGTCCGCCTGTTTGCCTGCTTCAGGCAATAAAGAAAAAGATACGTTGACGTACCGTCGGAGGGAAAATTATTACTGTTTGCCTATAAATACTTTAAAAATCGCAGAAATTAATTACCAACCTACGAAGATTTTTATGTGATATATTTTATACAAAAACCAACACTGTTTCAATAAAATCAGGGTTAATAGCTTATTCTCAATTCTTAAGATGCGCAAAACACGTTCTTTGAAACCATTGCAATAAATCAGAATTTGTTGTAAAATTAATTACTGCTAAAGTGGGTATTTAGCAGTAATTAATTTACATACGTGGGTTAGGAAATTAATATGTTCATAAACATGCCAGGTTATTTCACTACAATAAACAATCTGGGTAATAAATCCTAGTTAGACAGCTTAGTTAGGCAATTCAGAGAATTTGTGTGAAGCGGGGACACGTAAAATGGTATTTGATGATATTATAAAAGCCATTTAATGGAGTCACACAATGGGGGATAGTGTTAAAGCCATTTTGAAAATGATTTAATACTGATTATATTATTTAGGATAGCACATATACACAACAACAATGATATAAGCTCACAAACATGGCCTTTGATCGGCCAAGGCTTTACTAATCCTGGAGAAACAGGAAGTTTGCACAATAGGTTTTGAACTAAAGTCTCTTATGAATAGGTATTCTCTAGCTAAGCGTGCTTCATCTTTGACCGCGTCATCGTTTTATATTAGGCGTGATCGTGGTCAAACGCGAATATTTTTACAATAAAAAAAATTGTGAGCAACCAGGCTATGATTTAAATATTGAATGAATGAATGAATGAATGAATATGCTTTATTGTACTTTAAAAGATACAGTTAACAGAAATATAAGTTTACAATACAATAGGCGGTCTTATCGCTATTAGCGATTTCTTCCAGACAACCTTTGGATGGAGAAAAAATTGATAAGAACACAGGTATGTTGCAATATTCTCACCTTCGAATCAATATCTTATAAATATATACATAATGATATAATATACATACATTAATAAAAATTATACTAATACGATATATGTAAATAAAATATTATAAAATACACTTACATAAATAAATATAAAACTAGAAAAAGATGACAATAACTGCTGCTGCATCTTTAAATAGAGCTGTAATAATCCTTCACAAGTCTATTGAAAATAGGCAGTGATTTGGCTAGCTTGATATTAACAGGCAGTGCGTTCCAAAGACGAACTGCTTGGACTGTGAAGGATTTGCCATAAAAGCTAGTTGTATGGAGAGGAGTTTTAAGTAACAAATTTTCCGAGGATCTGAGAGACTTTAAGTTACTTGAATAAAGGTAATGAAATTGTTCCTTGAGGTATGCAGGGGTTTGAGGGTTAAATAATGTATTATACAGAAGAGACAGTATATGAGCATTCCGGCGAAGACGTATTGGAAGCCACTTGAGTTTAGCGCGGAATTCTGAAACGTGATCATATTTACGCAAACCAAATATGAATCGTATGCAAAAGTTTTGAAATCGCTCAAGCTTACATAGTTGGCTTTCAGTAAGATCAAGATAGCTGACATCGGCATAATCTAGAATTGGTAGGAGGACAGATTGTGCAAGTACAGTTTTAGTCGCATGAGGAAGGAAATTACGCAGTCTTCGAAGTGCAGCTGCAGATGCAAACATCTTCCTACTGACTTCCTGAATTTGGAGGCTCCAGGAGAGATGACTATCAATATAAACGCCCAAGTTTTTTACTTTGGTGCTAAAAGATATAGGAACTCCTTCGAAGATAATCTGCGATAGCAAAGGATACCTTATCCTGGAAACCATCCTGGAACTACCCACCAAAATTACCTGTGTTTTTGAAGGATTCACAGTTGGTCCATATGCCTTACTCCAATCAGATATATTACGTAAATCCTGATTAGTGAGATCAATAGCTTCAGCAAATCTGTCGACAGTGGTATGCCTGTAAATTTGGAGATCATCTGCGTAAAGGTGGAAGGAGCATTGAAGTTTTTTGGAAACTGAGTTTATAAACATCGCGAAAAGCAAAGGAGATAAAACGCCACCCTGTGGTACGCCGGCAGAAGTATTACACCAAGCGGAATATGTATCCTCAATGAGAATACGTTGTCGTCGCTCTAACAGGTAACTTCGAAACCACTCAATTACAGATGGAGATATATTAAGTGAGCATAATATGCCAAGCAGAATATCGAAGTCCACGGTGTTGAAAGCATTACTAAAGTCTAACAATGTAAGAATAGCTATGTTGCCAAGCTCCACAGCGAGGCGGATATCGTCTGTAACTTTAACTAAGGCAGTGGCAGTGCTATGACCGGGTCGAAAGCCAGATTGTAGAGGATTTAAAAGGATATTGTTGTTCAGGAAAACACTAATCTGGCTGTGGATAAGGCGTTCAAGGACTTTGTATAAAAAAGGTAGGATGGAAATTGGCCTGTGTTCGGAAAAGGAGGATGGATTTGGTTTTTTTGGAATGGGAATAATTTGGGCTTCTTTCCAACTATTTGGAAAGATACTGCTAGAAATGGAATAGTTAAAAATATGAGTGATGATAGGAAGTATGATGTTAAGGATGGGCAGGATCATATTACGACTCAAAGTATCACTACTCACTGCCTTAGATGTAATAGATAATATGCTCTTCTTAACATCATATTCTGTAAACTGAGTATAGAAGAATGGAGAATAATCCGGGTCTGGCAATGATGAAAGATTATTTAAAGTATTCATTTTAATAGCTAGATTAATACTTGCTGACGAAGAGAAATAGTGATTTAAATAATCAATATTTATATTGTGAGTATCTAAGGAATTTTGCAACTTACCGACCCCCAGGGATTTTAAAAACTTCCAAACTTTGGATGAGTCATTGTTATTAATGGATTCATGAATGTGGCGACGTTGTACATCTCTACACACCTTATTGCAGTGATTCCGTAGCAAAATATAACTATCTCGATTATGAGAGTCTGGGCGTCGTGCGTATTTTGATTTGGATGCCGCTTTCTTTGCCAACAAGACTTTGATCTCTTTAGTTAACCAAGGAGCAGGTAAGTGTTTTAATTTGACAGGTCGAATAGGTGCATGTAAATCGTAAAGTGCGATCAGCTTAGTAGAAAATAATAATCGGCAGACAAACACACACACTGTATATCCCCAAATTAAGCAAGTTACGCTTGTGTTATGGGTAATATACAACGGAACACTCTGGGGCCGATCCCAGACACCCAGACCATAGTAAATAACGGAGAAAATAGAAATTTTTCGAACCCGGAGCCTCTGCGTTGCAGTGAGGTAAAGCCCGCTCAACCACAGAGGCCGTCTAAAAGATATTGACTTTTTCATCAATCGAATTACTTTGTAACAATGGAACCCAATCAATATCCAGCGCATCTCTTTCAAGATTATTAACATCCATACCACTAAAATTACGTTGTAGAAGAACCTTAGGTTTGAGTTTAGGTGTGCGTATTTTGTAGGAGAGGAATAGAAGGTCATGATAGGAAAATACATCAGCAGGGCATCGTCCATGCTTAGCTACTAGGTTAGGAGAAGAAACAATGATTAGGTCAAGGAGTGTCGGAATACATTTGGGAAAATGATGTGTGGCGCTAGAGGGTAAAATAGAAAGATTACAAGATTCAACGACAGATTTAAAGGAGGAAGAGCGGGAATCTTGCTTTAACAGACATGTATTAAAATCACCCATGATGAGAGAGTGAGTATAAGAAAGTACAAGATTTTCAAGAATTGTTTCAAATGAAGAGAAGAAATCAATGTGTAAAGAGGGACTATAATACACTCCAAGCAGTACCTTGGTACTTTTGACTAGTATCTCCAAGAAAAGATGTTCGCCAGCATTGGGTGGGGGCGGTTGTACTGACATCTTGACTATTTTAAAAGGAATCGTATCACGAAGATAAATAGCAACTCCACCACCAGCCCCTGCTGTTCGATCGTTACAGATGACTCTAAAATGGGGAAGTTTATAAGTTATTGAGGGGAGGCAGGGTTTTAACCACGACTCGGAGATTAAAATAGCGTGGAGGTTCTTACAATCAAACGTAGCCAGCATATCTGAAAAATGAGCCGGAATACTTTGAGCATTGATATGGACGGCGTTACAAGTTCCCAGTCACGTCGGAAAACTGTACGTCAAGTGTCTCAGCAGTTGAAGGAATGCTACGGAAACTGTCATCAGAATCATTTGCAGAGTAGAAACTGTCAGAATCGTAATTGCTAATATCGCTTACTATAATTGCTAATATTGCTAATATTGGGCGTGTATTATAAATTTGATGTAAATAAAAGACTAAACGAAAAGAAAAGAATATGTATAACATATATATATATATATATATATATATATATATATATATATATATATATATATATATATATATATATATATAAAAAACAATTTAACTAAATATTATAGTGTACTTATTAAGTTACTAATAAAATCCATCTGCCAGTTGGTGTAATTTAAACGAATTAATGAACTACAACTTAGTATACAATATTAAACATGTACAAGTTTCGACTCAGAAGAAATAATAAGGATAACATAAATAATTTAAAACAACGCTTTGGTAGTCCGGACATGAAACAAACGCTGTAAAATAATAATAATAATAACCATATTATGTTTATAAGGAACGAATAAAATTAACAGTTCACTAGAAATTTTGTTATTTTTAAAATACTTATTTTATTTTGTCATAGTGGAGACAACGATTTAAATATAAGAAAATAGTTTAAATCTATTGAAATATAAAAAAAGCAAATTATAAATTCAACTACAACAATTGTAACAGAAATTAGAAATAAGATCTACTTATTTGCTGTTGGCGGAAAATAGTAACCGACGTTTACAATTTTTGCGAATACCTACCTACATACTTGCAATCTGAGGAAAGAGTGGACTGCCCGAACAATAAATAACACAAGCAATAAAAGTAAAACTTATACATATTATTTTTTCGAGGTTGCGGCCCGTTTGACTTTTGGTGGAATTGTTGTACCTTTGGGAGCAACATCTGACTTTGCGTCTGTCACATTTTTAGAATTTTGAGACAATTTATTAAGGTCATTAAGTGAAGATATCCTGTGACGCTGCTGGTCCGGCCCGAGAGTGAAAATCTGTCCTTCCAGGTTATCTCTGAACCTTTGAGCTTAGTTTTGAGAAACCATAATTCATCACGAACTTTTACCTCATTGAGTTTAACTAAAATAGGTCTATTTCTTTTGGTATCAGAGCTTCGTCCAAGCCGGTGACATCGTTGAATACTGCCAACAGTAAAGTTTTCAAGTTTTAAGTACTCCTGCAGTATGTTAAAAACCAATTTTAAGGAATCTTCATTTTTGGGCTCTGGGATATCATGTAACAATAGCATCTTTCTTCGACTACGCATATCAAACTGATCCTGATTATGCGCGATAATTTCAATTTGTTTTTGAAGAGCATTTAGTGCTTGCATCGTAAATGCTTTGAAAGCTGCAAAATCAGAAGCCAAATTATCCGTGGAGGACGATGAATTAGAACTCTTTCGTAACTCTTCTTCAAAAGTGGACATTTTCTTGTGAAACATTTCCATCATTTCACTCATTGTGTTTTTAATCGAATTCATGACGATGTTAAATGAGTTTTAAAATTGCCACAACGAGTATCACAAGAAATAAACACCTACTGACAGATAGCACAACTATTTACATAAGTTGAACATTCATTTTAGTTTAAAACTATACTTTTAGTAATTATAATAATTAAATAAATCGGGAGCTCACAAATTTTAGTATTCACTTTGCAACTACCCGCTTTTATATCATTATAGCTTTTATATATTTATATAAATATTATACACTCTAAAACATGTTTATTGAAGAGGAAAAATATCTCGCTGGCTCTAAATTGAAAATATATCGCTATTAGTGGCTGTGCTTCAAACCATCTTCTGGCAGCGATCTATGTTTTGATTTATATATTTAGGGACTTAATTCTTTTTCTTTTTCAGCCAATCTCAGTCCACTGCTGGACATAGGCCTCCCCAAGTACGCGCCACATATCCCGGTCTCCCGTCTTCCTCATCCAGCCCTTGCCGGCGGCGATCTTGCGCAGGTCGTCAGTTCACCGGGCTGGCGGGCGTCCTACGCTACGTTTGCCGAGACGTGGTCTCCACTCCAGGACTCATTTGCTCCATCGGCCGTCGGTCCTGCGACAGATGTGATCGGCCCACTGCCACTTCAACTTGCTAATTTTGCGAGCTATGTCGGTTACCTTCGTTCTCTTACGGAAGTCCTCATTTCTGAATTTATCCATAAGAGAAGCACTTAACATAGCTCGCTCCAGGGACTTAATTAGCCAAGTTAAATTATAAGTGAATAAAAACTACACACCAGAAATAACTTTTAACTACGGTAAGTTTCTTGAGATGCCTTAAGAATTCCGGGGTCTAATATCAGTCAATAACTCGGTTGATGCTAGTTCCTAACATGTGACTAAAATCGAACAATTATAGGTAAAACCTCTTAAAGTTTACTCTCATTCTATTTATATTTGATCGTCGAGGATAAAACTCTATAAGTCTTGAAACATGACCGAATATATTTCCCATTCAAGTCTTAACACCATTATAAGTTTGGCATTCACACATAACAAGTTACTAACTCCGTTCAGACGAATCTAATTGAATCCCCAACTGTACAAGTAGGAACAAAACTTGACGAAAACTATTCGATGAGCAATTAACGTCTTTAGTAACAACATTAAATGGATAAGTATAGTTCTTGCTAAACTGTATCATTGTTCGGTGATGGCAAAAGATGGGTAAGCAATAGATGTATTTTCATATACAAGAAAGGGATGGAAGGATTATTATTTTACGCAGTCTTTAGCAGATAATCTGGGGAGATCATAAAGATTTTTTTTAGAATATTGTACAAGTAAGCCCTACCCTAGCTTTTATGCCATTTTCTCTCTCCATCCCAACGTTGGCTGGAAGAGATCGCTGCCAGCGATAAGGCCGCCATTTGTACTTAATTCTAAGCTGTTTTGTGTATTGTTTCATAAATGTTATTGTAAAATAAAGTATATTCTATTCTAAAGATTATCGCGAACTATATCTGAAAATAAAAATGAGTATGGGCTGTACAATTACACCATAATAATGGGTTTTAGAAGCGATCTCTGAGGGAATGATTGTAATTCGAAGTTAAATTTATAAGAATTTATAGTTACTTTGAATACCGGAAACAAACAGATTTAGCCCAAAAAATTGTACGTTTCACTAAGTATACGAAACCGACATTATTCACGGCCTAAAAAGCCAATTCAATACATATTTTATATTGTAAATGCGAGTGGTCGCAAAACATAATTGCTGCTACGAGTAAAACATTAGTAACAATATAAGGAAAATCTTTAGGTCTCATTAATCAAGGAGTGAACTCGTACATCCGGATCTATGTATGCCTTGTACCCTAACATCGCAAAATAATTACATAATAGTCAACTACAACGTAATTTGTGTACCGTGCATACTAGTTTGATTAATAGGGATGTTAGGTTGTGGCAAAGAACAAGTAAATTTCTGTAGTTATTTTTTAGATCTTCTTATCAGTAACATATTATCCTACACTATACTTTGAGACATTTCATGTTGGTAACCTCAAATAATGACAATAGAAGCACTATAATATAAGGTAGTTTAGAAACAGCATAAACAGATTTTTAAATATCTAATGAGTTTAAAAACTCTTACTCGTCCAATCATGCAAATTTCCATGAGCGACGGTACGAACTCTCCAATCGTCTGTCTACCAATTTGTTTACCGGCGTACACGAGGAAGTGTAAAAATGATTATTTCTAAAGGGCACTTATAGTGTTTGCGTCCACTAATTGCAAGAATTACAGTTATAATTTGAAGGAAAAGTTTTATCTATCAACATGAAATATGAGTTATGATTTCTAATAAGATTTTATTACTATAAAAGACATATTTGGTTAAAGGAGGTTATATTCTGTATTTGTTTAGACCTAAAACTTTACTGTTTCTTATTAAATTTACTACAATAACAAAGAAACTAAATGCATATAGTCAACACAATTGCCCGACAAAATATAGAGGCCAGTCGAAGCCAAAATGATTTAAAGTAATACAATGAATGACATGTTCTTTATGACAAAGTAGGTATTTGTTAGTGAATTGAAAAAACGCGATTGCAGCGCCATCTATTTTACTAACCGTCTATTCTAGGGAGACGACGTCATTTATCGGGATCAAATGTATTCTAAGTGTTAACTCGGGTTATAAGCCAGCACTATGTCGAGTTTCATTTATACGTTCAGCAGTTTCCAAAAATATGCGATCGCAGCGCCATATTTTTCGCTATTTTCAACTATCCCTCGGAAAGGATGTCATTTGTCGGGATAAAAAGTATCCTAAGTTACAACCCGGGATATAAGCTAGCTCCGCTTCGAGTTTCATTTAAATCCGTTTAGTAGTTTTCATGTGATGCTCTAACAGACAAACGGAAAGATAGACAAAAATTCGAAAAATGGCATTTTCGGAATCTGGTGGTCCTAATTATCCCCCTTGATATTTTTCACATTTTTAAACGCAATGTACAAACTTGAAACATTTACAGATTTATTATAGTATAGATTACATGAACATTATATAAATACAGAACAAATTCATGTTAAATGAATAAGCAAAATAACCTCGTTTGGGATAAAACTGAATATATTTGTTTTAGTAAACAAATAAATTCCGTTAAGTAATAACGTACATACGCCACTTGCAATGTATGTTTTATTGGTATTTCAGAGTGAAGTTTATACATAAATTATCGACCTACATACAATGTTATAGCAGTCCAATACCTGTTTGTAAAGAGGAACTCTTATGCACTAACTTTGGTGTCTGTTTGACTGTGAGTCACACTTTATCTAAATGGCTAATAAGGCTAGAAATATATAATTTGGGATAGTTAGTTTTTTTAAATACATTGTACAAACTCTAACTAATGACAGATTTATTATAGTATAGATAGATAGATAGATTATTATTGCAGACAATATTTTAAATTGGAGTAGAATACATTTTTGTCTGTTACTGATTATGATGATTGATGACTGAGCGACTATTGGTAGTGACGTAGGTTTTGAGATGCATTGTTTGGATTTGAAAAACCTACAACAATATATTACACAATCTAAGATTGAACTGAAGCTACGTCGCTGTATTATGCGTGAAAATCGTAACCGAATGAAAGTGTTTCCATAAATTCAAGCAAAGTTACAGTCGAGATAACTTCTCCTTGAGATAAGAGGGAAAACGATGCATTTATACGTTTTTTCGTAAACAAATTTTACTAATGTATGTGAAACTGATGACCTTATCACGCCAAACATTTCTCAGAGTGAGTTTTTCCAATGTGTTAATAACGCCGATAAATTTGTTACATCTGTTTCGTAGGTACTATTCTAAATGAATATATGTTTTGATTTACGCCACTTTCGTTTTCAATTCTGAGATAACACTCAGTATAAGTTTATAGGAAATTCGGTTTGTAAGTCCACGCATAATCAAGGGTCCATAAATGTAAATAACACCCGCTTAGTTATTTCGCTAAAATACTTTAAAATGAATGTAATCGTGAATACTTCATACCTAAAAAATTACTAAAGGAATCTCGTTCAATTCAATTTACATTGCAATTATTGTAGACTCTCTCACCATGTTAATATGGACCACAATTTTTACTAATTTGGGACCTAATTTACCTATAGCCTTAAAAAATCCTAAATTTAGTGAGAGAGGGTAGATTCGATGAAAGTACTTTCTGATTTATTTACTCCAGATGTCATTTAAATAGCCTGGTTTTTTTTATAATGAATAGGTTCGCGTTTGACTGACATTGCGCCTGATGTCAGGTGGAAATGCAGTCTAAGGTGTAGCACGCTAGAAGATTTAAGCTTTTGAATCTCCTTGAAAATAATACTGTAGCTTACTCCTGAATACGCTTAGTTATTCTACATACTTGAATTAAGGGTTGTAGAAAAATCGCAAATAAATAGTCTAGCTGCTATAGTTAAAAGATGTTGGAAAATTTGTACCAAGAGATGTTTATGAACTTAAAGGGATAATAAAATAAACAAGAAAACGTACAAGCCTTAATTATTCTCATTCTCCCTCTAAACACGTACGGATTTTTAAGTAGGCACGTATCACACACAGTTTATGACGTAAGCGTTTACGGGCTATGGGATTTGGTTTTATGGTGTTTTTAGTTAAAGGATTTGGAAGGTAGCTTTTGCATTTATCTGTATGCTACTTATTTAAGAATTGATTGCTACGTTTACCCCAAATCCTAGATTGAATTTTAATACGTCACCATTGTGTAGGATCCCCTTTATTGAAGAATTTAGAAAAGATCCCGTAAATTGAAATTATTTCAATAATGTCGACATTGTTATGAGTTTGCGAGACTCGAATTAAAATGCCGTTAGAATTATTATAGTTTATTAGAACTATACAAACAAGTATAACACAGGTACAAACATAACCGAACGCAACAAATTCAAACGTAATGCAGAAGGTCGTATTTCAATAAAACGCGCAAAGTCCGTCAATATTAGCTTCCCGAATGTACACACGTCATGCATAGATCGTAGTTGTAGCTCAACTGACTGCCTCTCTCAATCAGGCCATCGTTTTATACTTCATAAATGCAAATGTGCCCGCCCGGCAACGTCGATCTAATTTACTAGAATTAGCTTGTATTTATAATCTTCAACACGTGGCTAATGATGCTCTTGAGCGGCCGTAAACGAGTACAAAAGGACAATGGGCTGTTCTCCACTATAACTAGAAACGTATGCCAATAAATAAAGTGAACGAAATAAGACGATCATAAAAGGATTACAATTAGTTCAAATGCCGACAGGTAATAAAATGTGCTTTTACAGATCTGTACGTGGAATTTGCCTTTGTCGGAGCCTGAGTTGTAACACTATTATAACTTTTCTTTCTCGATCGCTTGTGTCGATGTACTTTGATTCATAGATACCTACCTTCATTAAAACATTTGCATCTTACTCGTTTGCCTCGCTGCCATATTACTATATTTTATTATATATTCCCATATTTTCCTACAACGAGTTATTAAGGATATATTTCATTGATGTTTTCGCTTATATCTCAACTATGGCGTTTGCCAAATACTTTACAGCCGGTTGGACATGTAAAAAACAACTTATCCAAACAGTATGACGGAGAACACCAATGAATTTCTTGGAACAAAGATGGGACCTAAATATTTTACGGTTTCTGACAGATTAATAAAAGAGACATGTATAAGAAATGTGTATGAAAAGGCTCATTTCTGGAAAAAAAAAATATTTTTAACACAAACACACATTTCTTGGTTAAAAATAGTGAATATCATACAGCCATTGTCCACTTTAAATCATTTTTTTTCTTCATTTTTTATGGAGGGTTTAATCAATCAATTATGTCACCCTTGAAATAAACATACACAAAGTAATTATCTAGTTTTAAGTGCTAGTTTAACTATTCTCAATAGCGTATTGGCTTCTCTAACTAGAGGAAACGCCAATATAATATTACAGAGACCTATATTTAGTTTATTTATACTATTAGGATACGCCCACGACTTCGTCCACGCTCGACTTGAAATTGTCGCGGGACTCCCGGGAGACAAATTACCGCAGCATTTAAAAAAGAATGTAAGCTATCGTTTCAGTGAAAATTGTGTCGGAATAAGTTAATTTTTATGTACCAGAACCACTATAAACCGCTCCCGGGATAAAAACTATAACACATTTTATTACATAAAATTTGCGATCAGTGAAAAAAATCACATTGGTATTGAATTTTTTTAATCTTAAATAATTCCCAGGATAAAAAGTAGCGCAGATTTTAAGTCTAAATAAAAATTTGCCTTCGATCAAACCGCATCGAAATCGGCCCCGTAGTTTTTACGTGAATCCAAAACAAACAGACAAGAAATCAAAAAAAAATTGCATCGTGTTCCCACCGTTTATATAGTCTGTTCCAGTTGTGTTTTTTGAATAGCTTTAATGTACAGACATGATATTTTTCGAATTTTATAATATTATAGATATAGACACTTCTTTCCACTTCGTTCCGTACATTCCATAAGAATATGATAAACATTTTCAACCACTCTACACTCTAAAAATTTAAAAATAAAACTACTCTACAAAACATAACATTGTCTAAGTTACAGCCACAATCTCATTCACGTGTCTAAAAGTTAGTGAAAAAGTAGTTAAACTAGCAACGCAGGCTATCGTTATATGCTCAAGCAATTATTTGTATTAAACTCACTACAAGAGACTAGATAAAATGTGTGTAATAAGTGAATTGTAGATTCGTAAGAGAAATCATTATTACCTTTATACGTTCAATAAATCACTTAAAGGACGTGGATCCCAAAAAAATGACCCTTCTAATATTTCTCAAAGGGAATGTTAAAATTTATTAGGATCAGGCAAAGGATCGAAAGCACTCTATTTTTAGATCCCAAACTTTGTTCAAGTTGATTATCTTTTACTATGTTAGTATTTTTCAAAGTTTCAATTAGTTTTGGTAGAAGCGTTTTTAATTGAAATACTGTGTTTCAAGTTGTATATTTTCTAATTTGAGAATCTCTATACGACCCAATACTACCGCTGTTGTACTCAGAGAGAGTTAACTGACGTTAACTTTAAATTTTAATGGTGAATTTAATTTCTCGTTTCCTTTTTCACTTCAGTCTGTATTTCAGATAAGAAATTGAGAATTTTAATAATAATTCTATCTATCACCCCAGCGTTAAATCTCGCTTACGGTCGGAGTAAATTTTAATAAGAACTATATAATGGATATTAAAAAAAATATATAAATTGAATAGTTACAAGGACGACGAGAACGACAGAATTTTGCTGACATTGAAAGCATATATATCACCGCTTTATTGACTTAAATAAGTCTTTAAGAAACATTGTTATGATTTTTAAACCTTGTATAACGATAGGTATACTACACATCTATATGCATTGTAAAAAACAATACTCAGTTATGTTTAAAAGACGGCCATCTATAATTTTTTAGTTGTTTTGCGATTTCACCACATCTATACAGACCTACTAAGTTTTAAAACACAACATAAATGGGCGAATGGACTCACATGACAATATTATGTATAATATAATAAATGTGTAGAGGGTTCGAGTTTGCACATATCGTCTAAAAATGTGAAATAAATCTAGATATGAATGGCTACTTAGCCGGAGCAAATACTGATTCTCTGTTAGACCTGATGGCGCCTCGCAAATCCTAGTAAACCAAGTAGAAAAGAATGAACGCTCACCGTCACTGGAACCATGTAAGGAATGATGCAGGATTTCGGGCGGATTCGGGCGTCCTGGTTTTGCACAAACACTACACCAGATGCCCGGGACACAGTTGGCACTTCAAGGAACGGTTTTAGGGCACAATACAGTAGTTTTCCGACGTTTTTTGGGCTATTTATCGGTGAGAGTAGCGTCGCGACGGTACTTAGGCAGCCATTGAAAATTCGAATCGGCCAATGAGACGAAAGTGTGTGCGCACAGAACCTGCCGAATGAAGGTGAAAGAAGAAATGTTGCCGGGAAAGGGATGCTTTCCGGGAATGTGACGGGATGTCGTAACAAAATCAGAGGGCTAATACGGAACAGCAGCTTACGAAAATGTAACTTTTAGAATTTTTCTCTGTCTGTTAGGTCATCATGTGGAAATTAAACTCGACACAAAGCTAGGTTATACTGTCCTTTTTTTTTAAATGTTCCGTCCTTCGCCTTATGACAGGGCTACATATATGACCTAACCTCTCCGCAGCCCTGGCAGGCGTGGGCCTTGCGAGGCGACTTCTACTGCCGGGGGACTTTCTTTTATCCCCTGGCATCATCGGGCCCTCTGTGTGTGGGGCGGTATGTCGCCCCACGGGAGGAGAGGTGGGCGCGCGCGGAACACGCCGCACTCCCATCTCGACGGCATATGCAGGTGAGTGAGAACCCCTATTCCCCAAGGGGCCCCACTCGCGCCGCCCGCTTACGGTGGCCGAAGGTCCATGCTGGCCCTCCGGCGCCGACGCGTCCTCTTCTTGCGAGAGCGGAGTAATGATGTGCGCTCGGGCTCTCGCTCTGCCTCCTACTTTGCCAGCATGAGGGGCTTGCAGAAGGAGGAGACGGCGTCCCATCCGGTACGTTATATTATTCTGGGTCAACACCTAGAGTACTTATTATGAATGAATGAATCTGAATCAATGAATGAAGTTGTACAAAAGATGGCAAACAAAGTCATTTGGTCTCACTGTATTTGACCTAAACATGGTCATACAAATATTTGGGTACATGTCAATTTAAAAAAATTATAACAATTTGATTAATTATATATTAAATAAAAGAATTTCAAGAAAATAGAATAAATCAGATGTCAGGGGCAAAAATGTAAATATAATCATTTACCTAATAAAATCCCTAATGTCACAAAAACACTATTCATCAGCCATGAATGTAATTTTAATTTAAATTTTCTTTTTGGCAATTCTCTTATTGATATGGGCATCGAATTAAAGACTTTTATAATTATCACTTGGCAGTTTTTTTGTCTTAACATAGTGTTGCAGTTAGGTGTTAGTAGTCTAGTGGGGTCATTAAATTTTACTCTAGAACTAACGCTATCAGAATATTTATCAAACATTAATGGATTGTCTTTCACAAAGTTTATCAAGATATATGACGTCGTTTCCGGTGGGATAGACGAATATAACCTAAAAGGTGGCACTGTAATAGTGAGTTTGGCTGTTATTCAGATATCCGGTACACGAATTTTAAGTAGTGGGTAGGCGGCGTGGATAGGGGGAAGGTATACTTACCCTTTCTGCAATCCCTATGGCCCGGAGTTCTTGAAATATTAATTTTTGGTAAACATAACCTCACCTATTTTTCACTAATATTATTGTGATAGGTAGGGAAAGGTCACGACCAGTGACTAGAACAGTGATTTAGGTTAGGTTAGCTTTAGGCCAGAACCGACTGTAACCATTTATTATTTATTTTACACACACGAACAGTAAGACGCCTTACGAGTTATTTGTTACTTTTACTTACACTGTTTTTTGGATATTTTGGTTGATTACTGGCTTTCTTATGAACTTTGGACCTATGATAGATATAATTGCAATACCAGTGAAAAAATAAACGAGGTTATGTTTATCAAAAAAAATATGTCAAGAACTCCGGACCATATGTGTTGTAGTAGGGGTAAGTATGCCGCCCCCCTCCACTGCACCAACCCGCTGCTTAAAATTCGTGTATCAAACATCTAAAGATTTACCGTGGTTTTTGTCGCTGCTGTTGTAATTGTTTTAGAAACGCGAACAAAGTTTCTTTGACAGATGCTAGTTTTACAATATTCCGTTATTGGCAAAACCTAAAAACCCACACTGAACACGATTCGATAGATTTATAGCAAATTATTAACGGTAGTTCCTTTCCTCAAAGCTTTAAACAAACCACATCTAGGTTGTTTGCACCAAAACATTCAAATCGTTGTACCCTCTCAGTTATTTATGTTTTTTGTATCGAACGACATAAAATTGTTCTGCTCTTTTGTCGGTTTATCGCAAACACTTTAATAAATCTTTCCTATAGTACTCCGGGCTTTGGAATTTGGGCTATTTATGTTTATATTGTTAGGAAGAGTTGTTTACTACCCATAAGGGGACATTCAGATCAATATCTTAAAAGTAAGTAAAATTACTTAATTTAAGCGATTGTGTTGGAAAATTGGATAGTAAGAAAAAGTAGATATACGGAAATTTAACGTTCACGTTCAAATATACCTGTGCCGTACACGGCGGGATCGGGAAACCCGACGGCCCAAACCCACAAGGTAATTTTGAATACTTTCGGTACTTACCTGGTATTCCAGTCGGCGGTGGGAATAGGAACAACGGGGAACATTAATCCGTCAGTATGTTAAGGGAGTGGCGCTCCCTGTGAGAAAATATACAAAATATCCTACTTATCTACTGCAAGGGAAATACTACAGGGCTGGAGAAAATGTCCGTCTAAATGCACCCACGCTTCGCCTTTGTACCCGATACAACCACTTGCTCACTGAGTATATTAAGTTATCACTATACACTACTAATATTCCACTCACTAGCAAATATGTCAAACTCTTAATAAATAATCAAATATTAAATTATATCACGCGAGAGCAATGAATCGGTGCGTCTTATACGAAATTCCGCGGCATATCGTCATTTCCACGCGATAAAAAACAGTGCATATATTCAAGTCGCGTCAACATCGATGCCGGCCGGCCTATCAGCTAATTTCAATTTATTATTCTGTATTTCGAACAATACCTAAAGGGCTTAGAATGTTCTACGGGTTTAATAGAATAACTTCCTCAGGATGCTGTTGGGTCGACGCGCGACGGACCTAAAGTAGTGCGTCGGCTATGTTCGCACATAGATAGATAGCTCTGACGCTCTATGGCGAAAAATAAAAACAGTTTTTGTTATTATGGATGGCAAGAAAGCAGCGACAATGTTAAGATTGGAATAGTCAATAAACATGATTGTTTTCATTTATTAAGAGGACTAAGTCAGTGTAGGCCATTATTTACAAACATAGATATAATATGATACGAGTAATATTATTACCTTTTCCAAGAATACAGCTCGATGACCGGATCAGTTAGTAATGTCCTAATGCGTTACCGATTCGATTTGTTATAAGAATCGATTTAATTTATAAGTAAGTTTTTATCAATTTGACATGGTTTAATAGTCTACGCGTTATATGACTCACAGAACATCACTATTACGTCACCCACAACAATAAAGTGCGACAATTATGTGTCCTTTGTTTCATGTGGGTTTTACTGTCAAGAAATATGTAACTTGATAAACGTGCAAACGTCAAAAGTAAAATAAAGGCCTGGAAACAGTATGGTATATTGTCATATGTCATATTGGAGTCTGTTGTTGAATAAATAAATATTTAGTCCATTTATATACGATTTCTTATCAAGACAATTCTATATAGAACGACATATATATTTCACTAAAGTTATACTGTACACGTCGTTGTAACTAGGAAGATATCATGTAAGGGTTATTCGGCAACATCAAGCTATGAAAACACCTCCACATATTAGCCACAATAGGCTTCAATTAGGATAATTGAAGTGTTACCGCCGGGAAGTTTGGAACAAACCACCCGGTATAAGGAATTTCCTCTATTATATTGATGTAGGCCTATTTGATACACGTAGAAACACTTGCATCTCATATTTGGAGCAATTAAATGGCAAAGAGTAGTAATGAACTATTTTTTCTAAAAAGATTATCTTTTTTTAGTCTTGACAACATGTAAACTAGTCTAAATTAGACTTGAAAGTAAGCTTTAAAATTAATTACAGTAACAAGAATAACAATGTATCAAGAAACTAATTATAAGAAACATTAGAAGCTAACATGAAAATTGTAAAATTTGGTCTTCACCTAAATAACTAACAAGCAATAAAGTTTCTAAAGAATACTAAAGAACGTAATTTAAGGCATACAAATTTGTTTGTAGTTCATTTTATGAAGAAGTTTAATCCACTATCTAATTTTTATGAATGTTTTCGTTAACGTCTAGCAATAACAATTCTAAGTTAGTAGACGTGTTTTCATAAGCTTCTTCGTTGAAGGTCATTAGCATTTTCTTTCTTCTTTTACCTTCTTCCAATTATTTGGGGTCGGCATTCTGACCTAAGTCCTCTGTCACACTACAAATCATCATATCATCCTTCACACAATCCATCCATCTCTTTTTTGGTCTACCTTTACATTTGTATCCATTAATTTTGCAGTTTAACGTTCTTTATGTCACGTGACTTTCATCCCTCCTCATTACATGCCCATACCACCTTAGTTTTCTTCCTCTCAATTTTTCATATACCCAGTAAAAATCTAAAACATTATAAAATTCTAAACATGCCGTTAAAAAGTCGTGGTAGCGTAATGACTAGCGTACGCATCCCAAACTCAAAGGGCGCGGGATCGATCCTGGCCGGAACGCATGCACCACTTAGGCAGTTTTCTGACCTAATGTGCATATTGTTACAATTACCACGTGCCATTGTTAGCACGTGAAGGAAAACATCATGATGCAACCTGCACATTGAGATAACTGATGTGTCAAACCTGCCAATCCGCCTTGGACAAGCGTGGCGGGTATTCTGTCCGTTCCCCTACAGTGGGAGGCCCGAGCCCAGCAGTGGGACATTTATAGGCTACTATTATAAACATGCCGTGTCTGTACATTGAAGCTATTAAAAAATAAAAAAAGGAGAATAGGCTATATAAACGATGGGCAACAATATGTAATTTTTTTTTAATTTCTTGACTGTTTGTCGGTTTGTCTTGATTTTAAGTCTAGGAATTTGTTGCCGATTTCGACACGGTTTTCGCTGGTCGAAGGAAAATTCCTAGTTCCTAATCTGCGTTACTTTTTATCCCGAGAATCCTGCGGGAACTTTCCCGGGAGCGATTCGAAGTTGTTAGGATGCATAGTTAGCTTATTCAGACAGAGTTTTCACTAAAACGACAGCTCACATTCTTTTTTGAATGTTGCGGTACTTTATGCCCCGAGAATCCCACAACAATTTCAAGACAAGCGTGGACGAAGTTGCGGGAATATCCTAGTTTACTATACTTCTAGTAAATTCTAACTTCATTTGAGGTTAGTAAAATAACTTCGATAAAAAAGCTTTGCGATTTGGATCGTTAGTCTTCTAACCGACAAAGGCAGCAAAGCATTGAAGCTTAAAATTTGGTCGCATTTATTTATTTTTTATTTTGCAGTGTTCGAGTAGCTTAGGTACAGTATACCTTTTAATCAAGTAAAATGTTTCTTTGACAATGGTTGCTTTAATAATTAAGGATTCTTGATCAATTTACTTATTAAAAACTTGAAACTATTGAATTAAATCTTAAAGTTTTACTTTATTTGTTTTTCTTAAAAGACAGTTGTTGGAGTTGAATTCTCTACATTATCTCGGTAATAACCCCGAATCTTGTGATGTTAAATATGCAAATGCTGTTCACAAAGTATTACACTGTGACCAGAAACAAGCTCTTATAGACTATAAAATAGACTTGCCAAAGCAATGTATATCATAATCATTGTTTCAATAGTCACTTATTTTTTTCAAAATTTTGCATAGTCTCCGAACACAAATAATATTTTCTTCCAGTCAGTAGGTACAAGTACCTAGTAATCTATAATACATTTAGACTCTTTTCAACTATTATTTTTCAGATTCCTCCACAGCCTTCGCACTAAAATGACTTAATATATTCGAAATAAATAATTCATGAACATATTTATTCCGGAGATCAAAAAACTTCTAGCAGCTATAACAGCTCGCCTATCCGAAAAGGAAATAAATTATTGAAACCTAAGAAAACTTTAGACGAGAAAGATCAAAAGTGGGGTATAACTCATGCAAATGTTCGAGTTGATATAAACGACGGCGTCAAAACTTCGAATATAGTTTCATTGGTTTCCAGAACACTCGATTATTTTGGGTCGAAATTTCTTTGCATGATATAACTCTTTATTCATATACATTGATTAATTCTGAAATTGTTTCAAATGAGAAATTTTCAGATTGTTAAATTATTTCCAAAGATATTTCTTGAATGTAATATAATATATTAATTATTACTGGAATAAAATCTCTTGTTCTTTGTTTTTCATTATTGATCATGCAACGGCGCTAGGTGGCTTTTCAATTTGCATCGCCGTGCAACGTCACGCGAGGAGCTTGAATATAAACATTTCAATACCCTCAGAAAGGTCGAGCTTCCATGTACATTTATTATTAATCAAACGTAACATGAAAACTGATTTGTTTTTCCTACTTTGAATAAAAATAACTATGTAACGCTGAAATTGACTAGAACCGTAAAGAAACAAAAACTTAATTTGGTACAGATCAAGATAAAGCGAAACAATTACTTAGTATTCCCATCAGAGTCGACCGAAAGATATCCAAATAGGCTAATAACAGTGACAAAGAGGATTTCTTCGGTCTTACACAATGTTTACAAGGTAAACAAGCTTATAAACGAAGTCATGGAGGTAGTAAAACCACACAAGCTAAGCAAATAGCAAACACTTAAGTAACCAAAACATGTTTTGAGACTAACGCCGGTTTAAGCTGATATTACATTGGCAGTTATATGTGTGGCTTTGTTCTCTCACTCACGTCTAGTACGTAAAAATCTAACAATAGCAACACTTGAGAAGTTTTAGCAGTGGAACGAAGGCGGCGCGATGGTATGCAAGTTGCTTTGAGTCTGTTGAATGTTATATGTACATGTATGGTCGGTATTTATTTGATTCTGATAAGCAAAAGGGTAAACTAGTAATGGTCGTTGTAAATTTATTCAGAATGGCTACTAGACCGAGATCCTGCTGCAAGATTTCTACGTTCATGTTTTATTTAATTAAAATCTAATTTATATATACAATTTTTTATATATTTTTAAATTACAATATTATTATTTTTTTGTTACTATTTTTAATTATAAACTAGTACAGTGAAGGACACTTAACCTATGTTATATTCTACCTATAATCCCTCAAGACTATAAGTAGAATACTGTGCCTAGGTCATCGAAGTCGAAGAATGGGTAAGGTTTCTAGAAGGCTGGCTACGTTACCTCGCTGGATCGCCATACTGATCCGGTGTCCGATGTAGGAACCAGCCCTCTGATCTCCCGAGGAGTCAATAAGTCGTTTTGAAATATCTTTGTAGAGGCTCATGCCCTCAGGACCACGGTCTTAATAACTAATATTATTTTTAATTCAAATAATATTTGATATTTTCGAAAAGCTTCATTCACTTGTTTTTAAAATAAGTTATGTATCAGATTAAAGCTATTTTTATGTGTATGGTGGAATAGGGTTGATTAGAGCGAAAGAGCGCCCATAGTAGCGCGTTAACTCTCTCTCACTCTAAACAAGTTTTAACAGCTGATAACCCCTATTTGCGGCCACTTTTACATAGGCAACCCTTTGTAAATAGAATTTAAAAATCTCAAACAGCTGAAGATTTAAGTTAGTACATATGTAGTGTATTATCACTGACAAGAATTACATTGGGAGTACGAAGGATTTTATAAATTTCAAACTGTTGTCGAAGTAAACGACAAATGTTCGTAGAATTTCGCGTGTAAAATTTAATAACGTTTTAAGAATATACAAGCTTTGATGATGTTTCTAAATATTAAAATTGGAACAAACCGATTTTTTCGTACTTTATAAAAAATATGTTAAATAATCTAAAAAGACATCGTTTACTAATTGTACTTTTACAGGTATTTTAATAACACTAGAGACATATTGTAGCAAAAAGAAAAATTAATAACAGGAATTACTCAACTAAAATTCTGTTTAGAACTGTA
The DNA here is from genome assembly GCA_039645545.1 of Dendrolimus houi. Classification (NCBI taxonomy): domain Eukaryota; kingdom Metazoa; phylum Arthropoda; class Insecta; order Lepidoptera; family Lasiocampidae; genus Dendrolimus; species Dendrolimus houi. The sequence continues at coordinate 6,605,108 of CM077125.1, forward strand.
TAATGTTTTGAATATTTTAACTGTTTAAATTCCGTTGTATATTTTTTAAAATCCAAATTTTTTTAACACTTCGAAGCTGAGTAAGCATAAAAGCACGTGCAATCGTAAACGAATTGAGCAGGACATCGAAGTGGGACTGCGTAGAAAGCGATCGCTGACAAACTTTGTTGAAACATGATTTCTAAAGAAGTATCAAACAATTGCACTTTTTAAAGCTAAGTTAAGAGAGCCTAAAATTTTACATTTGTAACACACAAGTTCATGAAAACCACGAATAACAGCACACCATAAATAATATTAAAACTACTTAAAAACGTATTTAATTTTAAAATTTGTGTAGAGAGTTTTGTGAATTTTGGTCAGACTCCATCCTACTTTTATAATTCATGCATTTTAATTGCACGTTCATATCGGTGACTAGCTTAAATTTTAACCGAGTGAAGATGTCAGCTTAAATCGTTCCATAAGGTATATTTAATATTTTCAGATTTAAGGATTTAAAGTAAAGTAATCAGCGTAATGAGAGAAACTAATTCCTAAATTTCATCTCATCTACCTTAATGAAAACTACGTCATACAAGTAACAATACTCTGAGTGTCAATTCAGACAGACCATGTCTGATAACTTTGGTCATTAATAATCATGACACAGATAGATACACAAGTGTTGAAACGTGAATACACAATGAAACTACCAGCGAAACAGTGGCCGTGATGTCAAAAGCTATTTCATTGTCATTTATCTTCTGAAATTGCTGGCTGTGTTAGAGCGAAGGCGACTATATGAGAGATATTATATTTTGGCGACATTCACGGCGATCTTCAAACATTATTGCATAGCTCGTTGAATAATATTAATCTAATTAACGCATTCTTTGCATGATTAAATGTTTCATAAGCTGGATTTGAAACTGCGTCTTTTATTAAGAATTCTTTATAAATTTGACTGTTCTTTTACAGATAGATAGATATTTGCACTAATAAAATAAATCTTTTCACAAGAAAACAATATTATGAAATCTTTTACTTACAAACCGCTTAACTAATGTTGTAATACAATAATTATAGTCTCCCAAAGATCCTTACTGTATCCTTGGTGTAGTTGTCAGTCAAGTCAATCGAGATGATATCAATAATTTACAAAACTCCGAAGGCCCTCAGATTTTGTAAGAGAGTAGCAAGTTTTGACATCATAAATTAAACAAGTCAGCATATTAAAATTATTTTTATCATGATATTTTGAAGATAATATGGTATTTTCGCCCTGCTCTTTTACACGAAAATAATGTGAGAATTTATTGTAACATGTACAATCAGTTATCTACTCAGTTAAAAACTGTTAACGGCTAACGTTATGGATTAATATAAACTTTTTAGTTCACCTATTATTCATATTATAATAATAGATTTCCTTGCTTTGCATACATTAAAGAAAAGCTCATAAACATTCAATCGGATCCCTCCCTCCCTACAGTCGTAACCTAACACAACCAGATAGATGGTATCGGTAAAAGGAATGTACTTTGGCATACGGAAATACCCGCATAGCGCATATGCGTGCTCGAGCACAAATACAAGCAGCTAACACACGAGGTATGCCTGTTTGGATGTGAGCCAATTTCATACAGAACAACAACACGACATGAAACTGCATCCAAGCGCTTACATTCATAACTTGCATTCAGATAAAAATTCTATTAAGCCGATTAAAAGCGGATAGAAGCAGATGCCAACAATCAAAATATCAATTTGCTAGCTTGATCCAAAGATAAATTATACTCTCTACCGGTGTATTTGGCAAGCCGACATGTTATTTCAGGTTCGCGAGAATAATAAATAATACCGAATTGTACAAAGTACCCAAAGCATTTTTGTAGAACAGTAAGTAAAGAAATATGAATATCAAAAAACGGCGTAGCGCTTGGCAGACGACGTACAGTGAAAAATTCCGTGGAGGTAATGAATCAAGTTGAGTTTTATTTAAGTTTCTAACACCATAGCTTAAAAGTTAGAGAGAGGGAGGAATACACTTTCTGTAACTATGAAAACAAATATTTAACCACTTACCACCATTTCTTTCGTCTTTTCTTTTTTTTTCATTATTAAAACAAATATATGTTCCACATAAATTATGGAAATAAAAGAAAATTTAAGTGTCAGACTTTTGGATTTCGAATTATATACGTATGACGTTATTGTTATACCTAAATATTGTGTACATACCTAATAATGTAATAACGAACAGTAAAATATATATAGATATCAAGATATAAAGTTATGATGATCGTTAAAGATACAGGGCACGCAAACCGAATTCCAACTTATATTTCAATTGAAACGAAATTTGCGTTAGAATTCGGGAACAGAAAATATATCAATGATTCGATTTACAATTCAGGTAGGTGACATAATTTAATTTGTATTTGTTTTTGGATGGGTTTGATGTTTTGGGTATCTTTACGCAGATCGGGAATGGAGTTTTTTAAATAGAGGAGCGGACAGGCAAATCGATTGAAATACTAAATTAATAAAATATCTCAGTCGATTTTCAAAATATCGCACTCTTATAGATTTTGTACGAGTATAGTAGTGTATATAGAGATATTCATCAAGCATCTACAGGCAGTCCACCATAAAACATATGGTGTCTGAACAGGCCCCCGGGCCTTTACATATTTATTTATTGTACACCAATACGGAAATAAACTTATAGACTAAAACTATATGTAATTCTGCACTAAAGGCGGTCTTATCGCTAAAATTTCCAACTAAAATTGGTTTGAAGACCTCTTGAGTAAAATGTGATATATGGGGTATTTTTTTATAAAATGTTTTCTTAGTTCGGTAGCCAATAGCTACAACTGCGGAACCCTGAATTATGTTTGAAGTCCCACGCAATTACCGGATTTAATTATTTATTTTCTTCAGTGAATTTAGTTAAATATTCCTGTGACGGCCGCTGGGAGACAGCGCTGAAGATTTACTGCCATTCAGCGATGCGGAATTTTAAATGGGGTAATTTTAAAGTCTGCAAGTTTTAAGTGCTCACTATAACTTATTTTTGTACAAAAATTTGCAACTGATTTAAAAATACGAACAAAAATGCATTTTTGCAAACAAAGTTTCAGAAATATCAAAATTACAATACTACCTACAATATTCCAATAATGCCGAATATTGTGATTAACAAAAAATATTTGTTCAACGATAGCTGTGCTCGTAACTTCGTTCGCATAAGACTTAAAATATATATTCTGAAATCTGCAAGATAGCGAAATAAAACATAAAAATTGAAGGCTAAATTCCAGGTAAATTTCAATTTTTTTTAAATCCATTCAGGAATTGCAAACACTTATTTATTTACTAGACACTTTAATTTTATTTGTATAAATTAATATATAAAGGCTTTGCCCATACAAACTTTAGGCTTGTAACTTACAAAAACGATTACATTTGAAGATAAAAGTACCCCAAATTCATCAGATATGTAAAGTATTTACTGTACCGAATGTCGTTAAGATTGGTTCAATGGTTTAGTCGCGAAAATATATTCAACATAAATAATTAAAATCGCATTTACAATTTTGCTGTTATTACGATACACATCGAAGTCAAGATGGCACCCTTTTAACTCACGTGCAATAAACTTAATGCTGTAACATGACGCGCTCCTACCCTAAATGTATTATAAAAAGAAATAATATCATAAACTTTAACACATTTGAGAGCACAAAACGATGGTGAGCACTATCACCCGTCCTAATACATATCTTTACGACTGCGTAAAATGTTATACCGTCCGGAGGACTTGTCACTGGAGGACCTATAAAATAGCCATCAAATGCTTAACAGGTCTCAAAAGTAAGACGCCACATAGATACGTTCGAAGAACATCCAAGATCGACTGATTTCAAGAATGTTGTAAGAGTACTTTTTCATGGTATTATAGTCTTCAGCAAACTTTATGACCGTTCTTAGTTAATAGATTAGTTGCGCATAAGACAAATTTCTATATAACATCTGCAACTACGCAGTCTTCTTTAGGTATATTGATAATTAAATGTTGTACTGATTGAAACACTACTTAGAATTGGAGATACATGTATCAATCTATGCGCAATGCAGGACTATGTAGCGGTGAAAAACATCAATTTTTTTGTCATATAGTAACGGGATCTTTAAAACATTAATCAAAAAGACTCCGTTTAATAAAAAAAAACTACTCAACTTGTCTATATCAATTTTCGCAATTTGTTTAAGATTTACCGTAAAAAATCTTCCCAGAATTTTGCAATTCATAGTTTAAAAGTTAGGGTGCAGAGTGAGGGGCAGTGTGAGAGTCATTAAATTTAATAAAATATCAGTTTTGAACCTAGTTTTTCTTCATCACCACCGCATGCGGAAGTTTGCAACACAAGGGGCTTCAACGTCACACTTTGTTTACCTCGCAATATCCTTATTAGGTTACAAGCATTGTCCAATGATGATTCTAAAACAAACCATTTGAATGATACCCGGATATCTGAGTCACTGAGCCACATGATGCCATAAGTAACTGGTTCATAAATAAGAAAACACCAGAAAGCCCGACATCATGTGGGCTAATAAAACTTGCAGTAGCCTAAGAGCATTCGATGTTCACACGCGAAGCACTTGCGTCGACGGGGTTATGTAAATTTTATTGCCACTGGTACGTGGCTTTGCAACGTTGACACATTGGTTGTGGCATATGCAGGGCGTGAAAATAAATAAAGAAGTTACGTTTTTTAAACAAACATTCCGATTGCTTGTAAGTTTACATTGTTTTAAATAGTATAGATTTTCTGCTGCACTCAAAATCTGTTAATGGCTTTAATGGCAGAGACTAAATTGTACATTGTACTCATACCAAAATAAAATAATATATATAAAAATACTTTAATCATATTTCCATAAAAAAAACTATAATTTTTTTGTCAAAAAAGTCCAACTGATAATTGAGTAGATTATTCGTTAGAATAAATTCTAAAAGAATGATCATACAAAAAAGTGGGCTTTACAACACCTTTTTACTATCATACTTTTAAAATATAATGATAGCAATAATTTTAATTACTGTTTAAATCATAATTAATACATAACTTGCTACGCACAAACGAATTCTAGGCGTATTTGGCTGTAAAAGTATCTCTCAAGTACTGTCAAGTATCGCTGTGTGTTTGTGTAAAAACACTAACTGTTGTTTGCATTTTTAAAGATGATATCTTTTGTAGTAAAGTGGCACATTAATAAGACGATTATAGATGGAGAGAATTTAAACAAGACAAATATGTGCGCGAAATCAAAACACCGAGGAAGTGACGTTAAACCCGCTTAAGTAGGGTGTGCAAACTGAGATGCGAAGACTAACAGAAACGTAATTTGCGAAGCGATTGCGACAAGATAAGTAGATACTCGTATAAAGCAGGATGTGTATAGCTAATCTTAAATGTTCTCTTTAGGGATTTTGATGCATGAATTATCGCCGGATCTGCGAATAAAACCAGTTCAATGGTAGATTTGTTATTACTTTCCGTAACCGACGTTGATAATAATCTAACATTTTCATTTCTCATCACGTTTTGGTTTTTTACTATCCACGATTTATTTGACAAGAAACACTAGGTGGGACTGCTTGCTTGCTGCTTTAATTGTAAATTTATTAATACAGCTGGACTCTTATACTTATAATGTATTGCTGGATATTAAAATAATATCCGCAATTCTTCGCGTTCCTCTACGTTTCCTACCGTCTTAACGGGTAGTGTTCTGAGGAGAAGTTCGAAAGAACGTTTCTCATGCGCATCTCAGGGATTTGGAATGATTTCCCATTTGAGGTTTCTCCTGAGCATTACTTCAAGCATGTTTTTTTCAAAGTGTCATAAAATTACTTCACGGCCGGCCCCGCATGTTGATATATCTATGTAAAAATGTCCATAGGAGACAGTAAATACTTTTAATCAAGTGTGCCCTTAGTACATCTGCTGCAACTCCAGTAATAAAATAGTTGTTACGGACAAAAAATCCAGCTCAAATTAAAAAATATACATGGTTGAATATTTCACCAGAAAATAAATGACATTAGGTACGTTACTTCGAAACTAGTGTAGTAACCTCGATAAGATCAGATATCCTCCCTCAGGCAATGCGAAGGGTTTACAAAGTACGTCTTGGTCAGGTTCAATTTCATTTGAATTTCGTAACATCAAACACACTTGGCATCCCTAAACTTTGAAACAATCCATGTACACGAACCAGGCGTGGTGTTTGGTAAGAGTCTAAACAAATGTGTTGTGAGCCCGCACACTGCCTGCTTGTAGCGGTTGGTCTATTCACGGATATAAAAGTAAGCTCAGACAAGTTGCGGCTTACCTTTGCAGATGTTTAAATTTTGAACACAGTTCCAATATATGCGGTCCTACTTACTTTAAGAACGGCTTTATAAATCCTCACGTTTTTATAATTACTGCTTTGTAAAATAAATTCCTGCTTTTTTTGCTAGTCAAAAACATGAAACAAATTGTATAAACATTTTATTTACAACAAAACAAAACGTTTTTGATGACCTGTGTGGTTGAGTCACCTCAGGCTTTCATAGTAAATTTTGTAAACGAAATTTCCGTTTACTATGATCCAAATGTCTGAGATTGGTTGGGATTGGAAGTTATATGTTGCATATTATACCATAACACGAGCAAAAATTCTTAGCTTGGGGATGTACAATAGGTGTTGTATATCCCCAAGCTGTTGGTTGGGATATATTGTGTCGGTTGATTATTTAAAAAAATTGTGTTTTGTAGTGATCTTCTTTAGAATCGTTGTGGTTTGAAACTCGATGAAACGAAAAAGTGACTCTAAAAAGAGATATACACATAGGATCTAATCCTGCGAGAGAATAAGGCATGAGTTTTACATTGTAGAGCACAGATTAAAGAGTCTGTTGAATAACAATATTTAATAAGACTAAAACAGTGAAAATTTGAAGCTGATACTTAAGAAGTTTATTTTGAATTATAATATGTTGACGGATATAGGCTAAACGAATTATATTTATATTAATAAATGTTAAAGAAGAATTATCTATGAGTATATTCTCTCAAGTTTCACTTTTACTGCATGTGAACTGCAAAAACACAATTTTTTCTTATATATTAGGTTGGGGAAAAAGTTTCTTCGCATTTTATATAAAAATTCAAAAGTTTTTTTTATAAAGTTTATTTACATTTCACTGAAGTATGTAGGTGCCATTTTGTTGGATAACTTATTGCCCTCTTGTAGGTAGGGACGTGATCCCATTGCTACAAAAATTTTGGGGCTTCTGATTAAAAAACTGCGACAAGTGGTTTTGGCAGTCCTGTCGTGATGTTAACCTGACACTGCCTAAGGAATTCTGCAGAGACCGAAACAGGTAAAAATCTGAAGGTGCAAGGTCAGGACTATACGGCGGATGCATTAACACCTCCCAGCCAAACTCTCGTAATTTTTGCTGAGTGGCTAAAGATGTGTGAGGTCTAGCGTTATCGTGGTGAAAAACCACACCCCTTCTGTTGATTAATTCCGGCCGCTTTCTCTCAACTTTTTGCTTTAATCTCATCAGTTGTTCGCAGTACAGTTCAGAATCGATGGTCCTGCCTGGCGGTAACAGCTCACAATGAATAATGCCCTTCCAATCTCACCATACACGCAGCATTACCTTGTTGCGAGTTAACCCGGGTTTCGCCACAGTCTGCGAAGCCTGACCGGCCTTTGACCACGATCTTTTTCGCACGTCCTTGCCGTACGCGATCCGCTTTTCATCACCAGTTATCAGCTTCTTCAAAAATGGTTCGGTTTCATTACGTCGTAATAAAGGATCACAAATGAGTACACGGTTCATTAGGTTTCTTTCAGTGAGCTCATGAGGCACCCAAATATCGAGCTTTTTTGTGTACCCAGCTTTTTTCAAATGCGCCAAAACCGTTTTGTGGTCAATTCCCAGTTCTCCAGCTACATCGTAACTACTAATATGCCGATCTTGCTCCACTTTCCAAAAATGGCATCAATTTTAAACGCTTAAACCAAATTTGCGCTACTCTCACAGATACTGCATTAGGTCCATAAACATCACAATTTTTTTTCGCGGCTTGTGTTGCATTTTTACCTTTTTTGTAGTAAAATTTTAAAATGTATCGAATTTCTTCATTAGATTCACTAATTTTAACAATAAGAAAAACAAATGAAAATCACACATTTTCCTAATTTGAATTGTGTTCTTTAAAATTAAAACTTTTTAATGATACCAAAACCTGCCAGATACAAATGGTATAGCCAAAGAGATCTTATTACAAGTTCATACATACTATATGCGAAAATACTTTTTCCCCAACCTATTATGATATTTTTTTAGAGCAAGCCTATCAATAAAGTCACGATAAGTTGTTTTTTGACTGATTTGGTAAAAAATATGATTTTTTATATAATAAAATGACAAAAAACGAGAGACTAGAGGCCTGTGGCATAATTCTTAAAAATACTTTATGTATTATAGAGAGTGAGCATATCTTGTGATTTGAAGATGACCGTGAAAAGGGCACATTTCATATTTTTCACAGCATCAATTTGACGGTTTGATAGGCAAAACTACTCAAGGACGAAATTAAGGCAAGCGGAGCGGGAAGGGTGTTGATCGATTGGGAATAATGTTATTCTAATAAAAAAGATACATGAAATATTCGTTTAAGTAAAATGGATGAATATTTCATGCGAAACGTACCGGTTTCAAATTGCAAAATTTCATAAGTGTTAAGAATTCTTGACAAGACACAAATTTCTATTATATGATAGAAGAAATATAATTATACATAAAGATAAATCTGAAAGTATATTAATAAGATTTCTATAAATTGCTCTGAATTTTTATAACTGTAACTTAACATGATCATTTTATTTTACAACGAAAATATAAAGATAATAAAAATAGAACCTCTTACACGAGTCACTGGTCAGAATGAGAAATAAATTGGACGAAGTGAGTGTCACGTCCACAATGTTTGTCACTCGGCTATAGAACCTTAAAAAGGATGTAATCAAAGTTATGCCTTACCTATTTTAAAATGACTAAATCAATCTTGTTCAAATTAATTTTTGATTAAAGTACTTTTGCTCTACTTTGATTTGTTTCAGAATTTTCCACCACTAATCCAAAAGCTAGGGGAAAATACAAGTTTCTCGATTTTGAAGACGAAATCTTCACACGTATTGACTTACAAAAAAATCTATCAAGAAACATCGTTATGATTTTTCAAGACTTGACTAACGGTACTCCACATGACTATTAACGCTGAATTTTTTTTGGCATCTTCATTTATATGTATAGCAGCAGTACAGTAACCGTGACATATAAAGGCAAATGAACACATTGTCCAACGGACATAATTTTTTTGTGTGTGTTCCATTTTCCAAAATGGCTACAAAGTTCTAAAAACTTTGACATTATAACGTTTTTAGAATCTGACATTAATTTCAAAATGGACTTAATACCCTTAAATCATCATCATGCGGTTAAAACGATTAATCCGATAGAAGTCTTAGTTACATTTTAGTCCTCAGAATTTAAACCAATTCAAAACTTTGTAACATTATTCAATTTGTTTCCAAAGCCCGAGTTCTTATTAGTATAAAATGGTAGATAAGCCTATTTTCACTTGAGCGGATTCATCTTCAGTCTACTCGATCGATTAAATACTTCTTTCTCTAGAACATCGTAATTACTGGTCTATGGTATTAACGGAAAGACAATTATTTTTATTGCGAAGCTGGCAAACAGGCACCACCACAAAGGAAATAGGTTATCGTCGCCTATAGACTGTGAACACCAGGGGCGAAGCCAAACTGTTGCCAGCCTTTAGGATTGGATAAAGTTAAAAAATTTACTTGTTATTTATTATGTATCTGTTGAGTGCTTTTATACTGGAACACTTACAAGCCAATAGATAGCGCTGTGCAATAATTGAGGTTGCAATCGATTCCCGAAACGTACAAAAAATATATATAAATTTCCAACAATTAATAGATGGGCCTAGACTTGCGAGAAATAACAATAGCCTCGCTGGAAGATCTTCCTTTGCAATGGAGCAGCATTCCATCTAACTCCTCTACCCTATACGGGTCACCCTAAACTTTTATTGAATGTTTTAAGGTTTCGTAGTAATTTTGCCATAAACAGAACGCTTATTATAATGGGCACGTCTGTCCGTGTGTTATGTTATATCTATTTTACGGCTACTTTACTTTGAAACTACTGGGTCCATGTGAAGGATTCTTTATTTGCCGCTACAAAGAAATAGTGAAATGTAGTAGTCGTCACACATATACCTAAATGAGTTTTTAAATATGTAGATATCCAAAAAATATTAATACGTTACTTAATTACTACTTTAATTAAGTCGATAGACGGGGACGTATTCACAGCTAAATAAGCAAAAATTGTCCCCCCAGAACCAATTTTTAAATTGTGGTATTGAACATTCTTAAAAATCTAAACGGTAAGTAGATGATTAAAAATACTTTCGAAGAATCTTGGGCCGAGAAAGATCTGTTAAGTAGTTTATGAAACAGGGCAATTTAGATTAAATCCTTTTTAGGGTTTTGTAGTCAAATCAAAATAAATACTGTGTTGGTTACTTCCACAGAATCCTTCAATGTTCGTGGTCCAAAACCCACTGATCCGATCTTTATTACCTGCTACGATTTCAGCACTTACAGTTAATTCTTTAGGTAATAATGATTACTTGCATTCCCATTCACCCTCATAGCGTTTTATTTCTTTATAGCGGAAGTTTTCTATTTTATTCGATCATTTACACGTGTGTCCATCTATTAAGCTAATGTTTTTGGTTGGACGGAGAGTTCATACGTATTCATAAGGACAATTTATATAATTAAATGCTACGTTTATTCTTGCGAGTGCCTGAATAAAAACCTAATACTACTTCCGTAGTTAATTTAATACTAGCTATTCCCGGTACTTTATTATGTACTTTGCAAGATACCACACAGAAAGATGGATAAAAATTTAAGACAAAATGCTCTTTAAATCCTTAAAATTCGAATCAGAAAAACTTTCGGAAAGATTCACAATGTTTTTGTTAAGCGGCCATAAGTGCCTAATCATAATTAGTTACTGTAAAAATAGCAGTTTTGACTTAAATGTTTGGTTTTGTTTTGAATTCACAGGCAGTAATTTCAATTTTATTTAATGCTATAGACTATAGATAGGACAATAACCTAGGAGTGGGGACGTTGTACGTTTAGATCTAATTTCATATGAGTAATTATTTCTTAGCTAGTTTACATATAATCAAATATTACATAAGTGAAAAAGAACCAGAAGCTAAATTGTAAATACAAGTATCATCTTGTTAAGAATTTATTACATATACGATACATACACTACAAAGAATCGTTGAAAGGGTTGGAGTAGCGCTGACCATGATGGTGAATAAACTACTTAGAAAGGTAGAAAAGGAAAACTTTGTATAGTCTTGGCGCTGACTGTTATATTGTTAGTTCGAATTTCAGCAGCTGTATGTACATTTTGTTCAACATGTACTCTATGTGATTCGTACGAGCATGTCATCCACACATCTGTTCCGTTGTAGACAGTTATTTATGAAGTGTCAACGGTTAAAGCCTAAGCATTCTGCGAATTGATGTATGAAGTCGCTGCTAGAACTGACATGCGCAATACAAAATCTTTTCAGTTCTAATAAAACGCTCTAGGTGGATGAATTATCTTTTCACTATCTTATGGATTGTCCACACCACAATCCACAATTACTGAGATGAAATGTTACGAATTTATTGTCCTATAATTATAGTCGTATGAGATTATTGGCTAAGACAAACATCTGCAACTTAGTCCAATCACGTTAGCTGGATTCTGAAACCGGTTAAGCACCTCTTAGGTAGTTTGTGCAAGCTAGTGTGCATTTTGTTACCCTTTGCAGGTTAGTGGTGAGGGAATTGAGGAGCGAATTTAACACGTTCATTTAAGTCTCTAGACATTTTCCTTGCTGACTTATTAAAAGTAGTCACAATATAACGAGGTGCTAGATTTGCTACATGGTGACGATACAAGATAATATTGCAGAATAACGATGTGTGAAATATGTCAATCTGTCTTGAACAAGCGTGGTGGCTATAAGATTCGTTCTCCTGACATCGGGAGATTTTAGCTTGGCAGTGGGATATTTATGAGCTGATTATCTAAATAACAATAGTTCTATTCTTTTTAATTAAATATATGTAGAAATGTTCAAGATAACGCGTAAAAGGAATGAAGATATGAGCGAATAAGCACGAAAGGAACTAGCAATGAATTACTTAATAGAAAGTGTAAAGGTTTTACTAAGGACAAGAATAAAAAATATTTACTAAGAAGATTTTGTTTAATTCTACTCTGAACACTAGTGTAAGCCAATATCAAAACCACTACCCCAAATTTACATATACATATATATATATATATATAGGCTTTTAGTGAAGTATATTATTGATATATTGCTCAAAAACTGAATTCAATTGAAATAAATTCACTTACATGTCAATTATAAAAATTCTATTGGGAGCACGGATGACACATCGACAGATAAATTTGAACATAACAAATTTATCGCCTCAAAAAACTATTTCACATAACGTTTTGACAAAAAAAATTTTTACGATCACAATAAACTATGAGCTTCAACAAAGTCATTAGAACTAACGACGGGTTACACCTTTGGTTATCATTTTATAACGGGATATATAAAAGATAATATTCCTTCCGAATTTCACACGTATACATCCTAGAAGTCGTGAAAAATAGATAGATATATAACACTTTATTGCTCACGAAAATAAACAAATACAAAAACAAAATGCATAATTACAAAACTTCTTGGCAAAACAGCAGGCGGCCTTATCGCTAAAAGCGATCTCTTCCAGGCAACCTAGCTTAAAAGAAATTCTTAAGTAATCTGGCGATGTAGGTGGAGCAGAAAAAGGATAGGACTGTACAATTTAAATATACATAATGACAATAATTTATAAATTTAATACATACATAGATCCAGACACATTTATAGAATACCAATATATACGTATATACGAAATAATCTAAATAAATATATTTATTAATATTACATATGACAAGCATTTTACATTAACAACAGATAAATAAGTGAATATTTAATATATTAGACATATTTATTTAAAAACAGATAGTACTTTCTAAGTGAGTTCCGAAATGTAGGTAATGTTTTGGCCTCTCTCACAGTAAGAGGCTACGCATCCCAGAGTCAGCCTGCACTGTAAAAGAGTTATCATAAAAGGATGAAGTGTGTGCAGGTGTGAACGCAAAAACGTTCCTCACGGTAAGGAGGACTATTAGTATTAAATAATATATTATAAAGGAGAGTTAGAATATGAGTATTCCGGCGAAAACGAATAGGAAGCCATTTGAGCTTCATACGAAATTCAGAAGGTGTGACAGACGGACAGAAAAACGAACAGACATGACGAAGTTATGAAGGTTCCGTTTTTGACTAGATACAAAACCATAAAAATTACACATATGAGATAACAGCCAGTAAATGCATGATCAATAAAAATAAATTATTGCAAAGAAAAACACTACCCAGAGAAAAAATGTCACAAAATACTATCCAGCAGATTTTTTCTTTCAAGAACATGTTGTTCATAAAGTTTCCCAAAAAGAGACGTAATACATAACATGGGCACGTGATTTAGTGTTGACAACCGAAATGGGAGACGGAAAAGTTGTACAGTGTTTTCAGTAAGCCGAATTTTAGCCAATAGCATTGACGTGAAACTTGAAAATATTATTTATTAACGAATTTTCCATTTTGACTTATAAACCAATATATTAATAGCTCAGCTCGCTACGTAAAGTTTCGTGTTTTCATGAATATGCGGTGAACTCGAACATTTTAAACTCAAGGGAAAAAGGTGCTTTAAAAATTATTTGTTTTAGCTATGTACATACATGCTAATGGTTTTATGACAAGGAACGTCGAGGATCGAGCGAAGTGAACTAATGTAGGAAAATGGAACCCGGGCTCCGAACCAGGTACTTCTAACGCGACCCGAATTTAATGCTAGGCCGATGATGATTTTTGATAAACAGGAACTTGTATTTACGGGAACGTGACGTTCATTGTCATTCAATTTTTTATTCAACATTTATACTTAACTAGCTTCTGCCCGCGACTTCGTCAGCGTGGAATAGTTACTTTGGGCTAACGTTAACTTTAACGCGCGACTTTGTTTACGTAGAAGGTGAAAATATCTACACTAATATATAAATTTGAAGAGTTTGTTTGCTTGAACGCGCTAATCTCTTCTCCCTCATGACTGCCCGCCGGCCTTGCACATCATAAATGGGCGCGCAGTACGTAATCGTTATTTTGATGCGATATTATATTAAAACTGCGAAATCTCCTAAGATATTCATTGAAATCGAATGATGTAAATGATAATTTTGTTTTAAACTAAATACTTGTGATGAATAACGTATTTATTTGGATAAGGATTGATATCATGTTTATAAAAACACCTTCGCAAATAATGCATTATTTTAGAATAAATTTGGTTAGCATCAAAAAGGTTATAGTGGGCCAAACTTAAAAGATAGACATATGCTGTCGCGGACTTTTTTAAAACTTTTAAAGAGGAACAATTCTGTCACACATGATTTTTGCGAAACTAACCGTTTATGCAGCGCACGCAGCGGGAGCTCTCAAAAGGAAAGAAACCCCCGATTTTGAAACATTCTTCATTGGTGCTCCGCTCCTATTGGTCTTAGTGTGATGATATATAGCCTATAGCCTTCCTCGATAAATGGACTATCTAACACTGAAAGAATTTTTCAAATCAGACCAGTAGTTCCTGAGATTAGCGCGTTTAAGCAAACAAACAAACAAACTCTTCAGCTTTATATATTAGTATAGATGATAAATTTAATGTCCATTTGGTTATAGTTTGAAACTGCAAGTTTTTCGTCGATTATTTTTTCTAAAGTGCCGAATATAAACACCGTTGCCAGACTTACAAGTAGCACTATCTCCGAGACCATATCTCGGAAAATAAACAAGGCAGGCGGTAAACAAACTGTCATCGCCACTGATGTATGGCCTGGAGGAAGTAACTGTATTCTGTTTATTAGGACATTAGAAGCCCAACCGTTAATTGTTAGTATTAAGAATGGTAGTATTTTATTACTTAAGAATGGTGTTGCAAACTTCCATAAGCTACCGTAACCACTTTTCATCAGATGGGCCGTGTGCCTGTTTGCCTGCTTCAGGCAATTAAAAAAAAGAGTTAAACATTTCGTAAAAACAATTTAATATGTTTGCGCAACACTGTCAAGGTCGCCAATTTTATTGGAGACTAGCTTCTGCCCGCGACTTCGTCAGCGTGGAATAGTTAAAAAAAAACCCCCAATTTTGAAACAGTCTTCATTGGTGCTCCGCTCCTATTAGTCTTAGCGTGATGATATATAGCCTATATAGCCTTCCTCGATAAATGGGCTGTCTAACACTAAAATAATTTTTCAAATCAGACCATTAGTTCCTGAGATTAGCGCGTTCAAGCAAACAAACAAACAAACTCTTCAGCTTTATATATTAGTATAAGACAAATCACAACAAACTTTACATTTTAATATATTTTATACATCGAGGGGTGAAAGGCTATTTGTTTTAAGCGACATTTTGTGTGAGACTTAACACGATGGGTTTTTTCATCCTAATGTCTCAACTTAAAGAAATATAAAGAACCCGATGTCTAGTTTCAATCTATAGATGTTCTTTTTTTGTATGGTACATAGTTCGTTAGTGATGTATTTTTCTGGATCATTTTAAACTTTTAACTTTTCTCCCGACAATTTAAAAAAAATGTCGTTTAAAACAAATAGCCTTTCACCCATCGACATGTTATTTTGTACATTATAGCTTATACATTATTTTTCGCGCCGGGGATCCGTCCGCGAATTGAAGTTTGGGGTGGGGTATAATTTAGGGCACATTTATTTATTATGAACAAATCCAAACTTTTTTAATATAGGTTAGAAGGCGTTTTTATAACCACCCAAAATTCACTTTATATCTCAAATAAACTAAAGTTGAGCCAATCAATGAAGTGAAAAGAAAGCCATATATTAATTCTCACAAGAGTCTGCAGTAATGGACTTCTATTAATATTATCGTTTTTATGTTAAGGAGGATTTGTAACAGTTTTACATTGAAGGATCGACGAGTGCCTGTAATATAGATCCCGACGGTGAACTTATATACCAAATCCTCACATTAACTATTAGGCCCGCTTTTACATGTATCTATATATATTTATTAATTTTATAAATGCAGAAGTAATTTGTTTTTGATAAAATTTATTAAGGAGATAGATTGTAACCGGGGGAAGGAAATAGGCTACCTTTTATGCCTTATATACCTATCAACCTTGAAATGGATAAAATAGAAGATTAAATTTGTTATTCATACTATTAGTAACAAATAAAGAAATATCTACGTGTTTCAGTGTGGCCAGGTTCCAGTCTCCTTTTAGAGAGCAACAGCTCATTTGTAACGCCTTTGGTGTTGCAAATGTCCACAGGCGATGGTAACCGCTTTCCATCAGGTGGGTCGTCTGCCTGTCTGCTGAACTCATGCAATAAAAAAAGATCTAATTGCGTTTTCACTTAACTCGAGAAAGTATCAAGATAAATGCGGACGGAGTCGCTAGTATCAGCCAGCGTGTCTGTATATTAGTATAGATCTATATAAACATAGTAAGTATACCTACAGACATGGACACTATTTGAACGAGTCACGTAGATTGCCGGAAGTATTATTCCTTTGTCCATTAAAGGATTCTGCTCGCTATAACAAGCGCGGGTAGTCTAGTATTACGCAGGTCTTGTCTCGTGTGATTTTAGGAACTTCGTGGTATTTTAGAAAGTTTATTGCAGCCGTGACGAGTTCTACACCACGCCACAGATTTTTTTCTGGTGCGTGGATTGCAGCTAGTATATAGAGCACCTTTACAAGAAAACGTTACACCATTTCCTTTCAAGCATTGCATACTAATTACATGACTTAATAAAGAATTCACTTAAATACATACTACTCTCGTGCTTAATATAAGATCAAATGAAATATACCTTGATAATTAATTATCATAATGTTACGTTAAAACCGCAAACAATGATACTTATCACAAACTTGCGTACATAAATCTTTCACATAAATCATACTAATTTCTCTGTTTCTAGATTCCATTTCAGAATTCTTGCATATATTTACATAACTAATAGCCGGGGAACCGGGAAAAGCATACAAAGTTGAACTGTCTACGGCGAATACTTAATTATGTTGACTTTCAAAATATGCTTTTGGTTATTTTTATTACTAAAGGAAGCAATAGAATATATGGCAGTGAAATGAATTGAGACGATTTCTATTTTCTTGCATAAAAAACTTTGCCGTTCCTATAATTTTTGTACAAGTGAAATGAATCAAATAGCGTATTAATCATTGTTGAAACAATAATAAAAAATATTTATATCATTGTTAAACCCGTATACAAGCTTTATCTCGCCATGGCTGGCGATATAAAGAAAAATAAATATAATTAAATATTGCATTCACAATCTACTTTCGAATCAATATGAAAAAAGTCCTTTAATAAGAGTGTAAAAATTACCTAAATATATAAAATTCTAATTATTGAAATCGAGAGTTTCCTTACTTTAGTAAACACTATAGCACCTGGCACCTAACTGTTTCTCCAATCATGATATTTTGAAACAAGACGATAATCTGGTATTTCGTTTACAGCTTGTTCTTTATAATTAAATAAATAACTAGGATATACCCGCCAATTCGTCCACGCTTAACTTGAAATTCCCGCGGGATTTCCGGGAGACAAAGTAACACAGCATTTAATAAATAATGTAAGCTGTCGTTTTAGTGAAATCTGTGTCGGTATAAGCTAAGTTTTATGCACCCAAACAACTACAAACCGCTCCCAGGAAAATTCCCGTGGGATTCCCGGATAAAAAATATCACACATTTTATAACATAAAATTTGCTTTCCCAGAAAAATTCTCGCGGTACTCCCAGGATAAAAAGTGGCGCAGAATTTAAGTTTAAGAATTTGCTGTCGATCAACGCAAACCCCATCGTAATCGACCCAGTAGTTATTACGTGAATCCTGAACAAACAGACAAACCGACAAAGACAAGAAATAAAAAAAAATGCATCGTGTTCTCCGTCGTTTATACAGTCAATCCCAGTTGTTTTTTTAAATAGCTTCAATGTACAGACACCGTATATTTAGAATTTTATAATATTATAGATAGATGTTAATATTTATTGTTACATGTGTCATCTGTCAAATATTAACGTTCCCCTAGGAAACAGAATATTTGTACAATCGTCATATTATCTGTAACGTCTATGTTCAGTATTTATACATAATACAGGCATTTTTCTCAAAATTAACTAGATATATATACATAAGCTACAGATGAATTATAAAAAAAAATTACCGACTTCAAAAAAGAGAAGGTTCTCAATTCGCTTGTATATGTTTTTTATGTTACGCATTTCTCAGTCAATTGTAAACCAATTTTCAAAAACAAAATGAATTCGAAAGAGTATATTCCCGAGATGGTCGCATTTTCAGCAAGTTTGGATCTGAAGTGTGGCTCCCAGGGAAGTCGAGAGTAACCCTCGAAATTATGTTTGTTACGACTAATTTTCACATTTTTTTTTATTCGAAAGAGTATAATCCTAAGGTGGTCCCATAGTAATTAAGTCAGGATCTGATGAGTGGCTCCCAGGGATATTGAGAGCAAAACTTGTTGAAGAGCCCCTATACTCATCAACAAGCAAACTTGTATATGCGTGCCAGTAGTACCAATTTCTACAGGCGCTTAATATATTATTTCTAAAGTTATTTAACTATTTGCGCAACTAACAATTAGAAATTATTTTAATTAACACATTTTAATAAAATTGACTTCAAATTAAAATAAAAATATTTTCTACCTATCTTGAAGTTAGTACCCAGTAAAACATAAAGAAACAACAAAAAAAATATAGTATTTTATGACAATTCAATGTCATTGAATATCGTTGTGTTCTTTTAATTTCTGTGTCTTTCAATCGAATTGATTCCATTTGGATGATCCGTGTAATATCAGTATTATTAATTTATGTCAAGAAGATAATGATGACATTTATGTGCTTTCAAAGTCCTAAAGTGTAGTTTCTCTAACTGTCTAACCATGGAGTAATTTAAATAAAAATTATGTTCTTATAAAATATATTTCATCGAAAATTACTCTGGCAGAATTTAACTTATTCGCTGGATTAACCATCTGGCTTATGAATTTGTGAAGGATTGATCTACTCTCATAAATTCTTTTCTCGTTCCTTGCGTCTCAAAGGCGAGAGGAATGAAGAATTAACTAAGAGAAACGAACTGACGTATTTGCCAGTGTACAATAAAAAGTTGTTACATTTTATATCACAAACTGAAATTGCAGCTGAAATAAATTAAGCGAAGGTTTGCGGGAACAATGATATAAGCGCGCTAATTTATAAAATACACTAGCGGTCAAAACAATAAAAATCTAGAACCCGATTTCAGCGCCACCTACCGGTTCCAATTGCGAATGTAAACCAACCCGGGACCCACTTAAACACACATAAAATTTCATCAAAATCGCAGAACCCGATTCCAGCGCCAAGTATTTTGTTTAGATTGATGAGTTAAATTATTGAAGTTTTAGTAGGTATCCCTAATTTTTATATAGCCTATATTGATCAGGACTAATGTAGCATTCGATTGGTGAAAGTATGTTTGAAATCGGGTTAATAGTTTTTGAGTTTATTCGTTACAAACATACAAATATACATTTTTTCCTCTTTATAATATCAGTATAGATAGTTAAAAGGCACGTTGGTCGTTAACTGAAAGGGTTTAGTTAGTTTATACACCAAAGTAATATTATATATTAAAAGGTGAAAGTGATTTCGGATCTTAGCTTGTTTCCTGCACATTTGTCGATTATGAAGAAGGAAACACTATGAAATGTGATGAATACTCCAAATTCATGCAAAAGTCGCAAAAACAGATTTATCACTTATACACTTAATGGCCCACTTTACTAGCCTAAAGAGGGAGTCGATCTTAAAATATGTATTATGTGCATGTATGCCTGATTAGATAAGAATTTCCGTCCAGTTATGATGCCTCGAATAGATCGCTTTTAGCGATAAGACCGGTTTTACCTAGAAAGTATTGTTATTATGCAGTTTGGCAATCGTTTATTTTGGTGAACAATAAAGTGTTATCTGTCTATATAACGTGCATTGATGAAAATATATTATACCTACATATAACTATGTGATTTGGAATAAAAAATATTGTAATCTATTTCTAGGTTTTACGCCAACGAAAAACATGCCCCATTAGTTCCGATTTTATTTGGTTTTCCCACTTTAATCTACTAATCCCATTACATACGATGCTTCTTACAAACTATAACACAAACAACCATATTTTTTATTATATCCCGGATTCCCCATTTCTCTTGTACTTATTGAACCCTCCCATTAATTATATTAATGCTATACGTTTTAGTTCTTCGTTTATTTATCGCCAATACGTGTTCGGGCTATAAAATAACAATAGAAGGTCAAAAGAAGGTGTAGTCTGTTATATTTTATATGAGCTGTAAAGTTATTCATTCTGACATACATGTATTTTGGCTTTCCAAACGTTTATACCAGCGTTAATAAAAGTAATATGGAGCGCGTGTGGTGATTAATGTAAATACACAATAGTGTTGATTAATGTGTACTTCCGCAAAATTTTCTTACTCTCTTAAGCCGTAATTAAATGTGTAAATCTGTCTTTCAATTTATATGGAAATGAGACATGAAATTTAAAAAAAAGGGCACGTTCAAATTTTATGTCGTTATAAATGGTTTCATAAGTGACTTTTATAACTGATTTTTAGTTTTAATGTTATTGCAAACTAGGGTTTTCTCCGCGGCTTGCCGCGGGTCAATCCTGGTAGGTAACTATATTCTACTTACTTAAAAACTTAATAACGTTTCGTATATCGAGACCGAAGTCGTGGAAAAAACCTAGTGTGTATGCATAAAAAATTTCCTTGAAAAATGTTGTAACTGATAGTGAAAATCGTTTACAAATCCGTTACGTGGTTTAGCAGAAATTAGCGGATATACAGATATACACTGACGCGAAAAACGAATTTGTTACATACCATGTAAAGAAGTTACAAACCTTGAAATTTTCTTTCCTTTGGTTATTTAAACACAACAATATTTTATATTTTAAAGACAAATTTGTCCTTGACAATGTGTATTGCATTATCTAAGAAACACCATTCACATGTGAAACCTTTTTTAACAGTAAGTTCGTTTATTTTTCAAAGTTAACAATGCTTCATTGGTATCAAAATGGAAAGACAAAAATAAACGTCTATTTTCGGCATTATGGTATACACAATTGGTTGTAGAAACATTGAATTTCTGCGATGATTATAATACGTCAATTTAATAAAAACGACGCAATAACATTTATATTATTTCAAGCGACATGCATCATCATCAAAATGTACATAATAAAATGAAAATTATTTCAAATTATGTAAGTTACTAGTGTTATCCCCGCGGCTACGCCGCGTGAAAAGCTCTATGTTACTTACATAATAACTATATTACGTTTTATATATATAAACCTTATTATATATATTGGACCTAAAACCTTGCTATTTCTTGTTCAATTCACTACAATAACAAAGAAACTAAGTACATAAAGCTTAAACAGCTGCCCTGCAAAACATAAAGATGAGTCCAAGCCAAGCTGATTTGGTATACACAAGCTGGTTTGTGATACACTGAATAACTTGTTTCTTATGACAACGTATTAGTTTAGTGAATTGAAAAATGCGATTGCAGCGCCATCTATTTAGCTAATCTGTCTATATTAGGGAAACGACATAATTTATCGGGATAAAATGTATCCTAAGTGTTTGGGAAGCCAGAACTATGTCGAGCTTCATTCATATACGTTCAGTAGTTTCCAAAAAAGATGCGCTCGTCTATTTTCGTCTATCCCACGGAAACCACGTCATTTGTCGGGATAAAAAGTATCCTAAGTTACGCCCCGGAATATAAGCTAGCTCTATGTCGAGTTTCATTTAAATCCGTTTAGCAGTTTTCACGTGATGCTCTAACACTCAGACAGAGAGACAAAAGTCATAAAATTGCATTTTCGGAATCTGGTGGTCCGAATTATCCCCCTTGATATTTTTCACATTTTTAAACGCAACGTACAAACTTGAAACATTTACAGATTTATTATAGTATACATTACATGAACATTATATAAATATAACAAATTCATGTTAAATGAATAAGCAAAATAACCTTGTTTGGGATAAAACCGAATATATTTGTTTTGGTAAACAAATAAATTCCGTTAAGTAATAACATACATACGCCACTTGCAATGTACGTTTTATTGGTAGTTCAGAGTGAAGTTTATACATAAATTATCGACCTACATACATTACAACATACAATGTTATAGCAGTCCAATACCTGTTTGTAAAGAGGAACTCTTATGCACTAACTTTGGTGTCCGTTTGACTGTGAGTCACACTTTATCTAAATGGCTAATAAGGCTAGAAATATATAATTTGGGATAGTTAGTATTTTTATATACACTCATCTGTGTATAAAAAAACTGATGTCCAATTTGCTAATATATATTTTTTAATATTGAATAGGGGTTCGAAATTTCTAAATTGAAAGTTGAGTAGTATCATCGAGAAAAGCATCAATTGAAAGGGTTGGCCTCATCTCAAACGTATTTTTCTTGTTCTTACTTGTGTTAGAGAATACATTTTTCTTAATGAAAATCCAAATTTGTAATTATGATGTAAGCCTGATTTACATTTCTATTTTTTAAGTAGTTAACTTGTGAGGGGCAACAAGTTCTTATAATCGTTTGGGTAGACATTTCCAGATAAGTAACAAGTTGTCCAAACAATGATAACGACTCATTCATACGTTAACTACTTAACTAAAGCAAATGTAAATTAGGCTCTACTTAGCGAATCCCAGTTTAGTGTATAATTTAAAATTTATGAAGAACCAGAAAAACATTTATTTAAATTATTGAACAGTTATTATTATCATTCTATAGAAATCTCATAAACGAAATTATATACTGTTCTAAAAAGGTTTAAAGTCCACTGTTTACATAAAATTTAAAGATCTTACATAAAACCTTATAACCTCGGATCATTATTTTCTATCGGATTAAAGCTGCGAAACGTACGGACAGTAATTAAGCAATGAAAAAACTTAATTAAGGAATAAATTAAAGGACTTGTTTTTGCCATAGGAATACAAAATTAGTATTCACAGTCGAAGCAGTAAAATACGCGATGTTTTATAAATTGATTGTAATTTAGAATAGTTAAGACTCTTAAACCTTGGTCGTTTTGATGATGTCTAAAAGATTAACTGTGTTATTCATATTGATTTAGAGTAAGTTTGAAAGCTTCTTTAAGACTTGATTGATGTGTAATGTTTTACTATTCAATATTATTTTCAAATTTTACCCAAAATGAACAATTGCCTTCGATGTTGATTTTTATGTAATGCCGAAAATAGACGGTTCATTTCTATCTTTTTTTTATTGCATGAGTTCAGCAGACAAACACATGAACACATAGAAACCGGTTTCCATCGCCTATGAATATTTGTAACACCAAAGGTGCTACCAATGTGCTGCTGCTCTCTAAAGGGAGACTGGAACCTAGCCACTAATGCTGGAACCCAACTCAAAGGTTGTTATGGCGGCATACTCTAGGACAGGGCTGGTAGCCGTCCAGACGGGTAAATACCGTACCACCTGCCTAGCTGTGGGTTTATTTAGTCACCTTTTAGGACAGGCCGCCCGGTAGCAATAAACTGTATTCTTTCTCCGTTCCTGCACGGAAAAAAATTATATCCTTTAATTTGACAAAAATGAGGCATTCACAGAGTACATTGATATAATGTGAGAGAAATATTGTAAATTAAAATACGAACTCAATTTTAAAAAAAAGGTTTCATGTATATGATTTTCTTAACTGCTTATTTGTTATTTAATGGTGTTTCTTAGATTATCGATTATTTTTAAGGACAAATTTGTGTTTAAAATATAAAATATTGGTATGTATAAAAGAAATAGAAATAACGCAAAATTTGGTATTTTTACAGTAAACAAACGAAAAAGAAAAAGCAGTTTAAAAAGTCCTTAAATCTTCTTTAACAATTAAGATCGTTTATTTTTCAAGTTTTTAACGTATTATTTCTATAGAAATTGAAGGACAGAAATGAACACGTCTAATTTCGGCTTATTCATATTCATTATCCAAAGTAATAACAACTAACCTAATTTTTAGTTCTATAAGTCTTTAATATCTTTTACGGTGGAAAAATACATTGTAATATTAAAGACTTAAATCGAGATTCCATCGACGCAGTTTTATAGGAATTATTGATTTTCATTTCAAACAGTACAACTAATTAAAACTAGACCTCGAGGAAGTCAGACTGGATTGAATTCAATTCCCGACAGGGTTGTATTTAGGAAGTTGGATGTACGGGAGTATAACTTCGATGACAACTTTAATGTATTCTAATAAATCTTCGATGTTCATTTTAAATTTGTTTTCGAGTATTTTCTGAAAAATACTTCGATACATTCAAAAGTCATTTGTAACCTTAATAGAAAGCTGATGATTTAATTTTATTTTAACGCTTTGAAGTGTTGTTTTGCTGCCTCACCTTTTTGCAGTTTAGCCCAAATCTTTCTAATATATTCAAACTGTTGTATCTTGTCGCGCCATAAATGTTTATTAAATATATCAACGTTCGCATAATAAATTCATCTTTGATTTGATGTACATTTACTCTTATGTCTTCTTTGATCTTCAAAAACCAATTTGCAAATACATGAAAACAGATTATAAGTTAGCGTCAAAATCGACTATCCAAAGCCTAATTCCCTCGAAGATCAAGTTCCAAACTTAGTTATGTACACGCAATCCCAAGCCAAAATTACTTGGGTCCCTAGACCTAAATCGAAATCCGTCCCAGTTCATTTATCCCATAGGGGCTTGAATTCAAATGGTGTTTCGCGTTGAACCACAATGGTGAGCTTTTAATCAATGGGATTAAGGAGTAACACAACTTGGAATGTCGGTCGTTGCGTGAAACCATTTGTCAAAGTGGAATAGGGGTAAGCAAATCTACAACCCGTATTTACGAAGCACTTGAACATGTAGGAGGAGTGCCCCCGAAATCTAAGGATAAACAACGGCTGTGTGGAGCATGTACGGTTTGGGCTAGGTTTAGATGACAAAATGGAGTGCATGGAGATTTGATATTTTCACATACAATCATTAAACGCGTTCTCTGCGGTCAGAGAAAAATACCTCTAGGGGTGTATAAACGCCAGGAAACATGCGAGTACAGGAAATGTCACAACTGTTAACCATGTGTTTGCCGGTTGGTGCAGGAACTTGCCTACAAGTGGGCACTGTGGTGGCCCGCAGTCGACCTCGCCCCGTGCTCGTGCTTGGAGACCTCAATGCAAAATCCGTGGCTTGGGGATCCCCGAGCACGTGCGCACGTGGCGAGGCGCTAGAAGAGTGGGTCATCGAAATGGGTCTCGTAGTTCTCAATCGGGGCTCCGTACACACGTGTGTGCGCCAGCAGGGCGGCTCAATTGTCGACGTCTCGTTTGCCAGCCCTGAATTGGCGCACCGTGTGCGGGACTGGAGGGTCGTCACGGGGGTGGAGACGCTCTCCGATCACCGTTATATACGGTTTAGCGTCTCCGCCCGAAATCCGGATCCGCCGTCCCGAGAGCCCCCGGTAGGAGACTGTCCGCACTGGGCATTGAAAAAGCTGAATCGGGAGGCGTTCAAAGAGGCCCTGATCGTCGCTACCTGGGCATCAGGGCCCGAGGTGAACCCTCCCGACGTAAATATCGAGCAGGAGGCAGAAAACCTACGGTCGCTCGTTACAGGCGTCTGCGATGCGGCGATGCCGAGGAGGGGTCGATTCCGGCCCTCCCGAAAGGTGTACTGGTGGAGCCCCGTACTAGAGGGGCTAAGGCGCGCGTGCAATAGCGCGCACCGCCAGTACACCCGACACAGAAGACGGCTTCGCCGCCCAGCGGACGCAGCGGCCGTAGAGGCTCGGCTGTACGAGGGGTACAGGAGCGCCAGAGAGACATTACGCTTCGCGATTCGCGACGCAAAAAACGCGGCCTGGGGGGAGCTCTTGGAGAGTTTAAATCAAGACCCTTGGGGGCGTCCATTCAAAATGGCGCGGAACAAGCTCCGCGCCTGGGCGCCCCCACTCACCGAGTCTCTCTCCAGGGACGCTGTACACGACGTGGTTGGCGCTCTGTTCCCTTCACCGGCTGAGCACATGCCTCCTGCAATGGCACCGCCAGAGGCGGAGCCCAGCGCGGATAGAGACCCTGTGCCCACCGTGGACCGGGTAGAGCTGGGGGTGGCTATGCTACGGCTAAAGGCTAAGAATACCGCCCCCGGCCTTGACGGCATACCAGGGCGTGCGTGGGTTCTGTCCTACGACGCCCTGGAGCCCCGACTGATGAGGCTTTTCAGCGCATGTTTGGAGCAGGGCCAGTTCCCGCAACGGTGGAAGACCGGAAAACTGGTCCTGCTGCGTAAGGAGGGGCGCCCTGTGGATTCACCGTCCGCCTACCGGCCCATTGTGTTGCTGGACGAGGTTGGCAAGCTCTTTGAGCGTATCATCGTCGACCGCCTCGTCCAGCACCTATCGACGACGGGGCCGGACCTGGCGGACAACCAGTTCGGTTTCCGCACAGGGCGCTCCACGATCGACGCCGTCATGCGCTTGAGAGGCCTGGCGGAGGAAGCAGTCACCCGGGGCGAGGTCCTGTTGGCGGTGTCCCTAGACATCGCCAACGCCTTCAATTCCTTGCCCTGGCCTTGCATCATGGAGGCACTCCGGTACTTCGGGGTGCCGTCCTACCTCCGCCGCATAGTCGGGGACTATTTAAATGATCGAGCCGTCATTTACCCGGTCCACGAGGGATGGAATCGGCGAGCCATGGTGTGCGGTGTTCCACAGGGGTCGGTTCTTGGTCCCCTCCTGTGGAACATCGCATACGACTGGACGTTACGCAGTAGGGTCCTCCCCGGCGTCAGCATCATATGCTACGCAGATGACACATTGATCGCAGCACGAGGGAGGACCCACCGGCAGGCGTGCCTTCTAGGCACGGCTGGGGTGTCCTTAGTTGTAGGCAGGATCCGGCGTCTTGGACTGGAGGTGGCGCTTCAGAAGACCGAGGCCGTGTTCTTTCACGGCCCTCGGAACCGTCCACCTCCAGACACCGCTATCATAGTAGGAGGCATCCGCATCGGCATCGGGGAGACCATGAAATATCTGGGATTGGTCCTCGACAGCCGGTGGGATTTTTCGGCACATTTTCGGCAGCTGCTCCCCAGACTCAAGGGGGCAGCGGGCGCGCTCTCACGCCTGCTCCCCAATGTCGGGGGGCCGAACGCCACGTGCCGAAAACTCTTCGAAGGCATCGTACGGTCGATAGCCCTCTACGGGGCCCCTGTATGGGCGGATCGTCTGACGGCCCGCAACGCTCCGCTGTTGCGTCAAGCTCAGCGTATAATGGCCGTCAGGGCGATAAGGGGATACCGTACGGTGTCCTTTGAAGTGGCCTCACTACTCGCCGGATCCCTCCCATGGGACCTGGAAGCCAGGGTCCTGGCGTCACTGTATGTGTGGCGCAAAGAGGCCCTGGCCAGGGGCACCAGACCCGCGCCTCGCGAAATCGAGGCGTGCAGGTCGGAGCTCCGCCAGGTCACCGTGGGAGTCTGGGAAGATCGCCTCAGACGCCCCAGCGCGGGCCCCGCCACCATCGAGGCGGTGAGGCCCGTCCTGCCGGCATGGATTGGACGAACACACGGCACCCTGACGTTCAGGCTGACGCAGGTCCTCTCGGGGCACGGCTGCTTCGGGAGGTACCTGTGTCGCCTCGGCCGCGAGGCAACGTCAGGGTGCCATCATTGCGACACAGGCGACGAGGATACGGCGCTGCATACCCTGCAGGAATGCCCTGCATGGACGGAGCAGCGCCGAGACCTCGTCGCCCACACCGGACTAGACCTTTCGCTCCCGGCCGTGGTTCGCACCATGGTCGGGAGCCGCACCGGCTGGGACGCCGTCTCCTCCTTCTGCGAGCACGTTATGTTTGCAAAGGAGGAGGCGGAGCGGGAGCGTGAGCGTACGTCCTTGCTCCGCTCCCGCCAAAGGAGGACGCGCCGACGCCGGAGGTCGGAATTCGACCTTTGGCCACCGTAAGCGGGCGGCGCGGGTGGGGCCCCTTGGGGTATAGGGGTTCTCACTCACCCGCACATGCCGTCGAGATGAGAGCGCGAGTGTTCCGCGCGCGCTCATCTCTCTTCCCGTGGGGCGCGTTACAGACCGCCCCACGCCCGGAAAAGACCAAAGAAGATGCCGGGGCATAGACCCTGGCAATGAAGAGGCCTAGTGAGCGAGGCCCACGCCTGCCAGGGCATGCGGAGCCGGGAGTCCCAATTACCCGTAGCCCTGGCATAAGGCGCAGGACGGAACACCCAGGGGTTTTAGTGGGTATCCCTAACTGGGGAGTGGCAATAGCGCGGCACCGGTTCTGACCGGGCACGCTAGTGCCACCCCCGATCTGGCGAATCCCACACTCTCACATCGGGTCGCGAACATCCCCCCAGGCTTCTGTGCCTGTCGCGGCTTAGTCCTCAAACGGATTTCCCCTGGCCAAAAAAAAAAAGGAACTTGCCTACAAAGGATTATTGTAGCTCGTCATCTAAATGTTTTAATTCAGACGCGCGGAAATGCACAACGATCTAACCTTAGCTTTATTCTTTAGGCTTAGTGTAATATAACGTACTGGTTCAACTAACCACGAATGCAAACTTGTTGAACAAGAGATGTCTTATCGCTAAAAAGCGATCTCTTCCAGACAACACGTGGCAGGAATAAATCAGAGTTGAAAGCGATATAAGCTATGTCTCTCCAGCAGCTAAATCTAAGAATAAGGATCTCTAGTAGTTTTAAAACACAGTAGTATATATCGAAAATCGATTACACGCATATTAGTGAACTTAATGTACTTTTATTTTATGATTCTGATCCGTAATATATTTATTTTAAATGCCAATAAATATAACATAAAATAAAAAAATCGAAATGTGTGCTGGGACACATAGTAGAAGTGAAACTTCAACGGACAAGTGGAAAAACGAATCGCAACGGACAAGTGGCAAAACGAATCACAACAAAATTTTAATTTGAAGTTTTACGGGCACATTGTTAATGCACTTGTCCGATTTGAAAACCTGCCCGTGAAACTACAAGTTAAAATTTTGTTCGATTCATTTTTCCACTTGTCCGTTGCGATTCGTTTTTCCACTTATCCGTTAAAGTTTCACTTCTACTGTGTGTCCCAGCACACAATTCGGTTTTTCGCAAGTTTACTGCAAATTATGATTTGGTTAGGTTAGATACATTTTAATGAGTGCATTTTTTATTTAAACATATTTTATTTTATCAAACAAAAAAACAGAATTCGATCCGGAACCAAAAAAAAACATCCAGTCTACTCTAAAATTATGCCGCCTCTCACCTCGTCTACTGTAAAATTATGCCGCCTTTCACCACTGCCGTAACGCTTTTTCGTGACAGAAAAAATCCTAATACATCCCGTCTATATAGAAGTTTCACTTCAAAAAGGAATTTCACGAATTATTATTTCCAGCTATGGTCTTTTCATATAGACCAGCCATTGTCTCCACAACAATGTTAGAAGTAATAAAATAACAAAAGATATAAGTCCGGAGGTGCAAGATTGTTGATATCAGATATTTCTGGCTTCTTATTGTTTGTTTTGTATAAATTGTGACTCAAGCAGATTGCTGGTGTTATGTATTGCTAAAAGTAGAACAAAAGAGACATTAAAACGCACACAATATCGCTAATCAAACTACGAATAAGAGAATTTGTACGTATTTGTATATGTTACATTTTACTTTATTTTTTATTGCATGAGTTCAGCAGACAGGCAGACGGCCCACTTGATGGAAAGCGGTTACCATCGCCTATGGACATTTGCAATACCAAAAATACTACAAATGCGCTGCTGCTCTCTTAAGGGAGACTGGAACCTGGTCACTAATGCCGGCCGGAACACAAATCAAGGTTGTTAAGGCGGCATACTCTAGAACAGGGGTGGTAGCCATCCAGTCGGGCAAATACCCTACCACCTAGCTGTGGGTTGTTTTGTCGCCTCTTACGACAGGCCGCCCGGCCGCTGGAAATTGTATTCTTTCTCCGTTCCTGCACGGACATTCATTCCTTGCTCATCATGGTCTTTTAAGTGAATACATTTTTTAATGGATTAGGGTATGTATACTTAGATATTTCTCATAAAACAAGATTTCACACGGGAAAACATCAAAACATTTTAATCTAGAGCTTTCCACGCGGTTTGTTCGCGTTTGAGATGGTGTCTAGTTGAAAAATAAATAAATTTTGCGGAACAAAAAGGAATATC
This sequence comes from Dendrolimus houi, assembly GCA_039645545.1. Taxonomy (NCBI): domain Eukaryota; kingdom Metazoa; phylum Arthropoda; class Insecta; order Lepidoptera; family Lasiocampidae; genus Dendrolimus; species Dendrolimus houi. Next base: position 6,635,891 of record CM077125.1, read on the forward strand.
CAAATCTAATTCTTAATTCCACTTAGGAAGAACAAATTAATATCCATACAGTGTCAAATTAACCTTTGGGTGGGAGTATAGTTATGTGATGTATAAAAATGAACGTACATATGTGTGTTTGTTCTTTATGCGTTCGTGCACCGTTAATCCGATAGCGGTGAAACTGTATAGTTATTGTTTGCCCTTGCGTGAAGGTTTCTAATCTTAGGGTAAGAAGTCAATTCCCGATATACTTTGTGGTATTAGGTGGCGTTCGAATTGTGTTGGTAAAAACAAATTAGAATGAAAATTAATAAAATGTATTACAACGCTTGCCGGTCATTTTCTTTTTGCTTTCAAGTTGTTACTTACTGCTCAGAATCGTGACTGATGGCAGTGAATAATTGCTCTCCTCCACCGAGATCGGTTTTGAGCATGGAGGATCGCTTAATTTATTCACATGCCTAGCTGGTGAACAACCTGGCCAATCTACCTATTTGGAGAGCTACCACGAGGTCTCTTGCCTTCAACTTTCCCAGTGATCACAAGTCTCAACATTGTCTGGGTTCTTGCGGGCTAAAGCCGCGAAGTACCTCAGAATACGTACAAATATTTCGCATTTCTAATAAATTAATAACATTTTAGTCGAATGAATGAATTAATGAAAACTCTTTATTGTTCACCATAACTTAAACCTAGATATTTAATATACCTAAAGACATTTCCATTAGAACAATGGGCGGCCTCATCGCTTATAGCGATCTCTTCCAGGCAACCCGGTGTCCAAGGAGACATTACAAGAAAGATTAAATAATATTTGGTGGTTTAACTAAATTAAAACTAATCGTAATTAAAGAAAAACAACCAAACAAAATAATAAACTAATTTAGATAAACATAAACATAATTAAATATAGATTATAATAATACAAATTACATATATTTACATGCGAAGAATAATACATTTCTATTTACTGCAACAATTTTACAATTTTTGTTGATCGAGGTAAAACTTTTTTTAACATATAATGGACAAACTAAGTCAATTTATACCTAACCGTAAACATTACTCCCATTACATTTATCATACCTCACATCCTTTCGTATGAATGACACAATGTTAAATGAAACCCGTTGGCCCGTTCACGGACATTATGTTAAATTCTTTTGGACATTATCGTTAGGCAGGGTTCGTAAACCAAGTAAATAGACTTTTAAAGTAGCAATAGCTATCAGTTACGTTGAAATATTACATCTCCAGAAAGGCTATATGATGTTTATGATTTATTTTTATATTTTTGGGGTCAAAATAAATGGACAGCATAATTTACAGCGTCGTAAATTATTTCTGTGCGATATCAGAATACGGACGGTAATGATTTCGAAGAAGATACTTACGTCTACATTAAGGTTCGTATTAAAAAATGAGATTCAGACTTAAGCGTAAAAGAATAAAAAGCTTTTAATATTGATCGGTTATTTTTCAAATCTTGACGACTGGGGATTTTTATTTTGCTTAAAAACAGGCCAAAATTTACAACTTACCTCATAACTCACATTAAAGAAAATAAAAGTTGTCTATTACAACTTTTTAACCGACTCAAAAAGGAGGAGGTTCTCAACTTGATTGTTTTTTTTTATGGTATGTACACCGATTCCGCTGAGATTTATGATCCGATTTATGTGATTCTTACTTAACAGTGTATATGGTAATAATAATATAACAAAATGTTGCAATGTTTTCTCGGCACCGACTTCAAGATGTAGAAAATTCTATATTATTTTGTTTCTTAATAAACTAAATAAATTTTTAGTCAAAAATCTTTATTAAGTTATTTTATGCTTTTTAGTTTTTGAAGTCGGATTTTTTAAACGAAGTTTTTTTATTTTTCAAAATGGCTTAGCGGGTTTGGTGATAATATATTCTATAATCTATCTATCTATAGTACAAAAATTTGTTAAGAAGTTGAGTTTGTACAATTAATGTCAAAAAGAGAAAAAACCAGGGGGTTAATTCGGACCATCAGATTCCGAAAATACAGCTTTATAAATTTGTCTGTCTGTTTGCGTTAGAGCATCACGTGAACACCTACTACTGTATATATTTAAATGAAACTGGATGCAGAGCTATCTTATGATACAGGGTCAATACTTTGGATACGTTTCAATCTGATAAATAACATCATTTTTGTGGGATAGACGAATATACCTAAACGGATGGCGCTGCGGTCGCGTTTTTTGTTGCCGCCGTTGCTATTCACTAACAAACAAGTTGTCATGGCAACGCGAAAGAAGACTCGCTGGCATTACTAGTTTACAATAAGAGCCTTATTAGACTATCATAGAAAACTGATCAGAGAAGTACGAGTCATTTTCATATGAAAAACCTATGACGGTATAATAACTACATGTGATTCATATTGTCTATGATCATAGATCCTATTTGACAGTAAGCATACAAATATGATCATATCATAAAAATGGCGTCAAAATGCCAGAGTTTCGATTGGAATGTCTTGTATATTTGGTAAGACTTTTTATCTTCCAGTATAAGTTCTTCGAGGTAGGTGTTATGGACCCCTCTCCTTGATCGCCTTGCTCCATGATCTAATCCAAATAAGTCTTTTATTTTTTGCTTCTATTCTTGACCGTTTTTATCTTCTTTTTTAATGCAATTAATATAATTGCACTCACAGCAACGGAAAACACGCCTAAATCGTTATCCATCTTGACAAAGTACGATGTTTATATGATCGTAAGTGTAATATGTAAAAATGGAGAACAGCGTCATATAAATATGATCATAGAATTTGACAGATATGAAATCATATTTGTATGATAACTATATGATTATAGCGTAATTGGGGTCTAAGATGTGTTGAAGACAGAGCGAGATGGGAACAGGGAAGCATAATAATAATTGAAATGTTGAACCGAAGCTTCAGAGCTTAAATTAAGAACGCGACCAGAATTTAACGCGTGACAGACTGAAATAAGAGGTATCGAGGCAAGAAAGACAAGTTATGTTGATTTGATTAATTATGAAGGGTATTTCAGACGCTTCAAGATCTCCGCTCCAACTCACGAACAAGGAAATAGTTGAGTAACCAGTTGGGGGGCTGTTTAACAATATTAATTGAATGGACCTCCGGTTATAAAGCATTGGGTAACTTCACGCGATTCGTAGGTTGATCGAATTACTGATTGTGTTTTACGCCTGTTTCAAATTCTGTGATTCAGCTAAAGACAATACGAAGATTCATGATGTGACTTATCGTAGTTTATACTACAACACTGCGTATATGCATTTTCCTAACTTTATAGGACGAACAAAAAACGATATAATTTTATAAAAAAAATTACATTAAAACCAGTTCTTTATTCAGTCATCATTTATTAGAGATTATACGAATCATAAAATTAAATGATGACACAATAAAGAACTGGTTTTTATTTAATTTTTTTATAATATTATTTAGGTTTTTTTTCGTCCTGTAACGTTAGGAAAATGCATATACGCGGTGTTGTAATATAAACGACGTTATGCTGTATGCTAGATAGAATAGGGAGTTATGGAAGGAAAGTATTATGGTGCCAACAGGGTCAAAGTAATTTATTTCTTTGAAAGATGGAAAATTTTGCATATGCTAGGATGTTACAGACTACAGTTACATGCTTCGCCTCAAGCATACAATTTTTTTTTGTAATTTTGGTTACAAGCATTTTGTGATTACTTATGACTATATATTATGATTACAATAAGTACTGATTATTCAATTTACTATCTTTATCATATATCAATTTGTTATATATTACGCCATCAAATGGATACCAAAATGTGGATGAAAAGGGAGATCATTTTTATAAAACTACTACAGTATACTTTTATCTACGATCTATAAGCTCAGATTTGAAGAAAAGAGGATTCAAAAGATTTCAGCTTGAAGTTATATCAGGTATTTATCGGGACAAAGTATGATTAAAATCCTAATTTTGGGAATTCATTAAAGTAACGGCTTGTCTCGTTTGATCTTCAGACCTGATTTAATAAACTACAAAGGCAAAGACTTTTACAACAGAGCGAAAAGTTATCAGATTAGCCGCTTTATTAAAATGTAGTAGATAGTAAAACAATACAGCGCTACGTTACGACCATCTGATATAACGTCAGACAAATTCTTGGTGGCATAGATAATAAAAAAGCCATTCAAGATAGCATTGTTTATTCAGAGTAACCCACGTTTGTTCTTGACGCAGGTGGGTGGTGTATCTTTATAAAAAACTAGTTGACCCGGCGAACTTCGTACCGCCATATTTTTTGAATTCCTAAAAGACTTTGTTTCATGACATAAAAACAAAATCACCAAAATCGGTCTACGTGATTAGGAGAATTCTAGAACCCGATCTCAGCGCCACCTACCGGTTCCAATTGTGAATCTAAACCATCCGGGGAATTCAAACACACAAAACAAATATCATCAAAATCGGTCCAGTCGTTTAGGAGGAGTTCACTGTCAACACACGTACAGAAGAATTATATATATATATATATATATATATATATATATATATATATATATATATATATATATATATATATATATATATATAGGCAAGTGACGGCTATCATACGTTTTTTATGCGACATTGAAGAGACTACTAAGTTCTTTCAGTAGTTCATTTACACTTTAAAATACATTTTGTAATTAAAACTTTTTATGTGATATTAATACAACAAATTATAACATTTCACTATTTTTTCGCATTCGTATCTTTTTCGAATTCCATATCGTATATTTAAGTTAAAAGTAAAATATGTCAAACTATAAATTACACATATAACAAAACTAAATAGATAGATAATTCTTTATTCTACACCAAAAATCATAAATAAAATCATCAAAACAAAAAGGAACCTAGCGAACCCTTAGAATTATAGAGATCTAATTAAAGATATCAAGTTATTCAATTTTGTACCTCATTTTTTATGTAATAGATATTTAAATCCAATAAATTAAAATTTTGATTTAGGACTCTATAATTTTAAGGGTACGACAGTACCTACAATGGGCGGTCTTATCGCTAAAGAGCGATCTCTTCCACGTAAATAATGGGCCCTTCAAAAAAATATTTCACGTCAATATACTTAACACTATTAGAAAGAAAACAGGTTTATTTTTAGGACATATATAAGTGAAACAAACACATTTGAAGTAATAAATAAAGCACAATAAAATAAAAAAGAGAAACAACCACAAAGATCAGAAGATATAGGTATTATGTCCTAAAAATTGGATCAAGCTCAGCAAAAATGTTGATCTGTTAGACCAATGCTGATCTTCCGCTTGAACCTAGCTAGAGCGAGGTCACGGCAAACTATACATTATATTATTAATAAATAATTATATTATTGTGTTAATAAAGACAAATAGTTTAGTAAATTTACAAATGTTTATAACATAAAATTCATATACAACCATACATATAATAAATGTAACTATAATATATTATAAACAACATATTATTTGATAAACAAAGTAAATAAATAAATAAATAAACAGCCTTAAAAGAATACCAGAATTATGATATGGTGGTGTCGTGTCTGTCGTGTATTAAATAAAGTCCTTGGAGATCAATGGCTAAGAAAGCCGCATCTCATGAAAATAAATGTCGTGGCTTTCAATTCTGGCCAAGACCACGCATTGCTTAGGCATGTTTTATAACCTACTGTGCACATTTTCAAGTCTCGGCAGTAAGAGAAAACATTGTAAGAAATCCTACACATCGAGAAGTCAGTGTCAAACACGAGAATTCGGCTTGAATAAGCCTCCTGTTTGTTCCCCTGAAATGGGGCATCCTTAGCTAAAACAGTGTGGTGTCTATGAGTTGCGTAGTATATTTAAAACATTAATTTTCACAGTCTCGGAGCACGCTTCATGCATAAAACGAACAAAATTAGGTGTGATTACTTTTAAAACAAAAGCTGTTTGTTAATGTTAATAACTGCTTAATTAATCCGCCCTTCTCATTAGCTTTTAATCCCTGTAAAACCTGACTTACAATTTGCATTAATTAAGTAGTTAGTTATTTGCGAAACTGGCGAGTTAAGTCCTATTCATCGTTTGGACAGAAATGTTCCAGATAAGTAATAACTTACCGCTTGAGTAGATGTCTGTCCAAAGACTTATTCGTTAACTAACTACATACTCAACTAAAGCAAATGAAAATCACGCTTAGTACTTAAGCCTAGCAAATATATTATTTGAACGATCACACTAAGCAAAGCACCAAATTCTCCAGTATATTTTTCTAAACAATATCCGACCAATAAGTTTCCCGCCAGCTCTCTGAATTCAAGCAATATTTTAAAATTATTATGTTATATTTTTACCATATTACGCCTCAACCACTCCTTATAGACCTGGAGAGCAATATCTTGGTAATAAATAGCTTTAAAGGTATCTTGAGTTCGTAAATTGTAGGTATATTTAGAAAACAGTATATATATATATATATTACTTTGTGATGTAAATACGAAAATGTAACGCGGAAAAATAGTAGATTGTTACACAACAGGTGAAGGTGACCTATTTAGGCATGAGCTCGTTTGGCACACGAGCGTAGCGAGGGCGCTAATAGTTTGAGTGCCTAAATAGACCTTTCACCCGAGGTTAACACTCTGCTTTTCATTTCGAATATGGGGAAAGTAAATAAAAGCTGATTAGTTAAGCAAACAACTATTTCTCTAGTCGTTAAATCTAAATCTGAAGAACTCATTTAATACGTCAGCTAGATAACGTCAAGTCAATTTGTTTTTCTGTGGTATTCTACCAGCCAGTATTTTTTCTCACTTATGATAGTAATTATTTCGCTCAAATTTATGTAAATTATATAATATAATTTAGTGAAAAGTATTTTATAAGTATAACATGATGTTACAAAACTGTTGATTTTTTTTTAAATTAAAATTTATGTGGTGATTTAACAGTGGCTGAAAAAAATTGAACATGTATTATCTATGGTTCGCATAGATTTAAAAAATTTAGAAAGCAAGGAAAATCATTGCCTAGGAACGAAAAGTACTGTTTTCATCTCTGTGATCAAGCGTACTTTCAGAAGATAAGAAATGACAAATATTGTTTCTTACTTATAGTATAAACATTCTTAAAGTACTTTAAAAAAAATGTCCATGCTTCTTACACAAAACAAGCAAGTAACTAAGGCCTATGTTTTTTCGAGTAGAAATCTTTTTATGGACTATCCGCTGCACGGGGACTGGTAGCGGCGGTAGTGTGGGACTCATCGGTCTGATGATCGCTGGAAGAGACACTATAAGTCCGCGGTGTTCCTCCTATCGCCATGTGCCGGGGCCACGGGACTTGGGTAGTGTTAACGGTGACTCCGGCTGGCGTGGACCTACTCCTGTGTGGACAGGTCTCTCCCTAATCAAACGAGATTGAGATTTGTGTGCCTCCTTTTCGGCGGCTTAACTGCCTCGTAAGAGGTGAAAGCTTCCTATCGTCGGATGGGCATCCAATCATGGAATGACCCACGGCCGAAAGCGAGTAAGCTATGGCCTACCTGACGGTGCTTAAAACGTGAGGTTATGAAGTTGCCAACGCTTTCTTTTTTTAATTGCCAAAAGCTGTCGAAAAGGCCGACGGCCCACGTGATGGCAAGTGGTTACCATCGTTTATAGATGTTTGCAACACCAGGAGCAATGCCAACGCATTGACGAAAGAAGAAATTTTATATAAGACCCTTCTTAAATGACCCATTGACGCAGCGCAGAGGGAAAACCGCGGTGGGAAGTTCCCTCCATGTCGTAATTGCACTCGGAATAATCGTTATGGACAACCCTTGCGTAGTTGAGCGTGGTAGCTTAAGGAATCTAGGGTGAACATCTTGCTGATGGCGAGTGGCACGGTGGTAAAAATACGGCATTGGCACCAGATCTACATACCTCAAAGAAACTTTTACGACAGTCCTCTTAAATTACCGCATGTTGTAAAGCAGAGGTTAAATCTTCAGCGAGAAGTTTCCTAGAATTCGTTATTTCACGCCGAATAAACGTTCTGGAGAACCGATGTTGTTTCGCATGCGCAAAAATAATGGTCCCTAGTTATATTAACAATCTAATGACAAATTATTTAAGCAATGGGTACAGGGGCCCAAATGTAACGTGCATAATTAAAAGCACATAATTACCTGATAAAATATCACATAAATCAGTTCGTAATTAAGGTATCGATGAAGGTACAAACAAAAGTCTAAACACATTTGCTTTCCCATGAGAATAATCTATAGATGTACGGATAGTCCACATTTTAGTTCCTTTCACTTTCATTTCACAATTATTTAGTGATATTAATTTTTCAGTATCATTTATAGTACTAAACATACCTTCAAATAATTTGAATTCTTCATAGGTAGCTAATATATTACAACAAAATAAATATAGTATAGAGGCTTAAAATAAATTGACATACATAAGTGTGAAATTAAATATCCTCTTAACCGAGTGTTTAGTGAAATCTGTGAGAACGTGACTTTAAATTTACTGGGTTCAGTGGGGCGTCTTTTAATCTTGTTTACTGATTACGTCGCGTTAATGAAATGTTTAAACTGTATAAAATTTCAGAAAACTACTAATTATGATTTGAAATATTAAGAAAAGTAGTGTGTTTAAGATGAAATTACACTGGTTCTTTTCTGTCTTTCATTTTTTTGTAGAAATGAGACAAAAGTACCGAAAGAAATAAAGTTAACAGTTACAATATTCATAATAACAGCAGCCCATAAATGTCCCACTGCTGGGCTCGGGCCTCCCCCACTATAGGGGAAAGGACAGTATATCCGCCACGCTTGTCCAAGGCGGCTTGGCAGGTTTGACACATCGGTTATCTCGATGTGCAGGTTGCATCACGACGTTTTTCTTCACCTTTATTAGCACGTGGTAATGGTAACAATATGCACATTAGGTCAGAAAACTGCCTAAGTGGCGTATGCGTTCCGGCCAGGATCGGACCCGCGCCCTCTGGGTTTGGGATGCCTGTGCTAGCCATTACGCTACCACGACTCATAAGTGTTTGATATTATATATTGTATAAGTATTTTAAAAAATGCAGTTCATCTACATACCTAGCTGGAAAATATTCACAATTTTTAGAACGTAGGCATCTATCTACTATGTGTATTTTACATGTAAATACTCTTTTAACGTATAATGAAAAGTAAACAAATATTACACATAATAAAAATAAATTCTTAATCATTTACCGAGGTTCTTTTCGTGGATTTTTATTTCAAAAGCCGCTAGTCAGTATAAATAAGGCTGTATAGATTGTGAAAAATAAATAAAAATTAAAAAGCCCATGATATAGACGCAATCTGACGAGAATATAAGCTACCGTTCATGTATAGGTGGTCTATGGAATCTATTCACGATCGTTTAAAGCGCACATCGTGTTGCACTGCTCTGGGGAAATGGAATTAGGAAATGATTGCACAATTTGGACGCGTACGGATCAAGGAAGCTTATCCCCACGCGCGGTTGAGAAATGAGAAAGCAAACGGGAATAAGTGTGCAAATGTTGTAGTTTATTTATTAAATAGCTTTTTAAACAATCATTTTATTAATGTATAAATTTTATTTGCAAGCAACAATTTTGTACGCTAATATAGCTGGAACACGTGAACTTGTCAACTTTTATTTTAATACCTATTTATTATGTTTAATGCAAAATAAATATTATTTGATTATAGTGATAACGTTAAATCCCCGTTGGGTCGTAAGCATCTCCTTCGGATCCGTGGTCCGTTTACTTATTTTTTTTTAATACACCACTCACTCACCATTTTCAAAATCTATTAGATATGCATTCAAGTACTTACTTTTATTAGTCACCCGTTCTTTTGGTTACATACATTCGAGAATATGATGCCAATATATAACATATTTGATAATTTCAAATTAACTTACATAGCAGAGCATGTCGGTAACGGCATCTATTTAAGTCTGTGAATATCCATTTCTGAAAATTTTCAGGTTTAAAAAAAAGACGTAAAGTCTACATTGTCCGAGTACAACACTAAATATGTCCAATCGCTTACAGAGTAGCTCGGTAAGAAAATTCGATTACTCGTACTTTAGAAACATTGTTAAAGTATCGAAAGTAATAGTCAATAATTAAAAAATAAAACTTTTAAACAACAAATAAACACAGCACTTAGATAAAGGCGACTAACAAACTAATTTTTATACCGCGATATAAAATATCATATATTATAGTGTCATAAAGTTTCATAGCAAACTGAATTAAATTAATACAATGTTTACGTAAAACATTGTATTCTTACGTAGAACATTCTAAAAATGCGGAGCGAAACGCTCAAAAGCGGCTACGCGGCCGGCTTCCCGGGACCGACTGATACAAAATTACAGACGGGAATCCCTTGAATAAGCATATTCGTGTAGGAACATGGGTTACGGGAATGTTAACCAAAGTCAGGTGTTTCCATACCATTCGAAGAAAACTAATTACATGTGTTGTATTTTATGTCTTTTATTCAGTAGTCTGGCAAACAAATGTATGTATATAGTAAGATATAATAATATAGAAACTGGTTGGTAATCAGTATATGAACGAACGGACTTTTGAAGATTATTTTATTTGCTTCAAGTGATTTTTTGGACACACATTTTTAGCATTTTACCCAAAAATTGCTACGAAACTGAAGAATTAAGATGACTTACCAGTATATTTCGAAAACCGTCGTTTCCGTGGCTTCATAGCCATATTGGCGAAAATGGAAACCTTATGAGATCGTCATGTCCGTCCATCCGTCTGTAACTTTGCATGTCACAGTCATTTTTGTAGTTTGTACTACTGAGCGAATTTATTATAGTAGGAATATGTTTAATACTGTAGTGAAATTATGAATAAAGGAAGCATCCGCCGCACATCGAACAGGCCGCCGTATATCGAACTGACCCTACCTTATAAGTAAATAAGTGGTAAGATTTTACAAGAACAAAGAAATCCGTGACTATAAGGTGGAAAATTCTAAAAGAATTTAGATTGTATAGCTCTAAAAATGCTTTCAATGAAGATTGGTTTCAGGAATATCCGTTGAATACGTTTCTGCAGCCTGGCGGCCTGTCGTAAGATGCGATAAAACAACCCACAGAAAAGTGATAGGACACTTGTCCATCTGGATGGTTACCAACCCTGGTCTAGAGCATATCGCTATAACAACATTGAGTTGTGTGTGTGCATTAGTGGGCAGGTCCAGCCCCTTTCAAGGCCGGCGGCACATTGGCACCCCCTTTGATGTTGCAAATGTCCATAGGCCACGGTAACCACCTTCCAACAGCTGTGCCGCCAATCTGTATGCTGTACTCTAGCAATTGAAAAAAGATATGCGTACATTTAGGCCGAAACGTCGGAATAAAAAATAAAATAAATTACCGCGCTTAAAACTGTTAAAACTTAGTTTTATTATGTATATATACTAGTCGCGAGAACTTAGAAAATACTAAATATATACGTGTCAAACTCACTCGAACAAAGTCACGGACACAGCTCTTAAATAAAATTTTACATCAAGAGTCATATAAATATTTTACTACCCGCTATTCGCAGCGAAATGCATTTTCCTACTGCACAAGTATTATAAAAGATATAATAAAATCGTGAATAAAGAAACAGTTTATTGTACGACGAGGGTAGAGAGAATGTGCCAAGATTAAGGAGGCATATACTTTTATGGTGATCTCAATAGATTAAAATTTTATTTTATATGTAGGTGTATATAGAAAATACTAATCAAACCCCAAATTGCTATACTATTGTAATAGATAGATAGAATCTGATTCTTAGATTACCGCTTAAGTAACTTTGTGCGCGGATCCGAAGTTAAAGAAAAACCCCGGATATTCCGTACACATGAAACCGCTGAAGATAATAGTATAATTTTGTTGCCTTCAGTTGTTGAGGAAATGTTTGTCACATAAAAAATCTTGAAACCAGCTCAATAAATCACTCAAACAATAATAATTACTCAATTATTTTGATTCAAAAACTCACTGCACTCGCCAAAAATCTATTATTTCTTACATGTCTGTCTATTTAACACCGCAAACGAATCTCTCGAACGAACTCTAAGGTAGCTTTCTGATTTAAGCTTTCGGTACCGCGTATACCAAGTATACGGTTCCCGCACCGATGATGCACCGACAAATCAGAAAGCGGCTTAAGCAGAAAGTAATTGATTAAACGACAAAATAAAATACATCTGTAAGTATTTAAGTCTATAATATCAACCTATAAATGTTCCAATGCTGGAGTTCGAGCTTCCCATTTGTACTGGAACGGATCATATACTCAAGCTTATCTAAACCAGATTGGTGAGGTTTCACACGCCAATAATCGCCATTCCTGTCTAGATTCATTTAAACCGACTTAAAAAAATATTTTATTCGCCGTTAAATTGTTTAAGCCAGGGTTCAATTCTGCGTTGTTAAAAAAAAAGGAGCCACGAAACCTACAACGATAAATATATCTCAGACGAACGTATAAAAGTACAGATATAGCCCACGTGAATAAAGGCGTCAAATGAAGTGCAGCATTTTTTAAACTTGTGTCCATAAAAAGCGTTAAGTATACACATGGTTTGCATCTATATGGTGAATAGTAATATCCATTGGAAAATTATTCCAGCTTTATTCGCTTTAATTCGATTATTTAATACCGAGTTCTCGTCACGCACTGCGACGCAATCGGTTTCCTATTCCAAAATCGGTTTCCTTTAGCCGGCTTCACTCAGAGAGCTCGGAACTCTGTCTACGTATTCCGTTCGTCTAGGACTTTCTTCTTGACATTAGCAAAGGACAAATTAATAAAGATTTACTTAATTAAAAAAAAGTTATGATTCTACTATTTAATTTGGCGAATTCAAATACATGTTAAGTAAAACACAATAACGTTGCTTTTGACTCTTAAATTTTTTGATATTCGAGAGACTAATATTAATAGTATGACTTGATGTTTTTAAAGGTAAAATCTGAAGAATAAATGTAACACTTAGTTATATAATATACCCTTATATTATTGCTGTATCATGTTCAAAATCATCTCTCATTTTAAAGATATCAAGTACAGGTGAGTTCATTACTAATGTCTTTCCAGTACCCTTTCCGGTCACATATAATTTGCGATATCTGCGCAAGTGTATAGTCGTGATAACTTAATGATCAGGGCAACCGGCTCTCAAGTCAAAGGCCACTCCTCTTAAGATCTCTTAATCTATAAAAATCCCGGAGGTAATAGTTCGAGCAACTTGCAATTTGGGGGTCACTTGGATAACAAAAAGAAAAACTTTTCAATAAAGCTTGGGGTGCTCAACAGGACTAAGCGGTAAGTCACACCAGGATATAGACTTTTACTATATACACCCCCAGTCCATCTCCATGTGAAGTACTGCTTCCACTTTTGGGTAGATTCACTTCAGTGCCAGCTGCTCTCATTTGACTCCTTGCAGCGCCGAGTGGTCCGGATTGTCGATGATCCAAAAATTACGATAACAGATGGTTTAGATTTAGAATCTCTCAGGTTTAGAAGAGACGATGGCGCTCTAAGCGTGTTCTACCGTCGTGTCTGTATAACGGGGAGTGCTCTGGTGAGCTATTTGATTTGGTGCCTACGTCGCCATTCTATCATCGCAGCATTCGCCGGCGATTGGAAGTTCATACACATTACCTAAACACTTAGAAGCCATCCACTGCACGTGGCGCACGCTGCTTCATGCCACAAATGAGCAAGTTATGGAATGAACTCCATCCGGCACCTTTTCCAGAGCGCTACAGTATGAGGGTCTTCAAAAAGAGCGTAAACAAATACTTAGTCTCAAGGAGGTAGAATAGATTAGGTTTGACAGTTTGCCTAGAAGCAAACGTTAAAAAATATCAGTGAGATATTTCGAATACGGACTCGGAGGCATACAGTAAGTACCTACCGTTTATGATTTTTATTTTAAATCTAATGTAATATGTACATTCTTAGATTTATCAAACGCGTATGAGAATAGAACACGTGGTAAGGTAAGCCGCACATTAAAATTGGTATTATGTGAAACCTCCTATTTTGGACGATTGCGACAGGTCATACGACATAATTACGTATACCGTCCGGTACCTTAAAATGGGTTGACCCGAGTCGATTAGCCAGTGTTACTGGGACGTTTATGGGGCAAAAACTTTATCAATCTCTTCATTATTCGATAGATATTAATTTGAAGACCAAGCTGATTCTGTGTCAAAGATCACTAGCGATGGTCGGTGGTTGACCTGTCAGTTGTCATTTGTATATTATACGAGTATCCTTCCGCTGCAATAGGGAAGTGGGCAGTCAAATCAACTGAGATACTTTTGCCATTTTAAAAAACGTCGTAACCTAATAGATTTTGTACGAATATACAAACTTATGACGTGATAAGTATGTACAAATAAAAGAAGTGTAACAGCGCCAGCACCTTGATTATTTTTTCAGCAGTAATGAAAATTATTTCCATCAAGATATTTTGAAAGTTAAATTATAAGATGTTTTTAACGCCTAGTCTTTTATATGTAAAGAATGTTAGAATTTATTGCAACATCCGCATCTCTGACTCACTTTCTGTGCTGCCGATTCAGGTGCAACAAATTGTGTTTGGCAATAAAATTATTCCCAAATTATTATACAACCTGATTTCAGAAAATACTACAGTGCATTATGTCATTGTTTTCACTCTCCTGGCCTACAACCGAAAAGTCATGCAAACTGAAAATAGGTCAAAGATTTATGTACACATGTGTAGTGACTTAGCAGAGGACCTGTTTCAATATTCTCACTCACTAGCGCCGCATTGCTTTCCCTCCTTTGTATTTGAGATAAAAGGAAGCGTGTTTAATCTTCACCCCGAGCAGTCTGTTAACATCGCAACAATCCGACGCGAAATAAAAACTACAACGTATTTTTATTTCAAGATACTGTATCTATACCGTAAACGTCTTGAGAATTAATACTTAAATTTTGTAATAGACTGTTTAGCTACGTATAATAAATATTTTTTTGTATAGGGCCATTGGCTGTTCGCTTAGCCTTTTAAATTGTTCTTTATATGCAAACCGTCGGTGTCAGTGCAGGACCTTGCAAGTACGTTTTATGGTGACATTATTTTTTTCCTCAAAATTGTAACATGTTACATATGTAACAATTTTGACAAAAAAGAATTAGTTTACAAGGTCCTGCACTGACGCCAACGATACAGGGAATATGTACCTACATATTCCCTATATGCACCGACACTTTGTCTGTTTTGAATTTATGAATGACTTCATTCATATTTAATTTCTTTTTCAGGGGTTTCGTAGCCATATTGAAAAAAATTTTTGATGTAGTCGGCATGTCCGGCTACCTCTATGTCACTGCCATTTTTGTCGGAAGGTACTGGGTAAATATGGACGAAAATTTGACAAGGAAGGTGTAGTACATTTAAAGATACCAAATTACGTAGTGAAATCGCGAAGAAAAAACGACCAAGAGTAGCCGCTGTGCAAGTAACTAACGATTGAAAAAGTTTTCTTTAGTCTAAGTTTATCGTTTTTTAACGGATTTACAACATTGAGGACGATGCCAACGCGTTGCTAGCCTTTAAGGGTGGGGAAGGGACGGATGAGATAGTAGGGAGATGGTATAGGGGGGGGGGGGGAGGAGAAAACAGTAGGTCAGCGGACTTTCACAAACTGTTTTCATAAAGTAAATAGGTGGCGAAATACGTGGGCCTAGATTCGTGTAAATTGCGTCCCCCTCTCCTCTAACTTTTAAACTAAGAAGAGAAAAATTCTGAAATAAAATCGTCATCAGCCTATCACCGTCCACTGCTGGACGTAGGCCTCCCCAAGTCGGCGCCAGTCATCATATGAAGAGGAAAAAAATCAAGGAATTAAAAACACTTTAAATTTTTTTTTTGATAATATTCATTGAGTAGTTTTTGACGTATAGGGCATATTCCCCTACGCCAAAAGCATTTGCTTTTCATAGTTATTGTATTTTGTAGTCTACTGCAATCGATAGTTGACAAAATAAACAAAAAATTTTCAGGTTGAATCTAGTTCGGAACTTTGGTACTTGACGGACAGCACATAGTTTTTCATTCTTATGTATTGGGGCTATGAGTAAATGAATTTTATTTTATTTTTAAGGTCCCGTAACGAAGTAACGACAGTAGTCGACGTTTATCGCCTCTAAGAAACCCATCGTCATGTGCGGACTGTCAAGCACTTACCCATATTAATTATGAAATATGGTGCGGAAAGAAAAGTTTACGCAAGAAAATTATAACATAATTGCATAATTGGTATAAAACATAGACTGAATATTTATTATCGTGTTTTAGACTTACTTTGGACATTAACGTAAAATAATATTAAACACTTAGATCATATAAACGTCTAGATAGCGCATCAATTGCACAAAAACGGCCCAAAAAAAGTGCACCAAATTTAGTGCACTCGCTCCCCACGCCTGTTAGTGTCGTTTCGACTACTTTACTGGTTAGAGCTCTCGCAAAAAAAAATCATTATGCCGTCCTGCGTTATTAAAAGGTGTCGGAACTATTTAAAAAGAGGAAAGGATAAGGATAACATGTCATTTCATCGGAACACTTAACACTTTTCTCATGATTTTTTGTAAAAACATGAAATTTAATTTCGATATTTCAAAGGTTATCGAGTTGATTGATGTTGTCAGGTGAAAAGTGCGACTTATTTTCCAAAATTTAGGCAATTTTGTTACGGTTTTTTAATGAAATATGAATAATAAAAAAATCTATAAAAAACAGACTTACATTTACGGAAATAAGTGTATAATAATTTTTAAATATATTTTTTGTATAGTTTCATATTATGTTACCTAAAACATGTTATGAATTTATGGAGATATGGTGTACTGACATTTTTTAGTACATTATTGTCATAATTAAGACATTAATTTTGTCTATATGCTGTTAGCTTCATCTCCATTAATTCCTAATAAAGAAATAATTTAATATATTATTGTTAGTTTTAAATTTTTGTTTTAATAATAGTCCTTTTCAAGTGGTTTAGTGGCTCTTAAGGCCCTGCACTAAACTATTCCGTGTACCTACCTACCCCGTAGTTCCTACTACTAATATAAATTTGGATTACACATAACACACCCAGTATGAACCCATCGAATCGTTCCAAGTTCACTATTACAAATGATTTCACTGATTTTTAGCGCAGGAGAATCTTTGGGGTATAACTAGTCGTCTTATAACCTTCGTGAACATGTGTAACACGAAAATAATTTGCTATTATGAATAGTTTTTTAGAATTATTACATTAGTACTGGTAATTAAAGGACTTATAAATATGTACTAATATCTGTACAGACATTTTATTGCGAATTAAAATTACTAGATATACTAAAATGTGTTATGAATTCATTTGTGCTTGTATTTTTATATGGTTCGTTCCAAGACACGACAACTTTTGTTGCTAATACTATAATTTAAAAAAAAAACTAAAACCTCTGAGTAATATTAATTTATAAAACATAAAGCGATTAAATAATAACGATCATTTAAACTTTTCAGTTACATAAAAAATATTTAATTATAAAAAATGAGGTAATATTTTTTAGCTGATATCCCGAAAACACGCACACATTGATATTTTTACGAGAGTGAATATAGCAACGCTTCGCCTTTTTGATGCCGTTTTTGGCGGTGTTGTTTGTTAGCAATGCTCTCTCTAGACATGTTATATCTCAATGATTAAACATGAAAAGTCAAGTGGTAATTATATTTTGTAATGAAGTACAGGAGAGTACAGGAAATTAAATAAATTAAGACATTAACTAATAAAGAGTTTCCATTTAGTCATACAGGAAGTTGAGCGACGTTTTATATAAGGAAAGTTTGCACAATTGTTTAATGTTTTGGAACGATGTTCGTTTATATTACACGAATTTCTTCTACGGCTATTTTCGCATACCGTATAAGTATACGGTATGCGATAACTATATGTAAAGTTACATATGAGATATTCGTTTATTCGATGAAATAAGGAATGCAATATCGCTGTGTTATTGTTCGCTCACATTGTTAATTTGTTTTATTCATAAGGTCTATAATGCTTTATTTTTTGGCAAGCAAGTGAATTATACAAAAAACATTTTTTATCGCATTTGTGTAAATACATTACATTACATACATGGCTCTGGCTCTCATTGCTTAATAAAACTAAGTTTTAACGGTTTTAAGAGCGGTATTTTATATGATTTTTATTCCGACGTTTGGGCCAATTTTAAGTAGCCGTGATCACGGAAGACAAAGATGTTAAGTGTTAATGAGTAACGATAAAGTTTTTATTTAGAGTACTTGTTAATTTTAATTGTTTAGTTTCAATTTTTGTTTATGGTTATTATTTCATTTTAGTCTATGGGAGCCTAATCTAATTTACCACCGCTTCGAAACATGTCGACATATTGCTTTTCCTAATAAGGCCATAATAAATTTTCACTCTGGAACGAGTTGCCTATTACTTACTATAAGACAAGCCAAATTCGCACGGTGTTTTAAAAATTCAGAAGCATAACTTTTCTATTGTGTATAATAAATAATTACAATTCCTATTATATAAGTATATGAACATAATATTGTTACGAGTTTGCGGGACTCGAATTAAAATGTCGTTAGAATTATTATAGAATTTATTAGAACTATACAAACATGTATAACACAGGTACAAATATAACCGAACGCAATCAAAACGTAATGCAGAAGGTCGTAATTCAATAAAACGCGCAAAGTCCGTCAATATTAGATTCCCGACTGTACACACGTCACACCTAGATCGTAGTTGTAGCTCAACTAACCCCGACTCTCAATCAGACCATCGTTTTATACTTCACAAATGCAAATGTGTAATATCCTAGAATTAGCTTGTACTTATAATCCGCAACACGTGACTAATGATGCTTCTGAGAAGCCGTAAACGAGTACAATAGGACAATAGGCTGTTCTCCGCAATAACTAGAAACGTATGCCAATAAGTGAGTGAACAAAAGAAGATGATCGAAAATGATTACAATCAGTTCAAATGCCGAGAGGTAATAAAATGTGTTTTTACAGATCTGTATGTGGAAATTGTCTTTGATCGGAACCTGAGTTGTAATAATATGTTTGTATTGTCATACGAGTGTGTATATGTTTATTTATCATTTTTCATTACTTATTAAATACATCACCGTCAGTATTAAAAATCTATCAATCCCTGCCAAGGGTTGTCTGGAAAAGATCGCTTTTCAGCGATAAGGCCGCCCGTTGAACAATCTTTTTCTACTTCTATTTTCTATGCTTCAGTGTACAATAAAGAGTCAATCTGTCTATTTATCATTTTGGTACAGGCGTACACAATTTTTGTATATTGTTTGTGCATATTGATTTGATTTGTATCGTTCTTCCATCATAATTATCGCTGTAAGAGAAAACATTTGTATTGCTTATAACGATTAGCGGATATAGCGTCCTTAGTTATACGGTCTCTTCAAAGTTGTTATATCCGGATTCAACTGTATATAGTATTCAAAAGTATGTTAATAGTTTTCGTTGAAGACATCCATTTATTTCATGTCCACAAATAAAATTTACATTTACTTTAAAAAAAGAAACTATTTAAAATTAGCAAATATACATTCTATTGTTTAAATAGGAAAAAATATTATCTATATATTAATACGTGAAGCAAAAACTTTGTACCCCCTTTTTAAGTGAATTGCGCGGACGGAGGAGTATGAAAGTTAGCACACTTATCTATACTAATATTATAAAGAGGAAAGATTTGTTGTTTACATTGAATAGCCTCGGAAACTACTGAACCGATTTGAAAAATTCTTTCACTGTTGGCAAGCAACACTGTACCCGGGTGATATAGACTATATTATATTTTGAAAAAAAAAATGGGAATCCTTACTAAAACTCCTATAATGTAACCCGCGGTGTAAAAAATATCTAAAATCGCATGCGCTGCGAAAACTATTGATGATAGAATAAAATAATGTACTACGACTTTGCAGAATACATCATTATTTACAAAAAGTGTCGCGACATCATATATCTAACTGTTATAGTAATGCCACAATAAGTGTTCTTTTATTTTAAAAATTTAATTGAAATGCCGCTGCTACCAAAGGCTCTTTATTTGTATCTTGGTATTCAACCTTATCAAAATAAATTACTTCATATTCAAGACTGCTTCAATACCTTTATATAACTTTTTAAATTATTCAATTCGGACATTCCATTCGAAAGATATCACGAGTTTAAAAATGTAAATATTAGAAAAAAGTTGCGTGGTCGCCACGCACCCTGCTCGGCTAGTTAGGCTTATGCGATGTAGGATGTAGGGGTCACTGGGGTACGGGCCGTACGGGAGGGGAAATATTTTGAATTCGCTCAGTAGGCAAATAAACTCAACAAAAAAGTTCTTTTTGGATACCCATTCGAAGCCGGGGCGGACCGTTAGTAGTTTATATAGAGAAGAAGCGACGAATACTAATATTTAAAAAAAATATGCATAAAAAATACCTACCACGTATTTGACACACACGCATATATACTCTTTTGTTTATTGTTGCCTTGGCGAAATCTGTGATTATAGAAGTGTATATATATATATATATATATATATATATATATATATATATATAGTATAGTCTTTGACATTAATTTTTATGGTCAAATTTCAAGCACGGGCGACCACTAGTAAATAATAAATACCTTCCAAATCACCGTCAGTTGGGAACGTTCCTAAGACGCTAGCCATCTTATCACGTTTTCGTTGAATACAGACCTAAGGTTTAATGACCGGTTCCTATATCTTATTCCAATCCATTTTCTTATATTACCATCGGTTGAATTTTGACATTACTCGTATGACGCTTATATCTAATTTTAAACGATAGTAAGACAATTGAATGGTCAGTAACATATAGGAGCCGGCCATAAGTAAGCGAAATATCTTGGGTAGCTGTTATATTAACATAATTAACAGAAATAAAATGAAATAACTTTCAAGCCTAATTAGCTCCTATCCATTGTTAGAAATTCAACTTTCACAGTTTCCCTTTGTTATTTTTTTTGTATCATCCCCCTCTCAGTTGAGGCAATGAATTATTACGGTTACTTAATTAATCATCACTCGGGTTCTTTGCTTCCGCTTTTTAAGTTTGCTTCGCTTTCAAATTTTCGTCAGCAATAGTAATTTTTTTGTGCGCATAAGAGGTGATTTCGTTATGTATTTGAAACTTGCTATTTATTACATTATACATTATTATAATTTTAGTCTTAAATACCGATTGCATCCTAAGTTTTCAATTTTGAGATCGGAGTGCATTTTCACACGCATGTTAATCAATGTATCCCAAGTTTACTAACATAGTGACGGTAAAGAGTTAGTACGAATAACCAATACGTTACGACTTAACGGCCGAGAGAGCAATCTTGTACGTTAAGAAAACTAGCAAACAAACAAGTATGCGATGCGGGACCAACAACGAGAAACCCACATGCGGCGGTTGCAGCGCGGTGAGTAAGGTATATCGGGGCTATGTAGATATAACCCAACTTTTAGTTGTCATACGCACTATGCGGCTAGCCGCACGGCTGGCCGCAGTATGCGGCAAAGTGGGATTGCGGCAACTGGAATTGCAACCGAAAAATGCGGTTGAGTACTGGCCGCGCACTGAACCGCATAGTGCCTATAGCAATAGTCTGGCTGACCTACAATGGGACCCCAGCATTTGCAGCGTGCGAACCGCTTCCCCAGCAGCCGCGGCGTAGTATTATATAAATCAGGTTTGCATACATTTTCTCAACTGCAGCCACCCAGACGGCAGATCAGACTGCGTTTAGCCGCATGTTGCGTATGAACGCTAATGTCCTTAAAAACAAGTCAAATTATTTGCCTTATAAGTAATATAAGAAAAATAATTTGGCTGGTATTGATTTTCCAAGCGATACACTTGTATATAAATAATCCATATTTTAGTTATGAAAACAATACAAAATGGAATTCTAAAAGCTTATCACACTCATCACCCTATTTGTCTTTCCCAAAAACAAACAAGAAACAAACACAAGCAATTTGCGACTTATGCATTAAGCTTACTCACACAAAAGATGATACCTAAACTTCGATAATTAATAAACTTGAAATGGCGACATGAAACTTAATTCTACCATAATACAAAGCGCGCATATAGAATCAAACCTACGTAATAATAAACTTATTGTCACGTAACATAAAGTTTGTACGTGCTCAAAAATGTTCCACCTAATGTTGGTTGCTAAACCAATAATTCTTTCAATACCATTTTTAGGAAGTGGTAAATTTTATAAATAACAGTTGTGGTCGGTTCATTTTATTACAATAGTATCGTTAGTAGCTATAAGTCCCAACAAACATTTCTGTAATGTCACAAAACGAATATAACAAGTCACCTGTTCTACTAATAGGTAATATGGTATTTCCTTATTTAATTGGCCGCTATGTTTTTAAAATTATGTATCCGAATGGTAAAGATTGACTTAATGCATATAAGTTTAAGTTTAAGTAAAATGAAAGGTTTGGTAGAGGGGATGAACGTTTATTATTGTGGTTTAAGGATGGAATAGTTAAACAGAATTTAGTCGAAAATACACGCCGTATCTCAAAAATATTATAAGGGATCTTTAGCTTAGTCCAGTTTTCTTTACAAGTGCTTTGAAACCTCTATCATTTCTTTTTAATCGAATTCCAAAAGGAGGAGGTTCTCAATTCGTCTGCATGTTTCTTTTTGTTGTGGACCGACTTTCAAATTGTTATTTTTTAAATTTAATTGGTCCTATAGTCACCAAGTCAGGACCTGATGAGTGGATTGCAGAGAAATCGAGAGCAACCTTTGTTGAAGAGCGTGTAAACCGAAGAGTGAGACGGCAAACTTGTATACGCGTGCCAATAGTAAGTACAATTTCTACAGGTGCTTAATATATTATTTCTAAAGCTATTTAAGTATTTGCGTAACTATAAAGTAAAAAACAATAGTTTACCCGACTTCTTTTTACAACATCTTAAAGTCGGTGCCAAGTAAAACAGAAAAATTGCTATATTTTGCAAATTTGTTGTTATTTTTTCATGTTTTACTTGGTACTGACTTCAAGATGTTGTAGAATATTTATTATTTGCTATGTAGTTTTAAGCCCGCTTTGTTTTTGTTAAAAAAATATTAGAGTTTAATTCCCTGATTATAAAAAAAATATATTTAAAAAACTCATTTCACATTCGTACAAACAGCTGAGGTAAATCTTTGTAAATTTAAAAAGCTAATAAAAGACGAATGTTAAGGAAATTCAAATAAGCATCTCTTCTTTAATTTGAATTACTCAAAGAGCATTCAAGTAGTGTAATTAGGATCAAAGCGCCTTCTCATAAAGGTTATTTTCATTAAATGCCAGAACTACACTGAACTTAGTTGAAGGGATTCCATAGTTCTATTTAAAGCAGAATTTAAATTTTAGCCAAAACCCAACCAATTCAGAGAAAATCAGAGCATACCCAAGTTACCCAACTTTGTGTTTGCTTTAAAAGTTTCAGCCTGTGTTGGGGTAAGTATATTAAAGAGCTTCGGGACTGCCTAGGCAACCTTTAACTTTTACTGGTAAATAGTGATTACTCGCACATTTATCAAGTCTTCCAATATTATTGTTAATATTTTAGTGCGTAACTCTTCTTGTTATTATGGTGATGAAATGTATCTAACAGAAATATTTTTAAGTGATCAATTTTAAAAGAAACTATTTTCTAAGATCTTATGAAGCCTCCCAGATATATGAAACACCAGCATTATATGATACACAGTAAACTCATATTTTTATGCAAATAAACATTTATAATATTGTTACGACCTGAACGCCGACAAAAGACAAATTCACACCTGCATACCTGTAGACATTTTCTTACCTTTTCGGCATTTGGACTTCTTTTGTTTACTTTGTGTTTAAAATTTGTGATTAGAAAAACAGCCTATTATTTATTGTAATATTTTATGGTAGTCATTAGCCAGGTGTGATTCTAGGAAATTTAGTCTACGCGGCCGAGCAGACATATTGTATTTGTACAGTATAAAGCAATGCCCCAATGGAGAGATGAGGCAGTCGAGCGATAACCACAAGCGAAGCAAGACTTGTGTACATTCGGTAATCTATTTAGTGGCGGAATTTGCGCGTGTTATTGAATCGTGCATTACGTTTGGACTGGTTGTATTAAGTTATATTTGTAGCTGTGTTATACGTGTTTGTATAGTTCTAATAAATTCTATAATAATTCCAACGGCATTTTAATTCGAGTCCTGCAACTCGTAACAATATCATAAAACTCTAAATATGCCGTCATATATCTGGGAGGCCTTATTAAATCTTAGAAAATAGTTTTTTTTTTGTTGTAAATTACATATTAAAAAAAACAACTGGAATAGACTATATAAACGATGGACAACCAAATGCATTTTTTTTAGATTTTTTGTCTGTTTGTCGGTTAATCTGTTTGTTCAGAGTTCACGTAAAAACTACTGGGCCGATTTCGATGCGGTTTTCACTTATCGAAATCAAATTATTAGACTTAAAATCTACGCTACTTTTTATCCCGGGAATTCTTCTGGAATTTAAAATGACCACATTATAAAAAAAACGAATTCCAACGCGATTTTTTACTGGTCGATGGCAAATTTTATGTAATAAAAATTGTGATTTTTTATCCAGGGAATCCAACGGGAATTTTCCAGGGAGCGGTTTGTAGTTGTTCGGTTGCATAAAACTTAGCTGATTCCGACAGAGTTTTCACTAAAACGATAGCTTACAATCTTTTTTAAATGCTGTAGTACTTTGTGTCCCAGGAATCCCGCGGGAATTTCAAGTCAAGCGTCGACGAAGTCGCCGGCATATCCTAGTACATTTTACAAATATAATAAATATGCGAAACCATGGGTGTTAATTTGTTAATTAAATCTCTAAACTATCACTGACTTATTACAATTGTCTCCAAATACTAATAAAGTCTTCCCCAACTTTAAAATATTAACAAATGTGAATTTACTACATAACCTCATCTATACAAAGCAGGCTTTTGAATCCCTTTAATAAAAAATATTTAAAACTGAGTTGCATTTAAGAAAGCAATTAAAGTGTTAAGTTAATAGTCAGTTGGCCAGGAACAACAATTAATGTTACACTGTAAACGGAATAATGACAGGTATACTCTCACTTCAATGTTTAACAATAAAAGAATGAACGGCAATTGTTTTTTTTTTTATTGCATGAGTTAAGCAGACAGGCAGACGGCCCACTTGATGAAAAGCGGTTACCATCACCTATGGACATTTGCAACACCAAAGGTGCTACAAATGTGCTGCTGCTCTCTAAAGGGAGACTGGAAACAGGCCATTAATACCGGAACACAACTCAAGGTTGTTATGGCGGCATACTCTAGACCAGGGGTGGTAGCCATACAGTCGGGCAAATGCCCTATTACCTGGCTGTGGGTTGTTTAGTCGCCTCTTACGACAGGCCGCCGGGCCGCAGGAAATTTTATTCTTTCTCCGTTCCTGCACGGATAGAAATAGATTGTTTAATGAATTGTAAAATAGATTTAAAAAACCACTAAGTATTTACAACAGGGGATTATTATAAACACTGAAAAACCCATTTACTACCCTAGAAAGTAGTTTGGTACACGAATTCAATTAAATATTTCCTGTGAGAATTCAAGTTTCCAATTTTCTTCGAAAGGGACACCACATGTAAACAACACCTAACACTAATTTAGTTTCAACCAAGTTCGAAAGTCGCCTATTAGAATTAAGTTCTGATAAAGAAACTTTTTTGAAGGTCTTACTCAGGTCAATACTATAGCAGATTATTACACGAGAGGTGAAAGTGACATATTTAGGGACGAGATGGTATGGCGCACGAGCGTAGCGAGGACGCTAATAATTCGAGATTAACACTGCTTTTCATTTTGAATATGAGAAAGTAAATAAAAACTGATTAGTTAAACAATCAACTAGTTCTCTAATGAAATCAGGCGTTAAATTCCTATCTAAATCTGATGAACTCATTTAATACGTCACATATGAAACGTCAAGTAAATTTCTTTTTCTTTGGCGTTCTAATACCAGCCAGTATTTTTATTGTCACTGATGATAGTAAATATTTAACTATATCTAAATTAAATAATTTAGTGAAAAGATATTTATAAGTACAAAATGATACTGCAAAATTGTTGATTCTTTTTTATTGCAATTTAACAGTGAAAATGAAAGTATTTATTTTTAAGAAACCCATGCACAAACAGGCCACAAACAGTGGCTGTAAAATAAGGTGGGACATCAATCGCATGTATTATCAATAGTTCGTATAGTTTTTTAATTTTTTTGACAGCAGGGAAAATCGTTTCCCTGGGATTAAAAGTACTGTTTGCATCCCTGTCATCGGGCAACTCCAAACGTACTTTCAGAATATGAGAAATGAAAAATATATTAATTTGGTAAGTACACCGGTTAGGAACGTGTTATCGCTTTTATTAGAAGCCATAAAAAAACCCAGTAACAAGCCTAAAGGATTTTTTTTGTTCGATTCCAGATTTTCTGGAGTTTGGTAGCCATCCGCAAAAATGGAACCCGAACAGTTTGTTCCCACGTGTCGGGTGTCGGGCTCAGCATTTTCATCGAGTTTCGGCGCCCCTACTCACACGTGTCGGTTGTCGGACCCGATCGAAGCTGGAACCGCGATATGTGTGTGAGCGATCTGCGGCAGAGAGCAGCTAGCGACGAGCGGAAGGCGAGCGGGGAGTTTTGACAGACTCAACATCCGACAAGTGTGAACAGCGTCATACTCATAGGCGAGCGAGATCCGACACTATTTTTTACGGACGTAGATGGCTGGCAAAATATTCAACATTTCTTGTCGGCGCCGAAAAAAAACCCGTGTAAGTGTGAACAGCTTCATATAAAATGTAAAATGACAAGTGTGTACGGGAGGTTAGACAGTCGTCGTTACCTTTCATCCGTCTTTATATCTATGGCATTTTTCTCAGAAACTACTGGGACTATATGAATAAAATTTGGCAGAAAGATATGTTCTCTATGTCGCTATACAATGGTGTAATGACAACTACAAAAATAAAATTACAGGGGGAATAGAGGGCGTAATAGTGCAATGAGTTGATTTGAATGTAGACTACTCTAATAGTCAACATTCACATCGACTGATGTATTTTTATCCTTTTACAAAACGCCGATTAGATTTTGTGCGAGAGTAACAAGATACCACGTAAATTCTTTAACGAGTCAAATAGCGTATAGATTATTGTTTCAACGTTAATGAAAATTACTTTTATGATAATATTTTAAAAGTATGATTATTACATGGTATTCTAAAGCCCGCTCTTTTATTTATATTAACAATCTAGAACTTATTGTGAAATAATAAGTTAACTACCCGAGAGAGAGATATTTTTTTAAAATAGTATGTGGTATCATTAATCAAATTTAAAAAAATCGCAATGATTTTTTTTAAATATCTTGTTATCTAAATCACGAGGATCTCCTATATTTGCTTGCACAATCTTCTATAACTTTTGAATTAAGGTGTTGAAAATACTGATAGTAATTAGGCAATAGTAATTAGACATTTAGTGAAATCAGGTTTCAAAATGATCCAATATCTGGTTGATAATATCCCAAACGATCATCATGTTCACTGGAAAATAAATTCAATGCTCATTTACATGTACAGCGGCTACCTTTATTTTATTACATAATTACGCAGGTAGGGCCATAAATGCAACACCTTGCTATCAAAAGTCATCTATTTATTATACACGGTGATGTGTCACAACGACTGTGACACATAAAGACATATCAAAGTGACTAAAACATAAAGTTCCGTTTTTGAAAAAATGCATACGGAGTACTAAAACATTAAAAGCCTGTCAAACTCTACTAATAAACATAAGACAATAGTTCCCATCCAAAAGATCGAGAACCAAAATCGTTAGTAGAGCCCTTCAGTCCCTCTCGTTTAATTGAAACTCGACCAACGATTAAGAAAGGTAATTCCATGACGCAGACTTCTCAAGTGATATTCAGAACCTTGCAGACGAGGGTCGCGATATCGACACCGTCGAGTGCTAGTGTCGTGTACGTGCTCAAGTCGCCATCGCGGCCTTCTGTGGAACGAGTTAAGTTACACTGTCAAGATGTCGACTTAAGTATACTATCAGCACTGAAGACAATCATTTTGAAGTCATCTCCTAGACATTTATAGCAAGCTCTAATTCCTAAAGTTGAAAGTGGTCCGCATAAGTTTCTATTTCAAAAGTGGACCTTGTGATTTTATAACAACTATAAAAGAATCAATACATTCTTGATAAATTAAAAGACTTCATTTCTTACCCTAGTATCCGCGCCCGAGCCATTTGCTGTATTATTATTCATAACACAAACTTAATTAGCTTAGCCGATGAATGTATACTAACATGTCACGTGTTTTTGTCGATGTTAAAAAGGTCATAAAATTTGGAGTATAGGCTGAACAGAAACGCATGAATGCACATACTTTTCCCATTTTAATATAGGAACGCTGAATTCGTTTTTAAATCAATCAAAATGTAGTGTATGTTCCACTCAGTAGCGAAACCTTTCAGCTTACACGATGTAATTGGCACTTAATTTCTTAGGCCTTGTATGAAGTACGCCATTAACCATTAGCTTACAGACTGTAAGCGTGAGATAAAAGTGAAAGAAGAAGCGATGAGTGAAGCAATAAGCATTTAAAACCAAAAGTTCAGCCATGCCCTAAATTACTATTATAAGTACCTACACAAATATATATTTTATGAAATATGTAGAAAGAAAAAGATTTATTGACTTAAAGAATACGACGCTATACATAATACATTCACAGAATGTTTACACAAAACACAAAAGCATATATAATAAATAAATAAGGCTTGTATGTCTTATTGTATGTCTTGTATGTTGTATTGTTGCTTTTTCAGTCAACGAGGTTGACAACTCAGCATTGTGCTGTATCGAAATTTTTTAAAATCCCGATATAGCGCTGATTTTCAGTGCCAACCTCCATACACTTAACCCAATAACATCTCTATACACATTGTATATATATATATATATATATATATATATATATATATATATATATATATATATATATATATATATATATATATATATAATAAGTGCGTGTACACATAAACACGTACAGCATATAAACTAATATGATTACATTAGAAAAACAAATACAGTAATATTATAATATATATATATATATATATATATATATATATATAGTGAAATTACAAAAGAATTGTCCGAACAATAGTCTTAAAATTATAATAGGTAATTGTAATAAATTGCAAGAAAGCTGATAAAATGTATTAAATTAAGCTAGTTGATTAAAATTGTACAAGTAACCCATAAGAGGAATAAAAACGAATTATGAGGAAGATAGCGAGAAACATAAATTATTTTTGGGTTTTAAGGCTAATTTTTTTTAGAAATAATATAAAAATAGAAAAGAGATACTTAGAGCAAATGCTCAGAATATTTTTCAAATGTTACCTTCAGAAATCCCGACTAAATGTGTATACTTTTTATCTTAAATGTTTTACGAAGAAAATCTATTTACATTCATAACATCAAAACAGCTTATATCGTATCATGTTTATCCTAAAAAAAGATCTGCTGGAACCATAAAACGTGACGGTGAATCGACTGAAAGAGACTTATAGGTGAGATATGAAAATAGAGATAAATGAAAAAAAAATATCTGTATGTGGTAAAATATTATACAAATAACTTTTAACTTTTGAAAAGCAATCTTTTGATTGGTTTTTCACGACTCTCAGACAGTATACTTTACTTTTTTCTTTATTTTTATTTGCATTTTCATTTTCATAGGACGTATCACTCACAAGTTGAGGATAGACACATAGAGTACAACTGGGATACGTATAATGAAAATTCTTGGCAATATATTGTGGCGAACGAGGGTAGAACTTTCCGCCAGCGTAAGCCAGTCTCAAGACTTTTAGAATAAGGTAGAAGATTCTGGAAAGAAAAGACAAGGACAGATACACGTTGGAAAGGGATAGACGATAAACGAAACCTCTAGAATAGAGAGTCCGGGAAGGAAAAGACAGATAGATAGATGTTAGAAAGGGACAGATAGTAAATAAAAGAATAACGAAATTATGGGTTCCAGAAGATTCTTCCGGGTATATAAGTAGCGTATGGCGCGCCTACCCGGCAGTTTAGAGTTGAGTTCAGTTCAAGAAAGAGTTGGAAGAAGAGTTTAATAGAAGACAGTGACGAGTTTAGTGGTGAATTTAGTGAAAAGTGTAGTGGACAATTTAGTGAAGGAGGAATTTCGCGTAGTTTAAAAGGAGGTCCAGAGGCGAGCTACGGGCAGTAAATTCTGTGGTGAACACTGCAGCAGCAGGTGTGTCTACGCAATATCGGCGACGGTATTGTGAGTGACACTTCTTATCGTCGGAACAGTGCATCGTTAGTCGTGCGTATAGGGGCAACCCTGTGTAGAGGTATTACGTGCGGCTGTGTAAGTCAATAAAGGCGTTTATTTAAAAAGTGGTGTTTCCTTCCAATCCTAAGTGCGTACCCCGCTCGCACGTAACAATATTACAAATTGTCAATTGACATCATCTATGTTAGATGCAGAGGTAACTCGAGCAAAGCAAGTCTCTGCAGGTTCGACAAGGCACTTATACCTCCTCGTTGAACCTTGCATAAACATTTTCTAAGCCCGGTTTGAAACATGCCCTCTGCAGAAATTTTTCGTAACCACATCTTTTATATCACGATAAAAGATGAAACCCTTGTCACCCAAGATACTCACCCTTAAATTATATTATGTCAGTAGCGTCTAGATGGCGCTGTAAAGGTGCCGAGAGTTTTCATAGAGCGCTACACGAATGCGCATTTCTAAATTCGTTGGCAGACTGAACCAGAGATGGCGCTCTATCATATTCTTAAAAGTGAAATTGGGGAATATACAATATTGTTCTACGGCATTTACTGTAGTGCTGCCATAGAACTGTCGTACCTACTGAAAATTTAATTTCAACAGATTCAAGGTTCTATCTAATTTGTATGCTAGATTTTGTAATAATTATATCCAACATAAAACTTTCTAGAAACTTCATTCATTGAATTAACTACAGAAAGAAGTATTACGGGAAAAAGTTGTAATAAGTCAAGATTTTTACAAATAACGACTGAAACTTTTATATTTTCTAATCAGGTTGGTAGATATGATATGAAAGCTACTGAGGCTATTAGGTTTCGTTACAAACAGATGAAATGCATTTTTGTTTAGCTAATTTGGACGGGGCTTCGCTATTGCAATAAAGTTCTTTGTTTTTTTTATTTAAAAAGTGTATTCGAAAGGCTATAAGATTTGATAGGTACACCTAAATTTATTGTAAAAACTAGTGCATTATGTAAAAAAGAAACAACCACGGAAGTAAGTGATTCTAGATATTAAACGCTATCCTAGTTACTAAATATCAGACAAACGAGTATATAATGAGTATTTATATTAAATTCAATATTGCGAGACGGGTGTAATTCTAGAAGTATTCGGAAGGAAATGACATAATAGAGATATGTATGTATTTATCAAAATTTGTGTGATAGATCAAAATGACGATATAAATTTATTATTGCCTGTCTTTTGGGAATTGTGTACAACGCAGGTGATGTATGTACACTACTATAATTTGTACTAATCAGGGACTAGGTAAAATAAAGAACTTGTACATATGTCTACAATTTCTCGTATTTATTAAAATACTGTTATAGCTTAATCTTTGTAATTTTATGAAGAAAGGGATTACTGAGAAGGTGTTTATTCAAAATGGATAGTAAAGAATAATTTTTCTTTATGGAACACAATGAGTAATCCTACTTTAATGACCGATGTTTAGTTTATATACATTTTTAGTGACCAGATTTAAAATAAAATACGATACATAAGTGAACGTATTTCACATATAAAATACATCAAAAACTGAAACTAAAATAACAAAATCTGATTTCCCTAAAGAAGGTGAACGAACGTGATAACAAAATGTTTTTTGATAAAATTAAGATAAATGAAGTTTACACGAGGCACCCAACTTTGTCGATAAAATCGTGTTATCACAGGTAATCTTGGGAGCAGCCTATGTTTCTTCTTTTTATCTAAACAAAAACCATAAAGCCTAGAATAGAAATTTAATCCTTAAGTTATTTATCTGTATCTACTAACACCTAAATACATTAATAAGAAAATAACATTGTAAATTTGTTTGTTCCTTTGTCACAGCGTTTAGAATGTACTTGTACAACTATATATTATGAATTTGGAAACCGCTCTAACAATTTGAATCAAACTTTGTATTTCGGTAAGGTTTTGCTACTTAAGTTTATCTATATACATAGATGTCTTCGCTGAAAAATGCCATTTTATATGAAAAACATATGTATAGCATCATCTGGTAAATTCTTTTGGTACTTGCATTGTTGACAATGGACGATAACCTACTGGTACCTCAAAAGTGAGATGGCTCTTTAAGCAAGTAAGTATGAAAAAAAATTAAAATATAGTTAACATGTGATTCGTTTGTAAATATTCCCAGAAAAAATGCGTCAAAAATATCTACCGAAGCTCGGTCGTCCAGATATTGTACTTAAATTAGAGAAGATATATGAAAATAACATTAAACGAGAGTTTCATTAAACACCGATCCAAATTATACGCCAATCTTTGTATATGTATTATATGGTTTTGATGACGGATAGGAGTATATAAATAATAAACCCTTCGTCCCGGAAAATGCTAGTTTTCATGGAAAACAAATCATATTATTATGTCGTAAATGCTGAGCTTGGTTCAATTTTGGGGCCCATTTTGTACAGAGGTGTGGGATTTACTGTATGTTTATTTTTTGTTCTTGCCTTAAAAGAAATGTTTTTCTTTACTATACATTCAACCATATACATGGTAAAAGCAAACAATTATGATGACTGGTATAATATGCTAAATTTGATATCTGCAAAGATTCTCGGAGATTAACTCTTACAAAATACAGTATCATTTATTTGTAGTTTTCCATAATAAATTAGGAATATACGAATGGCCGAATGTTTACCTTGTGAAATGAAGCCTGTCGGAAGGTGTAATGGGCAGTTTACCTGAAAATAAAAACAACTCAATCAGCTAAGCAAATGAAATTGTTTATACATATATACATATATATATATATATATATATATATATATATATATATATATATATATATATATATATATATATATATAATGTTCGGATATGTGATTGTAAAGTAATTTTACGTTACGTTGTCCGTACTATCCGTGTAAGAAAACAAAACTACTAAATAAATATAACAATAATAATAAACAACAATAATACTAAATGCTGCGACTGGGTGGCCTGTCGTAAGAAATGACAAAACAACCAACAGCAAGGTGGTAGGGCATTCGCCCGTCTGCATGGCTACCGCACCTGTTCTAGAGTATGCTGCCATAATGACCTTGGGCTGTGATACGTCTTTAGTGGCCAGGTTGCAGCCTCCTGTTCGAAACCAACAAGCAGCACATTCGTAGCACCTTTGGGGCTACAAATGTCTATAGGCGACGGTTACCATTTCAATTGCTCTCTAAAACAAACATCTATAAAAAGTTTAGCATGAATAAAGTGTACCTACGTCCAGCTACTATGGACTGAATTGTCTTTAAAACATAGGTCTAAAATGATCATGAAAACTGTTATCCACCATTTAAAAGTCTATAATCATAACGAAAACATTATGCTTATATGAGTACAAGGGATGTTCTCATCAGTCCCGACCAATATCCCATAAAATAATGAACCCAAATATTCGACATAAAATTCCTATGCATAATATGGGGAAATTGGAATTTATCAGTTTTGTTTTGGGTCCCTAAAGGCATTTATATTGAAAGTCGGTATTTATATAGGTAAAAGAGGGAACTTTATTGGGATACTTCGCAATATTTGCGAGTCTTTCAATGAACATGTGCATGTATGTACATTAAGACGTCACTAGATGTTTTTTAGAATATACGAGAGAGTACACTTTGAATTAGATCCAGAGGACCTGAGTTCGATTACTGCCAGGATTAATTTTGTATATGATTGTTTCGTTATTTATTCTAGTTCCGGTGTCTAAGTCTAAAAAATATTTTTAAGAATAAAACGTCAAAAAGAATTATATGGCGCCATCTAGTCATATAGATTTAGAAGCCTTTCAGAGTTTTTCTTATTGAGGGATTATTCTTAGTATTTTTCCTTTACGATTAAAATACATATGCCGACTGTGAAAGAATCGTTACGAGAAAACCTACACACATCTAGATAATCAATTTTGGACATCGTAAATCAGTTCAGATAGACGATGTAGATATAACGTACAGGCTGGACCTTCCCTGAACCGTCCTCGTTTTAGAAAAAGCCCTAGATTTGCATCTAAAATTTATGAGCTAATATCATAATCATATAATTATACCACGCACACAATTATTTTGAACTACCTAGGTGTACCTGGGTTGTTCACGTAGATTTTAACAATTAAATTCTAGTGTAATTCTAAGTGTCGTGAATAACATTTTATCATGCACAGTGAACGGATAAGTAGTACCACAGAACGTCCATTGTTTTTTTTAATTTTTCTATAGAACTCTAAAAAACGAAAAAGAATATAGAAATATTTAAACAAACAGAATCAATTCATAGTATTACGACTTCCATTTCCAGAAGTTTAATTTAAAAATTTATATCAATGAGTTTTAAGTAAACAAACACGTGGTGAACTAATTTCAACTTAGTTTGAAAATTTGTTTCTGAATTAAATACAGTTAGCAAATAAGTTTTGCTAGTAAAATAATTATGATTATTTAGACTCGAAAAATTTATCTCTATGTACATTTAATTAAAATTAAAAGACAACACTGTATCTTGAGCCTTATTTCTTTAATAAAAATAAGGCCCAAGCGGATGTTTAATGTTATACAAAGCCGTTTGCGACAAGATGATAAATGAAAGCCGCGGATAATATATTTTTTTAATCCATTATAAGAATTATAAAAAAAGAATCAGGGCTAAGAACTGTTCCATCATTAATTTAAATGCCAGAGGAATGAAAGGTAAATTAAAATATTATATTTTTGTATATTTTATGATTAATATTTATCATATTTAATATTATTTTAAAGGCTACCTAGATGGAGTTGCTATCTCACTAGGGTATTAACACATCTTTAAACGATTTAAAAAAGGAGGTTCACGATTTCTCCGTCAATTGTGGACCGATTTTTTTTTATTCGAAAGAGTATTCTCTCGAGGTGGTCTCATTGTCACCAAGCTAGGATCTGATGAGTGGATACACTCCCGAATGTGATAGGCATGTACGTGTTTTTTTCTTTTAAAGCTATTCAAGTATTTTCTTGAGTAAAAGGTAGAAAAAATTAACAAAAAACAAAATCGAATTCAAAGGTACTCGTAACTAAAAAGAAAAAAAACAACAATAACCCTGAAAAATACAGTAATTTTGAAAATATAAATTGACAACATTTATTTACGATTAATCTGTATTCTACGTATCTTAAAATTACTGCTATATTTACTTTCTTGGGAATGAGCCGATTATCATGAAATCGTATGTATGTATGCATGTATATAGAAAATATATTTTCGATAACGGGTATGAATTTTATCAGAAATATTTTACTGTGCAGGCTGTAAGGTTGTGGAACACATTACCAATCAGCATCAGAAGTGCAAAGTCACTTACAACCTTCATTAAACTTCTCAAAGATCACTATCTAAATTTGTAAAAAGTAATTTATGTATGTGTATGTATGTAACTCTATGTACATATATTTGTATATAAATATGTATGTGTATTTTTAGTTACTATTAATATATGTCTATATGATTGCATATATTTTAAACTATGCGCACTGAATACCGCACCACTATTAGAAATGTGAAATTATTTCCAGAAGGTTGTCTGGAAGAAATCGCTGTTAGCGATAAGACCGCCGATTGTACTAGTTATATGATTGTAAACTCATGTATAGTATTTTCTTGTGTGCAATAAAGAATATTCTATTCTATTCTATTCTATGAAAAATACTATTCATTTGTCCAATTGCGGCATGCAACTCTAAAAATGTTATGATGCTTCTTTAATTTTATATATTTTGTGTGTCACCTTTGACAAATAAACGTTTCTTTCTTTCTTTCATTATCCCGTAAAAATAGGAAAGCTATCATGGGACACGGACCCAAAAAATACGCAACCAAAGCCGCCTGAAACACACTTTTATATATGAGAGAAGAGTATTTGTCCTCTGTTATATTATACATAGATATATTACTTCAAAATATACCAAACACAGAGCGGGTGTTAACGAGTCGATAGCTGGAATTGGGGCTACGTGACCGAGGGCCTTTATGGCGAGTGCCACGCGCCTGAACAGCACACACTGAAGCGAATCGAGACCTATTTCGCTAGTAACACATCGACTTTATGGTAATAGATGATTAAAAAAAAATTATGACCGACTATGGAAGTAACAAGTATCTAACGTGTTACTTCCATTATTATGATTAACATCGTTTTGTATCGAAAATATATTCGTATGTATATCAACAACGGAAACAGTTATTTTATTGCAAAGCTGTCAGTCAGGCGGATATTCCGTTTAATGGAAAGTGGTTATCGTCGCCTACAGACGTAGTCAACCCCAGTGGCGAAGCTAACGCGTTGCCTGCCTTTAGAATGAGATAGTTACAGTATAATTTTACACCTGAAAATATACCTTTTCATTTCTCATATTCTGAAAGTACGCTTGGCGTTGCCTGATTTTAGGGATGAAAACAGCACTTTTCGTCCCTGGGAAACGATTTTAACTGCTGTCCAAAAATTTAGAAAACTATGCGTACCGTAGATAATACATGCGACACATGTTCCAATTTTTTTATAGCTACTGTTAAAGCGCGGCATAGATTGTAATTAAAAAGATATCAACAATTTGGTAAATCATTTTATACTTATAAATTGTTTTTCACTAAATTATTATTTAATTTACATACATTTGAGCTAAATATTTACTATCACCAGTGACAAAAAAATACAGCCGGGTAGAATGCCACAGAAAAAATCTTCTCTTTTCATATGTGAGTACGTGATGACGTTTCATCAGATTTAGATATGGATTTAACGCCTGATTTCATTAGAGAAGGAGTTGTTGGTTTAACTAATCAGTTTTTATTTACTTTCCTCATATTCGAAATGAAAATCAGACTGTTAGTTAAACCGGATGAAAGGCATGTTTAGGCACTCGAACTATTAGTATTATTAATCATTTCATGCCTAAATAGGTCACTTTCACCTCTCGTGTAGCAATCTACTATTTTATTTTAGGGGAACGCCATTATACCCGTCATGCCTGTCTAAAGCAGATAAGCGGGTTTGGACACCGTTTATTTCGAAGATGTCATTAAAATGGGACGCAGGTGGGAGCGATGAGGACAGCTCTTTTATTTACACGAACAATAATAGTTTTAATATCACACACTACTAAGTAATATGCTATTGATGTTGAGCTTTGAACAATTTATATCTATATCTATATATATATATATAAAACAAAGTCGTGTTAGTTACACCATTTATAACTCAAGAACGGCTGGACAAGTTTTTATGATTTTTGCGTTTTTGGAATTGTCTTCGTCCGGAACGGGATAATAAGTATTAAAATATTATAATCGTCAAAAAAAAAATTCATTAAAAAACATGAGTCACAACATGAATATAGCCATTCATTTGTTATGACCTCTCCCGGCCGATTTCAGCAATGGTGACTGCATTTAAACTCATTTTCATTTGTCAGATTTAGGGGAATTATTCTTGTGTGTTCAAGTGGGTCCGGAGATGGTTTAGATTCAAATTAGAACCAGGTAGGTGGCGCTACAATCGGGTTCCAGTATTTAGGTGAAATAATTTTTGTGTGTGTTCAAGTGGATCCCGGGATGGTTTAGATTAACGATTGGACCCGGTAGGTGGCGGTGCAATCGGTTTATAGATTTTTATTTTTTAAGGGCAAGACAACATCTGCCGGGTACAGCTAGTCTTTAATATTTTTTTTTCTTTTACAAGAGATCAGCAAACAGGCCGACGGGCCACCAGATGGAAAGCGGTTACCGTCGCCTATGGACACTTGCACCACCAAAAGTGCTACAAATGCACCTAATCATGTACCAAACTATGAATCAGAAAACCATCCTTAAACTTTTTAGGTTAAATTCGTAGAAATGCGTTTACATTTAAGCCATTTTCGGTAATAGTAGTCGGTGAAACTTTAACAATTTCCGTACGGCTAACACGGCCGATGTCTTGAGGCTTAATCTTAAACGTGGCCTAGAAAAGGTTTGATACTCTTTTGAGCTATCAATAGTGGTTATACTGAAAGCATTGTAATAGGAAAGATAAGTTTGGACCATACTATGTAAAATTTGACTAGTTTCTATTAGTTATTGAATAAAATCAAGGTAATTAGATAGTGTGTGGTTTTGATGGATGTTTTTATGAATGTAAGGTGTTTGCAGTCAATACATTGACAGCGAATTACAGTAGTCATACAACATTGTTAAAGTTTGAATAAGCAAAATTAATATAGGTAGTAGAAAAATTGCTATTATGCCCGTGCGTATAAAAATACACGTGAAAGTGAGATGATTTGTTCGGATGTTCTCTCTTTCAAAGCTTCACATATAACATTGCTTTCATGAAATTACCACATGTATTTTTTCATATTATAAGAACCATTGAATCCCAGTTTTTTTTTATTGCTGAAGCACAGCAGACAGGCTGACGGCCCAACTGTCATGGACAATGGTTACCGTCGCCTGTGGACATTAGCAGAACCAGAGGTGTTGCCAATGTGCTGCCGGCCTCGAAGGAGAAACTGGAAACCTCGCCACTAGCGCCGGAACACAACTCAAAGTTGTTATGGCGGCAAACTCTAGACCAGGGGTAATAGCCATCAAGTCAGGTAAATACCCTACCACCTGGCTGTGGGTTGTTTTGTTGCCTCTTACGGCAGGCCGCCCGGCTGCAGGAATTAGTATTCTTTTTCCGTTCCTGCACGGAGAGTGTTCTAGAGGTAACGTAACGGAGAAGTTTATTTACACAAGTGAATTGGCAGGACACAAAAGGCAGCCAATTCACAAAACGAGAAATTTTTAATTGAATTTCTAATAGCAAAAGGCCTGAAAAAAGAGCAGATTGCTTTGTATTTATTAAAAACGTGTAATTGATTATTTGAAGTGTACAAATGCCACGCTGAAAATTGTAAGAATATTTCATAGGAAACCCGTGATAAATTGTTCTCTCGTACAATATAAAAGAACCAGAAAAATAAACGGTCGCGTTGACAGAAACAAAAGAAACGAGCAATCCGCAAACAGCTTTCAACTGAGAGTGGTGTGAGTTTAGAGAGGATAGCGTTTTTGTAGAAGTATACAGAAAGGTTGCAATTTCAAAGTACAACATAAAGCGTGTATTTATATGAAGCAATACATGATGTTGCAGCTTCATAAAAAAGCGCATCGCTTATACTGTATCAGTAGCATCACAGAAGCGAGTTACTATATTTTACTAGCCAATCTTTTACTATATTTCTCCCTTTTCTTTCACCTTCTTTCAATTATTTGGGGTCGGCACAATATGTCTTTTCCTTCCACACTTCTCTATTTTGACATACATCCTCTGTACCACATATCATCCCTCACAAAATCAATCCACCTCTTTCTTTGTATTCTTTTACTATATACTATTGTTAGAAAATTTATATAATATGAATACAGCCTGTGTCAAATTAAAAAAAAATTGTTCGCGAGGAGTATATCGGGCTCCTGGGAGTCAGCTCTGCATACACGTTTCCTGCGCAAAACGGTGTGTTACGCCGACCGCCAGACTATCAATTAAACCTATCAGTATACCTCCGCGTCTGGTGACGGACCCCCGGGGGGATCCATACGTACATATGTCGTCGCGACATCACAAAGATATCAAATTTTAATTAATAGCCTGAGACGAATAAAGGCATAGACGGAGTCTACGTGAACAAAAGGGTCAATGATGTGAAGCATTTTGTAAAACCTCGTGCACGTAAATTTATGTAGTTATCACGTGGTTTCCGTCTGTGTGGTATATAGTAATGTATCCATTGGAAATTATTCCGACTTATTACAAAATGGGTTTCCTTTGGCCGGCGTCACTAAGAGTTCGGGGTTCGGTCTGCTTTATTTTGTACGTCTGAGTCAGTACCAAGGTAAATCTAATATATAAAATTCTCGTGTCGCGGTGTTTGTTACCAAACTCCTCCGAAACGGCTGAACCGATTTGTATGAAATTTTGTGTGCATATCGGGTAGGTCTGAAAATCGGCCATCATCTATTTTTCATACCCCTAAATCCACCCCTAAATATATTTTTGACAACATTTCTTATTTATATTTTATTATGATTTAGCATTGAAAAATACGTACAACTTCAAATTTTCACCCTTCTACGATCAACCCCTATTTTTTAATAGTGATATTAGTACTTTAGTAATTTAGCTTGCTTAAAATTACTAGAAATAATTTAAATGGCAAAACAACGTTTGCCGGGTTAGCTAGTAAATTATAATCTACTACGGTACAAGAACTGGCTCTAGACGGCCAGTGTGGTCTAGTATTTGAGGATTTCGGCACTTGGCTTCCTGGTAAGGGGCCATCCATAAATAAAGTCAAACGAATTTTATGATGTTTTGACCGCTCCCCATCCTTGATACAGCTGGTCACATTTGTGAGACTCCTTTCTCCCTAGTGTGACATCTTATATTTCGCAATTTTAGATCAATAAATTATTAACAGCAGCGGAACTAAGCTAATTACGGAACAGCAGTTCCGTAACTAGTTTACGTGCGAGCGCGGGTGCGCACTTAGGATTGGATGAAAACACCAGTTCTTAACTAAACGCTTTTATTAACTTACACAGCCGTACGTGATTCCTCTCCGCAGGGTCGCCCCTACATGCACGACTAACGGCGCAGGGTCCCGACGATAAGTTGTCTCCCTCACAATACCGTTGCCGATATTGCGTAGACCACCTCCTGCTACTGCAGTGCTTACCTCCGAATTTACCGCGCGTAACTCGCTCCTGGACCTCCTTTTAACTACGATACACTCCTCCTTCACTCGACTACCCACTATACTTTTCACCAAATTCACCACTAAGCTCGTCACTGTCTTCTACTAAAGTCTTCTT
Source organism: Dendrolimus houi (assembly GCA_039645545.1). NCBI lineage: Eukaryota > Metazoa > Arthropoda > Insecta > Lepidoptera > Lasiocampidae > Dendrolimus > Dendrolimus houi. The sequence goes on from CM077125.1 coordinate 6,677,410, forward strand.
TCAACTCTTTAAGCTTGCCACTATCTTCTATTAAACTTTTCTTCCAACTCTCTTGTATCGCACTTGTCGCTTCGCTATCTTCAACTGAACTCAAACTGCCCGGTAGGCGCGCCTTACGCTGCTTATATACCCGGAAGATTTTTCTGGAATCCATAATTTCGATCTTCTTTTCGTTATTCTTTTATTTACTATCTGTCCCTTTCTAAACATCTATCTATGACTGTCTTTTTCTTCCCGAACCTTCTATTCCAGAACTTTCGTTAATTGTCTATCCTTTTCTAAAATGTATGCGTCCTTGTCTTTTCCTTCCAAAATTTTCTACCTTTTTCTAAGTCTTGAGACCGGCTTACGCTGCCAGAAAGTTCTACCCTCGGTCGCCACAATATATTAATTTTGAAATATGACGTCACGAAATTTAGGACCCCTCCCAACCCATTTAACATGTAACGTAATTTAAGGATGGCCCCTAAGGTTAATTCCGAAAATGACCGTTTTTAAATTGATCCTACTCAAGAGTGATCAAACGCGAAGCTATACTCCAATAAACAAAATATTAATTCGACCGATTCCAAAGTGGTTTGTTACCACATAATACGAGTAACTTATTTAGCTTGTGTTATTGAATAAGACGCATGTAGAGATTAAGTTAGAAAGGAAAGGAGACCAATAAAGAAGTACTGGATATAATAAAGGAGAAACGTACAAGTTTTAAAAACTTTGAAGAAAAGAAGAGGGACGATGTTTGGCCATTTGCTACGACACGACACCATATTATGTACGTTGATCGAAGGCAAAGTGGAAGCAAGGAGAGGGAAGGTAAGACCAAGGCGAGCGTTCATGGATTAAATAAAAGACAAAGTGGGTGTCGTGTCGTACATAGAAGTAAAATAACTGCCCCATAATAGAGAAGATTGGAGGAGGCTTCACCGACAAGAGCATAACTCTTAGATGATAGATAGATTGAATAAGTAAATTGTCTATTTCATGAATAGTATAAGACCGCATAAATGTATGTAGTTATATCACTTCATATCAAACTCACGCACAAATTATGTATGTAAAAATGTAAATCGATGATTAATTGAAATAAAATGAGTTTTTTAGTAATTTTAATTAATTGATAGTAATAAATTATAACACATACTATCTCTTTGTACTAATTGGAATAATACACATGAATGTAAATAAGAATGATGGTCAGGCAAAAACTAACCATATAGTTATTTTATTATTTATTTCTACTACTACAGATTCCAAGTCCCTATTTTTAATAATCTACGTGCGATCTATTTATTATTAAGTCTTAGACGCTCAATTATTAATGATATATTTTATATTATTATTTCAGTAGATTTGACTTTAGTGGAATTGTTGAATTATCACGGGTCTAAATTTGAATCTTTAATTTATAATTTAGTTTAAAAAAAAAATTAATCTATATATATACAAATTAAAATAAAACTACATAATCTACTGCCAAACCGGTGTCAGTTGTAAACGTGCCCAGTCGTCTACATTACCTCGCTGAATGGCAATTTAGCGTTGCCCGAGGTATAGACCAGTCTTTTGGTCACGTGAGACGTCTACCAGGCGTTTCACAATGTCTCGATAAAGTTTTTTGCATCTCATCCCCCATGGTCCCAGGGTCTCGACCCCAAAAACCCCAAATATGTAGCCATTTCCGATGGCGGAATATTTGCGGCATTTTAGGGCATTGGTGCAGGAGCTGTGCCCGCTGACAGGCACGCCGCCAGAGTATCGACGCAAGACGCGTCCCACACTAAATGGCAACCCATCCTCCAGGGCACTAAAGACATTCCATCGGGTCTCTTGCCATTCTCACAGCACAAGCCGTTCGGTTCTAGAACGACAGGTACCCCGGCGGTGACAAGAGCCCGACTGGATGGATGATGCCATTAAGTGCTGCATGACGAGGAATTCTGCCGGCACTTCTGATGAAGATAATGATATATTATTACAAGGGGTATTGTTTATTTTGGTGTCTGTAACTATTTTCTAATAAACTATTTAAAAGTATCATCTCTGTTACGGGGTCTATCTTTTCTGTCACAAAAGATACATCAAAGCAAACAGAAGACAATTACTATTTTTTTGTTGATTACCAAGCTTTACAAATCTTTAACCAAAATTAAATTAAATGACCTTCTGAAGTGATCTCCTGTTGTAATATTATTTTCCGTAAGCTCGACAACTAATCAATGGGCGATTAAGTTGACATTAAGCCGAACTTGTTCATTGAAATATCGTGATCGCTTGCATTTACTAAGAGAATCGTAGAGAAGTCACGATTTGGGTTAGTTAGCAATAAAATACACCAGCAATAAAGGTAATAACGTACACGTTTATTACACTGTATTCCAATACAATTTGTATTGAACAAATAATATTAAACATTAATATAATTAATAGCATTTGTAGATTATTCAGAATATAGAGAAAATTCTCGATCCGGAATAATTATAGAAGATTTATTGGGCTTTTGTGACTTTGCATATATAAATTAATGGGTGCGTGTCAATCCATGCACAATGAAGGGTTCCGTAAAGATGACAAACATCAACTTTTTCGTCATTTGAATATAGTACCACAAAGAAAGTATTTAATCAACGTCATATCGCAAAAAATATTGCACAGCTCTACCATGTTAAACTTTTAGAACTTTCTTCCGAAGAGTAGCGGGAAGGCGGGGGGATACAATTATTACTACTTTGGAAGCTCTTTTATAATATTGTATACTGATTATAAGGTACTGTCGACTTGTCGACTTTTCTGTCGAATTTAATCTATACAGACCTACTACTTAAAAAAATAATGAATTTGATATACAGAGAACGACGGACAGACATGATGATTATGTATGTATTCCGTTACTGTTAAAACTTCTGCCGTTTTGTGTTTGATAAGGCGTATTATGTATGTATGTCTTCATCCGTGCAGGAACGGAGAAAGAATACGATTTCCTGTGGCCGCCCGGCCTGTCGTAAGAGGCGATAAAAACAACCCACAACCTGTGGATACTTGCCCGTCTGGATGGCTACCACCCCTGGTCTAGACTATGGCGCCATTACAACCTTGCGTCGTGTTCCGGCATTAGTCGCCGGGTTCCAGTCTCCATTTAGAGAGCGGCAGCAACTGGTAACACTTTGATGTTACAAATGTTCATAGGCGACGGTAACTGCTTTCTATCAGGTTGCTGCCGGCCTGTCTGCCGAACTCATGCAATAAATAAAAAATATTAGCTTAATATCATTAATAACTCGTCTACTACATTAACAGTTTTCGAATGTCTGCTTTAGACATATTTACTGTTACAGTTATTGAATAGCATAGTTGTTCTTGTCGTGTTTCTTTTTAAAGTTAATAATTGATTATGTTATGTACCCTCTTATTTTATATCCAAACAATAACGTATTAAATTCTTGTCATGCATAACCCTTTAATTAAAATAGTTTATCAATGACTTAAATCCGCTATCGGTTGTGCCAATATGCTAAGTTTCATGTACTGTAAAATTGTTGGAGGGATGGCGAGGTGTTCTAAAAATGCTTGAGTGCGAAAAGTTAGTGTATGTAATGTGTTGATATTCTTTTACTACCATAAACCCTTCTGAGTTCTTGCAAGTATTACATTACCTTACATTACACCCTGTCCATTGTTTCCTGAAATAGATCAAGCTATATGCACGTAATATTTTTAACACTAAATTGATTTTATATAAATTATTGCCACCATGTCTGCGAGCGTAGCGCTTACGAGCGAAAAATTGCTACGACGTGTAATCGTAGCAGACGTGGCTATGCTACGTCATTTTATGGCGTAAATGAAAATGATGGAGTGATGTTTAAATGTACGTGTGATGTACAAACAACGTCTACTATTGCGATTACTGGAAAGTCAGGCAGCGAAATATTTTTTCGCTACAAGGAGCTATGAATATTATAACTTCAAAATATAAAATAACGGTCAAGTGCGTTTGAATCAATGCACAGTATTTTTTTGTTATTCGGCTACTGACTCCGAAAATCACCTAATCGAATATATGCCTCATCATAGATACACTCTGCAGTAAACTGCAATTTTTTCACATTTTCCAATCTATAGTTCTAAAATTAGTGAAGGACGGTGATGCTTTGAAAGCAAATATCAATTAAGTTCTTAGGTGGTGACCTAAGAACTTAATTAAAAAGTCACTAAAAAATTTAAAAGGACTGTCTAATATGACATACCTTTATAAACTATTTTCTCCATCTCCGAGTTACATGTATGGCAACCCTCAGTAATTTTTCGCGATTTCAATACATCACTATACAGCGGCATGTACAGTACAATACACCATTCTTCATAATTTCATATATACATAGTTATCGAGAAAAGTGGCTATGAAACAAGACGTACCGATTTCATTAGTCCTAAATTATTTAGTAAAATGTAATAATTAAAAGAAAAACTCCCTTTATAATATTTTTGAAATTTTATAAAATATACCTTATATGAGATAGATATTTTAAAAAGACGAGCAATCCTAAAATATAATAAAACATAAGGATAAAACTTCTACAAATTTATATTTCACGCAGTCTAGTATGCAAAACAAAAATGCAACTAATCAATAAATTGCCAAGTATTTCCTTTTCAAATTACAAGTACTGTTAAAAGTACAACACAAACTATTCCGTCTTAAAAAATAAAGTAACTACATTAAAACTAAGTTGTAACTTTTTGAGCGATCGTTTAATATGACATTTTTTCTGTCTCTTTATTTTTGTATAAGACTGTTTAAGCAGCCGTTCATTGATGCATTATAGTGAAGATAAATTTAAAGGTAAGTTATTAATATATTTACCTTCTATTTAATCCAAAACAACTATAATGTTTACTTAGCCGTTTTAATTGTAAATAAAGTTTATTATTATAAAAAACTCATATATTTTTTAATTAGTTTGCTACGTAAACTGTCCAGCTCATACTTACTTTTAAACAAATTTAGAAGACATAGAGAATATGGTTGCTTCTTGATGCGAACACCGCATGAATACAAATAGATATTCATGTACAACATATATACATTCATGTATAATTTAAAGTTCGGTACCTAAAGTGGTTGAAATCTGAATTAAAATGAAAATCTCAAATCCTGTCCTCCGTACAGTCCACTAAAGATCAAGCGACGTCCGCGATGATAAAGCACCCTCACAATTTGTTCCAGAAACGATCAACAGCAGGAAGTAACCGGCTCGTCTATAATATATCTTGCACAGGACAGTATTAATTTATTGGCCAAGCTGGCTCTGAGTTTGATTTAGATAGCCAACAAGCCCGTTTCAAACGCGCGATCGGCGAGAAAAAAGGATATGTACTCATAAATCCTGTTAATAAGTACACACAGTCCCCGTTAAACCGCTTGTCTAAATCAGGTCGTACTTTTTCAATCTCTTATAACTACTTTTACGGTAGGTATCTAAACAATATTCTTGAAAATATTTAAAAATATCGATATTTCCCTAATACATTGTTCATAAGTATAAGTAAACGATACTTCTGTCCAAATTGGTGAAAATCGACGAAAACGTGTATTCTATATGTCATTAAACAATGATGTAGGGAATTTAAAAAAAAAGAGTTAAGATTGAAAAATCACCATATGTGTATTATAAAAAATTGTCTCTGTGGGTACAAAGGCGTGTGGGGTTTCATTAGTCAGACACTCAAAAGTCATAACAAAGTTCCTTCGGCCATTTACTCTTTAGTAATGCATATGTTTAAATCAATGGGTGATAAAATATTCGTTTCCAAATCGTGAAAGGGTGTGGTATTTAATAAGAAAAATTATATTAAATTTTACGTATTCAATAGTGGTAGCTTAGTGGGTAACGCTCTCGAGTCACAAACTCAAGTTTCAAAAGTAACGTGGGTGAAATTTTGTCGGGAAGCATTCACCACTTAGAGAGTTTTCTGACCTAGTGTGCATATTGTTACAATTACCATGTGCTAACGGTGAAGAAAAACATTGCCCTCAAGATAAGCGATGTGGGAAAGCGCTGATCCGCTTTGGTCAAGGTCAAGCGTGGCGGGTATACTGTCCGTTCGCTCAAACTTGAGGAGGTCCGAGTCCAGTGGTGGGACGTCATAGGCTATTATTATATAGTTAATTTTGTTCCAGCAGTTTTTGCAATAGTAAGAATGTCATACAGATACGCGGACATATAGACACGGCATATTTCATAAGCATAGCATAAGTTACAGAACCTTAATTATGTACTGTAAGAGTACATGTAGTGTCAGCAAGCAGCAGTTATAAAACCTTTGGTGTTACTCTAAATCACCGTGTACCGTACTCGTATACAAGATTTGGCAATGACGTCGAGTAAATAAATAATTTATGAGTAACATCTGTTCACGAAATTGTACCGATAAAATTTTTGTATATACCCGCAGTTGGTAACATAAATATGTTTTGTTGTCTGCCCTATGTAGGGCAAATAACTAATACAGATATCAAATCAAGTGGAAACATGAAGCAATTTATAAAATTGAACAGGAAATGTTTGATACAAGACTGTCTCTTTCTATTTACCTTTTCTCATTATTTGGGGTCGACAAAGGGTTTGTTCATAAAAAAGTCATGTCCGTTCCTGTGTTTTTGTACGTTAAAGTAGTTTTTATCAATAACTAATTGATTTTTATGAATGAAATTGAACATAAACGTGCATTCTATAGGCTACTAGACAAATGGTAGTGTAATTTAAAAACAATGTAGACGGAGCCCTAACAGATACAAATTAAATACGTGTAAAGACAGTCAGATTAAAAATAATTGTGTGTGTGTGCAGTTCACACTGAGAAGAAGTAAAACTTCCGAGAACATACTCACAGATAATTCTTCTCTAACTTTTGTTAATATAAATAAAATTCCTTTAGCCTACATCCGTCAACATATTATACTTATAATTCAAAATAAACTTCTCAAGTATCACTTTCAATTTTTCAAGAGTGAGCACCTCTCCGTGTCGCTGAAGCTGTCCCAGACGTCCACGTCTGAGGATCGTTTGGCTCCAAACTCCAATCCAATCGGTTTCAATAATGGGCAACGATAATATGCAGTTTCCAAATACATTTTATTTAAAATTTTGTTTAATGTCTCGAGGTCACCATTAATGACCAATGACGGGTCGTTCATTGTATAAAATGGCCCGTACATTTAAATAGTATATAATTTTCTGTACTCTATTTACATTATAGAAAGAATAAATGATTTAAATACAATAAGGTTCAATAGGATTTACATAATATATTTTGCACCATGACTTTCTCTCTAGGTATATGTAATGACAGTTATCAATCCCTATTTTCTTGGCTGACCGGCCAGTGAGCGTAAGAGGTTTTATACGCTACACCACTTTATGTCACTAGAATAAAGTTCAAAATTCAATGCACTGTTACGCACAATTTCCTTTGATCTACGTATAGAAGAATATCTGCCTTAGGTATATACACATAAAGCTAAAATTCATGTGAAATCTTTTAAGTTTTATTTAAATTGAAAATTAATACTAACGGGTAAGAGAAATGTGTTTTAATTCGAATTAAGTAAGGTTGAATTTTAAGTGTGTGTTATCTCTTTTTAGTGTCACGTTTTCGTTTCATCGAGTTTCAAATCACAACGATTTTAAAGAAGTTTCAGTTCAAAAACATATCTTTCTCTTATATTATACTAGTCAGGTGGCGAGATATTGACTTACAGAATCATAAAATTTATACCCTCTCCTCCTCTAACAAATGAACTATGACTCCTCTAAATATGAATTATGTCATGGACAATTCTGAAAAAACCCGAAGTGGTACAACTAAAATTTTCAAAAATTAATTTAAACAAGATACGTTTTGCTGTTAGCGAGACGCATACAGTTTTTAAATATACATATTTATGTGTTTTGTGTTATTTAGCCAAACGACAAAAACAGTAGGATGATCGTCGTCTCTACGGATCCTTTAAAATGCATGATCCCACACGCACTTTACCGATATTATTATAACAGTTGGAAGTGCAGACAGCACTTGTGTACAATATATAAGATTACGGGCACATTTCTAACGGCAGGCTTTACACAAATAAAACTTATCGGGCATCACAAAAATAGCCATAATAAAAACGGTTCGGAGCAAATTGTGCTCATTAACGTCAGCAGTCAACAGAAGTTTCAACGCTGTGAGAGATAAACAAAACACTTTTCAAAATAATTGTTCATTTACTAAAATTTACCGCCAGCAAATTTTCCCCTGACACGTTCAGACAACTCAAAGACAACGATATTCAAGGGAATAAGGGGGCGTTCCAGCCGTAATCCCGAGTTGGGTCTGTAAAATACGAGCATTTTTTAGCCTCAAATTAATTCGGGGCCTCGCTTTAATCGCTGCATCTCCAAGGATATCAGTTCACGGCGTCTTTTCCCGGTGAAAGTGAATTGCTTAACAGGTCCTTCGGGTATTATTTGATTGTTACAATTACTAATGGAGTCAAAAGTTTTTGTTCTAATTTCTTTTGCCTGGTATATTCCCCCATATATAGATAGATACACTACTCTTCATACATATATATCATTCTTTACGCAGTTCAATATTAATACAGTAATTTACTATAGGGTTGAGAATTTCAATATCTCACAACTTTTACTTTTATTATCGTAATTTGTATTCTGCTGCAATCGAAAGTTGCCAAAGTTTACTGAAATTTACAGGTTAGTCCTAGTTCGGGACTTTCGTGCCAGACGAACTTTATAAAACTATGTTTTTCCAGTCTTATTTATTGTGGCTATGAATAAATATATTCATTTATTATTATTTCTATATGCCTTTTTTGACAAATCATTACTTTTAAATACCATGTAGTTACGGGCACCATTGCGCGCGTACGGGACTCAGACTTTATATTAATGTTTTCAGAACCCTGCAAGCTATTGAAATGACAATGAAATTAAAAATTTCGATGAAAATGCTGTTTTCTGCTTGCGAGGAGTAATTAAAAATGTATTCTACAACAAATTAATTAGCACTGATTTGTTGTTTTATACAATTTTGAAATCAATTCTAACTGTCTATATAAACGAGTTTATATTTTACCTATATCGCAGAAAACATTTATTTATATAAGTGCCTTTGGAATTGTCTTCAAGTTGGTTGTGTTTTCTTTAAACTTTTTGTCTATACTTTTTATATATACTACTAGCTGACCCGGCGAGTTCGCCGGGTCAGCTGGTACGAAGTTTCGTACGGCCATATTTTCTGAATTCCTAAAAGACTGTTTCATGACATAAAAACAAAATCACCAAAATCGGTCTAGATGATTAGGAGAATTCCAGAACCCGATCTCAGCGCCACCTACCGGTTCTAATTGTGAATCTAAACCATCCGGGAACCCACTCAAACACACCAAAACAAATTCACCAAAATCGGTCCCGGTGGTTAGGAGGATTCCACAACCCGATCTCAGCGCCACCTACCGGTTCCAATTGTGAATCTAAGCCATCCGGGGACCCATTCAAACACACAAAACAAATATCATCAAAATCGGTCCAGCCGTTTAGGAGGAGTTCACTGTCAACACACGTACAGAAGAATTATATATATATATATATATATATATGTATATAGATATATGCACTAAAAATATATAAGTTTATAAGTGGCTTTTGGTAACTGTTACGTAGTTTAAACTTTCGCTGGTGCCGAGCAACTCCCATTTCATTATTACTTTTATGTCTCGACTGCTCTACACTTGCAATTGAATTTGTACGATATTCCTAACGAATAAATAAATTTATGGGTTGACTAGGATATGCCCGGACTTCATCTACACTTGACTTGAAATTCCCGGGATACAAAGTATCCGCAGTGTTTAAAAAAGAATGTAAGCTATCGTTTTAGTGAAAACTGTCGGAATAAACTACTTTTTATGCACCCGAACAACTATAAACCGCTGCTGGGAAAATTCTCGGGATAAAAATGTTACACATTTTATTACATAAAATTTGTTATTGATTAGTGAAAAAATGACATTGGAATTCAAATTTTTAAATCTGCCCATTTTAATTCATTCCCAGAAAAATTCCCGCGGGATTTCTAAGATAAAAGTAGCGCAGATTTTAAGTTTAAGCATTTGCTGTCGATCAGCGAAAACCGCATCGAAATCGGCCACGTAGTTTTTACGTAACTACCGAACAAACAGACAAATAAACAAGATTTTTTTATCGTATTCTCCCTCGTTTATATAGTATATTCCAGTTGTTTTTTTTATATATAGCTTCAACGAACAGACACGGCATATTTAGAATGTTATAATATTACACAAGCCAACAAAATTTAAATAAACTTTTTTAAAAAGGTTTTTAAATACAAGCTTTTGAGTTCCTGGATATCATGTAGCAGCAGAGTGCTAGCCAACACAAGTAAAACGAGCCCAAACACGACGGGTCTATCTTGTTTAGTGCAGGATTTCCTATGGCCCTTCCGACTCCATCATTAGATCAGCTCCATGGTACCATATTATTGCATTGTCACGCGATATACATATGCGTGCAAAATTTCAGCTCCATCGGAAACCGGGAAGTTGGTCAAATTTAGCTTGCAAGATTCCACCCGAATACATGCATTGCAAGTTAAATAAAAGCTTGTAAAAAATAATCGTTGCCGTAGATGTGTCTGCAGCTTTTTATAATGTCCAGTAGACAATTTACGAATATGTTCATGGAAGTACTGAACTGGCTCTGGTTCTTAAGATTTTTAGAGTGAATATGAGCATAAAGTTAAGTCTCTCCACAGTTACATGGTTTAGATTTCGTGATAATCTTGAGAATTTAAGTGTGGAAGAGGATGAGCACTTCTACCAGGACTTAACAATGATGGTGGAAAGGTATCAGGGTAGACGGGTCCGTTACATGATGGCAGATTACTGTTGGTCTTTAGAAAGTTTACCCCAAAAATAATATATTGTTATATGCCGTCAAAGATAAGCGCACAGGTGCCTGTTGTATGCGCAGTTCATTGTCTTCCCGGATTAGGAATCCTTTTGTGTTTTGAATTTGTAATTAAGAAAAACATGCTATTGTTTTTCTACTTGTTTTATAACCATCATTAGCGTCGTAACTAGTAACTAATCCTTATTGTTATTGTTTTCGACTTTGTGGCCGTTCGTAGGTGTGCAAATTACTATTTCTCGGAAACTCACTGCACGCGGTCTATCTTTTTTGTACTGTGTAGTTAGTATAAGACGATGCCCGAATGGAGGGGCGGGAAGTCAAGCGACGACTACGAAACGAGTAAGACGTTTGTAGTACTCTCGATTAGCGATATAGATGACGGACTTTACGCGTGTCGAATTGCATTGAATCGTGCAGTGTGAACTGATTGCATCCACTTTTATTTGTATTTGTTTTATACGTGTTTGTACAGTTTTAATAAATTCTATAGTAGTTCCAACGGCATTTTTAATTCGAGTCCTGTAGCTCGTAACAATATGTTCTGCTGGAATGTGTTCGGAACGAAGACTTACGAAAAGAATTACTTCGAGAGCGAAAATTATCTGGCGTGGGAGAATGCAATAGTATTCTGGCATATCCGTTATTAAGAGATGCCAAGATGTTTTGCAAACTATATGATTTTGTTTTTAATTCATATTAATTAGAGATTATATTAGAAATGTATTTAGGATTTGTGTTCTTTATGGGGTGACATGGCCGCTAAGCGGCAAAGCCCTTTCTAAATAAAGATTTAAAAAAGAATATAGAAGAAACTCTTATTGAAGGCGAAGTAAAAGATAGATTTCTCCAGATTATCTCCCTTTTTAACTATACATACAAATTAATTAAATATAAAACAAAAGAATTAGTAGTTATTCTCAATAAATATTAGGTGTTAAGGTATATATAATTGTTATGTTTTATTTCATACTTACTGGTTTTTAGTTTCATATGAAAATTAAAAAAAAAACTTCAGTCAATATTCCAAAATAATTCATAGTTTCATTAATTATTGGGATAAAGTTATTAAAAGCCATTATAATATCCAGGGCAACAAAACCACCGTTGACCAGTGTTATAGATATTTTCGTGATCTTATAACAACAGCCTTTAGAAATTGTGTATACAAATAAATTAATTACGGTGTAATCGAAAACAAAAAACGCTCGACACAGAAGAGCATTATTAAATTTCCCTCGCCTTATGGCGAAAAACTAAGGTAAATAAAAGTATTTTCCTTAAGGGAAAATGTTCGAAAAGATCGTCGGTATGATTCCAAATTTTCTGAAGCAGCCCACAGAGGTTTTAATGAGGAAGTTTTGTCAAGTTTAATAAGTTTCTGTGAAATTAGAATAAAGCAGAACTTTAATTATATTACGAGAACAAAGGTCCGGGCAAATCTTACTAATAAGGGCTAAATTTAGTGAAAAGTAATTAAAATTTCTTTTTAGAGTTTCGTAGCATTTCGGCAAAATCGAATACCTCATATTAAAAGGAAATCGTCATGTTTATTCATTTATTTGTGTCAGCTGTATTCTCAAATATTGGCTCTATATGGATAAGGCCGCCATTTGTACTTAATTCTAACTTGTTCTTGCGTATCGCTTCATTAATTATATTGGATAATGAAGGATATTCTATTCTATTTACAGAAGGGTGTATTGTAATAGGTTGGGGAAAAAGTCTTTTCGCATATAGTATGTATGAACTTGTAATAAGATCTCTTTGGCTATACCATTTGTATCTGGCTGGTTTTGGTATCATTAAAAAGTTTTAATTTTAAAGAAGACAACTCCAAATTAGGAAAATGTGTGATTTTCATTTGTTTTTGTTATTGTTTAAATGAGTGAAACTAATGAAGAAATTCGATACATTTTAAAATTTTACTACAAAAAAGGTAAAAATGCAACACAAGCCGCGAAAAAAAATTGTGATGTTTATGGACCTAATGCAGTATCTGTGAGAGTAGGGCAAATTTGGTTTAAGCGTGTTCAATCCGGAAATTTTGATATCAAAGATGCACGTCGCTCTGGTCGCCCTGTTACTTACAAAATGATGCCATTTTTGAAAAAGTGGAGCAAGATCGGCATATTAGTAGTTAAGATGTAGCTGGAGAACTGGGAATTGACCACAAAACGGTTTTGGCGCATTTGAAAAAAGCTGGGTACACAAAAAAGCTCCATATTTGGGTGCCTCATGAGCTCATTGAAAGAAACCTAATGAACCGTGTACTCATTTGTGATTCTTTATTACGACCTAATGAAACCGAACCATTTTTGAAGAAGCTGATAACTGGTGATGAAAAGTGGATCACGTACGACAAGAACGTGGGAAAAAGATCGTGATCAAAGGCCGGTCAGGCTTCACAGACTGTGCCGAAACCTGGGTTAACTCGCAACAAGGTGATGCTGTGTATGGTGGGATTGGGTGTACTGCGAATAACTAATGAGATTAAAGCATAAAGTTGAGAGAAAGCGGCCGGAATTAATCAACAGAAGGGGTGTGGTTTTTCACCATGATAACGCTAGACCTCACACATCTTTAGCCACTCAGCAAAAATTACGAGAGTTTGGCTGGGAGGTGTTAATGCATCCGCCGTGTAGTCCTGACCTTGCACCTTCAGATTTTCATCTGTTTCGGTCTCTGCAGAATTCCTTAGGCAGTGTCAGGTTAACATCACGAGAGGACTGCCAAAACCACTTGTCGCAGTTTTTTGATCAGAGGCCCCAAAATTTTTATAGCAATGGGATCACGTCTCTACCTACAAGATGGCAAAAAGTTATCCAACAAAATGGCACCTACATACTTTAGTCAAATGTAAATAAACATTATAAAAAAACCTTTTGAATTTTTATATAAAATGCGAAGAAACTTTTTCCCCAACCTAATATATGCTTCGCATATTAAATATTTTATGGCTTCCGCTGACATCTCCGCGCACAGTCAACTAACACAAATTTGGCAAATTAAAAAAAAACGCTACACGGTAGAACATCTAACTTCAAGCAGTATTGAACAGCGATAACACATTGCGAAGCAATGTACTTAGAATAGGAAGTAGATTTAAATTTTGACTTACATATATGACTTCAAAAAATGTTCTCCTGTGGAACTTGTTATGAATAAAAACTTTCGAATTTGAATATAAGTTCAAGTTCACTTTAACAATAATTATACAAAGTTAAATACAATTTTTGTTAATTTTATTGAATTTGTAAACATTTATAATATTATAGATAGATGACACTCAGAGGTAAATGGAGGACAGAACAATTAATAAACGGAGATGTAAAAAGTGGAGAGAAATAAAACAAGCAAAAGGCTTATTTGAGAATCACTATTTCTTAGCTCCTGCTGTCTTAGTTTTGGGAACAACTACATATTCTTTTGTCACTGCCTGTGCTACTTCCTGGTCTAGATTAGACGAAGTGGGGAAGCTTTCCAGGTCAATAACTTTCCAATACGTTGGCGAGTACCGTCATGGGGTAACACATAGATAGTGCCCTACCGCGTCCAGCAATTTCTCACTCCTAAGCGCTGCCTAGCTTGGGTAAATGGTTGATGTCGTCGTTTAGTCAAGAACTCCGACATGGTCATCCCGGTACCCTTGAGTTTAGTTTTAGCAAACTAGACTGTGTTACGGTCCACTGCATCACAGAGCTTGAATAGGATAGGTCGAGGATGCTGGGCTGGAGGAGCTGGTGCCTTACTCGTTCTGTGCGACCGGCGGATTTCGGTTTCTTTAAAACCTTCCAACTTGAGTTTTTCACAAATTATGTTAGCAACAACAGTTGTGGTATCTTGATTATTCTCGGGGACTCCATAAAACAAAAGAATTTTCCTTCTGGACCACATCTCCATCTGGTCAACCGGCTGCTGCACAAGATCTATCTGCTCCTGTAGAACCCGAAGAGACTTAATTATTATATTAATTTATTAACAAAAAACATTTGTGTCTGAAATATAAATACGTAGTCATAATTACCATTATAAAAAATTCTAATTTACAATAAACTTCAATATAAAATTGTAGAAATCACTACTCACAGCAGAAGTAGAAGTATTTGATGGTACACCCTTGTGTAGTTCAGTCTCCAGGACATCCATGCGTTCAGCAAATGTTGTAGAAAAATGATTCATAGCTTCCTGTATAACATCTGTATTGTAGAAATTTTGTTGTGTTGTGAATTGGTAGGAGATAACACCTGACAGATATTGTTGCTACTTATTCTTTTTAATTACTTAAAAAAGGAAATTAATTGCACAAGTTCTTTTCATAGATGTTACTTTTACCAAATCTACCCACCAAAAAAAGTTTATTATTATTTGTTTGTATGTCTTTGAAGACCACGGGCCATAAAAATGGCCCGGACTTTTGGAGGGCTTGCGTGGGACCATGAGAAGGCCAACACGTAGAGACTCCTTGACAAGTTTAATCTAAATGTGGCGTGACTCTGACCGGCGACTGTCCCTGTCTACATCATATAAAAATGCAGCCAAGGACAAGCCTCGGTAAGTGTAGGGCTATTGTAGGGAATGAGAACAAACGGTACCGGGCTATTGGGATGAACTGCTAGTGGAGTTCCAGATAGGAATTATGGCGTCTGCCCGTCACAATGTTCAACGAACATGGAAAAAATGGGCAGATGTTGACTCGCCACTTATTATTATTAATTATTATAATTAATTTTATTAGATTTGCCCCATGACACCTATCTTCATAAATAACATCAGCCCACAAAAAATAACCCGTGGTCTGTACTTTTGACCAGATCCTATTCTTATATTACTTATTTATTCTGACAGACCGTTTGAATTTTTTGTGGACCAGTTATTATTATACCCAGCGTGATATCTAACAGAATATCCTGTACCTTGTCCATCGCCTGTCTTGTACACGTGTCAAACGTGACCTACTTTATTGACAATATCAGTTGAAATTGAATGGGCCGGTCTTAAATTATTGTCCCCCACATACGACGGCGCTCTTTGGCAGGTGACATAATATCAACATAGCCGTGGAGGTCGAATGAATCGGGCCTTCTATAAATGTAGGGTGATTTATGGGACTCATACATTCTACAATATTAGAATATGAAATATGAAGAATTCTTTAAAAAAATATATTTACTATAATAATAGCTAGGTCCGTTATTCTCTTACTAATATCTTTATTTCGAATTTTATCTATATAAGAGACTTGGAGTATAGGTGGCTGCGTACTTGGCCGAACATCTTGAAAATCTTGGAGCAGTTCTACTGTCAGTGTTTACATATTGTGTAGTTGAAGTGGCACCAGGTAAATATATTCTACAGAATACGCCGTCCTGGTATGTATTATTTGTACTTATATACAGATTTACAGAATCAGTAATCTCTAACCAAAATGACTGGGACATAGACAGAACAGATGAACGGGTATGGCGATATTATTAATGTTCCGTATTTGCCAAGATCATTATGAACCCCTAAAAATCATATGGATCTTTCGAAGTAAAAATAATTCTATTCAGTTTTTAGAAAACAAATATACTAGATTTATTCACAATACCTTCAAATATAAAGGTCAATTTTATATTCATAAATTGATAAAAGTTATCTTTCAACTAAATTATAACCTGACTGAACACGAAGGTGAGAAATAATTGAACCATTATTATTCCTACAACTATCATTTTTAATTTTGTTATGTTGTATTTTATTCTTTGAATAACCTCAATGTTTGTTATTTTTAGGACTGATTTTTCAAATACCCAGAGGTAATCCTCGTAATTAGAAAATCAGTCTTAAAAATAACAAACATGGAGGTTATTATGTTTGTTATAATGACGTCAAAATGTCTACAGTGAGAATGTAACCAAAACACGCAATCTCACGTTGAATAGTGTCTCACAAAGAAACGTAACAAATGTTTGAAGTGAGATTACGTACGTATTTCGGAAATAGACTAACCATAAGGAAAGCGGGATATAAAGCTACAAAGCCGGAAAGGAAATTGACCGGAAGGTATATATTTACTAGAGGAATTTTATAAATTGGTCAGTTTATATTTTTGTCGGTTCGGTACAATCTTTTGTATATTATAGGCACCCAGCTACTTATTTATATTACGGTTAACCTGAGTAGAGTTATATGTAGTCTTAAATAAGGGAGCGGGCAGTCAAATCAAATGAGATACATTTTATCATCTTACAAAGCGTCGCAGCCTCATTTTGTACGAGTGAACAAACTTATGACGTCATAATACAACTAAAAGTAATCAAATAGTGCATTATTTTTTTCTTTGAAAACTAATTAAAGTTCTGTCTATCACGATATTTCAAAAATTAGACGATAAGATGTTATTAGACACCCATTCACCCAGACACTCATATTAGACACACCCATTCGTATCCTCATCCCTATAGGTTTTAGCGTAATATCTCTTTGTTAATATGAATAATGATTTGAGTTTTTAAAGGTAAGGTTTTTCATGTAACTTTATCTACTACTCGGCATCATACAACATAGGTGTGGAGAGCACGTAGACTGTATATACTTTAACTAGACGTGAAGTAATACGATAATTTTCTTATAATATTAATATTTATTACATAACGATACAGTACAAAGCAAGGATGAATACAGAGTGCGTAAAAAGAAAAAAACCAAGAAGGTTGACAGTGTTAAAATATAAAAAGGTGAATCAACTAAAGAGGTTGATTCCAACAATAGGATCTTTAAAATTTCAAAGTCACAGTTCAGAAATTATGTTTATTTACACATATACCTAATTGTCATTAATTACATTGTCAAATACTTTCGACCTGCAGGAAGTTGCTTTTGACACTGAAAAATGAGAGTATCCTCGGGATAAAGTTTTAATATTTATAAGAGTAAAAATTCAAGTACAATCGTAGATCCAAACGCCATAATGACAATTTCATATAAGTATAAAAGAAGCCAGAATACAGTACATATCTTAGAGAAATTAGTAATCTAGCGCACCGAGGACTAACGATTACCACGAAGATATAAGAGAAAAAGAAAGAATAATCACATAATAAAGTCTCATAAACAATATATTCCCCACAGATTCATAATCAAATTATATAACCATAAAAGCACTAAATATCTGTTTGAAATCAATAATATCGAAAAATGACGTACGTAGAACGTTAAAATGCAGCTGATGTGCCATTTGCTCTTATCTAAGTGCCGTTAGGGTGGCAATGAATGTTTATGGTCCGCTTCCAAACCATAATTTGTAATGTGAAAACTTGCGGTTGTTAAATAAAATATTAGTGAAAGATGTGACAAGGAAGGTATGAATATAAGAAAATTTGTAAAATTAACTCGTGAAATAAGGCCTAACCATAACATCATAAAAAATTCAATGACATAGTATACTAGTGTCATTATAAACTAACATTCAATGCTATATTTTATGTCGACTCTAGAGAAAGAAAGAATCTAGCAATTGAGTGGCAGTCCACGCACTTTCAAGGCTTTTGTAGAGACAACAAACATCTACTGTTTTCGTAAATTGGCTACAAAATTGAGCATTTAATGAAAAAAATTTCTAAACTATTCTCTACAATAACTATGCAGTTTGATTTTTAAGCACTTATTAAAGTTCGAGATATATAAAAGAAAAAAATAAGGTAATTATACCTTATTTTTTTATATATCTCGCCACCTATCAATTTAATAAAAAAAACGTCATCAAGAAAAATCGTTATGATCTTTCTAGATGTGACTAACAAGCCCACACGATTGTGTAAACTGCTGAAACTTTAACCATCAATCAGACGTATGGTGGCTGTTCTTAATATTTGTTCTATATATTGTGCAGTGGCATATAGATTACATATTCTCAGTTAACCATTATCTACTACTGGACGTAGACCCTCTCAAGTTTGCGCCACTATTCCGGTCCTCCGCTGTCTTCAGTCAGTCCCAGCTTGTGTACCTTAAGTAGATCGTGGTTCCACTGGGCTGGAAGGTGTACACTGCGTTTGCCACTCTGCAATTACTTTCTTACTAAATTCCACCAACACAGAACCAGTAATTTTCGAGAAAAATCATTGTGCCATATAATAACAGACAGGCGGACGGACATGACAATTTCATAAGGGCGAAATCCTCATTTTATAATTTTGTCAAAACTATTACAGTGCAAAAACTGATACCCACTGGAATGATTTTTAATAATTATTACTTTAAAGCAACCAACTTTCGTAATATCCGGGAAAAGTGTGAAAGAAACTAAAAAAAATCTGATGAATAGACGTTGACAAGAAGCCTAAAACCATCAATCATCATAACAATACCGCGACGACATAATCGAATAAGCGAGAAAAAGGATTGTGAATTTAAATCGTAGACAGCTTAATGCCCCTCCGATTCAGTTACGATATAGAATGATAAATCTCTTCCCAATATAGGACGATTTCAAAGTATTGTAACGATTTACTTGAGAAATGGTTTCAATTTATTACTTACATACTTTTGTTAGTGAGTACGCGAAGTTTGTTCCGAGTTTATATTGGGCTTAGATAAATCATTGTTAGTTTATGGAGGGCGAATATACATACGACGTGGGTGTATTTTTTATATGATCAACACACATAAAAATGGTCTCATAAAACAAAATAATATTATACATACAAAGAATAAAAAGGTCGATATGTCTTTCATATTTTAGTCATCGGAGCCTACGGAGCACGGTTTATCAGGCACCTATCAAACATTTTGATTGGAGTTGATTAAATAAAGTATGAATATGAAAGCAGTAAGTACATACTATTGCAGACATTTAAAATCAAGAATTTTATACGTGATGGTTACACGTAAACAGAACCTAGGATTAGTCATAGAATTGAAAAAAAATTTACAGGTGAAAATAAATTTCATTTATAATTATAAAGAATTGCATGTGTGTGCAGTTCACACGCAGTAGAACTGAAACTGCAGAGAATATACTCACAGATAATTGTTCTCTAACTTTTATTAATATAAATATAAGTCCTTCAGCCTACATTCGTCAACATATTGTTGTAATTCAAAATAAACTTTCGATTTTTCACTTTATTATTTCGGTCTAAATTGGACCTATGTTTAATCATCTCTAATCTATGCTACACAATGTAAAACTCGTTTCTCATTCTTTCACAGGCTTAGTCCTATAGGTTTATGTGTTTATCTATTTTTAGTGTCGCTTTTTCGTTTCATCCAGTTTCAAATCACAACGATTCTAAAGAAGTTTCACTTCAAATAATCTATACCTAATATTATAATATTCTAAAAATGCCATGTCTGTAAATTGAAGCTATTAAAAAACAACAACTGGAATACACTATATAAGTATAAACGATGGAGAACACGATGCATTTTTTTTAGATTTCTTGTCTGTTTGTCGGTTTGTTTGTTTGTATCTATAATTTTATGATATGTGCAATTAAGTAAATAACATATTTATTATATTTAAAACGAAGTATAGTTTTTAATTTAAATTTAAGCACGAGTAAGATTATACAATTTTGTCCTGTGTTATTATACCTCGATCGAAAATACTTTTTATTTTGATGTGTACGCGCCATTCACCTATTCATTCGCTCCTTTCTATTCCTTACTTAAAATCTCTCCGCTTACCCCTTTAGTTCCTAAAAGAGACGCTTCGCATAACGACGTTTACGAACTTATGACGTTTCACTCAAAAACCTTAAAAAGATCTCAACATAAACCACCGCGCCCCGCGACGTGTGTTAAACTCTAAAAATGAATAAAATAGAAGCTCACATCAATCTATAGAAGGTAAAACTGCAGATTGTGCAAGGTACCCTTTTATCTCACAGATTGTACTTTGTGTTCTCAAACTTCGATTCACAATTAAATTGTATTCTAGATTTATGGTCTAAATACATCTTATCAAACTATAGTTATATTGTTTTTTTCTACAGGAAATAAATTAGAACAAATGTTACAATGTATTGTAACGGTCAACTTTTACGGTTATATATCAGACCGAGACCGAGAGAGAGGGAAGAGCGGGCGGAGGAAAATTAATGACCTTAACAATGACATTTGCAGGTGAGGTCAAACGTGCGACCTGGTCAGCGGTATTTATGGAACTTGGAACTGAAGTAAGCCATTATTAAGGTTCAGGGCACAAGATAATACGCTACAAGTTAAAGGCACGGTTTTAACATATTAAAATACAGTAATTTATAAGCAACAGTTACTTCCGTTATTTAAATTGACTGTTTCAAAAGTTATTTGCAATTTTTAGGAAATTGCTTCAGCTTTAACCTTGAATAACTTTTGAAGGAGTCAGTGTAGCAAAAAATGTTGAGCGACTTTTTTGTAGAGCATTAGATTTCCCATGAGAATATTTATAGATTTTCTGCGGGTACTGACTTTCACATGAATTGTAAAATTCTAAAATTGAAAGATCAAACTGTAAAAGTATGCCAATGTTTAAGGCATTATTATAAGGAAACGGTTCATCTAATGGAAAAATTTAATTAGAACTTTTCTTAGAGCATACAATTTACTTCAAAAAATTTCTCGGAGAAAATGATTTGGAGGTTTTGAGATAAAAACCTGCTCAGTAAAAAAAATCTAAATTTGCGATGATAGACCTCTTTACATTGATCTTAAGAATTCAAATTGTCACAATAGTCTTTTTTTGGCAACCCAAATAATATTGTTACAAGTTGGGCCACCTGCATTCCTATTGTCACATACCGACAAAGAAACGCTGCGCATCTCGTTTATTGTCCCTCCTGCATTGTGAATTCTTTTTATTACTTCGTATTTGCAATTAGAAAATAGCCTATTGTTATTGATTTCGACTTTATTGGCCGTTCGCAGGAATAGATAACCAGGTGTGCAAATTACTATTTCTCGGAAACTCAGTGCGCACGCCCGATTTTTTTGTACTGTATAGTTAGGTATAAGACAATGCCCGAATGGAAGGGTAGGGCAGTGAAGCGACGACTACGAAACGAGTAAGACGTTTTGTAGTACTCTCGATTAGCGATATAGACGACGGAATTTGCGCGTGTAGAATTGTATTGAATCGTGCAGTGTGAACTGGTTGCATTAGTTTTATTTGTATTTGTTTTAAACAAATTGTTTGTACAGTTCTAATAAATTCTATAGTAGTTCCAACGGCATTTTTAATTCGAGTCCTGTAGCTCGTAACAATATTTTCGATACATTAAAAAAAGTGGATTGTTTTGGTCCAGTCTAAAATATATATATTTGTATACTTGGTGAGCAATAAAGTGTCAGATATATATATATATATATATATATATATATATATATATATATATATATAACACTATATGTATATATATATATTTGTCTGTCTGTAATATAATCTAAAAAATATAATATACATAATCTAAAAAAACATACTCAAAGTATTTACTTTACATAAAAACACCAAAAATACTACTAAGAAAGAATCTAACGAGAACAAACTGTAGTTAGTTTAAAGAAAGTCCAACAGATATAAGAGTAATCCACTATATCGTTGGATAAATGGTGAGATTTCGTTCGATAAGATCACAGAGAACTTCTGATGGAAATAAACCGCGGTATACCCGCCCATAATCGATTTAATGGCTGCCTCTCAGGACGTGGATTGGGGTCTACAACCAAAGCGTAAGGATTCACAGATGAAAATGTATAGCATGTGTAAATAATAGAGACTTTTCGTTAGAATGTCGTATTAGAAATATACCTAAAAATATGGTCTTGTTGTTTGTTACCTGTAGGACTTAGGATTTTGTACTTATACTTTACTCATGTGTTTCAGCATTTCATGTGGTGCCTTGCTTAATACCAGCCATTACGAAAGTTACTGAGGCCTATAAAATACATACTCGTAAATGGCGAATTCGATCAACGACCTAGAGATATCTCAGTAGTAGCAAAAGAATCCAAATTTCATAATAATCACTTCATTTCAATGTATTGGAGTGATTCAGACTGGTTTTTAAAAATTAATTCCACGTTCTGACCTGTACATATTTAAAACTGATATATATATATTATATATCAGTATATAACAGCAATGTTAAATATAAATCGCACATAACTGTTAAAACATAGTTTTAAATTTCATAATAATCGGATTATTACTAGGACCGAGAAGAATCACGAACACATCTAATATATAAAATTCTTGTGTCACAGTTTTCGTTGCCATACTCCTCCGAAACGGCTTGACCGATTTTGATGAAATTTTTTGTGCTTATCCGATATGTATGAGAATCGGCCAACATCTATTTTTCATCCCCCTAAATGTTAGGGGTAGTCCACCCCTAAATTTTTATTTTTATTTTTAGACAAAATTTTTAATTTCTGTTTTTTTATGATACAACATACAAAAATACATACAATCCTCAATTTTCACCCTTCTATCACCAACCCCTATTTTTTAATAACGATATAAGTACTTTAATAATTTTCTACTCTGTTTGTTCAAGTTGATTCGAGTTTAGATTAACATTTAGTCCTGATAGATGACGCTGTAATCGGGTTCTGGATTTTTATTTTTTAAAGGCAGGACAACGTCTGCCGGGTACAGCTAGTATAATTATAATACTATTTATATGGATAGCTTTTACTCTGTGAAGTAAAAGCGGTAAAAGCCATAGCAGAACAAAAATAGTGACGCATTTATTAAAAATCGTACAAAAATCATAATTCAAAGAATGTTCGTTCTTTTAACACATATTATATTCTCCCAAGCTAAGCAAGTTACGGTTGTATTATTGGCATTAATATACGTGACAACTTTTGGCCGTTTCCAAACACACAGACCAGAATGATTCATAGAAATTCGATCACAAAATTGACCTTTCTGGGAATCGAACACAACCAACGCTTAGATCGCTACACTACAGACGCTTTATACTATACTTCTTTAAACATTTTCGAAAACTCCCGTCAAGCTTGTTAATTAGTTTCAAACAACCAATATCCGAATGTTTTATTAAAAGAAAATAGCTTTAAAGTTTTAAAGTCAAGCTTTACATTTAGCAAAGATATAATAATGTTTTCCAATAAATATTCTCATTAAAAACTAAAAAGGTTCATAAGCCGAAACTTCAAAGGCTGTGGCGTTTGTAATTCATTAAAACTTTTAATAAACGAAAAGCCGAACGAACGGGTCCGCTATTAAATTGGCTTATGAAAATCTCCTTTACGGCTACAGCACGAGGCGTAGGGAATTACGGACATAGGGTAAGGGTTGATAATTTTATATCACGTTCTGAAGAATGTTTCTCTTTTACACTTTCGGAATTTAGAATGGGCCCCCATTGAGGTTCTCCAAGAGCGTTACAATTTAGGTTTAAAAAAAATGTGTCATAAAATTCCTCCGAGACTTGCGGCACATTGGTAGCGATTATTGGCCACGAGGGACAATAACCACTTTTTATCAGGGCAGTCGTCAGTCTCTCTGGTGTACTCCAGTAGTAAAAAATATTAATAAAAAAAAACTTAAACACTTGTAAAGAGTTGCTATAACAAGACTTTACTTCATTAGTTTTAAATATATTGTTACAACTTAGCCAAAATTCCACGAAGCACACCGACAAAGTAAATGCACATCTGCCTGCCATAAGCCCGGGTTGTTACCTTCCCGCATTTGGATTTCTTTTGTTTACTTAGAAAAACAGTCTATTGTGTATTGTACTAGTTTATGGCCGTTCGCAGGAATAATTAAGCAGGTGTGCAGATTAAGTTTTCTGGGGATTGCGCCGACGCTTGCCAGGTAGACATATGGCATCGGTGCATTATAAAACAATGCCCGATCGGAGGGGTGATAAGCGATATAGTGACGGACTTTGCGCGTGTTATTTAATTGTGCATTACATTTGGACTTGTTGCGTCCGGTTATATTTGTACCTATGTTATACGTGTTTGTATCGTTCTAATAAATTCTATAGTGATTCCAAACGGCATTTTAATTCGAGTCCCGCACTCGTAACAATATCTTGTACCTCATAGGTCTATTTATAGTATTCAATAGTTGGATATAAATAGTAGTTTTTAGAGGTCCATAGCCATTGCATTGCGAATAAGGAACCCTTTTAAAGTTTCTTTTGAACTTCATGTTTAAACTGAGTATCTGATATAAATCAATGAGATTTCACAGATCATACGTAGGTGAAATTATTATGATCCGATACTAGTCACTTAGACTAGATATAGTGGCTCTAAATATCAAAGTAGTATAACCGTGGTGGCTTAGCAACATATTGTTGTTATTTCGAATAGATGTTCATCTTCCACGGTATTATATGTTATAAGTCGTCGTTGGAACCAGTTTAGTTGTCTCGAGTAATGTACTCGTACCTACGTCCAACTCCAGCCGACTGGAGCGGCACTTAATTGAGTTTCGTCGGTGAGGGCCTACTAATCAAATTTTGTCAGCCATTTCTCTGTTTGGGACTCGTTCAACACTTTCTGCATAGCAACTTGTTACATTAATCAGCTCTATTATTCTTTCTCATCGCCTATACCTATAAAAAAAACTAAAATCAGCTTACATGCAGTGTATGATCTGTTTAAGTGTAATGTAGGGTAGTGTATAGTATGCATGATTCACTCTTTCTGACCCTTAGTAGAGACCGAGGAATTTCATTTAATCACTTCACAGATTCACGGTTGTCCTTAAGATACGCCATGGTGGCTAAGCGCTGCGCACTGTTTGTGCTCATCTTAAAAATGTTCGAATGTACATTTTTAAAACAAAATGTGTCGAGAATTTTATGCTCTACATTTTTTATAATACATGCGAATATCCTTTAAGGCATAGGAAGCGAGATGTTTACAAAAATCTTGAACATTTTAAGCCGCAGACACAAGATCTTATGAGACTTTTCGAGACAACTTTTAGAATGACGAAATGAAGGTTTTTACAGGTTAAAGCTTATTGCCTCGCAATCCGACACTGAAACCATTTTTTGCTTTATTAAACACAAACAGACGCAGATGGACATAACGATCGTATAAGCTTTCCATTTTTACCAAAAAAGTCTACACGACCGTAGATAACAGACATACAAAAAATTATAAAATTAATATACTCAATACGAATCATAAGAGAAGACATGAAAAAACAACGGCCAGCTTAAAATGTAACACAGAGATCCCTCGATGCCTTTTATACCCTCGTGTCTTAGTACGAAATGTTAACTAATTTGTCCCGAAAACTCCGCTTGTGCTCGCGCCAAGTGAGCGAAACTGTCCAAGTAATTACTTCTTGCTTGTAAAGTGGTAGCAACCTTGGGTACCTCACGAAGAAAGAACTTGTCGAGACACTTTCGACAAAAATAAAATTATAATTGTACGATTAGGTATATCGTAGCCAACTTTTGTTTCTACGATGATGGTAATACAGAGAACAAATATTTTATACAAAATGGAACTCGTACGTCGTTTTTGTTGGCGTGGTTTTTGAGGATTTCTTGATATGCGTATTATAAAATGACACTGTATTCGACGACCACGACATGAAGTTGACATAATATATTTTTAAAATAAGTGTTGCTACTTATACATTACCACCTTATACAATTGTTTTGTCCATACGTCTGTCGGCGTATCTATGTATGGTACAGTTGACATATATTCTACACGTTAAAAACATAAAAATCAGGAGTGGTCTCCATAACAGAAACATGATTTTTTTCAGTGCTGAGGTGTGGTATCGTTCGATCGATTGAAACTACATTAAAACAACCTACAGGTATCTAGCCTTTATTACTGGAGCTGGCTAATAGATAAGATGATTCAATGGACAGATTTTTTTACTAGTTACAACTCTCTTTCTCTCAATATGTAACAATAACGTTTGATTTTGGGAGCGGTCCCACTGCCGCTTCATCCGAACACATTGAAAGCGGATTAACGTATTGTTAATCCCGATGTGTATTCACGATTATAAATGACGACGATCATTCACGATTCCTTCAGGGTCAGTATATGATAATTATAACAACACGCACATTATGTCAGAAAACTGACCAAGTGGTGCATGTTTCTAGCCCACAATCGGAACCTACGTTATTCTAACGTGACGCGGGTACACTGATCACTAAGCTATCCCGACTTAAAAGTAAATAACATTTCATAAAACAGACTTTCTAGATAGTCTCACGAGAGTATCTTTGAAAGTCAAACTCGTAATTTCGTCACCGAAATTTTCTTAAAACGACGCAAAATAAAAACCAAGCTTAATGATGTCTCGCAATTTTGTTTGTACGAGCATACTTTAACTCTCGTAATAATGTTGAATTATAAATGGTTTCGTTGATATCGTATTTTATGTAGGTGTATACGTTGGTATGAATTTCAGTTAAAATCTTCAAGGTAGGGAAAGGTAAACAATTTTCCTTAAATAAGATTTATTATGTATTGTTTAGACGCCACCCTTTAAGGCGGAAACGGATATTGAGTTACAAAATGATGATTAATATTCTAAATTTTATCCGAAAGAAAATGAGATAATTCTAATTAGTCTACGTGTTTATTGCATTAGTAACAACTTTAGGGCATTTAAAGCACAAATCATCTTACAACTTTCTCTTTATACAGACAGATACAAACAAAACGTGTGCGTCTAGGGACGCCCAACAGAAGTGATAACTTAAACTAATCTTTTTTTATTGGACTTGACTTTATGTTGTTGGTCCGAAAACCTCACAACTTTACCGGGGTTCTCGGGGCGAGTGCGGCTGGACTGTTGCCATGAGAGGGGGATGTATCTGACGATGCCCACCACAAGGCGACACAATGAACTAATTGAGAACGGGCGACGGGTAGTATAAAGCCCGAGGAGAAGGATCCGGGCGGACCGGGAGCAGCGGTTGGCGGCGGCCTACGCTATCTTACGGCTGTTTCGCAACGTGTTATGGCTGGGAGACAAGAAACTTCCCAGGATCACGCCTACTCTATCCTGTGGGAGGCTATGTCTCCTGGCGTCCCTCTAGGGAACGTGGAAAGATCGTGATTGGCGGCGTCTGGTCAGACGCCGCCGTCTGTGTCTGTCTGTCGGTGCCTGCCAGCCTGTCGTCCTAACCGCGTGTGGGTTGATCCGGGCCAGCCGTTTTGTAATAACGTCGACCCTGTCCGTGAGGACGTTACCCGGTCGTCGTACAAGAGCCTTTCGACGAGGCTTATAATCGGACGCGTTAAACTAATCTAAGTTGAACTATTTAATATTCTGTCCGAAATACGGCTAGCACTGTGGGTTAGAGTGAGAGAGGAAGAGCCTGCTTACCGCTGCCGTCTGCGTGAGAGAAAGGGAAGCCAGACAGACTGGCGCCGTAACGCGTTACGTAACGAAGCGGTTTACCCTCCCATAAGAAGTTATCACTTCAAAAAATATCCGCCATTATTACTTAGGTGTTTTAAGTAGAAAAGCTGAGAGATAAAAACGTTGCAAAAGATTTATTACAATCTATGCACAGAGGAGACTATACCGTAATGGTGATTCACTGATTTTGTCATTTATCAAAGTATTATAAATTACCTCGTATGTAAATACGATTCAAAGTTTTTATTCAAACCTATAGTACCTACACAGTAGTACTTCCAAGATGTAGGTAAGTTCGTTGAACTTTATTTTTGTGCTTCAGATACAAGTATGCACTGACATCCCTGATTTTATTTTTCACAATTTCACAATCGCTACACAAATCTAGAACCATATATAGATGATAAGGTAAGTAAGTGTTCTAGCATAATGGCTCTGAGAAAATTATATAGACAAAGTAGCGGATGGATATGAAAAATTAATCATTATAATGATAACGTTTCTTCTATTTATGGCATTTGGTTTACCTAATCCTATAATCCGAGACATATTACTATATGTCTATATGCCAAGTACTCTTGGCTAACCTATGATCGAGAATCTAATAAAGAGCTTAATTTAATTGACCTTAAACGTTAGTAAAAAAATTCACGAAGCTCCTACCTTACCTACAAAATTGTATTGAGTCATAATCAAAGTTTAGTCCTTGCTAATAGTAAGTATCATTGAGCTTATCATTCGTTCAATAGTTATTATACATGTGACGCTTAATTTCGAGTTAATCTTTGTTTATATACTCTACAATACAGAACCAGCATCAGTTAAATTGACCATATTCAAACGTGCTCTTCTGATGCCAAATGTATAGATTAATCAGAGTAGAAATTCCGTTACGAGTGAAAATAACGTGACAGCTGTAATCGAAGACAATACAAAAATACCGTCATTTTAATGTATTACTAGCATGTGCGAATCAAACTTCGTTCACCTAGCTATGACAACTATTATACGTATTCGTTAGTGAATTGCACAAAAAACGTGGAAAGAAGCGCTTTCGTTTTGAAGTTTATTTTTTTCTTGCTTCTACGGACAATATGTGTAGGCCGGGATAGAAGAGTGTGGAAAGAGAAAGCTCACAGTGTCTAGCCAAAACGATTAGCAAAAATCCCGGCAAATGGGATATATTTTATTTGTTTCATTTTCATGGTCTTAATTAGTTTAAAATTTGGTATTATATGTGATTTCGAGAACCAAGACGTACTTTTTAGCACCTAAAGTAGTAAGTATAACTAGCTTGAATATAATCTATATATATAAGACAAGTGTTAGTTACACCATTTGTAACTCAAGAACGGCTGGACCAATTTTTATGATTTTTGTGTTTTTGAAATTGTCTTCGTCCGGAATCTATACATACATATAATAAAACTGTAGAGGTCGAATTTCTGTACAATGAAAAAAAAATGCTAAAATCCGAGTCAGGGGGATGTAAGAAGTGAAACAGAACTAATTTAGATTTGTTTTTAAATTTTATGTTTCTCTGTTTGTCTGTCTGTTTGTACCGGCTAGTCTCCGAAACGACTGGACAGATTTAAATGAAATTTTATATGGTGGTAGCTTACATCCCTGGTCAACATATACGATACTTTTGATCCCAAAAAACTAAGAGTTCCCGTGGGATAGTTAAAAAACCACGCGGACAAAGTCGCGGGCATCAGCTAGTAGGATAATAAGTATTAAAATATTGATATTCATCAATAAAAAAAACATTAGTCTAGCCATTCATTTGTTATAATCTTTCCCGGCCATTTTCGGCAATGGTGACTGCATTTAAACTCATTTTCATTTGTATCATTTAGATTTTAGATGAATTATTTTTGTGTGTTCAAGTGGATCCCGGGATGGTTTAGATTCACGATTGGACCCGGTAGGTGGCGCCGCTGAATACCTCATTAACGGTGGGACCGATTATGATGAAATTGTTTGTGTTTTTCTAAGTAGATTCGAGAATGGTTTAGATTAACAATTGTTCCCGGTTGATGGCGCCGGTTTCTAGATTTTTATTTTTTAAGGGCAAGACAACGTCTGCCGGGTACAGCTAGTTTTAATCATAAAAACGACTTAATTAGGTAGTCGAAACAAGGAAAAATTCATTACAACATTTGGCTTTCAAATGATTTAGTTAGTAGATTTTGTTGCCCTAGTTTTGACTAAAATAGATCATGTGTAATTTTATAGTCGATTTCTTTAGAATTTGAAATCAATAAAATTTAACATTCAACAGAAAATAGAATGAACGCACTACATTTAGCCCATTTCTAACACATTAATAGCATCACTATTGAATTACATTAAGCAATTGCGAGCGCTAATAGCGTTCGATTAATAGTATACAGAGAAATACGCTCATCACAATTTCAGCTGAATTAATGAACAATGAACTAGTCGCGTCTGTTTCCGATCGAATCGGTATGCATCCGGAACAATATGGCTGTTGATTATTTACTTTGCAAAGACCCACCGTGTTTACATTCTGTTTGTCTGTCCATCCGTGCAGGAACGAAGAAAGAATACAATCTCCTGTGCCCGGGCGGCCTGTCGTAAGAGGCGAGAAAACAACCCACAGCCAGGTGGTAGGGTATTTGCCCGTCTGGATGGCTGCCACCCCTGGTTTGGTGTATGCCACCAAACAACCTTCAACCTTGTGTTCCGTAATTAGTGTCCAGGTCCAAGTCTGCTCCTAAGAGAGCAGCAGCACATTTGTAGCACCTTTGGTGTTGTAAATGTCTAAAGACGATGGTAACCGCTTTCTATCAGGTGGGCCGTCTGCCTATTTACTAAACTCATGCAATAAAAATAAATATTACATTGGTAATAGGGATGTTTACATATTTTAGGTAACAAAGTATTTTATTGTTGGATTTATTTATTTCATTTACTAATTAAATATTGTACAAGTAGAATTAGTTTAGCAAAATTGGGTCGTTTTGGTCTTACGCCAAAAGGAAGTTTCACACTGAAAATCAACGTTGTGTCGGATATAATTCCGGCACAGCAATATGCTGAGAGCAAACCCTTTTTGTTGAAAATGCGACGCACAAATTCTCAAAATATGCTCTGTATAATATAATAAATGTACAAGGAATGTAATTACGTTGCTATTTCTTCAAATAAAGTCTTTTTTCTTTCTTATGTTTTGAAATAAATTCTAATATTTTATACAGAAAAGACTAGGCGTTAAAATAACCTTATCATGAACTTTTAAATTATAATGACAGAAATAATTCTAATTACTTTTTAAACAATAATTTAATGTGCTATTTGTGATACATGCAACATTTTGGTAATCTATGAAGCTGTGTCGTTTTATAATTTTACACAGTTCATTATCATAAAGGAACATACAGTCGTCTGCTCCTTTATCGTAATTGATATAGAATGTTAAAGTTACACATTATCGATATATTGCAGCGCAGCAGAGAAAGGATATAATAAATTTTAGAGCTGTTCAAACCATATTTAACTACGTCATTTACAGTGGCAGAAAATAGTAGGAATACTTGGTAAAACATTTTGATCGTTTTAAAATATTCAAGAAAATACAATTATCATTTTTAATTGGGAAATCAGTTTTTTGTTGGGTCAAAATAAAATATTTTTGAAGTGAAACTTCACTAGAATCGTTGTGATTTGAAAATCAACGAAACCAAAAAGTGTCTAAAAGAGATAAACACATAAAATTCAACCTTATTAAACTCAAAATAAAACTCGTTTCTCTTTACCCGTTACTATTAATTTTCAATTTATATAAAACTAAAAAGATTTCAAATGAATTTTAGCTCTATCTGTATGTATTTAAGGCAGATATTCTTTTATACGTTGATCAAAGGAATTTGTGCTTAGCATCAGTGCATTGAATTTTGAACTTTATGCTTGTGACTTAGTGTTATTTTTTGAGTTATAATATGTCGACGGATGTAGGCTAAAGGAATTATATTTATATTAATAAAAGTTAGAGAAAATGTATGTGTGAGCATGTTCTCTGAAGTTTAACTTCTACTGCGTCTGACCTTCGCGCGCACACACACACACACACAATTTGTTCTTAGGATTTTCGCCGTTGTTAGAAATAATTAACATGATTGAATATGTTAAGGGTTACTGAGATGGATCACTTGATTTTTCATTTACATTTGAAATTTTAGCTACTATTCAGCACACTTTCTATTCACTCGGGTGTGTGAATAGAATTTAATTGTCAAAATAATTGTTGAGTTTTCGTCAGGTGTAGATAAATATTTTCATTATATTCGAACACTATATGGAACGTATTTCATATGATTATATATTTAATGTTTTTTAGTAATGTAGTGGCGGATTGGAAGATATCGTCAATGGCAACAAGACCACAACTTTGCTTATTTAATGTGCAATAAAGAACGTTCATTCATTCATTAAAATCCTCATTCATTCGTTTCGCTTCGTAGCTTGAATGAGCACGCCGCAAAAATTCATTAATTACGCGCAGGAACAAAACAGAGTTCGATCCACGATCCAACAATAACGGTACATAAATCACAACTAATACCTGTCTTGTGAGCCCCAAAACAAATGAAGTGGCATTATTCATTTTGTTGGGTAGAGACACAAGCATTTACAATTGTCTTGGGTTTATTACAGTATTATTTAAGCTAAAAATAGAGACATTGATGTTACCGGCAGAGCAACGTCTGCTGATGTAATTGTATCAAAATAACACTGACCACAAAGTGGTCTGTACTTTTGATCAGACCCATCTGTTCTTATGTATTGTGATGCCCTGAATCCGAATCTGGGGCCAAGTTAAGTGGCATTATTCATTTTGTTCGGTAGACGCAAGCATTTACGATTGCTTTATTACTTTATTATAATTACACACACACACGCACGCACGGACACACATGCACAGAGCTACACACACACTCACAGATAAACGCGCGCGCGTACTGATACGAACATAACCTGCTTCGTGTTATATTCATAGTAAGAAATGCGGGGCACGCGAAGCTTTCCAAGCCGTTCTGCAAATTTTAATATTATTGACCAAACAATTAATAGTTAAAAAACCTTATTATAACTTTAAAATACTATTTGTATCTTATGGTTCACTGAAACGCAGAGGTCGCGGGTTAAATTATACTAGTGTAACCTCCTTAGCTTGGAAGTATTATAATGCTGCTATGTGTTTGTCTGCCGATTTATTCAATTAAATCTGTAATAACTTAGCTGCTTCTTTCATATTTCCATCGTTGCCTTAACAGCCATGCCTTACCTGGAGCAAGATAATATTAACATTTTACATTTAAATCAATATTCCTACTGGCTCCTATAACGTAAACATAACTTCAAAGACCTTGTGAGTTCAATGTGTTGAGTACGGACGGAGCAAAAATTTTCATAAATAATCCCGCAATTACAATTGAAACTGTTCAGCGAATGATTTAAATTTAAACTAATAAAGACACTGCGTAACTATGAATACTCTCTATTGAATTTTGCCAGACGACTGCGATTATGGCAGTTCGCCATAATATCGTTACAGAAGGTCCCATTGAGGAATAAATTTGAGAAGTTTCAAAGACTAATTAGTGGCACAAGTTCCCCGAGAGAGCTTTCTGCGACTACGAAAAGATTTTTCGAAGACAACAGCTGCAGTAAAGATGAGATCGGTAGGAATAGTTTGTAACGACTGTTAAAAACTAGTCTGCAAAGAAATAATTTCAAATTATCATTGGAGTTACTGAATTTATATTAAATGTTAAAATGCGGTTAAGTGCGGTTGAGTGTTCGCAAGGTCTGTGTTATAGGCGCCTTATAAGAAAAGTTAAAAAAATAAAACGGAAGTATGGTTCTGAGCATATTTAATGTATATGTTATGTACCATGAACATTCAAGCTCTGATGTCTGAAACTGACGTGTACTCGCGTGCGATTTATATAGCCTATGTTGGCCAGGACTATGTGACCTCACTTCAGATAATTTTATGTTATGACAATAATAGGGGGCTAGCCCAATTGACATGAATAAAACGCAATAAATATTCATTTTATTCTTGTCACATTGGAATAATACAACTTCCTTTTTTGCCTAAAGAAAAACAATATTTTTCATTAAAATAAGCATAAAAGAACAAAAAGTATACATACAATCTCATTGGTAAGTAAGCCGTCAGTCCGAAAACTTCAAGCTTAGTGCTTAGTTAATGTAAAGGACCATTCCTTTACATTAACTGATCCATGAACAAAGATAGATATAAAAATTACTAAATAGTGGGCAGTGACAGTGATGCTAGCGATGGATTGTTTTAAAATTTAATATCAAAGAAAACAAGTAAGAGCGACTCATATTTCATTTATTTTGTTAGAGTATATGGTGTATTTTGTTAGAAAGTAAAATATTAATTGTGTTAAAACAATATGGCAGCAGTGACGAGACTGTTTATTTGACTTCTTTATAAAATACAAAACTACCCACAATTTACATACATTACAAAGTATATTCTCCTTATAACCTTATTGTCATTCAGCTACTCTTATACTGGTTACACGCGAACCACCCTGAAAGAGTTGCCAAGTGATCCTGTCATAGCCACATATTCTATAGTATGCACTGTTACACACGTATATCGTGTTTCTCGAGCGTGAAATTAAAATAAGATAAAACAAATAGGATACTAGACTCAAGTGTGTATGTGATAAGGAGGAAAATCGCTTAATAACTTCAAACCTCCTATTCACACGTTATTTCATGTGTGATTTAAGTGTTGAATATGAGTTGAAGTGAGAATCACGCGTCTTATATGGGTTGTGGTTTAATAACCAAATATCCGGATAGCTACGTCTTACACTCTGACTTTACGAGTATTAGGTATATTCTAATTCAAAATTATTATAACCCAAAAAAAAATTAGATAGATAGATATCACTTTATTGCTAACTATATAAACAATTACAAAAAATGTACGCTTACAATTTTTTTACGTCATGGTAAAAATAGTAAGCGACCATATCGCTCAAAGCAATCTTCCAGGTATCCTAACTTAAAGAATATTTAAAACTAATCTGGACATGTAGGTGGTACAGAGAATTGGATAGGACATCACTTGAATATATATACTTAAACTATTTTATAAATTAAATACAAAAAAACATGTTTAAAAGACATATATTTTTAAAAATCAACAGTATAAGAATTAGGCATAATTATTTAAGGAAAAATAGTTTTTTCTGAGTGAGTTTTTAAACATATTAATTATATATAAAAATTAACAAAAACAAAACCGACTTCACATTGAAAACCAAAAAATAAATATTTAACCGACTTCTTTTTACTATATTTTGAAGTAGGTGCCTGGTAAAACATAAAAATTACTATATTTTGTTTAGTTTTTGTTCCTTTATGTTAATTTTTTTTTTACTTTTTAGTCGTCCAAATATTTCAATATCTTTAGAAATAATATATTAAGCACCTGTAGAAATTGTACAACTGGCACGCTTATACAAATTTGCCATCTCACTCTTCGGTGTACATGCTCTTCAACAAAAGTTGCTCTCGATTTCCTTGCGATACACAAATCAGATCCTGACTTGGTGACTATAGGACCATCTTGGAAGTTAAAAAACACAATTTGAAAATCGGTCTACAATTGATGGAGAAATCGCGTAACATATTTATAAAAAAATTAAGCCCCTTTAGAAAGTGTAACACTGGCACGCGTACACAAGCATTTTTCCAAGATTTAGGCGCACAGCGTTCTTTAATAAGGGTTATGCTCGATAGCCCTGGCATCCGATCCACTCACCAGATCCTGACTTGGTGACCATGAGACTACCTCGGGAATATACATTTACGAGTAAAGAAAAATAAAATGTGTGTGTGCAGTTCACACGCAGTAGAAGTGAAACTTCAGAGAATATATAAACTAACATAATTATATCTACAACAGTTAGTAGACAAGTGTGAACTACACACATACATTTTCGCATTTCTATTATATTATAGACGTCTTTATTGTTAGGTATTTTGACCCTTATTCGTAATAATTCAATCTAAATTACACATTAAATCACTAGCATAATGTTCAAAAATTCAATGCACTGTTACGCACGTATGTGGTGTATTTACGTATCTGTTGATCCACGTATAAAAGAATATCTGCCTTAAGTATATACAGATAGAGCTAAAATTCATTTGAAATCTTTTAAGTTTTATTTAAAGTGAACATCAATACTAAAGAGAACAGTATTTGATTTCGAATTAAATAAGGTTGAATTTTATGCTTGTATGTCTTTTTAGTGTCACTTTTTCATTCAGCTTTTTCGTTTCATCGAGTTTCAAATCACAACTATTTTAAAGAAGTTTCACTTCAAAAAAATTGAAAATCAGTTTACAATTGACGGAGATATCGTGTTACGAAGAAATAGGTTAACAATTTATGTGAGTTTCTCTGATTCCTTGGAAACCACTCATAAGATCTTGACATGGTGACAATGGGACCAATTCGGGAGCATAATATTTCGATTAAGAGGCTTTGTAGACCTGATTCAAATCGGTGTTTCAGAAAATCAACCCCGCACGGCCGAATTTACTTCGTTGAAACAGCGCGTAATAAAAGTTCGAGCGTGGCGAAATATTGCAACTGAACATACCTACGCGCACCGTGTCCATACCAACTTGATTCAATTTATTTCATTCTAAGGCTGCCGAGCACGAGAGCGAGACAAAATATCCTAAAGTGAGACAGATCGTTTATAAGCTTAACAGATATTGAAATTTTGACTAAACTTCCTAAGCGTCTTTAGCTCAACGGTTCACCGAGCGCAATAGTAACTAAGAGGTACAGGGTTCGAATCGTCGGGCTATGTGTTTCTTTATATTTTTTAATATCTTTTAGACGAGTAAACTTTATTAAAATGATGTAATTGTATTATGGAACAACAACGAAACCATATATAAGTAATATATATATACATATATATATATATATATATATACATATATATATATATATATATATATATATATATATATTAATATAAATGCGAAAGTAACTGTCTGTCTGTCTGTTCCCTTTTCACGGAAAAACAACTGGACCGATTTGGCTGAAACTCAGTATATATGTGTGTGTGTGTATATATATTTTTTTTCGATGCCGAGAATGAACATAGTATGCATTTTATCCCGGAAAATGTGATAGTTTCCGGGATAAAAATATATTTGTCTTTCTGTTTCTTCTGCTTTTACGGAAAAAAATATTACGATTTGGCTGAAATTCGGTATATATGTAATTTAATAATGACGGTGAATAAGAGATACTTTTCATCCCGGGTAATGGGATAGATATATGTAAAGGTTATCTCAGAAAGTAGAACAGGTTTTTTTTCAGTCATTTCGGTCATTTCATTTTATCATTTAGGCCCGTTCCGCCACATATATTTTCATCCCGGAAACTCTCATTTTTCAGGATGAAAAATATCTCTTGGCCACTCTCGGTATTAAAATTACATATGTACCCAGTTTCATCCAAATCGGTTCAATAGTCTTTCCATAAAAGGATAAAAAAAGTGGAGCATGATCGGCTAATTGGTAGTTACGATGTAGCTGGAGAACTGGGAATTGACCACAAAACGGTTTTGGCGCATTTGAAAAAAGATGGGTACACAAAAAAAGCTCGATATTTGGGTGCCTTATGAGCTCACTGAAAGAAACCTAATGAACCGTGTACTCATTTGTGATTCTTTATTACAACCTAATGAAACCGAACCATTTTTGAAGAAGCTGATAACTGGTGATGAAAAGTGGATCACGTACGACAAGAACGTGGGAAAAAGATCATAGTCAATGGCCGGTCAGGCTTCACAGAATGTGGCAATAACCCGGGTTAACTCGCGACAAGATGATGCTTTGTGTATGGTGGGATTGGAAGGGCATTATTCATTATGACCTGTTACTGCCAGGCAGAACCATCGATTCTAAACTGTAGTGCGAACAACTGATGAGATTAAAGCAAAAAGTTGAGAGAAAGTGGCCGGAATTAATCAAAAGAAGGGGGTGTGGTTTTTCACCATAATAACGCTAGACCTCACACATCTTTAGCCACTCAGCAAAAAATACGAGAGTTTGGCTGGGAGGTGTTAATGCATCCGCCGTATAGTCCTGAACTTGCACCTTCAGATTTTCACCTGTTTCGGTCTCTGCAGAATTCCTCAAGCAGTGTCACTTTAACATCACGAGAGGTCTGCCAAAACCACTTGTCGCAGTTTATTGATCAGAAGCCCAAATTTTTTTATTGCAATGGGATCACGTCCCTGCCTATAAGATGGCAAAAAGTTATCCAACAAAATGGCACCTACATACTTTAGTCAAATATAAATAAACTTTATAAAAAAAATCTTTGGAATTTTTATATAAAATGCGAAGAAACTTTTTCCCCAACATAATAGAAAAGTATTTTTATTGCATTTTATAAAATTATTTAAGAAGAGAAAAAGACCATTTTATCAACTTGGATATAAAAATAAAAAAATCTACTACATCAAGTGAAGTTAGTAGGATTCGAACCCACACAGTCTATGATTTAGACCACTCCTCTACCGTATACGCCAAATAAGTATAGCTCGATCGGCTCGAAATTGTGGTTATTATTGCTCCTTCATTTATTTAAAATTTAATTTCGAATAGCACGCTCGAGCAGAGCGACGCGTGTACACAGCACTGAGCCGTCCGGCGTATTGATAAATTCCATACATTGGGACCGGCAAGGGTGATTTTTGAAGTCATTTATAATAAAATAATTAATTACTTGCAAATTCTCTAAGTAACCGAATAAACAAACTATAATAAGTATATTTCTTATATGATATGTTACTGTTATTTATTTTAGCGATGTACGATTAACAGTAATAACATGACACAAGATTGAAGAACACGTTTAGAGGTTACTTTGCAATTATTTTCTATCGAGAAAATTTATCGAGAATGCGTTTTGAGTACATAGTTTACCTCAGAAATATGATCAAGATTGACATATATTTTTTTCACCACAGCATAGTATGTATAATTACTGTAACAAGGGCTGAGAAATCGATCAAAAAACGCTTTTTGTCTGTTGTAACGCTGTTAAAAGGAAAAAAAAGTGAAAATTGGTTCAGAATTGACGGAGAAATCGAGTAACGAATCCTTTTTGAAGTGGGTTAAATAAAATATAATTACTTAATCCTCTGAAGTAAATATACCTAAGCTCCTCGATACGGACAGTACAATCGATTAATTGTCAAGGTTGTGAAGAAATAACCATCAAATATCAAAACTTTAATTTGAACACTTCCACTTTCATCATGTTCTGTATATTATATTTGTTATTATAGATAGTGCTGAAATTCGTAAATAAATATGAATAAAATTGATAGATGGCAGTGTT
Organism: Dendrolimus houi; assembly: GCA_039645545.1. Taxonomy (NCBI): domain Eukaryota; kingdom Metazoa; phylum Arthropoda; class Insecta; order Lepidoptera; family Lasiocampidae; genus Dendrolimus; species Dendrolimus houi. The sequence goes on from CM077125.1 coordinate 6,717,224, forward strand.
ATCCATAATATTATAACATTCTAAGAGTGGCGTGTAAAGCCCTCGAAGCTATTTAGAAAAAACAACTGGAATACATTATACAAACGATGGAGAACACGATGCATTTTTTTTTAGATTTATTGTTTGTTTTTTCGGGATTCACGTAAAAATTATTAGGCCAATTTCGTTGCGGTTTTCGCTGATCGACAGCAAGTTCTTAAAATTATAATCTGTGCTTTTCTATGTTGCATGAGTTCAGCAGACAGGCAGACGGCCCACTTGATGGAAAGTGGTTACCATCGCGTATGAACATTTGCAACACCAAAGATGCTTGTAGCGCTGCTGCTCTCATAAGGGAGACTGGAACCTGATCACTAATGCCGGAACATAAATTGTTGGTTTCATCAAGGTTGTTATGATGGCATACTCTAGACCAGGGGTTGTACTCATCCAGTCGGGCAAATACCCTACAACCTGGCTGTGGGTTGTCTTGTCGCCTCTTACGACAGGCCGCCCGGCCGCAGGAAATTGTATTCTTTCTCCGTTCCTGCACGGATGATACCTTTATCCTGAGAATCCTGCGGATTTTTCCTGGGAATGATTTAAAATGGCCAGATTAAATCGATAAATCGAATTCCAATGTGATTTTTCACTGATCGATAGCAAATTTTATGTTATAAAATTATTGATATATTTTTATCCCAGGAATCCCGCGGGAAATTTCCCAAGAGTGCTTTGTAGTTGTTTGGGTGCATAAAAATTAGCTTATTCTGGCACAGTTTTTAATAAAATGATGGCTTACATTCTTTTTAAATTGCTGCAGTATATTTTGTCCCGGGAATCCTGCTAATTCGAATGAAGCGTAGACGAAGTCGCGGGCATATCTTGTTTTATTTAATACCTGAGTGTTCAACTCGGTTACTATAGCAAGAAATCGTATCCTGCAGAGACTATCCTATATTCCAGAATAAAAGTATCCTACGTTAATTCCCGTAATTAAAAGAACACATTTCAAAAAAATTCATTCCCATGGGTGTGAAGAAGGATTAAAAAAATAAACCTATAAAGAAATTTCATATTTTATAAGAAAAAAAGCATATTTTGAAAGTATCTCCGATATCGTATACATGTAAAAGTGAGTTTACTTTTGTTGGTTCAGCGCAGGAAGCAATAAGAGAGCATCATATTGAAAGCTTTCATGGATTCTATTGCCTTCTGGCATGAAATAAAGCAATCGTTGATTTAGTGGCCAGCTACTCAACTTTAGGAATGGGCTCATTTATTTTCATTAAGCGTAACTAAAGCGCAGTTCACCGACAGTTTGCTAACTATTTTCCAAGTTTACAATTCCATCCATGCCACAGGTACCTCAATAAAATGTTTAATTTATATGCCATAAATTTTAAGCGCTCAATACTTCCTACATATTAACAAATAGTATAGAACAAAATCGCTTTCCGCCATTTTCTGTCTGTATATCCGCTAACCAAGTAATAAAATATAAAACAATTAAGCCCCTTTAGAAAGTGTAACACTGGCACGCGTACACAAGCTTTTTTTTGGAAAAACGTAGGCTCTCGGCGTTTTTTTAATAAGGGTTACTCTCAATTTCTCTGGGATCCACTCATCAGATGCAGTCTTGGTGACCATGAAACCGCCTCGGGTGTATAGATATTTAGGTGCGGCCTCTGTGGTTGAGCGGGCTAAGACTTTGCCGGCCTACCTCACTGCAACGCAGAGGCTTCGGGTTCAATTCCTGGTATAGTAAATTTCAGAAACGTATTTCCTCCGTTATTTACTATGTTCTGGGTGTTTAGGATCGGCTCCAGAGTAGTCCGTTGTATATTACCCATAACACAAGCGTACCTTGCTTAATTTGGGGATATACAATATGTGTGTTTGTCTGCCGCTATTATTATTATTATATATATTTATGAACAAAGAAAAAATTCAAAATCGATCCACAATTGACGGAGAAATCACGTTACATACATATAAAAAAATTAAACGCCTGTAGAAAATGTAATACCTACACGCGTATACAAGCATTTTTCCAAGATTTAGGCGTTCCGGCATTAGTGGCCAGGTTCCAGACTCCAATAAGAGAGTAGCAGCGTATATGTAGCACCTTTGGTGTTGCAAATGTCTATAGGTGATGGTAACAGCTTTTAATCAGTTGGGCCGTCTGCATGTCTGCTGAACGCATGCTATAAAAAAATAACGCCTTCTAAATCACACAACGAATTATTAAGCGGTTTTCACCATCAGTTAGATATTTTTTCACTGAAAGTATATATCTATGTATTAATACGTGAAGCAAAAACTTTGTAACCATTTTTACGAAAATTGCGCGGACGGAGGAGTATGAAATTTTGCACACTTATAGTTTATATACAGAGGAGGCGACGAAAGCTAATATAAAAAAAAAATTGCATAGAAAATACATTAAATCCATAAAAAAAAACATTACACACACTACCATGTATTTGATACACACGCGCATATATACCCTTTTGTTTATTGTTCAAGTCAAATTAACAGGTAGCTTTGGAGAAATCTGTGATTATAGAAGTATAGTCTTTGACAACAAATTATTATGGTCGAATTTCGACCACGGGCGACAACTAGTATGTACAAAGACACGTAATTAAGTTTTTACGTAAGTAGAAAAAATCAATAATTTGCAACCGAGTCACTGAATCGCGCCTAGATAAATATGAAATGCAATGTAACCTGTCTGAAAGCTTGCAGTCTAAATAAACAAGGGTTACGTACTGGGTTCTGGCACGCAGCGAAGCCGCGTTGAAAATCCTACTTGACTAGTAATAGGCGAAAGATCGACGATACAATAAATATAGTACTTGCAATCCATGAAGGCGAAGAGGCTTTACTCGTGGTAGAACGTGTACTGCACATTGGGATAGTATGTGTCTGAAAGAACGATCAGTTGCATGCTTGCCGCTTTTGGTCTCACGTGCCCACAGATATTCGTTTGGCACAAATTAAACTCCGCCTTCGTGAAATGCAACAACTATCATAACAAATAAAATGCACACAGGAATAATCAGCGATCATTGTCACGCCACATCTAGATTTAATTACTGGAAATGCCTCTCTAAGTGTTGGCCTCCCCATGGCCCAATGCAAGCCTTAAAAAGTCCGGGGCCAATCTTATTGCCGTACTCTAAAGCACATATAACAATAAAATCGAGCAAAAGCATGGCTGTTCACGAATTATGGAGGGAACCGTAGAAGTAACAAATGGCTGCTGTTGTCCCCATTTATCTAAGGAACCATAAAAATAATATTTTTTTTATTTTTTTTATTTTGACACATATAATTTGACTGGTTCTAACCGTGTAGAATTTCCGAAAGACCTTGCCTTGTCCGACCAAGTCTGAAAATCACAAAGGCGTATTTGAATCCGTATTTGGAGGATACAATAAGAAATATTAAGTTACGTATAGGGCAAACGCTTTCAGACGCGTTGTGACTGGTTGAAAGGAGTTACTTTTGCGAACACGTTGCCTGCGGAGCTATTAAGGTTGTCACATTCTCATTTGAAAAATATTTATAGAATAATACTAAATTTTTCCCGCGGCTTCAGTGGCGTTAAAGTGGATTTCGTCAGTCCACTCCGAATTTTTCTATCACTTGGGTATAGCATATTTTTTCTGGATGAAAACTTTTGATTAATGAATAGTATATACTCAGAACAAACCAGTCGTTACGGCAATCTGATCTAAGCCATCCAGGGATACATCCACTCGAGCAGACAAAACATATTCAACAAATCAAAATCGTAGAATCCGATTGCAAAGCCATCTACAGGGTACTACAATTGTGAATCGAAACCATCTATGGACTCACTAAGATTTTAATACTGTGGTCTGGGTTTTTGGGATCGGCACCAGAGTGGTCCGTTGTATATATATATATATATATATATATATTTTTTATGGAAGTATAGGTTTGCGTTTGACCACTGTCTCACCAGATGTTGAGTGATGACGCAGTCTAGGATGAGACATGCCTTTCCTACCATAAGCGCGGGGTACATGGGAGGAGGGTGGTTTTAGTGGGGTATTAGCCCCTGGGCATTTGTCCATCGGTTCGAATCTCCACACAAGCCGGTCGGTTACTGTTTGGATTGCCCTCAGTGGAATGCCTCCATGATCGACAACGGTCTAATCCCTAGCAAAGGACCTGGTATGTGCGAAATGCAATACCCCACCTGAAAAAAAAAAATGACGCAGTCTAGGATGGAGCACGTTTACCTAGAAGATACCTATTCACTCGTGACTTGAAAACTTAAGATTGTATTTGTCAGGAAAAACAGACTCCGGCAAATTATTCCACTCGTCGGCAGTGCGCACCAGAAAAGATGAAGCGAAACGCTTGGTTCTGACTGGTGGTGTTTCCACCATGTAACGGTGGTGCAAACAGGTGCGTCTGGTTGTCCGATGGTAAAAAGGGGATGGAGGAATCAGCTCGTGCAATTCTAAGGAACATTCCCCAAAATGTATCCGATAGAAGACAGTTAGCCCCGCGACCTTGCGTCTATGATCTAGACTCGGAAGTCGAGCATAAAAAAGACGATCATTGCCGACCAGCTTCCTGGCTCTTTTCTCAATTGATTTCAACGCCTCCAACTGGTATTCGGCTGACCCGTGCCAAAGATGAGAACAGTACTCCATGCAGGAACGAACTTGTGCTTGGTATAAGTTCTATATCCTCTTGGTATAAGTGTTATATTATCCATAACACAAGCGTAACTTGATTAGTTTTGGGATATACAATGTGTTTGTCTGCCGATATATTTATTTATTTATCTATTTGAATAGAATAGAATAGAATAATTTATTGCTAGAAATGTATGTACGTAGGTGTTTTCGTTTTTGTGGTAATTGTCTCAATACATTTTGCCTTATTAGGCGTGCAATTTTCAGATCGTATAACTAAATCTAAATTGATACTATTTAACAATAATAATTAAATAAATTAGATAATATTAAATGTCAAGCAAAGCATTAATTAAATAAGAATACACTAATAATCATTAGAATTTATCACTTAAATGATCCTCGATTTTATAGTAGCATTTCATTATCAAAAATTTCTTTAGGTGTCTCTTAAATAATAATATGGATTTTTGTTTCTTTATACTGTCAGGTAATTTATTGTATATTACTGGTGCCATACATAATACACTTTTTTGCATTAGTGTAGTTTTACTATTATGAATGCAAAGCCTCTCATTATCGCGTCGATTGCGTTTTATAGTTTGACCTATGCTTGGGAAAAAGCTAGGATTATTTCTAACAAATAAACAAACTTCATAAATGTAAATACAAGGAAGTGTTAAAATTTTATAATCTATGAAATATTGCCTGCAGCTATCCGCAGCTATTTGTTTTAATGATTATGAATGAACACATCTACGGGTGCTTAAAAACAATAATTTCCTAAAACGACCAAAATCATAAAATGTGCAAAGAATGGCGGCGACAAATTGAAATTCGCAGAGTCATATAGCAAGGAACGCTTAAACACGATCTGAATACAAAACAACTCAGGCATATTAGAAAGGAGGAAGTGGAAAGTTACGTTGTACGAAGTTGTTAGTAGTTTAAAATTAAGTGCATAACGTATATATAATTTTAGATGCAGTTTTTTTTTTAATTGAGCCCGCTGGCAGTTTAATGAGGAAAGTTAAAGTAATGTTTAGAGTACACGAATTGGTATTGCGTTAGACCAATATATTAAATATGTTATATATTGAAATTGAAGTTTTCATTTTTATTGTATGAATTCAGCAGACAGGTAGACGGCTCACATGATGGAAAGTGGTTACCATCGCATATAGTCATTTGTAACACCAAAGGTGTGCTACCAATGTGCTGCCGCTCTCTAAAAGGGGGTAAAACTCAAGGTTGTTATGGCGGCATACTCTGCACCAGGGGTGGTAGCCATCCAGGCGGACAAATATCCTTCCACATGGCTGTGGGTTGTTTAATAGAAAGAATAATTAGCAACGGTCATGCACCGCCTTAATTGTTAAGTAGTACAGGGACTTGCTGGTAGCACAAGAAAGTCATATCTGGAAGTCGTAAAGCAGAAATTGTCATTCACTGCCCCGTCGAAAATCTTAGTCCTGTTTAATTATTATTGGGTAGGTGACAATTATTACAATAAATTCTAAAATATTAATCTATCTATAATATTACAAAATCGTAAAAGTGTATGTACTCTTTTGTTTCATTGTGTTTCGGTTTGTTCGGGATTCACGTAAAAAGACTTGACCAATTACGATGCGGTTTTCGCTTACCGATAGCAAGGGCCCGGACTTAAAATCTGCGGTACTTTACATCACGGGAAACACTTGGAAATTTTTGGTAAGACAACTTTGATCTTCTGCTCTCTGTCCAAAGTGGATGAAGTCGCGAGCAAATGCTAGTGATCATATAAAAGTGCAGGCGTTGCTTCAGAACTTCGTCAGCAGTTTTGCCGGGAATTTGAAGAGTGATTTTAGTGGTGCAGGTAGTTAAAAATCTACACTTATATAATAGTGTTACGAGCTACAGGGCCCGGATTAAAAATGCCGTTGGAACTACTATAGAATTTATTAGAACTGAACAAACACATATAAAACAAATATAATTAAAACTGGATGCAACCAGTTCACACTGCACGATTCAATGCAATTCGACACGCGTAAAGTCCGTCGTCTATATCGCTAATCGAGAGTACTTCTTACTCATCTCGTAGTCGTCGTTTGACTGCACACCCCTCCATTCGGGCATCGTCTTATACTAAATACACAGTACAAAAAAAAGGGCCGCGCGCACTGAGTTTCCGAGAAATAGTCATTTGCACACCTGCGAACGGCTAACAAAGTCGAAAACAATAACAACAAGGATTAGTTCAACGCTAATAATGGTTATAAAACAAGTAGAAAAACAATAGCATGTTTTTCTTAATTACAAATTCTAAACAGAAAAGAATTCCTTAATCCGGGAAGACAATAAACTGCGCTTACAACAGGCAGCTGTGCGCTTATCTTTGACGGCATGTAACAATATTATAAATGCGATAGTTTGGATGTATGTTTATAGCTTAATAACGCCAGAACGGCTGAACGGATCTAGACGAAATTTTGCACAGAGATAGATTATAGTCTGGAATAGCACATTGGTAATTGATTTTTATCCCCGAAAATGTACGGTTCCCGTGGGATAACATTAATCTTTAATGGCAATGAAGTCTCGGACAGAAGCGAGTGAAAAATATTTGTAGGCTATTTATTGTTTTTAACGAATTGTGGTTTCTGTGGAAAATTTCAACCGTTTAGGAAATATGCTTTTTCGAGTCACCACAAGCCTTAGCGACAGTCAAAATTATTCTAAAACATAATTATTTATGGATTCTTGACATTTGTTAGATATACAAATCGTGCAGTGCCATATTTAATAAGAAGAACTACATGTTTTACAGAATTATGTTAAAAAAATCTTCACCGCTTTTCTAAACTAAGAATAAATATAAGATTTCAATTTCGATGCGAACCAAATGCCTGAAATATTACAATGTTAACCCAGCACGATAAGAATTTTCATATTGTATGAAAATTCAGATGTTCAAACTTAGCTCAGAATTCAAATTTTCAGCGTGGGCGTGAATGTGGTTTACATACATATATATGTAATTCTATTTTTATGAAACATATTATATACATGAATTTACGATCTAAAGGTTTTAAACGTGATATTTTCGTGATCACGGCTACTGAAAAGTGGCCGAAAAGTCAAAATAAACATCAAATAAAATGCCGCCTTTGAAACAGTAAAAATGTAGTTTTAATTAGGCATATGTACGTGAAGTTATTAAAAATATCTGATAAACTTATAGTAAATTAGGTTATTTGACGACCTCTGTGGTTGAGCGGGCTAAGCCTTTGCCGGTCGACCTCACTGCAACACAGAGGCTCCGGGTTCGATTCCTAGTATGGAGCCATCCACAATTTATGTCACACGAATTTTATGATTTTTGACCACTCCCTCGTCCTTGTCACAACTGGTCACGTTCGTGAGACTCCTCCCTCCCTAGTGCACATTAAGAAATTATTAAATTAAAACAGCAGATCCGTAACTAGGATAAATATATTATATTAGATTTTGAAATGTGACGTCACGAAATTTAGGACCCCTCCCACCCCTTGTCACACTTCCCCCCCTTATATGATATGATTCGTGACTATCGTCGAGTGTAGTTTTATTCCGGACTTCGACAACGTATTGGACTGACTGTTCAGTGCGAGTTATACTTGCATTGGCTTATTAAAGGCATATCCTTTTAGATTGGTATTTCCTTCCAATCCCGGTACCCACACTACGTAACAATATATATAGGACCTAAATACATTGTATCTATTTTTTTATAAATATAAATAACAAATATAGTGTCTGTCTACCGATTATGCTAATTTATTTATATAGGAAAATACTCGTCTGCTCGTAGAGTTTAACGTGTTCAAAGGCGAATCTTGCTTATATTTACAGACTATTCCGTTACAGAATACATAGTGACATCCGTCCGCATTGCGCCCAAAACTATTGACTTCGCAAACCGACGACGCGGGCAAGTGAACCGGCGCGTGTTTGACTTGGCTCACTGGCTACCGACATGTTCAGCAATATGCTTCCTCCTATACAGAGCAAAGGGTTTTTGGGACAAAGTGTTGTGTACTGGACTCTTTCATGTCTATACACACACGATATGGAATTTGCACTACTACACTATACTAATTAATAAAAAAAATAGGCTACGACTTGTTTTTAACTTTATACTAGCTGCGACGCATGTCGAGTTGCAATGCCACGTGAAGTAAAAATATCTGGTTGTATATTGTTAGACAAACATACAAACATTTATTTTTATTATAAAATATAACTTGTAGAGGGTAGACAAAAATAAGTTTGACGTTACATATTGACGTTTGCCATCTGCGTAATTTTGCGAAGACGGTTCTGGAAAGTGGTAATATCAGAATAAAATTAAAAAGCAAAAATATTAGTGAAACTTTAGGAAAGTTTTATGTATTAACCATTAAATTAATTATAATATAACAAAAGTTTATTTTTCGCAAAAAAAAATAAAAAACTCAGCACAGTACGCGAACAGCTCAAGTCGAACACTTTATTAATTGGAAAAAAAATACAGAAAAAAATTGAATATTAAAACCAAAGCGACGTTATTAAATTTTTCCGATCATAAAGTTGTTTCATATTATTATGAACACTTTCAGTCGGTTAATATCCATCTGTTGTATTGAAAAACAAATTATCAAAGCCGACAAAGAAAAGTCTAACGGGGTGTAGAGTACTGAAAGTGAATTATGCGATTTCATTACTTTCCTATGGGCGTGAACGTTTTATGAATCTTAATAATTTTTATACATCTATTCACAACCTAGCAGACATCTATAGGCAACGGTAAGCACTTACCATTAGATGAACAGCCTACCTCTTTGCCAGTTTCATTTGCAACGGCGGTATCAAAATAACGCGACTTCAATGCTATCTATTTGGCTTTATTTTTCAATATTTCGACAACAGTACTTTTTCTGAACGACAGGTATTCTATGTTTTATTTTGTACTCCTGAAAACGACTACTCGAATACTTTTTGTCCTGATAAATGGCGTCGTTTCTGTAAGATAGTGAATGTAGTCAATAAGGAGGCGCTACGGTCGCGTGTTTTATGTTGCCGCCATTGCAACTCACTCATCGTAGGAAATCTGGTGTCATCTGGTGACAGATGTCTTTTTAATGTAACAAAGTTTATGTAAGTACAACGACTTGAATAAGCACTTCACGAAATTTATAAAACTAAAGTGCTACACTGAAAGCTTTACAAATTAAATTATTAAAAATTTGTAGTAAATTTGATTGTACAGGCTAAAGTTATTAAGTAATCATTTTACATGGTGAGTACCTACAACGAGTCAAATTATTTGATCTCCCCTTTCCAGCAGTTGAACTTTGCCCTGGCGGTGATTGTGCACTGGGCTCTCACGAGTAGTGCACAACACTATATCACGGGGTTATTAACGAAACGAAACACCAATGATGTTAAAACCACTCGCACATTATGCAGTGTCAATTTCGGCATCTCTACATATTTGTCTTATCGCCATCCTCCGCCATGGTACAGGGCAGAGCCCTTTTTTTGTTCTTTTTATACCTTTATGGGGAAATAAATGTCTATTTTAGTTTATTATCTTTCTTTTATCTTATTTCTTACTATTTTATATTTAATCTTATAAATATTACATTTTTATTGCTAATTTGCATATCTATCTTCTATCTATATATATATATACAGATATAATATTTGCAACATTTTTATTAGCTTTTATTTCTTTTAATTATACGTTTTGTTATTATTGTTGTGAACCCTAAGAAATACACGAACTCGACCTTCTTCTTAGACATCAAATCTTCGATGTGTCCTGGTGACGTCCACGTGCAGGTTGCTGGCCAAGTTGTGCCGCTCCCTTATGAAAAGGGGGCATTCAAACGGGGCGTGTAGGGAGGTTTCTAGTGTCATCTCTACATATTACAAATGGAATCTTGTCGGGTCATGAACTAGAAGTGTCCAAATGGCCACGTGCCAGGTCATGCCACCTTCCTGAACGGGAGCGGCGGAAGGAATTTCATTACTGAAACTATTATACCCAGAACGATGCCTACATATTAAATACTGGTAAATCGCCTTACATCATGTCTTCATTCACATGAATTCAGCCGTGTTCTTATTTCACAATACTTGGCATCATAGTTAAGAAATTTACACTATTTATTACTAGCTGTGTGTCGATTACTTCATTTGTGCAGGACTTGAACTTTATATTTTCTGAACCATGCAAAATACATATAATATATGAAAATGTAAAGTTAAATTCCTATTTTTTTTTTGTTACAATTTTCATTCAAATCCGTTAAACGTTACGGGCTTATTCCAAGAAACTAAAATACAAAATGTATTTTTATGATTGGCCCTCGTCTAAATACAAATATAATTTTTCACTGAAATGCTGGAATTCATTTTGAAATTACATACAAATTATATTACTGAGGATGTCTTGATATATATTTTGCAAATTTTATGAATAATTCATACTGCCATCTTTTTGTATAATTGTGTAGAGATTCAGTAGAGAATATGGAACCTTATTTCGCAACTCCCAATACTTACTATTAAAATTCAGTACATGATTTTCCAAAAACGTGGCAGCCATTTTTTTTAATTACCGTTAAAATAATCACTCGTGTACAGAAAGAAAATTTTATCCGTGCAGGAACGTAAAAATAATACAATTTCCTGCGGCCGGGTGTCCCGTCGTAAGTGGCGACAAAACAACCCACAGCTAGGTGGTAGGGTATTTGCCCGTCTAGATGGCTATCACTCCTGGTCTAGAGCATGCCGCCATAACAACCTTGAGTTGTGTTAAGAGAGCAGCAGCGCATTTGTAACGCAAATTTTGTGGTGTAAATGTTTATAGGCGATGGTAACCGCTTTTATATAAAGTGGGCCGTTTACCTGTCTGCTGAACTCATTCAATAAAAAATATATTATGAAACCAGATACAATAACTACTTTTATGTCTTTAATCTTAAATTTTACTGAAATAAAAAACGATATATACAAAATGTCTATTTTAACAAATTTTGTATGTATTAAATGTTTCACAGACTTATAAATGAAAAAATACGAGACTTCTAAAAATCCATTTATAACCAATAAAGACGACACGGCTCTTCAAACGGAAAACTTATAAATTGAACACGACGGCTATCAATGAAAAGGTATTTCTAAATATTTTCCTCAAACTTCATATAAAAAGAATTCGAGAGAATTAGGGCAGCGATGAAAATGATTAATTTGAAAATAAATATTATAAAGAAAAAAGGGTATTGTATTGTACGGGATGTTGAACCTTTCGGGAGTCAATGACATTAGAAATGTTCCACTACAACAGAGCTTTTCAGGCGGCTTTGCTTGTGTAATTTCACACGTATCCGATAAAACGATTCCATTTTCGATGGTAACATTGCTTTAATATCATCATTGATTTCAGGATAATCGCTACATTCAGCGTTCTTCGCGTGAACTTCAGATCCATACCCCGCAATAACTATTTCTAAGCCTAAATTACCCTATGTCCATCCCCAATATTGAAAGTACCTAGAAAACATCATAAACACGATCGGTTCATTCCCAAAATTCCGGTATGCAGCATCCAGATGATGGAATATTATCCCTCCACCTATTAGAAATGTACCTTCAATTTCATTGTTTAGGATCAAACTTAAGAAATTTCTTAATGCTCATCAAAACGGACAATGCGATCTTAGGCATGACACAAGTGCTATATGACTTTAGGAATTTATTTATTTTAGTTTATTATAATTTGGTTAATTTATAGATATATGTTATTTGTTTCGTTGTGTGTGTTGCTACAATGATTTTATATATGTATGTGTTATTTAAATTATTGTTTTACTAAATTATTATATTGTTTTTAGTCTGCAATTCATTTACGTTCATAAAACTGTATTATACTGTATATATTGTTGTTGTTATGTGTTTTATTGTCCACCGTGACTTCACTTTATGGTCCCATACGGAAGAACAGTGCTAGCCCTTGTTGGCTAGCATTATATTGAGACTGGGCCCAATTTTGGACTTATTCTGTTTCTATTGTCTTTCTATTTCTATTTATATTGACTTAGTTTTTGTCCTAAATAAAATAATTTTCTTTCAAAATCATGAAGAAACCTTTTCTCACACAATTCATGTTAGGGTGCTGTCGCTGAATGACCGAACGACACATAAATTATACCAGTAGTCTTGTTTGCGAGGTGATAGGACATTTACGTCTGGATGTCTATCATCCCTAGTTCCGAGTATGCCGGTGTAACAATCTTCTGTTCTGTTCCGCGGCACCAGTGGCAAGTTTCAGTTCTCCCTTTGAGGCCAGCAGCATATTGCTGACGCAAGCTTGCATAAGCGAAGGTAACCACTTTCCATCAGGTGGGTCGTAAGCCTGTAAAAAACCTGAGACCATTACTCTTTATAGACAAACTCATTAGTGATGGTACATAGATAAGTTGTGAAATTCCTGGTAATGCTTTTACGCAAACTAACATTCACTTCATTTACATAATGGTAAGAAGCAATTTACCTAACTGTAAAACATTAGCATTAGAAACAATAATACAGAAGATGTATCTCAATCAAAATAACTCGAAATAGATTTCAATTGAAACTGAGTTTTAAGTACACAAAAGACCTGGAGATATTAAAAGTTTTATGAATAGAGTTTCAAAGAAAACTGAAAATCAGTGGAAATAAGATTTTAAACTTAACGCTAAGTGAGGCGTGTCTGTATAAAGTTTGTCCAGATTTTATAGCATTGGAAAACGATAGTTCTTTAGAGGGCGGTTTATCGTTTAAATTCACTCACCATCCATTACGGGCGAAATATCGGTAGTTTCGGTTGAGAATTGGTAATAAATTTTCATACGATATTTCAGAAGACTTCGGAAGAACAGCGAAGCTTGTTGGTTTCTGTATGCAGTGAAGTAAAAGAAAAGAACTATACAAATTATAGATAGATAAGAAAAAATTAATAAAATTTTAAAAAGTAGTCCGAGCAGGATTTTCAAAGAACAGACGGTATACCTACCCGCTATACGTGTCCAAACCAGATTGTCGGTTTCGACACATTGTTTGTGTTTCTTTAAAAGTCAGAGTGTGACAAAAAACACTGGAGGAAGGAAATTTGTACAGATTCTTGTAAGTATCTTAGAGACAAGAGGTGTGTTCGATTAAAAGATTTTTAGAGCTCCGTAATCAAAGGGCAAAATTAGGTGTGATACACACGTATTTGACCCATATTTTTACGGCCAAAATTTATCCCTGTTTACCATAGAAGAACAAAGGACTATCAGACTTAACCTCTGTAACAGTGTAACAGAGTTTTTAGATACTTGTTTATAGTAATTGACCGGTGTCTAGATAATTAGATATACTGGTAGTCGTGAGACGTAGAATAAAGTTCCACTTTCTTTTGATAGTTGTCATGTTCGTCATATGAGTTTGCGAAAGCGGCCGCTTTAAGCTCTCAGATCACTCATATAGTCAATGACTAAGTCATACAGCCGATATAAAACAGTACAACACACTGTATACTGTCGCTGATCGTTACAGAAGAAGAATTGTGCAAAAAAAAAGTAGAAGGGAAAGGTCACGACCATCAGGAATGAGACACCTTAAGGAGAATCGAAATTAAACTTAATACTACTCTTATAAGTTTCCGAATTCTTTTTATTTTATTTTCTATAATGAATATGTTCGCGTTTGACTGACACTGCGCCTGATATCAGGTGGAAATGCAGTCTAAGGTGGAGCACGCTTACCTAGAAGATACCAGTTCATGCAAGACTTGAAGACACCTAGATTGTATTTTTGAGAAAAAACAAATGACGGTAAAGAGTTCCACTCTTCAGTGGTACGTATGATAAAAGTGGGTATATCGGCGGCGAGAGCACGCACGTCTGCTTGTCCGGTGGTAAGATGGTGAGGGAGGAACCAATTCATGTAATTCCGTGGCACAATCCCCGAAGTGTATCCTATAGAATACCGACAAACTAGCGATCTGACGTCGATGATTTAGACTCTGAAGCCTCTCGTCGAATAGTTGGTTATTGCCTATCAGTTTCCTAGCTCTTTTCTCTATTGACTCAAGTGCAGCTGGTATTTAGTTGAGCCATCCCAAAGATGAGAGCAGTATTCCATGCAAGACCGTACTTGTGCTTGGTAAAGATTCAGCAACTGAAGTGGTGTGAAGTATTGCTTCACCTTTGATAGAACCCCTAGCTTTTTGCCAGCCAGCTGAGCAAAACCCTCTATATAGGAGCCAAAATTTAAAAATTCAAACTTTTGTAGAAGATATGAATCAAGTACTAATTTTACTGCATAAAGCACTGCTGTCTCAATTTACGTGTACATGAAAGAGGATTAACAAGATAATTACTCCCGCACTTTGTTCGCTATCTTTTGTACTATTCCGGGATCGGTGCCACGTGACGTAAAGAGTATGCTAATTAAGTTAATTAGATACCACATGTACGTATACAAAGAGGAGTTTCCCACCTACCATTAAATATTAACGATCCTAATTTTAATTTGGACTCGACTCACATCTAAAAAAAACCTATGGTCTGGCTCCGGTGTCCGGTTGTGTAGAATCTCATAATGGTTAAAAATAAATGATTATTTAGATTTCATAAATTTTATAGCCGCAGTAGTTTAATGGTTAACGTACTCGCGACCCAATCTCTTAAGACGCCGATTCGATAGCATGCCCCACTTGGACTGTTTAATATAATCGGTTGGGGGAAAAGTCTTTTCGCATATAGTATGTATGAACATGTAATAAGATGTCTTTGGCTATGCTATTTGTATCTGGCTGGTTTTGGTTTCATTAAAAAGCTTTAATTTTAAAGACAATTCCAAATTCAAATTAGGAAAATGAGTGATTTGCATTTGTTTTTCTTATTGTTAAAATGAGTGAATCTAATGAAGATTTTCGATACAATTTAAAATTTTACTACAAAAAAGCTAAAAATGTAACACAAGCCGCGAAAAAAAATTGCCATGTTTATGGACCTAATGCAGTATCTCTGAGAGTAGCGCAAATTTGGTTTAAGCGTTTTCAATCCGGAAATTTTGATGTCAAAGATACACGTCGCTCTGGTCGCCCTGTTACTGACAAAATTGATGCCATTTTTGAAAAAGTGGAGCAAGATCGGCATATTAGTAGTCACAATGTAGCTGGAGAACTGGGAATTGGCCACAAAACGGTTTTGGCGCATTTGAAAAAAGCTGAGTACACAAAAACGCTCGATATTTGGGTGCCTCATGAGCTCACTGAAAGAAACCTAATGAACCGTGTACTCATTTGTGATTCTTTATTACGACGTAATGAAACCGAACCATTTTTGAAGAAGCTGATAACTGGTGATGAAAAGTGGATCACGTACGACAAGGACGTGCGAAAAAGATCGTGGTCAAAGGCCGGTCAGGCTTCACAGACTGTGGCGAAACCCGGGTTAACTCGCAACAAGGTGATGCTGTGTGTATGGTGGGATTGGAAGGGCATTATTCATTATGAGCTGTTACCGCCAGGCAGGACCATCGATTCTGAACTGCACTGCGAACAACTGATGAGATTAAAGCAAAAAGTTGAGAGAAAGCGGCCGGAATTAATCAACAGAAGGGGTGTGGTTTTTCACCACGATAACGCCTAGACCTCACACATGTTTAGCCACTCAGCAAAAATTACAAGAGTTTGGCTGGGAGGTGTATAGTCGCCGTATAGTCCTGACCTTGCGCCTTTAGATTTTCACCTGTTTCGGTCTCTGCAGAATTCCTTAGGCAGTGTCAGGTTAACATCACGAGAGGACTGCCAAAACCACTTGTTGCAGTTTTTTGATCTGAAGCCCCAAAATTTTAATAGCAATGGGATCACATCCCTACCTACAAGATGGCAAAAAGTTATCCAACAAAATGGCACCTACATACTTTAGTCAAATGTAAATAAACTTTATAAAAAAACCTTTTGAATTTTTACATAAAATGCGAAGAAACTTTTTCCCCAACCTAAGATATATATATTGTTACAATTACCACCTGCTGACGGTAAAGGAAAACATCTTGATGAAACCTGGACGTCAAGATAACCAATCTGTTAAGCTCGTCAAACCGCTTTAGATAAGGATGATGGATATACCTTCCGTTCTTCTATAAAAATTGGGAGACCCGAGTACAACAGTGGGACACTTGTAGGTTGTTATTATTATTACTATTTAGATTTAGTTCTTATATAGTTATTAGGTGCATCATCCGTGAAGGAATGGAGAAAGAATAGAATTTCCTGCGGCCAGGCGGCCTGTCGTAAGAGGCGACAAAACAACCCACAGCCAAGTGGAAGGGTATTTGCCCGTCTGGATGGCTGCCACCCCTGATCTTGAGTATGTCGCCATAACTACCTTAAATTGTTTTCCGGCATTAGTGACTAGGTTCTAGTCTCCCTTCAGAGAGCAGCAGCGCATTTGTAGCACCTTGGGTGTTGTAAGTGTCCATAGGCGATGGTAACCACTTTCCATGAGGTGGGCGTTTTCCTGCACGCTGAACTCGTACAATAAAGAAAGGACATGTCACATTATATCAACTACATAATACAACAGCTGTATACTCAGTGTCCTAATTTTATACGAGCTTAACATTATTATATGTTTATTATTATCCCAGGTGTGCCTAAGCAAAGATACGCCAACACTTTAAGCAAATTACTTGACATAACATAAAGAGAAAATATAAAGGTGCTCATAGTTCGACATTGTGTGGGTTCGTGTTCTTGACAAAAGTTACAACGATGTGTACTTTGCTTGTGCTTATATACATAAAAAATACACAATTAATCGAAACTTTTAAAGTACCCAGATTTCTTAACAAGACTGAACTTTTATAATGGAATTAAATTTTTGATGAAGATGGTTTCTAATATAAAACAAGGACGAAAAACCCCCAACTATGTACCGCCCACACACATTGAAAAATGTCCGCTTGGATGTAGTATCTGTTGAATACGTTATTTTGATTTCGGAACTTAAGTTAATGCGAATAGTCGCCTGGAAAACATTAGCTACCTATAATATGTCTATTTATCAAGTAGTGTTAATTTTGTGTCGTTTGAAAAACCCAGCAGTAATCTAAATTGCTAAGCTCATTTATTGAAAATGCAGTACATTGCCATTCAAATCTAATCTGGCAATAACTTTACATTAAATGTGTATGTTGGTCTCTCTTCAGACAATCACAATACAATTCTGTTTCTATTCCAATATTCGTTCAATCTAAAACAACACGAATAACATTTACATAATAATACATTAACTAAATCGAAAACAATCGCATTAGACTGTCAAGAACCTTTAAAACATTTAAGGAGGCCCATCTGATAATAGCAGACGAGCGAAATTCTCGAGGAGGTCACAATCAACCGCAAAGTTGCAAACGCGTACACGAGACGCTTAATCCGTGCGAGGACGGCAAGAAGTGGTGATAATGGGCGCCCCATTAGCATTCTTTTGGTTCCACGTTAATCCTGACACGACTCTCCTTCGGGCAGCTACCAGCAAAAAGTCTATTATAATGACTGGTAAATACTGGAGTACACAAACACCTTTTTGGTTCAGTAACACTTCAATATTTTTTATTTATTCGGCGTTTGTGGTTAAGTGGTCTGAGCCTTTGTCGGCCTATCGCACAGGAATGCAAAAGTCCCAGGTTCGATTTCCCGCATGGTAAATTCTTAAACGAACTTACTGTAATAATAGCGATAGAGGGTCTGTAATAAAATAAATAAGTATTCTATGGTCTGGGTATCTCGGATCGGCCCTAGTGTCCGTCGGTTGAATATTATGTATAACACAAGCTTAGCTTGGGCATATACAGAATGTATTTGCATGCTGATTATCCAAAAAATATGTATCTACCTTCTTTTTGCAAAAAATGCATCAATTGAATGACTGGTACCGTATAAGTGATAATAAGCGTCGACATTTCCCTTCGGAGTGAAAAAAATCATTTAATTGAAAATACCCCAAAAATTATCATATTATAAAATATCTGAAAATATATATATTATTTGAGATATTATAAAATATCTGAAAAATTAATCAATGTATTTCGCCCAATTCAGTTTTCATTTAAAGCATTTTTAAAGCTCCTTCGTCATAATTTTTTTTGTAATCCTGCGTTTCATAGGTCAAGAAGGTCGACATATTTTTAACTACTTCGGAAACCTAATGACTTGTATAGTAATTTAACAGCCTCGTTGTGATTTTTCAAGTTCTGACTACCGATACGTAGGTACCCTTAATAAATGTACATATACTGAAAGCTTTATTTTAACCCTCACGGACAGACGGACTGACAGTCGTATATGACGATTGTATAAGGGATGCTTAAATAACCGCTCGACCTTTGTATTATGTGGCAGAAAATCTAAATTTTAACATAAAAGAGAAACCAATCAGACAGAAACAACTTCATTAGGCCGTGAAAGAACACGAATGAACTGGACAATCGATCGTTTATCAGCTTGTCCATTTTAACAGCCCCTCGTAATTTTACTAAGGAAACGGTGTTGCTAAGTTGTATAATTTATAGACAATCGGGGCTTTAAGTGCGTAAACTAAGGCTAGTGTGCTTAGACATTTAAACGATGGTTAAAATAAAATAATCGCTAAAACTAAACAGCGATTATTTTATTTTAATCATCGGTTAAATGTCTATGCACACCAGCCTTAGGTTTTAGATCTCTTTTGAACGCTTACACTTTTCGGTACGATATCTAAGGGGCCATCCACAAATTACGTCATACGAATTTCATGATTTTCTCTCCTCCCTCTTTATCACAGCTGGTAACATTTGTGAGACTACTTCCTCCCTAGTGTGACATCACATATTTTGCAATTTTACATCAAGAAATTATTAAAATAAAACAGTAGTTCCATAATTCGTTTTATATCCATTTAAATTATGTTTTAATAATTTTAACACTGTTCATAATATATATAGAGTTGGAAATGTTTTGAAGTTTTTCGTTAATAGTTCAAATTTCGTTTTTTAAAGCTTAAAAATATTAGATTTTGACAGGTGACGTCACGAAACGTAGGACGTCCCACCCCTTGTCACATAATGTCACACTTCGTCGTTTTCCTTCCCCACCTTAACGTGTGACGTAATTTATGCATGGCCCCTAAGCTATGTTTAACTTCATCTCTAAAATGCATTGGTGCTTAGAAGATGTAACAAAATACAGTTCTAATTAATCAACTTTCAAATGTATGGATATACAATTAAATTTGAGTGTATAATCGCTAGTTATTATGTCTTTCTATTTTATAAATTAGACAGTAAGTTTACAAGAACCAGGCGATATTAGACGTTTCAATTTGGATGAATTAACCAAAGTGATCCATATAAACATAAACCCGAATAAGTCAATGTCATTGAATAGAGTGGTGTCCTTTCAGTTCTGTGTTTCAAACGACTTGATTCAATTTGGTTGATCCGTCTAATATCCGCGATATCGTTCGCCTTCACTCGATTACTTCGGGTCCAGATAATTCACTTCCCAAATGTGAATTGTAATCGTGACAGCTAGTTTAAAATTAATTGTGATATTAAACAGTGGCAACACTATAATTCCGAAAACAGGAAATAAAATCATCCTACTGACGAACTCAATCCATTGAAATATATTTTATTGTTTGTTTAATTTTATTCGGATTCATTCGAAATATTTTAACGTGCAGATATGATTCGCGATTAAACACAATAAATACGTTGAACACTTTCATGTTTAACGATATTCCTCATGTGTTCAGTTGCTCCGTGTGTCGTATATACGAATTCTCAAGTGTGTTACAATTATTCGATTGATTTAATTACGATTCTATTGGTAATATACATTTTGAATATGAAAACAAGGCCCTGTTTCGGATCGTAGCGGTGGGGGAAGCTGGCGGCAAGACGGTTAAACAATAAGCATACATTTCTATACCTAATAGTAAGCAAATAAATTGAGCAGACACCCCTATAGTAAGAGTTAAATTCAAATAACAAAGTTTTTATTAAAACTGGATTGTAATAAAAATCGTATTTTGAATGTCATTATTTAAAATAAACACATCTTCCTGCTATATTTATATGTTGTGTAAAAGCCATAACGTTATAGCCGTTAATAAATAAGAAAAACCCATCTTAATGTAGTATCTAGAGAAATTCTGTCCTAGATACCAAATGTGGGACGTGTAATTTAGAAAAATAATTTCTGAATATTTCAAGCTATTACAAAATAGTTGTTCTGAAGAAATACCGTATGTCCGTTTTTGCTGAGTTTAAGGAGAAGCACATTGAACTGTCCACATTAAAACAGGATTAATTATGTTAATTATGCCACTTTCAGGGTCTTTTAGCGAAACTGCAACAAAGAAACCATTGTAATTTAGCCTTGCCCGTCCATTAGCCACTACACCTGTCCTCTGTGTGTAAATTGCAACAATTTTACTAGAAAGTTTCTGAGTCTATGAGGTAAATGAAATTTAGCAGAAAGATTCTTTCTAAAAATTCCGCTATTCATTAGTGTAGCGGCATGAAATATTCGTAATATAAGAAATTTTTGCTAACATACTATTTTTTAATGTTCCATTGCTAAAAAGCAAAACAAGCTTCACGTGGGACGGACACATAAATGTCGTTGATATTCGATTTACTTTTGTTTTTGTTTATTAGTATTATATTATAACAGCCCATAAACGTCCTACGGTTGGGCTCGGGCCTCCCATAATTGAGGAATGAACAGTACACCTGGCACACTGGTCCAAGTCGGCTTGGCAGATTTGACACGTCGGTTATCAGGATGTTTTCCTTCACCGTTCTTAGCACGTGGTAATTGTAACATTATGCACGTCTGACAACTGCCTAAGTAGTGCATGCGTTTCGGCTAGGAATCGAATTTGCGCCCTTTGAATTTGGGACGCGTGCGCTAGCCATTACGCCGCCACGACTTTTGACGACTTTTATTAATATATTATATCATTTAGAAAAACGGAGGTATAATTAAGGCGTCGAGATTATGGTATTTAAAAATAATGAACTAAGACTAAGATAAGCGTGTAGGTTTTATATGCAATCATGATAAGACTTCTGATGCGAGTTCATTTGCTCAAAATGTATTGCGTTAAAAAAATCGCTCGACAGCAGTATCGGCGCATTACGCTAAGAATTTGAATTGTAGATGCATTTCGGAATGTATGATAGAATAACGAAAATGAATTATCTCATGCGAAGTTAGAGCCTTATTTGCATTGGTAAGTATAATATTCAAATATTAAATCGGAAACAAACCTTTTCAGTATCTTATTTCTGAATAATTACTTTATAATATGTGCAGACTCATTTCCAGATGCAGAAAAAACATGAATAGAAAAATATCGGGCTAAAAAATAAACAAAGAAGAAAAAAGAATCGACGAATTTTAGAGGCTAAACATTATAAACGTGAGATCTACATTTTTTGAAAAATTAAATCTTATTTAGAATATATCATGCAATATACTCGTATTCTGTACCGAAAAAAGGCTTCAGAAAAAATGAAACAAAGCGATATATTATATATTAATAATCCAGCTGGTTTTAAGATCTACATTATATTTATTTTTCAGAGTACTGAGAATTTAACGGGAATAAAAAAGTTAAATAAAATAGCGTCCTGTATAATACTCGATTAGCCCCAGCCCATTTTGACATGGGTGTTTGTTTAATTAAGATAAAAGGGTAAAAGAGATGATAATAAAAATATACATAAATGTGGGATAGTCATAAACGAACACCAAATGGGATGAAAAGAATACGGGACTTCAAGTCACGTTTTTGAAACGGTTCCAAAAGGATCAACGTTTTTCAATTTATAGGAACGAAAAAGTTCTTGCATTGAATTTTAAAGTGCAGCAGCACTGGCTGTTATTTCTTTTGAAACTACTCGTTATACAGAGTCACAAGCTTCTCGAACGTCGACTAGTAACTTGGCGAGGCTTATAAATCAAACCAACTTTAAAAGGATAACTTAATCTGTACACCTGAGATTTTAATGAAATGGTCTTCTCTTTAAGATATTTAATATTAGTTGAGTAGCACTTATAGGAAGAATTCTTTAGCTTCCAAATCGGAATTAAATATGTCAGGTATTTAATATTTGACAGTATTTATATAGATTAAAGAAACGTGGTTTTATAAATTGGTTTATAAATTTCAAATTAAACTACTACTAATAATTAATTTATAAATGATTGTCGGATAAATAGATTTTAGTTTAAAATATTGCACAACCTTATCGGAAAATACAGCTGTGCTAAACAAAAACATCGTGGTGGGAGAGTGGGTATACATACATACTTCTCCTCAAATGTTTATGGACTATTATTGTCAAGGTTTACTCTTATTCAATAAACAAATCCGGTCAGAATCGACCACTCATACATATTTACTTCACAAACTTTGAAGTAGATTCTACACATCTTGCACCACTCCAACTTTTATTGGACGCTAGACAAAAGACGAAGTCATTTACGAGATAAAAATCTGTAAAGTTTCAACAAGTTTACAAACTTCATCACGAATGTATCCACGTCTAAAACATGAGTTTACAAGAAGTGTACACTTTTTGCATTGAATTTCTGATGTTTTTAACGAGGGGGAAACTTGTTCGTCTAGTTGAATAACGTCGAGCAGCTTCTACAGATACAAGTATAAAAGTATCTCTGAAAGTCTACAAATTTATTACGGTTCACAAGATGAACTTTTACTGTATACAGTATAAATATAAGACGAAAGCGAGAGATAGTAATTAAATTGCAACTAAATTCATTGAACACGATAACTGCATTTTATTTTTTATTTGCAGTGGTTGAATATATTAGTCCGGTCAAAGTGAAGAGTTCTAATAGTAGTGACGAACGTTTACTTTTTTGCTACACAACATAAATTTCATTTTTTAAAC
Organism: Dendrolimus houi; assembly: GCA_039645545.1. NCBI lineage: Eukaryota > Metazoa > Arthropoda > Insecta > Lepidoptera > Lasiocampidae > Dendrolimus > Dendrolimus houi. Next base: position 6,740,899 of record CM077125.1, read on the forward strand.
CATTCAACGAATTTTATTGCATCCAGTTTCCTTCAAAAAGATCGATAAAGAACAACACTTACATTAGTTTTACCAAATTCGCGATTTATCGAGAGACGTTGATTGATACCGCAACGACTTTGATAATAGTCTGTCAGCAGCACTAAAGACTACAAAAATTGCAGCGGTTTTCGCCTTTGCATAATACCAAACATTTCGACTGCAATTTTCTTGACAATTTTAAATTGCGAGGAAAAGATGTTTCTTTTCCTGAATCAACTCAGAATTTGTAGTGCAATACTGTTGTACCACAGTACAAATTGTAATGGATTAATCGAGTATGCGCGCTGTCAAGTATTATTATACTGCTAAATAATTGCGACACTTTAAGCAAACAGTATATTATAAAAATAATATTTTATTCAGCTATCTGGAATTTATCAAATAAACAATCAGGTCGAATATTATTTACTAAATTAATAAGCATACATTTAGGTAATACTTTTTGAAATTGATATTTAGAATTCTTATACATAGAAAACACTTTATTGTTGATCAGATACATGCAAATAAAAATGATTTGCAATACATCTGACGGTAGGATTATTATGAAACGATTTAATATATCTTCATTTATAACGTTTTTATTCTACAAGTCAACCAGAAACTAATTTCGAAGTTCCAAAAATTAAAAACTACTTAGGTACTATATAATAATATTAAGAGACCTCTTTATAGAAAAAGAAAGAGAAACACCACGGATTTTCACGCGTGAATAAAGTAAATACTGTTGCTGGTACAATGAGCATTAATGGGAGCCGCATTTATTTCACCGTTCCCGAAGATGTAGGTAAACTGGTTTCGAATTATTTATACCAGGTTTGGAATCACTCCATTAAGCGGAAGGTGCCCTAAGTAAACATTTTGTTCCGTACCTATTTGCCGATGTTTTAACAGATACCTTTAACGGGGTAAGAATATTAAATTGTTGGGTTAAGCGGATTATAATAAATAACCAATAGTTGTTGAATAAAATGTATTTGAACAAGGTATTTGAAACATAAGTGACCAAGTTATATTACGTTAGTGGTTTTATGAGGTAAAATATTGAAACACGTTGCGTTGTTGCAGCGACGCGTTGCCTAAAACTAAGCTTTCCTAGAAAAGCGGTGTCGTCATCCAACATTCGTAATATAATCTCGCTGAAACGTTGGTCATGAGACAAGGTGACGTGGTTACCTAGAGAACGGTGTTTGACACCGTAACGTCAAATAGCGTTGCCGCCATCTGCAGAACGGGCTTCCTTACACTGTTGAACGTTTTTTGAGATCATACTGAGTCTGTGTTCTTGTAAAACTTGACAGATAATCTTATCTCCTTCAGTTTCCAGTTTACCAAATTCCTTAGCGAAAAATCGTTTGTAACTAACTACAGAGGAAACTAATACCCTTTAAATTGCAGTTTGGGTAACTTTCACCGTGTTACTCCGAACTTTCCTCGCCAAAGTCTTAAAAGATAAGTTAGGGTTAAAAGGGGTTTGAAGGGCGGCAATAGAGCCCATCAAAGATATTGACACAATTCCTTTAGATAAAATAAGTAGCTTCATGCTACGAGTTTTCTACTATGTCACATTTTAAATTTTATTTAAAACTACAGCTTTTTTCGTGGCTTGGTCGACATGGAAAAAATTAAAAATAAATTTATTACGTCTGTGCATGATGTGAATTAAACTCGATTTAATTCACGATATACCAAGTGATTAATTAAATAACAATTAACTTAATTTATACGTGTTAGACCACGTATAGTGAAGGGTTCCACAGCGGTGAAACCTGTCCACTGTTTTGGACTTTGGTTAAGGAACCCTAAAAATCAAAGTTTAGTAACTATAGTAATATGTATCATATAAATACATCCCCCTGGCTAATACAGGTAAACAGATAATATAGTATTTTAACCTTCTATACAGTCTGTAAAGCGTGTATTAGTGAATGCCATAACATCACAATAAGATTGTAATAACGAAAAGACTCATCGAAAAATTTTAGTTAAACTAAAATAAAAGGTATACAATATACATATTGCAAAAGAAGTTCACAAGACATGTAATTAACAAACCGGAATAGATGTGATGCATACACATATTTTCTGATAAATATTTTAATCTTGTTTGCAATTAACCCTATCGCCAACAATTAATAGTTTTCATTAAAACGATTCAAATTAAAACGAAACCATCCCGCTACAAAACACTACGTAAAAACAAAAGCCTTTGACAAACTATCCGGTCGGTTGGAACGCGAAAAGGCCTCATCAACCGTTCAAAGTGAAACAACGGAATAATTAAAGTAGATCGGAACCCTAATGAATATTACTGATGTGAGATGGCGGCGATGTCTGATACTGAGACTCAAGAGCTCGACCATATTTGCCGTCGCGAAATATTCGATATCTACAGTTGTTTGAAAGGATTACTAATACTACTCAATACGAACTTCCAGAAACGTGATACGTTTTTACGTTTCGTTTGTACACAATTTCAATTAAATAACTTATTGCACTTGTTTTTGGTAGCTTATTTTTGAACTATGCTCTTATTGGGGGACCTTCCTCTAATAATTTATACTATGGACTAGTTGTATTACTTGTTAATAAGACATCCATTTTTGTCGTAAACGGAAATAAATAATTTTTCAGTATAATGGGGCGAGGAAAGCGAAAGAACGGAATATGTGGTGCAAACTCGGGGAAGTTTACATCCAACAGCAGACTGCAATTGACAGACGACGACGTCTACTTTTGATACATCCATAATATATATAATATCAGCCAATTAACATTCCGTTGCTGAGCTTGGATCTACTTATATTACGGAATACTTTAAATTAACGAGAATCTTAAGTTTCCACAAGATATGAATTTGCAGTTTACGCGGGCAACGCAAACGAACCTACTTATGGTCTAAGTTGGCATATACATATTATGTACTTTCCATAAAGTGTATCTATACAGAATACTTATATCAGGAAATATTTAATAGTTTGGGATGCGGACGAAAACTTTCTGTGAGAAGTCGCGCAGAAAATAAAAAAAATTGCTTTGGTAATAATTACAGAATGGCTAGTTAGATTATATTTTTAATCCACCAATCAGCCTTAGAAAAGTCTGGAGGGTATTATTGCCTATTCCCCTGAAATGGGAAGTTTATAGGTGGATATTATAGTCCTTATGCTGAGCCATCGACGACATCCTTCACCCGCCTAGCACACTACGTCTGGTATCCTCATTAGTAATCGCCATGTAACTTCATCTCAAATGCGCACGGCGTCACCTTGTAATTTTGATTCCAGGCGGGTCCTTTGGGTCCTCTAATTATAGGGTCGCGTTTAGTGTCTATTGTGTACCTAAAGTTTCTCTATCTCAATTTGAATAGGCGAAATTGGTGGCATTTAACATTAAAATTTGTATGTGAGTTTGCCCTTCTAAAATACCTATAGATTAAAAATATAATATTAGTAACAATTAAACAGTAGATATCATAATAATTATAACCTCTCATTGTTTTAAAAATTAAATATGCATAACCAAGAATTGTTTGTGTTTTCGGAACATAATTGTAACCAGGTTTTAATGGAGTAAAACCAGATTTTTGGAAGGCGCCGTTGCAATTCCCTAATAAATATGTTGTCATGGCATTCAAAATTTGAAGGCAGGTTGCCACGACGAAATTTATGTGTCGAGAATGGCAAATTCAAACTCGATGCGAAGGAAGTTTCGCTGTCACAACTGATCATATCTAACGTGCTAAACTAATACATTTTGCTAATAAACCACGTCCAAACTATAAAGTTTAAATTAATTCTACAAATAACAGCTCCCTCCCGCTCGACACTGGAAAGTTCCAGACACCAAAACGTTAAAGTCTAGGTATCGTATCTTTACAGGCGTACTAAAACCACCTGTTGACATTTACAGCTGTCCATTTGATTAATATAAATAGTCTTAAGTCTTAATTAAACCACAATCCCAGTTGATATGAAACAGAAGCAAACTAAATACCGGGGTTGGTTGGCCGCGAACCGCAGACGCTCTTTTATATTATAATATTCGAAACCATTATCTAAGAAATTGCTTTTCATACATCGTGAGATACAATGTGAAATTGTGTTTATATAATAGGTTGGGGAAAAAGTCTTTTCGCATATAGTATGTATGAACTTGTAATAAGATCTCTTTGGTTATACCATTTGTATCTGGCTGGTTTTGGTATCATTAAAGTTGTAATTTTAAAGACAATTCCAAATTCAAATTAGGAAAATGTATGATTTTCATTTGTTTTTCTTATTGTTAAAATGAGTGAAACTAATGAAGAAATTCGATACATTTTAAAATTTTACTACAAAAAGGTAAAAATGCAACACAAGCCGCGAAAAAAATTTGTGATGTTTATGGACCTAATGCAGTATCTGTGAGAGTAGTACAAATTTGGTTTAAGCGTTTTCAATCCGGAAATTTTGATATCAAAGATGCACGTCGCTCTGGTCGCCCTGTTACGGACAAAATTGATGCCATTTTTGAAAAAGTGGAGCAAGATCGGCATATTAGTAGTCACAATGTAGCTGGAGAACTGGGAATTGACCACAAAACGGTTTTGGCGCATTTGAAAAAAGCTGGGTACACAAAAAAGCTCGATATTTGGGTGCCTCATGAGCTCACTGAAAGAAACCCAATGAACCGTGTACTCATTTGTGATTCTTTATTACGACGTAATGAAACCGAACCATTTTTGAATAAGCTGATAACTGGTGATGAAAAGTGGATCACGTACGACAAGAACGTGCGGAAAAGATCGTGATTAAAGGCCGGTCAGGCTTCACAGACTGTGGCGAAACCCGGGTTAACTCGCAACAAGGTGATGATGTATGTATGGTGGGATTGGAAGGGCATTATTCATTATGAGCTGTTACCGCCACGCAGGACCATCGATTCTGAACTGTACTGCAAACAACTGATGAGATTAAAGCAAAAAGTTGAGAGAAAGCGGCCGGAATTAATCAACAGAAGGGGTGTGGTGTTTCACCGTGATAACGCTAGACCTCACACATCTTTAGCCACTCAGCAAAAATTACGAGTTTGGCTAGGAGGTGTTAATGTATGCGCCGTATAGTCCTGACCTTGCACCTTCAGATTTTCACCTGTTTCGGTCTCTGTAGAATTCCTTAGGCAGTGTCAGGTTAACGTCACAAGAGGACTGCGAAAACCACTTGTCGCAGTTTTTTGATCAGAAGCCCCAAAATTTTTATAGCAATGGGATCACGTCCCTACCTACAAGATGGCAAAAAGTTATCGTACAAAATGGCACCTACATACTTTAGTCAAATGTAAATAAACTTTATAAAAAAAACCTTTTGAATTTTTATATAAAATGCGAAGACACTTTTTCCCCAACCTAATATAATAACTTATAATTAGAATAGTTACCTATTAGTTTGCTGTGTCTTAAAATACTATATTATCAAAGAATCAGTGTAATAAAATATTAACTCTTTTTTGGTAATCATGATTATGAAAATCATGCTGTTTTATTTACTGTCACAATAAAATGAAGAAGTAAAATGATTTATGACAAATATTTTATGATATACCTACTTTAGAGTTAACAAGTCAATCTAACACTGATTGATATTACTAAAACTGGCAAACAAATTTATTATCATCCAAATAAGCACACTTTTACATTTATGTTTGTATGGTGTAATTATGACTAAAAGGGCTAGAACATTTGCGTTACATTCAAATGACATCGGTTCGAATCCTTCCTAGGGTCAATCACTGCTAAAGCTATTGTCCTGACTCAATGCGCATATTACTGCCATTACCATGTGCTTATAGTGAATAATAATGTAATAAAATCTATACATCAAGGTTCTCGGTATGTAAAATTAGTCAGTTCGCCTTGAACGAGTGTGGCGAGTATACTCAGTGTTCCCTGAAATTGTGAGATCCGTCTCCAGCATTATAATGTTTATGGGTTGCAACTATTGTTCTAGTGCAACTCATCGTCTGTATTCAAAAGTACGACTTAACATAAAATTAAGCGTTTTAAACATCCACCGTGAATCTGAATGCAAGGACAACATTGACTGACAATTGAAACAAATTTGAATCACAAATCACTAATCTTGACTCTTTAGTCAACCGCCCTCTTAAATTAGCTTAAAGGGTTTACGCGTCATAAAACGTTTAATATATTTTAAGTCGAGGTTGCGTTAGATGTTAATTTCACTACACAAGATGTTACTGAACTTTATTTTAAGGAATTCGATCGTATATCAAGACCGAATACATCTAAATATGAAGTAATTCTGTGCTATCTCGACTATACTATAACATATTTGAAAGAAGAAAGATTTTTTTAAATTTAGAACTAAATGTAAAAAATACTACTTTTGAGTATATTTCTATTTTTTCATGTATGCTTTCGGGACATTTACAGGTTCGTAAAATTAAGAATATTATTTATATGGACATGTCATGATATTAGTTTGGAATGTTAGGTAAGAAAACAGATTATTATTACATTATTATATTTATATATAATTATTATAAACAATATTTATTGTACTTTAATTATGATGTTTTCTTTGTTTTAACTTTAATACTATAATAATACCTTCTATACTCTTAGACCCTTATGACTATAATATACATAATTATTCTATTTGTGAAATTACTACATAATTATATTTATGTATTCGTTTTATTAGGTTCAGTATTATAATCATTAGATATTATTTTCAAAATTACATGTGTTTATATTCTATTTAAAAATTACTAATATAAGTAAGTTTATAAATAATTGTTTTATTTATTATTCGAAAGTAGGTATATCTGGTCAACGGGAGGAGATACATCTTATATTTAAGTACAAAATCATACCACAAGTATGAAGTTTTTTGTTGTTAGTATTTAAGTTATTTTTGTTTTAAAGTACTTTATTGAATATTTGGGTCACTTATAATTTGATGGAGGCTGGTACTGAAAATCAACGGTGTGTCAGTTTTGGACACAGCATAATGCTGAGTTGCCAACCTCATTGCCGTGAGGAACGTATATGTTGTGTACATTTATTTAAATAGTTTATATATATATATATATATATATATATATATATATATATATATATACACACGTTTGTGTTTTCTGTATAAATGTCATGTTAGTGTACCGTTTTTTTAGTTTAATATGCATTCATTCTCGACCATAAATATTTTCTTTCTTTCTTTATTCAGTGTTAAACCTACGATTTAAATTTGCGTAATTGAAATAAGGTGCGGATATATTATTCAATGATCCACCATAGTTTCGTAACTATTACCATAAAGTGCCACGGACTGTAACCAAAGTACCCCGTACAATATACGTAACAGTGAACGTGAAGTTCTAGGTTTCAAATAGTTTCCGCCGATGGCTGTGAAACACATAGCTAACCTAATTTTAAAAAAACACTCGTAGAAACAAAAAAAGAACAGTGAAATGTGTTAACTATCAATTAACTATATATAAAGTCTTACATACTGCGGTCCTGCGAACCGGATACAAAAATATCTACAGATTCGTCATCAATAATCTCGGATATTACTTCTGTCAGCTCATAAGCTACTGAATAAACCTACAAAGTCGTACATAACAGAAATACTCGTGCAAATCTCCTCGAGCCCCCAAATCCTGTATCCAGACTTCGTGTCACAATGAATGAAGGATTTAATATTATAAGACGTTCTCGTACTCTATAATCCGTCTTATTATTTGAACAGAAAGAAATTATTATTTTAAATGTTGAGAACATTTCGTTTTTACAAACAAACAGGCGTATTCACAGTCAGATAATGATCTGTTAACGTTAATAAGGATGTTGGGAAATGTAGTATTTTACCCTTCATCCGCTGTGTTTCGTGTCACTTAGTGACACAAAGCGAATTATGAAAGCTTATTTTTATTTAAATACTAGCATATGTAAGCGAAAGTTCGTTCGCGTCGCCATGACGAGAACTTATTCGTTAGAGAATTGAAACGGCGGCACTAAACAAATACGACTGCAACGACACCAAGTATCCCGCGGATACAACGTTATTTATCGAGATATAAGCTACCTCTCTCTGTGTCAAGTTTTATTTAAATCCGTTCAGCAGTTTTCACGTGATGATGGAACAGACAGATAGACAAAGTTTCTAAAAGTTACATTTTTGGACTCTGCTGGTTCCTATTGTGCCCCTTAAATCTTTTCACTTTTAAATTTATTGTGCATACTCGAGTTCTCTACACATTTATTATATCTATATATAATATATAAGATAGTTGCACCATGTAAGTCTCAAGAACGGCTGAACCGATTTTTATATATTTTGATTTGTTAGATTTGTCTCGACCCCGAATAGCAGAATGAATATATCGAACACATTCGCAATTTTTTTTACAATTTTTAAATAAATTAGATAGGGAACTCCGCCTTCTTCCGCAATTGACAGCTCACGTCACGCACGCTTATATTGATTTTACGAAAATCTAATGATACCGCTTTAGTTTTCATCAAAACCGGCCCTGAAACTTCTGCAGTGCCACCTACCGGGTTTAATTGTGATCTATACCGGCCCAGGAACTACTCGAACACAAAAAATGTCATCAAAATCTTGGTGGCGCTGGAATCGCGTTCCAAGATTTTGATGACGTTTTTTGTGAGTGTTTGTGTATGAGTAGGCCCCCGAATGGTTTAGATTCACAACTGGATCTGTTAGGTGGTGTTAAAGTGTGGTGAAGTGAAGCTTCAGAAAAGTAGGCTACGGGAGAGTGAGATAAATATACAGCATCAGGAGTATTAGGATAATTATAAGGTTCATTGTTTTGATAAGATTTTTACCAGGCTCAAAAAATATTTTATATTTTAATGCAAAATATTACAATTCATATATTTATATTACATATTTAAGATTTATTATAACACATAATATTCAGGTTTCATGTTTTCCCTTTGAACAAATAACAGAAGAGGCTTATGATAACTAAAATAGGACAAAAATGCTCTAGTTTCAATTTGATTTATGAACTTCAAAATTTCAAAATTTTTCTAACTCTATCTTTATGAGCATAGAGAGCATGATTAAATATCTCTATATAGTGTCGCTTTTATTTCGTTTCATCGAGTTTCAAATCACAACGATTCTAGAGAGGTTTCACTTCAATAATTAACACTATATTCTATATATCACATTTATGGTACTAGACATCTAAATGTACAACAGTGTATTCAACATGTACCAAATTTGCCGAAAATTACTTTTGTAACAAGAAAGATAACTTTGCTGTAATTTTCTTTAAAATAATTATAAAGCAAAATTCTTAACTCCTTATTTTATTAGATTAGGAGAGGGTGAATGTGTCACGTTAAGAAAACAAAGTTTCTTGATTTGAATTTAATGTTTACTAGGGTAAAAGGGATGTTATTAAGGGATGTTTTACTAGGGTTGAAGTTGTGTTAATAGTTTAAACAGCAAGCGAAGTTATGGGGTATTAATGGGAGGTTTAAGGAGAATAATTAAGCGATGTATTAGGAGACTTTCTTAATCCCATGGGGTAACATCACTTAAAAAGCAATGGCTCGCCTTAATTGTATATTAATATAAGCTTATAATTAAATCAAAGTAACTGTTTCGTATAAAATACTTTTACACATAGGGGCGATCCACAAATTACGTCACTCTTTAAGGGGAGGAAGGGGTCGACGAAGTGTGACATTGTGTGAAAAGGGGTGGGACGGGTCCTAAATTTCGTGACGTTACATTTCAAAGTCTATATATTAAGCTTTTGTTTATTGTTTTTTTTTTGGGTTTATCATATTTAAGCTTTAAAACACGAAATTTGAAATGTTAACGAAAAGCTTCAAATTATTTCCAACTCTATCAGCAGTGTTAAAATTATTAAAAAATAATTAAAATGGAAATAAAACTAATTAAGAAACTCCCGTTTTAATTTAACTTGATGTAAAGTTGCAAAACATGTCACAGGAATGAGTCTCACGAATGTGACTAGCTGTGACGGGGACGAGGGAGAGTACAAAAAAATCATGAAATTCGTGTGACTTAATTTGTGAATGGCCACTTAAGAAATAAAGACAAACCATTTATGTCGCTTGGTATGGAAATAAATTGCTTCAATAAAATGGTAACTAAGGAATTCGAAGTATTCAAATGTTTGTTCCAAGTCTACTGAAAATGAACTTTAGCATTAATATCGCATAAACAGTTTGTGATGCTCTGTAAAATGTAGTAAAATGTCTCTGAAATCATAAAGATGCGTTGAGTACGTGATGTACTTTATTAGTATTTCCACAAGCGTGATAAATATCAGCATTAAAAAAAAAATTATAAGGAGCTAATGTTTCAATGTGAATAACCATATACATATCAGTCAATGGTGGCATTATAACATGTCTTTAGGCAGCATAAGCTTCATACTATGAGGTGGAATGTTTACATAAAATATATGAACTTACGGTTGATATCTCCCTAAATGAAAATATATCCAAGTCCTCTGAATATATCTTTATTCGAAAATATGAATACCTACGAAACCTAGTCGGACAAAACTATGTAAATTAATTCACATTTGTCTTATATGGCACGTAGCGATGTTTATTGTGGTCTCGTGTGTAGAATGCAATATGTAAATTCATTGCGAGCCTGAATAGTTCGGCAATTTCGAATGGAATGTTAGCGTAGGACTTTCATAATTATCTAACATTGTATTCATAGCAACTGTAGCTCAGAAAATAATGTGTACTGTTGTAATAAGTTACTTGCACAGATTAATTAATAATGAAAAAAATGCAAAAACTTAAAAAATACCAGTACTTACACATTTTACTAGATAAGAAGACTCTATTTTAGAATTCAATAACTATGTATACCTACCTATGTGTACAAAAACCTGTATTTATTTGATATACGTTAGCTATAACATGTAGCCATACATATCTAAGATTGATTAGCGGGTTTTACAAATCACCAATCTTGACGTGCAGGAGGTCTCTTTATGATATTTTACTTCACCATCAATCAGTAGGTTATAAAACTGCCTTGACAATATACCTATACTCTCCAACTAGTTTTCGAAGCCACGTATTGACATAACAATCGGATATCTTTGGAGATAACGCTAGTTTCACAACAAGCGCTAATGTAAGATTAGCAAGGAATCTTTTAGCAATACCACGGCTTAAGTACACAATGCCAGCACTGACTTACCTTTGTAATAAAATAAAACAAAAACGAACGTATCAAATTCATATAAAAGTTTATATGACCCTTAATAACTACTTTAGTTAACCCAAATTAAGGAATTTACAAGAACAAACTATAAAACACTTTTAAGATTCCCTTACATGTAAATCTACTATAATAAATCTGTAAATGGTTCGACTTTGTACATTGCGGTTAAAAACGTGAAAAAAATCAGGAGGCTAATTCGGACCAGCAGATTCCGAAAATACAATTTTTAGAATTATTGTCTAACTGTTAGAGCATCACGGAAAACTACTGAACGGATTTAAGTGAAACTAGACACAGAGCTAGCCTATATCCCGGGGCAAAACTTAGGATACCTTTTATCTCGACAAATAACATCGTTTCAGTGGGATAGACGAAAATGTGAGACTGCGATCGCATCTTTTTTTGAAAACTACTGAACGTATATGAATAAAACTCGATATAGTGCTGGCTTGTAACTCGAGTTAAGACTTGGATACATTTTATCGCGATAAATGACGTAATTTCCTTAGAATGGACGGATTAGCCAAATAGACGACGCGCTGCAAACGCATTTTTCAATTCACTAACAAATACCTACGTTGTCATAAACAACATGTCATTCATTGTGTTCATCTCTGTTTTGCTGGGCAGTTGTCTAAACTATGAGTATATGAATTTAGTTTCTTTGTTATTATATTAGTATATGTTTTTATATTATATGTAAAAAACCGTATTAAGTTTTTATATAAGTTAAATAGGGCGTAGCAGCGGGGCAAACTCTAGTGTTATAATAAAATCAACCAGGGCCTAGGCTATTCTATTCTTGATGCCAAAATACGTTCAAATATCCAGGGGCCTGACAGGGCTTTTCTCGTGTACAAAATTTCAATTTCCCTTAACGTGTCATGAAGCTGTATAATTCCCTGAAAATGGTGAGGCCGAAGCATAGTTAAATATTCATAGCTATCGTGAGATTAGTTTTAGCATAATGTAAGTGATTTCATCTAGACTACGGGTAGTTTAGTAGTCATTATTCGATGCTGTAGAAAGTATAATAAAAATTAAATACACTGTTTAAAATTATTGATTTTTTTAAAATAATAAAGTAAGAACAGGGGCGTGTCGGTCCATGTCTAGTGAATAGTTCCATGGTAGCTACGAGAGTCCTGAGTTTCTGACACTTGGTTATGATACCCTAAAAACGTTGAATTTAAAATCCACCATATCTCTCAAATTATTCAACTTGTAGTAAATTTCATGGGACCGTTTTTAAGTTCTACTATCATAAGTTTTCCAGAATGAAACTATTCATTATATAGTTCAAAATTTAACAGAGGGTATGTGTGTTGGAAATGCTAGCATGGACGTAAAAAATTATTAAAAAATGTAAATTATTTATAAAACATATTCATCATCATCATCCGAGGATTAAATCCGGGTTGCGTTCGGAGCGTTCACTCTGACGCCCAGGGTCCGCTTTGCTACTTTTTCTACTCCACTTCGCGTGGTCTTCAGCATCCCCCGTTTTGAGACTATTGGTACGCATGTCGTCCTTCACCACGTCAAGCCAAAATTTCTTGGGCCTTCCCCTTCAACCGGGACCTGGCGGAGGCGGCATGGCTAGACATTTGTTCACCACATAATTAGCCGGTCTCCATAAAACGTGGCTGTACCAGCGTAAGCGGCACTCTTGCGGTTTGTCTGCTATGTCACATGAAGACTGCCGCGGTCGTTCCTGACACGGTCTTTCTGCGTCACTCCACACATCCAGAGATTTAAACTAGTCTTGGGAATTTTATACTTTAAGTATTTTCTGTATAAGTTCATCTAAGATTGTAAATGAAGTAGAGGAAGGGAAAATAAACTGCGAAAAGGATATTAATGACGCTGATAACAACAATACTTATAATTTAAATTTCGTAAGGGACAAACGATAATTTTTGAAAAAAGCAAACAAAGGTATTTAATTTCCACCATTGGGTAGTGTAGTAGCATAGAGGATACGTATTTCTGGTAAACAACTATGTAATCCTATATAGATTTAGACAAAAAATACACATAGATATACAGATGGACATGACTATTCATAAGGATTCTGTATTTGGCAAAACAGCTACGTAAACTTGAATAAGGCCATTCAATATATCATGAATTTTCCATTATTATCCTACGAGTAATATGTGTACGTAAAAATTTCCCACATAATAATTTCTAAATAGAATATATTGAGCATAGGTAATGATCAAATATTCAGCAGTTCAACTTCAATTGTATACAAAGACTATTCAATTTAAAAAGAAGTTTATATTTACCAATTTCCGAAGTAACAACGAAAAGGCGACAGTTACCTGAAAGAAAAATAAAACATTATTAATAGTGAGTCAAAGCAACAATAAAGCATAGGTAACGTAACATTAATATAATAGACACAAAGATGTTATGTAAAGGAATTATTTGAGTTAAGTTGGAATGATAGTCATAACGAAGGGCAGAATAAACTTATGCCGAACTAAGATAGACGCCGAAAGTTAGTTAAGCGACTTTGTAGACGGCATCGCTGACACACTGCTACTGCGTCGCCGCCGCGCTACCATTCTGTGAAACTATATTTGCGCCCGCTCGACGTTCATATAAAAGTCGCACTCGCAAGTGCGGTGGTGGGTTAGACGGACATAGTCTATATATAGCAAAAATTTCAATTTTTTGAAAATTGTAAACACACGCTATGAAAACACTTACAATCTATATAAATAATTTTTTTGGACTATAATGGATGTGTTTATTACGAAAAATTATGTCACATGACACCATCGAGATTAACCACCAAAGTCAATGAAGTGCTTTTTTCAAATAAAAGGAAAAATATTACAGTTTCTTTTAAGTGTTTTGTCGTTGGATCACGGAATCTCTGTACACGGTAATACATCCCTCTTGACTTGGTTAAAGTCTGCCATTATCGGCCGTCCTTTACCTATTGAATTATTACCCTCAGTGTTTCTTTCAATTACGGCTTTCATGAATATGTCATTTATAATAGGTGCCCAAATAACGTTTCTATTACTTGTTCCATATATTTTGAAGTGCAACTTCGTTAGAATTGTCGTGATTTGAAACTCAATGAAACGAGAAAGCGACACTAAAAAGAGATAAACACGTCAGAGAGTCAATAAGACCCTAGATTAAAAATTGTTCCAATTTGGACCGAAATAAAACTGTTAATATTTTTTAGGCTAAAACAGTGAAAAATTGAAAGTGATACTTAAGAAGTTTATTTGGAATTATAATATGTTGACGGATGTAGGCTAAAGGAATTATATTTATATTAATAAAAGTTAGAGAAAATTATCTGTGAGTATATTCTCTAAAGTTTCACTTCTACTGCGTGTGAACTGCACACACACAATTTTTTTCAATTCGTTTCTAATTCCCGTTTTCGTGTACATTCTTGACGTGGTAGGGCCGTGTTGGAATCATTATCTTAATTACTGCTCGCTGGGCCAGCTCGATCGATGTGATACCACCCAATCACAGAATTGGCGTGAAACGGTTGGCCTTGAGCAAATTTTTATGTTACTGTTACGTCACGTATATGAAATAATTTATTGCTACATAATTAACAAGGTTAAAACTGAGTAGGCCATGTACCTGCAAAAATCAGTCAATACAGAAAACCTTTGGAGATGCATCTACGAATATGTTTAGGTTTTACATAGTTTTACTTAGCAGTTAAAATTTCTGTATATATAGTCTAAAGTATAATTAATTAAGCAATATTTACATCTAGAGTACAACAGTCGTCTTATTTTGTGCTCCCCTCACGGGCGGTCGAGCCTAGCTCCCGCAACGATGGAGTCATGGGCTCTCGTCAGTGGTGCGTCACCCTATCCAACAGGGTAACTATCATCGATGCACCACTCAACTTATTTCAACCCCCACATTTACCATGAGTATCTTCCGTATCTCACTCCTCTTGTCTTATTCCTTTATTCCATCCTCTGGTATCTCATCCCGTCTATTCCATCTTAAATTCTAGTCGATGGCTTCTCACACGCAGTAGAAGTGAAACTTTAGAGAATATACTCACAGATAATTCTTCTCTAATTTTCATTAATATAAATACAATTCCTTTAACCTACATCCGTCAACATATTATAATTCAAAAAATTCAACCTAAATCACACTTTAAATCACTAGTATAAAGTTCAAAATTCAATGCACTGATACGCACAATTTTCTTTGATCTACGTATAAAAGAATATCTGCATTAAGTACATACAGATAGAGCTAAAATTCATTTGAAATCTTTCAAGTTTTATTTAAATTGAAAATTAATACTAACGGGTAAGGAGAAATGTGTTTTATTTCGAATTAAATAAGGTTGAATTGTATGTGTTTATCTCTTTTTAGTGTCACTTTTTCGTTCTATCGAGTTTCAAATCACAACGGTTCTAAAGAAGTATCACTTCAAAAAGAACATTGTAGAAAATTCTAAGAAGTTAACAATACCGTATAAAAGCCTTCTTACCGTACCGTAAGCAGTCTGCCCCGGGTAGGCGTTATAAAGACGAAATCTTATGGACCTATTTTCATTACCATTTGTGCGAAGTGGGCAAACTCTGGGAGTGCTTCTCGCAAAAATCACGGGACGGGAGGTAAGAGCGTGACATTTGGAAAAAGGCTTTACTTATTTGCACAGCCGGGGAAACGCTGTGTCGTGGAATAATTTCTCATGCACCTTGACCCACTTTCAGGCGGCGTTGTGTGGTGAAAAAGGAGAGGGAATAATTTAGTGGGGGACCTCCTTTACCTGTTTGCGTTGAGATTTAAGAATTACGCGGCTGGATTGAAAGTGAAATTGGCTGCTTCACTTTCTTTCGAAGCTTTGGAACTCGATATTGGCAGTTGGTTAAAAAAGGTTTTTATATGGGATGTGTACAGAACTGAATATAAATTTCCATAGTCTTTGTATAGACAAACTAAAGCGTATAAAAAGTTACGAACAATTAGAACTATTTTTATCGGAATTAAGTTTGAACTTATAATTAATAATTTTTAAACGTAAACAAACGACTAAATACAAAGCCACAGCTTAGAAGTGAAAATTGTATAAAATTAATCATATGGTTAAGTCACAAAAACAAGTTAGTTATGAGTTATATTATCACCAATGAGGTAATAATGTTTGTATATTTTTATTATGCCATTTTTGGCATAATTATGAGATATTACTTTTTAAATTTTGAAAGTAAAGTAAATCTAGACACATGTCTAGACATCTACTTTTATTACAAATCAATAAGAAACATATTTCTCAAAATATGATTTTCTGTTCTTAAAAAAAAACAGTTATATGATATAAAGACAGCAATAGAATTAAACATTTTTAAAGACATTCTATCAAAATAAATTTATAATATTTATACAACGAAAGAACACACTGAGATGACATTCGCTCAATAAAAATCGTAACGCTGAAAAAGCTCCTAATTTCCTACATTGCTGTTGTTGACAAAAATATTGTATCATTAATTAATTCTTTTTTGATCTCGCCAAGAAGTTATCAGCGTTCAAGAGCTGATAATTTGATTCAGTAAGTAGACAATACAATCAAACTTGTTCTGCGAAACTCTTGGCGAGCAAATAAAACAAATCACTCCGACTGCTTGACTAAAAACTAACTCACCGAGAAAGTAAACGCGAACACACACCGATGAGAAACAACTTCGAATACGAGATGTGAATAGTCTAAAACTTCGCTGATCTATCTTTCATTCATCATTATGATTCATTAAAATTGAAACTCAGGTCAACATAATTTAATTCGTGGTGACACCTCTCGTCGCTTGGGTCTAATCAATAGTAAAGGACCCGGTAGTGTGCGAAATGCATTTCGCCCGCTTCAAAAAAAAACTATTGTAAACTTTCTAAATGAACAAAAAACACGACAGTAAAGCTGAAATACTTATTTCTTACCAAAAGCCTGAATATTTATCATATCCCAAACTTGAGGAACTGCGGATTACTTCTTAAAAAAATATCCCCTAGATCGCCACCTTCTGAATAGATTATTTTTTTAAACAAAATAGTCAGACACACAAAAGTCTTTTTAAGATTCGTTCAGCAAACTGGTCGCGAGAAATGATCAAAACAACAGATTTAAATAACTATATATACGAATGTTCATTTATTCAGTATAGGCACTACAGCAACACTGACGAGTTATAACAAAAATATTTTCTACTATATAGACTAAAGTTTCTGTTACACTCATTCATACCGTTCAAACTAATAAAAGCGTGTCAAATAGCCAATTAGTACAAAATAGTTTAAAAGACTTTAAAATTGTCATTATAATCACTAAAACCATTATACCTCAGATTAAACGCTTAGCACTAGATAATTGTCTTTACACAACAATTTGGATATCGCCTCTACAGTTTTGGTTAATCTCAATAAATTTATGATGCAGCATTGTATTTAAATCCGGTTCGTTTTCAAATTAAATCCAAACCGAGATATATTTACTTAAGAAAACAGTCAATCGAGATTTGAATAGTGATTTCATTTTGAAAAACAACGCTGTTAGTAATAACAAAGGAAAAGTGTTTATTAAGGAACTGTTTAAGTAGTATGCGTAGTAAGTTTTTTTAAATAAATCGGCCGACAAATTCACAAGTCGTACATATACATATATAATAATCAATCTAAGATACGCTTTTTATGACAACAGACAAGTCTGAGGCCGATGTGGATGTAATGGTTCGTCAAACTGATATAACGCCAATTCGTATGAATTCAATTTAGAAAATTGACATTACTCTTTAAATTAATCTTCATTTAAACTTTGAGACTTTACCCAGAACATACAATGGTTTAGAGTTTCTTTAAAAATAGAGAAAACATTAAAGTAATTATGACGACATAGAAGTACACTAAATATAACAAATCATTTAAATATGGTAACAATTAATTAGTACGCCTAAACAATAACGAAATATAACGTAACAAATGTCTAGGGGCCCAACAAACGAGGTAGAATATCTTGACGTTGCCGTGAAACAGTCATTAATCAACTCACAATTATTGGTAATTGCCAACTGGGGAATATGGTATACAGAGATATACATGCCTTCTATTACTAGAATAAGGTAATTATGGAAGTTTGTAACTATTTAGCTGGAATAGTTAAAGTAACGAAAATAATTTGAAATATTTTAAACGCATAAATTTTAGTATGATCCCTCAGAAATAAGTTCTAAATTCATAGGCATATTCCACTATCAGTTTTAATCATCCTGTAAAAATAATTTGATTGCGTTATTAACTAGAATGATCTCCGCTACGCCTCGTGAAAATCCCTAGGTAGTGGCTCTATGTTACTCGCATAAAAATTTAATTAGGTGTTTTATATATACAAATCTTCAATACTTTAGTTTCTTGTTGAATTCACTACAATTACAAAGAAACTAAATCAATATAGTGTAGACAACTGCACAGCAAAACATAAAGAAAAGTCGCAGCCAACCTGATTTGAACTTCCTACCTAATACGTAATGAATGACCTGTGGGCAACCTGGCAACGTATTTGCTATTGAATTACAGTGATGGTTGTCTACATCGCAATTACAGCACCATCTATTATGCTAATCCGTCTATTCCAAGTAAACGAAGACTTTTATCGGGATAAAACGTATCCTAAGTGTTGATTCGGGTTATAAGCAGACTTGATGTCGATTTTCATACATATACCTTCTCAGTTTTCAAAAAAGATGCGATCGTAAAGCCATCTTTTTTCACTATTTTCTTTTATACCACGAAAACCGCATTATTTATCGGGATAAAAAGTATCCTAAGTTACGCCCCGTGATATAATATGTCGAGTTTCATTTAAATTCTTTCAGTAGTTTTAACGTGATGCTCTAACAGAGACCCGACAAAAGTAGCATTTTCGGAAATTCTTGGTCCGAATTTTCCCCTTTTGCTTGTTCATCTTAATGAAATAATTTATTTATCGTTTCATCGGAAACATTCTCAATGTATCCCAGAAGATAGATCAATAATGTTCGCCAACTAATTGCCAACTGATCCCAGGCAATAATCGAAAGAAAAATCTTTCCAACGCTTTTTGTATGTTTTCCTATCCCGTTCTTGTACGGTTTCTCCAGGGACTTTTAAAAGGTTCGTTATAGATTAAAAAAGATGTTATTATAGACCATCACTATTTTCTTTAATAAACGTTTATTATATTAACTAGCTCGCCACACGGCAACGTTAACATTAGATCCGTATGCTAAGGAAATATCAGATTTCTGGAAATGTTTTCCTGTTTTTTTTTTTTTAAATCTGAAGTATACAAATACAATATTTCATTATAATAGGAATATTTCCAATTTACCATAAAGTAAAAAAAGAACCGGAAATTATCGCGGCAAATCTAGGTCAATATAACGAGACGGATGGATGGAATTTGCAAAAACAAAACTAGCAACACATATGTATGAAGAAAAAAGATAGGCCTCACGAACACCAGCAAAAAGAACAGATTATAGTAAAAACCGACAACATGAGAATTAATCACAACCTATTATGACAAATGGTAGCTATTTCCATTTACAACTGGAAACACATAACACTAAAACTGCTACAGGAAGCATCTTACCACAGAATTCATACATATAAACAACATAAGTTGTGATATTTGTGTATCATCATCATCAGCCTTTTGAAGTCCTGTGCTTGAAAGGCGTCTCCCAAAGCCCAATATTTCTGTATATACTGTTATAATTAATAGCATAATTTCAAATTTCCACCAACGCGAAAGTCGTGGAACAATTAAGCGAATTATTCCGATGGCCGCAAGCGTTTCCACACAAAAGCCAGCATTACGTTTGATAATGCTAATTAGACAAACCTAGCGACAAACAAAGGCACGTCAGTCGTTAATGAAATTTATAAAATGGCACGTGCCACCACCTTTAAAGGTAAGGAATATATCGAAAATACAATAACCTAAATACGCATTTCAAAATTAATAGATGATGGAGAGCATTTTTCAAAAAACAACGTTCAGATATTCGGATTAGATGAAGCAATGTTTTTGGAACGGAGTCTGATAAAGCATCAATCTCAAATATTCTGTCACAAAAAAGCAAACTAAAGGGATTAAATGGCCGGGAAAATATATGTACGTTCAGTAAATACAATGACTTCACGAGACATCATTAGTTCAAGGGATTTTTCATTATTTTATGTTTCCTACGGATTTTCTGTAAGAGCAACTAAATACAAATTTCACAATATTACTTTAAATAGTTTGCACAATACTTTGATTGTTTCTGTTTGTACGTGAATTCGGTAACTTTGATTTAGTTTTTAAGCATAAAGATAATTGTGATTCTTATTATTATTATTTTTTTGACGTTTGAACACCGGAGATGTCACCAACGCGCTGCCGGCCTCGAAGGAATTTTATGACACCTTTTTGAAATAATCCATATCGTAGCGCTGTGGGAAGACCTTAGCTGGCAGTTCATTCCAAAACCCCACGGTACGCAAGAGTAACGTTCTGGAGAACCGTTGCGTACATGAGCGAAGCGGCTCAAGGAAGTGGGGATGAACGCCCAGCCGATGATGTCCGGTGCGGTGGTATTATAAAGAAGACTTATAAAATTTAAATATTTTAAAATGGAATCTTACATATTACTTATTGAAGAAAGTCATGATTGTATCTCCGCTTCCAAAGCATTTTTGGATAATGTTCAAGCAACGTGTTTTCTTTACTTAACATTTAGTATTATTATTTAATATTACACCTATATATGTATAGTTATAATATAAATTCATGGTTTTTTTAAGATGTATTTTGAAGTAATGCAAAGCTTTAACAAAAGTCATCTGTTAGTAGAATTTCTGAAATTGACTAAAACAATTTATATATTTATATGTACAAAACAGCGGACACCAAATACCTTGCTGACAAATTAATTTAAAATTATCATATTAAACAAATAAATTACTATTTAAGGAATAATCAACAAGCTATTTGAATCGTTGTAATTATAATGTCATAAATTTAGGGGCTTAATTTTTTTAATTTGAACTAGTTGATGTGACTGACAAATACCCTAATAGTTTTTTTTTAATTAGTTAGTATAAGCATCTTATTCTGTCCGAATCACTGTTGGTTTGCTCAATAAATAAATGAATACTCCGCATGCGCCGGACCAAAGGCCCATTTAAGATCTGATGTCATCGTGGTTTTCTTAATCCCGTAACAGATTTCTGAAATATTCAACATTGTATATCTAATTTTCAATACTTTGTAAGACAGATAGTTGAAGGATCCAAACCAAATTAGAAATAGAGCATGTCGTGAACACGTTTTATACTACATAGATCTTAGGCTCTGCTCTATCGGTCAAGTAACAGATCGAAAAATAGATATATGAAAGCCTACTTAGAAATACAAACAAACGACCACGACGGCATGACCGGTTGATCGTTCTAAATATCACTGGCAGTATAATTATGTATACTGTACAAGTTATAAATCTACAATGGAGGATAAATTTTACAGCATAAACAAAAATTTCGTTCTCTCTATGCACATATGAAGTAGTTTAGGTGGTTAAATATTCACTTCTGCGTACATAACATTAAACAGAGTAAAGTGTCGCGGGGATGGGTGATGGAAGACAAGTGCCTCTCGGAGCGCATCACATCATATTCGATACAAACCGCTAAATGGGCAGTTTCCCCACGCTCTCATTTCAGGGGTTAAAAGACGCTGAGTCACTAAGCCATCAGAGTCAGTTATATAATATTCTAATTTAACGAGGTAGGAAAGACTCGGTACCTACCTTTTTCAATGAAATTTTAGAAATGGCAGGAGCTCTCATCTTTACAGATGATAACGACGGCTACCGAATTAGGATGCATTTTAATCTTGAGATTGTAATTTAAATAAATTGTTTATCTTCTGTTTTTTCAAAATGGAACCTTGATAAAGGTTTTACACATAATATTAGATAATCAGCAGTTATGAAAGACAAGAAACAGTAATATTATTTCAACATTATGTTCATATTTTGAAACAGTAATGAAAAATAACATAGCAGACATTGTTTATTGCTAATTTTGCCTTGGGATCCAAATCTGGGAAAATCATTTAAAATAATATTTATCGTGAATAACAGTACTAAGTAAAATTAATACTGTCACCTTTCTGCAATTAATTGGTGTCGGCAGAATGTCTTTTTCTTCCGTTTCTCTGTTCTGGCATATGCCCTCTGTCACAAAATAACACCTGACAGTTAATGACCGCATATAATCACCGTTATTTAGAACCAGTGAAAATGTAAGACTAAAATCACAGTACCTAATATTTTTAACTACGAGAGTGAACACGAATGCTTAAGGTTGAAGGCAAGAACAGACATTCAGGTAGTTTGAGCTTGTTATTAAAGACATTCATTTGAGGAGATATAAAAAAAGTTTTTCTATGCTTTAGATACACCTAAAAGTGAAAACTCATAAAGAAATATAAAATGTAAATGTATTCTCACTTAGAAATAATGCTTCACAGATTCGTTCATTAATTCTAATGTTGTAAGAATGAATTTCAATATTTGATTATTATCCTAGAATTTTCGCAACAGGTAATATTTTCCTTAACAACAAAATGTGTTATTATTAAAATGCGATAACAAATTTCCACTTCGCTTAGTTGAAGATTTTATCGAAACTCAGTAATTTTAATAAGCCCCAGCCTGAAAGGAAGCTTTACCAAATTACGATCTTCTGACAAAAATCAGTGTTTGAGAATTCTGGCAATTTGATTACTTAGGAATGAATAGGAAGATTTAGATTTTCGCTATTAAAGTCTTGTCTATTTTGCTAATGCCGACATATTTGGTCACCGCCTTTTTATTTTTTTTTCTTTCGCAACATCTGTGTCTATGTAATGTAACATAGTCTACGTTCGACCGCTGATTTCGCCGCTGCTTACGCGAAAATCTCACCGCGTTTTGTGTGTCGTACCGCATTCTATACCCGCTCATAATAACCCGCGTGCTGGAAGGTACCCACTGTGTAGTACCCAGCTGGTCCACTAGTCAAAGGAACCGCAAGACGTGAAGAAAGGATCACGAGGAAGAAGTGCCTGCCGCTGCGAAGCCCGCATCGTTCGTAGCGTGTCTGGTACGGCGACCTATCCTGTAAATCCTTTCCTTCTCTCTTATCCTCGCATTCTCACCCGCGCCAACAGTCTACTAAACGATTTTGTCCCAGTTTATTGTAGTCAGCTACTCGTCTGTTAACTGAATATAACATAATATCGACCATATATATCCCACTGCTGGTCTACTCATTTTATTACATATAATTATATTATTATAACACATATACACGATAGCCTCAATTAGCAGGTTTCCTTATGAGATTTTTGCCACCAGCACGTGGTAATTGTAAAAATATTCACATTACGCACGGACGTACATTCGTGTACGGTAGATACACGAATGACTTACCTACTGAAGCACTACGACGTTTTAGATCCAGTTTTAACTAAACCACAAAATCATTATTTACGATTTATAAGACAATAAAAATATTTATCTATTTGAAATCTGAATCATCAACAACGGGTTCGTCGCCACGCGAATGTTTAATCTTTTCAACTCCTCAACAACATAGATAGTAAGGAGAGTATAAAATACATGTCTACAACTAATTACACACAATCCATGAACAAAGGGTGCTTTCTTTTCAGAGAGAGAATCAGATAATCAAACTATTAGTCAAAACATTTTAGCTAATTTCAGTTAAAAGTAAATTAGATATATTTTACACAATATCGTGTTTATGTACTTCTGATACAAGTACATTTCGCTCAAAAGGAGATCTCGGGTGTAGATTACGAACTGCAGTTATATATATATATATATACACATGCACATCTTTCTTACAAATAAATTATATTTTTTATTTTCATCGTAATTTGGTTTTCCTAAAATATATTACTAACAAAAAATATACAAAGTATGTATAACAATAAAATATTCAAAATTATAACAGGGTTTATGTAAAAAGGTAGAGCATGAGACTTTTCGTAAATAAAGTTCAGATGCTTGGAAAACTGTCACGGTATATTTATACCCACAACGTCCAATTCCGTTATTAGGCGTACGCATAATTTCTAACCCAGTTTATTTAGCTTCGTTCGCATAATCTTCAAATCTTTATCCAATGGAATCTATCGTATTTTTTAGACAAAAGTATCCGATACCCTGTTAACGGAAGTACCTATACATATATATCAATTTTCAGGTTTATTTTCAGGGCCGCAATACAAGTAAACATACAAAGTCACTTTCATAGCTACATATTGAATGAATTAAAAATATTAGATTAAATACCATTTCTCTTGATTCAAATAAAATAAGAAAAATAGATTTAATTTAAGAAGAAAACAACCTGATATTTATTAACTAAATAGAATAACGAAGGTTCGAAATATAACCTAGAGTATGTAAGACAAAAGGGACGACATTGATAGTATTCCATATGACGGTATTTTTATTAGTTTCATGCTTGTTAGGGACAGTGTAGGGGCAAAGTCGATACCACAGGACATCAATAATATGAAATTGAAAGGTCAGACCACTGATTATCCTATTTTTACCTTAGTAGGTACCAAAATGTTATAAATGAAAGTTTAGTCATGAAGTCTTCTTTGTTATTTCATATTCAATTTTAGTAAAATTATATAATAATAACAAAACTTTATTGATTTAACGAAACACGTTTACATAGTAACAATCAGTTCGTTGTAGCGCAAAAGTATAGAAAGTGTCGTAGTGATAACTCCCATTTCAAGACGAAAATATTCAGTATTGTAACAGATGTGAACAGAATTCCTTATTATAAGAAGCAATCAAATTTATTTTTTAAATTTCATCCGTCATACGTATCATGCCAATCCGTTAAGGTTTTAAGATCACAGGCACACACCAAGATTGCATTTTGGGCTAAATTTGAAAAATACTGAGTTCAAAAAAGATTCTCACTCACATATAAAGGTATTAAAACATATTCAAAAATGTAAAAGCTCATTTATCGATATTTTGAACTATTTATCATCTCTAGACCGTACATGACTTGAGACAGAATAATATCTCTGAACCTACATCTAATGATATTCTGGACGTGGTCTATGTTCATATTACGCTATTATTAAACACGATATGCAGGCTTATGGATTTTTTTATATTTCCGAACTATCTCACATTCCGAAAAAAGTTCCAATAAAAAACAAAAAAATAGCATAAACAATACTAAAAACGACGAAGGACAATAACGACTATATACCATTTTATCATTATCAAAAGAGTACGAATGGTATACATATCAATTTCCTCGTTGAGAAAAGCAAGATCCAATGGCGTGATAAACTGGAGATTAGACAGTCACCACCGAAAACAATTTCATAAAATAAAATTTAATTGGATAAGTATCATATTTCCTTTAGCCTTTTCTTTTGTATCACTAACTTTATTCGGTCACATAGGTCAATCCACAAATATTAAGCTGTATCAAATGTTTGGTTGTATTTATAAGGACTGTGAATTACGTGCGTGTACATCTAATAAAGTTTGTGATCTTCCAAAAGGTATTTAATTCTAATCCCGCAGTATACAAAACAATACATTGCAGTAACGACTCTCAGAGATGCCTTAATGATATATAGTATTGAGATATGTTATGTTTTGCGTTTTATATACACTCCTCTTTAAAAAAATTGGGCACCTTACAGTCACTGGCTTTTCTATGGATAATATTAATATTTTTAGTATATCATTAGCTTAGATGACTAGAAATTTCTTATTATCAATGAGAATATAGTTTTTAACACTTAAGTCCTGGAATCAGTGTTTTAGCCAATGTAAATGTAAACTTTTTAAACTTTATTTCGCTCGTTAGCTTACAAATGAACTCAGAAAAACCTGTTATTAGCCCTATATTATACGTAATTTTTGTTGTTGTTTGTATTTTGATATGCCCTGTTGGTTTTTTCAATAAATAAATAAACACAGAGCCGCGTTAAAATGGACATATTATGGGTATAATGAAACTAAAACTACGACCATTTTTCTGGTATTTTAATTTAAAAAAATGAATTACGAGTATTAAATCCACTTACAGCGTTTACGGCATGTAATCGTCTTGGCTTGCTTTCCTCGAGGCTTTTGATGGTGTCCAGTGAAATGATTTCTCAATCAGCCGAGATCACACGTTTAAGCTCCCTGGTGTTTCGTGGAGGTGATTGGACAGATAGTATTCGACTTTTAGGAGGTCCCAGACGTGCTCAATGGGGTTAAGGTCGCGGCTCCGCGCTGGCCAATCCAAACGACGAATACCGACCTCTTGTATATAAGCATCTACGTCGCCAGAACGGTGGGCCCAAGCATTATTGTCCATGGGCATCTTCATCAATTACAGTCAGTGCAGGTTTGTATGTTGACAAAGGATTTTTGTTATGTACCTTTGCGCATTTAGTGAGCCATTTTCAATGAATACTATCTCTATCTCTCTAGCTATCGTACCTACAAATTACGCCCGCCCAAAATATAACGGACCCTCCACCATAAGGGGTGATTTCTTCAAAACACATGTCGGCATACCGTTCGCCTGATCTTCGTAACACTCGCCGACGTCGGTACTCACCACGCAGACGAATTCGAACCTCGTCGGAGAAGAGTACGCTACTCCAGTTATCTAGTGGCCAAGATAGACCATTTCTAGCGAACCTCAATCGAGCAATTCGGTGCTCACGGAGTAACTTGGGGCCCCTGCTGGTCGTTGACTGCGTATATCAGCCGCTAAAAGCCTCCTCCTCACAGTTCAAAGACTAACTTATGCTCCTGGTACCTCTTCAAGGTTTCTTTTGAGGTCTATGTAACTGCATTTGCTGTTCCTCAGCGCCTGAGTTACTAAAAAGCGCTCATCTCGTGGTTGTGTGCAACGTTTTCTCCCAGAACCTTGCCTTCTCTGAACGGAACCTGTCTCTTGGTATCGAGTCCAGGTTCTTTGGACAATTGAACGACTCACGTTTAACCGCTGTGAGACGTAAAATTGGGTACACTCCTCTTCCAGCAGCGCTATAATTTTACTAGCTCTTATGGCTTTTTCTGCCATTATAATAGACAAAAAGATATATGTTTTAAGTCACAATAAGGCAGGATTATTCGACAAACATTCAATTATTCTATAAAAATAACGAGAAGTTAGTTTTAGTTGCCTGGTAACCTTTTAACCGCAAACCCGCGAAAAGTAAGTAAAAAGCCACAAACTGAAGGGATTATTATTTTTGAAAAAAAAGTTTCTAATTTGGAATTAACTTTTTTTCATACCTAAGACTTTTTATTAAGTGCCAGTAACATAGTTTGGCTATTAAAACCCCTTTAAAACTAAATTATTACCAATAATGCAGAAAAATCAAAACCACCCTTTTTTTGCCAAGAAGTTTATTTTTTGCAGAGCACCCAACTCATACAGGTACCTTTCGGATAGTTATTAAACCTTATACATTAGGCTGGATCTAAAACTTTACATCAAAGAAAAAATTGAAAGCAAATAAACCAAACTTAGCATAGACACACCGAATCATTATCCCGGAATCACCTTCAAAGGGACTACCGACCCTAAAACTAATTGAGGAAGGGCACGAAGTAAGAACGTGAGCTAATAACGTAATACGAATCTCTACTTATCGAGCCTAATGTCATTTAGGTATGTATTGATTCTGCCCTTTGGATCTGAATAAGTAAATTTTCCAAAACGGCAAAGGAAATACAATCTGCATACCGGGTAACCAGTATCCGTTATTAATCACTAGCAGGTCCGGCAGACGTTTTCCTGTCCTGAAAAAAATCCTCGAAACCAAATGTAGTGCCACTTACCAGGTCCAAAATGTGGCTATGACTTGCGGGCACGTTATAATTTCCAAAGACTGCATCTCATGAAGACTCGTATTTGAAAAGTTTAAGAAGAATAGTAAGTATTTAGTATTATGTTATTCAACATAAAAGAACAGGCAAATGCGTTTCAGTCCACACATAATAAAATTTCCCGTAGTGGTAAGAAATGTTCTCTGTTTTCATCGTTTTCCTACGAAATTATGAAAAAGCATTTATTTAATCGAAAGCACTTCCACGTATGAAAATTTGTAATAAATTTTTGTTTAAACCATTTTTAAACTTGGTCGAGCTTTTCCAAAATGGTCTATCCCACAATTAAAATTTAGAGGTATGACGATTATACCTGTAAAGTTCCGTTTTGTCAAAATAACTACAAAGCTCTTTTTTCATTCTTGTTTTTTCTGCGGGTCGTATAAAATTTTATATGTGGTTTAGGAGGTGAGCACTGCAAATCAGTGCGGTGTCGGATTAGATTTCGGCACAGAAAAATACTGAGTGCCAACCTCATTTCATAAATTGTGACACACAATTGTTTTTTTTTAAAGTGAAACTATTTTAGAATTGTCTTGATTTGAAACTCGATGAAACGAAAAAGCGACACTAAAATAAAACAGAAAAGAGATAAACACATAAATCTATAGGAATAAGCCTGCGAGGGAATGAGATACGAGTTTTACATTGTGCAGCACAGATTAGAGAGTCAATAACACCGAAGATGAAACATAGGTCCAATTTGCACCGAAATAAAACTGATAATAATATTTTTTAGACTAAAACAGTTTAAAATTGAAAGTAATACTTAAGAAATTTATTTCGAATTATAATATGTAGTCTCTGAACTTTCACTTGTACTGCATGTGAACTGCACACACATTTTTCTTTGTTTTTGTAGCTAAATCAATTTATTTTGTGTGTGTCAGTCACATTCAGAAATAATTATTTTCTTTCTTTCTATTTACATGCTTCCGGGCTACGACTCCAATCAGCGGACATCATCAGAACGAGATGCGGATGTCTTAGGCCCAAGCTTATATGATGAATTTTATATACCTTTAAAAATTACATTAAAACCGAAATATAAGCCATTTGCGCAAAAAGATGTTGAGAAAATACAACGCACAATAAATCTCCTTGAAAAGCACGAACAAGACAAAGGAAATAAAATTCCGACTAAACCGGAACAGGGGTGGATGCAAAATTATTAATTAACGTCTACAGAGCAATTTTGCTGTTTCACTTGTAATAACCAAGTTTCGTATTAAATGAGCCTTCAGTGCTGTTTGTTGAAATGTCCTTAATTTGCTTTTATAAGTTGACCTTTTATTGTCCGAAAATAAAGGCATCGAAAACATAGAAATTTCCTATTGTTTGTGGTTGTTTAAAAATACAGCAGTGTGACAATCGGTCACAAATCCTTTGTTTTAAGGTATATAATAGTTTATATTGATATGTAAGAAACTCTTTAAGACTACCCGTGATCAGAAGGTTGGCTCATATTTCGCACAACAAATAAGTATTGCCACACAGCGTGGCAATGCAACTCGCTTTCTGGGCACGCTCCCCGTTGGCAGTGATCTGCTACATAATATATTTTAGTTTATATTTCAGCGTTTAGGTATTTTGTAATATAAGTGTTGATATGTTATTTAAAAAGATATTTCCTATTTTTCATATAGTAGGGGAACATATAGTCAACTGAGATACTTTATATGATCTTCCAAAACGACGCAGCCGCATAGATTTTTTACGAGCTTAAAAATTATGACGTCTTAAGTTTGTACAAGAAACAGGTGTTAAATAACGCATTAATTATTGTTCAAACAGTAATTCAAATTAATTCAATCATGATATTGAAAAAGTAAATATTATGTTATTTTATATAAATAAATATATATTATAATTTATTGTAACATGTTTCACGACCCTATTTTATTATTTATAGAAAATCGGAAAAGTGTGATCTATCTCTCCATGCCCAGGGAATAGTTCCGTATTAGAACCGAGTGTACTATTTATATTCAACGAACACGACTACGAACGATTATTTGTAAGGGTTCCGTTTGTGTTATAACTACTAAAGAACCCTAATAAGAATAATTTATTTCATATGTAAGGCTTACTTGATGTTTCGCGCAATACCAAAGTGTTAATGTAGAAGTTAAAGACCCATTATCGGGTAGACGACACATGCTAACTTCCTAAACAACGTAGACTCCTAAAATTACAGTTCTCCGAAAGTAATAACAGCTGCCCGAAACATACTATGAATTTTATAACCCAAAGACAAAGTTCGCTAACGTTCGGTATAGAATGTAAGGTCTTATTACTACTCTATTTTCTTCTAACCGGCTAATAGTATTTTCTTAAGTTTTCGCGACTTGTTCAAATAATAAAACAACGTTTTAACTGTTTTAGGCGTGGTATTTTATTTGAGGCTATTAAAAAAAACAGTCAAATAGAGAAGTTGGTTGGCAAGTACCACCTGTTGAAATCAGGTGATGAAAACTATTAAGAAACATATCCAGCGAATACCTATCGCCAGACCTCAAGACCTCAGACACTGTGAGCTATTTCTGTGTGCACCTTCATGGACAATTTCTGTTTTTATTTTAACTCTCACCCATTTCAATATTATATAAAATAATTGAGCTAGTTGTGATTTTCTTGCGCCACTTCTTCTCTTCAAGCCACAACATGTTGCGAAGCGGTGGTAAATTAGATTAGGCTCCCATAGAGTAAATAATAACCACAAACAAAAAATTTTAAGAATACTCATTGACAGTTGACGTCTTTGTCTTCCGTGATCACGACTACTAAAAAGTGGCCGAAACGTCGGAATAAAAATAAAAAATAACGCGCTTAAAACGTAATTTTATTATGTAGCCCGGTAATAAGATACTTAAAGGAAGTTGTGAGGCCT
Source organism: Dendrolimus houi (assembly GCA_039645545.1). NCBI lineage: Eukaryota > Metazoa > Arthropoda > Insecta > Lepidoptera > Lasiocampidae > Dendrolimus > Dendrolimus houi. Next base: position 6,772,077 of record CM077125.1, read on the forward strand.
AGTAGCTTAGTGGCCAAAGCACCCGCTTACCCACATGGATTTTTGATCCCAACTTAGAATTGGTGCTATCGTCGCCATTATATCACTGCACCACTCCCCAGCTTTTGGGACTTCAACCACATTTTTAGATGTTCGGCACGTGTATATTAGACGGCACTCTCCTCTTATTGAGACACTTTTGCAATTTGTGGAATAATCTCCCACCCACAGTTATCCAAAAGGGTACAATATGAAGTTCTCGCTGCGAAACGTAGTAGGCGAAAGGCTATGCAGCGAGAGAAGATGGCTGGCGGTGTTGAAACTTAGACGGCCGACAGGAGGCGTAAGGAGGATGAGCTAACGGACCCCCAACACAGACGGCAAACAAGGGTTCAGAGGTGTCACACTACGTTCACCTCACCTTTGACATAATGGAAACGGGTTTAGGTTAGGAGACCTCCTGGTGAGTTACACTTATTGATATATGATTGCAACGAAACGCCACAAGATGCTTAAGGCAGACTGGTAGGTTTAGTGGGTAGTCTAGCGGCCAGCATCTCACATCGCCGTATCTAGTGATGGTACATGCAGAGCCGGCCCCTGGAAGCCCCACATACCCGGGTGTCCCGGGAGTCTGAGGGTTACGCAAATGGATACCCAAATGCTTTCCAATAGCGTTAACAAAAAAAAGGACCTACCTAATCACGATCAGGTGGAAAATTGCCAGTTTGCCTAAGAGTAAAAATAAAAACGTTTGTACCAACGATGTATTGGTGTTCTATATCGATTTTAATAAAACAAAGACTCAGAAGTTCTTATGGCAGACCCGCCCGGTACATTAAAATTCCGCTGAAAAGAGGTCACGGGTCTCGATGTTCGCTCCGAATAAGCAGTAATGAGTATTGTTTATTCCTGAATAGGCTCGCTACTTTAGTACGTTTTTGTACCAGATGTTCGCTCTCATAGATTTTGCTGCTCACGTTAATTTACTATGCACATTATTTCACGTTAATCCTCCAAGTTCGTGCTAAGAATACAAATAGACTGAGCAGTAAATCTTCAGCAAAGACGTGCGGGTAATGTTTATCGTAAGCAACAACCTAACAACATTTGGATATTAAAGCGTAGGAGTGGTATCACGGTTTGTGTTCGATTGTCAAGGTAACTATTGTGGCTTAAAGCTAATTTAGGTACGTCTTGATGGATTTAATTGTTGTTCCGTCCTTGCCTAGTTAAAACATCGCTCCATAAATTTTGCTGTCTACCCTCTTTTCTGTGTGAGGCGACGGCTAACGCAGCAGGCATAGGCAGCTATTTTACACATGGTTCCGAGTCAACATCTGATAAAGAACACACCGCACCTTGCGTTAATCTTTTTCTATCAACTCTTCTGAAATTCAACTTATTGTTGTTACTGGCCGTAATAAGAACTTTTACTATACTTAGACATTGTTAAAAGTGTTAGCTCTAAGGTGGAATTTAGTACCGTGTGCTGTTCCTGTATGTAATCTGAACCGAGCCAAGAGAGGGCAGATCTCAAGGTTGGTGGAGCTTCTACTTTTCTAGTGCAAGAACCAAGCTCATATCTGTGTCATACAGTCCATCACAAATTGAACCAACGTATTATCCGTGGGCAACAGCGTACCACAATCGTGTTTGGTAATTCAATTTTCATTTTTAGTCTAATGTTTTTATAAATTTCCAGAAGCCGATTTAACAAAATGACTGTCACTTAGTGACAGTTAGATATTTTTAATTAATCCTAAACTTCAAAAATCAAGTCATAAACCTTCTTTCTGTTGTTAGGCTCGGGCATCTTCATTTTCAAGTGATAGACAATAAAGCCGCCATATTTGTCCAAGAATGATTAGCGGGTTTCATGCTGGCGATCTCGTCTCTACCTACCCACATAGGAAACAAGCGTGATAACACGTTTATATTTAAACTATTTTTCGTACGAAAATAAAATAGCTCACGGTAAATTTACGCGACACGTCAAACATAAAAAATTAGTAACTAATACGCTACAATTTTTTATGAAACAAGAACAATAGATTATCTAGTGCCAAGACTAAAAAATCAGATGCCGGTTGAAACAAGAACTGAAATAAACCTCAATAATATGAAAACTATAATTAAATCCTCAGGAGAAAATATTAGATAAAATAAACGTAGACTTTACTATTTATTTCTACCAATATTCAAGTATACATATAAAATTATTATACACATCTAGGTGTATATATATATATATATATATATATATATATATGTGTGTGTGTGTGTATACATCTGTGCGGATATGTGTATAGGTATATCTCTATTATTTATCCTAAATTAATTTATTCACTAAAAAATAACACACTACATACTCACCTGTATATACCTATATATACATGGCAAAAATGGAGTACAATGTCACGTGTTAATGTTTGCTGTCCCCCTCTCACTTGGTACTAGAAATGGAGACACGGTAGATGTAATAACTCAAACTAACCTATTACAATTATTATAATATGTATAAGTACAATTATAAATATGAGTATATACCTATACTCATATTTATAATTGTACTTAAAGCGCAGACTTAGCATCTTCGTTAAACCTTTTCGGATTTTAAGATGTAGATATATAAAACTATTATGTATGTTTTTGTTTGAATAAATAAATATTATTTTTTTATTTATATGTACATTTTCTTGGGATATTTTCCTTCGCCGTCAGAAATAACTGCTGCCTTAACGGCGCAAGGTCTTCATCCAGCACTAGATCGCTCGTAATTCAATGAGGCGCGTGTGTTTGGACACTAAACTACTACTATCCTTATCTTGTTTTAATTATGAAGAGGTTGATGAAAGTAGGTGAAGCGAAAGTTGTTTTTCAGGATCGTCACAAATGGAGATGGTATATAGTCCCATAGTCATAGTCTCTGCCTACCCCCATGGGAAACAGGCGTGATATTATGCATGTATGTTTTAATTATTATTAGACCTAAAAAGTATCCTATATTCATCCCCGTTATTAAAAATATAAATATATCTAAATTCACTTATATTCGGTGCATACTAATTGGTACCATATGCGAAAACTTTGAATCGGCATTACAAAAATTCTCTCATTTTCAAATATAAAAGTATCCTGTGCTATTTATCCCTAACCCGAAGGTAATAAGCATTTCTTTATTTAATGTTAGACAATCTTATGGTTTAATGCGTAAACCTAAAAATATAATATGAAAAAATCTTGAAAATTAAATTCAAAAGAAGAGTATATTTTCACAGAGTTTTCTGCATGAGAGCTTTAGACTTGGTTGGATATGGTAGCAACAGGTTTTACAGTGAAGTAAAAAAAAATCAGTATGGTGAAACAATGGTAACTGAGGGGAAATATTTTTCTACGTGAAACTTTTTTACAAAAAATTTGGTGCTTTTCCTATATTCAATGTACTGAACGAAGGGTTTTTAATAGGAATAGATTTGTCTATACAAACACAATGGCTATATTTATAGCAGCAACAAAATAGCTACAATGTTTGTTATTTAGCTAAAAAGACCTAAAACCGTAGATTTTGTTCAAAGTCATTTTTGTTGAGATTATTTTTTATTTTATCTTTCACCTTGGTCGATTGGTTGGTTGATTGTAATTTACAATTTCTTAGTTTAAAGTCAGAGGGGAAATGACACCTTTCAAGAACTTGAAAACAAACAAAAACCCAACCTAATGAGTTAAGTTTATAAAAAAACTAGAGTTTACCCCGCGGCCCTGACGCGTGTCAAACTCTAGTGCGTACTTCTTGTTTAAAGAGCAGGCGTTAATACAGGTTAAATTGTATTGTATTTTTACTTCATTTTATATCGCAAACTATCCCATCTCTCGGGATGAAGAGTATCTATGTCCATTTTCGGTATTCAGACAGACAGATCGAGTTATTCTAGCATTTTTTATAGATTATGAATTTTTATATCTATAAACTTGAGAAATAATTAGACCCCCATACAAACTTTAATTCCCTATTTCAAAAACCCGTTCTAGTTTTATTTATAAATCCCCGTCTATCTCTCTGTAAATTACACAAACGACCAAAACTACAAAAACCTAATGATTATTTCTGCCTATTTCGTTACACTATTCTTTTATACATACACAATAGAAATACAAACGTACACAATAGTAGTAGTAGTAGTAACAACACGTATGAATCATACATATTCCTGTCAAATGTCATCCATATATACCCGGTAGTTTCTGAGGAAAGCGACTATGATACTTGTATAGAAACAGGGGGGCAGACGGACATGACGATTTTATAAGGCCACTGTTTTTAAGAAAACGGAAAAAAAACTATGAAACCCTAAAAACTTATAAACCATACTCGCTTAAGAGTTACTTACAAAAAATATCTCTAAAACACTAATAATAATAGATTTTTTAAATTAAAAATTAGGATAGTTCATAGATTTTCTTAAAGTTTTTAACGTCTGAATCTTAAAAAGTAAGTATCTAACTTTATTAGGCATCACTAATTACTCGAGCAAATAAAGTTTCGGCATTGATGGGAGAAGATGCTATAAAACTAAGGCTGAGATTTTGCAATGTAAGCCTTATTAGACTTAGGACTACTTTAATGGATGTTTTTGTTATAAAAATTCATTTTAAAGAGGGCTATGAACTTAAACTTGCCAAGGGTATTAATTTAACTTGTTATTGTTTTTTCAAATCCTTCAGTTCAAAAATAAACAAATCATACAATTGAAATTATTTTTGGAGAATTTCGACATGACTTCAAATAAACTCACTTTACGCAGACATTTCTTTAATTAAGGATTTGACAATTTGATGCGAATGAAAGTGAGTTAAAAATTTAGTGTAGGTAGTAACTAGCCATCCACACTGGGCTGGTGGTGAATGTGCGAGCGAGCCCACAGCCCGGACGAAGGACGGTGGGGATTGGACAGGAGTTTTAGTGTGTATCCCTAACCGCAGCGTGGCAATAGCATCTCACACGCGAGGTGCTAGTGCTACCCCGACCTGGCGAATCCCAGTCACGGGCCGTGACCTTTCCCCCTCGCGCGGCTCACGGTCCTAAACGGATTTCCCCTGTATATAAAAAAAGGTAGTAACTAATCAAAGCTTTTGATTTTAGAGTCTGTATTTAAATTCAGTCTCGAAATATTCAATCAAAAAACATAATACTTTTGCAGCTTGACCTTTTATATTCCTTCTAATTGATCTTATTGATACGAACTTGTGATGATACAATTGTATATAAGGAGATATAATTGTGACTTTGACTAACTTTATATGTACGATTATTGTGGTTACAAAATACATAACTAACCTATACCTATACGACAAATTAACTTGGATGTCAAACGGTAGGTCAATCCAATCAAGGCTTTGTGCGGTGCAGCGGCACTCCTCAGCGTATTTTAGAGGTAGTTTTAAATACGCTGCTTCAAAATGCTGAAACAGATGTTCAACAACAAACAAAATTCGTCCTCTAATAAGAAACCTGTAGTCAGTTAACTGACTGCAGGTCGCCTCTAAGCCCCCTAAGGGCTTCAGAGTCAAACTCAAGAAGTTTCTTGGTGACCACCAAAAATCACAGGCGGATCAAAGATACGACACTACTAGCATAATATAACTCTATTATTTTTATTATTTACCAGATAATTCTAATCTGTTATGTACATAATTATATACCTTATTACATACATATATGTTTAATATTATTCAGGTTTGTATAGGAATTAATGTTGCAATTATATATTTATTTAACTACTTGATAGTATTATCGCAACAATATATTATTATTATTCGGGAAATGTATAGGTATAATTAGCCGTGACTTCGCTCTAGGCTCAAGCGGAATATTAGCGTTGGTCCAACAAACCAACAATAATGCTGAGCTTGATCCCATTTTTAGGACTTACATCAAAAGGTCTTTATAGTTTGCGATTGTTTTTCCTTTATTAATTTTTATTTAATTACTTTAAACATGCTTATTTTACCCACGTATGTTGGTACTAGAAATAAATCTGTTTTCTTTCTTCTTTCAAATGCTCAACGCCTAGGTCTTTGCTACACACAGTAACGTATCGCCAAGTATCTTAAACCAATTCCCTTTCCGAAAGTTAAGAAGGTCAATAATATCTGCCGCCTGTTGCGTCACACGTCCTAAGTATTAAAAGAGGCCTCGGGGGCTATATTGCCGGCAGCAGTTTTCGTAATTCGACTTGCCGAAACGATTGTACGAACACAGTGCCTATTTAGCATACTCGTTTCCAATAAAATACAGTTATATCCCTCGACAGATTTAAAGTTCCCCACCTTCGAGGATTTGTTACTGCTCAACAACGCCCTCTTTCTCCGGAGACTTTTCTTTAACCTTATTACCTTTAACGATTCGAGCAAATAGCGTTACTCAATCAACTGCCTTCATTTTACTATCAAAGTTCTTCGTAAATTCCTTTGTTAACTTCCGACTTGATGTTCAGTTCGTAACTCTAAGAGTTCAAAGTAACCTATTAGCACCTGTTCTGCGAAACAGGTTTGTAATGGAGAATTTCAATTGAAATATTACTACAACATTCTTTTATATAACAAACGCTATCGTTTTAGCAAATTCAGTGTACATCAATGGAGTTCTTCATAAATATTTATTTAAGTCAATGGTGGCGTGATATTCACTTTCGAATCTGTAAAAATTATCTCCTCCTCTCTAACTTTTCAATGTTGAAGTGGAAAATTCTGAAATAAATCCAGCTTAAAAAACAGTTCCAACGACATTTAGTCTCATCCAGATCTTGGAGTACTTTTTGAGACATGGTATATTGGAATTTTTTAAAGGTTTCATAGTCAATAAAAGCAGTAAATTTCTATCGCCTCTAACCTTTTTATGTGCGTGGTGCAACACGCACTTGGCCGATTTTTTATATTATGCATACGCGTCAGTCGCGCAAACCATAAAATAATGTGGGTGGTACCCTAATTATAAACACGGAATACTTACAAGTACAACAATCGTGCAATATAAATGATTAAAACTGTAATAACATAATCCATTTCTCGGTATTTGCAGTATTTAATACGGTACCATGATCGGATTTCACGAAACGGCTTGATTATTTCATTCCCCTTTTATAGCTTCTGCTTTATAATGAAATATTGCAGCCTGTTTTGTATTTAATAAATTGTTACACAAAATGGATCACGGTAAATACGCGATGGGTCTGTGTAAGTGTGTTAATTGCATTTTACATTTAATTAAATATTAACCACACAAAATTGAATATTCTTTATAATAATGAACAAATAGATTAGACATGCACATTTTATATTACGATTTAAGCGAGCTGGGCATTTGGAATAAGCTCCCAGCTATATTTATAGCATTAAAATACGATGATTTTTTAAAAACTTGTCATAAAATCTTCGAGGTCAAAGGCACGTTGTTGATAATATTTCTGGTGTTGCAAATGTCCATGGGCGATAGTAAACACTTTCCATTAGGTAAACCGTCAACCTGTCTCCTGTACTTCAGCTAGTAACATACGACTTCCGATTACCAATGTAATTTACTTATAAAAATATTTTAATTTATTTCTGTTTCTTTTATTATATTTTTTATTGCATGAGTTCAGCAGACTGGCAGATGACCCACCTGATTGAAAGTGGTTACCATCGTCTATGGAAATTTGTAACAAACCACAGGTGGTACAAATGCGTTGCTGCTCTCTTAAGGGAGAGACTGGAAAATGGCCACTAATGGTGGAACGCAACTCAAGGTTGTTATAATGGCATACTTTAGCCATCCACACGGGCAAATATCCAACCATCTGGCTGTGGGTTGTTTTGTCGCCTCTTATGACAGGCCGCCGCCGCAGAAATTGTATTCTTTCTCCGTTCTTGCACGGAATATAATCATTAATAAGCAGGTGTAATATTTATTATTTACTTGATTAATCTACGCTTCATATTTTATTTACAACAACTTACCTAATATACTTTTACTAATATTAAATACTAATCGTCTAAATCTATTCCAGTTGAATATTGCTAAATATGATCTCTGCTACATAGTATACAGCATTGGTTTTCTAATCGAATAGTCGCAATTCATTAAAAATTATATTATCAATCCGGTGCAAATACGTAAAGGAGGCGCCCCTTTACATATTTGCAATGAACAATGTTTATAACCATAAAATTCAGGGTTCCTTATATAATCCCAAATGAGGGCAACCGTTACGCCACGATAATAATGAATAAGAAATTTTACTACTTTCCCACTCCCCCTATTAAGAACTTGCGAGTTCGTACTCTGCTGGCATTGTGACATTTCGAAAATATTTATATCGTAACTCGTAAATCAAATTACTTGATGAATTATTTATCAATCTTTGCCGCTAGCTGTATTCTTTATAATCCAACTTACTCCTCTGTACTGAGTTTTGTACGTGTTCATATACATAGCGTCTAGGAGTGATTTTGAATACTTTAGGGATGTACTGACTTAATGATTTTCACTATAATGGTATATTGACAAATTACTCAGAAACCTTACTAGCTTCATAAAAAAACTGTATTAATGCGACATCACCCAAAAAATGTATTTCACGGTATATCCACGATAAACTAAGAAAAATCCGATATGTCTTGTCCAAATCCATTCGATTGAAAATTTTTAATGATTTTCCATTCCGCAATTTAAAAGCTAGAGGGGGGGACACGACCTTGGAAGTCTTGAATATCTTGTCACCTATTGGTTTATATAAATAAATCATCACTAAACATTATTATGATATATTACTACCTGACGTTATACCACACGTTGTCATATACTAAAAAGAAATAATTTCTCAGTTACATGTATGGACAGCTATTCCTAATTTCACGCGATTTCACCACAATTGGATAAAGGCGTAAATAATATTAATTGCTTACAAATCTTATTATAGTTTCTCAAAAATATAGTTGCAACTATAGGCAGATGGTCATCGAGATTTTGTAAGAGTTAAGAATGTTTTTATGAAAATACTACGCTACTCTAAAATGAAAAACTACTACAGAAAGATATTGAATCCTAGGCATAGGGACATAAATATGTGTACGTAAACATAAAAAACGTCTTTTTGGCATTGTAAATATGAATGATATATGTATCGGCGTAAAGGAGGAAAATAATGTAGAGACCTTGAATCCAACGGTAGAGTACGAATAAATTTATGTTCCTGAAGTGAATAACAAATACAGAAACAAAATGGAAAAATGTTATAGATAACAGAAATAAACAGCCACCACATTGGTTGGCGGAGGAAATTAAGCAACCCATACATAAATCAAAATGAGAATTCATGCGCCATTACTTGCTTGCAACAAGGCGAAAAAGTATTTTACTGTTTTTATTATTTACTGACTTGTAAATTATTACTCAAAAGGTACATTCACGTCCAATACTTTATTTACAAACAGTAGGAATAATGAACATTTCAGCAGCAATGATAATAATATATTAAGGACCAAAAACTTTTTGTATCCTTATTTTTACTTATTGTTAATATTTTTGTACCTCTTGAACTTTTATTAATAATCATGTAAATGTTTTCATGTGGATAACGTCGTGGGCTTTCAATGTTATTAACTGATCGTATTATAACATTTTATTTCGTATGATATATTGTAGCTGTTTGTTGTTCCTTTAAATAAATAAAAAAAGTCCTATTAAAAACGGCAACAATTAAATTGACCGGTGATTGACCTAGATACTAACTGGTGTTAACTATAGTATGTAAAAAAAACTTTCTACGAAAGATTTAATCACGATCAGATCTATTACCTATTAAGAATACCAAAATAAATCCGATATATTTAATACCTATCAAAGTAAATATTTGTATATTTAGTTTGTCCTAAGAACTGCGGTAGATTTTCTTTTAAAAATTTATAGGTACTGGTCGCCGCCACTAGTATAACTTTGTTCCTCGCTCGGAAACTTGACACTTTAAAGATTTTCTTTCCAACAGTAAATACTTTATATTACGGCTAGTTATTGATTCAATCAGAATTTTATACGGGGCCATTATTTTTTAAATTTCTTTAGGGCAACAAACAATTACATCATTCAGAAAATTAAATACAAATATGAACTATTGGTAAATATTACTTGTGGTGTAACCAGCAATGCTACCCACAACTATAATTAAAAAAAAAATGTGTGTGTGTGTGCAGTTCACAAGCAGTGGAAGTGAAACTTCACAGATAATTCTTCTCCAACTTTTATTAATACAAATATAATTCCTTTAGCCTACATCCGTCAATATATCATAATTCATAATAAATTTCGTATCACTTTCAATTTTTCACTATTTTAGTCTAAAAAAAGATTGTTATTAGTTTCATTTCGGTCCAAAATAGACCTATGTTTAATCACCGGTCTTATTGACTCTCTAATCTGTGTTGCACAATGTAAAACTCGTATCTCATTCTCTCGTAGGGTTAGTCCTATAGATTTGTGTCTATCTCTTTCTAGTGTCGCTTTTTCGTTTCATCGAGTTTCAAATCACAACGATTCTAAAGAAGTTCCACTTCAACAAAACAGACTTGCAAAAAATTCTCAAAGGAATACAATTAACTATTCGTATCCTTTGCACTCCTTGCAGATTCACTTTGAGCCGAAAAACTGTCGCAAAGGATGACAACGTGAATAAGTAATGCATTGCATTGTGGTGTCCTGCTCAACGCGGCCGCACGTTAATGAGGGTCGGAAGTGGGGCACCGAGTCAGCGTACCCCGAGGTTGTCACACGACAAACAAGCGTCAGGGGACATTCATGTCAAACTTAACTACTACAAGACTAAAACAGGTTAAAAACAAAAAAGTTTACAACGAGGCATGTCCCTAAAGCTTTATTCTGTGTAACGTTTTGAAGTAACAAAAAAAAAATACAATGACGCAATGCCATTTTTAAAGTGTTTTGATTATTTTTTTTATTAATTGATGCAAAAAAATATAATCTAAAACAACAAATTCCAGAGCTATAATGTGGGACATTCTTCAAAAGGACGTAAAAATAACATAGCCAACGAGGTACACAAAAATCGGGTCTCTTAATATAGCAGATGTCTATGGGCGATGGTAAACCATTTCAACCGGGTGTGAAGAACGTTGCTCTTGCGCAAATTAGATATTTGGAATGAGCTCCCAGGCCAGAGGTTTTCCCTGGGCGTGTGGGATTTTTTAAAACAAGAAGTCATTAAATTCCCTCAAGGCCGGCAGGACGTTAATAACACCTCCGGTGTTACAAATGTCCATAGGCGATGATGACCACCATCCACCAGGTGGGCCGTCAGCCTGTCTGGTGTACTCCAGCAATAAAAAAGAAAACCATCAGGCTACACAGCGCGATCTTAACATTTAACAAACAGGCGTCAAGGGACATTCATGCCGAAACTGCTACAAAAGCAAAACAGGATAAAAACAAAAAAAATGGCACAAGGGATGTCTCCGGAGCTAAATTCTAGGTAGAAATTTCTGAATTTGCAAAAAATTAACATTGACGCGAGCTAACAGTGTTTTAGGTTTATTCATTTATTTATTTGGGATTGCATTTTTGAACAAACTTCAATTTAGACATAAATATAGCGAAACAAAATGGTCTTCTCGAATAATACGCAACACCTACAAAGATTTATTTGGCAAAATCCGAACCCTTAGAAAACGTTATGCCCGTCCGTCTGTTTGTTTACTTATGTATGTCAAAACTTAATGGTTGTCTATGGATGAACTTTAGCATGAAGCAGAAAATTAGACGTGGTTTTCATGATAATTTTTCCAGCTTACAAAGGCATGTGACGTATCGTTAAACAGTTCTTAAAAACCTAAGTTATTCCTAAGTGACTTACTTAATTAAGTCTATAAACTGGATAATATTCGCTTCCAAACTATTGAAAAGTGTGTGTCCTCAATACTTTTAAATTATGAGGTAAAATATTCTGTAAAAATTCAAGATGGTATAGAGTTTAAAAATAAAACTCTCAATGAATGGATCACCAATTCACCATTAAATTGGGAATATGAGTACCATCTAAAACGAGACTGAAGATAGACAATACTTTAGGTACCTACACTCTTCATTCCGAAGAAGTGGTTTTCGCGAGAACTGTAATATACTCGTTCCATCGAAGCAACGTGGAAAGCTGTTGTTATTTCATAAATTACAGTCATGAAATTCTTCTTACATATGTAACTAAAAGTCTCACTAAAACGGACAGCGTATAAAAACAGTACGTGATACAAATACGAGCTCCAAAAACAACCCTATCGGAGATGTGTCGAAAAGATTCGATTCCATTAGACAAACCCAATATTTGGACATTTTACGTGCAACGGCGTACCTAGTATAGCCATAAATCGTTCATGCTGACATATTTGATAAGTGAGCTGTGTTGCGGGTTAATACACCCAATGCGACGATACAGAGATTTTGCTTGGGTTTAAATTTTCATGTGGTGAAAATCATTACGAATGGTCGAGAGCATTTTTCACGACTATATTCATTAACTGTGAGTATTATTGATTTCAAGCATAACTAACCACATAAAATGCGATTAAAGGATGATCTATCTATCTTTACTAATATTAACGAGTTCTGTAGTTTGTAGCCAAAACGTCACTCCGGCAAATTCTTTAGAATGCTGAAGCTGTGGATTTAATATCACCAGGGTAAATTTTGTAAGCGCACGTGTACAAAATATAAAAAATATCTATTTTAAATCTATAAACAAACACATACGTTGTATATTCCTAAACCCATCAAGTTACAGTTGAATTATGGTTAGTACACAACAGTCAACATTAAGACCATCAGATCATAAAGGCCGTTATTTTACTTGAAACATCATTACTTACATTTATTCGTGCAGGAACAGAGAAAGAATACAATTTCCTGCGGCCGGGCGGCCTGTCGTAAGAGGCGACACAACAACCCACAGCCAGGTGGTAGGGCATTTGCCCGACTGGATGGCTACCACCCCCGGTCCTAAAATATGTCGCGATAGCAACTTTCGAGTTGTGTTCCCGGCATTCGTGACCAGGTTCCAGTCTTAAGAGAGCAGCAGTGCATTTATAGCACCTTTGGTGTTGCAAATGTCCATAGGCGATGGTAACCGTTTTCCATCAAGTGGGCCGTTTGCCTGTCTGCTGCACTCCTGAAATAAAAAAAATATTAAAAAACAATACATTTAACCTACGAAACAATAGGTACCTACATTTTCACTAAATAACTTTTCACGTCATATTTATAATTCATCACATGTTAGGCCTAGTTTACACAGAGAGTGCAGAGTTTTTGTACGAATCCCAATTTTATACAAGCTTTACCTTAGGGGTTTAACCCTTACATTATTTGGTTTTTGATGTATAAGCTTTAAAATCTTTCCACATACTGTAATTACAACGACGTGCTGCAAATGTATTTTTTTATAAATCAACTGAGAATACCAAATAAGGTGGTTGTTTGCGTTTGTATGAACGTTTATTTAATCACTCGCCCGTTATTTTTGTAATGATCATGCAGTTGTGCTGATAATGCATTTAATGAAATAGCGATTTTCTAATGGCACAGTGAAATAAATCAGATTTCAGAAGCTAACAGTAACATCATTACGTCAACTAGTCGCTATTAATCGACAGGCATATATACTCTTGAGTATGTTTTTACTGCTGTTGTGTGCATAAATTTAGCTATGTGGATATTTTATATAGAAAAAATAATAATATATTTATTGATCAAAAATATACATAAGAACAAAAGACAGATTTTAATTAAGATTGGGAATCGCCTCGCCTTCGGTGATATCTTCTAAATTATGTGATCTTTGGTTCATCCGTACAATATATACATATTATTACGTAGTAAAGAAATAAGTGGTGGGTAATTAGTGAAACAATGCTACAACTGTTATAGCAACGAAAGCTATCCACGTGGCTTTGTTCGGGTAAATTTTTTCCGAATTTAAAAATGATCCGAAGTTCGTTTTCGGTATCGTGTCCCCTGGAAACCAGTCCACCATTATCTGAACTAATTCGATTTAACATTGAGTTTTTGTGACGTTCTCGGAACTGCGGAGTGAATGGCATTAACGGCATCCTATCTAAGATAGGCGTCCTTTAGCCGGCTGCATGTTGAGAGTTCGAGACTCCGTCTTTCTTAATGGTCTAAGATTTTATGTTACAAATGTAAATCAAATCCGATATAGAATATACACATCGACATCATCGTGAGAAAGTCTGCTTATAAGATCATAGATACGCTAAGTAGTCGATTCGCATTACATAAGCGAATCGGATCAGCAGTCTATGGAGGCGGGTCGAATGCCAATTAGAAGTTTATGGAATTACATAACCTATTAGACAAAATCTCCGTATTCACATATAACATTAGTTGTTCGCACAAATCGTACCCAGCAGGAACGTCAACATGGGTTAAAAGTTGTGGGTGTGCAAACAGAAAAGCAATTAGATTCCAGCAACTCTCGCATTCGCCGGCAACACCGTAAACATTATCTAGAGGCGTACTTAATGAATTTCACGTCATCTCCTTTGACATATGAATGTTTAAGTGTGTGTGGTTTAATCAAACATCATGTTTAAATTTCATTTTCTCGTACAAACATTTGGTTACCTTGTTTTTAAATCTGATATAGGCGTATGTAGATTTACATAAACAGAAAGCATTAAACGATTTTTTGAATTTCATATCCATTTTGGCAAAAACGGAACCCTTATAAAATCGTTTGTATCCCTCAATTCTTTTAGGTTTGTCGCAGAAATTTTTATCAACAACTAATCGGTTTATAAAGACTACATGAAGAAATGTCGCTTCCAAATGCATGTGAAACGCGTCGCTGTTGCTGCTATAACTTCTGAATTAATGAGTGGAAACTTTTAAAAAGATTCGAAGTGACAACTTAGCAGATTTCTCTAATCTACGAAGAAACGCATGCAGCTTTTCTCAAGACAGCAACTCGTGATGAATATATGCGTAGAATCTATGGAGCTAAAGTCTTAAGCAAGAAGGTGGATTCTTTTTGTGTAATTAGGAAGATAAGAAGGGATATATTGTTACAACTTAGGTTCCGACAAAAACAAATTCCACTACTAATCTGTAAAAACACGTTTTATTACCTGTCGGCATTTGAACTAATTTTAATCCTTTTATGATCGTTTTCTTTTGCTTACTTATTTTTTGGCATACGTTTCTAGTTATTTTGAAGAACAGCCTATTCTGTTCTATTGTACTCGTCTACGGCCGCTTGCAGGCTGCGTAATTAGCCAGGTGTTACGGATTATAAATACAAGTTAATTCTAGGAAATTATGTCGACGGGCATATTTGCAGTTTTACAGTATAAAACGATGGCCTGATTGAGAGAGGAGTCAGTTAAGCTACAACTACGATACGGGCGTGACGTGTGTACAATCGGGAATTTAATAGTGACGGACTTAGCGCGTTTTATTGCATTACGTTTGGATTTGTCGTGTTCGGTTATATTTGTACCTGTGTTATACGTGTTTGTATAGTTCTAATAAACTCTATAACAATTCCTTCCAACGGTATTTTTATTCGAGTCTCGCAACTCGTAACAATATTATAAAGAAAAGTGTAAAATAGTTACGACCAAAAATGTGACTTAGCGTTTAATGGTCTCCTAATAAGAGTAACAAAGTGAGGAGTAACATTAGCAAACGGCCTCCAGGCCATGTAGAGTAAACTCAGAACACAATCGCGATTTAACCGAAGAATGATGAATAAAGAAATAAATAATACTATTAACGTTTTTGAAAATCTATATTCTCCTTTTGCTTTCACAATGAATTTCGCAAGAGACTTTACTTGTAAATCTGTTTTCAGTTCCACCACATCCAGAATAAATCATCGGCATACATTCCCTGCGAACGATATCATAGAACCAGACCATATACACTTTATTACAGGGCCCTTTGGACGGAGCTTGATAGCAGTAGTATGGTATATTTTTTAAATTGTACGGGAAAGGGCCGTCATTGACTCCTGAAAATGCATAATTTTACTTTTAAAAGTCATTATAATACTTACAAACACTATCAACATTAATTCCTAAATTAAGCGAATTAAGAATCAATCCCAGACACCCAAACCAATAGTAAAATACTAAATGTTCGGATAGGAAAGTCACAATGCTAGCAATTGGACTCAAGACCTCTGTGTTCACTGATTTCAGCGAACCAACCCTATATCCATTACTAACTATCTAGAGACCGAAACACCATGTCTTCTACATTATTGCTATGATTTTCATCAGACTCACATATTCCTAAAGATTACAACAACAATAAGAATGACGGTAACAAGTCACCTCGCTTATATCTGCGAGGTTAATTCTCGTAACAACACGTAAGGTCAAACGCGAATCTTTCATTTCATCTAGTTTCATTAACCTCTTCATACATTCACTGAAAGTACTATTAATCTACCCCCGATTTCAGAACTAACGACAATTTTGTAGTGGTAAATTCTGTAACTGAAATTACAAAAAAAAAGTTAAAGCAATTATTAATAATCACTTACGTCCGTCTTTAACATAGTCATGAAAATGCCTAACGGCTAAGAATTTCCCATTTACTGTCCAAAACTCAGGTACAAATAGAAAACACAGAATGCAAAATGTTAAGTGCGTCATTTAATCAGCTTGTTTGATTACCGTGTGTATTTTACAAGATTCAATCACTCTGACGTTTGATTAGTGTTGTAGTACCATATCTAGGTTTGATTAACGAGATATGATAATAGTAATACTGTCTATATAAAAAGGTGAGTTAAGTAATCTAAAAAATATTTTTTAACAATATGATAGATGTATAATCAATTTAATGTCTATATTTTTGACATCTTACAATAAGTACAACTTCCGGATTTTATATGAGTGTAGTACGTTATAGTGTAATTCTAACAAGTGAAATAGTAATTAAGTGAATCTTTAAAATAACTCTGATATTAAAAAAAGGTGAGAACATTGTTTTAGAAATTATCTCAAAATGTGTTGCATACCGATCTGATGTAATGTGTACTCAATTACTTAGCATTGGATAGAAAAATATTAGAAATACATTCACACTTCACATCTTTAACTTCCGTGATCGAGACTACTGAAAAGTGGCCGAACCCTCGAAGTAAAAATGAAATAAAATTTCACGCTTAAAACCATTAAAACATAGTTTTAATTACATTGTAAGGCAAATAAAATGAGTATTAAATAAATAAACCCAGTTAAATCATCTTGAGTTATTTTCGTAACAATTCCCTGGAGCCTCTGCTCCATCCGCGTTAGTATTAGTGATTGGCCAAATGCGACTTACTCGTAGTGTTAAAAAATAACACTGTAATGAGTAGTTTTAATTATGTATATACATGAGTTATCTCTTATTTATTTTGAGTGTAGTAGTAAGTAGTATAATATAGATTGTAATAAATGTATGTAACCTAGTACATAAGCAAACAATGTATTAGAATTTAAGTAAATTGTAAACATTTTAAATGTAATAAATAAAAAGATATCTGACCCGAGCAATCGTGTTCGCCTGTGATACCAATGCTTACCAGTAAAAAACACTGTGTGCGTGTGTGCAGTTCACACGCAGTAGAAGTGAAACAAAGTGTGACAAGCGGTGGAGAGATTCTACATTTCTTGACGTCACGCTTTATATATTAAATCGTTATAATATATTTAAGCTTTAAAACATGAAATTTGAAGCATTAACGAAAAACCTCAAAACATTTCCAATTCTATCTGTATGAGCAGTGTTTTAATTATTAAATATAGTGTATTCTATCTCATTCTCTCAAAGGCTTAGTCCTATAGATTTATGTGTTTATCTCTTTTTAGGGCCGCTTTTTCGTTTCAACGTGTTTCAAATTACAACGATCCTAAAGAAATTTCACTTCAAAAAAGTTTAACTTCTTTAACAATGTCGCATCTGCGTGACACAGTCACTATTATCCCAGGTCTAGCAAGGGCATAAGGAATATGAAAAAAAAAATCAACTGAAAGCAATTTAATTGTTTCGATAGTTTATTCAGAAGAATCACACGACACCACTACAAGAAATCGGAAGTGCGCATGTAATAACATTGATGACCATTTTATTGTTTCCATTTCAATGAATTTTAGATAACATTACATATTGCCGTTGCATGTTATTTAAAAATTAAATATATTTACTTATATGTATACCTACTATATACAAGCAATTAAACTGAATTTTTGAAATGCATAGTCAAAGGGGTAGTTTAATTGTATATTTTAATAATTGCGCTTAGATAGATACTAAAAAAATATATTCTTAATGGTGGCTTCATCTGCGGTAATATTACAGATATAGGCCGTTTCACGCAGATATTGCGATGGGTTTAATGCGTTATTTGAGATGCAACATTGCAATTGATGTTAAATATTGATAGATAACATATCTATTATATACTTATCTATATAATAACGTGGCTATTCGTTCACGGCGTTATTTTTAACGCTTTAAATAAGACGCAATCGGCCACAGTTAAAAAAAATTGCATTATCGCAGATGCGGCCACACCAGTAAAATAAATAAAATAGATCATAGTATATAAACTATGGATGGTTCAGCCCCGTTAAGTCGTGGGGCGGCGTACATGTCTAGAAGGCTGGTCAAAGTCAAAATCAAAGTAATTTATTTGTTTGAAACATGGACATTTTTGGCGATGTTATGTTAAGTGGTAAGAGTTACACGTTTCACCTTTGACAGGAATACATTTTTTTTTGTAGTTTTGGTTACAAGCCATTTGTACTTATGACTATATATACATATTATGATTATATTATTGATTACGATGCTATTATAATTACAATAAATATTTAATATTCAATTTATTATGTCTCTTTCAGTTATATATTATTCATAAAATAATTAAATTAAGGTGGTAGGTAGCTGGTGGTAGAATTTTTTCATTTATTTAAAATAACAACTTCTACCGTTCCATCGTTTAATATTAAGCGTGATCGTGTTCATATGCGAACTTAATTATTTAAAAAAAAAACAAACAATAATACATTAAAATTTTAAAGTGATTTGGAAACAAGATCATAAATTGGGAATGATTTATGATCGACCGTGCGGGCACGAGCCGTGCTTCGCCCGGGCCTCATACGGGTCCGAATGAAGCACGGATTTGAAAATTTAAGAACATTTTATAAAACAATTCTTGCTACACCATACGGCGTTCGGGCTCGACCGTGCCCGCAAATCGATGTACGTACGGCCCGCGCCCATAACGATCTCGCATAAATCATCCAACTGCGTTATCCACAGATTACTATCTGATTTTCTGTTATGACAAAATTATCTATCGTAAGTGGTATTGTTTTACCCGTCAGGTCTAGGCCTGTCAGGCAATATACACTAGCCCCAGCTAGAAGATTTTCTCTATAACGTAGAAGAGCATTTCACCTTGCTCCTATACCTACACGGGACACCAAGTACATCACTAAACTGACCGCAACCATGAACACACTAATCAGTTTGTAGTGCAATCTACAAGATATACAAACTATTGTTAGTGTGTAATAAAACTACGTTTTAAGCGCGGTAATTTATTTTTTTGATTTTTGTTATTCCGACGTTTCGGAAAATATACCTGAGCTCAATTGCGAAACAATTGTTGATGTGCACGGAAACGCGACCACTAATCATGTGTCACTGTCGGTGGTGGTTAACCTGTCAAAACAAACATTGGATAAAAACACCATTTCGGTATTAGAAAAAGGCCTTAATTACGCAATAATTCCGCGAAAAATACCTTTCGAAAGCATTATCTGTAACGTCGAGGAATGTCTGGTAAGGCATAGCATGCAGAAAGAGGATGCGGAAGCTATACGACAAGATATCTCATCGGTTTTACGCCGGAGTCGTCTACAATAAACATTCGCAATAAACCAGAACTAACCGTGCTCCGTGCAGATAACACGACCGTCGTTATGCATACGTCTGGTTACAATATTAAAATATAAGATCTTTTATCGGACGAAAGCACTTATAAAAAGATCAAAACTGACCCCACTGATAATGTAACCAAACAAACAATCGCAGTTATGAAAAAACACTCCGAAAAATTAAGCTTAGACGTATCCGCATTCACACCATCTTGCGCCAAAGCGCCTAACTAAAATTCATAAAAACAACATCCCCTTGCGCCCTAGTCAGCCAGCTTGACTCACCAACATACAGACTGACACAACATCTAGCAAAGACACTCAACAATCGCCGCGGCAACACACCCTACCATGACAAGGATTTCTTCGACTTCATCAGCGCAATTGAAAATTTGACATTGGCTGAGGATGAAGTACTAGTTTTGATGTTCAGTCCTTATTTACCAGCTTACCAGTGGAAGACTGTATTAAGATTGTCAAAAGGAAGCTAATAGATAATGACATGGCTGATGAATATGCAGACCTATTAAAACATTGCCTCACATCAGGCTATTTCGTGTGTGGAACTACGGGTTCTACGACCAAATCAACGGTCTAGCCATGGGTTCACCGGTGTCTCCTGTCGTGGCTGACATTTTTATGGAAGACTTCGAACGGAAAGATGTATAAAAGGTACGTAGACGATACTTTAGCCGTCCTCCCAAACGACAGTCTCTACATTTCTAGATCATCTCAATTCCATTAACACTAACATTAAATTTACTATGAAACTAGAGGCAAAACATAAATAAGCTTTTCTGGAGTGCTCATCCTAAGGAACCCTGGCAATATTCTTGGCCATACGGTGTATAAGAAACCTACCCATATAGATAAATACCTTAATGCTTTGTCTCACCACCATCCTAGTCAATTAGCTACCGTGGGCATATCTTTGTTTCAGAGAGCACAATCAATTTATGACGAGAACCACGTGGCTGGAGAGCTTCAGCATGTCAAGCGAGTCCTACAATGCGATCAGCTGAAGACTCCACACCAACGTCACAAAGGCCCCAAACCACCTTCAGTTGAGCGGTGCCCTGCTATCCTACCCTACATCAAGGGGGTCACAGACAGAATTGGTCACATCCTCAGGCGAGCTTCAATCAAAACATATTTCAAGCCGCATAAAAAGATCAACCAGTTTTTGAGACCTGTGAAATGCAATATCCCACTCCAGGATGCAGGTGTCGTCTACAAGCTCGATTGTGAGTGTGGATTATCATACGTTGAGCAAACAAAGAGGAGCATAAAAACACGGGTAAAAAAACACATTGCAGTGTGTTTCATCACGCACGGTCTACAAAGTCTGCCACCAGTGAACACACGCTGGACAAACCCAACCACTACATCAGATTCGATAAACCACAAATTCTCGCGAAAGAGAATCTTTTCATACCTAGAATGATGCATGAGGCTATTGAAATCAAAAAACACCCAAATTTCAATAGAGAAGACGGTTGGCAAGTACCACATGTTTGGGATCCTATCATTAAAACTATTAAGACCCAAACCCAGCAAAAACCAAGCCAGACCTCAAGACACTGTGAGCTCATTCTGCGTGCACCAGAACATAAACCAACTTGATTGATAATTTCCTTTTATTTCTCGTCCCACCCATTTTAATATTATATAAAATTATTAGAGTTAGGCATGTTTGCTGAAGAATTTCTGACGCCGCTTCTTATCTTCAAGCCACAACATGATGCGAAGCGGTGGTAAATTAGATTAGGTTCCCATAGAGTAAATAATAACCATAAACAAAATTAAAACTAAATAATTAAAATGAACAAGTTAACGGTAAGCTAAATATAACTTTAACAATACTCGTTGACACTTGACATCTTTGTCTTCCGTGATCACGGCTACTGAAAGGTGGCCTTAACGTCGGAATAATAAAAATCGAATCATTTACCGCACTTAAAACCGTTAAAACGTAGTTTTATTAAGATTGTGGTGGTTTGGCCATGTATAGGGAAGAACTAAAGCATACAGAAAAAAAACGATTGTATTTACACATACATAAAATGCACAAATATTGTACCTGTCACAACTAAATCGCAAGATACAATTAACTTTAAACAACATTAAAGGAGCAGCTTATGGTTTTTGAAGAAACTCTCTTTGGGTATTAAATTTGATATATGGAAGCTTTGTTGTACTTCGTAATTACGCAAAAATTTAATTAAGCATGTAAGCTGAAAATGTAAAAGACAAACTCACATAATTACTGCGAAAACCTTTAAATATGTGTTTCAAGGTGGCTTTAATTAAAACGTGTCCAATTAGACATAGTGTAGTTAATGTTTAACGACTTTCTTATAACGTTAAGTATTTGTTCTTCTAATGATATTGCGTCATCTGGGATAAAGTTATAATTATTAACCGTTTCATGCAGATGTAGCAATGGGTTTAATGCGTTAATCAATCATTAAGCTTCAAGACACATATTGACAACCTAGTAACCAGACTTCGTAAACTTATATATATATCTTTAGAATGTTCAGACATGTAGCAGATAGACAAATAATTAAGATTGTTTATTTTGGCTTGTGCCGTTCTCTTGTCAGCTACTGCATTACAATGTGGGGAGGATGTGCTAAGAGTTACCTCCTTGAAGTAGAAAGAACTCAACGCGCCATCCTTAAGATAGGGGCAGGTCTTCTTTTCCGCTATCCTACCGTTAAACTGTATAAAGAATGGTATGTTATAACAGTCAGGCAAATCTTCATCTTGCACATATTACTTGAAAAACATTCCCTTCTCCATTTTAATCAGGCTATAAACAAACGACGTAAACTAGATGTTTGTATAACTTCCTTTATTTCGTACCAGTAGCATACAAAATTTCTTTTGTTTTCTGGGTGACTTCCTTTATAATAAAATCAATACCCTTTAATAAAAAATCAAAAATTACTAGCTTCTTAAAAACTCGCGACTATCAGTCTACTGAAGACCTCTTGTATATTCCAAAATGACTATTCTGTTTTACACTACCAACGTTATTTCCTAATCCCCTCCGTGATTCCCTAACACTTCTTATACAACATGTGGATCTTAACATTCCCTGACTCATTCACTCCCGCTCAATCACACATACTTATTCTTAAATCTCCTATGAGAACTTATAGATACTCAGACAATACATCACACCTATACACTTGAAGGTCTCACTCTAACACGATTACTTAGAATAATTATACTAGTATTGTTTTTTTTCCTTCTCTTAATTAGCCAACGGGCTGATCTTGGTGACCTGTACCACAGGTTTCTTTTTAACCTAATTCAGCCACCAGCCTCTTAGTTAAAGTTGTTACTAGTTTTAAGTTTCACTGTGTACTTAAAGAGGAAATAAAGATGTTAAAGACGTTAAATATTGAGAGATAACGAATGTATATACATGAATGTAGTTATTCGTTACCGGTGTTATTTTTAAGGCTATAAATAAGACGCATTTGGCCAGAATCAACAAACATTATCGCAGGTGAAGCCCGAGCATAAAAAGCATCTTATATATTTTACTGTCGCATTCAGAGAGCTAAATAAAAATCGATTAAAATTTTAGACCACAATATAAATTAGTAATTGCATGACTTGAAATGTTTGAAAATAATGTTTACAACTTATAGCCGGTTCTTATAATTTAGTATTTATTCACATGCTTTGCCGTCGGTAGAAATTTGAAATGATTTGTATGGAGTTTATGTACAATTTTAACCGATACGAACGGTTAATAGGTAAGATATGAGAGCCGGTCATGAGTCTATACCACGCTACATAGCGTGAAATTGTTTTTCCACTACTTAAAGTTAATGGTCGGCCATTTATCACACTTCGAGTAAGGCAGTTCATCTTTGAAATACTATCTGGGACTAAAATATAAATGAATGTAACACAAGAAACACTCACTGTCACACAAATATAATTTAAAACACATTTACATCATGTATAATGGAAACATCAAGTTGATTGACAGATAAATTGACATTTCCATGATTTATAATTTACTATTGAGTGGCCACGTATTTTTTTACTTTATCGTTACCCGACTTTAATCAGTAACATAGATTTATTGTTTATGAAAACGAAATTTAATTGGGTGTGGACATTTTATATATTCATGTATACAAATGTTACATTAAGTTTGTTTGGATATTTATTTCAAATTCACAAGGTAGCCCACAAAGATAACCACAGAGCCTAGGGGTAAATATCGGGCACTTTTTGTCCAGAAAACTGCGCAGATTGCCATTGTATGTCTAACCAAATATCACACAGAGAAGCCTGGAAACGGCCTGAAAAGCCATATATTATTATATAATAGCCCATAAATGTCCCACTGCTGGGCTCGGGTCTCCCACTATAGAGGAACGGACAGTATACCAGTCACGCTTGTATCACGATGTTTTCGTTCACCGTTGTTAGAATGTGATAATTGTAATAATATGCACATTGGGTCAGAAAACTGCCTAAGTAGTGCACGCATTTCGGCCAGGATCGAACCCACGCCCTTTAAGTTTGAGACGCGTGTACTAGCCATTACGCTACCACGACCAACTAAAAAGCCATAGTAATCTCATAAACATGAGCGTATTCAATCCACGCATTATAAGGTTTCCATTGTGATAACCAACGCCCAGTGTATGGTTTCATATCCATTTTGGCAAAACTAGATAGATAGATAGATAGATAACACTTTATTGTACACCATTACAGAAAACCTTATAGCCTAAAAATATTCTAAATGTGCACAATGGGCGGTCTTATCGCTATTAAGCGATCTCTTCCAGACAACCCGTGGCAGGAATAAAACAGATTATATTGGTCAAAGGTGGTATACATAAATATTAGAAAATAAGCAGTTACTTACATATATTTTGTTCATTTATAAACATATAAGTATGTAAAATATTATATGAGTAAAATTATACTTAATATAATAATATAATTATATACATATAATAACATATATAATTATACCTACTGATATCACATGCATAAATATATATACATATATATATATATACAGAAATATACGTAAAAATATCAAACATCACTATGTTGCAGGTAGTGCTTTTTTGTCATGTTCTTAAATATTGTTAGTGATTTAGCTTGTCTAACAGTAACAGGTAGCTCATTCCAGAGTCGAATAGCCTGTACAGTAAAAGAATTATTGTAAAAAGATGAATAATGTTTGGGAGTATTAAGTCTAAGATTCGTAGAAGGTCGTAAATTGTGAGATGAAGAGATGAATTCAAAGCGTTCTTTGAGATAACACGGGGTTGTGGGGATAAACAACACACTGTAAAGGAGTGAAAGAATATGAGTATTCCGGCGAAAACGAATTGGCAACCACTTGAGTTTTTTACGAAACTCAGAGACGTGGTCATATTTGCGTAACCCAAATATGAACCTTATACAAAAATTTTGGAGGCGCTCAAGTTTATTAAGTTGCTCTTGAGTCAAATCAATATAGCTGGCGTCAGCATAATCAAGAATGGGGAGTAGTAAGGACTCTGCAAGCTTAACTTTGGTGGCTATGGACAGGAAGTTTTTCAACCTCCCGAGGGATTTCGAAGAGAGGAAGAGACGTCGACTCAATTCGGTTATGTGAGGTCGCCAAGATAGCTCCTTATCAAATATGACTCCTAGATTTTTTATTTTCTCACTAACCAGGATATGTGTACCATTAAATATGAAATTTGGTAAGCAGGTCCAGTCAATTCTACACAGCATCCGCGAACTACCTATGATAATTAGCTGAGTTTTCTCGGGATTTACTTGTAGTCCATATGATTTACTCCATTGCGTTATGTGATCGAAGTCGGAGTTTATTGTCAAGACTGCATCTTGTAACGTCGCAACAGGTGATTGTGTATAGATTTGCAAATCGTCTGCATAGAGATGGTAGGAAGAAGTAAGTTGATTAGAGATTGAATTTATAAAAATCGTGAATAGTGAGGGAGATAAAACGCCGCCCTGAGGAACGCCAGCAGAGAGATCAAGCCATGACGAATAGTCGTCATCGACTCGAATCCGCTGCCGGCGACCGTACAGGTAACTATGAAACCAGTCGATTACTGTAGGAGATATGTTAATAGAGCTAAGAACCTTAAGCAACAATTCAAAATTTACATTGTTGAAGGCACTGCTGAAATCAAGCAGCGATAAAACAGTCAGCAGACCGTTATCCATGCCATGCCGGATGTCATCAGTGATTTGGACGAGGGCTGTGGTTGTACTATGGCCAGGACGGAATCCGGATTGATAAGGATTTAAGAGGGAATTGCGGTTCAGGAAGAAACTTAACTGTTGATGAACTAGACGTTCAAGGACTTTAGAAAGGAAGGGGAGTATAGAAATAGGACGGAAATGAGAAATTAAGGTAGGATTTGGTTTTTTTGGAATGACCTGGGCTTCCTTCCAGGCAGTAGGAAAAACACCAGAGGTAATAGAAGCATTAAGGATATGAGTAAGGATAGGATTAATGACATCCAGTATGGGTAAGACCATATTGCGACTGATGCCATCGCTGCCGACAGCATTAGATGTAATGGATTTTGCTGCTTTTTCAACATCACTATCAGTGAATCGACTAAGAAGAAAAGGAGAATGTTTGGGTGTTGGCATAGAAGTGATTTTGTTTAAAGTGTGAGACTTAGTTACTATGTCAAAGTCAGAAGTGGTAGTGAAATGACGATTTAAATCATCGATGTTGAATATTTTAGAAATTAGACAGTCTGCTTGTTTGCCAACTCCCAAAGTACGAAGAAATTTCCAAACTTTGGCTGGATTATCGTTTTCAACTGATTCATGGATGTAACGGCGTTGAGCGTCCCTACACATCCTATTGCAGCGATTACGAATCATGACAAAGGCCGTTTTGTTTTCCTCTGTTGGTTTCATTTTATACCTAGTTTTAGCCTTAGACTTCTTATACATTAGTAATCTAATATCGGCTGTGAGCCACGGTGCTGGCAGATGCTTGACCTTGATACGGCGTAGAGGCGCATGAGTATCGTACAGCTTTATCAGAGCTGCATGAAACGCATGCACCTTCTCATCAATGGCTGATACATTGAGGACCCCTGACCAGTCGACTTCCTGGGCATCCTTAAGAAGAGCGTCCAGGTCCATACCACCAAAGTTGCGCTGAAGTATGACTTTGGGCTTGGCTTTCGGCGGATGCAGATTATAAGAGAGGAAAATCAAATCGTGATATGAAAATGCATCCGCCGGGCACTGACCATGATTAGAAACATGAGAAAGCGATGAAATCAATATTAGATCAAGAAGAAAGGGTTTGAGTTAGGAAAGTGATGCGTTGCACTCAGTGGAAGAATATGTAAGTTAAGAGATCGTATTAATGTTTCTAAAGAAGAAGAACGTTGGTCATATTTCAAGAGGCAGGTATTAAAATCACCCATGATAATAGTATGTGTGAATAAAGGAGAGAGTTTTTCTAAAATAGTTTCGAAAGAAGTGAAGTAATTAACGCGAAGGGAAGAGGCGTAAAAAACTCCAAGTAAAATTTTGGTGTGCGCTAGCTCCACTTCTAGAAACAGATGTTCACCATTATCCGGTGGCGGTGGCTGTGAGGACGCGCTTAAGATTTTGTAAGAAACCTTATGAAATCGTCAAGTCTGTGTATATGTTTCAGAATCAACTGAGTCATGCACGGTTTCTGAGGTTACCGGTTATGAGTTCAATAACAATTGATTCCATAAAGTTATGTAATAGATAAACTTAGGTTAACTATTAACCTACAACTTGTACCAAAACTCGCCACTAGATGGATCTATTTAAGAAGGAATATCTAATATTTATTTACAACAAACAAAAACGTCAACAACAAAACGTCAAATTAAAGATATGGAATAGATAAACGCCTAATATTGGTCAGTTAAGTTGAACTTAGTTTAACTATCGTACGATGGTGTGTTCAGAAACGCAATTTTATTAGTTGTAGAACCGATAGCGCTAACGAACAGATAAACTACAGTTAAAAGTACCTCAGAAACCGGGCATCAGTCAGACAGTCAGTTAGAGTAGTTTATATATTGCCACAAAATTCTGTAGTAAAATCGGATAAAAATATATAGATGTGGCCGCCATACATGTACTTAACTAGTTTGATTTTTTTTCAGTATACTTAACTGTGTGAGATATAGTTAGTCAGATCTTGAAAAATTTTAACAATGCTCTTTGATCAGTTTTTGTTTATTTAAATCAATAGATTGGCGATACCCCTGCTCCCCACGTCGTGAAATTTCTATTATAAGTGGAAATTTCAAAAATTCTTTTCCTGAAAATAGTTTTATTGTTCTGAACAATATATTCGTTCAGTAGTTTTTGAGATATGCGATATTTTCGATTAAATGCTTTGTTCATGCTTACTTATATTTACTTACCCAATATATTTGTTATTGTATCGGTATTTTGCTCGAAATAATTTCCAATTAAAACGCTTCACTACTACTGATCACCGGATAATTCAAAACTCATAGAGAGTGAGGACAACTAGCTATATTATCGCATTTAAAGTACATCTGACTGAATTTAGCAATAAATGCTCGGGGTGTACAATTAATCAATAAGACGGCCCCTTGTCTCTCGAGTTTCTCGAAGTCGAAACAACAACGAGGTCGTCTAAAAATAAATGTACCGATAAATTAAATTGTGATTGCGCGTAGGTGCGCGAATGTTTCTGTGGGATTCAATGCAATTAGATGGTTTCGAAACTCAATTGCAACTTAGAGAGAAATTCGCAGAGTTATTAGAGAATTCGGAACTAGTTTCGAAGTTAATAAAAGTCTTAATAGAATTGTTGGTTAACAGTACAAAAACACCGGTAAAATATTGAATGGAAGAATTGCTTTAAGGCTTGAACTGAAATAAAACAAATCTAGTGCAGTAGAACTCATAGATGAATCAATGTTAATTTGCTTAGATTTTAGTAAACTTTCAACATTAGGGTCTTAGGGATAAACTCAGACAAGTATTGTAATATATTTATGTATTTCATAGATATAAGACGTTTCTAATGTCTAATCACTTCCTTGGGTTTGTCGCTAGTTTGACATACACGCTAAGCCGCTTTGAAAGCTCTAGTTAAAATAAGTTGCTTAGGCAACATGCTATTATGTGCTAGCAATCTGCAAAACTTGATTAATCTCTCAGTAAAATAATTTAGTTAACCTGACAGCAAAAGGGATCCTGGACCTCTGTCAGGTATAATTCATAGGTTTCAGTTCCCTTATCAAAATTCGAGTTGAAACTTAAAATGTAATATTGCCGTATAACGACTACGGTTGGCCATAATGCTGATATGAACGAAAATTAATGTTTCTCGAGTAAGTTGGGATACGGACGGAGGTACTTTATAGCTAGTGTTACCACGGAGACATAATTAAACTTGACTGGATTCTATATACACATATAACAACAGCTGTTAAATCGTGGAGCTAACAGTGAAGGAAATCAGTGAGTATAGAACAAAACTCAAGGCACATTGGGCCTTAACAGCGAAACTCGAGTCCAAAAGTAAGACATTTTTGAGCTAATATTATTCTAACTGCATAAACAAAAATAAAATAAAAAACAAATATCAATTTCTAAAAAAATCTTTCGTTTATAATATTCATAAAACTAGAGAAACATTTTGTGAGATATAAAAGTACACGAAAGAAGCACGATAAGACAAAACAGCATATCGTAGAAATCTAACAGTAGCGTAACAATTAATCATTTGTGAATACAATATAAATGTACTAACGAGTTGTTGGGTTGACAAATCATTTGTCACTCCACATCTAATAACATAAGACACATGACAATCAACCTTACAAACAATAATGCAATACACATAAGTAACGTTAAATGTACTCAAGCGAGAGCAGATAAGAGATACTATTTGTGCTTGCTTATTACAATAGTGACTAGCTGGGAAACAATAAGCTTACCTAAACATATGTGCCCTTGAATTGTAGACTTAGCTGATTGTTTTCGTCAGAATAATGAACAGTTTAGTGCTTAGGTATACTATACGATCATTAGTAAGCTATATTTTACCATTCTTATTGCTAATACTAAAGAAAGCTACAATATAATATAGCTATAATAACAAGTGATAGCAATATTGCTTTCTCAAAACAACTTATAATAAAAAATACTTCAAAGATGAAACATTCGAATAATATTAGGCCATTGAAAAGTTACATTTAGGGTTGCGTTTCTCAGAGGACGCAATTTTATTTTTTTGATGTGATGTGATGTGATTTGTCCCCTCTAGGTTAGTAAGCTTAAGTTCAAGTGTGTGAGTTCGCCGCCCTTGTACCCCGGACGCCATTGATTGCTCTGATGTCATTTTATTGTAAATGACCAAAAAAGAAGTTATAACGCCCAAAAGAAAATTTGACAAAAATTTTCAGTTATTTTTGTTTATAACTTTTTTATTTTCCATTTTACGATAAAAAGCAATAAGATTAAAGTTATAGACAATTTAATTTGCTACAAATAATGTCTTGTAAAATTTTCTGTAGGTATGCTAGTTTACGAGATACAGCGCGAAAATCTTTCCAAGATGGCGGCCGGGGGACAAGGGTGGCGACCCCCACAAACTTGAACTCAAGCTTATAATAACCCCCTCTACACATCAAAAAAATAAAATTCCGTCGTCTGAAAAACGCACACTAAGGCCTAAAAAATGTAAGATTTCAATAGCCTATATATGAGACGCAGAAAAAACAAACGAAATCAAATAATAAGTTATAACGAAGCGTATTCGGGAATATATTTGAAAATATCGTAAAATAATTGAGGTAGAAAAATGACTACGTAGACTGAGACAAGACACATTTGTTTAGGAAAGTACTTTTAGAATATTCTATTAATTAGCTCGAACTATACATAATTTGATATGTACTGAACTGTTGGGTAACAAGCTCGAGATAAAAATAATATAAGCCTCATTGCTAGCTTGAATTTTAATAAGCAATATGTTTGTACTGAAAGACGGACAATTTAATCACCATGTTTCCCATATTAATTTGCACCTGATATCATATATTACCTAGCCAGCAAATAAGAATAAAATACCAAACCCGACAAATATAAAATAAATAACTAGCTATTTAGACGTAGCTAAAGTGTATTTCCAAAATACTAAAGTTCCGCTTAATTTTCCGTTTTCCAAATGGGCTTTCTACACAAATGGTTATTTAAACCTTTTAACAATGCCAAAGTAATATTGCAATATAATGACACTATACATCAAGCTGAAAGAAATCCTGGCACAAATCCTCGTAAGTTTTTTATACCATTCTATTGTGATTTTGCTGTTTTCTTTAGTCATGTCAGCATGGCATGGTACTTATCTGCTGTGGCCAAAATATAACTTTGCTGAGAATTCATGTTTTGAAACGTGATCAGTAATTTTATAATTGTATAAAGACAGTAAACCTGCGGCCCTAAAATATTTAGCAAATCCTAGGCTTTTTGAGAATATTGATATGATTAAACTAGGATATGCCAGCGACTTCGACCATGCTTGACTTGAAATTCCTGCGGAATACCCCGGGACACAAAGTATTTAAAAAAGTATGTGAGCTATTGTTTAAGAGCACCGTGTGTCGGAATAAGCAAATTTTTATGCACCCGAACAATTACAAACCGCTCCCGAGAAAATTCCCGCGGGATTCCCGGGATAAGAAATATCACGTATATTATTGCATAACATTTGCTGACAATCAGTGAAAAAATCACATTGGATTTTTTTTTTAATCTGGCCATTTTAAATCATTCCCAGAAAAGGAACCCAGACCGAAACCTATCCGTGCAGGAACGGAGAAAGAATACAATCTCCTGCGGCCGGGCGGCCTGTCGTAAGAGACGACAAAACAACCCACAACCAGGTGGTAGGGCATTTGCCCGACGGGATGGCTATTTGTAGCACCTTTGATGTTGCAAATGTCCATAGACGATAGTAACCGCTTTCTATCAGGTGGGCCATCCGCCTGTTTGCTGAACTCACGCAATAAAAAAGAAACCCGCGGGATTCCCCATTTTAATTCTATGAATTAGCTATCGATCAGCGAAAATCGCGTCTAAATCGGTCCAGTAGTGTTTACGTGATCTCGAACAAATAGACAAACAGACGAGAAGTCTAAAAACAATAATGCATCGTGTTCTCCATTGCTTAAATTGTGTATTCCAGTTGTTCTTTTAATAAATAGTTTCAATGTACAGACCCGGCATTTTGATAAATTTATAATATTATAGATTTTATACACACCTATTATATATAAATGTACTATGCAAACCAAAATTCTGTAAATTACCTTATCCAAACAACGTAGAACACATAGTTGAAGTATTACAAATAGTTGAAGACTATATTTCAAACAGAATATAAATAATTCAACTAAGATGGAGTATACTCGTTATTTATTGGAAAATAGGAAAAATTATCATAAAATAAAAATCTTGCTCTATAAAATTTTATTAAAACTTTATTGTTTTCTATGAAGTAATTATTTGGCTAATATTAATATGTAACATATTTTTCATTATGTAGATATTTATTTAATCCTGGTTCAATATTACACAGTAAATTGTTTTAGAGAAGTATATCTATTTAGTTAGGAAATCCCTAAGGATATTACTAGCAAGTATTAACTAAAAAGCTTACATTTAAAAGAATATTCCAGTTTAATTTAAATACGGCATTTATGTATATCTTGGAGGAAATTTTAATTTAATCCTTTAAAGATAGGCTTAAGACATTTTCTAATCTTTATATTAATTTCCAAGGATTGCGAGATTATTCGTGGCAGGCATTTAAATATAAACATTTTTTTTATTGCTGTAGCACAGCAGACAGGCTGATGGACAGTGGTTACCGTCGCCTATGGACATTAGCAATACCAGAGGTACTTTCAATGTGCTGCTGGCCTTGAAGGAGAAACTGGAACCTGGCCACTGATGCCGGAACACAGCTCAAAATTGCTCTGGCGGCATACTCTAGACCAGGGGTGGTAGCCATCCAGTCGGGCAAATACCCTATCATCTGGTTGTGGGTTGTTATGTCGCCTCTTACGACAGGCCGCACGGTCGCAGGAATTAGTATTCTTTTTCCGTTCCTGCACGGGGGAATACATACATATCTCTATAGGTCCGCTTAGCTTGTGAAATGAAGTCAGGTAATGACTTATGAAATCAGGTACCGGGTTCAATTATCAGTATGATAAATGTCGGCGTAATATCGCCGTCATATACTTAACATTGAACTAGTCATGTTTCATACGGTAAGTAACAGTTCAGATGGCACTCTTGCT
This sequence comes from Dendrolimus houi, assembly GCA_039645545.1. Lineage (NCBI taxonomy): Eukaryota > Metazoa > Arthropoda > Insecta > Lepidoptera > Lasiocampidae > Dendrolimus > Dendrolimus houi. The sequence goes on from CM077125.1 coordinate 6,805,427, forward strand.
CCCTCACTCCCCTTTTCCACCTTAAAGGCTGACAATATTGTGGCGAGTGATGAAGAGTGGAACAATCTAGTTGGTTTAAGAAGTTTTAGAAAACGATAGAAGATTCTGGAAGGAAAAGACAGATACATTTTAGAAAGGGATAGAAGTTCTAGAATAAAAGATTCGGGAAGGAAAAGACTGACAGATAGATGTTAGGAAGGAATAGATGATGAACGAAAGTTCTAGAATAGAAGGTTCGAGAAGGAAATGACAGAGACAGATAGATGTTTAGAAAGGTACAGATAGTAAATAAAATAATAACGAAAAGAAGATCGAAATTATGGGTTCCAGAAGATTCTTTCGGGTATATAAGCAGCGTAAGGCGCGCCTACCATACAAGAGAGTTGGAAGAGAAGTTTATTAGAAAACAGTGACGAGTTTAATGGTGAATTTAGTGAAAAGTTTAGTGGACAGTTCAGTGAAGGAGGAGTGTAGCGTAGTTTAAGAGAAGATCCAGAAGCGAGCTACACGCGGTAAATTCGGAAGTGAGCACTGCGGTAGCAGGAGGTGGTATACGCAATATCGGCGACGGTATTGTGAGTGTGTGAGCATCTTATCATCGGGACAGTGCATCGTTAGTTATGCGTGTCAACCTTGCGGAGAGGAATTACGTACGATTGTGTAAGTAAATAAAAGCGTTTAGTTAAAAACTAGTTTTTTCTTCCAATCCTAAGTACCCCCGCTCGCACGTAACAATATGTTAGCGTTGTTCCCGGTGTAATAAAGGCCCATAAGTGACGGTGACCACTTTCCATCTAATGGGCCGTCTACCTATTTACCCACTGCTCCCAATAACCTTTTCGGAATTTGCTCTATCTGAATGTTACTGTGTCGATGTTAGTATTGTACACGGTGTGTTACCAATACGGTAATTGACTCAATATTGAAATACCAGCTTTTATGCTGAATTCGTTTAATATAAAGATAGTATAATTCAAACTACATTTAATTGATTTTTTAATAAGTCTTGGTGATCCAACGATTCACACTAGAAGATACTAGAGGACGATTCACTCTAGTGGTAGATATGTGAACACTTATGTTTAAGAAATAGATTATTTTTATCTTTAAAAGTGCCAACTAAATAGTTTCAATAGCCAGTTTTACAGAAATGAGGTTGAAAAGATTTTTTTATTCATATTAGATAACAAACTTAACTTCATTAAAACAATTTTATCTGTATACAATAAACGCGAATACTTTAAGAAATGAATGGTTTGGAGATAATTACCAAAATAGTTTTCAGAATAATGCAGATTCAAACTACAGGATAAAATATCTATAATATTTCGAGAAATAATTATTTAAATCCCTAATAACTATACGATAAATATAAATAAAATCCCTACGCTCATCTAAGATGACATCTAAAGGAAAACTTATTAAAAAAAATGAAAATAAAAAGTAACCCATCACACTCTAAGATAATAAGTAAAAAATATTGAAAAGTTCATTTCAGAATCAGATTTAGCGAAAACAAGTTGACCTATTTACGCATAACCCACTTTACCTACTTTCATAAAGTCTCATCGTGTTATTATAGTTTCAGGTGCTTCGAAGTGAATTGAAATTCATTTTTCCACCTCAGATTATCTCTACTTGTCTGATTAAGAGAAAGAGAACTACTTTATTAAGACTAGGTATGTGTCTCCTGAAAAGCTCTTGAAACGCAAAATCGACTCTGAAGGTGATCAGAGGTCTGGTGTACGCCTCGGACAACGTATCAGTATGGCGACCCAGCGAGGTAACGTAGCCATCGTTCAGGGCACCTTATCCAAAGAAGACGGTAACCTGGGCTCAGTATTCTACTGACTTATGATCCGTTGATATATCTTACTAACCGTTCACTGACCTTACTATCGGTTAAAATTTCACATAAGCTCCATACAAGCAATGTCAAAATATAACCGATGGTGAGGTATTGAATGAATAGTAAGATATAAGAACCGGCCATTAAGAGATGAATGAATGAAAAGCTCTTTGTTGTTGGCCAAAATGTAAACTTTAACCTAGATAATTAATATGGATACATTTACATTAGAAAAATGGGTAGCTTTATCGTCCGTAGCGATCCCATCCAGGGTACAATACAATAAAATATGTACCTATAAGAAAACTTAACCTGCGTAAACGTAATTAATTAATATTGTTACAGGTGTTAGTTAGTTAGGTTTATTTAGGTTAAATTCTCTTCTTTGTATTCATTTATAATTAATTAATATATATTTTGAATATTTTTTTTTTGTGTTTGTCAAAACAGTATGTAGTTTGGTTCGTTGGAAGTACTGGTAGCTTAGTGGTTAAGGGTCACTGGCATCTTATTACATTGACGCGTGGTCAAATCCAGGCGAGAAAAAAGCACCGTTAAGGCGGTGGCGAAACTCAGACCCTCAAACTTTTTAAAGACGGTTAACAAGATGACTTAATTAAAACAATCAATATAAAACACATTATTAATTTAGTATAACACTAAAAATAAGAGGAAATGACGTAGTGACGACAGGCGGACAGATTTTAATTTCCCTAGGGAAGGAAGCATACACGCGAACGTGTTAAAATTTTAACTGACGGAAACGTGCGAACTTACGCGGTGCGATGCGAATACGATACACTTAATTAAACAGCCAGCGTATTTATGAGAATAAAATTAGGAGAACATGAAAATAAATCGGTTTATATTATTGATAGAGTTTCCCAAGAGGGTTCGCCTGCGTAAAGTATAGTTCCGTGCTCCTAAAAGCTCGTACTAGATAATATCTGGTAGTTAAGACCGCCATCTTGAACGGCACTTTAACTTTATATCTTCTTACTACAAGATTACGAAATGGAACAAGTATAAGTAAAAATTTAAAAGAAATCAAATAGAATTCTAGATATGAATAGTTCAATAAACGAAATTGCAGATAAATTGGCAACGATGGCTAAATGGTAATCCTATTAAGTGATCTGCTTCCTATTGCCAACATTGAAGAATCAATAGGATAACTCTAACGGCAAATAAAGAATTAATATTTTCTACGTCTATTTAATTGACATTCGTATTTATTTCTAAGACTGTTTGCTCCAAACCCGTTCTAACATCACCAATTACAAAACACTATATTCCATTTTTGTAAGGTGGAAATACTTTATGCACAACCTGTAATAGAGACGGAACGCACCTGTCAACGTCATTAGCAGAGCAGTTTGACAAGCGTGACATATTACACACACCCTTGGTTGTTGTACGTAGTCTTTTTGAGTAAATGTTAATAGAAAATATTGTTAAAATAAGATACCTTAATAGTACTCTAAAACAAAGTAAATTAAAGCCACTGAAGGTTTTAAAACATCTTTTACTAAAAATATTAGTCAAACCTCTGTTCAAGGACAGATAGCGAGGTAGTTTATAACTTACAGCAAGCACCTGATACTACGTAAGATTGTCCCGGTGTTCTTTCCTGATAGATGGTGTCATTTAGCTACTAGCCGTGGGACAACAGCAGAGTCAGCACGACGATCCTGGCAAATTCAGGTCGGCAGCGGCCCTTACATACTGTCGAGGAAAATAAAATATCCCAGCGAGCTTCCACTTACTCGAATAATAAGAAAAATAAATTATTAATATTCCTCTTTCAAGATGTTAGTAGTTATTAAGCTGTAGATAAACATACGTGGTTTTGCTCGCAAAAGAATTGCAACAGTTACAAGCAAAAACTAACCTATATTTCAGAATTTTATACTTCTTATAGGATGTATATAGTATCATATAATTATAACAAAATTTATGATTATGGGTCCAAGGCCGTGAAGAAGGAACAAGGAAACCAAAAAATATTAATAATGGGAGTGCAAAAAAGTATAGAGTATATATCAAGGCAATAAATTTCAGGGGCCAAGTAACGAGCTCATTATAATAACTTTAAAACTCGATGGGCAATGCTAATGGTTTTTTGAGTACATCTGTTTATATGGGTGTATTGAAACGCCTCAGGCTATTAGAACTAAATTGTACTTCGTATTTCTGAAAAGACATTATATCCCCGACACGATATTTGAATACATAAAATTAAAGTTAGATATTATTTTACTATAGGGTCTTAGGAATCCGTAGTGCTTACGTATAGCCCAGGCGAACAGTCCAATGTGTATTATTTACCATTAAATTACTTAGTAGATATTGGGTTGGATTATTTTTACAGACTTAAAGGCATTAAAGTATATTTTGTATGTTCTTATGTTTAACAACAGGAGTTCACATTTATCTTGGTACCGGCTTTAAAACCATATTAAACAAGAAATATGAAAGTGGTAAATTGTAGCAGAAAACTTTTATTTTCTAGTATACCTTCTAACACAGTTATTTCAAAGTGTGCTTTTAAAAGTACTAAGCTATCGCAAGGTGCAAAATATGTACTAAATATTTATATATCACTGCAAGCAATAAAAAAAAATATTGTCTCGATCGTTATCTCATGTGATTCATAACAAAGTTTGTTTAACCAACATATTAATAGGGCCCTAAGTTTGCTGTTGCAATCGTCTCGTAATGGTCGTTCACTAGCATCAAAACGGCACAATAATGGTTGCTTTTGCATGTTTCTCAATACAAAAGAAATTATTGTTGTGCTATTATGTCACTAGTGATTGGCAATTCCGACAGGATTTTAGTAGCAGCCTCGGAGCCCAGTTCGTAGACAAAACAAATCATAGTCGAACACAATATTATGTTTTCAGCAAACTTCTACGTTGCTCAAATCACACGACATATTATGATGGTGACGTCACGGCGTTCCTCTTTCTAAAAAAACAATTTTGGGTCCATCGCCGATTCTGTCAAAAAGTGCTTTTCACGAAAACGTAAAAAAGATTATTTCTGGTAGATAAATGGCTTTTTGTATTCAGATCCTCATTCCATAGGGAGTAAGCGTTTAATTTTGTATAAGTTTTCTTTGAGTGCCGCTTTATTCGTCTTCTCAATGAAACTGAGTAATGATAGCTGCGATTGTGGGGAGATTTTTTCAATGTTTTCATTGTCTTCTTGGCTTTGGGAAGGATAAAGTATTTAATACCTTTTTGATACAAAAGCTTACACTATAGCTTTGTTGTGTTATTTGCATATCTACCTATCTATCATTTATAGCTGTGTTCTTGTCGGTGGAGCCTCCACCTATCTTCTCTATTGTGGGTCATATGTTTTACTTCTTTGTATACGGATTTCGTATTTTTCCTTAATTTGATCCATGAATGTTTGCTTTGGCCGTCCCTTCGCTCTCCTTGCTTCCACTTTTTCTTCGATTAACAGCCAAATAAGGTGTTGAGTTTTGGTAACAAATGGCCAAACTACTTCCCTCTTCTTTCCTCAAAACTTTCTCCTTAACCATATGCATACTTCTTCATTAATCTTCTTTTCTTCCCAACTTATTCCCTCGGTGCGTGTCCAACATCACATACAACATCCGTACATACTTAATCTAATTTTAATTAGTTTATTATTTTAACCTTTGTATAACTGAAACCGACGCTCATACGGTATGTACGAATTACAACTTTGACTGTTGTGGTCAAAAGAATTGTTTTAAATAATGAAACGTCAAAAACACGACATAAGAATTACCTGTCGCGTCATCTATTTATACATACAATGTAAAAAGTTTGCCTGCAAATTTTATTATAATTAAAATCTTCCTCATAGTACCAATTAAACATGACTCGGCGATATTGATACTAATAATATTTACGCGGTTAAAAAAATAAAGGAAAGTCAAACCTTGTTTAGCAATCCATAACTACCCTATAGCTGCGAACATCAATCTCCACACATTATGTCATATTATAAACTCGGTCGTCATCAATCAGGAGCAGCTGGTAAACCCGAGCTGTATCTTATTAACAACATACATGTGACTCTGTACAGGCTTAAAATGGGATATACCTACTATACTATTACACGATTATAATGCTATTGGCGAATTTTAAAATTAATAAGTTGCTATATCTGTGGTAATTTGAATATCTAATGCCAACGACGATTGTATGAATACAACTAACGTTAAAACCTGTCAATATTTAAATGGTCTAAATAAAAACGTCCCATCCCCCTTACAACTAACTATTTGTTCGAGGACGTTTCTTTGATCAACGTTATCTTACCTATGAAAGATAAAGTTGATCAAACTCTCTTTAAAGTAATATTAAAGAAATTAATAATGCTATTATTATTATTATTTGAAAAAATAGAGATTTTTTTGATAGTAGTTTGAACAAACTAGCATAATCTAAAAACCTATATTTTTATTGTAATTACGGTATAATTTAGAATTCAACACCTTGATGCTAATAAACTATTTAATATACATACGTACAAATTGTCATTGTATTTATAGCTGTTCTATGAAAATCTTTCATAGAACTTGTAATGAACTATGTTATTTAAATAGTTTCAGACTGTGATGTAAATAAAGAAAAAGACTGACGTTAAAAGCATTGCATATATTCAATATTCCACTTCACATAAGGCCAAGATTTCAAGAGCAACCGTGCAAGATGCAAATCGAAGTCATTTAAAATCTGCTCGTGTCTCAAACGGGGCTCTTGTAATACATTAGTTTCAGACTGCTTCGGTTTCAAGAATCAAAGGTTCTATGTATTCAAATAAAAGACTGAAAACTTAAGTCAACAATTTTTTCTCTATTTAGTCAAAGATCTATGTCAAATTTCAGAACAGACGTGAAAAAAAAACGTGTGCTGGGACAGATAATATAAGAGAAACTTCTACGGACAAGTGGAAAAACGAATGACAACGAACAACTGCGAAAAACATTTAAAAAAAAAGGTTATGTTACATTTATACTTAACAATGTCTCGCGATGGTGCCAAATGGGCTGTAGTTTTTTTTTATTCTATGAGTTCAGCAGACAGGCAGACGGTCCACTTGATGGAAAGCGGTTACCATCGCATTTGCAACACCAAAGGTGCTACAAATACGCTACTGCTCTGTAAAGGGAGACTGGAGCCCGGCCACTAATAGCCACAACTCAAGGTTGTTATGGTGGCATACTCTATACCAAGGTTGGTAGCCATCCAGACTGGCAAACACCCTACCTACCAGCTCAGAGCCAGATGGTAACCTGGCTGGGAGTTCTTTCCTCCACCCGGCCGCAGGAAATTGTATTCTTTCTCTTAGTAGTTCTATAAATGTCAGACAATAGGTACCTAACATTGGTTTACAGCTGCACCCTTGGTGGCTAAATCAGGCAGAAAGCCTAACTGATGTAAAGTGGAAACAGTCGCCTATGGCCGTTTGCAACACCAGAGGCGTTGCCAATACGTTTGACGGTCTCTTAAGTGTCCGGAAACTGATCACTGCATGCTTTAAACCAGGGGTAGTAACTATCCAAACGGGCAAATGTCATAACAGCCGACAGAACTTTTCATTTACCTTAGTGGTTTTTTATAATGAAGCTGGTCAACAGGCAGACGGCCCAGCTGATGAAAAGTGGTTACCATCGTTTATAGACGTTTGCAAAACCAGGGGCGAAGCCAAGGCGTTGCTACCTTATAGGATGGGATAAAGAGAAGGGATACGCGGAAGAGATAGAAGTATCAGACAGGAGGAATATGATAGAGGGGATAAGAAATGCATTTATAATAGGTGATGGGATACGGGAAGTGGGCCATCGGAAGTCTCATTTATCGCACGAAACACAATGTTCTTATTGCGAAGTTGGCCAACAAGCAGACGGCTCAGCTCATGAAACCGTCGCCAATAAACGATTGCAACGAACACCAGGGGCGCAGCGAACGTGTTGACAGCTTTTAGGATTCGGTAAATGGGAATGGGATAGAGGATATGATGGAAGGGTCATACAAAAATAATGGAATAGAAGGGATGGTATATAGTATTGGAATAGGGGAATGGAATACGGATAATGTGATAGGGGAGCAGGAAGTGGACCATCGGCACTTTCACTCATCACACGAAACACAATTATCACAAGAGTAGCCTTTCAAGCCGATATTCTGTGAGAGCGTGTTATAACACCCATCGAGACGGCCCTAAGAGCTATAGTCAAGATAGTGATACCAGCATGGCTTTACCTCGTAACAGTTGTATAAAATAAAAGTTAGATATTTTTTTATATAATTACGTAGCTACACCGACCTGTGAATGCGCCGCACAATATTCAGGCGTCTGTTGTCTGAATGGGCTATGCACTGGGCACGAGGTGTGCTGCGCGTGCTGCAGGTGGTGCGCGTGCGTGTGCTGGTGCGCGTGCGAGTGGTGCGCATGGGGGGGATGACGGTGCGCGAGACGCGCCGGCTGGGGCGCATGCCTCGCGCATAGGTGTGTCGCGCTGCCATGGTGCTCGGCCAGCGACAGCGTCGAACAAGACGGCCGCCAGTAGCCGCCCTCCTCCATGTCAGGCCCTGGGGGGCATCGCGCCGCGCCGCAGCACGCGCAGCGCCGCTGGCACGTCAACGCATGCCGGCGCGCCTCGTGCGGGCACCAGTCGTCACGCTCGCGTCCCGACACCCTTCCCAATCGCCTCTACCTGCCCCGCTAGCGTGTGCGCGATGGCTGCCAGCGCATCCTCTCATTCGAGCGAACGCGCCAGAACGCAGCTGTTTCGCTCTTCTTCGACGTCTATAGCACGGCGCTCGGTCACGCTTCGTAATCACTACTAGTCCTGTCACTGGCTTTATATTTCCATACACCGACACTGATTTCACAAGACTCCATCACTTGCTAAGAAACGAAATCGACTTTGCAAATTACCGCCACCATAGAAAGTTTTTTATATGAATTTAGCAGATATAAAATCGAATTAAATATGAAAACCAAAATGCAACAAATAATTTAAAAACTTCTGATAAGTTTTAGCAAAATATATAGAATGATAATAATTTGTTAATTGACCTAGCCTATGCATTAATACTAATTTTAAAACAGTTGTCTTCCCCTTTTTTCATACAAGCAAAACCTATTTTGATTAAGAAAGACAATGTTCCCTACGGAGTTCAAGATATATCTATTACCCTATAAAATTAAATCGAAACGCAATCTTTGTATGACGTAATTGTCAATATAAAATATCATTGTACTTTATGATTATCGTCAGCAGCTAAACGTAAATGGCAAGATTCAACATAATTAAGTAAGTCCTAGTTTCTTGGTCAACGAATAAAACTGTTCGCAATCGTTGCAATTCGCAATTATTTATGTGAATCGTGTAGGTGCACGAAATACAAATCATTTATCCGAAAGCCGCAACTAGATAAATGGAAATTTAGGTTGAGGCGTACCAGGATTTTCGCAGATTTGGCTCGGTATTTCATAGCTGACTATCTCTGAAACTTTTAAAGCTCATTTTAAGTTTTCTGGTACAGAGGCACAAACAGTATACATGTACCTACAGCCTTTATCGACAAAAGTGTTGTGATTTCTGCAGAAGAAATTTAAATCATGTTCGTAATGCGGAATTTCAATCGAAAACGCCATTTACTAAGTCAACGGTACTGTTTTTTATAAAAAAAAGAACGCAACAAGTTGTTACTGGTAAAAATAGTCTATATAAATAAAGTATAAGATGGAAGTAAAATTTAAAGACATTTCTATTAATTAATAGTACTCCATACGCCTTATTTAGGTCTATATTCTGCGAAAATTGTCCAAGTTTCGAGTTAAAGATTTATAATTTTTTTTACGACATAACTGATACTAAGGATTGCGCGGGTGGTGTGGTAAGCTGTCATTTTCAAATACCTAAATTACAAACATTTAAAGTATGACATGCAAATTACTGTCACGAGGAACATAATTTGTAAACTCGTATATTTATAAAACGATTATAGCGTAATTCGTTTGATGTTACCTTCCTGGAATCATTGTCAGTTTGAAAGTAATTATAAGCAATAGTTTCATAAAAATAAGTATAGGAAAAAAAATAAAGTGACTCAATTGTGCCATACGGTATAAAGAGCACTTTTACGAATACAGAGAGCTCTCGGGTGTACTCAGTTATAATACGATATGTAAGAGCAGATTATGACCTAAATTGAATTTTAATATAATTGCAGATATTTAAAAATATCTTCTAGTTTCTTATGTTTGCTTGTATGCAAACAAGCTGAGAGACCAGCTGATGGTAAAGGGACTTCCGTCTCCCCGGACATGGACATTTGGAACCGTTGTGTTGCCTACTTCATTGAGACTTCCATACGTGCAGGAACGGAGAAAGAATTTCCTGCAGAATAAAAAGCCTGCGACACAGTCGAAATAGGAAGAATATTATTAATCGATCAAGTAAATCGCGAAGTAGTTCGGGAAAGATATTATTATTCGAATCGGGGCCTGGCGGCCTGTCGTGAGAGGCGACAAAACAATCCACAGCCAGGTGGTAGTTATATATGCCCGTTTGGAGGGATGTGGTGGTAACCCCTGGTCTAGGTTATGCCGCCATAACAACCTTGAGTTGTGTTACGGCATTAGTGACCAGGTTCCAGTCTCCCTTCAGAGAGCAGCAGCGCATTTGTAGCACCTTTGGTGTTGCAAATGTCCATAGGCGATGGTAACCGCTATCCATCAAGTGGGCCGTCTGCCTATCTGCTGCACCCAAGGTTATAAAAAAAAGACTTTAAATATCACTTTACGCCCTTTTCAAGGATATTCATATTGTAGTTGTCAATCTTGTATAATTTCTTTTGATGAGAATATTTTATACATTGTGTACAACGATTTGCAATATAGCGACCGCTATAGCAAACATATGGATGTTTTGACGTGCTGTTTGATATGGTACCTTCGTTCTTTTCCTATCATCGCATGGCTCACCACATACTTTGTACGTAATTATTCTTGAGAACGTAGATATTGCTAAACGAATAATTTGGAATGCGATTACAACAAAATACAGAATAATGCACAAACCTATAATTAGATACAGTCAAATAAAAAGACCAATCTCAACTAAGTCCTCCTACAAAGAGATTTACTTAACTTTAAAAATGCAAGAAGAAAAACTGCCTCAGAAATTTATAGGGTACACGAGAAGGATACTACAGCAGCACGTAGTTCACGAAAGTGTTGTGCTGTAGATACTAGTAGTAGTGTAAATAAATAAACGCCTCACGTACGCACAAGTGAGGTAGTGGTATAATAGGGTCCCTGTGGCACTACACTCGCTTGCGGTATGCCACAGTTTAGGGGGAGTCAAATGCGTACTTCCAGAATCAAATTGCCAACGAGATAGTACTCCCTCAGGCGTTGAAACTTTGCAAATAGCGTCAACTTTATACATAATACGTGCAAGTGAGTTGGATTCTACATTTTTCTGTCTGTTACATTCAAAAAGTCGATTAAAGAAAATGGCAATTAAAATTTATCATTAAATTCGTAACATAATTATTGATATTGTCATACTTAAATTTATTGTAAATCGTGGTTTGAACTTACTCTCATTTACTGTAACTGATGCAAATAATAGGCTACGTATAGGCAAATAATACATAAAATAGTAAGGGAGAAATTCCATCGTCGCTAAGTAGAATAATATTATCTAACTTCGAATGCGGCAGTAGTTTTCTAAATACTTTTAACTAGCTTATAGTTTTTCAAGGTAAAGTATATTATTTTTATTGAATATTTTATTTATAGCATATTAAGTTAATATTTTACAAACTAAAAAAGTTAGAGGAATTAGCCCTCTTTTTTATTTCTTAAACAAACTCCACTTTACCAAGAATTGTGAAGTGAGATGCCAAGTAAACAATCATATCTGGGAATAATTTTGAAGGACGGGTATTGTCCTAAGCACAATAGTTTGGTGCACCCAGTTCTAATTTCCCACAAGACTGCCAGCATAAAATATTCAACCCTGTACCGGTGAACGAATCTATAGCGGCACAAGATTTTAATTGGAAAAAAGAAAAAAATTAATGCGCTAGCATACACTTCATGTGGATTGAATATAGAAGCAGGGAATCGAAGCACCGGTATAACTTCGACAGGAAATTGATTAAGGGCAAGAAATATTTTATGCGCTGTACAAACATCCGCAGGGCAGCGAAAAATACATTATTTACTCGTACTTTATTGTAAGTAATTTAAAATATTTCAAAAGATAAAAGCTTAGATACAAAACAGATTAATTTTCGATCATAAATTATAATAAATAAACATTTTATGTTGTAATACGAAAATTATTTTTGAAATTGAAAAATGTAGAGAGACGCTCAGAATAAAATTAACCAAAAAACTTTTATCTAGTGTTTAATATAAATTTAAATTCACTTTAAGCAAGTGCTTTTACTACTGTTACGGGATTAGCCTTGACCTAAATATGGTTCCTTACATTTCACCGCTTCGCTCATGTCAATGACAATTAAAGAAATCTCAGAGGTTAACGGCGGGTTGAAGACAGTTTTTTTATTGCTTCCATAAACTTTTATGGGGTTATTAAATGAGAATTTGCTGACAATGCAAACATAAATTTTTATCTATAAGATTTTATATATTTTTGGGCAATAATACACAAACGCAATAATAATTTGTTAAATTCTCGAGAAACATAATAATGTGGAAAATATAAATAGAAGAAGAAAACACTTGGTAATAATATGCAAACACAGCAAAATCAAAATTACTACAAAATTCAAACAACTCAAAGAGTAAATAAGTTACAAAATCATATTGACTAGAACAAACATGTTTACAAACGGTTATAGTTATGAATACTAACAAGAAATGAAATGCTGGAGGCCACATAATGTTATTATTGATTTCCCTATAGACCTCCTTAATAGTAAACCAAGAAAGACATGCTCTAAGGAAAACAGAAAACAAATTGAATAAAGAAATTAACGGTTTAGAATAAATAAGGCATATCAAGTTCAGATAAATTAATAAAATTACCGACAAACAAGTATTAGGAGATTACCAATTTCAATTGTTAATATAAAAGTTGGTTAGGCAAGCAATCACTGCCAGAACTAGAAACAAATAATAAGGTACACAAAGTCACTGCAGTCCCGAATTAGGTCAGTGGGTCATCAGTTGCCAGCCGCTGTCATACAATGAGATATATCTGCAGTAACCGGAGGTTTGCATCAAGCGTTCGTTACCGAATTCCCTTGCCGTTTAGAAGAAAAAAGTTTAGCATCCGTAACGATGAATATAAAATTTCTCAGGGATTTCTCCTTTCCATAGTTACGATGTCACTTTATTAATTTTAGTCACGGTATCCGTCCCAATTTGCGATAAAAATCACCGGATGAACATTGTAATGAAAATGAATCAGTGGGGAGATGCGTGCCTTCGCATCGTAAAATATGTGCTCCGGTTTACAGGAACTAGCTGAACCGCAGTCACGGCTCGCTTTGAGGGTTAAGTCAACAAGCTCTAATGGAAACATAATACGATGTTGACGACGTAGGCTTCTATTTCTGGGTCACGAAACAGAAAATGATGCGGGCTTTTGTCTATACTTTATTTGTTTTACTCTTGAAAGACAGTTTCAGAATTTCACTGTGCATGTAGATTATTAATTATTATTATATATCTGTAATACCACTAAATAAGACCAATGTTATCAGGTTTATTTTAAAAAAAAATATCTGTAATAATATGGCGGTGGTGGTTTTTGAAGACACGGGTTTTTAAGTGAGACATTGTGGTAAGTATATCTGTCATAAATGCCTGAAAAAGGATGGATGCGTATAACCACTTGTAAATTATGATGAATGTTAAACACCGTTATAACTAAAAAGACCATTTTACAACAATAAGTCACCGAGGAAATATGAGTGAGACGGGTTATGTATTAAATAGGTCATGGTTGACGGTAAACGCTAGTAATTTACTTTGCTTCTGGGTGTGCCTTTAGTAACGAACCTTTCTTTCTTGAAATAACGCCCATAATGCCCCGCAAAGCGTAGAATTAGAACGCGGTTTTGATATGGCGTAGCGTATAAAGTGATGGTTGGGAAAATGGATCATACGACAAAATGTGTATCATTGGAGGCTGGTACATTACGTAAATATCATACTCAATTTAGACTAAGTGGAAACGTTACTAGGACAGTATCTGTCGAAGCTTGCCTATCAATGGAAGACTATTAAACATGATAAAGCTAGAGACAACAGAGTTATTGGCATAATAGACGAATAAATAAAATGTAAAAATTAGTCAAGTACTCGTTGGCTTATGCACAGAAAAGGGTTCCGTAGTAACTCTACGAACGCCCAGTGTTTACATTTCACTAATGTAAATAATATTAGAATTTATAGTAACATGCCTCATCCTAAAATTTTCTTTGTAAAAAAAGAAGAAAAAAAATTCTTTGTCACTGGTGATAAGAAAGATACATAAATGCGTTGTATAAAATAAAAATAAAACTTTTATTAAACAATATAATATAACGAACGAGTGTGAAAATTAGAATAATAAATTCAAAACTTCAAAGCGATAATTTAGTTAAAACCAATATTTTCCGACCAAAAATTACTGACAGCTAATTTCCGCATCGTTTGCAGAAACTTTCATTGTCGAAATTACTCAAGCGCATTATTGAGACGATTGTTGCTGTAATTCGGTACACTTAAGGGCAAACCTAAGATAGCAAACCAAGCCCATTTAATCCTTCAAGCGGGAGCACTCGGGCGTATAGAATCCTTTCAATACCTCCAACGCTTATCGCCTTTACGTAGTACTCTGTTGTAGTAAGAATAAACAAAATATGGAAACATTGTAAAGATTTCATCATCTTTCACTTTACGCTTTCTGCAACACCATTGTTGAATCTTATATTATCGAGTGTATTAATCTTTCATCATTGTTACGTTATGTAATGCATACGTTAACGATCTACTCCCAATTGAAATTTCCTATACAAAAGCATTTGACAGTACAACGATATAAAACAAACAGACACAGATAAAAACAGCTAAAATCCAAAGATTACAAGGGTAGTCAAAAATAAACACGCTCGCTAATCCAGAAAAGAAACAAGAATCTCGTGTGACATTTCTAAGATTAACATAAAGGTATCCCTGTCCGTGTTAACTTCCGTACAACCTCGCAATATGAAATCCTCAAAACGAGACACCGGTCCTGCATTAAATTATGTCCACTCATGGCATCAGCAAAAGCCATCATGAAGAGGGTAGAATAACAACGTTATATATTTTCGAATAGAATTAATAATTAATTTGGAAACTTGAGCTCTTTTAAATTAATTACAAGCTATAGTCAATTAAAAGTACAATGAAACATAATTTTGTTTGGGTGGTGTTTCGAAAATGTTTGATATCATAAATAAGATTTCCCAACATATAATACAGGCCTGAAGTACTTACTACGAGTATTTCTTTGCAGGTGATCAAGTAATGTAAAAGTCATCTATGACAAAATTTGATTTAGATATTTTGAAACAAGACACTGAAATTGCTTAGACACAAATCAGTTTGAAGTTGCAAATTGAGTTTGCTAATTCGTGAAAAACTAAACGACAAACTGATAAATTAATAAATGCCAGACGTCGTCTGGCACACCGTTTAGTCATAGACATCAAATTAATTATTAGAATCGATAAAAACATTTTGTGTTACAAAATGTCCAATGAATAATATATGAACACAATGATACATATAACAGAAACAAAATTAATGATACTCGCCAATCCGCCTTGGACAATAGATATATCGTCCTAAAGTAAGAATGCCTGATCCAAATAGAGGGACATCTAATATATAAAATTCTCGTGTCAGTGTATATAACAAAACTCCTCCGAAACGGCTTGACCGATTCTTATGAAATTTTGTGTGTATATTTAGTAGGTCTGAGAATAGGATATGAACTATTTTTCATACCCCTAAGTGATAAAAGTGGTCCACCCCAAATTTTATTTTTTGATGATTTTTTTTTCTTATGATTCGGCATCAAAATTGCACCAACCCCTATTTTTAATAGCGATATTAGTAATTTAATAATTTTCTACTCTCGGCGGTCGATAATTGACCAGTTGCCACTCGATGAGTTATTCCTGTCAGGCGTCTACCGGTGTCACTTTTCACCCTGTAAACAGCACAAAGTACGGACGAGAACGAAGCCGGTCTCCTGTGTTTCTCATACAATAAGCTTTCTCTCACTCATGATTGTCCTCGATGCGCTCCTAAACCATTGATCAGATTATGATGAAAGTTTGGTAGGGTATTCTGAGGAAGCACGAAAGGGATTCTGGCTCAAAAAATCTATATAAATAAAAATCTATGTTTGTATGTTTGTCCAATATGCGTTTCTAAGCCATTGATCAGTCAGTGATGAAACTTTGGCAAAGTGTTCTGAAGACGCCCGAAAGGGTTTCTGGATTAAAAATATATATCTATTAAAATAAAATCAATGTTTGTATGTTTGACCACAGTGTGTTCCTAAATCATGTGTGTAGGAGTGAGTCCCGGGATGGTTTACATTATAGATATACCGGTAGGTGGCACCGCTAAAGTCTTCCTAAACGATGGGACCGATTTTAATGATTTTTTGTTTTTGTTCAAGTGGACTCGAGAATGGTTTAGATTAACAATTGGTCCCGGTAAATATCGCTGCAATCGGGTTCTAGATTTTTATTTCTACGGGTTGAACAACGTCTGCCAGGTACAACTAGTAATAATATATAATAAATATATGAGTTCATATCGAGTTTAAGTAAACCTATCATCGTTATCATATTAAACGACTGTTCATTTTACAACTAAACATGCTAAAAATGACAAACTTTACAAGGCGTTTAATTAATCCACTAATATATTTTTTCTATAGAACTGATTGTATATTTTTTTATGAATAGATAATGATCCCAAATTAGGCTTCTTTTTAATTTAGTGCTTATAATTATACAACGGAAAATATAGACAAATTCAAAATATTCATGAATGATTATCTGGCAAGATGTAATATTTATATAAAAACCTATTTATTTATCCTGGCACTAGAATTATATTTGACTCAAGTAATTAATATACAATGATGTTAAATACGCTGACAAATGTTAATTGCATACGTAATATTAATACGTATGCAACTAACATTTGCTAATAGTAATTGCGTAATAACCAATAAACACGATAATCCTCTGATGTTTGCACTCATGCAGAGGACCAAATCATTATTTACTGTAAATTACTAACATATATGTTTGGGCTCTACTAATTATAATATTTGTATCTAGTTGTCTGTACATTTAAATAAATAATAATAATAAAAAATACTATACAAGACATTACTCAAGTATTATTTGTTCTTTATTATATTCAAAATAAATAACAACAATTGACCTATGTTGTAGTTCAAAAAACATCGTAGTAATGGTAACCGAAGATGATACATGCAGAGTTTCTATATCTTACTATCCCTATTTTATATAATCAGCGGTATAAAATTGACAGACACTATTTGTATATTTTAAATTTTAACCAGTAATAAGGCAAATGAATGAATGATATAGAAACCTGGCAACATATATATATGCTCAGATTCTCGCTTTTTTAAAGTTCGGCTTCTTTTTGTATAAAATCAGAGAAAAATCGATTATATAAAGCGGCCGGGTGAGGCAATAAAATACAGAATGAACGATATTTAAAGCCTCACCCAAAGTACAATAAAAACTTTTTACCTCGACAGAAAGGCTAAATCCTAGGATAAATTGAGACGAGCCTTTAGCACACACATACACAGTCGGCTTACGATAGTTAACACGGACTTAGAGGCAATCCTGCTCGATATGTGGATCGGTCTACAAAGAGCATTGAATGTCAGGGGATTGCCAACTGACAGCATTATCGTACCAAATGGAATAAATTCGGGAATCGATACGGATACTTTTGCCTTCACCACGACCGTCTCAATGAATTTATGTTCAATGTGTGTGGCAATTTTAACGCTTATCCGCTTGATATTCTGTGATTAGAAGTCACGCACAAAACGGATTGATATACTAAATTTTAATAGATATTGATTAAGGGAGTCATTTCCTAAATATAATGAGTTATGGACTTGATATTGATATTTGCTCTAATAACAATTGGCTCAGTGCATTTTTGACTACAATATGTGGCAATTTCAACACAACGTTTTGATATTGTGAATGACAAAGTAAGGCTATCAAAGATACAGAGAATTAATTGATATACCGAATACATATTAAACGTATTAAACGGATGATCACCTCTATAGAGTTCAGATGTAGATATTGATTTTTTTTCATCATGCTCAGAGTACAATTAATTTATGCTTATTATTTGTGGCAATTTTAACGTACATACAGCGTCTTGATATTCTGAGTGATATATGGCCGATTCCTATATCTTACCGAACATAAACTCCATACAAGTAATGTCAAATTTCTACCGATGGTGTAAGGCAACGGAAGGAATAGTAGAATAAAGGAACCGGTCATAAGAAAATAACCAATTTACTTTCATTACAATGTATTCAGTTTCAAAATAATATAATATATTGAAATGTTGTAAAAATGATTACAGATTTCTAATCTAAACGCTTAGTTTTTCTCAATTCTGATTTAATGATTAGATAAACGATATTTAGTGTCAATAGTAAATTAAGTGATTATAAAATTATAAGAAAAAAAATATTTTTCTTAATTAATACTTGCTATAACAATTTTTAGTTTCGTATGCGTGTAATTCAAAATCACGTTCGGTTAATAAACCGGTTGGTTTCTCGGTGTGCAGATTTCCATTCAAAAATTTGCATAAGCAGTACCTTCTCCCGGCCAATAGTCGAATCCGCGATATCACCAGAACGAGATCTTTTTATTGATTTATTTTAATTAAAAGTAATTGTAACCCATGACGTAGATTTACCTAATCTCATATTTCCGCATAAGATATCACAATCATAAGAAATCTACCTAAGCATAAAATGTTAAGCTACAGCGGCCTCGATAGCCTCATACTCTCTAGCAGTATTGGACATTTGCCCAAGGTTTAACCCCCATGAAATGAGAACATTGGTATTCTACACAAATCTTTCTTATAACAAAATAATGTTGTTCAGTATTAAACATATTCAGTTGTCGTAGGTAAAGATATAAGGAATAAAATTGCTCCTATAGCACGTACTAGTTTTGACATTCATATTTCATCGAGACAACTTCTAAATCAATGATAAAGGATACCTTTAACAGTCGTACCGACTATCAGCTTAACCTGGTACAAGCTTATTAATAAAACAATTATCATCTGTGTATTACATGCCTTATTGAAATAAAAGAAAAGGATGAATTGTAAAACGAAAGAAATACTTCTTATCTCGTTTATAACTCAAGTTGATGAAAGTTAATGAAGGTGCTCAAAGCGTAATAAATTCAAACATAGACATGAATACTACACTTGATTGGCGCGCACTACCACTCCGACCTAAGACGCGTCCCGACCTCTAGACAGCACAGGTGACTATACCCGGACCGTACAATACGTCAAATCAACACCTAAAATGTAATTGCCGAGAAAAAGCTCTACAGAGATCTCATTTTTGCAGAAGTCGATTTCGTTTCTGTGGGCACCCATACACAATTTGCGTGGTGATTTAATATACGTTTACTTACAACGACAATGAAGTTTTACACACGTTTGATTGTCACTATTGTGATTAGATGAGAAGGTATCGCGGGACGTGTCGGAGCCCGCCTTGCGCGACGTAGACTGCCGGTGGACCAGGCGCGTCGGAGGCTGCGCGAATCTCGCCCCCGCCTTCATTCACCGCCGCCTAGGCCCCAGCTCAAAACAGCCGGACTTTTAATGCGGCATGTGCTCTTTTCACATGAAACAGGGGGCATATAACGGTTGCCGATACAAGATCAGCTGAAAAGGGATTTATGGCGTCGCGAAGTTAATGGGTTTAGCGAGTTTTCGCGATCGCACAATTTCTTTGACATTGAAAGTTGAATTGTTTATTACAAGAATTATTGGGGAATTAGCTCGAATTCGTCTTTTCAGAGAAAGACCGAATGGCAGTCACATTTATTTGAATATAAAAGGAAATATTAAGGACCGATTTCGCTCGACTTAGAAAAATCTTATCATTATAACGAGTTGTCCATACAAATACTTAATCATTTATTATGTTGTCTTATAAAATAATAACGTAAAAACAAGAAATTAATGCAAAACTAACATCATATACAAATCGTACATCGATAACATTAAACTTAGATTCACTGTGAAAACGCCGTTTGTTTTAGGCTTTAGTGACTTCATATCTTGGCCTGAAGCTAATTTCCTAAGTTGTAGAACTTGTCCAATGTATTAAGAGATTATACATACATTGTGAAAGTAATAAGAACACATATTGTATGAGAATGTGGTAAACAAGTTACGTACGAAGTTTATTGAGCAAATGACATATTTTAGTGTAGATAACAAGTAAACAAAAACGTACACTTTTCATTGCATTAGGTTATTGGTTTCTATTTATCCCGTACTTAAATATCAAAATGGAATCCTTACAGTTTCGTCATGTTTGTCTACGTAAGTAACGCATAAATTCCATTGGGTAATTTTTGAAATATGAGGTATTTACAAGCTTTTAGTTATTTCGACTAAATACTATTTTACAGGTTAGTATCTTAAAAAAAAGGGAAGGAAATTTATCACCTCTACGGCACCCTTCAATGTGCATGGAATAGCACGCACTCAGCCAATGTTTTGGATTCTGCAGTCAAATAGAAAATAGAGAGTGTTAGTTACCACTACGGAATATTAATGTGTTCACCGAATAACTATGAACAACTTCTCTGGCCACAATTTTGCTATATATTGTATTTTCAACGATCCTTCTTTTGAGGTACTATTTAAATTTTTATTTGACCCTTACAGGGAATACAAATAAAAGCAAAATGTTAATTATCTCGATCTAGTACGAACAAATGATAACATACATAATAATTATCTTCACATAATATAATTCGGCGCAGATATTATGTATAAAGTCTCAATTTGGTTAAATGTCAGACTTTTATTTTTAACTATTGAAACAAAGATATTCCAAGTATTAAAACTTATTTCAAATAAATTAATTAAAATTTTATCAAATTAAGCTATCAGTAAATAGCAATCTTATGCAGTAGAATAAAGCAAAACAAAACAGCGAAAACTAGGACGAGACAGCTGCTAGTCGTATGAACAAAGAGGGATTTGCCCGAAAGCCGAGCTGTAGCACAAAAAACGATCCTGAAAAAACAGGATGCGTTTTACGAGCACCGTGTCTAAATAAATCAAATTTCCTCCGTTACACCGCAACGCAACTATGCAAATTGCGGGATTCTAGGCGTTCGTCGTGCACGGATCACCCGAAACGGGGAGAGGTGAGGCGAGATGGAAATAATTCAATTTTAGGGTCGATCACACGGGCGGGTCTAACCAACCCCCAATTTATTCATAAATTAAACAGCACAGCTCCCGTACGCTTCCTAATATCGCAAAGAAATGAGAGGTTTTAGTGCATTTCGATCACAGCGTCGTTGGATGAGCAGTCCGGAGAAACGAGAAATAAATTAAATTTTTATAAGGATAGACAACAATCTATTCCAGCAAAAGATAAATGCTCAGCTCTATAAGTTCGATACACCAGAGGCAGCAAGATGCGTATATAAAAAAGGTTGCTAGTTACAGTTTCGCAACAACAGAACAATTTACATTGAAAACAGGTGTACTTTACTTGTAAAAATGATGTTGAAAGGATAGGAGGAATAATTCAAAGTTAAAGTCTTTATTATCCTTTAGTCCAGACAAGTTGTTCTGTAACAGAAATTATTTGGCATTTTTAGTTTCAACCTATAATATAAACAAAGTTAATTATAAAATATTATACTGAGTTACACTTGATTCATTAAATGAGGATGAAAATGCATTCTCTCCAATTTTTTAACGATGACACGATTAGTAGATAGAGAAGGTTTAGGAATTTCGGTAATAATGAATATTATGAACGTAACTTCTGTATCCATTTGTAGGCCACTGCCACCTTAGGTGCCAAAACACGCTGACGGCCCAATATGTGAGACAATATAACGTTTCCAGTCTTAAAACTCGTAGTTTCATCATATTTCTTCTCTAAAATCTCGACTACAAGCAGTCCCATTTTCGGTCCAAGCTTTCGATGCTGTATATTGTTACACTAAAGAAAATCGATGTGGGTTTGTTGCAGATATTTATTTGGCACTGTTCTAATTGTATCGCACCGCTACTGTCCATAGTAATAAATTGCCACAAAATGTACACCTACTCTACGCTGAACATGAAATCAGTGTAATTGCCAATGAAATACTGGTTAGCGGATTTAATGCTATTAGCTAAATTAATTTGCATTGTAGAAAATAAAATATTTATGAGTTGTTGTCAAGTATGAGATTTTCTTTGGCAAGAATGATCTACAAATGGATCATAAATCTGGTAATGTAAATGACTTTTAGCGTTTATGAACAAGGACTATTTTACCGAAGGGCTTAAATAATATAACACTGACCACAATGAGCCTTCCGCTGCTAAAACTCATGTTAGCTATCACATGTATCACCGAAAATGGGACACTTGTATTTTCAAGCCTTTGCAGACCTACTCAGTTAAAATAATAATTGTATTAACAATACAATTATTATTTGATAACAAGACAGTAACCTTCAAAATCGATTCACAGGTGCTAAGCTTACTGTGATCACATTTTATTATGATGAATTAGATTATAAGCCCCACCTTGACCTATTTAGGGGGACGGCTTCGACCCGTCCTTCAATACGCATCTCGTTTGTTACCTACTTTGAAGGACCTGAGTTATAATTTTTTGGAGCAAAAGCCTCTTTAAATTATTAAGGCATTGAATGTTGTTCGCAGCTCTTCTGTTTTGTTGTGATAAAAAGCAAAGAGAATAATTAACTTTAAAAATTACTAATTTATTTTTGAACAAAATGTTACTGACACGGTGAAAGTAATGATTGCAATGTAATCGCCTTACATCTCAAATTCATAAACTAATTTATTTGTTAAAAGTCGTGTCATAGTACATATTATATCAAATTTTCTGTATCTCTCAACAGAATATGTATATTACCTATAAGTACAGACATGTAGTTTTTTGTTTAGTAGTAGTTTCATTCAGATCCGGGTTTACTCTATATTCGCCAAAAAATTATATTATTGCAGGGCGCTATTTCTATTAAAAAATTAACACTTAGTCAAATATGATTATTTTTTACTTTAACTAACTAATTACTTTAACACATCTAAACCATTTCCTCTATTAAAATTACAAAATGAAAGTTTAAATTTATCACAAAACTTTACATCTACGTGAACATGAAAATATCAGTGGCAGGTGTGAGGATATTAAAACTTATTACCGTAAAAGAGGGCAACGTATTTGACACAGACTGTCGCGGGTAGAGTTCGCTCGTAAAAATAACACCAGCACTTTACCCAACTACTGTTGTGGGTATAGTAACAACATATTTTGTATAGTAATATGAAAGTTTCCAAGTGCAATATCAGGAGACGACTCGACTCGATATATTATTGTCCATCTCCTAAACGATATCTACGGACCGATTTTGCACAGCTTGGTTTTGGTGGCAATTGTTCACATGATCTAGTTTAGTCTTCATGTTTTGAACTCTTCTAGTTCTTACAGTCTTTAAGATGAGACATTCTCAAGTAGACTCGTTACGGAAAGCTTCGTAAATTAATTAAGATCAAGAACAATCACATGCTGTGATTTAACTACATGTATTGTCTGGATAATACATTTTTAGAACTAAATCTACTGTCCACGTTTTGCTCAGGATGTTTAAAATTACAACAATCATAAAACAATACTTACAACATGTATCGTAATGTCTATTTAGGAGTGTTATAGACTGCCACTAAAACTGAGTAATGACCTTATTATCAAATGATATGGAATCTAACTACCAGTTTAACAATTATCGTGCCTCCTTGTGTGGAAAATAGTCCTACAAATAAATACAATATTTCTATCTCATAGGTTTTAGGCGGTTATAAAGAAGGTAAACGTATATCTTTTATTGGTTGAAAAGATTTATAAAAAACATTTACATGATACTTTAGAACACTTTTATACTGTCTAGTCCATAAAAGTCACAAATAAAGTGGAATTGTGCTGATAGCGCAAAATAAAACTCTCACAGTAAATACGTTTTCACTTTAAACAAGCTGTTGGTGGCATGAAGATAATAAATTCCTTACACGCCAATTTTAATTATAAAAGCTTTTGAAATATAAATATCTGAAAATAATACCTAAGCCTACCTATTTTTTATACAAAATAAAAATAATATATCTTATATTATTTTTATTTTCAAATTATACATTTTGAGACATACATTGATTACCGAAATCGTCTTTAGGACTCTATATAAAAATATACAACATCATCTATGTTTGAAAAACTGGAAAATTGTCAGTAGAGGTTCACGAATGTAAAGGGTTCCACAGTGCAGATGAGCATTGATTATTTTTGCCACTTGGCTAAAAAGCGAGTATTCGAACGTATCTCTAAAACATATCAACATTTTAATGCAGTGCAAAACTTTAAAGTGCAAACACTTGACAGCAAAATACCACGGTGAATAACAAAATTCTTAAACAAATGTTCAGGTAAATTCGTGCTTGTATTCCACAATGGAAACTGTAAAGTACTTAAAATATTATGTACCCTGGGACGCAGAATATTACTCGGGACATCGCTGTGACGTATGTAACATAATGTCCGTGTCGTGTTCAAAATACAAAAACATAATATGCGGAATCATTTCGCATCGGTCTGTTTTAACTACTTTTAGGATGCTGTCATTCTGCGAGCGAATATTTATAATATTATAAAATTCTAAATATGCTGAGTCTGTACATTGAAGCTATTTAAAAAAAAACCGTTGGAATAGAGTATATAAACAATGGTGAACACGATATATTTTTTTTAGATATCTTGTCTGTTTGTTCGGGATTTACGTAAAAACTACTAGGCCGATTTCCATTCAGTTTTCACTGATTAACAGCAAATTCTTACGAATTAAAATCTGCGCTACTTTTTATACTGGGAATCCCGCGGGAGTTTTATCTGGGAATTTAAAATGGCCAGATGGAAAAAATCTAATTCCAATACGACTTTTTCGACTAATCGATAGCAAATTTTTTGTAATAAAATGTATGAACTTTTTATCCCGGAAATCCCGCAGGAGTTTACACGGGAGCGGTTTATATTTGTTGGGGTGCATAAAAATTAGCTTACACAGGTGTCACTAATATGATAGCTTACACTGTTTTGTAAATGCTGCGATACTTTGTGTCCCGGGAATACCGCGGGAATTTTTCCGGGAGTGTTTTAAAGTGGGTATAATACATAAAAGTTAACAGATTCGGATCCGACTGTTACTAAAACAATATAATCCGGGACTTTTTATATTCCCCGGGATTTCCTAAAATCGAATCCACGTGATATTAGGACTTGCTTGAAATGACAGTTTCTATGTTTATTAGACATCTTTAGTAGAACAGATTTAGTTATATATACTTTTAGTAACATTATTTATACCGGTTTTTACGAGATTCTTCGAAATTTATGTATTTTCTTTGATTGATTTTAAATACTGGCAAAATAACTGTAATCTGCGTTACCCGTCAAACGTGGACGAAGTTGGCGGGAAAATCCTAGTACATTAATAAAAACACTTATCGAGTACAATGGAGGAAGTAGTAAATAAGAGGTCTTAATGGCAGAATTAAACGACTATTGCATTCCGAAAACCGTAATATATATAAAAAAAATTATTGCATGAGTTCAGCAGACGGGCAGACGTCCCACTCGATGGAAAGCGGTTAACGGGAAGATGCTGAGGCCGAAGATACAAGATTATTCTTAGTTTCGGTCTCAGTAACAAACATATTTATGCTGTACTACATATAATTTTTTTGTTATGTTACCTAGCTGTTTTTTGTTACTGAAAATAAAGTTTATTATTATTATTATTATTACCTATGCCTAGCCTATGGACATCTGCAACACCAAAGGTGCTACAAAGGCGCTGCCGCTCTCTTAAGGGAGACTGGAACCTAGCCACTAATGCCGAGAACACAACTCAAGGTTGTTATGGCGGCATACTCTAGACCAGGGGTGGTAGCCATCCAGTCGGGCCAATGCCCTACCACGTGGCTGTGGATTATTTTGTCGCCTCTTACGACAGGCCGCCCGGCCGCAGGAAATCGTATTTTTTCTCCGTTCCTGCACGGATAAAATGAATTCATCAATCATATCAATACGATACGATATACGATATGAATTGTCTAGATTTAAGTTTATGGTGAACAATAAAGAGTTTTCATTCATCAATCAAATTCAATCATTCATACGATCAACTTTGCAAATACTTTCATTTCTTGATGGTTTTAACGAAGACGCTATTTTCACCAGAGTAATCACTTGTATATTTGGTGTGACAATAATCTAAATGACGTTAATGTAATATGGGTATATTAACCAGAAACAAATTGCAGTTTGTAGAAATATTATGTTACGAATGATGATCAAACAAATTTTCATATCCAGTGTACACTGATATTAAGCAAATATTACCTTTATATCACATATTATTTAAATGCCTAGGTGCGTCTCTTGTTTTATACTTGTATCTTATAAAAATCGCGCAGAACAAATACATATTCCGTAATCAGACTTGAATAAACAAATATGTATATAGGTAGAATCAGTATGATTGTAATTACGTGGCTTTCATAAGACTATGACAAGTTATAGACTTAAAGGGTCGGTCTAGGTACGCTTCTTGTACGCAAAGATCTCCAGAACATTTATCTTGCAAAGCTTAAGAAATTGGAATGATCTCTCAGCTGTGGTTTACCAAAAGAACTACGATATGAATCTTTTAAAAAATGTTGTAATAATTTAAGAGACTGGCACTATATTCGTTACACCTTTGATATTCTTAACTAGCTGATGCCCGCGATTTCGTCCGCGTGGTGCTGTTTTTTAACTATACCACGGGAACTCTTTAATTTTTCGGGATCAAAAGTATCCTATATGTTGACCAGGGATATAAGCTACCACCATACAAAATTTCATTTAAATCGGTCCAGTCGTTTGGGAGATTAGCCGGTACAAACATACAGACAAACAGAGAAACAAAAATTTGAAAAAAATCTAAATTAGTTCTATTTCACTTCTTACATTGACTTGACTCGGTTTTTAGCAATTTTTTTTTCATTGTACAGAAATTTGACCTCTACCATTTTATTATATGTATAGATGACCATTGGCGAATGTAACAACTTTTCATGGAGTGGAATATTAGCCTGTCCACAGAATGTAATAAAAAGTAATACAAATTTAGCAACGATACGAACATAAAAACGATACATGAAGATCACTTATTCGTAAAAAAAATCAGGTGAATATAGTACATTCATTTACTTTTAAGGCATTGAAACATTAATGTTTGTAGAAGGTCGAAAAGCACTCTATACAATTATTTATTTTCCACACTTACACTGAGCACGTAGCCTTACCGGCAATGTTTGCTCAGCGCCACCAACTTCGTCCATAAAAATGGAATACCAGATGAAAATTTCTTTCCGTTCGCTCGGTTTATTGCGGTCAGGCTCGACGTCGACTGCAGTTAGTTGCCTGACATTTTCTCTACTGATAGGCGAGAATCAAAAACGTCTACTTTTTGCAACGGCAATAAGTTTTGCATTATATAAACTATTAAAATAAGTGAATCATTACTGAAATATCGACCCATAGTGTTGTCTCTACGTATAAACATTTTATCATTATAAATAAATTAGATATACATGCATGTCCTTTAAAGGGGAGACACACTTGTTACGACTTTGGAAATGAACAATGTCTATAGGTATTAAATGAAAAAACTAATGAAGTAAATCGTTATCTATATGTGCCCATAATTATGAAAGTGGTCTAAGTCAAAATTTAAAAAAATGAGTTTATCACTTATTTCACATCACATTATTTGAAACTAAATTTATTCAATGTAATTTTTACGATATCGTCAAAAATGAAGCTTTAGATAGTGGTTGTAATTTCAACGTTATACGGAATTAATTTAGTATTAATCATGAAAGTGGTCTAAGTCAAAAATTTTAAGAAATTATACAAACATAACTTGAAAATGATGCGTGGCCCTCTTTGACGCGTTTCTGAACTACATAAGCCGGTGAAATAAATGAAAAAAGAAAATTACTTATACAACCCTGAGCATTATTATGAATTGATAGAAAAGTGTAGAAGAAGAAATATATTTTCGATAAAACGAATTTCGCAGCCTGATTTTATTTCAACGAAATCACTAGAAGAATCAATAAAAAGAAAAGTAAAAAATACCGCGGGCGAATCTGTCTTTTGGCTGCATATTCAATGGATGAGATTCTTGAAAATGAACCTAATAAAACTTCTTTAGATGATTCTAAATTCCACGTTTTGGACCTTTCACCTAAAAGAGGAAGATCAAAAATATACGGAAATATTATATTACTTCCATTATACACCACCATTAGACCAGTAACGGAAGAAAAACATAAAGACATTATATGTTTACTACCATACATCCCTCCAGTATTTCAGGAACTTTTTACGAATCTTAAAACCTCGAAATAATAAAAATTTATTACTTTTTTTAAATAATTAATAAATGTTCATGAATTATTTCATTAAAGTTATTGTTTCAAATAAAACTCATAGTTCTTTATTGCTTTAAGTCATTTATAGGACATTCAGTTAATTTTATGAAATTCAGACAAAATTCCATATTCATAATAAATTTCCATTAATCAAGACTAAAAAAATTATAAATTTAAAATATTTTTTAATTCGTTCGAATGCAATTCGTTAAATATCTCGACACAAGAAATATATGACTTAGACCACTGTCATAATTATGGGCACATATATTAATACGTGAAGCAGAAACTTTGTAACATGAATGTACATGTATGAAATTTCGCACATTTATAGTTTATATATAGAAGAAGCGACGAGTGCTATTTTTTTAGGTTGTACATAAAAAATACATCAAATCAATAAAAAAACATTACACACACTACCATATATTTGACACACACACGCATACATACATACTCTTTTGTTTATTGTACAAGTCAAATTAACAGTGTAGCCTTGGCGAAATCTGTCATTATAGAAGTCTTTGGCATTAATTATTATGGTCGAATTTCGAGCACGGGCGACCACTAGTAATATTTTAATATGTAACTAACGAAAGCCCACACGACTATACATTTGAATACCAAAAATCAAAAATCTTTTCATATCTCACTTGGGTGCTTTTAAATACTGTTTAAACAATAATTATCAATACATTATTTGATTTATTAGAACTATAAATTCAATGTCAATGTCAAATCAAAATCAAGACTGACGTTTTGTATAACGACACAAAGTTTCTATTGATGTCTATCACAATAGATACAGACAATAAGGATCAGACAAGCCGAATGGGATAGAAGGTATAAGGATACGGGATTGGAATAGGGGGGGATAGGATAGAGATAATGGTCCTGGTACGGGGTACTGGGCCTACAGAACTCTCTAACCATTTCACGCCGATATTCTGTGAGTTAATCATTGTGTAGAGACATACTATACACCTTCCTATCAAATTTGATACAGATAGATGCAGAACTTTCAGTGAAAATTGAATGGAATTTGTAAGGGTTCCGTTTTAACCAAACTGGTTGTTGAACCTAACCCTTCTTTACTTACAGATACAATATTTACTTCC
The DNA here is from genome assembly GCA_039645545.1 of Dendrolimus houi. NCBI lineage: Eukaryota > Metazoa > Arthropoda > Insecta > Lepidoptera > Lasiocampidae > Dendrolimus > Dendrolimus houi. The sequence goes on from CM077125.1 coordinate 6,835,298, forward strand.
AAAACATATTCGAAGTGAAATATCCTTAGTAACGTTGTAATAAAAGGGATACAATATCTCAAGGTGGGAGTAGCGTAAATAAAATACCAACTGTGTGCCACGCCAGTCCTTTTCATTATAGTATGTGTACATACATCATACTTTCGGGGCATTGTGGCCTCGTGGCGTGTCTCCGGTGGTCGTACCCTCATCAGTTTCATTGCGACACGTCAAGGAAAACTAACACTCAACAAAACATAACCGAGAATATTGTTTCCTTTTTTTTTCGTCTTGTGATAACTTTATGGAAATGATTTTCTTCTGAACAACAAATTACATAAATGCTAGTATTTTCGTGTGCTTTCAGGACTATTATTATACATAATGGGGACTACTTTTTCATGTACTGAACGCGCTTTTAATACGGCTTATGCCATTTACATTATGGAAATGGGTAGCGTGAACGTGTAAACACACCGTCTGTCGTACATGGCATACTCGTGCTGCACACTTCCCTCGCTACTTTCCTAATTGCTATCGTGGAAATAAGTATAATGTACACGAGAGGTAACTTTTGTTACATTGTTTGAGAGTCTCCTTCACTCACAATTATAATATTGTTACGTGCCGTCAAAGATAAGCCGCACAGCCTATTGTAAGCGCAGCTTATTGTCCTTCAGCCGGATTAGGAAATCCTTTGTGTTTTAAATTTGTAACATGCTATTGTTTTTCTACCTGTTTTATAACCATCATTAGCGTCGAATTATAATCCCTATTGTTATTGTATTCGACTTTGTGGACGTTCGCAGGTGTACAAATTAAATTTCTTAGAAACCTTGTGTGCGGCTCCAATTTTTTTGTACTGTGTAGTTAGTATAAGACGAGGCCCGAATGGAGGCGAGGGCAGTTAAGCGACGACTACGAAGCGAGTAAGACGTTTTCTAGTACTCTCGATTAGCGATATAAACGACGGACTTTGCGTGTTCGAATTGTATTGAATCGTGCAGTGTGAACTGGTTGCATCCAGTTTTATTTGTATTAGTTTTATACGTGTTTGTGTACAGTTCTAATAAATCCTATAGTAGTTCCAACGGCATTTTTTTTAACTCTCGAGTTCAAAAAAATGCCGTTGGAACTACTATATATTGTATATACTAATAATAAAATATTAATAATCGGCAGACAACACACACATATTTTATATAGCCAAATTAAGCAAGCAAGTTACGCTTGTGTTATGGGTAATATATAACGAGGCTAGTCTAGGGCACTCAGACACCCAGACCATAGTAAATAACGGAGAAAATTCGTTTCCGAAATTTACCATACCAGAAATCGAACTCGGAGCCTCTGGGTTACAGTGAGGTAGGCCGGCAAAGGCTTAGCCCGCTTAACTACAGAGGCCGCCTTAATAGTGATCATTAAAAATTGATATATTTGTTCTTTGAGACCGTAGAAGAGCGTGCGAGAGATTGGTGATACGGGCCAATAAATCGCGAGCGGCCAAATGTGGTTACAGACTTCAAAAAAATAACCCTGCCAAAATTCCTTAAATATCCAATTAATTTATTCAGTTTAAAGGGGATAAATATGGTATTAGGTATTTCTCCAGAGAAACGAAATTATTTTCATTATAGATACTAATATATACAATTTTATTTTCATATGAAAATGAAATTCAATAATATAAAATGAGTTATAAATTTTATCATCATGATTCAGTGATTTTATAACCTAGATTTTGGTGCATAAAAGTGATATCTATTATTATTGTATGAGAAGGTTTCTAACAAAAAAGATTTTGTAAGAAACTTTTACCGAATGTAAAATATGACACTAAGAACTTTCGTATACCAGATGTGAATTTTAAGTATGTATATACGTGTAATTTTTATCTTTAATATTTTCTTGCTTTTCTCAGCCTCATAGAGACTCATAGACAACAGACATATTACAATTTACAGTTACAAGTTAAAATAAAAACGTCTCAATATATATGTGCTAGTTCTTACAAATTATCTTAACTAATTAAAGTTTATTGGCGGCAATCACGTCTCTTTTAAACTACAAGAACTACTAATAACTAACAATCGGAATTTGAAGAAAAGTACGGATCACTAAAGCCCTTTTTCTGGGCCCATAACTGCATTGTTTCAGTTACCACGTGCAAACGAAGAAGAAAATATCTTGATGGAACATCTCCAGAGACCACAGATTTCTATTCAGCCAATTCTCCTGAGACAAGCATGGCATGGCGGGTAGTTTGTTACCTTCAAATGAACGGTTACTACAGCGTAGTCACGTGACAGGTGGCGTACATTGTAAAAATACTAGGAACAAGAATAAATTAGAAACACACCACATTTAGGCTCCATAAAGTTTATAATAGTTTCATGGGTCAAAGTATAATGCTCAACAACAAAATCCCATAAAATGTTCAATAGTTTACAATAACCAAATTTAAGAAAGATTTTTTAGATGACCGCATCGAATGGGTATAATGCGATCGCCACCAAGCTTTTTCAGTAATCATTCATATAAATTACTTTGGATTAGTGTAAACTACGTTAAAAAAAGACGAATAATTGTAATAATAATTATGAACTAAAGATGATGGGGAGTTTGTTGGGCCGCTTGTTCCCTTTAACAGTAACTAAAATTGCTTTGGAAGCGGTGGTAGACTCATGACTTTCAATAATAATATTTTATTTATTTACTTCCCATAAAAAAAAAACAAAATGAATAGAGTACAAAAAATTGAGAAACTTAATAAAATAGGAAAGACAGGAGCCCAAACTAGGTAAATCCTATATGATGGTACTCCTGGCCCTCGCCACCCATTAAGCACCATTGCTATAATAACCACCACCAAAGAGCACTATAATCAAAGAAAAATAGAGATATATGTGTGTCAGTGTGCGCACGCGCGCGCGCGCGGTTGTGTGTGTTTGTGTGTGTGTGTGTGTGTGTGTGTGTGTGTGTGTGTGTGTGTGTGTGTGTGTGTGTGTGTGTATGTGTGTATGTGTGTATGTGTGTGTGTGTGTGTGTGTATGTGTGTGTGTGTGTGTGTGTGTGTGTGTACGTGTGTGTGTGTGTGTGTGTGTGTGTGTGTGTGTGTGTGTGTGTGTGTGTGTGTGTGTGTGTGTGTGTGTGTGTGTGTGCAATTATGGTTACAAGTGTGACTGGGTGTGGGAGTATCAATGTTTGTAAAGTGTGAGTGTAAGTAAAAACTAATTGTCATTCAGCAACTGTTATCAATTTCTCAGTTTCTAAGTAGTTTTGAGACTTAAGGAATTTAGAAATTAAATGTTTTGTCTCTTTTTTCGGTAAGTCATAAATATGATATAACTTATTTATCTTGTTGTATAAACGACTTCCTTGGAAACCAAAAAATCTTCGGAACAACCTATTCTTTCCACCTCGAATAGTGCAGACATCGTAAAAACCTCTTTTAGGTTTTGGATTCTTGTTGTACGGGATTTGTGAATGTTACCTTAAGGCGCAGGTAAGACAAATAATTGCCGCAATGTTAAGACATCAGCCAGTTTATATAGTTCAACAGTAAGAAAAAGCATGTTTTTAGATAAGCTTATCTTTAAAATTAATATTTGCGCTCTCTCAACTACAAGCATTTTTGTTTTATTTATACCTCCCCATGTACAGTTAGTAATAAAAAGTAATCTGTAAGATTCCATTTTGAAATAAATACGTTCACATTCATACAGCAAAAATAAGGTGAAAGGTCTTGTGTCAAAAGCAAATTCACATTTTGGGAAAATCGAGCCCCAAAAATCATTAGCACCGAATAAATACTGTTACGAGTTACGGGACTAGAATTAAAATGCTGTTAGAATTACTATAGAGTTTATGAGAACCATACAAACAAGTATAACACAGGTACAAATGTAACCGAACACAAGAAGTCCAAACGTAATGCGGAAGGTCGTAACTCGATAAAACGCGCAAAGTCCGTCACTTATTAGATTCCCGATTGTAGTACACGCGGATCGCTTCGATCGTGGTTCTCGCTCGACTGTCTCCCCCTCCATCATTCATCCAGCTGCCATAAAAGAGTACAATAACAATAGGCTGTTTTCTAGTCACAAATTTTAAACACGAAGTAAACAACTAGAAGACGATCATAAAAGAGTTACAACTAGTTTAAATGCCGGCAGGTAATAAATGTGCTTTGTTTCAGATATGCAGGTGGATTTTGTTTTTGTCGGGACCAGAGTTGTAACAATACGAACATTGTAGCAAAGCTAGCTGTGTCCAGTTTAAAAATGCCACATTTTTGTTGACAACAAAATTAGACGCCGCGATCTTGATTAACGAATAAACAATTGAACAACATTGAAGCTTCACGTTCTTCTTGCAAAGAATCCATGTTGTATATGAAGTTTGAGTAATTGCAGCAGTTCAGGTCTCCTACTTAAGACAAACAATTTAGTTGTATACAGAGAGTAAACTACTAAGACAACTAGTTCATACACGAGACAACTTCCAATTTGGATAACCTGAACTTAAACTAATATAGGACGCCGGAGCACTGCACACACGAGGTAAACTGCTTAATCAATTAAGTTCTAGACTTACAACTACAATATAGTAACTCCCTTAGAAAATACTATTTGTCTTTAAATAAATAGGTCTAATATATTAAACATTTACTTATTTATCTATTGTAATATATGTTAAAATAAAATGCTTGTCATATATAATGTTAACAAGTAAATTTATATAGATTTTTTTTGTATATACGTAAATATATTAGTATTATATTGATGTATGTATTAAATTTATTAATTAGTGTAAGTGTGTATATTTAAATAGTACAGTCCTATCTTTTTTCTACCCACCTACATCGCCAGATTAATTAAGAATTTCTTTGAAGCTAGGTTGCCTGGAAGAGATCGCTTTTAGCGATAAGGCCACCTGTTGTTTTGCCAAGAACTTTGTAATTATGCATTTTGTTTCTGTATTTGTTTATTTTGTTGAGCAATTAAGTGTTATCTATATATCTATCTATATAGTTGAGTATGGTAGAACATTAATAGTAGTTGTTAAATATATCAAGACGTACTGACTCGATACATCATAAACTGAGAATTTATTACATTCTTATTGTAGTACTAGGATATGCCCGCGACTTCATTTCGCTAATTTTTATGCACCCCAAACAACTTAAAACCACTTCCGAGAAAATTCTCGCAAGATTCCCGGGAGAAAAAGTATCACACATTTTATTACATACATTTTTCTATAGACCGGTGAAAATTCGCATTGGAATTCAATTTGGCAATTCGAAACCATTCCCAGAAAAACTTCAGCCTGTTCCCCGATATAAAAAGTGCACAGATTTTAAGTCTAATAATTAGCTGTAGATCAGCAAAAACCGCATCGAAATCTGCCCCGTAGTTTTTACTTGAAACCCGAACAAAAAATCTAAAAAAAGTGCATCGTGTTCTTCATCATTTTATTATAGTCTATACCAGTCTATTTTTTTTTATAAATAGCTTTAATGTACAGATATGGCATTTTTAGAATTTTTAAAAAACTATACACAAAGTAAGAACTAAAATATTTCTTTTTTAATGCATGACTTCAGCAGACAGGCAGATGGCCCGCCCACCTAATGGTAAGCGGTTACCATCGTCTATGGACATTTGCAACACCAAAGGCTTTACAAATGCGCTGATGCTCTCTTGAGGGAGTCTGGAACCTGGCCACTAATGCCGGAACACAACTCAAGGTTGTTATGGCGGCATAACCTAGACCAGGGGTTATCACCGCAACCCTTCAAACGGGCATATATAACTACCACCTGGCTGTGAATTGTTTTGTCGCCTCTCACGACAGGCCGCCAGGCAGCAGGAAATTGTATTCTTTCTCCATTCCTGCACGGAACAAATAAATATATGAATGAAAGAAGCGTATAATAAAGAATGCCAATCGTAAAGAGAGTAATAATAAAGTTTCAAATTTTACCGAGATTTAGAATATTGTCAGCACCGATCAAAGCATAAGAGCAATCAAATAGCCCCAGTAACAAATTAATTTTATCTTTAGTCAAAATATATTGAGATAAAAGGTTCTATGAACTATGTTTACCTGAGGTTAGTTATAAGTATAAGGTTACTTAAGCATGCAAGTAATCTGATATAAGATTAAATAGGACTTTAATAACGGTATGTACATTCGCAGAAACACGACCCTCTACGGGAAAGTAACGTATGAAATATTCACGAACACATATATATTTAATTTGCTTAAGAAAATTCGGGCGGACAGTAAAAAACCAAATAAAAGTCCGCATTTTAGGAGAACCACCATAGTTGTAAAGAAAGTCCTAATCTAATTACATTCCAAGTGGTTCGTAACAACCGACAATTTATGATAAGTGCATTAGGGAAAAAGGTAAAAAGTAAGAATCACAAAATGCTTCCCTCAAGATTATTGTAGCGCTTCAGATGTTACTGAACCACTTCCATTAATCGAGTACAATTTCAAGCAATGAATTTAATCATTCCGTGTAGTTGAAATAATGAACTGCAAACACATTTCTTTAAGTAGCTAACAGACAGTGTTTTTTTTATTTTTTTTATTGCAGGACTTCAGCAGACAGGCAGACGGCCCACTTGATGGAAAGTGGTTACCATCGCCTATGACATTTGCAACACGGAAGGTGCTACTAGTGCTACTACTGCTACTACTACTACTACTACTACTACTAGTACTACTAGTACTACTAACACAACTAGTGTTGTAGTTATTAAAGCCACATAGGCATTCATTATAGTCTAAGCGACGCTGAAGATCGTCCTTCACTTATCAGATAACCAGATGAGGGATATTTTATCAAATTTTATTGATTTATAAACACGTTTATGTTAGCTTACCAATCGCAAAGTATTCATGGCTATTTTTGAAGTCTTTCGAGCATGGTAATAATAATTCATGAACGTGATGATTCCATTGAAATGAATTCAATGAAAAATTGAAATTTTTCCATATTTTATCCGTGCAGGAACGGAGAAGGAATACAATTTCCTGCGGCCCAGCGGCTTGTCGTAAGAGGCGACTAAACAACCCACAGCCAGGTGGTAGGGCATTTGCCTGACTGGATGGCTACCACCCCTGGTCTAGAGTATGCCGCCATAACAACCTTGAGTTGTGTTTCGCTATTAGTGGCCTGGTTATAGTCTTCCTTAAGAGAGCAGCAGCGCATTTGTAGCACCTTTGGTGCTGCAAATGTCCATAGGCGATGGTAGCCGCTTTTCATCAAGTGGGCCGTCTGCCTGTCTGCTTAACTCATGCAATAAAAAAAATAAAAATTTACAGGCAAGCCTAAACGGTTATTTTTGTAATGAAATTATCTTTCTTATAATACCAATTTTTATTGGTAAGCAGAACGGTGTAATTGCCAGATAGCCATGAACAGAAATAAGTAGGCAAGCCTATTAAGACATATTCTTCATGTTAAAAACTATTTGGTTAGTTATCAAAAGAAAGGTTATGAAAAAATTGCTAAAATTAATTTTATTAAAAATAGCCATGACCACTTTTCGATTGGCAAGTTATCATAGGCGTGTTTATAAAGCAATATAATTTGATAAAAAATATGTCTCCTCCTTTCCTGTACTATAACTGTTCGCGTGTCGAGAGCCAACATAACTTATTTGATCTGCCAAGCGACGTCGCGTGATTAACTCATTTTCTTTGTTAGGTACAAGTGCATTTTTAGAATACTAAATAGCTAAATAGCCAATAGCTATTTCAAGAAAAATCGTATATGTATTTGATGAAAGTCGACAAATTCAATCAGGAATAATCAAAACCAGTGGTCGGATTAAGTGAAAACAAATAATTTCAAATTCTACTATCGGATCTGGTCGATATAGTTGTGAATTAAAAATAAAAACCTTTTTATCAAGTCTCATAAGGTCCAATAGAATCACAATATATGGGAAGACCCAAGGAAGAGCTAATCAAAAGGCTGTAACCTTTACGGCGGTAAAGTACTAATTGGTATTGTTATATAAATTTTTACAATTTTCAAGCACTGATCAACTCCCCAATATAGGGGTACGGATGGCATATTCGCCACGCTTGTGCAAGGCGGCAAATTAGGAAGTATACATAATTTTAATTTTTAAAATTAAATCTGACAACCATTTTAACTACGTCTCAAGCATAGTGGAACCAATATTGACAGTAGCTGCAAATGCTATTAAAGACCAACTGAGCAATACACAGAGAAATTTCCTCCAGCTACTTAAGATGCTTTAACGACCACTTTCAGTAATCGAAAACCATTCCAGATATTGGAACTGATTGGAAAAAGCATAGTATCTATTAGAAACTGCAAAATGACCTTATTAAGGTGTTTTATTACCAGAATTCAATACCCTTATCCGGGCACTCCTTTTGTGCGGGTTTAATATTTTAGAAGAATTCTCAGGTCTAATCTTACTAAATTGTCCGATAAAGCAATGCTTTTAATCGAGATCGATCGAGATTCTTATAGACTATGACTGGATAATTTTAAATAATTTTTAAGACGATCTAGAGCTGTAGTTTTTATAATATACTAGAGATTTCCCCGCGGCTACGTCACCTGAAAAACCCTAGATAGTATATATAGCTCTATGTTACTTACATAAAAACTAAATTAGGTTTTTTATATATATTAGACGTAAAACTTTACTGTTTCGTATTCAAATCACTACAATAAAAAAGAAACCAAGTCCAACCAAGATTTGAAGTAATACAATGAATGACTTGTTTCCTATGACAACATATTTATTAGTGAACCAGAGTTTTCCTCGCAGCTACGCCGCGTGAAGTCGTTGTATTTTGCAATGATGTTATTATTTTTTATGTTTTACTTGGCACCGACTTCAAGATGTTGTAGAATATACTTATTTTTTGCTATTTAGTTTGAAGTGAATTGTTTTGTTAAAAAATAATATACATATTTTATACTTTTAGTTGCTTGAATAGTTTTAGAAATACTATATTAAGCGTCTGTAGAAATTGTACTAGTGGCACGGGTAGAAGTTTTGCCTTTCAGAGTGTAGGAGCTCAGCGCTCTTCAACATGTGTTGCTCGCGATTTCCCTGGAATCCACTCATCAGATCCTGACTTGGTGACAATGAGACCACTTCAGGAGTATACTCTTTCAACAAAAAAAATAGTCTATAATTGACGGAGAAATTAAGGAGCAAATATATAAAAAAACACATTCGTATTGAAAAACTCCTCCTTTTGAAAGGGGTGAAATTGGTGATGAAGATTTGTAAAACGTAATAATAGGGTACTTGACAGTTTAATCAAATGAGACACTTTTAATCATGGTACAAAATATCAGAGCGTCCTTGATTTTGTATGCATGTACTGCGTTGTGACGTCACAATTCTAACGAGACAAAGAGCTTATTGAGTTTTGTTTAAAACAGCAATTAGAATTATTTATATCATGAAATTCTGATATTGAGTTGATAGTAAGACGTTAAAAACGCAAACGTTTTATGAAGATTGTTATAGCATTTATTGTATAGTGTGTCAAATAGCCAATTGTCTAAGTTAAGAATATGAAAATACATATCTAAGCCTTTGGTAATAATTAAGTGTTTCAGCATTATTAGAGTTTCGTTTTTATTAAATAAAATAATAAAACATACAAAGTCGTAGGTAATACAGCTAGTACCTAAATGTATAAAATAGGCACTTCCGACTAAAGAAATATAAAATAATATACAAAACAGCCGCGGTCAGAATACCTGCATCCTGCATGCCATGTTTTAAAGTACAGAGTAGGGTTATAGGGCACTTTTATTTATTATGAATAGATCAGAACTTTTTTTAATATAGATTAGAAGGCTAAGGCGGGGGCAAAGCACAGCGGAGCTTCCGCCTTAGCCTTCGTAGTTATTTTTTTTTACAACCACCCAAAATTCACTTTATATCTCAAATCTACATATTAATACGCGAAGCAAAAACTTTATACCCTTTTTACGAAAATTCAGAGAGAGAGCGGACAGAGGAGTACGAAATTTCGCACACTTATAGTTTATATAGAGAAGAATAATATTTTTTTTTAAATTATGCACAAAAAATACATTAAATTATAAATCAATAAAAAAAATCATTACACACACTACCATGTATTTGACACACACACACACATATATATTATATACTCTTTTGTTTATTATTCAAGTCAAATTAACAGTGCAGCCTTGGAGAAATCTGTAATTATAGAAGTATAGTCTTTAACATTAATTATTATGGTCGAAATTCGACCACGGGCGACCACTAGTAATAAATAAATGCGCCCTGTAACTTGATGAATATAATAACGGTCTTATTCATATTGAGTTAGCGTAAATTTGAAGGCATCGTTGAGAACCTTAAAGAACTGTTCAAACTTACTCTTAAATCGATATGAATAAGACCGGTGTTTTATGACTAAGGAGAAATTAACTAGTGGCAAATTTTGACGTCATAACTCACTATATAAAATCAAGGGACAGTAATTTTTCGCAAGATAAGAAAATGTATCACAGTTACTTAGATGGTAGTTGTACCAAAATTACATCACACACTGGTCTACCATAATAGACATAACGTGTAGAAATCTCATGTAATAAGAGAATTAAACTGAAATGGGTTGATATAAGTAATTTAGCACATATAAACTATTTTCAAATAAATACCGCGACGTCACAGTTATGAAACTAAACGTATACCACTTACACTACCTAGTAAACAGTTCAAAAATATTGTAGTTTCTCTTACACAGATATCATCGCTTAATAGGTACCTAAAATTATTCTGTCAACCTTCCGACGCAATCTTAATCAGATTAAGCTGCGTATTCAAACATTTGAGTAATTTAATATTCCCGTCATCTGTCACTGTCACAAACATCACATCTAAAACGTTTCGTTTTCATAGCACGTTCGTGAAAAATAAGTAGGAGCTAAATGAAATATGTAAATTACTGAGAACCGATTATTTAACTACAGATCCTCTTTCTCATTAAAAATTAATAATAATGAGTCGCGCTCATTCAAGGTGGATTGAGGGGTCTCACACATCTGTAAACTCAATGTTTAGGTTTCCTCAATATTTTCCCCTTTTACAGGTACGCAATAAAAATTACATTATACACGTTTTAGAGAAAAAGTGTCTAAGTAACGCATATCCTCGACCAGGTGTTAACCTGCGTCATTAGAATGAAACGCTGCCTGGTGTCATGGCCCCTGAAATAGGTTTAATTAATTAAAAAATAACGTAATTATGTTCAAAACAGTTGGAGAACATAAAATAAAAATGTTTGTAAAGAAAAATTTCCGAAACCTACAAATAAAATCTCTGTAGTCCCATTATGGCTATTGGATTTTTTTGGGCACCAAATATACACTACTACGCTATAAAATAATTTATTAACTGTAATACCTTATATAAAAAGGCCATGGTAGCTGAGTGGTTTACGCGATCGCGTCTCAAACTCAAGGCGGGTTCGAAAGCTGGCATGAAAGCATGCACTTCTCAGGCAGTTTTGTGACATAAATTACATATTTTTATAATTACCACGTGCCGACAATGGTGGACAATATCATGATGAAACCCGTACATCGAGATCACATATGTATCAAAACCGTCAAGCTAGATTAGACAATTATGGTGGGTATACTGTCCGTTCTCCTAACAAGTGGGAGGCTCGAGCCCAGCAGTGGGAATTTAAAAGCTGTCATTATATAAAAGAACTAGAGTTTGCCCCGCGGCTGCGCCGTGTTTCAAAACCTAAGTAGTACCTTTATTTTACTTACACAAAGACTTAATTCGGTTTTTTACATATAACTAACTAACTCCGTTGGCTCAGCGACCGAAAATGTGTCTTAGCCTCCGAGAGGATAACACGCCACCTGCTTCTGTCCTGTGCGATTACTTGCCAGTTATGCGCTTGAAGCTCACACAGGTCAGCCTCCATTCTGTCCCTCCACCCGTACTTGGGGCGACCGACCGGGCGTCGCCCATCCGATCGTCCCAAATAGGCCCTCTTCACACTTCGATCCTCTCCCATTCGTTCCACGTGACCGAGCCAACGGAGGCGGTGAGATTTTATCTCTCCTATGTTAAGCTCGGCCACGAGGTTCTCAATTTCGACGTTGGTTCGGACCCTCCAGCTGCCATCGTCTCTCCTTGTTGGTCCCAAAATCTTACGGAGAACCTTTCTTTCAGCCACTAATAGGTAGTTCTCTTCTTTTTTTTCTTTCTTTATCTGTTTAAATATAATAATAACAAAAAAAAACTAAGTCCATATACTCTAAAAAACTGGCCAGCAAAACATAGAGGCCAGTCGAAGCCAACCTGATTTGAAGTAATACAATGAATGACTTGTTTCCTATGACAACGTAGGTATTTGTTAGTGAATTGAAAAAACGCGATTGCAGCGCCATCTATTTAGTTAATCTATCTATTTTGTGGAAATTTATCGGGATTCAAAGTTCAAAGTGTTGAATCGGGATGTAAGCCAGCTCTGTGTCGAGTTTCATTCGTATACGTTCAGTAGTTTTCAAAAAGTATGCGACGGCAGCGTCATCTTTTCGATATTTCTATCTATCCCGTGGAAACGACGCCATTTATCGGGATAAAAATTATCTTAAGTTACGCCCCGGGATATGAGCTAGCTCTATGTCGAGTTTTATTTAAATCCGTTCAGTAGTTTTCACGTTAAACTCTAACAAACAGACAGACAGAAAGAAATATAGACAGACAGACAAAAATTGTAAAAATTGCATTTTCGGAATCTCCTGGTCCGTATTAGATCCCCCGATTATTTCACATTCTTAAACGCAATGTACAAACTCGAACCATTTACAGTTTTATTATAGTATTATATATAGATTTATATAAAAAGCTTGTAAATAAATCGCATCTCATAAAGAAGCAACTTTCTAGTAAATTGTCGACTTTATATTGAATTATTTCAAACAAAACGCATTAGAGACGGCAAATTCAACACATACCAAAAGTTTTTTTCATTTACCATTGCAAATAGTTGAGTGCAGATAAAAAGTCTGAAAGAACTTTTAAGTATCCCTCGAACAATTTTACGCTAAGCTTGTGGAGGTTCCACGTCGCTTGTTCTCTTCATTCCAGAACTTATACTATGACACTTCGCACGGTTTATATGAAAAGAGATTTCAGTGCAATACTTTACTATATAATATTTCCTTTGTTGTTTACTTTTTTTAATTTCTTTATCAAAACAAAAAAGAAACAATATACAATTGATCGATTTATACACAGTATTGGAAATCTCTAGGGTTTATAATGATACTGTTACAAGTTGCGAGACTCGAATTAAAATGTCGTTAGAATTATTGTAGAGTTTATTAGAACTATACAAACACGTATCACACAGGTACAAATATAACCGAACACAACAAGTTCAAACGTAATGCAGAAGGTCGTAATTCAATAAAATGCGCAAAGTCCGTCACTATTAGATTCCCGGTTGTAGTACACACGTCTCGCTTTGATCGTGGTTCTCGCTCGACTGCCTCCTCCCTCAATCAGGCCATCGTTTTATACTGCACAAATGTGCCCGTATCGTAGGCGACATAATCCGAAACACCTGGCTAATGAGTCGGCCGCAAGCGGCCATAAATGACTTCAATAAAAAAATGGGCTGTTCTGTAGAAACGTATGCCAATCAATAAGTAAACAAAAGAAGACGATCATAAAATAATTACAATTAGTTCAAATGCTGACGGGTAAGAAATGTGCTTGTACAAATCTGTACGTGGAATTTGTCTTTCTCGACGCCTAGGTTTAACGATACTATGGTTAACAGAGTGTTGCATTTCACAATTTGAAATAACATTACTGATATTGCATTTAATAATTTAGGCGTAATACTGTTACTAAAATCAAGAAGCAATTCATTTAGTAGGCGCGGGATTAAATAAGCAGTAGTGCGTTTGCCGTATGTGTTGGTAGCTCGATTGGCGACAAACCGGTTTGAACTGAACCCACAAGCAGTGCTGCGCTAACTACTTTTTAGTATTTTGATAGAGGACACGAAAGTGGAAATGTTATTTTACAAAGTTAACTTAAATTTCTACTGAAGCAAACACGAGACGATTTTAAGATGACGTGTCAGTGTCAGTCCCGCTCTTGCCATTAAGCTGCTTTGACTTATAAACATAAGTTATTTAGATGTGTCAAAATTGAGTTGTGTGTGTGAGTGTTGAATTGTTGAAACAAACAAAACAAATATTGCCATAAATACTTTTTACGCAAAAGACGCGGAAAAACCAAGTTTTAATAAATAATTTAAATTATCTTATTCATATATTTTTAGATTATTTTAAAATTATAAAATTTAGTTTAAATGTAAATTAAATTCAAATATCTGATATTACAATTATAAAAAATTTTTACAATAGTATTTGAAAGTTTTGTAGTCAGATTGGGTGCGAGGATCAATGCGAATAAAAATCAAGAACAATATATCGAAATCAGATTTTCAGACTTCTTTTATAGTACTAAAGACGATACTGCTATCTCTAATCAATAACCAATGCTGAGACTCAGCAACTTTTGAAAGACTAGTCAGACAACTTTAAAGTAAAATTCTTTCACGTGCTACACGAAACTTTATTCTCTGTTAGATTAAATTTGAAAGAATACGACTCGAATTCTTGATAACAAATAAATTCGGGAGCAACACAACATTTCTGTTAGCACCTGTCTAGTACGTACTCGAGGTCGTGAAACGTACAGAGACGTGACTGACGCGTAGTATCGCTAGATATTTTAAGCAATTGAGCTTTAAATGTTTGATCGAACCGATTGATAATATTTGCAATGCAATTATGTTTTATTACTACAGATAATTATGTAGGTGTGCACTTTTATTTTCGGAAAGTTAGGGTATTGATTATTTTCATAAACGCGTTTTTGTAAAAAATGTTACCTGAATAATGAAATGTGGCTTTACGAGCTGCCACAAGAACTCCGTTGTGTAGCGTCAGTCGTAGATCTACTATTCAGTTGAGACTGGCGCAGCGTGAGATTTTTCTTCCGATCCTCTATTACATCACTGCCAAAGTTTATCTTCTAATATATCTTCCTTGTTTAGTTTTATCTATTACATTATCACTATTTTCCATACAACGCTGTTTCTAATATTATAAATACGAAAGCAAATCTGGTTGCTTGTTACATTTTCGCCACTAAACGGTAGAGCTGGTTTAAATTAAACTTAGCAAGGTGGAAGAAGCTACCTTTAAACTCAATAAAATGGACGAAGTCGTGGTTAATAACAAGTATTTTATAATATGATAACTAAGAAACCGATGGTACAAGGATCCGATTTTCGCATAGTGCTTATTTCCTTTAAAATAAAATGTCATTTTAAAATTATCACATTTTAGTTTGTATAAGATCGAAAATCGACACGAACGAAGCCGTCTAGACAGTTCCAAATTCATAACAAAATTGAGCAAACTTTAAAAATCGAAAAAAAAAACGTGTGTTGGAAGATTTACGGTTAAAAAAATCTATACATATAATAAAACTGTAGAGGTCGAATTTCTGTACAATGAAAAAAAAATGCTTAAAACCGAGTCAGGGGGATGTAAGAAGTTAAATAGAATTAATTTAGATTTTTTTCAAATTTTTTGTTTGTCTGTTTGTACCGGCTAATCTCCGAAACGACTGGACCGATTTAAATGAAATTTTGAATGGTGGAAGCTTATATCTCTGGTTAACATATAGGATACTTTTGATCCCGAAAAATTAAAGAGTTCCCGTGGGATAGTTAAAAAAGCTTTCCACGCGGACGAAGTCGCGGGCAGAAGCTAGTATAAATATATATTAACGGTGACCTCGCAAATCGCCGTCATTAATCCATCGACGGAACCACGGTGCTAACAGTGCGCTTAATCACCAACAGAACCATTACCGAGAGTTGACGTTAATTCCACCGGGTGCTTAAAGCACCGAATCACCGTAGGGTCATTCGAGATGGTGACTTTCTATTCTCCCCGCTCAGGGTTCGTAAATCGTACATTTCCTTTCCTCATTCACATCGACCCGTTATTGCAGTTTACTTTAGGAACACTTCGGATATTGCTCCATCGTTTATGGCGGTGGATTATTACAGATATTATGAGCGTTACCGTGTGTTTGGTATTGGAAAACATGTTCGGATACTTTATCATAGATGCATAAGTACTGTGCTAATTGTAATCAGGACTTATACCTTACTCGTGGATAATTAGTATAGTGAGCCCAACATTCTACTACTTTAGAAAAATGACAACGGGAAACTCAAACATTTTATTTTAACATGCGTGCATTTTAATTTCTGTAAGGACTGAACAAATTTCCATAAGGTTTTTATTAGTGTATTGAGATTTATCCCAAATTATATTCACTACCACACTCAGAGTGATATAATGTAATGGTAGTAATATAATGGTCTAATAACTTTAAATAACAACTATTTAAATTCTCCATTTTATTTTAATTAGAAAAGTTAATTACGCTTAGTGACGATAACATCTGTGGAAATTTATTGAATTCTGATTAACTGTTTAAATATGAAATAGAAAAAACCTCATTAAGACTTGACTAATTTGGACTATCATAATATTAAAAAACAAATAAATCATAAATGTCGCTCCAAGAATGACCTATGGCACTATCAAATTAAATGTGTGTTTCAAGTAACAATTTTTTGGGGCGAATAGCATTTTTAGTAATTCTCTTTCATGAAGACAATATAAACTAATGCGTTTTTCTCTATCCTTATACATTTCCCCAATCATTTGGAATACACACACTTTATGTTTTCTACCATAAGAACTCCTTCTGTATGTGATACATCCTCTGTTACATCTCAAACTTTATGTTATCGTTCACACGATCAGTCCATTTTTGCTTTTCCATCTATCAATTTCCCGTTTTAAACTCATTTTTCACCCATCCATTTACTAACTGCTAGCAATTTTCAGAGATATTCAAAGCGCAGTACCTATTGTATGATATACGGCCGGTAACCAACCTAACATTCCCACAATTCGGACACTTGTCTGACCAGTATTTTCCAAGATTTATTACATTTTTTATTACACACCCTAAAAGCTTTCCAATGAATTATTACTTTATCGTACAAAAGTTTGTTTTTGACTTGAAATTTTAGCAGCTGGGACTTTTTGTAAATTAACAAAGCAAAACTGAAAATTTTAATGTTTATTCTGTTGTTTTTATCTAAAAATTATCATTTCAATATAGATCTGCTTATTTGTACCATTTTGTATGGGTGAAGCATGGACAAAATTGTTAATAGTAAGAAGAGCCCATAAACGTCCTATTGCTGGACTCGGGCCTCGCATTTATAGTGTTAAGGGTTGTTTGTGTACCCATTGCGCTGGTCCAAGGGGGATTGGAGGGTTTAACACATCGGTTATTAAGATGTTTCCCTTCACAGTTAGCATGTAGTAATTGTAACAATATGCATATTAGGTCAGAAAACTGCTTAAGTGGTGCATGTTTTCCTGCTAAGATTCTAACCAGCGTCCTTTGTGTTTGGGACACAACTGCGCTAACCACTAAGCTAATACCGCTTATGTATAAATTGTAAATAATACTTTGTAATTAGTTAATAAATAATTAGTACTACATTAATATTGCAATGCCATTAAAGTATTAAATAATTCGTAAAATTTTAAATATTCCTATATGTCACTAGTTAACGACATTTGATTTTTTTAATCGTATGTATTTCTTTAGAGTGGGCCAACAATTTGGACATCACTTCATAAACGCGAGAATTGGACTTTGTATTCATATCAAACTTAATACAAAATTTCTGTTTTGAGACCTAAAATTTAATTCAAATCTGCTGAATCGTTTGAAAACCAATTCGAGACGAATTTTCATTCAAAGAGAAGTTCTAAAAACGGTCATTTATAATTTAGAATTGTCTAATTAGCGGATTCACCTAAATTATGACATTTATCCCGAAATCAAGACAAACTAACAAAAACACTCATTTTTTATTTGTAAATATAGCCAATGCGATATTTAAATTCTGAGTCAATTTGTCTTTTTTCATACACAATACAAAATCACAAATATGTACAAACCTTGCCATAAACGTTTCTTGAGCATAATTAT
Organism: Dendrolimus houi; assembly: GCA_039645545.1. NCBI lineage: Eukaryota > Metazoa > Arthropoda > Insecta > Lepidoptera > Lasiocampidae > Dendrolimus > Dendrolimus houi. The sequence continues at coordinate 6,853,477 of CM077125.1, forward strand.
TCCAATGGCATACAGTTGAGAACCCCTTAATCGCAGCAATAGAATATCTTACGCCACTCGCAGTATGTAAGGACCATTATTCAAGGCAATACACAGTCAACAGACATATTCAAGGCTGTAAAACAGACAGAGATTTCAGTACTAACTAGGGGGGCATTTTGCATTACGCCCATATGTCACATTCGCGTACAATGATGGTTCAGTTCACGGATGAAGATCTAGGATTAACGAAGAAACCAAGTAATTCATGATTCGCCTATTCTGTCTGTTCAAACGCAAGTCCAAAAGGAACTCTGTCTCTATTTTCTTTCACCTTTTATTTATCATTTAGGGTCGGCATATTTTATCACATTTCATTCACCTCTATCATACCCCAAATCTCTTGAAAATTATGTCATCCTTCACCAAAACGAACTAAAACCGAAAAGTGGCTTTTGATGTTCAATTTCACATTATTGTATTCAATTCAAAGATAGTTCCCTACAGACTCCAAACCCATTAAAACTTTTATGTATAAAACTAATATTTAGCTATTTTTAACCATGAAAGACAAATATCCAGGAATGACTATCCCAGTACTTTAATTTGTTATATTCTGTAGAGTATTTGCCCGACTGGATGGCTACCACACCTGGTCTAGAGTATGTATGAGTAGTAGAGCACATTGGCAGCCCCTCTCGTATTGCTAATATTCATAGGCGACGGTAACCACTTTCCATCACAGTTGGGCCGTCAGCCTGTCTGCTGTTAGCAATAAATAAAAAATAAAAATAAAGTTCCACTGTATTCTCTAGATATTACTAGTGCCGGTTCTGCACCATATAAGTAAAATGTGGAACGTCTTTGGAGACTTAATAATTTAGTTCTGGTACTCCGTTGAATACGTTTTACACTGAAAGATTAGCATCGCTGCTATTGAAAATAATATGGAAGAGAGAATATTCTGGTTACTGTGTCTGAATGACACTTATTTACTTAGGTGTATCATGTGAAGAATATTATAATAGATGATTTAGCACGTTAAAATCAGGCGGGCTAAAATTGAAACGTATTTTATTTTATTTGGGGAGCAAACACCTATAATAATATTAACTATAAAACAAACTAGGTCAAGAGAAGCTATTATAAGCCTCCACAAATGACAGTAAAAATAGTAAAAAGTGAAAATTGAACAAAGAAACAATAATAGAAAACTACAAAAATATTTAAACGCATAAATCCGAGTTTAAACGTAAGAACATAGAATTTTATTTAAACAAAAATACCGAATCATACGAAGAAAAGTGAATAATTCCTATGTCACTCAAAGTCAGAATGAGCGCCCAACTACGCCTGTCTCTCACCGTAAAAACTCTCAACGACGTAATTTGTAAGTAGAAATTTTATACGCAGCGACTACCTTTCGGTTAAAATTTCAGAGGGCTTAGTGCAAGTTTTTTTTACTACTCGATCACGTTCTAGTTAACGCAATTTTCTATGGGAATGCTTAGCGCCATCTCGTGTCGCGTGAAGGGGAACCTATAATAATAATAATAAAATAAAAAAAACTGTCTATGAGGGGTTGTCTGCTTTTTTCCGCAAAAATTCAAAATTCTGCAATAAGTGAAATTAACAATATATATTTTGGACTATTATAACAATATTAACCCGTTTATATAATAATAAATCATTAAAGCAACCTCCATAACTGTTTCGAAGTTATTAAATAAATACAACAAACATTTTAAAACATTATAATGACAAGACATGTCAAGAAAAAACATCGAAGAAAAACCCCGAGTATTAAACAACAACGGATTTTTATTATACAAATAATGAATTAGAATACTAGGATCAAGCAGACAACATGAGGAGCCGCAGACACGCACGCCCACCACCTGCTGTGCCCGCCACGCCTGTCTCCGCGCCTCGGCCGTCGTCAATAGAAGAAGACTTCTTCACACCGGCGGCCACCGCGGCGTCGAGCACCAGTGGGGAGGGGCCAGCGCCGTCAGCCCCGCGACGAAGACCTGCGCGAGGCCGAGGACGGCCGCCGTCGGCACTCTTGGGGCCTGCGGGACGTATCCCGCGCCCGGCCTCCGCTACCGGTGATGCTGTGCGCCGCATGCGATGGACTCAACAAATGAATGAGAACGTCATGAGAGCGTACTACGAGGCAACAGATATAGGAATCCACCTTACTGCGTATCGTGACCGCATGTTGTGTCTGTTTCAGATCCTTCAGCCAGATACCAATGTCACGACACAGCGCTTACCGGATCAAGCGCGAGCTATCCAACGACGACATCTGTTGGACGAGCCTACACTTGATCGTCTACGCACTGAAATACGAACCACCTGTAGAATCATCGAGACTCCGTGTTCTCCACAACACCCAAACATAACATCTAGGGTGACGGCGAAGTTGATGATACTACGGTAGGTAACGTAAGTAGCCAGGATAATGAGCTTATGAGCAGGGCTTTGGAGGAAGCGATTGAAGACTATAAGACGATACCTATATTAAATAGAACACGTCTACCACGGTTACCCACCCACAAACATAACTTGTTGATCATGGGGGTCTTGGATTCCTTACTGGCTCCATATTTTAGAGCTAGTAAAGATCTTGCCGAAACACATTCGATTCTATACTGTGGCGCTGTTGCTGTATGTCGTGTCTCTGGTACAAAACTTCCAAATTTGGAACAGAGACCACGGCGTAGTGATGGACAGCCTGCCTGGCAGAAGAGAATCGAATGTCGTATTGGTAAGACTAGGACCCTTATAGCCAAATTACTTTGTTTTAGGGCCGGAAACACCAGGCCAAAAGTCATGCGTTTTGTAAATCAGGCTTTCACTGAGACTGACATTAATCCCAGTGACTATTTAGCTCGAGCTACACAACGCATTGACTTTTATAAATAAAAACTTAGTGCGTGGGCCAACAGATTACGTCGGTATAAAAAACGTGCAGATCGTTATAACTTGAATTGCTTCTTCCAAAGAGATTAAAAACGAGTGTATAGAGGATGGGAGCGTCCATGTGTCTCTGTGGGTGATGGTCACTGGCCAGATATGGACTCTATGACAGCGTTCTGGAGTAATATCTGGTCGGTGCCTGTTACCCACAGAGAAGGCGACTGGACTAGAATGATCGAGCAGGCTTGTGAAACGATTCCAGAAATGGAACCGTTGGCTCTTGAACCAGTTGACATTGGTCGTGTAATTCGTATGGCTCAAAACTGGAAAAGTCCAGGACCAGACGGATTGCACAACTTCTGGATTAAATGGTTCAGGAATTCGCATGCCTGCTTGGCCGTCCAATTCCAGGAGGCTATAAACATGGGTTCGCTTCCTTCCTTTATGACTACTGGAGTCACTCATCTGCGCCATAAGTCAGGTAGAAAAAGCACGGAAGCAAAAAACTATAGACCCATCACTTTTTTACCAACTATATACAAGTTACTTACATCTGTTTTGAGATCTAAATTAATGAAACATTTGACAAATAATAACATTTTGGCCAATACTCAAAACGGATGTAAGGATGGGTCCCGTGGTACTAAGGAGCTCCTCCTCATCGATATGACCATTAATCATCAGGTACGGCGAAACAGAAAGAATCTATCTGTAGCTTGGATTGACTACAAAAAAGCCTATGATTCGGTGCCACATACATGGCTGGAGAAGGTCCTGGAGCTGTATAAAGTAAATGCAACTTTTCGTGCTTTCCTCAGTTCATGTATGGAGCAGTGGACCACGGTGCTTAGGCATCCAGGGGACAGAGGGAATCTTTCTGTTCTGCACGACCCAATAAGGATCAAGCGGGGCATTTTCCAGGGTGACAGTTTGAGTCCACTGTGGTTCTGTCTAGCTTTGAATCCACTAAGTACTCTATCTACTTAGGGAGTCATAGTTAGGCTTTCAACTTCGGAGAGGGGGTGAGATTATATGACACCTTATGTACATGAATGACGTGAAACTATTTGCATCGAAAAAGCCAGATCTTTTGCAGTTGCTAAAGATTACTGAAAGCTTTAGCAAGTCCATTAGTATGGAATTCGGTGTAGATAAGTGTGCCGTCATGCATGTACAACGAGGGAGAGTTGTAAATTCAGAAAATTTACAACTCTCTGAGAATAAATATATCCCTCAAGATCCTCTCTGAAGGTGAGACCCAGAAATATCTCGCTATGTCAGAGTCGTTGGGTATTCCTGGTGATGATGTGAAGCAGGCGATGAAGGATCGTTTCTTTTCCCGCCTGAGAAAGGTCTAAGGATCCTTTTCTCAGGTGGAAATAAGGTTCGAGCCTTCAGCGCTTGGGTCATGCCTGCATTAGCATACTCCTTTGGCATACTAAGATGGACTCAAACTGAATTAGACGCCCTGGATAGACGGGTTCGTTGTTTACTGACAACGCATTTGATGCACCACCCATGTTTGTCTGTGATGAGACTGTACATCCCACGGAAGTGTGAAGGTAGGGGGTTTTTAAATACCAAAGACTTCCACAACCGTGAGGTGTACAATCTTAGAGAATATTTTCTCAAAGTCAGCGAGACAGCGGGTATGCATCACGATATAGTTAGTGTCAGTAGATAAAGGGTTCACCCCGTTATCCTTAGCAAAACAGAACTGGCAGAGACCGTTGGTAATGAGTGCGTCTGATCGTATGGACGTATGGAAGAGCAAGGAGCTGCAAGGCAGGTTCTATCAGGCTTTACCAGGGCCTGATGTGGACCTACCAGCGTCGGTGAACTGGCTACGTTTCGGTGACCTATTTGGGGAAACCGAAGGGTTTGTCTGTGCAATTATGGACGAGGTTATCAAGACGAAAAACTATCGGAAGTACATTCTGAAGGACGGCACGCCTGACATATGTCGAGCGTGTCACCGCCCTGGTGAGTCTCTCAGACATGTCACTTCCGGTTGTTCTCGTCTTGCTAACAGCGAGTACTTGCACAGGCACAACCTAGTAGCCAGGATCATCCACCAGCAACTTGCTCTTAAATACGGACTTGTCTCGTCGGAGGTACCTTATTACCAATACAAGTCCGAACCAGTTCTTGACAATGGTCAATATCTGCTCTACTGGTATCGATCAATTATCACAGACAGGACTATTGTCGCCAATAAGCCTGATATTGTGATAGTTGTTCGGTCTGCGAGACGTGCTATAATTGTAGATGTCGCGATTCCCCATGATGGTAACCTCGTGAAAGTCGAGAAAGAAAAACAAATAACGTATATTGATATCGCTCACGAGGTTTCTGCCATGTGGAACTTGGACTCTACAATTATAGTACCGATAGTGGTGTCAGTGAATGAACTAATAGCGAAGAGCCTTGACCGACACCTTGAAAAGCTCTCGCTTGGTGTCTGGGTGAAGGGTCGGATGCAGAAGGCAGCCCTGCTGGACACGGCCCGTATCGTGAGGAGGTTCCTGTCGCTGGAGCCTTAACCACCGGTAGCCTGGACCCTAGGCCCTGCTTCCGGCGGATATCGATTTTTTACATTTTTTTTTAAATTGTATGTTTTTTTTATATAGTATATATTTAAAGAAAAATGTAAAAAAATCTGAAACTAAATAAATATGTGAAATAATAATTCATTTATTTCAGAAAATTGAGTATTTCCATATTATACAATTTCATATTGTAACATTATTTCAAAGTTATCAAAGTTCAAATTTCAAATTAACTCACGGCGCAACAATTAATTAATAAGACAACTACTGGGGCATTACACCCGCGTCACTATAATTATTATCAATGTTTCTATTCCACGGCGTCAAAGGGACATGTATATCAAAATGACTTCAAGTATGGACCCTGCCACTGGGCCGCGAGACGGCAGAAAACAAACAAACTCATGCATTTAACTGGCTGTGAAGTTGCAGCCATTTACGTAGCAGTGGCGAGTCCCATCGATCTACAAAAAGACTGAGCATGATCTTGGTGCTGCCACGAACGCGGGCCAGTAGGGATGCGCATCTATTTCTAATGATGGCCGCAAAGCCATCGATTCGAGCTTCTCTATCGTGCCTTACAAAATTTCGTTAACTTGAACGTAATCAAGTAGTATAAACCTCGCAGAGAGCATGCAGGTTAGATACGTTTTTTATACTACGAGGAAAACTACATAATAATTCAGAATACATTCATCTACATAAACGTAAACTTTGTACACCAAGACTTTTACACGATTAAAGACAAAGACATGTACACGTAGTAGTAACAGTGCGTGTTTTATCAAGATATTAACAATTTTCTACAATATATAATAGCAAACTATAAATTTCCTATAAGCTGGACTCGTGTGCATCCACGTTTCAAAGGAATAGACATATACCAATCATGCTTCAGCATGAACACATGGTATTATAAAAAAAATATAAAACATGAGGTCAAAAAAGCTGTCCAAGTAGTGCAAGCATCTCTGCTAGAATTCAATCCCTTGCCGAGATAGGATGATATGCGGCTTCCTAAGCGATTAAAAGATCAAGAATTTTCATTAAATTAACAAAATTTTAACTTTATTTACCTACCAAAAAAACCGTTCAATTTATATGTATAATGCACGGTTTTCATTCAAACAATAATTTGTTACATCCATGGATGCTCCCTAAAAGCTATTGCTTGCAGCCTTTTAGAAATTGGTATAGGCTGTAATTGTTTAGTCAAATAGATACATGAGCTTTAATACTTCTCGATTCTTTGACTTACATAATTCACTGTCATTTCATCTCCCCCAACTCAAGAAACGACAATTGCCCTAGTACCCTAAATTTTTCTTTAAATATAATTTTCAATTTTATCGAAAACAATCTGTTCATACCTACCATTCACAAGGGACTTCCGTCAAAGGTGATCAGAACAAATAACGATTTTTAATTTAATAATTAAATTTATCATATATTCTGTTACCTGTAATTTTAAGCTGGAACATAAATTGTTACGTACAAAGTACTACAAATACATATATATGTACGTACTGGTATATACATATGCATGGAAATGCAACAAACAATGGGTACTAAACAAAGAACTCGTTGCAGTAAGACTCGACGATATATTGATATTCACCCGTTACTATAGTGGAAGGCTGCTGCGTTCTTTTGCATTATGAGTAGTGCCCCGGGGTACTAGTCGCTTTGCAAGACTGGTATTTACGCAAATTATGCTCTTATTTCGCATATTAAAAAGCTAAATTTGTTATACCAGGCCACTCAGAAAGTATTGCGGAAAAAAAGTTTTTATGTATGAGAGACTGGCCAATTATAATCTATTTTGAAAATATGATTATTTATAACTAAAAATAGGTACGTTCCAGTTTCAAAATTTTCCTCCGCATTGTTTGCGAGCTAATTTAAATTATTGTGTCTAATTGAAAAATCGATCTGCGCCGGGAACATTTTCATGCTAAGATTTTTTACGATTTTAAGTGTCGGCTGAAACCGGACGAATCGTACGATAGAATTCAAATGGCATTCATGGATGAAAGCCCTTCTAAGGCAACTGTGTACCGTTGGTACATCGAATTCAAGCGTGGTCGATTAACTTTGGGGGATGAACAAAGAAGTGGTCGCCCTTTGACGGCTGTTACGGAAGAAAATGTGCTAACAGTGAAAAATTTAATCCAAGACAAGGCAAGTTATGTATCAAGAGATTCAGCACGTACTGCAGATTGTATCGGGAAGCCTTCACGATATTCTGCACGTGCATCTTCGCGTGATGACGATTGTTTCACGCTGGTTGCCGCACAACCTCACCGATGCTCAAAAGCAGGCCCAGGTGGAATGGTGACGTGATATGATAAACAAATTTGAAGCAGGCTCGTCTCGGCGTGTTTACAACATCATTACAGGTGAGGATTTATCAATACGATCCAGAAACGAAGCGCCAGTCGACAGTTTGGATGTTTGAAAACAAATCAACGCTTACTAAAGTGAAGAGATCTAGAAGCGAGGGGAAGATTTTGATCGCGAGTTTTTTAAATTTGACTGGCTACCTAGTGTTAATTCCTTTACGGAACCAAAGAAGCATCAACACCGAATGGTATACTACCAAATGCTTGGCAGAAATTTTCTCTGTTGTGAGCAACAAGCGACCAAACACAGGGCTCCGCAGGCTACTGCTCCGCCAAGACAACGCGCCCGCCCGCCCATACCGCGCTCAAAACGAGGGACATTCTTGACAGCACACCGGTCAAACTCTTGGGTCACTCTCCTTACAGCCCTGACATAGAACCGTGTGACTTCTTTGTATTCCCGAAAATAAAAAATCATCTCAAAGGATACAATTTTCGTCACCGGAAGAAGCGCTGTCAGCGTTCGAGTACAGTAAACGAGGTGACTGCAACGGACTGGAAAAAGTGTTTCGAAAACTGGTTCAGACGCATGAAACTATGTATAGAGGATGGTGGAGAGTACTTTGGAAAGATTTAATAAAACAATATTTACCTATAGAACATTTTATTTGTTTTCGCAAAACTTTCCGAGTGTCGTCCATATGATGAAAATTCTGAACATAAGAAATTAAGCAGGAAGACAAAACTGGTAATAACAGGAAACTATTCAATTTTCGGAATAAACGCTGCGCTATAGTCTTTTCCATTATTTAAAGTATGAATATATGGAGTTTCATAATAATCGATTAATTAATATTAGTCCTTGGAAGAAACAACAACATATAATATGTATGAATTTAGAAAATCATACAAAAATTGACCAACTACTATTTCGCCTTGTTTGCACAGCTGCAGCTTTAAGATTTTAATAAAGTGAATACAAAAAAATAGCAATTGCTTAACGTTTATTCGCAAAACTCTATAGAGTAGATGATTGGTTATACGAGTTTTCTTTTTAGTTTTTGTAAATGCCTTAATGTAGGTATATTTTTTATTGCTAGAATAAAACAGGCTTACGCTCCATGTTATAGTAGATAGCGTCGTTTTTGGGCATCTGCAAAACTAGAAGTGCTATCAACATGCTGCCGGTCTCTAAAGAATTTTATGATACATTGAAAAAAGCATATGATATTGCTGTGGGAAAATTTAGTATATTTAATATGTAAATCATATATAAAAATCAATTGCTGTTCGTTAGTCTCGCTAAAACTCGAGACCGGTTGGACTGATTTGGCTAATTTTGGTTTTGAATTATTTGTGGAAGTTCAGGGAAGGTTTAAAGGGTGAGTAAATACGAAAAAAAAATGATTCTGAGTTGGTACGAAGTTTGCCGGGTCAGCTAGTATATTAATAAAATGATTAAGAAGATTCAGGCCGTATAGATAAGCCACGCGGCGTAATCATATATCACGTAGATACTACATAGTGCAAGTTTGTATACAGAGTCTGGATTGCAGCGCCTCGGGCTCCGGGTCGTCGGTTACAAGAACGACGTGTCTTTGTGCAAATGTTTGTGGGTAAGCTGAAGTTTTTCTATCAGAATACGAAGATGTAAAAGAAAGATATTATTAATTCTGCACCACGTTTAAAAATGTGTTTTAATCGAAACTGCAGTAGCAACACGAATTATAAATCCATAAGTAAATGCATACGAAAATAAACATATACACGGAGTTCCAAAAACATTTTTATAATTATAATGTAACTGGACTTTCAAAATAAATTAAATACATAAACAATAACTAATAAATATATGATCTTTTACAGATCCATAGACTCCAGTTTGTTAATCTGTCATATACATACTTATATCTTATTAAACATGAAACTACAGACATGAAATTTACATTAGAGGTACCTAGTACCGCGTGTTCTGCACAATTATATGCAACGTCATCATTGATATTTTCTGTGTAAGTACTTAAATCTAAAGAGTCCAAAAGAAAAGAATCATTTATCGATAATAATATCCAAAGCATAAACATCACATATATGGTCAATTTACTGCATTTACTTTGCTATGTTGTTAAAATAATAGTTAAAGAAATAAAAAAGCTATAGATACATACCTAACGTCTTTCATAAGTTAATTGGTGTTCTTGCGAAAGTTATTTAGTGGGAACATCGACGGCGACGTTAATTTTTAATCTTTGTTTACCTCCTTCAGCAGGATAAAATCAAAACAATTTGTAAGTAAAATTACATGCAACAGATAATCGGTCTTGGAATTAAGTGGATATCTTCACATGCAAAGTTAATTACTCAGAGTCATTCTCCTAATGCCTCAGCCGTACATAACCGCAGGCAAACTCTATTTAACAGTAAACAATTTAACGATGCTATAAAGGAGATGTTAGATTCCCTTAATATCACCCGGGGCTCAGACAACCTAATCTTTCTGTTATGAGCTTATAAATATTAATATCATCATCGTTGCTACAACACTGTCATTGTCTGATATTTCCTTAATAAAAGTCGGGTTAACGAAGCATCTTAGCTTCCGGTATACTCGCGAGAGACATTAATAAAACGATTTATATCGAGTGTTCCCTTAAACATGGGAGTTTTGGTGGTACCTTTAAGCATGAATATTTTCTGTGCATTTTAATTAAAACTCGATCTTGTGTCCAGGGTCTTCTTCCTCTTTATCATAATGAGGAAGTTGGGACTTTGAGGTTTTATTTCTTTTTACGGCGGCTGCAACTCAGTGGGCAATTTCACACCGGTAACTGGGTTTCTCCGCAAGGCGCTGGCTTCGCAGCAGCTCTCGTTGGCCAATCTCGAGCTTTAGGTGGCCATCTGTGGTTTCTGGTGGCCTGTAAGCAGCTTTGTGAGTTTTGCGAACTCACGCCGTCGCCCTAATTAGGTGAATGTAGGAGATCAAAAGGAGTCAGCAGCCAGGTGCGTTGATGGTCTGGTGGCCGTGCGTGTAGTGGAGCAATCCCGTGGAGTGACGTATGGCGATCGTTGTTGGCGCGGTCGAACATTCGCCGCGCCATCATCACCACAAACTCCTCAACACTGGGTATGCTCACGTCGCGAACACGTCGCTCCTGGCATACCGACCCATTCGTGTACAGTCCACGCATGATAAAGCGTTCCGTAGAGGCGATAATCGTACACTATTTATGTAATTTAGCTGAGAATCTTTAAAATATCGTACATCACTACAGCTACACAACGGATCTTATTGAAATCTATTTTCGTTGAACGTTTAACTACTACCACTTTGATTATTTCGGATATTTCCAATTCATAATTAAAAAGTTGAAGGCGAAACACAATAACTATTTACGTTTTTGTAACCTATTATTTCATCACCTATTTTGATTTAAATGAATAGATCATTAAAGAACATCAGTATATTTTTTCCAAATCTCATTTTCGATATCACGACTGTGCACATTAAAAAAATGTTCAACCATCAGTTACATATCTGGCGGGCCCCTCCAAGTCTAACTTTATCTGAATTTAAAATTTTGAATATAGGATAAACGGACGGACATAAGTTTTATATTCGAGTTCCGTTTTTAACAAAGAAACCCTGAGACTTACATCTGGTTAGAAATGGAGAATAAACGTATTTGATTACTTTTCACAGAATTAAATTGAAATAATTTATATTTCTAACTACTTTACTTACATTTGAGGTCTTGGTTATTGTCTTACCTAAAAAGAAAAAAGGAAATATTAGTATAATAAAAATGAAATTACATATTACAATAAATAACTTTTATATTGTATTCTATCATTTTAAACTAACGCTGTACTGCCAAGAATGTTAATATCGCAATAGCCTTTTATACTTTGCATCTTTTGATCATAATATTTCTATTGGAAGCAAAAAATGTTCCGGATACTTTAAAGCCTTTCATGGTAAGAAAGCCAACTCAGTTGCAATCGCAATGAATGAGTATATTTTTAATACTGGCAATATGAGTACAGATGTATATCTATGATAAAATGAGAAAACGCATGTTTAGTAATGTGCAACCATAATCATATCGCAAATAAGTTGGCCAAGTGCCTATCGGACCACACTCATTGAAGGATTCTGTAGAAGCTGCGAATGTCCTCTGCTTTCATCTTGCTACAGAAAAATACATAATCAAAAAATACCCATACCTTAAAGACGACTCAATAAGTGCCTATCTTGTCCAAGCCAATTTTCATGAACATTGAGTAGACATTTATAAGCTCTTCAAGTTTTTTTTTTTCAATTTCACCCTACTTGGAGATTATATCACGCTCGTTATTGCATTAAATTAAATTTGACAATCATTTTTAAAATTAATGTAATTAAATATCACGATTATTTTGAAAATATAGAATACACCTTCCTGTCCAATTTCGTTCGACCCAATCTTATCGAAAAAAATACTAAGACATACATATGTCTTAGTATTTTTTTCGATAAGATTGGCTGTGTACATACACAGACAGGCGAATGGTCACGGAAGTGACAATTTTATAAGGCAGAAAAAACCCTTTCTGCCAATATCAAAATACCTATTTTAGATCAATAACAGTTATGACAGATACGTTTTGTTTGCGCTCCCTAATAAATGTTTCAAACACGAACTGAACTGTTATCACCAAACCAGCGACACAGAATAACAACGAGAACTTAAAACACGTCACGTGCCCTCGAGAAAAAAAAATGATGAAAATAAAAGTGCAAAAATTACAAGGGCCAAAGCCTTCAAAAGTACGTGTCTTATTATCTGTCTAGAGAAATACAAGGGTGTTCCAATTAAGTTGTAATAGCCCTTTTTCATTGAATGAAACAGGCGGAAAATCGGTAAGTGCTGTATCGCGTAGGGGCTTTAAGCACAGGCTACACAGAAAAGTAGTACGAAAAGGATGAAATTTCATTTGTGAAGCAGACTATAATATGATATTAATATATATAAGTGTATGACCACGATTTGAAACAAATACAAAAACAGTCTGTTATTATAGGTGAATCGCATACTATTTATTTTTTATACAAGATTTGAAATTAACATTATAAATAATAGTCCAGTCCGCCAGTACGTTGTATATTACCCATAACACAAGGGGTGTTATGGGTAATATACATCGTGCCACTCTGGGGCCGATCCCAAACACCACACTATATAGTAAATAACGGCAAATTCAAAATTTACCATACCATAAATCAATACCGAGGCCTCTGCGTTGCAATAAGGTAACCTGGCAAAGGCTTAGCTGACCACAGAGACAATAAAAACAAGAAACATTTTTTAAATTATAGTTCTACATCCAAACCATCCCGAGTGGTCTTACACATACTCGGGTCGGGTGGTTTTTTTGCAAACAAAAATATGCTAAGTTTCAGTCCAAGCTTATCTCGATTAATCTCTGAAACTATTTCTATCTTATTTCCTTAAAAAATAATTTTAGTACATCAGACCACATTTTGATGATGAATGACGTTTAAATATTTTATTCAAGTTTAGAAATACTACAGTTACAGATTAAAATAATAAAAAAGTCTTATATTAACCATAAAAACAACATTTAACTAAAAAAAACAAATATTTATCTCATTATAAAAAAACAAGGCAGGTTTAAATGGTGGGTAAATACATAGATGGCTCAGAGACAGTGCACATAAGAAGTCTGTTACAACTGAATTTATTCGGATGAAATTTGGCCCAAAGCTTGATCTCTATGTAAGGAAATCTTTTGAAATTCATGCCTAAGCGGACGGATCAATTAAATATAGTTCAGTGCGAAGTTTTTGAAATTTACGAGGATAATTAAATTCATTTACAATTACATTTACAACTTTACAATACGATTGGTGTTTCACCTCAAAAGGGCTAAAGAGGGAAAGTTAGAATCTTTAATTTTGACATAACAAAAATTGTTTATAACGTCTTTGTAACAAACAGGATACTAAGTAAGCGTAACTGCTGGCACTCGAAGTATCTTATACCAACATATTAGGAACTAGACAACATAGTGGTATTGAAGCTTGGTATTGAAAGGCAAAGGGGAAACTACGTGTCTCCTGTTTGGCTCGAGCCTTATGTGTGTGGGGGAAAACGAATTACCAATGATGATAAGGGAAAAAATCATAGGAAAATAGTTTTCTATACGATATAGTTGACTATAAAGCAATTTATTTGCGTAGCGAAATCGGTACTGCCCTGTAATATGGATATCGATTTTGTCATATCGTATAGTATAATAATGCAGATACATGGAGATTATTAGGCAGTAGAGGTATTATAGGATACAAACATGTCATCAAAGATTAAATCACAAATATGAGTCATAACACAAAGTGAAATTATTTAAAAATATAAATTTTGTAATTGCTAATTCTAATTACTGTCAAACCATTTATTTACCTATTTATCAATACTAATAAAATTAATTCTGTTATACACGATGCCTCAATATAAATTGCTGTTATTAGGTTTTGTCTCTCAGTTATGTCTGAAAGCTTGTTCGGAATAGGTTCCGAAACAGCTACACGGATTTCAACAGCAATTTAATCTTAAACTTTCCTATATGTCTAATTTCCGATGTCTTGTAGGATACATAAGATATGATGCAATAAATCCCACGTCCCGAACGAACGAAGTCTGCCACAACCAGTAACGAAGAATAAAAACGATGAACAAGTCCATTCAGACAAGAGTAACAAGTATTCTATACAAAGTCAACGTTAAAATAAAATCAAATAAACAAACTACATGCGATGTAAAATAAATATAAACTCGATAAACGAAATTAATTATAGCCACAATAACAATCCCCAACGCGAATATAACTGTACAGTAATCTAATAGAAATTTGATGCCAAACCGAATAAATTCAGTTTGAATTTCTCGTGAACATAACATTTTGATGAATAACGACGTCGTAGATATGTGAAACTACAAATTGATTGATACGACAAATAATGTTTGGCAGTATTTGATTGGTTTCATCCAATATGCCATGCAAACAGTAGACACCGTACACCAGATTATTTGAAAACACACATTAAAAATTCCAATTACTGCAGTTTGTTATGCGCAAAGAGAATATATTAGTAGTGTAAATGCGTATTACTTGATCGTTTCAATTTATTACATTAGAAGAATGTAATGAATTCTCTAATTAATCTTTTTATTGCCAAAAATGTTCGATGTCTCTTGAATCTTTTTTTGAATTGGGCTTCACACGATTTGTTTATGTAGTCATTGTCAAGTATTCCCTGGATATTAACGTTTTAAAATAATCTTCAAGCGAATAAGCACCAGGCGAAAGCGGCATTAATGTAACAAAAGTCTCAACTAAATTTTTGATAATTGAAATTTAACTAACGTCTACCGAAGGAGTTCTTAGTCGCAACGTATACGTCTTATCAATCGTAGCAGCTGCAATGATTGATATTTTCTAAAAAAATCATCAATATCCTAAAATCATTGCTCCTTTTTAATTAACATTGTTTTTTGTAATAAAACTGCACAGCATAATCCCACCATACATTTGTCTGCCAAAATTATGATCATTTATATTGTGGATTACAAGATAGGTAACTTACTAATTAATCAATATATGGCCAAAGACGATAAGCACCATAAGGTTATGGCCTGAACTTGGCGTTGGTAAGCGAATTTGTGTTTATAATAATTAGTAAAGTTGAAATTAATATCAATAGCACGACCATAATTCAAGGCTTGGAAATTACACAACTTAAAGATGTCAGATGAGAAAAACAGAAATACAAAAGCTAATGTCATAATATCTAAAAAAATCCGTCGTTTTCGAGCAAAAACGAAAGTTTTATGTAACATATTTAATGAGTTCCTTTGAACCAGAAAATATTAACAATATTTCAATATACGACCACGAGTAAAACTCAATATAAATAAGTTTTCTATGAAACGTATAAATCTATACGTTAGTAAATAATAACGGCTACATATTACTGTTTTGAAAATGTAATTACTCCGTCCTTTCACGAAGTGGAGACCTATTTCTGCCCAAAATGTCAATTATTATAATAAAACAGGCTTCCATCGTCCAACACACCCTTATTAAGTTATATCAGGGATTCGGTATGTCCTTTTGACATTGGATTATTGGCATTCGGGGAAAATATAAACCTCTGATATTGATAACCCAAAGGGCTCCATCTTTTACCTTCTGGCCTTAACGAAATAGGTGGATTATGTAATTACTTTTATTCATTTATAAATAAAAGACTTATTATATAACTAGAGTTTACCCCACGGCCACGCCGGGGGTCAAACGCTAGTGCGTACCTCTTGTTTAAAGAACAGGCGTTAATACAAGTTATATTGTATTAAATTGTTATGTTAGTGCTATTTGCCCCCGGAAGACAAACTTCACATTACATCTCAAACTATGCAACCTCCCGGCCTGAACGGTATTTATTTTCGTTTTCAGTATATTAAAACTACATTTGAACAAAACTACAGCAAAACCGATCCAGTACTCCTAGTAGTTTTTCCGTGAAAGCTTAACAGACAGTCAGATGAAGCTACTATCGCTTTTTTTATAGATGATAAATTTTAATATCTATAAACTTGAGAAATGATTGGTCTCCTATACAAACTTTCAATCCGTTCTAGTTTTATTTATCTATCCGGGGGTCTATCTGTAAACTACAAAAGTGGCGAAAATGACCATAAATGACCAAAATAACCAAAAAGACGCAAATTGCAAATCACAAAACCTATCCTACTTTCTGGGATAACCTTTACAAAATCTATCCCAAAATTTATGCCATTATCCGGGATGAAAAGTATCCCTTGTTCACCTTTGGTATTAAAATGACATATATACCCAATTTAAGCCAAATCGGTTCAGTAGTTTCTCCGTGAGAGCGTAACAGACAGACAGATAGAATTACTTTCATATTTATAATATTAATAGGGATAGGGATACCTTATTGGAACTTTACTAAGATGCCACGGGAGAGTAGACGATTAACTTATTAAGTCCACAGTAAAAAAATATGAAAGTCAATTCCTTATTATTGTTACGACCGACAAAGACCAATGCACACCTGCAGTTTATTACCTTTTCGGCATTTGGACTTGTTTTGTTTACCTTATGTTTAAAATTTGTAATTAGAAAACAGCCTATTGTGTATTGTACTCATTTATGGCCATTCGCAGGCTTTATTACTATTCGCACACCTGCGTAATTACGCAGGTGTGCGAATTACGATTTCTGGGAAATTGCGTCGACGCTTGCCAGGTAGGCATATTGAATCGTGCTGGATAAAGCAATGCCCGAATGGGGAGATCGGCAGTCTAGCGATGGTCACAAGCGAGACAAGACGTGTGTAAATTCGATAAGCTATATAGTGACGGACTTTGCGTGTGTTATTGAATCGTGTATTACATTTGTACTGGTTGTGTCCAGTTATATTTGTACCTGTGTTATACGTGTTTGTATACTTCTAATAAATTCTATAGTAATTCCAAACGGTATTTTAATTCGAGTCCTGTAACTCGTAACAGTATGTTATATATATATATATATGTGTATATATACATTATTGGTAGTGATGAATAAGGAAAATTCTCATCTTGAAAATTAGGATAGTTTGTTGTAAGAGACAGATCCGTCGTTTACGTCAGTGAATCCACGTAGTAAGTGTTAATGAAAAATAATATTCATTTTTCTAATAAAACTACCTTCTAACGGTTTTAGGTGGGCTGTTTTATTAGATTTTTATTATAATATAAGAGATAGAGATGGTTGGCCGGTACCACCTATTTGGGATCCGATCATCAAAACTATTAAAACCTAAGCAGAGCAAAAATCTATCCCCAGACCTCAAGACACTGAACGGACGGAAAAACGGACGGACAAACCAACTTGATTGACAATTTCTCTTTTTATTTTACCTCCCACCCATTTTAGTATTATACAATATTATTAGAGCTAGGCATGTTGCTGAAGAGTTTCTTGCGCCGCTTCTTCTCTTCAAGCCCTTAGACCATTCAACCAAATTGGTTGAATGGTCTAAGTTCAAGCCACGTGTTACAAAGCGGTGGTAAATTAGATTAGGCTCCCATAGAGTAAATAATAACCATAAACAAAAATTAAAACTAAATAATTAAAATGAACAAGTTGGCCGTAGGCTAAATAAAAGCTTTAACAATACTCACACTTGACATATTTGTCTTCTGTCATCACGGCTGAAAAGTAACCGAAACGTCGGAATAATAAAAATCTAATAAAACACCGCGGTTAAAACGAAGTTTTATTATGTGTACTAGTCGCGAAAACCTAACAAAATACCATATTTTTCTATTTAAAGACTACATCTTATATTACACAATCAACTAGAAAAGTAAGACATAATTAGTTTAAAGCAGACACAATTGCTGAACAGAGTTTTAAATAAAATCAGTAAACTGTTATATTATTTTATCTAAAGTAAGATACACGATGTCTTGAGAAATTTCTAATAAAGTATGTTATAAGACAAAGAGAACAAGGCTATTCGTATTCCTTCAGTTTGCTCAGCAGATGTATGTTACCTTCTAAATAAAATGTATTGACATTCCTATTTCGTTGCCGTACGAAATAAACACGTTTGCGACGACACTTTGTGTCACTGCCAGTAAATCAGGTTAAGTTTGTGTGACCTAAAAGTTTCAGTAACGAAATATTCCGAAAACGAATATTTCTTCAGAGATTCAATGTTCAATTTCGGAAAGGATATTTATTTCTCAAACGCAGGATTGTGTAATTTATTGTTACTGTATATGTCCGATGCCTATCCAAGGTTAGGTAAAAAGTAAGCTATTTTGACGAGGTAGAGCTACGCCGGAATCATTATATTGATTACAACTCTGTGGGAAGAGTCGATCGGCGTGATATATGCCTAGCTCGCACAGAACATCGGCGTGAAAGGTTGCCTTGAGTTAATCGTGTTTCGTACGAAGAGTGAAAGTTCCGATAGCCCACTACCGCTTATATCTCAGCTACTCCATCACCCTATTCCATTCACCTATCCTATCCCTCCTTTTTTTAACGAGGGGATACCCACTAAATCCCCTCGGGATTTCGGCTTCTTCCGCCCTTATGCAAGGGCCGCAAGTATTTGTCCTAGCCATTTCGCAGGCCCTGGCAGACAGAGGTCTATAAGTCTATATTCCTTAACTTGGGAATCCTTTCTCTCCTATCCCAACCTAAAGGCTAGCAACGCGAACCACTTTCCATTAGGTAGACCATCTGCATGTTTGCCAGCTTCCCAATAAAAAAGGGTATGTTTATATCGGGCATTAAAAATATACCTACATACACCACAGAAGAAAAATACTATATAACAAACACTCAGTAAAAAATGTAACTCCGAAAAACTGATTGCGATCTACAATCACTATTAAGCATAATATGCCCTATATTCAGTCAGTACGATCCTTTAATGCCACGTGTTACACCAAATACTGATATTAAAAAGAAGAAAATCCTTGCGAAGATTAGAGATCCAATATTGCCAAAATTGATTTTTTCTGAATATTAACAAGTAACATGATTAACATAAAATTATCATAATTCTGATTGAACAATGTCGAGAGCTTGTATATTTTTATTCGAATTTTGCGGTAATTGAAAATTATTCGGTAGATTGTCTTAGAAATTCTTTCATATTCTAAAATTGCAATTTGAAGTCTCGTGACCCGAGGACGACTCATCAAGTATTCCTTTGTGAGATGTGTCAACAACCCCAGAAGCGTCTCCTTAGACTTAAAAATTAGTTTCCCCTACTACCTAATTCAGGTTATTAGATTAGACAAATTTAATCCGGTTGCCAGTCCCGGGTGTCTCGTGTACTGCATTTATCATGGTGAATCTAGTTAGTGTTGCGGCGGGAAACAATGAGTATTTCCCGTGTTCGTGAGTGTGTGTATACATACTGTCTTCAGTTTTGGCGGTTTGATATACCCAGATGCTTCTGTGTGTATTCTCATAGCCGTGTGCAAAGTTAACTCAGTTTACGTCTACAATGGACTTGAACTTTCAGTTATTCAATTGTTCGTGTGTTTGTACTTTGTTCTATCATAAAATTTAAACCAACAAAAGGAATAATCTCGTAACCTATTGCTAAATATCAATTTAGCTACGTATTATCGCATGGAACTAATAAATTTAGGATAGTAAACAATTTTATAATCAAAAGAGCCCATTTCGCAGACATCTAAAGTAAAAATAATATGCTAACGGTTTATAAAAATATATACCTACTTAATGAAAAACGTACAATTTGTTGAATTTTACAGGAAAAGAGATGAACATGTTAGTTTGTAAAAGAAGAATAGTTTAATACTAAATTAACTACATAATTATATTGATACTAAAACAAGTTAGCTTCGTTAAAATCTCTAGCATTTTAATTTAAATTTAATGAAGAACGATGCTTGCATCTTGCAACCTAGAAACTCTTAAACTCAATGATGTACGACCTCTGAAATTGCCGTCATATTGTGTCCCGTACACCACATCTATCATGGTGAATTTAGCTTTTAGTATTTCTCCGAACAATGCTTTCTATTCAAAGTCAGTGTTGTATTATTGATGGGTATACGAAACCTTCGTCTGCACTTAATATTGCAGCTTCACTTATGCCATATTTGAATGAAGGCATAATTTAAAACTACAAGATTGTGATTACACTATTTGACGTTATTAGTTAAAATAGAAAAGAATTAACTAAATATCACAAAACGCATCAAATTGTCGTAAAGATGAATGGCGGTTATTTAACTTCAAATATACTTTATACAGCTAATATCTCTATCTGTCAAAGTCAAAATAATTTATTTTGTGTATACAGGTTTGAATATGATGTCCATAATTAAAACAATTTAGATATCACTGTATCCTGCCACATATGTAGCTTACAAAATAATTGAATTAAAAATTTAGAAACTATCTAAATAATCTATACTAATATCTAGAAACAAATTAATATACAATTTATAATAATAAGGATTGATAATAACTAGGATTCCTCATGTCACAAAATCAGACTCCTGTATCAGTATTTGAGTCAGAAAGACTCATGGATTGTGTAATATGCTTTATTTGTGAATAATTGTCGTAATTTTATTTTAAAGCTTTTCATGTTGAGTTCCTTAATTTTTAGTGATAGTTTATTGTACATTTTAGTCGCCATACAGAATAGACTGTTTTGAAATAAAGTGGTTTTCGAAGGAAGTGAAAGCAGGTAGCTGTTCTGACGCTTACTGTTTGTTGCATTTAGTGTATAAATGTAAATTATTTTTAACAAACAAAGCAACTTCATAAATGTATAATGATGGAAATGTCAGTAGTTTTAGGCACATAAAATGTGGTTTACAAGAATCTGTTTTCATTATATGACATATAGCACGTATACAGCGTTTTTGCGTTATAAACACCCGTTCTTTACCATTGATATTGCCCCAAAATATAAGATCTGTGACTTGCGCTTTACCGTCGCGTTTTGGATAGACAACAGCATATAGTTTACACTACTCTATTTGAGCATAAGTCTTCTGTCATATCATACACTGTCATAACAACTCTTTCTTTCGACTTAATTGACGTTTTTAAATAGTGGCCAATATACTAGTCATGCTAGTCCAAGACAGATTTGGGGTTCACAAATCAGTTAATTCGGTGAGCTTTTCTCACGATATTTCTCTCTCATCTTTATTGTTACGATTATCATTAAAATTTAAAAGTATTGGTCAATTATCAAAACACCATCCTAAGCTTCCTACTTAATTATAGTAATTAGTATTAGACTCGCCGAAAAAACCAATGCGTTTTGAAAATCGTACATAAACTTGGCAGCCTCTCAAGATTGTTTTTGCAATTCTACTAATTGCAGTTGGAACATTACTCGTAGAATTCTTTCATTTTAAGGATTCCATTCTTTTAAATAAAACGACCAGAGAAACAAATTTACTGCTATTTGATAAACTTCTTAACTTTTCGTAGACCTTCTAACAGGAAAAAATACAGAAGTCTGCAGGCGAACGTAGGACACATGACAATAGGTAAAAAGTAAGAGAGCAGCAGGAACGCATAATTGATGCTCCTGCTAAGCGTTTCTTTTACCTCCACTGTCATGCGTCTCTTATCGCCCACAAACTATGAGAATTTTGTGTACGAACTTGCAGCCCTATAACACCATGCAAGTGATGGACAAAAAGTAAGAATTCGGACTTTATAGTAGCACTTAAGACATCCGAAATGTAAAGCTAAAGCGGTGAGTATAATTAGGATCAATTAGAGTACGTTCTCGAACCTAGCGTAGTCTATGGCCGATTGCCGTGAAAATTTTGTTTCCGTACACTTAGAAAAATATCAAATCTTGAAACACAAACTATATTTAACAAAATTTGATATTCACGTAATTATTTAACAGTTATTATATTGTAATGAATGCTTGATTTTAGTCTATCTAGGGATCAATATTAATTTTCAGAGCAATAACATAATATTTGATAATACCTTTGTGATCAATTAAAGGTTAAATACATAGCTCGCTGGTTCATATCACATATCAGTCTCGAAAAACCATAAGTTCGTATACAAAGTAAAAAATTAAAAATGAAAGAAAAAATTAAAACATGAAATATACAAAATTCCACAATGCAAAACGGAATTCCCCCATAATTTTACCTATTTTTTGGCTCCATTGTTGTATAATCATTTGAGTAAGACTAACTTTAAAAGATAAATCCAGATATCAATGTAAAAAAGCACTGGATATACCATGTTTGCAAAAATGAGATTATGGAGGAACAAAAATTTTACTTTAAATTATCAAATAGGAATTTGTAATACAATAAACATAGTTTTACATGCCGTCAAAGATAAACGCACAGCTGCCTGTCGTAAGCGCAGTTTATTGTCTTCCCGGATTAAGGAACTCTTTTGTCTTTTGAATTTGTAGTTAAGAAAAACATGCTATTGTCTTTTTCCTTGTTTTATAACCATCATTAGCGTCGAACTAATCCTTATTGTTATTGTTTTCGACTTTGTGGCCGTTCGCAGGTGTGCAAATTACTATTTTTTAGAAACTTAGTGTGCGCGGCCAATTTCTTTGTACTGTGTAGTTAGTATAAGACTATGCCCGAATGGAGGGCCAGTCAAGCGACGACTACGAAACGAGTAAGACGTTCTCTAGTACTCTCGATTAGCGATAAAGACGACGGAGTTTGCGCGTATCGGACTGTATTGAATCGTGCAGTGTGAACTGGTTGCATCCAGTCTTATTTGTATTTGTTTTATACGTGTTTGTACAGTTCTAATAAATTCTATAGTAGTTCCAATGGCATTTTTAATTCGAGTCCTGTAAGCTCGTAATAATATTATAATATAGTTATTATGTATTTATCAATACCGCAGAAAATATATGTATATGTGTAATATAAATAAAATATATGTCAATATTTATATTTACTTAACAAATAATGTTGCTGTCTCTGTATTTTTATATATACTGTCTAATTAGTAATGTAAGAACTCATTTTTAGTGTGCTTACTAATTATTTCAAACAAATATCTATCTTTTTCATATTTTTAACGTTACGGGACGTGTACTGAATCTGCCGTAACACAGTTTAAAACTAGTACGGGGAGTAATGGTTGTCGCATAATGTTAAATTAAGCACTATTGTACTTGTATAGCTTATAACTGGAGACCAATAAATTCTTTATTCTTTATTCAAAAATATCTCATTTTGCCGGTGCATGAATACAAAAAGATGGTCGTATAAAAAAAGGTGAAACGTTATAATGCGTTCACGAATAGTCTGTAAAATTATTTACTATTTATGCATTAGTAAATGATAATACTAGCAACTAACTAGTTAGTCCAACTATCGTAACCATATAATGTCATTAACTCCAATAAACTCTGCCACTTCGTCTGATATTCGAATGGAAACCAATTCAATTCATCTCCGGCTCAAACAAAAGCCAATGTGAGAATCCATTAAAATTAGATTTTAGTTCACTAGGAAACAATTAAAGCCAGAATCCAAGTTTGTTATGATAGATCTGTTAAATAATTCATATCTTAAATTAATTGGTAAAGTTTTGAATTTTAATCATTTTGGGAGTTTAGTAATAAACGAATAACCAGTTTCACAATAACGCAATTATTTTGTACTTATTTTAATAATATTTGAAAGAAAGTAGCAATATATTTTCTCGAACGATTTTTAAGTGGCTTCCATGCGATACAATTTTACGGCCAATTTGACTAGATTGACAATCGGATCGTGTAATGTGGATAGAAATATGAAATCCAAGGTCATTGGTTGGACACGACCGCTCGATTGGATTGTGTCCAATCAAATCGGGTGGTGTGGACGCTAGTTGGCCAGTTTTTTGACGTAATCATCACCACTGCGGCGGCAGAACGGTTGCATGTAGCATGTAATGCATTTTCGTATATTTTGTTGTGTTAAAATTATAGTTTCAAGGTGGACAACGAGGATAACGGCAACGATGATGTATCCATTCGTACCGAACAGTAAATGATGGAGATTTTAAATCTTGCACAACCACTGTTTTGTCTATAGGTTTTAATTTATTTTCCTGTTTACATTTGTAGTGAGAGCCAAAATCAACCAAAATATTTGTTTGATGTTAAGAGGCATCATGCTTTTAATTTAACGTAGGGGAATCTCTCTCCTTGCAACACACTCGGGCACGGGATACGGGGGAAGGTCAAATGCAGCGCCTAGTGCCGTCTGCATCGAGTGCGTGTCGGACTCTCGTACGTAACGGTACCGGTATCTTTTTCAAAAAGGAAGAAGACCGACGAACTACCCACTACTTAGTCAGAACGACACCAGGTCTAGGACAGAGTCACTGCACTGTGTCGTTCTAATGTGCCAGATTGGTACAAACCCAGGGAAGCAGGGCTGTACCACTACGTTAAGCAGAGGTGAAGTCCACTGATACCCCCCGTAAAAAGCAGCCCTCTGCTACGGAATTATGGGAATTGGTTCAGTGCATATTGAAGTCTCCGTCTGAAAAGGCATCATGCTTGACACAAGTCCAGTCAGCAGAGGCTTTTATTTTGATAAAATTGGCGATCTTCTTCAATTCAATTGACAAATCTGATTGGCAATAAAATCCTATCGTGTGAAAGGGGTTTTAGACAATTTTGATATAATTTGTAGGTTCTGTCTATTACTTAAAACAAAAAAGGAACACTTATGCATGAACATAAGTGTGCGTGTGCGCGTGTCAGTGAGCGTGTGTGTGTATGTATTACAGCAGATTATATCAGGCACCAGTAAGGTTAGAAATGTGAAATGTAGAACATATGTTATAGACATGTTTATCTTCCTAAGTATATTAAAAAATTGGCGACAATATGCTTAAGCATAAAAACAGAACCCTTAAGAGAATATTGAAATGTAAATATTATATCATTGACAAATTTAAATAAAATTACAAAACAGTAAATCTAGCGGTAAGCGCTGTACCTAAAGCTATATATAGACGGGTATGTACAAGTACGCACATACCTTGACAACGGTAGTAGAACTTTACAATCGCGTAGTCAAAAATATGAACTTGAATGAAAATAAATTGGGAGTATTATCTATCGCAATATGAATGCCGCAATCAGTCTTAGAAGAATATCACCATAGCAAAAAGAAATTAATATTTTAAGCGTTATCCACTATTGTAACAATAGAAAGAATTCAGTTGACACGGATGCACAATAGGAAAAACTTTACTGGTTTGTTTTTTAGCTCTAAAGCGAACCCCTGACACACTCGAATGATCGTGATAGCTTTGGTTCGCACACTCCGTCAGAGAGGCCTTTAGCGCAGTTGAATTCACATTTCAATTTCGATGTTAGAGATTCACTTTAAACCTCAAACTGGGAAATATAAAAGAAATAATGAATTGGCAAATTAACTGGCAATTGCTGATTTTTCTAAGCGATCAGTTTTATCTAATAGTTTACTTTTAAAATTGCGTTATTAATGCCAACAAACATGATATTACAGAAACTATGAGCATTCAACATTTCTTTGAAATTTCGCGTAGAGCCTTTGTACTTAATTTACCTATCTACTATTATCTTCTACACCTTTCAATGGTGTACACTATTAGGTCTCATATCCTGCTTTACGACGCGTAGTTTATTACGCAAACTATAACAACTTGTACAGCAAGATTGCGGTCATTTTACAATATAAACCTCAACATATTCAATGATAACAAAACAGCAACAGGACCAAGATGGCGTAGTGAGAAATTATTTAGTAATTTGTCTGACACAGGGACGTCGTGTGAGATTAAACGTGACCTGGGCCACCTGCGCCCTCCTTTTATGACCGCAAAATTCATAGCAAGCGTTATTAATTAGTGCTGCACTCGTTACCCACATAATAATTTATCTTGGACAATCTTGGTGAGTGTCGACCCTCTTTTGGTGAATGAATGGCATTAACTTTAAAATGTCCAGTAAAACTGAGCTTTGTGAGAGTATGTGGGTTATAATAACAGCACTTAACGTTTCCCATGTGGGCTAGGACGTCCCTATTTCTCTAAATTTCTCAAAAATATTTTTCCAAATGCAAATAATTAGTTCATATTTAGTTTTATTTTACTCACATTATAAAAAAAAACTGCTAGTTAAAACTATAAAAGTAGAGGATAGCGCATCCACATGTCAAGTTCCCGTTTCAAATGACGTCGGATTGAATCCTAGACAAGAAGCATCCAGCATATGGGCAGTTCTTCTAATGTCTTCTCTTCCCTAATGTGCACATAGCATAGTTTCAATTATCACGTGCTGCAGACAAACGAAACGTTGTGATAAAACCTGCAATCGAGGTAATCGATGTGTGAAACAGCCAATTCGTCTTACATAAGCGTGACGGATATATTGCGCATTCCCTTAAAATACTTAATACTAAAACACCGAGACTATATAACTAATATCTCGCGATGGGCAACACATTTATGGTGAAAGCATAAATTATTATAAGCGAAGACGTCTGTCCAGCGAAGATGGCAGAAGACTAGTTTGCTTGTTCTCATGAAAAAAACGAGGTGACCCGAATCCAGCAGCGGATCGCTTATAACCTGGTACTATATAAATGAATTAATTGAATGCAGCGTTTCAAAACGTCGAAATAAAAAACAATCCAAAGAACAAAACTTAAGAGATTAATTAACAAATCTTTTTAGTTTTGCCATAATTAGTACTATGATTCTTCAAAATAACATAGCGATTGTCTCGGACAATTCCTGCGTGGTTTACGTACAACCAAGTGTTATTGCAATTTTCTAACCGAGTGAATATTTGCTCAACTTCACGCTTCTCCTTCTTTGATACGTTACCCTTATAAGATCTCGAAAAGATAATTTAACAAATTCAGTATGTGCCCGGAATTATAAAAAATATTTTGCACGAGTTATAGTCAAGGAAAAGGAACCAAACTTCACTAGGTATCAGATATAATGGTTCTAAGACAGCCTTTTAAAGTTAAAAATCGGGAAAAACGAGAAACGCATGAACCTGTGGCGCCATTTGGTCATCTAGCATTCAGATTTTCATAGTTAGCTTTTTTATTGGGCACTAGCTGACCCGGCAAACTTCGTACCGCCTCAGTGTCATTTTTTTTCATATTTACTCACCTTCCCGAGACTTCCACAAATAATTCAAAACCAAAATTAGCCAAATCAGTCCAGCCGTTCTCGAGTTTTAGCGAGACTAACGAACAGAAATTGATTTTTATATATAAAATTTGTCATATTATTAACTTTTACTTTTAACCTTCTTTTACTTTAACGACTGGAAACTGATACTAAATACAGGCTTCCAAGCTAAAAGGAGCTATTCAAGGGTTACTATTCGTTGCTTAACGAACAACTATCTGACTAAGTATGGCGACAAGCCTCTTATCAGTTGATACAGTGAGCTGTTTGAATGTACTGCTGACTTGGGCGGTATTAACCTCGAAATTATGTAGGCAGTTCAGAGTTTCGACGTTCTTGGTTGGCATCTACGTAACGAGTTGTAGGTTGAGAATCCGTTTACTAACGAGGCGAAGTAATGTTTTGAATAATGTAAGGAGCTGATTAAATCAAGAATTGCGTACAAGGAAGGAGCAATGTTGGAATGAAAGTGAGATTACAGTCGAGGGGCCACAATTGTGTGAGATTTCAAGTCGAGTATGTTTCATAAGAGTCACTATCTTTTTGTTTATACTCATCCACGTCTCATACGTTCCATAGCTACTTGAAATGGTTTGTTCGGAGTACAATAATAGCTTGCTGGGAACTTCTCGCTCATGTTTTCGCGCCTGTGCTAGTGTTTACCCCACAGCTTAGGGTCTATGACCATTTTGGAAAAATCAGCTATAGCGTAAGCTATGAATGAATGAATGAATGAATGAATATGCTTTATTGTACTTTAAAAGATTACAGTTAACAGAAATATAAGTTTACAATACAATAGGAGGTCTTATCGCTATTAGCGATTTCTTCCAGACAATCTTTGGATGAAGAAAAAAATTGATAAGAACAGAGGTATGTTGCAATATTATCACCTTCGAATCAATATCTTATAAATATATACATAATGATATAATATACATACATAAATAAAAATTATACTAATACGATATATGTAAATAAAATATTATAAAATACACTTACATAAATAAATATAAAACTAGAAAAAGATGACAATAACTGCTGCTGCATCCTTAAATAGAGCTGTAATAATCCTTCACAAGTCTATTGAAAATAGGCAGTGATTTGGCTAGCTTGATATTAACAGGCAGTGCGTTCCAAAGACGAACTGCTTGGACTGTGAAGGATTTGCCATAAAAGCTAGTTGTATGCAGAGGAGTTTTAAGTAACAAATTTTCCAAAGATCTGAGAGAGTTACCGGAATAAAGGTAATGAAATTGTTCCTTGAGGTATGCAAGGGTTTGAGGGTTAAATAATGTATTATACAGAAGAGACAGTATATGAGCATTCCGGCGAAGACGTATTGGAAGCCACTTGAGTTTAGCGCGGAATTCTGAAACGTAATCATATTTACGCAAACCAAATATGAATCGTATGCAAAAGTTTTGAAGTCGCTCAAGCTTACATAGTTGGCTTTCAGTAAGATCAAGATAGCTGACATCGGCATAATCTAGAATTGGTAGGAGGAGAGATTGTGCAAGTACAGTTTTAGTCGCATGAGGAAGGAAATTACGCAGTCTTCGAAGTGCAGCTGCAGATGCTATCTATAATATCAATCTATTGGGGATGTCGAGTTTGTACAATGAATAGAAAAAGGAAAGAAATATGAAAGTCTGACTCGTACAAGTAACTTTCGAAAATACAAGGTTTAGAATTTTAGTATGTCTGTCTGTTAGAGCATCACATGAAAACTGTGGTGGTTTGTTTTTGGTCCCGCCGCGCCGTTATATTTCCCTAGTAAACCTCGTCATGACAACGCGAACAAAAAATTTCACCAACACGGTACAAAATAGAAGTATAATAAAACCTACTGATTGAAAAACTGTGACTTAGTGAAGTCCCAAAGGAAATAATTTTCTTAACTGGATATTGTTAGACAATGATTCACTTCCCATTCAGAATACTTAAAAACTCGGAATCATTTCTTAGAATTTCATCCTTTCAAAGGGCATACTTACGAAAAGGCGTCATTGTCCTTTTAAAGCCTTTTTCACTATAAAATAAAGGATTCCAAAAATAGAAACATCGAAATCTACTTTCGCTGCAGGCGTTTTAACTTTAGCTCTTCATACTGAATCTAATTTGGAACAATGTTTAAAAATTCAACACGAGCACGAGAGTATAAATCAAATTATGTGTGTGCTGAATTGTCAACCTTTCAAATCTTTACTTATAAAATTGAAGTTTCTGTCCGTAATTTCAAAATAGATGCAAAATTTACTTGAAAACTTGAAAATTTTTTGTCTGTCAGTCTGTCTGAAGTTCGTTTCGAGTACGGTCCGAAGTCGCTAAACAGAACTCAGTAAATTTTTAAAGGATTAAAAGACGCAAGATTAACATTTCAAATAATTTATATTAAACTTGCGTGTATGTTTCGTTTAGTAATTTTGCTGGGTTTAAAGACCAAATACCATACGAACGAAGTGAAAGGAATCAGCTCTAGTAATATAATAAAACAAACATCTTGTTATATATATATATATATATATATATATATTTATGTTACATACGTATACACAGAATATCGGCGTGAAATGGTTAGCCTCGAGTTAATCGTGTTTCCTACGATAAGCGACTTCCGATAGCCCACTTCCCCTTCCCCGAATCACATCATACCTATCCCATTACCCTATTCCATTTTCCTATCCTATCCCTCTTTTCTTTAACAAGGGGAAATCCGTTTGAGAGCTATCCACCGCGGGACAAAGGTGGTGGGGAGTGTAGGATTCGCCGTGTTGGGGTGGCACTAACACCGCAAGCAAGAAGCGCTATTGTCAAATTACGGCCCGGGATACCCACTAAAACCCCTCGGTATTCCGTCTTTCGCCCTTGCGCAAGGGCCACAAGTGTTTGGCCTAACCAAGAATAGGATTTCAAATTGATAGAGATGGTAATATCTATCAATTACAAACCCTATTCTTCCTGCCTGATCCTCTCATCCCGTCACTTTTATCCTATGCGCGTATCCCAGCCCTCCTATACTTACCTAAAGACTGGCAACACGTTGGCTTCACACCTGGTGTTGTACCTTTTTTTTAAATTGTACCTTTTTGATTACACGAGTTCAGCGGACAGGCAGACGGCCCGCCTGATGGAAAGCGGTTAACATCGCCTATGGACACTTGCAAAACCATAGGTGCTACAAATGCACTGCTGCTCTCTAAAGGGAGACTGGAATCTGGCCACTAATGCCGGAAAGCAACTCAAGATAGTTGTGGCGGCATACTCTAGACCAGGGGTGGTAGCAGACAAGACGGCAAATACCCTACCACCTAGCTGTGGGTAGTTTTATCGCCTCTTACGACAGGCTGCCTGGCCGTATGAAATTGTATTCATTCTCCGTTTCTGCACGGATAAAAATCTAAATATGACTCTAAATTATTTTGTGTTTTATTAGTTACAACCGTATACTTTTGAAAAAGATCTTGAATCTATTACAGACTTATTGTATTATCTGAAGTCATTTTGGCCAAAACGGAACACTTTTAAAACCACGGCCGTCCGTCAGTCTATTCGTCTACTACTGAGATGAAATTAAGCAAGCACTTTCTTTATGCCGTTATACAATATTTTTATGAGCCCTTATATTAGGTTGGGGAAAAAGTTTCTTCGCATTTTATATAAAAATTCAAAAGGTTTTTTTATAAAGTTTATTTACATTTGACTTAAGTATGTAGGTGCCATTTTATTGGATAACTTTTTGCCATCTTATAGGTAGGGACGTGATCCCATTGCTATAAAAATTTTGGGGCTTCTGATCAAAAAACTCCGACAAGTGATTTTGGCAGTCCTCTCGTGATGTTAACCTGACACTGCCTAAAGAATTCTGCAGAGACCGAAACAGGTGAGAATCTGAAGGTGCAAGGTCAGGACTATACGGCGGATGCATTAACACCTCCCAACCAAACTCTCGTAATTTTTGCTGAGTGGCTAAAGATGTGTGAGGTCTAGCGTTATCATGGTGAAAAACCACACCCCCTCTATTGATTAATTCCGGCCGCTTTCTCTCAACTTTTTGCTTTAATCTCATCGGTTGTTCGCAATACAGTTCAGAATCGATGGTCCTGCCTGGCGGTAACAGCTCATAATGAATAATGCCCTTCCAATCCCACCATACACACAGCATCACCTTGTTGCGAGTTAACCCGGGTTTCGCCACAGTCTGTGAAGCCTGGCCGGCCTTTGACTACGATCTTTTTCGCACGTTCTTGTCGTACGTGATCCACTTTTCATCACCAGTTATCAGCTTCTTCAAAAATGGTTCGGTTTCATTACGTCGTAATAAAGAATCACAAATGAGTACACGGTTCATTAGGTTTCTTTCAGTGAGCTCATGAGGCACCCAAATATCGAGCTTTTTTGTGTACCCAGCTTTTTTCAAATGCGTCAAAACCGTTTTGTGGTCAATTCCCAGTTCTCCAGCTACATCGTAACTACTAATATGCCGAACTTGCTCCACTTTTTCAAAAATGGCATCAATTTTGTCCGTAACACGGCGACCAGAGCGACGTGCATCTTTGATATCAAAATTTCCGGATTGAAAACGCTTAAACCAAATTTGCGCTACTCTCACAGATACTGCATTAGGTCCATAAACATCACAAATTTTTTTCGCGGCTTGTGTTGCATTTTTAACTTTTTTGTAGTAAAATTTTAAAATGTATCGAATTTCTTCATTAGATTCACTCATTTTAACAATAAGAAAAACAAATGAAAATCACACATTTTCCTAATATGAATTTGGGATTGTCTTTTTTAAAATTAAAACTTTTTAATGATACCAAAACCAGCCAGATACAAATGGTATAGCCAAAGAGATCTTATTACAAGTTCATACATGCTATATGCGAAAAGACTTTTTCTCCAACCTATTATGTTCCACTGCTGGGCTTGCCAATGAAATAATATAAAGTAAATAACAGTTGGATAGTGACATATTGGCTAGTTGTTTTAGTCCATCATTATAGTATTATTTAATAATTTATTGATTCATCTTAGTCAAAATAAAAATTAAGAACAAAACAAACTGGTTGCGCCGAGGAACACCTCCTTGTAAATTCTTCCTCCCCATCCTCGCCATCAAGAATAGAAGAAACTTTTAAATGAAGAATGCGCAAAACAAGACACAGTCAGTTAGTGTCACCGCTGTCACCGCGATATGTATAAAAATACGTACAATAAATGGTTAGAACACATTAAAATAGAAAATAACTGTTGGAACTAAAATGAATGCACATTAAACCATAATTAATCCTAGTGAGTGTGTGAACCCCCGGGGGACGAGTGCAGTGTGGCGGCGGACTGGTGGCGAGGTAAGTGCTTCCTTGCTTCTTCTTCCACGTCCCTTTGCCTTCTCCCGGCCATCGCATCGCGCTCGCACAAACTGCTTTTAATAATAATTAACGAAAATATCAATTTATGTATCTTAAATTTTTTAAATGGTCTTTTAAATTAATTGTCACTTAAACTATCTAAGTGAGCCTAATAATTCATATTTTAAAATGTAGATAATCAAATTAGTATATTATACAAAAAACTGCGGGAAGAAAAATTTGTCTGCAACAGAACTAACTTAATTTAGGAATCAAATTAAGACAAGCCTGATGGAGTGGAACAAAAAATGACAATCAAACATTTTCGTGTAACAAGCGCGAACGCTAACTTCTACAACTATTTAATATTCAGGGAACATCGACTACCTCGCTAAATTAAGCATAGAAATTTTAAACTTTATTTTCCGTATTAAATTTAAAAGTTGAACCAGGAAAAAGTGTTGATGAAGGTTCTTTTTGGGCACGAGTAGATACGGCCTTACAGTCGACCGACCAGGGAGATTTAAGTTCGTAGCACACTGTTGATTTTTGACAATATATTTGCATATTTAGATTATTCAGAGGAACAGATGCTACATACTAAAGCCGCTCCACAATCAAAGCTATAATATAAAGCTAGAACAGAAATTTATTTAGATAAGTAGATACAAATAAACCATGTATAGAAAGATCTTAGATAGAACATTAGACTATTCTAATAAATTCGAGATCCAAGTAAATTCCAGTAATGCCCAAAGTAAAAGAAACCATAATAAAGATCATTTTCACTTCCTTAAATTTATGAGGCAGCCATTGTTTAAACGCCAATGTGTAACATCGATTATGCCACCCCCTTTTAACTACTACCACCTACACTGAGCTGATCAGAAAGTCTTTAAAGAAAAGAAACACTTGTATTTCTTCAATTTGATTAGAACCCTTCAACGATTTTGAATATTGCGTAATTCATCCTTCAATTTATCACCTCTTGTGAATGCAAACAAAAGATGCATCTAAGAGTACATCGCCTTAAGATTTATGCCTCTGATGGCTACTCCTAGCGTCGATCCTGTATTGCAGAGTCAAGTAGACAATTAGACCACCATGACTGCCGTCATAAGATTCTTTACATACAATTTAACAAGTAAGCTAAGTATAATTTGTAGACAATCACTTCAATGGTTAACGTCTTTGTTAGGCAAGCATGGGTAAATTTAATGGTAAAAAATTAATTACTGTATTTGTAAATCGTATTTTTAAGTTAGTTAAGTTGCTGTAAAAATTAAAATGAATATACAAAATAAACGAAAAATTACTTATCCGTGAAGTAATTTGCAAAAATTTAGAAGTCTAGAATTTTTTTCACGTTTCTAATCCAGTAAACCCAAATTAATCGATATTTTAAATACCAAAAAGATATATTGTAAAAAAACCTTATTGAAATTAAGCCCCATCGTTCAACATCGATGAAACCATCGCGCGTGTGTGGACGGCCCTTGTGTAGTATTAACGTATAATCCTACGGGCCACTCATTAATCAAACGCTAATGACTCGAGCATGTGGAGCGAGCTGACCCAAGCTTCCTACTTTTGCTGCATTCGGTCGATTTCAAGTTTCCACTTGGTTTCGTTGCAATTCAGCGTAATCATCTGCAGTATTAAGTCGTGGTAGATTAATGGCTAGTGCAACCGCATCTCACACTAATGATGAAGACTATAATCCTGATCACAAGCGTGCACCGCGTAGGTAGGAAACTTCTGTTTTGACCTAACATGTATATGGTTATACGCTACGTGCTGACGTTGAAGGAAATCATCATGATGAAACTTGCACAGCGAGGTGAAAAAAATGGGGAGGCTCGAGCCTGACAGTGGGACATTTAGTTTTATAGACTGATACTATAATTACTATTAATGAATTAATTATTCTATCTCATTTCAGAAGAAGACATTCTTCAAACGTCATAACACAACGTAAGAAATTAAATTTGTACCCTTTCCGATAGTCAATGAAATTTACTATATAATAACAATTACTCACCATTCTTTGTACCTTAATGGTGTGAAAAGTACATTCCCTTTAATACAGATCCAAAATGTAAGCTGGCAAAGCCAGGTGAAGCGCCCTAGTAAAGAGTAGAAGTAAAATATAACTGGCCACCACGCATAAGGCATCACGCAATAATCAATAGTTCCTAACCGGAAAGAATATACTGAACCATCCTCAATTGTAACAGTAATAAGGATACTCACAGAGCATATAAAACAAAACTCCATGCCATCGCTTTATTTCCTTGAACTTATTCAAATAAAACACAAGAGCGCAGAGTTATTTACAAAACAAGTCATATGCGGGTTTTCGAGTATCCTCGCCGGCATCTGATAGCGTCATATATTCAGGTCAGGAGCCAGAGTGCGGGCGCCCAATATGATATTCAAATTCAACGCTGTGAGCTAGACTTTGCAAATAAACATTTTATCCTCCAAAAGACGCGGGTGAGCATATGGCGCCGGCGTAAAAGGATATTATATGAACGATATAAATGCAACACAGCTTGAGAGCTTTGTATATTAAGTACCGTACTAACAGCCGTATGATGGCACATTAACGTTTAAATGTCTGTGCCCTAAAATAATTTTTATGTGTTCAAAAATATCTAATTTTTCGCTACCAAATCTCTAAATGCATAACATCATATTTGATACACTCTGAAAAGAAAAAGTCGCGGTTGAGGTTATCAGAGAAACCTTATGACACTTGTTACACCACTTTATTATCATCTAATATGTATTTTTTAAATATAGTTGGTTCATCCTCGCATTCGATTTTCAGTTAAACAAAATCACAAAGGAATACCCCTTTGCTCTCCGTCCTGACTCTGCTGTACTATACGATATATTTTACATTTACAGATTTGTTGATAATCTAACACGCTGGTAATGGTATCGCAAGGAAACTGGAAAACATGGATTAGTAATAAGAAAATGTAAATAAACAGAAGTTCCTAAAATAGAATAGAAAGATGCACACGCCTGCTGTAAAAATAAAATAAACAAGATAAACATAAAAAAGTCATAAGATAATGAAACCTACTGCTCCAACCAGAGACAGAAAAGGACGAGAATTAAAAAGAAGTAACACAAAAATAATTTATAAACACGAAGCATTAGTTCTTATTAAGATAATCAAATAATCTTGGAAATGTTTATCTCTGTTATGTCATTATTGATATCTAATGTAAGCCATTAAGTGATTCTTCCAACAATACACATCGTAGCTAAAGGAATGGTTAGTATTCAAGAGTACATAAGCGTTTACAAACTCCGTAAAAGTGTTTCAGCGTCGTGCCAAAAAATTCTAACACAAAAAACAATACATCCTTACATTATAAACGTTTTCTATTCCCAAGTATCGATGTGAAAGTATTACGGGGCTTTGTTTATTCACCCTTAAAGCCGTTTTATTCCAACAACAGTGACAATATACAAGCCAACGAATTTCCCTAAACACATCTAAATAGCCCTATCTACCAATAAGGAGAGGAGTGAGATTTACGCGATTTCCTGTTAAATAAATAAACTCGTCCGAGAACTTGTCCGTCAGTGTGAGATATAGTGTTGACCCCACTAAAACATGCAAATAAAGAGGAACGGCCGCGTAACGTAAAACTTTTATACGGTACACCGCAGACCGTATAAAGAGTTCGTAAAATGTTTTTTGTAAACACTTTTATGACAAACGACTTGTCTAATCAGCGGTAGTTTTGGGCAAATTTTGTTTTCTTCTCACTATACTTGTTCCAAGAATTTATTTTATTTTTGACGGCTCGATGACGGATCAATTAGGAATGTCCTAATGCGTTACCAACTCGATTTGTTATAAAAATCGACTTCATTTATAATTAATTTTTAATCAATTTAAATTATCTATGTATTTTCGCTAAAAATACTATATCATGTAATAAATATACCCACGCTTCAATGAACATATTTTACATCTATATATTAACTAGAGTTTAACCAACCTATAGTGCCTGCCTCTTGTTTAAAGAGCAGGCGTTAATACAGGTTACATTGTACCAAATGTTTATGTGAGTGCTATTTGTACCCGGAAGATTAATTACATTCTACATCGCACACTATTCCATCTCCCGGCAAGGCCAAAAAGGACAAAAAGGTCAAAAGGACAAAGATGACCCAAATGACGAAAATGGCAAATCACAAAAAACCTATCTTACTTTTTGGGATAACCTTTACATAAACCTATCCCATTATCCGGGATAAAAATTATCCCCCGCCCTGTCCACCCTCGGTATTAAAATTACATATATACCGATTTTCAGCCAAATCGGTTCAGTACTTTTACCGTAAAACATAACAAACAAACAGACAAATATATTTTTATCCCGAAAACTATCCCATTTTTCGGGATAAAAAGTATCGTATGTTCATTCTCGGCATCGAATATATATATATATATGCTGAGTTTCAGCCAAATCGGTCCAGTAGTTTTTGCGTTAAAACGGAACAGACAGACAGACAGAGTTACTTTCGCATTTATAATATTAATAGGGATACGTGAAGCAAAAGCTTTGTACACCTTTTTACGAAAATTGCGCGGACGGAGGACTATGAAATTTCGCACACTTACAGTTTATATAGTGAAGAAGCGACGAAAGGTATTTTTTTTTAATTATGGATAAATAACACATTAAATCAATAAAAAGACATTACACATTTACCATGTATTTGACACACACACGCATATATACTCTTTTGTTTATTGTTCAAGTCAAATTAACAGTGTAGCCTTGACGAAATCTATGATTATAGAAGTATTATAGTCTTTGACATTAATTATTATGGTCGAATTTCGAGCACGGGCGATCACTAGTATTAATAATAAGCCATTTTTATAATAAAGTAAGTGGAAGTAAAATTTTTGAAGTGAAACTTCTTTAGAATGGTTGTGATTTTAAACTCGATGAAACAAAAAAGCGACACTAAAAAAGATAAACAACAAAAAAAATTACCTTATTTAATGCTAAATAAAACACATTTCTCTTTACTCGTTAGTATTAATTTTCAATTTAAATAATACTTAAAAGATTCCAAATGAATTTTAGCTCTGTCTGTATGTACTTAAGGTAGATATACTTTTATACATAGATAATAAAGATAACATAAAGGAATTTGTGCGTAACAACAGTGCATTGAATTTTGAACTTTATACTAGTTATTTAAAATGTTATTTTTTAAATTATAATATGTTGACGCATGTGGGCTGAAGGAATTATATTTATATTAATAAAAGTTAAAGAAGAACTATCTGTATGTTCTCCAAGTTTAACTTCTACTGTATGACCTGCACATACACACACACACACACACACACACACATTTTTATTTTATTTTCAAATAGATTAGTTTCGATTTATTTACTTATAGTGTCGATGGTTTAACAGTATGTGCGTTACATGACTCACAGAACATCACTATTACGTCTCCCAAAACAATAATGTACGACAATTATGGCATTTGTTTCATATGGGCTTCTATTGTCAAGAAATATCTAACTTAATAGATGTGCAAACGTCAAAAGTAAAATAAACGCTTGGAAACAGTATAGCTCGAAAAGCGCGCTTTTATTGGTTAAAACTTATTTATATATTTCGTTTTCATAATGATAGAATGTTTCTTTAGTCGTTAATTGGGATCTCGCATATATGTGCATCGTTTGTAGGGCAGAGTTAGGCGATTCAGGATACCACGGTCTTCCCAGCCGCCGTACTGCTGGCAGATGGTCACGACACGCTGCTGCCTTGAATGACTTCTTACGGAGGACGCTTGGCACCGCTAAAGTGCCGGCGTTATTGACGCCGAACGGTATTGGTATTGCACGTGACGTTCGTAAGCATTCTGACAGAATGACTAATTCCATGGCGATGTAGCAAACTGATTGGAATAGAGTGCAACAAGCGTAGACATAATGTAACATCGGGAAAAATTATCTTACAATTGCTAGCATCCTAAAATATATGGCAGCTAATTTGTATTTATAGGAGATGTCGTGAAAGTATAGTTATAGTAATTACTCGCATAATAATGCCATAAATTATTTAATTGTATGAAACTATGTAAGTAATTGTATACGATGTATAACTTTGACAGTTGTGAAAATAAGTAGTTCTATTGTTATAAAAACCTTGTTCCCGTGAATATTTGCTGTTTTAAGATGGCGCCACTTGAGATATCGATTGTTTACAGAAGTCGGTGGTGGTAGTTTTAGCACAAAAATATAAAAACAGCTAGTGTTTGTTGGAAACGATTTATTCGACCGTGATTTGCGTACCTGTAAAGGTTAAAGTAAAGTATAAAGTTGATGATTGAAGTTGATGATTGAAACTGCGTATAGAAGAGGTTGAAAGTGAAATAATAGTCTCGATATCGTGCAATGTATTTTTCTGAAGTTCGACGCCCATACAATGATGAAGAGTGAAAATTTTGTGTGGCCGCCATACATAATATATTACGTACAGGGTTGAAAAGTTCTGCCATGGTCTGTGGAGTTGGCAAAGCTTTTACTGTGTATTCCGGCAAAATAAGCCGGCAATTCCCACACACCCACACCGCAATCCCCAAACGAAGGAAAGTCGGTAAACGAACGGATCTCCTTGCTTAAAAATTCTCGAATTTTCTATAATAGTCAATTAGTGGCACTGTTAGGAACATTTTGAAAAATCATATCGGCTATCTAAATATATTTTTATTAAGTCAAATATGTGGAAAGATATTAACTTCCCATATTGGTAAAAATTGCCCCTCCTAGCTCAAATTTTTTAAATTATAAAGTGAAAATTATAAAAAAAAAACGTAGTAGGATACTCAAACGCTTAAGAAAAATCAATGACGAACAATTTCCATTAAATAGTGAAATGGGAGATATTTTGGATTAAATGCTTTTTTAGGGTTCTGTAACCGACGTTTATCAACTCCACGGAGCCCTTTGTGTGCAATTTCATGCTCCATTTAGACTGCATCAGTTTGATACATTTCATCCATAGAGACCCGGAGTTTCTGACAAAAGTGAGTGGGACATACAAAGACCGACGGACGGACATGACAAGAACATCTAGGGTTGTTTTTTTCGCTAAAATGGTAACCCATTGCTAAATTCTAATTCAACTACTTGTAGTAGGGGAGCCCAAGATGCTAAATGTTGAGTTACTCGAGCGTCGCCGGGACCTTTTGTATTGTGAAGATTAGATGCTAAAAATAAAAAAGGTTATATGATGTATTCCCTTTCACTGGTGGGGGGAGCGTGTACAGGTTTTCAACAAAAAAAAAGAGTCGCACAGAAATACTCAAGCGCCTCAGATATTCAAAAGGGATGTTAAGTAAACCTTAAAGGAACTCCTATTCAATAGACTGACGATTTGGACGCGACCAAAAGTCATGGACGACTTTTGAAAATGCAAAAAAAAAGTAACATTGAAATACTCGAGCGCGTCAAATTAATATACAGACTGTTCAGCTTGATGGCCTTGTTGTGCTGACCCATAATCTGACAAAAAATAAAGAATCACAAATGAGTACACGGTTCATTAGGTTTCTTTCAGTGAGCTCATGAGGCACCCAAATATCGAGCTTTTTTGTGTACCCAGCTTTTTTCAAATGCGTCAAAACCGTTTTGTGGTCAATTCCCAGTTCTCCAGCTACATCGTAACTACTAATATGCCGATCTTGCTCCACTTTTTCAAAAATGGCATCAATTTTGTCCGTAACAGGGCGACCAGAGCGACGTGCATCTTTGATATCAAAATTTCCGGATTGAAAACGCTTAAACCAAATTAGCGCTACTCTCACAGACACTGCATTAGGTCCATAAACATCACAAATTTTTTTCGCGGCTTGTGTTGCATTTTTACCTTTTTTGTAGTAAAATTTTAAAATGTATCGAATTTCTTCATTAGATTCACTCATTCTAACAATAAGAAAAACAAATGAAAATCACACATTTTTCTAATTTGAATTTGAAATTGTCTTCTTTAAAATTAAAACTTATTACAAGTTCATACATACTACATGCGAAAAAACTTTTTCCCCAACCTATTAGATCAACTACATACAACATTCATATATTTTCGTGTTTGCACAATATTGAAGTATTTTTGGATATTATAGAAATGAAATTGCCCTGGAAAAATACGTCCACATATTCTTATATTACATAATTAGTGTGTAGAAAACATTCTAAAGATCTAGTGATCTGTTATAGTGTCTTATACGTGTAATTAATTTGTTCGAAATTATAATGTACGGGAAACTACTTATACCATTTTTTTTATATTGGCCCTTCAAACCAGGCGTCTAACCCTAACATAGTCAGGGTTCTTATTTAGAGCTCGTTTTTTTATTTATTACAGATTATATATGTGCATTTGCATATATGTTCAGTGAACTATCACACCTATGGACTCATTTTCGTCATCTTACGTCTGTCTTGAATCATGTTATATATTTTAAATACTGAATAAAAATGTTTATTAAGGATTTAAAAACATATAGACTTATATGTTTTTAAATCCTTAATAAACTTTTTTTAAGTACCTTACAAAATACCTTGAAGACCCCTGTGGTTGAGCGGGCTCAGAGTTTACCGGCCTACCTCACTGCAAAGCAGAGCTCGAGGTTCGAGTCCTAGCATGGTAAATTTCGGAAACAAATTGTCCGTTGTTTACTATGGTCTAGGTGTCTGCGATCAACCCCAGAGTAGTCCGTTATTAACCATAACTCAAGCGTAACTTACTTAATTTGGGTATATACAATGTGTGTCTGCCGATTTTTTAAAACTTAACAATACTAGACCACTGCCGTTCCTCTATATTCTACAGGCTCACCTTGATATGCGGCAAGGAAAGCACCCGTCGTAGGTTGTAAATAGTGGTGGCAGTGGAGCGCGAGGTGGAGCGGCTTACGAGGCTCATCCTCCCTCCTCCTATTACCATCACTCTGCTACGCAATAACACATATGGAGGTACTAGCTCATTATTATATGCAACAACATCCATCGCAAATCGTGGATGGTCGCGGCGTTAGAGGAGGGGCAGGGCGAGGTTGCAGTTGCATTCCTTTCTACCCATTACCGTTACGCAAACTATGCAATCACACGTATGAAGGGGTACAGGCTCACCTTGATATGCGGCAAGGAGAGCACCCGTCGCAGGTCGTGGATGGTGGTGGCGGTGGCGGGAGTGGCGGCCGGGGGCGCGGGGGGCGCGTGCCGCAGCCGCGTCGCCGCCTCCAGCGCATGGCGGCACCGCGCGCGCCCGTCCGCCGGGGGCGCGCGTCCGCTCGTCACCACCACCGTACACGCGATACGGTCGTACACCTACACCAACAACAAAAATTAAGAGGCGTGTAGTTTCAAAAACCCCTAAAATGAAAGAGCCGATTTTGACACTACATGACACTGTAATTTAAGCAACGACAACGTCCTTGAGGATTTTCCGGTGCTGATTTTTTGGGCGATAGCGGAGATTCCATAAACGTGGTCGTTTTTCAGGTGCATTATCATTTTAATATGAACTAGTTTTCCCCGCGTGAAAAACCCTGGGTAGTAAGTAGCTCTATGTTACGTATATAAAAATTTAATTAGGTGTTTCATATACATAAACCTTCAATACCTTGATTTCTTGTTCAATTCATTAAAATTACAAAGAAATCACAGACAATATAGTATAGACAATTGCACAGCAAAACATAAACAAAAGTCGCAGCCAACCTGATTTGAAGTACCTAAAATACGTAATGAATGACATGTGGGCAACCTGACAACGTATTTGTTATTGAATGACAGCGATGGTTGTCCACATTGCAATTAAAGCGCCATCTATTTTTTTAAACCGTATATTTAAAAAAAACGACGTCATTTGTCGGGATAAAATGTATCCTTATACGGCATTTTATTTCATTTTTATTTCGGCGTTTCGACCACTTTCCAGGAGCCATGATCACGGAAGACAAATCAGATTAGGCACCCATAGAATAAATAATAAAAATGAACTAGTTACGGGTAGGCTAAATAAAATATTTAACATTACTCAAAGACACTTGACATCGTCGTCTTCCGTGATCACAGCTACTGAAAAGTAGCCGAAATATCGAATCAAAAATCAAATAAAATGTCGCGCTTAAAACTGGTAAAACCACAGGTTTAATCAAACCGTATTTATTCGGAGCGTGTTACTTCAACGTCGATAGTGTAGAAACGCCCTGACTAGGTGGACGAGCGAGATGGAATGCTCCTCCGTCTCAAAGGAAAGTCTTCCCGCGAGGCTAGTGTTGTTTCTCGCAGGCCTATGCCCATCGGTTATAGTTGAAAATTTCTATATATTCTTTGTAAGGTTCGGAAAACGTTTGAGACCGCAATTATTGCACAGCGCCATGTATTGGCTTGTAAGTGTTCCACTACAATAGCAATGAGAATGCCAGTGCAATTAATTAAGTACAATTATAATTTTAACGGCCTCTGTGGTTGAGCGGGCTAGGCCTTTGCCGGCTTATCTAATTGCAACGCAGAGGCTCCGGTTTCGATTCCTGGTATGGTAAATTTCGGAAACAAATTTTCTTCGTTATTTACTGTGGTCTGGGTGTCTGGGATCAGCCCCAAAACGGTCCGTTGTATATTACTCATAACACAAGCGAAACTTGCTTAAATTGAGGATATACAATGTATGTGATCGTCTGCCGATTATTATTATTAATTAATTATGGGCTAGGTTATGATACTCGCACAATAATTAGTTACCCTAGAATGGTAATACAACATGTGCCTCCGACCAAAACTGGAGTAAGAACGCACGGTCTGTCGTCGTTCCTTGTGAGCCGAGCGGTAGGATAATCGATTCAAACTACCCGATTTATATCAAATCAGTAATTAAACTCGTTACGATAGTACAATAAAATAATCTAACACATACATAAACCTTGAAAAATTCAAATAAAAAGAAAAAATATTAAATCATACCTCCAAAAGAGCTCTCAATTGCAAATCATCAAGTACACTATGAAACAAATCCGGGTCGATGAAAGAAGGACCATCTTGCAGTACTGACACGTCGTCCAGAGATTCCACCACAAGGTTTACAGCTATAACAAAAAGTAAATATTGAATTTAGTTCAACATTATCCGACTGTGGAAAAATCGTAAGCATTTC
This sequence comes from Dendrolimus houi, assembly GCA_039645545.1. Lineage (NCBI taxonomy): Eukaryota > Metazoa > Arthropoda > Insecta > Lepidoptera > Lasiocampidae > Dendrolimus > Dendrolimus houi. The sequence continues at coordinate 6,897,621 of CM077125.1, forward strand.
TAAGTTTTAAATAGTGACATCTACACGTTTTCAACACATTCAACTCATTCATTAATTCAGTTTGAATTCGTTCAACTTTGATTTACATGCGTAAAACATAGATGGCGCTTAGAAGTAATTGTATTAGTAGTAAAAAAAGAGATAACTTTAGATTAACTACCTTAAGAAAATATGTTGTTGGTAACACTAGGGCTACGTACGCGGTTTACTCTTGTGAAATATAACTATTCAGCGATAAGGCCACTCTTTGTTCAACCAATATTGTATCTAGTTTGCAAGAACGTATTTTTTAATTTATGGTGAAAAATATAGTATTTCCATTCATTCATTCAACAACATTTTGTTAAATATGTAAAGAGTATCCTACGTTCATTTCTAGTTTCATAAGTACCTACCTACCAACATATGTAGGTAGGTAGATGTACACCAATAATATTGGGAATGACAATTCCACCATCTTATTTATTACATATATTGCTGTGATGGTTAATTCCACTGCATCTGCTAAATGTCACTATATCGATATATCGTCATTTCAAATATAGTTATCTATATCTATGCAAGTGTCTGTCTACAAGCTCGATTGTGAGTGTGAAATACCATACATTGGACAAAGAAAGAGGGGCATAAAAACACGGGTAAAAGAACGCATTGCTGACATGAAACACACAAGGTTTACAAAGTCTGCGATCAGTGAACACATGCTGGACAATACCTACCACTACATCAGATTCGATAAACCACAAATCCTCGCGAAAGAGAATCGTTTCATACCTAGAATGATGCGTGAGACTATTGAAATCAATAAAAATCCAAATTTCAATAGAGAAAGTGGTTGGTACCACCTGTTTGGGATCCGATCATCAAAACTATTAAGATCCAAACTCAGCAAAAATTAACTGCTAGACCTCAAGATACTGTGAGCTCTTTCTGCTTGCACTGGAACACAAACCAACTTGATTGATAATTTCTTTTTATGTTTCCACCCACTCATTTTATTATATAAAATTGTTAGAGTTAGGCATGTTTGCTGAAGAGTTTCTTGCTTCTCTGCTTCTTCTCTTCAAGCCACAATATGTTGCGAAGCGGTGGTAAATTAGATTAGGCTCCCTTAGAGTAAATAATAACCATAAACAAAATTAAAACAAAATAATTAAAATGGACAAGTTGGCGGTAGGCTAAATAAAACTTTAAAAATACTCATTGACATGTGACATCTTTGTCTTCCGTGACCACAGCTACTGAAAAGTGGCCGAAACGTCGGAATAATAAAAATCAAGAATAATTTAAATGTGGTTTGTTTAAATTTTTTTTTTAATTCACTTTCAACTCGAGAAGAACAAGACAATTCCTTCTATTCTTTTTAAAAAGTTGGGCAAATTACACATTGTACAATAAATTCTAATACAATTTTCATACAAAAGTTTGTTAAAATACCAGTTTACTTTACTTTCATATACTATCATACTTTTCTTATGGCGAAGCTGGCAAAAAGGCAGACGGTCCACTTAATGCAAAGTTGTTACCGTGGGACAGATGGGACAGGGGGAGGTTTAAAATATTGTGATAAAAATAATAAAAAAATAATTAGGTCCAATTTAGGACTTACTTTGTCTTACAATTTATTTTATGTTAATATTTTTGTCCTGATGAAAATAATTTTCTTTCTTTCTTAATTGGTAAAAAATATGACGTCACAGCTTGCCACGCTCGTACAAAATCTAGGCTGTTTCGGAATTTTGATAACATGATAAAAAGTATGACAGTTGATCTGACTGTCAACTAATCCCATTATTCCTTCTATTTGTCCATGATTATACTCACCGGCTGCATTAGCCTCTTCGAGCAAGACCTGTCTTCTAGCAGGCTGTTCCTCGTCCTCCTCGTCGTCAGCGGCTGCAGCTGCGAGCGTGGCCGCTCGGAGACGACGCCGACTGTTGAACTTCTTCAACTCCTCGACAGTACCGGACAAGTGGATACGGTTTTGCTTATCACGATCCTGTACGAAATTATTAACTACCTTTAAGACATACCAGATGCAAAAACTTTATATACAGTCATATAACATAGTCGACATTATTACATGTAAGTATATTTCTATTTATATATATGCTAAATTCGCGCTCTTCTTCATGTACATTTTAACCCCGTGTGCAAAATACGCTTAATATTATACAAAGATATACCCTTTTAATTTGGGTAGCATTAGTTTGTAACATTTTACACGGTAACACTATTGGTTCTAATGGCCCACTTCCTCTTCCCCTATTTCATTCCTCCTACCTGATTCTCTCTATTCCAACCCTTCTATGCCATTCCTCCTATCTGATCTTCTTTATCCCATCCCCTTTATCTCATTCCTCCTATCTGATCCTCTCTATCCCATTCCCCCTATCTCTCTTTACCCATTCCTCCTATCTGACTCTCTCTACCTAGCAAGGCATTGGCATTACCCCTTATGTAGCAAACATCTATGGGCGACAGTAATCACTTTCCATTATTAACTAGGAGGACGTCTGCCTGTTTAGTAGCTCCGCAATGAAAAATAACAAGATCCTTTTTTTGATGTTCCTTGTCTACTTCAGCTACCCTGCATATAATCATCTCTTAGTCTGCAGGCGCGAACTAATGTATTTAAACTCTGGGTTTCGGGATATTACTCTTGTCAAGTGGCATAATTACCCGTATCCAACGATGATTCAGGACATCTTGAATACTAATCCTTTGAGTATGGTCCACAGTCAGCATCCGCTGAACGAGATCTTTGGCAGCGTCACTAACGTCGTCCCACAGAGGAGCATCAAACTGGAAAACATAATTCAGATTCAACTCGAGGCCAGGAGTGGGGCATTTGAAGACTGATGTTGTGCTAAATAAGTAATAGAATTAAACTAACTAACTAACTCCGTTGGCTCAGCGACCCAAAGTGAGTCTTGGCCTCCGAAACAAGAGCACGCCACTTTCCTCTGTGCTGCGCACTGTCTTACCGGTTGTGGGCTTGTAATGCGGTCAGGTCAGCTTCCACTCTATCCTTCCAGAGATACTTGGGACGACCAACCGGTCGCCGACCGACTGGTCGCCCCAAGTATGCTTTCTTCACTCCCTGATCCTCCTCCATCCGCTCTACATGACCGAGCCAGCGGAGACGATGAGATTTTATCTCTCCAATTATGTTGGGCGCGACCATGAGGTTTTCTATTTCGGAGTTGGTTTGGACCCTCCAGCTGCCATCTCCTTTTATTGTAGGGCCCAACATTTTTCTGAGAACCTTCCTCTCTGTGACTAACAATTGGTTCTCCTCCTTCAGTGTCAGTGTCCAGGCCTCAGATCCGTACATCAAAATTGGTCTAATGATAGTTTTGTAGACGCGAATTTTAGTTTTCCTGCTTAGGAACCTGGAAACTAACACCTTTTGTAAGGCAGCACTGTTCCTGAGGGCATTTTGAACACGGATGTGTATTTATTCCTCTCGGGAGTTCGTGTAAACATAGGATTAAACCTCTACTATATTCATAACCTATGATAAACCTCTGTGCGCACAAAGACGCTTGTGAAATTTGGCATAATTAAAGTTTAAGCAAAGAGGAAAATAACAACATGCTCCGAAAGCAACTGGGACTTAACAGTCGGATGATGATGATGATGATGATGAAAAATACTTTAATTAATGTAAAATGAACGCCATATAATGTAAAAGAGATAGAGCATAGATGAAGCAAATTTTAGAGTGAGATAGACAGCTGATACGATTTTAAGGGTCCTATAGGTGTTTTGTCACAAACAGATCCTTCATGTTTTCGTCACGTCCGTCTATTGTTTGACCGTTTTACTGTCGAATTTTGACTATTGGACGATCGATAGTAGATATAAATATGCTAACAATATCAAACCGGAAAATTATCTTGAATAAACACTGTATAGTAACACAGAAACGACTACTTTCCATGGCCCACTTCCCCTTTCCACTATCCCATCTTCCGTATCCAATCTTCCTATTTCATTCCCCTCTCTATTCCATTGCTTCTGTCTGATACCTAAATTTCATCTCCTTTATCCTGTACCCTCTATCTGAACCTAAAGGCTGGCAAGGCGTTGGCTTCATCCCTGGTGTCACAAGCGTCTATATCCACTTTCCATTAGGTAGTATCATTCTATCCGTGCAGGAACGGAGAAAGAATACAATTTCCTGCGGCCCGACGGCCTGTCGTAAGCGACAAAACAACCAACAGCCAGGTGGTAGGGCATTTTCCCGTCTGGATGGCTACCACCCCTGGTCTAGAATATGCCGCCATAACAAGCTTGATTTGTGTTCCGGCATTAGTGTCCAGGTTCCAGTCTCCCTTTAGAGAGCAAAAGCACATTTGTCGCACAGTGTAATAAATGTCTATAGGCGATGGTAACCGATTTCCATCAGGTGGGCCGTCTGCCTGTCTGCGGTAAGCTGTCTCATTGTTTGCCAGCTTCGCAATAGGGATGCGGATATTGTTACCATAGATTCTATAATATTTTTTACATATAGAAGAAAAAGCGTTAAAATAACATATTATTATCTAACTTTAAAAATAACATGATAGAAACAATATCAATTAAGTACTTTTCAAACAATAACACAGGCCCACAAAAACAAAGTGGTCTGTACTTTTGACATACATACATAAGAATAGATGGGGCTGCCATCTATTTTTATGTATTTCGATGAGCTGAATCCAAAACTGGGGTCAGTTTGGTCCAAACATCCTCAGAATTTTGTAGGTGTATGGACCAAAAGGCTGTATCTGGGGTTAGTTTGGTCCATCACCCCAGATTCGGATTCAGCTCATCGAAATACATAAGAATAGATAGGTCTGGTCAAAAGTATAGACCACTTTTTTTGTGGGCCAGTGTAATCAATGCGCTATTTGACTGCCTTTAGTTGTACCTACTTATAAGTCGTGGTAGCGTAATGGCTAGCGCACGCGTCCCAAACTCAAAGGACGCGGGTTCGATCCTGACCGGAACGCATGCACCACTTAGGCATTTTTCTGACCTAATGTGCATATTGTTACAATTACCACGTGCTAATAACGGTGAAGGAAAACATCGTGATGCAGCCTGCACATCGAGATACCCGATGTGTCAAACCTGCCAAGCCGCCTTGGACAAGCGTGGCGGGTATACTGTCCATTCCCCTATAGTGGGAGGCCCGAGCCCAGCAGTGGGACATTTATGGGCTGTTATTATATATATATATACTTATAACGCCACACTTTTGTAAATTTATAAAAAGTAGCTCAATTGATTTGACTATCGGCTCCCCTGTTAAAAACAGAACTAATAAAAGGTGTCACTAAAACCACCGAAATATTAACTCACCCGTAACCTGCCCCGACAGATTGCTTCGAACAACCTCTCCCTGGTACCGGTGAATGGTAGATATCCAACCAGCAGCACGTGAAGAAGTATCCCAGCGGCCCAAACGTCTACAGGTTTCCCGTACAATTGGCTGGAAACCACCTCCGGAGCCATGTAATGGGGTGTACCAATGCGACCTGGTCGATCAGATGGTCAGGAAAATTAAAAATTATTACACCTCGATTCATAATTTTTGGAGAATCAGTAGTATAATATATATAGAGGCACAAGAATCAACACACCCTATTTAATATTAAAAAAGAGAAAGTTTGTGAGGTAACTAGTTTCGTTTAATACTAATTCACGAAAAAACTGCTGAACAGATTTTGATGAAACTTTACAGTAATGTAGGATATATCCTACATTACTGTAAAGTTTCATCAGTATGTATGTATACATACATACTATGAATAACACAGGCTACAATTTATTTCAAATTGGCCAAAATCCAATCTCCCATGAACTAAGTCACTAGGATAACTAATAAAACATAAATACTAAAATACAATAAAAAAAACTTTAAAATCTTGCTTGAAAAAGAAACACTTCAAATAAAAATGTACAATATTAATATCTTATCCCAAATTCCAAACATGTCGATTCTTAATATGTACATAAATATGCCTGTTTTGGTTTTTCTCTATTTAATGGACTTGAATGTGAACCAATTTTCATGATAATCGGTAATAATTCTTGCGGTATATCATCGCAAAGATTTGAAATTCAAGCCCAATTTATCAGGCAGTTAAATAATATTTAAAGATTGTTAAATCTTTAATATTGTTTTTAATTTTTGTTAAAGTTAAATCAATTTAAGCGTGCCTTTATACCGGTGCTGTTAATCTGGTAGTACTGAAATCAAACAGATTAGTAACAAATAAGTTAGTTTCTTTCTTTAAACTTGTGGTGTGTGCATATTTCATTATAGGTAAATGGATTATATGGAAAATTCTAAACATACGAAACAATGCTTTTTATGACTATGAATTTAAAAAAAAGAGTGTTAACGTAATACTGTGCCAATGTTTGTTATTTACGGGTTAATTTACTTTAAGACGTAGCATATTGCATCGACAGTGGCTATGTACAGTAAAACTCGCTAAAAAGATTATTAGATCGCTCCGATCATATGCTCCGATATTCGTGAGCGGGGTGTGAGTGGGTAGTGAGCGGGGCGAGAGCAGGGAGTGAGCGGGGCGTGAGCAGGGAGTGAGCGGGTCGAGAGTGGGGAGTGAGCGAGGCGTGAGTGGGGAGTGAGCGGAACGTGATTGGTGTGCGAATAGAGCCAGGTTAGGGGCGGCGCGGTGTAAGTATGCATTGTATGGAGCCGTTCTCGAACATAGCAAGAGCGATACGATAGTGACGCCATACCAATGTATAGTCCAATCGCGCAACCTCGCTCACCGGTAATCGAAAGCACGAGCTAAGAAACTAGCTAACGCGTCTAAAATAGAATGGAACAGAACTTTAATATGAAAAAACCTATATTTTAATACTGAGTTCACAAAAAGCTTAACATGACTATAACGAGGTTTACTGTAGGTACATACAAATGTTAGGTGCTTTAAGTAACATTATTTTAATATATGTACACTTGCTGCTACACGCAAAGATTTTAAACTGACAATTAAATTAAATGTTTTTAATAAATTTATAACAAAGTTATTGATATTTAAATAATTAATTTTGTGTAGTATAACTCCCTAATAATAACTAACATGAAATGTAAACCTGAGTGTTGCAGATATCCGATGCAATCATGCATGCAAGATTTGTCATTTAAGTAAATAAAAATAAAGCTCAATTCATTTGTCTGTTGTATAAGACAGATGGAGTTTTGTCCATGTGGCGTATGAGTGAAGACACAATGTGCTGATGAATATTGCACTTCATGTCCATGCAGTTAGGGCACTTTTTGCATTTCCAGTCTTACCGTACTCGTCTGATTTGAGATACGCTTGGCCCAAAGGACCCATTAGCGGTCGATTGTCCATCACCAGTTCTGTATAATACAACCTACAGTCAACAAATATGCATATCTAACATATAAGAATCTAGGCAGGAACAAAGCAAGCAAAATGATCCCTTACGGAAGGATTTTGCATTTCAAATAACAATAAGCACCATTTACCAAATCGTTTCAAGGTAACTAATATATTTTTCACTATAATCTTCAAAAAATTATAGTTCTATCAGTTGTCAAAGCTTAATAACTATGTAATAAATAAACTGAATGAAGCTCAATTTATTACGATAAATTTCTCAATGTGATATTCTATCTATAGATTTATAAGTAGCTTCAATGGACAGACACGGCATTAAATACATTAAAGCTATTTAAAAAAACAACTGGAATAGATTATATAAACGATGGAGAACACGCTGCAATTTTTTTTAGATTTCTTGTCCTTTTTTGTCGGTTTGTCTGTTTGTTTGTGATTAACGTAAAAACTACTGGGTCGATTTCGATGCGGTTTTTGCTAATCGATAGCAAATTCTTAGACTTGAACTCTGCGTTACTTTTTATCCTGGGATGATGAGTTTGTGTCTAGAGTATTTCAAGTCAAGCGTGGCGGGCATATCCTAGTTAATACATATAATAAAAATTCTTATGTATTTGAGATTATAATGACAGACTTCTATAAAAAAGCGTTTTCTTCTTTTGAAATATTTGATATCTGGTTTACGTTGGTGTACCACAATAATTTTCTTTAACTCAAGTAAAAGACACAATGACAATGTTGTATCAAATTACAAAAAATATGTAGAAAAATAACTATCAAAGTTTTTCTACGTGTAACTATGTAGCGCTGTAGGTTGTCGTTAATAATTATGAGACAACTTCATTAAGTAAATGACAACATTGTATTTTGCTCCATGAACATCGCCAGATTAGTTAAGAATTTATTTTGAGCTAGGTTGCCTATAAGATATCACTTATACCGATAAGCCGCCTGTTGTTTTGCCAAGAAGTATTGTAATTACACATTTTTTTTGGAATTGTTTATTTTGGTGAGTAATTAAATGTAATCTATCTATCTAATTTATTAAAATCCTACTGTCCAACATACAAATACTTTTGATGAACTCAATTAATTCATAAATATTTGTTTAGTTCACATTAGAATTTCAGGTAACACTAAAAATTATTTTGTTTGAAAACATTTGAGAGTACCCACACAAACCACTCTCCTTTAAAAACTAACACTACCCTACAACTATTGTTACAAAAACAAACAATAATTTGAATATAAGCTATTATTTTGTAATCAAACTATTAAAATAGGGAAATAAAGTACACAAGTCTACCATCATTAAGGTTCTATGAAAAAACATGAGTAAATTTGAAACACATTATTATTTATAATGAAACTTTGATTTTTGTCTCACAATTATCGCTAACCCAATATGTAGTGCTAATAAACTCAAACCAAATATTAGAAATGATTCCCATACATGGTCGACTTACCAGGAGGTGCTCTATGCGAAGTGGGTGTCGGCAGTTGTGCTGCTACTCCAAAGCCCCCGAGCTTCACCGGAGCGCAATTATCTCTTCCAGCAAGCAGCACGCAATGCGGTCTCACGTCACGGTGTACAATGTCATTCTCGTGACAATAGCGGAGTGCTTCCAGGATTTGGCGCATGTAGTGGCTGAAAAAGAGACAGAAGATAAAAAACTCAATTGATTTTCTTTCCTCTTAATATTTTCTTTATTGCATGAGTTCAACAAACAGCGGTTACCGTCGTCTACAGACATTTTTAACACCAAAGGTGCTACCAATGTGCTGCCGCTCTCTAAAGGGAGACTGGAACCTGGCCACTAATGTCGGAACACAACTTAAGGTTGTTAGGGCGGCATACTCTAGACCAGGGATGGTAGCCATCCATTCGGGCAAATACCCTACCACCTGGGTGTGGGTTGTTTTTGTTGCCTCTTATGACAGGCCGCCCGGCCGCAGGAAATTGTATTTAATCTCCGTTCCTGCATGGATAAGATAATATGTAGAGTTTTTGGCAGGAACTGAAAGAATATGTTGTGCTGTGTAGTTTTATTTTCTAAAAATGTGTAAAATTACTTTAAAATGACAATAGTTGTAGGATATTGACAGTTTTTGAGTAGTAATTATGTGTTTTGTGAGAAATGTGAACTGTATAGTCAAATGTGGCCTTTTGAGTTGTCACAAGAACTCCGTTGAATGGCACCAGCTGATAACCTACAGTCCAGCTGTGCTACACATAGGCTTAAAAAAATAAAGAAACTACATTATAATCTAAGATCTGGCTTAAAGGCCTATCTGCCAAGCCATAAACCTAAATAAATAACAATAAGATAATATGTCTTTGTCTTTGCATTATTTGCTACAACTACATTAATTCTTCGATAAGTAATTGTATAACATACTTTTGTATTAATTAAGAAAAGAGTCTGCAGTACTTAGATAAATATAAAGAGAAAGCATTTTTAGCTAGACATGTTGCTGGAGAGTTTCTTTCAGCTTCTTCTCCTTAAACAGCGATAACATGTTGCGAAGCAGTGTACATAGAATAGGAAGTACATTTAAATTTTAATTTATATGTATGACCATCAAAAATTGTTCTGTAGTAGAACTTATCCCTGTTAATGTTATAAATGCGAAAGTAACTCTGTCAGTCTGTCTGTCTGTTACGCTTTCACGGCAAAAATTACTAGGCCGATTTGCTCAGTATATTTATATATATATTTTTTTTTTCGATGTCGAGGATGAACGTAGGATACTTTTTATCCCCGAAAAATGGTATAGTTTCCAGGATAAAAATATACTTGTTTTAAATAAAAGATTTTGAATTTTGAAATATTCTACAACAAATTCTAAAACAATGTTCAGGTAAAAGAGCAGGATTTAGAATACCTTGTTCTCACCACATTTAAACTACCATGGAGGAAATAATTTTAATTGCTGTTTAAACAAGAATTAATAAGATATTTGATTGTTTCCTATTACCATCTGTTATATACATGCCTCTTTGCATGTTCTTTGTAGCTCCAAAATTTTGTAAGATGACAAGAAGTATTTCTGTTACCGCCATTCTTGCGGTAACTTTTTAAAACTAATCTAAAGAGATCAATAATTTTAGTTCCCTAGTGTATCGAAAGGGAAACAATGAGCTATTTAACAATCAAATAAGCTAAATGAAGTCTACGAATAATGAGTATATCTACTTACCATGCTACAGCCTCACTGTAGACAAAACCGGCGGTGGCACGACGAACTACTTCGAAGCAGAGATCAGAACCATCCATGCTGGAATAAAATAAAAAAAATTTAGTCTTTGAGTATGAGATGATAAGATGGTTAAGATTAATTTAGGGTAAGCAGTTAGATTTGATCTGATGGATAAATTAAATATGTATATTTGTGTGAGTTTTTGGATGTTTTAGATTCACAATTGGACCTAGGTAACACTACAGTTGGTCATAGATTTTTATTTAAGCAGGGCAGTACTAATACCTATATGTTTGTGTAAATATGAAAGAGATTTTATTTATTCCTTCTGTACAAAAAAATTTGGATTGTCAATCTAATTTCCATAACAGGGACTCATTAGTATAGTAGCAGTAGTGTAACAACCCATACATTTTTGTAATTTATATGAAATTGTTGTTATTTAGGCTTAGAAAAGCCTTTTACCTAGAGTTTAGGTCCCATAAAATTTATAATGTATTAAAAAAAATTACAGAAGATAACTTACTATTCAAATACCATGTATAACATTCCCTCGGAGCTATATGTCTCAAGGAGTTCCACAATATGTGGATGCTTCAACATATGGCATATTGTTGCCTCACGTTTCAAATCTGTAAATTTAATAATAAAAATAAGATACAAAAAGTTTCTAGTGGCACCACATATAGAGGAATACTTTAATCCATCCAAAAAAATAAACAACAATGAAACCTCAGAAGCAAACATTTATTTACTTCATAGAATGCAAGTAATTGTACTATGTATACCACCATCGTCATTATAATCTCAATTCGTTCCTGGAGTTATCTAGAAGATTTTTAGCGGTTTTAGCGATAAGACCGCCCTTTGTGAGTAATTAGACATAGTTATAGTCTGTAAATTCAGTTTTGATATTGTTGTACAATAAAAAGTTATTGAGTGATTACTTCATAGTAAAATAATAACATATTTTCATGAAATGAGAGTGGGTAAAAAGCATACTCTGAGACTGTTCATAATAACACAGGATGTTTTTATTCCCATGTGCATTATTGTTGTGATATTTTACTATAAATATTCAAGATTTCCATCCTATACAATAGTATGAGTCTAAACTAGATCTAAGGTGATAGATGCTAAAAGAGCTTTATATAATATTTTTTTCTTTTCAGGTACTAGTTGCCATTTGTTATTTTTAGCCAAATCGGTCCCACAGTTTTTCCATGAAAACGGAACAGACAAGACAGACAGACAGACAGAGTTACTTTCGCATTTGCAATTTTTAGGCTAACTAGGGCAACTGTTCTCCCTTAAGTTTAGCATAAAATTCATTCAAGGTGTCATATTTCCAAGGCCAATGGCATATTGATAAGCCCTGTGGTCATTACGGGGGCCATGAGCCTGTCTATTATATTCCAGCAATAAAAAAAATATAGAATAGACTATAATATAATTTATTGCATAACAGTAGGTAAGGTACAGTTCGAGGAGTATAAGTACAGAAAACAATAAGTGGTTTCATGACTATTAGCAATTTATTCCAGACAACCTTAAGATGAATTAGAAAAGTTTGTAAAATATGCAGGTTAAGCAATGATGTAGGTATATTTTTAAACAAAAATACTCCCTCTGACTATAACTATGTCCAAACTTTATACTTTATAAAACAAAAATTACAAAAATGTGCAACAAGACAATAGTTATTTGGTAAAACAAAAGGCGGCCTTATCGCTAAAAGCGATCTCTTCCAGGCAACCTGACTCAATGGAAATTCTTAAATTATCTATAATTATTACGCAACAAAGAAAAGGGGGAATAAATAAAAATGGCATACATGGACAGAGATTACAGTTTAAAGTATTGTAAACTATCACATAGATTATTGCGTAAGACTAACATAATGATTCCTAAGTGAATGTTTAAATATAGCAAAAGATTTAGCTTTTCTGATGTCAGTGGGCAAAGAGTTCCAAAGTAAAACAGCCTGCATGGCGAAGGAGTTGGTATAAAATGTTGAAAAGTGTGCAGGTGCCATTAACACGAGATTATCAGTGGAACGCAAATTGAGTGTGTGTGATGTATAAAGGAAGTTGAAACATTACACAGTATTTAGTATAAACAGTATACAATATAGTAAATAACCTTATATATAAAAATCAATTGCTGTTTGTTAGTCTCGCTAAACGGCTGGACTGATTTGGCCAATTTTGGTTTTGGATTATTTGTAGAAGTCCAGGGAAGGTTTAAAAGGTGAGTAAATATGAAAAAAATTGATTCTGAGGCGGTAAAAAGTTTGCCGGGTCAGCTAGTATAATATAATATCTTATTATGTTCTACCTTTATCCTATTACATTCATAACTTCTACCTTGTGTTACCATTATTTACATATATTTTATTGACTATAAAATAAATGTGGATATTAGATGGATCAATGAAATTGAAACAATTTGGTTGAACGGCACAGAACTGAGAGGGCACGACAGTCTTCAATAACATTGAATGGTTCAAGTTTATGTTTACTTGGATCACTTTGGTTCATTCATCCGAATTGAAAGACAGAATTGATCTATTAATATCTTTATAGTAGACTAGTAGTGTATACTTCTTGTTTAAAGAGCAGGCGTTAATACAGGTCGGATTGTATTAAACTTTTATGTTAATGCTATTTGCCCCCGGAAGATTCACTTTTTCCTATATCACAAACTATCCAATCTTCCGGCATGAAAAGTATTTATGTACATTTTCGGTATTAAAAATACATTTAAATAAAATTACAGCAAAACCGATCCAGTACTTCTAGTTGTTTTTCCGTGAAAGCTTAACAGACAGACAGGTCGAGTTACTATAGCATTTTTTATAGATGATGAGTTTTTATATTATATCTATTAACTTGAGAAATGATTGGTCTCCCATACAACATTTCATCCCCTATTTCAACCCTTCTCCTTTTATTTATCTATACCCCGTCTATCTATCTTTAAACTACATAAATGACGAAAATCACGAAAAGGTCGAAAATGGCAAATCTAAAAAAAAACCTAGCCTACTTTCTTGGATAACCTTTATATAAATCTATCCCATTATCCGGGATGAAAAGTATCCCTTATCCACCCTCGGTAATAAAATAAAATTACATATATTCCGAATTTTGGCCAAATTGGACCAATAATTTTTGTATAAAAGCATAACAAAATGAGAGGACAAATATATTTTTATCCCAGAAACTATCCCATTTTTTGGGATAAGAAATGTCCTATGTTCATCCACAGCATCAAAAATACTTATACCGAATTTCAACTAAATCAATCCAGTAGTTTTTCTGTGAAAGCATAACACAGTTACTTTTGCATTTATAATATTAATATAATATTCCTATTAAATCAAAAACTAATTTAGTGAGAGATTATTTATTACCTGCTGTACTAAGCCCAGGACTAGCTGTGAATCTAGCTACATCCACAATCTTAACAGCAAACTGTTGGCCAGTCTGGCGGTGGACACAGCGACGGACCAAACTAAAGGGTCCCCTATAAATAAGACAAGAGACCACAATAAAATATTTATAATGTTTATTTGTGGTTGAATTAAAAGGCTACTCCTTAGAAATATGGAGGACAAGTTGAAAAAGTTTCCAGTAGTATGCTGAAAATAGTGGAGCAAAAACCACAATAGCACTGGCATACGAAAAACTAGATATGAATTAAAAATTGTTCAAGTGCCATAATAAAATGCCAGTATAGAAAACCTCCACTATTTACATAGTCTAAAATAATTTAGTAAAATATATAATGCTGTGAGAAAAGTGTAGAGTGATTTAATTATTGTGAACTTTTAATAATAAAAAACAAAACAGAAATCTTTCCATCCTTGTTTATTTTTCTATCTCACTCTGATTACTTTTAGTGCTTCTTTTAAAATTTATCCTATGCTGCCTGGTACTAACCTTATTATTGGTGTTTTGATGGACACTTTTTCAACTCAAAGATGAATGAAAGAAAAAGTTTATTCGAAGAAATAGCAATGTAATCACATTCCTTATACATTAGCATACACAGAGCATATTCTGAGAATTTGTACACCACATTTTCAGCAAACAAGGTTTGCACTCAGCATATTGCTGTGCCAGAATTCTATCTGACACAACACCGATTTTCAGTGCAAACCTTCTTTTTAGCATAAGACCATAATGACCCAATTTTGTTAATTAAATAATAAATAATAATAATAATCAATAAAACTAATTCTACTTATATAATATTTAATTAGTAAAACAAATAAATACATTTTAATAAAACCAACAATAAATATGTTACTTCAAAATTAAAATTAAAATAAATACTCTTATCACAACTTGTATCTAATCATTTATTCAAATACAATTTGCTACAAGATGCTACTTTATCCTCTACCCTCCATACTTAGAACCTTTAGTGGTAGTTACTTATTTGTGTTTTGGTCTTAAGAAACTTTAAGCATGGGGTCTTGAGGCCATAAGTCTTCACAAAGAGCTCTCTTAACACCTAATTAACTCTTCAGAGGATTGGTGCCCACTTTAGGCAACAGATCAGTATGGCAATCCAGCAATAGCTTGCTGGTATTACTGGATATTGCTGCATGGTGCACATTCCTACATGTCATAGATATGCAAGCTGTGTAATTAACTCTCTCCAATGGTTTTCCCAAAGCATAAAGATATGAGGCTCTTCAAAACATATGTAAACAGATATTTAAAGTCTCAATGAGGTAGGTAACACAATGGCACGCCTGGTATTAAATATGTCTATAGGTAATCATAAGCAGTTACTATCAAGTGTACTGTTTGCAAGCAAACAATAAAAAAGGGAACATAACCAATCTTCTAGAAACCTTACCTATAGCAGGTGACTTAAGCTCTGTATTCTACTTACACTCTTAAGGGATTATAAGTAATATAAATACAATAATATTAATTTCTTTCTTACATCAATCTTTTTATAGGCCTGGCTGTCTAGCTTCTTTCCTAATGTGGCCAGGGACTTCTATCTCACAATCACAGTAGTTTAACTATATGTAACTCCTATAGACAATAATTATCTAGTTTCCACAAAGCATTGTTTCTAAATATACCAAACCATATATATTAAATATAGTATAGTCCATAAATACATTTTAAGCTTGAATACTATTTAGAACCAATTAACATAAAAACTTTCAAATGTTTTATTTTAACTGTATTTCTATTGAACTACCAGACAGATTTTGAAAAAATATAGCACTAAACAGGATATTTGTTATCCTGCTTAACTAATGAAATCATTGAATAGTTTAGAATCTAATCTATAAATTTCTTGGGTGTTGATGATGGAAACCTTTGATTTGTAAGATGTTTTTAATTAATATAAATACAATTTTAAAGTTAATTTATATTAAACTTAAAATTCTAGTCAGAAAGTAGTAGATGGTCCTCTATGAATATTCCAAAAGAATATAAAATGTTTAAACTTTTCACTATCAAGCAACTTTATGCACATTGCTCTGACCCATATTTCAGACCTCTATCCTCTGATGCTATAATTAGCTACATCTAAAGGTTTTATAAAATTATTTTACAGGGCTAATACAATATGACATATAAATTAAATTTCTATAAGAAGATCATGATAGTATTTTTCCTCATATGAACATATTTTATATTATTACATGGTTTGATTCTGCATCTTTGGATATGTACTACATTTTTAGAGAATCATATGATATAATTTGTATGAAAAGAACAATTCAGCACATATTCAAGTAAATTATACTAAAATTCAAATTCGTATTGGAAAATACCATTTAAACTGCAAAAATCACATGACCGCTAAAACGTCTGCAAGACGTGTTATGAATAATTAATTACTTACTTGCCAATTATTTCACAGAGCTCGTACACATCGTCAAACAACACCTCGTCTTCAGCCATTTTTCACAGAGACACAGTTCAATATATTTCAGAAAAAGGTAAAAAATATCATTTTAACACAGCCTTCGATCGAAATTCAGGAAAGGTTACGCCCAGGGACTAAACACCTTAATAACAAGGACACTACCAATTAAATGAACACAAAACGATATTCAGTATGGAAGTTTCGCACCCTAATCGATAATAAATCACTATATTCTACATAAAACTCTATCTTGTGCATTTTATACGTAAAAATAGATGTGTAAATTGAGAATAATGTAAAATATTTGAAAAGTCACTGTTCATATATGAAACTTATTGGAAAATGTATTATTTATTAACCACTATATATCGTGTTATCAACAATCAGAAAGAAATTTATAAATGTTGATATAATAACTCATTTTTCAATATTTTTTAGTTTGCGTTTGACATTTACGAGTGTTTCAAGTGACTTGAGTGAAATTAGCAAATTATGAAATTAGTGTTACCAGAAACGAAATAGACGAACTACCATTTCTTTTAAAGATAGATAAAGACTATAATAAATGATCAATCTGATCTAAATAAAATTCTGCTGTCTTGAAAAGTGAATGCTGGAAAAGTACTGCTCACTCATATTGCATAACAAAATTATCATTGCACAACGATCTCATGTAACAAAATGCAATAGTAAGCCCAAGAGAAATTAGTATCATAATATTATAATTACTGTAAATTAACTAATACTAATGTTGTTTATTAATAGGTGAGAGGTGGGACTTGAAGATAAAAATAAAAATGCACGTGTAAAAGTTATTTTTTATTCAATATAAATATTTTAAAACTAAAAATTTACGCTAAATAATTTTCTTACAAAACATAGTTAAAGGAATAAGAACAACTAATATAATTTAATTTTTATTTAGTTCTTTGTTCTCAATCTTTATTATTTAATTTAAGACTACTTAAGAGTTTTTGTCCTTGTCAAACTTTATGGGAGCTTTTAATTAGTCACAATAAACGGATTTTTAGGTGTAATTAGATATTTCTAGTCCTCTGTAGCCAATCTAGAGAGATTATAAAGTTTGGATCAAACTATGAGTAAACTAAAAATTCTGTTTATAACATAACCTTAAATTATTTAAAGCTAATAATACGTTCTGTTAAGTATTACAAGTAATTCCTGTACCATTTACTTTTTTCCTAAAGTATTCGCAACCAGGAACCGAAATAAACATTTCGGAATCAGGTGTTTTAGTGTTCCACGATCGATTCACGTTAACTTTATATGTACAATGATATTCCAGTTCGTAGAGTTCAAAAGAAGTTTGCTGAAAAATACAAAAACATAAATATTTATAAAATAGCACACATAATTACATCATTTTGGGACATTTTTATTAGTCAGTATATAGTATAAATTTATATTACAATGGCTACTTAAATAAAAATTCTGATTTAGTTGTTTTTGAAACTTTGAAAAATCCTAAAAACATCTAAAACTGAAACTAAATTATAATGTAGTAACACTAATATTTCGCTCATTGTTCTCTTTTGCAACTAATTTAATTCCAGTAGAATTTCACTACATAGTTTGGTCAGAAAAATAATAATTGAAGATAAAAAATTAAAACATGATAAAAATGCTAATGCTCCTCACTCGAATAGTCATAAATATGTATGATAACGGGAGTTCTTACGTACCTCGGTTACGGCTGATAAATCTTTCTTGCTATTAGGTTTATTACATTTTGTAGTTTTCCAATGTATATGGTACCTGTAAAATTATACAATACTAATAATATGAACAATTTTGCGAATTTTTTTAGAATAAATATGTATGTATATCCCGTTCTATATTAAGAACATATAATATTTTATGTAGGTATATATAATTCATAATAAATAGTAATAACACCATAACCGCCACACTTGTCCAAGGCGGCTTGGCCGGTTTGACATATCGGTTATCTTGATAAGCATCATCAAGATAACCGCGTTGTTTTCCTTCACCGTTATCACGTGGTAATTGTAAGAATATTCACGTTAAGTCAGAAACCTACCTAGGTGGTGCATTCTTTCCGGGTAAGATTCGAACCCGCGCCCATTGTGTTTGGAACGCATGCGCTAACCACTAAAATACCACGGCTTTAAAATATTTGCATATACTCAGGTAAAATAAAGGAAAATATATTAATTTCTTCTTCTATTTATTTCAGCGTCGCTTACTGGACGCTTACCCTAAAGGAAGAGAACCAGCTGTTAGTGGCTGAAAGAAAGGTTCTCCGTAAGATTTTGGGCACAACAAGGAGAGACGATGGCAGCTGGAGGGTCCGAACCAACATCGAAATTGAGAACCTCGTGACCGAGCCTAACATTATAGGAAAGATAAAATCTAATCGCCTCCGTTGGCTCGGTCACGTGGAACGGATGAGACAAGATCGAAGCGTGAAGAGGGCCTATTTGGAACGATCGGATGGGCGACGTCCGGTCGGTCGCCCCAAGTACCGGTGGAGAAACAGAGTGGAAGCTGACCTGTGTGAGATTCAAGCCCATAACTGTCAAGAAATCGCACAGGACAGAAACAGGTGGGGTGTTCTCGTCTCGGAGGCCAAGACGCTGAGTCCACGGAGTTATTTAAACTTATCTCCAGGATTTATATATCATCCAGCCAGTATCATGTACCTACTGATGAATTTTCAAATTCGCTAATAATCTTCAATTGCCTATAAGCCAAATGATTGGTTATTAACTAACGCCAGTCGATGGACTTCTTGTGATAACTCGAAAAGGCACATTTTACTAAACAGTTAAATCTAGCTTTATTATTACCTTCTTGGTCGTTCGTATATATTAGCTTGAGGTTCCCATGATATTCTCGCTTTGAGTTTGTTATTATACCAGACTATTTTATTAAGCTTTAATCCTTTAATGTTACTTTCTCGTCTTTGTAGCAATTCTGGAGGAGGTTCTGAAAAGACAATTAAATTATTTTTTATATTATTAAACCTACGGTTTTAAGCGCGGTATTTTATTTGAATTTGAAAATACTAGATACTTTTTATATATTTTTTTCTTTCTTATTTATTATATTTTAGTTTAGTCTTAAAGTAGTTAGGCTTAAAGGAAGCTGTAATCCTTCCTCCTAATTTTATTGAATACTCAATATAATTAATAATCATTGGAGAGTTTTTCTCTGTTGTGTTTGAGATGTGATTATCCTGGAAAGTAAGACAGATCGTGCACGATGCGAAATTGAAGTTAAACGCGAGCAAACAGGAACTGCTCGAGGTTGTGGGCACAGCAGGCAAAAACGCCTGCAAAAACGAACTACTAGAACCAAAAAACGATATGTAAAATTTGTTTTTCAATAAAAACCATTTTTTCGTTAGTAAAATCTATATTACTATTAATGTCTCCACTCAATTATATATAATTTTCCTAGTTAACCAAGTTTTCTTAAGCTTCGATAACTCGCCATTTTTCGACTTTGCCTACGGCGGCAAGAAGGCTAGGGCCAGCCCTGGAACAAAGATGTAGGGGGAACCCCATGTGGGCCTACATACTCTGATCTTAATCACGTTGTCGGGCAAATAATCTCTTATGAGACAGAGCCGTCTTTACCCAAGGGTGCAAGGGGTGCGTGGCACCCGGGCGCAGGGCCCTACTGGCGCAAGCTGATTCCTTTCAATAAGAAAGTCGTTAAAGAACATAATTATTTGTCAAGATACTACTAACTGCTGCCACTCAACGACCCAATATGAGTCTTGGCCTCTCAAATGAGAATACTCCACTCCTTTCTGTTCAGCGCTGTCTCCTGTCAGTCATAGGCTTGAAGGTCGCGCAGATCAGCCTCCACTACGTCACTCCAGCGATATCTGGGCCGACCAACTGGTCGCCGTACCATTAGTCTGCCCAGATGGGCTCTTTTCACCGCGCAATCCTCCCCCATTCTATGTAGTTGGCCAAGATCTGACTAGTGACATTTAATATATATTATATATATATGAGTCAGGTCCTCTGGAAGAGATCGCTTTTAGCGATAAGGCCGCTTTTTGTTTTACCAAGTAACTATTGTCTTGTTGTGCATTTTTGTAATTTTTGTTTTGGTGAACAATAAAGTGTTGTCTATGTCTATATTTCATACCAAATAGATTAAATCTTCTACAGCCCAGTAATTTCTGAGAAAAGCGACTGACATACAAAGGCAGGTGGACGGATATGAAGAATGCATAAGAATTTCGTTTTTACTAAATAGCTAGCGATCTTTAAAAATGAAGCAAAAAATGAAATACTATTTTACTGTTAGTACTGGGCGCAAAGTGGATTTTGCACCCCGGTACCGAATACGTTTAAGACGGTCCTGCTAATTAGGCCCCCACAAATGATACACTCAGAATAATAATAAGTAAGGTCCGGTGCCAATCAAAGCGGTGCCATTTATCGCTATGATTGCATCTATGAATATTTTTTTACTGCTAAAATACAGCAGTTAGACTGTCGTACTATATGGTTAAAAGTGGTTATTGTCTATGGACATTTGCAACATTAAAAGTGCTGTTAATGCGCTGGCCTCGAAGGGGGGATGACGGCTGATGCCGGATCACAACTCAAGGTTATTATGGCGGTATACTCAAGACCTAGCTTTGTGTTGTTTTTGTTGTTTTGTCACCTAATATGGTAGGTTGGTTGTTATATAGGAATTAGTATGCTCAGGGCTGTCTTGACTATATTGGGCTCTGGGGTAGGAAAATCCACACACCACCCTATTTCCACTAACAAAAAAAATTAGCCAAAAGTCAACAAATTTCAATAAGTAAGTCATTATGTTTCCGTTGATCGAGTTGATTAAAACTAGCAGATTACGCACAGTAAGTATATCTATTGTCTCCGTATAAGGTGACAAGCTTGGACCTCTAGGTCCCTGCGCCCGGGTGCCCCGCGCCCCTTACACCGCCGATAAAGACGGCCCTGAGTACGTCAAATGTTCTAAATCTTAGTCTTAATACATAAAGAAACATAATACCTGTAACGCTAGTAGTGTTATAGAATATAGACGCTTTTTCGCTTCGAAGCTTTCCCGCACCGAATTGACTGATAGTTTGAACTTGCAAGAAATACATAGAATTCGGTTGCAAATCCTTTATTTCTATGTGGTTTTGTTCCTGAAATAAATATAATGAACTTAATCTCAATAGGGTCAGTCGCTACACTTACAGAAATTTACAATATGAGAGGCGTTGGGTACCTTAGGCACAACCTGGTGATTAACAAGTACTGAATCTAGCTCTCCATTCAAGCCTCTGACTCGTCTACTCCAGAACACCTTATACCTTAAAACTGGTAGATCGGAATTAGGTTCCCGCCATTCCAGTTTAATTGTAACAGTTCCTGTGGAATTTATATAATATGAATATTTTCTTGTAATATCAATAAAAGCTTTTAAAAGTCACGATAGAAATAAAATTTCTGAATAAATTTTAATAATTTATTTCATACTAGCTCACCCGTGCCCACTTTGCTGGGCATAAGTGAAAAATTTAAAATACTATTAATCACAACCAAATATAGCTTATGTCACTCGGGATTAATGTAGCTTTCGAATGGTGAAATAATTTTTAAAATCGGTTTAGTAGTTCAAGAGATTACTTCCTACAAACAAACTCACAAAGTTTACCTCTTTATAATATTAAGTATAGACAATTATGACATAATAAGCCGCTATGCTCATTGAAATTAAAAAAGTTATAATGTTTTGCAAAGACTGATTTACATTAGCGTTAGTTAAGTAGTTAATTAACTTGCGAATAAAATATATCACCTTTTGAACAGACAAAAGTAAAACAGGCTTACGAGAGCTACATACATATTCTTTATCTTTATTACATAGTATAAAACAAAGTCGCTTTCCGCGTATGTCTGTATATCCGCTAACTTGGTTTAAATCACGCAACGGATTTTTAAACGGTTTTCACTATCGGTTAGGTAGTTTTTCAAGGAAGGTTTATATATTTTGATGTAAGTAAAATATAGGCACTGACCGGAGCTACTAGACCCGCGGCGTAGCCGCGGAGAAATCTCTAGTTTACTAATAAATAACTAAGTATATTTTTTCATTGTTTTTCTTCAGTTACTTTGTCTAACTCAAATGTATCTTTAACAAAAATCAAAATGTAATTATTGCATCGTACGCACGAAAAAATACAAGAGATGTTATTATAGATATACCGAACGCGACACATGTCAGTAACATTTTAAAGGCGATGATTTCACCGCATGTGATATAATACTATTATGTGAAATTGCACACGCTTTATAGGGTAGGTATATAAAATCGCAATTTATTTTTGCAGATTAATAAACTCGATTGTATAACACCATTAAACAAATTATATTACTTACAGCTCCAAAAATGTTTCAATTACTGTCGTAAGTAGCTATTGAATATTGGGAGAATGAGTGAAATTGTGTGACTAAAAAATGAAAGTACACATGTGAAAGCTAACTACTAAACAAAATAATGAACTTTTTAAATACATTACGTTTCCTTTGTATTCATAATTTGGTTCACATTGCTTATTAAACAATAGGCATGTATAAAAGTTTGACTATATTTCTCTCTTGCATTGCTTAATGTAGTGGCGCTGAATGAGAAAAACCAAAACCAGCCCTCCTAATCACGTGGCACTGTCGTCAAACGAATAGAATAGAAAATTTATGGGAATGACATGTCATTACATCGGTACAGATGATAGACTAGAATTTTATTTTATCAGTGGAAACTATATATAACTATATCAGTGATCAAGGCCACTGAAAAGTGGCCGAAACGTCGGAATAACAAAAATCAAATAAATGACCGCGCTTAAAACCGTTAAAACGTAGTTTTATTATATATGTAAGTGAAAGGCTCCTTAAAATCAGAACTAATAAAAATACTGGAAGCAAAGGTCTTATATAATCATTCAATTGAATAAATTAAGTAGATATCGAATTTTTAATTATTGAAATTAATTAAATAAGCCTATGTACAATGAACTAGTTGGGAAATCTCAAGAAAAAAAATCAATTCTATAATCATAACACAAGTAAATAGGGAAGACCCTGGACCGTTACGAAGAGATGCTTTTGCTAGTATGTTGAGTTAAAGAATGCAGCACGAATTGTGAGGAGTTTCGTGTTTCTGGAGCCTTAACGACCGGTAGATTGGACCCCCAGGCCCCGCTGATGACGAGCTTTAATATTTTGTACTTTTTTTTATTAAATATATATTTTACTACGATCATTTTTTTAAATAAAACAAATTATGTTTTCTATTTTATTTTTGTAGTAAATTTTTGCTAATCAATACATACTTGAATAATGCAAGTAATAATCGTCTTTAGGCCGACTTACTTCGAATTAATCTCTTCTTTTTCAGCCTCAATCAAATTATACATCCTCGACTAACATAAAACAAGAGTAAATATACATTGTTTTTCCTTTCCTGCATTACAAACAAGATTTTTGCAATGAATTACATTATTTAAAGACCTCTAAATGTCTTTGAGAACTGAAGCCACATCTAAAGTTATATATTACAGTAGAAAACGTTTTATATTAATCATCTAAAGACACAATTTAACTAAAATTTATTCATAAAATTATCTTTTAGGAAAAAACACGGTGGCAAGTTAGGAGAGAAAACTTAGATAACTCTAACATGAAGGTAGTTCGAATATAAATAATAATAGATATAAAACGTACCATTATCGGTTCTTAAAGGCTTGACACGTAATTTTTTAGGCATAGGAGGTGGTCTTGGCCCTCGACGTGGGGTAAAAGGTGGACCAGCAACTGAGAAGCCTCGAGTACCCGAAGCACTGACTGCAGCCACACGAAACCGGTACCAGCGACCCGGTTTAAGTAGATTTCTTAGGGATACCTTTGTTCTGAAAATAATTGTTTAAGTCATTTTATTTATTCGGAAACCAGAGGTGTTACTAACGTTTTAGCTTCAAAGGAATTACATAATGTTTTTTTTTAAATCTCATATTGTAATGCTATGGGAAAAACTTTGTTTTCTTATTTATATAACGGCTACTCCTGTCTTGGGTTAGGGCAGAGGGTCTTATATTCTTTTTAGAAGTGAAACTGCTTTAGAATCGTTATGATTTGAAACTCGACGAAACGAAAACGTGACACTAAAAAAAGATAAACACTTAAAATTCAACCTTATCTATTTCTAAATAAAACACATTTCTCTTTACCCGTTAGTATTAATTTTCAATTTAAATAAAACTTAAAAGATTTCAGTTGACTTTTAGCTCTATTTAGTATATACTTAAGGAATATGTTATTTTATCCGTAGTTCAAAGGATATTGTACGTAACAGTGCATTGAATTTTAAAGTTTATACTAGTGATTTAAAGCGTAATTTAGTTTGGATTATTACGAATAAGGGTTGAAATACCTAAGAATAAAGAATTCTATAATAGAATAGAAATGCGGAAATGTGTGTGTGCAGTTCACACTTGTTTACTAAGCGTTGCATATATAAATATGTTCGCCTGTATATTTTCTGAAGTGTCATTTCTACTGCGTGTGAACTGCACACACATACATACATTTTTTATACGTTTATCTCTTTTCTTCTTTTTTCAAAAAACTTATATCTCTTGTGGTATGATTACATGTAATTTTGATTCTATTATTTAAGTTTTATACATTTTTGAATACTATTATAAATAAAACCTGTTGCTACGAGCGTAGTTCTATTTTCAAGGGAAAATTTTTGTTGAGAGCTCATACTAAACGCTTGTCTTGTGTATTGTTGGGAAATGCAGAAGACAAGCGTTCTTGAGAACCGTTGCGTAGATGAGTGAAGCGGCTCAAAGATGTAAGAATGAACACCTAGTCGACGACGGGAGGTACCCTATTAGAAAGAAGACTACCAACCCTGATTAAGAATATGCCGCCACAACAACCCCGTGGTGTATTCTAGCATTAATAGCAAGGCTCCAGTCCCCCTTCCGAAACCGGCAGCACTTTCGGTGTTGCAAATGTTTTTTAGCGACGGTAACCCCTTTTTTAATATTATTTTTATATTGCATGAGTTCAGCAGACAGGCACACGGCACACCTGATGGGATGCGGTTACCATCGCCTATGGACATTTTTAACATCAAAAGTGCTACCAATGCCGATACACAACTCAAAGTTGTTATGATGGCATACTCTAGACCAGCGGTGCTAGCCAGCCAGACGGGTTAATACTCTACCACCTGGTTTTGGGTTGTTTTGTCGTCTCTTACGACAGGCCGCCCGGAAGCAGGAAATTGTATTATTTTTCCGTTCCTGTGCGGATCACTTTCCATTGTGTGGGCCGTCTGCCTATCCGTTGGTCAGCAATAAAAGAAACCAAAGCACCATTATAAACGATTGTTTGAAACACTCTCCATTATACAGACGATAGTCGACAACGCAAACAGCCTGGGGCCCAATTCTGCTATTACTATTTCGTCAAAATCGCCGGACACCATCTTAATCGTAGATTTGCCTGATTTCGGTATTCTGTTAATCCCAACGGCCTACCCGTAGCATGCCACTTTATATTTATAAGTAAAAACTCGCGAAATATGTTAAAAATTTTTGGTACCTTTTCAATATTCATTCAGCTAGCGCTATTTCTGCCAATGGTAATACTACTTTTTTTTACCTTTTTTCTGTTGCGACGATATCGAGAAGATTTTGTGGTTTTGTAGAATACGAATTTTTGACACTATCGCAATGGAATCGTACTTTGATTATCTTCGCAACGCTAATATATTAAAATAGCAGAATTGGGCCCCTGATGTTGAATAAGTAAATAAGCCAGCTGTCTCTTTGAAAACAATGCAACAATGTTACAACAGATACGAACTTGGCAATTTGCCAACTTGTACGGAAACTTGAATTGACTTGTGATCAAACTTCTAACAAAATTTAGACGACGTGAATTTAATAAACAATGGACTTGAATCAACTACCTAAAAGAGACAGATAAGTAATTAAGAACAGTACCTCCTATTATACCGTGATTATATTTTAAGGCATAAAATGAATTATGAACAATTAAAATAAATGATGTGACTAATACCATAAAGAAATGGGCGTTTCTTGTTTTGAAAAATATTAAAGGAAAATTTATGTCGTGTCGTATGTATGTATAAACGTCCTAATTATTAATAACTAGCTGCGCCCCGCGATTTCACCTGCGTCGTGATGGAAAATCGTTATATTTTGGATAATTCACACTATATCTTTATAAATTATAGCCTATATGTTATTCTGATGTGTAAGCTATATTATTGTAAAGTTTCATCAAAATCCATTCAGTAGTTTTTACGTGAAAGAGTAACAAACATACATCCATCCATACATTCTTACAAACTTTCGCGTTTATAATATTAGCAGGATAGATAATTATTTATTATTATAAAACCAAGATCATTAAAATACACTTGGCGGTCCTATCGCCGATGGCGATTTCTTCCAGACATTCTTTGAATGAAATCCGTTATCTAACGTTTCTGTTGGCCGGTTCCTATATCATACCGACCGCTCATTTGCCTTACTATCGGTTAAAACTTGAGATAAGCTCCATATAAGAAATGTCAAAATTCAACCGATAATCGAATTATTAGTAAGATATAGGAACCGGCCATATATGAACGAGAGCTCGTTAATTGAAAAAAAATACAAGTACAATAAATGAATTTTCAAGAATATTTTATAGGAAATTTATATACACAGATCACGTCACACGAATTTAATGATTTTTTAAATAATTAAATTAAAACAGCAGTCATGTAATTAGTTTTATTTCCATTTAAATTGTTTTTTAATAATAAACACTATGCACATACTAATAGAGTTGGGAATATTTTGAAATTTTTCGTTTATAGTTCAAATTTCGTGTTGTCACACTAAGGTGTGACGTAAATTATGGATGGTCCCTAAACAAGCGAATTAAAAATCGCATTTATAATATTAGTTAAGATAGTGACATTGTTAAGAAAGGAAACAAAAATTCTATCGTTACTATTTATAAGTAATCAACAGATATTTATCAATGTACATTTTCCACAAGCGATAAAAATTAGATATGATGCAATACAATCGTGATCGGCATATTAATAATAATGCGTTGCTTGCCACAATAGTGTACGTAACTATGTCGAGACTTTCTCTTATGACTACAGTCTACTCTCTATAATTTGAATTTTTTTCCGGTTCCTTGAAAAATACTCGATAAATTGAATAAAATCAATGTTAAGTGGTCCCTTCGGTAATTTGAAGTTGAAGGAATATTATCTTGCCTGCAAACATGCGATAATTTGATGTCCAGGCTTTCCTACTCTGTATAATTTGAAGCGTTTATCATGCACATACCTGTCGTTTGTTTACATACATATACAGACCTGGCAATTGTTTACATAAGTGAGATATGAGTAAGTTCGCATTCCAGTCTTCTTTCAAAAGTTAATGAGTCATGTTAATAGTCTTTCCATAAGTTTCATAAGTAAACGCTTGTTATTTTGAACTCTTGACAATTTGAAATTTATCTCTGGTCTCTAGAGTTTTAAATTATCGAGAGTTGACTGTACATACTATAGCCAAGTATGCTTATATGCAAGTCTTGATAAAACAAATGGGAATATTTTCTTAAGTTTTCGTGACTAAAATTAGATTAGGCTCTAATAAAGTAAATAATAAACTTAAATAAAAATTGAAAGCAAATTATTGAAATGAAGTTAGCGGTAGGCTAAATAAAAACTTTCACATTACTCATTCACAATTGACATCTTTGTATTCCGTGATCACGGCTACTGAAAAGTGGCCAAAACATCGGAATAAAAATCAAATAAAACACCGAACTTAAAACCATAGTTTTATTAAGAATGAGAATATGTATTTTTAGACCAAAACAGAGATGGATAGATTGTGTGAAGGATGACATTGTAATTTGTGGTGTGACAGATGGCATATGTCAGCATAGAGGAGAATGGTAGGTAAAGACATATTGTGCCAACCCCAAATAACTGGAAGAACTGGAATATGTATTTTTGTTGTATTGTTAGATATTTTATTAGGTATATTAAATAACACGAGTGTTAAAAAAATAATAATTATAAAGCATCTCAAATAAACGTGAATGTATGAAGAGGTTAATGAAGGTAGATGAAGCGAAAGTTGTTTATCAGGATCGCCGCAAGTGCAGACCCATCGTATCTGCCTACCCCCATGGGAAACAAGCGTGATAATATATATGTGAGATATTTTAAAGTATTGTTTATTTTATGCATAAAAACAACGTTTGAAGTAATATCAGCCAATAAACGTCCCACCGCTGAAAAGAGCATTGCCTATTTCAGTGGTAATACGGT
The DNA here is from genome assembly GCA_039645545.1 of Dendrolimus houi. Lineage (NCBI taxonomy): Eukaryota > Metazoa > Arthropoda > Insecta > Lepidoptera > Lasiocampidae > Dendrolimus > Dendrolimus houi. Next base: position 6,926,528 of record CM077125.1, read on the forward strand.
ATAACCGACATGCATGTATCTTTTATTTTGTTAAAGCTAGGGGAATGCATTTGCGCATTCCCTCGGGCCCCCGGGGAGGTCACCAAAAGGTATAAAGGGCTCCAAACGTCCGACACTACACACAAGCTTCTGAAACTTCTAATTTAATAGAAGTTGCAAGCACTGACTGCCAGACTACGCACTAAATCTTCCAGTGTCATTACAATGCGGAAGCATTGTAATGATGCGCCATGAGCCCCTAGAATGGGTGTTCTTGGATCAGGAAACCTCGCGGGACTGGACGTAGCACGTCGGGAGAGTCCCCCGACCCCTGATCACAACTAGCATTTACCTGGCAGATTGGCAAGTTTTACAGATCCAATTATGGCGCAGCCACAAATTTTGGCTTAGCGTTGCAATAATAATAATCGGCAGACAAACACACATATTGTATATCCCCAAATTAAGCAAGTTACGCTTGTGTTATGGGTAATATACAACGTACCACTCTGGGGCCGATCCCAGACACCCAGACCATAGTAAATAACGGAGAAAATACGTTTCCGAAATTTACTATACCAGGAATCGAACCCGGAGCCTCTGCGTAGCAGTGAGGTAGGCCGGCAACGGCTTAGCCCGCTCAACCAAAGAGGCCGTTGTGGCCAAGCCGTTAAGTTTTCAATAAAGCATTGATATGAAAAACAATTTCAATTATGGAATATAATAAACTTAATTACAAACAAACGCCTACATACGTCTGCTATTAATAGAAAAACGTTAACATCTACCTTTTATGGTGTCAAACATGAAATGTTAATAAGTCGTGTTAAAGTTTATTTAGGTACTACTTTTTCCCGCGATTTCACTCATGTTAATGTATATTTTGCATACAGAGTGGAAGACCGGCCGCTGGTAGTCCCACACGCCCTCGGAAATGTCAAACTCAATTTTTGATTCAAAATAATCGTAACGTCATCTAGCAAAGATAGAACTAACTATGAGACCAACAAAGTAAAGTTACATTGTCATTATCGTTGCAATGACGATGATTTATTAGTGATTTGCAACGGTGGCGCCAATAACACGCGATAGCTACGCTATCTTTTTGGCTTTAGGAACGACCCGACTAAGGTAGAGCTAGTGATGAGTAGTACACGTGTGAGCCAGTTCATTAGTCCCGTACAAAATACATTTGTACTGAGACGGCCCAAAATTTTAAAATGTAAGACTTCAAAATTTTGGTCGCGCTACTACTCACGCCTCAAACGTTAGAGGAAGGATGGAACGAGTTTTATGCTACAACAATACGAACGAATCTATGGATATTCACATGACATAGAGGGACAACATGACATGTCATAGTACGACTGCTAATAAAATGAGGTGACCGAGGCCGATCATATCCGCTTCGTAACGAATATTTCCAAACTAGAAGTTTTGAACGGGACAAATGAGGGAATGACGCTCATCGCCTCACAGGCCTCATCGCTTCAAATGTACTGCCGAGGTACATAACAAACCGTACAAATCTCCTCGCCTCATTTGAAATGGTAAATTGTACTGGTTCAGTACAAAACGTTACTCTTACAAACTTATTTTATAATTATGTCCGAGTCCTACCCAACATTTTTTTATTTGTTGACGCAAGGGGAATACATTTCGTAACTTACTGGGTACTATACACACCTTTGTGGGGGTTAGACCCTATGCGGTGAGATTAAGCGCCGCACAACGTGTGTGGGAGGAGTCTGATCTTACTCAACTACTCCAATAAACTTGAAGGTGCGTCCCATGTGCCCGCGATTGAGTTGGAGGAATATGAGGTTTCGAACGTCGTTACACCCATGTTTATCCGCGCATCAAGGCCATGATCACCACAGGAAGCAGAGTGACCAACTTCATCAACAGAGGTTAGATCCACCGCATCCCCAAATGCTGGTGGACCCCAGTGATGGAATCACGGGACGAGATTTTGCGCATATGTGCGCCTCTGGAGGACGAATTATCATCGGCATCCGTGAGTCGCATGCGCACCTCTCTCCCTCAATCGTTCGAAAGCCTCCTGGCGAGACATTACAACCTCGCAGAAAGTCTTGCTGCCCCCTAATGATCGTCGCTGTGGAGCATGGCCTTAACCAAATCCTCCAGCGAGTCGATCGGCCCTACTATAGCCTTGAGGTCGAAATCTCTCAGGTTATCATGCAGCGCATTCGACCAGAGTGTGAAACGCAGCGTCTTGTGCACCGCATTGCGGCACCGAGGGGAAGGCAGACACCCCACAATCTGATGCAGATACTTATCAAAGCACCCGTGGTCGGTAGGTATCTGCGTCATCCTAAAGGTCAAAGTGCCGCGCTTCCGCGTGACCCATCGCTGTAGGTAAGGACGTACCTCCTCCACTGTATCAGTGTCTTCCTCAGGAGATCCCAAATCCCTTTGCTATGTTTTTATCATGGTCGTAGTTTCCTGCGTTCTGACCGCCTCTTACTCTGCCCGGCAATAAACCAGGCCCCTAGCCAGGGCATCGTGTCGGGAGCGTCGAATTTTGGCAAGAACGTCCGCTTGGGGAGGCCAGGGCGGATTGTCTGCCAAGAGTGTCACCGCCGTAATCCTACTCAACACTTGGGTGAAGGAGTGATCTGCGAGTTGGAATTCTCTTGCGTCTCAAAGGAAGATCTTCCATCAAGTCTGTTATGACTTTTCAGGAGGTCTAAGCCCGACTGTTAATGTTGGAAATATATATATATATATATACATATATTCTTTGTACGTGTCGGGAATGATTTGCGACTTAAATTTTTGCACAGCGCCATCTATTGGCTTGTAAGTGTTCCACTAAATGGCTATATTCGTCTACCCTAGTAACAGTAACAGTAGGCTTTTGGAATTAAAGGTGACCTACGTCCTTGTATATACGTCTGACAAGATGTATGTCAAATTTCAAAACGATCAGTTACGTAATCAAGATGTGAAAACGTCACAAACAAACAATCTCACATTCCTATTTATACCTAATATTACTTATGCCTGCTACATACGTGACGATATATCGTAGCGATTAATCTGTGTTGCGCAGATTTATCGATCGTGTGTATGACAAATCGTTGCAGATTATCGTTCCTCTGTGGCATTTGCAATGTTTATTAGATAAATCGTTTTCGATTTCATTTGCACAGTTTTAGTGTGGTATCTAAAGCTAGCCGATTTAGGTATGCAGGAGGTATTCATCCTTAAATAATTATGCCAATTTTACAGAGCGAAATTCAACTCATTTAATAAGTTGGTATGACAAAATAGCTTTTTATCAGCCAGTCTTTACACCACACACTCCACGACTTTTTTAAACACATAATCCAGACCAATAGCGCTAGTACGTCATCATCTACCATCGTTTATGACGTGTTTCTTGCGCGAACTTATGCGGAGAACTGACAATCGACGCCGATATCGGTGGCGTGTGGAGACACTTATTTTTTATCCGTGCAGGAATGGACAAAGAATACAATTTTCTGCGGCCAGGCGGCCTGTCGTAAGAGGCGACAAAACAACCCACAGTCAGGTGGCAGGGCATTTGCCCGTCTGGATGGCTATCACCCCTGGTCTAAAGTATGTCGCCATAACAACCTTGAGTTGTTTTCCGGGATTAGTGGCCAGGTTCCAGTCTCCCTTTAAAGAGCAGCAGCGCATTTGTAGCACCTTTGGTATTGCGAATGTCCATAGGCGATGGTAACCGCTTTCCACCAGTGGGCCGTCTGCCTGTCTTCTGAACTCATGTCAATAAAAATAAACACTAGGGGGTTTGATCTAACTGCACAGTCTGAAATAGCTACGATTTATCATTACATATGTAGCGAGCATTAGAATAGTACACCTACGCAATACGTCATGACTACGTTTGATTGAAGTGTCTTATAATTCGCACTTCGCATTTATGTTGTTAAAATAGTATATCGGTGGATCTATTTATAATGCCTATAATCAGTTACCAGTTATCAGTATAATAACATTATACAAATAGGATACTAAATACATACATACAATGGCTTTTTAGGCGACTTTACTGGTAACATTTGTTACATTGTCCAATGGATACTATACCAGTTTCCACGGTAAAAGATAAAAGTTTATTTTTTTAACAAAAACAAAACCGACTTCAGACTAAGAAGCAAAAAATTAATATTTTCTACAACATCCTGAAGTCGGTGCATTTTGCGATTTTGTTGTTGTTGATCATGTCATCAGATCCTGACTGGGTGGCAATAGAACCACTTTAGGAGTATACACTTTTGAATAAAGAAAAAATTTGAAAATCGGTCCACAATTAACGGAGTGATCGCGTAACAAATATAAAAACACATACAGTTGAAATGAGAACCTCTTCCTTTTGGAAGTTGGTTGAAAATGTCTATATCTATCTAATAATTAAAATCACTAATATACAAAACGAAAAGTGATCTCAAGAACTAACAAACAAACATTACCAGTTTTATAACTATAACAGTTTTATAGCCCGCGACTTCGTCCACGCTTGACTTGAAATTCCCGCGGGATTCCCGGGACACAGAGTACCGCAGCATTCAAAAATAATGTAAGCTATCGTTTTAGTGAAAACTGTCGGAATAAGTAAATTTTTATACACTCGAAAAACTAAAAATCGCTCCCGGGAAAATTCCCGCAGTATTCCCGGGTTAAAAATATCACATATTTTATTACATAAAATTTGCTATCGATCAGTCAAAAAATCGCATTAGAATTAGTTTTTTTTTCTATTTAGCCATTTTAAATAATTCCCAGTTAAATTCCAGCGGGATTCCCGGGATAAAAAGTAGTCTATGAATTTGCTGATCAATGAGAACCGCGTCAAAATCGGCCCAGCAGTTTTTACGTGAAACCCGAACAAACAGACACAAAAATCTAAATCGCATCGTGTTGTCCATCGTTTATAAAGTCTATTCCAATTTCTTTTAAATAGCTTCAATGTACCGACACGGCATGCTTAGAATTTTATAATATTATTGATAAAAGATAATCTTTTTTTTTATTACAAAGCTGATAAACAGGCAGACACGGCCCAGTTAATGGAAAGTGGTTACCGTCGCCTTTTTTACATTGAACAGGTTCGCGTTTGACCGACATTGGGCCTGATGTCAGGTGGAAATGCAGTCTAAGGTGGAGCACGCTTACCTAGAAGATGCCTGTTCACGCGAGACTTGAAGACACCTAGACTGTATGTTTCAGGAAGACAGACGACTGTAAAGACTTCTACTCTTCGCCTATATATTTGCAACACTAGGGGTGAAGACAACTCATTGTCAGCCTTTAACATAGGAGAATGCGAGAAATTGAGAGCGGTATCAGACTGTAAGAACAGGATACAGAGGATGGGATATGGGATTGGTATAGGGGATAGAGGAAGCGGGCCATCCGAACTCTCACTCATCATACACAGCAAGACTAAATCTAATTGTTTCACGCCGATATTCTATAAGAGCGTGGTATCACATCGATTGAGCCGGCCCTAAGAGCTGTAATCAAAATAATGATTCCAGCGTGGCTTAACACGTATAAAATCTATACATACTAATCCATACACTATTATATTCAATCTCGTAAAACTACAATCTTCATCAGTCTCCTTTACTAATTCTTAAATAAGCAGCACCATTACTCCAGTCAAACTTTTGTTCCCAATGTTCTTTTGACCTCTACTGTTTCATCATACCGCACATATAATAATATGTAATTCTATGTATTAAGTATTGTTAAAAGTGTCTTACTTATTAGTCCTTAGAAGTAGATTCCATTCTCCAAGCCTAGCTTCTTCATACTTCGGGCCTAAGTGATGTTGTTCTTCAAGAAGATAAAGAATACGACCTGGCACTGCTCTTGCTAAATCTCCAACACCATCAGACCATCTAATTACAACTGCTCTTTTTTTCTCTTTTACTTCTTCCATCACTGGCATCGCTGGTAGACCTTAAACCAAAAGAAACAATAAATAAACTGTAATAATATTAGCCCATAAAAATTCCAGTAGTGGCCTCGGGTCATATTATATAAGTATTATTTCTGCTCGGGTCACCTGATTTTTAGTGGGAACGGACAATATTCCACTCACGGTTCAGCAAGGCGCCTTGGCGGGTTTGACACATTGGTTATCTCGAAGTGTAAATAAACATCATCACGATGTTTTCCTTCACCGTTAGCACGTGGTCATTGTTACGTGCATATTACATCAGGTTAGAAAACTATCTGAGTGATGCATGCTTTCCGGTCAGGTATCGAGAAGCCGTTCAGCCCAGCAGTAGGACATTCCGGGCTGTTTTTATTTAATCAAATTGAATTACAAAATTACATCTTTGCTTTTCTAACAATTGTCATTCCTTATTCTTCTATGCCTTTATTCTTTCTATTTTCCTTCTATGCCTTTACTCAAAACGTCAATAATATGATTGTGATGTGACGCAATCTCCGACATCAACTCTCCCATTCACACTACTGTCATATTTGGCTGTTTTCTTTCATTAATTAATCCCACTATTAAATTAACTAACCTGGCAAATTCAAGAGATCTGTCGGTTCACTGCAAGATGAACCACATCCATGATGACAACAGCGCTGAGTACCATCGCATTGTGAATCTGAATTACAAGTCACAACACATGCAGCTGCCCACTGGGGGGTGTCCGAACTCGGGCAAGTACCTGGCTTCAGTTCTTGGCTACGACATTGCGATTTGCACTGTTAATATAAAGAGGAATTGAACTAATGAAAATACTATTAAAAACAATTTAAATAAAAGCTTTAAAAAGTCTTCTATGGCATAGTAAATCAAAGGCGGATATTCGATTCCTTTACTTTTTTAAATATTTCAAACTGGTGTTCTATGTTTTTAAAGTATTTCTGATTGATTGTTCCTTCTTGGTCAATCGTATTTTGGCCCTATAAATAATAAAAACAGACCAGTTCATTAAATTATTTCTACCGCTTCAAACCCATTATTGCATCTATTTTATCTTACTTGCATTACTCTTACAATAATAAATGCTTTGAAGTTCTATGATTCATGCAAGATATTTATGCCCATAAGAAGCACTCATATAATCTACGGTTCGTATTTTAAAACCGTTGCGATTAGACATAATCAATTGTACTTATTTATAATTATAAATTTGTAAGATATAGACATCTGGTCTACCTACTTAATAAAGTTTTACAATCTCGCTCGTGCATTACCACATTTTCAAGATATAATTTGTCAGAATATATTTACAACAGATCTGTATTAACTGCATAATATATTAACAATAAAATTACGACAGTTTCACACCAATATTATTTTGATTTCATATACATTTCTACATTCTTTTTTCACATACCTAATGAATCATTTTCTGAATCCAAATTATTTTGTTGTGATACATTAGGTATTTTGTTGCTAAGATTTGTGTAATACAGATTTGTCGTAAATAAATTCGTTCCTCCGAAAACTTCTGGAATATGTGGTAATACGCGAGATAACGAATTCTGTTTAGGTAGCTACTTCACTCCTTGTAAAGTTTTGGGCTTAATTTTTCAGGTAAGTAACAAGTTTTCTATCAAGTAGATGTCTGTCCATAGGATGATAAAGACCTATTCGCAATAGTTTTGAGATATAGTAATTTTGATTGAATACTTTATAGGGTTCCATAGCATATGGTAAATACAGAGAACATCGGCTACTTCTACAGAACCCATTGCTGTGCTTATAAAGAGACGTATTTGACCAATTTTTATACATTTTTGAGAGAACAATAGTTTTACGAAGTTTAAGCTTGCCAGACAAGAACAGATAACATCTATTGCAGAAAAATGTATTATTCTAAGTAAAAAACATTAATTTTCATGCTTATTTTTATATAATTAGATCAGATAATAAATAGTTGTACGCAACTCAAATTTTTTAACCTATTATTTGATAAAATAAAATTGTATGGCAAAACTGCCGAGTATCCGTGACTGCTATAAAATTATTAAAAGTCATAAATTTTAATACATTTTAGTTAACATTCTTACTTCGAGGTCAAAGCTCTGGATGTAGGTATTATTTTTTAAAATTCAGTCATAGTATTCTATTTAGACAGGCCATATAAAATAAGCTAATTTGTCCCATTTTTTAGCCGAGAATATCAATGAGTTATCTTTTTTAATCAACGTAATGCCTATTGATCTACATGACGAATGTTATCAAAAATAAATGAAACTTAATCAAAACTAAAGTTGATTACAATTTTTATAAGTAGATACATGATTAATGGCAGATAATAAAAAACATTTGGCCGTGTAACAACAGGTCACTTTATGAAATCCATATTTAATGTCATATCAATAATTAATGCGCGTAAGCACGGAGAAAGAAAACTAATTGCTGCCGCTGGGCGGTCTCTTGTAAATGGCGACAAAACAACCCACAGCGAGGTTGTATTTGGCTCTGGATATCTACCACCTATTAACTAAAGTATTCCTCTATAACAATCATGTGTTGTATTCCGGCAAGTAGTTAGATTGCAGTCCCTTTTCGAGGTCGGCAGCACATTAGTACCTTTGGGGTTATCGATGTAGCAATAAATAAAATTAACTCGAGTTGCTAGTTAATAACCGTGCAAAAAATGTCCTTCGCATACATAAACTCGTTCCCACAGAACCCTAAATATCGAGTTCAAGGATCCTCGTTAACTCTCTTTGCTGGATACAATCAAAATGCGTTTGTCTTTTGTTACTACCATGTTTTTTTTTATGAGAATGCAACCGACAAACATAATTTTTCTTTCGACGCAGCATCAGCATCAATATTTTGAAATAATTTACAAGAGAAAAGACACGAGGTTCCCATATAAGTAGACGCAAATATAAATTTGTTCTTGTCGGCACATTCGTTGAAATCTTGATTATATTAATGTTTTGTACGCGCACATTTCTCAATTCTTTTTGCTTATGCTCTTTGACTTTTAAATCGTGATTATTGTGACGGAGTACTTTTTTTTTTATAAAATACAGCTTAAGTATTGTTAATTTTTTGCGGATTACTTTTATCTCACTGTGTATTGAGTACATTTGTGACGTCAATTTTAAAATGCGTCATGTTGACTACGCTTAATTTGTTGATAAAACAATAGATTATCAGATATTGTCTAATGACTGGAAATTTCAAAAAAGTAAGTAGGTTAAAGACCTCATATAAAATATAGCTGCAACATGATCTTTAATTATTTAAGATGTTCGTGACTCATAACTTATTCAAAAGGACGTCCTTTAAATAAGGTTGCGACCCCAAAAAGATCAAACAGTTGAACCTCTAGCCATAAAATCACGAATTAGGTTCAAGTATAGATACTTGTATAGTATAGTAAGTATAGATTCAAGTATAAATATTTCTCACAGCAAATAAAAATACAAAATGTTTTCTAAAACATTTTGTATTTTTATTTGCTGTGAGAAATATTTTAATGTGACTATTCGTTCTTAACTAAACTCTTGAGAAATGTTTCCCAGATATAATTCGCAGTCTACTAAAAAAATGTTCTAAGTTACTTTTATATAATTTAATTATTTGTTAGAATATTTGTTTCCCAAAAGCTTATTAAGCCTTGTGATTTTCGCTTTACAACTTTCATTAAATTGTTCTTGTAACTAACGTAGGTTACCATCGGCTTAAATTACTTATTATCAGTTGTCATAAATTGATTCCTAACATTGCATTGCCTTTTATTGAATGAATCTGTCTTTAAATTTTTTATTTTAGCTAGAACTATGCGATTGCTGTGATTATTTATTATCTAAAGCAAATGTGTACTAATTAATATCTCTCTTCATCGTCATCTTCATTTCATTCCGAAGCTGTGGTCGACTTTATCTTTGTAGGAAATTCACTAAGCACATTTGGTGAAGACGGTTCTCCTAAGTTTCGTTGTATGGACTAAGAACTGACGGTTGTGACTGTCAAGCCTCCGATGGGCTAGAAACCGCACAAGGTAGAGAAAAGTAAAACAATAACATAAAAAAGGTGCAATGAAATTCCTTCGTTCTGTTGTTCTCCACCAATAAAATAAGAAATTAATTATAGAAGGAAATTTTACTTACCGCTGGTTTTGAACTCTTCTCCCGATCATAACACATCAAATCGCATCTCGTCTTCGACAAAGAGTTTGGCAATGCCTTTGAAAATCTTCTCGTCCTTGATACAACCTCAGGGACCAGTGTAACTGCTACCAGCACTAACAATAACTTCGTATACATTTTATTTCACTTGTAAATTTTCTCTGTGTACTACACAGGTGTGTCAAATGGACGCATTGCTGGAACAATTTATTTTATCGACTTTGTTTATTTGTATTTTCTTTATCTATATCACTCCAAGTTGTTGTGGTTTATTAATTATCGGTAATTAATGATATTATAAAAAAAAATGTGTCACTTTATTGTTTAAACACATCAAGTGTTTGTTTATAATTTCTTTTATCTTCTTTTACAAAGTATGTAAGATGGTTATGAAAGTATTACTTTAATCACTATAAAGTTGCGTTAGTAAAATTTCTTATCTATTCTTCTTTGTTTGAATACAATCAGCCCTACCTTTTATTTTAAACATACGTATATTTTAAACAGAATTTATCAAGTTATCTTATGTTGTGTTACTTTAAGTCGCTAGCAATTCTGCCTTTGAACTGAACTCGAGGTCTGTATTTAAGAGCAATACTTTCAGAGCGTGAAACTTTAATCACTAACACCTAGTTTTATTATAATAGTTGCTGTTTTGGTATTACACAAGTAATTAATCTGCACGCGATATAAATAATTTAATAAAGTTGCATGTTAACTGTATAATACTGTAACAATTTTTCGTATTTTTTTTCTAGTGTAATAATGTGATAGTTGAGGTATAACATTTTAGGGCACCGTAGACACATTGCAAAAATTGAGTTATGATTTTGATATGCCAACCTATCTGCCCACTTGTACAAGTATATCACAGTCATTACTAAAAAAAATTGGGCCTACATGTATACATTTTAAAAGAAAGTAGGTGTTATACATACATCAGTGTAATGAAAGTACGGAAAGATAAGAAATACAAGAGGCCAATATACATTTAAAAAGTAGATAAAATTTTAGTGTATCTACTTAGACGATTGGAGGTTGGATTATCATTAGATATATTAGAATTATAATGATGATTTTTGGCTCTTCAAAGCTCCCTTCAACTTTTGAATTAGAAAATCCTAGATTCATCGATGAATTGGTTTTGATATAATATGTTATCTATAACGCGCTTTTTTAAATCTATTTTTATTTTTAGATTTACTTAATTTGTTATTAGGTCTCAAAAGAAATCCTAAACTTGCATAAAATATACTTAAACAAGCTTTTTACAAAAACAACTAAATGTATATATAATAACATATACAAGTATTTTATATCCATAATATAATATAAAATAAATAAAAAATTATCCATAGTAAGATCAAAAAGCATGAAAGGGATATTGAAAGAAGAGTTTAGCAGGTAATAAGGCGAATGGAGCGCCAAACTCTTTTATGAACAGCCAGAAAGTGTGTGTAAAGGCACGCTATAAAGGTCCATAAAGGGGTGTTGGTGCCAACCCTAATGTACGGCAGTGAAAGTTGGGTATGGCAGAAGAAGCATGAAAATAGGATAAACGCAGTTGAAATGAGAGCTTTGAGAAGCATATGCGCGGTTAGCTTGAATTATATGATAAGGAACAGTGTGATAAGGGAGTGTTGTGGATTGAAAGAAGATGTAGTAACAAGAGTTGAAAAAGGAATATTAAGATGGTTTGGATATGTAGAGAGAATGGATAAAAGTATAATCACAAATAGGTGTATGACAGTATTGTGAATGGTAGAGCTGCTGCCGGCAGACCGAGACGAACACACCATGATCAAATATTAGAAATGTTAAAGAGGGGTCAGGTAAAAAGCATGTAAAATAAACGTGCATGTATGAAGAGGTTAATGAAAGTAGATGAAGCGAAAGTTGTTTTTCAGGATCGTCACAAGTGGAGATCCATAGTCTCTGCCTACCGCCATGGGATGCAGGCGTGGTATTATGTATAAGATAAAATAAATACAAAGTTTTGAATTTTAAAATGTTGATATATACACATAAGATAACTTTTACCAAATTTTGTAATTTAATAAACATGTATAAAAGTAATGTCTTATTTATATAATATACCCACTTCCACAAAAATGGACAGCGTGAGCATATTAACACAATAGGAATTATATAATATTTATACTCCTATACAGTAGAGACTCGGACAGGTAACGGGACTAAAGCATTCGAATGATCGCAAATCCGGATAATCGAATGAATGAAGAAAAGTGGTTTTTATACTTAATATTGCATAATACATATTGCTAGGTAGTTATTAAACACATCACAAAAAAACTTATTCATAAAAATCATTGTATATTAAGCAATTATTAAGAATTGACATATTTTTTAAAATTACTTAAATACTGCAACCTTAATCATGAAATAATACAAATATTACGTACCTACTATGTAGTTTATATATAATATGCGTTTCTCAGAAGAAAAGGGTCGATAATAAATTAATAATAACATAGGAATGTTAAGATGATGATAAATTATATGAATAAAAAAATATATTCTCTTTCATCGTATTCTTACGAGTATTCAAGAGAACTCGGTCAACTCCGGAGCTTTGTAAAATCCAGATAAATTAATGAAATTAAACAAATTTTGTAGTGGAAATTATTTGTTAAAAAATCTCTGTATAATATTGCTCTGATGTTATTTTATTGTAAAATGACCAAAAATATTCAGATATTTTTGTTTATAACTTTTTTATTTTCCATTCTACGATAAGAAGTAATAAGAATAAAGTTGTAGACAATTTAATATGCTACAAATAATGTGTTGTAAAAATTTCTGTACGGTTGCTAGTTTACGAGACGCAGCTCGAAAACCCTTTGCACCCCTTTTTGCAACATGGCGGCCGGGGGACAAGGGCGGCGACCCCACAAACTTGAACTTAAGCTTCTACTAAGCCCGCCTACACATCAAAAAAATAAAATTGAGTCCTCTGAGAAACGCACGCTAAAGCCTAAAAAATGTAAGATTTCAATGGCCTATAAAGGGATATTTGGTAATTGTCATTTGACGTAAGCTGTTTTTACTCTTTATTGCTGCTACATTACGAATTCGTTTTTCGAATCATTTCAGAGCTGTTTCCAGGGCCTGAAATGCGTCATAGTCCGAATAATCGTAAATCCTTATAACTGACGGCCGGATAATCGAGTTTTGCACTGTATTTACGGCCTCTGTGGTTGAGCGGGCTAAGCCTTTGCCGGCTTACCTCATTGCAACGCAGAGGTTCCGGGTTCGATTCCTGGTATTATAGTAAATTTCGGAAACGTATTTTCTCCGTTGTTTACTATAGTCTGGGTGTCTGGAATCGGCCCCAGAATGGTCCGTTGTATATTACACACAACACAAGCGTAACTTGCTAAATTTGGGGATATACAGTGTGTGTGTTTGTCTGCCGATTTATTATTATTATTATTATATCTATCAATAAGGATTAGTTTCTGTATCCAGCTAGGTAATCCTGCCAGATTTCTAGGTACACTGTCCAGTGACAGTGGTCTGGTGTGGCTGGACGGGCTTTAGTGTAGATTTTATTTATATTGTTTTATATTTATATTTTTAAAATAGTTTTAGCATTGTTTAATTTACAATATCTTGTATTATGTTTTTAATAGTTATATTAAATAAAGGCTAATTTATTTCTTCAAAATATATATTAAGTAATCTATACTAATATTATAAAGAGGTAAAGTTTGTGAATTTGTTTGTAGGAAGTAGTCTCTTGAAGTGCATTATACCTGGGTGTCATAGGCAAATTAAATTGTAAAAATTTGAATGTGATTAATATTTTTTAATTCACCCAGTGAAATGGGCACCCACCCTTCAATTAACCTTATATAAAGTAACAATTTAAGTTCATTTTTTATATTTTTACATTATATTAATATCTATTCTATTTCTTTTTGGCACAAATAACGTGCCCAACTTCAAATTCTTAGTCATATGGTTTATTTTGTTCGTGCATAGAACTTAGCATTTATACATATCACATATATATATCATAGCATCCGGTTAGCTGTAAATTCTACCGTATTTTAAGCGCTAACCGCATGGTACGTGTAAAAGCTTAAAGCCAAACCCTTTCTATTTAATTTTCGAAAATGGCAAGAATATGAATAATTACGTTCCTCTGACTTTCTATCTCTTATCTTCTTTGTTTGATAAATTTCATCATTCATTATTTATTAAATGACTAATATTTAATACTATCTATGTATTTTAGATATCGTTCACATTTTCCACATGAATGCTATAGTGATATTCATGCTAGAGATAATGTCTTTATTAATTACAGAAGTATTAATGAAAGATCATGAAGTTGATAAAATTAGCGATAGTAGCCAATAATTGCAAATAATTATGATGATGAATGATATAAGTTTATTAGTCAGTTTCTAAATCTGGATGTAAAGATAAAAAAGTAAATTTGATAAATGATAGTCGGAACAGGCCATAAGCCTCAAAATAAGCCTTAAAATTTTTGCCGCAACATTTATTTTGTGGGAGGAAATATAACACATTGCATGTTGGGCTATTGCAAGTTGCGCCCCTGGCAGTTGACCCCAAGATTAGATGGATAAAATAAACACAGATATATGTGATATTGTTTAAAATACAGGGACTAAATAATATTTAATTTTAAAGGAATATTTTTAATTCTATTATAATAATGTAAGTGATTATAAATATTGTATAGCAGAATAGATATTTTATTTATTTTTTAGCAATTAATTAAATTAAAAATATCCTATAAATACAATAAATAAAATACTAACAAATTTTCAAACGCACTAATTACCTATAGGTACAAACTTAATAGACTTTTCCTATATTGCACTGCCTAAAATGTATCATATTTATAAATGAAATTTAAAACACTGCGATAAAAAATTTAAATAACAAAAGACTATATTTAATAAACAATCTGAAAAACAAAAGCGACGATTATATTTCCGATTATGTCATTGACCTCTATTGTCAAACTGACAGCCAACAACGAGCGAATCGTTTGAAATGCACGGCAGCACTGAGCACGCCATGCCTGCGCCCGCGCATCGTTAGCGTATTCGTGCAGCAACTTCATTAAGGGTCCTTTCACATTACGGTCAATCTTTAACAAATATCTTTTTTTTCGAGAATAAGGATATTGATAAAATACCGCGCTTAAAACCGTTAATACTTAGTTGTACCGTAACCGTTAAAACTTAAGAAAATAAGAAGGAGGGATATAAGTTTCCACTTTAAAATAATTTATATAATAAAAATAAAAAATGGCTGAAACAGTTAGTTACAAAAAAATATTAATTAATTCTTAAATATTGTTAGTTATTTAGCTTGTCTCAGTAACAGGTAGCGCATTCCAGAGTCGAATAGCCTGGACAGTAAAAGAATCATTGAAAATAGATGAATAATGTAAATAGGTATCTTCTATAAGTGCACTCCATCCTATATACGTTATCACTTAACAAAAGGCGAGTTAGAGGTAAAATGTAGACCTAATCAACAGTAAAAAGTCTAAGATTTTCAAAAATGTGATAGCTACATTTTATAACCTAAAAGATCACTGATGAAGAAAACCTCGGAAATGCCGAGGCATATACATTTATATATCTTACGTGCTATTTGTCCTAAATGTTTATAAGAATGACAATATGATATAATTATTACATAGTACTCGATAATCTAAATTATTGGTAGGTGTGGTTTAAATCTGGGCAGCAGATCTCTCCCAGTAACAGATTCTATTTTAAATAGGTTACTGGGCAACACCTATTTTATTTTATTTTATTCGGAAAACAAACAGTTTATAGCTAAGTACATACTACTAAATATCTATAACCATTTAATTGTTTCCACATATAGATAGCTATAAGGCTTGCTAATAAATACTTTACATTTTATTAATTAAATTAAAATATAAAATTAAAAAAGAAAATTAATTATTTTAAAACTGACCTATTGAATGCAAGTTGTTAATATTCAGACCAATGCTTTACCAGGACCGTCTAAGATTTTGTGGATTACTAATAAATAAATCTATATCATGTATAACAGCTAAAAGATTATAGTTAATTGACACACGATTAAAATAAGAATTTGCCCTATAATTAGTAGTTACCCGAGGAACAAACAATTGTATTGGATTACGGAATAGTCTTGTTGGCACTTTTAAACATATATTAGATAATAAATAAGGCGAGTCTATTTTGGACTGTCCAATTTTACTTAGCATCACTATATCTGCAATTTGTTTCCTTTTGTGCAATGGCAAAATATGATGTCTGAGACATCTAGCTTCGTAGTGATTATCGCTAACCTTGCATTTAAACTCTAAAAATCTTAAAAATCTACGTTGTATGGATTCGATTCTATTAACATACACATCATATATTGGATTCCATATCTGTGAAGCGTACTCTAGAAGACTACGCACCAAGAAACAATACAAAATCTTTAAGACCTTGACATTACTAAATTGTGAACCGACTCTCATGAGAAAAACTAATGTCTTATTGGCTTCTTTTGTTATGTGGTCTATGTGTTTATCATACAGTAATTTTGAATCATGTATTACTCCGAGATCACGTATCTCATCAACTTTGTTAAGAATTATATTATTAATAGTGTTAGAAATACTGGATGAAATTTGGTTTACGTGTAAAGGTAATTTTATAGCATTTAGATATGTTGAGATCTAGTTAAACAAACTATAATGTGCAATATTGTTCAAATTGATGAAGGTCATGCTGTAAAAGATAACCTATTTCCTAATGAGATAAATTTTAAATAAGGTGCAGTAAAGAATTATTTATTTAACATTTTATTATTAAAACTATAGAATTGTAAATATTTTAGAGGGACAATTTTGTGAATAACTAACCGAACTGATTGATGCTTTATTACTGAAGCAGACCATGTCGAGTGTCTAAGACCTCTTAGAATACAATTCATGTTTTTCTATCTGCAACGATGACGGAAGGCTTTTACTACGCCGGTTTCCTAATTTAAAAAAATGTACGTACTTCCTTGTGCTGACTGTATAAATTATCGTGAATCACGTTTATGTTGTGAATTCTATGCAAATGCTTGTTAATTAAGAACTTCAAATATTTTAAACTTGTTTTTGTTAGGAACTCCTTTAGGATAATCGAATCACGATTTTTTCTGTGAAAATTGAAAGAATTTTTTTTTATCGTAGGAATACAATTGTAATTCGTACCTACTTATCGTGCTAGAATGTTTATTTTCCAGCTTAAAGGAAGGCGATCGGAATTTTTTTAGAGCAAAACCGAACTTAATTTTGAGCTTGTTAGCCCGGCCTTACAGCTTTTTTGATCCTGTAAGGCTCTATAGCTAAGCAGCACTAGGATTGTCAAACCCGGATTCATCTTGGTATGGTATTCGTAAATGAACTTTTATTTTAACTATTTACTGCTCTATGGTATCGGCACCAAAATTATCTTTTGTATACCTATAATACAAGCGCAACTCTTTTAGTTTAGGGGTACAAAATGTGTTTGTATGTCTACCTATTTTTATACACCCAGTAACTACGATTACCGAAACCGAAGGACCCGAAAAGGGTACTTTTTATAATTAATTTATTATCAAAAGCTTACAATGCAAAGTAGTTAGTCTAAACTGTCTATTAATAGCTAATTATTGATTTGGAGGGCTTATTACTGAATCTATTGCGCTTCATACTGAGGAGTCAGAATTAATCTAGATTGGTTTTACTCCACCATGACCACATGGGTCTGCGTCTGCGGATGTTATACTACTACAGTTATATAGCGATATTTATTTCTTTTGATACCTTTGGGTCTTAGGATGCCGGATTCACTTCTATTATATAATAAGCAAAGGGACCAAAAGCTTATTGTCACCTTTCAATGTTTATTTAATGTCTAGACTGTGTTGATGGTTGATTTGAAGACGATTAACTGGAACTGACTGATTAAACTGCAAGGGCATCCGGAGCTTAAATGCAATCAACCGGTCGTTGATTCTGCGCTTCTTTGTGCGTATGATTTTTAAACGTCAGTTTAAACGAGAATGACTAATTAGATGTGTTTTATTTTTAGTGTTAGATTTACTTTCTAGGAAAACGTGTGTGGTTTAGTCTATTTAAAAAGTGTAATAATAAAGACGGAAGTGTGACAATGGGTGGGTGAGTCCTAAATTTCGTGATGTAACATTTCAAATCTAGCTTTAAAACACGAAATTTGAACTATTAAACCAAAACTTTAAAATATTTCTATGTCTTAAGCATAGTGTTTCAATTATTAATAATAATTTACATAGAAATAAAATTAATTACAGAACTGCTGTTTTCATTTAATAATTTCTTGATGTAAAATTGCAAAATATGTGACATCACACTAGAGAAGGAAGAGTCTCACGAATGTGATCAGCTGTGATGAGGTCCAAAAATGATGAAATTCATGTGACGTAATTTGTTGATGGTCCCTACTATGATACTGTAAATCAAGCTTTTGTCTGTTTGTAAATCAAGTATATGTTCTAAGTAATACTTTCAACAAATCGTGAAAACATTGTAAAGGTAAATACTGATTAAGTTTTAAATTGCTCAAAACGAAAGCTTAACCTGTAATTTGAGTTTCTGTAGACTTTCAAATTGTTCTTAGAAATGGTTATCAATATTTCGTTCGATGCCTACGTGTATTGGTTCGTTGTGATTTGGCGAAACCAATTCTTTGGGCAGCGTTCACATGACAGCGACTTTTTAACCGACTTAAAAAAAAGGACGAGGTTCATCGTGTAAATATATAATTTTTTTATGTATGGTCAACAATAACTTTTTTTGTTTCCGAACCGATTTTGATAACTCTTTTTGCGTTGGATTTAGTAAAGCTTCAGGATAGTTTTACATAAATTTCTTTGTTATTGGATACTATATCCGTAAGTTATAAATGAAAAATCAAAAATTTCTAGCAAAAAAGAAGCCGACTCGGTATAACTAAAAACTATAAAATATTTTCTACATCTTGAAGTCGGTGGCAGGTAAAACGTAAACAAACATCTTTGAGAAATGCATCGACTTCAAAGTGTAGCAAATATTTATTTCATACTTTTCATTTACTATTGATGTCAGTTTTTTTTGCTAGAATTTTTTTAAAGGTCACGTTCTATTTACCTCCGTAATAACTAATCTGTTATTAAAATATGATTCGAGTATACACACACATATATATATATGTATATATATATACACACATATATATACATATATATATATGTGTGTATATATACATATATATATGTGTGTATATATACATATATATATATAAATATATACTAGTATCTGTCTGCGACTTCGTCCACGTGGGAAGTTTTGTTAACTATCCCACGAGAACTCTTTAATTTTTCGGGATCAAAAGTATCCTATATGTTGACCGGGGATATAAGCTTCCACCTTACAAAATTTCATTTAAATCGGTCCAGTCGTTTCGGAGATTAGCCGGTACAAACAGACAGACAAACAAAGAAACAAAAATTTGAAAAATATCTAAATTAGTTCTATTTCACTTCTTATATCCCCCCATGACTCGGTTTTTAGCATTTTTTTCATTGTACAGAAATTCGACCTCAACAGTTTTATTATATGTAATGTATGGATATCTACACATATGTATAGATATATACATATAATAGATAAAGACAAAAAGTAAAGGGCACAAATATGTATGTAATACGTAACCGATGACCTAGTTCTTTTAAAAGTGGTTGATACTCAAATATCTTTAGCACTGCTTCGCCAATTAGTCAGATCGTTTCTGATAGCTATCAAAACACCCCCTGCCAATCGCTCCAAGGTGCAGGTGTAGTCATGATCACACCTCCATATTATACTTATGTCTGTTATCAAATTCACTACTATCTATACCATATATAAGCCAAGTTTATGTGAGAACGTCATATCTTTACGCTAAGTATTATGCTATTCCCGTAAATCATTCTATTCGTTTAACGCTAATGTCACTTGTCTACAGTCCCAGGATTTGAAGTTGCGCCCTTTGAGTTTAGGACGCGAGTGCGCTAACTAGTGGTTAGCTACCACGTTTCTCACGGCTTGAAATACGATATATGTTTTATTACTTTTTTTTGATAACGCAGGGGAATGTCTTTTATTGGGACACACACACGGGCCATGGATACGGGGGAGGCCAACTGCAGCGCTTAGAGCCGCCTGCACGTGTGCGTGTGGAACTCTCGTATGATATCGATACTTCTCCCAATAAAGAGAAAGCGACTAACTATTTACTAAACCTACCTGCGTCCCGAAGAGAGAAAACAATTAGAATACCACGGGATCTAGAACAGAGTTACCGCAACGTGACGTTCTAGTGTGCGAAATTGATGCAAACAAGAATACTAATTATTGCGGCCGAGTGGTCTGTCGTTAGAAGCGACAAAATATCTCACAGCCAGGTGGTGGGGCATTTGCCTGACTGAATGGCTACCATCAGTGGTCTAGAGTATACCGCCATAACAAATTTGAGTTATGTTCAGGTATTGGTGGCCAGGTTCCAGTTTCTCCTTCAAAGTTGGCAGCACATTGGCAGCGCCTCTGATATTGCTAATGTCCATAGGCGACGGTAACCACTATCCATCACAGTTGGGCCGTCAGCTTGTCTGTTGTGCTTCAGCAATAAAAAAAATAAAAAACCCCAAGGAAGCAGGGCTGTACCACTACATAAAGAAGAGGTGAAGGCCCACTGATACCCCCATAAACCCTATTCCACATGTTTTATTACTTATTCAGACCTCGGTTAACCCGTCTTCATACTATGTAAATTAAGTTTGAATACTCCCGAGACAGCGCACCGGTCTCCTGTGCGTATATTGTTACAATAATCACGTAACGATTGCATAGAAAAACGCGTTGAGGAAACAACACGACGAGATTCCTAGGATTGATATCATTATTTAATATCTACATGACCATTGATTTGTTAATTAGTTTGCTTTTGATATCTTGAACTGGAGATTAGTTTTGCCAGTTTAACGACTTTTCGGGCAGATTAGGTATATGTATCTAATAAAGTAATCGTTTTTCTCTACTATCTTCCCTTATTCAGTCAAGGGTTTCATACATATTTCTTTCCAGAAACTCTTTTAGACAAAAGAAAATCCCCTTTCGTAAATTCATCTGACGAACATGATTTTTTTTTTATTGCATAAGTTCAGCAGATGGACAGACGGCCAACCTGATAGAAAGCAGTTACCATCGCCTATCACTTGCAACAACAAATGCGCTGCTGCTCTCTTAAGGGGGAGTAGAACCTGGCCATCAATGCCGGAACACTACTCAAGGTTGTTATGGTGGCATACTCTAGGCCAGGGGTGGTAGACATCTAGATGGGCATTTACTCTACCACTTGGCTGTGGGTTGTTGGTCGCCTCTTACTACAGGCCGCCCGGCCGCAGGAAATTGTATTCTTTATCTGTTCCTGCACGGATAAAATATAAAATGGAGCTTGTGTCTTACAACTATCAGCATGTCCAGAAACGTGTCAATTTATCCAAAAGCAACAGCTTTGGAGCCTCAAACTGGTCAAAATTTTAAAATAAACTTATTGCGATGACTTATTAAACCTCAAAGATTTCCAATGCTATGTATGTAACAATGTCAATTATAAATATTTTTGTTGCTTGGATTAATAAATTAAAAAATATTTGAGCATACACAGTCGAATACTTAAACTCGTGTTAAAAAGAAATTAAACACGTTAGCCTCGCCCATTCTTTGAAATATTCAAAACAATGGGCGAACAAATTAGTGGTATCAAACCATGCCAGCTGGGTGGCATTTTTTATAAGAAGCTTTTTGAAAAGGCCTCTGTGGCTTATCTTTGGACATTTTGATCGATCACCGCAGTCACACAATTTGATTTAATCGACGATCATGACATATGACGAGAACCACGACACTAGTTTATAACTATGAAATCCAAAGGTGTCTAAAATGAAACATGTTTGCTTGCTTGTTTGGTAAGATTTTTGTTTGTAGCGAAGCTGGTAGATACTCCATTTATGGCCGGTTCCTGTATCTTACCGACCGGCTACCAAACTTATGAATCCGCAAAGAAGTGACTGTAACAGTCACTTACGTTCTCTGAAATGCAATTGCCGTTATTTACCGATTGTAATACCGAATGTAACCTTATGGAAATTTTCAGCAACATTAACCAAAAGGAAAATTTCATGCAAGAGCTAAGTTGATTGATGTCCATGACTGCTAAAAACTAAACTCTTGGAAAATTTTAGGATAGAGCTGTTTAGGTAAAGTTGTTATATTATTTGCTTTCATGCGCAAAAAAATAAATCTAGCCATGCCGACACGATTGTAATAGCAGACTTGGGGCCCAGAAGTTGTACTCAAACATAATCGGTCGCGAAGAACTTCAATGATGCCATTTTTAAATGACACGGTGTAATATCGACGGGAAATTTCCTTCAAATTCTAATGGGCCGCGATATATAAATTTTCTATAGTACTACATTAAACACAGTAAAAAATGTATAGTATATTATTTATAGCTACACCCGTAACTACATATTTAAAAACCTTATTTACGCACCAGTCTTGTATAAAAAACGCAAACAAGAAACCGTCATTGCATGTGTTTAAAAGCCACCTCGTACAATAGAACGAGGAAAATGCATACAGACTTGGGTTCTCACGGACATATTATACGAGCAGTTTGTCTGATGGGCTTAACGAATTGGGCTAGGAACAAATCGATAACAATTCACACTTCTTAGTAATGGGGCACTACTATGTGTGTTTGCGATTCGTGAAGTGAAATTCTGACTAGGGCGATCTAGATCGCTGACTATATTGATTCAGGTTAAAAAGGGATCTTACTAAATAACTTGACAAACCTTTTCGCACACTGGCCAGACAACCAAATTAATATATATTGGAATTGACAACTGCTACACAACACAGGCAAAGAGATAAAGTCATAGTAAAAATGTTGTGAATTCAGTTGTATACTATTTCAGCTATGTAAATACTTAACAGGAAATGATAAGTTATATAAATGTACGGGTTGTTTAATTATCGAGACGAACGGATTTATTGGCAGTTGCACCATATTTTTAGTAAGATTGAATGGCAGTTCATAACGTAATGAATTAATGTCCTATATTAAAAAGTTACGCCAACAAGACAAACACATCAATTTCTTGTAGATTTACTTAAAGTTAATGCGTTTCTTAGGATTAAAAATATGTTTGATAACTGTACTGTATCTTATATTATTCTAGTCAAGTGACAAAAATTGACATTTACATATGTTTCTTCTTTTACTCAAATGACCAACAACACAGTGGTACAGTACAGTAAAAAATTAGTGTACTAAAAATACTTAATTATTATAGGTATAAGTTGTAAATCAATTTGAATTTTAAAATACGTTTAAATATAAAAATGAATGCAGTAAAATTTTCAATATTTGTTTCGACAAATAGTAGTCCCTCAGATACATCCGTATGATAAAGTCATATTTACTGTCAGTCAAAACAACAGGGTTTTCACGGTTTTTTATTAAGAATTATTTCATTTCTTTAGTATTATAATAATAAACTAGAGACACTCTTTAATTGAGTTTATTGTGCCTAATTGAAGAATCTAAAAATATTGGCAACTGTTGATGAACTAAAACTTTATACGTAAAAAGTCTTTGAAACATTTACCATATCCTGGATTGTTTTGTAACCACAAAAACATACGAAATGCATAAATAATACAGCTTTCCAGATTGCTATTATAATATTATCGTTGTTAGCGAACGGTGAGGGATAATATTATCCTGATAAAACTAGTATTCGAAAATCGCCTATGAATGAAAACTACTAATATACTATAGACATAGTAGTAGATAAATTGTTAAAAAATGCAAAAGAAAGTATATACTAAGGAAACCATGTAACCCATATAAATAAGTAATTGTAAATCTAGCGTAAAAGATTGTAATAGCCGTAATAAGGACATTGTAATTTTGAAAATAGAGAACTAAATAAAAAAAATAAGAGAAAAGATATAAAGAAAAGAAAAATATACATTTAAAAAAAAGATAAAAATATGTTAAAAAGCAACGAGCCCGGGCAATCGAGTTCGAGTTCGCCAGGAGAGAGGGATTAAAAGTAAATGTGCTATAGACAAGCATGGTACAAAAACTAGGGACATAACAGAAGGACCATCTGAGGGAGAGTATCAAAGGATACTTTTAAAGTTAGAGGGGAGCAAAATAGAGATGTTAATAGGCTCACATTATTATTTCTGAGGCGTTTATTCTTTCTTAAATATTTCTGAAGTTTCAACAAAAGAAAGTTCTAGACTACATCACAAATGAACGAACAATTTAGTCATAGGTAATTAGTTCGTGGTAATTTAAGCCAGACTATAAATGGAGGAACTCGTAAAAGCAGGGAAGTGGACAATTATGGGTGCAATATCGTGTTATGTAAATGGGTGAAATAATGTGTTATAGTTTAGTTAATTCGCATTCGGATGCATGCTACAGGTCTATTAAAATAGCAGTTGTGATATTTGGTGTTATAACTATTATTAAGGCGTTATGCATATTATCTGGTTTGTCAATAGAAGTGCTAATGATACACGTTAGGATTGGTCTATATATTATTCGCTGCCGGCCGTGGTTCGCACCATGGTCGGGAGCAAACCCGGATGAGACGTCGTCTCCTCCTTCTGCGAGCACATCATGTTTGCGAAGGAGGAGGCGGAGCGGGAGCGTGAGCGGACTTTCTTGCTCCGCTCCCACCAAAGGATGACGTGCCGACGCCGGAGGGCGGGTTTTGACCTTTGGCCGCCGTAAGCTTCCACCTTGGGGTATAGGGGTTCTCACTCGTCTGCACATGCCGTCGAGATGAGAGCGCGAGTGTTCCACGCGCGCTCACCTGTCCTCCCGTGGGACGCGTTACAAACTGCTCCACGCTCCGGATTAGACCTGGAAGATACCAGGGGATAAAAGTAATCCCACGGCGAGGTCCCCTCCTGCCTGGGCACATGGACTTGGGTCACCCCGCTTTCCCGTAGCCGTAACTGAGGCGTCGCAATAGCATAGCACCAGTTTTGATTGGGCATGCTAGTGCCAACGCCAATCTGGCGAATCCCACACACGTCGCAAATTACCCCCAAGCTTCTGTGCTTGTCGGGACTTATGGTTCTCAATCGGTTTTACCCTGACTAAAATAAATGGTCTATATATTATGTACCTTTTGGATGATAAGACAATTTTTCTCTTGCATGCTCAAGAATTTTATAGCATCGATATAACGGGCCTAATTTATTTGTAAATGATAACATATTTGACTCTAGAGATCCGCCGATAACGGTTTGACTTAATATTATTATATTTTTACGCAATATATTAGACAATATTGGTGACAGACCAGGTTTATTAGTATTACTTTCAATAAATACTTACGTACGTATTGCAGAGTTGGAAAGTACAAGCCGTTCGTATCAAGAGTTCCTTTTTTAACCCCGTAGCAAGAATGTGTCGCTTATAAAATAGATTTAGTGTAAACCATACTGAACTAGCCATACTTAATAGTAATATTTTTAAAATTTAAAATTTTTGCAAAAGTAATTTTTTTAATTACGCGAAAATCACTGTAATATTTTTGTCAGTGTCTAAAGATACTGTTAATCTAAGGACACAGCAGTGTTAAAACACTGCTTGTATGAATGCCAGAACGTGCTTCTAACACATATCACTTACATTGTATATGTAATATTTGAACAGTACAATTCTGTTGAAGATGTTCGTGTAGTGCAAGGAGTTTAACAAGCTCATGTTGTAATAGTTTAATAATAATAATAATAATTCCTTTATTTCAGAAACTGAGCATTTCCATATTATACAGTTTTATATTATGTTATATTATTCCACGGCATCAAAGGGAGATGTATACCAAATGATTTCAAGTTTAGACTTAGTAACTAGCCTTATGGGACACCTTACGTATAGAAGATGGCGACCTAGGCACAGTATTCTACTTATAGTCTCAAGGAATTATTGATAGAGCATATAATATAACTAACTTCAGTTTTCTTTATTGTGCTATGTGGTTTATAATATTTTAATTTATATAACTAAATATTTCCTATATGGACTGTCTTTTGAGGAATTACACGGTTAATACATAATTTATTGTTTTACGGAAGATTAAGTTTTATGGTCATAATTAAAATTTAAATGAAGTCAAATTTAATTTAATATGCTGTGTGATTTCCATAATATTGCAAGTGCATGTAATACGAGATTCGTCATGCTTCGTGCAAGGCGAACCGGTCATGTCACAAGTTGGTCTAGAATTGCAGCTCTCTTAAGCAGTTTTTTAGTCTCAGCTTAAAATTAGATTACTGAGTAGGCTTTGTATTTTCATACAATGGACATGGTTTGCCCTTTTATGGTGTAGTGGGCAGCAAATCCTTACGATGAATACTTTTTTCTTTTAACAAAATGTTATGGTTTTAAAAGAAATAATGAACTATTGCAATTGTGACTGGATGAGAAGGTGATAAAGTCGTGATATATTAGAGGCTGTTAATATTATAACCGAAGAATATGCAGCGGTTATGTAGTATTCTTCCTAATGTATGTAGAAACTTGAATTGCTAGCGATCTACCTCAATATTGTCACACTTCGGTTGCTCGACTCTGAAAGGTTGCAAGTATGTATGGTGCAGGATTAGAGAGGTAGGGTGTATCGTGGCGCAGGGTAAGTATATAGGTATATAGGGATGGCAAAATTTCTCCGAAATCGAATGTAAATACACTCGCGATCGACCGTTTGGACACCCTTGATGTGCTCGTATATATATATTGTTATAATAATTTCAGGTTAACGGTAAAAGAAGATATTGCGAGGTAATTTGCGCATCGAGATAACCGATATGTGAAACACACCGATTCGTCTTAGATAAGCGTTACGGGTATGCCAGCCAGGGTCAAGTATTCATGAATATTTATTTTTTAGCATACACAAGAAAGCACGCATTAGACGAAAACCAGACTCTTAGGCATTATAAAAGATCCTAAAATCGTAACCAAATTGTAGGTCCTTGACTGGCGATAAACAAAGGAATTTTCGTGGTAAATCCAAGTCATGTTTCATCAATATTTTTATTTATTGCTGGGTTACAGAAAACAGGCTGACGGACTACCTGATGGCAAGTGATTACCATCGCCTGTGATTATTTGTAATACCAAAGACGCTATTAATGTGCTGCCAGCCTTCTGGAGACTAAAACCTGGCTATTAATGCCGGAACAAAATTCAAGGTTGTGTTACAAGATGTCCACCACAGTAGTCATGAGAACCATGGTGTATATTAATATGACATAGACAATCGTCATAGATAATATTTTTAGTCTATTTATCAGATGATTCGATTTATAATTAAATTACCATTTTCTACTGGTTAGTTATAAGCCCACTAAATTATCATCTAGATAATTTAGTGATAATTTAGTGCATCAGTAACTAATTATTATAATTGTTTTTATAATCCTGGCAACACTATGATGTAATTGCTATGTTTAGCAATGATGCCATATTATTGTTTTGTAGGGTAGCATTTTCGTATAAAAGGCGTAGTGGCGTGTAGACGGTGTACATTGCTTACTGTGCTGTGTGAATATTCACATCCAAGGCTGAACAATAAAGGGGAAACGCTGCCCAAATAGTTAATATTTGGAATATTTGATACTTTCTTACCCAAATCTCTCCTTGCATTTTACAGTTGTTATGGTTTCTGACTCTAGAACAGGGGCCCAATTCTGCTATTTCAATATCTTGACGCTGCAAAGATATTCAAAGTACGATTCCATTGCAATATTTAGTGTCAAAAATTTGCATTCTACTAAATCTACAATATCTTCTCGATATCGTTGCGGCAGAATAATCGCATAATAGAAAAAAATGGTATTCCCATTGGCAGAAATTGCGTTAGCCGAAATGAATATACTTACCAATATTTTTATTATTTATTACGCGTGTTCTCGCTTATAAATATTTATAAAGTTACAAGTGACGTGCCAGGAGCACACCACTGTAATTAACAGAATGCCTAAATCAGGCAAACCTACGATTGAGACTATAGTGTCCGGCGATTTTGACGAGGTACTAATAGCAGAATAAGGTCCCAGGGGTGATAGCACTCCAAATAAGCAAATGTCCTACCACCCAGCTTTGGTTGTTTTCTTGCCTCTTACGACAGGAGTGGCCGCATATAATTATACTCTTTCTTAAACAGATAAAATTATTTATAATATAAACTGGGTTCAGAATCACTGAAATGCCCACAATAATTTAATCTTTTGTAATTCTTATTTTATGCCCAAAGCGGTATCTCCTTTTAAATAATTAACTACTTAATTATATTCATATGTCTGTGTAATTATTATAATACTTAGGTATTTTTAGAAAGATAATTATAGACTAAAATGCATGAGAAGATAATTCAGACTGTGGTCTTAAAATTTTACGACGCATTGTGTCGTCTATAAAACTTTTTGCTCTAATTACAATGGCGACTTTTTGTGATCCACTGTTTTCGTTCACCTTGGAATATTTCATACTATACTTACAAATGCGAAAGTAACTCTGTCTGTGTATCAACTTTTGACAGATATCTCTTAAAAACGTTCGGATAAGAAGTAGGAACCTTTTTATCACGAAAAATATAAGAGTTCTTACATGATGTCAGGCCTAAAATAATATAGAAGTAGCCTTGAATAGTTAACTAAGTAGATAGCAAATTATTTTTTATTCAGTGAGAGTTATATATTTGTGCCGTTTGCTGTTGAGACGCTTGGACCGTGGGGTCCTGAAGCCATGAGCCTCTATCAAAATTTATCAAAACGACTTATTGACTCTTCAGGTGATCAGAGGGCTGGTGCTTACCTCGGGCAACGGATCAGTATGGCGATCCTGCGAGGAAACGTAGCCAACCTTTTGGGCACCTTACCCATAGAAGACGGTGATCTAGGCTCAGTATTCTACTTATAGTCTCGAGGGACTATGGGTAGAATACGATACAAATAAGTTTCCTTTTATAGTATTCGATTATATGTAATTTTATAATTGTAAATTATGTAAATATATGTTAAAAGAAACGTTTCAAAGAAAGTACTTTATAATTTAAATTCGGCAAGTATAATAATACCCATAAAAAATTTGATTAATAATGCAATAAATAATCATGTAAGAAATAATCGTTCATGTAGCAAAATTATGTATGTTGTATACAAAAGTATAAATTAGTGTAATTATGTATATTTAAATTGTACAATCCTAAATTTTTTTGCTCCAACTACATCACCAGATTAGTTAAGAATTTTTTATTATTTTTAATTTTAGCAAGAAGTATTGTAATTATGCATTTTAATATTTTCTTAAGTTTTCGCGACTTGTATACATAAAAAACGGTTTAAGCGCGGTAATTTAATTGATTTTTGTTATTTCAACATTTCGACCAGTTTTCAGTGGCCGTGATCACGGAAGACAAAGATGTCAAATGTCAACCAGTATTGTTATAGTTTTATTTAGCCTACCGCCAACTTGTTTATTTTAATTATTTAGTTTTAATTTTGTTTATGGTTATTATTTACTCTATTGGGCCTAATCTAATTTACCACCGCTTCGCAACATGTTATGGCTTGAAGAGAAGAAGCGGCGCAAGATACTCTTCAGCAAACATAGCTCTAATAATTTTATATAATATTAAAATGAGTGGAAGGAAAAATAAAATAAATTATCAGTCAAGTTGGTTTGTGTGCACGCAGAAAGAGTTCACAGTGTCCCGAGGTCTGGCAGCTGGTTTTTACTGGGTTTGGGTCTTGATAGTTTTGATGATCGGATCCCAAACAGATGGTACTTGCCAACCATTTACCGCGCTTAAAATCGTTAAAACGTAGTTTTATTATTATGCATTTTGTTTTTATATTTGTTTATTTTGGTGAGCAATATAGTGTTATCTATATATCTATTTATGTCTACCATTACTTTTTTCGTCAATAAACAGTCGCATGTTCGAAGAAATATTGTTTGCAAAATGGTATCCACATACATATAATATATAGAATGTCATAGACATCATCTCAGTGTTTCGGGTACAAAAGCTTTTTTTGTACAGTCCGTCATCCTTTTCTTTTCGTCACGACCGTCTGGTTTTTTTGAGAAAAAAACTTAGTTTATCAAGTTTTGCTTTTAGAATAAGACTAGCTAAACCCGACCATGCTTCGCTGCAACACTGTCTGATATTAATTATTAGGCATCCCAATCCATCTACTACTTTTAGAATTTTGCGGGTTTCAAACATACGAAAGCTATATTTTTATATAAAGAATAAAAGATGTATAAATTACTCTTTTATTAAAAACTTTTAATATCTAGTCAATCAATTGATTAGTTTTCGAGTTTAAAGCCTGCATTTACATTTGCATTTGTTATGGTGTTAATTAAGTTGTCAAATTAGAGCTAATTCCTTATCGTTTGGACGTCAATTTTCCAGTTAAGTTATAAGTTCTCTGTTTAAACGATAATCCACTTAACTAAAGCAAATATAACTTAAGCTTTAGGTCGAGATCTAGTAAAATAAATTTGAATAAATGTAAATATGTACAATGTACATAGGCATGTGTATTGTGTATACAAGTTTTATAGCGAAATGTTAATGACATCATTATTAAGCGAGAATTTTTAAATAGGTATTTAAGAAATGTACAATATCCGCCGACATATGGTAAAAACTCATCGATTACGTTTGTTTGATGTATAGTTTCCTTTAGTACTTCTAATTATTTCGTAGTAAATTCATGAAATATTTGTGTAACCAATACAAACTTATTGCATTCAATTTCAAGCATGTATTGCATACACTTTTAGCGATACATTCATACTTACATATGTAACCACAGGTTTTTAAAAAAATTTAAAGATACAAATGTATGGATTGGTTATACCACAGAGAAAACACTAAACATGACTAACAATACTTTAATGTGTTGCCAGCATAGTTATAATATTAAATCTTTATTTCATAGCCATTACAACATATTTGTGTTACTTCTAACGCAATTAAAGGACAAGGTACAAAAAAACAGAATAGAGAAAAGAGAAGAAACAGAATAGAGTTACTTACGACTATTTAGTACAACATTTTTCGCTAGTCTATAATATGTATCTAATCCTCGTAGTTTAACATATGTAGCTATCACATGGATACATGTTGCATGTACCCTGCTTAAATTTGAGATAGGAAAGAAAGTTTTACTTATAATTCTCTGACGTGTCAGAACAATGTTTTAAATTAACTAGTCAATATTATATAGCCAAGCAAGTATACACATTTATGTTTACAATATACATAAATTATAAACTAGTAGGTACATCAAAGAAAACCTAACTATATTATAAATATAATCCCTTAAAATTATAAGTAGAATACTGACTCTAGATCATCGAAGTCTAGATAAGGCTCCCAGAAGACTGGTTACGACACCTCACAGGATCACTATACTGATCCATGGTCCAAGGTAGAAACCAGTTCTCTGATCAAGAATGATTAAATGTTGGTTGAAAATTTTAGTCGTGTTTTTCTGTATTAAAAAACTAGGGAAGAATGACGATGAGATATGATGAGCTAGCAAAGAGCAACAGTAGAATCTTTTAAAACCTCTTCCAAAGTGATATTTTTACTGGATCATGGTCATCCTTAGTATTCTTCTGCCAGGATTATGAAGTATTTGACTTCACTTACTAATAGTAAATTAAGCAGTAATATTTTGGATATGGAAGCTTTAATTTAAGCCTATAATTAATTTACAACTATTTTGTAACTTTACATTAAAAGTCAGTCTAATATAATATCTAATATCCCTCGTTGATTAACATTTTGCGAAATACTTTCTTGAAAACTATGTTGCAGATTGATATTTATACATAGTCATTAAGATCACAAATTTTACTTAATCTCTATATTTTAACAAAGAATACATATAATGTGTTATAATAATATTTTCATAACAGCAACCGACTTATAATTTTAGAGCAATAAATTAATCTATTCTAATTAAACACCATAGAAGAATTAAAATATGACTCTTAGTAAAAGGCCCGGTTGAGAGTGAAAGAGCAGCGGAACACGCAAGGATGAGCGTTAATACCGCAACTCCGACTGTAATAAGTTTGCGAATATACCAGGTTACATTTCGTCTAGTATATTACACACTATAGCGGCCAGTATTCACTCTTATTTCGTCCTGCCCTATTAACAATGTTAGTATTACATTTTCATTTTTTTTAATTTCACCAATGACCTTTAAATACCGTCAGAATATGATGGTGTAAATATAACGATATTAAAATCCTGAACAGATTTTTCTACAATAAGCAATATTGATGAGACAACGGAACAACAAATTAATGTTCATACCTAAATATCTCTATAAATTGTCAGTGGTGCTATTTTTACCATTTAAGTACAATTTAAAATATTAAGTATAATTCAAACGTCCATAACTATTGAACTTTGAACTTTATTCACATAAAGAACTTTGATAGGTCCGTCTATTAAAAGTATGTTTTATATATTATTCGATATTGGTTTAGAGCGATTTGTGCCCCATGCTTCTTGATTATTTCTATTATTTTCCAGCCGCGGCAGTGGTGGGGGCAGCAGTTGTTGCCGCTGCTGATGCAGTTGTGGCCCCTGCTGCAGCGGTGGTAGCCGCAGATGCGGCTGGTGCGGGTGTAGCTGCTGGCGCGGCTGCTTGCGGGGCTGCTGCTGGTGGAGCTGCAGCTGCAGCGGGTGCCGCAGTTGGGGCTGGAGCTCCTGGTGCAGGTGCGCCACCTTGCCCCACCCAAGGCACAAAGTTCATAAGCCATGATCCACCAATTTGTGTTAACGTTGCGTTAACTCCTTGTCCTGGTGCTGTAATATCAATAAAGGTTATCATTTTTTTATTGTTTACGGGCGCTAAAAATCTGCCATCGCATCACTTTTCAGTGTGACCGGGGCTATATTTTTTAACTGCGTTTAAATTGTATTTATTTATTTTTATACCATCAAGACCTTAGAAATGAAAATATTAAAAACAAAATTGTTCCTCACGTGGTTGAGATAAATGAGCATATTCTGGATATTTGATTTTTCATTGCACACATTCGGCTGTAAGTAATAAACACACTTTATAGGTAAGTAATCCCTATTATTTAATATTATAAATGCGAAACTAATTCTGTCTGTCTGTCTGTATGTTCCGTTGTCACGGAAAAAAAGTATATTATAAATATATATATTATGCCAAGGTTGAACATAGGATACTTTTCATCCCGGATAATGAGATAAATTTGAGGATAGATTATCCCAGAAAGTAAGATAGATTTTTATTTTATGATTTGCCATTTTGGTTAATGTGGTCGGTGTGGTAGATGTGGTCGATTTGGTCCATTTGGTCAATTTTCATTTTAGTGTACATGTGTAGTTTTAATACCGAAAATTGGCATAGATCCTTTTCATCCGGGAGATGGGATAGTTTGCGATCTAAAATGAAGTGAATCTTCCGGGGCAAATAGCAGTAACTTAAAAATTTAATACTATTTAACCTGCGTTGTAACCTTTTTAAACATGCTGGGGCCCGTGCCCCAGGCGGTTAATTCAGAGGGCGGCAAATTCAAACTACAAAAAACAAACGCGTTTCCATCAGTGGGATATGATGGCTGAAATATATATAATAATATCAGCCCATAAGTGTCCCACTGCTGGGCTCGGGCATCACGTTATAGGGGGAACGGACAGTATACCCGCCATGCTTTTCCAAAGCGGCTTGGCAGGTTTGATACATCAGTTATCTCGATGTGTAGGTTGCATCACAATGTTTTTCTTCACCGTTGTTAGTACGTGGTAATTGTAACCATATGCACATTAGATCAGAAAACTGACTAAGTAGTATATGCGTTCCGGCCAGAATCGACCCGCGCCCCTTTGAGTTCGGGACGCGTGCGCTAGCCATTACGCTACCACGACTTGTTGTTGACTTGTACGCTACCAAGGCTGAATTGATGATGATGATTAAGGTAAAATATAGGCGAGCAGAGGCGGCATTTGTCAGTTTTTGTCCCCCTCCAAAAATTCAAGATCCGGAGCTGCATGCAGCATTTAAAAATATATATAAAAAATAATGAGACCAATAATGCAAGTGGAGAATTTTCCTCTCTGCCTAGCTTAGGAAAACAGGCTTGACGATATGTATTTGATGTCACAGGAATTAAGCTCCTTTAATGTTGCACAGGCTGAGTCTTAAATAGCAGCAATTTCAGTGACCGTATATGACACTTGGTTCCTAATATGAATTTTAAATGGCTTTTTATGAGACTTAAGTAAGTATCACGAAATGCATGCCAGGATTGCTCCCAAGAGGAAGAGGTGGTGCCAATGTAGTAGTAGTGGTAAACGTTTGCCTTCCAGGTGTAGGGTTTCAGCTACAGACTTTTTATGAGACTTACGTATCATGAATTGCATGCTAGGATTGCTCCCAGGGGAAAGAGATGGTGCCAATGTAGTAGTAGTGGTAGTCGTTTGTCTTCCAGGTCTAATGTTACAGCCACAGAAGTCGTAGTCGTCGTTGCTGGTGTAATCATCGTCGTAATCACATATGAAATAGCACATTAAATCACCGAAGATTGGCTGAAATATTAGAAATAATATTCAGAGAAAATTCCCTCTTTCTTGGGAGGATTTAAGTAAAAAATGTAGCTCTGAAAGAGCATCTAGAGTCTAGAACTTCCGGAGGATTTAGGATTTTCTACCAACATTTTACTAAAATAAAATAATTCAAGACAAACATATTCATGTTACATTTTGAAGCTAAGCAAATTACGCTTGTGTTATATACAACGGATAATTCTGAGACCGATCACAGACACCCAGACTAAAATAAATAATAAAAGCTCGTTTACGAAATGTATAAGTTGTCTGATCAATGTATAAGTATCAAATAAATAAATAAAATTTATTTGTATGTTTCTGAAACTTTGTTGTACCAAAAACCGTTCGAAAGCTGTTTATTCAACAAATCTATTTAAAGATCTTTTGTTGCTATAAACTACTTAATTAAAGTTAATATTAGAACAAAATTAAAAAAACCACAACCCAAAAAGGAAAAAGTTTAAACAGTTCAAAATAATACCTATCGTCGAGCCATCAAATTCGATTGAGTAACACCTATATGTATTGTTACATGCCATCAAAGATAAACGCACAGCTGCCTGTCGTAAGCGCAGTTTATTGTCTTCCCGGATTTAGGAATTCTTTTGTGTTTTGTTTTTCTACTTGTTTTATGACCATCATTAGCATCGAACTAATCCTTATTGTTATTGTTTTCCGTTCGCAGGTGTGCAAATTACTATTTCTCGGAAACTCAGTGCGCGCGGCCAATTTTTTTGCAGTGTGTAGTTAGTATAAGACAATGCCCGAATAGAGGGGTGGGCAATCAAGCGACGACTACGAGACGAGTAAGACGTTTGTAGTACTCTCGATTAGCGATATAGACGACGGACTTTGCGCGTCTCGAATTGCGTTGAATCGTGCAGTGTAAACTGGTTGCATCCAGTTTTATTTCTATTTGTTTTATACGTGTTTGTACAGTTCTAATAAATTCTATAGTAGTTCCAACGGCATTTTTAATTCGAGTCCTGTAGCTCGTAACAGTATTTTAATTATAAAAATTGATAGATGGCACGGTAAGGCTCGTTGAAATGGCGTTGGAATGTCGCGGCAGGGTACCGCTAAGTAAGTCAGGTAGAATTAAAAAAATACAAAAAATAAAAAATAAACTTGCAGAGTCGTTACTTTTACCCATACTTGATTATGCCGACGCCAGCTATCTAGATTTAACTCAAGAACAACTTAATAAAGTTGAGCGCCTCAAAACTTTTCTATAAGGTTCATATTTGGGTTACGCAAGTATGACCACGTTTCTGAATTTCGTAAAAAACTCAAGTGGTTGCCAATTCGATTTCGCCGGGATACTCACATTCTTTCATTGCTTTATAGTATTTTATTCATCCCTACTACTCCACAGTACCTTAAAGAACGCTTCGAATTTATATCTTGCTCTCACAATTTACGCCCTTCCAGTCAACATAGACTTATTACTCCTATTCATAATACAACGTTTTTCAATAACTCTTTCACGGTCAAGGCTATCCAACTTTGGAATACATTGCCTGTTGCTGTCAGAGAAGCAAAATCTTTAATAACATTTAAGAACATGGTCAGGAAATTCTATCTGCAATATAATGATATGTAATTTTATATAATTAATATTATATTGCACATAACTATATATTTATTATGTTTAAATAGTTGCATTTTATCACTATATCTTGAATATGTATATAACTTATGCGTATATTTGTATATATAGTATAGTTATATATTTATTATTAAAATGTAAGTAATCGTACGATAGTTATGTATATCACCATCGCCATTCCTAATCAGCAATATTCCTGCCACGGGTTGTCTGGAAGAGATCGCTTTTTAGCGATAAGACCGCCCTTTGTACACAATTAGAATAATACTAGTTCGTAAGTTTTCTGTAATAGTGTACAATAAAGTGATAGATAGATAAATTTATCTATCTATCTATCTGAGGTCAGACCCTTCATTTGATTGATTATCTATTAATTTACTAGCATTTCCGACCAACTTGCTTCGATACGATCAAATTTGTGTTGCAAATCTAGTTCCATTGGATGTTAAATTGTTAAGTTTAGGAGCGCTGTGATTATGCAATATTTCTATTTTAGCTATGTACATAGGTAATGCTTTAAACTTGGCGGTACTATATTATAACGCCATTTCAACGAGCAAACCTTAAAGTGCCATCCATTGGTTTCTGTAATTAAAATATAATTACATAGGATTACTTTTAATTTATTTATAATTTACTTTATTTTTAAGTATTTAGTTTAATTTATAATTTAGTTCCATTTTCTATAGGATTACTCAATTGAATTTGATGGTTCAACGATAGGTATTATTTTTGACTTTTTAAATGTTCACTTTCCTTTGTGAGATGGGGTTTTAAATTTTTTAAATTTAATTTTTGTTATTTTTTTAAATTAGTTTTGTTTTGTATAAGAGTTTACAGTTGTGAGCGTTTTTCAGGGTATGTGTGTACTAGTGTGCTAGATATCTTGGCTGCAGTATCAGCTTATCGTGTTGCCACTATTGCATTGTGTTCAGAATCTAACACTGACCAAAACGTATCCAAACACGACATATCTAGTACTATTTGTTTTAAGGGTGTACTAGTGTGCTGGATATCCTGCCTGCAGCCTCAGACCAAGAAATATAGCATATGTGGGTGTTTCAAATTTTAGGTCACACATATTATGATTGAAAGCAAAGTAAATATCCATGATGCGTCTAAAATCTCTACCACAGCTAACAAAAAAGCTGATGACTTTGAAACGGCTGAACCGCTTTTGATAAAAACATATCTAAGAAGCATGGTTAGAAAACCTGCTTTTAAAAAAAACCGCATTCAAATCTGTTTATCCGCTAAAAAGCTATGGTACCATAGACAGACATACAGACAGACATAGCAGTCAAACTTATAACACTCATCTTTTTGCGTCGGGGGTTAAAAACTGAAAAGAAAAATGTATTTTCGACTTTTTTTAGGATTCCAAGCCCTGTTATTTATTATAGGAAAAAAGACTCCTTTCAAAAAGTAGACAAGTTTGTAATAATAATATTGTAATGTTAAAATATGAAAAAAAAGAAAAGAAAATATACACATAAAATAAAATAATTAACATCCATACCTTCGGAGCAACATTATCCAGTGTTACACATATTAACAAAACAAACAGACACGATCGCACCTCAGCCATGTTTGCAAAGTCATGAAAAACTGAGGTGCTTCCTTCCATACTTATAAGTGTGGCTTTTGCGTAATAAGCCTGAATAATCGATGTATTGCCGAAGTGCGTCCTTAACGGTGTTTACCTATTTGTATAAATATGTAATGTTAACATTAAGGACTATTCTGGGTCTTTCTAGTTTTAAATTAATTGAAATTGGGTAAATATTTCATGCACAATCAAGGGATCCGTAAAGATGACAAATAACTTATTTTTTTGTTATTTGGCTGCGGAGCTATGAAAAAACATTTGATTGAAAATATTCCGACGCGAAAATTAGATGAATATTGTGAGACAAATTTACGCTATAAATTGATTTTTTGAGAATTTTCCACCTCACAGTTTAAAAGTTAGAGGGGGGATAAAATTATCTATTAACTAGTAAAAAAACATCATCTCGATTTTTGAAAATATAACTCACAATGACTAACAATAACTCACACATGTGCCATTGCTATGTTTAACAGCTTTTGTGGTCAAGTGTTTCGCTTGAGTCCTGAAATTCTATGTTCGATATATTCTATATTTACTTAAAAGCACCTGAATTTGACAAGTCAAGACCTAACTGAAAACCGCTCCAGTGTTAAACTGTTTGTTCACTTCTGTCTTACAATATAGTGGAATCAACCAAAGCGACCCATATAACCATAAAAATTGAATCCTACAATGTTATTGAATACGGTCGTGTCATACCAGTTCTGTACTTTTCAACCAAATTGATTCACTTTGGTTGATTCGTCTTATATCAGCATTAGCAAAAGTAATCGTGAACAGTGATTACTATTTATTTCTTTGAAAAAACCTCACTTTGAAATAAAACCTAACTGGTATTCCCCATGAACTTATTTATATCACCATATTTTCTGTATTTAAAGCAAAAACAATCATTTAACTCGACTGTTTCAATTTTTCTCGGTTATTGTAAAGCTCATTAGACACGGTCAAGTATGAATGTCAAATATACAGACACATATTTATATATACTTGAACACATCGATCGTCATGTACGCTAGTCGCTCCTTGAATACTAATGGTTTTATGGAAACAATGTGCATGCCCTATCAGTTCTTTGAAGGAATCGTTAGCGGCCTGACTACTTTTTATGCGTGTACCTAAGTTGTCTGGTACTAGGTAAGCGATGAGACTTGTATTAAACCTTAAAGAAATTTTACGAACCTATTAAAGAACTGTTATAATTGCTTGATTAATTTTTCATTCTAAATAAATGCGAATGTGAGGTTGTTTCTTTGTGACGCCTTAACTACACAATATATTGTCATTAAATTCTACATTCACCTTGTCAGGAGTATTATATAGGACTTAGGGTACCGTTCATCTGGAAAAAAAGTACTGTTTCCGAAAGATAGACGAGCATAGCCAAAAAGATGGGGCTCCAGTCACGTTTTATTGGAATAGAACAGTATACTTTGTATTCTATTCTATTATTTATGGAGCCACCGTTACAATCCATTAACAAATACATCGTCTTGACAACGACAGTGACAGGTAGATTTTATAGTGTTGCTTTCAGTGTTATTTCGACCTTCGCTAAATGGCGTTACGGGTATATTGAATTAAAAATTAAGTTTGATAGTTCTAAGGACGTATGGGTCTCCCAATGGTCCACTCTGTCTACGAAATTTACATTATATGAACCAAGTCGCAGGCAAAAGCTACTAGTAGAATTAATCGCTTTTGTGTGTATGTATGTATGTACCGTAACCATTTTGGCAAAAAACGGAATTCTTATACAAGCGTCCTGTCGATTCGTGCGTTTGTCTGTCTGTGTATTTCACAGTAAGGCATATAATTCGGAAAGTTAGAGCAATTTCGAACATATTACGATCTTAGTTAACATCTTAACATACACTTCCGAAATAGAAAAGTAGGTAAGCTACGTTAGTCATTAAACTATTGACTCAGGTGCATATTTATTTAATCATACACATATGAAGTGCATACTTAACGGGCAATTGGAGTAAACGAGTCTTCGAGTGACGTTGACTTAGCAAATACTATAGTTTCCGCTAACCCCTGAAACCCCTGAAATATCCGGTAACCTTCAGAAAGCAGCAAGGAATCGAAACTGGGGCATATAGGTACATCCTGATTTTTACCAAGATGCACACTGTACATACATACCTAATAGTCTGCATATGATCAAAAGGAGGTTCTCAATTCGTCTGTGTGTTTTATTGTATGTTCTTTACTCGATTTTTCGGTCAGTTGTGAACCGATTTTCAAAAAAAATCTTTCAATCTAAAAGGTATACTCCCGAATTGGTCCCATTGTCACCATGTCAGGATCTGATGAATGGAACCCAGGTAAATTGAGACAAACCATGAAAATTTGTTAACCGACTTGTTCCACGATATCTTCGTCAATTGTGGAGCGATTTTCATTTTTTTCTTTATTCGTTAGTTACTCCCGAAGTGGTGCCATGGTCACCAAGTCAGGAGCTGGCGAATGGATTTCAGGGAAATCGAGAGTAACCCTTATTTTACAGAAAGTCGAGCGCCGACATTCTTAGAAAAAAAAGCTTGTTTACGCGTGCCAGTATTACATTTTCTATAGGCGCTTAATTTTTTAGTATGCATGTTACACGATTTCTCCGTCAATTTTGGGCCATCATTTTTTTTTTTATTCGATTGTCTATATTCCTAAGATGGTCTCATGGTCAACAAGTCACGATCTGATGAATAGCTCCCAGGGAAATCGAGAGCAACCCTTGTTGACGAGCGTCTACACCGAAGAGTGAGATAGCAACCTTGTATGCGCGTGCCAGTACTATAATTTCTATAGGCGCTTAGTATATTATTTCTAAAGCCTTTCAAGTATTGGAGCATCTAAAAGTAAAATCTTTTTTTTAACAAACACAAAACCAAGGTCAAACTAAAAAGCAAAAAAATAAAAATTTAAGTGACTTCTTTTTACAACATCCTGAAGTCGGTGCAAAGTGAAACAAAAAATTACTATATTTCGCAAATGTATTGTTGTTTTTTATGTTTCACTTGCCACCAACTTCAAGATGTTACAGAAAAAAGTCGGTTAAATATTTATCTTTTGCTTTTAAAATGAAGTCGGTTTTGTTTTTGTAAAAAAATAATTGTGTACTTGTACCCAAAAGACAGGCAAACCACTGGACGGTAACTGATTATCGTAGGCAATGGACATGTGTAAGCGGATAGGTTACCTATATCGTCAAGACAAACGGATTTATTCATATTGAGTTAGATATGAATAAATCCGATGGATGGATGGCTACCACCCCTGGTCTAGAGTATGCCGCCATAACAACCTTTAGTTGTGTTCCGGCATTAGTGACCAGGTTTCAGTCTCCCTCAAGAGAGCAGCAGCGCATTTATTTATAGCACTTTTCGTATTGCAAATGGCCATAGGCGATGGTAACCGCTTTCCATTAAGTGGGCCGTCTGCCTGTCTGCTGCACTCCTGAAATATGGATTTATGGATCTTAAAGAAGCCTTCAAACTTACTCTAATTCGATATGAATAAGGGCCTCAGTATGTCTCTTTTTTACATAGCCTCGTATTATTGCGCTCTGGAAAAACCACGCGAAGTACATTGCACAGCTTCATATTCAAAAGAAAGTGATGATAGTAAGAAAATAAAATTACAATTATCAATAGTCAATATAAATATTTATTAATTCAATATCCTGAAATATATACCAGATGTAATTATAAGAAATCTATACAAAATTTGTCAACATTTTATTGCTGCATCACTCTACTCATTGAGATTTAATAATATTTTTCTAATTAAAGATACTATCAACGTTGCTAAAACTCTTAAGATCATTTTGTTCATTTTGAGGTAATTGTGTTAATTTGAAGTAATGTCACAGCGAAATAAATGGCACTAAATAATAATCGTTTATGGCACTACAATATTATACACTTTCACATGTAAAAGAAGAAACCTTTTAGTGACCAAAATCCAGTTTGTAGCTGACTTTCGGTCTTCTGATCTTTTTACTACCAGCTTCGACAATTATAGGTCCGTAGTCACCTTTTAAGGGCTTGCCTGTGCAATTCTTATGGGGAATCGGAAAGACGTATTTGATGTCGACGTCGTATCTGAAAGAAAGAAGTGATAGTAAACAAAAGAAATAGTCCCATCGATGAAAATTATCAGATAAGAACTTTATGAACGTTTCAAGTAGGTAGATGTTAAAAGATATAAAAGGGAATTTTTGCGCATATTTGAACTGAGCTCCCAACTGAGGTTTCCCGCAGCATTACGATATGGGGTTTTACAAAAAAGGGTCATGAAATGCTTTCTACGGTACTACGGTAACCATTTTCCAGCAAGGGGACGGTCAAGCCTGTCTGCTATATTTATGTAATAAAAAATGAGGATTATGCAGAGTTCTTGTTTTGTTTTTCAATATTTTGATTTTGCCTTCAATATAATGTTAGATGGAATAAAAACGTGCTTCCATGGGTGCTTAAATCATAAACAATACAATAAAGTCGTATTTATCAAATAAAACAAGATTAATTAATATGAGAATTACATTTTCACTAACAGACGAAGCCTAAAATATTTAAGTACAATTAAAATTAAATTATCAAAGAAAATGTCGAAAAGAAGAGATAAAATAAAAGCTGTAAACTATACACAGAGCATATACCGGATTTTTTCTAACTGGAGTACAGTAGAAAGATTGAAGGTCTTCCTGATGGAATGTGGCTACTATTGTGCAGGCGGCCTCTATGAAATTTTAAGACATAATTTTTAATGAAATCCTATATCGTAGTGCGGAGGAAAAACCTCGGTCGGAAGCTCATTCCAAATCCTAAGAAATGTGATAACTTGAATAGCATTATAATATCAAAGGAACTATAAAACGGACATCAAATCCGAGTAAATATAGTACGACAAGTATTGCTTTGAAAGAAATAGATTACAAGGATCAGATAATATAGAGAGCTTAAGGGTTTCAAAGATTTATGTCAGAAAATATACTTCAAAAAACTCTTTTCGATTAGTTTCATTTTATGTATTTTTACCTTGGCAGTTTGTCTCGTAGGTATGCCATCACGTTCTTTGGCAACGAAGTGGTCCGGGAGAGCACGAAGGCGCTGAGGTATCTAGCTCCCTCAGTCTGCTCAGCACAATGGAGTAGCAGAGCCCATGTTTTATATTCTGTATCTAGAACGTAAGTGTTGTAGATGCCATCATCTGAAATTTAATTAAATTAAATTAAAAGTGTAACTGTACTGAATTTTATTTTACACTAGTGTACTACTACTATACTACTACTATACTAGTGTTACTAGTATAGTAGTGGTGGTATTAATAGTGATAGTAGTAATGATAATAATAGTGGTAGTAGTAGTAGTACCCGCGAAACCGTTATAACCGGGTTATAACAGGTCGAAAGGAAAATGTCTAAAGACATTCAAATCAGTATATACAAAAAAACTGATAGTTGCATTTTCGAAATCTTTTGGTCCAAATTATAGCTCCTCTAAATATTTTCTCATTTTTAAATTCATTGCAAAAACTCGGCACCCTGAATAGATTTATTATATTATAGATAGATTTACATACAAGTACTTTCAGCATGAGTCCAATGGGCAGGCTCGTTCAGGTCCACACGCCACGTGATATTTCCAAGCAATATCTCGCCTAATGGGTCGTCTGCGAAGCGATACGTGAAATTCATCGTCACACCAGGCGTCCATTCTACTGTACCATCTATAAATAAACAGATAAACAAGTAGACATATTTGCTACAAAGTGTTAAGATTAAAAATTAAATTACTGTTTTTTCGTGTTAATTTTTCAAATAATAACACACCATAAATCATAAACAGCGTACTGCTGGGCTCATTTTTCATCTCCATGTGTAGATTTCATCATGACGTTTTCCTTCACCGTTAGGATATAATGATTGTTACAACATGCACATCGGGTCAGAAACTTCCTAAATGATGCATGTTTTTCGTTTAGGATTCGAATCCACGCCCCTTGAGTTAGGACGCGAATATGCTAACCACAAAGCTACCAAGGCCACCATTTTCTTCAATGAGTACAGAATAAACTCCTTATAACGTCACTCGATTTAACGACAAACTCCCTTAAGCGTCGAAACCACTTGGCTTTGTTTGGTTTAGCTTGTCTTCCATACAATGATACACTCTATATAGCCTTACACCCACTCTCAATAACAACAACAATTAAGTTATAAAACGTACTTTTAAGTTACCAAAATTAGTAAAAACTGCACAGCTGTACTGTGCTGAGTGTCACACGAGTATTGCCATCAATTCGAATCCAGAAGTTTTGCACGTTATAGAGCCAACACCAGCGCCGTTAGCAATATTATTACTGTCGTTTCACTAAACACGATATAGCGCATTAGAGAACGATAATTTCACAACATATTTTAAGGTAGGGTTTTTACACATT
Organism: Dendrolimus houi; assembly: GCA_039645545.1. Lineage (NCBI taxonomy): Eukaryota > Metazoa > Arthropoda > Insecta > Lepidoptera > Lasiocampidae > Dendrolimus > Dendrolimus houi. Next base: position 6,971,119 of record CM077125.1, read on the forward strand.
AATTTATCTTTTATCACTTTATTATCCTAGCCCGTAATACAATTGACTGTGAGCATCATGCATACCAAAATTTCTATAAAATTCGTTCTTTTGTTTACAAATTGGGATTGCTTGCACGTGTACACTGTTGTAGACCATAACTAATAAGTAGGCGTCACGGATTATCTATATGTCTCAATATCGCTAGATATGAATAAAATAAGTAAAAAAATACAATAAAATGACTGGTGCAGCAAAAGACGTCAGACAAAAATGACAGACTTCTCTCCATTTAACGACCACTCTCCATAACGCCATAAAGTGCATAGTCCCTTCGGTGTCATTATATAGAGTTTGTACTGTAATTTTTTTTAAATCAACAATAACGTAATAATAATTTTAAACATGGAGGTATCATGAAAATGTACATACCAGCTGCCGGTACATGATCGTCCTCAGTAAAAACAGCTCTCATACAGCTGTATTCGAGAGCCTCTTCGGCACTTGCGTAGTACTCCACAACGTACCAATCCCCAAGCATCTGTAAATGAAAATGAATTAGAACATATTTGCTTAATATCATATTTTATAATAATGGCGGATGTTATACCGATCGAACGCTTTTTATTTACAAAACATTTTACGCCTGGTGTTAGGCTATGCAGTTTAGCGGTATTCAGTGATATTGCTAACAATACTTGACAAGGCGCTTGTTATTTTCAATTTGATAGTAGTATATTTCTTAAGTGAATATTATTATTTCCCATTTACTGTTATTTCTCATAATAAAACCAAACATATTTAAGAACAATATTAACGATAAAATAATATCATATTCTTCTGGAACTACATTTTTCAGAGTATAATGTACTAATAATAACTGTTCAGTCTTTAAAGTATGTTTTTACCAAAGTTGCAGTATTTTTTTACAAATATTTTAATAATCGCCTGCCTGGTCACATAAACAAGTAAATCAGGCGCGTGGAACAATAAATGACAAAATTTCAGACAACACCTACTCGATCAATATGATCGTAAAATATGATAAATAGCCCAGTAAATATAACTAGCTTCGTCGCTTATAGACATTTGCAACACCAGAGGCAAAGCTAATTAAGACATTGCCTGTCTTTAGGATGGGACAGGAGAAATGGATAATAAAGACGGGATAAAAGATTCAAATAGGAGGAGAGGGATAGGGGAATGTAATAGAGGGATATGGCAGGGAAGATGGGATGTACTTGCTTCGGCAGTAGATATAATAAAATTGAAACGATACAGTGAAGATCAGCATGGCCCCTGCGCAGGGATGATATGCAAAATTGTGAAGTGTTCCACTATTTTTTGGGTTCCCATTATCTGTGGTAGAGGGCCACTGTTTATGGGGCTATCGGTGGAATCTCTACTGCACGAAGTGGTACGGCCCTGCTTTCCGGGTTTTAGTACCAAATCGGCGTTCTAGGATGTCAGAAGAGTTTAACTATGTTATACATCTCTCCTCCAAATCACTCTGGAGGCTGAAAACTTCCTGCCCATCGCAACCAAAATTAAGCTTCCAGAGTCGCTACTTTTACCCATGGTTGATTATGCCGACGCCAGCTATCTAGATTTAACTCAAGAACAACTTAATAAAGTTGAGCGCCTCAAAAATTTTCTATAAGGTTCATATTTGGGTTACGCAAGTATGACCACGTTTCTAAATTTCGTAAAAAACTCAAGTGGTTGCCAATTCGATTTCGCCGGGATACTCACATTCTTTCATTGCTTTATAGTATTTTATACATCCCTACTACCCCACAGTACCTTAAAGAACGCTTCGAATTTATTTCTTGCTCTCACAATTTACGCCCTTGCAGTCAACATAGACTTATTACTCGTATTCATAATACAACGTTTTTCAATAATTCTTTCACGGTCAAAGCTGTCCAACTTTGGAATACATTGCCTGTTGCTGTCAGACAAGCAAAATCTCTAAAACATTTAAGAACATGGTCAGGAAATTCTATCTGCAATATAATGATATGTAATTTTATATAATTAATATTATATTGCATATAACTATATATTTATTATGTTTAAATAGTTGCATTTTATCACTATATCTTGAATATGTATATAACTTATGCGTATATTTGTATATATAGTATAGTTATATATATATATTATTAAAATGTAAGTAATCGTACGATAGTTATGTATATCACCATCGCCATTCCTAATCAGCAATATTCCTGCCACGGGTTGTCTGGAAGAGATCGCTTTTTAGCGATAAGGTCGCCCTTTGTACACAATTAGAATAATACTAGATCGTAAGTTTTCTGTAATGGTGTACAATAAACTGTTATCTATCTATCTACATCCCTGGCATTCTAGATATATGGTCTCATAGGGACCCAGGTAGGTTTAGTAGGTAGTTTGTTCGACCTCCTCCTTTAATGGAAGAGATCCCGTTTGCCGTTTGGTGCAAGAGTCCCACACGCAGATGAAGTGCGCGGCACTAAGCGGCGCTTTTGGTCTTCCCCTGTTTCCAAGACACGTATCTGTGTCACAAGAGAAGACATTCCCCCTTAGTTACAAAAAAAAGGGGAAGATGGGATAGGGCGTGAGTTTGGGCAGCGAGCTATCGGAACTCACTCATCTTACGATACACAATTAGCTCAAAGCTAACCGTATCACGCCGATATTCTGTGCGAGCGTGGTATCACATCTGTCGAGCCGGCCCAGTGAACTGTAATCGAGATAGTGATTCCAGCATGACTCTGAAGAACTCTGAAAATGATCAATGACAATTCTAATGCAATGCTTAGTAATATATTTTAATAATAAAACACCAACAAGTAAGAGATGATCGATCTGTACCGCCATTTAACCATATAGGATTTAAGAGTTTTACAGTTTTTCAAAACTGTTGTAGGAATTTCCAAGAAAGAGTTTTTAATGTGGTTGATGATGCTAACATCATCAACCACATTAAAACTAAGGTCTGGCCACAATGTGTAACAGTTGAATTTAGAACATAGATGTTCTTTTGTTTTTGTGTTTTACAAATATACTCATAACAATGTATACAGTTAGAAATTGTTTATTTTCTTTACAAATAATACTAAAGAATTAATTACAAAACTGTGAAACAGAATCAGTGACGTCAAAGATTGTTAAATATTTATATAATGTCCGCTCATTCGAAAGTAAGTAATGAATGAAGTAATTACTAAACTTTATTCATCAGTGAAATCAACTTGTTTTCTACAGTTTCGAATTTACTTGAAAAAGAACAAATTATAGGCATAAGAAATTATAAGTAACTTTAGGATTTGCTTCGAGACATCATTAAACTTAACTCGAAAGTAAGTGTAGGCTCAGTTTTAAACAATAAAAATCAAACTTTATGGAGTCTTAATATATTTAGTCTAAACGTAACTTTAAGACTTTACGAAATGCAGTGGCGTAGCGTAGTGGGGGCGACAGGGGCGGCCCGCCCCGGGAGGCACTTTTTAGGGGGCGGCATAATTTACAATAAATAATATAAATATTTGAACCATTTCATATTTTTATTGCAACTACAAATTCGGACCGGTCGAAAAGAGCACGGAAACTTTCATTACTTACTCGCCCGGCTCAACACGGGCAGATTTTTCATTACCACTCCGCTCCTATTGCTCCTAACGTGATGTTATATAGCCTATAACATTTCTCAATATGTGGGCTTTCCAACACAAAAAGAATTTTCGAAATCGGTTCAGTAGATCCAGAGATTACCCCCTACAATGTCACAAACACACAAACTTTACCTCTTTATAATATTATAGTGTGCATTAAATTGAAATACCTAAATAAAAGGGCGGCAAAATTGTCTTCCGCCCCGGGCGGCCGTCGCCCACGCTACGCCGCTGACGAAATGTCCAAAAGGCTTTTTATTTCGACTAATTCTAACAAAAATAAAAAAAATTAATTAAAGAAAACACTACACATTTACTATATAAAAACAATGAAATTGTAAATGACCTGCGTAGACACGTGGGCCGCATCTCATTTACCAAACACGTCTAGATCAGCCGGTTCGGCGGCGGAAACAGCTGAATCACTCAAGCGGCGCAAATATGCAACCCTCAGTGAGAGTTATATGTTTGTGGCATTTGCTGTCGAGACGCTTGGACCGTGGGGTCCTGAGACCATGAGCCTCTACCACAATTTATCAAAACGACTAATTGACTTTTCAGGCGATTAGAGGGCTGGTGCTTACCTCGGGCAACGGATCAGTATGGCAATCCGGCGAGGAAACGTAGCCAGCCTTCTGAGCACCTTACCCATAGAAGATGGTGATCTAGGCTCATTATTCTACTTATAGTCTTGAGGGACTATGGTTAGAATACAATACAAACAAGTTAAGTTTTCTTTTATTGTATCACAACAGTTAAATATAAAAGTAATAATAAAATGTAGTGGAAATTTATTTATTGAGAAAACCAACAGCGAATACACAAATCTATATAAATAAAAATAAAAAGTAGAAATGTATGTACGCGCATAACTTGAGAACTACATTAACGATGATGATGACATTTTTTGTGTGTATTTGGATGGATCCCCGGATGCTTTAGATTCACAATTGGAACCATTAGGTGGCACTGGGATCGGGTTCTAGGATCCGCCTAATCTCCTAGCCCGATTTGAATGATTTGTTTTGTGTATTTGAGTGGGTCCCCGGATGGCTTAGATTCACAATTCGAACCGGTAGGTGGCGCTGGGATCAGGTCCTAGATTTTTATTTTTTAAGGCATGTCAATATCTGCCGGGCCTCTAGTATAATATAAAATCGTTTACAACTAAAAGTAAGGCCAAAACAGGTTTTCCTATTGAAACTACCACTCTATGTAAGAATTTTACAAAGTAAAAGTTATTTTGAAAATTAACAATTAAAGAAGGCTTGTGTTATGGAAAATTCTGCAAGTCATTAATAATATTCCTTATAAATTTGTATTTGGAGGATGCAAACAGAATAATTTTACATAGTTTAGGTATTATAAGTACGAGCCATACGAGAAAATTAAGAATTTTAAGATTAGTTGGTAGAATGACAAGGAGCATTTAGCAAAGATATATGACGATTAATAAAAAAGACAATTTATGACTGATTTAAGTTCAAAACTTAATAAACACAATGATGAGTGTTTTACAACATAGGTTGTTTATTGTTTTTTTCTCATAAGTGATGTATCTTAGTGATACAACATTAAAATTACTATCTAATCTTGGAAATAAGACTAATGAGTAATTTAAATCTGACCTAAAATAACTAGATATAACTTAAACTAATAATGTCTCCATTAACACGTTTCCTATTGTCTTTATTAAGGAGAAGACACTTTGTTCATGTGTTCTTTGTTAATGTTTAGCACATAGCACTACACTTTATTATTATGAGAGTATTATAACACTAACTCAAATGGTTTTGTCCTTTTGAGTCTTCTTAATAAATCTGTATTATCAAGGAGCTGGATGGCCTCGACATTCACATGGTGATGAAGCCGTTGCTGGTGGGCTTCAGCGTATTTTTTTATTACGTTAATGACGAGGTCCACTTTTAAGTCTCGATGGAGATCGTCTGATCTTATGTACCAAGGAGCATTGACATCCTTAAATACTTTATTTTGGAACCTTTGTATCATGTTTTAATTGGTTGACTTGGTGCAGCCCAATAGTTGTATACCATAGGTCCATACTGGCATTAGAATCTGTTTATACAGGAGTATCTTATTAGGTACTGACAGACCAGAATATTTGCCAAGAAGCTAGTACATTTTTTTGTAGAGTAAATTTAGCTCTTGGCGTTTCTTTTTGACATGGGCTTTCCAGCGAAGCTTAGCGTCTAATGTCATACCCAAATATTGGGCTGTATTTTCATATGGTATAATTGTTTGTTTGTTTACTACGTGATCATTATTTGTTAATGTTATTCTTCCATGAAGTATCGTATTGAATTAATTTTCACTGCTCGTATTTTTCCGTTTTTTTCATTGGATGATTTCAGCAGACATATGGCCCACCTGATGTAGAGCGGTTACCATACGGACATTTGCAACACTAAAGGTGCTACAAATGAGCTGCTGTTCTCAAAACGGAGACTGGAATATGGCCACTTACTATACTGTAACTTAAGGTTGTTATGGCGACATACTCTAGACCAGGGTTGGTAGCCATCCAGACGGGCAAATACCCTACCACCCGGCTGTGGGTTTTACAACAAGCTGCTCTGCCGCAGGAAATTGTATTCTTTCTCTGTTCCTCCACGAGTATTATTTTATCATGACAAAACCAAAGCTTCTAACACCAAAACAGATTACAAACATTTAGATGACCAAATAGTCATTAACATAACTAGATAATAAAGCAACAGTTTTAATAACACATAAAAAATAATACATATGTGTAACTAATAAATATTCTTATCAATATTGCTATGTCCGGCACCTACGCTTAAAATATATACGATTACAATATATTCCATTCAATTCCATAATAACATATTTTTTGTAACCTAAGGGCTGATTTTTCAATCACCGGATAAAAGTTATTCATAAGAATTAAATACATCATGGGAAAATTAAAAATGACAGTTGCAAGAATAAAACATTTGAATTGTTGCATTTTTAATCTAGTCAGTTTATTGCTGTGCTTTACATAAATAATATTATAATTGCGCGGACGTAAATATTTAAAAACTATAACAGTGTAGTATCACTTTGACGAATCCGCTAAAAGTTTAATATTTTAGCTTATTAGTTCGAAACTTGAAAGTATGGGTTATTAAAATAACAACTCAATCAAAATTTAATTTAACCTACATGTTCCATTTCAGTAATTACTTAATTGCTGCTTGCAAATAATGTCGCCTACATTCGTATGTCAATAGAAAATTTACTACTGTACTAAATCAAAGAATTTGTTTAACTACCTGAGGCAAAACTAATTTCCATATAAATCTAACATTGCTCAACAACAGTCTGATTTTGTGGACTAAAATATATTACGCCAACACATTGGGCCAGCCTGTTGGGCCAATGTGTATTATACATACATACCCACTTGTTTTTATTTTAGAGGACAATTTTAATGCTTCACAGATCACGTTTTTGCACTCAATCAGTCTATTTATTTGATATTTTATTCAATTCATAAATACTTAAAGGTACATAATAAAGTAGACAAAGTCTTAAACTAACCATATTGTTACGAGTTGCAGGACTCGAATTAAAATGCAGTTGGAATTATTATAGAGTTTATTTTATTAGAAATATACAAACACGTATAACACAGGTGCAAATATAACTGAACACAACCAGTCCAAACGTAAAGCGCGAGATCGTAATTCTATAAAACGGGCAAAGTCCGTCACTAAATAGATTACCGCACACGTCTTGCTTCGCTCGTGGTTATCGCTAGATTGACGATCTCTCCATTGGGTCATTGCTTTATGCTGCCCAAATACAATATGGCTACCTGACCGCGTGGACTGAATTTCTTACAATCACACCTGGCTAATGACTACACTAACTAACTTGTACTACTACATAAAAGATTACAATACACAATGGGCTGTTTTTCTAATCACAAATTTTAAACACAAAGTAAACAAAAGAAGTCCAAATGCCGAAAAGTAATAAACTGTGGAAAACAGGTATGCACGTGTTAATTTGTCTTTGTCAGTTGTAACAATATAAATACAACAATTCACTATAACTTTATACATCAACTTATCTTATTAAGAAAAAGCAAGATACATCTCTGTTTGTTTATTGGCGGCCAACACTCGCCAGCGAACTGAGTAATGTCTGATTTTTGCCTGGTTCAAAGGATATTGAAGCACTTCATCAACAGTGTTTAAACTTTTGACGTTTGGCTTGTTGTAAACATTAAGAAATAGCGACGTAATTACATTATTGACATAATATAAAGTGAGACCAAAAGTGCAATTGTCATAATTATTTAATGAGAACAGAGATCCAAATTCTTCATGAATTGTATGCTTCATATGCATAGGTATGCTCGAGCCATAGATTGTTTCTGTCTGCCAAATTGTTTTAACCGGAAAAACGTCTGAATTTACAAACATAAACTGATAATAGTGTTGAGATTAACATATATAAATTTCAGACTTACTGAAATATTTTAAGAAATATATTTATTTCTAAATTTTAAAGAGTGTCTGCCACGATGTTACAATCGCCATAATCGTCTACCATTTTAATTTTTCAAGTATAGTGATAATATAATTTAAAATATAGAAACGGCAACTTTACTGAAATACTTTCGAAGTTAAACTAGTTTTTGTACCTGATACACCTGAGCACTGCTAAAGCTACCGCGATCGGGCTTAGCTAGTCCCCACCTCATGAACAGTAAACCTAAGAGAGTCATTGTGCAAAATTCAGAGTTTACTGAAATATGTAAGTATAATATATCTACTGATTATTTAGCTATAATATATTTTAAAAAGAGTAAGTAAGTATTTGAAATTTATACGCCTTATTTTCAGCAACCAAAGTTTGTAATTCGCTTTTTTTCTGTTTGTTTAATTTCAGATTTAGTTGTCATTTTGACGGGAACTTCAAGGGTAATATTTTTTTGTACAGTTTTATTTTAAAACAAGATATAAATATGGCTTAATTGTGAGGTGTACATTTGTGTGAAAACTCTCAACTGCTTAGTGCAACACGACTTTTCGAGCTGCCTGCCATAATAATTCCGCTGTTTTGCATTAGAAATACAATTTGGCTGTAATTGGGTATATATGCATAATGGTCATATACATAAAGGTCCGCTTGAGGTGCCTATTTGTTTAAAGATTATTCTAAAACTCGAGCGTTCATGAATACACGACAATAGCTAGTGAACCATATTGTGCAAAACCTTGTATAAAAATAAACGGAATAACAAATCAAATAAGGGGGCCTCACCTGTGATAAATCAAAGTGTGGAACAGCCCTAACTTCTGGACACTTTCTTTTGTCTACATATTTTCCGAACACAAAATAAACTATTAATAAGAACGCAAGAAATTTTCTAATCATTTTGTTATATTTTATAAACTTTTTTATTAGATGTTAGTCACTGTTTTTATTATAAGTAACAACACACTGTTTTTACAAACTCACTGCGTAATGCTTTATAAACAAATCTTCGAAGCAGTTCTTCTTTAATCAGTATTTCATCAAAAACTTTTACAATATCAGAATTTTTTATATTTTTCCCACTTTTGATTTGTATATAAGTTTGTCTTTTTATTCTCATTAGCAAATAATAGCACGTATTAGTTATACGAACGACAATATTGTACTGACAAAAGGGAATTGTTATCAATATTGTATGGGACACAGTTAATGGTTTGGGACGCTACCAGCATTCCATTATCAGGTAGAATGACTCATTATGAAGGCATATAAATAGTTTTAATGACACTGTTGTTGTGTACGCCGAAATGATATAAGGAAGAGGAAATGCGATTGGTTGATATGCAAAGTAGTTGTGCCGTGTTAAGTTGGGAAGTACACTGTCAAGATGTATAATATATGAAAACCTGCAAGTTATGTGAGGAGCGAGAGTCATGCTGGCCAAGGAGGAGGTGGAGCGGGAGCTAGAGCGCACCAGCTTGCTCCACTCCCGTCAAAGGAAGACGTGATGGCGCCGGAGGGGGATGGTGGACCTTCGGCCGCCGTGAAATTTCCCTAGGGACTGGCTCCCCACCTGCTGTTAATGCCATCGAGGTGGGGGCTCGCCGGTGTTCCGTGCGCGCTCACCTCTCCTCCTGTTGCAGTCTGATTAGTGTAAAACCTATTTTTCTTATAGAATAGAATTTTGAGTGTGTATTTTATTTTTTAAGTCAAACTTTTGGTTTTTTAGTCAAATAACACAAAACGCAGGATATTTATTATTAAAAATAATTATATCTCTCGTTCAACGACCACAACACCTCCCGTGGGGCGCGCAAATCACCCCACGACAATGAGAGCATGAAATCGCCTGGGGCTTGGTTCTCTCCAGCAGTGGAAGAGAAACCTTTGGGCAGTCACCTGCCTGGCATAAAGACGAAGGATGGAACACTGAGGGGTTTTAGTGGGTATCCGAACGTGGCGAATCCCATACTTCTCACCACATTTTTCTGCGGTGGCTAATATTCAAACAGATTTCTAAGAAAAAAGAAAGCAGACGGCTGGTACCTAGTAGTAGTAGTAGACCGTTCTGATAGGTCTCGGTAGAAAGAGAAAACGGTAATCTGACATATTGTTCATTAGAAGATCATTTTTGTGTAGCAATGAATAATTGTATTTCATTATTATCACCCGAGCGTTAAATCCAAGTTGAATTCGGAGCCTTGTATAAATAATTTAAATAGCGGATGAGTCACTACAAGTCACTTGTGTACCTAAATATTTATTTCGACATTTACGATGTTTTACTTTCGATGTGGTAAAGTTATTCCTCCTGTCTAATCCGTCTATTCCATTCTTTTTTCGAACCTCCTATCCCCCGCTATCCCATACTAAATGCTGGCAACCCGTTGTCTTCGCCCCTGGTTTTTTAAACATCTATAGATGACGATAACGACTTTGCATTAGATGGGCCGTCTGCCTGATTTGCAATAAAAATATTTGTATTAGTATACTAGGATATGCTCGCGACTTCGTCCACGTCGGACATATAGTTTTAGGATAAGACGTATCTAAATCAGCTGATCTTTATTCATACTAACCATTCTATTGAAATTTCCCGCGGAGTCCAAGAACACAGTGTCGCAGTAATTAAAAAAGAATGTAAGCTATCGTTTTATTACAAACTGTATCGGAATAAGCTAATTTTAATGCAGCCGAACAACTTCACACTGCTCTCGGGAAAATTCCCGCGGGATTCTTGAGATAGAAAGTATGACACACATTTCATTACATAAAATTTGCTACCGATCAGTAAAAAAATTGAATGGGAATTAATTCTAAAATTTAATTAATAAAAAAATTTATCTGGCCATATTAATTCATTCCCAGGAAAATTTCCGCGGAATAAAAAGTAGTGCAGATTTTAAGTCTAAGAATTTGCTATCCATCACCAAAACCCGAATCGAAATCAGCCCAGTAGTTTTTACGTGAATCTCGAACAAACAGACAAGTAATCTCACAAAAAATAATCGTGTTCTCCATCGTTTATATAGTCTATTCCATTTTTTTTAAATAGTTTCAAAGTACAAACACAGTATTTTTAGAATTTTATCTTATTTTAAATTATATAGGCTGTACATAGAAATGCGTTATAATTTATCTTCTCTTTTATCTTAACTTTCAAAAATGGCCCTTGAACTTCGATAACATTACTATGGGTAAACATGTAGGTAATTATAATATACACATTTTTAAATCGTGATAAGCTTATACAGGGCTGTGAAATGTTACAATAGAATACAAGTATTGAAAGTTGTCAAAATTGAAAGAAAATAATTTGAAATTTAATTAGTGACTTACTTGGTTTTAACGCTGTAAACAAGGCGCATTTGGCCACAGTCAGTAACTATAATATCAACCCAGATGGAGCCCGATGGATAAGAAGGAGCACGCTTATCTAGATGATACCTCTTCACGGGTGACTTTAAGTTACACAAATATGTACGACTAGATGAGCACGTGGCGTGCCTACTTTGCTGGGCGTCTTTAAAAAATACACACGCACGCAAGTCAAGCTTTAATTATGCTTTATAACCTTTAATTAATTCACAAACGCGGAAAGCAGTCGCAGTGCCTCGTACGAGGATGTGCGCAATTTTTGCGTGGAACGTTATTGCTGTTACATATTTGTCAGGCGTTCCCGTACCCACTTCGCTGGGTGTCAGTAAAAAAATATATTATTAATCACAATCGAATATAGTCTATGTCACTCAGGAATAAATTAGCTTTCCACTGGTGAAAGAATCTTTAAAATCAGTTCAATAGTTAAACTGATTACTACCTACAAACAAACAAACTCACAACTTTACCTATTTATAATTATAGTACAGATAAAATCAATAAGTAACTAATTAGTGAACATTTAATGAAGCGCGATATAAATTTCATTTACTCGACGAAATTGAATAGCCAATAGAATGTAGGTCAAGTAACTATTACCCTAATTGAAGCAATTTTGTCAAGTATCCAATACACTGATAACGACTCTAAGTTTTACAGGTACAGTGGCCATGAAATTGGAACAGAAGTTCGACAATTTTTATATTACGACGCTATAACTATAGGGTCCAGAGGGCTTATTCTCAAATGTCTTTTCGTTTTAGAACTTTTTTTGCTTGTGTTTTTTTATATTCAAGTCCATTTTCCATTTTTTTTATTGCATAAGTTCAGCAGACAGGCAGACGACCCCACCTGATAGAAAGCGGTTACCATCGCCTATGGACATTTGTAACACCAAAGGTGCTACCAATGTGCTGTCGCTCTCTAAAGGGAGACTAGAACCTGGCCACTAATGCCGGAACACAGGTTCACGGAATACAACTCAAGGTTGTTATGGTAGCATACTCTGGCCCAGGACCAGGGGTAGTAGCCATCTAGACGTACAAATACCCTACCACCGGGCTGTGGGATGTTTTGTCATTCTTAGTACAATCCGCCCGGTCGCAGGAAATTGTGCTCTTTCTCCGTTCTTGCATGGACCATTGTATGTTCCATTTATTTTTATGTTATATAGACTATATTAATGTAGTTTTAAGGAAATCTTTGTTCTTTCTTTCTTCTATCTAAAATTTAATTGACTCTTTCGGGCTGATCGGACGAAAACGAACGACGAAAGGCGTTTGTTTGAGAGTAAGGCCTCAGGGCCGTCTTAACCATCTTGGACGGTAGAGTGCGAAAATCAGCTTGCACCTGCCATGCCACTAATGAAAAATAATATTTATTTAATATGTTACAAATTTTGCGATACTAGTATATTTAGAAAAAAGTAGAAATTATATAAAAATATAAAAGAAAAGTGTCTAAGAAATTTCTTGGATCTTCTTAGTACAGAAAGATATTACGCTGCAAGGCAGTATTCGTAGGAAGCAAAGTCACGGTTATTAGGATGCTATTATTTAGCAAAAGATGTTTACGTAATAAACATGTTTTTTATTAAAGTTAAATATTGTGTATCCTTTTGTAGGTAATTTAGAAATATCTTAAAGTATATTTAGATACTGTTTTGAAGAAGGATTTTTATAATAAATAATAACATTCAAACTTATTCTTCGTCATCGCAAGGTGAAAACAAAAACTTTTTGAATAAAATTTAAATAATATAAAAGTTTTTCAAAAACTGTTGTAATGCATTAAGCTGATGATATAAAGTTCAAACAAATTTAATAAATTTCGTTGAAAAGCCAAATATGAAATGGTAACATTCAATGACATTGAATCACAGACCCGAAGTTGGTACTTTTTTAAAACTATATTATAATGTACTACATATTTATTTCATATTATTCCTTTCACTCTAACTTGTTTTTAGTTTTATTATTACATGGATTATCTTTATATGTGTTGGAGTTCATTGCATTCTCTGTTGAATTAATACGTTAAATTTAAATACGTTTATATGGATCACTTTGGTTGCTTCATACAAATTGAAAGACCGAAGTGAACCATGTAAAATTTTTCACCCATTCTATATTTGAGTTTTTATTCTCTGTTGATTATCATATATTAAAATATGGACCTTTGAACTTCGTCCTGTATGTAATTTGGAAGCATGGCTACCCTTACTATAGAACATGTTTTAATTATAATTTAAGCGCATGGAGGGGCGAACAGGTGTGACCACGGACAGGTTTAGGTATGTATTAGCAAAAATCGTTCCGTTATAACTAGTTTCTTTAACACACTTATTTTTAGGTTATTGCGTTCGAAAAACAATAGTAATAAATGATAATTTAAGAGATATGCTTATGAACTTTTATTGATATTTTAAGTAAATTGATCGGTGGACTCATTTATAGGGCAAGTATTGGTGAAAATTTTAGTACAATTTATTTAGTAAAAGCTAACCGTGCCATTTTAATCTGTAATTTTATTTGTTTATTGTTGATAATTCTTCAAAAAATATTAAACACTTTTTTTTAATATAGTGACAATTAGACAAAAAAAAAAGAAAGAAACTATATTTATATTCTTCACAACTATTTACAAATCATATAAAATACCTGTTGTGTGACACTGGTGCCTATGTGGATCTGTACAGATCTGTATTACATGTCACTAGTGCTTCACTTCTTGGCTAAAAACTAACTACATACTAATTATAAGTTAATTTGTGTGCGTGTGTGTGTGTTAACAATCAATATAAAACAGTAAAAAAATTGAATTTACTTTTGTCTCTCCTCTGTAGCGTATGTTGTATATTCATGTAAAGAATAATGTACCTCTATTGAAAGCTTTTAAAACTCTAGTATCTTGCGATTTTCATACCGTTTAATATAAGCATACCCTTAAATTTTCTTAAAAAATAAAAAAGATATTTATCTGCAACACACAAAAATTATCAGCATATCAAAAAATGTGAAATATGACTACGAATTTCTCACGGCTTGGCTTATGTATTGCTGATTTATGCCTGGGGTAAACGACAGTTTATACTTGCCTTGCATTGACAGGTTTCTCACATCGGTAATCCTAACGTTCTCTTCGCCGTCAGTAGGTATACTTATTAATTAGGAAGTTGATACATTTCACAATAAATTCTATTCATAGATGCATCTTTTTTATTTTTTATTACTGTGTATGTTTGCGTTTGACTCCATTATCTCGCTCGATCTTGAGCGGAGATATGGTCTAAGATCGAGCACGCTGGTACCTATTCACACGAAACGTGAAGACACCCAGGTTGTAGGTTTCGGAAAAAACAGACTCCGGCAGTGAGTACCACTCCTTTGCGGTGCGCATAATGAAGGTGGACTCAAAGCACTTTGTTCGTATAGGTGGTATGTCCACCATATAGCGGTGCCGCATGCCAGTGCGTCTGGTTGTCCGATGATGTAATGGAGTCGGCGGGATAAGATTGAAAAGCTCCAATGCACACTGCATCTCCTAAGGTCTTCTGTTTTCTGTATTGACAGATTTTGGCACGTACATGGGCTACTCAGTTTTAACCTTGCTAATTATGTAGCAATAAATTATTATTAGTACGTGACGTCACAGGAGTCATAAGATTCCTTAGAGGCCGGCAACGCCCCTGGTGTTGCAAACGTCCATAGGCGACTGTAACATCCTTCCATCATATGGGTCGTCATCTGTCTGTTGGCTTGCTTCAGGCAATACAAAAACGATTACTTAGCATGATTATTTTCATTTATCTACGACCTTGTCCCCTTTTACTTTCTAAACGAAAGAAAACCTTGACCTGCCTTTTAAAACCGCTCCTATATGTTAAGGAGCGGTGACATAAAGTTTCTAAAAGGCAAATTAGAATTTCTGCGTTTATTCGAAACATGTCCTTGATTTGATAGGAATTCGCGATTTTATTGACTGCCACGGCTTTTCTTTGCCCCAGATTGTGATAGAAAACGGTTTAATCGTCTAGAAGTACATAAATCAAGATTAACGTGCGTCGTATATTTGTTGTTTTATTTTAAATATTGAGGTCTTAGGTTTTGGGTCAAATTTCGATTTTTTATTGCCAAAAGTTAACAGCCTACCTGATGCAAAGTGATCACCGTCCTCTACGAATGTTTGCAACATTAAGGGCGTTGCCAACATCATACCTGAAATAAAATTATAAATACTATACCGACTTCAAATATATTTTATGTTGTCTTTTTAAGCTTCTCTATAGGAAGCTAAAACAACAACTCTAATTATTTTTCTTAAGTTCGCTACCTTCTCTTACTGATAGATTTTAATAATTTTTAACACCTATTTGTATTTTGCTGATCGCGAAGAAATGTTATAGCCCAGGATGAAGTTATTAGCACAATCTGTGCACTTGGATACATAACTTATTATTTAGTGTTCTTCTGAAACCACCCCCTGTTATAGAGCAAATAAAAGCCACGATAGTAAGTTCCTCGTCTCTTATCAACCTTTCGGGCCCACGTGAAAAATTCATTCTGTGTATTTATTTATACTAACTAGTGGTCGCCTGTGCTCGAAATTCGACCATAATAATTAGTTTAAATTATAAGTTTGAACATTATTAAGGTTCTTATGTCAAAGACTATATATACTCTTATAATCACCGATTTCGCCAAATCTAAACTGTAAAATTGACTTTTAACGATAAACAAAAGAGTACTTATATATGCATGTGTGTGTCAAATATATGGTAGGGGTGGGGTAATAGTTATACGGCACATTTATATATTATGAACAGATCCGAATTTTTCTAATATAGGTTAGAAGCGAAGCTTCGCACTCACCTTAGCCTTCGTGGTTATTTTTTTTTATAACCACCCAAAGTTAATTTTATATCTCAAATAATAAATAAATGTGCCGTATATCTATACCGCACCACATGGTAGTGTGTGTAATGATTTTTTTAATTGATTTAATGTATTATTACGCATAATTTAAAAAAAATGTGCATTCTGCACTCCTTCTCTATATAAACTATAAGTGTGCGAAATTTCATACTCCCCCGTCCGCGCAATTTTCGTAAAAGGGGAACAAAGTTTTTGCTTCACGTATTAATATATAGATATTATAAATGCAAAAGTTTGGATGGATATTTGTTACTCAATCACACCAGAACGGCTGAACAGATCTGGATGAAATTTGGCACAGAAATGGATTATAGTCTAAAATAGCATATAGGTTTTTATCCCGGAAAATCTACAGTTCCCTTGGCATAACACTAAGTGAAATAAGTATGTTAATAAGATCATTGGAATCAAAAGAAAGTGCCATCATTAATGAGCTACCAAGAGTTATCAATGCCCAGATGATTATATTAGAAACCGATGAACTAAGAGCAAAAAGAATGTTAGGAAAGTGTGTGAGTAACACCAAAACGTGATCTGCCTACTTTAAGTACAAAACTCAACAATTGATGATTCCTTTCGCACAAACTAATTTAGATTCAAAGGGGATTCCGCGGTGAGTGTTGTTTATTGTCTTTAGAATTTGTAGACAGGACAAATTGCTCGAATGTTTTATGTTTTGTGAGTAGCGAGACAATAAAGCTAAATGTAAAAACATTAAATAAGATTTTCTTCTAATTATCTGTATTTATTTAATATTTTCTTAAGTTTTTGCCACTAGTACACATAATTAACTACGTTATAACGGTTTTAAACGCGGCATTTTATTTGAAAAGTGACAGAAACTTCAAAATAATAAGAAAAAATACATATAATGCCGCGCGTTAAAACGTAATTTTATTATGTGTCTTTTATTTAGTTTAAAATTTAAGTTAAATATTTTTTTATAACTGTTACAATGAATGTGAATCTATTGTATTGTTACGACCTACACGCCGACAAAAGTAGATTCACTCCTGCATACCATAAAAGCACATTTTATTATCTTTCTGCATTTGGACTTCTTTTGTTTAGTTTGTGGTTAAAATTTGTAATTAGAAAACAGCCTATTGTGTATTGTAATCTTTTATGGCAGTCATTAGCCAGGTGTGTCGAACTGATTCTAAAAAAATTGGTCTACGCGGTTGAGCAGCCATATTGTATCGGTGCAGTATAAAGCAGTGGCCCAATGGAGAGATCGGCAGTCTAGCGATAGCCACAAGCGAAGCAAGACGTTAGTGACGGACTTTGCGCGTGTGATTGAATCGTGCATTACGTTTGGACTGGTTATGTACAGTTATATTTCTACCTGTGTTATGGGTGTTTGTATAGTTCTAATAAATTCTATAAATAATTCCAAGCGCATTTTAATTCGAGTCCTGCAATTCGTAACAGTATTATAAAGTTAAATTTAAGATTAGTCATATTTGTTCATAATTTATTCCTTATGATAAGGTAGTTTGGAAAAAATGTTTTTAGAAAACAAAACCGCTGTTAATTTCCATGCGGGGTTAAGTTTTTGAAAGGAAATATTAATAGGTACTCATATATCTGTCTGAATTCTGATTGTCTTTAATGTTCTTGGAATAATGTCTTTCGCTTCAATAATACTTCTCGCAATTTGATTAGTGTACAATAAAGTTTTTATATTTTTTATTAAAATCATTCGTGTTATATTAAGAATAACTGAGTAGAACGTAGATGTGTCTTTGAACCCAGAATTTTAAAAATATACTGCATTAAATTTTTGAATGTAAGAGTTACTACGATACGGACACAGGTAATGCTGTATTGTTCAACAAAATCAGCTCTTCTAAGGTTTGCTTGAACGAGAGCGCTTTCATCGACAAAGCCGCTCTTTGTTCATCCTATAACGAATTTGGTCACTAAGAACTTGGTTTTAATTATTAATGGTAGATATTACAGTATTTTAATTCATACATTCATTGAGAATCAGAATTCATATTGGCGAGTCGCTATAATATATAATATAATATATTCATTTGCCTTAATATTGATTACTCTGACCTAAACTCCATACAAGTATCTTAAATTTTTAATAATTACCAAGGCAAATGATTGATGAATCTAAGATATAAAAACCCAACATAGACATGACTAATATTTTACAGTACAATTTTAAATTAATAGTTATTATATAATATTAATTAGTTTATTTTATTTAGTCACGCTATTTCTATATTTATTTATCAATTTTACTTTAATTTTTTCTAGAAAAGCGCAGTATACAAATATTATTTTATAAAACATACAGTATACAACAATATTCTCTTAATAAAGAAAAGCAAAACTACAATATTTAATAATAAAAAATTGCATATTGTTACAATTACAACGTATTGACGTTGAAGGAAAACATGGTGATGAAACCAGCAAATTGAGATAAATGATATGTAAAACCTGCCAATGCGCCTTGGACAAGCGTGGTCTGTATACTGTCCGTTTCCCTACAATAAGAGGCCTGAGCCCAGCAGTGGGACGTTTATGGGTTGTTATTATTATAATATCTATCTTTGAAGGTCACAGGCCATAAAAACGACCCGAACTTTTGGAGGGCTTGCTTGGGGCCATGGGAAGGCTAACACGTAGAGACCCATTGACAAACTTAATGTAAATGTGGCGTGACATTAACCGGCGATTATCCCTGTTTAAAACATATAATAATGCACCCAATGACAAGCCCCGGTCAGTGTAGGACTATTATGGGAAATGAGAACAAACAGTACCGGGCTATTGGGGTGAACTGCTAGTGGTACTAGTCTAGGAGTGAGAGTGGAGTCTGGGAATATAGGGACTATGGCGTCTGCCCATCGCAATTTTCTCGGAATATGGAAAAAATGGGCAGACGGTGAGTCGTCACTCACTGCATGGGAGCCTAAAATTGCCAAGATTGGCAAGGGGCAACATGGATGTGAGTGGCTAAGGGGTGTGGAGAGATGGGCTATGTTCATCGAAGCTACTTCTGACGTTATGCCATTTATCACTTACCCCTGGAGCTTGAGTCTTAGCTCTAACGATCTGCACTCCGTGCCGGCTGGCTAAGGCAAGCATGGAGGCGAGGGGCCTTGCTTTGGCCCCCGTGTCGCTACTCACCTAAAGTTTCGCCACAAAGCCCCCCTGCGGATTATTATTATTATTAATAAAAAATATGTGTATAAAATCATAAAGTAACTAACTTATTAAATTTAGATAGTCATTTCTATAAAGTATGCATATCTATCTTTAGCACGAGCAAAATCACTAAATGCACTTCGACGTGCATAACAAAATTGTTCCCATGACCGCATTGATTTATGCAGATGTACCAAATCGGTGAAAACTCAGAGAAAAGTAAAAACACTTTCTTGTTAGTGATCGTAAGGCCCACTTTACATCCGGATTAAGATTGGGAGGAGATGTGGTTCGAATGTGTAATTGATACGTTTTAAATGGTTAACATTGAACACCGAGATGAATTAGTTTGTTAAAAATAATTGCCAATGTTAAATTTTTATTTAATTTTTTATTGTACTGCAGTTTTGGATATCACAGCCTTAAGTTGAGATTAAAATTCAAGTATATACTTAAACTACTTATAAATATTATTATTTACAGGCATAAATTGGATCCCATGTCGCTGTTGATTATCGTTGTCATACAAAGTATGACGAAATAAAGCTAGCATTATGGAACGCTTGCAGCCAACAAAAGACTGGTATTCTCTTTACATTATATATAAATTAAAATCACAGAAAATAAGAACAACCTACATCATTTTCTTACATATTCAAATTACATGCTTAGATACAATCCTCTCACGACAATTTTCTACTTAGATAAGATTATTTCCAAGGGAAGGGATCGCCTTTACCAACGAATTGCTCGTCGTGCTAATGTAATATGATTTTCATTACATTACTGCTTAACAGCGGCTTAACGTTATAATTCAAAGATGATCGCAATAATTTCTTTGACAAAAAAATAAGAATGCTACTAAAATCATTTTCACTTTCGTGTTTTTACAAATTAGTTTGATATACCTTTTAATCAAAAAAATCATTAAGTGATCATGAATAAAAAGAAACAAAGAAAATAATTTATTTAAATAAAAAGCGAGGGGCTACTTTCATTTATTGACGTTAAAATGAGGCGCTACACTATCCCTAATCCGGTATAATAGCAAGTGTGGCATCATCGACAACAATTAAATATATTACGTTTACACGGGCGCTTAAATATGAGTTTAATTTTTTCATTACTTCTAAACATCTAAGCATATTTAAATGTGAGTGTGGATTGGTATAATGTTGTATAAATACTTCATAATGTTGCATTTATACTTTAAAGCAAAGTTTTAGTTTTAAATACTTGTAAATAAAGTAAAGTAAAAAGTAGGCTTACAACATAAGAATATAATCATTATATTACTAAAATAAATATAGTAATGAATAGTATTTATATCCAGCTCAAGACATTTAATTGAGCTTTCTTGAATATTCTTTTTAATATACATACGAGATGCGAAATATTATTTATTTAAAAATTGAAAATATAATTTGCAAATGCATTGAAAATGCATTTTGAAAAGTGTAAAGCCTGAAACCATTAAGAATAACTCTTCTATAGATTACTTCTTGGACAGTTAATATGGATATTACAAAACGTTATATTTTACCTAATTCGTTTGTGGAAACACTTCTTATTCCGTGTAGACTACGTATGTAATTATAGAATGAACGCCTTTGTTATGATGGCAAATGTTTTGAGAGAGTCTCAACCCACTTGATTAGCTTTTATTTGTTGTTAGAAATTAAAACAAACTTAAAGACTGGTTGTAATGCACACAGAGCACTGTTGAAAGTCTTTTTGTAAGGAAAATTAATTATTATCTACCCAAGCAGAATACGTAATTGCTTCGTGTAGTTTATTTTTAGAGATTCCCCATATAGTACTAATGTTAGTTATAACTTTTAAGTATTATATAAAGCCCTTATTCGGGATTCACATAAAAACTACGGGGCCGATGTGGATCGGTTTTCGCTGATCGACAGTAAATTCTCAGGCTTAAAAGCTGCGCTACTTTTATCCTAGGATTCCCGAGGGAACTTTGGGGGAATTATTTAAAATGGCCAGATTAAAAAAAGACGAATTACAATTGGATTTTTTTCACTGATTGATAGCAAATTTTATGTAATAAAATGTGTGATTTTTAAACCGGGAATCTCGCGGGTCTTTTCCAGGGGCGATTTGTAGTTTGTAGTTGTTCGGGTGCATAAAGATTAGTTTATTCCAACACAGTTTTCACTAAAACGATAGCTTACATTATTTTTTAAATGCTGCGGTATTTTGTGCCACGGGAATACAATAAATACAGACGGCCCACCTGATGGAAAGCGGTTACCATCGCCTATGTGTAATATCAAAAGTGCTACCAACGTGCTGCCGCTCTCTAAAAGGGGGGACTGGAACCTGGCCGCTAAGGCCGGAGCACAACTCAAGGATGTTACGGCGGCATACTCTATACCAGGGGTGGTAGTTGTCTGGAAGAGATCGCTTTTTAGCGATAAGACCGCCCTTTGTACACAACTAGATATAATTTTAGTCTTAAGTTCATTTTTGTATTGTTGTATAATAAAGTGTTATCTATCTATCTATCTATCTACCCTACCACCTGACTATGGGTTGTTTTGTCGCCTCTTACAATGGGTCACCCGGTCGCAAGAAATTGTATTCTTTCTTCGTTCCTGAGGCCTTACTCTCAAACGCCTTTCGTCGTTCTTTTTCGTCCGATCAGCCCGAAAATGTAAATGAATGTTTACATAGAAGAAAGATAGAACAAAGATTTCTTTGAAACTACAATAATATAGTCTATATAACACTAAAATTAATGGAAACTGCACATACAATATAAAAAAACAAGCTAAAAACGTTCTAAAACGAAAACAAACTACGAAAGAAGTTTGAGAGTAAGTACTCTGCACGGATTATATCTATACTAATATAAAGAGGTAAAGTTTGTGAGTTTGTAACGATGTAGGGGGGTAATCTCCGAAACTACTGAACCGATTTTTTTTTACACTGTTGGCAAGTTACACTATCCCCGGTTGATATAGGCTATATTGTGTTTTCAAAAAAATTAGGGATCCTTACTAAAACACCATTAGTGTAACCCAAAGTGTAAAAAATTACCTAAAAACGAGTGCGCTGCGAAAACTATTGATGATAGAATAAAGTAATGTAATAAGACTTTACAGAACACATCATTATTTACAAAAAAATGTCGTGACAGCATATATCTAACTATTATAGTTATGCCACAATAAGTGTTCTTTTAAATTAAAAATTAAATTAAAATGCCGTCGCTAGAAAAGGCTCTTTATTTGTATTGTTATGAGTTACGGGACTCGAATTAAAATGCCGTTTGGAATTACTATAGAATTTATTAGAACTATACAAACACGTATAACATAGGTACAAATGTAACCGGACGCAATAAGTCCAAATGTAATGCACAATTAAATACACGCGCAAAGTCCGTCACTATATCGCTTATCGAATGTACACGTCTTGCTTTGATCGTAGTTCTCGCTAGACTACCTCACCCGTCCGTCCGGGCATTGTTTTATACTCACTATACGATACAAAAATCGACCGCGTAGACTGGATCTTCCAAGAACTACACCTGGATAACGACCATCATAAAGAATTACAATACACAATAGGCGGCTTTTCTAATTACAAATTTTAAACACAAAGTAAACAAAAGAAGTTCAAATGTGGTAATAAGTTAAGTTATGCCTACTCTTATTTTGTCTTTGTCATTATTGAATAAAAGAAATCAGCACTTCTCATCAATATAATATAATATAAATCAGAAGGCTGGTTCGTATTTCGCGCAACGAATCAGCATTGCCATACAGCGTGGCAATGCAGCCAGCCTTCTGGGCACGCATCCCTCTGGCAGCGATTTGTGACATATTTTATATTAATTTATTTATAACTAGCTGACCCGGCAAACTTCGTACCGCCTCTGAATCAATATTTTTCATTTTTTTATGTTTGCTGGTAGGCAAACTGGCAAACGGACCACCTGGTGATAGGTGGCTATCGTCGCCCATGAAAATCTGCAACACTAAGGGAGCTGCGTTGTCTACCTCGTTGAGACTTTAGGTATCTGTTCACGCCCTTTTTGAAGAGCCCCATATTGTAGCGCTCTGGGAAATCCGCGGGAGTTCATTCCATAACTTGGACACATATGGCATGAAGGAGCGTCCACCACGTATCGGATTTAATCACCTTTTAAACCTTCCCTGGACTTCCACAAATAATTCAAAATCAAAATTAGCCAAATCAGTCCAGACATTCTCGAGTTTTAGCGAGACTAACGAAGAGCAATTGATTTTCATATATAAGATTTAGTTTATTTTTATATATTTAGTATAATATTTTCTTTCTTTCTTCTTTTCTTTCTATTTATAGACATGTAAAAATAATATAATATAATTATTAAATATAGTAAGAACTAAATATACAAAAATATGTACTTTATTCCAGAAACATATGTCACTTCCATATATATTTAAAAACATTTACATTAAAATTTAAGTAATTGAAAACTAATTATAGGTAAATTAGCTTCGAGAAGTTTGTGTGTTTGTAGCAGTATTTGTATATTTACAGGAATTCTAACCTTGAAATTTAAATTCCCTTTACAATCAGCAAAAGGAGGTTCGTTACGTTTTGAAAAAGAAAATATACTTACAATCAAAATTCAATGGTGAAAGTCAAATAAATAATAATTATTTACATTACCAATTGTTGTTAGGTCTGACTATTTGGTTTTAGTTTGATAATTAATGAATTAATTAATTTTATTTGTGGTAAATTCTTGTTATTTATTGTTCAATATTTGCTGCTAATTGTTGTTATATTATATTAAATTACTAATTAAAAATGGTTCCAGTGTTAAAATGTGGTCCAGGTAAGCTATTGACTTCCCAAACTAAAGAAGTTTTGTATAATTTGTACAAATATTTCGAAAATTAGTGCAATAGCAATCCAAGCAGTATTATGACTCCCACTCAATTAGTTGCTAAATCAACCGGAATACCATTGACTTCCATCGGATAGGTGCCATAAGAAAGCAAATGTCATTCTTCTGAACAGGGACCAACATATTATTATTAAAAATTAAAGTTTAATATTAATATTTATTATTTAATATCGTTTAGTATTATTAGTTTATATATATAAAGAGTATTAGTTCATTTATGTGTGTGCTGACCGTACACTACTACAAACGTAAAAACATCTTGAAGCTGATTTACCTGTACTAGGGTATTTCACCCGCGTTTCTATAAACTTCAACTTTAGCAAATCTTTCAATCCTCCGTGCGCGCAATACTGTTAAAAAGTATGAAGATTTCCCTTCGTAGAATAATGAATAACCAGTATAATTTCGTAGTTCAACGTGTGTGCTACTAAAAATACTTAAAGTCAAATTTATCATCATCACAAACCAACATAACTTAGAAGTGGCATGCTCTCCGATCAAAATATTTTAACGATTAATAAATCAACATAATTATAATCCGTCAAATATCGAAATATTGTTCTACTGAATATTTTCTAATAGAAAGTGAATGATTTTTATTGCGAAAACCTTCATTAAAAACAGGTTATCAGTCTCAAAGTTTACATTGAACGTTTTATTTAGATACTAGAGTTTGTCCCAGGGCTACGCACGAAAACTTAATTCGGTTTTTTACATATAATAATAACAAAATCAAAATCAGACTCCGGCAAATTATTCCACTCTTTAGCAGTGCGCACCTTAAAAGATGAAACAAAATGCTTGGTTCTGACTGGTGGTGTTTCCACCATCTGACAGTCGCGCAAACCGATGTAGCTCGTGCAATGCTAAGGAACACTCCCCGAAATGTATTCGGTAGAAGACAGTCAGCCCCACGACCTTGCGTCTATGCTCTAGACTCTGAAGTCGAGCATAAAACTGTCATTGTCGACCAGCTTCCTGGCTCTTTTCTGAATTGATTCCAACGCCTCCAACTGGTATTTGGCTGAGCCATCCCAAAGATAAGAACAATACTTCAGGCGCCACAGAACTTGTGCTTGGTATAAGTTCAGCAGTTGTTCCGACGTGAAGTATTGTCTTATTTTTGCGCGTACACCCAGTTTTTTGGCCACCACTTACTCTAAAGATTCTATGTACGTTCCAAAATTGAGTGCTGGAATCAAAGAGATGCCCAGAAGCTAGAGTCTGTCGGTCAATGAAACGGACACACCCCTGAAAGCGGGAGTCAGTTTAAATAGACTAGGTTTTGTGGAGAATAGCCACGCCTGGGTTTTGGAGGCGTTGTACGTAACCAAGTTTGCATCACCCCATTCGGAGACTGCCTGCAAGGATACGTTCAACCGTTCGAACATCGTCTCTCTATGCAACTGGATCTGGGCTCTGGTATCTCACGCATTGAATATATATACTCTCCAAAATAGTGCTGTCGTCTGCGTAGCCAAAAATTGCGGGTTTAAGTAAATCGTTAATATGCAGCACAAAGAAAATTACGGAGAGTACAAATCCCTGAGGGATTTTGGCACTCATTGCCATGTGATCGGAAGAATAGCCACCTATAACCATTCTTATCGATCGTTCCATCAAGAAATCAGATATCCAAGCATAGAGACTGTCAGGCAATCCGTATGCTGGAAGTTATCTAATAAGGCTGTCGTGCCAGACCCTGTCAAATGCCTTCGAGATATCGAAGAGAAACGGCAGGCGCCTCTTCGTTCTTCTCGATGTCTTCACCACAGATGTGTGTGGCGTACGCTAGAAGATCTCTTTTTGAGCGATGTCGGCGAAAACCGTATTCACGATCACTAAGCAGGTCGTTTGTTTCTAGGTACGCCAGTAGCCTGACGTTCAATATTCGCTACGTGCTCTTACAGAGTATAGAGGTTATTGAAATGGGCCTGTAGTTGACAGGGTCAGCATGACTACCCTTTTTGGGCACAGGTTGCACGTTAGCTTGCTTCCAGAATTTTGGAACCAGTCCTGTTTTTAGAGATAGACGGTAGAGACATATCAGTATTGGTGTAAGTTCAGGCGCACAATTTTCAAGAACTATAGCTCGGATTCCAGCTCGGCCGCTTGCCTTGTTCATGTCTAGAGTCTTCAGTATCTTTCACACCTCGGTCTACCGAATATGTATCTCAGCCATGGAGGTACCACTATGAGGCAGATGTGGAGGTGTTGCACCATTGTTAGTCCCTAAACGACAAGATTCTGCGAAAAGAGTTACAATCAGATTAGCTTTTTCTTCTGCCTTCTGCAGTATGAGCTAGTGACCCATTAAGTCTCGACAGGTGGAGGAAGTGAGGGGTGGCAGAAGTTCCATGTAACTGCTTTCACCATATAGTCTAGACAACTCCCCAGTAAAACATAGAGGTGAGTCGAAGCTAACCTGATTTGAAGTAATACAACGAATGACATGCTGGTTATGACAACGTCGGTAGTTGTTAGTGAATTGAAAAAACGGTACTGCAACGCCTTTTATATAGCTAATCCGTCTATTCTATGTAAATGATATCATTTATCGAGATAAAAACTATCCTATGTGTTGATTCGCGGCTTAAACCAGCTCTGTGTCAAGTTTCATTCATATACGTTCAGTAAGTAGTTTTCCACGTGATGACAGACAGACACAAATTCGCATTTTCGGAATCTTCTGGTCGGAATTAGCCCCTTGATTTTTTTCAAATTTTTATATGCATTGTACAAACTTGAGCCATTTATAGATTTATTATAGAATAGATAGATAGATACATAAAGATTTCTCTTTTCCTTCTGTTTAATATGGATCTAAAGTATTTGTTTTTTATTCAGTGTTAAGTATCCGTGCACGGATATTAAAGTTTAAACTGAGACACATACGAGTAGTAGAAGTGAAACTTCAATGGATAAGTGGAAAAACGAATGGCAGCGGACAAGTGGCAAAACGAATCGCAACAAAATGTTAACTTGAAGTTTTACGTTTTCCTCCTATAAGTAATAGGAGGTGCGTAGGGTGATTAGAGGGGAGGGTAGAGAGGCATACCTAACCCTTCTGCAACCCCTATGTCAAGAAAATATATAATTCTTGAGATATTAATGTTTTTGTGCAGCGGTCAGCGAGTGTCACAAGCGATTTGTAACCATCATTTAAATAGTTATTAATGAATGAATGGAAACCAGTCTGTTCTGGCACTTGCCTGCCGCTGCCGCAGCACGCTTGCTCCGCTGTCTCGGCTCGTGCGCTTTGGTCTAAAGTCTAACCTAACCGAACTCACCATTTACTAAAATTACTTACTTACCGCGATTTATGCCAGAACAGTTGTAACTCCGGAATTAAAAAAAAATCAGTGTGCATACTTACATAATCTTTTCGAGAGATATCATTAGGCTGCCAAAGGTTATAACCATCTTTCTTAGTAACGTTTTTTTTCGAGTTTGGTGGAAAATTTCGAACATTTAAAACTGGGTATACAGGACACTTTCAACTATATCTCAAAATACTTGTATAGTGTACCAGGATATGCCCGCGACTTCGTTCTCGCTTGAATTGAAATTTCCGGGACACAAATAACGCAGCATTTAAAACAGAATGTCAGCTATTGTTTTAGTGAGAAGTGTCTCGGAATAAGGTAATGGCACCCGAATAATTCCCGGAAAAATTCCCGGGAGGTTTTCAGGATAATAAGGCGCGCAGATTTTAACTATAAGGATTTGATGTCGATCAACCGTATCGAAATCGGCCCAGTAGTTTTTCGTGAATCCCGAACAAACAGACAAACACAAAAGGACAAGATATCTAAAAAGTAATAATCGTGTTCTCTGTCGTTTACATAGTCTATTCCTGTTGTATTTTTTTAAATAGCTTCAATGTAAAGCACGGTTCTTTTATAATTTTATAATATTATAGGTAGATAACGCTTTGCGCTTGTAAAGTACAAATCATGGTCACAAAAATATATCAGCGTTTTAAAGTTTCATGTATCAAAGACCTTATTATATATATTGTTTGTAATGGGATCGCAATTTTCGTAACGGAATCGCTTCACAGTGTGTTCGATTACTATACTTATTTAAGATTAGAGGATAGCCGACACAAACGATTATTACTTTTAACGCTCGGTGTAATAAATGCTTTATTTATTTCCAATGTGTTGTTGTATGCGGTTTTATAGACTGAATATATAATTATGTATAATAGAGTAAAAAAATTCGTTAACTTTTGAAAATGATCTGATGTTTGGTCATTTTTGACAATAGTGTAACTTTGTATGGCGGCTAAAGTATTTTTGATTATAAAAGTGTGTGAATTTAAAAGAAATTGTTTATTTTACATGTAGAAAAAAGTTACTAGAGTATTAATGAATTCTTCAATGACCAATTTTCAATAAATGGATAACTATGTGATATAATTATTTGAACTGTATAGGATTGCACTTTAATGACATTTATTATTTAATTAATTTATGTATACATTGCCCTAAAAATAATATATGTAACATTAACAAAAATAATAGATATATGACATAGATAAGTTTTCTTATTAATAGTTCTAATTTTTTTAAATAAAATAATATATTAATAATTATAGCAAAATTTGTACGCCGAACAGGCAAGACACATGTGAATCTTTGTAACAATTTTTTTATATTATCATCATTTTATTAATTTTATTTTATTGAAGAATCATTATCTTGATTACAGCTCTCAGGTCCGACTCGACCGCTGCCGCTCTCTACAGGGAGACTGGAACATGTCCACTAATGCCGGAATACAACTCAAGGTTGTTATGGCGGCGTACTCTATACCAGGGGTGGTAGCCATCCAGACGGGGAAATACCCTACTATCTAGCTATGGGCTATTTTGTCACCTCTTACGACAGGCCGCTCGGCTACAGAAAATTATATTCTTTCTCCGTCCCTACACGGATGAAAAAGGTAAATCTCATGTACACAACTCATGATTAATTTCGCTCTAGGCCTGTTCGCACCAAAATTGTTATAATTCATCAACGAAAAAGCTTTTTATATATTCAGATCACAATAAATGCCAGCCTGAATCCATACAAACGGCGCATTAGAGCAATCCATCAACAGACGCGACTAATCGTGGCCACACCGTGATACGAATGCTCGTGGATGGACAAATAAATAAAATCGCAACGTCTTGAGGAAATTCGTGTCAGTGTGTTGAGCGTTGACATAGCTCGTGTCATCCGGCTGGGTAGGGTTGACTGGTTTTTGTGTGTCATTAATACGAAGTGTTCTTTTTTTTAATCGTCTGACAAATACACGTATATTCCCGCGCTTCGGCGGTGGTCGATTACAAACCCTGTAGGTTACGTACGGCGTGACACTGGACGCAGCCGACAAATACTTATTATGAAAAGCATTAAAGTCATCTCTCAGATGCCTGACGCGGCGTAAATACGCTGTGCACGGCGTTCATGACGCCAGCGTTTAAGACGTATATTAATATGTCAAACAAATCTATCCAATCATAGAGAGAGCATGGACAAATCTGACGCGTGTTTAGACATTTCCACAGTGACGTTATACCATTGGTATAACGCCAAAAGATGCGTGCAACACTGCTTTCAGTATCTGTGACACACTACAGCTTAAGCAGGTTATGCTTGTATAAGAGGTATACAAGGACAATATTGGGCCCAATTCTGAATAAGCAATAGCTTTATTAAATGCAAGGCGTTCCCCGCGACAGTTATCAATGAAGTCATATACCATCACCTTATTTTCTCAAAATCGTAACTTGAAAGAATTTTCGGTATACATATATCAATGTATATATACAAGAGTAAGTACAGTTAACAAACAAAAATAATGAATTTTAAGTGCGGTAGGTCTGAGTGTAATGGTTTCTTTTTAACTCTCCATATTTGAACTTAAACTTTTAAGTATAAACACAACAATGTTTATACCAAATTTAATCCGGATAGATAGAAGGACAGGCGGTTATAACGTACGGTTCTGTGATTGCCCAAATGACTGTGGATCGCTATAATACTGTTACGAGTGCGGAACTCGAATTAAAATGCCGTTGGAATTATTATAGAGTTTATTAGAACTATACAAACACGTATAACACAGGTACAAATATAACCGAACACAACAAGTCCAAACGTACTGCAGAAAGTCGTAATTTAATAAAACGCGCAAAGTCCGTCACTATTAGATTCCCGATTGTAGTACACACGTCTTGCTTTGATCGTGGTTCTCGCTCGACTGCCTTCCTCCCTCAATCAAGCCATCGTTTTATCCTGCACAAGTGCAATGTGCCCTGCCACGTAGACCAAATTTCCTAGAATCAGCTTGTAATT
Organism: Dendrolimus houi; assembly: GCA_039645545.1. Classification (NCBI taxonomy): domain Eukaryota; kingdom Metazoa; phylum Arthropoda; class Insecta; order Lepidoptera; family Lasiocampidae; genus Dendrolimus; species Dendrolimus houi. The sequence goes on from CM077125.1 coordinate 7,002,020, forward strand.
TAAAATCCGTAACACCTGGCTAATGATTACAACACAACAATAGGCTGTTCTCTAGAAAGGTATGCCAGTAAATAAGTAAACAAAAGAAGACGATCAAAAAGAATTACAATAGTTTCAATATTATTAGTAATTAGTCCAAATGCCGACGGATTATTACCTGTTTACATTTATTAATGTGCTTCTACAAATCTGTACGTGGAATTTTGTAACAGTACAAAAGACTATATTTACGAGGTCTCACTTATTGTCGTTTCACTGATTCTCCGAACATTGTTGCAATGTCGATTTAAATGTTAATTAACTTCGTGAAGTATCTGTACACTTTGGGTACTGATTTAATTTCAGATAAAGCCATTGACTCTTTAATTATTTATTTTTCACACTTCGTATTTTTGGGGGGTAAACGAAGACGGGGTTTAAAGCAATTTTAAGCTATTATTAAATTTTTTCCAAAAACAAAACCGGCTTAAAACTAAAAAGTAAAAAATAAATATTTGCTACAAAATCTCTAAGTCGGTGCATTTTGAAATTCTGTTGTTGTTTGTTTTACTTGCACCGGCTTTAGGTTGTTGTAGAAAATAATACTTTTTGTCGCTTTTTAGTTAACAGGTCGGTTTTTTTGTAAAGAAAATATTTTCTGCTTTTTAATTGCTTGAATAGCTTCAGAGATAATATTTAAGTGCCTGTAGAAATTGTACTACTGGCAACGTATACGCGTATATAAGTTTTACCTTTCGAAGAGTGTAGGCGCTGGCACTATTTAAAAAGAGTTGATCTCGATTTCCCTCGAATCCACTCTTTAGATCCTGATTTATTGACAATGAGACTACCTCAGGAGTATACTCTTTCGAATAAAGAAAAAAAATGAAAATCGGCCCACAATTGGCGGAGAAATCGCGTAACAAAGATACGAAAAAATATAAAGTTGAATTGAGAACCTCCTCCGTTTGGAAGTCGGTTAAAATTGTGACTAATGCTGATATTACGCGGATCAACCAAATTAAATCAATTTGGTTAAAAGGCACGTAGCTGAAAGCGCACGACGGTTTTCAATAACATTGAATGATTCAAGTTTATTCTTATACGGATCACTTTGGTGGATTAATTAAACCGTCTACGGTTTTAGATTTAATGAAGTAAATAGCCCCGAATAAGTAGATAAGCTTAATCAAACAAATCAATCCAGAATTAAAGACAAACGGATAAATAAATGAGCTTGATGCTAGAGGCAACTAAACTTGACCTATAAATAACACAAGCGTAAATTATTAGGCTTATTTGCCGGTTTATATAAATACTGCAAAAATACCAGATTAATGAAGAACTCACTAATTTTCGAGGTAGGCATTAAGCCTGTATTTCGGAAATTATACATCGGAACTATTACTTACTATTTGCCCATTATTGATAATCTCGATGTGCAGGTTTCTAACGTGTGCAGGCCGCCAAACCAGCTTGGATAAGTGTGAAGGGCATATAGTCCGTTCCCAAAAACCTAGTAGTAGAAGACTAATAGGCTGCTTTCTTTTTCTTTCTGTTTTATTTTTTACCTTATCATCATATTATTATTATATTACAAAACTGCGACATGGGGTTATTTAAAAAATGGTGTCCTTCAGGGGAGTCGTCGAATCGAAGACGCTCAGATGTAGTACGCCCATACAAAATTCGCAATGAACCAACAACCCAATACCGTATATTTAGGAGGAGACCCGATACCAAGTAATTGGATAAGAAGTGAAAGAAGAGCCGTCGGCTTCTCTCCAGCAATGAAAAATAATTGCTTTTCATTGCCATAAACTGGTAAACAGGCAAACGGCCAAAGTTGCTGCCGGCCCCGAAGGGGAGACTGGAAGCTGGTCACAAATGCCGGAACACAACCCATGGATGTTGAGGCAGAAAACTTCAGACCAGGGGCTATGTTTTACGGAAATCGGCTATTTGCGTGTCGAACAAATGTCTAACCATGTTGCCAGGTCTCGGTCAAAGATGTAGGCCCAAGAAATGCTGTCTTGACTTTGTGAAGGATGACATGCGTACCAATGGACTCAACACACAACAAGAGATGCCGAAGATCACGCGAAGTGGAGAAGAAAAAGAAAAAAAGCGGACCCTAGGCGTCTAAGCGATCGCTCCGAACACAACCGGGATTTAACGCTCGGATGATGATGACTCTAGACCAGGGGCTGTTATTCATAATTACTTATTTATCCATTGCACTATAAAAACATACACTATCAAATTGACACATCAAACGAAAGCATTCGTTGCTGTCGTCATACGAGTACATCGCCACAAAATGGGGCAATAAAAAGAATGAACATGTAAAACAAACAAACCGACGGTCGCGGTCACAGATAGCGAAAGCTCTTATTGACACGTTGGAAAGTAGCCTCACGGGAGAAGCTTGGAAAAAGTATGCATCTGAAAATATCATAATGACCTTTATGAAATAAGCAATAGAATTTTTAATAACGGTATTAGAAAGTTTGTAGTAAAATCGTCATACTGTAGGCGGACCTTATCGCCTATTTGACGTATTTAGGTTGAGTGCCCGTCGGTAAAACTTTTAGTTAAATTTTCTTAATCAATGTTAGAGTATTCAATTACTTAATAGGTTTGTTTGGCTACAAATTAAAGCATACCTAGTTATAGAAAACTTTTTCGTTATTCGTTTTCGTCAAATGTATCTTAAAATGTCAAGAAAATTTTAGGAATAAAATAGAAAGAAAATAAATTTAATTATAAATATAATAGCAGAGTCACACACATACACACAACAAAAGAAAAAAACATACAATGTAAAATGCACTTAAATACAATAAAATAAGCAAAACATGTTCTTTCTATATTAATTAGTTTTATGCTGGGGCTTCATCTGCGTTGGTGATAAAGATTTAGGCTGTGTCCGAATGCGTCTTATTTAAAGCGTTAAATGATAACGTCATTAACGCATAGCCGCATTAGTGTATATATATTACATACATTATTTGCCAATATTTAACGTCATTAGGAATGTTGCATCTCAAATAACGCATTAAACCCATCGCGATATCTGCGTTAAACGGCCAATACCCGTAACAATATCACAAATAAAACCCCACCTTTACGAAAACGTACGACGAAAGACGTTTGAGAGTGTAGTGGAACACTTACAAGCCAATAGATGGCGCTGTGCAATAATTGAGGCCGCAAACGTTTCCCGAAACATACAAAAAATATATACAAATTTTCAAAAATAACAGATGGGCCTAGGCCTGCGAGAAACAACAATAGCCTCGCTGAAAGATCTTCCTTTGAGACGGAGGAGCATTCCATCTCGCTCCTCCATCTAGTCGGGGCATCCCCTACGCCCCTACAAGAGTAAGCCCTAAAAATGCGCAAAGGTAAAGAAAAACTGAGCAGACTGACCCTGCTTGACAAGCTTCCTAGAGGCGAAAATTAAATTCCGTTTAAAGCATTTTTTTTAATTTATCGTCTTTTTCAGAAGATCTCATAATTTCAAAATTAGAGGTGTAGGAGAACACTTTTTATAACCTTTTTGCTGTCACCAAAAAAATACAGTTACAAGGTCTTGCACTGACGCCGACGACATACAAAAAAACTGACGTTGGCACTTAGTATTTTGATGTGCCGTGTGTAGTCCGAGACAGTGATTTTCATTGCCCACTTCTTAATTCACTAATGTCATGCGACACATACTAAAAGACAAAAATAATTATAAAGAATGTGTAAGTAGATAGAATAAATATGTCATGCGTAATACACACTATACGACTCTGGAATCCCAGGCACCCAGAGTATATCCGTCAATTTATAGCACAGCAATTTTATGCGTCTAGGCATAAAATTTGTTTTGTTAATAAGCTATAATTCTAAAGAGGTTAATTTAGATTGGTGGTTTAATGATGTGTCTAATCGGTGATTATTGAAGAAATGCTTAATCACTCTAGCTGCGATTGTAATTATTAATTAATTTTCATAATATTGAGGTTACTGTGTCAACAATGGGAATAAATTGTAATGAAAGCTAATTTCAAATTAATTGTCAGGTCCGGCAAAAATAAGACACCATATTCTTTAACATATACGGTTAATGAATAAACCTTAATTAGATAGAAAATTAAAGATACATTTGACTTTATTCTTGTTATTAATAAGGAAAATGTTAAAGATATCATACAAAAAGATTAACAATTTGATATGACATAAATTTCGGCTAAAAATTACTAATGCCCGGTTTCTGAGGCACTCACGTTTTTAACTCAGCGCTTTCAGCGCTTCAGCGCTGGGTTTAACCCATTTTAATCTTTTTTAAGGCCCAAAAATGTATTATTATTATTTGGTGCTTTTTTAAATAATATCACTCATGACTAAGTTGGAAAGTTCCTTTGGGTCTTTACGTCGACCATTCCTTAATGCTTGAAGACGGACATTTTCGAGCAGTACGTCATACCCATCATGACTTATGGGTTTGGTTCATAAACTAAAGGTCGCTCAGCAGGCTAGGGAGCGAGTTGTGTTTGGAGTGTCTCTTATGGATAAAATCAGAAATGAGGATATACGTAAGAGAACCGAGGCTATCAACATAGCTCGCCAAATTAGCAAGCTGAAGTGGCAGTGGGTCGGCCACATTTGTTGTAGAACTGATGGCCGATGGAGCAGACGAGACCTGGAGTGAAGACCGCGTCTAGTCAAACGTAGTGTAGGACGCCCTCCAGGCTGATGCACCGACGATATGCGCAAGGTCGCTGATGGGGATCGAATGAGAACAGCGGAGGACCGGGATAGGTAGCGCAAACTTGAGGAGGCTTAGGTCCAGCAGTGGACAACGGATGGCTAACTACGACGACAATGGCGACTCATCACTAAAGTATCAACGAGCATCGGAATGTAATCATCATAAAGACTGGTATTCATATGAAGGTAATTTATCTTTTATTTTTTTAGGGTATATTTAGCACTTTTGTTTTGCTGAGTGGTCTCAGCACGTTTTCTCTTATGAGTTTTGGCAACACTTCTAATGCGAATAATTGGTGTATCTGGTAGGCCAACTGTGTGCTATAACTATACAAAGCACCTTTGGTCACGGCCCAAAAAAGCGTCGTTAAATTCTAAAACAAATATTGTACCAATTTGTCAAATAAAATCAACATCGGTTATTAAATATGCAAACTTTCCAATTATCAAAGCAATGTAAATAGTAAAATAATGACCTACTATTTCTTTTATATTATCACTAGCGGTAAGTCGTGGTAGCGTAATGGCTAGTGCACGCGTCCCAAACTCAAAAGGGCGCAGGTTCGATCCTGGCCGGAACGCATGCACCACTTAGTCAGTTTTCTGATTTAATGTGCATATTGTTACAATTACCACGTGCTAACAACGGCGAAGGAAAACATCGTGATGCAACCTGCACATCGAGATAACCGATGTGTCAAACCTGCCAAGCCGCCTTGGACAAGCATGGGGGGTATACCGTCCGTTCCCCTGTAATGGGAGGCCCGAGTCCCAGCTGTGGGACATTTATGGGCTGATACTATACATAATTTTATATTATATCACTAGCGGTCTCAGGCAGACGTTATCTTGCCCTGAAAAAGTAAAAAACCCGATTCCAGCGCCACCTACCAGGCCTAATTGTTAATCTAAACCACCCTAGGATCCCCTCAAACACACAAAAAAATCGTAGAACCCGTTTCCAGCGCCATGTATTTTGTTTAGATTGATGGATTACATTATTGAAGTTTTAGTAGAGATCTCTTATAATTTTATAGCCTATATTAATCAGGGATAATGTAGCATTTGAATGATGAAAGAATTTTTGAAATCGGTCCCGTAGTTTTTGAGTTTCTCCGTTACAATCATACAAAAATACAAATTCTAAAAATCCTTAAAAAAAAAAAATCCTCTTTATAATATTAGTATAGATAAGTCAGAATGTTGTAGAATACAATACATACTTAAGAAGTAATTTCGTACTGGTCAGATTAATTATGCTGGTGTTTTTAGACCAGAATTTGGGAAATGGGACCTTACCAAAAATCGTCTGATCATCGCAGTCCTGAATTTCACAATGCATACTTTATAAATGTAGAAATTCAGGACTCCGGCTTATACTTATCTTGAAGCTAATACAATCGTAATTAATGCATTTAAAAGTATATAGCAATACGACATTAAAACTCTGGACTAAGAAATCTTATACTAATATATAAGTATAAAGCTGAAGAGTTTGTTTGTTTGTTGAACGCGCTAATCTCAGGAACTACTGGTATGATTTGAAAAATTCTTTCAGTTTTAGATAACCCATTTATCGCGATAGAATGCCCTACCCTACCCTATAGAAGCGGCTCCGCTTCTATAGGGTACGTTTTGAAATATTCTTCATTGGTGAGCACCAATGAAGAATGTTTCAAAATTGGAGGGTTTTGAAAACAAATTCCACGCGGACGACATTGCGGGCACAACTACTAAAATATATAATGACAAAGTAGTATAAACTAGCGGTCCTGGTAGACTTTGTCCTGCCCTGAAAAAATAAAAATCTAGGATCCGATTTTAGTGCCTCCTACCGATTCCAATTGTGAATCTAAACCATCCAGGGATCCATTAAAACACATACAAAAAGTGATCAAAATCGGTCCAGGAGATTAGGAGGACCCTAGAAACCGACACCGCCACCTGCCGATTCCAATTGTCAATCTAAACCATCCGGGGATCCAATCAAATACACACAAAAAATGTCATCAGAATCGGTAAAGTCGTTCTCAAGTTATGCGCGTACATACATTTCTACGATTGATATTTATTGAAGTGAAACTTCTTTAGAATCGTTGTGATTTGAAACTCATTCAGACGAAAAAGTAACACTAAAAAGAGATAAACATATAAATTTATAGAACTAAGCCTGCAAGAGAATGAGATATAATGCATTATATTTAATTATTTAAACACTATGTTCATACAGATAGAGTTGGAAATATTTGAAGTTTTTCGTTAATTTCGTGATATAATTAATATATGAAATGTGACGTGACGAATTTTTTTAATATTATAGATAATTAATTTGGCATTTCTTTTGTACACAAAAAAATACTTTAAAGTGGATTTAAGACAAAACTTTTTTCAGAAAAGAAAATTAAAACAACTTCTTAAAAATCCCTACAATTTTCATTAAAATCGATTGGTTTCGGAGCCTATTTGAGACAAAGTTTCAATATTACGGAAAGACAAAAATTCTGATTATGGTCATTTATGATTAAACATCTAAATACCAGTTGGTACTTAAATTATATAATTTATTTTGAAATTACAGACAGATTAATTTCATTTATTGATATACATAATATAAATAATATTTTAAAGAACTGCGTCAGTCGCAAATAGAAGATGCCTATAGGCCAGTCGTAAATAGTAGTATAGAACGATAGCGTCGGATCACCGTAAAAACGCCTCGTGCATCCGGGGCAGTGGACACGTGGCTTTACACTTAAGTCCGTTCCATGAGTTGTAGTGCGTAAATAGTTTGGGCATTATTATGATTTATTTTTTAATATTTTAATTTCATATTACCCGTTAACATGGATGCATGATAATTAAAAATAATTTTAATTGACTACATTTAAATACGAAAATATAAATAATGTTACAACTTAAGTTCCGACAAAAACAAAATCCACCTGCATATCCATAAAAACATTTTATTACCTGTCGGCATTTGAACTAATTTTAATTCTTTTATGGTTGTCTTCTTTTGTTTACTTATTTACTGGCTTATTGTGGATAACAGCGTATTGTATTCGTTTATGGCCGTTTGCAGGCATAATTAGCCAGGTGTGCGGATTACGATTTCTAGGAAATCGCGTCGACGCTTGCCGGGCAGACATATTTGCATTTGTGCAGTATAAAGCAATGGCCTGATTGAGGAAGAGTTAGATCGAGTAAGAACCATGAGCGAAGCGAGACGTGTGTACTACAATCGGGAATCTAATAAGTGGCGTACTTTGCGCGTTTTATTGAGTTACGACCTTCTGCATAACGTTTGAACTTGTTGTGTTCGGTTATATGTGTACCTGTGTTATACGTGTTTGTATAGTTCTAACAAACTCTATAGTAATTCCAACGGCATTTTAATTCGAGTCTCGCGACTCGTAACAATTATAAATAAATTGACAGATTGTATTATGGTCAACATACGAAGGACAACTCTGAAACCAATCCCAGACCAGAGTAAATAATATAAACTTCACTAACGAAAACCCTTTCATTTTAATTTTGTTTTAAATTCTAATTTTGTTTTAAAGTCTTCCTTACTTTATTTTATATTATTTAGAATATATTTTCATCCTCTTGTTCGCGTATCTTATGCCATGTACTTTATTAAAATAATATTTGTTTTTAACATATATTTGTGTATGTTCTTTGTTTATTTATCGAAGTTACCCTTCAGTTTAAAATTAAATAAGTGTACTAACATAGGTGTAACAATTTGATTACAATTATATTATATTATCTAAATTATTATTACTATACTTTTTATAATAAACATGGACTTTAACATTTTGATTAGCCGTCTCCCATATAGTATCATCCTATCGGAGTCTAGTATGCTGTTTCTCCTTAATACAGGTTATTTTATAACCTAGCTAGGAAGACAGCGCAACTTTCAACAACTCGGGCAATACAAAGAACAAATTCAAAATTGTTAATGTCGATTTAAATAGGTATTTATAATTACGATATTATAGTTATTATAATGTAGTTATTTATGTTTATAACGTTTAGTTTAAATTAAGTATCATTGTAACTACAAGTATAATTTGTAACATTTTTCAGTTCAATAAAATTTATTATCATTATTAAATAATAATAAAAAATAAAAAAAATATGTTCTTAAAGTCTTAATAACGTAATATGTTTTTGAAAATAACAACGATTGAGTTAAAGGCACTGTTATCTCTTGGGACAAACAATTTTCCATTCTTTCCAATTTCCAGTGTATTATTTTTTTGTTTCTTAATAAACTTGACTTACTTTTTTTTATACAAAAAAATTCGTTAGTAGAAATATTTTACAAAATTGTTATTATAACCCCATCTCTTGCTCATGTACCGAGCGTACATACCCCATAGTACGCAGCAGCCCACTTGTTGGCGCATCCTACTGGCGACCTTGCCGACACACATGCGAAGAGTTTCACTTCCTATACGCACGGTTGTGTACCTGAGGTAATGTACTTACAGGTAATAAATGGATTTCGCATTTGAATTTGACACAAACAAATGCTATGAAAAAAGGACAATCTCTAATTGGCTTTTGATAATCTATCTGCCTTATAAATAAAATTAATGTTTGTATGTTTGTCCTCAATGTGCTAAACCATATTGATCAGATTGTGATAAAACTTTGGTAAACTGTTCTGAGGTCGCTGAATTTTTCTAGGAATGATTTAAAATGGCCAGATTGAAAAAAAACGAATTCCGATGTGATTTTTTCACTGATCGATAGCAAATTTTATGTAATAAAATGTGCGATATTTCTATTTCCCGGGAACACCGCGGAAATTTCAAGTCTAGCGTGGACGAAATCGCGAGCATATCCTAGTAAAATAATAAAAAATCAAACAAGGGTAAGCAAGAGAACAATGCATCAAATGGTGGTTAGACATATATAGGTATGTATCATCGCACCTGGAGAATTACAATATTAGGGCTGACTATATTGACTAACACTTGGTAGTGAATTGACGATTAATTCGCATAGTACCTATATTGATAAAAAATTAATATATAAACAAACACTTCCAATTCGAAATCCGCATGCAGAATAGTATGATATTGTAATTTAACGTTAAACCTTCCTCAAAAATGTCTGCGTTGACGCTTAATATATAATTTCCACTCGAAAGACACGCACTATGAAGAGTTCTGTAGAGTTCATAAACTTCCAATGTTTTATTTAGTTAAGAACCTAAAAAAGTATTTGAAAAGATTAGAAGAGGGCTTATATCTAGCCCGATCAGTATGGCATCTTAGCGCAGTAACTAAGCCAGACTTGTGAGCACGTTACCCATAGAAGACGGTGATCTAAGATCAGCATTCTACTTATATGTAGTCATAAGGGATTACAAATAGAATACAATATAAAGAATATGTTTATAATATTATACTTTAATAAAGTAAAAAAAAATAAATAACTATTAACTAGTATCGCAAAAAGATAAATATGTTATTAACTAATTAATATATAGGAAATTTAGGCGTAAAAATAAAATAAATGTAAATATAAATATAAATAAAAAACAATGTTAAATACAAGTAGTAGAAATAGGATTAGATATCATATTAGAATGTAAGAGATATTTAAAAAGAAAGAAAAAATAAAATAAATATCCCTTTTCTCCCATTAAACTAAAAAAATAAACAGATAAAAATATATCTGCTCCGTCTAGAGACAGAGGATAGCAAAATAAAAACATATAACGCAAAACCCACTCAACAGACCTTATACAAACCAAATATTGTTTAGTTTTCCAAGTTTATTTTTTATTCGAATGAGTTCAGCAGACAGGCAGACAGTCCACTGGTGGAAAGCGGTCACCATCGCCTATGGACATTGGCAACACCAAAGATGCCACAAATGCGCTGCTGCTCTAGAACTGGAGCCTGGTCACTAATACCGGAACACAACACAAGGTTGTTATGGCGGCACACTCTAGACTTAGAACAAGGGTGGTAGCCATCCATTCGGGCAAATGCCCTACAACCGGCTACTAATAGGAAAAATTCGACGGAAGGAAATGGGATAATTTTTCCGACTATAGATGAAGCGCGAGCTATATATATTAGTTAGCTAATTTGATGATAAAATAATGTAAAACCATGTTTGTAGTTTTAAGACTTGTCTAGTTGTACCCCATAGCCTATGTGCGGTAAATTTTTTTTGTGCAGTTATATGTTAGATATATCTATACGTTATAAGTGCTTCATACGTTTTGCAATTGAACAATAATATTGTATAAAGCATATGGGAACAATCGTCCTTTTACATTTTATCCATATAGAACTAGTAATATAAAAAAAATCAATGACATACATGAATAGACGGACAAACGTATATGGTGCTGTTCTATGGCTTATTATATTGTCATATCGAAGGGTGCACAAACCTTATATCTAATTAAAAACTATGGATGCTATTATATAGTATCCAATTTAGTATAAGGTTTATCAATCATACGTGTTTTTGGGTCGTTTCGAACTTTTAAGTTTTCATTCGATACATTTTCAAAATGTCGTTTAAACCAAATACTTGAAACCGATATATGGTGGATATTCCATCCGTAAGAACGAAGCGCTTTCCATCTAGCTTCATCATACGCACCGCAAAGAAGTGAAACTCATTGCGGGAGTGTGTCTTTCCCGATACTTATAACTTGGGTGTCTTCTAGTCCCGTGTGAATACCTTCTAGGTAAGCGTACTTCATTCTAGACCACATCATCGCTCCACATAGGGCGAGATCGTGTCAAATGCGAACCTATACTATATTTTCTTTTTTTTAAATCGATAAAAAAGCCTTTCATCCGTCCATATGATTATGGAATCCTAAAAATAAATAACAGTACTTTAAAAACACTTAACAATTAATATTCTGTAAGATGATTAAATGTATTCTATAACTGTGGATGACAGAATACTAGATGTTTTCCTTTCAAAAGAAATGTTTACAATTTTAAAAAGATCCTAAAATTTTCGTCGTTCTATTATCACATAAAAAAGGTAACGGAGGTTCAAGGAAAAAGAAACTTGCCAAACATTATGTCCGGTGAAAAGCATTTCTTTGAATGGTAATAAGTACTTTATGATGTGACGTGGGAAAGTATTTAAGTAAACAAACGATTTACTTATTACAAACAGAACCATATATGTACATATATCCTAACACTTTCAGTTTTATTATTAGCAAACACGTATCGCGTCTTTGAATTTGTTTCGGGTTTTGTTATTTGTGCATTAGCTGTCTTCCTAGGCATTTGCTTATGTATCGAGTTTGCTAAAACATATGAAAACTGTATCAGATATGGTATTGCTCCCAATAATCTTAATAAATAATTATGAAATAGCATGTTTTTTTAATTTATTACATTTTTTTACGTGTAGTGAAATTTCTTGGGAAGTATTTTTAACATCTTAAAATTGTGTAATTGATCGGTGTAATTGTATTATTCTTTCAAAAAATAGTAATATAGGTCAAAGTTATTTTTAGCTTAATTTAAATGTTATTAGAATTGATAAAATATTCATCGTGAACGTATTGAATGTAAGTTATTTTTGTCTCGCTCTTTAGTGTTCCTAGGCCATTTTGGCAGAATGCCAATTTTAAAGTCTAAGTATAAGCCGCGCGCAGGTTTAGCCGATGACTCGTTACTATTATTGTATTGTATTACTTACTATTGTGGCGATCGAGGGTAGAACTTTCAGCCAGCGTAAGCCGGTCTCAAGACTTTTAGAAAAAGGTAGAAGATTCCGGAAAGAAAAGACAGGGACAGATACATGTTAAAAAGGGATAGACAATGAACGAAAGTTCTAGAATAGAAAGTTCGGGAAGGAAAAGATAGATACATGTTAGGAAGGGATAGATGTATAAACGAAACTTCTCGAATAGAAGGTTCGGGAAGGCAAAGACAGAGATAGATAGATGTTTAAAAAGGGACAGATAGTAAATAAAAGAATAACGAAATTATGGGTTTCAGAAGATTCTTCCGGGTATATAAGCAGTGTAAGACGCGCCTACCGAGCAGTTTAGAGTTGAGTTCAGTTCAAGATAGTGAAGCGCCAAGTGCGATACGAAAGAGTTGGAAGAAGAGTTTAATAGAAGATAGTGACGAGTTTAGTGGTGGATACAGTGACAAGTTTAGTGGACAGCTTAGTGAGGGAGGAGTTTCGCGTAGTTTAAAAGGAGGTCCAGAGGCGAGCTACGCGCGGTAAATTCTGTGGTGAACACTGCAGCAGCAGAAGGTGTGTCTACGCAATATCGGCAACGGTATTGTGAGTGAGACATCTTATCGTCAGTACAGTGCGTCTTTCGTTGTGTGTGTAGGGGCAACCCTGTGTACGTCAATAAAAGCGTTAGTTAAAATCTGGTGTTTTCTTCCAATCCTAAGTGCGTACCCCGCTCGCACGTAACAATACTTTAGACAAGTATGTACAATAATAGTGAACAACTGACAAACTGAACTCAACACTAACCTGCCCGGTAGGCGTGCCTTACGCTGCTTATATATCCGGAAGAATCTCCTGGAACCCATAATTTCGTTATTCTTTTATTTACTATCTGTCCCTTTCTAAATATCTATCTCTCTCTGTCTTTTCCTTCCCGAACCTTCTATTCGAGAACTTTCGTTTATACATCTATCCCTTTCTAACATCTATCTATCTCTGTCTTTTCCTTCCCGAACCTTCTACTCGAGAACTTTCGTTCATCGTCTATCCCTTTCTAAAATATATCCGTCCTTGTCTTTTCCTTCCAGAATTTTCGAACTTTTTCTAAAAGTTCTTAAACTAACTAGATGGTTCCACCACCATTCGCCACAGTATATACAATAATAAATTAAAATAATAATTGTATTGCAACAACTATTTATGTAACGTTTTTTGTCAACCCGGCTGACCATCGACGCGTGACATCATGAGGCTATCGGCAAACCTTCTGCACACGGGTAGTAAGTAATTATTACTATTAGTAATTATTACGCATTATTTTGTGTTTGAGTTTCAGGTTTGAATATATAATATAAAAATTTATAGTATCAACGTATCCTGTCAAATAGTTATGCAGTTTACACAATAATCGAACATAAAACCGTTAATATCAAAATACAAATTAATATAGAATTTTATTTTTAATTAACACACAAAGACCCTAAAAATTAATAACCCAGACACAGAAAGGAAAACAATACACATGGTACTAGTTAGGATAATATATATAGATATAGACATAAGGCACACACTGCACATGCGCTTCCTCACAACACCAGCATGTAACAGATACACTCTACTTAGTATAAGTTTAGTATTAAAATTAGAATAAATTAATATAATAAGTTATTCTTAAGGTACACAACACAAACTTACATTGATTAAATGTCACACACAATAACAAAGTAACAAATAAGCGTCTACAACGTTTTAACTTCTTCTTAAATTTAATTGTAAAAAAGGGTACGGCACTAGAGACCGTAGAGTTGTTAATAAAAAAATAGAATTTATGTAACAATAATAATTAGAAATAATGTAGGATTCTCATGTCACAAAATCAGACTACTGTATCAGTATTTGGTACCCTTCCTTACGCAATCGTAACAGCAGTCCATCCTACAGCCCATCAATGTTACAAATATAATAACAATAAATTAAATATATATTTAGCCTTAGCAGTTTTTTTAATATAAATTAAGACCCGTAGGCCCGGCGTCCCCCGAACATTGTCAGGGATCATTATTCAGCTCTTTTCACGGATGTTTGTTTCCATTGGAACTTTTTAATTTAACTACTACTTAAATTTATCTACAATTTTATTTATATTGCATATATTTAAGTCTTCCCATCCGTTTCTTATATATTTATATTTTGTTTTATGTTTCACAACTATCCTATTATACAGCCCTGGAAGTTGCATAATGAAGTCTCTTGATGACTATTGTAAAATGTCTAATCCCCTTTACCCCTGAACTGATTTATTTATTTAAGGTGCCTGATTAAAAATTCTTGTATATCATAAAGTACATTCATTAAATAACATTGGATTCTCTTGTTGGCAATCCTTTGAGGTTCTTGGGCAATTGATGATAAGGCTTGATAGACATAACATAACAGAAACTCTAAATGAATAAAATGAACACAGTCGAGACAATCTTATTAAAATAGTCGCAACGTTGCTTCGATATCTATGTCAAAGAGTTTTCTCATCTTACAATCCCATACTATGACGATTAAGTTTTACTTTTGCAACAATGTAACAGAAAAGTTGAAAACCTACCTTCCTTATTCGTATATATGTTTCCCAGTAAGTAAAAAAAAGTTAAACCAGTTTTTCACTGTTCTACATTTTCAAATGAAAACAACCTTTCGTATAGAAAAATGGCAACAGTAAGGGAAATTAATCATTTCTGCATCTAATGATATGCGCAATTATTTAAAAAAGACCCATACCTTATTGTATAGGTATAAGACAACTACTAAAAGGTGCATTTTTACATCATTACATTAGTTTAGTACAGTTTTTCTGCCAACTACCTTCTTATCTGACTTAACTGCGTTGCTAATAGCAGATGGCTATCATCAGCGATACTTGGTGGATATTCCATTTTCGTAAGAGAAGTATTCAGTCTGAGGACAGCGTATTAAAGGAGGCACCTGTTTCATTAAGACCCGTTCCTTTGTATAATTATGAAGCGTGGCCTGAGCTACTACTACAAATTGAATAGTTGTCAGCAGAGATGAATACACTGCGTTAAATAAAATATCTACAGAAGTTCTATAATCATGGTAGCCTTCTTGTTGGTACTTCTTCTAAGTAAACATGCTCTATTCTAAATATATGTTCGCTTAGCGTTGATCGTTGGATAAGTCGAACTTTCCCACAATAAATAAAACAGATGAACTATAAGATAACCTCATACAAGTGTATATCGTTCCGCATCAATGTAAGGCTACTTTTTAAGGAAATCGGGAAGTTATGTCGAAAAGGATTGTCTACAGGTACATGCTGCAACCAACAATAAAGGGAATACATGGACCCAGAAAATCTTAGGTTAACAGTATGGCTTCAAGCTAACTTTTTCTACACGAGTATATCATTTCTGACGAGAGAAAAGATATACTCGTGCACACCAATTGGCGTCGTTATAAGGGATACTATAATTTGGGCAAAAAGGTGAAGTAAAAATAAGCAATTAAAAAAGGAAGTATCCTGAACTCTGAAACAGATTCTTCAACAGCAGCCATTTAACGATAGGATGATGATAATAAATCGATTAAAGCAAATTTCTACTCGACTGATACTGGTAATGTCTGAAATGTACTAAAGTGAAATTCTGTTAAAGGTAATAAAACATGTGTTGCAAAGCCTAGAAACAATGTAATGTGAAATGCTTTATGCAGATAACAAAAAATATTCACTAAATAACATGTTAATACCTAAAACTTCAAACATTGTAATCGAAAAGCTGAAAGGGAAAGTTTCACTGAACATAAAACATCCTATACACAAGAATATTCAAGAGTTGTTAGCTAATAAGCTTCTCAGAGACTCACTGATCCGTTGAAACATATAATGATCTGTGACATTTGCCTTTTAAAGGAGTGATTGATCAATCTCGTGATTAGAGTGCGGCAATAAACATTCAATTTTATTGCAATACATACATTTATTACTATTGACAACTGTATAGAAATTGGAATGTACACTACGAGAAAATATATGTTTGAACGACATAAAATAGATTATAGATAATCTTCATCTGGTAAGATCTTCGCTGTGTATACCAGCAAGACTTTACGATCTGGATTAAGGATTTTAAAACTGCAATATAAAATGTTTGTAAGTAGTAAGTTCTATACGAACACCTAAAAAAATCTGACAACTATTAGGGTTTTGTAATTCTGTAGCGATTTAGACAAAAACAGAAGCTTTATAAAATCGTCATAATTATCTCTTCGTCTCAAGGTAACAATCTAATTGTTTCATTACAATCTTTTCAGCCATTTGTGGCTGGTTCCTATATCTTACTACCCATTCACTTGCCTTATCCTTAGTTGAAATTTGACATTACTTGTATGGATATACTTTACGTCAAATTTAAAGCTATGGTAAATATAGTCTCTTTTGTATTTGTGTTATTTAGTATGGATAAAACTATCCTTATTTCATCTTTTACCTCAATACGAGGGCACAAACCAATTCTTATATTTGTACCTAAATAAAGTTTCGTCGGACTTAATTATACATTGCAGCATCAGATAAATAATCACAAAAAGATATAATGAAACATAGAGTCAACTATGATCGCGCAACAAATTCATTCATCAGTTTAATTCATCAGAGTCAATCAGTTCGGTAAATTTTGTATGTATGTAGGCAGACTTTCTCCCGGTGAAATGTACGAGTGGGGGAATCGACCTTGTTTAGAGGGAGGCTGGCACCTGCGAAGCGGCGTGGTTACACTTGTCACTGTTAGCACGGCGCGCGCGCAGCCGCGTCCGTTTAATCACAAATTAAGAATTTCCCGCGCACGTGGGTTTGATTATCGAACTTATTTTTTTTTCGAGAACTGTGAATTAATGGTGTAGCGAACTGTGTTGTGTGGACCCGTGATTCTTATTTGTGATTATTACCTGTTGTCCTATTGGAGATATTTGTGGTATGTTTGTCTTTTATGTTTGTTTACCTTTTAGCTGTTTATTATAAATGTTTCGAATTACTATTAAAATAAAGAAAAAAAAGGAGAAATAACGACGTATTTACAGTAATTGCAAATCATAGAAGAAAAAGTTCTTGTGAACATGTGCCGCGTTTTCAGGAAATGAGATTTTTCAGTTTGCAGACAACTTTTATTGCTATGCCGGAAATTCATACGACACGACGCTGATTTTCAGTGTAAGCCTTCTACCGCAATGCCAAAATGACCCGAAAATAAACAATTAACTACACGTCTGTCTTTTATAATTTTTAATATAATAATATGTAACGAGCCCATAAACATCCTACTACGAGGCTCAAGCTTGCCCGTCTTAGGGAAAGGACAGTATATATAGTAAGACAGTAAGGTACTCACCAAAATTGTCCAAGGCAGATTGGCGGGTTTCATAAATAGTTTATCTCGATGTGCAGGTTTCATATCCCAGTAACCCAAATCTGAACCCGGTACTTCTAAATCTAGTATGCCTAACGTTTGACGCCCATAAGTAAGTACATAATCATATCAAAATGTTAATTAATGAATGATCCTAAAAAAACACCCACAATAAACAACACCGCTGTAAATTAGGTTACAATTGTAATATGTATGTATAAGCCAGATAAATAATCAACCGAAAGAATACAAAGTGCGTTAAAAATGAAACTTTGAAGGCTGGTCAAGTCAGAAATGTCTCCGGGGGCTGCAATAATGGTGGTAGTAATCATATCAACAGTACAAATGATAGACATTGATATAAATGTAAGAATTTTAGTAAGTTAAATACTGCTACAATATAAATGCTCGACGTTAAGTCGTGGTGGTCCAGTGGCGAAGGCACTTGCGTCTCATTCCAATGACGTGGGTTTGAAACCTGGCAGAGAGCTTCCATCGCTTACACACACTTTCTAACTCGATATATGCATTGTTATAATTACTATATTCCGAAAGATATAAAACCAAAAATTTGGATTTCGATCTGCGTAACCCGTTAATCTGACTTGCACAAATATGAGGATATAATATTGTGCATTCTCTAAAACGAGGACGCTTCATGTGATTTATATATATTTTCAGTGTATTAAGACGGTTATCGGTTTCAAACGTGATGTAGTACACGACCGATGAATGCTTATTACGAAAATGAATTATAGTGCTCTCTCTTAGACGTTTGATGTGGCGTACATACGCTGTACGCGACATCTATACGCCGTACGCCGCGTCAGCTGCCATTCTTCTGTCAAATAAATCTGACAAATCATACAGAGTGCACGGGAAATCCTGACGCGCGTTTATACGTTTCCAGAGCAGGGTCTCTAGATTAAGAAATGCTTTCCACATAAAAAATTTCTTGGGCGTTAAAAACTTTTGAGATTGGTATAAAATTTTGTATCTACTATAGAAGACGGCATATGTGGATGTCATATTATTTCTGGGATAATAAGTTCTCAACTTGAGGACATTTTTAAAATGCAATCTAGAGACTGTTCTAGAGTTGTTATCGGAATAACGTCAGCATTCATAACAGCCCACTACCAATATCCACTTATATAACTTACTAGCGGTCTCGGCAGAGGTTGTTCTGCCCTGTAAAAATTAAAATCTAGAAACCGATTCCAGCGTCACCTACCGGGTTTAATTGGGAGTCTAGGCAATCTAAACCACCCACTCAAACACATAAAATCTAATCAAAATCGTAGAACTCGATTCCAACGCTAAGTATTTTGTTTAGATTGATGGGTTACATTATTGTAGTTTTATTAGGGATCCCTAATTTTTATATAGCCTATATTAATTAGGGATAATATAGCATTTAAATGAATGATCCGAATAGGTATACACAAGTGATCTACTCCGTATATCTATTTTCATGTTATTCAGGTGTTTAAATGCAACGCAGAGTATTATATATATATATATACTAATCGGCAATTAAACTTCCAGCTATATAATTAATTATTATAGTAATTACTTCATAGCTCTATCATACAACATTTTCAATTATACAAAAAACTCACGCAATGTACATAATTCTAATGCAACATAAAATAACGTTAATTAAAAAAAAACATAATTTTTTATACAACCACATAAACGTCCTCTTTACCTACATAGCCGTAAATTATGCTCTTTTCTAATGAAAATTCTGAATTATATTGTTTTAAATTTACATAATATTAAGCTTGGTATACACTTGAGGAACCGCGTTGTGCCGGTGCGGAAGTATTCAGAGCGCGTCTGTAGATATGTGGGCCGTATACAATGACACGGACGTATTGCTTGTCTCTGCACACATCTTTATATATATCCTCGCTTCTTAGGATGGAAGAAGAATGTTAAATGTAAATAGAGTAGCAAAGCCGTAACTTTAAAAGGCTCATACATTCAACATGAGGAGATAGCACCACATCTTCAGCAGTCACCAAATTGGGGGTATTTATCCCCAATTTTTTTGGAAATGGTCAATAATATTGGGGTTGGGGTCTCAGACGAAATAAAAATACAGACGGAGCCTACGCGAACAAGAACGTCAAATGATTGAAGCATTTTTTTTAAACTTATATGCGTAAACTTGTGTAATATAACATTCAAAACTCAATATGGAGACCCAATCTCAAGGTTTTAATTTTGCTTTTAATGTGTTATTATTAAAACATTGTCAGACTAAATCAATAAAACATGTCATTTTCATAATAAATATCTATGTTTTTATTAATAAATCTTCAAAAAGCAAGAGAGTAACGTGTAACGCCATCTAGTAATATAGGATTTAGGTACTTTTTAATGAGCAATTGTGATCTACATAATCTCTGTTTTGTCCATGTAAAAAAATATAAAGTATCCTATAAAGTACGGCAGATTTCAGTCCCGGCCTTGGATCTTGAATTTTCTTGGGGGGGGGCATAAACTGAGAAATGCTGCCCCCGCTCGCCTATATTTACCATAATCATCATTATCATTTCAGCCATCAGTCGCCCACTGATGGACACGTGTCCATCTGTGGTTTGTAGCCTACGCCTGCCCGCCCCCGCGAAAAGTAATTTATGTGCTTAACGTACTGGACCTCTCAGTGGTCGAAGTTGCGTTAATGATGAGTTGTGTATTTGTCTGTGAAGTTTAAATTTGCAGTCCCCAGAGCTTACCGCCAGGGGCCCTGTTCAGTCCGAACATATCATATATAAGTCGTGCGCAGAAGGTTTGCCGATGGTCGCGCCTCCCGTTTCCTACGACTGGGACCGGGGCTTGTCTAAGTAGTACTAAAAACTAGACGACCGCGGGTCGTGGTTGTGGGAGGCGGGATGGGTTGTCATCGGCAAACCTTTTGCGCACGTGTTAAAATTATCAAACATCATTCTCACCCGCCATTACTAGCGGTTAGAAAAAAAAATTTAAGATATAAAGAAAAGAAAATACTCTTTATTGTATAATGTATAGCAACATAAAAACAAAACAAATACAGTACAAATGACAGTCTTATTGTAAAGCAATCTCTTCAAGCTATTTTGATGCAAAAGAGCTTATTAATGAGACCAAGTTGG
The DNA here is from genome assembly GCA_039645545.1 of Dendrolimus houi. Lineage (NCBI taxonomy): Eukaryota > Metazoa > Arthropoda > Insecta > Lepidoptera > Lasiocampidae > Dendrolimus > Dendrolimus houi. Next base: position 7,023,021 of record CM077125.1, read on the forward strand.
CTTATAATAAAATACTTAAAATTATTATAATAAATATATAACTACATATGCATACATTACAAACACGGTATACAGTTATATGGCGTTCCTTCAGTCTGTTGAAATAGTGTATACTTAGATCTAACTGTTATTTCGTATATTTCCACTTTCTTGTTACCCTCCATTTCGCGCAAATTTTAAATTTATTCCGAATCCATAGATATAAAAGCCATGAATCCGTTAAAAGATTGATCTATAATAATTTCAGGAGGAGAATATCTTAACATGTTATGTTCAACTTAACTAAGAATAGGCGACTTGCCCCAAACACGATCACTACTGCCAAAAGTCCTATACTATTTATTTAAATGTAGAGACAACTAGATCCAAATATAAGAGTTAGTCTATTAACTCTTAAATTTGGATCTAGTTGTCTGTTTCATTATTAATATTAGCTCAAGCTCTAGCTTAAACAGATGTGTTAGTAATTTACAGAGAATAACCGATTTGGTCCTATTATGTTTAGAATGCTGCTCCCGCGCATATAATAATAATAATAACAGCCCCATAAACGTACCACACCTGGGCTCGGGCCTCCCATTATAGGGGACGTATAGTATACCCCGCCAACACTTGTCTAAGGCGGCATGGCAAATTTGACACATCGGTAATCTCAATCTGCAGGTTTCATCACAATACTGCCCTTCACCCTTATTAGCACGTGGTATATTAGGTCAGAAAACTGCATAGAAACTGAAAAAATTGGTGCATGCTTTGAGTTTGTGACGCGTGCGCTAGCCATAATGCTATCACATCTTTTGTTTATACCAAAAAAATATAAGGGTATATCTGCGTTTTCAAAATAAAATCCAACCGTTGAGTGAATGAAAGCTGCTTTACATGATGCCCAGGGAATTTTGTTTTGAATACGGTCCGACACAGCTTCACTTTTTTGAAAGAAACTTTTACGGTTCCTTAAGTTTCTTAAAGAAGCTTACAAACTCACTCTAATTCAATATGAATAAGACCGTTAGGGTATTAAACAGAAATGAGACGAGGACTTTTGGGCCAAAGAAAATTTAAATGTAATGAGTTAAAATATGATTTAAAACGCCCTATATTTTTCTATTATCGAATAAAAAACATCTGCCCTAAATTCTATCAGAAAGACGAAAAATCTGAATAATAAGATCACAAAGAAAATAAGTTATCGATTACCATAATCGATTAACGGCCGATTTTTCAATCACCAGATAAAACTTATTCATAGAATAAATAAAGTCCAACATGGTAAAATTGAATATGACTGTTGCGCGAATTAAACAGTAGATTATTTCACTTTTGAATTTAGTCCGGTTATAATTTATTGCACTGATAACTTTTATTTATTGATTGAAAAATCGACCCTAATGAATTTCAATAATTAATAATATGAAAACACTTATACCATTCGATTAAATCATTCAAAATATTGAACTCACTACATTTATACTATCGACATAAATATAATAAAATAAATCTTAAAATTTCTGTCATCTTTTTATAATATGGCCCAACGATGTATGAAAAAGCATCCGTCTCCTTTGATCTTAAATTGTCATATAAATTTCATTTCGGCATTTTGCAAAGTTCGAAAGATATGAATTATTATAGTCCTGCGAAATGAAAATAGCGGGCAACGCTAGTATTAATTATATATCTAAAAAATAATATAGAGCAACGTGATTCACAATAATTACCGTTCATAACGAACAAACAGAGTAAATAATTGCTTTATTCAGTTAATAAATGGATCGTTACGGTGTGCGCGGGCGCATTGCGTAAACTACCAAGCGCGTCGGACCGTTGACATTACAATTTGAATTACGAACAACCTTGACATTGACTCTGGTATTGAATAGAAGACTTTAATTTAGTTTTCACCACGAAAATGTATTAGTTAATTAAATTGTTTTTTTACGAAAAATATATACACCTACACTGTACTATTGTTGGCACCAAAATGATTGGTAGATACTCAATCAATTTATTCAAGATATTAAATCATCTTAATATCTTCTATATTGTAGCCATACAATAATACAAATGTATGTCCTGGAAGAATACGGGCCATAAAAATGGCCCCGACTTTTAGAGAGCTTTCGTGGGATCATGGGAAAGACAACACTTAGAGGCCCTTTAGACAAATTTAATGCAAATGTGGCGTGACACTGACTGCCGATTATCGCTGTCTACACCATATAAAAATGGACCCAAGGACAAGCACCAGCCAGTGTACAACTATTGTAGGAAATGAGAACAAAAGGTACCGGGCTATTGGGATGAACTGCTAGTGGAACTAGGCCTCTGGGTCTATGGGGACTTTGATGTTTACTTATCACAATGTTCGGGGGAACAGGGAAAATAATATTATTATTATCATCGTATAGCTACAAAATAAAAGAAAATTATCATTTCTTAATGTTTTAAACAAAATAATTGGATGGAAACGATTTTATTTACTGGGGTGCCAACAGTGGTATAGTTTCTCCTAAATGAAATAATTTCAATTACCTATATATAATTATAATTATATCTAGAAAAAATATATTTTGATATTAATTAACCGAAAGAAGTATTTATTATAAGTGGTAAATTTCACCCAAACAAAAATAAGATTATTTGCTTTTTATTTCGTTGACTAATTTTCTAATTAGTCTGTCGCTCTCTTAAAATTTTGGCTTTAAATACAAGATTATTATGTAATCATTTCAATTTATTTACAATAACATAAATTACAGTTAATTTTATTTCTGTTCGTCCCGCGAATATCTTCTGACTTAGCGTGTAAGGGTTTAGGCGGAACATCTGTGTGTCGTGCCAGTCTTGGTGCGAGTGACGATTGTTTTTGTTCCTGAAGGGCCGTCGCCTGAGGCTGTGTGTCTACGGCAGCTGGAGGTTATTACGTACCTTCTGACGCCGCTTAGTTCTGTCAGCTCCAGTCAGCGCGGGACGGAAGCCAACTGTGTTCTATGATCTGTGGAGGAACTCATTCTTCCGCTCGCCGCGTTGTTCGTCGACATTACTGTCTTGCAAAAGGAGATGATGATGTCCTATTCTGGTTAGCTCTCGACCCTAGCTGTTCCACAGCCGGGAGCGAGAAATCTTGTCTAGTGGTGGCGAGGAGAGCATGACAATGTGCGACCCAACCTGAGATCACTACGTTCCAATGAACTAGGCGGACTTATAACTAATACCTAAACCATTAAAAGTGAGATCACGAATTCTAGCTAATGATCGAATTCTAATAACTTAAACAATAACAATGAAAAAATAATAAATTGCAAATGTATTGAACTGGAAAATATTACAATGATAAATAATCTATACATATACAATAATAATAATAATAATACATATAATAAAATTGTAGAGGTCAAATTTCTGTACAATGAAAAAACATGCTAAAAACCGAGTCAGGGCATCCCCCTGACTCGGTTGTAAGAAGTGAAATAGAACTAATTTAGATTTTTTCAAATTTTTGTTTCTCTGTTTGTCTGTTTGTATCTGCTAATCTCCGAAAGACTGGACCGATTTAAATGAAATTTTGTATGGTGGTAGCTTATATCCCTGGTCAACATATAGGATACGTTTGATTCCGAAAAATTAAAGAGTTCCCGTGGGATAGTCAAAAACCGTATCACGCAGACGAAGTCGCGGGCATCAGCTAGTACTTAATATAACTTTACCAAATCATTACAGCGTCCACATAAAATAACTATAATAACTAAGGGCCGATTTTTCAATTATCAGATAAAAGTTATCAGTGGAATAAATTATAACTTGAGTAAATTCAAAAGTGAAACAGTTCACCTGTTTCGTTCCGGTAACTATCATTTTTAATTACCATGCTCTACTTTCCATAAATAAGTTTTATCTGATTATTGAAAAATCAGTCCTAGAACATATTATTTACATAGAAACTAATTTTGTAATAGGTCTTCATATTTTCCTAGTTGTCAAAAGAAGAATATGAAAAGAACAATCGTCTTTCTCTCGTTTAATGCAATAATAATTATTATTATAGCTTTATTTGTACAGTCGTAGTATGAAAATGTTCGTCAGTTTTCAAATTGATTCATTTAACGTTCCGCAAGCACATGTTACATTTTCAAACTAAGTCACAAAACAGACTGTTCCACAAAAAAATATGTTTAACATTTCTGAGATCAAAGTTGTTTGATTTTCTATCTTGTCTAAGAAAATTGTTTAGACACATTAAAACCTTTTTATTGGTTTTGATATATATGTTAAGCGACTCGCTGGCTTACTGACCCGGAATACCCAATACAATATCTCACTGCTCCTCCTGTTAAAGTTACTTAGCTTGTCATTTCTAGGATTCTTCTTCAATTCTATTACATTAGTTACTATTTTTATCACTTAATTTATTAATGAGAAGGTAAGCTGCAGTGCCAGTATTATTATACGGTTATTTAAAAATAGATATGTGTCAACATTATCTCAAATGGCTTTTCCTGGAATCTTTTACGTACAAGTTAATTACATTGTAATTAATGACCCTTATACAATAACGAACAAGTTTTAAAGCTCTACACAGGAAGCATGCGTGCCACTCATACGTCGGTATCCGATTGATTGTAATTTAATAGTTACTTTAATAGGTGAAACTAAACACCGGTTAAGAAGCCTCCTGTTCAGTTCATCCGTTGATACTTTCTCTTTTCATCCATCCATATCGGAAAAATGGTTGATAAAGAGTGAATAATTTCAAACAACATTTAAAAAAACAATCATGTTTCTATGCGTGCAGAACGGGGAAAATTACTAATTCTTGCGGCCGGAGGGCTTATCTTAAGAGGCGATAGGTGGTAGGGCATTTACGTTTCTGAGCAGCTACCACCACTATTTTGGAGTATGCCACCATAACAACCTTGAGTTAAGTTCTGGCATTAGAGAGTAGGTCAGGAGGCAGGAAAGAGTCCTTCAAGGCCGTCCGCACATTGGCAGCATTGGTGATATAAATATGCATACGCGAAATTTACCATCATGGGCAGCCTCTCTGCTGTTCTCCACCAATAGAAACAATCAAATCGTACTCTCCTAGACGCAGGATCTCAGATGTCCTCTGATATTCTCATTGAACTCCCACTTGCAGGAAGGGGTAATGTATCAATAATGACCTTGCGCATGTCATTGATCCAGAGTCATTGTTGTAGTTTTATATATTTCTATCTTTCTTCTTAAATTTCATTGAAGGTTTCGGGGCGAATGGAACGAAAACGAACTACTAAAGGCATTTGAGAGAGTAAAGCAAGTTACGTGCGTAATAGTGAATTAACAGATGTGAGATATAAAACTAATTCCCGAAATGTGATAAATTAAAATATCTCAAATTAGAGCTGCTAAGAACAAAACTATTATGACTTTTGAAATCACCACACCAAAATACATTAGAATTGATATCAATATTTTATGAAAATTTGACAAATATCAAAATTATCCATAATTTTAGCAAATAATGATTTGCATTCAATATAAAAATTATAAAGTTAAATTTACCTGAAATGCATTTTATTTTTGTTACAATGTACGCAACTATGAATTCCTAATACAATAAAAGAAAACTTAACTTAGTCGCATTGTTTTCTACCTAAAATCCCTTACGACTATAAATAGAATACTGAGCCTAGGTCACCGTCTACTATGGGTAAGGTAGTACGTTAAGTACGGTAGTAAGAAGGCTGACTACGTTTCCTTGATATATACGGATTTACTTATCTGATTTCGTTGGTTTGAAATAAAATATTGTCTATTGTACACTAATGAAGTGTAGTAAAAGTTAAGTAAACAATTTTCTAAGATCACATCTTTTTTCTTCTATTTTTTACCACCACAAAACGTGGGAACAATTTCTTAATGTTAATTAACTATAATGTTGGGATCCATCTTTGTTTATGCGATCACAGATTATAAAATGGAAAGTAGTGTAGCGACTATTAAATTCTATGTGGGTTAGTTCATGTACTGGTGTTAAATGCTTTACGATGTAGCCGATTAGGCGGGCTGCACACTAAAGAAAACATACGTTGAAATTAAATGTAATAAAAGTCTTAATTTGTATGAATCATGGATACAAGGTCTTATGCTATGGTGAGCACAGGTTTCGCCATTTTTTGGTATACAATTTTTGTTAAAACCTAATATGGTTAATTATCATTTTATATTATAGAAGATTACAATTTCTTCACAATTCTGTCACCTTTATGTCAAACTTTAATACAGTTATATAATTATATGTACTTGATGTATGTCAATTTTATTAATAATAATAACATAGCAATACTATATATAGACAATACAATGCAAAAAAACTTAACTTATTCGTATTATATTCTACTCATAGTCCCTCAATACTATAAGTAGAATACTGAGCCCAGATCACCGTCTTCTATGGGTAAGGTGCTTAAAAGGCTGGCTACGTTTCCTCGCTGGATCGCCATACTGATCCGTTGGCCGAGGTAAGCACCAGCCGTCTCTGATCACCTGAAGAGTCAATGAGTCATTTCGATAAATTTTGGTAGAGGCTCATGGCCTCAGGATTAATAATAATTAATTGTCAAATAATATTTTATTCTAACTGAATAATTCAGATACCTGATAGAAACGCACACGACCAGCCATGAGAATAATAAAATCATTTAAAGTGTTTGAGAGGTAATTCTCTTATTGATGTAAGTATTCGATGATATATACTTTTAGTGTCATTACTGGTATATTTTTGTGAGTTAATGCAATCTTAGGCATAGGAATTAATAGTTAAGATAGTCAAGAGCAACAAACATTTACGTGATCACAGACACAAAAATAAATATAAAAGGACGATACTGTAAAATAATTCATTATTTTTACCTAATTATTCTATGTATATTCTGTAATTATTATTATCAGAATATTTTCTTCCTAAGGAAATCATTATCATTACATAGTATAAAACGAAGTTACTTACCGCGCCTGTCTGTCTGTATATCCGCTAACGCCTCCTAAACCACTCAATTGATTTTAAGCGGTTTTCACTACCAATTACGTAATTTTTCAATGAAGGTTTATAAACATATATATCAAAATGTAATATTTTTTTTTTTTTGTAAGAAAAACGGAGCGATTCCTTAGAGTTTTAGGCGGCTACGCGCAGCTAGGAAAATTCTACTATCTACTTATGTAAAAAGCTAGCTTCCTTATATCCGCAAAACTTAAGTCAATAGTATAATGGATTTTTTAATATATTATTGCGTTTTTAAGGAGGAGTGTTTTTGTTTTTACTTTTCTAGCTTTACTTTTATTACACATAGTAGCCGCAAGAACCAAAGTAGGATATTAAATAAACTATTTAATATTAGTATTAGCCATAGCAAACCGTAGCTAAGTTTAGCTAGTATATATACCTTAATGTATATATTTCCTACTTGCAAGCAAATTGCATAAGCTACAAAATTTATATTTAAAAAACACTGTTTACTCATTGTCCTTTCAGCATACTTTTAAAGCACTATCATTATTTCATTGGCAGACAAGCACGCTGCATTCATGGGGGAAATTAAGCCTTATTTAAAAGAAATTATTACGTTGATCTTATCATTCAACAGTCTGCAGAGAATCGGTACCAAAAGACGATGTACAAATTATATGTAATGAAAGGTTACTGGTTGCCGCCTTTGATTTGCAGAAATCAGTTTGTCGAAGTAATTTGTCTTATATTATATATGTTATAACTCGGAAATTTCCTTATGGAAATGTGACAAATAATATATAAGTCCCAAATCGCTGTCGTTTGGGAACAGGACCAAAAGGCCGGCCTGTATTTGAGGCAACGTTCACGTGTAGGGTTACCAAATTCTAAAAATTAACGTCACTTAATGTCGTGTTATAAAATAGGTTATAAATAGAGATCATTACAAAACATAAATTATTCTTAATTTTTAAATTAACTTATTCTTTCCGTATTCCTCCAACACCACATTTCAAATGCCTCTAGCTTTTCCCGATCCATTTTTATCATCGTTCATGCTTCAGATTCGTACAAAGCGATGCTCCGAATGTATGTTTTTATTAACCGTTTTTTTACAGTTTATGATGATATTTTCAATCGAAAAATTACCTGTTCCGATCGAAAATATCACAAGCTGTAAAAAAACATTGCACACGCCTTTGAATATTTGTTTTTTTCTTTCTTTTCCAATTTTTACTCGTAGATAAACACAACGATTTCACTTCTACACATTTTGCTGTAACTGTCAATTATAATAAAAATAAATATTAAAACAGTTATATCAGACATATTTGTATGTTTCTTTATTTAAATCATCCATTCAACAGATAAACACACTTAACGTCTAGACTGAGCAAACAATCCCAACGGCTGCAACGTAACCTATCGTTGGTCTAGATCTAAGTACATTGACCCTGAGTATAATGAAACTGAAAGTAAATCGCGACAATAAGACCACCACTAGTAGTCATGCCAGTTGACGATCATTGTAGAGATACTAATTTGATTAATGAATGTTTCATATATGTAATATATTGATCCCGTAAATCCCCCTGTAGCTATGCTCACGTCAGAATCAACTCTATATACTCCAGAAATATATAATTTTATAACGCATATTTACATAATTTACAATTATAAAATTACATATAATCGAATACAATAAAAAAAGACTTATTTGTATTGTATTCTAGCCATAGTCCCTCAAGACTATAAGTAGATACTGAACCTAGGTCATCGTCTTCTTTGGGTAAGGTGCCCAGAACGCTGGCTACGTTTCCTCGCTGGATTGCCATACTGATCCGTTGCCCGAGGTAAGCAACAGACCTCTGATCACCTGAAGAGTCGATGAGTCGTTTTGATAAATTTTGGTAGAGGCTCATGGCCTCAGGACCCCACGGTCCAAGCGTCTCGACAGCAAACGGCACAAACATAAACTCACTGAGGGTTGCATATTTGCGCCGTTTGAGTGATTCAGCTGTTTCTGCCGCCGCACCGGCTGATCTAAACATGTTTGGTACATGGGATGCGGCCAACGTGTCTACGCAAGTCGCATCGCACACCAAAGGCTTACCACGCCGCCAGGGAATTAGAGTCATTCCGTCAGGACGCCTACCATCGTTACGTGCAATACCGTTCGGCTTCAATAAAGCCGGCACGTTAGCGGTGGCAAGCGCCCTCGTAAGACATCATTCAAGGCGGCGTGGCGTGACCATCTGCCGGCACTGCGGCGGCAAGAAAGACCGTGGTATCCCGGGTTGATTACCTCTGTTCCACAAACGCATGTGTGTAGCGCACATATGCGAGAACTCAAGCGCAGATTTATAGCCAAAGAAAAAGAAGTATTATTCGTCAACGTACCTATATTTGGGGAGGGGATAACTTGAACCCAAAAACCAGACTCTTTACGGGAAACAGCAAGGATGCGGGCACGTCCTGTAGAGTTAGTTGAATGAATGAAAGGGCAGGCCAATTTCCAGGCGTTTAGTGCTTCATTTAAAAATAATGTACTGACATTATCCCAGCGTTGCATATTTTTTTTAAATAATAGGCTAAATTTATAAAGTGTTTCTAAGGTTGTGTAATCTATTTTCTGAAATTTAATTAAATGCCACAAAGGGAGAACAAATGGATGAATAATTAAAGTAAGAAAATTACATTTTTTAAAATTTAAATAGATAAGTCTTTATTGTTCACCACATACACATAAAATAAATCATTTACAACCATGTCATGTATAAAGGCAGGAACAGTGGGAGGCCTTATCGCTTTTGATCGATTTCTCCTTGACAACCCCGGTTATGGATTGTCTGAAAGGATTCGCAAGTGTAATTAATAGAATTTGGGTTGTAAGCGGATTTAATCATTCATTACATACCTCCTGTCCTAACGTACTTTTGTGAAAGTAGTAAGAGTAAATTTGAACGCTTCTTTAAGAACCATAAAGCAGCGTTCAAACTTACTTTAACTCTCTATGAATAAAACCGTTAGATGAATTACAATAATTCTGTAAATTACGTAATTCCGAAAATAGCTTCATCACAGCACTTCCAGAAGCCGCTACACGTCATTTTCCCTTGGCTTATCTTTTTCGTGTGAAAAAATGCCATTAGAACTCTCAGCTAGCGCTATATTATTGTTACAAGTTGGGCCAAATACAAGGGATGCACATCTGCCTGCCATAAAACCTGGTTTATTAGCCTATTGTTATTGTACCTGTTTATGGCCGTCGCAGACATAATCCTGCAGGTGTGCAGAATTATGTTTTCTGGTAATAGCGTCCATGGTGGCGCAGGTGGGATTCGTGGAGATCATTGTTTACACGGTCCTAAGCTGAGTATAAAGGGGTGTCCGATCGGAGAGATGGGCAGTCAACCAGGTTTTATGGGAGGCAGATGTGCATCCCTTGTATTTGGCCCAACTTGTAACCTTATTTAACTTTTTTATGATTCATAATATGAAAACAGTGATACATTGAAAGTCGTAATGGGTTGCTTCTCAATGTCGCATTGAAGCAGAAATATAGTAAGCTTCCACTGATGTAACATAAAGTTATGATAAAAGGAAATCAACTTAAACTTGAAATACTTAACGGAGTTGAACATTAAGCCTGATTTACATTTGCATTAGTTACCTAAATATAAGTTAAGGCAGGATGCAGCAGCAGTTATTGTCAGATTTTTTCTCGTTTTATACTTATTTATGTAAGTGTATTGCATAATATTTTATTTACATATATCTTATAAGTATATTTTTTATATTTTATTAATATATTATGTATATACTTAAAAGACACCGATTCGGTAGTGAGAATAATGCGACTACCTCTGTTCTTATCAAACTTTTTATCCATGCAAAGATTGTATGGAAGAAATCGCTAATAGCGGTAAGACCGCCTATTGTATTGTAAATTTTTGTTTCTGTTAACTGTATCTTTTAAAACACAATGAAGCATATTTATTTATTCATTCATTCATTCATTCAATTTAACTTGTGAAAGTGTGGGATACTACTTGCGTTGACATTCCGGCGTAGTCACATCTTTCAAATACGTGCGCCACTGCCGGTTTTGCTGCAGCCGAACAGGAGGTCCTCTAGCGCCGCAAATACGCCGCCATCGGAAATGGTTATACATTTGCGGTGTTTGGGGTGGAAACTCTGGGTCCATGGGGTCCTAATGCTCTAAAGCTTTATCGAGACGTCGCCAAACGTTTGGTAGACGTCTCACGCGACCAAAAGGCGGGAGTCTATTTTGATATGTGGTTTGATAGTGGTTTGGAATCAATATTTTATCGATAATAATATCCTTTTTTATTTAGTTCTAGTTTTTTATAATTTTAAGTTTGTATTGTATTTTAATTATGTTTATTTTAAGTATTTATTTTCAATCTCTGCGCTTCTAATGAAAAAGAAATTGGAGTAGACTGTAAGAAACTTGCGAATAAGTCCTTATCATCGTTTGGACAGACATGTACTTGACCGACAACTTATTACTTAACTGGAAAATTACTGGTCAAACAAAGGATGTAACTCTCGCCGGTTTAGAAAGTTATTTAATTACTTAACTAATGCTAGTTCGAATTAGGCTTTGAGCATCCAATTTTTGCATATTTGCTTTTTTTTGGTATCTGTTTGCTTTTTTTCGATCTTCAAATTATTATCCAAAAATGTTGAGCCGGTACGCCTTCTCGAGACAAACTCCTCCTCAGCGATCGGCAATACGGTTTTCGACAAAACCGACCGACTGGGGATATTCTAGCGTACGTCACACATTTGTAGCGAGGCTATCGAGAGATATGGTGAAGCGCTCGCGGTCTCTCTCAATATCTCAAAGGCATTTGATAGGGTCTGGCATGACAGTCTCATTGCTAAACTTCCAGCATATGCCTTGCCTGCTGGTTTGTGTGTTTGGATATCGGACTTCCTGAGGGAAAGGTCAATTCAAGTGGTCGTTGATGGTTGTTCCTCCGATCGCTTGATGATTAACGCCGGTGTCCCTCAGGGGTCTGTGCTCAGCTTTTTGTGCTGCATATAAATTATCTGCTCCTTAATATCCTCCTATATTGAAAGTGTAGCTAAGCTGGCTCCTAAAAAGCTAAGTACACTTTCAAAGGTGAGAGGGTACTTCACTGCAGAGCAACTGCTTAATCTTTACTGTGCTCAAGTAAGATAATGCATGGAGTACTGTTCTCACCTTTGGGACGGCTCAGCCAAATACCAGCTTGAAGCGCTAGAGTCAATTGAGAGAAGAGCCAAGAGATTGATTGGTAGCGACCAGCTAGTCAATACAAGGCTTTAAAACCTAGAGCATCGACGCCGGGTTGCTAGTCTTTAGGTTTTTTACATGATTAATTTCGGAGAGTGTGCAGTTGAACTGTTCGACCTGATTCCTCCTACACCATTCCATCTTCGGACTACAAGGCGCTCTGGTCAACGCCATCGTTTCACAGTGGAAACGCTACCAGTGTGTACTAAACGTTTCGCCTCCACATTCCTTCTACGTACGGCAGAATTGTGGAATGCGCTACCAAAGTCCGTATTTCACGAAAAGTACAATCCGGGTATCTTCAAGTTTCGTGTGAATAGGTACTATCTAGGTAAGCGTGCTCCATCTTCGACCGCATCATCGTCCGGCATTGGACGTGTTCATGGTCAAACGCAAACCTATTTAATATTTTAAAAAAAACTTTCAAAAAGAGACAAAAATTCTATAAGCGGTCGTTTGCAATTAAGCATCGTATATACAATTAGTTGCTTTTGATTAAATTTTAGAATTTGTTTTAAAATCACTGATAGGCAGTTTCATTTTGTTCATTTTGATAGATATAAGTCAAGTAACGCAAGATCCATCTTATTCAGTTAATTAAATAAAAACGAAAGTATTTGTTTACACTTTCACTCCGTCTGTCATTGGTAGAACTTCGATTATCTATCACCTTACACATGTCAACTTGTCATGCATGTGTGATAAACTTACAATGTAATGTAACAGCGAGACAGCGAATATCCAATTACGAACGTGCGAATATACCAGCAATACGTTTCAGCGAGTCGTGATACAGTTTGACGGTCATATCGTGACCGGCTCGGTCAATGACACATAGTTTGGACTTTTTACTTTTGCTTTCGCTAAAACTTTTACTGTGTTAATGGATGCCGTGCTGTGACTTAATTGTTGCCAAAAGTCATGTTATGGGAATCATTTGCAACAGAAAATTGAACGTAATGTGTTATGTTCGTGACTTGAATGTTCAAACTTTAACTTTATAGAATGATACACGTTAATGTTACACGTATAAGCGTAATTTTTAATGCTTTTAGTAAAAAAAGAATCACAGAACTATTTGCAAATGTTGTCTTTTTTTGTGAGTTTTGTAAGCGACAAGAAAAACTATCATCATATGAAAGTGTTTTCATATCCAACCATAAACAAACGAGTCTGGTAATTTTTTACTTCATAGATGATACGTGAACAGATTTTACGTAAGTATCAATCATTCTCTTTTCTTTGCAATATCAATATAATTAGATGGAAGTTTGTTGAGATAAGCACTGCGATGGATGTTAGCGCTGAGTGAGTTAGGAACCCCTGCGTCTGTAATCGTCTTCATGTCCGTAAGCTTCTCGTTATGCCGTCTCAGTAAAAGGTATAAATAACACGTAACGTAACGTATGAATAAACGGCAAATAATAGTTTGATTTCGAGATAGATGATGCGTGCCATAAGTAAGCTGATGAAGTAAAAGCAGAAAACTCGATTAGGTCTGGGTCATTAGTAGTAAATTAATCAGACTTACACGAGATTTATTTTTAAATTACTTCACTCTTCATTATTGTATGATGAGGAGTGAACATCGCGATGACGATCTCGGTTCGGTGACTAAAACTTTTCTCATGTTAAGCAGTTTAAACTATATGTGAATGTTATATACAAAGTGAAGGTACAGTATTAGCAAAGAAGTTGCGCGAAAGATCTTAAATATGTCCAAAAATTCTTTCCAATTAAAATAAATAAAATTTCTATTTTAATTGTTTAAATTTGAAGAAGTTAAATAGTCTTAAATTTATCTGCTTGTGCATAAATTCACATAATTTAGTTGATACATGTTACAATAAAATCTAAAATTATTCACGTTTACATCGTCATTCTTTTAAATGATTACAATAAAATTATTTTAATTAGTATTCAAACAATAATTTAATTCACTATTTACCTCGATAAGGATATGACGTAATAACTTGCTACACACAATTTTGACGGCTTTGGTATTTTGTAAGATTATAAACAGTACCTCATTTGACTGTTAACTACCCTAATTAAAATTCATTAAAAAAAATTAACATATTGTTACAACTGGGCCACCTGCATATTTGTAAACAAAGCACATTTATTACCCGCTCGTTATTTGAGCTAATAACATTGAAGCGCTTTTATGACCATCCTCTTTTGTTTACTTATTTATTGTTTGTTGTGGAGAGCAGTCTATTGTACTCGTTTATGGCCGTTCGCAGGCATAATTACGCTGGTGTGCAAATTACGGTTTCTGGGAAATTGGATGCACGCGGTCAGGTAGACATATTGCACCGTGCAGTATAAAGCAATGCCCCAATGGAGAGATCGGCAGTCAAGAGATGGTCACAAGCGAGACAAGACGTGTGTACATTCGATAAGCTATATAGGGACGGACTTTGCGCGTGTTATTGAATCCTTTATTACGTTTGTACTGGTTGTGTCCAGTTATATTTGTACCTGTGTTATACGTTTTTGTATAGTTCTAATAAATTCTATAGTAATCCCAAACGGCATTTTAATTCAAGCCCCGCACTCGTAACAATATATTTGTTTCAGTTGTCCGTAAAGCAGATATAGACGGTTCATTTTTGTTTTTCATTTTGGATGAAACAACCAAAGGGGTCCATGTACAAATAAACATGAATACTTTATTTCATTCAATATTGCCGAGTCCTTTCGGGGGGGCCAATTATAGTATTTCAATATCTTGGAAAGATATTCGAAGTACGATTCGATTGCAATAGTGTCAAAATTCGTATTCAACTAAATCCACAATATCTTCTCGAGATCGTCGCGATAGAATAATATAGAAAAAAATTGATATTACAATTAGCAGAAATGACATTAGCCGAAATTAATATCGAAACATTTATTTCGCGAGTTTTTGCTTGCAAATATTTATAAAGATAGAGTGGCGTGCCACGGGCACACCATTCGAATTAACGGAAGGCCGAAATCGGGCAAACCTATGATTGAGATGACAGTATCCGGCGATTTTGACGTGATAATAATTGCAGAATTGGCTCCCAGTTCTGTGCTCTTCAATGAAATTGATTGAACTTGGTTGATCCGTTTCATGTCAGCATAAAGCATCACTAGTTATGAGAAAAATCGATAAAAAAATTAACATCTACAAGTGTATAATAATCTCGATAATATAATGTTCCATTTGAACTAGAAAGAATCAAACATAACTATAATAATATTTAAAAAATAACAATCCCTATTATAGCAAGCACACATGAGATCTAGGGAATAGTTGACAGTTAGTGTTAATTGTTATAGACAATAGCATCTATGGTACACTCGTTAAACGTCTTGGGAACTTGTATGCAACTCATAAACCCACTTCAAAGACCTGCTGGCACACATAGCTGAATACATATGATATATTGTATGTATCACATGTTAAGTTCTTGGGTTAAGATCTAATTTGTTGCTTGGTACATACATCAATCTCCGATATCATTAATTAGTTTATTCTAATTTATATATAAAGAATTACCAACGAATGCTCGTATTGTGTATGTAATTCTGCTAACTTTTGCACTATCCAGTATAGTATCTACACTACAGTTCAACACTGTTATAGTCAAAATATATCTGCTTAGATGTTTTTTTAAGCTCTCTTATGTAATTATAACAAGTTAGCAGTGGATACATATTTGTGGCTTTTGGTGTCGAAACTCTAGGGGCATTATGTCCAGAAGCTCAACGCCTTTATCGAGACCTATCTATACGCTTAACAGTAGTCTCACGCGACCAAAACGCTGGCCTGTATTTTAGGCAACGCATAAACGTTGCGATCCAACGTAGTAACGCGGCCAGCGTTTTGAGAACGTTCAACTGACGTAGACGACCCAAAGAGCGTTTTTATTATTTGTATTTATTCTCTAATTAACCTGTTAATTAAGTTTTTTAATTTAATGTGAATGTAAGTCTTACTTCAAATATTAGGAACAAATTATTATAACAATCTTATTTATAGGTAACATTCAATTCACTGTACGTTTCCACCCCTACCCTCTATTAGGTATACTGTCAACTTCTTCTCTAGCAAAATAAATACATAAAGTACAAAACATAACAAGACATGTAGTCGTATACTATTACAAAGAAGTAATAGTATACGACTAAATGTCTTGGCATGTTTTGTAAACATAACAAGTTATTAAATATTAATAAATAATAATAAAGCAACATTGACATTTCATAAAATTCATCCCGCCCCACACACGTAAACGCATAAAAAGTCTCCGCCCAAGCATGTCCAATAAAAATAAATTGGTCAAGTGTCAATATGCAAATGCGCTCGTACTATGTAACTTACGAAAATAAATCAACTCTCAGTGAACGGTAAGTAAGAGTAGTCAAAAACGAAAGTAGAATCAATCTAAAATCACCATCGCCGAAACACCGTGTATCGGATTGTGGTCACTCGGCCGGTGACTTTCACCAACCAACTAATTAGCGATACCCAATATCGATGTTTATAAGACCACCACGGGTGTCGATTATCGGCATCGATGAAAAATATCGATTGTTATTGATGCACAACTTATTGTACATTAGGGTGGTGCATCTCCAGTATCCATTTGCGCGCATCATTGGCCGCAAATCGGGGTATTTTTTTAATCTTCTTAAGAATTTTTCGTTTCAAGTGCCTTATTGGTAACAACAATGAATATCATTGTAACCAAAATTGAATGATCTAGCACGAGTTTTAAGAAAAGGTGGTGTGGGCTATGATGCTGCTCAGGAGATTCACCTAGGGATTTTTCAACGTGATTTCATGTCACTAGAGTAAAAACTTCATCGGTACTAGTACATCACTCAGAATCTGGCTTTTTCCGAGTACTCTTGCAAAATGTCTGGTCTCTAAAGCACTAATTTTTGCATAACTAATCTGCGTCTATTATGTACAATGCCAATAAGATTTGACGATAAATATGGTACAAAATTTCAACTTATTTGTCGGAAGAAGAATTTAATGTTTGAAATGACCCCAAAAAAAAAACTATATGCTATCTATACTTGAAACAGAAGAACATCTATAGATTCTTATTGGAAACCATTTTCTTTACATCCTTAAGTTTGAGACATTAGGATGTAAGAAACCATCGTGTTACCACCACTATTTTTTTAAATAATATAAGTACGTGTTAAATATGCAACAATTTTAACGAAAAAAATAATTTTAACAAAAAAATTTGACGATAATTATGTAACTTTCATTTGATTTTAAGTCTGCTTAAAAATTACGTCATTTGTAAATATCGAAACATTATTATCACGGTATATTAATTAGCGCAACACTATCGAAGGCTGCCCATGATGCGCACACGCAAAGCATCCGGTCGTAATAACCGATTGGGCAGGCAATTGACTTGTTTGACATCATACAAGCGTTTAGAGCTTTAGCATCTTTGCGTGGGCTACGAGCATGTTTTGACAGAGAAATTTATCAGCAATCAGTATAATTTTATGGACTGGTTATGGTTTGCGTAATTTACTCTTACTTAATTAAGAGAATATTATAGTATTGTGTTACGTTTTCATATCACTTTCATTATAGCCATTTTGAAATTAAAATATAATAAAAAATTAGAGTAATTTGTTGCATATAAATAAAAATAGTTGATTTAAGTAGACAGATCAAAAGAATTCTTTTACATTTCCAGATTTTGTAAGATAAGACGAACAAGATTTAAGAGGTCTGTCTCTACTCTATAACAAATTTAATATCCTCAAGTTCTTTTCTAAATTTTTCCTAAAAGGTTTAAAATCTGGTATAACCTAACCAAACTGGCCAGCGGTCCAAAGACCCCTAAATCATATAGGACGTTAATTTTTAATCTTAATTGGCAGACAATATAATTGTGTCTGGCTATACCGCCCACTGATTTTATCAGTATTAATTTACAGCTCCGCTTCTTAGGGACATAATATTGAGATGTAATATGAGATCTAAACTTCATCTATCTAACGTTAAATCACTCAATTTGGGTGGTTATTTCCTGCAATTTGTTGTAATAGTAGATGCTATGATCTATTCAAGCAACATATACTTTTATTCTAAAGAAACTTTACACAGGGTCAACAACTAGCCGAATGCAACTACCGCGTATATGTATATACAATTCCGTCGTATATATGAAATAGTTGCCGTAACTTCGCAGCATTTGACTACATTAAACTGGACTCCTATCGAGTTCTCTTATTGTTGTACATACATATCATATAACTAGAGTATTCCCCGCAGCTGCGCCACGTGAAAACCCCTAGGTAGTAAGTAGCTCTATGTTACGTATGGCAAATTTCGGAAACGAACTTTGTTATTTACTATGGTCTGGATGTCTGGGATCGGCCCCAGAGTGGTCCGTTGTATATCACTCATAACATAAGCGTAACTAGCTTAGCTTGGGGATATAAAATGGGTGTGATTGCCTGCGATTATTATTATTATTAAATCCACTACAATTACAAAGAACTAAGTCAATATAGTGTAGAGAACTGGACAGAAAAACATAAAGAAAAGTCGGAGCCAACCTGATTTAAAGTACTCTATATGTAATGAATCATATGTGGGTAACCTGAAAACGTATTTGTTATTAAATTAGAGCGATGGTTGTCTACATCGCGATTTCAGCGCCATCTATTATTCTAATTCGTCCATTTTAAGGAAACAAAGTCATTTATCAAGATAAATCGTATCCTGCATGTTAACTAGGGTTATAAGTCATCACTATGTCGAGTTTCATTCATATACGTTCAGTAGTTTCTAAAATAGATGCGATCGCAGCGCCATCTTTTTTGCAATTTTAGTTTATCCCACAGAAATGACGTTATTTATCGGGATAAAAATATCCTAAGTTACGCCCCGTGATATTAGCTCCGTTTTGAATTTCAGTTTTTATGTGATGCTCTAACAGACAGACAGACAGACAGACAAAAATTCTAAAAATTGCATTTTATGAAATCTCCAGGACCGAATTATCCCCTGTGGTATTTTTCACATATTTATAATCGAACCATTTACAGATTTATTATAGTATACATATAGATTTAAACGTATATTAAACTGTAGCTTATCGGCCAAACTACGAAGTACAGTCTCATTACAATGACGTGTATTCGATTTCTGGCTTTGTATATTACTTATATGATCTTCGATTATGACAATTATTATATTCTTATGTTGAGAGTAAACATTACGAGGAAGTCCACATCGAGATAACCGACATGAAATTCGTACCACTCAGTCAGTCTTGGACAAACGCAGCAAGTATGCGGCACATTCTCCTAAAAATTACAAAAAGAATTTTTAGTAGGTACTTAGGTAAATATTATAGTTTTACCATCCGAATTCTCTTTTCAAAATATTCTCCTTAGGCTATTGATACACACACACATCAAACATTTCCTAAGATATCAAATGGAATGAACACTGTGATCAAAACAAATTGAATCTTGTTTCAATCATAAAATACAGCAGTCCTAACTAACCTAGTCTTCGACATCTGTCACTTTAACTAATACATAAGTATCGTTTATCCGATTAACACTCTAGATACCCTCTGTATAGTATAATGAAAGCTAACGACTAAAGTAAAAATGTTTAATAAATCAAAGTTGTTATAAGAATTTTGAATGAAGGGCCTTGAAAAGAGGTCAAGTCCGCAGTGAAAGTGAGTGGAGGCTGAGCTTT
This sequence comes from Dendrolimus houi, assembly GCA_039645545.1. Lineage (NCBI taxonomy): Eukaryota > Metazoa > Arthropoda > Insecta > Lepidoptera > Lasiocampidae > Dendrolimus > Dendrolimus houi. The sequence continues at coordinate 7,043,049 of CM077125.1, forward strand.
TAAACTCCATAGTAACTCGTATTCAATGGGTCGTTGACCGTGTTTTAATCATTTTAATGGTCGATAAAATCTTTTGATGAATGTGGAAAAAATATCTAATATAATTTTAGGCACTATTGTTAATTTAGGGAGAATTTTAATTATGGTTTATGTGTTTAACATGTTCTTTGATATCTTCTCCAGTAATTTTGTCTGTGATATTTGATAGAACGACTTTTTTAGTGTCGATAGACAAAACTGCATAAGTTACTTGATATAACTGACAACTTTTGCGTATCGGTTATCAATTCTTCACAGTCTTCAAATTTGTAAGGGATGTATGCGGTAACTCTTTCACAAATTTTAGCTTTTCTATAGCATAATACATATACGTGTATAACATGTCTATGAAATTTTAATAAATAGGTACCAATATTTCTTAATATTTTTATTTTACGATCGATCTCTATGCAACCATTATTTTGGTCTTTAATAACATAATAGTCAATAGATACAACAATTGTAAGTAAGGTGATATTTATTGCCTAGTGGTCTCGTAGATATAAAAGGTTAATAGATATCTTATCACAAACATAATTACACTAAATCACAGTTACACACGACAGCAAGAAACTTGAGATACCGACACGAATCCTATCCCAATACAGAACACTCCGAGAACACCAGTTATCTAAAGGGCATAAATATTCTTGTTGCTACTAAAATTACGATTGATTAAAAATTAAAACTGTTATTGATTCTTTCTATCTACTTTCAGTTTTTTTACGTAATATCTTCTTTTCTGTATTTTCCTCTCCAATTCGTCTACTTTTTTACCATTAATGATACGCATACCGTCTCTTACAATACTTAAAAATAAATATTTCCTTTATCTGTCAATTTTTAGATCAATAAATAATTCAAAGCCAATGTTTCCTAATGGAGGTATTAAACTCTTCGTTCAAGTCTTTGAGACTTTTAGAGAAAGAATTACGAGAAATTCAAACAAGTTGCAAGAGCTTCAACATTAATTTAATAATTGATAAATTAAATGAATATATCAGAAACTGAGAAACAAAAAAAAAAAACTAAACAAAAACCTTTAAGAGCAAAATGATTAGTTCTTAAAATATATTAACCCCCATTCAAAGTGAACATCGCTGTACTTTAATTACAGTATAGCGGCCAACCGCATATCTCCAGGCGAAAATTTGCCACAAAAACTCTTACAGACAATTCCGCCGTACTTGGGCGAAGTATGATGATTTGGACTTTCTCGAGGTCTCATGACCAAGTGGTTGGGCGTCGGACCTGTTGGACAGGAACGCCCAAATATTCAGTGATTAAAGTCGATCGGTGTGTCCCGAACTTTCGCCCTGACCAATTAAGCAAGCTCAGTTTATTGTTTTAAGCAAATGGACTGTAAATGCTTTTTGTGGCTAAGCTATTTGTATTCATGTTTTGGGGTAACTACAGCTAGATTCACTGTTAGTATTTCAAGTCTGTTTGGTGATTTGCGAAGTACTTGCATACTGCATAGCTGTTTATAGATGTAGATGTGAACCAAAGTTTTGTATTTTGTCTATTATGTTCTCTTTTTACCTGTTTGGGCATAAATTGATCATCGTAAGGGTATATATATTTAAGTAGTGGGCTTTCAATGACACTTTTATTCCTGTAACTTAAAAATTCTCGTAGAAACCGAGAACTTGTACCTAGGATAGTAGTTAAGATAAGGTTTCAAAAACACGCAGACTTTTCCTTTCTATAGGGTAAAAGGGATTTTGAATTAGCTGACTCACTTGCTTGACCTATTCACTTTTGAACCTGAGTTTCTAATGTAAGCTAGAACATGTATTGAGCTATTACACTTAACTCTCCTACTTTTCCAACTTTTAGTTACTTAACTTCCGAAACATGAGAACTTTCGTTCGATTGTTATCATAGTATATTATGAAGACAACATCTACTAATATTTAAGTTAATTCGAATGCCATAAGGATCTGATAACTTAATCGTATTTATTTTGCTTTGTGGGCAGATATTAATTTTATCTGTTAGTCGTCATCTGATGGAAAGCCAATGCAATGAGTATTTTTAACTACCGAAATAAGAGGAGAAAGATGCCTGTTTCTTATTTAATTGTGGCAATTAATATTATCAAACGCAATAAGTAGTATAGTGGTACAAGACCTGCGTCTTAATCGAGTGATGTTAGTTTGAAGTCTGACAGAGGGCATGTAAGGTCTAGCCTTATTATCGGAATAATCTATATATTGTTATAATGTGCTAATGTTGAAACAAAACATCCCGAGGGAACCATATACAATGAAATTAATAATGTAAACTTAACCATCTTGAACAAGCATGGCGGGTATACTCTCCGTTCCATCTCGGAAAGTCGTTTCAGTAGGACGTTTATGAAATGATATTGCATAATAAGGCTCGATTCACACTGTGATGCAGTTCGCGGTTCAATCTCGCTCTAAACTCGGTTCGTTCAAATCTAGCTATGTATACACTGCTATACTGTTTCCAACCGTTTATTTTACTTTTGATGTTTACACGTCTATCAAATTACACATTTCTTGATAGTAAAGCCCACATGAAACAAATGACCTAATTGCCATACTTTATATTTGTGGGTGATGAAATAGCGATGTTCTATGAGCCATGTAACGCACAGACTAATAAACCATCGACACTATACGTAAATAAATCGAAAGTAACCGATTTGAAAGTAAAAAATTTTCTACTTTATTAAATTTATTTTGCTTTATTACAAAAATAGAATATTTATATATGTAAAAGATGTCCATTGAAATGTGGGTATATTTATTACACGATATAGTATTTTTAGCAAAAATATATAATTAAGTTAAACTGATTAAAACTTATTTATAACTGAAGTCGATTTTTATAACAAATCGAGTAGGTAACGCATTTGGACATTACTAATTGAGCCGTCATCCAGCTGTCAAAAGTAAAATAAATGCTTGGAAAGGGTATCGAGTATTTTTTTTCCTAGAACTTGTACTGGCACGATATCGGATCGCAACTAGAGCGATACGATACTGAGAATTCTATAATTCTTTCTTGTTTATGAATATTTGACCGGACTGGGAATAGACCAAGGCGGAGTGAGATGAAGCGTGAACGGCATCACAGTGTGAATAGAGCCTTAATGTTGTACTCCCATAAGCAATGGAGAGACGAATCACGAGTTACAAATGTACAAGTACAAGCTCCAGTGATAACTTTCATCTACTGACATAATCGAATTCCCATGGCAACATATCAAATCATCAAATTTGTAACTCGATTAATCCATACACAATAAAAAATCAGAAAGCCATAAAAATTATATTCGAAATGCAATTTTCACCATCACATAACATTTAAGCCGTAAAACGTTATTGTTTTCGCTCACCCCCATTTTACTCAATTACCGTGAAGAATGGGCGTACATGGATATTCACTTTCACATAAAAACACGTGTTGTTAATTCGTTTTACATATATTTTTATTGCGAGTCTTAGAAGAGAAGTTGTTTGACGATTTATACAATCCAGTGTTGTTTTAGCAAATTCAATAACAACAGTGACGACTAGTTTGTTGTTCTCTGTTGATGAATTTATAGTCAGTAAGCGAAATATGTAGGACTGTAGATAGGGTTAGTGTAACATTTAGTAATACTGTATTTTAATTAATATCCATAGAAATGAACGTGTTTATGAAATATATTTTATTGACTTCGTTGGCCCAGGCTCATTGTTCTATTTATAGTCTTAAGGGATTATAGGTAGAATACACTTTAAGTTAAGTTTTCTTGAACATGACAGAGAAAAATACACAATCAGATTGAAAACCATAAGGTAGAACAATGGGCGGCCTTATTGCTTAAAGTAATCTCTTTCTGGCAACCTTTGGATGGACAAGATCTAATTACAAAGATAACATTGACGTGCAGTTGAACTATATACTAATAATAAGACACAATAATTACATTATACATGCTATAAAAATATATACGTAGATATACATACCAAACAAATAAAAAACACATTATACAGTTAGCTCTTAAGTAATGGATAGATTTAGCAGTTCAGACATCTGCCGGCAGAGCATTTCAGAGATGCACAGCTTGAACAGAGAACGGCGTAAATCTCCATAATATTTAGCAGTCCTGAGTCGCAACCTTTCTTGATCTCAAAGATCTTGAATGTCTGTGAAAGAATTGAAAACGGCCTTTAAGATAAGACGGCGTCCTAGAATCAAACTGTACGTTATAGAGAAGAGACAGGACAGAACATTGTACTAGTCTTTATCTTATGTATATTTCAATTACATAGTTAAAATTTCATTTTTATGGTTTAACCATGTTAGGGTTCCGTAGATCTTTTGACCGAAACAGAACTTATAAATCGACATGGCTGTCTATGTATGGCACAGCCATTTTTTTCAGTAACTAACCAATGTAATCTATAGATTAATAAGTATTTGCTATCGTTGGTTATAATATCAGCCCATTGTTCTCTTACTTTTAGACGCAAGCCTTTTTACCGGGATACCCGGAACACAAAGTACCGCAGCATTTAAAAAAGAATGTAAGCCATCGGTTTAGTGAAAGCTGTGCCGGAATAAGCTACGAGCCCGAGCAACTACGAACCACTTCGGAGAAAATTCCCGCGGGATTCCCATGATAAAATATTTCACATATTTTATTACATAAATTTGCTATCGATCAGTGAAAAAATAACATTGGAGTTGACTTTTTTTAATCTGGCCCTTTTAAATCAGTACCAGAAAAATTCCCGCAAGATTCTTAGGATATAACATAGCGCAGATTTTAAGTCTAAGAATTTGCTGTCGATCAGAGAAAACCGCATCGAAATCGGCCCAGCTATATAAAATAGGCAACTCATTATCTTTTTTGATATCACATCAGACGGCGGTAACCATTTAACATACGGAGGACCATCTTAGTTAGTTGCCTTATCTGAAAAATTAAAATCACAAATGTAAAATCACTACTTTTTGTAATTGCATTCTTGAATAAAAAGCATAGCAGCAATATGCTGTGTTCAGAATGTACTATCGAACAAAATCATTGCTTTCCTGTCAAGTTTTTTTCTTGCACGAGTCTTTGAGACTGCTATAAGTCGTATTAAAACAGTTACGATAACAAAGCGTAATGTTGCTGATATTTACAAATTCAAAGAATCAACTCCCATAATTTGATCTTACTCGTCTCATGGTACAGTGTTCCCATTACTATGGGAATATGTTGCAGTTCATAAAGAATTGTAACAGATTTGAGTGACAATTATATGAGTTAAAGAAAGGTTTTTGATAATATAAATGAAGGGTCACCGGGTCACCCTCATATATATTTCATACATATTGGTACTATATTAGTACATTTAATATTATCCACGTGATATCATAAACCTTTTGAAAAAATATTTATTCTATAAAAAATACCACTTAGAAGAATAGAAAATGTTTTCTAATTTATAAGGTTTAACATTTCTTTAGGTAACTTGGTAGATTGACTTAGGTTTAGGCATGTTATAAACATAGAAATGAGTGATACCTGAAAAATATATATCAGAAACAAAGTACTTACAAGTTTTATGAGTTATACAAGTATTTTTGTACAATTAGGGGTGAACGCTACATGTAGATACATAGATAAAAGTAGGTACGTATAAATACGTGACGTCAATACAATTGCCATTTATAATTCAGAAGTTGAGGGGAGAGGGACATTTTCCATGACTGAAAGATAAATAATTTTCGCCGCCTATTAAATTAAATAAAATTAGCAAGAAATATGGTTATGATTTTTATAGATCTGTCCAACGATACCTGACACCCCTATTTCTTAAATAATCGGGAGACAAACTCACATATTGTATATCCGCAAGCTAAGCAATATAACTACGTATCCTCGTTTGTTCCCTTCAGTTAGATTTACGTTTGCCACCCCTAACTTTTTATATGATTTCATTATATTGCATAATTATGCGTTACAATTTCCTAGCAGCATATAGAACACACCTTTCTATGGAATTCTATTCTCATAAACCTGGACACGATCCGCCTTAAAGTGCCTACATACACATGAAGATGGATATGGGTACGAGTAAATAGAAGAATAACAATATGACGATTTTATAATGGTTGCGTTTCTGGAATAATAATTTCGAAGCACTAGAAACTATAGAAAAGCCGTATATGTCCTGGTTGTATTTTTAAATTCCAATAGTGCCTTTTAGATTGGGCGCAAACATTATATTCAGGCGTCATGTCCATCGAATTAACTTTTTTAGCACTTGCTTGATAGTTCATAAACAAAGTAGGTCACCAAAAATGTCTTTGCAATAAGAATTGTTTGAAAAACATAAATTTATAACTCACGACATCACTTTCTTGCTAAGTGATATCTAATACAATTTAGACAACTTTCTTCTGTTCGTAACCCCCGCTGTGAAGGAGTTTAGGGTTGTCAGTGCGTAAATATTTAATACTAGCTGATGCCCGCGACTTCGTCCGCGTGGTGCAGTTTTTTAACTATCCTACGGAACTCTTTAATTTTTGGGATCAAAAGTATCCTATATGTTGACCAGGGATATAAGCTACCACCATACAAAATTTCATTTAAATCGGTCCAGTCTTTTCGGAGATTAGCCGGTACAAACAGACAGACAAACAGACAAACAGAGAAACAAAAAAATAAAAAAAATTTAAAGTAGTTCTATTTCACGTCTTACATCCCCCTGACTCAGTTTTTAGCATTTTTTTTCATTTAACAGAAATTTGACCTCTACAATTTTATTATATGTATATGTATAGATTAATAATAATAAATTAGCCCTTGAGACTTATATTCCATTTGTATTTTTATATCAAATTGTATGTAATTATTATTATTTGAATATATTTTTTTATTTTATTTAGATTTAAGATCAATTAAGTAATACATAAATGAATGAATGAATGAAAACTCTTTATTGTTCATCATAAACTTAATTCTAGAGAATTGATATGGATACATTTGCATTAGAACAATGGGCGGCCTTATCGCTTATAGCGATCTCTTCCAGGCAACCCGGTGTCTAAGGAGATTTTAAACGAAATTTCAAAACATTTTTGGTGTTCTACTAAACTAAAACAAAAGTAATAAAATCAGAATGTAATATTATTAAAAATAAAATACAATATCAATATACATATATAATTAGATAAAGGTGATATTATAAATTAGATACATATATTCGAACAATAGATACATTCATGTAATGCAACAATTTTATTTAATAGACCAATAATGCTCAGTGACCGTACGTTTAAATGTAATCATTGATTTAGCTTGTCTGATTGGTAAGGGGAGGGAGTTCCAAAGTCGAACAGCCTGTACGGAAAATGAATTTCCTACGAAGGAAGAAGTGTGTGCAGGTATTGATAACAAAGGATTTTCATTTGAGCGCAAATTACAGGAATGAGATTGATAGAGAAAACTAAAAAGTTCTTTTAAATATGGGAGAGTAGAGGGATTGTAAAGGATATTGTGCAAAAGTGAGAGTAAGTGAACATTCCGGCGAAAGCGAATAGGTAACCATTTAAGCTTATCACGAAATTCAGAGACATGGTCATAATACATGTAATATAATAAAAGATAAATTTATATAAAGTATGATATAAGCAGCTGAATTGTTTAGGCTCAAAATTATGTAACAAAATAATGTATTGATACAAGATGGCAATAAAAAAATAAAAGAAAAGAAAAATAAGTACAAAAAAGAAAAAAAAAACACGAATAAAAATACTCTGACAAGCTGTGAGTCAGGCGAGCATAAAAAAGTTCAGTTGAGTTATATTATAGATGTAAATAGAACTAATCGTGTAAATAAAAGCTATATTTATAAACATGTTACTCTTGCAATTACCTCATGGATGACCCACGGCGGACCTCAAGCCTTCCTATTTTAACAGAAGAGACATTTCGTATATTGCTTATCTCGATGTGCAGGTTTCTTGGTCATGTCGTTCACAGGCAGTGCATGGTAATTTACAATACATAATATAAAGGTTAGGTCAAAGAACTGCCTAAGCGATACATGCTTCCAAACAGAGGATTCTCATATATAATACACGTCAATAGAATTACACGTAGATGCGTTAGCCATAAAGTTATCACGATTTGTTACTATAGATATTGTGTACCTTTTTATATTTCTAGTGTTTTTCGATACGCAGGGGTTGTAGAGAATGAAACACCCCTTGGTAAGTGGACTGTATTTATTTATATAGGTGGTAGAACAGCAACAGGTGCGATCAGCACTACTGTATCCAAACGGCACGTTCGAGGTTAACCAACATAACTTAGCACTAGCCCCGGATGTTACACTGAACATAGATAGCACTAATTGTATCGATTACACCGATCAATACGAGTGGCACTAATCACAATACACTGGTGGTCGACAAGATCCACGTAGTCACGCTGAGAGTCCAATGGCTGAAGAGTCTTCCGAATGCTTCTTGTTCTTGCTGGTCTTCTTAGTCTTCCTTGTGTGTATATTTGACAGCTCGAATCATAACTGAACTTGCCGGCGGCTGGCTCTCCGTGCTTACTAAGGTACTACAAAAAATGCAGACACATAGCAGCTAGCGGAGCGAGCTACATATTCGCGGTAAGCGGGGCGTGCCTGTACGGGATTTCCGGGGGAGAGGTCAGGGGGGTGATTCTGTCCACAACAAGTGTTAATCAGAACTGATCGTCTTTTTAGAAATATTATCTCTACATAATTAAATTCTAATCAATAAAAGAACATACGCTTTTAGGCTGTTTTGTACAAATATAAAGAGCAAACCTCAGCTCTGCCACGAAAAATCGATTTATTTATAATCCCGTGCACATGTATTCATCTTACATTTATATGTATGACCTGCCAACCCTACACATCATTTAAAGTTTTTTATTTCTTCACAGACGATGCGGCTCCGGGTTCCGGCTATAGGCGTTCTTCTCATATTACACATGGTGAGTATAAGATGTGTTTGTGTGTATGTATGTATAGATGGTATTGGAGAGCATTAGGGCTTTTCACGTGGTTTCGTTTCTATAGAAGCGATATCGGATCATGAAGAATATTTTATTTTCCGACATCATTTTTTAAATCTCGACCATTATCAAAAGTACCTGTATAGGTACTAGTTATAATCATTGACTCGTTCTCCAGGCGCTGAAGAGGGAACACGCAAACGAACGAACATACAAACAAAGTGAATTTATATAATATTGTTGAAGGTATTGGATGATTCGATGTTGTTGGGAAGTTTAAATTGCTATTTTAAGGCTACTCACACAAACACAGTATTATTTTGTACAATTTAATTGATCAATATTATTGGACCCATTGGCAATTTTATTACGTGTGTGCGGGTAGCCTAACAGCACTAACGGGCAGGTTGGCTTACGTGGATGTGTTTTAGTTTTAGACTGAATACAAGATTAAAACAATAAAGCAGATCGTCTTACTTCTTTAATAACTCAAAACCATAGTAATAAAATAATAAAATGTTCTATTACATTGTGATTAAAAATAAAACATTAATTTTACCAAACGTTTTATAAAACTTTGTCATTTTAATTATGCAATATTAATTATATTATTATAATAGTACAACGAAAAAGTATGTTTAAAAACTAATCTATACATATAATAAAACTGTAGAGGTCGAATTTCTGTACAATGAAAAAAAAATGCTAAAAACCGAGTCAGGGGATGTAAGAAGTGAAATAGAACTAATATAGATTTTTTCAAATTTTTGTTTGTTTGTCTGTCTGTTTGTACCGGCCAATCTCCGAAACGACTGGACCGATTTAAATGAAATTTTGTATGGTGGAAGCTTATATCCCTGGTCAACATATAGGATACTATTTGATCCCGAAAAATTAAAGAGTTCCCGTGGGATATTAAAAAATCTTTCCACGCGGACGAAGCCGCGGGCATAAGCTATTAAATAAATATGAAACCTAATTAAAATTTATTAGGCCATTATTATCTATTACCTATCATGATATTTTTTTGTTTTATAAATAATGATGATGATTTAGACATTTTCTTTCAAAAAAGGAATTGTTCTTTCGATTTAAAGTTTACATAAGTGAAACCGAGATAAATATTATTGGAATATAGTGTTATAGTTATAAAGTAAAATCTACTTAGCTATCAATGTGACATTCAAAAATTAATACCACATTTCATGGTGATTCGAAATTACTAATATTTAACTTCACATCCTTTCACGAGTCAATACTATTTAATGGGCAAAACTTGTTCGAAACTACAGCAGAGTTCTTATCTATACACCTTAGTATTTTATGTTTTTACTGCATCATGTCGTTTATTCTTAGAGTTTGTAGTTCTTTTGACAAAGTCGAGACCCTTGTGAAACAGTCATGTCCGTCTATGTAAGTATATTATAGACATTATTCTCAACCACTTTTTGACGTGATAAACACATTGTATATCCCCAAGCTAAGAATGTTATGGGTGATATACAACAAACCACTCCGGGGCCGATCCTAGACACCCAGACCATAATAAATAACAGAAAGTTCGTTTCCGAAATTTACCAAGCCAGGAATCGAACCCGTAGCCTCCCCGTTCCAGCGAGTTAGGCCGACTAAGGCTTAACTTGCTGAACCACAGAGGCAGAAATGGATAAAAATATGCTGGAATCATTGTCTTCATTAGAGCTCTCGGGGATAGCTCGATCGGTCTGATACCACGGTCTCACAGAATATCGGCGTGAAACGGTTAACCTTGTGCTAATCATGTTATGTTCGATGAATGAGAGTCCCGACGCCCCATTTCCTCTTCCCCTATACCAATTTTTCCCGTCCAATCCACCTACTCCAATATCATATCCCATCCCTTGTATATGTATATATTTGTCTTATTTCTATGTCTATTATACTTGCCATTTCAAAATTTTATACATATACTTTTTTGTTTTAGTTATATTGCAAAAACCACAAGATACACAATTTTTTCTAATCCATCCTAAGGTTTTCTGGAAGAAATTGCTTTTAGTGATAAGACCGCCTATTGTCTTCTGTACTTAAACTTCTTGAATTGTATCTTAATTTTAAGCAATAAAGTATATTCTATTCCCTTCTATTCCATTCTTCTTGTTTGGTAACGGTAACCACTTTCCAAGAGCTAGACCGTCTGCCTGTTTGCCAGCTGATCAATTCGAGAGAGAGAGAGAGAGAGAGAGATAACACTTTATTGTACACCATTACAGAAAAAACAGAAAAGCTTATAGCCTAAAAATATTCTAAATGTGCACAAGGGGCGATCTTATCTCTAAGAAGCGATCTCTTTCTGACAATCCGCAACATGGTGTGTTTTCTGTGTATTCTACCATCTACATTATAAACAGGGAGTGTTTCGAAGAGTTTCTCTGTTTGCACTTCTCGTCAACATCATCAGTAAATTATTCACTCTCATTTACTTAAGATGTCATGCTCAACCATGCTATGGTTCTATATAATATTTGTTCCCCGTACAACAACCACCTGGTGGATACTTCCTGCTGAGATCCTTCTTCTGCGCTACGGCATGGGGTTGTTTATGGGCGACATAAAGCTTAGTCGTCTAATGACTATCATGATGTTTTTATATGTGCATTGAGCCCCAAGTCTGTAACTTGAACAAAAAAAAAAAACCATGCCAGTGCGGTTCAAGATCCATTCGACTGACAGGTGGTCAAATATTCGCAGGCTCTAAATTTCACATTAAATCAGCCATGGTCAAATCAAGATTGATTCAATATTGAGATGAGAAGGTTTACACTTTACAAACGTCCAAAACCGTCAAAGGTTACGATTCAATTCGATTTGTTTGCCAACTTCAATGGCAGACTCAAGGATCAGGTGACGGTAATTACATTCTGTCCTGCGTCAGATAATAATAAAACTTCTAATTTCTTCTAAAGTACTTTTTATCCCTAATTTTATATCAGATTTAATCTAAATATGTAAATGACCGACATCTCTACAACGTTATCTGTGTTTTTATCTCACAGTAACACGCTACTGACCATTTCAAAGCGTACATGTCCATAAAGGTATCTTGTGTCACTGAGTTACGGGTCGGTCTTCCGTTTCGGGAGCCACGTAATAATAAATTACTTTCGTTACATAATGGTTGTCTATTATATTAACAATATCGCAGGCTGGTCACGTTCGGTCAACAGGCAACAATTAGACGGCGTTAGCTTATTAATAATGGTGGTTAGTCGCCAGTTAAGTAGCTATTGGAGCATGTTCTTTGTTTAAAATTAATTTAATTCCATAGATGAAAGGGTGCGAGCTGCTGGACTACAATTTATTATTAAGTACCTTATTGCTACATCTGGGATAAAGTTACAATTATAAAACGTTTCACGCAGACCTAGCGATGGGTTACCGCGTAATTAATGATGCCACATTGTTATTATTAATTGCACAGGTCGAAAAAAAAGTTGTGTGTTGTGGGTGTCAGACTATGATTTTCTGGCGTTTTTTCGGCTTAACATGAATTAAGTTTTTAAGTCAGAATTGGAGGTTTATGAGTACGTAACCGAGAAAAACCCTTTTTTTTAATCGAAAAGAACCCAAAAAACCGATAAAAATTAAGATCTTTTCTTCGATCGGGCGATCGGTTTTGGGCTTTTCTCCCAATCTCTTTTTTTTTCTCAAATCCCCAATTCTCACTTTAAATTTGTGTTCAGTAGGTAGTAGTGACACCCTGCACACACAACTTCTATTTTGTGGACCTGTGTTGTTAATGACGTTAAATATTCTCAGATAATAACGTATGTAATAAAACTACTTATTAAACGCGGTAATTTATTAATTTTTTATTATTCCGACATTTCGGCCAATTTTCAGTAGCTGTGATCACGGAAGACAAAGATGTCAAGTGTCAATGAGTATGGTTAAAATTTTATTTAACCTACCGCCAACTTGTTCATTTTAATGAATGAATGTAATGAAACGTCGGAATAATAAAAATCAAATAAATTACCGCGCTTAAAACTGTTAGAACGTAGTTTTATTATGTATACTAGTTGCGGAAACTTAAGAAAAGATAACGTAGATAGTATAAACACTAATATAGCTGTTCGTCAACGGCGTTATTTTTAAAGCTCTAATTAAAATGCATTCAGCCAGAGTCAATACCTGTAATATTGTCCCAGACTAGGCCCAAGCCTTTATAATATATTTTATTTATACATTAATTCAATCAAATTGAAGTCTAATAAGCAAGTGAACGCCAGGTTTACCTAACAGGTCGTCAATATATGGCAATACAGATTTAGCTTACTAAATTTGTATTGACGTATAAATGGAGGGCTACTGAAGGTTTCCGCCCCTGTCAGATCTTATAATAGTATTGCTTCTCTGTTGTTTGTATAGTATACATAAAGTGTTTTGAATGTTTTTATAAGTATTACTTATCGCCTACACAGCCACTTTAAATTCTTTTTTGTTTTTCCTAAACTAAGGGTTGCCTGGAAGAAATTACCCGGAGTGATAAAACCGCCCTTTGTTCAACCTTATTTTAATTAATGGAAAACAAAGTATTTACATTCATACACTGTTTGAAAATTATACGTTACAATCAAATGTGCTTCCTAATCTAATGATACTACTTGGCAATGTGTTCTGATATTAAATTAAATTAAAAAGTTATAGGGACGTGAAATTGTCAACAAGTTCATCCATTTATCGATGAAGCGTGAAATCTTATCGGATCTTGTTTACTAAAGTTTACGCTAGAGCGACTTACAAATCGAATCTATCTGGAACATTGCGGTTTGGGATATCGTATCCGTATTAAAATCGAAGAGATCTAAAGTAGCTTTGGTATCCTAATAAGCTATTGAATTAGAAATAGAAAACAGATACTTTGCCAGGAAAGTTATACGTTATAGTTTTGTATTAAGTATCACACTAAGTTAAATTTAAGGATTTGGTGCAATCACAAACCTATTTAGACAACTTTTGCTATATAAAAACATTTTAATGATAGAAAACAAATTTTGATTGACACAAACCGACGAACGCTATCAACTTAAAAACAGATTTATATAATTTTCTATTCGTAAAATATTCTATATATATACAATACTAATCATTTTTGTTAAGTAAATTTACAGGATAAATATAATAATTATATTTTGTACCTTCTTATCTTCTTCTATTGGACATAATATATTAAAAATGCACCGTTTATATGCGCTGTTGTCCCCTTTTTATTGCGTTATAGTTGAAAAGAGTAGAAACCTAAATTATGCAGACTTTCACTATTTTTATCGTACTGCAATGATAAATAGAAAACAATTTTAGTAAATACATTCCATTTGGTTCTATATTTAAGTGGAAATTTTTGATTAATATTATTATATCTGAAGGAGGTTAGAAATTGTTTTATTAAAATTTTCTTAAACTCTTAGTTTAAATAAGGCACTAACTGCGAACTACAGAAATTGTAGATACTGTAGATTTTTATTAGTAATATAAATATACTAAAATTAATTTTTAATCATTCTCATTTATTTAAAACTACATCTATATGAAAATCAAATGCATAATAAACATTCTACATTAAGTAGAGCGACAAAAGCACTCGCACATGAAAGTTAATAGTATTTAATCGATACATGGCCGCCATTTATGGCACATCACTAACACCGCTAAATCACTGCTATCTAATTTGTCAATCCAGTGTTTTCACTAAATTACTGTAATCGATTTAAATTGATACATATCTATTAAGTTTCCTTAAGCACCACACTAATCGTGTAATCGTGACGGATTGTCGCGAAGTTTTTGTACCGAGCCTGTTATGAAAGTCCATCGTAAGCGACAAATATATAATTTTACAGGATATAATATTTTACAAATTATTTTTAATACATTACCCATAGGTTTCCGATTTTGACTATATTCATAACTAAGTGCTGCGGCTCAACTACCCAAAATGAGTCCTGGCTTCCGAAATGAGAATACTTCATTTCTGTTCAGCGCTGTCTCCTGCCAGACATAGGCTTGAAGCTCGCGCAGGTCAGACTCCACTACGTCCCTCTAGCGATATCTGGGCCGACCGACTGGACGCCGTCTCGTTGCCAAGCCTGTGCAAGCGATGTGCCTTGCTCTCGTCTATGATATTGGGCTCATCCACCAGCTCTTCTATTTCAGCATTTTTCGGATCCGCCAGTTGCCATCGCTACCTCGTGTCGGACCCAGGATCTTTGTTAGGACCTTTCTTTCAGTCACCAACAGCTTATTCTCCTCAAGTGTTAGGGCCTCATATCCGTACATGAATATTGATTGGTAAAAGTATATTCATAGTTTTACAATTAAGATAAATGTGATCCTTGTATTAGGATTCCAATCATTTTACAAAAATTAAAATACCCAAATTCTTCCCGTGCAAGAACGGTGAAAGAATACAATTTCTTTCTTCGACAAAACAATAAAACTGTTAAACTCGTATAAAACCTCTATTTCGCCAATGCTGGCGAGATAGAGAAAAATTAGAAATATATTTAAATTTTGAAGTTTATGTTTGGAACGTTGTGAAAAATGTGCGCTATAATTTGTCAATTGTAAAAATCTGTACTAGAAATTTACCTAAAATATATTATATGGTTGGAATTTAAAATCCGGAGTTTCCTTGAAAGACCACGACACCTCGGTACCTAACAGCTTTTTCTCCATGGTCCTTCGACATTTATAAAACCAGTGGTGGATAGGGGAACTAAACCAGTGCGATAAACCCCAAATACCCATAACCATAAGTCCAGGCGGTGTCGAGGGTAAGCTGTTATTAAAGGAAAGCTCAATCGGAAGTATTCGGAAAAGAGAATTAAAAATCGGAAGGTAAAATTAAAGCTGCAGAACTGTGAGTACAAAATTCATATTAACTATTTGGAAAACCCATCATCGGGAAGTGAAGTGAAGTGCCATAAAAAGTGTATTAATTCATAACGGGATAGTAATTTTTATATTCTTGTGCTTTTTATTGATTTTCTGACACTTAACATAAATAATTAGAATTGTAAAATTTTAGGGTTCAGTTCAAAATATTGTTGGTTCCGTATTTTTTTTTAATTAAAACTTTTTGTGTAAAATTTTAAAAACTTTAGGGTTCCGTTTAGGTTATTCATCGGTTCAATATTATTTTTAAAATTGTTATTTTCCAATATTTTTATTTTTTTATTTTTAAGATGGATGCCCAAATATGTATACAGATGGATATCTTCCAAAACATACAAAAGGCACAAAGGAATTTCAAAAAGTCCCCTAAGGAGAGGGTTAATGAAAATTATGTTCAGGTCAGATTGGAATCTTTGGAAAAATTATGGGCTAAATTTAATTCAAATCATGATTTATTGCTGGAACGTTTTGGAAGAGATCTGTATGAGCATGAATACATGCAAAATGACATTTTTGATACAGTGACTGAAATTTGTATAGATTTTAAAACAGAACTTAAAGCTATTTTAAGTCAATTTGCCTTAAAACAAAGGGGTGAAGGATGTATATCGGAACAACAAGTTTTTTATCAATCCAGAACTCAAATTGAATTACCTGAAATTAAAATCCCTACGTTTTCGGGCAAATATATTGAATGGGTTACCTTCAGAGATATGTTTACTTCATTGATACATAATAATTTGAATCTCGATAATGTACAAAAGATGCATTATTTAAAAAGTTATCTTTCTGGTGAGGCTGAGCAGTTGTTACGATAATTACCAATATCTGAAACCAACTATGATCGATGTTGGTATAAACTGAAAGCTCGGTATGATAACAAAAGATATTTATCCTATCATATAATTAAAACGCTATTGGGTCAGAAAAACATTGTTGCCGAATCTGCATGCAGTTTAAAAGAGTTGTTGGATACAACAAATGACTGTATAAATAGTCTTGGAAATTTGGATATAGATATTTCTAATTGGGATATTTTATTAATTCATTTTTTAACTTCAAAATTAGATCCAGAATCCCGTAGACAGTGGGAATTTTCTATAAGTAACAATTCTTCTGATGATTTGCCTACTTTAAATCAATTTAATGATACTTTAACAAAAAGATATAGGGCGTTAGAGTTTTTAGATTGTAATTTTTCTGGAAAAAATATTCCTGGCGCTAATATTAGTGATATAAACCAAAATTGTATTTTTAACGATAGGAAATATAAATTTAGACATATTTTAAAAAATGTATGTTTATTTTGTTCCGAGGAACATAAAATAACTGTGTGTAAAAAGTTTGAAAATGAAATGGTTATAAAACGTCGTGGTTTCATCAAGTCTAAAAAAGCGTGTTTTAATTGTTTGAGCTCCAGTCATCTAGCGAAAAACTGCAAAAGCAAAAAGAATTGTGAAATTTGTCGAGGACACCATCATACTTTAATTCATCGAAATACAGAACCCGCCTTTGATGCTTCAAATTTTGAAAACTAATGTAAAGTGGAAAAAAGAACTTACGTTGAAACCATGCCTTATTGCGCAACTGCGACAGCAATGCATATTGTAAAACAAAATGAAAATAACATTAAAGAAGAGGAAGGCTTAACAAACCAGACTGAATTAAGAAATAAAATTAAACATATGAAGCCTGGACATAGAAGAAATGAAAGGTATAAACGAAAGAGGAGAATTGGTTTAAAGGAATTCAGAACAAAAACTGGCGAAGGAAAGAATGAGAAGCAAACTGGACAAATAGAGAAAGCAACTAAAAGATTTATTCCTAATTGGAGGGACAACAATTTTTATTTTACAATAACCCATGACCTAGAATCAAAATTCATAACTAAGGCACTTGATGGAATCACATGAGTAATATAATTCACAAAATAGCAACCCACTTCAACGGAAGTAATGTTTAGTAAATTATTTTTTCAACTTTGTTTAATTTCCATATTGTTTAAAATTGTGTAACTTTTTATAATTATTGTTTCGGTCTTTGAAGTTGGTCTTTATACAATTATAGTTGTTATGATTAGAATAAGGTCTAAGGCAACTTAGCCCTTAGTGGGGCGAGTATGTTAAACTCGTATAAAACCTCTATTTCGCCAATGCTGGCAAGATAGAGAAAAATTAGAAATATATTTAAATTTTGAAGTTTATGTTTGGAACGTTGTGAAAAATGTGCGCTATAATTTGTCAATTGTAAAAATCTGTACTAGAAATTTACCTAAAATATATTATATGGTTGGAATTTAAAATCCGGAGTTTCCTTGAAAGACCACGACACCTCGGTACCTAATAGCTTTTTCTCCAAAACAACTCACAGCCAGGAGGTGGGTATTTGCCCTTCTGGATGGGTACCATCCCTGGTTTAAAGTATGCCTCCATAACAATCTTGGGTTGTGTTCCGGCATTAATGGCCAGGTTCCAGTATCCCTTTAGAGAGCAGCAGCGCATTTGTAGGACCTTTGGTGTCGCTAATGTCCATAGGCGACGATAACCACTTTCTACCAGTGGGCTGTCTGCCTGTCGGCTAAACTCAGGCATTAAAAAAAAATTGTCCCTTACGATATTTTTCCATAACAGGCTCGATATATAACCACAAATGAACTTATTCATTCGTTTTTATACTTAAAGTTGCTGTCAAAATCCTTATAAAGAGATGAAATTAAGTTTTTAAGTGGCGTCTTAAGGTAGAAAGAGATAAATGAGATAAAAAATAACTTTACAATATTAAGTATTTCCAAAATTCAGTTGAAATGCATTTGAATCTAACTATCATCGAATAAGCTGATAATTTCTTAAGAAAAATATTAAACAGTTATTAATATATGTACATAAATAGGAGTCGCTTAATTGTTTTTTCATTGCGGCCTTCGATGTTGGCCGATTTTAATGAAATTTCTTTTATATTTTGAACAGAAAATGGGATGATTTTCGCGTGATAAATATACGAAATTTACATCAACAATTTGAAATTAATCGATATTAAGGTTGGCAGATTTTATGTTAGACTATAGTAGCCCAACAGGCATTGTCCTGCCCTGAAAAAATACAAATTTAGAACCTGATTGCAATGCCACCTACCAGGTCCAATTGTGAATCTCTACCCACTCAAACACTTACACAATGTTTCGTCAAAATTTTTGAGGTTTGGTGAGAGTAACCAACATATACATAATTATATTGATTATTTTTATATACATAATTATATTGATACAAGGATATACCCGCGACTTCGTCCACGCTTGACTTGAAATTACCGCGGGATTCCCGGGACACAAAGTAAGTACAGCAGAATTTTAAAAAGAATATAAGTTATTGTTTTAATGTTTCGCAATAAGCTAATTTTTATGCACCCGAACAACTACAAACCGCTCACGGGAAAATTCCCGCCGGAGTCCCGGGATAAAAACTATCATACATTTTATTACGTAATATTTTCTATTGATAAGTGAAAAAATCACATGGGTTTTTAATTTATTTTTTAAATCTGGTCATTTTAAATAATTCTCAGAAAATTTTCCGCGGGATTCCCTGGATAAAAAGTAGCACAGATTTTAAATCTAAGAATTTGCTGTTGATCAGCATAACTGTATCGAAACCGGCCTAGTAGTTTTTACGTAAATCCCGAACAAACAGACAAGAAATGTAAAAAAATTGCATCGTGTTGTCTGTCGTTTATATAGTATATTCCAGTTGTTTTTTTATAAGTAGATTCAATGTACGGATATGGAATTTTTAGATTTTTATAATACCTATTATAGATAGATTTTCTTCTTCTTAAAGTATGAAGAAGAAACAGATATTCTATGTAATTAAATAACTGCGAAAAACTGCTAATGATTGTCTTGTATTGGAGAATTAATTATTCAAAAACCTTAATTATGGACCTTAAAAGTTTATCAGAAAAGAAGTTTCAATAAAATAAACTTAAATACGGTCATTGGGATCATATTCCTAATATGGGCATGCGCCGACCCACTGCGCTAGCGGACGTGACCAGTTCCGTCAAGTCTACCATTTACCTGTTTACTCTACTGTGAAAAGTAAGAACCCTGTGTGGAAAGTAAGGTGCATTAACTGAATTAGTATAGATATTAACAAACAATTGGAAAACGTGAACAGGATACAAGACTTGGTATGATTACAAGAGCAAGGTAAGAAGTTTTTTTTTTGCATGAATTCAGCAGACAGGCAGACGGCCCACCTGATGGAAAGCGGTTACCATCGCTTATGGCCATTTTTAACACCAAAGTGCTACAAGTATGCTGTCGGTATCTAAGGAGCAGCATGATGCACAGGCGGTTGTCCTTTTACGGTTCAAAACGTTTATTTTTCAAAGAATCTGCGATTTATTATGAATGAATGAAAACTCTTTATTGTTCACCATAAATTTAAACCTAGATAATTAATATACATAAATTTGCATTAGAACAATGAGCGGCCTTATCGCTTACAGCGATCTCTTCCAGGCAACCTGGTGTCTAAAGAGATCTTAAAGAAGGATTATACAAATTTTGGTTATGTGCTAAACTAAAATGAAACTAATATAATCACAATAATTAACTACCATTAAAAATATATAAATAAATAACTGAACTACTGTATATTTATGTATGGACATATATAAATGTAAATTTGGAGACATAATCTAGAATTCACTGTGCCAATGCAAATTGTGAAATGAGTTCTCGCCTTGCTGTTTTCCCAAAAGGCTATTGCTCTTCAAAAAGGGCGTAAACACATTATAATAATCACGATGAGGTAGGTAAAGCACTGCCTCCTTTAGAGCTGCAAACGGACGACGGTAAATACTTACCATAAGATACCTGTATAAGAAATATATTTACGTAACTCCCATGTGCGAATTATGCTCACGTACCATTTGTACTGGCTTCACTCTTTAATCTGAAGGCACTTTTGTTGTTTTTCAATTATAATTGCATGTAAGCAGTTGTAATACCGGTCAATGCCGGTAAACAAATTCTGTAAAAACTTCTGTCGGACACATTTCACATATAAACAAACCTATTACGGTTCGTCAAATTAATGCTAATAATGTGTAAGCAACACTGACAATAGACGCTTAGCGCGGAAAGCCAGCTTTCCCGACCGGTCGGTCACATTGCGACCTACAGCGACGACACACATTGAACTTGAAATCCTGCTCGGCTTTACAATGACCGACAATTGGACAGTATACCCTATTTTACATGGCTGTTCCAAAAAAAGAGTATTACACATTTTGAGATCGGTGAGGTTTCGTTAGGTTTATTAGATATAGTACTTTTAATTCGATCATAATTTCTGATTATCAAAACTAATTTATAGATGAGTGATATTCATATAATTCTTATATAAGCCTGTACGACATAGATAAAATAAAAGTATATTTGATATGTACCTACTAATATTATAGAGAGGTTAAAGTTTGTGAGTTTGTAGAAAGGAATCTCTTCAACTGCTAAACCGATTTTAAAAAATGTTTCACCAGTGGAAAGTTATATTATTCTTGAGTGAAATAGACTACATTTGATTGTGATTATAATTGTTTTCTTTTTTAATAAATATTAATATTTTTTCTGACGCCCAGAGAAGTGGGCACGGGAACGCCTGTCAAAATGTAACAGCAATAATGTTCCCCGCAAGAACTACGCACAACTTCGTACGACGCACTGCGAACGCTTTCTAAGCACCAAATTAATTAGCGTCGATTGTCCTCTGACACGCGTTAGTGAGTTAATTAACGGTTACCAAACATAATTAAACCTTGTTTTGCGTGCGCGTGTGTGTATTTTTAACGACATCCAGCGAAGTGGACTCGGATTAATTTTTAACATTGACAATTTCATATGCTTCTTTTGACGCCTCTGTTAGAGTTATGAAATTTTAACATCAGTAGCTATTGTATATATTTATTGAAATTTATGTCTCATTAAACTCTTATCTAAACTTTGAAAAAGTCGTTAGGTACTTGTCCACGTGCAAATTCCTAATCCATAAAGCTCTAGTATATTCAACATAAATATTTTTTTTATTTAATAAATGTGTATGCAAAATTTAAACGGAACAAGAGAAAAGTGTAAAACTTTCTATCATCTCCGCTTTACTAGGATTTTCTAAACAACTTCGTTAGCGTGGAATAATGTTGATGAAGGAAGGAAAGGTAATTTTGGGCCGATCCCAAATAGGTAATTGGGGAAAGAAACAATTTCTTAAAACAGACTTCATGCTTTCTTTTCACGTTGTTCAAATGATTTGAAGTCGGCGTACTTAATATGTCTTATCCTAATATATATTTATATTTTGGCTAAAGTCGTTCGTCCACCTTAAATCTTCGTTTTAGATTTTATTCAAACGGTATCATATGTTACAGTTATTTAGTAGCATAGTTGTTCTTGTCACATTTCTTTTTAAAGTTAATAATTAATTTTGTTATGTACCCTCTTATTTCTAAGCGATACAATTGGCCATTTCCTTAATTGAATATTAATGTTGTATTTTTATTTATTCTGTGATTAGCGCCTATTTTGTATAGAGTAGTCCTCAATAATTTACCATAATTTGATATAACAATATATATCTCTAATATGATGTGGTCATTCTGTAGATAATAATTTAAAATCTCTCAGTTGTATATAGACGGTATTCACTACATTTTATTATCATGTTGGCAGACGCGATAGATTTTTACTGTGTTCGAATTATTTTATTACATGTAAAACTTTAAATATAATATTTTCTACAATATCTTATATAAAATATTATCTAAAATTTCCAAACAATAATGTATTAAATTCTTGTCTTTCATAACCCTTTTCAAAATTCAAAATTCAAAGTTTTTTATTCAAAATAAATTCCACTGGAGAACACTTTTTGAAGGTCATATATATAAGTTAAAATTTAATTTTTCTTCCTATTCTATGTATACCGCTTCGCAACGTGTTATTGCTGTTAAGGAGAAGAAGCGGCAAGAAACTCCCCAGCAACACGTCTAGCTAAATATTGTTTTTCTTTAAGTTTCTTATTCTATTTATATCTCAAGTTGTCTTTTTTTAATAAGTTTAATACAGAAGTATGTTACAGAATTACTTTTTGAAGAATTAATGGAGTTGTAGCAAACAGTGCATACTCAATAAGACCAAGACAGAATAAAAGGAAAGAAAAATATTATTAAAGTTCTAATAATGACATGACGTACTAAAATGTTAATGTTTTAATTAAAATAGTTTATCAATGACTTGATCCGCTGTCGGTTATGCCAATTTGCTAAGTTTCTGATACTGTAAAATTGTTGGAGGGCTGGCGAGGTGTTCTAAAATGCTTGTCGAGTGTAAAAAGTCAGTGTATATAATAATAGGTTGGGGAAAAAGTCTTTTCGCATATAGTATGTATGAACTTGTAATAAGATCTCTTTGGCTATAATCATTTGTATCTGGCTGGTTTTGGTATCATTAAAAAGTTTTAATTTTAAAGAACACAATTCCAAATTCAAATTATGAAAATGAGTGATTTTCATTTGTTTTTCTTATTGTTAAAATGAGTGAACCTAATGAAGAAATTAGATACTTTTTAAAATTTTACTACAAAAAAGGTAAAAACGCAACACAAGCCGCGAAAAAAAATTGTGGTGTTTATGGACCTAATGCAGTATCTGTGAGAGTAGCGCAAATTTCGTTTAGTATCGCACAAAATTTGCCATTTTTGAAAAAGTGGAGCAAGATCGGTATATTTGTAGCAATCCGGAAATTTGGCGCATATCAAAGATGCACACAAAAAGCTCTATTTGGGTGTCTCATGAGCCCACTGTTAATGAACGTGACAAAATTGATGCCATTTTTGAAAAAGTGGAACTGCAAGATCACGTACTACAAGATACGTGCGAAAAGATAGTGGTCAGTTACGATGTAGAAACCCGGGTTGACTGGAGAACTGCTGTGTGTATTGACCACAAAACGTTTTGGCGCATTTGAAAAGCTGCGGCCGGAATTAATCAACAGTCTCTAACAGACCTCACACGTCTTTAGCACTGTCCGAGTTTGGCTTAATGCATCCGCGATAGTCCTGATCTGCACCTTCAGATTTTCACTTGTCGCAGTTTTTGTCAGATCAGAAACTGCCAAAATTTTAGATTTTTGATCAGAAACCCCAAAATTTTTATAGCAATGGAATCACGTCCCTACCTACAAGATGGCAAAAAGTTATCCAACAAAATGGCACCTACATACTTTAGTCAAATGTAAATAAACTTTATAAAAAAACCTTTTCAATTTTTATATAAAATGCGAAAAAACTTTTTCCCTAACCTAATATGTTAAAACTGTAAGGTTCTCTGATTATAAATATGTGACCAGTTACTGTTCTTTTATTACCAGAAACCCCTCTGAGTTGTTGCAAGTATTACACATATTTTAATACGAACTAGTTAATAAATTAGACGTATTATAATCGAAATAAACTTATGAATAGTCATTCCTTTTAATGTCCATCGTTATTTTAAAAACACTTTTTATATGAAAACCTGATTTATTAATTTTATTGAAAGAGCATCTTCCAGATATACGAAGCGATTTAATGAAAGTAAAATGAGTACGCCAAGATCAACGACCGAGTTCTGACACACTGCACTTGGCCACACCTGGCTTTATACACGTACTTGTTATTTGTACCAAATACATTGCGGATCTTGTTAAATGGACGTCGAGGCCCTAACAAATTTATGCGACGTTGGTTGAATCACAACTAAATGTTTGAATGTTTTCATATCCGGTATAATGAGCGTTGTAGAATTTAGTGAATCAATTTTAATGTTTTAAATAGCATTTGTTTACGCTTATATCTCATTAGTAAGAATATTTTTAATAATATATGGCACTAATAAAATCTCCACTTAATTAAAAGGTTGGGATATCGCACGTTCAATTAATAAAATGTAAATCCAAATTTAAGAGCTTGCAAATTGTCTTTTCGCCGCCAAGAGTATAATAGAATAGAATCTTCTAAAACATGTGTTTATTGTATAAAGATGTGAAAGAATGTAGGCAAAATGGAATTGTAGGAATTCAATAATAAACAAGCATTTTATAAAAAAAAACACCCAAACTTACATTTTGATTTATATTTTTTTAAGTATGCCTATTTTAAACCATTAATTGCTATATCTTACTATTCATTCACTTGCCTTACTATCGATTGAATTTTGACATCACTCTTACGGAGCTTATGTCGAATTTTTTATCGATATTAAGGCAAATGAAAGGTGGTTAGATATAGGAACCAGTCATAAAC
Source organism: Dendrolimus houi (assembly GCA_039645545.1). Classification (NCBI taxonomy): domain Eukaryota; kingdom Metazoa; phylum Arthropoda; class Insecta; order Lepidoptera; family Lasiocampidae; genus Dendrolimus; species Dendrolimus houi. Next base: position 7,068,369 of record CM077125.1, read on the forward strand.
CTGCGATATCATCATCGAAACTTTTTGAACGAAAATCATTACGATAGCTGGTATGTAAGGGTTTTCACGATGCGTGTATAGTGTTAGACCTCAGACCAGTCGAATATTCCTATTAAATGAGAAAGCAAATATTTTCTAACGTGTTCACGGGTCAGTAGTATATTTTGATGAATTATTGCAATTAATTTTTCCGTAACTAAGCGTTCAAAGACATAAACCCATAATTTCATACTGAACGAAAGTATCTAACCTTTTCCTGTCATAGAATACAAATTATCAGGGGCATATCTACCGCCGTATCAATGATCCGGGGGCCCCAGGCTACAGGGGCCCCTAAAATATGTCAGTAAAATTCTTCTTTTATAGATTAATAACATTTTTGAGAATAACTGCTGGTCCAATAGGAACGGCTATCAAACTTGTCATTATTGTCTATAAAGGCAGAAAATCTAGAAATACTAAAATAGTCTTCAGATATGGATAATTTGATAAATAATTTTGCCGAAAAAAAGGTGAGAATCTTTGTTTTAAATTGTTTGTCTAAGTGAGCTCCTAGGAGTATTAAGTATATATAAGTAATAACTTAAATTAATACATAATTATTTAATTCAATAACGAGCATTTTTTGTTTCTTTTATAATAAACACTTTACCCTTCTTGTGGACCCAATACATTTTGATAGAGGGGCCGTCTAAGGCATGCTACGCCACTGCATATTATATTAGGTTGGGGAAAAAGCTTCTTCGCATTTTATATAAAAATTCAAAAGGTTTTTTATAAAGTTTATTTACATTTGACTAAAGTATGTAAGTACCATTTTATTGGATAACTTTTTGTCATCTTGTAGGTAGGGACGTGATCCCATTGCTATAAAAATTTTGGGGCTTCTGATCAAAAAACTGCGATAAGTGGTTTTGGCAGTATTCTCGTGATGTTAACCTGACACTGCCTAAGGAATTCTGCAGAGACTGAAACAGGTGAAAATCTGAAGGTGCAAGGTCAGGACTATACGGCGGATGCATTAACACCTCCCAGCCAAACTCTCGTAATTTTTACTGAGTGGCTAAAGATGTGTGAGGTCTAGCGTTATCATGATGAAAAACCACACCCCCTCTGTTGATTAATTCGGCCGCTTTCTCTCAACTTTTTGCTTTACTCTCATCAGTTGTTCGCAGTACAGTTCAGAATCGATGGTTCTGCCTGGCGGTAACAGCTCATAATGAATAATGCCCTTCCAATCCCACCATACACACAGCATCACCTTGTTGCGAGTTAACCCGGGTTTCGCCACAGTCTGTGAAGCCTGATCGGCCTTTGACCACGATCATTTGCGCACGTTCTTGTCGTACGTGATCCACTTTTCATCACCAGTTATCAGTTTTTTCACAAATGGTTTAGTTTCTTTCAGTGAGCTCATGAGGCACCCAAATATCGAGCTTTTTTGTGTACCCAGCTTTTTTCAAATGCGCCAAAGCAGTTTTGTAGTCAATTCCCAGTTCTCCAGCTACATCGTAACTACTAACATGCCGATCTTGCTCCACTTTTTCAAAAATGGCATCAATTTTGTCCGTAACAGGGCGACCAGAGCGACGTGCATCTTTGATATCAAAATTTCCGGATTGAAAACGCTTAAACCAAATTTGCGCTACTCTCACAGATACTGCATTAGGTCCATAAACATCAGAAATTTTTTTCGCGACTTGTGTTGCATTTTTACCTTTTTTGTAGTAAAATTTTAAAATGTATCGAATTTCTTCATTAGATTCACTCATTCTAACAATAAGAAAAACAAATGAAAATCACACATTTTCCTAATTAGGACATCAAATGCAAGAAGTGGAAATTGCCAAATTTCTTGGCCTAAACATAGATAATATATTTTTTTTCATATGTCAATGGACAATACAATGCAAGAAAACTTAACTTATTCGTATTATATTCTACTCATAGTCCCTCAATACTATAAGTAGAATACTGAGCCCAGATCACCGTCTTCTATGGGTAAGGTGCCCAGAAGGCTGGCTACGTTTCCTCGCTGGATCGCCATACTGATCCGTTGGCCGAGGTAAGCACCAGCCCTCTGATCACCTGAAGAGTCAATGAGTCGTTTTGATAAATTTTGGTAGAGGCTCATGGCCTCAGGACCCCACGGTCCAAGCGTCTCGACAGCAAACGGCACAAATATATAAATCTCACTGAGGGTTGCATACTTGCGCCGCTTGAGTGATTCGGCTGTTTCCGCCGCTGTACCGGCTGATCTAGACGTGTTTGGTAAATGGGATGCGGCCAACGTGTCTACGCAAGTCGCATCCCACACCAAAGGCTTGCCACGTTGCCAGGGAATTAGAGACATTCCGTCGGGACGCCTACCATCGTCACGTGCAATACCGTTCGGCTCTAATAAAGCCAGCACGTTAGCGGTGGCAAGCGCCCTCCGTAAGACATCATTCAAGGCAGCGTGGCGTGACCATCTGCCGGCACTGCGGCGGTAAGAAAGACCATGGTATCCCGGGCCGATTATCTCTGTTCCACAGACGCACGTGTGTGGTGCACATATGCGTGAACGCAAGCGCAGATTTATAGCCAAAGAAAAGGAAGTATTATCCATTAATGTACCTATGTTTGGGGAGGGGATAGCTTGGAGCCAGAAACCAGACTCTTTGCGGGAACCGGCAAGGATGCGAGCACGTCCTGTAGAGTTAGTGGAATTTGAAAGTTTTGTATTTAATCCTCTACAAATAGGTTCATCCGTGGGAATGTCTTCACCAGGGCAGACCATCTTCCAGGCGTTTAGAGCTTCATTTAGGAATGACGTATTGGCATTATTCCAGTGTTGCATATTTTTTTTAAATAATAGGCTAGTGCTATATGCGGATAAAAGAAAAGCCGGTAGAGCAACGCTAGAGATTTTGCGGATGCCTAAACCTCCATACCTAATGGGTAGGGAAGCTTGGATCCAGCAGCTGTCTGAAAGTTCAGAATTTAAAATTTTTGTAAGTACGTCTTTAATGCGGTCATCTTGTGATTTTATAAGATTAGAAAATTTGCAAACCGGGGCGCATCGTAAGACATATGTTAATTTTGGTACAAACAGACAATGTCGTATAATGTGATATGCAATTTGAGAGTGAATATCGAAAAGTTTAGAGCATGATACATCAAATTTGGCCGATTGCTCAGACAGATAATTTGGAATGGTCTCATCTAGAATAAGGGCTCCAAGCAGGCGAAGAGAATCCTTCTCCAGGACCTTAATACCTAATTTTCCTAATTTGAATTTGGAATTGTCTTCTTTAAAATTAAAACTTTTTAATGATACCAAAACCAGCCAGATACAAATGGTATAGCCAAAGAGAGCTTATTACAATTTCATGCATACTATATGCAAAAGACTTTTTCACCAACCTATTATTATACTAGCTGCGCCCCGCGGTTTTACCCGCGTGGTGATGGAAAATCGTTATATTTTGGATAATTCACACTATATCTTTATAAATTATAGCCTGTGTGATTCTGATGTGTAAGCTATAGTATTGTAAAGTTTCATCAAAATCCATTCGTTACTTTTTGCGTGAAAGAGTAACAAACATACATCCCTACATCCATTCTTACAAACTTTCGCGTTTATAATATTAGTAGGATTTTGTCTCAAAAACAATTTACAATTGCTTTTAGGACAAAAGGTCATGGGTGAAATAGAGATTGAAGTGAAGAAGTTGTATGTACATTAATGATATCGTAAGTTAGGTACATGAAAATTTATATTTTTTACAGGTTTTTGGTAAGAAAAAGGTATTTCAGCGTTAAAGGTACATTTTCACTTTTTTATTGCCTAGCCACTGCCAAACAATCCATCTGATAGAAAGTGGTCGTCGTCTATGCAATACTTCATTCATTTAAAAAAGCAAAAATAGAAAGTCCCCACGGGATACCTACAGATTAATTAACTATATGCATGTAAAAAGCTGCGGTACATTAATAACAGAAATGTACATATAATTTTTTATGTGGGTATAGTTATATTCACTTATACTTTACTAGCTTCTGCCCGCGACTTCGTCCGCGTGGAAAGTTTTTTAACTATCCCACGGGAACTCTTTAATTTTTCGGGATCAAAAGTATCCTATATGTTGACCAGGGATATAAGCTACCACCATACACAATTTCATTTAAATCGGTCCAGTCGTTTCGGAGATTAGCCGGTACAAACAGACAGACAAACAGACAAACAGAGAAAGAAAAAAATTTATAAAAACTAAATTAGTTCTATTTCACTTCCTACATCCCCCGGATATCGAGTCAGCATTTTTTTTCATTGTACAGAAATTTGACCTCTACAATTTTATTATATATTATGTATGTATAGATTTATTTTGTTGACTCAATATTATAAGTTGTTATTAAAGATAATCGTCTGTTTCTTAGGGTCCCGCAGCTGTTTAGTAAAAATGGAAGCTTTATGTTTTCGTTATATCCGTCTCTCAGTATGTCGATCTGTTTGTATGACACATTTTGTACATTTTCTCCGTGTAGATATTTGAAAACCGCAAAATAATGAAAAATCAGGGATGGCCGCCATACAATTATGAACTGAATGAATATGAAATACTCCTGGAATATCATTAGTCCGATTACCAAAAATCATAACGATGTTTGCTAGTGACTTTTTTATTTAAATCAATAGGTGGCGATATATTCGCTTCCAAAATCATACAAATTATGCAGACATGAACTCTACAGATCTATACAGAAAATTCAGAACCTTCAATAACACTTTAAACAAAAATTTGTTCGAGTGTTGATTATTTTCCGTATATTTATGTGAGCTATTACTTGTTAAGTAGATCTTAAAAAAACATATCGATGCTCTTTTATAACATTTTTGTTTAAGTCAATACTTAATCGGTAAACATCAACTTCTAAAGTCTTCAAATTTGATCTTTTCTCTAACTTTTGAACTATATATATGCAAAATTCTTGAAGTACTTAAAATGCTTTCGGCGAAAATTTATTTAATTGAACAAAATCCGTTGAGTAGTTATTGAGATATATATAGGCTATGTTCAATTATTTGTAGCAGAGGGCCGCTGTATACGGAGTTATTTTAAAGCTGAAATCTTTTATTCATAACAAAATTAGACGTCAATTTCTACACTATAATAGTTATGGTCACAAATACAATTAAAATTAGGTCATATCATAAGACATAAACGCCTCATGAAAGGTGTGCTCGACTAACAATTTCCTGAGAGCCGTGTTTTAAATGAGCCGACGGATGGTGACTCCGTTATCCTATCAGGTAGTTTATTGTATATTAACGGTCCCATGACATGCGTCAATCTCCCCGTATCAGTGGACCTTTACCTCAGCTTTACGTAATGGTGCAGCCCAGCTTCTCTCGGTTGTAACAATCTTGCACACTAGGATGTCACGGTGCAGTAACTCTGTTCTAGATCCCTTGGCGTTCTTATAAAGTATTTTCTCTCTTCGAGACGCAGGTAGGTTTAGTGGGTAGATCGGCAGCTCTCTCTTCATTGGGTGAAGTACCGATACCATACGAGAGTTCTACACGGACTCGTGCTGGCAGTACTACGCGCTTCAATTGGCCTACCCCCGTATTCGTGGCCCGAGTTTGTGTCAAAAGACATTCCCCTGCGTCATCAAATATTTTTTTTAAATTAATTATTGTTATTCGGATTTTGAAGTCAAATCACGAAAATAGTGCCAATGCGTCACCTCTACAGAACTTTTTAACTTACACGTACTTGTCTACTTTTTTTAATACTTTGCGTAATTTAGTAAATGAAAATGAAACAATTCAATTAAGGAAACGAAGTGGTTTTTTTCAACATCTATTAGATGACTGTATGATAATGACAGGATGCTATTTTAACGATGTAACATTTATCTCCGCACCATCCACTATCATTAACTCGATAATCGGAATAAACTTAATCCATACTTTCTATTCTATTACGTAAGTTGTATCAATCGATTATGAGCACATACCTTTCGCTGCCGAACTTAAATTGGTACCTTTTATAGGCCCTCTTATAAATCTTTATCGGAAACATAAAAAAGTACCCACGTAGTTTGTCGATAACCACACTTTCTAATTTCATAGCTTTAGGCGAAGTGAGTAAGAGCAATAAAAGCTTTGACGAATTTGTTTTACGATATTTCAAAGAGAGCACTTTAACGTCTAATAAAAGGCGCCAAAAATATTAAAACCATATCTCATTCTCAGTATAATAAAAATTTCTTTTAAATCCGTACGCAAGATATGTAATTCGATTGATATGATCACGTCTCTGTTAGTTTATTCAAAAATTTTACCTTGATCGTTGGTCTTTCGTTCACAACTTCTAGCAATAAATAAAATTGACATATTGACATCCCTCAAAACCGCTATTTATACGATGCAGATGCCTTAATTATATAAATAACTAGCGGTTCCGACAGACGGTGAAAATATAAAATCTAAAACCCTATGCCAGCGCCACCTACCGGGTCTAATTGTGAATCTAAACCATCCCCGGTTACATCTTGGGTTACATTATTGAAGTTTTAGTAGGATTCCTATATTTTTCTAGTAATAAATATAGCTTATATTAATTTGGGTTGATGTAGCATCATTCTAATGGTGAAAGAATTTTTGAAATCGGTCCAGCAGTTTTTGAGTTTATTCGCTACAAACATCCAAAAATACAAATCTTTCCTCTTTATAATAAATGTATAGATATATTTTTGCACTCATTATTATATACTGATAAATTGAGAGGAATAAGACTTTGGTGGTATGGGCGTGTAATGAGGAGGGATGAAGTCACGTGACAAAAAGAATGTTAAACTGCAAGATTGATGGATATAAATGTAAAAGTAGATCAAAAAGAGATGGATAGATTGTGTGAAGGATGATATGATGATTTGTGATGTGACAGAGGATGTATTTCAGAATAGAGGAGTATGGAAGAAAAATACATATTGTGCCGACTCCAAGTAATCAGGTGAGCGTGAGAAAAAACGAGATATATTTTTTGGATATTTTGTCTATCAGTCTGATTAAAAGTTTTTTATAATAGGCTCCGAAAGGGCTCCTCAAATTGCAATAACAATTTTAATATTTAAAGTAAGAAGTTATATCTCGCAGGGTTCAGTACATGGTATTTATAAAGGTGACACGCACGAAATCACGAGCACATCCAGTATAATATTTAAACGTAAAATTCAGATTGTTTTTATGACAGTTAGTGTGAATGAACTGATTGTAAGGAAATTCAAGGTACTATGGGTTCTTCTTGTAGAATACTAGAGTTTGCCCCACGGCGTAGCTACACCGCATGTCAGTGGCTTTATTTTACTTACTTAAAAATTCAATTTGGTTTTTTACATTTTAATATAATTACAGATAATAATAACAAATAAACTAAGTCCATATAGTCCAGACAACTGCCCAGCAAAACATAGAGATGAGTCTAAACCAACCTGATTTGAAGTAATACAATGAATGACATATTTTGTTTATGACAACGCAGGTATTTGTTAGTGAATTGAAAACCGCGATTGCAGCGCCATCTATTTTGCTAATCTGTCCATTCTAAGGAAGCGACGTCATTTGTCGGAATAAAAGGTATCCTAAGTGTTAACTCGGATTATGTATAAGCTAGCACAATGTAGAGTTTCATTGAAATACGTTCAGTAGTTTCCAAAAAAGAGGCGTTCGCAGCGCCATCTTTTCGTTAAATTCATCTATCCCATGGAAACGAAGTCAATTATCGGGATAAAAAGTATCCTAAGTTACGATCCGAGATATAAGCTAGGGCTATGTCGAGTTTAGTTTAAATCCGTTCAGTAGTTTTCCCGTGATGCTCTGACAGACAGACAGACAGAAAGACAGATACCCAAAAATTGCATTTTCCTAATCTCTTGGTCCGAATTATCCCCCCTGATGTTTTTTACATTTTTAAATACATTTTAAAAACTCATACCGTTTACAGATTTATTATAGTATAGATTACTGGAAATGACAATCCTTTGCTACCGAATTTATTCTAGAAGATTTCTTCAAAAGAATCAAGATCAATCAATTAGAATACGGCTATGGCCTCGAGAAATCGCGACATCTCCCTAAATACTTAACACCGATAAATTCTAAAGAAGAAATTCTTGTTCTAAGTCGAACGTTTCGATGGAAATTTGGTAACCTTGTCGAATGAGTGATGATTATCATAGAACCTGTATTGGACAACTTTCACGGGGCCAGTGGTCATTGCATTCGTTGGGGAGTTGAATATTTACTACCGAGTTGTATTAGGTTATAAAGGTGAGCGCTTACTGGGCTTACACAGTGGAGAACTATCTGATATTTTCGATTAGTGGAAGATAAAGTAAAATTTAATCATTGTTTTTATATAGAGTGTACAATATTTATTAAAAGAGGACTGGAATAATAATAGTCAGCGTCACGTTGTTTGTATTGTTGACAACACGTAACAGACAGTCTAGAACTCTAGATATACTTGATCTTCGGAATTACAACGGTTTCTCCTTGCGTTTTCTACCATCTGTAAAACTGGTAGAGAACGCACCCATACTACGTGACCCATTTTTTTTTACAATGTTAACCATCCGCAGTATCTGTCAAGACCCCTTACCTCTCTAGTTTCCACTTGTAATTCATAAATATGATTTTAATCCATTTCTAGCAAAAAAAAATTTTTTTTTAAATCCTAGAGTATATGAACTACGAGACGACAACCTGAGCGTTCTGAGGAACTATTTAGGGACGACGCCTTCGTTCTTTTTCTACCACACCACTGCTCGCCATCAGCTAGGCCTTCATCATTACGTGCATGAATGATTTTCTCAAAGAAGTTATTCTTTGAGGAAATCATTCATGCATTGGATTTGAAATTAGCTCGCAGCTAAGGTTTTATCATATCATTAACGTAAATAAAAGTTTTTATAAATAGAAAGAATACAATTTCCTGAGGCCGGGCGACCTGTCGTAAGAGGCAACAAAAACACCTTACAGCCAGGTGGTAGGGTATTTACCCGTCTGGATGGCTACCACTTCTAGTCTAGAGTATACCACTATAATAACCTTAAGTTTTGTTCCAGCATTAGAGGCCAGGTTCCAATTTCCATTTAGGCAACGGCAGCACGTTGATAGCACCTTCGGTGTTACAAATGTCCATAGGCGATGGTAACAGCATTCCATCAGGTGGGTCGCTTGCCTGTCTGCTGAAATCACGCAATAAAAAAATGTTGATAACACATCTAGTGACGTAAACATCCATAGACTACCACTATTTTCTTACTTTTGTCAATAAAAAACGAGCAAAGTGAATATTCTTCCCTATGCATAAATGGACAGTATTTTTCAACTTGTTCAAAGTTTTGTTATGAATACGTAAGAATTTATATGATGCAATGATTGGTTTATCTTATGACGAAGTAGGAAGCATTCCAAGAATTACATTCTGTAGAATTCCTGTACACCTACGTTCATATTTCATTGAATAATATCAAATTATTCTAAGACAGTTCTAAAAAATAAGAAATACCACATGTGGCGATACAAAATGACTAGAGAATAAAATTGTTGTGTATAGAATTATATTTCCAAGTCCCCGACTTTGAACTCTAACGAAGGTAAATATTTTAAACGGTCAGTATGTCGTATTGAATAACTTTAAATACGACTCACTATTAGTGAAAGCTGGACACCCATAAACACGAAATAATTCCTCTGATAGTTTAAGGTGAACGGTATTTTGTTTTGTGAAGTTGCTCTATTTGAATGTTGTATTTCAAATATTGTGTTTATAAATAATGCTGAAATTGAATTAAAAACTTGATTACTTCTATATTACTAATTTTAAGTTTTAATATTGTTATTTACAATCCTACTTTTAGACTAAAATAGACATAGCAATGAATGAATTTAGTATACTTATTAACGAAAAGCCCTAAACACCTCTAGAACTTTGAGGCAAAATGTATAAAAACCATTTTTTTGCGCATGCAATACCGTCACATTTATTTTAAGCAAATTTAAACTAACAAAATGTCTTTCTAACTTCCAGAGTGGCACACTTAGCGATCAGTCATCAAACGAAAGTGGCGGCGGCGGCAGTAACGCGGGCTCTGATACCAATGTCGCTTCAGAACCTTCTGCAGACCAGCTCGCCATGGAATCGGCAGAACGAGACGCCCCAAGCCATGCATATAATGGACCTCCTCCTCCAGTACCCCCTTCTCACAATAGACGACAAAATCCACCACATCTCCAGGCGCATCATCCGTTAGGTAAACTTTTCAATTATCCAATAGTTAATATTTTTAAATTAGTGATCGTACATTATCTATACACTACAATAAGATATTTTATCTAGTAAATCATACGTATCGTCGTTCATTGTAATGCAGAGATCTCTGGTTTCAGTTTCAGACATCGTAAATTTCCTAAATTACCTTTCCGTCACTCACTCCCGGCTGGATGTCTGGTATCGACCTCAAAATTTTCTGTTGTACATTACGAGTAATACAAGTATTGCTAAGCTTGAAAATATATGTAATCATTGAATTATCTTTCTCAATTAATAGATGACTAATGCATAATTTTGTCTGTTTCAGCTTTGCCGAGGATCCCAAACCATCATCAAGTTCACAACAAACAGTTTGCTCTAGGACCTCCTACCAATCATCTCAAGAATGATATAGGGCCGTCATTCAGGGGGCCACCACCACAATCAGCTCCACCAGCCGATTCTCAGCCAGCTGCAAGTGATAATGTCTTCAGTGGTGCTGGAGATGTCTGGCCCGCTCCGGCTCCAGACATGCCTAAAATTGTATCACTGGATGTTAAATGTGAAAAGAATGCGATGAGAGTGTTCCTGAGTTTTGATAAACCGTTCTTTGGTATAGTATTTTCTAAAGGTCACTATTCCAACCATCAATGCGTACATTTACCACCGAATTTAGGGAGAACATCAGCTTCTTTTGAAATTGGAGCTCACGCTTGTGGAACAGCTGGTAGTGGAGATGCTAGATACAGAGGGGACGTAGCTGCAGCTGGCACATATTTTGAAAATGTTATCGTAATTCAATACGATCCTCAAGTACAAGAAGTATGGGATCAAGCTCGCAAGTTACGTTGCACGTGGCATGATCAGTACGAAAAAGCAGTCACCTTCAGACCATTCCCTGTTGATATGTTGGATGTGGTTAGAGCAGATTTTGCTGGTGATAATGTTGGATGCTGGATGCAAATTCAAATTGGTAAAGGGCCATGGGCATCTGAAGTATCTGGACTAGTGAAGATTGGACAAACGATGACGATGGTGTTAGCAATCAAGGACGACGACGCCAAATTCGACATGTTGGTCCGTGATTGTGTTGCACATGATGGTCAACGCGCTCCTATACAATTAGTCGATAGGCGAGGCTGTGTAACCAGACCAAAATTGATGTCACGATTCACAAAGATAAAAAACTTCGGAGCTAGTGCTAGCGTTTTATCATACGCTCACTTTCAAGCTTTCAAATTCCCAGACTCAATGGAAGTACACTTCCAATGCACTATTCAGATTTGTAGATACAGGTGCCCCGAACAGTGCTCGGATGGAGGTCCAAATGTTATTGCTCCACATGTTGAATATGGACCACCACAAATCGACGCTTATCCAGTTGGTGCTGAGGCACGTAGGGACGAAAGAAGAGTTAGAAGGCAAAGACGAGCAACAAGTCCTGAGAAAGAAGTGGGCGTTAACAGAGTTATTCGTGTTGTGTCTGCTGGAGATTTAAATTTAGATACTACAGAAGAAAGCACGCCGGCTAAAATTGTACCCACGCCAGGCCTTGTTTGTATGACTACGCCTGGTTTTGCAGCTACACTTGGAGCTCTTCTAGCTACGTTATTATGTTCATGTGCAGTATCAGCTGTGCTGTTTTTGAAATTAAGACCGATATCGACATTAAAGAAAAAAACAGCTGCCGTAACAACGATACCTCGACCGCATCCACCTACTGCTCATGTAATATCAAAAAGTCGTTTCTATTCGTAACAGAGCGACATATATCTTAATTTGTACATAGTTAGTGTAATGAGACTGAAGTATAAAGGACGTGTCAATATTTATATGCGTGTTTGAGAATGCTCGAATAATTGTTAAATTTTTAAAAACTGTTAATTACGATCTATAGATGTGAAAACAATAGTCTAGAACACAATAATGAAATTTAAATTAATGTGATTTATTAACTCTTAGGATAAGTGAAAGGCACAGATATATTAGGGATGGTAGGCATTATGCGTGGAAAAGTAGTAAAAAAAGATGTGCAACTGCATTTGTATCTTATCTATGTGTGAGTTAGTCCAGTTGTATTAAAAGAATTTTAACATAAAATTTCAATATAACAAATGTTGATTAATGTTGGTGTTAAACGTCCTGCATTAAGCTCCATCTTATTAATAATTAAACTGTTTCCTATAAACAAATTCATAGCATTGAAAATTACCGTAAATGGAATCAACATCTCTTGTGAGTCTTGCATTTTTGAAGTTGGAGATAGCACAAATTATTTTAAATGATTTAGTATTAAAATATTCTAAGTACAATCTTCTGTTACCTCTTTTCGAAATATTTTGACATAGGGGCAACGGAAAATGGTAAAACGTGGTATATCATCAATTAGGTAAATTGCTAGATTAATTTTATAATGTAACTTGTCATTAGTATTAATATTATTTATTTTTAGTGTAGTTGTCGTTATAGTCATCTACGTCTAATTTATTTATTTAAATACCACCTGAGTACCTCCTCTTCATAATAATATTTGTTTGAATATTCAATTTATTTACTTCATTTTATAAAGGTTGTCTTTTGTTACAAAGAAATAGGCATTGAATCAATTTCCGAATTGTATAAGTGTTTTAATAAATTTTTAATCATTTGACAAATTAAACGAATATAAAGAAAGTATATTTAATTATTTGAAGTTTAATTTCCGAAATCATTTTTCCCTAAAGTGTTAATGGTGATAATATAGCATTTAAATAAAAGGATGATGGTATAAAATATGTATATCAAATTACTCAATAAGAAAAAAAGGTTCAAAGCAAGACAATTTTATCCGCCGATATTTGTACAAGAGGCAAATAGGCAGGGGGCATCTAATGTTTAGTCCTAGTAGTGATTACCTACAAACTCAGTAGAAAATCAATTATAGACAGACCTTAAAAATCAACGCGCAATAATGGCTCTGTCTATGTGTGAAAAATAAACTGTCCGTTTAGATTTTAATGAAAAAGAAATTATTGGCATAATTCAATAAGGTTTTGACATCTTTTCAAAAGCCGCATTTCAATAAAGAGTTACGATTGTCACGCAAATACAAAACTTTTAGTTAAAGACTATCAATATTCACTATATTATACCAATTAAAAACTGCATAGCAAAAAATCATCCTTCAAGTGCCCCTAAAACCTCAGCCAATTTTGATTTAAGTATAAGATGATTGCGTATTATAATTCATTAATTCTAATTATCGAAAACAAGCATGGTTTTAGCCGTATTGGCAGCATAAGTTTGAAAAACAGTCTGCGCCTAGACAATAAAATTCAAATATGTTTTTATATTCCATAGTTTAGGGTTTCAAAATTTTGACAAAAACTGAAACCTCAGACGCTTATGTGTAGTATAAGGCGATCGGTTTGTACCCTTAGGTCCTTGCCCCCGGGTGCCACGCACCTCTTGTACCTCCGGCTAAAGACGGCCCTAAAAACAACAAGGGCAAATTTACGATTTTTCTTAACAAGACTAGACTTCCGATTCCATCCTCAATGAAGTTAGTGTCTAAAAGTGCATGTTCTAATTATGTAAACAACATGGCTATATGAGATAGAGCTAGTATATTTATACTTAATCTTAATTATCTGCTAAATAATGACCTCCGATAGTTCAGTTACATAGAAGAAACGTGTTAGCAATGTCGCACAAGTCGTCACCTTACAGTATGAGTCCATCTTTTGATCCTTCATACGTAGATACTTGACGAAATACACCCATGACTCCGACTGGTCCACATTGGTCAAATGCAGTTTCTGTTCCCCCGTAACCAGTCTATTTTATGACGATATTTAAAACATTTTGACTGATAAGACTTTCCCTGCTGCTCGCATATTTAATGTCCATGAGATTGGTCTCTCTATAGACCAGGACAAAATCCCAAAATATCCAAAATTATATTATAATTATAACTCGAAAGGGAAAACGCAAATCGGAACAACGACAGCAGCTGAAAGAGGGTCATTAATTACTATTAAAAAGGCGAATATAATTTGGAATACACTATTTTAAATTACCTGCCCCCTAAGTAAATACACGCGTTTAGAGATTTTTGGTTTGATTAAAATTTTGACAAGGTTCCTAATTTTCGGTTTGTTTAATCATTTGTAATATTAAAGTTAAATATTTTTCCAATTCTTTCATGCATTTTTAATTCGCCTAATCCCTTTTCTATTTATTTCCAAAAAATAAACTGGTATTCGTAATATGCTGCAATTCCTTTACTTGACGCAATACACCCACCCATAACTCCAATTGGTCCATATTGGTCAAATGCAGTTTCTATTCCCCACGTAACTAGTCTACTGTCATTTTATTATTTTTATATCGTCAACTCTATTTTGTATTATCCTTCATCAATATAAGCTAGACTGCTAGAGGATTGCAGTTTTATGACAACCAATAATGACTTTTAAATTACAACCGTCATTAATTGATGAGAGAACTGATTTAATCATCGTTAAGTCAAAACTTGAGTTATGTATGACTCAAACATAATAAACAATACATAATAATAAAAGATAACATTTAAAGCTTTGCAAAATTGTCAATAACTTTCTAATCTTCATAAACAGGTTTAAATGAAGCGGATGAAATTAAAGATACTAGTCATAGATGTTCCAACATAAAATTTAATTTATATTCCATTAAACATAACAGATGCTCACATAAACACATGGTCACCACATCCATACAATACTAATTATTACAAACAATTAATAGCAATATAGATTATATTTCCCATTAAAAAGATAGAGGAAAAATACCTCAACCTTCGAAGAATATTAGAACAAAAAATATAATTACAATTTAAAATACAAACAAAATTGCACTTAGGGATACGGTTCTCGCAATGACAACCTTATTTAGCTATTATTTTTATTTATTAATTTTATATAAATTATAAAATAAATGCAAGATTTTTGGGTGGCGTCGTAATTAATAAATATTTTTTTAAATTACTTAAACTATACCTGAGAGATTGTCGTGAATGCAAGCCAAGAGTAAATAAATCTACTTTTTACTTTTGAGAGGAGTGACTTTTTTAATATGAAATTGCAAACAAAAATTATTCACCTGATAATTTGATTATAAGATAGATCCATCTGATTAACACAAGCGACGTGAGGCGTGTCGGCGTATTGTTATTTCATATTTAATGTGTGAAGCACACATTTTTACATCAGGTTATTGAGCAGAAAATTCAAGAGGTAGATGAATCTCTTCCATATTTATCTATATTAATATAAAATCATATATCTCCTTTGTCATCGAGAGTAAAATTGCAATAAGGAAAAATAAGTCTATCCAATAATTCTTAATCTCTCAAATTAATCTAGTTAAAAATTAAAGACAATCATAATCTGCTATCTATAAAAATATAATCGAAAGAATAAATATTTATTGAGCAAAAGTCATGTCTTTTAAGTAACATTACAAATATTTAACTCATAATTTACTAAAAATAAATGCAGAATAAATGCTACGTAATCTAAAAAGAGCAGAAAGTCAATATATCTGTGAAGTTCCAGCTATTTAATAAACTATTATTTTATTTATAAATCAAATAACATTTATGATGTTGTTTAGTACTGTCAACCTTTGACACAAACATCCCCTGATCTTAAATATACACAATGACATTAATAAGACAAAAGACCAAGCTTAAAACGTGGTACAGTAAATTTAATAACTTGAATAACTTATCTGCGAGATACGTTATTCTGAACGGTTCTGATTGCAATGTCCGTTTGTATATTTCGACTTAAGCATGAATATAAAGGATATAAAATAATGAAATAAAGAATGTTAACCATACAAAGTAAACAGATCTATACTAATTAAACATATTTCGCAACGAAATACTGGTTTACATAAAAGCGTGAAAATATGACAAAGTTACTAACTATACCAAAAGTAAAGATCTTGTTAATAAATTAGGACGTTGCTGCTCGGGCCAATTAAAAAAAATTACAGTTGCGAGCCTTGTGCCTCTTGTAACATCTCAAGTGTATGCAGTATAAACTATACAGTTGTGTGTTGACAATCCGCACAACAATAATAATACTGCTCGTGTTGCTCATCATTCAAACCTCTTTTACTATATTATCTTATATGGGACTTTTATCAATGTCATTGTAATTTTTTAAGTGTCACATCTGTCTTACAACAAGGTTGTGGTACAATTTTATGACAAAGTAAGAACTGGTAAAATGAAGGCCTATATTAATTTTTAATCATTGGTGTTTCAACTATCGTATTGTTAGAAAAAGATACAGAAAATGCTTACAACGCTTTATCTTGAATCCTGTTATAATGTATAAGGAGACTTTTGAAATCTAGGTATGAACAAAAGCTATATTTAATTTTTTTTTAAAGAAAATATATGTACAAAAATCCGAATAAAATTGCACTACTGTTATTAAAAAATCGCATAAAAACAATCGTACTTCTAAGAAGTTAAAAATTTTCAAATTTGTAATAAATATCAATTTCTAAGTATATTTATGCGTATAGGTAAGTAATTGTAAAATACTTTAGAATATTGTTTAGTAGACATGTGCTGTTCACATTTTATGTATATTTTTCATTACCATCTATAAATTATAATAACCCTATTTAATTGTAACATTAAATTTTAAAGATACAAATCACTACATACATACTTAAAACATTACATCAATATTTGGAACAAACATTTCTCTAAAATATGAACAAAGTTACAGAAGATCAAAAAGTAACCCGTTGTTTAAAAGTATGCAACAGTTAGACATACCTGCAAAATCAGGGAACGCTAGTAAAAACCCCAAAAATTCAAATTTAATATAATCTTTTTTCAAAATATTGGCTAGTTATAGGTATTTCTTATCTAGCTCTCATTTGAAAAAAGGAAAATCTGACAGACATTTTTTTTCATTGATTTGTTCTTGGTTCCCGCCATCACAAATTTGTCGAGTAAATCGATTGCTTTTCTATTCCGTTCACTGTGCTGGTGTATGAATATGAATAACCTAAACCAAAACACAAGTTGATGCTTGAGATGATCACTAATTTCACTCTTATTTTTGATATCCATCATTTAGACGCATTAGAGAAATGGTTCCAAAACGTATTACATTACTAGATTTATTAAATGATACTAAAGCATTTCGTCCTGCAATTGCTATTTGTGCAAATAAATAAAAATATCCTAATCTTAAATAAATCAACTAGATAAAATCTATTCTACATAAGTAAAATAAATTAATACAATGAAATCTAACAACTGATAGAGTTTCAGTATTTGTTATTTAAATAAATGGAAAAGAGCCTCAGAAAAGTATTTTTATATTTATAACCACTGATGATTTAAAAAAAACAGTTTTATATTGTAATCAATTACAGAATTATTAATGAATTAAACTTGCATAGCAATGTTTATGTCGATTGCCAAGTCATCTATTGATAATTTTAAAAAGTAATTCTAAAAGTATGTTAAAATTCTTAATCATGATAGAAATGTTAAAAAATATTACACGTCGTTACGTAAAATTTAATCTTATATTAATTATCCTAACAATATAATAAATGCGAAATTTTATACGTGAACGTAAAATGTAATGAAACTTTGTGTACAGAAAGTTATGTACCTGAAATAATTAATGAGCTATCTGCTTTCTATTATTTCGTAGAATTATATTCTCATCTCTGTACAAAATTTAAGGAAAATATGTAATTTAAATGTCATAATATTGTATTCCTACATACCGCCAAAAGGGATAGTCCGACCGATCATTTCTATGTATGAATAAATCGACCTATAATCCTAATCCTAAACCACTCGTCCATTTTGAAGATATTAACAGTATTTTATTGGCGTCACTGTCGTAGTTTGTGGCGTTTGCGTCGCCATTTGTCAATATACTTTCAAGGGCTATATAAGTTAGCACGTGAAAGTTATTTTGCTAATGAGTAATTTATAAAATTTACTGCGGTATTAAAGTAATATCAATAAAATATATCAATAGTCCACATTTTCCATTATTGGAGCCATAATTATGTGCAGTAAATGCTCTGCAGATTAGCTAGTTCTATAAAATTGAGCAAGTCTCAAGCGTTTAAAGTTCAGAAATCATAAAAAAAATCTTACACTAATGGCATGACTCAACGATTATGCTTATAACTAAATTAAATATATAATGTAACGTGATGAAATTAAGTTAGTATAAAAATAGACTGTACAATGCTTAATATTTATAAATATTCACAAAAGTGAAATCTTTTAATCAGGTTTAGGACTCCGTCCGTAGCACGACCTAGCACCATCTAAGACAACCTTAATTTACCTAAAAATTATAAATATTAAAAAGCCTATAAAGATTTAAAAAAATAGAATTGTCTCTAAGCGACATGACTGACCTTAAGGAGACCCCGTGACAGGGAAAAGAAATCTAATTTATATCAGGTATCTAATACTCTATTTCGAAAATATACAAAAGACTTAAATAGTTAAACATACATATTTAAGAATGGAATGTTAATAAATGTACACTTTCATACAATACATAAGGATCTCGCCTTTGACATATTGTAACAAGAAATATATATTTTTTGTTAAATTATAATTTAACGAATTTAGTAAAAAGTCCATAAAATCCTAAAAGTTATAAAAAATATGAAAGCGAACAGTGTGCACTTTCATAGATGTATTAGAAAAACTATTAAATTTTGGGAACTGAAAAAGTATAACAATCGATATGATAGAATGAATATATTTCTATGCATTTCAAAAACGACCTTTATTTATTAAATATATTATGGTAGAAGTACACAGTGTATGTATGACATATGTTTTAGAGCAGTCCGTAAACTCGTAAACTGTATACTAAGATGTATGAAATTGCAAATCCTAATTGCTAGTATTTTCATAGATGCTTTAGAAAGAATATCGAATCAGATCAGTGTCTCTCTAGATTGAGTTTTGAAATTGCCCCAAATTTATGAATTTATTATGCCAGAAGTAACACATGGCACCCAGACTGTCGTCATTATTATATATATTTTAGTGCTTGGACTAAAATTTTTACATTCCAAATACAAAATTTTATTTACATCTCAAAATTTTTTGAACACAACTAAAAAAAATTGTTATGTCTATCAAAAAAATTTGGGGAAATATCCCAATCTGGAGACCCTGAACACAAACAAAGTATAAGTACGTTGACTTGACAGATTAACCCTATAAACAATCTTGAATTAAAGTTAAAGCATAAAATCGGCAACTTTAAAATATCGGAGCTAAAAGCGTTTAATGTAATCGAAATGAGTTTTTAACTTGGCCGTATATTCTCATGAGTTTCAATTTACGACTAAATTCTGTTTAGTCTATATAATGAAATTACGTCTAGAACAATAATTAAGAAACAGGCGCTAACAACGATAATCCGTTCAAGTGAAAAAGCAGTTTCAAATATGATAAGAGGTCGCACAATAATTCAAATTTACCGATACTTTGAAACTTTATTTAAGTTACTGTTATAGAATATTGATATAAGTCGTAATTAAATATTAGTGGGATTCAAGATCAGCCTTCACGTGAATGGTGAGGATGAGTTGGAGAACCTAAGAGACGAAGAGCCATCCATGCTGCAAGAGAGTGTGAAGCTGCAGCAGGAGAGACTGGTGGTATTGATGGTTGAGATGCCATTCTTGAGCGGAGTTTTTGAAGCATGACGGCTGCAGCCAATGCGGCTCCCGCGGCTGCACCAGCAGCGGATGCGAATAGTGCTCCGAAACTAACTGCACCCATACATATTCCGTATACAACCTGCAACACCAAACAAAACAATTAAATCTTGTCTAATGTGACATGAACTATGATACGAAAGCATTAAATGCTTGCTTACAATAACAAGTTTAAATAAATAAGTTCTGAAAACAAGTTGAATAGAACAAAGTTATTTTTGTGAGTTAGATAACATTTATCTGAACTTGTTATCTTACAAGCACTTTCTTGATAGATTTGTAGGTGTAGTTTTGATGTGATCAGATAATTATTGTAAGAATTTAGAAATTATTATTCTTAAAAATTCCTATATCAAACATGTTATAGGGAGTATCATAAAGAAAAAAATTATAATTATAATAAAAACATATTCTAAAAGAGTAATTTAAAATAGAAAACTCATAATTAAAACTGCGTACTAGAAAACTCACCTCTTCTCGAATTCTCCCACTAAAGACTGTAACAGGTTCTCTCGAAGGACCAAAATCCAGATCAGCTTCGGACACAACTTCATAAATTCCAGACACACCCACATCAGCTGACCTTGCGTCTCGTACTGATCGACGTTTCCGCAAAGACCTTGGCCCAGCTACAGCCGGCCCCGGAACTTTGGATGGTAATACTCCATCGCCCAACCCTGATTGCATATTGATTCCAAGATTACGAGGTCCATGAGGGAAACGGTCTCGGTCACTAAAATCTGTGTGATGGTCCTGAAATTTTAGAAATGACGTAATAAATAGTTTGTGATGGCAATGAATTCTAGCAGAAACTAATGTCCCTTAGGAAGTTTTTTGATATAATATGCACATTGTTTAATACCCCGCTGTTGAAGTAAAGCAAAACATCGTGCGGAAAAGTGTTGACTATATCAATATGAAACCGATTAATCCGCTTCAACAAAAAAATTGCCTGAGGCAGGGTTCAAAAACTGAAATTCAAAAGAAATGTTGACAGAAGTAGCTCAAAAATGCTTTATGACAGTTCCAAGAGATATTCTCATTTAATAGCTAAGTTTTCTAATTTCGTACTAATCACAGGCCTTACTTTCAAACGTCTTTCATCGTTCGTTTTCATCCGATCAGCCCGAAAGAGGCAATGAAATTTTAGCTAGAAAAATTATAAACAAATATTTCTTTAAAATTACAATAATAAAGTCTAAAAAACCCAAAAAGAAACGGACCATACAATGATAAAAAATGAAAACGAACGAAGAAAGGGGTTTGAGAGTAAGCATTCAGTTACTGTTGACGGCGATGTAATGTATGCCATAAGGATAAAGAAACAAACGTACAGTGAACGGCCTGGATAGTGCTTCAACGAGTTCTTCAACTGACGACATGCCATGATCTGATTCAGATGACTCCATAACGGGTGCTGGTGCTCTCTGGGGTAATGGTGCTGGGGCTGGTACCACATCACCTGACACTTCATCGCCAAACGCCTCTTCTAATGGTAGACGCTGATGCTCTTCTAATAGACCGGATTCATCTTCAGACGATGAGTCACTGATACAAATAGTTTCACTTACATTTAATCATCATTATTATCTCCATAAACATAATAAGTTATTTTTTACCAACCAAATCACATTACTTGTTTAACCTTTATATTTAGTTCGAGAATTAACGATCTGGTGGTAGAGAAATAATTTATTTTATTGCACATAAAAAATATTACTGCGATTCGAAATATTATTAATCGAGAAAATTCAGTAAGATGAAAAAAGGCAAACTTTCAAAATATCTTTAAAAAGCGGTATTGTTTTAAGATATTTTCTGAAGCCCATTAAATCTATGAATTTATCTTCAGATACAAAGAACTTATGTAAATATAGGATGAATCGTATTTGTTATTGCCGTCTTCTATATCTTACCGACTATTCGTTTGCCTTACTAATTAAAATTTGACTTAAGCTTCGTATAAATAATATCGAAATTCAACTGATGATAAGGCAAGTGAATGAATAGTAAGATATGGTAAGATTAGGAAGCGGCTATTAGTGAATAACTTACTTGATTTCATTATGATCCTGATGAGTTCTATCATCCTTTCTATCTAGAGCTCCATGTCTTTGCGGTGTGACTCCAGCCAATTGACAATGGTCTAGACAACCATGTCTGCAGATTTCCACTTTGCAACGTATGTGGACGCTAAGAGCGTCGGGGAACTTGAAAGCATGGAAGAAGGCATATGTTATGACCGTTGCCCGTTCGTCTGCTGCTTTAGCTTTGAGGAATCTGGAAAATATAAATCATATCTTTTTTATTTTTAAAATACTCTCTTGTGATTGAGTTAATCTCGTCTTTTATAACATCCCTTTTTCTTTTTTACCCTTAACTTTCTATCTGTTAGTGTTTTCAAAGATTTTTCGGTATCGGGTCAAGTACTTATTTATTATCTCTTCTCCTCTCTACCCTCTATTCATTATGTAAAATATATTGGTTTTTTTAAAATTCATTTTACATAACGTACATATTTTCAACATAATAATTGAAATTCATTAATTTTCGAGTGCTTCTTAACCTAAAATTCAGAACACAATGAAAGATGTTATAATGTAGTAACATAAGAATTTTACTGAGTTTAACCTTTATTATATGCATTATAGTTTTTCAAATAAATGTTTTACTTGATGGTAAAATAAATTTGGAGCTTTCAACTTTGTAAATCAAATGATAAAAATCTATTTACAATACCAATTCGAAAATTCTTAATCTTCGATATTCTTATTATGATTAACATCAATTGAAAGTCAACATTGTTTTCTTACCTTGATATCATTTTGGGGCGTAAAACGCATCCATATTCATCAGAAAGTTGAATCAGGTGACCGGAGCCATCAGAAGCAGCGCAAGACTTCACCCTCATGTCGAATTCTCCTAGAAAATTGTAAAAGACACGAGCGGGTCAGTTATGTAATTTTTTGAACAATTGAATTGAACCCAGTTCACAATCAATTACAATACACGTGATCGGCCATATATCAATGTTTGTATGACTCTTTCTTCTTTAAAAATTTGGGAATTATGTGATTACTAAGAGTAAATGCCGATTTACATTGGTTCAGCGACTGACTTCAAACGGTGCCACTGCAGGTGCCGTTTACATGAAGCCAGTAATCATACACCATGCCAGTATGAAGCCACCACTGGCTTCCTTCTCATTTGAAGGCAGTAGCTGAATCAATGTAAATCAGCTTTATAATAACATGTAGTACTAAGTAACACTGACCAAGACATGTCCTTGGGTGCATTACTATATATGGTGTAGACAGGGATAATCACCGGTCAATGTCACACCACAATTACATCTGTTAAGGGGCCTCTATGTGTTGGTCTCCCCAATGGCCTGTAGTCTTCAAGGACATACAATAATATGTAGTAAAAATCTTCTAATAATGCGAATAACCATAACAAACTTGATAAGCCGAAAAACGAAATAGCTTGTAATAGTCGGATTAACTCTCGCGGAAACTGTAATCGCGATGAACCGATTACCATGAAATTCGGTATTCATGGATTTTGTTGAAAAATATAGGATACTTTTATCCTAAAATAGGAATAAGTGGTAAGACGATGCAGGAAAAGGCCTGGTAAAATAATCACTAATGCGCTTTGAAAACTGCTGAACGAACTGTGTTTGATTTTAAGGAAATACTAAGAAAAAATTGTAAAATTCATGTGCTTGTGAACTGTTGTGTGAAAGATGATTATGATGATTTGTAGTGTGACAGAAGATGTATGTCAGAATAGAGGAGTGTGGAAGGAAAATACATATTGTGCCGACCCCGAATTAATTGGCATATGGTGAAAGAAAAGAGAGAGAGAGAGGATAGAGCACTGTTATATTTGTAAGATTCATTGATATTATTATTAACTATTAAAAAGAAAGTAAGTTCTAAATAAATTTATATAAACTAAAATGAAACTATACTATAAATACCACTATACCTACAAAATAACAAATCTATAAGTAAGAAACAGTCTCCAAATCGCTGTCGGCGGAGAGCGTTTTCCACGTTGGATGACAATGCTGATGCATTGTCCTAGCTGCAAGCTAGCCTTTTGGTCACGCGAGACCTCAATTAGACGCGTTGAGAGATCTTGATAGAGGTGAGTATTTAAGATTAATATTGTAACTTAGCCCCCTAATGCTGATATTAGATGGATCAATCAAATTCATTAAATTGCTTGAAAGGTACAGAACTGAAGGGAAATGGCAGTATTCAATAACATTAAATTATTGAAGTTTATATTGATCACTATGGTTGATTCATATAAATTGAAAGTTAGAAATGAACCCTCTAATATGGCGTAGGTTTCAAAATTTAAAAATATGAATAAAGTGTACAGGTAACAAGCTATAAGGAGTCCGTCATCAATACTTAATTAACTTTTATCTCGAATCGAACAGTTTATAATTTGGAGTCATATTAATAAACTTAAACAAAATGACATTAGGCACATGTTAGGTTATGTTTTTGTCAGCTTAATTTAATCAACGTCTATGTTCTATTTGAATTTAATGGTGTAGCGCAAATAATTTCTTAGACGGTGTTATAAAAAAGAATTTGCGATATGTGATCAAACGTAATGAGATGCGACAGTCGAAAGCGTGTATTCGTACATATTATATTAGCTTCGAATATTGCGCCCATTTCATTTGACAGGTTTCGAGAATTCTTTAACATGAATTTATTTAACAATTGCAAATAAGGAAAATTGTAACATTTTGTCCAAATTGTCCACGTAGTTTTTAGCATATTTTCTAAATTTCTCCTTAAAATCCCCATTAACGAAAGTAAACAGGCACTAAATTACATATTAACGAATGAATTTCAGTGTACGAAGCGAGGTTAAATTAACATCGGTATCCTTGGGGTGACCCAGATACCATAGAAGAATGATCTACTCATAATAACAGAAGAGTTTGGTAAAAAAGGGTTTGAATTAAATTTTTATATACGTGATTTTCTTGTAAGTAAACCTTTATTCATAATAGTTATGTAATTATAAAAAATGATATTTTACTCTTTTTTAAGGAGCCTATGAATCTCATACAACTATTTTGATTAAGTGCATAAATGATAAACGTAATCGTAATAAATCGTCGTAATATCTCGTGACTATCATACAATTTTCTGAAATAAAATGTATAGTATATGTATTTTTTTTATATATTAATTATATTGGGGGTGAACAGTATCGGTAAAGTATATACTAAATTTTATAACAATCAGTCACTATCGAGTCAATGAAGAATGAACAAACAAACACCCAAATGTTATCTATTTCAGATTTATCTATTACAGTTAGTTAATGGATTGTGAAATCAAATTTGGGGTTTGATCTGAGTACAAGATAAACATTTTTTAGCTTTATTTTTATAAAATATGAATAAACAACAATCAGAACACTATATTCTAAATGAAATATAACCTAAGAAAATGCTTCCGAGCGTTCTCAAATTTTTAACATTCAAGAATGTTGATAAAAGAAAGCAGTCAAAAAGACAAGAGAAGTTTAGAAAATAAGTTCCATATCTTAATATGGTTGTTATTAAAGTCAAATAAGTGTAATAATTAAAGTCAAATATCATACACCTACTTAAGTTCGTTTACTTTGTTCTCTACAAGTTTGCTATTGACTAAAACAATGGTATTTGTACATAAATTAGTTAAATGCCTGTTTGAACTTTTACTTTAAAGACTCACGATACTGGCTGGCCAAGTAATGTTGATATGTGCAACTAGTATTTTGCTTTGAATTTAAATTGTCTTTTAAGAATATACTAACACAAAAAATGTATTTAATAACTTATCAAAAAATATAGATAGCATCCCACTTTTTCTCTTGGGTCCATGAATATCCTCGGACATTCTAATAATTATTTAAAATTAGCCTAGTACTAAATAATAACAGCACATAAAATTAATTTTCCTACTGCTAGGCTCAAGTCTCACAATTTTTAAAGGACGGGAACGGCAAATACACCTTGCACGCTTGGTCAATACGGATTGGCGAGTTTGACGTCGGTTATTTCGATGTGCAAGTTTCAGCACGATTTTTTCGTTCACCGTCAGGATGTAGTAATTGTAACAAATTCACATTAGGACAGAAAGGTGCCTAAGAGGTTCCTGGTTAGGATTCGAACAAACGTCTCTCTTGAAATGCGAGTTTGAGACTCGGGAGAGTTACCCAGTAACCACGCCAAGCCCTAGTAAAGTATCACGGCTTTTCATTATAAATAGCTTAATTATATGAACATTATTTAATTCAATGTAACAAATAATCGAATTCCAAACCACTCTGTCCGTAGTACCAGAAATAATATTGTTGTGGCCACACCTTATTACTAGTAATGTCCGAAACTTTATATCATTAGTTCGATCCAAGGACGAAGTCGTAAGTATTTGAGAATAGGCATAAGTCTGTACTTACGGCGGAGTTGAGATTAAGACGTCCCGTAAGCGATAGAAGTTGAAAGTACGTCTTCTGTATCTTCGCGACGACCCCATGCTCATTGATTTGTACCGACTTATAATATATTTCAAAACAAAATTCACGCGATCATTGATACGACCCGCACCGCTCGATTTGCCACGCGTCGATGAAGAGATTAATTTGATACGCTACGATGATCAGACGTTCTTTCGGATGCAGTTAAGTCATCACAGCTTTTATATCACTCCACAGTAAGCTTCCAATTATCATCATTAATAAAATTTAATAGCCATTTGCGGATAAACTGGAAGTGCATTGATGTGGTAGAGCCATGTTGGAATCATTATCCCGATTACAGCTTTGAAGGCGGGCTCGATCGGTGTGTTATCACGCTCCTCACAGAATATCAGCATGAGTGGGTTAGCCTTAAACTAATTGTGTGTGATGAGTGAGAGTTGCGACGGCCTACTTCGCCTTGCCCCAATCTCGTCGTCTTTACCCCCAATCGCCTATTGTAATCTCATATCTCATCCCTCTATCCTATTTCTCCTGTCTGATCCATTTACCTCATCCTCTTATCCCATTTCAATAATCCCATCCTAAAGGCTGGTAACGCATTGGGTTCACCATCATCTATAGGCGCCAGTAAACAATCTCCATCAGCTGGGCCGTCTGCCTGCTTGCCGGCTTCGCATCAAACGTTTGAAGTGAAACTTCTTTAGAATTGTTGTGATTTGAAACTCAATGAAACGAAAAAGTGACACTAAAATGAGATAAACATAAATGTATAGGACTAATAGCCTGCGAGAGAATGAGATAGACCACATTATATTTAATAATTTAAACACTGCTCATACAGATAGAGTTTGAAATGTTTTGACATTTTTCGTTAATACAGTTTTAAAGCTTAAATATATTATAACGATATAATATAAGTATGAAATATGACGTCAAGAAATTTAGAATCCCTCCCACCCCTTGTCACATTTTGTTTCACTTCTATTGCATGTGAACTGCACACAAACACACACAATTTAAGTGTCGTCTACATGTCTTCAATAAAAATGGTAGACAGGAGGAAGGGTTCAAAAATGCTAATGTGACGTTGAGAGAGATGATATACTTATGCCAATTGTCTCATAATGGTAATGGCCGAAGACTATTGAACGTAGAAAAGCGGACACTAGACAATCCCGTAGCAAATCCAAATGACTCCATAGCTCCAAATGCAACTAGTATGGAACGGTGCCATGTTGAAAAGAATATTTTTTTTCCTTTTTACAATTACAACTATAAAACAAGTTTTTTTACTTTTATTGCATGAGTTCAACAGACTGGTAGACGGCCCACTTGGTGGAAAGCGATTACCATCGCCTATGAACATTTGTAACGTCAAAGGTGCTACAAATGCGCTGCTGCTCTTTAAAGGGAGACTGGAACCTGCCCATTAATGCCGAAACACAACTCAAGGTTATTATGGCGGTATGCTCTAGACCAGCGGTGGTAGCCATCCAGACGGGTAAATACCCTACCACCTGGCTTTGGGTTATTTTATCGCCACTTACGGCAGGCCGCCCGGCCGCAGGAATTAGTATTCTTTCTACGTTCCTGCACGGATAGAATTTGAGCTTGAACACGGATGTTTACTAAATACATGTAAACAGACGCAAAAATGTCACAAAGAAAAGTAATCGACTAAAACCGATAACAACTCATAGCCCTCAACATGACTAACAATGTAATTTATAGCCACAGGTTCTAACTGTTTCAAAATAAGTGATGTCTTAATAATTTCAAAGTTGCGCTTGCCTTATTAATGTTCCGGGTAACAATTAACCGTTGTTGAACAATAAAATAAATTATTGAGTCGTAATAACGCACGATTAAACATCGTCAATGGTGCTTCGTAGATTATGATTAATGTTTAATTTTCATTTCTTTGTTCCGGTTTTAATTCATTATTTTTTAGAGATGCATTTGCTGTTTGGTTATTATCAAAAGAAAAAGTTTAAAGGTAGGAAGGTGAGAAGTGAGACCTTTGCCGTGAGACAATATAGGCTCGCATACTTTTTTTTCTTTTCACTCCCTTAGAGGTTGAATTTCCAAAAACGCCGATACACGTGTACATTTATTTCTGACCAGCAGGAGGAATATAAAATTTTATGCTTCTTACTTTGAAAATTACGGATTTTTATACAAACTTCCATCCCTTTAAGTTTGGGAGTTGAATTTTCAAAAATAATTTCTTAGTATGCACGTACAGTAGTGAAATAACACGGATGCAAATTTTCATGATTGTAGCCCCAGTAGTTTGGGCTGTGTCAATCAGCCAGTCAGTGATATATGTATAAATTTGCGAAGTATTTGCACCTTCAACATCTTCTACTCGAAATGCAATAGATAACGATTTCCCCTTTTGGGACAAAATTATATTACTCTAGTTTTTAAATTTGTTAGCAATCATACTGTATTTATAATTTGTCCTGAATAAAATTATATTCTTTCTTTTTGCTTTTTTTCTCGATAACAATCATTGTAGCTCGTAGTCTGTGGAACGTGGAAGTAAGTAGTTATTGCGTAGTATTACTGCGTTTGTGGTAGAAGTTTCTATGAAAGCAGCACTTTCTGTCGATACTTAAAATATTGTACAGATAACAACAATGTCATCAACAGAACTGTATGTAACATTTTAACGTTTAATGTGTTTTTCCTTTTTCTATTACGGACCTGGCAAGTAGGCTGACGGGCCAGCTCATGCAAAGTGGTTAACGTCGCCTTTATACAAAGCGAAACCCAAGACAACAGTCGCCTAAAAGCGCAACACCGGGGGGCAAAGGCAACGCGTTGCCATTCTTTTGGATAGGATAGGAGGTGTTGATCAAGTGTACAAGTGTGTTGACCCCCGATGTTGGTGTAGAGGGTACCCTTCTCCAGGGGTGCCCTAAGTGAGAGCCCAGCCGTGGGGTGTCACAGATGTCATAGTTAGTTCGGTTTAGTTTCTGTGGCACCCTGTAAAAGCACATAGGAGTTAGGCTAGGTTAGGTTTAGTGGGCAGTCTAACAGCCGAGCATCCCCCGTCCCTCCGCTCGGAGGACACCGTGAGGATACGGCCAATCAGGAGTCCCATATATGCCTCGGTGCGCCTTTCCCCTCAGACCGGAGGATGGTGTCCCAAGAAAAGACATTCTTCTGCGTCATCAAAAAAAGGGGGGTGAGATAGGGGGACCAGTCAAAAGGAATGGGATATGGGATTGGAATAGGATGATGGGATAAGGAAGATGTAATAGGAGCAGGGGGAAGTGGGCCATAGGAACTCTCACTCGTCGCACAAAACACGATTAGTTCAAAGATAACGGCTTCGAACCATTATTCTGTGGGAGTGTGGTATCCCAATCCGCAATGTTTGAAGACACAAATCTTCAAGCAGTGCGTCCTCCCCGTCCTGACTTATGGAGCCAAGACATGGACACTGACGACAGGATTAGTCCACAAGTTTCAAGTCGCTCAACGGGTTATGGAGCGAGCTATGTTGGGTGTTTCCCTTATGGATAAAATTAGAAATGAGGATATCCGTAAGAGAACAAAGGTAACCGACATAGCTCGCAAAATTAGCAAGTTGAAGTGGCAGTGGGCCGGTCACGTCTCCCGCAGGATCGATGCCCGATGGACCGACGACCTGTGCAAGGTCGCCGGTAGGTGCTGGATGAGGAAATCAGAGGACAGGGATGAGTGGAGCCGTCTTGGGGAGGCCTACGTCCAGCAGTGGACTGCGAATGGCGGACGACGACGAACTAACGTGGTATCCCACCGATCTAGCCTAATAACTGTAATCAAGTTAAGGATTCCGTAAGAATGTAACAATGTATTAATATTATTCTATACAACAATGTAGCAAGTTTAAAAAAGATCTGTATCTAAACCGATTTACATATTTTACTAATATAATATTCATGCAATTGCAACATTTCTAATCAATATGGGCAAATTAATGTTATAATTTAGGTGCATTTCTTCTTTCTAAGCACATCATGCAG
Organism: Dendrolimus houi; assembly: GCA_039645545.1. Taxonomy (NCBI): domain Eukaryota; kingdom Metazoa; phylum Arthropoda; class Insecta; order Lepidoptera; family Lasiocampidae; genus Dendrolimus; species Dendrolimus houi. The sequence continues at coordinate 7,098,964 of CM077125.1, forward strand.
TATAATACGGGTTGCGTGTTTTGCATACATATTATAAACGCTTTCTTGTACTACTTTCGATTAAAATCACGGAGATGTAGACAGTTTAATGTTGTAGTTTCGAATAAGGCCTCTGTAGTACATTGCAGTCAGTTTCTGAGTGACTACTGCTGAGTTACATTTACGACTAAGCTCTCACAATCCAGTGGTGTGAACTGTTTTGTCCTGATAACTGTGACAATACCAAACATGCCTGTCTCTTTACACATCGTGTTCTGTTTTTTTTTTAATCGCATAACTGGCAAACAAGGAGACGACCCATGTAATGGAAAATGATTTCTGTCCCCTATAGACGTTTGGAACACCAGAAGCGGAGCAAACGCATTGGTAGCCTTTAGGAACGGATAGAAGGATAGAAGTTTGCGAAGCTTAACTTAAATCGATTTCGCCACTTAAGAGATGTAGTTTCACGAAACGGACGTAATAATGATAGGCTTTGTCTACATAATGCACGGACTACCCTTATGAGCAAAAGTGTCTTCTGCATGGCTCCCATAATCTATAGTAAATTACCTTCATACTTTAAAAAATTTAAAGATGAATTGTTTCAAATAAAGATAAAGACATTTCTGAAAGAAAAAAAATTATGTGCAGTTCACACGCAGTAGAAGTGAAACTTCATAGAATACTCACCGATAATTCTTCTCTAACATTTATTAATACAAATATAATTCCTTTGGCCTTCAATTATCCTTCAACATATAATATATAATAATTCAAAATAAACTTCTTAAGTATCAATTTCAAATTTACACTAATCTGAAAAATTACACGAGAGACTTATAAATTCTCTAGTTTCAATTTGATTTATGAACTTCAAAACCTTAAAATATTTCCAGAGTTGGAATCTTTATGACCATAGTGTTTAAAATAATAAATATCTCTTTTTTTGTGTAGCTTTTATTTCGTTTCATCCAGTTTCAAATTACAACAATTCTAAAGAAGTTTCACTTCGAAAAGGTCGCTTCGTTGGCTAAATGTATTTGTAAACATTTGTGCGCTCCAATGGGGTAAAACATGCTGTACTTTGACATCAAGCATATTTTTTTTGCATGAGTTCAGCAGACAGGCAGACGGCCCACTTGATGAAAAGCCGTCGCCTATGGACATTTGCAACGCCAAAGGTGTTACAAATGCGCTGGTGCTCTCTTAAGGGAGACTGTAACCTGGCCACTAATGCCGGAACACAACTGAAGGTTGTTACGGCGGCATACTCTAGACCAAGGGTGGTAGCCATCCAGACGGGCAAATACCCTACCACCTGGCTGTGGGTTGTTTTGTCGCCTCTTACGACAGGCCACCCGGCTTCAGGAAATTGTATTCTTTCTCAGTTCCTGCACGGATATATTCTCCACCTATGTCACCATGATTTGTGCAAATAAATAATTTAAATTTGAATTTGAGGCATGTGATAAAGGCGATGAGATAGAAAGATCAGGCAAGATGCATGGATTAGGGGGAGGGGCAGGGGGAAGTGGGTGAAGCCGAAATCTTCCTCATCGCACTAAATATGATTAGCTCAAGGCTAATCGTTTCACGCCGATATTCTGTGAGGTTGTGGCATCACACCGCGTTAGCCCTAAGAGCTGTAATCAAAATGATGATTCCAGCATGGATCTACCTCGTTTAAGATTTATATTATATCACAACTATGTATGCATATGTATAAATCTATATAAATAAATCTGAAAATTAGAAATGTATGTACGTGCATAACTTGAGAACAACTTTACCGATTTTGATTATTCTTTTGTGTGTGTTTGAATGGGTCTCCGGATGATTTAGATTCATAATTGGAACAGGTAGGTGGCGCTGGGATGTGGTCTGAGATCCCCCTAAAGCCCTGAACCGATTATGATGATTTTTTTGTGTGTTTGAGTGGGTCCCCGGATGGTTTAGATTCACAATTGGAACCGGTAGGTGGCGCAGTTCCAATTAACAACAAGCACCTATAAGCAAAAGACGTATGTCAAGATCGTAGCAAGCGGAAATCCACCAACTTTGCCTACCCCTATGGGTAACAGGCGTGATAATATGTATGTATAATTAATAGGTACCAATAAAAAAACAGCCAATTCAATATGTAGGAAAATTAATTCTGCCGTTGTTTGTCAATTAACAGAAATAAACTAACCTTTTATTAAATAAAAATCAGTACTATTAAGTACGGAAAATTATTAATAGCACCAATTAAAATGTTGGATGTGTTAATTTCTGTTCCGCACTAACTAAAAACAGGTTGTCCTAACAGATGGATTGCTATAGATGATAACTAATTGCTATTTTTAATACTAACAAATTGCTGTAATTTGAAACTTCTGAAAGTAGGTGATTTAAAGTTAGGCTTTATTGCCCACAATTAATCTGAATTGTGTGTAATGATTTTATTTGATTTTGACAAATAGCTGCAATTCGTTTTAATTAAGTTTATGTTGTATTAAATTGTTTGCACGGGTAACAAGACTAGCAAGAGCACTAAGCATTTCTGTACCTGTCATGTAAATTAAATAAAAAAATTAGGTCAGAATTTAGTGTAATGTGAATGAGAAATTATGTTTTAAAAATTATTTTATCTGTGCAGGAACAGAGAAAGAGACGGGGAGAGTTTTTTGGCGGGAACTGAAAGGAAATGTTCTGTGTGCAGTTTTATTTTCTTAAAATGTGTAAAATTACTCTAAAATGAACAATAGTTGTAGGATATTGATAGTTTTTGAGTAGTAATTATGTGTTTTGTGAGAAATGTGAACTGTATAGTCAAATGTGGCCTTTTTTAGTTGTCACAAGAACTCCGTTGAATGGCACCAGGTGATAACCTACAGTTCAGCTGTGCTACACATAGGCTTAAGAAAATGAAGAAACTACATTATAATCTAAGATATGGCTTAAAGGCCTAGCTGCCAAGCCATAAACCTAAATAAATAAATAATATAAAAATGCACCCAAGGACATGCCCCGGTTAGTGTAGGACTATTGTAGGGAATAGTTTATATATTATTATTAAAGGTTATCAATTTAAGCAAAGTCCTTCACGATATATTTCTTTGCACGAAAGGTTAAGCATTACTATTCAACACGGTAACGCCTCCAGCATTTTGGGAACGTTTCCGATAAGTGACAGTGGGTTTGGGACCAATATTTTATCTATAATTATACCATCTTTTTTATTTAATTCCAGTATTTGATTTTAGGTTTTGTTTATAGTGTAGTTAAATTTTTAAGATAGTTTAGTTTTATTTATCGAGACCTCTCAACGTGTCTAATTGAAATCTCGCGTGACCAAAAGGCTGGCTTGCACCTAGGACAACGCATCAGCGTTGCCATCCAACGTGGAAATGCGGCCAGCATTTTGGGCACGCTCCCCGCCGACAGCGACCTGGAGTCTATTTTTTACTTATAGATTGTTATTTTGTATATATAGTTATATTTATAGAATAGTTTAATTTTAGTTTAGGTTTTTAATTATTTTAGTGCATATATTGTTATTATTTAAAGTATAAATAAATTCTTTTACTATCAGCACCGTAGTTATTGTAATAGTATACAGTAGGCTGGAAAAAATTGCACAACTCTCTTAAAGGAGACTGGAACCTGGTCACTAATGCCGGAATACAAGTCAAGGTTGTTATGGCGAAATACTTTAGACCAGGGGTGGTAGCCATCCAGTCGGACAAAATGCCCTACCACCTGGCTAAAAGAACTCATACAATATATTTATAGGAAAATACAAAAGAGTGATAAAACATTTACAAATTAACAATAGAGATCTTTAGCTAAGAATTCAATATAATAATTTAAATGTTTTCATACAAAGTAAATCCCAACCAAGAGTTTTTTTTGCAAATCATACATTTTCAAATTCAGTTTACTTCCTATTCTCTATGTACACCATACATCATGTTTCGAGTGGACATAAATAAGGTACTTACTAGATTTAAAATTACAACTTACGTATGACCTTGAAAAGACATTCTTGTCTGGAACTTACTTTGAATTGAAAACTTGAATACAACTTTAAATTAGTTAGCATTAATTACTTAGGTGGCAATAGTAAATAATAAGTACTATGTAAAACATAATAATAGTGTGTTGAGAATCTAACGGGACATTGTAGGTGTAATGGTAAAAAGTAAACTGAACAAATATGTGCGTATGGGTTTGCTTAACGGAGTGGCCGGACGATGATGCTGTGAAGTTTGTTGATTTAGGTCATTTATTCAAGGTCAGTCTGTGGGGATTAGAAAGCCAACGGCGAGATTTCGGTTTACGAAACGAGGATTGTTGCTACATTAGATGAAGTATGCTTAAGACTAAACTCCAGTATCGATTTTTATATTAAACTAGCTGATGCCTGCGACTTCGTCCGCGTAATTAAAGTTTTTTAACTATCCCACGGGAACTCTTTAATTTTTCGGGATCAAAAATATCCTATATGTTGACCAGGGATATAAGCTACCACCATACAAAATTTCATTTAAATCCGTCCAGTCTTTTCGGAAATTAGCCCGTACAAACAGACAAACAGAGAGACAAAAAAATTTTAAAACATCTAAATTAGTTCTATTTCACTTCTTACTTCCCTGCCTCGGTTTTTAGCATTTTTTTCATTGTACAGAAATTGTACCTCTACAATTTTATTAAATAATAATAATAATCGGCAGACAAACACACATATTGTATATCCCCAAATTAAGCAAGTTACGCTTGTGTTATGGGTAATATACAACGTACCACTCTGGGGCCAATCCCAGACACCCAGACCATAGTAAATAACGGAGAAAATACGTTTCCGAAATTTACTATACCAGGAATCGAACCCGGAGCCTCTGCGTTGCAGTGAGGTAGGCCGGCAACGGCTTGGCCCGCTCAACCACAGAGGCCGTCCGTGTATATGTATAGATGACACGTATTTCAATATCTAAACTATACAATAAACAGTTCTAATGAAAATATAACCAGTATACTCAGACAAACAGAATAGGCAGACAGAGCCCTAAGCTCTCAGACTGAAGCCGGACGCTAAGCTAAAGGAAGCCGATTTTGGAGTAAGACGCCAATGCGTTACGATACAAGAATCTATTAAACAATCGAGTTAGTACGAATAAAAGTGTAATAGTTTCCAGTGGATATATTACTATTACCCACACAGACGCAAACCACCCGTACACGCATACAAGTTTGGAAAAAACGCTTCACTTTATTCGCCGCTTTATTTACGTACTCCTTTTCTACTTTTATTCATCTGGTTGGATTTGGGAGCAAAAAATCAAAACTTGCAAGTTATTCGCAAGGTATTTGACAAAAGCAAAATATTTATTACGAACTTGAAAGTCATGATATTTCAATATTATTGTTTTGCCTTATTGACAAACGCAATATACCTGCAAGTGCCTAGTAAGACAATCAATACACAAACACTCATTAAAGAAACGCCAGTTGCTAGTTTTTGAAATCGCACTGCTATAATATAGACCAATATTTCAAATTTCATAAGACATTACTGTATTACAATTCCTATTAAAACTTGAAATGATGGTGACACACACGTCCGTGTCGTGAACTTTTTAGCTACCCTCATATTGCGTGCCCACTGCCCACTATTGGGGAATGGTAAATCGCCAATTTGCCATTGGTTTCGTTTCCTGTAAAATATAATGAAGAATTCAACTGATTTTTTTTTATAAATACTATTTCTGATTGCTTACCTCCTTTTACTAAAAACGTACCAGAGGCGTCTCACCTGCCTCAATATTCAATTGAAATTTATTGACAATAATCTAAACGCACTAACCTCGATAATCATTGATAGCTACGACGAGAGTGAGGGTTGATCCCAAAGGGACGATGCCTGAAACAGGCGGCGCCCAAGGGCCCTTCCCGGCTTGGATCTCCATCCAACAGTCCACATTGTCACCTAAAATATTAATGTAGAACACATAAAATTAATAATTTAACGTTTAGTGTATATTGTTGCTACTTATAAATATTGACATCATAAGAAGCAGAGTAGCCTATTTAGATAAACGGAGCATACCAGCCGATTTCCTTTAAGCCAAGTAGGAAATTTTGACTAAGATCTGTTTTTGAGAAAACTTATATATTACGGGCAATTTGATTAATCCGGCAGTATTAATATGGACCGATCATTACGAATAATGACCACGAGTGTCGGTAAATTTGATTAATTTATTACTTTGGCCAGCCTATATTAATAATGCACAACGTAGTCCATTTAAAAATCATGATTTGAGATAACTTGTATTAATCACTTGGACCGGGCAGTATGAATACTTCCCTACTTCTAGCCGAAAAATGTGATACATTCAGTTACCTTTCCATAACAATTATGTAAGTTTAATTCATTTAAGGGTGGGATATAGTTTTATGCATTATGAACTGATTCGATTTTTTTTAATATAGGTTAGAAGGTTAAGGCGAAGCAAAGCGCAGTTCCCACCTTTGTGATTATTTTTTGTTATAACCACCCAAAATTCACAGAAGTGCCATATAACTATAACCTTACCTCATTTAATAAACAAAAAAGTACAGTTCATCTATGTTTTATTATATTGCCCAAGATAAGGTTGTCATTATACATACTAACCGGGAAAAATGATTAATCATGCAGTTTTATTTATATTGCCCACTTGATACGGGCATTGTGTATACAGACCGGTCATTATTCATAGTGACCGGATTTATCAAATTGCCCGTAACATAATAAATTCTAATGTCATTTTGCTTTTAATATAGATTATTAAAATTAGGTTTAGGACCACTGTTCATCAGGTGGGCGGGCTGTCAGTTTGTCTACTGTACTTCACTAATATGAAATAGATCACCATATCATTTAAAAAGACCATGTATTTACCATGTAGTTAGAACTCTGTTTTTGAACAAATCTTTGGCCACTATGGTTACAATCACGATTCATAATATTATATATTCATAATATTTCAATCATGGTTTTATTATTTACAATATATTTTTCAAACTTAATCAGCTATAACTGGGAGTCCTAATTAGCTGCTTTTCAAATTCTTAAAGTTCATAAGTTTTTAATTTTTTAAATAATAATCGGTAGAGAAACACACATTGTATATCCCCAAGCTAAGCAAGTTACGCTTGTGTTATGGATGATACATAACGGACCGCTCTGAGGCCGATCCCAGACACTCAGACCATAGTAAATAACATAAAGTACATTTCCGAAATTTACCATGCCATCGAACCCGGAGCCTGTGTTCCAGCGAGCTCGGCCGGTTAAGACTTCAACCATAGAGGCCGAGGGAGAGGGGGTAGAAGATTAAAAAGTTTGCAGAATTTCCAGTTTATAACTGCTGCTGGTTTAATTTTAAAGAATGTGCTAGACGTTGGTTACATTTTATACTGGGCGATTGTCATTTATTACTAGTCTTCTCCCATAGCTCGTATAAGAATAAATAAAGAATTAGCAAACCTCTAAAATCAAGTTGAACGACGTCCAAATCAGCAATCACCATCGGCGGTTTTGACGCTGTTTTCTCATAGTCGTTGAACCATTCACAACGTAGCCTCTTCGCTTCATCCCAAACTTCCAGCAGATCCTTATCGTATTGTACCACCACTGTATTCTCGTAGAACTGGCCATGAAGATCTGGAAGCATGAAATGGCGATTATGAATCAATCCTGTCTAGACCAAATCAATGCAGTACAAAACGTATCAGTAGATAGATCGATAAATAACACTTTTTATTCATCAAAATTAAAAAATGCATAATTGCAATACTTTATTGGCAATACAATAGGCGTTATATTATATCCAGCCTTTACCAACATTTTATTGTAAGCAATTTTTGTACCTAATACTTTTTCTAGCATAATATATTTAACTATTATATTATTTTGTGTTTGGGTCTATTATCACATAAAATTGAAAGTCTTAAAATAATAGTTTAAAATTCATAAAATAATATTCGCAAAATTATATGATTATAGACCCTTCAAGGCCAGCAGCGTATAAGCAGCACCTTTGGTGTTTCAAATGTGCATAGGCGACGATAAACATTGGGCATTAAGTGGGTAGTCTGTCTCATGTATGTGCCTGTCTGCTGTACTTCAGCAATAAAAACAAATTTAGAGAAGACATAAGGGACATTTCACGTGAAACGGATTTGGCAAAATAGGTTCAAGCTTCCGATTTCAATGATATTGGAGTATGTTATACCCGTATATACCCTCAACATAGATACAAAATATTCTTACGACCGACAAAGACCAATGCACACCTGCAGTTTATTACCTTTTCGGCATATGGACTTCTTTTATTTATATTATGTTTAAAATTTGTAATTAGAAAACAGCCTATTGTGTATTGTACTCGTTTATGGCCGTTTGCAGGCATAATTAGGCAGGTGTACAGATTACGAATTCTAAAAAATTCGATCTACGCAGGCGGGCAGCCATATTGTATCGGTGCAGTATATAGCAATGGCCCAATGGGGAGATCGGCAGTGTAGCGATGGTCACAAGCGAGGCAAGACGTGTATATATTCGATATTGAATCGTGTGTTACGTTTGTACTGGTTGTGTCTAGTTATCTTTGTACCTGTGTTATACGTTTTTGTATAGTTCTAATAAATTCTATAGTAATTCCAAACGGCATTTTAAATCGAGTCCCGTAACTCGTAACAATATTTTTAAAGTTGAACACCTGATTCATTAGGTATGGGTTTTTGAACATTTGAGAAACCGTGGGGTATGTACTACTTCGAATGTCATTATTCAGGTTTAAATGGGTATATTAATAAACTACTGAATTTTACATTTTGTTTAATGGCATTTTCAGTCTCATAATTGGATTTAAAAAATAATAATGCCCCACATGCTTCCAGAAATTTTGTGGAACACTGTTTTGAACCGCATTCTAGCATAAAACTTGTACTTCGTGCAATGCATCTGATTAGAATCATATCTCGCTCAACATCAACATCAAACGGTAAAAATCCGAACATTGCATTCACATATTCTCGCCTATAAAAGCGGCCACGAATTCTTAGTAATCAGAAACTATCTGGAGACAAAAACGTTTAATTTTTAAATCCTTATTATTGCTAGGGCTATACCTACGCGGATGTACTCATGCAAAAAGTGGAAGTCGTCCGAAGAACGCGGATCGGGCCCGGTGGTGTCGGGACTGAAAGGGACACACGAAAATGACCCTTAACCACCTCTATCTAAACTCTCAGCACTATCCTTCTATTAGGATATGCATGCTTATGTCGTTACAATCCAACTTTAAGATCTAAGGTTTAAAATCGATTTTAGACTATCACCTATGATAAACACAACGAATATTTGAAGTCGATAAAGTCGCAAATTGATTGTTTTATTCGGAAGGAAACGTTGAAACTATTGAATTGAAGGGTTGGCGTGTTTGCAGCGTTGACGTGGGAATATGTGCTTTGTGTACCTCGCCATGCAGCTGGGCTGGTGGCAATTCCGAGAAACAATGCGGGCATCAGGGCTGTCACCTTTGCAATATTGCCGAGCGCTATGTGAGCTGTAAATAGCGCTAGATATCCGTAGACGATCAAAATAAATAACAAAGGTTTTTTGAAATGAAACTTCTTTAGAATCGTTGTGATTTGAAACTCGATGAAACGAAAAAAAGCGTCATTTAAAAGAGATAAACGCATAAAATTCAACCTTATTCAATTCAAAATAGAACATATTTCTCTTTATCCGTTACTATTAATTTTCACTTTAAATAAAACTCAAAAGATGTCAAATGAATTTTAGCTCTATCTGTATGTACTTAATGCAGATATTCTTTTATACGTAAATCAAAGGCAAATGTGCGTAACAGTAGATTGAATTATTGCGAATAAAAGTCAAAATACCCAGGGATAAAGACGTCTATAATAGAATAGAAATGCGAAAATTCTTACAATAAATAGGTTAGGCTAGTTACACTTCTACTGCGTGTGAATTGCACACACACATTTTTTTATTGCAAAGCTGGCAAACAGATAGACGGCCTACCTATTAAAAGATGGTTACCGTCACCTATAGACATCTGTAACACCAGGGGCGAAGTCAACGGGTTGTCAGATTTTATGTCGCGGCCACACATTGGTCTTTGCACTAATGTAGCGTATTGCGGCCAATACTCCAATGTGTGCATCAGTGTTTGGACACAATGTGAACATTGCATCCAATAACCGTCCAATATCTAATACCGACGGGCAATGAGTCTGTTTTCGAAACTAGTTTAAAGGCGAGGGGAATGAAAAGGGAGTACGCGCGGGAATCTTGGACAGATTGCCGCGCGCGTGCCACACATTGGTCTTTCATTCGTCGTGAGTTGCAGTTACAATTAATCACCCAACACCGCCTTTTCTTTCATTCTGTTCTTGTATGACGCGAATAATAAATATGTGTACCCAAACCATATGCGTAAGCCGCTAGTGCAAATGAGTTATCGTCCATAGTCTTTCGCTCTGCGTCTGCAATTGGGACAGGTCCAATGTCCTTGTTTATTTCCAGTATTTGAGTAGAAAGTTGGTATAGAAGCCTATGTGTGGTGCAGTAGTTTAGTTCAATATTGACCATTTTAAATTGGAGCCAAGCTTGACACAAAGTTGAATCTGTGTGACCGCACCTTAACAGTGGGCTGGGAGGAATGGTATAGGGGGAATCGGAAGTGGGGCCCCGGATTTCTCACTCACCGTACGAAACACGATTAGCTCAAAGCTAACCGTTTCTCGCTAATATTCTGCAAGAGCGGATATCACACTGACCGAGCTGGCCCTAAGAGTTGTAATCGAAGTACATGCTGTACTCCAACATGAGAGCGTCTACCACGTCAGAAAATATATGGTGCGGGTGTTACAGATCAAATTTAAAGATTTTTTATTTTAATTATGGCTACAACGCCTTTGGCATTGATTTTGCCAATATCAAAATAAGGAAAGACAGGTGCTTAATTCAACGCAAATCAGCAGACAAGATTATGATCAGTCATTTGTACGAGTCATTGTAAATCTGTGGATAACAAACATAAAGTTAAACTAACTACATTAAACATAGATGTTATTAAGCATTAAAAACTTACACAGGACATACACAAAGTAAGTTACTATGAACTAATGTTAGTAAAAAAATTACATTGATAGGGCGGGGGCAGTTATGAGGAAGGATGTCATATAAGGGAATAGAAAGTTTCAGACAGTTAAAAAATATGTGATGAACTGATACCTTATCCAAGCCGCACTCACAGAGAGAATTTAAAATTATTAATTTAAACTTAGGCTATCACGTGGATATACTATAGGTGGCTTTGCGGAGCCTTAATGATTCTTAGAAAGATGCTTTTAAGTACACAGAGATGGGAAATCCTCAAAAATCGAATTTATTCAATGAACGGCTCATGGCAATTAGCACTTCATTAGATTGTGGCCTATCATAGAAAACGCGCCAGATATAATGCTCGAGGTTGTTTAATAAAATTGGAAGCTACCCTAAAAAGCGCTAGAAGCATCGAAAGCGCAAAGTGGCAGCCTTGGCGCGCGTTCACTGCGCACCGTTCGCAGAAGGAGCGGGACGCATGCGCCGTCCGTTATCCACTACCCATAGTGGACAGAACTAGGAATCGAAATGAGAAAAACGCAACAACTTTGTTGCAATGGGACCGTCGTGCCGTAAAACTCGGCCTGCGCTGATTTATTGCTAAATTGTTACGAACCACCGATACTCATAGCCGGTTTCTATATCTAACCATTCATTTACCTTACTCCTAGTTAAAATTTGATACAAACTCCATTAAAGTAACGTCAATTCAGCTGTTGTCAAGCAAGCGAAGTCAGTGACTACAAGATGTTGTAGAACTATATATTTTTTCTTTTTAGTTATTCTTGAAGTCGATTTCTTTTTTGCTAGATTTTTTTGAGATGTGCTGTAAGATTCCTTGGAATGTACTTGGTAGGTTTTGAAATTGTACAGATAATTTTTCTATCAATACTATTATAGAATGGATAGTAAAGCCGATATTAGATGGTTCATTTCTGTCCTTCAATGATTCAACCAAAGTAATCCATATAAACATAAACTTGAATCATACCAAGTCAATCATACCTTTGTGTCCAATAGGTCAGTACCTATTGAATTGAATCAATTGGTTGAAAGGCACAGTTGCCTTTCAACCAAATTGATTCAATTTAATTTATGTGTCTAATATCAGCTTAGGATATAGAAACCAGGCATTATTAAAATTATTGTAAAATGAATGTTCTGTGGTAAAATGCAAGTCAAAATGTATTAGAGTTAATTGAGTTTAATTGAAATATATGTTTTCCATCCAATTCGAATCATTATTTAATACAGTTCTGTCGTTCGTAAACAAAATATAAATGAATTCTCAAAAATGAAAGTTCTTAAAATTCTTTAAACAATAGAAAGTAAAACAAACAGAAAGTATAAATTCAAGTTAATTATTACAAACAATAATTACTTCAAGTTGCTACAACTACAATATTCGTCGAGAAATAAGCAACTAGGTTAACTTTAAAAGGCTTTAAACGAGTCATAAATTTGAAAAAGTCACAAAAGCTTTTAAACATCCAATAAGCGATGGCGATCGACAATAAAAATAATTTAATGACAAAAGATAACCTTTGCGCTAGTTGGATTGTAAGTCATTGATGTAGAAAGCCATAAAACGAATGTTCGACAGCAAATGAATTGTTGAAATTAAACGAAATATCCCATATTGACAGACGATAGTCGTAATTTTTAATGGATTTGAATTTCTCGCTCAACACTATCATTACAATCATTGTAAATGAATGCACACATGAGAGTAGAATAAATGCAGTTGAAATGAGAGCTTTGAGAAGTATATGTGCGGTTAGCTTGAATGATATGATAAGGAACAGTGTGATAGGGAACGTTGTGGATTGAAAGAAGATGTAATAACAAGAGTAGAAAAAGGTATGTTAAGGTGGTTTGGGCATGTAGAAAGGATGGATGAAAATAGAATCACAAAATGAGTGTATGACAGTATTGTGAATAGTAGAGTTGGTACTGGTAGACCACGACGTACATGATCAAAGTGTTAAAACGAGGTCAGGTAAAAAGCATATCAAATAAACGTGCATGTATGAAGAGGTTAATGAAAGTAGATGAAGCGAAAGTTGTTTGTCAAGATCGTCGCACGTGGAGATCTATAGTCTCTGCCTACTCCCATGGGAAACAGGCGTGATAATATGTATGTATGTATTAAGACTTCAGACTAAACGTTGAAAGACAGGACTTTACTCAGAAATATTGTAACAATAAGGAACTCATGTAGATAGTGTTTTCTTGTTATTACACCCTACGGTATACAGGGACCCTAAACAGGGCGGTGATTCAGAGAGAGTTGAAATGGAACCTATTACTGGACAACACCCACCCTCTATTCTAGGTGACTACGATAGACTGTGTCTTTTGATTAGGATATTAGTAAGGCCCTACACGAGACACACATTTGTGTGAAGACACTTTGGTGTAATCGATAAAACTTGATATAGCGTCACTAAATAAATACATAATAAATTCAGGTATTTAAACAAGAACTCTAGTAATTAGCGCGAAAAGTAAACAATGTTTTCAGTTACCTACCATATATTAACACGTGTTTCAAAATTTTGTACCCCTTTTTACGAAACTTGCGCGGACGGAGGATATGAAATTTCGCACACTTATAGTTTATATAGACAAGAAGCGACGAATGCTAAATTTTTTTAAAATTATGTATAAATAATACATTAAATCAATAAAAAAAACACTACACACACTGCCATGTATTTGACACACACGCATATATACTCTTTTGTTTATTGTTCAAGTCAAATTAGTGGTGAAGCCTTGCCGAAATCTGTGATTATAGAAGTATATAGCCGTTGACATTCATTATTATGGTCGAATTTCGACCACGAGCGACCACTAGTACTATATAAAAAAAGAAATACTTTTGTATTGACAGTTAATATATTACAATTATTAAAGAAATAGGGGCTAATTTGAGAGCGAGTATTCACACAGGTTAGACTGAATTAAATTTTTATCTAGGCGCTATTAGCTCCCGAAAAGTTTTGCATCCATCCCGGCAACAAACCATCCCATTTTCCGCGATACAAAAAATCTTGTCTTCATTCTTGGTACTAAGACTACATTAAGTATATACCAAAATTCAGCAAAATCGGTATCGTAGTTTTTCAGTGAAATCGTAGCAGACAGACAGAGTTACATTTGCTTAACTTTAATAAGTAGGTAATGCATTGAGTGTAGTTTTTGGAATTAGGTTAAGCGGTTGTAACATATACCTCTTAGTTCAAATATAAACAAATTTCATTCCTTAGCTATAAACATAGTTCCATAATTATTAGTAAGTAATTGAAGCGATTTTTCTCCAAATTCTTCAAGAATATTTACATTTACGCTTTACATGTAACTCTCACTATCTCGCTGTAATCTTTATTCATTTATATCAAGTATAAAATTGTATGAATCATGCAATTTCTCTGTCGGGCAAACCGTAAATATTTCGCACAGTAACAATGTCGAGTTGAATGCGTTCAGGCAATTCCTTGTTGTGGGCCCTCAGGCGGTTGTCATGTTCGTAATGACTCCAAGAATGTCAGTGCGGGAGGTTCGCTTCGACCTCAGTGCGAAACGGAACAGAAGTCGGGATATTAACGAAACCACCCACAGTGAAATATTAAAGTTGTTTTTAGGGTTCCGCAGCAACATTGGAAAAACGGAAACCTTATAAAATCGTCCTGGGGTCCAATTAAGCTATTTAAATATATTGGCGTTGCGAAGATATTCAAAGTAGGATTCCATTGAGATAGTGTCCAAAAAATCGTATTCTACTAAGTCCACAATATCTTCTATATTATCACGGCGGAATAATAGAATAGAATAGAAAACACTTTATTGTTCACCACATACACATAAAATAAACAATTTACAGTAGTCACATTACACAATAAAAGTAGGAGCAATGGGAGGCCTTATCACGTTAGAGTGATCTCTTCCAGACAACCTGGGCTATGGATTTTATGAACGGGAGATTTGCAAGTGTAAGACGGTGGTGTGCAAATTAAATAAATATATAAATAGGATATATAAATATCACACAATACATATAGCTAAAATGAATAAAAAAATAGAGAATAAACAATAAAATACTAATATATACATCATTAATATGTGTATAGCAACAGCAATAGTTATTATACTTATACAATATTAATAATAGCATTAATACATAATATATTAAAATTATATATACTATAATAGTAGAAAAAATGGCAAAAGTGGCGTTAGCCGAAATTATTATTGAAAAGCTACCAAAAATGTCAAACATTTATTTCGCGAGTTTTCATTGATAAATATTTATAAAGGTAGAGTGGCGTGCCCGCGGGCCACGGTCACACGCGATGGAATTAACAGAATACCGAAATCAGGCAAAACGACTATTGTTGTGAGTGTGTCCGACGATTTTTACGAGATAGTAATAGCAGAAAAAAAATATACGCTCCAAGCTATCCGTTACTGCTAAAACATATAAATATAATATACGAAAAAAAAACAATTTCAATTAAGTCTACCACGAACAAATTACGGGAAAAGAAGATCATGTTTGAAGGTGTGCAGTTATTTAATAAATTACCAAACGACTTAGAAAATGTACAAATATGAACTTTTTAAAATTTAACTAAAAAACTTTTTATTAAAATAAATATAAAATAATAAACCGCTACATTTAACGAAGCCTGCATAGCACCACATTAGTGTTAAGATTTATGTTGTATTAGTTAATAATTATTTATAATCTCATTGTAAGTGAACTACATGTTCTTATGGGAAATAAAGTTCTTTAAACCTAAACCTAGAATTAGGCTCCTGTTCGTGCGTCTGTCTGTCTTTGTATGTAATAGTCTTTTCCTCAGACACGACTACCCAAACATTTCCGTCAAGTTAATTCATGTAGACCCCTAGATGGATGAATTTGACAGAAAAGGGGAGTCTGTTACAAGGTCGATAGGCGGCTTACATACATCTTTTGACTCGATGTGAAGGTTGCATTACGATATTTTTTTTCAGCGTCAGCACGTGATGTAAGTATCAATAATTTTTGCTAGGTCAGAAAGTGCATATATAGTGACCAGCCCTTGCACCGCGAAGCCGCACTGGTCCGTGTGCGAAGCCGCTGGCAAGCCGGCCGGTCATCAGGTGGGCTCCAGGTCCTGCGGGGCCAAGCCCACCAGGAGACATCGCCAGGTAGCCAGCTGTAAGGCGCCGGACAGGGCCGCGCCCGCAGGCATGGAGGAACGCCCGTGGCGAAAAGCAGCCACGGGCGACGGGGCGAGCGGCAGCGGGCGTTAAGGCCTCGGGGACTTGACAGGCCTCCGCCCGCACAAATGCCGCGAGAGGGCACGAGAGGTAGCCGCGCGACCCTCTCAGAGTCGGGGAAGTTTCACCTCCTGTTTATGGGGAGGCCCACCGCCTGCCGGATCGCGGGTGATGCTCGCGCGATATACCGTGACCCGGCACCCAGGCGGAAGAAGGCTCCCTTGGGGTTTTATTGAGTATACCCGGCACACGTTGTATTGATTAATCGGCGTCGGGGGAGCCCCATACAACGGCCGCGACGATTCCCCGCGCGGTTGACGGTGCGGCAACGCATTTCCCCAAGTAAAAAAAAATGTCAGAAAGTGCATTCGTCCCGGACAGGTATCGAGCCTAATTATGTCATACAATGACCGGTTCCTATATCGTACCAACCAGTCATTTGCCTTACTACTGGTTAAAATTTCATAAAGCTACATACAAGTAATGTCAAAGTTCAAGCGGTAAGGCAAGTGAATGAATAGTAAGATATAGCAACCGGCCATTAGCGTGAATTTAGGTTGGAATATATAAATAAATTCATATTTATTTAGACAATGTTAGTAGAATATAACAACATAACATAACATTCTAAATGCAACAGGACACTTTCAAACGCATCTTCAGATGAAAATTACATGTCACATAAATTTTATTACAATGTATCAAATGTTTCAACGGGATATGTCTATTTCATACAATAACTAAATACCGTAATTGTCAGAAATAAGTAAGACCAGCGTTCATTTTTGTCATTTTAGAACTCAACAAATGTAATTTAAAATATTTAATTTCTTAACAACTGTGCGCAGCTCGTCGCACATATAATAAATATTTGTTTGCACGCTGATGGTGGTGGGCCTAGGATACCCAGGTCGATGTAGTAGTGGAAGTTGAAACACTGTTAGTTGGTGAAAACTTGTAATAAAATCACTTTTTATGCGAAGGCGGTCTGCCTTCGGCTACAACCCAATCGGAAGAAGAACAAAAATTCAACTACAATGTTGCAAGTTTAAAAATAAAAATTATTCTATGTTGGTGTCGCCAACAACAATTACCCAACGAGTGTTGTGCAAACTTGTTTTAATACCTATATTTTGTTTTTTAACCTGCACCCCTTTGAGTTTCTGATTAAAAGTTAGAGGAGGGAGGAAACACTTTCTAGGACTTTGATATAGACAGATGGACGAACGAATATGTATGACGACTGAATTTCCCTTTTTGGCAATATAGCTACAGAGCCCTAAACACTTAGGCGTCGTCCTAATAGGGAAGGATCGTACGACGACACGAAGAATTCTCGCCGTGCGATGAAAATGGTCTTACGATGATTCAACAGGGGTGCCCAAAAGATCATGCGAAGCCGTCGTACGGCAGCGTCATGTCGTCATCAACAATACAGCGCCATTTTAACAACAATTTCTTTACAGAGGTGGAGAGTTTTTGTTTTTTAAAAGTTTTTCAGCGAGGAATTCGCATCGGGGGAGTGAGAGACTCGCTGAGTTAGAGTGACAATAGTATTTCTGCTATGCCCAACCGAGTTGGGGACACCTAATAAAACTTCCCAGTTCCTTCGCTTTATGCCAGGACCACAGGATGGATAGCGTAGTTACCTCCGTGAACCCTGGCAGGCGGTTGCCCATCGACCTCGTCCCCGGTCGGACGAACCAAGCCCACGGCATCTTCCTTCTGCGTTGGGCGGTCTGTAACTCACCTCATGGAAGGAGAAGTGACCGCGCGTGGACCGCCTCTACGCCCCACATTGACGGCATTAGTCACGGCTGGGAATCTTCCCCAAGAGTACTCACAGTGGCCAGAGGTCTACAGATGCTTTAAGAGGCCGAACAAAGAAGTCTGCTCATGCTCCCCCGCTCCGTCTATGCGTTGCATACTCTGACCTAGCGTTCATATCTACGTCAACGAAAGGGTGTGTACATTAACTTAGACGTTATGTGTGTGTGCCTTGGCCATAATGTCGTAAACGTCTTAAAACGTCTAATACCGTAAATGACTATCATTACATTTTCAACGAGCCAGTTGCGAGCGAACTTTATGGTCGCAAATAATAGCCTAATATATATATAAGTGAATACCTTCCGCATTACATTTTAACGTCTCTATAAAGCTAAAGGCATAAAATACAATGTTATATTATAGTATTTAGTAACACCTCATCTATTAAGGGCCGGTTGCTATATCTTACCGACCGTTCAATTGTCTTATTATCGGTTAATATTTGACATAAGCTCCATACAATTAAATTCAAACTTCAATCGATGCTGGAGCAAGTGAATGAATAGTAAGATATAGGAACCGGCCATTCATTTCTGTCTTTCAATTTGGATAAATCGACAAAAGTGATTCAAATTCAAATTCATTTTTTTTAATTTAAAATAAGTTCCATTGGAGAACACCTTTTGAAGGTCAAATATAAGTTTGGTAGATACCTAATTTATTAAGTTAAATACTTTTAAATTAAATATTATACCGATAGTAATATAATCTTTTGAATTTTTGTCTGTGCGTTTGTGTAAGGTATTTAAAACGGATGAACCAATTTGCATATAAGCAAAGAGTCTCTCGAAGCTTAAAGAAATTATTAGATACATACCGGGCTTAGTCCCGCATTTGGCATACGCGATCCTAAACGAGAAGTAGGTTTGTCCGGTGGACGGTGGCACGTACACGCATCTTGGGTCCCCGTGCTGGCCTGGAACACAAAAGGCAATCAAATAATTGAAACTTGGATGATTTTTCCTTTATTTGACAGAGAACATTCCTTGATCTCACAATGAAGGATGCAGAAAATCATAACGGTGGAGAAGTTCAAGTAGAAATCAGAGCAGTAACCGCACGCATAGGAGTGATAGAGGAGGCGCATAGGAGCGCCTAAGCGGATGCTTCGGACCTAATCCGGATGCGTACTTTTTCATATTATTCGAAAGAATAAAAAAAATCTTCTAAGCTCATATCTATTTAAAGCAGGCTTTGAGGTAGACGCTCCGAATGCAACCAGGATTTAACGCCAGGATAATGAAATTTATATCTATTTGTATGTTAATTATGACATTCTTTGGTTTTATTTTTTTCCTTTCGTCTCTATCTGTCATCAACCAAAAGCTATAATCAGATGTTATCTTATCTAAAAAGGACACGCTTAGCAACTCTTAAGTCATAATATGAGTTGACAATTATGACATGATGATGTAAACCCTAACCGAGACCGGTAATGCAATGTTTATATATATATATATATATATATATATATATATATATATATATATATATATATATATAAACATATATATACATATATACAACATATGTATCTATGTGTGTGTGCGCGTGCGTGTGTGTGTGTGTGTGTGTGTGTGTGTGTGTATACTTTAAGATTCTAGTTTTATGCTTTGCAATGATGTAATGTCTACCGTGACGATACCTTAAGGGCACAGCGGAAGATCAGCGCTGGTTTTAAACCAACCGGTATTATGCTGAGACTGATGCCCGCCCCCTTTGGAACAAAATTATATTACTTTAGTTTTTAAATATGTTTGCAATTATACTGTATCTATATAATTGTCCTGAACAATACTATTTTCTTTCTTTCTTTCTGTTGAAATAGAAGCAAAATTTTCGTTGACTGAGACAATATTCGGCCACCCTATACATAATCATGGCGCACGAGAATTGTGTGTCCAGCAAAGCCCGTAACTGGAGCATGCACAGCAGACCATGTTTTAATAATTCAGCATCCGTCATAATTGTTAGTGAAACCTTAGCAATTAGTCGGCGGTTGCTACAATTAGTAGCGGTCTAAATATCGCACGGCCCGACTAACAAGTGCCCATAGAATATGTACTCACAGCACTTACATATTACTATTGGAGTCATGTTTATTAAAGGGTGACATGGATCAACCAAATTGATTTAAATAGATTTAGTACGACTAGACAAATATGTTGTCATGATTTTCTACAATTAAAACGAGTCAAATAGCGCATTAATTTGTTTAAACAGTAATTTATATTTATCTATCAAATTTATTTCTATCATATTTTAAAAGTTACATAATAAGATCGTATTTTTAACCGACTTCCAAAAGGATGAGTTTCTCGATTCGAATATATGTTTGTTACGCAATTTTTGTGTTTAATTGAATTGAATGAATTGTGGACCGATTTTATTTATTTTTTTATTCGGAAGTTCATACTCCTGAGACGGTCCCATTGTTATCAAGTCAGGTTCTAAAAAGTTAATCTCAGGAAAATCGAGAGCAACCCTTATTGAAGCAACAAGCTTAACAGACTTCAAACTAAAAAGCAACAAATAAATATTTTCGGCAACATCTTGAACTTGGTGCCAAGTAAAACAAATAAAATTGTGTGTTTGTGTGCAGTTCACACGAAGTAGAAGTGAAACTTCAGAGAATATACTCACAGATAATTCTTCTCTAACTTTTATTATTATAAATGTAATTCATTTAGCTTACATCCGTCAACATATAACATAATTTAAAAAAAAAAACAATCTAAATTAAACTTTAAACTACTAGCACAAAATTCAATGTACTGTTACGCTCAATTTCCTTTGATCTACGTATAAAAGAATATCTGCCTTAAGTATATACAGATAGAGCTAAAATTCATTTGAAATCTTTTAAATTTTATTTAAATAGAAAATTAATACTAACGGGCAAAGAGAAATGTGTTTTATTTCGAATTAAATAAGGTTAAATTTTATGTCTATCTCTTTTTAGTGTCACTTTTCGTTTCATCGATTTTCAAATCACAACGATTCTATAGAAGATTCACTTCAAAATAACAACTAAATTCCAAAATGCACCAACTTCAAGATATTGTAGAAAGTATGTGTTTTTGCTTTTTAGTTTAAAA
Source organism: Dendrolimus houi (assembly GCA_039645545.1). Lineage (NCBI taxonomy): Eukaryota > Metazoa > Arthropoda > Insecta > Lepidoptera > Lasiocampidae > Dendrolimus > Dendrolimus houi. The sequence goes on from CM077125.1 coordinate 7,120,309, forward strand.
GCCTGCTTTTATGTGTAAATAATGTTAAAATTTATTGTAACACGTGTCATCTTTATCTATCCAATAGTAAAAGAATGAGTACAAAATAGTAAATAGACGAAGAATAAAATTGAAATTACCTTTCGACGAAACGATCCCTTCAAACGGATGTGAAAACGTTAAGTGGACGTCCATGTGATCTTTGCCGCACATTACTTCTAAGGACTGAATGACTGGCATGCCGTCGGGCCTCTCCATCGGCCACAGTTCAGCGGCTCGCGCCCTTGTCTGGAATAAACAATAATTACTATCATAAGTTCAAACTAGAGATGTCACGAATTGTGATTTGATCGAATATTCGGCCATGCTCTTAGTTGATGAGGATTTTTTTTAAATCACCTTTCTCCTCCCTATGTTCTTTGAATTCTTATTGAATAATCAACTGTACGTCGAATATTTAGCTACCAAAAGTTCGAAATGCATTTCGTACGTGAGAAAATTAGGATGGTCTGTCTAATCGCACTGCGTGCGGCGGTGACCACGCAAGTGTTCTGAGACACTCGTATATTATAATTTGCATCCACACTATATCATATTAAATATCACTAAAGCGTGATTTTATAAATAGGTGTTTGCAAGGAAAGGAAGTTAAACAAAACATAAAAATGTGAATAATTTTTTCATACATTACAACTTATATTAATAATTATATATTATTAATTTGTTATTAGAATAGAATAAATACATTTATAGTATTATGTGAAATTATTTTCATAACTTGATATTCAGTATTTCATCAAAAAGTTAGTGTGTAAATTGGCTATTTCATCCAAAATATTCGAAGCTCCAATACAAATATATTGTTATTTAGGCCATGTCATTAGGGAAATATATAATTTAATAGTAATCTGGCAAATAGGCACACGGCCCATCTAATGGAAAGATGTTACCATTAGCTATAGATGTTTGCAACATCAGGGGCGAAGTCAACGTATTCCCAGCATTTAGCAGGATGCAATAGATGATGATGATGGAATAGGAGGGGTGGCATAATTTAAAATATGTGCGATTTCGTTATAAAATAGAGTAAATATACTGTTACGAATTTGTAGGAGATTTGTAGGACATAAATTGGAAAATGCCGTTGGAATTATCACAAAGTTTATTAGAAGTGCACACACATAATTCACAGTTCTTATGAGTAAAGCCGAATACAACTAAACCAAACCGTAGGGCAGACAATCGTTATCACACAAATCGCGCAAAGTTCGTCGTTATAAGATAGTCGCTCCGAAAGGGCACTAGATAATGCCTGGTTCACAGTCAGAACACGAATGGCGCATTTTCCGGCTGACCGACGCTCATCCATTTGTGAATTAAACAAGGCCTCCTAGCAAGATGCCACCCACTGGTTCTTGAAATCGTTAAATGTTCAGCTTAATGGCTTCCAAGAATTTACATGAAATACCAACAGAGGAAAGAAGGTTTTATGACGTCTTACGGCGGCCCGATCAAAGCAATTAGCGCGAACAATAGATCAGTCAAATTTAAAGGGGTAATAAGACGCCTGAAAACGATTAGTATCGGCTTACAACAATATTAAACTTAAACTTTTTAATTTAACCAGAAAATTTATGTCAATTCGAACAGTGTAAACTAAATCTATATACATATAATAAAACTGTAGAGGTCGCATTTCTGTACAATGAAAAAAAATGCTAAAAACCGAGTCAGGGGGGTGTAAGAAGTGAAATAGAACTAAATTAGATTTTTCCAAATTTTTTGTTTCTCTGTTTGTCCGTTTATCTATTTATCTGTCTGTTGTACCGGCTAATCTCCGAAACGACTGGACCGATTTAAATGAAATTTTGTATGGTGGAAGCTTATAACCATGGTCAACGTATAGGATACCTTTGATCCCGAAAAATTAAAGAGTTCCCGTGGGATATTTAAAAAACTTTCTACGCAGACGAAGTCGCGGGCAGAAGCTAGTATAATATATATGTGTATTGTTTCTTATGAAACAATAAAATAAATTCTTTATTGAAAAGCCAACGATAAACAATAAATACCCAATACGTAAATATTAAACAACAATGTGCTATAAATTTTATAGCCATTCACACAGTGTGATATTGGGAAGTTTTTATTCCTGAATTGAATTTCAATGGAATATGTTATTTCATTTTAAGGCTATAAATGCATGGAAACAATTATCAGTGATGTGTGATTTTTGACAGCGATGCTTTGTTTATAAAGGTACTTGTTTTGTGACGTAAATTTAACTTACAAGGCATTAGACATTCTTGTCCAAATTAATCACGACTAATTTAGTACACACTACTACTACTATACACACTACTAATATATTATTAGTAATTGAAAACTATAGTGATTTTAAAATGCATACTTTGAAAGCTTAAACTGATGCCCATGCCCAGGGTCCCTAGAAAAGTACTTCAAATAAATAGTGATTATGATGATTATCATCATAATATAATCATCATCAGCCAAAAGCCCGGAATATTTTTTTTATTGCTAGAGTTTAGCAGACAGTCTGACGGCCCAACTTTGATGGAAAGTGATTACCGTCGCCTATGAACATTTGCAACACTAAAGGTGGCTATCAATAGGCTGCCGTTCTCTAAATAGAGACTGGAACCTGACGCTGGAAGACAACTCAAGGTTGTTATGGCGGCATATTCTAGACCAGGGGTAGTGGCTATCCAGACGGGCAAATGCCCTACCACCTGACAGACTATTTTGATTACCCTAAGACTATATTATTTTAAATACTTCAACTTTAACCTTATGCCTATACTTCGTATATATCACATAGCACAATATACCTAATGTGTGTATTAGACAGATAATATTTTAATTTTACTGTTATATAATCTTGGCTAGACAATTTAATTAAATTGAATTTTGACATAAAAGTAATAAAAGACCAAAAATAATAATAAAAAAGTTCCAGAGGTGGAAGTAATAAAAGGCCTAAAGTCGAAAGTACCTGCAGCTCACTGCTTCATACTCCTTAGCCACTCACACCCACGTTGCACCTAACCAATCTTGTACGGCATTTTTGGAGCCCATCTAGGGAGTGGCAAGTCACCATCTGTCCACTTTATACATATGTCATAGTCCCCATAGTCTCAAATCCCTAGTTCCATTAGCAGCAATTCATCCCAATAGCCCGGTAACTTTTGTTCTCATTTCCTACAAAAGTCCTATATTGATCGGGGCTTGTATTTGGCTGCATTTATATGACGTAGACAGGGATAATAGCCGGTTAGTGTTACAATTGTCGAAGGGGCCTCTACGTATTGGCCTTCCCATGACCCATGATCTACAACGACATATAAGATTGTAATAAAACAGAAGTTCTTAATTTAAATGATTTAATTGTTAACTAAACAATTTAATTGCATTATTTAGACAATTTAAGATAATATCTTACAATGCAAGATAATCACACGCCTAGATATCCGTCAACAACAATTAAAGTGTCTTTGTAAAAACACTTAATTGGGTAGATAATACACTATATAAGAACCTACTGCTTTCATTACGAACGGAGATGTACAAGATACCTTATACAAAGTATCTGAATACAAAATACAAGATACCTACTATTAAAATAAGTATTTTAGATACCAGATACAAGATACCTTTGAAAATGATATTTGAAATACTAGATAAATAATAAATAATAATAAATCGGCAGACAAACACACACACTGTATATCCCCAAATTAAGCAAGTTACGCTTGTGTTATGGGTAATATACAACGGACCATTCTGGGGCCGATCCCAGACACCCAAACCATAGTAAATAACGGAGAAAATACGTTTCCGAAATTTACTATACCAGGAATCGAACCCGGAGCTTCTGCGTTGCAGTGAGGTAAGCCGGCAAAGGCTTAGCCCGCTCAACCACAGAGGCCGTCATATGTCAGATACAAAATATGTATCTTCTAAATACTTTTTAAAAATAAAATACTTTTTGAAAGAAATCCCAATTTTATTAAAATTAGGTTTGTTACATGAACTATGAATAGATCACGCAAATGTGATACTTTATTATATTTTTAAGGCCAGTTCTTCAAACATTTTATCACTCATTTTTCTTCGCTGAGGTCTCAATATCATACCCCCAAAAGAAAAGTTACATAGGGGCAGAACTCGGCAAACAGGTGTTATATTTGAAAAGATTAATTTAGAAAGTGTATTCATTGTCATTCAACGTAGATAATTATCGCATTTTCATGGTTTGACTAAGAAGTGCCTGCACTGCTAAAAGATCTTGTAATTATAATAAGAGTCTCTTTGTGTTCCACATTGAGATGTCGTTTGATAGGTTGATTTAAATTTAAAAGGTGTCTTCAGTTTTATCTACACTATAAGGTGGCATAGTAAGTATAAAAAAATGCATAGGTAATTATGACATTTTTTTTATGCAAATAAGGTATTTACAAAATACTAAGATACTTGACGAATGGTATCTAAATACAAAATACAAAATACATTTTTTAAATGTATCTAGATACAAGATGAAGATACGTATTTTGTATCTTGTATCTGTATGTCAGATACTTGTATCTTAGATAAGTCACATCTCTTATTACGAATACTGTAAGTTGGAATCTAATTATGAATACAACGACCTTACGATTTTAACAACAAGTCTTAAGATAGATTACGTGTTCATTAATTATGTGTCAAATTTTTTAGACACATACGACTTCAAGTGGGACAAATTTTACACAACTTCTTCGTACAGTAAAGCAAGAATATTGTTAAATGAAATACTTCTTATTCCTAAAGAATGATTGACAGCCCAAATAGATTAAGTATAGTTTTGGTGGAAACTTGATGTTGTTGTTGTTGATTTGTTGTTAAATTCGCTGTAACGCTACCATTATACTAGTAGGTAAAGGAACTAAGTTCAACAGCTTTGTTAAATGTATTAATTTTCAGTAATGGGTCTCTGTCTGACGTGACGCCCAAAATCGCAGTTCTTCTGTAAGCTCCAAAAAGAACATTACACAACACAAGATTTTCAAAACAAGCACATAATTCTGACTTAAAAATAATCAGTATGCTACAACTATTGTCAATTTTTAATCTGTATTACACACACATTATTTAAAAACAAAACTGTACATTGATAAAAAAAATCCGCGGAAACTTGATGAATGTTGTTTTGTTTTGTTTTCATAAACATTATTTTAGACAATAGTTTTATTTGTGTAATAGTATTATTTATTATAAACAATAGTTGTGGGATTTAGATGGTATTTATTAAATTATAAATTGTGTTTTTTAATTTGAATATCACAGATAAATACGATTAGCATTAAACACGAACGCAAAGTGACGTTAGAAAAACAACTGTAGATTAGATTCAATCAATCAATATGTCAATAAAATCGCATTACCCCCATTGCAATGTAATAAATTAACTTGTCAGAATTTCTTGTTTTTAAAGCATATGAATGCTTTAACTAACACCTTGAGTGCGTTGGGGATCTTAAGGATCTCTTACTCGTTTTCTCGTCCAGTTTTGTGCCCAAAATGGTATGTTTCATTTCAGTGTGTCATTCATAATTTTCGGGTTTCTTATATCTTAATATTCATTTATTTGCCTTACTTATGCTAAAAATTGTACATGATCTCCGTATAAGTCAAGTCAATCTTCAACCAAAGCTAACACAAATGGATGAGTAGAGAGTAAGATATAGAAATCTCAGCTAACATATATATTATGTATGTATGTCAAAAACAAGTAAAACACACCTGCCTCGTTTCTCGTTTAAAACATGTTATTTTTTTATTAATTTTTATGTGGTCGATTAGGTCTCATACGCACTGCAGTAAATGTCGATTGCGAGTTCTAATATATCCCATACGCTCAAGCTGAAATTTCTTTTAACGGCAACGCACTGAACGTGTTGAATATCACGAAATGGTTTTGATAAATCGCACGCGTACATTCCAGGAATGGCGCGAGTGCATTACGTTCCCACGCGACAAGATGGTATTCGCAAAAAATCAGCATCTTTGTACAATTTCTTAAATTCTTGACGTTAACGGGATATGATTTAGACTGCGCTTAAGACATTATTTAAACGTAAAAATATATTTAATTGCAATCAATTCATTTCGGTAGTAAAATATATGTGGACTTTATTTGCTTGGCAATGTGTCAGGGCCTTACATAATAGGTTGGGGAAAAAGTCTTTTCGCATATAGTATGTATGAACTTGTAATAAGATATCTTTGGCTATACCATTTGTATCTGGCTGATTTTGGTATCATTAAAAGTTTTAATTTTAAAGAAGACAATTCCAAATTCAAATTAGGAAAATGTGTGATTTTCATTTGTTTTCTTATTGTTAAAATGAGTGAATCTAATGAAGAAATTCGATTCATTTTAAAATTTTACTACAAAAAAGGTAAAAATGCAACACAAGCCGCGAAAAAAATTGTGATGTTTATGAACCTAATGCAGTATTTGTGAGAGTAGCGCAAATTTGGTTTAAGCGTTTTCAATCCGGAAATTTTGATATCAAAGATGCACGTCGCTCTGGTCGCCCTGTTACGGACAAAGTTGATGCCATTTTTGAAAAAGTGGAGCAAGATAGGCATATTAGTAGTTACGAGGTAGCTGGAGAACTGGGAATTGACCACAAAACGGTTTTGGCGCATTTGAAAAAAGTTGGGTACAGAAAAAAGCTCGATATTTGGGTGCCACATGAGCTCACTGAAAGAAACCTAATGAACCGTGTACTCATTTGTGATTCTTTATTACGACATAATGAAACCGAACCATTTTTGAAGAAGCTGATAACTGGTGATGAAAACTGGATCACGTACGACAGGAACGTGCGAAAAAGATCGTGGTCAAAGGCCGGTCAGACTTCACAGACTATGGCGAAACCCGGTTTAACTCGCAACAAGGTGATGCTGTGTGTATGGTGGGATTGGAAGGCTATTATTCATTATGAGCTGTTACCGCCAGGCAGGACCATCGATTCTGAACTGTACTGCGAACAACTGATGAGATTAAAGCAAAAAGTTGAGAGAAAGCAGCCGGAATTAATCAACAGAAGGGGTGTGGTTTTTCACCATGATAACGCTAGACCTCACACATCTTTAGCCACTCAGCAAAAATTACGAGAGTTTGGCTGGGAGGTGTTAATGCATCCGCCGTATAGTCCTGACCTTGCACCTTCAGATTTACACGTGTTTCGGTCTCTGCAGAATTCCTTAGGCAGTGTCAGGTTAACATCACGAAAGGACTGCCAAAATCACTTGTCGCAGTTTTTTGATCAGAAGCCCCAAAATTTTTATAGCAATGGGATCACGTCCCTACCTACATGATGGCAAAAAGTTATCTAACAAAATGGGACCTACATACTTTAGTCAAATGTAAATAAACTTTATAAAAAAACATTTTGAATTTTTATATAAAATGCGAAGAAACTTTCCCCAACCTAATAGAACACAATTTAAACAAAAAGGTATAGATATATATGTCTAATAATGTTTGAGGGTGGACAAGATTTTTGAATTAATCTTCAATAATGCAAGACTTCGCGAGAAATAACATGGCTAATTTACTGAAGAAAAAAGCTGAAATGTTTACAAATCGTCGTTAACGTCAATAATGTACTACCATGGAAAAGGAATACTATTCCATGGTACTACTTAAAAAAGCACCTGAGGAAAGGAATGCAGATTCAATAATCTGCATTCCTTTCCTCTGCAATTCTCTAAACTGCAATCAGTTACCCTAATTAAGGACAAAAGAAAATAATACCAGATACATATTTATTAAAATAATATCCGAATGTGATTCGAATTTAAAAAGTCAAACTTTGACTTTTAAAATTTATGACGTGTTTTCTCTTTTGTTTTGAATTTTCTGCCCTGGTCCCTTAGGCTTTTAAGCTAAGTCTTACTTCATATGGTTATTCTATAATATAAAATAATAATAATTATAATCGGCAGACAATAGAATAGTATGAGATGTATATAGTAAAGCTGCCTTGGACAAGCGTGCGCGGGTATACTATCTGATCCCCTGCAGTCAGTGGGAGGCCCGAGCCCAACAGTGGGACATTTATGTGTTGATATTGTGTGTATATATATATCAACCTCTAGTGTCTGCCTCTTGTTTAAAGAGGTTATAGTTTTAAATTTCAATGTTAGTAGTATTTGCCCTGGAAGATTCACTTCATTTTATATCGCAAACTATCCCATCTCCCGGAAGAAAAGTATCTTTGCCAATTCTCGGTATTAAAACTACACATGTGCACCAAAATGTCCACACCGATCATATCGAACAAATTAAACAAAATGACGAAAATGGCAAATCACAAAACAAAAACCTATCCTACTTTCTGGGATAATCTTTACATAAGTCTATCCCCAAACTTATCCCATTATTCGGGATGAAAGTATCCCTTGTCCACCCTCGGTATGAAAATTACATATATACCGAATTTCAGCCAAATCGGTCCCCTAGGTTTTCCGTAAAAGCGTAACAAACAGACAGACAAATATATTTTCATCCCGGAAACTATCCCATTTTTCGGGATAAAAAATATCCTACGTTCATCCTCGGCATCGAAAAAAATAATATTTATATATATATATATTCCACTTGTATCTCTTCAATATGCAAGCACGAATTACGACTGAATAAGATAGATTATTTCCTCTTTACGCAAATAATTTTCAGAAAATGTAGACGTACACTAATATTACCAGACCAGGAAAATAGACAAGTAATGCTGCATCCATAATCATATCGTAACAATCCAGTTGGAATAATACTACTAATAATACCAACATCATTGCGATCTGTACGTCGGTAACGCGTGACTATTGCTATTACTATAATGACGTGCTTGTGAAGAAAATTTACTATAATCATTCCATCACACCTGTTTCCATTTTACGGTGTCAATGGAGACCACATATTATATTTAATACATTTTCTCATATTCACTGCTTCACCTGATTTTCTAAATGACAGACATAAAAATGTAGAGTAAATCATAGCTCTATATCTGAGAAGTATTTTACTGTAACCTCAGACCAATAAATAGACTTGATGCTTTTTTCCACAAAAGCATCAAATGAAGTGAATCATCATTTAAAAACTTGTGTGCATAAACTTATGTAGATACACTCGGTTTATGCTGTGTGATTAATAGTAATGTATCCACTGGAAACTGTCCTTACTTATTCGATTATTTAATACTAGCTGTGGCGGCGAATTCGCCCGCGTGGATTTTTTTTATTCGCGAAACCTTTAGAAAATGTAGTTTAAGTTACTTACCGTCAAAATCGGTCCCGCTGTTACAGAGATTAGCCGAAACATCTCAACATCAACAGGCAACAATTAAATATATTTTTTTTTATACAAGTACCTTTTATACTTAATATGCATTTAGTAAAAAAATGTTATATTAAATTTACAAACAGACACTTAAATTTTATTTATTTGTATCGACAAAGTTCTCGAAACAAACTGCTCGTGCGCTCGGCTTCCTTTATGGACAGTTCCTATATCTTACTATTCATTCACCTGCCTTACCATCGGTTGATGTTTGACATTGGAGTATGCAACTTATGTCATATTTTAATCGATAGTGAGTCAAATTAACGGTTGGTAAGATATAGGAACCGGCCATTTGTTGGCTTCACTCTAAAAGTTCGGGGTTCGGTCTAACTGTTTCGTTCGTCTGAGACGCTCACCTAAATGTGGATTTTACAGGAGAGTCACATTAAACGTAATTTTATCGCAACCTACATAATGATATCTATCTATAATATATTAAATCCATAGAGGAGTCGAGCTTGTTAAATGAGAATAAAATTTCTTTTAACAAAAACAAAACCCACTTCACACTAAAAACCAAAAAAATAAATATTTAACCGACTTCTTTCTACAATATCTTAAGTAAAACATAAAAGAACAACAACAAATTTACAAAATATAATAATAATATATTTTGCTTTTTAAATCGATCCACAACTGACGGAGATATAGCGTAATATACATATAAAAAATTAGGCGCCTGTAGAAAATATAAGACCTGTACGCGTATACAAGCTTTTTACTAATAACTTAGTCGTACGGCTTCCTTTCCTAAGTAATGGTTACTCTCGAATTCTCTGGAACCCACTCACCAGATCCCGACTTGCTGACCATGGCACCACCTCGCGAATATAGACTTACAAATAAAGAAAAATATTTGAAAATTGGTTTAGAATTGACGAAGATATCGTGTTACGAAAAAGTCTGTTATCAATTTTCGTGGGATTCTCTTATTCCTTGAAATTCACTCAACAGATTCTGATATGGTACAATGGGACCAATTCGAGAGTATAACCTTTGGATTAAAAGAAAATTTTGAAAATCGGTTCACAATTGACAGACAAATCGAGTACCGAACATCCAAAAAAAAACATACAGATGAATTGAGAAACTCCTTCTTTTGTGAACTCGTTTAAAAAAAGGGGTTAATTCGAAATAGCCGATTCTAAAATACAACTTCTAGATTTTTCTCTATTTAATAAATAAGCAATAAAAAAAATAGATAATTCTTTATATTACACAAAAGCATAAACATACAAAAGTAGAAAAAGAAAAGAGATGTGCAACGGGCGACCTTATTGCTAAAAAGTGATCTCTTACAGGCAACCCTTGGCAGGGATTAGTAGATTTTTAATACTGGCGCTGGTGCAGCTAAGAATGATAAATAAAGATAGTACATATAAGTACAAAAAATATATACACATATGAATATAAACACACGTATATATATATATATATATATATATATATATATATATATATGACAATACAAACATACATATAATTATATAATAGTATTAGGAATTATAAGCCACAATAGAAAACTAATGCTTCTGAATTTAATTTTTAAAGTACGGTAAGGATTTGTCTTGTCTTATATAGGTATATTGTATGTAGCTGTATTGTAAATGTAAATAGTAGCTGTTGCTGAGATATGAATCAATCAATCAATCAATACTCTTTATTGTGCACCAATACAAAAAAGAACTTACAGACTAAAACTATGTCTCATTATGCACAAAGGGCGGTCTTATCCCTAATAAGCGATCTCTTCCAGACAACTCCAGGAATGAATTGAGAATATAATGGTGATGGTGTTATACATAATTCGTAAATTATTTATTCTAATAATAAATATATAAATGTTTATAGATAAATATATTTTAAATATCATCATATTCCACGGACAGGTAATATTTTCTGATCATCGTTTTAAATACTGGTAGCGATTTTGTTTGTTTGATAGCAATTGGCAGCGAGTTCCAAAGCTTTATAGCCTTGACAGTAAAAGAATTGTTGTAGAAATTTGAACTATGCGCAGGGGATTTGAACACAATACTAAAAATTAAGACTACAAATTAGACTAAAGAAAGATTAGAGAAAAAATTTCCAAACCGATTGGATATTCGGCAACTCATATGGCGACGTTGAGAATTATGGAATATATGGATCAATTAGAAGCAATATTCCCGAAACAATCGCCGCATTTTATTGCAGTTGCTCCAGGTTGATCCATTACTGTTGCCAAGCAATAATTGCTCAAAAAATTGCCCATGTAAGAGCACCAGTAGTTATACCTACTCTAGACCAGGGTCTAACCAAAACCCTACCAGTTGGCTGTGGCTTGTATTATCGCCTCTTACGACAGGCCGCAGAAATTACCACTATTTCTTCGTCCATGTACGGATGAAAAGTCGCAAATGACGCTGGTTTAAGGAGGAATGTCTTTTCTAGGTTGCTTAGCAATATAATTCAACAGTCAAACCATAAAAGCGAAAAAGTTCGAAACATACAATACAAACAAGTCCACTAATAACTTTACTTAATACAATCATTTATTCTAACGGCCTTAAAAACTATGTCCATACCTATAAAACCGTCCCTACTTTCACCGGTTTCATTCACATTACTCACAGCCTATTAGCATACGAGAAGAATATCGTCATTCACACACGGAAGATGGGCTGGGCTTTAAAAATTCTAAAAATGTTATCAAGCATAGTTAGAATTTTCTTTAATATTAGATTTTTAGCCGGTTTTCATCAGTTAGGTAATTTTTCATTGAAGATCTATAATTTTTTTAATTGTGTTTTTATTGCAGTAGTTCAGCAGACAGGCAGACGGCCCACTTGATGGAAAGCGGTTATTATCGGCTATGGACATTTGCAACACCAAAGGTACTACAAATGCGCTCCTGCTCTCTTAAGGGAGACTGGAACCTGGTCACTAATGCCGGAACACAACTCAAGGTTGTTATGGCGACATACTTTAGACCAGGGGTGGTAGCCATCCAGTCGGGCAAATGCCCTACCATCTGGCTGTGGGTTGTTTAGTCGCCTCTTACGACAGGCCGCGGGAAATTGTATTCTTCCTCCGTTCCTGCACGGATAAAATTGATATATAATAATGAGATTGATAATTTATTTATTTACTACCTTACATATATATATATATATATATATATATATATATATATATATATATATATATATATATATATATATGTATGTAAGACAGTAAATAAATAATTTAACAATCTTCAAACTAGTATATAAATTACAACACAATAAAGTAAAGAAATATTACAATACTCATCTGACAATCCATCTATCCACAATTCGTTGCTAACCAAACACCCATTCTACATATATATACATAAAATATATTAATACAAAAAGACTTAATATATCTTTTATCTCTCTACATAAATAAAAATGAATCGTAGAATGTATATACGCGAATAACTTGAGAACGAGTATCGATTTTGAAGAAATTTTTTGTGTGTGTTTTAGTGGGTCCCCGGATTGCTTACATTCACAATTGGAACCGATAGGTGGCGCTGGGATCGTGTTCTAGGATCCTCCTAATCTCCTGGACCGATTTATTATATTTCGCTACATTAAGAATTCCGTGATAGTAAAGAAACAGTTGTAAAGATATTTTCAGAAGCAAAAAATTGTATATATGACATAATATGTATATAATGTTCTGGCCAAATGCGTCCTGTATATATCGTTAGAAATAATGCTGTTAATGATTACCTTCATTAGTGTATATACATACGTTATTTTTAATGTCATTAACAATTAATAATAATATCGCAACACAAATAACGCATTAAATCCATAACTATATTTGCATGAAATGGTCACTAACACGAATATTATCCCAGATGGAGCAGGGGCATTAGAAACGCATTCATTTTACAATTTTCGTTACTGTTTATTTTGATATCTCAGAGGGATAGAGCTTTTATGACCTATGGCTATGACCTATGTTAATTGACATCATAATTGGGAGAGGAGATCATAAAGGAGAAACCCTAGATATTGTGGATTCGACCATTTTTCTCCGTATTACCTTAGATTCAAAACTGCAATGGGCCCCATATAAGTAAATTGGCGAACAGACTAAGGTCGGCAGCATATGCAGTAAAAAAGATAAGATTCATACTGCTCGTTTGGTTTATTTTCACAGTATTATGTCTTACGGAATTCTATTATGGGGTAATGCAGCTTACATAAATGCTATTTTCGTTCTACAGAAGCGTGCTAATCGCTCAAATCTACAACATGGAAGCGCGGGATTCCTTGCAAGAAAAGTGTAAAGAAATACATTTTTTAACAGTGGCTTCACTGTATATACTTGAAAATGTACTACTATATGTTTAGTAAAATATCTCACATTTTCACAGATTTGGTGATTATACATTGTAAAAATACTAGGAACAAAAATATATTAGAAACTCCCACATGCAAGCTCCATAAAGTTTACAATAGTTTCGTGGGTAAAATATAATGATCTTCAATAAAATCCCAGAAACGATCAACAACTTCGAGTAAACAAATTTTAAAAAATTAGTAAAGCAACGTGTGTACGAGAAGACTTATTATATGACGAATGATTTTTTTATGACCGCACTGCATCAGTATAATGCGATCGCCACCAAACTTTTTCAGTAATCATTCATTTAAATTACTTCGTAAAACCTTGTATTGGTATAAACTACATTAATAAAAGACGAATAATAATAATAATAATGAAGTAAAGATATCTTCCTGGGGAGTTTGTTGCGTCGCTTCTTCTCCTTTAAGAGTAACTAAAATTGCTTTGGAAGCGGTGGTAGACTCATAACTCACAATAAGTAATCTGTAAGATTTTATTTTGAAAATACAGTCAGTTTCAATTATAGATATTGTTATGAAAAAAACGATTTCTAATTTAGGGTTCAGAGAATATGAAAATGTGAAGCTTTAATTAATAAAGTGTTAAGATTTTTGGTTCATTTTAAAATAAAAAACTTAATATATTTTTTACACTGCACAGTCATTTCTGGGTTTTAAATATCAGAACATAAATTTGTCTTGCGACAAAGTGAAAAAGTTATGTGGTGTCATTAAAAGAAAGTGATGTGACTCATGCAGGCTTTAATACCTGTCTACTGTGACTTGCAAAAATATGTGAAGTATGTGGAATTCCTACCGGACACACAACCGTATGTTAAATGAATACAATTGAACCAGATTTCTCTTACTTATTGGATTTTATTTAATTCTCCCGTCCTCTTTTCGTCACATATCGAGTTTTCAAAGTAATACATCGATTATACAATCCGCTCTTAAGATTGTTTAGATTATAATTGTAATGGGACTTTCTATAAGTAATAAAATAAAAACAGATATTATTAAAAATTATTATTATGTTAAACTAAATAATGTTATGTTATTACATCTATTTGTTAAAACATAGTAAATTTATGATGACTATATAAATAACGGTTTCATATGTTTTTGCCTACTCAGCGTTCAAATTTATATAATACTAGAGTTTTCCCCGCGGCTAAACCATGTGAAAAACCCTAGGTAGTAAAACACCTAATTAACATAGAGATGTTCCATACATACGAATTTACATATATACATTAATTTATATACATAAACCTTCAATACTTTAGTCTTGTTCAATTCACTAGAATTACAAAGAAACTAAGTCAATATAGTGTAGACAACTGCACATCAAAACATAAAGAAAAGTCACAGCCAACGTGATTTGAAGTCCCTAATACGTAATGAATGAATGAATGACATGTGGGCAACCTGACAACGTATTTATTATTGAATTACAGCGACTATTCTCTAACATCGCAATTGCAGCGTCATCTTTTTTACTAATCCGTCACGACATGATTTATCGAGATAAAAATATCCTAAGTGTCGATTTGGGTTTAGCTCTGTGTCGAGTTTCCTTCATATACGTTCACTAGTTTCCACAAAAGATTCGATAGGAGCACCATCTTTTTCGCTATTTTCGTCTATCCCGAGGAAACGATAATCATCTGTCGGAATAAAAGTATAAGTTACGCCCCGAGATGTAAGCTAGCTAGCTCTATGTCGAATTTCATATAAAGCCGCTTTGTAGTTTTCACGTGATGCTCTAACAGACAGACAGACAAAAATTCTAAAAATTACATTTTCGGAATCTCCTAGTCCGAATTATCCCCCCTGATTTTTTTCACATTTTTAAACGCATTGTACAAACGCGAACCATTCACAAATTTATTATAGTATAGATAAATTAATAGAAGTGACAATGTTCCATTTCCTTAAATATAAAGTTTAGTTTATAATGCTCTACTACATACATACGAATACCAAACTAGGATTAACTTAACAATAATTACTTTAATATTACGTCATTACTTATTAGTTTTATCTTAATAGATCACATAGTTTTTTTTATACTAAGTTTCCTAATTAAATAAAACTATATATACAAATTTACTTATACTAATAATATCTATATACAATTTACAAAAGATAAAAATTACAAGTAGTAAATGGGTCCCAAATCACCGCCAGCTGGGAACGTTCCCAAAACACTGGCCGCGTTACCACGTTGTATGGCAACGTTTATGCGTTGCCCAAAATACAGGCCAGCGTTTTGGTCCCGTGAGACATCTATCAATCGTTTTGATAGGTTAAAGGTGATGTGCTTCTGGACCCCATGGCCCTAGAGTTTCGACACCAAAAGCCACAAATCTGTATCCACTACCAAAGGATATTATTAGTTTGTTAGTTAATAATAAAAAAACAAAATAAATTCAAACATATGTCCTTACGTATTTATGTCATTATATATAATATTCAATAAAAATTTAAGCGCAAACTCTTTGCTCGTAAGTCTGATTAATACAAATAATAACCATCTAAACACAGTTATGGGAGTTAGTATTATTTGTATTAATCATGTTTATTTTCACATTAATGCACTTACATATTTAAAATTATAACCTAGACGCAATAATTCACGCCTAATTCTAACGCGAAATCGAATCCTAAAAGGGGAGCAACGCTTGAAAAATTTGCTATGCACCAAAATTCATAAAAATCAAATCTCTATAAATATTATAAACGCAAAAGTTTGTAAGAATGGATGTATGGATATATAGATGTATGGATGTACAGACGTATGTTTGCTACTCTTTCACGCAAAAACTACTGAATGGATTTTGATGAATTCCAGTAATATAGCTTACACATCGTCATTACACATAAACAGGAACACACACTAATAATAAGTATCTAAACATTCAAAACAAATTAATTTATTATTAATTGTAATTTGTTTTGTGTTAAAGTAAAATTAAAGCACGAAAAAGTCACTTTCTCGTCTATTAGTATGAATAACACAGTATCATTATATAAATAATCACTAAAATTACTTCTTCTTATTTAATTTGATTAGATCAACATTCATTCATTAATACATAATATACAGGTACATCAGTGAAAGTGTTCATTAAGCATATTGCATTAGAAAACACTGTCTTAAAACTTTTAGAAAAAGAGTCGTAAACCTAGAAAGTGTATAAAAACTAGATGACCAAGGAAATTAACACAGCCGCTCTAAGTCATTTGTAGCCGTTAGCAACAACTGATGAATAGGGTTGTCTCAGTTTGCAAAATAATTAACCAGTCATACCGGTTTCCAATTTTTCAATCGGATCCATAACTGTTTGGGCATGAAGAAAAGGTTACTAAATGAGGTTTTCTTATGATGATAATAGCTTCGGTTACAGACCATGACATGTATATTATTTAAGTAGCTTCTGCTCGTGACTTCGTCCGCGTGGAATAGCTTTGAAAAAAAGTAAGTAAAAGCAAAGCCCCGGTTTTGAAACATTCTTCAAAGGTACTCCGCTCCTATTGGTCTTAGCGTGATGATATATATCCTATAGCCTTCCTCGATAAACGCGAAAGTAACCCTGTCTGTCTGTCATTCCGTCTGTCTGTTCCATTTTCACGGGAAAACTACTGGACCGATTTGGCTGAAACTCAGTATATATATATTTTCGATGCCGGGGATGAACATAGGATACTTTTCATCCCGGATAATGGGATAGATTTTGGGATAAATTTACGTAAAGGTTATCCCAAAAAGTGGGATAGGCTTTTTGTGATTTTGTCCATTTCATCCACTTGGTCCCGTTAGTGCCGTAAGTCCCGCAGGTCCCGCAGGTCCCGTAGGTCCCGTAGGTCCCGTTAAATATATTTTGTTTTCGAATCGTATATTTTGGTGTGCAATAAAGTGTTTATATATCTAAAAGAAATGACGTACAATTCTATTACTGTCCTACCATTGCATTCCGTCGTTAAATAATAAACGAGAGAAATATGGATATAGTATGTAGTAACAACGTACGTAAATATGAATTACAAAATGATTTGTAGATGTCTAATTATGTTATTTGTGAAAAGAACTAAAGTTTGTAGTTACTGCCTAACACAAACTACTTGTGTGTAAGTAAACATAATTTCTAATTATTTTATTTTAGCCCACACACATTTTCAATTGTATCATGTCACGTTTGGTTGAAAATGGATGTAATGATTACAAAATTGAATCTCACAGATTTCTTATTAAAAGTCATAAGTCTACTACCGCTTGCAAAGCAACTTTTGTTACTGTCAAGAGAGAAGAAGCGGCACAACAAACTCCCCAAGTTGTTTACATTGATGACAAGCAAAAGTTTTATCTGCACTGTCTCTTACATGCGCTATTGTACCAACACCCATAGTACGTACACGTTCCATGTGTGGTAAATGTTTATTACATTAGTCAATAGTTTTTTTATTACGACTTTTCTATTTGTTGTACACTAGCGGTCCCGGCAAACTTTGTCCTGCTCTGAAAAAATAAATATCTAAGTCCCGATTCCAGCAACACCTACCGGTTCCGATTATCAGTCTATACCATCCGAGGGGACCTAAACGTACGTGAGATGAAGAAGGCGGAGTTTCAAACTTACTGTTTTGCGAAATTTTTCGGTATATTTATAGTTATTTTGCTATTGGAGGTGGAGATAAATCCAACAAATCAAACGTTATAAACATCGGTCCAGCCGTTCTTGAGTTTTAAATAGCATAACTAACCCAACTTTGTTTTATAGATATAAATATATTTGAACGTCGGGATAGTGGTTATATCGAACTATCGATATTATTATAAAAGAAAACTCCATGTAAATATAAAAATAACCCTAATATATTTTTCTCACATTAACAACACTTACATAATTTAATCATTTTCAATTTGACGTCAAAAACCCAACCATCAATGTACAGTTTTTGTAGAGTATCTATAAAATACGTTGTTAAAATACATAAATTCAATAATTTTCTACACATTTATACGAATAAAGCTTTTAAATTTAAAGAAAAATTCACACAGTTAACACATCGAATCGACATTGGGATTAAAAACCATTAAACACCCAAAGATTTATGAATAAAAAGAAATCGCAAATAAAATTTGTATCCACGTGACTACACAATGTTGCGCCCCACAGGCTTGAAGCTAAACAGCGTTTTTGTCTAATATTATCTACTAGCTTCTGTCCGCGACTTCGTCCGCGTGGAATAGTCGAAAAAAAAGTCAGTTAAAAAACCACTTAACCAACAGCCAACCTTAAAAGATAGACATATGCTGTCGCGGACTTTTTTTTAGAACTTTTAAAGGGGAATAATTCTGTAACACATGATTTTTGCGAAACTGGAACCGTGTACGCAGCGGAAGCTCTCAAAAGGAAAAAAAACCCACGATTTTGAAACATGCTTCATTGGTGCTCCGCTCCTATTAGTTTAGCGTGAT
The DNA here is from genome assembly GCA_039645545.1 of Dendrolimus houi. Classification (NCBI taxonomy): domain Eukaryota; kingdom Metazoa; phylum Arthropoda; class Insecta; order Lepidoptera; family Lasiocampidae; genus Dendrolimus; species Dendrolimus houi. The sequence continues at coordinate 7,139,552 of CM077125.1, forward strand.
GATATATAGCCTATAGCCTTCCTCGATAAATGGGCTATCTAACATTGAAAGAATTTTTCAAAACAGACCAGTAGTTCCTGAGATTAACGCGTTCAATCAAACAAACATACAAACAAACAAACTCTTCAGCTTTATATATTAGTATAAGATAACAAACCAATGTTCAATTACCTACTTAACTGTACCTTCCTACTATTTATATACATTCGAAAAATGCACCCGAAGTTAACTTTGCAACTACAAAGAATTTTAAATGCCTATCTATGCATGTTCACATCGTGATTTAAAATTTACAAGCACCAGAAATGAATAATAATGTGTTATTAATATGATTGTTCTTTATAATATAGAGATGGCTGAGTGGTAATATAATATAGGGCTCTGTATTGTTGTTACTCTCAACCAATAATAATTAAATTATTTTAAGGCTTAATGATGTATGAAAAGAAATAATATGTCAACAGTTTAATTGAAACAAGTTTTGTCGTTTTCGAGAAATTCCACAGAAAATCTGGTGATTTGAATCAACTTCGAATATATTGTTACGAGTTGCAGGACTTGAATTAAAATGCCGTTGGAATTGTTATAGAGTTTACTAGAACTGTTCAAACACGTATAACACATGTACAAATATAACAGAACACAACAAATCCAAACATAATGCAGAAAGTCATAATTCAATAAAACGCGCAAAGTCCGTCACTATTAGATTCCCGATTGTAGTTGTCTCGCTTTGATCGTGGTTCTCGCTTGACTGCTTTCCTCCATCCATCAGGCCATCGTTTTAACCTGCACAAGTGCAATGTGCCCGTCTGGCCACGTGGACCGAATTTCCTAGAATCAGCTTGTACTTTAAAATCCGTAACACCTGGCTAATGATTACAATACAACAATAGGCTGTTTTCTAGAAACGTGTGCCAATAAATAAGTAAACAAAAGAAGACGATGATAAAAGAATTACAATTGTTTCAATGTTATTAGTTCAAATGCCGACGGGTAATAAATGTGCTTCTACAAATCTATACGTTGAATTTATCTTTGTCGGCGCTTAGGTTGTAACAATATTATGTTCAAAGTTAATACAGTACGAAAATATTAAATAAACGCCGAAAACGTTACATTCGGGTCCGTTCTCTGTACTCTAGACTAAACTTAAGATTATAATTAATGTTAAATACATATTTCAAGATCTAGCAGCCCTATTTTTTGGAGACCGCGAAATATTCGTCATGCGTCCGTACAGGTGCTTCACATATTTTTACTTTTAATTGATACTATTTAGCATAAATATTACATAAAACTATTCGTACAATTTACGAAGAAATATGTGTAAGAATGTCTACACTTCTTCACTTATCTATGACTTATTGTTATATATATAATAATACTGTTTCCTTTTTTATTTCCATTTTCATTTTATTCAGAATTTTGAATGATGACCATGGTATATGATTCAGTAACCAAGGTATTCTTGTTTATCTGCTGCTGTATTCGAATGGTATTTGACAAATAAACAAAGGAAATAATATATACATATATAAATACCCGTATATTTGGACGTGTATCAAGTTTACTTAGCGATTCTCTATAAGTAGTTTTGGGACTCTTGTGTCAAAGCATGAGATATAATATGTATTATGTAAAATAGGTAATAACAATGAATCTGTCACACAAATAGTGGATTAAAACAATGTTAATAATATACATATTATTTTAGAGCAAACAAACTGAATATAATTATTCAATAAACGGGTGAACGATCTAATAGTGAGAGGTTGGTATTGACATTAGCGAAATCGAAGGCGACTTTTAACACACTTTCAAACTCCCACGTATGGGATATAAGATTTATGTACTTTTATTTTAAATATATCAAATTTGGTGATTCGAGGTTATGACGTCATGTACGACAGCAGCCATATATTATACTAGCTTCTTCCCGCGACTTCGTCCGCGTGGAATAGTTACTTTGGGCTAACGCTAACTTTAACCCGCGACTTTGTTTACGTAGAAGGTGAAGATATCTATACTAATATATAAAACTGTAGAGTTTGTTTGTTTGTTTGCTTGAACGCGCTAATCTCTTCCCCCTCATGACTGCCCGCCGGCCTTGTACATCATAAATGCGCGCACAGTACTAATCATTATTTTGCTGCGATGTTATTTTAAATCTGCGATATCTCCTTAGATATTCATTGAAATCGAATGGTGTAAATGGCAATTTTGTTTTAAATTAATTACTTGTGATGAATAATTTATTTATTTGGATAAGGATTAATATCATGTTTATAAAAACACCTTCATCACAATAATGCATTATTTTAGAACAAATTTGGTTAGCATAAAAAAGGTTATAGTGAGGCAACCTTAAAAGATAGACATATGCTGTCGCGGACTTTTTTTTAGAATTTTTAAAGGGGAACAATTCTGTCACACATGATTTTTGCAAAACTTAAACCGTGTACGCAGCGGAAGCTCTCAAAAGGAAAACAAAACCCACGATTTTGAAACATTCTTCATTGGTGCTCCGCTCCTATTAGTTTTAGCGTAATGATATATAGCTTATAGCCTTTCTCGATAAATGGGCTATCTAACATTGAAAGAATTTGTCAAATCAGACCAGTAATTCCTGAGATTCGTGCGTTCAAGCAAACACACAAACAAACTCTTCAGCTTTATATATTACTAGCTTCTACCTGCGATTTCGTCCACGTGGAATAGTTTAAAAAAAGGAAGTTAAAAAACCCCCTGATTTTGAAAGATTCATCATTGGTGCTCCGCTCCTATTGGTCTTAGCGTGATGATATATAGCTTATAGCATTCCTTAATAAATGGGCTATCTAACATTGAAATAATTTTTCAAATCAGACCAATAGTTCCTGAGATTCGCGCGTTCAAGCAAACACACAAACTAACTCTTCAGTTTTATATATTAGTATAAGATATATTGATTTTAGCGTATCGAAACTTACGATCTAATAAAGGTGATTTGGCTTGAGGCTAGTTAATGGATGACGCATTGATTGGCACATTGTAGTTGCTGGTAAATATAATACGTACCTACATAATAAGCGCGTAAGGTAACATTTATTACATACATACATATTATCACGCCTGTATATCATAATTGTAGGTAGAGACGGTGGATATTCATTTGCCATGATCTTAGCACATGCCTTTCGCTGCTGCTAGTTAACAGTGCCTTCACAAACAATAAGAATATATATATATATACAGTAAGCAAAAGTAATAGTAATTAAATAGTTAAGAAAACGTGTAACAGGATTGTTTGAAAAAGACAAAAACCAATTTCACCACCAACTAGAGACAAAGGGAGTGTATTAAAAAAACTAATTCCTTCATGCATGTTTTTCTGGAATGCTATTCGCCTTTCTTGAAAATATCTCTGATTTGACAACAATGGGTACGGCGCTGTTTATAGACATTTATTACGCGTATGTTACTCTAAGGAAATGATTTTTAAGAATAAAATCAAGTAAAAACGCAATTATAATTTTCTCATCTCTATTTGAACTGTCTCCATTAAAGCTTAAGGAGGAAGAAGTGATCAACTTTCTTTTTTGTTGAACAACGAAACTAAACTTATGACATACAATAAAGAGTCGTCTAGTGTTTGTAATCTGATTAAAAGGAATCATCTAATATTGATAAGAATCTGCAAACATGCGCCATTAGGAGTTACTCAAATTCTTATCATAAATAAGCTCTGGTAGTCGTTTAAAGTCGGTTTAGACCGACCAATCATTGTGTCAAAGCTACTCCATTATGCTAAGCAACGTGTCCGTGTGTCCGACTAATCAGAGCCAAATCAAACGGCCCGATCTCTCCGGTTGTCAGTGGCGTGACAACAATGACTCCGTTCACATGACATCGAGTGTAGTGACGTGCGATTTTTTGTCATTAATACCACGATATGTGCTTTGTGCTGTATTCAATTTCATATGAGATTCTCCTAATGTGAAATTCGTTCCAAATTTGAAAATGTTTCAAAGTATTAATTTTATATTATTCAGTCACACAACTTTTTCTAATTTAAGTAACCTAGTCATAACAAGGGCACCTTGTTCTGTGACTACTTTATTAGTACTAGAAAGTGTTATTTTTACCTATTCCCTCTCTTGCTCCCATTTCTATATAGATATAGATCTGAACTGAATGTATGTAATTTAATATACAAATATGATACAGGAATAGAATAGATAAACTACCACATTATGTGCCAGAAATTGGGTTAAGTAGGCTATTCGTAATTTACGGACAAACTAAGCCACTAAACCTCGAGTAAAAGATAAATGGGTAGGGTTTTGATAACGACATATTTCTCTGATTAAAGTAGGTATACACGAAATGGGCGGTCGGTTTAATAATAACCTCTAAATCCTAACAAATTAAAATATTTTTTAATGCCAAAAACAGTTAGACGTTTGTACTACCAGGGGCGTTGTCTACTCTACCAGTCGCTAGAAACAAGGTAACAGCTTGTAGTGTAACATTCTACCGATCGCAAACGATATAATTGTGAGGCGAGCCTGACCGTATATCATATGATTCTTCAAAATTTTACAGAACAGAGTACGCAGCAAGGAGGAATATTTTAAAAGGCCAAGTGATTTTAAACTTCTAATATCATCTATCGTACGGTAATGTTTACGATATGAATGGTGCGACATTACATTTTTTTTAATAATATATAGGTTCGGGTCTAACCGATATTGCACCTGATATCAGGTGGAAATACAAAGTCTAAGTCTAAGTCGGAGCACGCTTATTTAGAAGATCACACTATATTTAAAGACCACTAAATTGTACATATTAGGAAAAAACAGACAACGGTAAGGAGTTCCACTCCTCAACGGTTCGTATTAATAAAGAGGAATCAAAGCGCGTATATCCATCATATACCTATCAGTGGCGTGAGCTCGTGCGTCTGCTTGTCCGGTGGTAAATTAGTGGTAAATTCAGTAAGTACTCTACATAATTATAATTATGCGACATAACTTCAAGTTGTTACCGTTAAAGAAGGACCGCTTGGACCGTATGTGTTAATCTATAGTTCTATACTAATATTATAAAGAGGAAAGACTTGTATTTTTGTAACGAAATAACTCAAAAACTACTGGACCGATTTCATAAATTCTTTCACCGTTAGAAAGCTACGTTATCTCTAAATAATATAGGGTATATTAATTACTAGAAAATATTAGGAATCCCTACTAAAACTTCAATAATAAAACCCAAAGTGTAAAAAAATTAGCCATAAAATGTCTTTCATGGAATCGGGTTCTAGATCTTTATTTTTTCAGGGCACGACAACGTTTGCCCGTAACGTTAGTTGTAAATATTTGAGTATCTGTTAGACCTATGACGAATATTGTGATACGCGGGTGTCATCAAAATTACTTGCGAATTTTTTGTCGCAAACAACAGTTAAAACAATTATCGCATAAAGTATTCAATTAACGCGGCCAGAATGACATGTCTATAATTTGTACCCGGCGGCATTATGGGGGCTATCATTAACAACGTTACATTAAGTTCAGACACTACAGTGAAATAGTCTTCATATTCTGGAACTCAAACACAAACTCGAGCTTGAGATTATAATCATCATCCCATGTTTACCGAGATAAAAAAATATAATATACTTATATCTTACTATACATTCACTTGCTTTACATCTGTTGAATTTGGCATTACATGGTTAATTTTAACCGATAGTCAGGCAAATGAACCGTCGGTAAAATATAGAAACTGGCCATAAATAGATAATATCTAATAATTTAATCGAAAGAACGATTACACAGAACAATCCAAATATATGTATATACATACATACTTTATAAAAGTATGCCACAACGTGCTGTTGACAGTATGAGTAAAATAGAATAGAATATAAAAAAAAAGCTACATGAAATCAAGAACATTATTAATATGCAAGTACAATCGGCGATTTTATCGCCTATGGCAATTTCTTCCAGACAACCTTTGGATGGAGTATAAGAACAACAAATTTCGGTAGTTGCTAAACCAGCACTCGTACAATTTAGATTATAAAGTTAAACAGTTCTTAATTCCCTCTTTTTTTAATAAAAATTTCTATTAATCTTTTAAACTGTTACCTTTTGTTGTAGTACTTAACAACAAAAGGATCACAACACTAACCCGTTTCAAATCTGTTAAAAAGCAGTTTCACTCTTGTCCTTTGAGGATTTATATCACTTTATAAAACCACCTGGCAACATGAATACAATGCCGTTGAACTTCGGAATTCGGTAAAGCAGCGTTGACACGATCAGACTGTGATCGGACAGTGCACTCGTTCAGAATAACTTCATACGAATGAACACAGCGGTTTACACTCATCCGAATTTGCTTGTATCAATGTGTTTATTCTCAAGAGAGGTTTGTGAGTGCCGTTTTATTTTGTATAAAGTCATCCTAGTAGACTCGTAAAAGTTAAGCTCGATCCCATGTTACTTGAATCGAGCGTCATTGTCCGAGTCTACTCGAATTGCAAGTTGTCATGATACTAGCAACATCCGAGTAGCTATCCGAGTGCACTCGGTTCGGGCATTTAGATCACTTGACTTTCTTGTATAATCATCCTAACAGACCTGTAACAGTTAAACTCGGTCCGATGTTACTCGGATCAGAGAGCGTTGTTCTAGTCAACTCGGCTATCCGAGCATACTCTGACAGTGTCAATACGGCCTTAGTGTAACTACGTACAGTCCGCAGTGTTACAAAAAATACGCGTTCGAGCCGGGCCAATAGGCTCATTCAGAATTGAACTCAATTTAGACAAGGCGTGTCTAACTAATAATCTACCTACGCAACAATTTAAGTTGATCTTCAACTAATATACATGCACATAGATGCTCTAGTCTATAAACAACTATCGATTGTACTCAGATAGCTTAAGCGGCAATTAACTTTAACTGGAATTAAAATTTGTTTTTTCTGTTCCGTAATTGGGAGCTTTATAATAATTGTTATTTTATTCCAAAAACACATTTCCATAAACATATAGGCAAGGAATAAAGTAAAAAAATTAATTATTATAAATTTATTACTAGGGTAAACTAATTTCATCTGCGTCATTATTTACAGGTTGTACCTGTGTATCATTATTTAAAGGGTGTACCAGGGTACACCTGGAATCAAATGAATTGTATACCAAAAATCGTATTAAACGACAAACATAACATTTACGTAAATACATACAGACATATAATCACTCCTGCTCATTATTAGGGTAGGCAGGAGCCAGGTCGACGGATCTCCACATGCAGTGGATCCTAAAAAACAAATTTCGCTTCATCTATTTTCATTAATCTCTTCATACATGCACGTTTATTTGATAGCTGCAGAGCAACTTCTCAATCTTTTCTGTGCTCAAGTAACATCTTGCATGGAGTCCTGTTCTCACCTTTGGGACGGCTCAGGTAAATACCAGCTTGAAGCGCTAGAGTCAATTGATATAAGAGCCAAGAGGTTGATTGGCGACCAGCTTGTCATTTAAATACAAGGCTTCTAAGCCTAGAGCATCGACGCCGGGTTGCTAGTCTATCGGTTTTTTATAGGATTTATTTCGGAGAGTCTGCGGTTGAACTGTTTGACCTGATTCCCTGATTTGTTTGATTTATGATTCCATCATCGGACGACAAGGCGCTCTGGTCTACGCCATCGTTTCACAGTAGATACACCACCAGTGCGAACGAATAGTTTCGCCTCCACGTTCCTTTTACGTACGGCAGAACTATGGAATGCACTAGCAGAGTTCATATTTCCCGAAAAGTTCAACCTTGGGGGGATCTTCAAGTCTCGTGTGAATAGGTACTATCTAGGGAAGCGTGCTCCATCTTCGACCGCATCATCGTCCGACATTAGGCGTGATCGTGGTCAAACGTGAACCTATTTATCATTAAAAAAATATCCTTTTTACCTGAGCTTTCTTTAAAGCTTCTGCTATTAGGCCACGGCCCGTCGCAATACCTTATCTATAATACTGTACAATTCTAAACCAGCCGTATCTGTACATTGAAGCTGTTTAAAAAACTAATTGGCATAGACTATATAAATGACGGAGAACACGGTGCTATTTTTTAAATTTCTTGTCTGTTTGTTGGGGATTCACGTAAGTACTATTGCGCCGATGTCGATGCCGTTTTCGCTGATGAATTATTAGAAAAAAAATCTAATTTAAATATGATTTTTTTCACTGATCGATAGCAGATTTTGTGAAATATAATGTGTGATATTTTTTATCCCGGGAAACCCGCGGGAATATCAAGTTAATCCTAGTACATAATACGTACATGAATAACATTTGACAGTTTGTATTATTATTATTAGTATTATAGAGTTTTCATTCGCTGTATTACAAACTTACGGGGTAACTGGTTTTAAGTATAAACACGTGCGTTCAATAAATTCGCAGCTAATAAATCACTTTTTTTTAATTCAAACGGAAATATAGTGGTATATTTACGACAGCATCCCGCGGAAACAAGTATAATTAATAAAAATTTAGCTAATTTTCGCTAAATTTGACACGTATATTATTTAAGATATTTTTTTCTTAGAATATTTGTATAACACACAGGATTTGTGATGAAGAACACTATTTAATGATGTTCAATTTTCTTATACTGCTTTGCACCGCCATTTAGCCGACGGTTAAAATACTTAGACCTTGGTTGAATGGTCTAAGTTAAAATACAATAAGCGCCGTTTATGGGTATAGTTTTACTGGTTATTTTATTTTAACCATCAGTAAATGTCAGTGCACACCAGCCTTAGTCAACTAAAGGGACTCCCTAAAGTTAGATATTAAAGTAGATTTTAAATTTTATTGTAATTCCTATTTAAATTTTAGATTTTTTTCAGTGAAGATGTTTTAAATTAGCCAACTAACAATTACAAATATTAACTAAAATTGTATTCAAAAACATACCTAGTAAAGAAAAAAGTAAATAGAAAAAAAAAATGTTCGTCTAAAAAAAATCTATAATTATAATGAATAAGGGTTTAGAACTTTACCTAAAATAAAGTCACGTTTCACAAGTAACTGACCAATTTCTGAGTTAAAATAAGTGTATACGAGCTTGTAATTTGAAGATTATTATTCTATTTCGCCTATTTATAGCGTGTACCGCATTATGATATATAAATTATACGTTAGTTACGTCCGGACATCTGTTCTTAGGCGTATCTATTTCATAATCACGTACACTTGGGGCCACAGGTATCGATTTAGAAAGAATTTATATCGAATAACAAATCGATTATACATATCGATTTTCTGTGTGTAGAAATGTGATGTACTTTTTTTGTTGTTTTGGTTTTTACTACCGCAATTTGGTAGGGACTTAGTTACTATATAGTAACGTGTCTCATTACAAGATCATAATTTCGAATCCTGGCCGACGAGCATGCACTTCGGAGTTTTTCTGATTTAATATTATGACCCATCGCGTACAGTGGATATTGTTTTTAATAACCATGTGCCGAAAGATACATATTGATGAAATTTACACATAAAGATTATATAATAATAGCCCATAAACGTCCCATTGCTAGGCTCGGGCCTTCCATTATACGGGAACGGACAGTATACCCGCACCGCTCGACCAAGGCGGCTTTGGCACGTGTGACAAATCGGTTATCTCGATGTGCATTTTTCATCGCGATGTTGTCCTTCACCGTTATTAGCACGTGGTAATTGTAACAATATGCGCATTAGGTCAGAAAACTGCCGAAGTGGTGCATGCGTTCCGGCCCTTTGAGTTTGGGTCGCGTGCGCTAGCCATTACGCTACCACGACTTCACATCGAAATTATCGATGTGTAATTATGAAACAATTCGCCTTGGACGGGTGGGTATATAGCTGTTAACTCTAAAATACGAAAATGACTGTATATCGTGACTATCTATCTATCATCGTAATCTATATATCGGAGGAGGGTTTGCAGCTGAGCTCTTCGATCTGATCCCACCGTCTCTATATCTACCTTCATCATGTGCATAACAAAGGAATGGAACTCAATGCCGGAGTCTGTTTTTCACGATACCTACAACCTGGGTGTCTTCAAGTCCCGTGTGAATAGGTACCTTCTAAGTAAGCGTCCTCCATCTTAGACCATACCTTGGTTCCACATCGGGTGAGATCACGGTCAAACGAGAAATAATGCTACTATAAAAAAAAACAAGTATGCAAATAAAACCAACATCATTTTTTGGGATAAAAAGGTCCCAATTTCTAGTGCCTTTGCACGACTAATGCCCGGTTTCTGAGGTACTTTTAACTGTAGCTTATCTGTTCGTTAGCGCTATCGGTTCAATAACTTATAAAATTGCGTTTCAGAACACACCATTGTACGATAGTTAAACTAGGTTCAACTTAAATGACCAATATTAGGCGTTTATTTATTCCATGTCTTTTCTTTGACGTTGTTGTTTGATGTAAACAAATATTAGATATTCCTTCTTAAATAGATCCATATAGTGGCAAGTTTTGGTACTAGTTGTGGGTTAACTTTATTGAATCAATTGTTATTGAACTCATAACTGGTAACCTCGGAAACCGGGCATCAGTCCTTTTAAGAAAACTAAATATAAATTTAAAACTAAAATTTTAAATATTACAATAATAAATGGACAGATGTACTAATAATATATATTTAATGTAATCTGCTATTTATCTGTAAGTGAATTGCAGATTCTTTTGAGAAATAAATGTCTTAAACCTAAAACAATTTTTATGCCTTGATAACCATATATTTTAGTAATTGTTTATATCGATGAGCAATAACATATTGTCTACCTATTGTTTTGAACATCGATCTTTAAAGAATATTCCAGTTATCTACTAAATTTTATCAAAATAAATTCTTACATCTTAAACAAGGAATATATATCATACAACTAGGGTATTTCAATTAGCGCGGGTAGATTTTGGCGGCCCGTGGCGGCCATTTTGTTTTAGTGACACCTGTCGAATCAATCCGCATAAAATACCAAATAATTTCTCTAAATACTAAAATACATATATAAGCCTCTGAAATCATTAAATATATGAATACAAATCGAAAGCAAGTTTCATTAAATAGAATACGAAAATATTTTCTAATAAAAAATTGTGTTTGTGTGTGTGTGTGTGTGTGTGCAGTTCACACACAGTAGAAGTGAAACTTCAGAGAATATACAGGCGAACATAATTATATCTACAACGCTTAGTAGACAGGAGTGAGGAGGCTCGACACACCGCACAATAAGGAGACCAGTAGTATGAAATTCTGTATAATGTATTCTATCTCATTCTCTCGCAGGCTTAGTCCTATAGGTTTATATGTTTATCTCTTTGTCGTTTCATCGAGTTTCCAATCACAACGATTCTAAAGAAGTTTCACTTCAAAAATATCATTAAGTAACTCATATTTTTGAGAAATTATGCAAAAAGTTGCTGATTTTGTTATACGAGAAAAAACCGAAAAATGTAGCTCGTTTACAGTAACAATAGAAAATTACCCAAAAATCTATAATTACGTATGTAAAATTACAACACTTAAGAGTGATTCACTTATATCGTGTAAGCTTTAATTTCATTTTATGGTGCATTTTAATTAAAAACTGCGCAATAATTACACCCTTAAAATGGAATTAATTAATTAAAAAAATAATTTTGAGTTGGCTTTAAACTACTTTCGGAAGATGATAATTAAAACAAAAACTTGAATTTGTTCATAACATTTTACCAATGAAAAATTGACAAAATGTTAAAGTCAGTCATTAATCCATAAATATGTGTACTGTTATATGTAAATATAAACAACATAAGTTTTTATATAGTTTTTAATTCTCTGTTTACGGTGCTGTGCCTCCTCTCGAGGCTGACATATGCGGCTCCAGCGAAACATCGAGGAATCTGGCGACCGACCCCTTGTGATCTCATACGCTCACAGGAGACCGAGGCAGAAAGGTCGCAAACGCCGTAAAGCCACTGAGAGGCCAACAGAAGCCACTGATGGCCAACTAAAGCCTGAGATGGCCATCGGACGCCACTGATCGGCCATCGAGAGTTGCTGTGTTCGAGGCACCGGTTGGGAAGCCTCCGACAGCTCCAAAATCACGTCACCGGAGGGTCGTTGCCCTCCGAGTGGAGACCCGGGCAAAGAGTATTTAGCTCGATATCCCTTATCGATACCCCTAAGCCAACCAATTCCACCCAAAGGAGCTGAAGACCTGAGTGCTACGGTGTTATACAAAAGGATTTACAAAAGACTGTATACTATAGTATATGGGTTCTTATGATTTCAGAAATGAACGTAATTATAATTATTACTATCCTAAATTTTCTCAAATAAGATATCCCGCGTTATATGCAACCAAAGTACACGCGAGCAAAAATCAAGAACTTAGAACAGTTATGCATGAATTACACGATGACATTCAAAATTATTAGAATTGATACAATTTTAAATGAATCATTTCCCAAAGAGTACATTGTATACATTGCACTTTTCGTTGCGATTTACTATATGTATCTACCTATCTACATTAGTTTATTCTGTGCCTATATTACATATTTTCATTAATATTGTATATTATAATTCCTTTTCCAGAATATTGTGATCTCACTAGATTAAACTCTTATTACCCACATTGCACTGATTTTGAAACTTTTCTTTAAACCCTTACACAAAAGGAAATAAAATTAATATTTTCTCCTCATAATCGTAGTAACATTTTCATTTGTAACCAAATTCTAAGTGTTATCTCGTAATATCTTTACCAATAAAGTATATTCCTACTCTCTTGTATACAACTATAAGATCACATTGCTACCAGTATTACATAATACCCAAACTAATCAACTTTTTACCCATTTCACTACAAGAATCTTTACCCCTGAAAATATTGAAGTCAAACTAAAAAACTACTTCCTAGAACAATTGCAGTGACGGCTTGTGCATATGAGTGCTCACGACTGTGTTTATGTTTTATTGTTTACTACCGATCCGCCCGGCTTCGCACGGGTATCTAAAAAGAACTTTTTTGTCGAGTTTAATTATCTACTAAGCAAATCAAAATATTTCCCCTCCCGTACTTCCCGTACCCCAGTGACGCTTACATCGCATAAGCCTAGAGCCGAGAAGGGTGCGCGGCGACCACGCAACTTTTCTCTTATACTTACTTTTTTAAACTCGTGATATCTTTTGAATAGAATATCCGAATCGAATAATTCAAAAAGTTATATAAAGGTATTGAAGCAGTCTTGAACATGAAGTAATTTATGTTGATAAGGATGAATACCAAGATACAAATAAAGAACCTTTTCTAGCGATGGCATTTCAATTAAATTTTTAAAATAAAAGAACACTCATTGTGGCATAACTATAATAGTTAGACATATGCTGTAGCGACAATTTTTGTAAATAATGATGTGTTTGCAGAACACATCATTATTTACAACATTGTACAGTTGTTAAATCATTTTATTCTATCATCAATAGTTTTAGCAGCGCATGCGATTTTAGGTAACTCTTTTACACCTTGGGTTACATTATTGGAGGTTTAGTAAGGCTCCCTAATTTTTTTAAAATATAATATACCCTAAGTCACCCGGGAATAGTGTAGCTTGCCAACAGTGAAAGAATTTTTCAAATCGGTTCAGTAGTTTCGGAGCCTATTCAATGCAAACAAACTATCAAATCTCAAATCTTTCCTCTTTATAATATTAGTATAGATGAATATACATACGTGCTATTATGTAGTATATATGTGTATGAATTGTGTAAATGTGTATATATGTTATATATATGTAATGTAAACTCACCTACATACATACCCATATACATAGAGGTATGTATGTAGGTGCGTTTGCATAGTTATAGGTATCTACACAACGTCTTAAATTTTAATTCGGGGGTGCGTTGCATCACACGCAAACCTCATAGGTTTAAGTGGAGCCGTATTACTAATGTATTTTATGAGATTGAATATTTTTTTTTTATTGCAGGAGTTCAGCAGTTGCAAATGTCCTATCGACATTTGCAACACCAAAAGTGCTACAATTGCGCCGCTGCTCTCTTAAGGGAGACTGGAACTTGGTCACTAATGCCGGAACACAACTCAAGGTTGTTATGGCGACATACTTTTGAATTGATAAATAAAGAAAAAAACCTAATTAAAACTGAAGTGACAACTGCTCAAAGTATTCCAACCGTTAATATTTAACCGCCTGCTTTAGTGATGAGCTTTGCATATTCATTGGAATCAATAGATATAGGCAAATTTGTCACAGTTACAATTTCAACATTCGTCTCACGTCGTCTATAGATCTCATTGCAAGCTACTTCTCTCTAATGAATTATTCAATGCTTAATGCACAGCAAATTGCAGTTTCTACTGTACGTTCAAACTCTAAACTAGTGACCTTGGAGATATCTGTGTTAATAATAGTCCCGATGTGTTTACAAAAATATAATATGGGAAAAAATCTTTTACAGAAAACTGATAGTTGTTTACGTTTAATAAACTAAAAACATTTTTTCTTTCTTACAAGTAAACGGACGAACAGACTTGTGATAGGACAATGTCAATATTTATTTACGTCTGTTACATGAGTAAATTAATCAAATTGTTCTTCATGTTTTGAATCAATGGATTTCCGAGGTGACTTAGACCAAGTTCCATAATTTCAATCGCTATGGATCTGTAAACCCTTAAATTGGTGAGAATTCAATTTTGGCGAAGTTAAGATTTTCATAGTTTATATAGGGTAGGGCATTTTAGTTACAATGTGTATCTTCTAAATTAACAAATCCTACTTTTTGAAAATTTATTGTTCACAGGAGTTCCGATAACTTCAAATTAACCCAAGATGGCACCACAGGCCATTCTTCTGTAGCTTTTAGACATTTTATTATTAAAGTATTTTTTTTTTACTAACCAATCAAAAATTATAAAACTATTAAGACTATTTTACTATATTGTTATTTCAATTTTTGAGTGACTTTTATTGATTGAAGCTGATAAATAGGCAGATGATCTGACTGAAAGTAGTTACACTAGCCTGTGGACGTTTCTAAGACCAAAGATGATGCCAACGTGTTGCCAGCTTTTAGGTTAGGTTTGATTAGGGGATAGAAGGAATTTGGATAGGGACTGAATAAGGGATATAGGGGACGGAATACGGGAGCGGAAAATGGACCACCAGAACTCACTCACCATAGGATATACGATTAGATCACTGCTATCGGTGCAGTAACGGACATAGAATATCTACAATTACCTGCGGCCGGGCGGCTTGTCGTAAGAGGCGACATGAAAAACTCACTACCGGGTGGTAGGGTATTTGTCCGTTTGGATGGCTACCACCTCTGATCTTGAGTATGCCACCATAAAAACCTTCAGTTTCAGTCTCTCTTAAGAGAGCAGCAGCGCATTTATGGTAGCACTGGTGTTACAAATGTCCATAGGCGATGGTTACCGCTTTCAATCAGGTAGGCCGTCTGCTGAACTCATGCAATAAAAATAAAAGAATTACTCCGATTTTCTGTAAAAGTTTATCAGAATTACATTTTTAATGGACGATTGTCGTTCATAGTATTTTTCTTCCATGTCTATACTTGCTAATTACTAGCATACCTGTACCTACCGCAACCATTGGAATTTGCATAAGTATACGCACTCAAGTAGTTAACGTTTTGCAAATTCCCCATAATGGCGAGTAAACAATTAAATATCCTCATACCGGTCGACCCCCTCGCGATGTAGAGAAGCAACAATCCAAAACCGTTGATTTCTCGTGAATAGGCGAAGCGGCGGATGCAAAAGTGATTTCAGGTTCTGATAATGCAACAACGTTATAAGAAGTCTCTTTCTAAGATCATATCATACTCTGCACCCACATTCAATGCACATCTCATAAGTTGCGATTTTGATAAAAATCTTCACGTGCCAAAATATTTGGTGATGCTATCATTTATTGTATTGTTACTTTATTTTTTAAATATAGACTTATATATGGACTTAAAGAGGAAGAATAGTTCATACAACGATTACGAGATTCGCACTAAAACTATTTTTTTATAAACTTCTGTTTCATATTCGTGATCTGTTTTCTCGCTTAATCTTCAGCGAAACTTCGGATGAAAGAACTTTACTTCTCATAAAAGAATTTTTACAATTCACTTAAACTATGAGAGCATTTATAAGTTATTGAATATAAATTGTAAATTATAACTAGATAGAAAGCACAAATACTTAAATTCCAGGTAGCTTTGATTTTTTTACATGCAAGTTACAAGTTCCTAACAACGAAAAGAAATAAAGTTTTATGTTTCTTTCCGATAGCTTTGGCACACCTAACTACCTAGAAAATTGTACTACCCGGCACAAACCGTGGGTTATAATGTTAATCAGTAAATTATTAGCACAATGATCAGTAAAATTGAATTGTTGTATGGTACTGTAATATTATCTTTAACACTAATATTATTTTTGTATACAGTATACACTATTTCTAGGCTTTAGTTTATAGAAAATGTTTTGATACATGTGAATTTAATTTTAATTGTTTGTCTGTCCTTTATTCTGTTATAAGTATATCTTAATAAAACTACGTTTTAGCGGTTTTAAGCGCGGTAATTTATTTGATTTTTGTTACTCCGACGTTTTGGACACTTTTCAAAGAAGACAAAGATGTCAAGTGTCAACGAGTATTGTTAAAGTTTTACTTAGTCTACCGCTAACTTATTCATTTTAATTGTTTTATGGTTATTATTTACTCGAAGAGAACCTAATCTAATTTACCACCGCTCCGCAACATGTTATGGCTTGAAGAGAAGAAGCGGCGCAAGAAACTCTTCAGCAAACATGCCTAGCGCACCGCGCTTAAAGCCGTTAAAACGTAGTTTTATTATGTATACAAGTCGCGAAAACTTAAGAAAATATTATAAGTATATCTTTTTAATATTATTTTTCGAATCTTGACTCTGAACAGACGTATGTATTATGTGTGTATGATTAGCATTAGTCAACTAGTTTCCAGTATCCTCATGCTATAAGCCAAATGCTTTTCAATTAAAATAATTAATCTTTAACATCAAAGGAAGCGATTTAATAGTAGCCAATCAAATCATTTACCATCGATTACTTAGAGGAAAATTCTAAACGGTTGTCGGTAATTAGTCAGTAATTGAGGCAATGGAACGTGACAGGCACAATGAGCTGTATGTTATATTCACACGACTTTCACAAGTCATTACGTGTTGGGAAGGACGTGTTGAATGGACTTTGAGGGTACGTGACGGGTCGTTAGGGCTGGCTAGATTGCATTAGACAATTGGACATATCTCAGCAGTGCATACTTATTTGCAATGATAAAACGGAGACAATAATCGTATTTATACCTTTAGTAAAATAATTTTTACATAAGACTAGCGTATAGCATAACGTATATGCAAATTCCGGCAGACGTTGTACTGTCCTGAAGAAATAAAATTTAGAACCGAGTGCAGCGCCACGTACCGGGTCAAATTGTGAATATAAACCATTCTCGAATCTATCTGAATACACACAAAAAACGTTATCGAAATCGGTCCAGCCGTTTAAGAGGAGTTCAGTCACATACATACGCACAGAAGAATATTATATATAAAGATTAACAGATCGAAAAAATATTTTCTTAAGTTTTCGCGACTTGTGTACATAATAAAAGTACCACCTTACAAAATTTCATTTAAATCAGTTCAGTCGTTTCGGAGATTAGCCGGTACAAACAGACAAACAGAGAAACATAAAATTTAAAAAAAATCTAAATTAGTTTTATTTTACTTATTATATCCCCCTGACTCGGTTATTAGCATTTTTTTTTCATTGTACAGAAATTCGACCTCTACAATTTTATTATATGTATAGATTTATAGATAACAATTATGTAATTCCGTATAAGTTAAAAAATCATCCATGCGTTGGACAAAGATTCATATATAATGATGTGATTCTGATATCAAACATGTGTGAAAAAATCTGAACGTATGGCAACTTTTAATATGGGTATCTATGATACAGAACGAGAAATGAACTGAAACCGAAATCATCAAGATCTATAAGATAGTAAACATAGAAGTTCAATAAGCCAAATATGATAACAAAATTAAAATGCCTGAACAATGTCTCTATCGCTTCAAGAAAGAAGGTGAAAAATAAATTCCTAACTTGTTAAAAGATAATGGTGAAATTTATAGTAACATTCCTATAAATCAATTCATTAAGCAAGTATGTTCCCTGGAAGTGTATTCAAAACTATTCAGATCAATTCACAACCCAACAATCGGCATCAATCAAAAGTGATATGGCATTCACATGAATTGTAGCGCTATTCAAATGGAACTCGTTGGGATCGGAGTACGTATTTACAGACGCTTTGGCGGTATTTTACTATTTCATGATGTACTAAGAACTGTATTCTATTATAAAATTTATGCGCAAACTTATATTTACTTACTTTAGTTGATAATCTGTAAAATTACAATTTCATGTGGTGTTGTGATGCCTTCTAGAATTAATAATATACTTTAATTTGGATGGTTTATTATCTCAAGCGTCAGATTGCGAAAGAGTATTGTAAAAAAACACAGTCTTACGCTTTTATTTATATTGTCACCAGTGCGGGACTCGAATAAAATGCCGTTGGAATTACTATAGAATTTATTAGAAATATACAAACACATAACATAGGTACAAATATAACCGGACCCAATAAGTCCTTATGTAATGCACAATTAAATAACATGCGCAAAATCCGTCACTATATCGCTTATCGAATGTACGCGTCTTGCTAGTATCGTAATTGTCGCTTGACTGCTCCACCCCTCCGTTCGGGCATTGTTTTATACTACACTGTGCAATATGTCTACCTCATCGCGTGCACCCAATTTCCCAGAATGGCACCTGGCCACTGCCTACCGGAACAGATTACAATACACAATAGGCGGCTTTTCTAATTAAAAATATTAAATACAAAGAAAACAAAAGGAGTGCAAATGCGGGGGTGGTAATAAAACTTGGGGTTTATGGCCGCAGGTGTTTATTCGCATTTGTTGTTGTGGTTCGTAGAATTTTGGCTAAGTTGTAACAATATTGAGTTAGAGTATGTTTGTAGGCTTCTTTAAAAACCTTTAAGAAGCCTACAAACTTATTTTAACTCAATATGAAAAACAGACTTTTATGCCCATGTACTGGATGAAACTAAGGCAGGCACTCTAGTATATCGTCTTGCGCAGAACAACGAGTGTTCCTGTGAATATATTGTTACGAGTTGCAAGACTCGAATTAAAATGCCGTTGGAATTATTATAGAATTTATTAGAACTATATAAACACGTATAACACAGGTACAAAATGTAATAACACGCGCAAAGTCCGTCACTAAATAGATTACCGAATGTAGTACACACGTCTTGCTTCGCTTGTGGTTATCGCTCGACTGCCTCAGCCCTCCGTTGGGGCATTGCTTTATACTGTACAAATACAATATGTCTGCTCGACCGTGTGGACTGAATTTTCCAAGAACCACACCTGGCTAATGACTACCATAAAGATTACAATACACAATGGGTTCTTCTTCCAATCACAAATTTTAAACACAAAGTAAACAAAAGAAGACAGCCATAAAAGAGCTTCAATGTTATTAGCTTAAACGCCGGCAGATAATAAATGTGCTTTGTTTACAAATATGCAGGTGGCCCAAATTGTAACAATATGAACAAACTGTACGTGGCTGTTGTTAATATTTAATATCATGATGACACACAAATTGATTGCTTATATTCTCGCTTAATAGTCGGCCGCTGTCGCTACACTCTTGCTTCGCTCACATTGATCGTGCAATATTGCTTAAAATGTATGTAATACAATATTTGCCAATATCGTTCGATTAAAATTCTTAAATCTTGATAATTTAACATACTTTAATTGCCAAATAAATTGGCTGACTTGCAACTGCTTCTGAAATAGACTAGAAAATATATTTCAGTCTAACAATCAGATAATAAGAATTTATTCAATATAGTTCCTGTCCTTCATGCCCTAGTAAAGGCGTAAAGATAAAACATTTGGAGGCCCAAAAAACCTTTGTTTTGAAAGATCATACTTTTATCAAGTTCCCAAGACACTCAAATTAATCCATCTATATAATACAAATAAGTAACACACATGCTGACAGGTACATAATGAAAATAGAGATTTTAAAATCTCATGAATATAACCGGCTCAAATTAATATTGAGGTTTAATTACTGTGTACGTAATTTGTTTTAATGCGCAACCAAAATATCAAAGTGTACCGCGAATAGATTATACTGATAATAACTTCTGGGAAGTTATAACAGTTTATTGCCTAAAATGTTCGTAGTTGAATTCGTTATTTGAATAATTCTTGATAATTAAAAAATATTTCAGAGCTTAAGGTTTATTCCAACACGAGTCGGGATCGTTAGCAAATTATTACAGGCAGGTGCTTTTTAATTATATTTTCACTCTTTACGATTATCACTCTTCAGGTGATCAGAAGGCTGGTGCCTACCTCGGGCAACGGATCAGTATGGCGATCCAGCGAGGAAACGTAGCCAGTCTTCTGGGCACCTTACCCATAGAAGAAGGTGATCTAGGCTCAGTATTCTACTTATAGTCTTGAGGGACTATGGGTATAATACAATATAAAAAAGTTAAGTTTTCTTTTATTGTATTAGATCATTTATGGTATTGTAAATAAATAAATAAAAAACTTATTTTAAAACTAGTTTTCCCCGCCGCTACACCGTGTGAAAACCCCTAGGTAGCAGTTCTATGTTACGTATATACAAATTTAATTAGGTGTTTTAGGTAAAACTTTACTGTTTCTTGTTACTAAGTTCACTACAATAACAAAGAAAGTAAGTCCATATAATCTACTTAACTGCGCAGCGAAACATACAGGTGAGTCGCAGCCAACCTGATTTGAAATAATACAATGAATGAGATGTTGTTTATGACAACGTAGGTATTTGTTAGTGAGTTGAAAAACGCGATTGCAGCGCCATCTATTTTGCTAATCCGTTTAGTCCATGAAAACGACATTATGTATCGGGATAAAAGTATCCTAAGTGTTAACTTGGGTTATAAGCTAGCACTATGCCGAGTTTTATTCATATACATTCAGTAGTTTCCAAAAAAGATGCGATCGCAGCGCCATCTTTTACACTATTTTCGTCTACCCCACAGAAAAAAGTATACTATGCTACGACCCGGGATATGAGCTAGCTCTGTATCGATTTTCATTTAAATCCGTTCAGTAGTTTTCACGTGATGCTCTAACAGACAGACAGACAAAAATTATAAAAATTGAATTTTCGAAATCTCCCGGTCCGTATTATCCCTCCTGATTTTTTTTCATTTTTAAACACAATGTACAATCTCGAACCATTCACAGATTTATTATAATATAGATAGATAGATATATTGATATAAGTATTTAAAATATTTTTATTATATGACTATTTAAACTTTTTTTTAAACTATATGCTTTTGAAACTGAAAAATTGTAGTAGATATGCATGAGTCTATTTAGACTGCTTTCAGGTCATGCTGGAACAAACATTTAATATTATATGACAATTATTGTTATAAGTGATATAATATGCATTTGTACTGACACAAATTGTGTCCCAAGTACGCGACAGTAGGTAGCAAAAAACAAGTCATGTAATGAATTGCTTCGAAATAAATGCCTAAAGCTCGGACCTGGGCCATATTTGAATTGGTAAAATTTTAATATTATACATATATAGGTAAAGAAGATGCGAAAGAATATAAAAATAGTGTAAATAATATAGATATTTTACTCGTGTTCTTTGCTTTGAGATACAATGTTGCAAAATACATGATCCAACTCTGCTGAGTTGTGGATAATCTTGACTCTTAAGAGTTCAAATTCTCCACTCTTTGCCGGTAATCAATAAGAAATGTCCTCTCTATCCCCCCCCCTAGTAGGTAATGTCCTCCTAGTAGTAAGGCACATAAATGAATAGTAGAAGCTTTGCGTAAACCATCAGTACGAACGTAACTTATCAAGGTAGCGTACGCGCGTGCTCACCGGTGCATATCAAGGCATCTCCATCCATATCAAGAGATTAAATAAATTTCGAGTATACAAAGTGTATAGTTTAAACGAAGGATCCTACATATTTAAAACTCCGTATAAAAAATAATTTTCTGCAATGATTTTGCCTACAGTACAATCTATCCGTATGTTTTTACACACTTGGTCTAGTTTTCCGCGCGTTATGTCCACTATGTGTGCCACCGGACGCGCAATGCGCATGCGCCGCGTCAAATGGAGCGGACACTAACCGACCGCGCGTGAAAGTAACATTTTACATAGCAAACTGTCTGTGGTTTATATGTATGTTATTTAGCTGGGTAATGCCTACAACCTTACCAAGGACGGAGATTTCGATTCCGATTAATTGATAGAATATATCATCATGGTCTCTTCGTTTACATTTTTAACAGACAATTGTATTTGAAACTAGGATTTGCCCAAGACTTCGTTCTAGTTGGACGGCATAAACTTATTTATACGTGTTCTAACAACTTGAATCCACTCCCAGGACATATAAAGTAACACAGATTTTATGACAGAATTTGCTATCGACCAGTGAAAATTACATCAGAATCCGTTTTTTTCAACCCCGCTACTTTAATCCTCTCCCAAGAAAATTTCCCTGGGGCTCCCGAGATATAACGTACCGCAAATTTTGAGTCCGGAAATTTGATATCGATCAGCAAAAAGCGAATCGAAATCGGCCCGGTAGATTTTACGTAAATCCCGAACAAATATACAAGCAAAAAAATCTGAAAACCAAAAGACTAGACTTACAATTTTATAATATTATAAATAGATAACGTTTGAACTGTTTTAAGCGCGGTGTTTTAATTCATTGTATTTTTATAAATTAAATTAGGCTCCCATAGTGTAAATAATAACCAGAACAATAATGAAACAATTAAAATTAACAAGTTGGGGGGTTAAAGCTAAATAATAACTTTAATGTTACTCATTGTCACTTGACATCTTTGTCTTCCGTGATCACGGTTACTGAAAAGTGGCCGAAACGTCGAAATAAAAATATCGCACTTAAAACCGTTAAATCGTAGTAGTTTGAATTATGTATACTAGTCGCGAAATCTAAAGAAGAGACTTTTTGTACAACACACACACACAATGTTTTCAGACTATTAATTACACTATTTAATGATGTTTAAATATCATATGGCCGGTTCCTGTATCTTACCGACCGTTTATTTGCCTTACTAACGATTTCATATAAGTTCCATACATAATTAATGTTAAATTTCCACCGATGGTAGAGCAAGTGAATGAATAGTAAGATATAGTAACCGGCCATTACTCAACGTAAGGAGAATCTAATATTAGATATCAAAACAGTAAATGTTTTCAATTATACATCTAAACACAATTAATTACATTTTATTTCGTAAACTCACTTGATGGGGTAAAACATGCTATACTTTGTTCAATATTGTTACGACCGACAAAGACCAATGCACACCTGCAGTTTATTACCTTTTCGGCATTTGGACTTCTTTTGTTTACCTTATGTTTAAAATTCGTAATTAGAAAACAGCCTATTGTGTATTGTATTCGTTTATGGCCGTTTGCAGGCACAATTAGGCAGGTGTGCAGATTACGAACTCTAAGAAATTTGATCTACGCGGGCGGGCAGCCATATTGTATCGGTGCAGTATATAGCACTGGCCCAATGGGCAGATCGGCAGTCTAGCGATGGTCACAAGCAAGACAAGACGTATGTACATTCGATAAGCTATATAGTGACGGACTTTGCGCGTGTTGTTGAATCGTGTATTACGTTTGTCCTAGTTGTGTCCAGTTATATTTGTACCTGTGATATACGTATTTGTATAGTTCTAATAAATTCTACAGTAATTCCAAACAGCATTTTAATTCGAGTCCTGTAACTCGTAACAATATTATCTACGCTGTTACCGTGTCTTACACAATTAAGAATACTTGAATTTGAAAGATAATACGGAACCTACCTGAACAAAAACGTTAAATGAAGTATTTCTCTAACGTTGTGTGCGCAAGCCTTTGTAGTATACATACACGTGATTTGCGTCTATGTGGTTAATAGCAATGTATCCACTGCAAATTATTCACACTTAAGAACGCACTCAGAAAACACTACTTTATATATATATATATATATATATATATATATATATATATATATATATATATATATATATATATATATATATATATATATATATATATATTATAATATTATATATATATATATATCATAAATATATTAATATGTATTTAATTTATAAAACATGTAGTTTAAGTATGTTTGCTCTAATAATCTGCACCACCTACATCGCCAGATTAGGTTAAATTATTCCTGAAGTTAGGTTGCCTGGAAGAGATTGCTTTAAGCGATAAGGCCGCCTATTGTTTATACCATGACAATATTGTACTTGTGCATTATTGAAATTGTATATTTGATGAGCCATAAAGTGTTATCTATTCTATTCTATTATTCCACCTAAATCCGTACTAATTCTCATCACGGTTCACAAATTGAAGGTCGCTCAGTGGGCTATAGAGCGAGCTATGTTGGGAGTAATTCTTATGGATAAAGTCAGGAATGAGGATATCCGTAAGTGAACCATGGTTACCGATATCGCTCGCAAAATTAACAAGCAACAAGCTGAAGTGGCATTGGGCCGGCCACGTTTGTCGCAGGACTGATGCCGATGGAGCAGACAAGTCCTAGAGTGGAGACCGCGTTGCGGCAAACGTATTGTACGACACCCTCTAGCCCGATAGATCGACGATCTGCGCAAGGTCGCCAGTGTTTGCTGGCTGAGAATAGCGGAGGACCGGGATAGGTGGCACAAACTTGGCGAGGCCTACGTCCAACAGTGGATAACGATTGGCTGACGATGACATAATGGACTAAGGGGTGATCGGCTTCCTATTTAATAATCAGCTACCTTTAGCTGGCTTTGCTTTGAGAGCTTGGGGCTCGGTCTACCTATTCTGTTCGTCTGAGCTCGTAACAAGAACCGGTTATAGCTATGACCGATACTGTAAGTATGAAACATACACGAACATTGAAGATAAAATGGTTGTTTAATCCCTAAAATTTTATTGAAATCCATAAAGCCATTTCGGAGCTTACTAGAAAACAACTTTGAGACTGACACAAAAATACTAAAATTGTTCGTTTTCTTTAGGCATCGTATAAATTGCAGTTTTCACTTTATTGGTAACAGAATGGTAACATATTATTAAGTGTTTATTTAAAGACCAAATCATGTTTTATCTACGATTTTAATTTTTCTTCTTTTAAGTTTAAACTAATATACTAATTATATAAATGAAAAATATCAAGTTTGGTAGAATTACAGTAAGTAGGTATCACAGTTAAACTTCTTCAAAAACTTTTTTCTTTGTTAGTCGATTTAAAGAAATGACTCAACGCTATTGGAACTTATTGATATCCATACATTAAACGCTTTCATTTTCATTTCAAACGTGGGAATGGTTTTTGGCACGCTAATTGCCAATACAATATTAAAATAAAAGTAAAATGAACAAAAGTGGAATAAAAGAGATATTTAGTGACTGACTCTTGTTTAGGGCTTGACACTTGTGTTAAGTACTACATGAGCCGGAAAAAAGCGCTAGATTCCGCTATATTTGGCTAGATGAATCATCTAAGATGATAAAAATTAAAAAAAAAAACCACCCAATTACGAGCTAAACGTAAAGTTTGTATTTTATTCACTATTGTATACATAAATAAAGTAAACTTTAAACAAATAAACCTTTAAAAAACACTTTAAAAAATAAACTAAGCTATGTTAAGGTTTTACGACAAATTTTTAAATCATTTTTCTTTTTTTTTTAAATATAGGCTGCCCCGACAGTGAGTCGCCTTATGCAGTTAAAATAAAGACTTTTTAAAAAGACAAGCTTTTAACAGTTTACACAGGCATGGGAAATCATTGGAAAAATGTTTTCCATGGAAAAACAAAATACTATATATACTTACTGTAGTACTATCACAATTAGAGTGTATATGATCGGCTGTGACATATAGCTTTTGAGTCTTTTAAACCCAATGTGAAACATAAAAATTAAGTGCTTGGTTATAAAATTTGTTTAGTAAAAATGGCTAAGCTGTCCTAAAAAGCCCCTAAAGCACAAGAGTGGCAGCCCTGCTCTCGTTTAGTTAGAAATGTCATAGAGACAATAAGCTAATTGAACGTACCATAATGAACTCAATAGGGTTATTGGTTAGAGGCATCTAAGATTTTCGAGAGGGTCCATAGACACGGGGCGACGACGTACCAGCCTCGAATCTTAATTTTTTTCAAGGGCAAAAGCTGAAAAATGCCGCCTCTGCTCGCCTATATTTTTACCTTAAGAATCATCATAATTTCAGTCATCAGACGCCCACTGATGGACAGGCTTGCGTCTGTGATTTTTAACGTGCCCCGAGAAAAGTAATTTATGTGCTTAAAGTCAATTGAGACGTCTCAGTGGTCAAAGTTGCGTTAATAATGAGTTGTGTATTTGTCTGCGAAATTTGAATTCGCCGCCCTCTGAATTAGCTGCCCGGCATGAGCCTCGTCTTGGTAGATCCGGCTCTGAGACATACACGTAAAGTCTCGACAGATTACAATCTCATAATCTATTTTAGAATAATTTAGAAGAACACTAGCGGCCGGCGTCGCCTTTTTTGTGGTTGTTGTAATTATTCAAAATATGGAGACAATCATCAAAGACGACTGCCCGCCTTAAGATCGCACACCCGACGATGACGCCTGTTATTCAACTCGCCTCACGTTATGCCCACATTGCGTTCTGACGGACACTACAACACGACTAATAACAGTGGCGTTTCTACTTGAAACTTTTCGTCATATTTGAGCTAATTTAAACATAGATATAATAGGTGAATAATAATATTTTTTTGTTTTGTAATTAAAGTTTAAAATATTGCACGCTCTCATCGGCATAACATAGTTGTAATAAACCACTTATTGTAACAACATCATCTGTATCTTATTTATATTTGCAATAAAATGAATTTAATATTATGATATTAATTATACTTATATGTACGAGTAAAAGTGATTTGTTTGAATATTTTTGTTTGTCCATTCTTTACGGCCGTGGGAATAAACCGATTACCACGAATTTTAGTATATAAGTTCCCCCAATAAAGATAACGAAAGAAATGTATTTTTCATTTCTCATACTCTAAAAGTACACTTGAAGTTACTTGATCAGAGGAATGTAAACAGTACTTTTCGTCCCTGGGAAACAATTATTCCTGTGTCAAAAATTAGTATATCCTATGTCACATGTCAATTTAAAATTATGCGAGCGATACTGCGAGAAAAGCTTTTGATGTTTATACATAAACATATTTCCAGTGCTTTGTGTTTGCGCGCGTCATTCAATGATTCATACGTTCCTTCCGCAAAAAAAAATGCTTTGCTACTCGTCCGGAGCGCATGCTTTCGAACTTAAGAAGTTCTACTCAAAAACCTTAAAAACAGCTCAAAATAATCCACCGCGCCGCGACGTGTATAAAATTTAAAAATAGTTAAATTAATATTACAAGATGTGAGAGTGTCTTATTAGAGCCTGACTTATGTCAATCTATCGCTATCCTTTTATCGCATACTGTTAAAACAATACCGGCTGGAATGGCTACCACTGGTCTAAAGTTGCTGCCATAACAACTTTTAGTTGTGTTCTGGTATTAGTGGCCAGTTTTCAGTCTCTCTTAAAAGAGCAGCAACACATTGGTAGCACCTTTGGTGTCACAAATATCCATAGGCGACGGTAACCGCTTTCCATGAGGTGGGCCGTCTGCCTGTCTGCTGAACTCAGGCAATAAAAAAACACACTTGATTAATATCAAGTTCAACAAATGCAATGAAAGATGTTGATAAAAAAACATTGCTATAAAAGACATTAGCTTAATACGTAAACGCTGTTAAGAGACTGGTCATTCGCCATTAAACTGTTAAACACTTGGTGTAAATATTTAAATCCATAATATTGAAAGAAAGCGGTATATAGTAAAGATTAGGGGCATACGGATGTTTACCTCGTAAAAATTATTATTTTGCCAGCTAAATTACACATTAACCATATGCATTATTAATAATGATACTTCTACCGCCATATTATTAATAAACATACATCTACATAATATCATTTATAATAGCAGATTTTTAGCGTGTAGTACCTAATAGTATATTTTATATCTCGGCTGTCACTGTTCAGTCGACCAGCGATATTTTATTTTAATTAATTATCTTGATATTCCTCTTATCTCTATCCCTATTTTTAATATCCCTCCGTAAATTTACCGATATGGTACCCCGAGATTTAAACAATGGAAAGAAACATAAACGATCAGAAAAGAAAATCGATTCAACAATCGAATCTTTTACTAAACAATCGAGATGTTTTCAGGTCAACTTCTGCGATTCAATAACCGGCTGATGGACAGTCGCGCTACTCGGTAATGGCCAGTTACTTACCTTACCTTACTATTTATTCACTTGCCTTATCATCGGTAGAAAATTGACAATTTTTGTATGGAGCTTATGTCAATTTTTAACTGATAATAATGAAAATGAATGGTTAGTTAAAACCGACCATAAGTCACGTCAATTCATCGGCGCATATGTTAATTACAGTACCAGCGACCGAGTCTGATTCTAAATCATCGATTACGATTGCAAGCCATCGAGAGATCGAGATGTTTGAAAATCGACACAATCGATTTGAACATCTCGTCATCACGTATCGCTAGGATTATTTTATAACCCGCTTTTATTGAGTTTACTAATAACGCACTATCGCAGTAGAGCTAACTCAGAAAGCCGCTTAAGGCACTCATTTCCTTTGTCATTTAAATTGAAAATGGGAATATATCACAAGGGCTCTTAAATATTAATTTAGCCGGTTCTAAGCCTCTTGAGAGATCTAATATTAATAAAACAGTATTCAATAACCTTTATAATACTACCTCTTACAGGTGACTTCATCTACATTTATTTTTTAAATGAAGTAATTCGCCATAATAACAGTAAAACACATATCTTCATCGTTTGCCAAACGCTTAATGTATATATAAGTTTTCATATTCTTAACTCGAGGAATTTATAATGCGTTGTCCATATAATAGTAAAAAATATTTTTTGAGATAAAATGTAAATTATGTCCTCTATCTTCTTGCCTTTCCTTATTAGCCGGTTCCTACATCTTACTATTCATTCACTTGCTCTAGCATCGGTTGAATTTTGACTTGAATTACTTGTATGGAGCGTATGTCAAATATGAACCGATAGTAAGGCTAATGAACGGTCGGTAAGATATAGGAACCAGCCATAAAATGCATCTAGCTGTTTAGTTATAAACACTTACATTTGCTAGTGTGATTATGAGCCATAAGAATGTTGTTTTTTTTATTTGTGACCCGACGTCCGATGTCATTTTTGACCTGAAAAGATACAGAAACAATTATTAGTTTTAATTTAATTCTACATAATATGAAATATCATGATTATAATAGTAGATTTTATAGCGTGTGGTACCTACAGTTGTTCAGTCAAGCACTGTTTAAAAATATTGTTACAACTCAGATCCTGACAAACACAAAATCCACCTGCATATCTGAAACAAAGCACATTTATTACCCGTCGGCATTTGAACTAATAACATTGAAATTCTTTTATGGTCGTCTTCTTTTGTTTACTCTATTACTAATACAACAATAGGCATACGGCCTATTGTTGTATTGTAATCATTAGCCAGGTGTTACGGATTTAAAGTACAAGCTGATTGTAGGAAATTCGGTCCACGCGGCCGGGCGGACATATTGCAACTGTGCAGTATAAAGCAATGGCCCGGTTGAGGGGGAGTTAGTCGAGCGAGAACCAGCAGCGAAGCGAGACGTGTGTACTACAATCGGGAATCTAATAAGTGACGGACTTTGCGCGTTTTATTGAATTACGACCTTCTGTATTACGTTTGGACTTGTTGTGTTCGGTTATATTTGTACCTGTGTTATACGTGTCTGTATAGTTCTAATAAACTCTATAGTAATTCTAACAACATTTTAATTCGAGTCTCGCGACTCGTAACAATATAATGTAATAACAATAATTCATTTATTTCAGATAATTGAGTATTTTCATATACAATTAGAGTTGAAATTTATAAATACAGCATAATAATTAATTAATTAATAAGACAAAATATACTGTATAACCCCGATAAAACTGATAGGCGATAATACGATATTTAAACAATAGAAAGAATCGTAATCGACAAAAAATAAATCGATTCAACTTATAGTCTTAAGGAATTATAGTTAGAATACAATATAAGTTTCCTTCGTTGTAGTAGATTGTATTCTAAATTATAATACCAGACTGGGTGCTCAGACTTTTATAAAATCTAATAAGAAAATAGAATAGACGTGTCTGCAGATGTTGTATATAATATATATATATATATATTATAACCCCCCCATAAACGTCCCACTGTTAGGTTCCTGCCTCTCACTATAGCGGAACGGACAGTATACACGCCACACTTGTCCAAGGTGACTTGGTAAGTTGGACACATCGGTTATCTCGATGTGCAGGTTGTATGATGTGCATGATGTTTTCCTTCATCATTGTTAGCACTTGGTAATTGTAACAATATGCACATTAGGTCAGAAAACTACCTAAGTGGTGCGTGCGTTCCGGCCAGGATCGAACCAGCGCCCTATGAGTCGGGGACGCGTGCGCTAGCCTATTACGCTACAACGACTTATGTGATTTGTAAATGTTGTATATAAAATGATTAGAACTTATTGAATTATACATAGCATAGAAAACCTCTGGGGTTTATATTGTGCTATGGATATCTACTAATTCCAATAAAGTGCAAGTGGCACGCCACTCTATAAATAGTTATATGCGCAAACTCACAAAATAAATATAAAATTTTGTAGCTTTTCAATATTCATTTCGGGTAACGTCATTATGTCAATGGTAATATCAATTATTTTCTGCAATTACTCCGCCGTGACTATATAAAGGTTTTGTGGATTTAGTAGAATATACATCTTTGACACTATCGTAATGGAATCGTACTTTGAATATCTTTGCAACGCCAAGCGATTGAAATAGCAAAATTTGGCCACTGGTTAGTGCAAGATATACGGCATCGCAGTAACAGCGGATTCACCTACCCTGCTCGATGATGAGTTTGATTTACCCTAGTTAGCTACGCACGAGGGCGTTACTCTGCAGTAAGTCTGTTCTAGATGCCGTGACGTCCAAATAAAGTGCGAGTATGAGGCGCAGGTTAGCTTTAGTGGGTAGTTTGGGTATCATCTCCTGGATGAATACCTTGCCTTGGCAGGGCACGCGTGCGGGGAGCGGTCTCCGAGAGTTCCACACACGCTCGTTGCAGCCACCTTAAGCGCTGCATTAGGCCATCCCCGTATGGCCCGGGTATCGTGTCCAAAGACGTTCCTCTACGTCAACAAAAAAAAGGTATGACATACGATGCAAAATTATTTTGACTCTTCTCGTATTAGTAATAATAATCTGCGAAAGTGACTATTTTAACCCAGTAGATCCGCACAATTATTTATAAAGGCTAATGTTGTCTTATTTCCATTCATAACATTAATGAGACTAATGAAAACGGGATTTTAATTTGAATAAAGTAGTTAGAATGCACTCAAAACAATTATAAATAAATATACCGGAATGGTTCATAAAACTGTAGTTTAAAATAATTCCCACATTTCATGTTATAAAATTAAACAAGTATTCGTCAAATTAAAAGGATTCTTTCACACATTTTTCATTGCGAATCGTCATATCAACGCCTTTTTGTATATACTACATAGATAATATGTATGTAGTACGAAATAAAAAGAATTTGTTTGAATATATGGCTTGGAAATAAAGAAGCCGATTATAATGAAATTCGGTTTAATAACAATTCAAAGCATGCTGTCAGAGCCTAATTCGGAAATATCTTAAGACTTTTATTGGTCACTAATAACCTCCAAAGATTGAATTTAGCGGTGCCCAATGGAATTGGCGATAAAAATATTATAATAAACATCTATTTGGCTTAAATAAATATATATTGGCTGGCTGTATGACTTTTTTCAGAAAAAAACTGTCATACAAATCTTGCAGTAATCGTAATTTTTGGGTACATTCGATAAGCTATATAGTGACGAACTTTGCGCGTGTTATTGAATCGTTTGGTAGTACGCGATTCGGTACTGGTTGTGTCCAGTTATATTTGTACCTGTGTTATACGTGTTTGTATAGTTCTAATAAATTCTATAGCAATTCCAAACGGCATTTTAATTCAAGTCCCGCACTCGTAACAATATAATGCATCGAAAAAGAACACTGGACGTAAAAGAGCACAACTAAACTTGAAGTCCTTGACCACGTGTAGGGAAGACCGGGGCTTGATAACCCTATATAACAATTTTACAAAGGCCCCGTTTTAGTCAAAATGGCTCCAGAACCCTAATTAGTGTGTACCACTCATATTAATACATAGTATGTGCTTTTGATGTATATACGTAGGTGTTATTTCATACACAGCTGATACAATAGTTTATCCTTTATTAAATTTAAAATAGAGGTAATAATTTCAAAGAATAGATTTTTAAATAAAATACCTAATTTATAGACACAGAAACAGTTAAATAGCAGCATTAATTATTCATACTATATGAAATATAGAAAAACATCATCAATTGGTCTAAAAACAGAACTGATACGCATTTGAAGAAGTCATTGAACTATAACCTTAAAAAGACAAAAATCCAAAAAACCGGACATAACATATACCACGTAGCTGATATCATTTACATAAGTGAAAATAAATATTAATGAACTCAAAAACTAGTTTTCAGGCGCTTGCGCAGCGTTCACCTAAGGTGCTGCTTTCTCGGAGCGAAAACTATCCATTGTCACAAAATTATTTCCCGCGTCTCTTTACGTCTTAGTCCGTTGTATATTACCCATAACACAAGCGTTAGTTGCTTAATTGGGGGATATAGAATATGTATGTTTGTCTGCCGATTATTATTACTCTTGCGCAAGCTATTATTGGCTACGTAATTAATTATTTTACTTGCAAACATATTCTCGAGCCTTTGTATAATATATAAGTTGGGGAAAAAGTTTCTTCGCATTTTATATAAAAATTCAAAAGGTTTTTTATAAAGTTCATTTACATTTGACTAAAGTATGTAGGTGCCATTTTGTTGGATAACTTTTTGCCATCTTGTAGGTAGGGACGTGATCCCATTGCTATAAAAATTATGGGGCTTCTGATCAAAAAGCTGCGACAAGTGGTTTTGGCAGTCCTCTCGTTATGTTAACCTGACACTGCCTAAGGAACTCTGCAGAGACCGAAACAGGTTAAAATCTGAAGGTGCAAGGTCAGGACTATACGGCGGATGCATTAACACCTCCCAGCCAAACTCTCGTAATTTTTGCTGAGTGGCTAAAGATGTGTGTTAACGAGTTAACCCGGGTTTCGCCTTAGTCTGTGAAGCCTGACCGGCCTTTGACCACGATCTTTTTCGCACGTTCTTGTCGTACGTAATCCACTTTTCATCACCAGTTATCAGCTTCTTCAAAAATGGTTCGGTTTCATTACGTCGTAATAAAGAATCACAAATGAGTACACGGTTCATTAGGTTTCTTTCAGTGAGCTCATGAGGCACCCAAATATCGAGCTTTTTTGTGTACCCAGCTTTTTTCAAATGCACCAAAACCGTTTTGTGTTCAATTCCCAGTTCTCCAGCTACATCGTAACTACTAATATGCCGATCTTGCTCCACTTTTTCAAAAATGGCATCAATTTTGTCCGTAACAGGACGACCAGAGCGACATGCATCTTTGATATCAAAATTTCCAAATTGAAAACGCTTAAACCAAATTTGCGCTATTCTCACGGATACTGCATTAGGTCCATAAACATCACAAAATTTTTTCGCGGCTTGTGTTGCATTTTTACCTTTTTTGTAGTAAAATTTTAAAATGTATCGAATTTCTTCATTAGATTCACTCATTTTAACAATAAGAAAAACAAATGAAATTCACACATTTTCCTAATTTGAATTTGGAATTGGCTTCTTTAAAATTAAAACTTTTAATGATACCAAAACCAGCCAGATACAAATGGTATAGCCAAAGAGATCTTATTACAAGTTCATACAGACTATATGCGAAAAGACTTTTTCCCCAACCTATTATATAATATAGTCGTGTTTTTTATATATTATCGTAAATTATTTGTCAAAATAAGATGAAATATATTTGTATATATTTATTTAGATTTACTTATTTAGTAGATATAAAAGTAATAACAATAAACAAGTGTTTATATATTATCATTTATAACGTGTATTAAATATTATAAACAATTAGGGGATATAGAAATATGTAGTAATAAATTGGGTAAAAACCTTTTATCCCGCAATATACATTGTTATACTAACTAAAAATATTTAAACGTAAAAAGTATACAGGTTCATGGTTTCAAGGCAAATTATTTGAGGCCAAGTACAAACAGAGTCAATTATCACAGTCTAGTGGTAACATCAAAAGAATCGATACATTCGACCATCCCGCGAAACATATATAGAACTAAGTAATATCAGCGAATCCTGTTATTTAGCTCCATGCAGGCTGAGTCGGCTGAAGTAAGCAACAGATTATAAGGGCGACAAATTTGGGGCCATTTTATTAAATCTTACCCCGTCTTATTAGTTGTACATGATTGAGGTTACGTTTAGCCCACAAATATACCAAAAACTATTTTTTGTGCGATCTTAACTAAACGTAGGTCGTAAATGTAATCTAGGAACTGACACATCGACCCCCTACTTCATAATCACATTAATTACGCGGAAATGTAGAGTAATTAGGACAATAGTGCACTAATCATAAAGCCACAATTACATTGACAGAAAATTGTAATCAATATAGTTGTGATTGAATTGTAGAGGTCTGTAAAGTCCGCAACATTTGAATAGCCTATTGTCAGCTATGTAAAACCACCTTTGTGTACGCAGCATAAAAAAGAATGGTACTGACTAAAACCAAGAATTAGTGTTTTTGCAAGCCAAATCAATTGAGATACTTTTTGTCACCTCAGAAAACAAGTCTCTTTTTTTATTTTGTATTTGCACTTTCTTGTGACGTGACCAATAAACGTTTATACTACTGTACTATTAAGATTATTCCTCTTAAAGATCTGAAAATAGTCTATAAACAAGATACTAAGTACGGCTTTTCTTGACGTACTTTCAAAAGAGTCAAGTTTTGGTATTTGTTGTAAAACATTTTTTTATATTTTTTTATTGCATTAGTTCAGTAGACAGAGAGACGGCCCACCTGATGGAAAGCGATTACCATCGCCTATGGGCATTTGTAACAGCAAAAGCGCCATAAATGCGCTGCTGCTCTCTAAAAAGAGGCTGGAACCTTGCCACTAATGCCGGAACACAACTCAAGGTTGTTATGGCGGCAAACTCTAGACCAGGGGTGGTAGCCATTAAGATGGGCAAATGCCCTACCACCTGGCTGTGAGTAGTTTTATCGCCTCTTAAGACAGGCCGCCCGGCCGCAAGAAATTGTATTTTTTCTCCGTTCCTTCACGGAAAATATCAATTACCTAATTAAAACTAGTCCTACTCCCTATTTATAATGTTTTAAGGTATCAGTAGCCATTTTGACAAAAACGGAACCCTTATAAAATCGTCTTTTCCGTTCGTCCATCCTAAAATGCTATACTGGGGTGAAAGGCCTTTTTGTGTGATATTTGGTCAATTTGTCGGGGAAAAAGTTTGATGTTTCAAAAAAGCGCGTCATGAATAAACTACATGTGGACTTATGGACGGTATAAAAAGTATACTATACTGTTTCCAAGCGTTTATTTTACTTTTGACATTTGCACGTCTATCAAGTTACATATTTCTTGACAGTAAAGCCCACATAAAACAAATAACATAATTTTCGTATTTTGTTGTGAATGACGTAATAGTGATGTCCTGTGAGTCATATAATGCATAAATTAAACATACGAAACCGTCGACACTACGTAAATAAATCGAAAGTAATCAATTTGATGTTTTTGAAGAAAAATAATACCGAAATTATTATAAGTGCCGTTTTTAATGGCTTATTTAATATATGTAAAATATGTTCATTGAAATGTGGGTATATTTATTAAACAATATAGTATTTTTAGCAATATTTAAAAATTGATTAAAACTTATTTATAAATGAATTCGATTTTTATAACAAATTGAGTCGGTGACGCATTAGGACATTACTAATTGATCAATATAAATCTTATGATACATAATGAATTCCGTAAAAGTAAAAAATAAACATAAATTACGTTTACAATAAGTATGGAGGGTAGAGGCAAAGAGTTTGAAACAGTGTCCGCCAAAACGCAAATAATAAGGGTGGCGCTGCGAAAGCATACGATAAATTTCAAAGGAGTAGCCAAAAGTAATTAGAGTGAGACAGAAAAATAAACAAGAACCGAAAAATTTTCACATTGTTTTTAATTTTTATTATTAAAAATTTACAATCATTAACTCCCTTTACACGTTTTCTCACAGCATAATATTTACTAAATTATTTTAGATTGTGTAAATAGTTGAGATTTTCTATTTGGCATTTTATACATTTTATGGCACTTCAACAATTTTTAATTCATGTCACAGATTTTCATACGCCAGCGCTATTGTGATGGGTATCTGAACCTCTATTTGCAGTTTACTGCTGGACACTTTTTTAACTTCTCCTCAATATAAGATGGTACTTCTTGGCTCTAACCTCCATAACAATAAGTAAGACTGATTAAAATGTACATAATCACAGAAATATATAAATTAAATAGAAAAGAAATAACACTTGTTTCAAAATATATGTAAATATCACAGAACTACTGTAATATATCAAGCTTGTTATGACTAAAATATATATCATTAAGTAACTGTACTTGCAGATTAATTATTAAGAAAGTTTTCACTAGACTGTAAAAATAAAAAGACTTCATTTTACCAAGCAATGTAACTTGGGTGTGCTTTGTCAACGAAGCATGAAGCCGGTATGTTGTAGGAAATTTCACTACATATTATAATATACTACAAATTACTGAATATGTCTCTACAATTCAGCTACAAGTTACGTGGGCAAACGATTATGTTAAATCATACCATCATTGTTAAGCTACATCCACACCAAATGCTTTCATGTTCATCCTGCATCTTTATCTTTAATCTTCTTTTTGGATATGTTACATTTTAAAATCTATAATATTATAACATTCTAAACATGCTGTTTATTATTTAATACTGAACAATGGTTTTTAAGTAATGGTAACCCCTCTCTTGTTCAAACTTCAGTACACACTCTTGATACATACACACTTCCTTCTCTTTTTGTGTAATAGTATGTATATCTATCTCTGTCCCCCCCAATTATGACTTACTACATGAAGATGTCGCCATTTTGTCGTGATATTCGTTTGCGGTGTTAAATAGACCGACATGTAAGAGATAATAAGTTTTATGGCAAGTGCAGTGAGTTGTTGAAACCAACTAAACGGCTGCCGCCCTGAAAAGTGATTGTAATTGTTTGAATGATTGATTGAGCTGGTTTCGAGATATGTGCAAGATATGTAGTTATGAAGCCAAGGTGGACGTTCTTAGTAGACGGGGTTTTGGGTGAGTCTATATAATAGTCTATAGACAAACATTTTACACAACAACTGAAGGCAACAAAATTATACAATAGTATAATTTTGTTGTAATACTCGTAGTGTGCGCGGATCCGAAGTTAAAAAAAACCCCCGGATATTCCGTACACACGAAACCGCTGAAGATTATATCTTCACACACATGCCGTATCTGTACATTGAAACCTTTTAAAAAAGAACAACTAGAATAGACTATATAAACGATGGAGAACACAATGCAACTTTCTTAAGATTTCTTGTCTGTTTGTCTGTTTGTTCGGGATTCACGTAAAAACGATTGGGCCGATTTTAATGCGGTTTTTGCTGATCGACAGCTAATTCTAGACTCAAAACCTGTGTTTCTTATTATCGTGGAAATCCTGTGGGAATTTTTCTGGAAATTATTTAAAATGGCATACATAAAATCGATAGCAAATTTTATGTAATAAAATATACAATATATATAAATGTGTATATGTGTTATTACACATATACACATTTATATATATTGTAATAATAAAAATATCACATATTTGTGATATTTTTTATCCCGGAAATCTCACGGAAAATTTTCCCGGAGCGGTTTGTAGATGTTCGGGTGCATAAAAATTAGATTATTTCGAGACACTTTTGACTAAAACGATAGCTTACATTCTTTTTTAAATGTTATGGGACTTTGTGTACCCGGAAACCCGCGGAAATTTCTAGTCAAGCGTGGACGAAGTCGCGGGCATATCCTAGTTCATGACAAAACAATGTCCATACAAAAAAAGAGCGAGCGTTGGTATCATTTCACTTTTATAATTTCATTAAATAATTTTAATTAAATACTGTTTAAATCAATGTACTATTTAACTCGTTAAAATTGTGACGATATAACGTAGTAAAAAGAAAGTGGTACGTTAGACCCGGTTCCTACATCTTACCGAGCGTTCATTTGCCTTACTATCGGTTAAAATTTGACATAAACTCCATAGAAGTAATGTCA
The DNA here is from genome assembly GCA_039645545.1 of Dendrolimus houi. Taxonomy (NCBI): domain Eukaryota; kingdom Metazoa; phylum Arthropoda; class Insecta; order Lepidoptera; family Lasiocampidae; genus Dendrolimus; species Dendrolimus houi. Next base: position 7,178,492 of record CM077125.1, read on the forward strand.
AAATTCAACCGATGGTAAGGAAAGGGAATGAATAGTAAGATATAGGAACCGGCCAATAATGGTTAACGCACTCGCATAACATTTTGTTCCGGGCAGGAACGGAGAAAGAAAACAATTAGAACAATTACCTACCGCGTGTTGACGGCGAAGGAAACCATGCACATCCAAAAACCCGCCAACCCGACTTCAACATAACGAGTATACTGTCCCTAAAAAAAATGGGAGGCCCGAGTCCAGCAGTTGGAGACATATGGACTGATTATTATTTTATCACCTAGTTTAGGCGTCATTGTATTGTTGCAATATACATTAGTTCTAACAACTGTCTAAGTAGTGCAGAGGTTACGTGGTAGAGCCATGCTGGAATTATTATCTTTATAACAGCTGTTAGGGCCGGTCGATCGGTGTGATACCATGCTTTCACAGAACATCGGTGTGAAACGGTTAGCCTTGAACTTACCGTGTTTCGGGCGATGAGTGAGTTCGGGTATCCCACATACCCCGCACCCTACGGGATATAGAAGATGGGCCTTCTATATCCCGTCCGCCTATTCCATCCCCTCAATCCGATTCGTCTTGTCTGGCCTCTCTATCTCGTCTCCCTATCCCATCCTGTTCATCCCACCGAGAAAGCTTATTATACGACTAAAGATTTTTTAGACGACCGCACCGAATGAGAATAATCCGATCGCTACCAAGCTCTTCCAGTAATCTATATGTATAAAACAAAGTCGTGTTAGTTACATCATTTATAACTCAAGAAAGGCTGGACCAATTTTCGTTTTTTTTGGTATTGTTTTCGTCCGGGATAGGATAATAACTATGAATATATAAAAAAATATATAAATAAAATAATTTTTAGGTTTGGATACTCCGCCTTATTGCGCACTTGACAGCTCAGGTCACCTACACTTATAGCTTATTTGTAATAACTGATATACACTGCAAATCAGTGACACACTAGAATGGTCTAGATTTACAATTAGACCCGGTAGATGGCGCTGAAATAGGGTACAAGATTTTTATTTTTTCTGGGCAGGAGAATGTCTGCCAGGACCGCTAGTTATTTATAAAAATTACTTTGAAAAAGTCGAATAATATATATATATATATATATATATATATATATATATATATATATATATATATATATATATATATATATATATATATATATATATATATATATATATGTTTATATATATATTTAATCAATTGTTGTTTATTAGTCTCGCTAAAACTCGAGAACGGCTCGACTGATTTGGCTAATTTTGGTTTTGAATTATTTGTGGAAGTCCAGGAAAGGTTTAAAAGGTAAGTAAATATGAAAAAAATTGTTCTGCGGCGGTGCGATATTTGCCGGGTCAGCTAGTAATAAATATGAAGTAAAGATATTTTATTTGCTGGGGAGTTTATTGCGCAGCTTCTTTTTTTTATTTTTTTTATTGCAGGAGTTCAGCAGACAGGCAGACGGCCCACTTGATGGAAAACGGTTACCATCGCCTATAGAAATTTGCAACACCAAAGGTGCTACAAATGCGCTGATGCTCTCTTAGGGGAGACTGGAACCTGGTCACTATGCCGGAACATAACGCAAGGTTGTTATATTGTTCTCATTAATAAGAAATAAAATTGCTTTGGAAGCGGTGGTAGACACATAACTCACAATAAGTAATCTGTAAGAGTCCATTTTGAAACATTCATTTTCATTTTAATTTACCGTCCTAAAGCGCTGGCAACGCGTTGGCTTCGCCCCTGGTATTTATTGTAAACGTCGTAACCACTTTCCATGAGCTGGGCCGTCTGTCTATTTGGAAACTTCGCAATTAAAAGAATAAGTTTCCGGACAGGATTTGAAGCCGCGTCATTTGAGTTTGGGACGTAAGCGCGTTAATCAGTAAGCTGCTTGTATGTAAGGTATTTAAATATATTTAGAAATAAATGCTCGCAATAACCGGTTTTGTGCTAATATCCCTTGCTAGGCCCTCCCGCAGTTAGATGTAATGATGTATCACGACGATAACTACAATGCCTTGCGGCTAATTTGACAAAATGGACATATGTTTTCGAAAAAAATTACCTGTTTACAAACAAGAACACTTAAATATAGCGACACACCTCTAGAACGTTCGGCGGCGGAGAGGTCTGCTAAATATGCTCACAATATTTTTAAAATAATCTATGACAGAGCGGAATTTCCACCGCATTTCGCCGCGTACAGATTAGCGCCGATCCTTCCGTCCCCGAACTTTCCGCGCGAAACGTTCCGCAGGTGTGTTGCTAGGCTAAAGCTCTAATAGAAACAGCATGTTTCAAAATGAACAAGTGCTGAACCTATGTGTTTTATATTTTTCTATAATAGAGATGAAAGAACAAGTGTTGAAATAACGTGATATCATCTAGTTTCTATAATATTGTTACGAGTTACAGGACTCGAATTAAAAATGCCGTTGGAATTACTATAGAATTTATTTAAACTATACAAACATGTATAACACAGGTACAAATATAACTGGACGCAACCAGTACAAACTGCACGATTCAATAACACGCACTAAGTCCGTCACTATATAGCTCATCGAATGTACACACGTTTGCTCGTATAGTAATCGTCGCTTGGCTGCGTTTCACCCCTCCCTTCGGGTATCCCTTTTATTTTGTACAAATACAATATGCCTTGACGCAAAACAATAACAACAAGAATTAGTTCAATACACCTGCCTAATGACTGCCATAAAACAAGTACAATAACAATAGAATGTTTTTCTTAATTACTAATTCTAAGCACAAAGTAAACAAAAGAAGTGCAAATGCGGGAAACTTAATAAACCGGGTTTATGGCAGGCAGGTGTGCATTTACTTTTTGTCGGCATGTAACAATATTATAAAATTCTAAACATACCGTGTAGACTATATTAACGATGGAGAACACGATGTATTTTTTTTTTATATTTTGTCTGTTTGTCCGTTTGTTCGAGATTCACGTAAAAATTACTCGGCTGATTTCGATTCAGTTTTCGCTGATCGGCAGCTAATTCTTAGACCTACTTGACTATGACTTTGATCGGATTCAGATTCTCACTGTGATTTTCGTCGGATGCACACGATTGTGCGAGAATAAACCTATAATTAAATGTACTTAATTATTACATCGGCATTTTTCTAAAAGAAGTACGTTTAGAATAAACACGGCTTATAAGCGAGTATCCTCTTTTATTTTGTGATAATAGTTGTTCCGAAATGTGTTCGGCTAATAATCGTAATAACAAAAAAGACTTACCAGCCCCCGATTTTCCGCCGACCAGTATTATTCGGACGCCAAAACATGATTGATTTCACAACACTACCATTAATGTAAAACACGGCACAATTGTCACCTTCTGTCCTCGGCTTTATAGGATTTATTGTTCCAGGACATAATCCTCAGCAATTGATTAAAACACTTCACTACACTATGTGCGAAGACAGATTGGTTGAATCTGAAACAATCAAAATAATAAATTAATAAAATCGACCAAGTGCGTTGCCGATTACGCACATTAAAGGGTTCCGTAAAGGCGACGACCATTAAATATTTTTGTCATTTGACTAAGAATCTCTTAAAAAAAGACTCAAGAACTATTCAACGTAATTTGATCAACCCAATGTTCGTTGAAAGTATTTTATAAGTTCTGCTACCTTGATATTATTCAGAATTATCTACTTCATATTTCAAAAATTAGGAGGGCACACAACACCCTGTAACAATATTTAGATGTTAAAAAGCTATCTATCAGATGGTTATCTCATATAATATTGTGATTTGAGTGGAAAAATAAAAAAGCCCTGGATGAGACACCAGAAACAATGGAGATACTCCTTGTCTCACTGCTTCTTTGGAACGGAATGACGTATATATGTAAATAGATTTTCAAATTGATTGCTTAAAAAAACAATAATAGCTTTAAGGGAACTTCTCTGTGAGATTTTGCCTCTATGCTACAAGAGCATCTTAAAGTTTTTTGAGGCCGACAAAACTTTGGAAACGCCCCTGGTGTTGTGATGAAGTTTTTATTACAAGTCTATACCGTTAAAAAACTTCACTTTCCTATCTGAAATAATCGATACATAGAAATAGCCGATAAATCGAATCAGCATGATGTAGTCAAATCTTTATAAAGAAATATCGATATTACAAAACTAATAGAGATCCATCAGATGTTAATCAACACAAAACACTTATCTTAATACAACTTTCTAATTCTAAGAAATCTTATAAGGTAAACAAAGATATATTGAAACAATTTTATCGATACGATGGCCGTATTGAACCAAAATCGTGAGTATCGACTGTCAAAGTAAAGGTTAAAAGCAGAACATAAATACTAACAACTCTGTTTATTTTTACACAGTTTAAAACAAATTTGTGTCTGTCTGTCTGTACATTAAATAACACCTCCTAAACCACGCAACAGATTTTTAAGACGTTTTCACCATCAGTTAGATAATTTTGAAATTTCCTCTTTAAGAAAGTGTTTTTGGCGGCAAAAGCTTTTAACATGGATACCACGACACTCGTATCGTCGGTCCGTCCGTGCTAACGGTACACACATGTGACGACGCGAATGAACTACCGTACGCGACGGCTATTTACAGCTACTTTTTAATATTTCGAATCACTTTACAAGTTTTCGTCACAGTTTGAACGTTAAGGTTTAAATGACGAATTTTGATCGCGTTAAGAAGCTGATGTGACAGCTATTGGATTGAAGTGATCATATTGTTATGTTGGCATTATTTTGCTTTTACTTTTTATCGGTTTTGTATTTGGAATGTAGTCTTGTCTATTGATATTGCTAGCAGTGGTATAAGAATAAGACGACAGTGAGAGCAAAATGCCACGGGTCCGCAAGGTTCCCTTTCTTTATCATGGGAAATACGATTGAGGACCATCAGCCGCGCAAGGGAGAAAATCATGGCCGGTGTGTGATACGCCTCGTCGGGGTGGCACTAGCGTCCCTGCAGGAATGCTATATATAGCCGCGTCACGATTTGGGATATCCACTAAAACCCCTGGCCGATCCCCGGACGTCTCTTGTTCTTGCTGTGGGCTCGTTTGCGCATTCATCTCTAGCCCGAATGGACGACGGACGGCCCCTTTACGGGCTGGCCTCTCCATTTGTTAGCCGGAGAGCTGGGTTTCTCAGACTACCTCGGGACTCACCTCGAGGTGAGGGGAGGTGCACGATTCAGTGTGGTTTTCTCTCCGGCTTTTATATGCGGGTGATCCGGTTTCCTGCTGGTCGCCCGCGCGGCCTCACAAGGTTCCTCGGCCCAAGAGGCCGTAATCACAGAAGGAACCTAACATTTATTACAAATATAAATTACAATACAAATACAATTAAAAGTATTAATTTTGTGTTTAATTAATTTATGTTTGGTACTAACTCAAGAACATACAAGATTATAAAAATAGATAAAGACTTGAAAACCATCAGTAAGAAAAAGATATCGTACCGTCTTAGAAAACATCCATTGCGCCTTAGATCATGACATGTTATACCTCAATGCATTTCGCTAAGTTCATTTTATTGTCGCGACTCTTCTTCGGAGCTCTTTAGAGGGCCCCATCCGATGAATTAACCACGGACCCCAGATGATGTAGCTACGCTACTGATTGTTAGGCTTTTGAAGTTGCTCGCAGGTACATTGGCCACCTTTCGAGATCAAGATAAGTTAATAGTCTCAATTATTAATAATAAATAAAAATATCAGCCAATAAATGTCCCACTGCTGGGCTCGGGCCTCCCATTATAGGGGATTTGGATTATTTCCAAACATTTTAAAAATATTAAATTTCGAATAGATTGCAACGTAATTTATTAGGTGTTTACAGTTTTTTGATCTAAAATAACTACAATATAAACTTAAAAATAAACTACAAACTATCCCTATTAATATCATAAATGCGAAAGTAACTCTATCTGTCTGTCTGTCTGTCTGTTCCATTTTCACGGAAAAACTACTGGACCGTTTTGGCTGAAACTCAGTATATATTTTCAATGCCGAGAATGAACATAGGATACTTTTTTATTTATCTGTCTATATTTGTCTGTTTGTTTGTTATGCTTTTACGGTAAAAGTACTGAACCGATTTGGCTATAAATCGGTATATATGTAATTTTAATACCGAGGGTGGACAAGGAATACTTTTTATCCCGGATAATGATATAGATTTATGTAAAGGTTATCCCAAGAAGTAAGATAGGTTTTTGTGATTTACCATATTCATCATTTTGGTCATTTGGGTCATCTTTGTCCTTTTTGACCTTTTTATCCTTTTTGTCCTATTTGACGTATTTGTCTTTTTTGACCTTTACGTTCTTTTTGGCCTTTTTTAGCATTTTGTCATTTTTGTTCTTTTTTACCTTTTTGTCCTTTTTGTCCTTTTTGGCCTTTTTGTCCTTTTTGGCCTTGCCGGGAGATGGGATAGCTTGTGATATAAAATGTAATTAATATTCCGGGTGCAAATAGCACCCACATAAACATTTAGTACAATGTAACCTGTATTAACGCCTGCTCTTTTAACAAGAGGCAGGAAGGTGCGGTTGATCCGCGGCGCAGCCGCGGGTTAAACTCTAGTACAATGTAAAAACTAAAATAAAAAAGGGAAAATTACCTAAAGATAAGATATTGGTCCCATAGCACTGTCACTTACCGGGAACGTTCCCAAAAGGATGGCGGCGTTGTCACGTTGTATAGCAACGCTTTATCTTTGAGCAAAATAGACGCCAGCCTTCTGGTTGCGTATGACGTCTACTAAACGTTTGGCGACGTCGCGGTAGTACCTAGACCTTTAGAGCGCTGGGACCCCCCACAGACCCAGAGTAATTTATGTGAACCATGTCATATTTTAAACAACTAAGACACTAAGCTCACGTTTGGTGATTTTAGCGAGTACTTGAAGATTTCGGTTTTTCCGCGCAATTTTATTTTAAAAAAATGTGTAATTGTTACAAATATAAGTTATTGTAGGCTATTATTGATTGCTTTAAGAACGAATTGTATTAGTGTTCACAATAAGTTTTTATAAAGAAACATATAACTCACATATGTATGCATTTTATTGTGGCTTTATTATACACCAAAGCCTAAGCATAGACTTGTAGCGAGTTAGCTATCTAAAAACACAGACTACTTTTCGCTGGTAACCAAAAAGATAGATTTAATAATTTATATGTAAGCATTGGTGAAACATTGGCGTAGGCGTACGGTACCCATATGATAAGCCCCGTCCCTTGTATGTGGTGTAATTTATCAAAGAAACCATAAACAATGTTATCGTTTACTTCATTTATTTTTCACTCTAGTCGTGTACCTCCTACTAACGAGCTTACACATTGTTACTTAGAAGTTTAGACCAAGTTTAGTATACCATGGTCCCTATATGCAGACTGGAGATATCAGACTTTGTAATTGTGTCTATATAATGTTATTACTACAACTGGGATAACGTTATTGTTAGAGACAGTTTCACTCAGATTTAGCGATGGGTTTAATGCGTTATTTGTGATGCGCACTTGTTATTAATTGTTAATGAAAGAAAGAGAAATATTTTATTTAGGACCAAAAGTAAGTTAATACAAATATAAATAAAAAGACAATAGACACAAAATAAGTCCTAAACTGGACCCAGTCTCAGTATAATGCTAGCCAACAAGGACAAGCGCTGTTCCGTCTGGGACCATAAAGTGAAGTCACGGTGGACAATACAATACGCATAACAACAACAATATATACAGTATAATGCAGTTTAATTACCTTTAAATGAATTGCAGACTAAAAACAATATAATAAAGCAATAATTTAAACAACACCTACATATATAAAATCATTGTAGTAACACACACAACGAAACAAATAACATATATATCTATAAATTAACCAAATTAAAATGAATCAACTCCTAAATTCATATAGCACTTGTGTCATGCCTAAGATAGCATTGTGCGTTTTGATCCTAATCAATGAAATTGAAGGTACATTCCTAATAGGTGGAAGGACATTATTCCAATATCTTGATGCTGCATACCGGAAGCTTCGAAGGAAGATAGTGTGTCGTTCCATTGCTAGTTGTATTGCACATTGCCGTCTTCCTATTTGTTGTTAATGACGTTAAACTTTCATAGAAAAAATATGTGTATACACTAATGTAGCTAATCATCAACGGCGTTATTTTTAACGCTATAAACAACAGATATTTGGCCACAGTCACTAACACTAACATTATTCCAGAGGGAGCAGGGATATAATAGAAAAAATCTCAGTACAAGTCGAGCTCCTCTACAACATAAAATCCTAAACTAATCGAAACAATTAAATCTAATGATTTCTCACCGTATCTTTATCCTTGATCTTATCCGTGAGAAAATCATTAATAAAGGATAGAAAACAATTTTATAAAACATCGATAATAGCTTTCGGTCTTAGAAAACGCTGTCACTGGAATCCTTTAAAATGGCCGCAAGCCGCAAGTAATTGACTTGTGCCCACGACTCAAACTTTATATGCGTGTTAGCAACGGTGAAGGATTTAGTATGATGTAAAGAACGCAATACATAGTATCATGTAAAGAAGACACTGGTTGACAGTCAAATTAATTAAGTTAATTTTTCTTATATTAAAAAACACCGAAGTATTAGATTTTGTACAAGCGTAGAAGTTATGAAATCATATAGAGTAATCATTCGTTTGAACAGTGATTACATCTATTAAATCACCATATTTTCAATATATGATGATAATAAGGTATTGTAACGCCCACATTTTTTATATGATTATGGATTTAGAATTTATTATAGTATATGTCACCTATCCAAGGGCCAACTAAAAACGTAATTATAAAGCTCTGATCTCTGATCTGATCTGATCTTTGCCTTGTAGTTATGAGAAGCTCTGATATTTGACTTGTAGTTCTGAAAAGCTTTGATATTTGCCTTGTAGTTTTGAGAAGCTCTGATCTTTGTCTTGTAATTCTAAAAAGCTCTGATCTTTACTTTGTAGTTTTGAAAAGGGCTGATCTCTACCTTTTAGTTCTGAAAATTTTTGATCTTTGCCTTGTAGGTCTGAGAAGCTTTGATCTTTACCTTGTATATCTAAAAAGCTACGATCTTTACATCGGTATTCTGAAAAGCGCTGATCTTACATGGCTAAATAGCGTTACAAGTCATTCTTCTTTTAGGATTTTGATGCCATATTGGGAAAAACGGAACCCTCATAAAATGTCGCATGTCTTTTTTTGTAAGTCGCAGTCATTTTTCGAGGAGACTATTGAGTGCATTTTGATAAAATTTTATGGGAATATATATGTATGTAGCTACACAGGTGGCAAAATATAGCTCGCATATTCATAAAAAAATGTGTGTGTGATAAATTTTTCGATGATGCTCATCACGCGACGTTGCATAATGAATTAAATTGAGAAGCATTGCACATACTCGATGTCACGCTTTAAGCAATGAAGATGTTAAAAAATCAAGTAATTTTTATAAAGTTGTATAATAATCGTCAGTCATAGATTTTTTAATTAACAGGCGATATATATTAGTCTACAAAGATTATGACTAATTTCTTAATGTATTAAATTGCCTTGGGGCAAGTGTTGCTAACACTTAAAGTAATTAAATCATTAATTATTTCATGTCAGGATGATTTTTTGCATTGTTTATGAATTAGAATCATTAATATAGTTTGCACATTTGCTAAGTGTGTAAGCTAAACATGTGTTTGCAAACTATTTTCAATATTACACAAGAATGAAAGTAACTATGTTTGTTAGTTAGTTTTTCAAGACTAAACGGCTGAGACGAGGTTAGATTATTGCACTCAAACTTTCAAAGCTTTGTCGCCAGCGTGTTCATTTATCGAATGTCAAAATTAAAGCTTTAGTTCGCAAGGAAATAAATAATAACTATAATGTATACTAGCTGACCCGGCAAACTTTGTAACGCCTCAGAATCACTTTTTTTCATATTTACTCACCTTTTAAACCTTCCTTGGACTTCCACAAATAATTCAAAACCAAAATTAACCAAATCATTCAAGCCGTTCTCGAGTTTTAGTGAGAGTAACGAACAGCAATTGATTTTTATATGTAAGATATACAACAGTATATTTGGCATCATTTTTATTGATTTTTTTATTATAATGTGAAATTTGTTTGAAAACACGATATTGAGATGTCAATATTCACAGCTGACTTGAAAATATTTTTTTATCCAATCGATATCAAGCCCAATTTATAATGACCAATCGAGATTACAACTACGTATCGAGCCTTACCGCCATTTTGTCGTAAGCGACAACTGGACCTAAGCATATTTTTTGTTAAAAAAGGTATTTTAAACTATTAATTTATTTTCAGAATCACAGTTTTTAATTCAGTGGGGTCTAATCTAACTAAAATAGAAAGTCTTTAAACATAATAATAATTTAAAATACCTTTTGCATCAAAAAGTTTACTTAGGTCCAAATGCCGCTTACGATAAAATACCGCTAAAGGCTCGATATATTTGTGTCGTTTGGGGTTAAAACTTTAGGTCCGTGTGGTCCACCGGGAAAGGGTTTGTTCAAAGAAATTTGTAAGAAACTCGTTGACCCCACCCGTGATTAGAAGGTTGGTTCGTACTTCGCGCCACGAACCAGCATTACGCCACACAGCGTGGCAATGCAGGCAGCCTTCTGTGCACTCTCCCCCCTGGCAGCGATTTGTTATATAATTTATGTTAATTTATTTAGAACTTAGTTAATTTTAGTATTTAATTGTATTTTTTTAAGTTAGTTTAGTCTATTTTATAAAATCATAATGATAAAAATATACTAATAAACGTCACACTGCTGGGCTCGGGCCTCCCATTATAGGGGAACGGACAGTATACCTGCCACGCCTGTCCAAGGCGGCTTGGCAGGTTTGACATCTCGGTTATCTCGATGTGCAGGTCTCATCTCTATGTTTTCCTTCACCGTTGTTAGCGGGTTGAATTTTAACAATATGCAATTTAGATCAGAAAAATGCTTAAGCGGTGCATGCGTTTTGGCCAGGATTCGAAGCCGCACCCTTTGAATAAATTCTTTAATTCTTTAAAGCTCGGGACGCGTGCGCTAGCCATTACTCTACCACTACTTATTGTATTGTATTATATAATAAAAATTAAATACATAACTGTATTGAGAAAGTATTGTATTAAACCTAATAACAATACGGGATAAATGATTTCGATTACAGTATCTAAGCATATTGTGAACGTTAGAAATGTGGATTTCTGAGACGATCCTGTTCTCAAATGGGACTTGTTATATCCAGGAATGTACGATTACACCTAAACTCTTCAATTATAATACAAAATAGCGGTTTAAATGTGACAAGAGTAGAGACATGGATATAAAAATTATAGTTACTAGGTACTATAGTAGCAATAATCTCAAAAGAAACATCCGACAATGTATATAAATTTTAATTAAAGCAGCGATATTTTTATATGTGATACATGATTAAGTAATGAAATTAACAATCAAACACAATTATCCCCAATCGCTATCCATTTGTGATTTCATTAAGAACTTGACGACGTAAGGTGGGCGTTGTAATTTATTTCAATAGAGTTTTACGTTCTATAGTTGGAACGAATAGCTTAGTCATACACTAAACATTGATGGCATTTAAAAAAATAAATGATCAATTGTATAAGTCTAAACCGCGTGGACTGATGTTATAAGTTCGAAATAAAACTGCCAGAGCAAAGGAATTCAGGACATGAGTGAATGAAGCAGACATGATACAAGTGGTAAATATTGAGACAATTCAAAACCAAATTTAGTTTGACAATTATTTTGTATATTATGTCTTCGAAGTCCAAGATCAATCGATCAGTATGGTAATCTAGCGAGGAAACATAGTCAGCCTTCTGGGCACCTTACCAATAGAAGACGGTGACCTAGGCACAGTATTCTACTTGAGGGATGATAGGTAGAATACAATATAACTAAGTTAAGTTTTCTGTTATTGTATTAGGTTATGTCTTTATTTAATTTTAATTCTTAACATTTAATAGAGAAATAAGACATACTATTTCTTATATAGATCCAATTCCAATATTTATATGAACGTTGAACCCATAGATCATAGAAATGATATGTGGTTGAACCATTGCATTGTAAAACTATACTGAATCCAATACACGAATCGAATTGAGAACCTCCTTCAGAAAGTCGTTTAAAAACTAGTAACTATTCACCAAATCCGGTTAAGGCCCTTGTTCGTGCAAAATGTCGAAAGTGGGGTGCAAGCGAAACAACTTTTCGTTGGTAGTTACAGATCAATATTTTGTCAAAAAAAATATATATCATAAATCTTCTCGGTATAAGACGTAACTTGGTTTAGTTGTAATTCTTCTATAGTTATTTTAAGTCAAAAAAAAATCACTAAATCACCTCCATATTCTATATTATTGACATGAAACCATTTTACTCCTTCAATTTTTATCAAAATACGATAAAAACATATTGTTACGAGTGCGGGACTCGAATTTAAAATGCCGTTTGGAATTACCATAGAATTTATTAGAACTATACAAACACGTATAACACAGGTACAAATATAACCGGACAACAACAACAACAACAAGTACAAACGTAATACACTATTCAATAACACGCGCAAAGTCCGTCACTATATAGCTTATCGAATGTATACACGTCTTGTCTCGCCTGTGACCATCGCTAGACTGCCGATCTCCCCATTGGGCCATTGCTATATACTGCACCGATACAATATTGTTGCCCGCCCGCGTAGATTGGATTTCTTAGAATTCGTAATCTGCACACCTGCCTAATTATGCCTGCAAACGGCCATAAACGAGTACAATACACAATAGGCTGTTTTCTAATTACAAATTTTAAACATAAGGTAAACAAAAGAGGTCCAAATGCCGAAAAAGTAATAAACTGCAGGTGTGCATTGGTCTTTGTACCGTAACAATATCTTCATCTTTATAAAAATATAGATAAATAATTTGGATTTATTATTTTTTTAATATATACTATATATATACTATTCACAATAAAATAATTATGCATCTGAAAAACGATCGCGTCTATGGTATCCCCGCTATCACCAGAAAAATCAGTACCGAAAAAATCCCCAGACGTCAGCGTTGCTACAAGCCTTAAAATAAACACCAAAAATGGTTTTTATTCGTTGGTTTCCCTTACAAGAGTTTTTGAACAAAATTTTATTTAAAATGCGTCTTTGGATGATTAATATAAAGATTTTCTACTGTAATATCTAACTTTAGATATGGCTTAAGTACTCTAAGACATTTAAACATCAAAATAGTGTGATTTTATTGCAAAAATCCTGTTTGTAATATACGAAAATTATCTTCTAAGGAAAAACAATGTATACATTAAGAGCATCAAAACTTTCTTTCTATCGGTTCGAAGGAACTTGTAACTTGCTTGTACAAAAAATAAATCAAAACTACCTGCAATTTTATTATTTTACTCTCTATCGCGTTATAAGTTACAATTTATTTTCAATAACTTACGAATCTTCTCGTAGTTTAAGTGAATTGTAAAAATTCTTTTATAACAAACAAAGTTTTTAAACTCGAAAAGCTATACCTTCATCACTGTGAGAGCCGACAAAGCAAGCATTTATTATGAAGATACATACCACGATAGTCGGTCAATCGATCATGGGAAAAATACAGGTCGCATCGAACAGTAGTCGTTGGTAAAGTTTACATTGTCATCTGTACAGTTAACCGTTGAGATAAATAATTCATGTGCGTCCCCGAAAATTTGAATATACGTGCGCCTAATGGTATTTTCCGTTTGTTGATCGTGTTTAATTAAAGGTTCAAAAGCTTTTTGAGGCTAAAAGTGATTTAACGAATAAACTCCTTTTTAAGGTTCCTTAACCATTTTAGCAAAGGCAGAACTCTCTCTCTTTTTCTTTCACCTTTTCCCAATTACATGGGGTCGGCACGGTGTCTTTTCCTTCTACATTCCTCTATTCTGACATACATCCTCTATTATACCACAAATCATATCTTCCTTCACACAATCCATCCATCTCTTTTTTGCCTTTTAAATTCAGAAGTCTTATTAGAAATTAAACTACAGATTCAAATCGTTTTTTATGATCAGCAATTACTTAATGTGTTAGTGACGTGGTAGAGCCATGCTGCAATCATTATCTTCATTACAGGTCTCGGGGTTGGCTTAATCGGTGTGTTACCATGCTTTCACAGAATATCGGCGTGAAACGGTTACCCTTGAGCTGATTGTGTTCCGTGTGATGAGTGAGATTTCCGATGGCCCGCTTCCTTCCAATGGAACCTTTCATCCCAATATTCCACTCAAAATAATGAGGTGTGTTCCGACATTAGTGGCCAAGTTCCAGTCTTCGTTCAGAGAGCGGCAGCACATTGGTAGCACCTTTGGTGTTACAAATGTCCATAGGCGACTGTAACCGCTTTCCATCGGGTAGGCTGTCTGCCTGTCTGCTGAACTCACGCAATAAATTAAAATCCCATATCCCATTCCTCCTATCCCAAGTATCTCAATCTCTCCATCCCTTCTTGAAAGATGTCAAACCGTTGGCTTCGCCATTGGTGTTGCTAACGCTTATAGGCTACGGTAACCACTTTGCATCACGCGGGCCCTCTACCTGTTTACCTGCTTCAGACATCAAAAAAATACACTTGAAATATTCAGTATCATTGAATACCGTCGGTCGTGTCTTATCAATTCCTTGCCTTTCAATCACGTCGATTCAATTTGGTTGATCCGTCAAAATTAGCATAAGACTTTGTCAAGTACAGGTTTGAAATATGTCACGTTACAAACCAGTCGCATGCAAATCAACCCATCGCAGACTTCAGATAACAATAAAGAATCCCATTAACGTATCATATAAACAGATAACCCTAATATTACAGGTTGTAAACAATAATGTTATGTTTTCTATCTGTTGTCATAAAATACGTGACATTTCTGACCTTAGAGGAAACTTATGGAACACGATGCCGTTTGCAGTGGTTTTAAGTTACGGTATAATCTACAGTAGCATATGCCCGCGACATCACTCGCGAATATTATACCTCGGGCTCTGTATATTTTTTCGTAATAAAAAGTAGCCTATCTTAAATTCAACTGTCAAAGGAGCGAACTATGTTGGGTGTTTCTCTTATGGATAGAATTAGAAATGAGGTTATCCGTTAGAGAACTAGAGTAACCGACATAACTGCCAAAATTAGCAAGTTGAAGCAGCAGTGGACCGGTCACGTCTACCGCAGGACCGATGGCCGATGGAGCAGACGAGTCCTGGAGTGGAAATCGCGTCTTAGTAAACGTAGTGCCGAACGCCCTCCAGCCCGATGGATTGACGACGTGCACAAGGTCCCGGGTAGGCGTTGAATGAGGAAGTTGGAGGAGAGGGAGTGAGTGATTGGCGTCGACTTGAGGAGGCCTACATCCAGCAGTGGACTGCGATTAGCTGACGTCAACGATATGCTATTCCAGACTATAATCTATCTCTGTGTCAAATTTGATGTAGATCCGTTCAGCTGTTCTGGCTTAATTAAATAACAAACATCCATTCAAACTTTCGCATTTATAATATTAGTGCATAGATTAGTGTAGATACATAAATGTATTAGCAGTTGCCCGCGACTTCGTTGGCGTTTGAAAATTCACAACATAGACACAACCGCCAACGACGTCTGCCTGCCTTCAGGTCGCGAATAGGCGATGACGTGTGCCTGTTTAATAAAAATAATAGCCTAAGAGCCGATTTTTCAATAGTTAGATAAAAGTTATCAGTGGAATAAATTATAACCTGAGTGAATTCAAAAGTGAAAGCATTTAACCGTTTTACACATGAAACTGACATTTTTCCTTCTGACACTTTATTTTATGAATAACTTTTTTCTTGTGATTGAAAAATCACCAATTTCTTTTCTCTAGGCAAAATTACGATTGCATTTTAAATAGGTGATAAAAGATTAATAATAGTTCAAAGCGCGTGATTATCTGTAAGGCATGGACCGCCGAAGCATTTCAACTAACCATCCGTGACAGAATATTAATAAGATACACGGTTTCACCCACATTCGCCCGTACCGAGACGTGTTCGCGTGTGCACCAACGTAATATTAATGTAAATTATAATTTTACTCGTAAATTACATTTGTATTGATTCAAATGAGTATAACTTAAAGATACATGTTCAAAATGATAATTTAATAACTGCACATTACAAAGAAAGATGGATAAACATTTAAGGACATACGTGTGCAATCTTTTAATCACCTCCTTTGCGTGATTTTTCTAGAGCGCAGCGCTACAACATGGGGCCAATGGTGCATTTACCCATAGGCCCGTAAAGCCAGGGCTGGGATGGCTTGGTTTTAACGGCTGTAAAATTTTCGGGGCACTAAAATTTTAAAGCCAAATCTGTAAGGGCAATTCAAAATCAAAAATAGAATTTAATTAGTTTCATTATTAATGTATAGACAAGAGTATCAGGGGTATCAGCTGTATTATGAGGTTTATTACTTTTATAATATTTTTTCCAAGCTCAAAAATTATTTTATTTTTTAATGCAAAATATATCATTTCATATATTACGTATTTAAGATATATTACAGTAACACATTCAGATTCCATATTTTTACTTTGAACAAATGACACGAGAGGCTTATGTTAACTAAAATAGGAATACTGTAGTTTTGATTTGATTTATGAACATCAAAACTTTAAAATATTTCCAACTCTACTCTTTAAGTATCGCTTTATTTTCGTTTCGTCGAGTATCAAATCATAACGATTGTAAAGAAGTTTCACTGGACATAGAATGGAATAAGTGATCAGTTTCTACTAAAATGTCTACACAACCTTAAAATGGGCGGCATTTCATACAAGGCCTAGGGCAGCAGCCAGTTTGGATCCGCCACTGTATGGCGCTCTCCAAAAAGGGCGTGAAGAGATATTTAAATCATAAAATTTCAACAAGGTAGGCAACGGTTAGTGTTGCAGACGTGCATGGGCAGCGATAAACACAATTAGCTACACAGCTTGAATATATTACAAAAAACAAACAACCAAACATTTTTGAATGAAAATTGCTTTGAACAATATACGTTAAATAGTTTTTGAGATTGGGGTTAGGGTTGCCAGGTTTTTTTTTTTAAATATGGTATTTTTTTTGAGCTGTAAGAAGCTGTAGTACCTTCGAGAAAATTCGGGGAAAACATAGTGCACATTTATTTTCCGTTATTTATTTTATATTTTAATAATTTCATTAGTCAATTTTTCATGTGTATTTATTTATTACTACTTTTTGCTTTGGCCAGTAAAGATCATTTTTTTTTCAAAATCAGAAGAATAAGAATAGAAAGCAACTGACAATTGAATTAGCGAAGAATATTATAATAAATTTCGTATGATGTTATTTTTCTATAAAATACTAGCTGGCCCGGCAGACGTCCTGTTTTGAAAAAAATTTAGAATCCGATTGCAGCACCACCTACCGGGTCCATTCTCGAATCCACTTGAACACAAAAATGTTCATCAAAATCGGTCTAACCGTTTAGGAGTTCAGTAACTTACACACGCACAG
This sequence comes from Dendrolimus houi, assembly GCA_039645545.1. Taxonomy (NCBI): domain Eukaryota; kingdom Metazoa; phylum Arthropoda; class Insecta; order Lepidoptera; family Lasiocampidae; genus Dendrolimus; species Dendrolimus houi. The sequence goes on from CM077125.1 coordinate 7,196,154, forward strand.
AAGAATTATATTTATAAATATTGCACAATTGCCTAAAATATAGTACGAGACTATATATTATAGCACGGTTGGGAACCCTAATTGGGGTATTTTCAAATAAATGCCTTTTTGGGTTCGTAGTCAAATAAGGACGACAGTCGACGTTCGTGGGCTATTTACGCAGAATCCTTCGTGATGCGCGGTCTACTAAGCAATTATCTATTTTTTATAAGGCAGTGCTTAGACTGTTTGTGTCTATCTAATTCAGGCATCGAAAGAAGACGACAAATCTTATGATTTTTCTCAAATAACAACTGTTCATATTTTTTACAACGGCACGAATCAATCGGCTCTGATCATAATATGATGATTTACATAGTCTTAAATTACAGACATTCCTCCTCTCATCAGTTTTTTTAATAGCCAGAATCAGGCGCAGTAAAATAAAATAGTCGTCGTAAATTTCACGTGATTTACTCAAATATACCGAGACGATTTCTATATAGTTAATGAGGAACGCTCGTTATACGAAACCCGTTATATTGTTGATCGACGTTATCGGTTGATTTTAGGCTCAACGCGCATTTAATTAAATAAACCATAAGCTCTTGCTCCACCTGCCTCAATGTTAGAGTTAGCGACTGTGCCTAAATACGTCTAATTTATAGAGTTAAAAAATAACGCGTTAACTATTAGCTACTTGTTTACATAGTATTTTTTTTTAGTCAAAACAAAACCGACTTCACTGTAAAAAAAAATTAACCAACTTCCTTCTACAACATCTTGAATTCGGTGTCAGGTAAAACATTCGACGATTTACCTGCGTTTCACTTATCAGATCCTGACTTTGTGACTATGGAACCATTTCGGGTGTATACTCTTCCGAATAAAAAAAAACAATTTGAAAATCAATCCGCAATTGACGGAATAATTGCGTAACATGCCTACAAAAATTAAGTGCCTGCATAAAGCGTAATACAAAAAATTAAGCGTAATAAGGGTTACTCCAGATTTCTCTGGATCTGCTCATCAGATCCTGACTTGGTGACCAAGGAACTGCCTCAGGAGTATATACTTACGACTTAAGAAAAAAAAATTGACGGAGATATCGTATAACAAAGAAGTCGGTAAAATATTTTTTGAGGGTTTCACTCAAATTCCCTAAGTATCACTATTCAGGTCCTGACTTGGTGACTATGAGACCATTTTGATAGCATGTTCTTTCGATTAAAAAGAGAATTTGAAAATTCGGTCTACAATTGACGGAGAAATCGCGTAACATGCATATGAAAAACTTAAGCGCCTGTAGAAAATGTAATATGTAGGTATTCTACAGGCGCTTCATTTTTTCGCATATACAAGTTTTTCCCAAGAATTTAGGCGCATGGCATTCTTAACTAATGGTTATTCTCGATTTCCCTGGGATCCACTCATCAGATCCTAACTTGGTGACCATGGGACTACCTCGAGAGTATACACTTACAAGTAAAGAAAAAAATTTGAAAATCGGTCTACAAGTGACCGAGAAATCGAGTAACATACATACAAAAAAATATACAGACGAATTGAGAACCTCCTTTTGGAAGTTGGTTGAAAAGAAGGTTGCTTTCTACGTCTGTCCGTCTGTATATTATAACTCCTTTTAAACCACGCAACGTATTTTTAAGGGGTTTTCACCATAAGTTAGATAATTTTTCACTGAAGGTTTATATATACTATAACCTGATTAAAGTTTTATGTTAATAGCCATCCACAAATTACATCACCACGTTAAGAGGGGATGAGGGGGTCGACGAAGTGTGACATTGCGTGTCAAAGGGTGGGAGGTATCTTAAATTTCATGACGTTAAATTTCTAAATTTCCAACTCTATGTGTATAAAAATAGTGTTTCAAATATTAAAAACTAGCTGATGCGACTTCGTCCGCGTGGTGCGGTTTTTTAACTATCCCATGGGAACTCTTTAATTTTTCGGGATCAAAAGTATCCTATATGTTGACCAGGGATATAAGCTACCATTATACAAAATTTCATTTAAATCAGTCCAGTCGTCTCGGGGATTAGCCGGTACAAACAGACAGAGAAACATAAAATTAAAAAAAATCGAAATAATTCTGTTTTACTTCTTACATCCCCCGGACTCGGTTTTTAGGATTTTTTTCATTATACAGAAATTCGACCTCTACAGTTTTATTATATGTATATAGATAATTTAAATGGAAATAAAACTAATTACGGAACCACTGTTTTAATTTAATAATTTCTTGATGTAAAATTGCAAAATGTGTGATGTCACGAGGGACGAGTCTCACGACTGTAACCGGCTGTGACAAGGACTAGAAGGGGTCAAAAATCATGAAATTCGTGTGACGTAATTTGTACCCTAGGAACTAGGTCTATTAAGGAATAGACCTAGTTCCTAGGGTTTGACCCGTGGAGTGACCACGGTGACAACGAGTTAATATATATATATATATATATATATATATGTAGCTATATGAGTTACCTGTTAATGTTTAACGTCACTAACAATCTCGCATCTCAAATAACGCATTAAGACCTTGGCTACATCTGCGTATTGTCTTTATTAGAGCGTTGGTTAAAGCATTACAATGCAGTTGCGGGGGAAGTGTTATCCAGATTATATATTAATTTGAAAAGGTTATTGGTAATTTTGTTTATTTATATTACATATAATTAAAATGGACATACAAGATGATTTTACAAAAGTTACTTTTGCCCCGAAATTGGCTACGGAATCCTAAAATTAATATGGAAAAGTCACTTTTTCCATAAATTGGCTACGGAATCCTAAGATTAATGTGGAAAATACATATAGTTATCAGAACTACTTAAATATTAATAAGTATAACGGCTATATACTCAAAATAAAACACATCTATGAGAACGTTTAAAACTTACTAAACGGTATTTTATATTCTGAACATTAGCGTTAATAGTATACATTACTAGGTTTATTATACTAATTTAAACATTTCCTTATAGGACAATAATAAATATCCTATATTCTGACTTCTCTAACAAATAGAGGTCACCATTTTACGCGCTTGTAAGCCCGGATGTTAGAAGAATAAAGGTATGTATATAGCAATGTGCTTTCATATTCATCTTGCGTTTTACTCTGATATTTGTAAAGTTATAGAGGGATCAAAAGCACAAGCATTAAAAATAGTTGAATGGTAGCGTTTGCCGGTGAATCTAAGGCAATCAATATAAGCTTTACGCAAGACGAATTAAAAGGTTAAGCCGCACAACGGCACAATGAATATATACGAACTTTTATGAACATAACCTAAGGATTCATTTTCATATATGATAATTCAGTCTACACAGACATACGAGAAAACGCTGAAAGTGAGATAACAACCGATGAACAAGTCACATAAATTAATTTGATATTATAGTTACTATGTAGATATTGTCTTGCTGCTACTTCTCATTATAGTAGGGGAGACCAAGCGGGGATTTTGAGATTTACTCGAGCGTGACAGAATGACATAAGGGGCGAAATCTTGCACCCTATTATGTACCCCCACCATATATTAACTCTTTATATAGGGTGGGGGTATTTTTTATTCTTAAATATTTTTTTTAAACCGTCAGATTACGTTAACTCCTCCACATAATTGTCAGATTATGGGTCAGGACGACAAGGACATCAAGTTCAACCGTCTGTATATTAATCTGACGCGCTCGAGTATTTCAAAGTTACGTTTCTTTTTGGATTTTCAAAAATCAGCCATAACTTTTGATCGCGTCCAAATCGTCAGTCTTTTGAATAGGAGTTCCTTTAGGGTTTACTTAACATCCTTTTTGAATATCTTACGCGCTTGAGTATTTCTGTGACTCTTTTTTTTTTGAAAACCTATACACGCTCCTCGCACCAGTGAAAGGGCATAACATGATATAATTTTTTTTTCTTTTTAGCATCTGATCTTCACAATCCAAAAGGTCCCCACGATGCTCGAGTAACTCCACATTTAACATCTTGGGCTCCCCTACTATTTGCGGTATAACGACTAATAGAATCCATCGATAGATATTAAGCATGCACAGTACGGGGATTTGCCTAAGTCCGTGTAGTGTCATTAATTCGAATCAACTGTCGAACTTGCGATGCAAGATCTTTGACACACCCCACATCGCTCCATTGAGTAATGAAATTGTTTGCCGCATATGGGCCCTATGCCAGAATAAACAGAAATCAGCACCCGCATGCAAGCTATACTGACGAATAATATAGTATAGGTACTTTTTGTTTATAGATTTTAAAATGGACCACTTAAACTCCGTCCATTATACCTACTGTCTATAATATGTCATAGCAATTTCATGCTAAGACTTATTACCTTTATATTGATGAAATGGATATGGAAAGAAGGTATCTTTTGCTTCTGTATATCATTATAGAGTGGTCTACAAGGGAATAGGTATCGGAACTTCAAAAAAGTTAAATCTGAACCCTTAGAACATGTTTCTTTTTCAACAAAATTTATAGTTGTCGGCCCCGCTAGAATGTGGCGCCACGCCCGCATATTTTGTTCGAATCAAATCCGCTTTGGCCGTTAGCTGGGCCAGGCTAAACTGTATCTATGTTCACTGATGTTACGGTTTAGTTCTAGTGTTCGCGATTAGCGAGTACTAACTCGAGAAGACCTGGTAATACCGACATTACCAGGCCTTCTCGAGTTAACTATATAAATGAAATTGGGAGATGTGACTTCATAACTTTTGATGGTATAATTTATCGAAGTCTCACAAATCCATAAATATTTTATCTATTCAAGTTTGTTGAAATATCTAAAATTTTGAATAGTGTTTTAGCCTTAAGAATATATTTGATCTGTATTATTGTTTTCCATAAAGTTTATTTCTGTTTTTCTTTCGTTAAAGGAAATTTATATTTGAATTTTTCGTATTTTTGTTTCGACTGTATGCTTTTCTTGGATTACTTAGTTCTGATTCTTTTTAATGTTACTTTCTTTAACTTAAATTTTATAATGTATATAAATTACTTTTATGAATATTTATATCAATATTATCGTGTTGTTACACGACATTATCGATACTCGATATTTACAAACTGTTCATTTTAATATCGGTATTGGTTTATGTGACATCCCTAGATGAAAGTACTTGTTTATATGCAAAGAGAAATTACGTATAGCTAACTACATAACAGTATTTCATATTACTATGACTACTTCGATATCTTAGATTGATTAGTCATTTAAAAATACAATATTCGCACACTTTTTCACAGATACATATTCTTGCATCACTTATGCGGACTTACAGATACACAGACAACACACCACACCTTAACATTTGAAGGGTTCATACTAATACAATTACTTATATTAGTTATACTAGTATTTTTTCTTTCTTTTTTCTCCTAATTAGCCAAATATCAACGCCAACGAGTTGATCCTGGTGACCTGTACTATAGGTTTCTTTTTAATCTAATTCAGGCAGCAGCCACTTACTTAATGTTGTTGCTAGTTGTAAGTTTCACAGTAAAGAATTCTGTTAATGTTATGTTTAAATACTTTTTCATATATCAAACTAGCAAATACCTACAATACAAATTATATTAATCGCTCGCCATAAGCGTCTGCTAGTCGCTACCAGGAGAACCACAACCAACACGAGGATACGGCACACGTCTGACCACCGAAGCGTAAGTTCCATTTAGAGGAGAGAGCGCGCGTCGAGATGAGCTGTATAACATTAATAAATTAATCATGATTTTATGGAATTTCATCGTCTCTACGCCATTTTTGTCTCACTTGGGTGAGAGTTTCAATTTTTCATCTTTATTATGTGTCTTAAGATTGACAGGTTTTCATACAACTAGGTCTAAGATGCATGTCTTAACAGAATCTACATAAGACTATGGTAGACGAATAATTAAAAATGAATGCTACATGATTGCGTAGCGCCACAGATCATCATCAATAAAGAATTAAAAGTCCTTAATAAACTTTACCTGACTACCTTAGAATGCGATGCGGATATCTATACCACTGTGCTGTTGATATTGTGACTATTCAATGTCATTGTATAATTATTACCTACCCAGTTTATGATCCAACATAAAACTTGGCACTGTTTTTAGTTTCTTTTTTAATCTATTCTCTTTAGGGGTTTGTAGTTTGTAGTAATGTCAACATGTCAGCCCCATCGTACCCTAATTATACAATTTGAGTTGTTTTCCGGCATCAGTGGCCAGGTACCAGTTTCTCCTTCAAGGCCGGCAGCACATTGGCAGCACTTCTCGTATTGCTAATGTCCATAGGCGACGGTAACCACTTTACACCACAGTTGAGCCGTCAGCCTGTCTGCTGTGCTCCAGCAATAAAAAAAAATTCATAACTTAAATCAACGTTTTCACCATTTCATATACTGAGCCGCAGTAGAAAGAGGCCGCGAAAAAAGGTTTTGAAAAACGCTCACGTCCTTTAAATTAACGCGCAGAGATAACATCCACCAGCTCCTGCTTGTCGGCTCTGGGGGCTTACTCTCAAACGTCTTTCGTTGTTCGTTTTTTTTGCATTGTTTCTCTTTATATTTAAGAAAATTTTCTATTTTATGTTTCATTTTTTTCTGTTATATAGACTATGTTGTTGTAGTTTCAAAGAATTCTTTGTTCTGTATTTCTTCTATTAAAAATTTCATTGACTCTTTCGGGCTGTTCGGACGTAAACGAACGACGAAAGGCGTTTGAGAGTAAGACCTCTGGGCCGGACACGTTCTACTATAATAATCACAAAATAAAAATCCCGATTTGACACTTAAGAATGTCAATAGACCGTAACTTTGAATGAAATCAACAAAACTGTAAGCTAATAACAATTAATTTATTAAGTTGATAATATACAATTTTTTTATTGTTGCGTTATATAATGTTATAAAATATATTTCAATTATTGTTTTCCTCCAAATAACGAAATGACATGAGTTTATAATTAATTATGTTATGTCGTAATAAAACTACGTTTTAACGGTTTTAAGCGCGGTAATTTATTTGATTTTGTTATTTCGACGTTTCGGCCACTTTTCAGTGGCCGTGATCACGGAAGGCAAAGATGTCTTCGGAATAACAAAAATCAAATAAATTACCGCGCTTAAAACCGTTAAAACATATTTTTATTATGCATACAAGTCGCGAAAACTTAAGAAAATATTATGTTATGTCGTATTAATCTATGAAGAAGTTTCAAAAACGGTTACGTTCTAAGGCGTCTTATTTTTAATTTTGGTGTTGCTACCAAAGAGTTTCATTTCATTAACTCAATTCAATGCAGGAAAAATCTACATACATATTTATTCCAAATCTTTACATTATCTATGTATTTATACTAAAACAATACTACATAGTGGTACATATATGTAGTGTAAACAAAAACGATTGAATAAATATATATTATACGGGCGAAATCACATAAATTTCAATGGATTAATTATGGTGGGTGATAAATACATGGGGTGCGCGAAGGTGATTTCGCGCGCCATACAGATTTTGTGAGGTATTTGTAGGACACAAAAAATAATTAACTTAAACTAAATCAAACGATCACAAAGTCGTATAATTTTTAATAGATTTGTCGTGATAATCGGTTAACCTGGTAACAATTTGGAGGTTTCAATGCCTAAATATGTTGTAATGAGAACTGTTAAATCGGGCCTATTATTTTGTGATAATTATAACAAATACTGTACGTCTTTGACAATATTGATTTATAGCGTTTGTAGTTTCATAAAGATTACCGCACTCATCATCATAATATAATTAATTCATTAACAATAGCCATATAATTCTCTTATAAAACATGACTTTCTAGTGGACAACACCATAGTCTTAGTTGTAATTAAGATAAATTAACTAAATATGCAAGCATACATACTATAGAATCTCTTCGAGATTTAGGGCCCCTTACATAACGATCACCTTTAAATAAAAATTAGTTAATCATATTAAACTGCCTAAATACGTTTTACATTTACACAATGTGTATTGACAGCTCTTTAAACATATTTAGCGGCAAATTTTACATTGTGCAAGACACTAGTTGTATTTAAGGGTGTTAAATGCGTTTTGTTTCATAAATAATTTTAAGCAACCTTATGCAAGCGACCCTTAAACAGCTTTAATATATTATACTTAAGTATATGAGTTCTACATCCACAAATCTGATTAAATATTTTCGGCTTATTGAAATAAAACAACTTTAAAGGAGTAAAATACCCGTTTGGTTAAAAACTCTAATCCATTAAATCTCTCATAATTTATTTTGAACCTTCTTGCCATAAAATACAATAGAGGCTTCAGTCAGTATAAAATGCTAGTCCCGGCATAGACACAAACACGCACATGTGGCAATTTCTCAAATTCTCAAGTTTGTGGAGTGCACGTAAATTTTATGACCATTTGATAATGACGAAAAATAAGTATTTAGATCATATATTATTAAAATTAACAATAATAACATATTGTTACGAGTTGCAGGACTCGAATTAAAATGCCGTTGGAATTATTATAGAGTTAATTAGAACCATACAACACGTATAACACAGGTACAAATATAACCGAACGCAAAAAATCCAAACGTAATGTAGGAGATCGTAATTCAAATACACGAGCAAAGTGCGTCACTAAATAGATTACTGAATGTACACAAGTCTTGCTTCGCGTGTGGTTATCGCTCGACTGCCCTTCCTCAATCGGGCCATTGCTTTATATCGCACAAATGCAACATCTCCGCCTGGCAGCGTGGACCGAATTTCCTAGAATCGTAATCCGCACACCTGGGTAATTATGCCTGCAAACGGCCATAAACAAGTACAATAGGCTGTTCTCTACAATAACCAATAAATAAGTAAACGAAAGAAGACAATCGTAAAAGAATTACAATTAGTTCAAATGCCGACAGGTAATAAAATATGTTTTTTATATATATGCAGGTGGGTTTTGTTTTTGTCGGAACTTAAGTTGTAACAATATCAACAACAACATTGTATTTAGAGTTTTAGTCATTTTCTCTTTATTTTCTTTTTTATTATAGAGTTTATCTATCTATTATTATGATCTTAAAATCAAAGATTTTAACCGCAAAAATACTTTGTAGAGTACATATTTAATCAACGTTTCAATTACATACACCGTTGGCCGATTGACGGCCTTAGTGGTTGAGTAGTTTAAGCCTTTGCTCACTGGAACGAAGAGGTACCAGACCCCATTCCTGGCAAAATAAACTTTTAGTTATTTACCACCTACTATGGCCTAGGTATCGGGGATAGGTTTCGGAATTCTCCATGGTATACCTACTACCCATAGCGTGTTTTAATTAGCTTAGGATATACCATGTGCGAATTAGTTTACCGAGTACTATTATAGTGGAAGATATTATTTTCCTATTCTTTTTTTAGGAATCGTTGATTACGATTATATTAATTTTCTTTTTAATATATATAGTAAATCACGAACAATTGTTTAATTTTTCATTAAAAAATCTCCTTGGATGCCAGGTTGCCTGGAAGAGATCGCTATTAGCAAACAGGTCGTCCATTTATTTAATGCAAATGTATTAATTAATTATCTTGGTTTAAGTTTATGGTGAACGATAAAGAGTTTTCATTCATCTATTCATTCATTCATTATACCACATAAAAATTATTTATTATGAATAAATGAACTATCTGTTACTATTTTATGCCCTCGTTGGATGCCGACTATAATTCATTGAGATAAGTTTAACTTATGGGTGCTTAGTATGGGTTCAAATGCTTTGAATTGTCCGAGAAAGTGTTAATTTACGAGCACATATAGAAGACAAAGTGAATGGATGGTTCATTATAATTTTTAATTAAATATTCGTCCTATCACTGAATGGAGAAATGGATCTCAATTTTTAGAAACACAGGTAATAATTATATATAAGATGGTAAGAAAGTCAAATAGACTCACTTTATTTGACCTCCATATGAATACTGCATCGTAAGGTCACTTGGTTAGTTATAGATATGAAGGAAATCTGGGTAATGAACATAGGTCCCCGAAGTGGTCTATATGTTCCCCTCGGACTTAATGTTGAACCTCGAGGAGTCCACGTCAGCGACTCGTTAGAAAATATTTTTGAAGTCTGTTAAAACAGATTTGAATTTGATGAATATATAAAAAATAAATATTGAATAGAAATAGGGTCTGCCCAACATAGTAAATAATGCCAAGGGGTTCTGAAGATAAAAAAGTTTGGAGAACATTGATGTAGAAGCTACCTATGTTTACCATATCGGTGTTTGAATTGTTAGAACACAAACAAGTGAAATACACGATAAGCCTTAAAATTTGATTTGATTTCGTGTTGGTGTCAAGTCGGGGCCCGTGCCTCGGACGACAAATTCAAACTTCGCAGACAAATATGTAACTCATCATTAACGCAACTTTGACCACTGAACGGGTTATTCCCATTTCAACCCATGACGTCACAACCCACAAATATATTTTGCCCAAATCAACCATTTCTATTTCCGTTTCAACCCACGACAATATTTTAATTTTTCATTCCCAAATCTATTCCCAACTCAACCCATTTTAAAACTAGCATACAAAAATCAGAGATTTTGTGTACGGTCTTACCAAAAGTCACAGTTGAAAAATCTTAACACAGATATTACATACTTATGCGGTACTTTTTCTCCCGGGAATCCCACGGAAATATTCCTGGGAATGGTTTCAAGTGACCGTGTTGAAAAAAAGTTTTGAATCCAATGCAATTTTTTCATTAATGGATAGCAAATTTGACGTCTAGTACTATAAGCCCATAACTTTTCACGGGGTGCGTAGCCAAAGGTTAAAAACCATAGACGAACGCGTGTCCATCAGTGAGTGTTTAATGACTGAAATGATGATGATGATTGAGGTAAAAATATAGGCAAGCGGGGGTGGCTTTTTCAATTTTTGTCCCCCCTCGAAAAAAACAAGATCCGGGGCTGATAAACAAGAGCCTTAAAATATATATATCAAATATGAAAATCTAAACTACTAACCTAATTTAAGTGAGAATGCAACTAACACATAATATGCAAAGAGAAACCCACATAATAATATAATAAAAAACAAATTAGCGCGTAAGAAATAATTTGAATTTAATATATTAAGTGTACTTTTAAAAAAGATACGGACTTCGTATCTGTAGATTTAATAAATTAAATAAAGCCACGTTGAATACTTATACGAATTGTTATTGCTGTCTCGGGCATGAATTCGCCACAGCAATAACCAAGTGCAAATCTGGTTTGCTGAAAACAAGTATGGAAATTCTCAAAAACTTGTTTATGATTAATAGTAAGTACGTCATTTTTTAAAGAATGATTTAATTTGAAGAAATAGTGACGTACTTTATATACGATTTGAAAATTTAACATTTTCAAAATTTGTACTTTGCCTTTTTTTCAGCAAGACAGCTTAGCACTCAGATTGTTGCTGTGGCGGAATTATAAAGTCTTTTTCTTGATTTCTATCATGAATGAAATACTATGTTGAATGATGAAACCCATGTGTCCACTCCACAACCGACCGTTATGGGCGTACGAACTGTGACGGCATGCGAAGGCAGCGTGAAAAATACCTATGTGTAGCCAATTATAACTTTTATTTACGGTTAACCCGGTTTAAAGTTTTTTTTCTAAACGCCGCCATGACACAGTAAAGTTAATTCGTCTCGTTTTAATTAGAAAATGCGTAAAAATGATAAAATTATATTCGTGTGTAAAACGGTCATTACATTGAGTATGCTTAGTTTTATTGCTGTGAAAGTTATTTCTATAATATAATGAAACGCTAATTATTATTATTATCAGACGATTATTTTGCTTCCTCATACGAATCTCTAATGCAACATAAAAACAGTAACTGCACAATGCGTAACCATAGATGCAAACAAAACTGAATTGTGTACCAAATTACTACTGCATGCTATTTTTTTACTTTATTTCATGAGTTCAGCAGCAGACGGCCCACCTGATGGAAAGCGGTGCAAGCTATGGAATGAACTACTTCTCGCGATTTTCCTGGGGCACTAAAATATTAAGCTCAGCAAAAAGGCCGTAAACAGATATTTTTAAAGTCTCAGCGAGGTTCTCAATGTATCTACTTCCTTGATGTTCCAGTTTATCCGGTAACCACTTACCATCAAGTAGACCGTTTGCCAGTTTTTAGTGTAGCTTTTTCGTTTCATCGAGTTTCAAATCACAACGATTCTAAAGGAGTTTCTCTTTTTAAAGAAACGAGGAGATGACTACTAGCCAGTTACAGCAAAGCCCCGAAAAACATCGATAACCCCAAACTGTCGTAAAATACTCTTTCACGGCATTTTGGGGCACGTACAGTGGCGGTATTAAAAGGTCCGTGGCCTTAAGACTTCTGCTTGCACGAGTACATAGAACAGTACCGCCAACATTTTAATAAATGTTACGTTTAGTTACAAAATATAGAAAAGTGAAAAAAGAAAGTGGCAATGTTGACAATTACAGACAGTGAGATTAACAAAAGTTTGAATGATCAGAAACAAAGAGGATATAATCACTACGCTTTCATAAATATTAAAACTTATAAAAAAGTTTTATATCTCTAAACAATATTTTAAGACAAGATAGAAAATCAAACAACTTTGATCTAAGTAATTTTAAACTTTATGGTCAAACAGTCGAACATAATATTTTGTGGAATAATTTGTTCTGTGACTTAGTTTGGAAAGGTAACATGTTCACTTTCATGATTTGTATCTTTATGCATTGGCGCCCTAATTAAAATAGAAAGATCAACCTTCCCTTCACCATTATGTTCAAAGTCTGCCACAACCTTTATTACCTCCGCATTCGTGTACCAATTTCAATAAATGTCCTTTTAGCCTTAACTTAATAAGAAAAGCGATAATTACTTTAATTCGATCATGGTCTGATTAAGATGAAAGCCATTGCGCCATGTCACCATAATTAAAAAATAATTATATGCTCAAGTACTTTATTTGCGAAATTATATTTCATGCTTGTCCTTACTTTCGTTTTGGGTCTGTTATAATTTTACTAACCAATTTCACAAAAGGCCTACGTGAAATATATACATATACATATATATAGCTTGGTAGGCCGCGGTGTGACACAGCGGTTATCTCAATGTGTAGGTTTCATCACGATTCCTTCATTGTTGTTATCACGTGGTTATTGTATCAACATGCATACTAGGTCAGAAAACTGACTAAGTGGTGCATGCGTTCCGGCCAAGATTTGAACCCGCCACCCTTTGAGTTTGGGACGCGTGCGTTAGCCATTACGCTACCACGACTTTTTTATATTAATGAAATATTATAGTAATGACATGGAAGTTTCTGTCTGTTTTCAAAATATATGCAAAATTTTACTTTTTTTATAAAATAATATTTAATAAAAATTTCTTATCATTATCTAGTTTATAGAAATTCTTTACATGCTGGACTAAGATCTAACTAAGACTAAGCTGTATTTTCAAATAAAGAATTTTCTTTATTTCCTATCTTTTTTTAGAAGTAACTCCGAAATGAATCACGGGATTTTAACGAAATTATTAGGAATTAAAATAAAAAATTGAATAATAGAACTTCCGACCGCGGCCACGGCCAGCCGTGATCACGGTTACTGAAAAGTGGCCGAAACGTCGGAATAATAAAAATCAAACAAAACACGCGTTTAAAACCGTTAAAACGTAGTATTATTATTAAAAAATACTGTTAGGAGTTGCGGGACTCGAATTAAAATGCCGTTGGAATTATCTATAGAATTTATTTAATTTTTATTTATTTTAGAATTAGAATTTTTCTTAGAATCAGTTCGACACACCGGGCTAATGACTGCCTTAAAAGATTACAATACAGAATGGGCTGTTTTCTAATTACAAATTTTAAACACAAAGTAAACAAAAGAAGTCCAAATCCGGAAAGGTAATAAAGTATGCTTTTATGGTATGCAGGTGTGAATCTACTTTTGTCGGCATGTAGGTTGTAACAATACTCTTAAATTCCCTTATATATTTAATTACGATATCTTGCAGGATTCAGAAGACATAAATATAAGATCAAAGTCCCTGATAGTTTAATAACAAATGTTAAAACATGTTTACGTTAGTTGAATTTTAAACTCCCTGAATGCTATAACTATTAAAGTTATAAAACAACTTGAACGACGACGTATCATCTTCGAAAGCAAATAACCGATAAGCACTGAGTATTGTAACATGACACAAATGTATCAAAAAGTAGATAAACCAGAGCGATACATTATGTCTAAAGGCATTTACATTAATTATTACACTTACAAAGAAAGCGGCGAGTCATGTTTGTAATACCCGTGCCCAAAAAACTTGTATACAAAACGTGAACTTCGGTGTTGCCTTGGAACAACTACAGAATTTTTAATTATTTACAGATTTGTAGAAGCACATTTATTGCCCGTCGGCATTTGAACTAATTGTAATCCTTTTACGATAGTCTTCTTTTGTTCACTTATTTTTTTGGGAATCGTTCTAGGTTGTATTGGATGGTTGGTTGGATTGTAATCATTAGCCAGGTGTTACGGATTTTTAAAAGTACAAGCTGATTCTAGGATATTCGGTCCACTTGGACGGGCGAGCACATTGCACTTATGCAGGATAAAACGATGGCCTTATGGAGGGATGAGGTCAGTCGAGCGAGAATCACGATCGAAGCAAGACGTGTGTACTACAATCGTCGGGAATCTAATAGTGACGGACTTTGCGCGTTTTATTGAATTACGACCTTCTGTATTACGTTTGAACTTGTTGTGTTCGGTTATATTTGTACCTGTGTTATACGTGTTTGTATGGTTCTAATAAACTCTATAATAATTCCAACGGCATTTTAATTCGAGTCCCGGAACTCGTAACAATATATATGTATATATATATATAACATTATAGGTAAATTAGCTTCGAGAAGTTTTTGCGTTTGTAGTATTTAAATATTTACAGGAATTCTAAACTTGAAATTTAAATTTCCTTGTACAATCAGCGAAAAGAAGTTCGTTATATTTTCAAGAAAAAATATATATTTACAATCAAAAGTCAATGGTGAAAGTGAAATAAATAATTATTATTTACATTGCTAATTTTTATGAGGTTTGTTGACTATTCGGTTTTATTCTGATAATTCATGAAATAATTCATTAACTGATTCTGAAAAATAAGGCGAGATTTGTACACTATAAGATAGTCGAAATATTTTTACGACAGCATTGTCACTACTGTGCTCCGTTAACCGCCATATGATCTTCAGTTTAATCCAATTGAAAATATATGGGGGACGGTGAAAACTAACGTAGCAAAAAAACGTCACAATTAACATGAATGCTATGGTGACCTTAGCCGAGGAAAAATTTAATAGCATAATTGTAGAGGAATGGAAGAAAAATGGCTACATAGTATTGAAGAGAAAAAGAAATTTCTTTACATATAATATCAGAACGAATTAGAATTGACACAAATGATTCATCAGAAAAAAGTGGGGATGAGGATGTTTACGAAATGTCTGGTCTTGAAGAAATTTAATATTAAAATTATGTGTTTATATAAATATTTATTATTTTAATATTATTGGTTTATATATTAAGGAGCTGCCTATATAAATATAAAAAGTATTAGTTTCTTTATTTATGTGCTAACCGTACACTACTATAAACGCAAAACGTCTCGAAGCTAATTTACCTGTACTTCGTTTGGAAAGCTATTATTTATTATACAGTTATTGAATAAATAATAATCTCTAAACTGATCTGAGAAATGAGAAGTGAGTGAATTTGAATTTTAATATACTCACTCTTCAAGGCCTTGAGTATGAATTGTATATATTTATCTTAAAATATCATATTATAAAATATAGTTTTTCAAGCAATGAAAAACTCTTTTTTATTTTTGGCTGAGCTATTTATGAGTCTAGAGCCATAATCTTCTTCAGCCAATTATTGTCCACTGCTGGATGTAGGCCTCCCCAAGTGGGCGCCACATATCCCGGTCTTTAGCCATAGCCATAATCAAATTTCATAAATATTCAAGTTCTAGAACAATCTTGAGGCAAATAGGTATCTCAAAGCACCAACTTGGTCTTTGACTAATGTTAAATAAAAAGCTGAGAAAGTAATATTTCGCATAAAACTTAATATCTACAGACACTTGTGTTTTGATTTAACATAAACAATATTCATTATCATTGCCTATTTCTAATAAAAAAATTACGGTTTTTAAAACTAGGCAGCAAATCATGGCTGTTTAAGTTTCCGCCAAATAAATTTTATTTTTAATATACTATTTATTTTAAAGGATTTCTGTGAATCTTTTGCTGATATGAGATGAATCAATGAAATTGAATCAATTTTATTGTAAGGCACAGAACTAAAAGGACACTACGGTATTTAATTACCTTAAATGCTTCAAATTTATGTTTTATGGATCACTTTGGTTGATTTACCATAATTTAAAGACGGAAATGAATTGTCTAATATCGGCTATACGAAACTTAAAGTAATTCGACATTATTTATAATTCGAAAACAATTCTTATGCTGGCAGCCCTAATACCTTGAACTACGAAGGAACAGTTACTAAAGGGACTCGCTGAGCGCCTTTATATAATTATAGTCTTTTATAGGCAATACAATATCCAGTGCTTGTAATATGTTATTATTACTTGGTTATTTATTTTGTATTTAATGTACGAATTTTAAACTTTTTTTTTAACATGTTCAAAGAACATAGGTACACGAGAATAAATAAATTATTTTTTTTGTAGAATTATTAGTGGTAATAAAGCATTCACTAAAACTACCTAAAACTATTTTTAAATGAGTACTAGTATAGGGTAAATCAATTTTAAAATTGAAACAGCTAAGAGTATTAAGATAAAAGAGATCTTTAAATATCTAGGAAAAGTTTATGTTATACTCGTACATTGCATACTGGACATTGCTTATGCGAAAGAGTCCATTTAAACCCCGTTGTTCTTATTATAGAAGTAGTAATCAAAAATTTTAAGTATAACTGAACGCCTATTAGTTCCGTGTTATAGTATCGAACACCACTCATGCGTTAAGTGATGCTGGAGAATATCATTCAAAGCGCTTTCGAAAGCACGAGGCTACACTACTGTAATGCCTCGTGCCCCTGTGATCCCAGACTAGCGTTGCTAGTCGCCCCGAGATTGCTCGGGACGTCCCGATTTTCAGGGGTCTGTTATATAGTATTAATATTATTAGTATACCAACATTAATATTTCGGATCAATCACGAGACGATTTTAGAGTCTATGTTTAAAACGTCACGTCTCACTAATATCTAAGCAATAAAAGACGAATACCGCGACTTCGCGTGTCGAAAGCCTTGCGAGAACCAATGAGGAATGTGGAACGGGTTAATTGATTGTATTCATATGTTGAATAAATTCAAACTAACAACGATAGAGGTACCTTTTTATTAATAAAAACGAAAGATTTCATTTAATACTAGCTGTGCAAGCCAATTTTTTCTAGCGGGAACTTATATCCATATCCTCTAAGTTCTGCAAAATGTTGGAGAGAAACATACACTAACATAACTTATTTAACCTCTAAAATTTTCATTAAAATCTGTTGATCTGTATTGGAACCTATTGGATAGGTACAAGTTGTCAGACAGATCTTAAGACAAAAATTCTAAAAATGGTTATTAGCTAGGCATGGTATGAATGACAGTGTTCACTTAACTTTTAGTTTTTAATTATTTTGAAATAATAGACAGATACTTAAAATTAAAAATGCAATGAAACTAAGTTATAAATTCAACTGAAAGTAGATTATGTACTGCCATTCGGAGCGTGCCCAGAAGGCTGCATTGCCACATTGTACGGCAATGCTTTTTGTTGGGCGAAATATGAGCCAGCCTTCTGATCACGTGTAGCGTTAAAGAGTTTCTAACAGATGTCTGTAAAGAAACTCATTGCCGATGGACCCCTCGAGCCCAATGTTTCAACCCCAAACGACACAAATATGTAACCTTTTCATAAGGCTTCATATTTGCTCCACTTGACGTCTTGAACTGAAGCGGCGGCGTTGCCAGCTCCTGACTCGGTCGTTGGGAGATGTGACGGGGCCATTGTGTCAACCCAACTCGCATCTATCACTAGCGGCCGGCTCTATCTTCCAAGGCACAAGTGATATTCCGTCCGGTCTCTTGCCATCGTCACGCATCAAGCCATCCTGTTCTAGAATGGTCGATACACCAACGCTGACCAGAGCTCGGCGGATGATGTTGTTGAGTCAGGCATGACGAGATCTTCTTCAATACAGATGAATACCGTACAGGTATTTCCATTAGATCCATCGCTAATCACAGATTTTCTTATGTTCCTTGAAAATGTTCACTAGTATATGAAAACGATTACTGCAGTGACTGAATCCTTGGGGTAAAAAGTACCAGAATAATTAAACACGCATTTAAATTAATTGAAATAATTTTATTATATTAATACTACGACAAAATTAGATTTGTTTTCTAAGCTTGTGTACTTACGTTAATATCAGGGATTATCCGATTTGAATTATTTTTAAAGCAAGGTAAGCAGTATATTGATAGAAGCATAATTACAGACTGTAAGTTTTATTCATAGTAAGTTTATAGGCTTCTTTAAGAACTTTAAAAAAGCCTACAAACTTACTCTAACTCAATGTGAATAAGACCGTATTACTTTACATTATAGCTCGAAGGATTGGAGCAGATAAGTATACAAAAGAAGATACAGAATTTTAAAAATAATGAACCTTCTTATACATTACGTATAAAATTACGTATAAAACATTTCATATCGGTCCTCTGTCAGCTTCAGTCAGTCAAAAGCTAAGGTCACATATTTTGCCCTTGAATTATAGTCTGTCTAAATTAAAAAGTATTTCCCAATATACGTGGCGTCAAAGGTCCGCGTGACATTTAAATTGTATCGGTTTTGTAATATGTGTATCGCTCTATCGTAACTTACGTAGCACGTAGGTGTAGTTACGTATCTTTGTTAGTCAGTCCGGTTTGACAATGGAAATCTTGGACAAAAGATTTTCCGGTTTTAAAGCAAATTCGTTCATTATTTGGCGAACTCTCGCATCTCGCGCTATAAAAAACTGCTAGTTGCACTGAATTCAAAGATGCTATCCTCAGGCAATAAAACTTTATTCAAGTCAGTCACATCGCTTATTAAATGTATGAAAAAGTAGACTGGCTTTAAATTTAGCATTCGATGCAAATTCAGTAACTAAAAAGTTAGTTTTCAGGAAATTTATATATTAATTAACAAAAACTTGTTCGGTTTTTTTTTCCGAACACATCTGGCAACCCTATTGATACATAATATCCACAATTGGAATAACTATAAGAGGACTGATTGTCAGCAAGAGGCTTAGAAATCGTAGGATCTGTACGACAGAGACCGTTACTTCGTGTTACGGACTTACGGGATACCTTGGCAAGTAGGTGCCTCTATAAACTGAAAAGATAATTTCTAATCTTTAGGTTCTGAAATCGATCCTGGGACTTCAAGCTTCATCGAGTTAAAGGACCGAAGCTTTTTTTTTAACATACTTTACTGACTCTCGCTCCGTACCTTTTTTTACATAGATTTAATTTTAGAAAAAGTATTGATTTTTCCACCTTTTTTATTGTGTTGTTGTCTATGACCTCTATGTTAGATTTGTTGCTATGTTGAGGTGTACCTTAAATTAAATTAACTAAAATAAGATTGTACTAATAATGATTTATAATAATTGGCAGACAAACACACACGTTGTTATATCCCCAAGCCAAGCAAGTTACGCTTGTGTTATGGGTAATATAAAACGGACCGCTCTGGGGCCGATCCCAGCAGTACCGTAAATAAGGCAGTGCCACCGGTGCCCAGGCACAGGGCGTAGACTCTGGGGAACGCAAGAATGGCCAGACCAGACAGGACTATTATTTTTTCGGTTTGCTCCTGCTAAGATCCCGCTGCGCCCCTCGTGCTCGATTCCAACACATACATACCTATATGCCAGTATCATCAAAAATGTCTGTTAAATTTTAAACTTTAAAACAATAGATTTTTATTCAAGGTCCGTGTGCGTTATTTTATCACCCTGAATGAAATACAGTAGGCTTATACATAGCATTGCTCTAGCTAGGGTACCTACCTATAATATCTAAAAAAAACAAGGGCGTAGTTATAGAAGTTCGCATAGGGCGCAGAAAAAGCTATTTATGGCACTGAATCCCAGACACCCAGACCATAGCAAATAACAGAAAGATCGTATCCGAAATTTACCATGCCAGCAATTGAACCCGGAGCCTCTGCGTTTTAGCGAGTATGACCGGCTAAGACTTAGCCCGCTAAACCACAGAGGCAGTCATATTTCTAGTTCTTATTTAGTAGTATACTTATTTTAACTTAGAGTGTATCTGTTACAAGTTTGCGTGGTATGAGAAGTGTATGTATGTATAGTGGAGCGCTTATACAAGAACCGAAGTTTAGGTCACAAGACTTCTATTTGTTCCGTCAGCAATTTTAATGAATCAAGTACTGTATACCCAGTAGATACCCAATAGCTTTGCATTAAACGCATTGTAGACTTCTTTAAGTTTCTTAAAGAAAGCTACAAACTTAGTCTAAATCAATATGAATAAGACCGTAAGAAGTTTTGGAGCTTCTTTGATTAATACTTTACTAGGTAATTCTAGATATTTTTTCTGTGTTTACCACTTTTAAAAAGAAACGGTAATGCCACACTGACACACTTTAGAAAAACTCAAGACGAAAATTACAATTTTCACCGTTCCGAACCGACGGAACACATCGTATCAATTGGTAACGCATTTCTGAATTATCACACTGAAACCAAAACATAACCCAAATACCGATGGTCGTAACTTAAAATCTTTAAAAAATTAACATAAAACTTACCTTATTTTGAATGAAACGTTAAATCCCACCCCTATCACAAGTCCACAACACTGTTACAAAATAGAACAACAGTTAAGGGATGAGCCACGCACGTGTCGATAATCGATTGTCGATGAAGTGTAAGCGCGACGTGCTTGAAGCGTTGGCCGCGGGAGACTGGCGCGCCGCCGCGTCTAGCTGGCACCTGTCGCCCGGCCTCCGCGATTAGTGACAGGTGGTGAACGGTATCGATATCGATGTAAATCCTGCAAAGCCTTCGTGAGTCGATAGTTTTTTTAATTGCAAAGCTAATAAGTAAGCAGATGGGCCAACTCAACAAAAATGGTTACCGTCGCCTATAGGCGATAGAAACCACAATGGCGAAGCCACCACTTTGCCAGGCTTTAGGATGGGATTGGGAGATGAGATAGAGGGATCAGATAGGAAGAATGGGATTGGGATAGGGGCATGGCATAGGGAAGGTTGGATAGGGGAAGGTGGAAGTGGACTATCGGAATTCTCAGTCATCGTAAGAAACACGATTAGCTGAAGGCTAACCGTTTCACGACGATATTCTGTAAGAGCGTGGTATCACACCGATTGAGCTGATCCTCAGTGCTGTAATAAAGATAATGATTCCAGCATGGCTCTACCACATCAGACATTAAGCTGACAAAAAGGTTGGCAAACTAATAGTATATACTAATAATATATATATATATATATATATATATATATATATATATATATATATATATATATATATATATATGTGTGTGTGTGTGTGTGTGTGTGTGTGTGTGGATGTATATCAAGGGATTAACCTCCAAATGTTGCAAACCCTAAGGAAACATTTCAAAAACCGATAATTATGAGAATGAAAAAAAAAAGGTACATGGATCTTCAGTATACTCAACATACTAAACACAAATAGATCATAAGCGTGGCCGGTATGTGGAGAAATCTCGGCATAATACTAAAGTCTGACATGAAGACATTCAGTAAACTGGACAGACAAAGTTATAGTTATTTTTATCTAATATATATTCTCTTTGGATGAATACTATTATTGTCTTTTTATGGAAGAATTGTGAATTTGCGTTAACACTCAAACGCTTAGTGAAATATGACTTTTTGAATTGCTACAACAATCCAGTATATAAATAAGACCGCCTATTGTTTTCTGTACTGTATTTAATGTTATGCTATAAACTATACCCTATTATATAGATATATTGACAGACCATAGTTTAAGACTTCTGCTATTTGATCACGGTGTGTACGTCGCAGTCAACCGGCCCTAACTCTACTATTCACAATGCTATCATGCACTTCGCTGTCTACCTCCATGGGAAACAGGCATGATAATATGTATGTATGTTATAGGTAATAAATATACAAATACAGGTAAACATTACAATACAATAATAAACAGTAATTATATTTATTTTCAAAACTATCGACACCCCACTGCACTAAGTATACGAAGTTACGAACTGATCAAATTAATTACAGCCTCATCTCGCAGCGCTCTCGATCAAAAAATCCTATTTACTCTCTCTTGCATGTGAGGTGAAATATATTTTTCTTTCTTGCTTAAAAAAATCTAGGGGCACATTTACACAGATTCGTAAGTAAATGGTACTCTAAAGTTAATTCGCTTTCAGTTTTTTCAGACATTTATTTAAACAAAGTGTAATATTAAGTTGTACCTAATGGTTATACAAAATTATCTTGTTTAAAGTCCCATAGTCCTGGTCGCGGCTAAGAATGTTATACCTTTATGCAATTTTTGGGGTGTAATGATATAATTATCACGTGACGAATTTGCAGCGAACTAAGTATTAATTATACCTACAAACCAAGCTGTTCAATGTATTAAATTCGCTAACCCGCTCTATTTAAACGTGGCCGGTAAAATGGCCAATCATACAATACTAGTAGCATGGTAGTGAATTAATTATATTGACGTAGTTTTCTGTTACTTGTGGTGAAGGTGAATAATTGAAATCAATATGATACACAGATTTTTATCAATTAGAGTTCTTGTTTGAAAATGAGAAAACAAAGAATCTTGGAAGATCTAAAACTTTTACTTACTTACGACACTATTCCGTCAGTCACGACACGATTCCCAAAAATAATACTGATATTAGATGGATCAACCAAATTGAATCAATTTGATGGAAGAGTACAGAACTGAAAACATAAGACGGTATTAAATGATATTGAATAATTCAAGTTTGTGTTTATAAGGATCATTTTTGTAAATTAACTAACACCGTTGGCTCAGCAACCCAAAGCGAGTCTTGGCCTCCGAAACGAGAGCACGCCGCTTTCGTATGTCCTGCACAGTGTATTGCCACCTGTGGGCTCCCAAAATAATTGGAGAGATACAGGCTCACCGTCTCCGCTGGCTCGGTCATTTAGAACAGATGAGAAAGGATCGGAGTGTGGGTGAGATCAGTGATCGGTTGGCTGTTCTAAATATCACTGGAAAGATAAAGTAGAAGCTGACCTGACCAAGCTTCAAGCCCACAACTGACAAGATAACTTTGGTTAATTCATCCAAATAGAAAGACAAATGAACCGTCTCTTATCGGCTTAAGATACAGGTGGATGAACCATAACCAATAGATCGGTTTGTATCGGTGTAAATGCGGTTCGTGGACGGTAGCGCGTGCCGAATGCGAGTTTCACCTATACTAGCATGTATGTGAATCGAGATAATCGTGAATGAATTGTCGCCGGCACCGTTTGATGTGTGAGCATTGAAGTGCGGTTAACATTGGAAAGGGGAACGGATCGCGTGATTGGTTTCGGGAACTTTAACCCATTGTGGGGATATTATAGCTTTAATATACATATAGTTTGGTTGATTGCTAACATCTTTACATGATTTTTCCAGATGTTAATCAATACGAAGAGAGAAATTTGGAATTTATAGTCTTCATAAACATTTTGATCATCATTCCTATGTGATAGAGCCATGCTGGGATCAAGGTCTGATTAAAGCTGATATGATTACTTGACTCCGGCTACAGGTAGCTGTAACAGAGCTAGGCGAATGGTTTCGCAAATGGAGGATAGAGGTAAACCCGGAGAAAAGCGCAGCAATGTTCTTTTCCCCGGGCACGCTTCGCTCTCCCAAACGCGCTTGCCTTCGCTTAAAAGCCATCTCGCTCTACGAACAAGAGATCCCCTGGGCAAAGTACACCAAATACCTGGGTGTCACCCTAGATCAGAACTTGCGCTTCAACGAGCATATCACTATAGTCCGGAATAGAGCGCGATTTGTGATGGGTCGTCTAGCACCCATGATAGATAAACGAAGCAAAATGTCCCTCAGACACAAGCTTACTTTATATAAAACATGCATCCGCCCGATCATGACATACGCGAGTGTGGTATTCGGCCATGCCAAGCCTGCCCTTTTAAAGAAACTGCAAATCGTTCAGAATAAATTCATGCGCAGAGCCGTCGGTGCTCCCCTCTATATGCGTAACGTCGACATCCACCGCGATCTGGAGCTTCCTTTCATCAAAAACTACATTACGTCGCTCTCGCGTAAGTATTTCGATCTAGCGCCGCACCATCGAAATCCCCTCGTCGTGTCCGCGTCCGATTATAAGCCTCGACGAAAGGCTCTCGTGCGACGACCGCGTAACATCCTCATGGACAAGGTCGACGATATCACAAAACGGCTGGCTCGGATCAGCCCGCCCGCGGTTAGGACGGCAAGCTGGCAGGCACCGACAGACAGACACAGACGGCGGCGTCGACGTCGCCAATCACGATCTCTCCACGTCCCCGCGAGGGACGCCAGGAGACACAGCCCCCATAGGATAGACTAGGCGTGTTGCTGGGAAGTTTCTTTCGCCGTTTCTTCTCTCCCAACCATAACACGTTGCGAAACGGCAGTAAGATAGTATAGGCCACCGCGAACCGCCGATCCCGGTCCGCCGGGATCCTTCCTCTCGGGCTTTATATTACCCGTCGCCCGCTCTCAATTAGTGCATTGTGTCGCCCTATGGTGGGCATCATTAGATTCATCCCCTTCTCATGGCAACAGTCCAGCCGAGGTGAAACTCCCTAGGGAGCCCCCTCGAGCAAGTTGCCTCCCGGGCTCGAGCGCCTTCGCTTCGCAAAGGCACTCGCCCCGAAAACCCCGGTAAAGTTGTGAGGTCTTCAGACCAACAACATAAAGTCAAGTCCAATAAAAAAAAAAAAGATTACTTGACCCCCTCCCCCGTTCTTGTTACAGCTGGTAAACTTGTGAGACTCCCTCCCTAGTGTGACATCACGTATTTAGCAATTTTACATCAAGAAATTATTAATGTAAAACAGCAGTTCCGTAATTAGTTTTATTTCTATTTAAATTATTTTTTAATCATTTAAACACTAAGCTCATAGAGACAGAGTTAATAGTTAAATTAAACTCCTCATTTATTTTCCCTTAAAATGGCACAAAAGATAGAAAAAAAAACGTACTCTGTCTTGGCCTATGACGGAGGAGAACGGTGATTTAAAAAAAATCCCATATCCCATCCCTTCTATTCCATTCCACCTGTCGGATGATCCCTCTATCTTATCCTCTTTATCGAATATTAAAGGCTGGTAACGCATTGGCTTTGCTCCTGGTTTTGCAAATCTCTATAGGCCACGGTAACCACGTTCCATAAGCTGGGCATTGTGCCTGTTTGCCAGCTTCGCATATTAAATACTTAAGAAGAAAATATACTTGTTGTAAACAAGTATTTATGTAGCTCTGAAAACAATTCAATTTTAAACTAATCTTATAATAATCACAAAATAAAAAGCCCGACTTGACATTTAAGAATGTCAATAGAACGTAACATTGAATGAAATCAACAAAACTGAAAGCCAATAACAATTCATTTATTTAGTTGATAATATACATATTTTTGTTATTGGTATTAATAATATTAATATACATATGTATTAATATACTTTATTGGTATTAATATAGATATTTTTTATAACATATAATGCTGTTATAAATCATATTTCAATGATTATTTTCCTCCAAATAACAAAATAACATGATTTTTTTATTCTGTTATGTCGTATTAATCTGTGACGAAGTCCCAAAAACAGTTACGTTCTAACTTTAGAAAATAAGACATACAAATTAAGAATAAGACACTTGTCTTATTTTTAATTTTAGTGTTGCTACCAAAAGGCAACAACCATTTCACTAACTCAATTCGATTCAGGAAAAAAACTATAAGCATATTTATTCCAAAACCTTACATTACATATGTATTTATACTAAAATAATACTAAATAATGGTATATATATGAATTGTAAACAAAAACGATTGAATAAATATTAGGTTGGGGAAAAAGTTTCTTCGCATTTTATATAAAAATTCAAAAGTTTTTTATAAAGTTTATTTACATTTGACTAAAGTATGTAGGTGCCATTTTGTTAAATAACGTTTTGCCATCTTGTAGGTAGGGACGTGATCCCATTGCTATAAAAATTTTGGGGCTTCTGATCAAAAAACTGCGACAAGTGGTTTTGGCAATCCTCTCGTGATGTTAACCTGACAATGCCTAAGAAATTCTGCAGAGACCGAAACAGGTGAAAATCTGAAGGTGTAAGGTCAGGACTATACGGCGGATGCATTAACACCTCCCAGCCAAACTCTCGTAATTTTTGCTGAGTGGCTAAAGATGTGTGAGGTCTAGCGTTATCATGATGAAAAACCACACCCCTTCTGTTGATTAATCCCGGCCGCTTTCTCTCAACTTTTTGATTTAATCTCATCAGTCGTTCGCAGTACAGTTCAGAATCGATGGTCCTGCCTGGCGGTAACAGCTCATAATGAATAATGCCCTTCCAATCCCACCATATACACAGCATCACCTTGTTGCGAGTTAACCCGGGTTTCGCCGCAGTCTGTGAAGCCTGACCGGCCTTTGACCACGATCTTTTTCGCACGTTCTTGTCGTACGTGATCCACTTATCATCACCAGTTATCAGCTTTTTCAAAAATGGTTCGGTTTCATTACGTCGTAATAAAGAATCACAAATGAGTACACGGTTCATTAGGTTTTTTTCAGTGAGCTCACGAGGCACCCAAATATCGAGCTTTATTGTGTACCCAGCTTTTTTCAAATGCGCCAAAACCGTTTTGTGGTCAATTTCCAGTTCTCCAGCTACATCGTAACTACTAATATGCCGATCTTGCTCCACTTTTTCAAAAATGGCATCAATTTTGTCCGTAACAGGGCGACCAGAGCGACGTGCATCTTTGATATCAAAATTTCCGGATTGAAAACGCTTAAATCAAATTTGTGCTACTCTCACAGATACATGATAGATGCATTAGGTCCATAAATATCAAATACAAATTTTTTTCGCGGATTATGTTGCATTTTTACCTTTTTTGTAGTAAAATTTTAAAATGTGTCGAATTTCTTCATGAGATTCACTCATTTTATCAATAAAAAAAACAAATGAAAATCACACATTCCCCTAATTTAAAATTGGAATTGTCTTCTTTAAAATTAAAACTTTTTAATGATACCAAAACCAGCCAGATGCAAATGGCATAGCCAAAGAGATCTTATTACAAGTTCATACATACTATATGCGAAAAGACTTTTTCCCCAACCTATTATATATTATACGGGTGAAATCATATAAATTTCAATGGATTAATTGTGGTGCGTGATAAAAGATTGGGGTACGCGAAAGCGATTCGCGCTCATATCGATTTTGTGAGGTATTTGTATGAGACAAAAACATAATTAACATAAAATAAATCCGACTTAAATTAATAAAATTTCCTTCCGACTGCCACTAGGATTTCGCTTGCTCAATCAGTTCTACTACCCGTGCTCGACTATGCTGATGCTTGCTACCTTAATCTCACTCAAGAGCAACTTATTAAGCCCGAGCATCTTCAAAATGTTTGTATAAGGTTCATATTTGATTTTAAAAAATATGACGTTTCTGAATATCGCAAAAAGCTCGAGTGGTTGCTTATCTCACTTCGCCGGAATGTTCATCTTCTCAATTTACTATATCATATACTGCTTATACCTTATACCCCTCCTTATCTTAAGGAATGTTTAAACTTCCTTTATACGTCACACACCCTTAATTTGCGCTCCACTAATAATCTCCTGTTAATGGCACCTGCACACACTTCAACATTTTATTCAGCTCCTTCGCCATGCAGGCTGTCCTACTTTGCAACTCTTTGCCCACTGACGTCAGAAAAGCTAAATCTTTTGCCATATTATATAAAAATTCACTTAGTAATCATTATGTTAGTCTTATGCAATAATGTATGTGCTAGTTTACAATACTTTAGACTGTAATCTGCTGTCCATGTATGTCATTCCTATTTATTTTATTTTTTTCCTTTTTCTTTGTTGCATAATAATTATAGATAATTTAAGAATTTCCTTTGAGTCAGGTTGTCTGGATGAAATCGTTATTAGCGATAAGGCCGCCTTTTGTTTTACCAAGTAACTATTATCTTCTTGTGCATTTTTGTAATTTTTGTTTTGGTGAACAATAAGGTGTTGTTTATGTCTAATAAATCAAACGATCACAAAGTCGTATAATTTTTAATCGATTTGTGGTTATAATCGGTTAACTTGGTTCAATTTGGAGTTTTCAATCATTAAATATGTTGTAATGAGAACTGTCACATCGGACCTGTTATCTTGTGATAATTATAGGCTATATTTTACTTTTAAGGTTTTCCGTCAGGGCTGGAGGTGAATGTGAATGCGCACGTGATCCCACAGCCCGAAACTGCCAGAGATTTTAGCGAATATCCCGGACCCAGGTGGTGAAAGCACTTCTGCGGGGATGCTAGTGCCACCCCGACGTGGCTATTCCCACTCGCCCTACCGCGCTTCCCTCGCACATCCGGTGGTTTGTCCTTAAGAGGAATTCCCCTGAACAAAAATAAAACACTGGCAAAGGGTTTTTTATGAATTCGTGGAAAAAATGTTATTATACTGTAGATAATTAATAAAGGAGACGAATGCGTTTTCATATATTCTGGGCCCCAGATTTTAAAAAGTTGACAGTGATTTTAAGATTATTTTTTATTATAAGTTGATATTTTTTATAATTGTAGTGGGTTTCGTTATTTTGAATGAATTAATCGTGTAGTGTGTTTTTAATATTATTAATTGTTGAAATTCATTCATATAAATGTAAATCGATTATGGTCATAAATAACTTATTTTATTTGTGAACTTTATTTTTAAGATTTTTCGTCTACTAAATAGAATTTGGTGTTAATGAATCATTTTGTAATAGATTTTTTTGTATGTACGTGGGACACTCAGAAAATTTTGCGAAAATAAAAATAAATGTCCTATAGGTAATTTTTTTTAAATCTTTTCAAAGTACTCTCCACCAGCCTCTATACAAAGTTTCATGCGTCTGAAACAGTTTTCGAAACACCTTTGCCAGTTCACCGCAGACACCTCGTGCGGGCGCGATGCGATGGCCGGGAGAAGGCAAAGGGACGTGGGAGAAGAAGCAAGGACTTACCTCGCCACCAGTCCGCCGCCACACTGTACTCGTCCCCTGAGGTTCACGCACTACGATGTTAGGATATGCTTATGATCATTAAATGGAGTTATAAGTTTATTTTCTTTATTGTGTTCCAACAATTTCTTGATACGTATTTTTATATATATCGCGATGACAGCAGTGACACTAGACTGCCTGTCTCTTGTTTTGCGCATTCTTCATTTAAAAGTTTCTTCTATTATTGATAGCGAGGATGGGGAGAAAGAATTTACAAGGTGTTCCTCGGCGCAAAAATCTCGGTTACAGCTTGCTCGAACGCTGACAGCGCATCTTCTGGCGACGAAAATTGTATACCTTTAAGCTGATTTTTTTATTTTCGGGAATAAAAAGAAGTCACACGGTGCTAGGTCAGGGCTGTAAGGAGGGTGGGTGACCCAGGAGTTTGACCCACATGCTGTCCAGAAAGTCCCTCGTTTTGAGCGCAGTATGGGTGGGCGCGTTGTTGTGATGGAGCAGTAGCCCGCGGAGCCCTGTGTTAGGTCGCTTGTAGCTCACAACAGAGAAAACTTCTGCCAAGCATTTGGTAGTATACCATTCGGCGTTAGTGCTTCTTTGGTTCCCTAAAGGAATTGACACCAAGTAGCCAGTCAAATTGAAAAAACTCGCGATCAAAAAAATCTTCCCTCTGCTTCACTTTGATAGGCGTTGATTCGTTTTGAAACACTCAAACCGTCGACTGGCGCTTCGTTTCTGGATCGTGTTGATAAATCCAGGACTCATCACCTGTAATTATGTCGTAAACACGCCGAGATGAGCCTGCTTCAAATTTGTTTATCATATCACGGCATCATTCCACCCGGACCTGCTTTTGAGCATCGGTGAGGTTGTGCGGCACCCAGCGTGAAACTATCCTCTTCACGATGCAAGTGTAGAATCTCGCGAAGGCTTGCCGATCTAATCTGCAGTACGTGCTGAATCTCATGATACGTAACTCGCTTATTGTCTTGGATTCAATTTTTCACTGCTGGCACGTTTTCTTCTGTAACAGCCGTCAAAGGGCGACCACTTCTTTCCTCAACCCCCAAAGTTAGTCGACCACGCTTGAATTCATTGTACCGACGATACACGATTGCCTTCATCCATGGATGGCATTTGAATTCTATGTATCGATCGAGTCGTCCGGTTTCAGGCGACATTTGAAATCGTAAAAAATCAACGCGAAAATGTTCCCGGCGCAGATCCATTTTTCAATGAGTTTGCAAACAATGTGGAGGGAAATTTTGAAATTGGAACGTACCCGTTATTAGTTATAAATAATCATATTTTTCAAAATAGATTCACTGGGCAGTCTCTCGTACATAAAAACTTTTTTCGCAATTCTTTCTGAGTGGCCTGGTATAGAAAATAATAAAGCTTTTTTTGGAGCCGTGTGTCGACTCATTGCATTTCTTTGGCCCAAAAGTCCCCGTGTTCTTTTTATTCCAAGTGATAATGTATTATTATTTATGATTGTATTAAATTAACACAAGTATCAAAAAAGCGAATCTCGCGCGCTCAGAACTCAATGAGAAATAAAATAAAATGTTCCAATAAAAAAATATAATTATGTATTTATAATGATTCTTAACATAAGCTTAAACATATAGATCATGAGTTTTCAGTTTCCTTGTACCTGTAAAAAATAAAACAAATTACTGATGAGCCAAACCTACCAACTCGGCTTGGATAAGAAGGTATATTTATTGTATGTATATACTATCTGTTCTCTAAAAAGGAGAATTAAAACCTAGTCACGGGATGCTCATAGATTGATATTATACTAACTATACCATTTCTACTTTAAAAATTACTTTTGACAATTCGATGATGGATCGATTAGTAATGTATTTATGCGTTATCCACTCGATTTGTTGTAAAAGTCAACTACATTTATAAATAAGTTCTAATCAATTTAACTTATCTATATATATAGAGAATGACATAGAATATATTATATTTAATCATTTAAATACTATGCTCATTGTTCATACAGATAGAGTTGGAAATGTTTTGAAGTTTTTCGTTAATACTTCAAACTTCGTGTTTTAAAACTTAAATATATTATAACGATATAATATATAAAATGTGAAGTCAAGAAATTTAGAATCCTCCCACCCCTTGTCACACTTTGTTTCATTTCTACTGCGTGTGAACTACACACACACGCACAATTTTTAATTTATAAATCGATTACTTTCAGTTTATTAACGTGTAGTGTTGATGGTTTAATAGTCTGTGCGTTACATGACTCACAGAATATCATTATCACGTCACCCACAACAATAAAGTACGACAATTATGTCATTTGTTTCATGTGGGCTTTGTTGTCAAGAAATATGTAACTCGATAGACGTGCAAACGTCAAAAGTAAAATAAACGATTGGAAACAGTATAATTTTATAAACGCGAAGAGTGTTTGTTTGTGACATTTTCACATCGTAACTACGCAATAGATCGTCACGGAATTTTGCATATATGTCGTTAGGGGTATAAGATAGGACATAGGGTACCGTACATCCAGAAAAAAAGTACTGTTCCCGAGAGATAGACGAATATAGTCGGAAAGTAATGTCAAAATTCAACCGACGGTAGGGCAAGTGAAAGTATACGTTATATAGGAACTGGCCATGAGAAATACATTGCAACGAAAATTTTAGTGTGCTACTCTCATGTAGTTCGCCCTTCGCTAGATGGCGTTACGAGTATTATCAATAGGTGCTTAAATTAATAATAATTTAGTTCGACATTTCTAAGAATTATAACATGCTCACTTCATGAGATATATATCCTCTTTTAACGCGAGCTAGGCCGCAGGCAAAGCTAGTTTTTAATTGAAAAAAGCATTAAATGATGTACTTACTTGCAAGATATACACGTGTAGAAAACTGTTTGTCCTTCATCGGCAGATCTTAACTGCAATGTTGCATAGGACATTCTGTCATTTCCACATTTAGGACATCTACGCTCAACAACAGGCCCCTCAGGTCCGTCTCTATTAAGTATATTCTCATTGGTTGTAGCTGATATGGTATTGAAGTGTATTGTGTATTTGAATTTCAGATTACTGTAATCTGTAATTGAAAACAAACTTAAAGGAGATGGGGACTTTTGGACTAAAGAGATGTAATAAGTTGAGATATAGCTTAATAAAAACGTTACATTTTTCTATTACAAAATGGAGAACATCAGCCCTAATTTATATCTGGAAGACGAGAAATCTTAAAAATTGAGGTCACAAATAAAAATAAGATGTTGATTAGCATAATTGATTTACGTGAATGAATTTTAACAATTAATAATATGAAAACACTTACACCACACAATCAACTCATTCAAAACAACTAAAAACCCACTACAATTATATAAAATATCAACAATAAATAGAAATCACAATACCACTCATCTATCTACAATCTGGGCCCAAGAATATATGAAAATGTATCCATCTCCTTTAATGTATAATGTAATAAATATTTAGAGGGTGTGAATTTGTATGTGTTTAAAAATGTGAAAAAATTAGGAGGCTAATTCAGACCAGCAGATTCCAAAAATGCAAGTTGTTGAGAAATTGTCCATCGTCTGTTAGAGCATTGTGTGAAAACTACTTATATTATGTTATGGTGTTAGTTAAATTCTTACTTATATAGGGTTATCTTTATATATAAAATTCTTCTGTTGGTGTGTATGTGACTGAACTCCTCCTAAATGGTTAAACTGATTTTGATGACATTGTTTGTGTGTGTTCAAGTAGGTCTCGGGATTGTTTAGGTTCACAATTGAACCCGGTAAGTGACACTGCAATTGGGTTCTAAATCTTATTTTTTCAGAGCAGATCAATGTTTGCTGGGTCTGCTGTTACATAATATTTTAAGACTTATCCTGTTTTGTTTTATGTTGTGTTCTAACAGTTTGTGCTGTGTGTGTGTGTGCCGTGTACTGCAGTGAAACATTTACAAGCTAATAGATGGCACTGTGCAATAATGGAAGATGCAAAAGACTTCCGACAGATACCAAGAATATATACAATTACAATAATAGTTGGGCCTAGGCTTGCAAGGCACAACAATTCAATAGCCTCGGCAGAAGATCTTCTCTTTGAGAGGGAGGAGCATTCCATCTCGCTCCTCCACCCATACTGTCATGTTTTCCTCTGCCCATATGGTCATGTTTCCAGTACACTGAGGCTATGTTCCACGTGAGACTGGCAATTACCACATTTACAACTGTGATTTTTCCCATTGTTTGCTGGCTTTAAAATTATAAACTATAGTGGAATGAATTATGGAGCATTGATCTCATTAACAATGAAATAACTGTCATTGGTTAAATTGAAAATCGCATATTATTCAATGCCCATCAATAAGAGAGAATTAATACTCTGTAGTCAATGCCCACTTCAACCCAACTCTTGATATAGGTCATTGTGAGCACTGTATGATCGAAAATAATGATGTCATTAGTGACTTTTCACCACCATGACTACCATGGTCACCATGTTGAATGGCTGACGGAGCATTTTGTGTAATGTGAGCTACTAGAGAAGCTCACCCTTAATCTACTACATTTCGTTTTTCTTTCTTTTTTACAATTTTTTATATACCCATGGTTTATTATCACATTTACCTTAATTCTATGTTTTATTCTGTAGGAGGCCTTTGTAAGGAGGCACTTAGGGAAGACAAACTTGATTTAGAGGGAAATATTGGAAAATACTTCATTTCATCAGATTTAAGACTATGTTATTATTGTCTTATTCTTAAAATTAGTAAGATGTATTGCTTGTATAGTATTAATTTTAATTAATATTAATTGGCTAAAGTTCAAGAAACAACTTACTTTCGGCATCATAAAATGCTTTACAGACATAACATTTAACTGATCCAAATTCTTGAAGCAAAGGCAATATAGAGCCACACTGTGCACAGAAAGCAGTACTAGTAGAAAAATTATTTTGGTTTGCCATTATCTGGAAGAGAAAAGAACCATATAATCTCATATCTCTGCTAAATATATCAATAAGGTATTGGAATGAAGTACTTCAATATGATTGTTATTGTTCATTTCACCACAATTGCAACTTTGTAGATTATATTAATAATTATCAGCTCAACCAAAATATTAGGTCTTCAACAAATGTCATGCAATGAAATTCTTAAGGCAATTTGAAAGATATTCCACAAATTAATTTATATTTTCCATACAAAAACAGTTCCTACTTACAAGTATTCTTTACTTTTAGCCAGTAGTATATATTTTCAGAAAATAAAACTACATCCTTCAAGCTTAAATCAAAATCTCAAAAATTAGTAAGTTATGAATTATCACTTGTGAATGAGTATGGGTTCATTACAAATTGGCATAAGCTCTGTACAACATGTAATGTCAAATTTCTATCGTAATGGTAAGGCATGTGAATGAATAGTAAGATATAGGAACCAACCATAATACAACTATATGGCCAGTCAAAGTACTTGGGATTTGAAATTTATTCATTCGGAGGCATTGCAAAGTCACTGCCTGTCTGTATTACTGAAGCTTGTGCAATTTAACGTGACATGACTCTTGTCGTTTGTGACACCAGTATGGTAGATGTAAATCACGAAAAAACCCGCATAAGAAACTCGCGTATTCGCTACAACCTCCATGTCTGTGACATACAGGTTAACAGGTACAAGAGTTGTGTACGTTGCTACAGCCAGAACTCATTATGTCCACTCATAGCGCTTTGGCAAAAAATATTAGTAAATAGTAGTAAGTATTACTAAAATAATACTTACCTTAATTTTAGCTATTTCTATGCACATGGATAACGTTGAAGACAAGAATTCTATGTATAGATTTTATTGGTACATATATGCTCATATACTGAGCGTAGCAAAATTAGTGATAAATAAAATTATATTATTTTTAATAAAATCACAAACCACTATGATAGAAATATAAACAATAATAAAAAAACCTATAAAATATTTTTATTTTATGGCTTGGCAGCTAGGCTTTTATAACAGATTATTAAAAATTGGTTATCGTTTTCATCTTTATAAAAACATTTATATAGTTTTATTTTTTAGGTATATTAAATATCGATGTTTTGTAGTGTCGATCATAAAATATTATTTTTTAATAATACATATGTATTAATATTATATGTGTGCGATATACCGCGCTTCATGAACGATATTCTAAAAAAAGTATTTGTAAACGATAGTGTTATTACCCGGTACAATTTTTGAACAATGACCTTGATTTGTGCAGGAGTGATTCGGATCTTTAGCAGGAACGAAGAAAGAATACAAATTCCAGCGGCTATGCGGTATGTTGTAAAAGGCGACAAGTCAACCCACAGTCTAGTGGTAGGGTATTTGTCCATCTGGTTGGTTACGACCCCAAATCGAAAGTATGCCGCCATAACAAACTTTAGTTGTTTTCTGACACTAGTGGTCAGGTTTCAGTTCCCCGTATGGGTACAGCAGGACATTGATAGTGCCTTTGGTGTTGCAAATATTCGTAGCTGACAGTAACCTCTTTCCTTCAGGTGGACTATCAACCTTTCTGCTTTATAGTCAAGCAATAAAAAATTGTTTAAAAAAATCGTTGATATAGACATTTTTCGTCGATGTTAATGAATTTCAATATCTGTAATAAAACAACGATAATTTAATGAAAAAAATACAGCTTTAATAGATTTAATAATCGATGCAGATCATTTGCATAATATTTAAGACAACATAAATACCAATTATTCTTCCCATTTTACTATTCGTCAATGTCATTGTCAGTTTGTGACGAAAACAAAGTGACAAATAAAAGTTTAGCTTTGCATTTTATTTGTATTTTAGTGTAATCTATTTAATTAATTATTATAAAGAAAAATCAAGAATTTGTATTGTAATATTAAATTTGAAAACCTCGAAAATATTGAAATAAACTTCCTTTCTTGGAATTGTTATGTATCAAAGGTAGGATTTCAACCAATTATACTATGCTTTGGTGATCGTGAAGTGCCGGGTTAAATAAACAACCATAAACCTAGAAGCCTAATCTATTTGGGGAATACATAAAGCCTTAACCATACGTCTCAGGAGCGAACACATTAAGGACAACCTTTTGGCCCAAATATGCCTTCTCTTATATGTCGAAGGAGACTAGGAAATAAACTACCTAATAATAAAGGCAGTTCTAAGATTGAAATCTATACTCAGTTATTTATAACAACAAAATAAAAATATGCTTACATTCAAGGAAAAATGGACATTTAAAAAATCATCTAAAACATATAATATATACCTTTTTACAATCTAATATTTTTTTTAAATAATGATGACTTATTTATGACACAAAGGGCGTATAGTTATAGGGCGTATTTATTTATTATTTGTGATATAAAGTGAACTTTGGATGGTTATAAATAAAATAACCATGAAGGCCTATTATAGGCTTCTGACCTATACTAAAAAAGTTTGAATCTGTTCATAATATGATTAAAAGTAATTAGATTTTTAATGGGTCATGAACATTTTGTATGGATGGTTGAAAGTTACACAAAGCCTAAACATATGTATCGCAGGCGGGCTTTGCCTTAATAAATCAAAAATGACATGACTTACCTTAATTATACACATACTATCTACAAGCTCTCGTTTGCCCCTGGGTTGGCTAAACAGCATGAGACGCTAACTTTACCAGTTACAAAAATATACAGGGTTTTTGATAATATGTACAACTAGCAGACAAGGCTTCTAGAGTTGAGAATGTTTTAATAAAAATCTAATTATATCTTAGTTTCAATTTTCAAGTTCTTTTTGCTTGTTAGAAGCTTTTTTATCATTTTGGAGTAAACAAATTTGTCATACAACTTGTCTAATTGTTATACAATCACTAAATCTATTCATAGTTACCTATTTAAATCCTCTACCAAAGTTTATGTTTTAAGAAAAGTACAATCCAGAAGGTCAAAGAGGAGCAGTTTTCACAGATTCATATTGCAAATATCAAGATTGACTGGAATGTTGTGTTCTGGTTTTACACCTACTTGTTTATCTAGACATGCATTAATTTATTTAAGTGATTCCTCAAGGGCCCCTTTAGGCCTTCTGGTGTCTTTAATTCAGGTATTTTCTAGACAGGTGTGCTCCATTCTCAACAATTAAAATTAAGTGTATACTCGTCCAAACCTCTTTATGAAGCTGACATATTTCTTAGTAGTACCCGTGCGCAGAAGATTTGCCGATAGCCTCATAATGTCATGTGTTGTGGTCAGTAGGGTTGACAAAAAAGGTTACATAAATAGTTGTAAATTTATTATTTTACTTTATTATTGTATATACTTTACATCAGTATAAACAATAATAGTAAGGAATACATTTAAATAATAATAAGTAGTCATCGGCAAACCTACTGAACACAGCTTATAGTAATTAACATCCATTGTTTTTCTAATTGATTATAGAATGCAAAGATAGAGTGTAAATGGAAATGTGTCATATTTCAATAACTACTCAATAAATGTTCAGACCAATTTTTGGTGGAAGAATTTTTCAACTTCTACTACATTGAATTTTTCCAGATTACATATTTTTTAAGACTAAACTCTTATATCTTGCTAACTATTCACTTCAATAAAGAAAATCATTCAGATTCATGATGAAAAATCGAAAACCAGTTCCAGTGACATACAGCTTTTGCTTTACCTACTCAAGTATACTACTGTACTGTAAAGATGCAGCATGTCGGTGACAGTATCATAATCTTTCAATGAGACATATATTCAATAGAATGCAGACATGGACTGTTTTGGATTGAAAATGGGGCCAAAGAGTTGGTCCTTGCAGTACACCCTTTACTGCCATACAAAAATAAATTATTTAGATATATAACAACTAGTTTAAATTTAAATTGTGACCTAACCTATTTTAGGTTAGTTAAATCTTTTACTTTAAAATTTGACTTACTAATAAATGTTTAAAAATAAATGGATAGACCATTGAAATTATTATTTTATTTTAGTTGAATTTATTAAACTTTAATAATGCATAATGTTTTATGACATAAAATTTTAAAGTTTTTATATTATATAACTTAATACTTATATACTTAACATACATACATGTAAATATTTGTATGACCATAGGTTAGATATGGTAATACTAGTGACCTTATTTACCAGCTATTGTCAACTACTACCTGTACCTCTGCAAATACAGATTCATTCATTCAAAAGGGTATGGATGGATTTACAGATAATAGAAAGCTTTAATAGTTGTGTAACTATCAATATTCAGTTTGATATCAATTTGCTTTTCACAGCAAAATACATAATGGATGAGTCAATGGAATCTCTTTCACAATCCAATATTTCATATTCTGAGAGTGCACAGTCCAGCCAATTGCTTGATATAAACCAATCTGAAACAGCATTACAACAGCCAGGAACTGGTGTGCCACAAGGTGGAAAGCCTGAAGAGTTTTCAGTGGAGAAAATTCTAGATCGGAGGATCAAAAATGGCAAAGTTGAATATTTACTAAAGTGGAAAGGATATTCTAAGTAAGTTGTAGTGTGAGCTAAAACAATAAATAGGTGTACAACTTTGCTTCTACCTCTTTATTATAGGCTTTAGCAGTAACAAGTAAGGAAGTCCCAGATTCATGGCAGCCTTTATGTCTGTGACATAGCAGATAAACTGTAATAGAATTGCTTATGCTAATACAGTCACTTTTATGAAAACTGGTTAGTTATACAGTCACTTTTATGAAAACTGATTAGTTATACAGTCACTTTTATGAAAACTGGTTAGTTATATAGAGAGCAAATTTTCAGTTATGTATCTTCAGCCAAGTCCTAGTAGAAGGAATAGGCACAAGATATGCTAGTCTCACAGTTATGGATGCTAAAGAATACATAATGCAAACAAAAAGCAGGAATAGGAAAGAAAATAATTCAGATCATAGAACTTCAAAAATAGTTTTAATAAAAAATCTGTATACAAATTGGTTTGAACGACATATATTGAGTAGTTATACAATATGAAGTATTTTTAATTAAATATTTTTAATGGTTCTATAACCAAATGAAAACAGTGGGCCTATGTTACTTCTAAGGAACACTTTGTAGTTTATAGACTACCAATGCACTTGCCTGATTTATTTCTTTTTCCATCAATGGAGTACATGTTGTGACCTTCCTCAGTCTTCTTTTTACAATACACTTTAGCAACATATTCTAATTTTATTTTCAGCGAAGACAACACTTGGGAGCCGGAGGATAACCTTGACTGTCCCGAACTCATATCAGCATATGAAGACGCCCGTCTTAAAAAGGAACAAGAGCAATCAACTCCTGTAATCCCAACACCGGCTCCAGTCAAAACCATAGCACCAATGCCTCCCATGGTGGACATTATGGATGAGAATTTGGCATCGAGAAAGAGGGGTCGCAGGGACAAGAAGAAGGGTGAAAAGAAGATTGAGGTACATTAAATAGTTTGATTTGTTAAGAATACACTTTCCATCAGGTGGGCCATCTGTCTGTCTTCTGTGGAACCTGTTCAGTAAAAAATAAAGAAAATAATATGTGATATATGATATGAGAAGGTTTAAAAGCTGTACAATATTAGTTAAAAAAATTGGGTAACTTCTTCTTGGTTTCCACTGACTATAATGGATTCTTTATACTTTCTTTATGACTTGAAATGCGGGGTTACCAATAACCAAAAATATAACTTCTAAAACTAATGTCAAAAACTCTTCAAATAAACATAATTACTTGAAAACTTCCCTAATAGCAAATAGCAATTTACATTTTGTCGTAATATTCTTTATTTAAAAGCAATTTTATTACTTGATAAAAGTAATATTAGTTATTATGAGCTAGTAATCCTGTATTTCAAGTAGTGAATGGGAATTAGAAGTGATACTAATTCCCATTCACTACTTGTATTAATTATTTGTCTATCTATCTTGTAGTTCCACAAAGAAAAACAATCTGATTAAAAAAGCATAAGTACTTAGTATAATATGACCGTTTGTGTTGTCTTGTTCTCAAATTTCCAGAACAAGAATCAACATCAAAATTTTTCTTTGTTAGCTATAATTTAAATTCTTTTATCACCTATCGCTTTTACTCTGACATTGGCAAAACCAACTCCATAGGCGTGGAGTCAATACCAACAAGAATATAATAGAAAAAATCCATTCATTAGAAAATATTCCAATTTATCAAAAACTAATCTACTTCAAACCAATGTGTAAAAACAAACTTATTAATTGAAATTGGTCCCATATTGTTTTTTTTTCAGGAAATTGAAAAGCCTCGGGGATTGGCTCGTGGGTTGCCTCCTGAAAAAATTCTAGCGGGTCAATTATTTCATGGCACTCTGCATTTTCTTGTTAAATGGTAAGAAAGTCATATTCTTGCTTTTGGAAATTTATAATGCACACACTTAAATGTTCCGCCATTGTTTGTGAAATAACACATAGTGAGGAAACCTGCATGTCAAGATTAATAATATTGTGTAAAATTTACCAGACTGCCTCTGACAAGCGTGGTAATTGTAGTGTTGTTGTTCTCCAGTCCTCTAAAATAAAGAGACCAAACCATGCCTTTTCAACTAAGTCTGTGCCATGCTTTTTTGTTACTTTCACATTTGTAATATTGTTACGAGTTGCAGAACTCTAATTAAAATGCCGTTAGAATTACTATAGCGTTTATTGGAACTATACAAACACGTATAACACAGGTACAAATATAACTGAACACAACCAGTCTAAACGTAATGCGCGAGATCGTAATTCCATAAAACGCGCAAAGTCCGTCACCAAAAAGATTACCGAATGTGGTACACACATCTTGCTTCAATCGTAGTTATCGCTAGACTGCCCATCCTTCCATTGGGGCATTGCTTTATACGGCACAGATGCAATATGTCTGCCTGGCAAGCTACGATGCAATTTCTTAGAAATCGTAACCCGCACACCTGGCTAATGACTGCCATAAAAGATTACAATACACAATGGGCTGTTTTTCTAATCACAAAAGAAGTCCAAATGCGGAAAGGTAATAAAGTGTGCTTTTATGGTATGCAGGTTTGAATCTACTTTTGTCGGCACTAGGTCGTAACAATATTAATCAACCGTTCTTATTATTATACTTTCGAACTTTAATACAATGATGTAAGATTTAAAATAATATTCATATTTGTTGAAATGTTCAAATTACTGCCTTATACAAGTTGTTCTATAAAATTGTTTAATGTATAGAATTAGAAACATGTATGTTTCTAATTTTTTGGTTATTTAAGCGTTGGCAACACTGTTTTTCTCTTTGACCTCTCGTTCCCATAAAAAGTGCTATTGTAATAGTAAAGTACTTTAGTTGAATAAGTTATTTCGTTGTGCAACCTTATTTTCTTTAAACTCTGCAACAATATTTAGAGAAAATGGTACTTTAGGAGTAAAATTTAGTCATGCGTCGCAGGTCACACCCATTATTTACTATCAAAACTTATTGCTACATACTAATACATACTATGTATAGTATGTTATTGAATGAGAAAATGCTGTTTATTCTGTATCATATATTAATTTTCTTTCAGGCGAGGGTGTTTAGAACTAGATGTGGTGCTCGGACACGATCTGGGCGAAGTGTATCCAGATTTCGTGATCAAGTACTACGAGAGTTGTGCTCCATTTAGTGTACGGCATCCCATTGGAAAAGTGCCGAGACCGGCGCCTGAGGTATAAACTTAATAGTTTCTTATCATAATAGGTAATAATAGCCCATAAACTTCCCACAGCTGCGCTCGGGTCTTCTTTTAGAGGAACGAATAGTATACCAACAACACTTATCCAAAGTAGCTTAACAGGTTTGACACGTTGTTTTTTCTTTACCATCAGCATGTGGTAATTGTAAGAATATGTGACATTAGATTAGAAAACTGCTCCAGTGATGCACATTTTTTGAATTGGGATTCAAACCCGGGTCATTTTAGATGTGTTAACCGCTAAACTACTACTGTTTGTAATAATAATACAATAAAGTATATAATAAATATAAAGATAAATACGAAATTGGCCCAATTTGTATTGATATATGTTAGGCCAATAATTAATTTTCTGTTTTACAATTTTAAAATAAAAATTGATTCTGCTTTTTAAATTTATCTTAAATATACCTTTTTATTTTTTATCGTATATGGAGGCTTAACTATAGCTCATCTTTATCTGTCTTTGTACTATGGTTCTTAAGACTACAGCTGTTAGCCTCCCAAATAAAATACAAAATCCTGCCTTTTGTTTTTTCCTTTTGCTAGAGGGCATAGGTTTGCTGGAAGAAAACTCTTAGATTAATAAGCTAACCTTTGTATGATTTTGGGCTGTTATTATTTTCATTAGATACTTTATATAGAAATTATTATATCAATACTTCTAATACTAAACATCGGAATAGCAAAAATCAAATAAATTACCGCGCTTAAAACTGTTAAAACGTAGTTTTATTGTGTATAGAAGTCGCGAAAACTTAAGAAAATATTATATTGTTACACACCGACAAAAGTGGATGCACACCTGTCTACCATAAAACACACTTTATTATCCGCCGGCGTTTGAGCTAATAACATTGAAACTGTGATTTATGACTATCTTCTTTTGTTTACTTATTTATTGGTTGTTGTGGAGAGCAGCCTATTGTACTCGTTTATGGCCGTTCGCAGGCATAATTACGCGGGTGTGCGGATTACGACTTCTGGGAAATTGTGTCGACGCTTGCCAGGAAGACATATTGCATCGTGCTGGATAAAGCAATGGCCCAATGGAGAGATGACAGTCAAGCGATAACCATAAGCGTGGCAAGACGTGTGTACATTCGATAATCTATATAGTGACGGACTTTGCGCGTGTTATTGTATCGTGCATTACGTTTATACTGGTTGTGTTCAATTATATTTGTACCTGTGTTATACGTTTTGTATA
This sequence comes from Dendrolimus houi, assembly GCA_039645545.1. Lineage (NCBI taxonomy): Eukaryota > Metazoa > Arthropoda > Insecta > Lepidoptera > Lasiocampidae > Dendrolimus > Dendrolimus houi. Next base: position 7,239,666 of record CM077125.1, read on the forward strand.
GTTCTAAATAAACTCTATAGTAATTCTAACGGCATTTTAATTTGAGTCCCGCACTCGTAACAATATCAATACTTGTTTTTATTTTAAATATTAATTTGATATTTTTCAGTTGCCACCTGAAGCTTCGGGAATTCTAGATGAATTGAAACCAATGGACATCTCTGAGGGGCAGCAGAGTCTCATGGAATCAACTTCAGGTAGCTAAAATTATAACATAAAATAAATAAAAAATATGAAACGGCTTTTTTTCTGAATAAGTTCCATAATTTCATTTAAAGTTAGGTTTAATTTTTTTAAACATTTTTTGAGTTAATCTAGAAAGAAAGATAAAGATATATTTCTAGGACAAACATCATAGGTAAAACAGGCAATTTTATGGTAATAAAATAAATAGTAAATAAATAAATGAAACACAATCACAGACTATAAAGAGATCTTATTGCAAGTTCTAAAAATTGGATTACGCTCAGCATTGTTGTTGGTCAGCTGGAGCAACACTGACCGCTTGAACCTAGAGTGAAGTCACTACAAACTAGACATTTCCTGAATAATAATATATTTTTCAGCGCATTTGCTTAAAAAATGCATTTACGAAGTCTAAATACATTGTACAAAAGTTAAAAATTACGCACCACACAATGGAACATGCGGAAAATAGACATAGACATACAAATAGGTACTTGAGTAAAAAAGAATATATGTATATAAAAATACCACCAAGGAGTTTCGCGTTAGGAAAATAAATAAGCTGAATAATCGAATCTCTCAAATCTAGTCATTTAAAATAATTCCTAGAAAAATTCCTGCGTGTTTCCCGAGATAAAAAGTAGTGCAGGTTTCAAGACTCATAATTTGCTGTCAATCAGTGAATACTCATCGAAATCAGCCCAGTAGCTTTTTCGTGAATCTCGAATAAACCGACAGACAAGAAAGCTCCATTCCAGTTGTTTTTTTTAAATAGCTTCTATGTACAACTTGTTTAGAATTTTATATTATAGATAGACTAGAGTTTACCTAGCGGTAACGCCGCGAGTCAAACTCTGGTTCGAATCTATTGTTTAAAGAGCAGGCGTTAATACAGGTTACATTGTATTACATTTTTACTTTGCTCCTGGAAGATTCACTTCATTTTATATCGAAAACTATCCCATCTCCCGGCATGAAAAGTATTTATGTCCATTTTCGGTATTAAAACTACATTTAAACAAATTTACAGCAAAACCGATCCAGTACTGCTAGTAGTTTTTCCGTGAAAGCTTAACATACAGACAGTTCGAGTTAGTATCACATTTTTTTATAGCTGGTAGTTTTTTATATTTATAAACTTGAGAAATGGTTGGTCTCCCATACAAACTTTCATGCTCTATTTCAACCCATTCTAGTTTCATTTATCTATCCCCGCCCGTCTATCTATCTGTAAAGTACATAAATGACAAAAATGAGCAAAATGATCAAAATGACCAAAATGACGAAAATGGCAAATCACAAAAAAAAACAATACCTATCCTACTTTTTGGGATAACCTTTACATAAATCTATCCCATTATCCGGTATTAAAATTACATTTTTCCCTAATTTCAGCCAAATTCAATAGCCAGGTTCAATAGTTTTACCGTAAAAACATAACAAACAGAGAGACGAATACATTTTTATCCCGGAAACTATCCCACATTCGGGATAAAAAGTATCCTATGTTCATCCTCGGCATCGAAAATATATATACTGAGTTTCAGCTAAATCGGTCCAGTAGTTTTCCGTCAAAACATAACAGACAGACAAAGTTACTTTCGCATTTATAATATTAATAGGGATTGTTGTAGACGAGTAACTTCATGATATACATAATCTTTGACTTGAAGTTCATTTCGATACAACTTGGAGTGGGATTTAAAAGTTTTTATTCCCAGTAAATTCTTGATTTTGATAGAATGAAATAACATTGATTCTTAATAAGTTTGTTTTCTTGATTCCAATTCCTCTAAATAAAGAGAACCATACATTTCATCGTTATAGTTGCATTATCACTTCACTGTGAAAAAAATGTGAATTAAATGGCTTGACTACGAAAAAGCAAAACTTTTATTGAAACAGATTGTGCCTTTGGAAGTTACTTTAATTTAGATATTTTTTTAATAAAGTGGAATTTGGTCCTTTAGTTGCAATTTATTAACATTAACTTTTAAATTTGTATTTTTAAGAGCACATCTAGATTTTTGTAACTACGTTATACAATTGCACGGACTAGAATTTCTCCTACTACTTCTCTCTCTTAAAATGTTCTAAGTTTTCAAGGCTTATACTCATCCTTCTAAGAAAATGCGACCTCCAACAGTAAATATTGAGTGAATTGGTCAATTATTGTGTGAAGTGTATAAAGTGAAAGTATTGTGTACAATCAACTTTTTCAACAGCATTTATTGTGTATGTGCGTATCCGAAGTTAAAAAATACCCCGAATATTCCGTGTACATGAAATCGCTAAAGCTAATAGTATAATTTTGTTGCCTTCAGTTGTTGTGTAAATGTTTGTCACAACAATAATAAGTAGAATATGCTATTATATAGACTCACCCAACTCATGTCAAAACGACTATGTCCACCTTTGGCTTCAGAAGTATATATCTTGCACATATTTTGAATCCAGCTCAATTAATCACTCTGACCAAATTCAGTATTTTTCAGGGTTGTCGCCATTTAATAAAAGTTCATCAACTCACTTGTCAAAAATCCATTCTTTCTTACATGTCTGTCTATTTAACACCGCAAATGTATCCGACGACACAATAGCGACATCCTCATGAAGTAAGTCATAATTTGGTTGGGGGCAAGAGATATACATTTGTACCAGTATACAAAAAGAGAAGGAAATATGTATGCATCAAGAATATGTACTGAATTATTAACAAGAGATAGGGTTACCATGACTCAAAAACCATTGTTCAACATTAAATAATAAACAATTTACATTGAATCATTTTACGTCAATCACTTTGGGTGGGTAATGCAAGTTCAAAGACGGTAGTGAACCGTGTAATATCAGTTTGAGACATGCTATACACAAGCATTCATTGAAAAAAGGCAGTTAACACTTTACAGTTGGGCTAGTTTGTTATACTTTGGTCTTTTTCTCAATTGCAGCTGATCAATCAATACCCATGGAATCTGACGCGCCACCGATTGAGGTGCCAGTCAACTGATCGATATTTTCTAACAATAACGATTCTTCAAAACGTTTTACTCGTAAGTATCGTAGATTTTAGTATATAAGCTAGTATTCTAGAAATCCTGTTCTTAAGTGTTTCGAGAATAGGGTACTTGACAGCTAATGGCCGGTTCCTATTATACTATTCATTGACATGCCTTACCACCGGTTGAATTATGACATTACTTGTATGGAGCTTATTTTAAATTTTAATCGATAGTAAGGCAAATGAACATTTAAAATAAATTGTTGGACAGAGTATAGTTCCAGAGACGGCCGCAAGTGGCGAATTAGATTGAAATTAATTGAAATAAATTTACTTGTCATTTATAAGTAACAGTCAGTTCTGTGTTAATAATTATGGAGTAGAGGTACGGAGTACCATGCCTTATATTGAGGGGATGTTGAAAAAGTGTCCAGCAGTGTCCTGAAAATAGAGGTTCAAATACCTGCACAATAGCGCTGGCGTACGAAAAACTACTATATGAATTTAAAATTGTTGAAATGCCAGTATAGAATAGCTCAACTATTTACGTAGTCTAAAATAATCTATGTATAATATTACAAAATTCTAAACATGCCGTGTCTGTACATCGAAGATATTAAAAAACTGGAATAGACTACATAAACGGTGGAAAACACGATGCAATTTTTGTCTGTTTGATCGGGATTTACGTACAACTACTGGGCCGATTTCGATGCGATTTGCGATGATCGATAGCAAATTCCTAGACGTAAAATCTGCGCTATTTTTTATCCTGGAAATCCCGCGGGACTTTCAAGTCAATCATAGACGAATTCGCGGGCATAGCATATAATGCTGTGAAAAAACGTGTAGAGTGATTTAATTATTGTGAATTTTTAATAATAAAAACAAAGCGGAAAATTTTCCGGTCCTTGTTTATTTTTCTATACCACTCTAATTACTATTGACGCTTCCTTTAAAATTTATCATTATGCTACCGCAGCGCCATCTTTATTATCCGCGTTTTGTCGCACACTTTTTCAACACAGCTGATCTTCCTGACCTCTACCCTTCATAGTAATAATAATATAGGTCATTGGTACTTAAACACTGTTTAAATATGAAAACGCAATTACCTAAATCCAATATTAGACGGTTCATTTCTATTTTTCAATTTGGATTAATCAATCAAAGTGATCCATCTCCCTATGAACTTGACTCATTCATTGTCATTGAATACAGGCGTCTCGATTCAATTTGGTTGAACTGTCTAATATCAGCATTACCCGGACCTTCGACTATCTGAAATTGACCGCAATAATGCCCTCGGATTTGTCTGAACATTATAATCGTGTTCTTCTGACGTGTACGAACTTCAAGCACGTGTATAACTGTAGCTCGTACTGTAGTGTTGTTTGGAATATTTTCATTTTCATGATGAAATAATTTTAAATTTGTAATGTAAAAATCCTTATGATTTCTATGCTCATCGTTCTAATGAAATGAAATTTTTTATTTTAATTTTTATTGTTAAAATATATTGTTTGTGTTAACCCAAAAAGATGTAATGACGCCTTTTTAGCTTCCACTTTTAGAGACCATATATCTCTTTGGTTCAACTTTAGGGTTCCATTACCGAAACCCATAGGGTTCCTTTTTATCTTTAGATAATGGAACCGGTATCTGTCTGTGTCAAAGCTAATTAAATCTAGCATAGAATTACTGTATGTTCCGTCTAGTGTCATTGTTAAATTTACGAATATATTGTTTTGGTATTGGAAGGGAATTTTGAACCATCAAATAAACTAACCGCTACACTCAGAGTTACATAATGACTCGTTAATATTTAAATAACCATAAACAGTAAAAACACGAAGTAAAATATAAAGATTAAGTAATATATTCGTCACATTATTTTTCATATAGTGGATTGGTGAGGATCGTCCTGATGTGCAGACTTTTCTATAGTTATTGTAATATTCAGACTTTGCTAGGAATACTTCCTAAGCATTGCGTACGTTTTGCCAGTATTTGAATCCACGATGTTGAATTCAGACCTGGATAATGAAATGTATTAGCTACCTCAGAATAATAACTAAAGCTATAGAAACCGTATTAAAATAGCTACATAATATTTCTCAACTACTTTCACTTATGACGTTAATAGTGTGTTAGATAGGGATGGATATACAGTCGTGCATACGTCATTTACTAATGGCCGATTCCTATATCTTTCTATTCATTTACTTGCCCTACCATCGGTTAAATTTTGACATTGCTTGTATGGAACTTATGTGAAATTTTAACTGATAGTAAGGCAACTAAACGGTCAGTAAGATATAGGAACCGGCCATAAGCTGTCCCTAGTTAGACCAAGACAGTGATATGCCGATGTCTTGCTTTAAACAAGTGACAACCATATTTACTTGGTCTTACTTCATAAATTAAAAACATAGACAGTCCGTATATTTTAATTTACTAGCATGATTAGAACAAAATGCTATGACTTAGAAAAAGTTATTTTATATATGTGTCTTGTTAAAAGCAAAAGAAGTCTATAAATTTTTGGTTTCCCTCACTCGTGTATATTGTAATACTTTATATGAATAAAAGAGCTGTTACTATGTTTTTAATTTAACACGGTTTTTATAAGACGTTTAGTTACTGTTCTGCGTTAGTCGCTGATCTATCATACGGTTTTATTATAACAATAAGATGAATCATTTTTGAGTAAAACGATTAATACAAATTTTTTATGTCTATAAATGTTTACATATTATAAGAATCAAGTAATAAAATACAATATATCAATAACTCATTGTCTTTTATTTATCTTTTTAACTTAAAAATAATCCCTGTATTCATAAGTAGTAATACTAAAAATACAAAATATAAATACATTCTAACAATATTCGATTTAAAGCTAAGATACAAGAGTATAAAATACTTTGGCATTTCATCTGTTGGATTAAATTTTCATATTTTCGTCGTTTGTGCGCGAATTAAAATGAATTATACCTAAGAAAGACTTATTAACTATAATTATAAACCTAGTATAGATTTTATTATTTAGCTTTAAACCGACAAACATAGTTCATATCGGATGTATGTAGGTAGAAAATATGAACTTTACGATGTAACATGTAACCTCTAGATTTTAGTTGAGAGAGTATCACAACTCATATTATAATAGATCCCGTATCCATTTAGACAATAATAGAAGACTCGTTCCAACACGAGTCTAATATAATTTGTGTTATATTATTTCTTTACTGTTTTTTGTACTACACACGACTGGTGCTTAGCTGACGATTAGGAATCGTATTGAAATAGTACTGACAAAGTATAGAAACCTTTGTAAATAGTAACTACATAATTAAAATTATTTTCAGTTGAGTTTATTAACTTGAGAGAGTTTAAAACACACTAGAACATCTCTAGCAGTTATTTTGACAACAGTCATCTTAATATAATAAGTTTATTCCAAATACTAGTCTAATGATATACTACATACAGTACAATGCGCAATACATTTTTTATAACTGTACTGCTCATGTCTGATACTTTGCTAATGATTAGAAATCGTCTTGAATTGATTAAATATTAATTGATCGAAAATAGAGAAATAAAAACATAAATAATGCATATTTCGTAAAATTAATGAAATTTTATCCCTTTACCAATATTTAATGCACGGAAGTATTTTTATGATAGGAAAATCCTTCGATTGGAAAACTTCATTCTGAACATATTAGGAGTGTTACAACTTTGTATGAGGAACAATACAATAATGCCAAAAGGGGCACTTCTAAAAGGTACAGCAGTAGCGTAAATAGAAATAAACTAGTTCGTGCCTTACATGGCTTTGTAATGACGGAATTAAATATAATTGTTACATTTAACACTTAAAGCTAACAGTAGGTACTATTAGGCTGGTAAGAAATTCTATATATTTTTAGTTAAATATTTTTTATACCTCAAGACATTAAGAGGGCTTGCACACGTGCGAAATCATTAGATCCTCATAAAGTGATTCCCTTTGTGAACTTCCACCATTATAATTATTACCATGTATCTCGAAGTTTATAAATATTATAAATGCTATAAAATTCAGTATAATAATGATGACCTAAATTCATACTGTTGAGTTTTTACTTATGAGAACCAGAAGTTAAATGAGAGTAGAAAAACGAAGTTATCAGAAAGATTTAAGTTACTTAATTAAAGCTCAGTATTTGTATATAAAATAGTTTTTCATACTAAGAAATCGATATAATTTGCTTGCCAACTTAACTTTACAATGAAACAAATAAAACAAGTAAAAAAAGTTATGAGAATTTTTTATATGCAACTTGAATATTCGTCCAGCGAATAATTTTCAGAAGTGGCACTCTTCAGCGCATTTCTAAATGGGCTTATTTAAAAAATATAATATTAAATAATATAATCTAATGACCTACATTATTGTACTACATTTTTTTTATCATACCAATTTGTAAAATCTATTTCAGACTTGATGGCTATTTTTAGTTAGCAACAGATTCCTGCGCAATAGACGCTATTTCATAAAAAAGTAGACATTACCGAGCTTACTGTAGTTAAATTAGACAGGTCATAAGGTATAGCGTGGTCTTTATATTTCTACTTATGTCATTAGTCATCGTATTATAGGGCAAAAATCGAGATTAGAAATGAAATATGGCTAGAATCTTGTACAAGAGCTATAAAACTTTAGGCTAGTTGCTAAATTCTAGGGAAACTCATTTCAATTCACGCAAAATAGAACCTTAATGTATCACCGCTTTTGTCTAATACAGCTTATTGAGGAATGGCGAGATAGAGGCGAAGTTTTCGCATTCAGGCATCATTTTTCCCCTATTTTTGATGCAGGACTCCGCGCACAGTGGTCCCTCGAACCAAGCGCCAAGCATCTTCTTGCACTGAGCGCAGTTCTCGATGCAAATGTCCAAGGGATCGTAACCCATAGCTGAAAAAGACAATATCTTTATAAATAACAAAAAATCCGTTCGTGTGTTTGTATATACTCTTAAACCCCTGGAACGATATTGATGAAATTTATTGTGTGTGTTTGAGTGGGTCCCCAGGTGATTTAGATTCACAATTGGAACCGGTAGGTGGCTCTCGAATCGGGGTCTAGGATCTTCGAAAGCCCCTGGGGCGATTTAGATGAAATTTTTTGTGTGTCTGAGTTCCCCGAATCGTTTAGATACACAATTGGATCCGCTAGAAGGCGCTGGATTCGGGTTTAGGAATTTAATTTTTTCAGAGCCCGACAACGTCTGCCGGGCTCGTTAGTTTTATATAAATTTTATTATTAAGATAATAACATAAAATAGGTAAAGTCAACAGTGGCAGAAGTGTGCGTTGTGAGCTACCACAAGAATTCCGTAGTTTTACGTAATAGAATGCCCTACAATTTGGGGCTTTTACTTGAAAATAACTTGAGTATTCATATTTCGAGTGATTTGTGAACAATCTATTCTACTTCTCACTTTAAATCGTGTGTAAATTATTCATTCTTAGTGTATTGGTAAACGTCATACAGGACATTAGCCCGGTATGCTAACAGCCTGCGTAGTCGTCGGTAGTAGCTGGATGAGGAAAGAGTAGAACCGGGGCATAATCGCATACCACTACTGGACGTATCCAGTAGTGGTATGCGATTGACTGACGACTTTTGTGTTAAGAGAATATCCATAAGATCAGGCACATGGATGTCTTTAATTTATGATATTATCAGCCACTAAATATCCCTACACCTATGCCTTAATATGTCTGGAAGATGGATTATGGTGTTTTTCTTCGCTTACAATGTTGTTATAAAAGTTTACATAAATTATATTTTACAATATTAAAAATAAATTTTAAATCTTTTCCAACAACCCTCTAGTAGAATACATTTTAGTACAGATGCTGAAATTCTTAATTATTGAAGCCATAGACTCATTAAAAACAAACTCTTGACAGTGACATGCTTTTAGGGGAATATTGTGAAATATTGGACTCATTTCAAGGGTGAAGGTGATGACGCTCGAAAATTTTATTCTGGGATAGTCTATTTTAAATAGTCTGTACCCATGGATGTTACGAGAAATTGTATATTAAGGACTGTAAGATTATGAGTGAAATTGTATTCGTCGTCGTTAGCCAAGCTCTGACCACTGCTAGACGCAGGGCTCCCTAAATTTCACATCATATATCCAACCTTTAACGGCAACCTTGCTTTGGTAAATTGATCCTCCAGGCTGAAAAGTGTCCCATTACATTTACCAAGACGCGTTATCCACTCCCAAGACTAATTAGTTTTGCAACAGACATAATCAATCTCCTGCCGCTTCAAATAATCTTGGTTCTCTTACGGACATCCTTTGATTGATCCTTGTTATTTTATCTATAAGAGACGCTCTCAGCATAGCTTTATCCATAGCCCGCTTAGCGAACTGCAGTTTGTGAACCAAAGCCACTGTCACTATCCAGGTCTCGATATCATACGTTATGACGGGTACGACACTACTCGAAGACTCGTCTTCAAGCATTGCGAAATGGTTCACATAAAGAACCGAACTGAATCCTTATTAATTATTACCTAATAAACTACTTAGATATATCTATAATGATAAGTAGGTTATGTCAAATAAGCGACCTTGAATAAGATTCTTCAAATTTTAATCAAAGTTATTCTCACGCACATCACAAATGCACTAAAGGCTATGTGCAAAACACATCGAAATGTCAAAGTCGACGCACCATCGAAGCAATGACCCCAATCCGCGATTTGGCCAGCGCACTTTCGCCGTGGCTCTATGGTTACGCAATTTCACCTTAGCCGCTTACACTTGACCCCGTAAACTACAGTTTTAGCTCGTACATAAGTCTATTCAGCTGATTTGGGTTGGACAGCGCCTTAGGCGTCTCAAGATTAACAGGGCGCGCTTTTGATTTTGAAGTTAGGGTTTGTATACGCTGTAAGCATGTGGTCAGTTCTTGCTAAACAAAAAGATCGTGATAGCTTAATTACGCACTATAAGCAGAATAGTAATTCGTAATGGAATTCTAAAATTAAATATATTTTTTTCTTTTGTAGCAACCTTTCTTTTACGGATTGAGAGAAATTAATATTTATAATTAAATAAGAGGTTTATACGAGAAAGTTATCATAAAATTACATGCATTTTTCTGCATATCATGACTGCTTTATCTAAAACATATCTAAAGGAATGTTAACAAAGGTTATAATTGCATAGATCCCTGACCCGAAATGACTCATTTTTATTAATATTTAAAATATCTTAAGCGCTTTATACACGATAGTAAAAAAAACTTTATTATTTTGACGGTTTCAAACGAATTATTGGCAAAGTGGGCCATGAAACAATTTGTTCGGCTACACAAATGTTTAATTTCGAATTCATGCAGGCTCCAAAACTCCAAAATATATGAATATAAATTCCGAGTCACGCGGAAACAAAGTGACAACCCCAAATGGTTATTTCTTATAATATACTAACTACCATTTGCCCGCGACTTTGTCCACGTTGGACAAGTAACATAGATTACAGTTATTTTGCTAAATATAAAATCAAAGGTTATTTTCAGTAAGGTAATGAATGGATTTTATATGAAAATACACGAATACCGGAAATTCGCGTAAAAACTCGGGATAAGCAATGTTATTAAAGGCATACACAACTACAGTTGTTTAACTAAAGATTTCGATCAGTAAATTTTTCGCATCGGAATCTTTTTTTCGATCTGTCCATTTTAAACCTCTGCCAAGAATATTCTCGTCAGATTCTCGAGATATAAAGTACCGCAGATTTTAATTCCGGGAATTTACTATCCATCAGTGAAAACCGTATCGAAATCGGCCCAGTAGATTTTACGTGAAACCCGAACAAACAGACAAACACAAAAAATGTAAGAAAGAAAAAACTACACATTTATAATATTACAGATTACACTTTACTTACATTACACATAAGACCAGCATTTTTAATATTCCAAACACTTCCTAAGTCCTAAGTGTTCCAGTTTTGCGCTTAAAATGTTTGAATGTTTAATAAATTCTGGGGTCACTAAGTACAACCTGCACTCACTAGGCTTTGATGAAAAATGATAAGTACATAGAGGGACGTACCTAGTTTTTCTCGGCACTCCGCTTAAAACTTTGGTTATATCTAAATTATTGCAGCAATTAACTATCTAGTATATAGTATACTTCTCTAAACGTTTATGAATTCTAGTCCCTTTAAATTTTATATATTGAACGATATTTTTTGGGAAAAATTGTGTTTTGAGTTTAACTGTTTTCAGTTGCTAGTAGCCGTAACTGAAAGTGTTACACCTATTAAAATGATTTGCAGAATTGTTAAACTACAAACAGTGCCCTTTTAATCACGTTGAACGCAGGGTGCGTGTTACTTATTAAAAAACGATTCCACATTAATATCTGATCTATTTAAAAAACGATAAGTAATTCTCAAAACTAGCCGATTACGCATGGTATATGTTACATAAGTTGATAGGCTTGCGCGCCCCTTAAGGCTTTGCGCGCAGATACCACCCCATGCACCACCGGTTAAAGACGGTTCAGACTACAAATAGCAAATCGCTGTGCTTCAATAACCAAACAACCGTGTATTATTGCAATGACATGAGTTCGAATCATGAGCAACTTTTATGGTTTGGTCCGTTAATACTAACATTGTACCAAAACGAACAGAAACATTACGATGAAATCTAATTTTTACTAAAATTATATTCTTAAAGTAGAAATGAGTAACTTTGTATTCATAATATTTTCACATTAATTCAGTGAGTTTAAATCCGTCGTGTAATCTATCCGCGCCTAATCTGCATAAAACATTTTCATGCCACGAAAACCTACTTTTAATAGATTCATAAATTAGAATTTTGAGAACCAGTTTGACCTCATTTTGTCGTGCATAAAATACCCAATTTTTTCTTTGTCCTGTTCTTGTTTGATATTAATAGACAAAGGTGAGTTATAACAACATATTTAGTGTGTGTCTTAATATACAGTTACATGTATATGATCTTCATGCGAGATGTTTATGATCATGCAAAATTTATAATTTTTCGATCAATACCATGTTAAAGTTTACAAAGATTTCTTGCATAAAAACTAACAAGAACCAACTAAAATTAATATTATTTCTTCTAATCGAGTTTAGAGTGAAATAAATGCTATTAATATTATAAATGATAAAGTATCTCAGTCTGTCTGTCTGTTACGCTTTCACGGAAAAACTACTGGACCGATTTGGCCGGCTTTGTCAAATTTTGTCATTTATGTAGTTTAAAGATCGGTAGACGGGGTATAGATAAATAAAACTAGAATGGGTTGAAATAGGGGATGAAAGTTTGTATGAGAGACCAATCATTTCTTAAGTTTATAGATATAAAAATTCATCATCTGTAAAAACATGCGATCGTAACTCGATCTGTCAGTCTGAATAACGAAAAAGGACATAGATACTTTTCATCCCAGGAGATGGGATAGTTTGCGATATAAAATGAAGTGAATCTTCTGGGGGCAAATATCACTAACATAAAAATTTAATACTATATAACCTGTATTAACACCTGCTCTTTAAACAAGAGGTACGCACTAGTTTGATGCGTAGTGCAGCCGCAGGCTAAACTCTAATATATATAGTATATACGTATACCACCATCGACATTACTGCCTCAAGTCATTCCTGGGGTTATCTGGAACAGAATGCTTTTAAGCGATAGGACCGCCCTTTGTACATAATTAGATATAGCTTTAGTCTGTACGTTCATTTTTGTATTGATGTATAATAAAATGTTATCTATCTATAAGTACAACTTGAACGAGTTGACGTTTTGCCAGAACCTGCAATGAATTTCCAAAGGATTACATATGAAAAAAGAGCACTCTTTGAAATGTACCTATTCCGATTTGCATGGTTTAAACGCGACTGCACTGCAGGTAATAATATCCTGCATTCGGAAACACTCTTTAATTTCGACCAATCAGCGTCACTATGCGTTTGACTATTTATATTGTTGAATACGATTGGAAATGATTGTCCATAAAGACAATTGTTCAATTGTTCAAAAAATCTACCAGATTCGAACTTTCGCTCCCGGCTATGGTTTAGACAATATCAGCTAGGAGCCAGCTCGGTGGAGATGCAATCACCTGTTTGGGCTAAATTATAATGTCCACGAATTGGCCTTACCATTCGGATTATATCTGGTTCATGCCAAATGATGCGAGAGGGTGTCTACGAGGTCTAATTTTAAAGGACTTTTTACTTGAACCTTTGGAATTACGTCATTACTTTGAAACATTCAGGTCGTATTTGATAACAGGATAAATTCCATTATGTCGTAATTTTGCCAGCTCAGAATATTAAGATCTGCTATAGTTGTTCTTAGAACGAGGAAAATTATTGATTTTCTAGTCATATTAGATTTTAAACAAAGGCTGACCAAGTATATTTATAAGCCTAAAGGCTTGTGCGAGCCTTATTTAACGCATATTTTCCAAGGAATCAAATAAATGTATACGATGCGTAACCATTAGTGACGATTTTTAGAATTTTTTACTACATATTTGACTGAAAATTTCCCTCGAATAAACTCCAAAACAGCTGAAGCGATTTCAATGGTTTTAGGTACTAAAACATTAATTTTTTCTCATATTCAAGCGTCTGTTCAATTTCAATTGTCATAGGCGGTTCACAAGGTATAAATATTAGTTCCGTACTTACCAATAGCAGGATTAGAGCTGACATATCCGAAGTTGGAGAACAGGGCAAGCATGGAGATAACGGCGAATGCTGCGATGATTTTGCCCGACATAGTGTAGCTTTCTAAAGTAAATAATTGAAGCAAACAAGTCAATTAAATATATAATAATTAATAGTATAACTTTGAAGAAACTTCTTTGAGATTCTTGAAATGATGAATACTAATTAAAAATGAGTACTGAGTAATGAGCCTTAAATCGGCCGCTTTTGGAGAAGCGCATTGTGAAGTTGGCATGTGTTTAGAAAGACATAAGGTGTCAAGACATAGCATAAAATATTACCTTATGAACCTTATCATTTATAATACGAATCTGCGAAAATGGCTATTTTAACCTTACCTGTACTTATTTAAATAAGAGCGTATAGCGTAAACAAATAAAAATAAATGATCTTTCATTTGTTGTCAAATTTGATAGCATTGTTTAACTTTTTAGTTAATTTTTTAGCCGACTGCAAAAAGAAAGAGGTTCTCAATTCGTTCGTTTCTCGATATCTCCGTCAGTTGTGGACCGATATTCATTTTTTTTCTTTTAATGAAAGGCTATACTCCTGAATTGGTCCCATTGTCACCATGTCAGGATCTGATCACTGAATTTCAAGGAATTAGAGAAACTCACAAAAATTGCTAACCAACTTTTTCGCATCACTGTATAAAAAAAGCTTATATACGCGTGTAGGTATTACATTTTCTACAGGCGCTTAATTTTTTAAATAGATGTTATGCGATTTCTCTGTCAATTGTGGATTGATTTTGAATTTATTTTCTTTATTCGTAAGTGTGTATGCTCCCGAGGCGGTTTCATAGTCATCAAGACAAGATATGATGAGTGGATCCCAGAGAAATCGAGATTAACCCTTATTAAAAACACCGAGAGCCTTTATTATTCCAAAATAAAAACTTGTATACGCGTGCTAGTATTACACTTCCACATGCGATGAATTTTTTTGTTGGCATGTTTCACGATTTCTCCGACAGTTGTGGGCCGATTTTTAAATTGTTTTTTTTAACTCGCAAAATCTTCCCATAGTCAGGATCTGATTTGAGGGTCGCAAGGAAATCGAGAGCAACCCTTTTTGAAGAGCATGTACACCGAAGAATCAGACGGCAAATTTGTATACGCGTGCCAGTTGTACAATTTCTACAGGTGCTTAATATATAATTTCTAAAGTTATTGAAGTATTTGCGCAACTATTATAATAAATATTTAACCGATTTCTTTCTACAACATCTTGAAGTCGGTGCGAAGTAAAACATCAAAATTACATACATTTTGTAAATTTGTTGTTATTCTTTTATGTTTTACTTCGCACCGACTTCAAGATGTTGTGCAAAGAATTTAGTTAAATATTTATTTTTGTTTTTAGTGTGAAGTCGGGTTTGTTTTTGTTAAAAAATGTAAATACATTATACACTATGGTCAAAAAAATAGAACTCAATTAGATGCAGCGCTATCTACCGTGTTCAATTGTGAATCTAACCTATCCCAGGACCCACCTAAACACATACAAAATTTCATCACAACCAGTCCAACCGTTTAGGAGTTCAGTAACATACACACGAACAGAAAAAAATTAAGTAGTAAATCATAAGTTAGGTTTATGTGGGATTATAACAACACCACAAATAAAAATATGTTCACGCGTTGTAATACTGGCAATATGTATAACAGCACATGTATGTGTAAATACATACGTAAACTCTCAAACTTCCTTTTTAGTCAGACATATAGCAAAAAAATATTTGTCGAAGACTATTTATACGATTTAAATTGTCCTACTCTTAATACGCCACTCATTTTTCTATTTATACTAAATCAAGTACAGGAAGAATTTCAACTGATCTTTTGTAACTTGTTATACTGTAGTGTAAGCAATCAATTATTTGGCTTAAGCATGTTAGCTTATAATTATAATGCATTAGCCTTTTTATAATCTACAAAAATATTGAGATTTGTGACGGAGATTGTCTTAAATAGATTTTTTAGTTAACTTCGGTTCTATACAATCACAAACACACAATATGAAGTTATTAGGGGTAAGCATGAGTTAAATTTCCTGAAAATTTGTCAATCAAATTTGAATATACGTCAATCAACAAACATCCAAACAAACAAGTCTTGTTATTTGTAATTTTACTAGAGTTTTCCGCAGGTCAAACAATAGGAAGTAGCTCTACTGGACGGACATACATAAAACCTTTATTTGGTTTATATATATGTGTATATACTTTCAATGAAAAATAGTGAAAACCGCTTTAAAATCCGTTGCGTGGTTTAGGGAGTAAGCACATATACAGACAGAAATTATAACATTAATCTACTAATTATTCAAAGATTTCAATTTAATGCAAATCGCCAGATTTACCTTTCCAAACTCTTTTTTTTATCAATCCAAATAAATAATAATAACCATTTAAAATACTTGTGTAAAGAACCCACAACAATACCACTGTGTTTTAAAACTCTCTTAGGGGACATTCCTATTATTAACTAGAAAAAAAATATCATAATTCCACCAGTCATCACAAATCATCGAACACCGCACTCACCTCCTCACATATCACTCTTCATTTTCAACACTCGACTTCATCCAACTACAAATTCAGCGTAAACCATTTGTCAATAAAGGTTCACAAATATACTTAACAACAATAAACACTCATTCATAAAATTCACACATGAACTGCACGTGTATATAAAATTCACGTTTTGACCACGACTGTTCTTATTGGAAGGTGTTTAAATATGTGACCAGGTGAGCATGTGCGTTTGTAGGTGGGGCGTGAGATTCAGGGATGGCCCCGGGAAACGGATCTGTGAGAAAATTTCGAAATTCATCTAGGAAGTCTTTAATCGAGGGCTATATTAACATGGACCGGTCTCATCCCTATTATAAATTATTTTTATATAGACAATGCGTCTTACAGATACAGCATTGCAATTAGAATCTAAGTTTAGAAATAAGACTAATACATCACTTAAGTGTAACCTAAAATAACCTAAATATAATAAATTACACTAAGAATGTTTCCATGCATTTCTTATTGTCTCTATTAATGGGAAATATTTTTTTCACAATTATGTTCTTTATTAATGTTTAGCACTTTGTCATGATAGTTTTATTAACTTACATAAATATGGTTTGGTCTTTACGAGTCTTCTACCTAAGTCTGTGTCATAAATGATAAATAACTAGACAACCAAAATCATTGAAGAAATAATTCAACAATTTATTGAATTTATTCCTACCTTATACATGATTTCTTTGATTGATTTGTTATTTTATTTTATTGGAGCAGAAAATAAAGTCAAATCCATAATATAGGAGAATTGTTTTAATTCTTTTGCAATATTTACGTGTATTATGGAATAAGCTAAAGCTATAGTCTAAAATATTTATTGATTTTCATATCAAGATGCATATGAAAACAAAACAAGACTTATAAATAATTAATATGTAACCAGGGGTTTCCCTATCGTATTTTAATATATTTATAAAGGAAATCGCTTCGTGATAATTTATGATTTATGAGATTAATACTCATAATAATTTAAACCTAGAAAACTGCATGGTACAACAATTTACATAACAGGTTAGGATTATTGCTGAATACATTGTCATAATTTTAATATCAACAGTTTTTCAGACTGTTAGTCTGGGTGTTTGAATATCCTAATATCAGAAATTATTCGTTAGATTTGGTAAAAAAAAACATCATTGGGTAGTATGATTAGCTATATACTTGGTATATCAGGTAATGACGCAACGCAGTGGAGCAGTTCAACTGAAGGACAAAGCTAGCCCAAAAAGTATAGTAGTAAGTTTGTTTGTAACTTCCTGTCTTTTGGATATGTACCGGCTTTATGAAATTTGGTGAACAAAATAGTTACAACAAAACAAGAAATAAATATAGAATCCGAAATATGCAATAGTTCTTGCAGTTTACGGAACCAAAGTTCTCGTAGTCGAATCAGCATATAGGTACGGACGGGTCTTGTATGTTATATGTACTTATTGCATACTGTATGATGCAAAAAATACTCATATTTTTCCTTATCTTCGGGCATTTATATTTACTGATTAATATTTAAGTTAAACGAAACTAATCTACTCTAAAAATACATCTTACAACAAGAATTAAATTTGCTGACGTAACATTTCCATAAAATGACTAATAAAATCTATAAATACGTGACAGCTAGCCATAATAGGTTTATTGAACCGAAAGTCGAAAGGAAAATATTAATACATTATGGACGCAAAAAGAAATAATTTCCTACATATGGAGTGAATTAATTCCTTCCGTATCGTATATTCCGTATGAAAGTCGAGGAAAACCTTGAAGGGCAAATATATGGAATTATGTAAGATGTAAAATAGTACAAGTTAAGTCTTGATCGTAGAGAAAGCATGATGCATCTTCTGTAGTTGGTATTCTTTGCGTATATAGGCCAAGTACCGTTTGCGGTATTAGATTGTGCAATGGTTCGCTTTAACCTTTAGGCAACATGGAACCAGTTAAGCCTATAATAATACAACAAAGTTATGTGGTTAACAAAAATCTTGTTTGTAGTTTAGGGCTAATTAGTTTTAATATAATAATATTTATTTGTCAATGACTTGGTAAAATTAATTAAGATCTTAGTTTTAACAAATATTATATACTACAAGGCTTGTGTACATTAAGCGAAAAGTAAAATAGTGTTAAAAAAACTGTAATAAAATTTATGTGTGACTGTTTGCTAAGGGATGTATTCAGTTTGGTGACGTTATAATAATTCTTATTGTATATTCTTTGCCAATATTCAAATTTCATACGTAAATTCTTCGATTTTTTGCATAAAATCAGTTCATTCACAATGATGTAAATAAATAATGCGTTATAGTGGGTTAAGACGACATTATAAAATATATTAAACATGTTAGATATAGAGTAAATATTGAAGATACGTATTATAGTCATATATCACGTGTTAGATAGTATTGGTACATAAATATTAATTTTATGAAGTAAAATTTAAAAATAAATTCACATAATAAAAAGATTGTTACTAAATATGGAGAGCGGGTAGGTCTATAACATTCCACCTAAAATGGGTTGCCTTCAGGCTGCGGTCGCATTGGTAAAGCGACGGCGACGTACCAAAAACACGGTGAAATCCACATGTAAGATGTATTCCGCTTGAGACTAGCAGCGGGGTGCTTTTGTCACTTATAATTATTTCGACCTCTCACTTCCAGTCGTAAGTCTAGCTAAGCTTCGAGGCAAATGAAGCTGGAATATTTTCGCCTTGTGTATTTGTTAAAGAAAGAGAGTTAGAGAGCAGTCCATTCGAGTGTCCTACCATGGACGACAGATTAGACGCCACCAGAGGGCGTTAAACAGCCACTGTCCGTCATAGAGTTCTGACTGTGTCGTCGTCACTTGTGTCAGGACCGACAAGATGAAAACCTGTTGGTGTTCTACACACATTCAATACATACAAATAAGGCCAGGATATTAGCTGGAATTTTGATTCCAGTGGACGATACTTTCCAATATAAGAGAAAAAGCCAGGTTCGTGCCATCGGCTAAAGACAGTTCCGCATCCCAAATGTAAATGATTGTAAGAACTCAGGGGTCTTTCGCAGCTATTCATCAGCAGTCGCAAGGTCACGCTACGCTACTTCATGTCACCGGGCAGTCGGATATGCGTAAAGTTCAGAAAAGCGCAATGATAATATACCTAATGTTCATTATGCTTACAGTACGTTTTGATTTAACGAACAAAATTTAACAAAATCGCTACCATCTTTCACCTTACCAATACGGTCGCGGTCTTAAAGTTTATTGAATACGTGAATGACACGTTTACATTGTCTTTTATGTATTGCTTTTAATTAATATGGCGATTTTGGTTGCCTTATGAGATTTTCTGAATTTTGTTTGATCATAAAGGAAAATAAGAAACTGATACAGAGGAATTCTTTAGGCTGATATTAATCTAAAAAATATTTTGTGTTATTCTCATATCAGTTATAAATATCAGTCACCTCTAACTATTATAATAAAGTTGATTTTACCGATGTTTAAGTTCCAATATCCACCATAATTGATCGTTGTACCTAAACTATAAGCTGACAAACTTAGTTTAAAATATGTAATAATAAGTAGATATATTAAAATTGACAAACAAAAGTCAGCTCACCCTATTAATAAATATATTAATATTCCATAATTTAATAACATTTGAAAGAATTATAAATAATAATTAAATTGAATATTTTCAATCAAAATCTGCATTATTAATATATTTCAAACAACGTGGAGAGACACGTTTTAAATTATGGTAATACAATAAATAATTAAAAATCACTTGTTCTATAATTAAAACAATTTATTAGCTTTTTAATTATATGTTATGAGAGAACAATCCTGTACTTGGGACAAAAGGATCTTGCTTCCGCACATAAACAAAAGTCAAATGTAAACAACCTTTAGACGTGGCTCGTGTACTATTAAACCGGTAGCCATCGATTGTTTCGTCGTTTCACATACAAATCTCGAATTATTCAATAAGTAATTGAAACCATTACATCCAGAACAGGCAATGGACTGTGTCACAGAAAAGCGTCACGTTGCCAGTTTTATAGGAAGCGGATCCTGTTATACTGATAATTGTTAATACGACATGACTTCCTAAACTTAAAATCATTATTACATACATCTTGCCGGATACATATACTGTGATTGATTCAAAACGATCTAAATTGTATTATTTCCGCGTATGAAATCATGTCGTCGAAATAACTAGAGAGACCGATCAGCCGACCAGAATAGGATTAGCGTCATTCTTTGTTGATCGAGATACTTACAAATATAACGTAAACACGTCAATATCCTTACTGTCCACTATAAGCTTCATCACCGCCTTCACTTGTGATATATGGCTACGCGTTGTTTGTTACAACTCCATTAATTCTTCGAAAAGTAATTATTATTGTAATACAACTTCTATATGTATTTAAACGAAAGAGCCAGATAAATAATTATGAAGAAAAATTTTTTTTTTTTATCTAGACGTGTTGCTGTGGATTTTCTTGCCAGTTCTTCTCCTTTAAGCAGCCATAACACTTTGCGAAGCGGTGCACATAGAATAAGTAGATTTAAATAACTTACATTACCTTCAAAGTGTTCTCCAGTAGAACTTATTTTGAATAAAAACTTTTGAATTTGAAATAACCGTATATTTCAAATTCAATTTTTTATAGTAACCCAAATAGTGCGAAGACATATGCAGCTAATCTACTGACTCGATTGAGTAAGGTTCGCATAATTATATGGGTTTGATCCTCATTTGTATCAAAATATGCAAATATTTGAATTAATGCTCAATCGTGAACCTATATATTTTAATTTAAAAAATGATTGTCATTTGGAAGCTCGTAACAACAATGATATAGGATTTTTCAGATAGTGCAGAGTTATCTTTTAATGATTAAATTTTTGAAAAAATACAAAAGGTGAAAACGCTCACCCGCACTAAGTGTACTTAAGATTCGAACGAGTAGGATTTACGAACCTTTACATAATTCCGTAAATCTACGCACGCCTATCTGCACCACATAAGCAGACAGACAATATAAATTAGTAAGACAGAAGATACATATTTTCTTCTATCTATATATCCACTTTTTCCTAACGGTTATGACATCATAACCTTTAGGAATAAAGTTGAGGTGGATATTCTGGTAATACTAGTTTAAACTCCGTCTAAAATAATAAGTGTTTTAAAATTACGAACTCATAAATTATACCAGATTATCTTCTGGGATAATTAAATTAGAATAATTGGTAATTAAGACACATGCACAATAATAATATTGGGTACAATATTAATGAAATATTAATCCTAATGCTGGTCTTAGGCGGATCAATCAAATTGAATTAGTTTGGTTGAAAGCAACAGAACTCAAAAGACAAGACGTTATCCAATAACATTGAATGATTCAATTTTTGTATGGTCACTATGGTTACATACATACACAACTCATTACTAACGCAACTTTGACCACTGAGACGTCTTGATGTGATTACTTTAAGCACATACTCGTAAATTACTTTTCGCGGGGCGCATAGTCATAGGTTAAAAACCACAAAGCAGCTCTAGACCGCTTGTTATGGCGTTGTTTCCGGGAGGCCTATGTCCATCAGTGGGCGTCTGATGGCTGAAATGATGATGATATTTAAAGTAAAAAAATAGGCGAGCGAGGGCGGCATTTTTCAGTATTGCTCTTGAATACAATTTTTTGGAGGGGGGGGACCCCCCTCCAAAAAATTCAAGATCCGGAGCTGCCTTAGAACATTCAACCGAGAATTATATACTCGCAGAGTAAGCATATTATGTTTGTGTTTTGAGTAGTATACAAATGACAACTGTAGGGTCAATCCCGGACACCCAGACTAAAGCAAATCACGGAGTTTATTAAATGGTCTAAGGGGGCTGCTGAGCAACATTAATTGGTGGGCCAGCCAATATAATTATTAAATTTATATTATGATTCAAATATACCATTGGTTGTCATCTATTATGTGAATTAGATATTTAAATAAATAGAATAAGTTAATATATATAAAACAAATGAAGCAATTTACAGGCTCTATGGTCCAGTGGTCTAAGCGTTGGCTCGCCTATTTCACTTTGCAAATAAACTCCGTGATTTATTTTAGTCTGGGTGTCCGGGATTGACCCTACAGTTGTCAGTTGTATACTACTCAAAACACAAGCATAATATGCTTACTCTGCGAGTATATAATTCTCTGAAAATTTACCCAAAAACTTTAGAATTACAATAGATTAAATATAATTTTAGTAAAGATAACAATTGTAATACTTACTTATTAATTCTGCTGGTGTAACCGAAGATAAGAAGATGAACTTGGAAGTGTGAAGATGCTGAAATCGAGCCCCTTTTTATACTAAGACAGGTCCACTTTACTAAATAAACCATGACGGGTAACAACAGGAGGCTACACATCTTTCCATTATCTATATGGGTACAGTAATTTGATTAACATTCTATGCTTTCAGAATTGTCTGGTTTTCCTTTTACTGATACAATTCTTTCTATAAATTTAGTAAACGCAAGGTTTTTTTCGGATTTGCTCGTCAAAATTTTAATTTAGCGCTATGCGTAATTTTTGGTGTTATCCTAAATAAAAATACCCAAAATTTATCTATGATTTCAAGAGTGCTATGATCAAATTTCAGTACAATTAAAAACCTGTTAGGGAGGGTGCTTTCGGCAGAGTCAAGCTGAAGCCGCGTGGAAAATATTGGGACAAAAGTAAATAAGTACTTAATACTAATTAAACTTCTCATATATTATACAAATTTCTAAAACTAAAATACAAACATTTCAAAATTTTAATCACTTCTATGACATTTAGGGCCACTGGCATAACGTTCCGTAAATTTATTTAAGAAACACTAAACGTATTTAACACCCTTAAATACGATTAGCGTCTTGCACAATGCAAAATTTGTCGCTAAATGTGTTTAAAGAACTGTCGACGTTAATCGCCCAAAAATGTGCATTTAACTGCCCTAAATGCATTTAAGGACATTAAATAGATCCGCATTCTGTTTTGAACAATAGAACAGTCAGATGTGTTCGGATTTTACCTGAAGCTACTTCATTTAGTACAGCGTCGACACTATAGAATTCAGATATCTTTGGTCGACATTTTCTGATATAATTATTTTAATTCTTAAGATGAATTTGCACTTTGATTTGTATTCCGTCGAATATGTGATAATACGATTGGCAATGTGTGTAGACATGTCAGGTATACTTTATTTCAAATTAAAAGTATGTAGAATTAACCTAAATTATAATAAAATTTAAACTATAATTCCAAGCCCGGTGTTCATAGTGGAGAAAACTAATTTTCTAGTAAAATATTTATTGGTCATTATGATTTATGTATTTACCCAAGGTCAAGTTAGAATTTGGTTGAGGTTTTACCAAATCGTAGGTCTTTGATTTCACTAAATAGTCGTGATTTTTAACACAAATGCGCAATTCTACGTTATTCAATATTCTACAACGATTGTTCACTTTTAACCAGTATTAATTTATTATTTGAAAATAACTCTTCAAGTTGCCGCCAAAAAGACCGGAGCAAACTTAACCAAACGAACGAAATTTCAAATGACAAGTTGACATTGGCCGAGTAAAATTCCTTTTTACGCAAAAAATAACTAGCATTAAAGCTAAATTTCGTGTGTTTGTTCAAAAAATGAATCACAGCGTGAAACGAAACCCCTGTGGCTGTTTTACCGACGGCATAAATACACTTTGCTAAATAACATGAGAGACCACCTTATGCAAGGCATCTTAAATACGTTTTGTTTAAATCGTATTTAGGCAGTTTAATATGATTAACTAAATTTTATTTAAAGGCGATCGTTATGCAAGCGGCCCTTAAACTTATAATTTTAATTTAAACAATAATTTCAATATTAAATCGTCTATTTGACTTGGCTGGATTAGTCATTTAGTAATCTAATGCTCAACTTTCGGAACTTCATCGGCCATGCTTGCCAGTACTAGATTCTTGTCAGTGCCCTGAGGTCTCTTTGGTTCCAAAGCTGCCCTCATCTCCAGAGCACGAGTGTCAGTCTCCAGAGATTGGTTCTTGTCGTTCAAGTCTATGCTGATTTTGATCGATGCCGCTTCCAGAGCGTTATAGGTTGCTCTGCAAAATATTCAAAACATTTTTTATTTGCTTATTTATATAGGACTAGCTGTTACCCGCGAATGCGTCTTAATTTTTTTGTTTGTTTTCTGATTGAAGTAAAAACGCCACTATAATGCTGAAATATTATGTATAAATAACTTTAATCTTACCAGAAGCTTTAATAAGTATAATGTATGTATGTTTGTTTATGTTTTTAACATATGCTTTATGCATTTATGTATGTATATGTGGCGGATGGGCGCAATGAAGAGGACGGGCTTTAATTTCTCAGTAAATATTTGATAACTGGATTAAAAATATTACAAGGAAATAATTTTGTATTGAGCAGACAATAAGAACGACAATGTGAATTTAAAGTAAAAATGTATAGAAAAATAAACGTATAAAAAGTTTGTTCTACATATATTCTTATATATAAAAATCAATTGCTGTTCGTTAGTCTCGCTAAAACTCGAGAACGGCTGGACTGTTTTGGCTAATTTTGGTTTTGAATTATTTGTGGAAGTCCAGGGAAGGTTTAAAAGGTGAGTAAATATGAAAAAAATGATTCTGAGGCGGTACGAAGTTTGCCGGGTCAGCTAGTAATATATAATAATAGAGAGAGAGAAAGAGAGAGAGAGAGAGAGAGATAACACTTTATTGCACACCAAAATATACAATTTAATATATATTATAATATTAATATGTATTTTGCACCTCACTCACTGTATGTACCTCACTGTAACACAGAGGCTCCGGGTTCGATTCCTGGTATGGTAAATTTCGGGAACGAATTTTCTCCGTTATTTACTATAGTCTGGGTGTCTGGGACGGCCCCAGAGTAGTCCGTTGTATATTACCCATAACACAAGCGTAACTTGATTAATTAGGGGACATACAATATGTGTTTGTCTGCCGATTATTTTTATTTTTTTTAATATTTCTTAAAATATTATGCAAAAAAACCCTGCCCTAGCTTTTATGACATTTTTCTCTCACCATCCCAAAGATTGTCTGGAAGAGATCGCTGCTAATTCTAAGCTGTTTTTGTGTATAGTTTCGTACATTTTGTCGTATAATAAAGTACATTCTATTATATTCCAAATATGATTTAAATATCAGAAAATTTAGAAATTATGGTTTCTCTACACAAATTTTTATCCCTAATTTCACCCCTTATATACATACGAGACGATGGATCTCCACTTGTGACCATGCTAACCACAGATTAGATATTTATTATTGACTACGTAAATCCGAACAATCACATATCGCTTCGTCTACTTTCACTAATCTCTTCATAGATGCACGTTTATTTGAGGTGCTTTTTACCTGACCTTTTTTATGCTATTTGATCTATCACTTTCATTTCTAAACTCTAGAATCTAGACTGGTAAACGGAATTTAATGAAATATCGCCTAAATATGGGTACGTCTAACAAGCTAAATACACAATCTAAAGTTTTGCTCTCTCTTTCTCTTTTCTTTCACCATATCCCAATTATTTGGGGTCGGCACAATATTTCTTTTCCTTCCACACTCCTCTACTCTGACATACATCTTCTATCACACCACATATCATCATATCATCCTTCACACAATCCATCCATCTTTTTTTGGTCTACCTTTACATTTGTACCCATCTATCTTGAAGTTTAACATTCTTTTTGTCACGTGACTTTCATTCCTCCTCATTATATGCACATACCAACTTAATCTTCTTCCTCTCAATTTTTCAGTCACGGGTGGAACTTTCAAAGATCCCCTTATATACTCATTTCTCACCTTATCCATTCTTGTAACACCACACATCCATCTCAACATTCTCATCTCATCTGAGTGCAGACGTTTGTGGTTTATCACTTTAGTGGCCCAACATTCCGACACATATAGCATGACTGGTCGTATGACAGATTTATATATTTGACCTTTTAGTTTCAGTGGCATTAGTTTGTCGCAGGTCACACCAGTTACCTGTTTCCACTTTAGCCATGCTACATTTATTCTTCTCATATAATCAATTAATTATTTATTTCGAATTGTTTTTCTTTGCAATTGTATATAAAATTGTTTTAGTGGAAACTTGATTGATATAACATTCAATTATATATTTTGTATTAAAACAATATCAATTAATGTATGTTTTTCAAATTAAATAAATAAATAGTCAAGAGAAGAAAAAGTTGCGGTGTTCGGAAATGTAGAAGTTAGGGAATTTTTCAGATGCTGTTATAATTTTCATTGATAAAACATGTTATGAGTAAATCTGCACACCCAAAACGTTGACTCCGTGGCGCAACGGTAGCGCGTCTGACTCCAGATCAGAAGGTTGCGTGTTCAAATCACGTCGGGGTCATACAATAAGTTTTTTTTAAGTTGTCTACTATTTCAAAATTTATATTCCATTTCCACTCAGGTATTTCGGCTAATTGAGCAACCATGTTAACAAAGTTGCTTTCGCAAAGTACTCCTAACAACGGACTGTAATTTATTATCATAACATTTATTAAGCAATTTGTAAAATAAACAGACAAATATTAGCACAAATTAACAGTAACTAAGTAATTTCAATAGTCGTGGTAGCGTAATGGCTAGCGCACGCGTCCCAGACTCAAAGGGCGCGGGTTCGATCCTGGCCGGATGGCATGCACCACTTAGTCAGTTTTCTGATGTAATGTACATATTGTTACACGTGTACTGTTGTTACCACGTGCTAAAACGGTGAAGGAAAATACCGTGATGCAACCTGCATCGAGATAACCGATGCGTCAAACCTGCCAAGCCGCTTTGGATTAGCGTGGCGGGTATACTGTCCGTTCCCCCTATAGTGGGAGGCCCGAGCCCAGCAATGGGACATTTATGGGCTGATATTATTATATTATACTAGCTGATGCCCGCGACTTCGTCCGCGTGATGCGGCTTTTTAACTATCCCACGCGAACTCTTTAATTTTTCGGGATCAAAAGTATCCTATATGTTGACCAGAGATATAGGCTATTACCATACAAAATTTCATTTAAATCGGTCCAGTCGTTGCGGAGATTAGCCGGTACAAAAAGACAGACAAACAGACAGAGAAATAAAAAATCTAAATTAGTTCTATTTCACTACTTACATCCCCCTTACTCGGTTTTTAGCCTTTTTTTTTCATTGTACAGAAATTCGACTTTTACAGTTTTATATTATATAAATATGTATAGATAAGTAATTTTAAAGACAAATGCAGGTACTTTAATAATATATGTTATTGGAATTTATTGCAGTTGTGCATACCGATATCATAATCATTATTAAATATTATATTTACACGTGTATGAAATTGGACATTTTTGATGATATAGAAAAACGCCCAATCTTATCGTCAGCTCTATCGCCGATATCTATTGTCTATATTTACATAGCTTCACGTTCATTCATTTTCTATGGTCTTTAAATGTGCTTAATTATACGTCAATCAATTGTTGGATGAAACGTGACACAACATTACTTCTATCTTAAAACAAACCATTATCACAAAGGTTTACATTTACATTGAATTAAATTTTACATTCATTAAAAAGATCGAAACACAAAACACCCGTAAGAGCAAAAGGAATGAAGCCATAATATATCAACTTTCATATAATTTATTCAGCGCCGCATTTTATTTGTATAGACTTCAAGGAAAAGTTAGCAACCCGAGTTCAAACGCAAAACAAGCGTGTCAAATTTTACCTTTCAACACACCGTTTACAAATCTGAGATTAGCCGAATTTCGACGGCCGTGTGCAGGTGAAATAAGAGTTAAGCTTTATTTTACGCACACGGGTGCGGAAATGTTTTAATCGAAACGAAGGATAAAGAAATTGTTTTAGCACTTTATCCTTAAATCATAATAAATTCGGCAAGTGCTCGGCAGTTCCTGCACAACAAAGAGTTCCGTAGGGATTACAAACATACCGCTGTTTTCGTTTTTGGCTCCAGAACCATAAAAAAATATTTATTCAAAAATAGTCTACATTGTCGGCTTCAGTGCAAAACCTTTTAACTCCGTTATTTTGATATTATTTTTTTCGTCAAAATTGTTACATATATTTTGCATTTGTCACAATTTTGACGAAAAAATGTAGTTACAAGGTCCCGCAGCCGACGATGTCTCATATATTCGTACAAACCTTTTTTTGTTGAATATCTACAAGTTTAAACAATTATCCACTTAATACTACATACATCCCTACTCTGAGAAAAATTACTTTTCACGCATACATGGTTACCACAAGTCCTCTCGCCTTTTTAAATCGCAAGAACAATAACACCAAATTAGTCAATAATTTTTAATGTTTTGATGCGTGTTTAAGTGTTAATGTTTCTTTTTAAATTTTGACTAAATTCCTCTATCACACACACATCAAAAGAAAAACGTCAGTTATATGGAGAAGAATATTGTCTAGCCATGCTGCCTACGTCAGATCCTTATTGAAGGGATAAGTTCAAGCAATACTGGCTTGTTGACCTCCTAAGCAATGACATACGTGCCAATAGTCTCAGGATAAGGGATGCTAAAGACCGCACCGAAGTGAACTAAAAAAAGTAGGAAAGCAGACCCTGAACACTGGATGCTCCGAATGCAATCTGGACTTAAGACTAGGATGTGATTAACCCTCACTTGGCACAATCCAATTTCTCCTGCAACTGTCTTATAG
Source organism: Dendrolimus houi (assembly GCA_039645545.1). Lineage (NCBI taxonomy): Eukaryota > Metazoa > Arthropoda > Insecta > Lepidoptera > Lasiocampidae > Dendrolimus > Dendrolimus houi. Next base: position 7,269,060 of record CM077125.1, read on the forward strand.
TTTCTCTCAAATTCCTCACTTCTTCCTTCAACCCAATATCAGCTTCATCTGAAGCCAATTCAACACCAGGCCTATAACCTCGAGTCTCCAAACGCGTTTCAGCAACTTTGAGAGCGTTAACTTTATCTGCAAACTGTTCGCCCATAGTTTTCAACTCTGTTGCTAGCTTATCCATGTTTTCTTCCATCTGTAATAAATTAATACATACTAATTACATATTAATATTATAAATGCGAAAGTAAGCTCCCTTTCTGAGTTGTCGATACAGCAGCAACGCGGAATCAGCATGTTCAGTATACACGGTACCGAAAGCTTACTGAGCGCCTGTATGAGTGTACCCTGGTTCACTCGGTATGTGCAGCTGTCACATATTACGATGTCTTATTTTCCTTCTCCCAATTATTTGAGAAGGGCAGAATATATTTTTTCCTTCCATACTCCTCTATTCTAACATATATTCTCTGTCACACAACAAATCATCATGTCATGCTTCACACAATCCATGCATCTCTCCCCTGGTCTCCCTTTACATATTGCGATAAAATATTTAAATACCTTCATCCTCTGCCAATCCAACTCATTCCTAGCCCGTTGCGTATCATAGATGCGCCTACGCAGCATGTAATTCGTGACGTCAGTTTGGGCTCGAAGGGCGTTCCTGGCACGCCCACTGGCTACGAAAAGAGATTCACGGAGGCGAAGCGTGTCTTGCAATTCGTCCATTGCCATCTTCTTGATTGATTCGCATTTCTCTAGCCATTGGTCGTATGTTATCATCCTGAAAAGATTGAAAGATTGAGTTTTGTTCGAATATCAGTGGTCATATTTCAAGGCCCCCTTTCAAGGCTAGCATCACATCAGTAGCATTTCTGGTGTTGCAAATGTCCATAGGTGACTGTACCACTTTCCATTAAGTGGATCGCCAGTCTCTCCGTTGTACTTCAGTCATAAAAATAACCATTTTAGTTATTATGGGAGGGAAGAATTTCCAATGGCGCTGTCTATAGTAGTCATGTATATTATTATTATTGCTGACTGATTCGATTTTCCTCTATGGTAATACGCTCATCAAAATTTAAAGTCCTATTAAAATTACCCAAGACCCAGAAATATGGAAAAGTATCTTTTGGTGATATACCTATACTAACATATAAAGCTGAAAAGTTTGTTTGTTTGCTTGAACGCGTTAATCTTAGGAACTACTGGTCTGATTTGAAAAATTCTTTCAGTGTTAGATAGGCCATTTATCGAGGAAAGCTATAGGCTATATATATATATATATATATATATATATATATATATCATCACGCTAAGATCAATAGGAGCGGAGCACCAATGAAGAATGTTTCAAAATCGAGGAGTTTGTTTTCTTTTTGAGAGCTGCGTGCGCTGCGTAAACGGTTAAAGTTTCGCAAAAATCATGTATGACAGAATTGTTCCCCTTAAAAGTTCTAAAAAAAGTCCGCGATAGCATATGTCTATCTTTTAAGGTTGGCTCACTATAACCTTTTTTATGCTAACCAAATTTGTCCTAAAATAATGCAATATCTGTGATGGTGTTTTTATAAACATGATATTAATCCTTATCCAAATAAATAGGTTATTCATCACAAGTATTTCATTTAAAACAAAATTTCCATTTAGGTCATTCGATTTCTAGGAATATCTTGGAGTTATCGCAGTTTTAAAAGAACATCGCAGCATAATAATGATTACGTACTGCGCGCGCATTTATGATGTGCAAGGCCGGCGGGTAGTTATGAGGGGGAAGGGCGGTGGGGCACCTTCTATGTAAAGAAAGCCGCAGGTTAAAGTTAGCGTTAGCCCATAGCAACTATTCCACGCGGACGAAGTCGCAGGCAGAAGCTAGTTGGTAATATATCGATTCAAGGCGGACTCAATAAACCATTTTAGGTAATTAAAAATGTACAAGAATTTCTACGGCTTAAGATGGTTAATATTTCACAAGAGACGTTGTATAGGTATGTATATACCTATCAAAATTTTGTACGAACTTTTTTTAATTACTCTTCATCTCAAAGTACATGCCTGTAATACAAAGGCATTTTAATTTTAAAGCTTTTTACGAGACTAATTACAAAACATCAAAGGCAACTTTTAAAGAGTCGCAGATGGGACAAGCCGTTGAAATTGGGCGTAAGTAAAAAATCTAGATTAATATTATCTTGATATAAAGAGGACTTAGGTAAGAAAAATACAGTCATTTATTCAAAAAAGGATTTTAGAATTTAATCATGAGAAGCTTTGTCTGACAGCAGACGTCTGGCTTTGCGGCCGCTATTTGTTATCGACTTAAGTTAGAAAACGTAAAATGTTTTTCTAGAATACAGAGGTTTCGGGTTCGATTCATGGCATGGTAAATTTCGTCAACGAACTACATATACGTTGCTTGCTTTGGTCTGGATGGCTATCAGCGCCTCGAGAATTTTCTTTTGTACATTACCTATTACATAAGTCGATACTTTAATAGGCAAACCATCTAACTTCATTTACATACATTTTTCAGATGTACATACGTTCAAACAAAAAAAGAGAAGTACGTCATCCTAACTAACACTATAAATATGAGTTTGTTTGTTTGTTCGTGACAATTGTATGTCTTAACTACACAACAGAGTGCTTAGGGCGAGATTTTTTACTACACGATCACATTCAAATTTACGCAATTTTGTATGGCACGATTTACGTTTCCCTTCACGCTCACCAGATGGCGCTAAGTCATTCTAATACAAAATTGCCTTTACTTGAACGTGATCGAGTAGTAAAAAAACTCGCACTAAACACACAGATCATCACGAAATTTTGTATGTGCGTTATAATTTCAATGTGTTGTGTTGCTCTCATAGTTAGTTCCACCTTCGCTAGCTAGATGGCGTCACGAGTATCAGTATGTACTTTCAACTTAAAAATTAAATTCGAAATTTCTAAGAATTATAACACGCCCACATCATGATTTTTAAAGCGAAGGAAGCCGCAGACATAAGGCAGGATTTTTGTAACATGATATTTTTTGTAGAGAATACCCATAATAGTAAGTTATTTATAAAGTCTAAAATATAGTTGATAGATAATAGCGTAATGTCTTAGTTTTAATTATATATCACTCAAATACATTTTCCTTGGGACAATACAGCATTTCTCTACTTATTAGTTTTTCCTTTCTTGTAAATACGTGAGTTAGCTGGGTTGCCAATTAAGATATCGAAATGTAACACACGCTTAGTTTGGGAGTATACTGTGTCCGTAATTGTGTATTATTTTGGTCTGTGGAACGTCCACCGTTACAACCGTAAAAGCCATGGTAGCTTAGTGGTTAGTGCACGAGTTCAAAACTCAAAGGGCGCGGGTTCTTATCCTGGCAGAAAAGCATGCACCATTTAGGCAGTTTTCTGACCTAATGTGCATATTGTTACAATTGTCACGTGCTGTATAATAATAATAACAGCCCATAAATGTCCCACTGCCGGACTTTCGCCTACTATTATAGGGAAACGGACAGTATACCCGCCACGCTTGTCCAAGGCGGCTTGGCAGCTTTGACACATTGGTTATCTCGATGTACAGATTGCATCACGATGTGCTTCTCTGCCGCAAAGTAAAATGTGCGATAATGGTCTGCCATTCTTATTTTCCGATAGTAATAATCATATATATTAAAATTTTAAAATGGCAGACGTGGTCAAATGCATTTAAATTTCGTCAAAAATCGATACCTGTCTTACCTGAGCGCTCATCGCGTCCACCACTTTGAGCTTAGTGAGTTCCCACCTCGTGCATGGTAGGTATAGGGGCCTCAATGTACAAAAACTCAGGTCTGGTCAAATACATACAGGTAGCCGTTCACGGGCTCTCAGAACGTAATATTATTTATTCATTCACGTTTAACTATATTTGTACTTGACATTATAATTATGACTATGTATAATATCGACATTAATTAATTAAATTTGAGTGTATTGACGAAATTGGAATTGTAAATGCTGTGCACTCCTTTAAAGTGTTCAGACATCGGAACTTTTATATTAAACTAGCAGCCCGAGCCGACTTCACACGCGTGTACATTATTTATTTAAACATTTTAGGATAAACGAATAAATATAGCATATGTTACTTAGGGATAATGTAACATTCTAATAGCGAATTTTTAAACTCGGTCCAGAGTTTTTGTAGTTTATTCAATACAAACATACAAAAATACAAATCTTTCCTCTTTTTAATATTAGTATAGATGATTTGTAATGTAACATAGTAAGGCACACACGCCTTAATTAAATAAAGTCCCAAAGCCAAACTAAAACATCCACACAAATCAAAATAATAGTATTACAGATATGATTAAAGAATAAGTCAATTATATAAAAAAAATGTAAACAAGTTATTTGAGTGCGACTAGAGTTTAATTTTGTCCTTAAGTTTAAATTATTAAAAACGTATACAACGTTTTCCTTTGAAAATCAATTTGGTACAACACAGACACTATTTTTGCAATTAGTTACACTATTTACCGTTGTTTAAATATCCTAGTCGACTTAAGGAACTTAAGTGTTTCAAATTAACCATTTTATTCAACTGTTTATCTCGTAAGAAAAAACAAGCTCTACACATTTTGTTCAACGAGAACAGCTGTTTAATTTCAAAACCTAGCAACTGACATTGCTTTTTATATATCATGCTTGACAAAACATGCAGACTATGATATCGCTTCCAATATTTGGAATGTAATATCGTTGAACTTTACGACATTTTCTGTGCTGTGTAGTAAAATTGTTGAAATGCACTTGCTAGGTTTAAAAAATTGCACAGCTGAATAGTAGCTACGACGTTTATTGATTCGATAGAAGAGTTGGGTTTGTGTAGCAAAGCCAACGAAGTGTATGACTCCAGTCATAACCAGGATTGAAAGCTAAGATGACGATGGTAGATCTACCTTTTTGGAGTCTTCAGAGAGTCAGTTTTGTAAGTGATATTAGCACAATCCTTGTCCAAGCTAAGCATGTCTTTGTCAATTTGTAAGGCTTCGTTTTTGTCGTTCAAATCAAGCTGGAGTTTGAACTTGACTACTTCCAACTTGTTGATCTTCTCCCAGGCCGACTGACATCTGTCTATTAGCATCTTTTTGTTGCTCTCCGTCACGCAAAGTTCCTCAAATAAAATACAGTTTACATAATTGTACACAAATAAAATTGTTTGATCAATACACGTGGTAGAGCTATTGTTACATTTATTTACTTGCATAGTTGTTCTTGTCATGTTTCTTTTTAAGGTTAATAATTAATTTTGTTATATACCCTCTTATTTCTAAACGATACAATAGGAAATTTCCTTAATTTAATAATAATGTTGTTATATTATTATTTACTACCTTCTGCCCGCGACTTCGTTCGCGTGGAATAGTTTAAAAAAAGTAAGTTAACAAAAACCCTCCGATTTTGAAACATTCTTCATTGGTGCTCCGCTGCTATTGGTCTTAGCGTGATGATATATAGCCTATAGCCTTCCTCGATAAATAGGCTATCTAACACTGAACACAAATTGACTGAACAAAGAATTTTTCAAATCAGACCAGTAATTCCTGAGATTAGCGCGTTCAAGCAAACAAACAAACAAACCCTTCAGCTTTATATATTAATATACATTCTGTGATTAGCGCCTGTTTTGTATAAAGTAGTTTTCTATAATTTACCATAATATTATGTAACAATGTTTAACTCTAATATGTGGTAGTTGTGTAGATTATAATTCAAAATCTCTCAATTGTGTACATACAGTATTCACTACATTTTATTTTCATATTAGCAGACACGATAGACTTTTAATGTGTTCGATTTATTTTATTACATGTAAAACTTTAAATATATTATCTTGTATAAAATATTATCTAAAATTTCCAAATAACAAATTCTTGTCATTTATAACCTTTTTAATTAAAGTGGTATATCAATGACTTCAAACTGTTATCGGTTGTGCCAATTTACTAAGTTTCTTATACTATAAAATTGGTGGAGGGATGGCGAGGTATTCTAAAAATGTCTGACCAGCGTGTAGAGTCAGTGTGTGAACTGTATAAGCCGTAAGGTTCACAGATTATAAATATAGTGACCAGTGGCTGTTATTTTATTAGCATAAACCCTTCTGAGTTATTGCAAGAATTACGCTATGCTAGAATCGTTATCTTGATTACAGCTGTTTGGGCTAGCCCATCGGTGTGATACCACGCTTTCACAGAATATCGGCGTGAAGCGATTAGCCTCGAGCTAATCGTGTTTCATGCGATGAGTAAGAGCTCCGATGGCACACTTCCCCTCCCCTTATCCAGTTCTCCGTATCCCATTCCTCCTGTAAGATCCCTGTACCTCGTCTCTCATCCTATCCTCTTTATCCCATCTTAAAGGTTGGCAACGCGTTGGCTTCGTTCCTGATGTTCCAAATATCTATAGACGACGGTATTCACTTTCGATGAACTGGGACGTCAGCTTGTTGCCAACAAGCTGACGTCCCAGTTCATCAGCTTGGAAATTTAAAAAAAACTTTATAACAAATTATATTATAACAACAGCCCAGAAGCGTCCCGCTGCTGGGCTCGGCCCTCCACTATAGGGGGGAAATGGACAGTATACCCACCACGCTTGTCCAAGGCGGCTCGACAGGTTTGACACATCGGTTACCTCAATGTGCGGGCTTCATCACGATATTCTCCTTGACCGTTGTTAGCACGTGGTAGTTGTATCAATATAATATGCACATTAAATCAGAAAACTGCCTAAGTTGTGCATGCGTTTCGGCCAGGATTGAACCCGCGCCGTTTGAGTTTGGGACGCGTACGCTAGCCATTACGATACCACGACTTTTACTTTGATTAAATACTTATTACGATCTATAGAGATTAATAATATTTAATTTTACGCTAATATTCTACAACATAAATTATATCTAAGAATGTGTATTGGCATTTTAATTGGTCACATATTAGGGCGCATGTCCTAAACATCCCTTGTAAACCTTTTTTACTACAGAAGAATTACAATCACACTTTTTTTTTATTTACTTTCTTTAACTCGGTATCTGCAAGATCGTAAGTTAATTCCGAACTCCGTCTGCCATCACGATTGGAAAGACATTCAGAGCAGACCAGCAGCGGCAGGTTGAGCTGTTCCAATTCCCTTTCGGTTGAAGCTTTTTCTTCCTTCAGAGCCACCATCTCACGATCTATGCGGTCTAAAAGCTCCTGGAGAGTCGACTTCCATTGCTCGATTTCATATACCCTAAAATATGAGTAGTACATAATGTAATAATGATTGTTCATTCATGTTTTTGCTTAAACTAGTTGTTATAGCAAAATCGCTATACGTTGTAAATTACTAACTAACTAAAGATTATTAAATTGTTGTGGATCTGAGTTGTCTGTATATTTAAAAAAAAATAGTATCTATGACTTAGATTAAAAATATTTGATACACGTATTGGTAATTAATTCTCGTATATTTTATTTTATTTCTTTCCATTCCTTTAAACCTTCTTGCTCGTCCTTATTCACGCCGCATCAAAAGTGTAGTTGTCACCATTTTAAAAATAACAAAAAGCCGAAGAACAAGAACCGCAAGCCCCTGTCCGTCTCAGTACGTCGTTCGCACCACGCGCTTATATTTCATCGCTCCGTCGTCATAAAAAATCGCCCCTACCATCAAGACTGTGCGCAAGTCTCGCGAAGTGACAAATATATAAATAAATTAAAATTAAAACTCGTCGGACCTGTTGCGGGGGCTGAAGAAGAGAACCAAGAGCAGCAGAATACGGTGAGTTCCTTCTACTCCCAAAAATTGAAACCAACCTATTATGCAGTCCATAACCACCACTAATTAAATGGTGATTTTATTTTCCCAACACGTATATTAGTATATCTATATATATACTAATACATAAACTGTGAGAAAAACCAATTACATAAGTTTTACGTCGTCTTGGTTTATGGCTGGTTCCTATGTATTATTATTCATAGTAATGCGGAACGGTCGGTAAGATATAGTAACAGGCCATCAGTCGCTCAGATGCCCGCGTTTTCTTCAAATGATGTTTTGGCGATTTTTCCAACCTAATATGCATAATGTTACATTATCATGTTAAAAATATGTTGTTGTTATTTTGTTTTACATGAGGTATGAATAATATAATAGTGCCTACATTACATATTGGGGAACATAATAGGATACTTCTATCCCGGATAGAATAGTTTTCCGGAGTACGGATCGCAGGAAGAAACAGACTACTGCGTAGCTCCATAGATGTCCTGGTTCTTTAGTAAAATAAATATACTATTTTTAAGAGATCTCACAGAAATCTTAAAAAGTGTTTTATTCTTTATTGCTAAGATCCAGGAACTGACCTGGCTCTGAGGCGGTTGTTGTTATGGTAGCTATCCCATTCAGTCTTGATTCTCGTCTCGTTGCGGAGTTGATGAGCGCTGTGGCGAAGATTGAAGGCATCGGCTCGCCTGGTGTCTGAACTTACCTGCAATGTCATTCGTTTTAAATCAGTATCTTATATTAAAATCTATCCATAACCATTCCATGGCCAGGCTCAGTCATCTCCATCAGAAAAAACTAGAATCTTGGTGGGTTTCACGCATAAATAACCTCGATAGGCAGGTTTCAATATGTTTTTTTTCACAACTTGTGGTAATATTGTAATTATCTACACACAATTATTCGGTGGCGGATTCATTAGCAGGCAGAATAGGCTGGAGCCTTAGATCATCATCTACCGGCGGTAGATTTTAGGGATAGCTTTGGGTCTAAAAAATATTTATGTCTTACAGAAATCAAAACATTCATAGAATAGAATAGAATATTCTTTATTGCACACGAAAACATAATACATGAGTTAACAATGATATAACTAGTATAACCGGCGGTCTTATCGCTAACAGCGATTTCTTCCAGAGAACTTTCTGGACATAACTCATCATTATATATATATATCATCATATATTTTATCATTATATATATCATTCATATTTATATATCTAAATTTTATTAGGTCCACATAAACAATTCAACATGTAATAAATTTTTCTCGGAAAAAGTTTATTGGATTAGGTAAACTTCATCGTTTTGATATATAGTAGTAAAGACACACATATATATTATTACACACACACAAACTAGTGACCACCTAACCGCTTTATGCATAATGAAATGCTGTAACCTGCCTAAAGCGGATGACAGTACCGGTGACGACAGATACACCAGTCGCGCCAATGTCCCTCGGACGCAAGTAGAAGAGAGTCGGGTTAGACTTGTGTCTGAAGTAGAGAACTCCATGGAGCGAGTTTCTGAATGGGGATGACAAAATCTTGTCCAGTTTAACCCCACGAAGACACAGGTCTGCGCATTTTCTGCCAAAAAGACTCCATTTGTCCCCACGCCACAGTTCCAAGGAACACATCTAACTATCTCCAATAGTATCGAGATCCTTGGCGTCGACATAACGAACGACGTGCAGTTTTGGGGTCATCTGGAAGGCAAGGATAAACTTGCCTCTAAAAAGCTTGGTGTGCTAAACCGGTCCAAGCAGTACTTCACTCCGCGGCATCGACTTACGCTATACAAAACGCAAGTCAGACCGCATATGGAGTACTGCTCACATCTATGGGCCGGAGCAACCGCTTACCAGACTGACCCCCTCGACTCCATCCAGCGTCGAGCCGTTCGTTTCGTCGACGATCCCATACTTACAGGCGGTTTAGAATCGCTTAGCCTTCGAAGAGACTTTGAGTCCCTCTGCGTATTTTACCGCCTCTATAACGGGGAGTGTTCCGGGGAACTGTTTGATTTGGTGCCAACACCTCACTTTTACAATCGCTCCGCTCGCCAGCGACGGGATATTCACCCCCATTTCCTTGAGCTCCCACGCTCAACTACGCAACGGTTCTCTAGAACATTTATTCCGCGTGCAACAGTGATCTGGAGGGAACTTCCCGCCACGATTTTCCCTTCGCGCTATGACATGGTTCTTTAAGAAGGGCGTTATAAAATTTCTTAGAGGTCGACAACGCGTTGGTGACACCCCTGGTGTTGCAAACGTCCATAGGCGACGGTAACCACTTTCCACCAGGTGGGCCGTCTGCCTGTTTGCCTGCTAATGACTATAAAAAAAAGTTTATAACAAATAAACAGATAAATTTGATTTCAAATTTATACATTATATTATTAATAATAATAATAAAATTCATACTAATAATAATTTATTATTAGTATGAATTACCAATAATTTCACATAAGACTTATATAAACATTTAAAACTTTGTTTAAATATTCCTCTTAAAATAATTATTAAAAGCCCAACTCGACTAGTTAAACTTTAAAATGAATTAATATTATTAGAATTCTAAAATAAAATTCTATCTTGAAGAATGTAGTTTCCAACGACTAAACTTCAAAGCAAACGGGTTTCTCTAGATCGCTTTTGAAAAACCATGTCACTTTTCTAAAATGTCACAGAGACTTAAGACGGTATTATGACAATGCATTCATGATACCACTATTGACAAAGTAAACATTTTTTTTAGGATTATTGAAGCATCTACGTGGAAGAATATAACGATATCATAACTGAATTTATATTCTTTGGTAGATAGAGACGTCGAATTTTTAACATCAATTAATCTGTCAAACAAATCTGTTCAATCATACAGAGCGCACGGGAAGTACTGAGGCGCCTTAAGACCTTTCCAAAGTGACCATCCGAAGTCGACAGCGGCGTTCAGCGTCGATTGACACTAGACGCCGCTTTCAGCATCTGTGATAGATCCACGGCCTAGTACTTATCCCACTCTCCGCTATTAAGTATTCTATATTCATTTACCTTAACAGTTAATTTTTTTTAATGTAAAACCAAACTAACTTACAAACATCTAAAAGAGGTCAATTTCACATTCATACATTAATACCTACTTATGTTAAAACAATTTGATAAGGCTCAAAGATAACTATGAAATATGTTCAACAATAATAAATCTTATAATCAGCGCCAAACTTTTTTCTTTTAGTTTATTTAGCAACGGATGGGTGCACTATAGTGGCTTTTATAAAAATGTTTAAGTATTACGTAGCCTTCTGTGGCTTGACTTCACCAAACTTATAACCTTCTCAGGGTTAGAAGTTTGGCGAAGACAAATATTAACTTTCGAATTTGAATATATTGCCCTGGTGTGGTAATACTTACTAAAACTGGTAAAATGAACAATCATGAAGCCATTTATCGGCCATTATGATATCAATACAATAGCAGATTTATAATGTCCTAATTGAAATGAAATTATTAAATTCAAGTTGTCACATCTAAAATTTTCATTCAAACTCCATGGCAAAACCTAACATTTCAACTTTTCATTCAATATAAACTTTGTCTTCCATTTATGTTTATTTACGACGGTGCATTTTGAAATTTGAATAAAAATCGTATTTACTACCACCCCACGTACAATGCGAAGCTTTTGTGTGGTGCAGTATTTCTGTAGTTACTTTTTCACCGAGATAGCGTGCTTTTTGTATTTTACTTTAAATCAGTAGTAAGCGCCTGTTGGGCAATTTAGAGCAAATACAATGTTGTCTTAAATTGCCTTCTTGAAATTAGACACAATTTGATTGGTATTAGTTTTACTTAGGGCTATATACTAAATACTATAAATACTTTATACTTTTATTTGATATTACTAAAAATAATAATTTTGATATATTATTGAACTTATTACAGAACCGATGTACTCTCATGCGTAAATTATGTTATGTGAAAATATGTCACTTTTCACCTCACTATTGAGGAGGACAAAATACACAGTAAATTAAGTAAGAATTTTGGCAGTTACTTATCCAGACCCATCATGATCATAAGGAACGCGCTAGGTTGTCTTAAATAAAAAGTATAAATTACTAGACGCATTATCGATTGAAAGTTGAAGATGCGAGATGAAGTTGAAAGCGCTGGAGCGTGGACATATGTACTTCCTTAACAAATAAGGTAGGTACTGAAAATTAGTGCATGAATTCTTAAAGCGATAAACTGATTTACCAACTTCATTTGTTGTAAATGTAGCGTAAAACCTCTCAAACTAATTATTATCACTTGATTGTATCAAATTTTAGTTGTAACATCACTTACCAGGGAGATAGAATTACCTTTATTTCAATAATGTCCGTGACGGAACTGAGAAAGAATACAATTTACAGCGGCTGGGCGGCCTGTCGTAAGAGGCGACAAAACATCCCACAGCCAGGTGGTAGCGCATTTGCCTGACTGGATGGCTACCACCCTTGGTCTAAAGTATGTCGCCATAACAACCTTGAGTTGTGTTCCGGCATTAGTGACCAGATTCCAGTCTCCCTTAAGAGAGCAGCAGTGCATTTGTAGCACCTTTGGTGTTGCAAATGTCCATAGGCGATGTTAACCGCTTTCCATCAAGTGGATCATCTACCTGTCTGCTGATCTCCTGTCATAAAAAAAAGTCTTAGAATTTTTTTTTGTATTGTATAGGTTCGCGTTTGGCCATGATCTCATCCGATATTAGGCGAAGGCTCCACCTAAGACCAAATCGGTCTAAGGTGGAACACCCTTACCTAAGAGGTACCATTCGCACGGTACTTGAAGATACTCAGGTTGCAGGTATCGAGAAAAGCGTGACTCCGGCGAAGCAATAAGTCTGTCTCACTTTTTTGCGGTGCATATAGTAAACGTGGACGCAAAGCGCTGCGTTCTTATCGGCAGTATGGAATGGATAGAAACAGAAAATGTACTTACATTCCAACTTCGTAATACATTTAAAAACAGTTTTAATGTCGAGCGATAAATCGTTGTTTGAAATTTCCTCGCGATCAAATCAAATCGATTCCGGTATCATGGGACGTATAAAACTTTTCTAATTCGCCAAACGGTACCAAGGCTCGAATTCCCATAAAATTATTTGCTACGCTTTATACAACCATGGAGTTACGCGTTATGAAATTCGCGAACTCGAACTTTAGAGGCGATTAATAATATGGCAGAACCGTTTTGCGCCAAAAAGTTATTTTTTATTTGTATGTTATATCGTGCTGATTTATGACAGGTGTTATTAAGTACAAGGATATGCCCGCGACTTAGTCCACGCTTGATTTGAAATTCTCACGGGATTCCCGGGACACAAAATAGCACAGTATTTGTTTAATTTTTCAAGATTCTGCACGTGTATCGGAAGTTAGCTTGCACAGAACATCAAGTGGGTGGTAGACGTGCAAGCAAGTATAGTAAGTACTTATGACTCGATGATTTTCTGTACTTTTGAAAGTTCGCGTACTTACAGTGTCAAGATATAAGATTTTTTACCTGAAGTCCGTACAACCGAGCATCCCAATCAGCTAAACTCAAATGCGGCAATGGTTTTTCAAAAGTTACTACAGATTGCATTGTTGAATTTTAAGTTCAATTACATCCATAAAAATAGCAATGAAAAAATAAATGTTTAGAAATTATATCGTGAAATTATGACAGACCAACAATGACAATTTCAGAACACATTTTGATTGGGAAAGTATGGTTCTATATTTAAATATTCCTTTTTTTGCAGCCATTTTTTTTTACAAAATAACTTTTAGGTGAGTCTTAAGGAGGTGCTGCATCTGTGTTAGTGTTAAAGATTTAGGCCGTTTCACGCAGATATGGCGATAGGCTTAATGCGTTATTTGAGATGCACCACTGTCAACGACGTAAAATATTGACAGATAACGTACGTATATACACTAATGGGTATATACGTATGTACGTATATACACATAAAGTCTTAAAAAAGAACGTCGCTAACACATAGGCGTTAGCGACGTTCTTTTTTAAGACTTTGAATAACACGCATTCAGTGACAGCCTAAACCTTTAACCTTAACAGACGAAGTCCCAGCCATTAATATTGTTACGAGTTAGCGAGACTCGAATTAAAATGCCATGCCAATGCTTACATTGTAAAGCTATCAAGCTTTACAATATGAGCGTTTCTATTCCGATATTGTGGTGAAAAAAAGAGTCTGCTCGCGGAATGGTATTTGCATTTCAACCTATGCGTTACCAAATGATACCGGTGCGGGAATTCTATTGCAATTAACTGCGCGTTTAACAGTATCGATTGATTTTTAATTGTTTGAACTTGTAGTGTCTCTGGCAGTTTGTAAATCTTTATATAAAGTTTGTAATCTTTCAGACGTGGTCTAATTGAACACCGCTGTGTAACGCAATTTTAAAATCAAAAAATTGTTGCCTCTTGAAGTTATTTCCACAGGATTTTCACAGGAAATTCAGGCTTTTGATTATAAGTAATACAACACAAGGGCGTGTTCGAACAAAGATCGATGCGATCAGTGTGTGGTAGCCACAGATACCGATGGCACGAAGCCAAAAGGCGTCGCAGGGAAATGGCGGGGAATTTATGACTACGCACCAAGGCGTCTACGCTACTGACCGAAGACATACAACGAACTTACCCTATGAAACTAGGTCAATGGTTATGCTTGGTGATGCCAGTATCCAAAAATTGACGGTTATAATCGGAAAGATAAAACAAAACAAAACGATGTAGTTGAGTATAATAGTATGTAGATAAAGTAGTAATGACAATAATATTTGTAAAATGACAATCGCCCGGAAAAACCCCGTTAAAAGTAAAAAAAGTACCTTTATGTCATAGACTTTTTGGCGGGAATTGATAGGACGTTATACTCTGCAGTTTTATTTTCTAAAAATGTCCAAAATTAACAATTGTTGTAGGATATTGATAGTTTTTGAGTAGTAATTATGTGCTTTTAGAGATACGTTAACTGTGTAATCAAATGTGGCTTTCGAATTGTCACAACAGCTCCGTCGATTAGCGTCAGTCGAACACCTACAACTCGGCGGAGCTTTACGAAGACATATACATCAGAATAAGTTGTATAGATCTAGATGTGTTATACGTTGCACTTGCAGCCCAATATGTCTTAGTCAACTTATAGAACATCTAAATTTAGATATTAAAGTAGAAAATGTTATATATAAACTATCTAAACAAACAATTTAATTAAATATTATTTTATAAGAAAAAACAAGGTATACCTGATTTCCCCTCTGGGATCCCTAACAGTATCAGTTATACCTCAAACAGCCTGTTTGTAAACATCGTGCCTTACTCCGCTGTCCTTGAGATTGGTGTTTGCTTTAGTTGCATCCGAATAATTTATCGGATCGGAATAAAGTTGGATGGAATGACTTGTTTTTATGCCGGACTGGATAGCTTGACGGATGTAATGTTTCGGGGGGAATAAAGAAAAGTTATATTATCCGAGATAAGTTTTGATATATCTCAGTTATGTTTAGTTTGTAAAATAAAACGATAAATAACGTTTAATCAACGACAACAAAAGTTTTACATGAAATATTGTGTATACAAGAAAAATAGGGCCAAAAAATAAACACACATAGGAGCTATTATTGTGGAACTTAATTCAAGGAATAATAATTTCTATATATTCTTCGTCATTGCTATTAGTATATTAAGATGTGTAATCTTATCGGCTAGCACACGTGGCTAATACATCCAGGACCGCGAGTCTGTAACTCAAATTGGCAATGGAATCAAATTGAAATGGTATTTATTGACGATTTTGGTAGTCTGTAAACTATCTCGGCTCCATACTGAATCAATCTTGATGGAATCAAAAAAACTTAGACTGATTTAATGTGAATTTTAGAGACTACGCATATATGACCATTTGTCAGTCGAATGGATCTTAACTCGCACTGTATTGTTTTGTTTTGTTTAAGTTATAGACTTGGGGCCCAGGTGTAATTCCAATTATATGAGTGGGAAGCATTCACCGTTTAGGCAGCTTTCTGACGATGTGCATCATGGTACAGTTGCAATGTGCTAACAGTCAAGGAAACCCGCACTTTTAACTAGTCTTAGTAACAATTTTTCGAAGTAGTGCCACCTATTATTATTATACTATTTTAATATTTGCTGGTAGTTGTGATTACAACTTAACTCGTTTGAACATCGCTCGAATTTAAAAACGAACAGACATATCGACGAACGATATTCGCACTTTGCCTTAGGTCAGATGCACGTGTTATATTTACGCTCTGGGGTAGCTAATTATTGTGCGAGAATCATGACTTATAATTATTTGTACTATATATCGGTAGTCTGTGTTCGGAAGTAAAATAAGATAGTTTTCCAAGTTCTAGGTATTTCGTTGTATAAATCCCGTAGATACTTACACAACATGAAGGATAAAAATAAGGTGACAATTAAAACCAAGACAATATTCTTGAAAAAGCAAAGAGAAACATCTTATAAAATCTCTCTAAGAAAGTCTAGTGCCAGTCTTCTTATTGCTGTTAACTGGGATTTCCGATTCCTGCCTTCGACACTTATAAGGGTAGACGGAAAAATATTTCTACTTTGCCAGACGCGGTCTAAAGTGCCTATGATTTCTGAAGTTTAAGAATAGCGGATGCTCCTGCAGTTTAAGTTGCATTTCTTCTAGTAAGAAATTAGGGATCGGCAAGTGGTTTAGTGATTGCTATTTCAAAAGAGTATATGTAATTATATAAATACACAACGTACATTATCATTTATCCTACTAATACTTTATCATAATAATACCTTTGTAATTCTTCCTAGCATGCAGTCTTCACCATCCCTCTGTGTTAATTATTTTATCTATACATATAATAAAACTGTAGAGGTCTAATTTCTGTACAATGAAAAAACAATGCTAAAAACCGAGTCAGGGTGATGTAAGAAGTGAAATGGAACTAATTTAGGTTTTTTTTAAATTTTATGTTTCTCTGTTGGTCTCTTTGTTTGTACCGGTTAATCTTATAAGCGACTGGACCGATTTTAATGAAATTTTGTATGGTGTTAGCTTATATCATTATATACTTTTGATCCTGAAAAATTAAAGAGTTCCCGTGGGATAGTTAAAAAACCGCACCACGCGGACGAAGTCGCGGGCATCAGCTAGTAACATAATAAAACTACATTTTTAAGCGCGGTATTTTGATTGATGTTTATTATTCCTACGTTGTGGCCACTTTTCAGTAACCGTGCTCATGGAAGACAAAGATGTCAAGTGTCAATGAGTATTATTAAAGTTTTGCTTAGCCTACCGCCAACTTGTTCATTATAATTGTCTAGTTTTAAGAATTTTAAAAATCTTAAAACTAAATAATTAGAATGAACAAGTTGGCGGTAGGCTAAATATTTTTTTTTATTTTTATTGCAGGAGTTCAGCAGACAAGCAGACGGCCCACTTTATGGAAAGCGGCTATCATCGCCTATGGACATTTGCAACACCAAAGGTGCTACAAATGCACTGCTGCTCTCTTAAGGGAAACTGAAAAGCCTGGTCACTAATGTCGGAACACAACTCAAGATTATTATGGCGACTTTAGACCAGGGGTGGTAGCCCTCCAGTCGGGCAAATGCCCTACCACCTGGCTGTGGGTTGTTTTGTCGCCTCTTACGACAGGCCGCTCGGTCGCAGGAAATTGTATTCTTTTTCTGTTCCTGCATGGATAAAACGTGATGACGGACTGAAAAATCGAAATGTTAGACTAATAAACATCAAACAAAATGCCTCGCTTAAAACCGTTAAAACGTAATTTTATTATGTGCACTAGTTACGAAAACTTAAAAATACTGTTGTATAACATAGTTATGTGCTTTATAAAAAAGAACCTGAGATAGACAAATATGAAGTAAAAGAATTTTTAACAAGACATGTTGCTGGATAGTTACTTACCGTTATGATAACACGTCACGAAGCGGTGTAGGTATATGAAATAGGAAATAGACTTGATTTTCGACTTATTCATATATTATGATTTATTATATGTTATGATCTTCATGTATTGTTTGTTTAAAAAATCGTTACAAAACAATTTAAGGTAACATGTTCTAAACTCGTTTCTTATTCAATATCCATGCAAATAATTGTCATCCATAATACGATTTTTCGATAATACTACAGAATAACGCTATAAGTAAAAACGATGGAAACGAGAAAAAATCCATCAAACAGATCAACAAAGGCAAGAAAACTCTCGAAGACGTGTTATCATAAAATCGATATTCAATATTCACATTTGAATACAATCGCATAAGTATCTACGTCATACATAACGTTATGTATGTATGATGTCACATTCATACATTTTCACCTTTCATTTCTTCTCAAAGTAGAATAAACACATTGGCATGCATGGCATTTCATTATTACGCTTGCTCCCATTCTCTGATCAGAATAACCAAGAAAAACGGACGATGTATTGCGAGAAAGCTTTCAAAGAAAACAATTAATTACTCTACTAGTCTTTCATGGGCGTTGTATCTATAATCTAATGTTTGATTAAGTATTTGTGGATGTGACTGTTAGCTTTGAACGCTACCTGTAATGTTCCACGTATCGTTGTATAGTTTATATACCTTGCATGTTATTATAGATTTCTTTTTATTTTTCAAATTCAAATTAATTTATATCTGCCAGGGTTTTGGGAACGTTCCCCTCTGACGACAATTTGGGATTTATATATTATATGTAACTTTTATTATTATATTTTTTACGTTCCATTTTAATCTGTATATATAGTTTATTTTTAGTAGCGTGTAGTGCTTTTAGCCGAGATGATAATCGATGGGCATATGGTATTATGAGAATAAAAGTAATAAATAAAATAATATAGATAAAAATTACATAAGAGGTCAGAAAGTTGTGCCAAGGTTTGAGTTGCTTGATATAGGCACCTAATAATGAGGAAAGACTATAATTTGACAAAAGTAGTTAAATTAGAAGATGGATGGATGTAAGGGTGAAGAGTCTACAAAAAAAGATAGATGGACCACCTGAAGGGTGCCATCTGATTTAGATTTGTATACTGTGGCTAACCATAATCACTGGAAAGAAGTGAAACGGGAAGATTATCCTTGCAGGAACGGAGAGAGAATACTAAATAATGTGTATACTGGTATTATAAGTTTTAGATGTTATAATGTGTATAACATCTAAAGCTTATAATATTATCAAATTTTAATTATAATAGTTAAAGGCTAGAAATAAGTTTATAGGAATATATTGTCCATTAATAGATAAGGACATTTAACTGATATTTAAATTACTAAAATTAAACTAATTGAAATAAAATTAGGCACTAAAAATAAACTATGTATACAGATTAAAATTGAACGTAAAAAAATATAATAATAAAAATTACATATCTATACCAATATTATATAGAGGAAAGATTTGATTTGATATTATCTCCTTCCAAGCATTTATTTTCCTTTTTACAGCTCGATAACGGCTCAATTAGTAATGTCCTAATGCGTTACCTTCTTGATTTGTTATAAAAATATACTTCATTTATAAATAAATTTTAATCAATTATTTTTCTTTAAAGTAGAACATTTTTTATTTTCGAATCGATTACTTCCGATTTATTTACGTGTAGTGTCGATGGCTTAATAGTGTGTGCGTTACACGACTCACAGAACATTACTATTACGTCACCCACAACAATAAAGTACGACAATTATGTCATTTGTTTCATGCGGGTTTTACTATCAAGTAAAATTAAACTTGATAGACGTGCAAACGTCAAAAGTAAAATGTACGCTTGGAAACAGTATAGTTAGGATTCAATTAAAGAGGGTGTTGACCTTTAACCTAACCGATGTTTGTAATGTAAATCTAATCACTGAATATGCTGGTCACGTACCAAGATGATAAAACGTACACACGATATGTGAACCTCTCTTTATTGAACAGGCAATTAATTCGTACCGCTCCAAATGAAATTCACTTTGAAAAAATAAACTCATTACCCTTACGTGTCTCTTCATGTTTTTTCAGGTGAAGTGCGCTTTCGTTTAGTTCGCCTGCCGAATACTGAATGTTCTGAGCTGTTAGAAATATTATATTAATTTCATTTACAAAATGAAAATCGCACATCAATATTGTGGTAATAATAATTAACGTTATATAAGTATATGTACAAGGAAATATCTTTCTATTTGTTTACAAACAAACTTTATCACAAATAATTATATTAGCTTGAAGCCACGTGTATCTTAATCTATAATATTATAAAATTCTAAACATGTGTCTGTACATTGAAGCTATTTAAAAAAAGAACTGGAATCTATACTATAATAAATCTGTAAATGGTTCGAGTTTGTACAATGCGTTTAAAAATGTGAAGTCAATCAAGGGGGCTAATTCAGACCAGCAGATTCCAAAAATACAACTTGTAGAATTTTTATCTGCTTTGTCTGTTAGAGCATCACGTGAAAACTACTTAACGGATTGAAATGAAACTCAACCTAGAGCCATCTTATATCCCGGGCGTAACTTAAAATACTTTTTATCCCGATAAATGACGTTTTAGACAGAGATAGCGACAAAGATGGCGCTGCGATTGCATCTTTTTTGTAAACTACTGGACGCATATGACTGAACCTCGACATAATGCTAGCTTATAATCCGAGTTAATACTTAGAATACATTTTATCCCGATAAATGACATTGTTTCCTTAAAATATACGGAGTAGCAACATATATGGCGCTGCAATGGCGTTTTTTCAATTCACTAACAAATACCTACGTTGTCATAAACAACATGCCATTCATTGTATTACTTCAAATCAGGTTGGCTTCGACTCGCCTTTATGTTTTGCTGGACAGTTGTGTAGACTGTGTGGACTTAGTTTCTTTGTCATTATTATATGCCGCGGGGCAAACTCTAGTGTTATGTATATGTGTCCAAAGAAACATCTTTCTGTTTGTTTACAAACAAACTTTATCACAAGTAATTATTATTATGTAGCTCGAGGTCACGTGTATCTTAATTACTAACATAATATAATAATCGGTAGACAAACATCATTTTTTTTTTATTGCGATACTGGTAAACATGCTGACGGCCGAGCTCATGGAAAGTGGTTACCGTCGCCTATAGTCATTTGCAACACTAATGGCAAAGCCAACACGTTGCCAGTCTTTAGGATGGAATAAAGAAGACGGGATAGGGGGATGAGATAGAGGGCTCAGACAGCAGGAATAGGATAGAAGAGATGGGATTAGAATGGGGGATGAGATAGAGAAGTTTGGATGGGGGGAGGGGAAGTGGGCTATCGGAACTCGCATTCATCGCACAAAATACGACTAGCTCAAAGTTAATCGTTTCACGCCGATATTCTGTGAGAGTGTGGTATCACACTGATCGAGTCGGACCTAAGAGCTGTGATAATGATTCTAGCATGTAATATAATGATTATAGCAAATATTGGAAAGTTCGTTTACGCAATTTACGCTGCCGGGAATCGAACTCGAAACGTCTTAGTTCCAATAAACTAAGCGGACCAACGCTTAGATCAATGCACTATAGAGACCTCAATTTTTCAACCGAACAATTAAAGTTTTATTTTATTTTACAATTTTTGGATGACTATCAGCTATTCACATTATAATAATAACACATAAGTGATAGTGAGCTATTAACAAGTCACCACAGATAGAAATAAATTAAGATATCTAATTAAAGATCAAAGAACTAAAATTTCTGCATATATATATATATATATATATATATATATATATATATATATATATATATATATATATATATATATATTTTTGTTAATAAAATGTAAGTAGTTCTTACTATATGTTACGTATACCACCATCGCCATTATCATCTCAATTCATTCCTGGGTTTGTCTGGAAGAGGTCGCTTTTTAGTGATAAGACCGCCCTTTGTGCATTACTAGTTATAATTTTAGTCTTTAAGTTCATGTTTGTATTGGTGTATAATAAAGTGTTATCTATCTATCTATCTATAGAACAAAAAAAAGAAATAGTAATTTAAATATCAAAAATGTATCTAACATACTAAGAAAACCTGCTCATTACACATTAAAATTCAAAATATAGATCATTAAGTTTATTCCTAAAACCAGACACTGAGGTTACCCGTTATATCCAAATCATAGTTGCGAATTAAATTATTATGGGTAGTCCACGATCGATACAGAAAACTATTTTGGCGATAGTTCGTGTCAACCGATTTTAAAACAAAATAGGGAAAGACTATGACGGAAAGAGTGTCCAGGCATATAATAGGTTGGGGAAAAAGTCTTTTCGCATATAGTATGTGTGAACTTGTAATAAGATCTCTTTGGCTATACCAATTGTATCTGGCTGGTTTTGGTATCATTAAAAAGTTTTAATTTTAAAGAAGACAATTCCAAATTCAAATTAGGAAAATGTGTGATTTTTTCTTATTGTTAAAATGAGTGAATCTAATGAAGAAATTCGATACATTTTAAAATTTTACTACAAAAAAAGTAAAATTGCAACACAAGCCGTGAAAAAAATGTATGATGTTTATGGACCTAATGCAGTATCTGTGACAGTAGCGCAAATTTGGTTTAAGCGTTTTCAATCCGGTAATTTTGATATCAAAGATGCACGTCGCTCTGGTCGCCCTGTTACGAACAAAATTGATGCCATTTTTGAAAAAGTGGAGCAAGATCGGCATATTAGTAGTTACGATGTAGCTGGAGAACTGAGAATTGACCACAAAAGAGTTTTGGCGCATTTGAAAAAAGCTGGGTACACAAAAAAGCTCGATATTTGGGTGACTCATGAGCTAACTGAAAGAAACCTAATGAACCGTGTACTCATTTGTGATTCTTTATTACGACGTAATGAAACCGAACCATTTTTAAAGATGCTGATAACTGGTGATGAAAAGTGGATTACGTACGACAAGAACGTGCGAAAAAGATCCGTCAAAGGCCGGTCAGGCTTCACAGACTGTGGCGAAACCCGGGCTAACTCGCAACAAGGTGATGCTGTGTCTATGGTGGGATTGGAAGGGCATTATTCATTATGAGCTGTTACCGCTAGGCAGGACCATCGATTCTGAACTGTACTGCGAATAACTGATGAGATTAAAGCAAAAAGTTGAGAGAAAGCGGCCGGAATTAATCAACAGAAGGGGTGTGGTTTTTCACCATGATAACGCTAGACCTCACACATCTTTAGCCACTCAGAAAAAATTACGAGAGTTTGGCTAGGAGGTATTAATGTATCCGCCGTATAGTCCTGACCTTGCACCTTCAGATTTTCACCTGTTTCGGTCTCTGCAGAATTCCTTAGCTAGTGTCAGGTTAACATCACTAGAGGACTGCCAAAACCACTTGTCGCAATTTTTTGATCAGAACCCCCAAAATTTTTACAGCAATGGGATCACGTCCCTACCTACAAGATGGCAAAAAGTTATCCAACAAAATGGCACCTACATACTTTAGTCAAATGTAAATAAACTTTATAAAAAAACCTTTTGAATTTTTATATAAATGCGAAGAAACTTTTTTCCCAACCTATATATATCTAATTTGCTAAGTAATTCAGGACAATCGAATTTCTGTGAGTTTACAATACGAGCTAGAAAGAGTAATCACCGATTTCGCGACTCTGTGCGATTTTCAGAAAATGGTGATTCTTACATGATATAGTAAAATCTTTTAATTTGGAGTTAGTCCTAAAATTTAGATATTTAATAAATTTTACTTGTATTTGTTCAATGCGTTCAATGTATACATCATATCTTGGATTCCAGACTTAAGAAGCGTATTCTAAATGAGAACGTACATATGTAGAATATAGACCTTAAAAATTAGTTAGCCTGAGTAAAATCTTTTGAGAAACGCATAAGGAACTCTAGTGCTCTAGAAGCTTTATTAGTAATATTAGTGACATGCCTATCAAATAATAATTTTGAATCATGTATTACACCGAGATCTTTGACTTCTTGTACTGATTGAAGCGTTTGTCCTTTTAAAAAGTAGTAAATAATAATATGGGGGTCTTTTTATGGTGAAATTTATACACGGATATTTATCACTATTTAGATCTAACCTATTTAGTGAACAGTAATTATACAACCGAAAAGTTCTAATAAAACTTTTGTATCTATTTACTTTGGGCCATAATTCACACATGCCCAGTGTGCTTCTTCACTAATAATAACCAAGAACTATATCTATACACAACCGAATTTTCCATGACATGAATTGCCAAATATTTATTTCACAACTCGGAAGAGGAAACACAAAACAGGGTTGTAAATTTTCAATAGACACTCTTGTAGTACTTATAAATGATGGGACTTGGTGACCTGATTTGGGAAGTCAATTAATATTTGTACAGAAGGTAAGACAATGTTTAAAAATGCTTTAAACTGAAACTTCCGCTCGCCCTCACAATCAGATAATGACGCAATTAACCTTTGATAAATATCAGAATCAATATTGTCTTGTGATATTTAAAACTGTGTGCCGCGGTATTGCCTGAATTAATTCCAGCCTCTTGTTTTTACTACTGGACAAGAAGACGTATGCATGCATACCAATGATGTATGGTGGAAATACAACCAAGCGGACGAAACGCTTTGCTTCCACTTTTATACTCGTAGTACGTACCGCTAAGGAGTGGAACTCCTTATCATCGTCTGTTTTTCCTGTGTGCTTAATACGAGTTTTTTCACTACTCGATCACGTTCAAATTAACGCAATTTGAGCCATTTTGAAGCTCGACTGAAGCTAACGCAAAAAGATTTATAAGAATCCGTTAGAAAAAAAAAGGTATGGCTGAACTTAAAAAAAAAATTACACAACGAAACGGAGAACATCCACCTTTTTGAAGACGGTTAAAATAAAAATATTAAGATTTCTTATTTATCTTGAATAAAATGAGGTGATAATTATTAACGGGGGTGCCAACTATGATATAGTTTACTCTACATTTATACAATATTGGTATTTTCTGAATTTTTGAATGTATATCATATCAATCTTACATCTTCTGCACTTTAATATCTCCTGCAGTTTGACATTAACTACGTATGAAGAATTAGAGTGACATCGTGGCCCTACCAAGACCATCCCTAAAGAATAAGACTTGAAATAAATTGGATGCGTAGATCACTCGCAGATTAGATTATCAGTTGATTATGTCCAAAGAGTCCCATAAACCTCGAAATCCGTCAGTTTCAGATTACAAATGTAGGAAGGACAGCTTGAGGTTTATTACGAGTATACTGTTGATAGGAGACGAGCTCTGAAGTTATTAAGATTCGGATTGAGAATTTATGATCTCTGAATTCATTTTGTGCAATTTGCATCTCGCAAGTTATCGAGTCGACTTCTACGAGAATTATGGAAGTTTTATATAGATACATAAAACGAGGACATGAAATACTTTATTAAAGTTGTATAAGCGTCGTAACCAGAGACGCCGGCTTTTAGAAAACCTCATGGGTGCTCCTGATCTTTAGATGCCTATTCCTACATACCTATACATAATGTTACAACTCAGGTCCTGACAAAAACAAAATCCTCCTACATATCTGAAACAAAACACATTTTATTACCTGCTGGCATTTAAACTAATTGTAACTCATTTATAATCGTCTTCTTTTATTTATTTTGTGTTTAAAATTTGTGATTAGAAAACAGCCCATTGTTCTATGTACTATTCTATGGCAATTTGCGGCCGAGTCATTAGCCAAGTGTGGCGGATTAAGCCGACTTAGATACGGGGACATAGCATTTATGCAGTATAAAACGATGACCTGATGGAGGGGGAGTCGAGCAAGAACCACGAGACGCATGTACTACAATCGGGAATCTAAAAGTGACGGACTTTGCGCGTTTGATTGAATTACGACCTTCTGCATTACGTTTGGGCTTGTTATGTTCGGTTATATTTGTACTTGTGTTATACGTGTTTGTATAGTTCTAATAAACTCTATAATAATTCCAACGGCATTTTAATTAGAGTCCCGTAACTCGTAACAATATATTTTAAAGTAGTATTTCTTTTCTTTCGGTGTATTTAGGTACACTTCGGTAAGTAGTTTATTTAAATACGTAAGTGTGTGTCTGTAAATACCGAATTAATTAAGTTTAACAAAAATGCAAAAATTAAGCCGTGTTATGATATCAGTGTGTGACATAACTTTTAATAGCAGGAAAAGGAAAAAAAAAACAAACAAAAACCTTTAATTTAAAACTTTACTTTATCTATAAAAAATAATAAACCTTTTTACTGGAGGAATATTTTAAAAAGTAATTATTGACAATCTGTTTTAATCAAAGCGAACGTATTTTGTAGTTGAGAGTTTGAGAGGCGTGGATAGGTAGGGTGGGAGGGGTGATAGTGACACCAGAACGCGCCGCACACGCTGATGACTTTTATTTTAGTTATTATGATGATCATGGTTGCCCCGCACCCAGTATTTAACTCTCATGGGTGTTTGAGCCCCCGAGCAACCAAGCAGTCGGCGCCCCTGGTCGTAACTCACTAGTGTCATCCAGCACTCGCAAGCTTGTTGTTATCTAATAAACCGCACATGGTCAACAAGGTACCGTCGCGTGATCCATAAATTGCCGAGTAATCTGTAATAAAACACTTCTTTAAATATGAATATGTTAACAGACTATAAATATTTTAACAAAACTATACGTGCGAATATTAGACGAATTTAATAATCTTTTAATAGGTACATATATAAAAATCTCGTTTCACGGTGTTTGTGGTAGAACTCCTCCGAAACGGCTTAACCGATTTTTATTTTTACTATTTCGACGTTTCGGCCACTTTTCAGTAGCCGTGATCACGGAAGACAAAGACGTCAAGTGTCATTGAGCATTGTTACCACCGCTTCGCAACATGTTGTGGCTTGACGAGAAGAAGCACAGACACACATCATCAGATACATCAGATTCGATAAACCACAAATCCTCGCGAAAGAGAATGTTTTCATACCTAGAATGATGCGTGAGGCTATTGAAATAAAAAAAAAACTCACATTTCAATAGAGAAGATGGTTGGCAAGTAGCAGCTGTTTGAGATCCGATCATCAAAACTATCAAGACCCAAACCCAGCAAAAACCAACTGCCAAACCTCAAGACACTGTGAGCTCTTTCTGCGTGCACCGGAACACAAACCAACTTGACTGATAATTTATTTTTATTTTTCCTCCCACCTATTTTAATATTATGTAAAACATTAGAGCTAGGCATGTTCGCTGAAGAGTTTTTTGCTCCGCTTCTTCTCTTCAAGCCACAACTTGAACTGTTGCGAAGCGGTGGTAAATTAGATTAGGCCCCTATAGAGTAAATAATAACCATAAACAAAATTAAAACTAAATAATTAAAATTAACAAGTTGGCGGTAGGCTAAATCAAACTTTAACAATACTTAATGACACTTGACATCTTTGTCTTCCGTGATCACGGCTACTGAAAAGTGTCCGAAACCTCGGAATAATAAATATTAAATAAATTACCGCGCTTAAAACCGTTAAAATGTAGTTTTATTATTCGTAAAGTATTTTTCACCCTCATAT
Organism: Dendrolimus houi; assembly: GCA_039645545.1. NCBI lineage: Eukaryota > Metazoa > Arthropoda > Insecta > Lepidoptera > Lasiocampidae > Dendrolimus > Dendrolimus houi. Next base: position 7,296,551 of record CM077125.1, read on the forward strand.
AGTGTTTTTTTATGGCAGAAGAACGTCTGCCGGGTTAGCTAGTAATCTATAATATTAAAGACAGAAGGCAACAAGCACTCTCGGAACGACACGAATTGTGAGGAGGTTCCTCTCTCTGGCGCCCTAACCACCCAGGCCTCGCTGCCGGCAGACAGCAATTTTTTATATTATATTTTTTTATTACGTTTTTTATTTTTATACACATTACATTATATCACAGTACACATTGACGTTATTTAAAAAAACCAACTGCAATAGACTATATAAGCGATGGAGAACACGATGCAATTTTTTTAGATTTCTTGTCAGTTTGTCGGTTTATCTGTGTGTTCGGGTTTCACATAAAAAAATTACAGGGCCGATTTCGATGCGGTTTTCGCTGATCAACAGCCAATTCTTAGACTTAAAATCTGCGCTACTTTTTGTCATGTGAATCTCGGGAATTTTTCTGGGATTGATTTAAAATTGTCAAATTAAAAAAATCGAATTCCAATATGATTTTTCCACTGATCGATAGCAAATTTTATGTAATAAAATGTGTGATATTTTTATCTCAGGAATCCTGTGGGAATTTTCCCGGGAACGGTTTATAGTTGTTCGGGTACATAAAATATGCTTATTCCGACACAGCTTTCACTAAAACGATAGCTTACATACTTTTTTAAATGCTGCAGTACTCTGTGTCCCGGGAATTCTGCGGGAATTTAAAGTCAAGCATGGATGAAGTTGGGGGCATATCCTAATGAGAGAATAAAATTATATGAAAAAAATAAATACATCTTATGTTCTAAATTCAAATATTATTATTACCTCTCATGGACTTAGAGTCAAACCCAATAAAACTCAGGCCATCATCATTGATAGTTCGCGAGCCATAGCTAAAATAAATTTTTCACTGCTTCCCGATGTGAACATTCATGATACACCTATTCCTATCAGTGATGAAGTCAAGAATCTTGGCGTAGTAATGGACAAGGAATTGTGTTGGCGGGCGACCCCACATGACTGAATTAAGCCGCAAGATTTTTGCATCCTATGCTTCGCTTAGGAGGCTGAAAAATTTCCTTCCGACTGCCAGTAGGATTTCTCTTGCTCAATCAATTCTACTACCTATCCTCGACTATGCTAATGCTTGCTATCTTAATCTCACTCAAGAGCAACTTATTAAGCTCGAGCGTCTTCAAAATGTTTGCATAAGGTTCATATTTGGTTTAGAATAATATGACCACGTTTCTGAATATCGCCAAAAGCTCGAATGGTTGCCTATCTCACTTCGCCGGAATGCTCATCTTCTCAATTTACTATATCATATACTGTTTATACCTTATACCCCTCCTTATCGTAAGGAATGTTTCAACTTCCTTTATACGTCACACACCCTCAATTTGCGCTCCACTAATAATCTCCTGTTAATGGCACCTGCACACTCTTCAACATTTTATTCCAGCTTCTTCGCCATGCAGGCTGTCTTACTTTGGAACATTGCCCACTGACGTCAGAAAAGCTAAATCTTTTGCCATATTTAAAAATTCACTCAGGAAATATTATGTTAGTCTTACGCAATAATGTATGTGCTAGTTTACAATACTTTAGACTATAATCTGTTATCCATGTATGTCATTTTTATTTTTTTTATTTTTTTCATTTTTCTGTGTTGCATAATAATTATAGATAATTTAAGAATTTCCTTTGAGTCAGGTTGCCTGGAAGAGATCGCTTTTAGCGACAAAGCCGCCTTTTGTTTTACCAAGTAACTATTGTCTTGATGTGCATTTTTGTAATTTTTGTTTTGGTGAACAGTAAAGTGTTGTCTATGTCTATTATATTTGGTTGCCAGGATTATGCCGCACCAAATGCATAAAAACTTTTTGTTGGATATTCCAACGGTTTGTAGTAGCGATTGGTACATGTATCACTTCCAGCGTGAGTTTTCACCGAGTAGTACACGCGTCGTCCGCGTGTGGACAGCTTGTGATCGAGGCAATCCGGTACCAGATTTTTTGACTACACAGTGGTTTTTTTTTAAATGAATGAATGAATCTTGAAACTTTATTTGTTGAAATACAGGTAATAGTTGTACAAAAGATGGTAAACAAAGTCAATTGGTGTCACTGTATTTGACCTGAACATGGTCATACAAATATTTGGGTACATGTCAATTTAAAATAAATTATAACATTTCTAAATTTATAAACATACTTTGATTAATTATATATTAAGTACAGAGATAAAACAATGTCAAAAAATATAGGATAAATCAGATCTCGGAGCTTAAAATACAATCATTTACCTAATAAAATCCCTAATGTCATAAAAACACTTTTCTATTAGCCATGAATGTAATTTGAATTTAAATTTTCTTTTTGGCTCTTATTGATATGGGTATCGAATTAGACGTTTATGATCATCACTTGGTAGTTTTTTTGTCTTAACGTAGTGTTGCAGTTAAGTGTTACTAGTCTAGTGGGATCTCTAAATTTTACTCTAGAACTAACGCTATCAGAATATTTATCAAACATTAATGGATTATCTTTCACAAAACTTCCTATTTGAAATATATATAAACTAGTCAACGTGAGTACCGTTAATATTCTAAAAAGTGGTCTGCAAGATAAGAAGAGTCTGACAACTGGTAAATGAATACACGTAATTAGCTTTCTTAGTTTTTTAATCATATTCACTGTCGTATTCGTCTGAATATGGATTGAATGTAACTGTTATGGTAACAAAACAATAAGTTTATGATAACAAAAGTAATCCCAATAAGAAATCTGCTTACCTCGCAATATGGATGCAAACGATCTCAATAACAATGTGCTCACAATCTGAAATCGAACATCAGACGTTTAACAATAGAAGGGAAAAATGTATTCAGCCAATTCTAATCAGTTCAATTTCCGTATGTGAAACGGAATGTATTACTTATAAAAAATATCTGATTTACTTTTTAAGATGGAATACGGCTAACTTACCTAATAAAGTGTTAATAATAAAGCTAGAGAAATCGTGCTAAAATAAAAGCTCTTTTATTCATATTACAATATATTAATACGTGAAGCAAAAGCACAGCAAAACTTTGTATCCCTTTTTACGAAAATTGCGCGGACGGAGGAGTATGAAATTTCGCACACTTATAGTTTACTAGCTTCTGCCCGCGACTTCGTCTGCGTGGAATAGTAAAAAAAAGTAAGTTAAAAAACCCCCGATCTTGAAACATTCTTCATTGGTGCTCCCCTCCTATTGGTCTTAGCTTGATAATATATAGCCTATAGCCTTCCTCGATAAATGAGCTATCTAATTTTTCAATCAGACCAGTAGTTCCTGAGATTAGCGTGTTCAAGCAAACAAACAAACTCTTCAGCTTTATATATTAGTTTAAGATAAGACATAGAGAAGGAGTGCACAATGCTAATATTTTTTTAAAATTATGCATATAAATACATTCAATGAATTAAAAAAAACATTACACACACACTACCATGTATTTGGGGCCACGCAGTGCTAAACGAGCAGTGGATGTTTAGCAGTGCTAAACATCCAAAAATCTCACTTACACTTCTATATATTTTAGTATGAATACAGGGTAGTGATAATAAAAGACAATATTCCTTTCTTATTGTTGGTTGAAAATAAAAAGAAGTACAGATTAAGTAATAAGGTTGTAAACCACACGCGGAATAACGACGAAGTTGGTTTATTTCATAAAGGTCTTTTCCAGTTGAATATTTAACTAGCCTCGCAGGCTTCATCACGTTTAGCTCTGGCGTGAGTGGATACAATGTATCTTCATGCTTTTGCGTATTTGGTGTACTTTTGTTGCTAGTATTGTCGGTGTCAAAAGTCTTATTGAGACCGACACTATATAGTAGTTTTATTTTTATTGAAAGGGTCTTTTTGGTTTGAGTATTTTGATAACCTCGCTAAGGCAATTTTTAAGACTTTAGAAAATGCTGCATCTTAGTGAAGAATGATTAGATCGATGTCGGAAAGAAAGTAAGTAGAAGGTGAATAAATATTCCTTTTGGTTTATGTAATACGTTTAAAAAATGCGAGATTGTGGACCCAAAACAAAAAATCTCATCACACTATTTCTTGAGATTAGATGTGGCTTCAAAGTTTATAGGCTAACAATGTTTTGTATTAGATATCAATCTGACATGTTTACTGAGATACAGCATTTTCAAAACTCATTAAAGATTCAGGATTTTTAACCTATGATTTTTAAAGAAATTAAAGTATATAACAGGACAGTTATATTGAAATGATAATTTCGTGAGACATCAAATTATCATCGATAGATATTCTCTACTTTATTACTCTATCAAATATCCTTTCATCGGAAATAGCAACTATTTTACGACTTGTACCTCGCGAGCAACCGTTAGCTTGTCTGTTCAAGTTTTGGGGTACCGCAATCAAATTAATCTGTGATTGGTTAAAATTCAAAACGTTTGCCAATACTAATTTTAGAATCGAATTCTGTATTCAAATGGTGTATTCAGAATTAGAAGTAGTCGATCGTTGATAACGGTCTATCTTGATTTACAATTTATCTCATTTCAATTACCACACACAAGCGAAAAGCAATAAAGACGAATACCAACTATAGTACATTAATTTATCGCCGAGATTAATTACTCTTTACTCTCCGTTGAACCACTAACGTAATAGACCAAAAACTTCTCCACTTACACTCGCACACACATTTACAAGAATGGATACGGTGGGAATGAGTACACGAGGGGATTTTGGAAAGATGCACCCGTCACTGAACACGTCACACGTGCGTGCGTGCGTGCGTGCGCGTTTGTGTGTGTATATATATAAATAGCTAACAAATAAAATAAAAATAAAAAGTAACACAATGTGTTTTGCGTGTAGTCAGGGACTGAGAAACCATAATACACACACACACACACACACACACACACACACACACATATATATATATATATATATATATATATATATATATATATATACTATTTGTTCCGCTAGACGCTGTCCTGCCCTGAAAAAATAAAATCTGAAGCCCGATTCCAACGCCATCTACCGGGGCCAATGATGATATATAGTCTGGATCATATACTCACAAATTGTGATCAAATGCGAACACATAAAAATAACAGCCTACTACATTTTTTATCTACACGTGCAAATATAACAACATTTGATGATAGTCGGTTTATATACTGTAGATGAAGAGAAAACAAACAAATTCATGTAAAAAATGTATTACAATGTATAAGTGTAGTTACCGACTGTATCCGCCAACGCAGCGGAAGATGGCAATTTATAATGCAAGAATCCAACATAAAACCTAAGAACACTTTATGGAGGCTTCTACGTACTTAGCACTCTTGGGACAAACATACATTTATGGCGCTAATTGAGACGCTTGTAAATTTTTTCACAAAGCAAAAACGTTAAGCGACTATAACGAGTCTTTAGGGCTTCGTAAGTATTTTAAAAACATCATATTAATCTGTCATTGTATATATCACAGCTATTTTTCTCCGAAACTGCTTGGTCCATATAAATGAAATTTAGTAATAATATGTAATCGACATGCAGACAGAAAGTGGTGTAGATGCGACAAAAGATTAGAGGTGTCCATCATAAATGTAAGTGAGGGTTATATTATTTTCAGTGTATATAGTCGTAGTCAAATATTCAAAGATCATAACGATAAGGCCGCCTTTTGTTTTGGCAAGAAGTATTGTAACTATACATTTGTTTTTGTAATTGTTTATTTTGGTGAGCAATAAAGTGTTACCTAATCTAATCTAATCGTAACGATATTTCTTAGTAATCATTTTATTGGAGAGATATACTTCCAAAATCGTAAACCATACCCAAAGAATACACATTTATATTTCTAATACCTAGATAGTTGTCTACTTGTAAGTCTTTATTGTACACCAATACAAAAATAAGCTTACAGACTAAAATTAATCCAATTATGCTGATTACGCTTAAAGTAAGTGATAGAATATTCTGAACAAATTGAATGTAGTAAATGCATTGTAAATAATAATAATAAAACTACGTTTTAACGGTTTTAAGCGCGGTAATTTATTTGATTTTTATTATTCCGACGTTTCGGCCACTTTTCAGTAGCCGTGATCACGGAAGACAATATACTACTACTACTACTACTACTAGAGATAGTATATAGATATATAGACAATATACTACTCTACTAGTCGCCTAAACTTAAGAAAATATTATACTCAGATTTCTTCCCCCTTTCACTATAGGTAAACTACTGTTACAAGTGGGGCCACCTGGATACCTATTGTCAAATACCGACAAAGAAATGCTGCGCATCTTGTTTATTGCCCCTCCCGCATTCGGAGTTCCTTTTATTACTTCATATTTAAAATTTGCAATTAGACAATAGCCTATTGTTATTGTTTTCGACTTTGTTGGCCGTTCGCAGGAATAGATAACCAGGTGTGCAAATTACTATTTCTCGGAAACTTAATACGCGTGGCCGATTTTTTTTGTACTGTACATTTAGTATAAAACAATGCCCGAATGGAAGGGTGGGGCAGTCAAGCGACGACTACGATACGAGTAAGACGTTTGTAGTACTCTTGATTAGCGATATAGACGACGGACTTTGCGCGTGTTGAATTGCATTAAATCGTGCAGTGTGAACTGGTTGCATTCAGTTTTATTTGTATTTGTTTTATACATGTTTGTACATTGCAGTTCCAACGGCATTTTAATTATTCGAGTCCTGTAGCTCGTAATACTACTATCAAAAAATAGGATGATAAAAATATCATATTGTTACATGCCGACAAAAAGTAAATGCATATGTGCCTGCCATAATCCCGGTTTCTTACCTTTCCCGCATTTGGACTTAAAATTAGTAATAAAAAAAACATTCTATTTTTATTGTACTTGTTTTATGGGGAGTCATTAGGCAAGTGTGTCGAACTAATTTTTGTTGTTATTGTTTTGCGTCGAGGCATATTGTATTTGTACAAAATAAAAAGGATGCCCGAAGGGAGGGGTGAGGCAGTCAAGCGACGATTACGATACGGGCAAGATGTGTGTACATTCGATAGGCTATATAGTGACGAACTTTGCGCATGTTATTGAATCGTGTAGTTTGTACTGGTTGTGTCCAGTTATATTTGTACCTGTGTTATATGTGTTTGTATAGTTCTAATAAATTCTATAGTAATTCCAACCGGCATTTTAATTCGAGTCCTGTAACTCGTAAGAATATATTAACCAAACGAAGTATTGATCACAAAGCGCTAGGCTATGACTCGGTGTTATAACATTTCCCATGTTCCCATATGTAATCAGCAATTAGAGAGGCTACGCTCGGTACGCTCTAATGCCTATTTATGAACCTTTAGACTTCGCTGTATTATTTATGAGCTCCTAAAGTATTTTCTTTAACATAATAATTATTATAATTTAAGTCATTAATAAAACTTGATGCAAGTACCTTAGAAACGTAAATTCTACTATAAATAGAGATTTTTCTGGCACTTTCGTCAGCAAATTCAGTCCATCGTCTAAGTTTGCAAAATGAAACTATGGTTTAATAAATGTTTTACATAGTACAGTGAAGACGAGTAATTCAGAACGTACTAATCTGCCAGATTTAAAACCTAATCTTTTTCTTACTTAATGCTCTCCTTTCTTTTCAAACGTTTTGACAGTCTTACCTCCTCGATTTAGTTTATGTAATGCTCAGTATTTCGGTATTCTCTTCAAGGTTTGGCCAGAAATGTAATATATAAATGTAATTGATTGAAATAAAACCTATCTATGGTTTATCATCATAATCAAGTACTATCAGGAGCCATAGACTTATTTCTATACTAAAATGTATTTTCTACAAAATAAAGGAATTAATAAATAAAGTTAACCAAGCACCGAACTAATTTGATATAACTGGTTCCTATATTATGTTGCTTAATTTTAATTATTATTTGATCTTTATAAATCAATGGTCTATTTTAAACAAGTCTAAAAGTGCCCATAAGTAATTAAAACTTACTCGGCTCCATACTTCAAGCCTAAAATGGACCAAAAGAAAATAAATTATATATCAGATTTCTGTCATTGGGAAGGTTGCTCAGAAGACTGGTTGCAGTGCCACTTTTTCCTGATAAGAAGTTTGCACCAACTCTCTTGTTATAGGGAGCATCAAAGGGTATATTGTATATTTATTTGATGTAATCTTTTGCCAATAATGATATATAGCCACTTACATAGATTCCACGTTTACAGCGTTTGATGGATTCTTATTAGATAGGCATTTTAAAATTAAATTAATATCATATATACATATATATTAGGGTGGCGCAAAAAAAAAAACAACTTTTTTGAGTCTAGTAATTATAATACACAAACAAAAACACACACACATATAAATATATATAGAATATTTTTACGTTGTGTGATGACATGGTATTGTTTAAAAAGGGCGATAGAATTTTTTTTTGTAACAAAGGCCCTACTCTCAAACGCCTTTCGTCGTTCATTTTCGTCTGATTAGCCCGAAAGAGTCAATGAAATTTTAGATAGAAGAAAGAATAAAGATTTATTTAAAACTACAATAACATAGTCTACATAATACAAAAATATATGAAACATATAATGGAAAATGAACTTAAGTAGGAAAAGAGAAACAAAAAAGTTGTAAAACAAAAATGAACGACGAAAGATGTTCGAGAGTTAGACCTTTGGTAACGCGTTGGCAATAACCCTGTAATTACAAATGTCCATATGCGATGGTGGCCACTTTCCACCAGAGTAACTTGTTTCTCTGGTTTACGAATTAAAAAAGTTAAAACACTTAAAAACTCATGCAGTGTGCCTGTGGAATGCGCTACCTGTGAAAATCAGGCGTGCCCAGTCTCTTCAGGCGTTCAACGGACTCGTGAAGGATTATTACCTCGGCCTCTAAAGTCAATCATAACATCTTCATCTCTCCCATATTTACGTAATTCTATACATTGTTACTATGATTATTATTTATTTATATATATCAATATATGTATATTTTTGTCTTATACTTGCCATTTCAAAATTTTATATATATACTTTTTTATTCTAGTTATATTGCAAAACCCACATGTTACACAATTTTTTTCTAATCCATCCTAAGGTTGTCTGGAAGAAATTGCTTTTAGTGATAAGACCGCCTATTGCCTTCTGTACTTAAACTTCTTGAATTGTAACTTAATGTTATGCAATAAAGTATATTCTATTCTATTCTAAACAAAAGATACCTAACGACCTGACCAACGCTCCGGACCATGAACCAAATACGGCAATATTTTAAATACTGCCAAACGATTCCAAAAGCAGTCTCTCCATTTATACTTACCAAAAAATCGAAGTACTTAACAAGAAATAGAACACTGGTTTACCAATTGACTAAGTAACTACATAAATCATGTTGTATGATTCCAGGTTATTTCTTTTTCGACGCCTGTACCTGTTACTGAACGAGTATTACCTAGATTATGCTCAATTTGCAGGTTACCCAAGCAATAGTCGTAAAGCCCAACATTTGGAATGTCGATGGCTTAACTAATAACAATATTTCTTACCTTTTCTTATATCGATCGCTATTACGAGCTGATATTGTTACAAAACTTATGTATAAACGGGGAATAATTGGATACGAATGTAAGCTGATGTTAAGGCTATTATATATTATATCGCCTGCTTAATCCAAAACTGACACTATCCAAAAAAATGAACTTCACAGAAGAGCTAAAAACGTTTCTTAAGAATGAACATCAGTTATTACATGCCTTCTAGTGAATATTTCTGTTACTTTTAAACCGGGATTAACGCTAGTACACGTATTTCCATATTTTACGATATATGGCATTAAACAATTGATTTGGCAATATGTGCGCGGATCCGAAGTTAAAAAAAATCACAGATATTCCGTACACACCATACCGCTGAAGATAATAGTATAATTTTGTTGCCTTCAGTTGTTGTGTAAATGTTTGTTGAATTATAATAAATAAATACAATATACTATTATATAGGCTTACCCAAAACCCTGTCGACTAAGAACGTCCACATTGGCTTCATAAGTATATATCTTGCACATATCTCGAAACCAGCTCAATCAATCATTCAAACAATAAAAATCACTGTTGAGGGCGGCCGCCATTTGAATAACTCACTACACTTGCCAAAAAATATATTATTTCTTACACGTCTGTCTATTTAACATCGCAAACGAAATCCAACGACATAATGGCGATAAGCTCGTGAAGTAAATCATAATTGGGGGGCAGAGATAGATATACATACTGTTACGACCTAGTGCCGACAAAGACAAATTCACGACTGCAGCCCTGTAGAAACACATTTATTACCTTTTCGGCGTTTGGACTTCTTTTGTTTACTCATTTATTGGTTATTGTGGAGAGCAGCCTATTGTACTCGTTTATGGCCGTTTGCAGGCATGATTAGGTGGGTGTGCGGATTACGATTTCTGGGAAATTGCGTCGACGCTTGTCGGCTGACATATTTGCATTTGTGCAATATAAAGCAATGGCCCGATTGAGGAAGAGTCAGTCGAGCGATAACCACAAGCGAAGCAACATTTGTGTACAATTGGTAATCAATTTAGTGACGGACTTTGCGCGTGTTATGGAATCGTGCATTACGTTTGGACTGGTTGTATTCTGTTATATTTGAACCTGTATTATACGTGTTTGTATAATAAAATAAACTCTATAATTATTCCAACGGCATTTTAATTTGAGTCCCGCAACTCGTAACAATACGTATCAGTATACAAAAAGAGAAGGAAATATGCATGCATTAAGAATATCTACTGAAGTATGAACAAGAGATAGTGTTACCATGACTCAAAAACCATTATTCAGCATTAAATAATAAATAAAAATGTTGGATAGTGTCAATATTGGATTGAGTGTCAGATATGTTTTTACGGGACGATATTAAATAGTATTGTTGGCGTGTATATTAGTAAAATTTTCCTTTTTTTGATATTTTGTCTTCAGTCAAGGAATTTAATTATTTTATTGATAAATTATAAAAACTGACAAAATTTTAATAACATATTATTTTAAATATGTGACAAAAATACAACAAAAGTAATAAATACAGAAGAAGTATAAAAAGAAAGATGTATGTTTTTTATCTTCTAGAGAAAGGATATAACAAAATTAATTTCCAGTGTTACTTTGCAGGGTTCGTTTGAGGCGAGGCTATCGTGATTCTTTAGGGCGATTCTGATTACATCAGCACGGTATGAGAATGCCAAATTACCGACACTAATTTTAACTTTGTTGCTGGATTTTGTACCAGAGGTCCTGACAATGTGGCTGACATCTTTGGTTATACACCTTGTCTGTATAAAATCAGAAATATTTAAACCAATAATTATAAATTTACTAGCTGACCCGGCAAACGTTGTTTTGCCATTTAAATTATTTATAGTAATTGTAAGTAAGTAAAATTATTAAAGTACTAATATCGCTATTAAAAAATAGGGGTTTATCGTAGAATCGTTGTATGTATTTTTCAATGCTAAATCATAATGAAATATAAATAAGAAATTTTGACAAAAAAATAAATAAATATATTTAAGGGTGGGTCACCCTTATCATTTAGGGGTATGAAAAATAGATATTGGCCAATTCTCAAACCTACCCGATATGCACACAAAATTTCATACAAATCGGTTCTGCCGTTTCGGAGGAGTTTTGGTAACAAACACCGCGACATGATTACAAAGCTAGTAAACAAGCAGACGGTCCATTTTTTTTGTCCATCGCCATCGCCAGCGCGAGTTTGTCCATCATCTATGGACAATTGCAACACCAAGGTGCTACAAATGCGCTGAAGCTCTCTTAAGGGAGACTGGAACCTGGCCACTAATGCCGCAACACAACTCAAGGTTGTTATGGCAGCATAGTCTAGTCCAGGGGTGGTAGCCATCCAGACGGGCAAATACCCTACCACCTGGCTATGGGTTGTTCCGTCACCTTTTACGACAGGGCGTCCGACCGCAGGAAATTGTATTCTTTCTCTGTACCTGCACGGATAAAAATCCGGTTTGTTTGTCCTTTAGTGGAATTTGACAAATAATAATATACGCTTCGCTGTTGTCTCTTGTAATTTTTATATGTTTAATCAATTTGTTAGAGTTTGAGGTACCCTTTTGTTACATTTAGTTTGATTATCATACTTGTATAGTTTATTTTAAGGTTAATAATAGGTTAGGGAAACAGTCTTTTTGCATATTGTTTGTGTGAACTTGTAATAAGATCCCTTTGGCTATATCATTTGTATCTGGCTGGTTTTGGTATCATTAAAAAGTTTTAATTTTAAAGAAGATAATTCCAAATTCAAATTATGAAAATGTGTGATTTCCATTTGTTTTTCTTATTGTTAAAATGAGTGAATCTAATAAAGAAATTCGATACATTTTAAAATTTTACTACAAAAAAGGTAAAAATGCAACACAAGCAAGCCGCGAAAAAAATTGTAATGTTTATGGACCTAATGCAGTATCTGTGAGAGTAGCGCAAATTTGGTTTAAGCGTTTTCAATCCGGAAATTTTGATATCAAAGATGCACGTCGCTCTGGTCGCCCTGTTACGGACAAAATTGATGCCATTTTTGAAAAAGTGGAGCAAAATCGGCATATTAGTAGTTAAGATATAGCTGAAGAACTGGGAATTGACCACAAAACGCTTTTAGCGCATTTTAAAAAAGCTGGGTACACAAAAAAGCTCGATATTTGGGTGCCTCATGAGCTCACTGAAAGAAACCTAATTAACCGTGTACTCATTTGTGATTCTTTATTACGACGTAATGAAACCGAATCATTTTTGAAAAAGCTGATAACTGGTGATGAAAAGTGGATCACGTACGACAAGAACATACAAAAAAAGATCGTGGTCAAAGGCCGGTCAGGCTTCACAGACTGTGGCGAAACCCGGGTTAACTCGCAACAAGGTGATGCTGTGTGTATGGTGGGATTGGAAGGGCATTATTCATTATGAGCTGTTACTGCCAGGCAGGACCATCGATTCTGAACTGTACTGCGAACAACTGATTAGATTAAAGCAAAAAGTTGAGAGAAAGCGGCCGGAATTAATTAACAGAAGGGGTGTGGTTTTTCCCCATGGTAACGCTGGATCTTCCACATCTTTAGCCATTCAGCAAAAATTACGAGAGTTTGGCTGGGAGATATTAATGCATTCGCCGTATAGTCCTGACCTTGCACATTCAGATTTTCACCTGTTTAGGTCTCTGCAGAATTCCTTAGGCAGTGTCAGGTTAACATCACGAGAGGACTGCCAAAACCACTTACCGCAGTTTTTTGATCAGAAGCTCCAAAATTTTTTTAGGAATGGGATCACGTCCCTACCTACAAGATAGCAAAAAGTTATCCAAGAAAATGGCACCTACATACTGTAGTCAAATTTAAATAAACTTTATAAAAAAAACCTTTTGACTTTTTATATAAAATGCGAAGAAACTTTTTCCCCGACCTAATAATTAATTTTGTCGCTTACCCTCTTATTTCTAAACGATATATATTATTTACAAAAAATATTTTTAAATTTTAAATATACAATCGGCCATTTCCTTAATTATAAAATAATTTTATTATGTTTTTATTTAGTGATTAGCGTATGTTTTGTGTAAAGTAGTTTTCTATAATTTACCACAATTATATGTAACAATATTTATCCCTGATATGATATGGTAATTGTGTAAATTATAATTTAAAATCTCTCGATTGAATATAGACGATATTCACTACATTTTATTTTCATGTTGGCAGAACCGATAGATTTTTACTGCGTTTGATTAATTTTATAACGTGTAAAATTTAAAATATTATAATTTTTTTAATATTATCTTTTATAACATATGATCTAGAATTTCCAAACAATAATGTAACAAATTCTTGTCATTCATAATCTTTTCAATTAAAATAGTTTATCAATGGCTTCTATCCGCTATTGGTTGTGCCAATTTGCTTAGGTTTCTCATACTGTAAAATTGTTGGAGAGAAAATCTGAAAGGATTTTAGTGGCGAGGTATTCTAAAAATGTCTGTTCAATGTGATAATAGTTGTATTTGAGCCGTAAACCGTGAGTTCTCTGATTATAAATATAATAACCAGTGGCTGTTCATTTATTATCATAAACCCATATGAGTCATTGCAAGTCTTACACTTTACATTCGGTTAAGTTGATATTAGACGGTTCATTTTTTTATTTCACCGAGGATGAATCAACCAAAACGATGCATATAAATATAAACTTAAATCATTCAATGTCATTGAATGGCGTCATGACCTTTCAGTTCTCTGTAAATTTGATTTACCCGTCAATTATCAACGATACAAATGAAAAGCCACAAAGAATAGATTAACTATAATATATTTTCTAAAAAATAGTGGTATGTTCTTTATTAAAATTAAATGGTTTAACATCATAGCAGGTTCAGACAATGTGACAATATGCATGTATGTATGTATATTAACTTCACTAGACGATACCCTAATAATAACATATGTGTCCCTTTAGAGAGCAGCAGCGCATTCGCAGCACCTTTGGTGTCGCGAATGTCCATAGGCGATGGTAACCGCTTTCCACCAGTGGGCCGATTGCCTGTCTGCTGAACTCACGCAGTAAAAAAAAAGTAACTTTAATAAGAATAGTAACTGACATAGGCAAGTTTTCTTAATAATAGTTCTAATTAAAGTGATTTTATTTTTATTCAAATAATATTGTTACGAGCTACAGGCCTTGAACTAAAAATCCCGTTGGAACTACTATAGAATTTATTAGAACTGTACAAACACGTATAAAACAAATACAAATAAAACTGAATGCAACCAGTTTACAGTGCACGATTCACTGCAATTCGACACGCGTAAAGTCCGTCGTCTATATCGCTAATCGAGAGTACTACAAACGTCTTACTCGTCTCGTAGTCGTCGCTTGACTGCCCACCCCTCCATTCGGGCATCGTCTTATACTAACTACACAGTACAAAAAAGATTGGCAGCGCGCACTGAGTTTCCGAGAAATATTAATTTGCACATCTGTGAACGGCTAACAAAGTCAAAAACAATAACAATAAGGATTAGTTCGACGCTAATGGTGGTCATGAAACAAGTAGAAAAACAATAGCATGTTTTTCTTAATTACAAATTCAAAACACAAAAGAATTCCTTAATCTGGGAAGACAATAAACTGCGCTTACAACAGGCAGCTGTGCGCTTATCTTTGACGGCATGTAACAATATATTAATTAATAATTGTAACGAATTTTGTACACCGAACAGGCAAGAAACTATAACTATGTCTTTCTACCATCTATTCCATGTATCATGTTTTTGTACAATAAATGATTTGATTGCTTCGTTGAATGGTTTTGGTTAGCAATACCCAATACCTAGATTATCTAGGTATTGGGTATTGCCATAATATTATGTTAACGAAGCAGTAATGTTCCCCAATTTGTCTTATTTCTTATTCTATTAGCGTTCGAGGTTCCACAATATGATATTACTCTGCTATAGGCACGGAGCGCAAGTCATTTAGAATCAGAAAGGTTAAAATGGACATGAATAGTAATGATAGTAAATTTCTTTGAAAGCGTATTGGGGTTTTCAAATTACGTCTTAATAGCTGGGCTTTGTTACTCTGGTTCGTTGGAATAACAGTTTTAAGTATAATGGATTCATCCCGTTTAACAATTCAGAGATACCTACAAAATTCGTATTCGTGAGTTTTATTTTATTACCTTATTTATTTTATTAGAGTAAACACGAGAGTTTTGTGTAAAGCAACAAAAATTTCCATAAAAAGTATTTTAATTACTCATCTATTTATTTAAATATACATAAATTATAAACTAGTACGTGACGGCTGGCGACAGTTGAAATTTAGCAAATATTGTAATAGACTGAGATCCCAGTCACCCCAGACTTACGTGATTTTAGGAAAAATGAAAATTTTAGGATTGGTAGTTTAACATAAACTTAGAAAGGCATGGATACTCGCTAAGCTGAAAGCGGGGCCGTTTTTCAGGTAGCAGGTATCAAAGGTGGAAAAAAACCATGCTAACTTACGTCAAAGTAGCAAGGGTAGTTTTTACATATGATATTGTTATAAACAAAGTCAAAAGTGCAGACTACTTTTTTGTGAGCCTGTGTTATTGGAGTAGATTGGATTCCGTATTTCAGTAAACGTAGTGTAGGACGCTCCGATGAAGTGAGCCATGCAAGGTAGATTATAGGGGGAAATGAAGACAGTGGAGATTCGGGAGATGTAATACGTAGGGAAGTCTACGTCGAACAGTGGACATTGACTGGCTGACTCCGACGACACTACACTGATGTACAACAGTGCTTATGATTAACGCCACTCTTTCATTCCACGAGACCACATTATAACACATTATCTATACTAATATTATAAAGAGGAAAGATTTGATTGTTTGTTTGTTTTCATTGAATAGGCTTCGAAACTACTGAACCGATATGAAAAATTCTTTCACAGTTGGCAAGCTTTATTTTTTTTTTGAGGCGGGGGAAATGCGTTTCGCACACTACCGGGTACTTTACTAGGGATTAGACCAAAGCGACGAGACGTGTCACAACGAATGGCGCACCAGAGTTAAATCGCCGGCTTGTGTGGAGATTCGAAAACTCACTACTCCACTAAAACCACCCTCCTCCCATGTGCCCCGTGCTGTGGCAGGAAGAAGGTGAGACTTAGAACGTAGTTACACCCACGCTGACCCTAGCGCATCAGTGCTTGAGAATGCCCCGGGACAGGAAAACTCACTTCGTCAACAGGGATGAAGAATCCTCTGCTCCCTAGATGATAGAGGGCCCCTGCAGCGGTATTTCAGGGAGAGAGGTCATGCGCATACCTGCGCCTCCAGGCTCCCGACTGACGTCGGCGCCCGCGAGACGCATGCGCACTACCATCTCTCTCCCTATCTCGTTCCGCGGCCTCCTTATGAGACACTACCGTCTCGCAGAAATTGGCCGCACCCACCCACCAATCGTCGCTGTGCAGCATGGCTTGCACCAGATCGCCCAGCGATTCGATCGGTCCTACAAGTGTCTCGAGTTCAAACCTCTGAGGTGCCCATGCTGCGCACTCGACTAGCGACACTATCCCTGGGTGACATAGGCAATATTATGTTTTAAAAAAAAATAGGGATCCTTACTAAAACTCCAATAATGTAACCCAAGGTGTAAAAAAATTACCTAAACTCGCGTGCGCTGGGAAAACTATTGATGATAGAATAAAATAATGTACTACGACTTTGCGGAACACATGATTATTTATAAAAAGTGTCGCCACAGCATATGTCTAACTATTATAGTTATGCAACAATAAGTGTTCTTTTGTTTTAAAAATTTAATTGAAATGCCGCCGCTAGAAAAGGCTCTTTATTTGTATCTTGGTATTCATCCTTATCAAAATAAATTACTTCATATTCAAGACTGCTTCAATACCTTTATATAACTTTGAATTATTCAATTCGGACATTTCATTCGAAAGATATTACGAGTTTAAAAATGTAAGTATTAGAAATAAATTGCGTGGTCGCCGCTCACCCTGCTCGGCTAGCTAGGCAGCACCTTATGCGATGTAGGTGTCACTGGGGGTACATGCCGTACGGGAGGGGAAATATATTGAATTCGCTTACGCGGTAATTAAACTCCACAAAAAAGTGCTTTTTAGATACCTGTGCGAAGCCGGGGCGGACCGCTAGTTATAAATAAATCACACATGTCACTCACTTTACGTACGTCTAAAATCAAATAACTAACATTTAACTATAAAATTTTAATACATGAAAGCCAGTGAAATATCAAAATATATAAATAGAATCTAAAAGTAAGTTTCGTTCAATACAATACCAAATCAAAGAGTATAATTTATAAATACGCCTTCCTGATGATATTGTTTGTCATTTGTATTGCCTATATTGTATCTACTTAATAGTAACAGCCCATAAACATCCCACTGCTGGGCTCGGTCTCTCACTATGTGAGAATGGACAGTATACCCTTGACGCTTGTCCAAGGCGACTTAGCAGGTTTGACACATCGGTTATCACGATGTTTTCCTTCACCGTTCTAAGCACGTGATAATTGTAATAATATGCACCTTAGGTCAGAAAGCTGCCTCAGTGGTGTATGCATTCCGGCCAGGATTCGAACCCGCGTCCTTTAAGTTTGGGACGCGTGCGCTAGCCAGAATGGTACCAAGACTTCTATTTTATATTATTTTATTGTTAATATTATTCCTTTTTAAACTAATTTATATTAGTATTATTTGGGGTATAGCTTAAACAATAGTAAAATTAATTAAATTTCTAATATACAATTTCTATAAATTAAACGAAATAAAACTATATATTGAAATTATAATTAAATTATAAAATCTAGTGCCAGACCGCTGTCAGTTGGAAACTTACTCAAAAGACTGACCACATTACCTCGCTGAGTGGCAACTCTGATGCGTTGTCTTTCAGTCTTTTGGTGAAGTGAGACGTCTATTAGGCGCTTCGTTATGTCTCGATAAAGTTTGTGCGCCTAAGGCCCCCATGGTCCCAGGGTCTCGACCCTAAAAGCCGCAAATATGTAGCCATTTTCGATTGCCGAATATTTGCGGCATTTTAGGGCCTCCTGTTGTGCAGCAGCTGTGCCGGCAGACAGGCTAGTGGCTGGAAGATGTGACGCCGCCAGAGTATCGACGCAAGATGCGTCCTATACTAACGGGCGACCCATCCTGCAGGGCACAAATGACATTCCATTGGATCTCTTACCATCGTCGCGGCACAAGCCGTTCGGTTCTAGAACGGCAGGTACCCCAGCGGTGACAAGAGCCCGACGGATTGTGTAATTAAGTGTTGAATGACAGTATGTATTAATTGTATATTTATTACAATTAGAATAAATTAAATATTATGTTTATTTATAAAAGAGCAAAATTATAATATTGCTTTACGAAAATTTATTTCGTGTTTCATATTGAAGCTACAAGATTGATTTCGTTCATTCTGTCTATTGATAAACTTATAGTAAAAATAACCATTTCCTAACTCTCCAAAAGAACTACATAACTACAAAAAGATGTGTATTAAATAACTTAGAAAAATACCTGTTATAATTAAACAAACTGAAAAAATTACTTATATCAGTCAGCTGTAAAATGTCTGGAAGTCGGTGTTTGAAATCATCATTCATTAACATACATTCAGAGTTTGAACAACATGAAACGCATGAGTTGTATGAATAAACCATGAGCCCCAGTGCAAAAGGTCGGGTCTTTCAATGATGAACAAAATTTCATACGTAAGTGTTAACAGGAATGAAAATTTTGTAACGCTTTAAATGCCGTGTTGTTTGAATTTCTGTACGGGATTTATTTTACACATATATGAATATTATCATATAAAAGGTATTTCAAATATTATTTAATTAATATGGTTATGTATAATAACTACAGATTTCCCTGGTCACAGAATGACCTACCGTAAAACCGACCAATTAGCGCGCAAGGTATGTTCTATCGCATGCCATTTCACAATTTGTCGATTTCGCGTCGATAGATTATAATCCACCGAAAAATAATACGTTAAACTATAAGCAGTATGTTACGGTTCACAATACTTCGACAGTTTACAATCTTGCGAGATAGATTATAATCTAACGGTATTTAAAATTTGACGGTGATATATATTCTAATGTAGTTAATCGTGAATGGCGTTATTTTAACGCTATACATACAGTCATCACAAACTAAAACATTACTTATCCCAGATGGAGCATGGACAATAAGGACCAGCGTGTATGAAATGGCGAGTAGCGATATTACGATTAACGAACCACGAGCGCGCCGCCGCTGCTGCTTTCGTCTTTCCTTCCATTCATCCATTTTCATTCTCAGTTCAGTTCGCGTGCGGCTACCGCGTGGTGTAGTTGTATGTGATTATATTACGTCGTGCAACACGCGTCCTGGTTTCGGTAGTTATAAACTTCGTAAAGTGATGAATTGTGCAAAAATGACAGCAAAAAGTGTTGACATTTTGTGATATTTAGATATTTAAGTGTTGTATTTGTGCTAGAAAGTTGTGCGAGTTTACGTCACAAGTGGATTTGCAAGTTTTACCGGCGTTTTTTATTTTGTGAGTATTGTTGAGAATCACATAATATTTGATATGTTTTCAATTGTTCTATTGATAAAATGTAATTCTATTATTTGATTTATATTTGTAAAACCACGATCGTAAAGTCATTTTGACGTTAAATATAGTCATAGACAGTTGTTTATTAAACTCATTATCACTAATGAATGGGCAAAACCGGATACAAACCACAAGGTTAAGAGTAAAGTGTAAAAAGTTTTTGCTTGAGTACCGCTAGATGTTATTTTAACAAACGCAACCTAGAACGATGATGGATAAACAGTGTAAGAGAGATATTTATCGAGATTGTAACAGTTAATAAATAGATAATGAAACTATTAATTAGGCATATGTCTACTAAGTATTATGTTAATCGGTCACGCATGGTGACATTGTAATTAATAAAAAGTGTAGGTAGGTATACATAAGTACCTAACGTAATTATTTTAATGTTTATCTATAGTTTCAATCATATCAAGTTTCAAAGATTACGAAAGTTCGTGTCAAACACAGAAGTATGATGTTACAATATTTGCCAGCCTTTAACCGCGAAAGGTAGGTAGGTATATATAGGTATGTGTAGAGATACCTTGATATGTATGTAATGTATAAATGTGACAATGACATGTTGATTATGTGTCCATTACGAATAAATAGGACTCCTTTATTAGAGTTATTTAGTCATTTTTGCAAAAATAAAATCCTTACGAGATCGTCATGTCCTTACATTCGTAACATGTCCACGATGGACAGTCCATCTATCTTATGTGTTTCTATGTATGTTATAATGCAAGTGTAAGTCTCTATATCACGCATATGTAGTCCAAGGGTTTAATACGTTATTTGAGATGCGACATTGTTAATGACGTTAAATATTAACTGATAAATCATGTACATACAGATACAGGTATGTATACCTATACATTATTTTTTTTAACGCTATAAGTAAATCGCATTTGGACACAGACACTAACGTTAACCTTGGTGGTGTACAGGTATCAGGAATTAACAAGTTTGTGGATGAAAGGCAGAAAGGCACCTGTATTTTATAATATGCTGTTACATACTATAGTGACACCGCGAGAATATTAAATATTGAGGGTAGCAGCTAAACATACATATATAATAATAATTGAGATTTGATTATTTTTCATAATACTTACATAGATCTTCTGAGGTATTTATTGTTGGTCAGTTTACTAAAAAAAAAGAATTCGATGTCTTTTAGACACTTTTTTATTATACGTCAATAGGTGGGGAAATATCTAAAGTTGTAAAAATTGTGCCCTCTCTCTCTAAATTTTGAACTATGAGGTGGTAAATTCTGGAAAAAACGTTTACATAGAGGTTAACAATACTTTTAACGATTATTTTTCGAACAAGACCGTTATAGTAATTTCTCCGGTACATACAAGACACCTACCTTCAATTGAATGATTTTCCGAAGAATTTAAAGAATTTATTCAAAACAACAAAATTTATTATATATTATTAAATAGCAAACAATATAGTGTCGCAAATAACTGCTGTAGGGTATATATATTCAAAATAAATTATAAAATTATTTATAATAAAATAAAATTTATTCACAATATAAATAATAAAAATTTCAATTTTAAGTTTAAATTTTATAAAAATTTAATTTAAAGCTTATCCCTTAAATATAAAATTAATTTAACAATCAATTATATAATTAAACTAATTATTAAATTAAATTTTTACTGTTTTGCAGTATTAGGGCCCACTTTCAAACAACTCAATTATTATAAATTACTAGAATATGCCCGCGACTTCGTCCACGCTTGACTTGAAATTCCCCCGGGATTCCCGGGGCACAGTGTCCAGGCTTTTAAAAAAAGAATGTAAGGAATCGTTTAGTGGAAATTATGTTGGAATAAGCTAATTTTTATGCATCTGCATAACTTCAAACTACTCCCGGGAAAATACCCGCGAAATTCCTGGGATAAAAAATATCACACATTTTACTACACTAAATTTGCAAATCGATCAGCAAAAAAATATCACATTGGAATTCGATTTTTTTAAATCAGGCCATTTTAAATAATTCCCTGAAAAATTCCCGCGGGATTCCCAGCATAACAAGTAGCGCAGAATTTAATTCCAAAAATTAGCTGTCGATCAGCGAAAATCGCATCGAAATCGGCCCAGTAGGTTTTACGTGAATCCCGATCAAATAGACAAGAAATCGTATTCTCCATCGTTTATGTAGTCTATTCCAGTTGTTTTTTTTAAAATAGCTTTAATGTACAGACACGGTATGTTTAGAATTTTATAATATATATATATATATATATATATATATATATATATATATATATATATATATATATATATATATATATATACCTAACCTTTGGCTTTAGTAACAGCTAGTATTGGTTTCCCTGTGGTCGTAAAAGACAAATGTTGTAGCAAAAGGAAGGGAACATTCCGGAAAACACGCAGACTGTAGTGGTTATTGGTGATTGTCCTGGAAGATTATGAGGGTTGCGTACAGGGCTGGGATGAATATGCGAGTGTCCCTTTTTGAACCCAACGCGACGTCATTAATTCCAGGAAACTCCTTAATATTGAGCTCGTGTCTCTAACAGACAAATAGTAATAACTTTAACTTTATTATTTGTTCTGGGTAAATGGAATTGTTTAAAATATTGACAGAATCGTCTCTGCTTCCAGTTACCTTTAAACCGACTTCAAAAAGCAAGAGATTCTCATTTCGACTGTATGTTTTTTTGTGTTTGTTACGCGATATCTCCGTGAATTGTGGAACGATTTTCAAGATTTTGTTATTCGATAAAATATATATACTATTTTCTTAAGTTTAAGTTTTTTAAGTTTTTTAATAATTCCGCTGTTTCGGCCACTTTACAGTAGTCTCAATGAATAGTGTTAAAGTTTTATTAAGCCTACCGCCAACTTGTTCATTTTAATTTGTTTTATCAAACCTAGATAATTAAAATGAACAAGTTGGCGGTAGGCTAAATAAAACTTTAATTAAATACACATTGACACTTGACATCGTTGTCTTCCGTGATCAGGGCTACAGATCGTGGCTGCAACGTAGGAATAAAAAACATTAAATAAAATGCTGCACTCAAAACCGTTATAACGTAGTTTTATTATGTTATATAATAATTAACAAAGAGGGATGGTGAAGACTGCATGCTAAGAAGAATTGCAAAGGTATTATTATGATATAGTATTAGTAGGATGAATGATAACGTACATTGAGTATTTATATAATTACTTATACTCTTTTGAAATAGCAATCTCGAGACCACTGCCGATCCGATCGGATCCCACTTGCTAACCATCTTCTCTATTAAATTTTGGGTGTTTTTTGATTTAAATAGCCTCACGTATGTATGTATGAAACGATTCTCTTTTTTCTTTCTCCGTTCCTGCACGCATATGAAATATACGGTTCTTTACATAATTATTTTATTTCGAATTTTTCGTATTTTTTCATGGGTTTTTTCTACGTGTAAACCTAGATATTTGACGAAGTTTAACGATAATTTGGAATTGTCTCGAATTATAAAACCGAATTTTATGTAGATGTATTAACGTGAGAAAGTACTTATCACCTTATATAAAAACAACCTTTAAAATTTCTAAAAGAATCTTCTATTCACAGATAATTTGAAAAAAATCTAAATTAGGTAAAATTAAATAAACCAGTAAAACTAAAAACACACGGAACGTTACATTAAAAATTAAACAACAAAATATGAGGTAAACCATTTATGGATTTGTCGTTTTTTGTTGTGTAAGTTTAGTCTCACAGTTTTGTAGGAACCTTTTCTAAGTTGATCAGATACATCCCTAACTCGGTATGTGTTAGCATATATGTAGCCGCTATGCGAGCTTAGCTTCCGCAAAATATCCACTAAAACCGTTGAAAAAGGATAAAGAATTCTCATACACGCCTTTTAACCCTATATTTACCCTATTCTGTCCTATCTCGGGGTACCACTATCAAATTTTATTAGAACCAGAACAGATTTTCGTCCCAACTATATTTCTCTTATCTTAAATGCTTGACGATTAAATTCCAGTACATGCTGTGTTATATTACTATTGATAACATTGTTTTCGGTATGGTTGAATGAAGTTACGATTGCGAAATGGTTTTGAGGTTCCGTATTTATTTTTGAATATTTTTTTACACAAGCAAAACTGGCTGCAAACTAAAAAGTAAAAAATAAATAATGTCTACATTTTGAAGTCGGTTTTACTTAAACAAATTACATGTTTTCTACTTTGTAGTTGCGTAAATACTTGGATAGCTTTGGAAATAATTAATTAAGCACCTGTAGAAACTGTACTACTGGCACCCACCACACACACGCACAAGTTTGCTATCTCGATAAGTGTAGACTGTAGGCGCTTTTTAACTAGGGTTGCTTTGGATTTCCCTGGTATACACTCATCAGACCCTGACTTGGTGACAATCGGACCACCTCAGGAATACAATCTTCCGAATATTTTTATTTTTTTTAAATTGGTCTACAATTGACAGAGAAATCGTGTAACGAATATACAAAAACAACCATCGAATTGAGAACCTCCTTTTAGAAGTCATTTAAAAAACTGAATAGTTTTTGCAGTCTTGTAAAATCGTCATGCCAGTTTGTATGTCGTTTATTTGTAGCTCTTTTTAGCTGGATATTTAAGAATGTTTGAAATAAATTAATATGATATGATTTATTATAAAACAAGGCTCTTAAGATACCGTCCAAATTTTTATCATAGCCCCTTATATCTTCTAATAATTGGATTAACGTATCTCTTGGTCTTATTATATGTGTGTGAAAGTTAATATGAAGTATGCAAACATATTCATCATAATTTGAATAATCTTTACGACGTAGATAACACTGTCAATGTCGAATAGAATCGAATAAGTAGGTCTCAAATGTTAGTACTTATGTTATTCACATTTTACAAATCACATTGTTTTTGGCTTGAGTTTCAATTTCACAATGCAATTCTTCAAAAATGACCGTTTTAGAGCCCCAGCTCACCGCCTCGCTCCTGCTCCGTTCAGCACTGTAGTCGGAGATTGGCTTTTTGTCATTTCTACTTTTAATGCAAATTGCTCTCATATAGGTTGTTACATTTTAACTTCGAAGGGTTATTATCAGAAGTCAATATTTTTTTTTATTTATTTATTGCATGATTTCAGCAGACAGGCAGACGGCCCATCTAATGGTAAGTGGTAACCATCGCCTATGGACATTTGCGACACCAAAGGCGTTACATTTTGATGTGTAAATTAAAATAGGAATACAATTTGTGTTTTGTTGAATTAAATTTACTATTTTAACGACCCTTTGATTAATACAAAGCGCTAAAATTGCTCGCCTAAATTTTTCTTTCTCTAAAACAAATGCGAAAGAAGTCAGTCAAAGATGTCTTGGTACGTTTAAGTTGAATTTTAATAAGATTCGAGACCTAAACGATTGCTTTTTTAATCTTAAGTGTTTTCGAAGACACGAGGCATCGTAGGGTCGAGTGATATTTAAATTTGACTTATTCTATAATGATTTTTTTTTCAGAATACACACTTTAGTTAGACATTTACGGTTTTATTCATATTGAATTAGAGTAAGTTTGTAGGCCTCTTTATGGTACTTAAAGAAGACTTCCAACTTATTCTAACTCAATTTGAATAAGACTGGAAGTTTTATTTATCTTACAGCGTATAAGCATAGAAGTATTTTTTGTATTTCGGTAGAATGACATTGTAATATAAGTTTTAAATCATTAATATAGTATATATTACTGCTAAGTTTAATTACAATACATTTTTAATTTACTAAAAAAATATAACAACAAAATTTTATCACACGCAACCTAAAAGGACCCCGTTTTGCCGAAGTCTACAATTTTATATTTCCTAGTCTGTCTGTCTTCAGTAATGTCTACAACCTGTATCTTTAAGTTTTCTGTGAATATGTACTTACTTTTTCTGGGTAAGCGCTTTTCATACTAGTTTCCCTTAGCATCAGGCGGAATCATGGTCAAATAGAAGTCTGTACAATAATATAATAAAGAAAAACTCAGCATATAATTTAAACTAAACATAAATTTAATGTATATATTAATACGCGAAACAAAAGCTGTGTGGGGTACGAATTTTTACGAAGATTGCGCAGACTGAGGAGTATGAAATTTCGCGCACTTATGGTTTATATAGAGAACAAGCGACGAATGCTAATATATTTTTAAATTATTATAAAAAATACATTAAATCAATAAAAAAAAAACATTACACACACTACCATGTATTTGACACACACACGCATATAAATACTCTATTGTTTATTGTTCAAGTCAAATCAACAGTTTAGCCTTGGCGAAATCTATGATTATAGAAGTATAGTCTTTGACTTTAATTATTATGGCCGAATTTCGAACACGGGCGACCACTAGTATGCATAATTACATACACGAAGCAATCATAGCGTTCACACAAAAAGTACTTGGATCGAAGGTAAAAAAAATCTCGTTATAAACTTGTTATGTAATGAAAAGTATTTCTTAATAGTTCTAAATTTCGTTCTTCTTACCCATAGTTATACTTTGAAACCATTACGAGAGGAGGAATAAAAATAAAATTATATTTGTGAGAAAATATGAATTATTTGAAAAGATATTTTACAAGAGCAATTTGGTAGTTACTTAGTAAACACAAGTGAATAAAAAAAATATAACGTACCATTAAATTTTATAGTAGTGTAATTACCTGAGGTTAGCAGTAATAACGTATATGCGTTCTAGCGGTCCCGGCGGACGTGGTACTGCCCTGCAAAAACAAAAATCTAGGACCCGATTCTAGTGCCTTCTACCGGTTCCAAAGGTGAATCTAAACCACCCGGAGATTGACCCACTCAAACACACACAAAAATCATCAAAATCGGTCCAGGACATTAGGAGGTTCCTAGAACCCGATCCCAGTGCCACCTACCGGTTCTAATTGTAGATCTAAACCAACAACGCGAATACACAAAAAAAACATCAAAATCGGTAAAGTCGTATATTGATTAAAGTTCGTATACTATTAATCAAAGAAAGGGTAGGACTTAAAGTATGGCGCCATCCATTTGATTCTTATGTAACTGAGTTGACAGCAGAACGTAAATTTACCGCCCAATCGGTTTAAAAAAAATACATTTTTTAAAATTATAAATTAAAATGAAACCTATCCTATGTCCTAAGTTGGAACAAATCCAGTAAAATGAAAAAAAACGTCGTCAAAATCGGTTGAGTAGTTTCGGAGTTTATCGCGGTCAAACACAGGGAATCTTTATATATATTGAGTATTTAATAAAAGGTAGATGGTACGTATGTTGCATAAACTTCTCGTTTGTCTCTAAAGAAGATGGTTACATTAACCATATCATAGTAGAAGAATAAATAGTTTTTTTCCATGGCCATATGTATCTAATATACCAATTTAGGAAAACGTATTTGAATAGTCTACGAGTTATTACTTCTGATCTGGGTACAATTCTGGGTATGTTCATAACATATTCGTTTACAGGGTTACGAGGGTTATCTTTAAGAAAAAAAATCTACACAGGCGTGTCATTTAGGTTTGAATACGCAACCAAGGAAGAGTAAAGAGTCCCTAGATATATTTATTATTGTCAAATTTGTAGCGTGTCGTCTCTTCACTTTAGATACTTACTTATTTTAAGGTGCGAGACAGTGATATTATTCTACTTCGACTTAGATACATCTCAAAGGTCTTCAAAAGGGTTCAAAGACCCTTTAGATTAACCAAAACACAGTTTCGGAGATAATACGTATTACAAATTACTATGACAATAACACAAGTCATTACCTTTGATAGAGTTGTCAGATTGAATAAATATTCAATTGAAACGAAAATATAAATTAACACCTACAAAGAAGCTTAGAAATTTGAGATAATCTTGGATTGGATAGTAAAATTGACATCGGTAGACCATTGCGTGTTAATCATAATCAAGTTACAGACATTGTAAACAAGAAACTGGTAAAACACTCCCGACAGCTTTACACGTACTTACTTATAAAGAAATGATTGAAAGTAAGCGAAACGAAATGTGTAATAAGTTCATAGCGAGACATTAATCGTTTGTTCCTACCCTTTGGGAAACAGACATTAATACCTATATAATAATAAATCAATATAATTTTTCATGCTGTAGTCTAGAACTCTAGTACATCACTTTACTCTGAGTCACTGACTCAAGTACCTATGTATTTGTATAATAATAGCAGCCCATAAATGTCCCACTGCTGGGCTCGGGCCTCCCACTATAGGGGAACGGACAGTATACCCGCCACGCTCGTCCAAGGCTGCTTGGCAGGTTTGACACATCGGTTATCTCGATGTACAGGTTGCATCACGTTGTTTTCCTTCACCGTTATTAGCACGTGGTAATTGTAACAATATGCACATTAGGTCAGAAAACTGCCTAAGTGGTGCATGCGTTCCGGCCGGGATCGAACCCGCGCCCTTTGATTTGGGACGCGTGCGCTAGCCATTACGCTACCACGACCTACATTGACGACGACAACATGTATTTGTATATAGTCACCAAATTACATCAGAATTAGTTTAATTATGAAGGTACAAGTTCCACAGTTAATGTGTGAACCATATAATATTAATATTTTTACTATAACTTAATTAATTAGATAAAAAAATATTAGTTATGCAAAGAAGAACAATACAGTGATTAATTTATTATGAGAAACGTTGACTCGATTCAAAGGTATGATGGATTTTTTGATTAGTTTTTAAGTTGGTAGTTATATATATATATATATATAACAGCGCATGTTTGCGGGAACGAGGCTTAAATAGCTAGCAATAAAACTACTTATTTTCACAACTTTGAAAATTATACATCGTTTACAATTACTTACATAATTTCATATAATCTATTAAATTGTGGCATATACTTACATAAGTAATTACTATAACTATAGTTTTATAACAAGTATACATACATATTAGCTGCTATATATTTTAGGATGTCAATACGTCCAAAAGGTATTTATTCCTATATGCGATGTGTCTTATACAACTATTTTAAAGCGCGGTAAATTTTTGTTGGGTATTCATTGAAATTCAAATTCATAATATTTTGTAGCAACGTAGTCCCACTGCAAAACATTTTTTTATGTTCATACATAAAACAGTTTTGCTATGTTGTATTTTTATTAACCGTATAATTTTTGTTTAAAATGAACAAAATTATCTATAGACTGTTGTTATGTAAGAACACTGTGTATTAGTGTAGAATCTTGTTTTCTGAACTGTTTTTCGTTATTGTAATACTAATCCGCTGTTTCGCGTCGTTCAATGACCTACTATTTGGCTGAGGTATTATAGGTGAGGCTTTTTTATTGCGAAGCTGGCAAAGGGGGGCCCAATTCTGCTATTTCAATATGTTTGTGTTGCGACGATATTTAAAGTATGATTTCATTGCGCTAGTGCCAAAAATTCGTATTCAACTAAATTCGCAATATCTTCTCGATATCGTCGCGGCAGAATAATAGTAGAAAAAAATGGTACTACCATTAGCAGAAAATGGCGTTAGCGAAAATCAATATTGAAAAGCTACCAAAAAATTTAAATATTTATTTCGCAAGTTTTCGCTTATAAATATTTATAAAGATAGAGTGACATGTCACGCGCACGCTATTGGGATTAACAGAATACCGAAATCAGGCAAACCTACGACTGAGACGATAGTATCTGGCGATTTTTTTAAAGAGATAAGTAGTAATAGTTGAATTGGGTTCTAGCCAGACGGCCCAGCTCATGGAAACTGACTACCGTCGCCTTTAGACGTTTGCAACACCAAATGGGGAGTCAACGCGTTGCGACCTTTTAGGGTGGGATAAAGAGGATATGATAGGGGGATGAGATAGAACGATCAGACAAGAGGAATGGGGTAGCGAGACATCGGAACTCTTACTCATCGCACGAAACACATTAGCTTAAGGCTAACCGTTACACACACACACACACACATCTCTCTCTTTTCTTTCACCATATCACAATTATTTGGGGCCGGCACAATATGTATTTTCCTTCCACACTCCTCTACTCTGACATACTTCTTCTATCACACCACATATCATCATATCATCCTTCACACAATCCATCCATATTTTTTTTTGGTCTACCTTTACATTTGTACCCATCTATCTTGAAGTTTAACATTCTTTTTGTCACGTGACTTTCATCCCTCCTCATTATATGCCCATACCAACTTAATCTTCTTCCTCTCAATTTTTCACTCACGGGTGCAACTTTCAAAGATCCCCTTATGTACTAATTTCTCACCTTATCTATTCTTGTGACACCACACATTCATCTCAACATTCTTATCTCAGCTGAGTGGAGACGTTTGTGGTTATTTATTGGCATACGTTTCTAGTTATTGTGGAGAACAGCCCATTGTCCTATTGTACTTGTTTACGGCCGCTCAAGAGCATCATTAGCCACGTTTTGCGGATTATAAATACAAGCTAATTCTAGGAAATTAGGTCGACGTTGCCGGGCGGGCATATTTTTAAAAGTTGTAAAGTATAAAACGATGGCCTGATTGACGTGACTTGTGTACATTCGGGAATCTAATATTGACGGACTTTGCGCGTTTGATTGAATTACGACCTTCTCCATTACGTTTGGATTTGTTGTGTTCGGTTATATTTGTACCTGTGTTATATAGTTTATATAGTTTTTATATAGTGTTTATATAGTTCTAATAAACTCTATAATAATTCTAACGGAATTTTAATTAGAGTCCCGCAAACTCGTAACTATAATATAAATACTTTTGGAACAATTTTCTTGAATACTTTTAGATCGATACACAAACTGGACCAAGTGATATTTAAACAGAATGAATAGGGTTTTATGTATTGATTTTGGTATAAGTTAGCAATAGACCTCGATCTCATCTGAGGTAAGCCAAGATTCATTCTAATTAAAATAAATTTTGAGAGTCAGGTCATGTAATAAATATATACTTGTTAAGCTTTGGACATTAGTACGACTTGGAGATAACTAGGCAAAGATAACGTAGAATTTGGCTAAACCCACGTCTGTAAAGGCAATCTGACATTATTTGAGGACAGGTAAGAGAACAAGTTAAATATTTAAACAGTTGAGATGGCTTCGCTTGTCTTTATACGATACGTATTGTTTCTTTAACAAGTGTTTTGGATAAAGTATTTCTAAAGAAAATTGGATTACGTGATCATTTTGTTTTGGACTCAAATTGCTCAATCGAATTTTTGTAAAAGAAGACGTGAATAGAATTACATTTGTGTGGATGATGTGATGTGGATTACCTACTCTAAAGGATCAAAGGGTTTTGTTTTTGAGATACTTTTCAAAAGGACGATCAGTGAAATGCCTTAGAAGTTGGGCATGAATGACTCGATGTAATAAAGTTTTATAATGAGCTTCATTAGCCTCCAACACTGAATGTTAATCAAGAATATTTAACGACGGGGTTAAGAGAAAATACAAAACAACCAAGCTTTTCGTTTTATGCTCTAAAGTTCTAAAAGGAGGAACAAACTCGTTCGTTACTTTATCGGGAAATTATTTATATTTCATAAGACAATGAGTATAGATTATTTAATATTGTAAAGTCTCTGTTCAAATACGAAATTGAAAAGTAAATTCACAGGCAAGTCTTATTTCAACTTGACTTATCTTGTCTAAATATATTATGTTTTAAATATTCAATCATTGGCTTTTGAAAGTGTTAGTAGTGTATAGAAAACAACGAGAGAACGTACGTGGCACACTCTGGTCAACACAAGAAATATATATGATTTAGGAGCTGTTTCAAACTTCAAACTAACTAAAAAAATACAAATATGAACTGATTAAAGATTATGTACCACATCGCTGTCAGAGGGAAGCGTGTCTAGAAAGTAGGCTGCATTGCATGCTGGATGGCAATGCTAATGCTTTGTGCGAAGTATAGACCAGGAGGTCATGGGTAGCATCACATATTTTCCTACAAATTGTAAACATTCTTTGCGGATAGACCCCACGGACTTGTGTCTTAACTGCGTTTAAGGGCTTCAGCTGATGAAGAAGAACTACCCGCCTCTGACTCTGTCATTGGAAGATGTGACAAGGCTAAAGTGTTACTCATTCACGCTTAAAATTATGTCTTGACTTTTAGTAAGCCGTTAAGGCCTAGTCTGTTACAAAAGCTAACTCTACGCAATACTCGTATTTAAATTAATTGAATACTCATGAATCTCTAAATGTGTTAATATTAAAACAGATTGATAACTGTAAAAAGGGAGTCAACAATCTTGCAAGACCAAGTATTTTGCCTTGAACCACCCCTCATGTTTATTTGATGCGATGAATAAAACACGGTCTAGCAACTGTTCTTTACCCGAAAATATAAAATTCAATACATATCTTAAATCATAAATTTGGGAATATCTTTGAGAAAAGTAGAGATTTTATTCCTTGTGTAAAATAGATTTTGGTTTACAAATTGCGGTACGCTTCAGCAATAGGGCAGGTGTATGGTACAATGAATAATAAATTTAAAAAGAATTTACATATAAAAGAGCGGTACTTTGCTGTACATAGCTTTTAAATTTTATGAAAAATATTTTTAATTAGAGTTTCAGCGATAATTAGTAAGTTTTTTGACCCATTATCATTAATTATGAGTAAATTTTTATGAGAATTATTAACAGGGTCTTTAGATTGGGTTTTGAAAATGTATCTAATTTGATAAATTTATTGTGAGAAAGGTAATATGATATCCAGACGTTCGTCGTTAAAAGTTATATTACAGATTTTTTTTTCAGGTAAAACTTGAGTTGACTTGATACAAACACATACGCACACTTGAACGCATGCACGCACGCACTCCTTTGTGCATCTTACTTTGAAAACGACGGATTTGCTAACAAATTTTATTACCTTTTTCACTTCCCTTAGGGGATGATTTCTCAAAAATCCTTTCATACTGTGCACCTACAATATAGAATTAACCTTTATGCTAATTTTCACGGTTCTAGTCCCAATAGTTTGGGCTGTGCGTTGTTATGTCGGTCAGTCAGTAAGGTCACGTAATTATATGTATAGCTTTCATAATAGAAAGTTGCGTATTAAAACTGTAGTATAAATAAAACTATACGATAAATAAATCCATACCCAATATATGAACTAAAAAGAAAAGAAAGCATTATAAACCGCCATCTATCCAGCCCGACCAGACCGCAGTCGTCGGGCAGTGTTCCTAGAAGGCTGGCAGCATTACCTAGCTGAATATATTAGAATTAACTAAAAACAAAATAGGTTTTTGAAGTGTTATGTATGTATGTATACTGGACTTGTTAATTCAATAACATAATAATATTTAATTATGTATTATATAAATAATTTAACCTTGAATATTTAGGATGCTATCTGAACATAGTATTTTACGTCGCGTATCTAATACAGCCATCTGGATTTGCGAAATCGCTTAATTTATTCACACATTTGTTTTGATAAAAACTTTATTTAAGCCAAAGAGGGATTTTATATTAAAGATTTTACAACTTAATTCTGGCAGTGGTCCAACTGATACTCGGATTTTGAGCGTACACTGTGTAAGCGATTTTATTAGGGCTACCAACTTTTTATTGCCTTTTGTGTTTTGGAATTTAATATCTACAATTGATTGATATATATGTGTGTTTATGTATATATTAGGTTGGGGAAAAAGTTTCTTCGCATTTTATATAAAAATTCAAAAGGTTTTTTATAAAGTTTATTTATATTTGACTAAGGTATGTAGGTGCCATTTTGTTGGATAACTTTTTGCCATCTTGTAGGTAGCGACGTGATCCCATTGCTATAAAAATTTTGGGGCTTCTGATCAAAAAACGGCGACAAGTGGTTTTGGAAGTCCTCTCGTGATGTTAACCTGACACTGCCTAAGGAATTCTGCAGAGACCGAAACAGGTGAAAATCTGAAGGTGCAAGGTCAGGACTATACGGTTGATGCATTAACACCTCCCAGCCAAACTCTCATATTTTTTACTGAGTGGCTAAAGATGAGTGAGGTCTAGTGTTATCATGGTGAAAAACCACACCCCTTCTGTTGATTAATTCCGTCCGCTTTCTCACAAATTTTTGATTTAATCTCATCAGTTGTTCGCAGTACAGTTCAGAATCGATGGTCCTGCCTGGCGGTAACAGCTCATAATGAATAATGCCCTTCCAATCCCACCATACACACAGCATCACCTTGTTGCGAGTTAACCCGGGTTTCGCCACAGTCTGTGAAGCCTGACCGGCCTTTGACCACGATCTTTTTCATACGTTCTTGTCGTACGTGATCCTCTTTTCATCACCAGTTATCAGCTTCTTTAAAAATGGTTCGCTTTCAGTACGTCGTAATAAAGAATCACAAAATGAGTACACGGTTCATTAGGTTTCTTTCAGTGAGCTCATGAGGCACCCAAATATCGAGCTTTTTTGTGTACCCAGCTTTTTTCAAATGCGCCGAAACCGTTTTGTGGTCAATTCCCAGTTCTCCAGCTACATCGTAACTACTAATATGCCGATCTTGCTCCACTTTTTCAAAAATGGCATCAATTTTGTCCGTAACAGGGCGACCAGAGCAACGTGCATCTTTGATATCAAAATTTCCGGATTGAAAACGCTTAAACCAAATTTGCGCTACTCTCACAGATACTGCATTAAGTCCATAAGCATCATCAGCATCAACTTTTTTCGCGGCTTGTGTTGTATTTTTACCTTTTTTGTAGTAAAATTTTAAAATGTATCGAATTTCTTCATTAGATTCACTCATTTTAACAATGAGAAAGACAAATGAAAATCACAAAATTTTCCTAATTTGAATTTGGAATTGTCTTCTTTAAAATTAAAACTTTAAATGATACCAAAACCAGCCAGATACAAATGGTATAGCCAAAGAGATCTTATTACAAGTTCATACATATGCGTAAAGACTTTTTCCCCAACCTATTATGTTCGATTCCTGACAAGGGTGATTGTTTTTTTAATAATCTAACGATACCACTTCTGTTTTGGTCAAAATAATTGGTTTCGGCCGTGAAAAGCGAACAAACAAACAATATTATCTTTAGTCTTAACATTATTATGCGTTCACAATCTTAATATATTTTTAATATGTGACAACCCTAGTACTCAGAATTGGAGGGATGGCAAGGTTAAACAAGCTATTCCACAGGTAGAAACCTTCGAGACCTGGCCTTCTGACTACTACGTATGTAAATGTCAATGACTTTTGTCCTGAACACTGAAATTATGTAAAATTCACGTCATATCCCTTGGGTTTGAAAAATAAGGTCGACCGTGTTTGACTTTTTCGTTCTATGCATTTAAACAGATCTGGGATATTCGTACGTACATTTTTTTTGCTATGCGAAAGTTTTGTCTAGGAGTCTGTAAAAGGTGAATTAAATTGTTACATACGGTAATGCCGTATACATTTACCAACGTAATACATTCTTTTTTTTACATCAGGTAACGAATTTTACAAATTTTCTTTAATTAACTTTGATCATATAGAAACAGATCCATTTTTAGATAGTCTGGTCTCCAACGAATACATTAGGTAGACCGAGCCTCGAGCTGTCAGAGTAAAGCCGCTTAAAGAAAGCCAATCTCGCCGCAGTGCGTTACGAAAACTTAGTATTAAATAATTGTATTAGTGCGGATGTAGTTGGAATAAATTTAATAAACAATAAGTATTTAATAAAGTACCCAGATCTATTACTGATGATAATATAGATTTGTTTAAAAAGAGGCTACAAAAGATATTATACGAAAAATGCTATTACGACATTAAAATTTTGCTGGATGACCAATTCTAAATTAAATTTAACATATAATAAAATTGTAGAGGTCAAATATCTGTACATTGAAAAAAATGCTAAAAACCGAATCAGGGGGATGAATGAAGTGATATAGAACTAATTTAGATTTTTTTTAAGTTTTTTGTTTCTCTGTTTGTCTGTCGGTGCCGTCTGTCGGTGCCGGCTAATCTCTGAAACGAATGGACTGATTTAAATGAAATTTTGTATGGTGGAAGCTTATATCCCTGGTCAACATATAGGATACTTTTGATCCCGAAAAATTAAAGAGTTCCTGGGATAGTTAAAAAAACTTTCCACGCGGATGAAGTCGCGGGCAGAAGTTAGTATAATATATACTTTGACAACCTTTATTATTCTAATTTTTCTTTTTTTACTTTTTTGATATTGTATTCTATATGGAATAACTCTGCACTTGACATATTATCTATAATTACTGTATAATTCTAGAAAAAAAGTAAAATTAATGTCTGTGGATTGACAATCAATCGGGTTACAATCTGTTTTTGCTAATTAGTTGATTTTCAACATTTAATTACTATTTGCATGCCTGAAAGGGCAAAAACATGTGAAACAGAATAACATATTGCAATCTAATGTTTTTTTACTAACCATGTTTTTAAGCAAATAAATGATTTGATTTGATTTGAATAGTTTCTGGTGGATACATTGCTATTATCCACTCAGACGCAAACCAGATGTAACCAGGCAAACCTACGTAAATTTACGCACACTATTTTGTAAAAAATGCTTGACTATATTTGACTATTTTGTTCACGTAGGCTCCTTATATATAATATAATAATAACAACAGCCCATAAATGTCCCACTGCTGGGCTCAGGCCTCTCTTTATAGGGGAACGGACAGTATACCCGCCACGCTTGTCCATGGCGGCTTGGCAGGTTTGAAACATCGGTTATCTCGATCTGCAGGTTGCATCACGAAGATTTCCTTCACCGTTATTAGCACGTGGTAATTGTAACAATATGCACATATGATCAGAAAACTGTCTAAGTGGTGCATGCGGTCCGGCCAGGATCGATTCCGCGCCCTTTGAGTTTGGGACGCGTGCGCTAGCCATTACGCTATCACGACTTAGGCTCCTTATGTAATCTAGCACTATTAGTTAAAATTATACCTGTAGGGTACAGCATGGAGATTAAATTATGACGTGTTAGTTTTACTCCTTATGTATATATCCGGCTCGAAGGACCATTAAATGTACGGTTTGTACACCTCCAAAGGTAATGGGGCTTGATCGTCGTTAACGATGGACCCTGGTTTGAAGGGTTTTCCTAAGTCGAACCACGTTGCGTTGTTGTATGTTGTTTATTAAGATCGTTTGATGACCTGATGCTCACAACTTGTAGTGCACAAGTGCCGCACGTGAGGGCTCGATGTTAATACGTCTGATTTAGTATATTGCGTATTTATGTGTAAAATACGCTCGTACAGTTCAAAAAAATGCGGTCGAGGTCCGGGGGAGCAGTTAATTTCTTATAATAATTAAATTTTTGATTTCATTTATATTAATTACATTTAAAGCAGGCGACGCTGCGAAATAGTCTAAGTTTGTTTTGATTCTGTCTGTATATTCATTTGTTTTGTTTGGAATAAAGGTAATTTTAAGACCATAGTTATTGCGGTCAAAGTATCTTCGTAATACATAAAATACCTATGTCGTAAAAATGCAAGCCACGTAGTAGAAAAATGGTGTAAAATCTGTCGAAAATAACAACAATAGGAATAATTTGCATCTAATTCAATATTATGCGGAAGTAATATTCATTCACATGAGAACATAATATCCTAACAATACGATTATACCTCAACGTTGTAAGCATATACTATATGTACTTCACGCGCTCGTTTACAATGTTCACAAAAAATGTGAGCAACAGGAAAGCCTATTCTTCTCTGAAATCAGTTAGAAGAGGTCCTCTTAACGTTAGATGAATAACAATGAAGGTATATGATCTCACGTAAGCAATATGACATGAGCAGTGAGCGTTTTCGTAATCCTTTCTCTTGTTTATTGTTATGATGTTTTGTTCCAAAAGGCAGGTTTTATTACGAATATGTACTGGCATGAAGTGGAACGGAGGTGTGATTATAAAATACGACAATATTGAGTATGCACCATTTGCTACTACTCCATTAATTCTTAGAAAAGTAATTGCATAATGGCGGCGCCTCATTTGGCTTAGTGCAGTTGTCACTGTATTTGTCCAACA
Organism: Dendrolimus houi; assembly: GCA_039645545.1. Classification (NCBI taxonomy): domain Eukaryota; kingdom Metazoa; phylum Arthropoda; class Insecta; order Lepidoptera; family Lasiocampidae; genus Dendrolimus; species Dendrolimus houi. The sequence continues at coordinate 7,334,936 of CM077125.1, forward strand.
TTTGATGTATTAGCAAATATCACAAACATGCCATCTAAACATGGACTGAATGAGCGAAGAACTTAAACATACTAAACATGTTTGTGTTTCACAATGTCGTAAAACGGTATATATGTTACGGGCAATTTGATAAATCCGGTCACTATGAAGAATGACCGGTCTGTTTACATAATGTCCGTATCAAGTGAGCAATATAAATAAAACTGCATGATTAATCACTTTTTCCGGTCAGTGTGTATAATGATCATCTTATCTTGGGAAATTTAATAAAACACAGATGAACTATAGTTTTTGGTTTATGTAAAGGGGTTAGTTAGGGTGTGATTATATAGCACTTTTATTTATTATTTGAGATATGAAGTGAATTTTATAAAACAAATAACAATAAAGACTAAGGCGCGGAGCTCCGCTTCGCTTCGCTCCAGCCTTAACCTTCTAGCCTATATTTAAAAAAAATTAACCTGTTCATAATAAAATAAGAGTGCCATATAACTATACCCCACCCAATGAATTAAAGTTACATAATTCTTATAAAAAGATAACCGAATCTATCACATTGTCCGTCTAAAAGTAGGGAAGTATTCATACTGCCCGGTCCAAGTGATAAATTCAAGTTATCTCAAACCATGTTTTTTTTTTTAAATTGATCACGGGTCATCGGACATTTTTAATATGGGCTGGCTAAAGTAATTAATTTATCAAATTGACCGACGCTCTTGGTCATTATTCATAATGATCGGTCCATATTATTAATGCCTGATTAATCAAATTGCCCGTTAAATATACATATGGTCCCATTTCAATACTTGGTAAATTTAAACAAGTACAAAGTTACTAAAAGATCTTGGCAAAGAAGATACTGGTGGATGCGCACAAGTTTACCAAAGGTAAAAATAAAGTTGATGAAAAAATTAATTTTAAAAGTTTTATAAGCAACACGTTTATACGCGATGGCCGCAATGACGCTAGTGAGCGAACCATGAACCAAGTGGGGACGGTCGCGGAAAATATTCGGCTAATTTGAGTCCTCTGATGTGTCATTAAAAACAGACAGTGGATGGAAACGCGTTTTTTGTATTGGATTTATGCCTTATTTGTATAAATGTAGGAAATACAACGAAATATCTCCTCTATACTGTTGCTGTTTAGGCTGTTTTTAAGCAAACTAGTCAAATGTCCGCCAAGTGAAGCGCCACCATAACATATTTCTGTATTTATTTAAAAAAAAGAGCTTGAGATAGATAAATATGAAGAAAGAATTTTTAATTAGACGTATTGCTGGGGAGGTTCTTGTGTGTTTCTTCTTCTTAATCAGCGATAACATGTTGCGAAACGGTATATATGCATTAGGTAGTAGAATTAATTTTTTCTCTTATTGTCTTCGATTATATGTAATTTTATAATTGTAAACTATGTTTCATAAGTTTATCATTATCATTTATAATTTTATTTAATACACATCATTTGAAAAATGCCCTATATTTTCTATAGAATTGAAATTGTATTGCGAATGTTTCCAGAAACAAATTATGTTCAAATGAACTTTAAAGAAATCGGCTCTAGTCTTTTCCATAATACATATTTTATGCTATTATAACATTAGCTTTAGTTTTGAGAATGTGTGTAATATGTCTACATTATTATTCATATTCAATGTGTGTGTACATGCGAAGAATTATTCGCCCGGAATTCATGTTATTGACAAGGCCCCTTTTCGCACGAACTCGAAATCACTTTTGTGGTTTGTGAGGTTCCTTAGCCATTTTGGCAAAATGGAATGGAAAAGGAACCTTAATGTTTTTGTCAAATCCGTCTGTCTGTCAAAAATATTTTCAACGAAAATTGGTTTGAAGTAGTTTTTGATATATGGGGTAATTTCGATTAAATGTTTTGTTACGGTATTGTAGCCAAATAAGTGAAGCATTGGAGGGTTGTGAATTTTACGAAACCCTGTATTATGCGTGGATTACCAAGCACTTACTCAATGTATTGAAGTGATAACTTCTTATGGGAGGGTAAACCGCTTCGTTACGTAACGCGTTACGGCGCCAGTCTGTCTGGCTTCCCTTTCTCTCACGCATACGGCAACAGTAGGCAGGCTCCACCTCTCTCACTCTAACTCTCTAACACTCTAACCTAACCTAACCCACGAGCTATATACATACAATTTAAGTAATAACCTAAGCTTTTCTCAAGTTAAACAATTTCAGTATTAAATAGTTCAACTTGGATTAGTTTAAGTTATCACTTCTGTTGGGCTTCCCGAGACGCACCCGTTTTTTTTAAATACATGTTCTTGCGTTTTAATTTTCGAAAGTATTCTGTAATATACGGATTTATGTTATCAGGAACATTGTAAGATATAAATTCTTTAATTAGATTAAAAAATAAATTAAATAATGATCAGTACCTATTTGTACAATAATATCTATACCATCTTTGCCGCTTTCTATCTAATTTACTTCTGGAACAGATCGCTTTTCACAAACAAGATCATTTTTTGTGCACAAGTAGAATAGTACTAGGCTTGAAGTTTTTTTGTAATGGTGTATAATAAAGAGTAGTGGGGAACAAATGTCTAGCTATGCGGCCTCTGCCAGGTCCCGATCGAAGGGGGAAGTCTAAGAAATGCTTAGCTAAATGTAAAAGATGACCCACGCATCAATGGACTCACGATGCCGAGGACCGCGTGAAGTAGAGGAGAAAGATTAGGAAAACGGCCCCGGGCTTCGCGGTAGACGTTCCGAAAACAACCGGGATTTAACGCTAGGATGATATATTTTTCCCCTGGCATGGGGTCCTTTAAGATGAACATCATAAAACCTTTTCGAGGCTTACGATGCTTTGGCGACGCCCTGATGTTGCTAATGTCCTGTTTTTGACCCTTCTGTCCCATCCCCTATAACCTGTCCCTTTTACCCCACCCCCTCTGCCTTATCCTAAAGACTGGCAACGCGTTGGCTTCGCTCTGGTCTTGCAAATGTATTTAGGTGGCAAGCAGTTTCCATTACATGAGCCGTCTGCCTGTTTGCTAGCTTCGTAATAAAAAATAAGCGGCAGTAACCACTTTCCATCAGATGAACTGTCGAGCGTTTAACTGCTCCATTTAGTTTCTATTTAGATATTATCTTTGATTCTAATTCTACAAGTCTTTAACATAATGACGCGTTGTCGTCAGACGCGAAAGAAGACAAATGGTATCTTTTCTGTACTTAAATACCTCCGTTTGCAGATTGGAGCTCGTAAATCTAGTCTTTGTATTTTCCCTCGTAAATTATTTACCACACTCAAGAATCTTAAGGATAAATAAATTTAAGAACGATTTTTTTATTGGGCATTGGAGACTAATTTCTCGTGCAGGTTTATTAATAAAAGTAAAAAGTAGTTAAAATAGCTTATATATAGTTTATAGTGAACAAGTTCTCAATACATTTAAAATTATGTAAAGTCTAGGTTATTGACTCTGGAACGCTGTCTTTTAATTAATACGCCTGTAGATAATTGAAATGACAAGTTTGTACGTATTACAGTTACGGGTGAGTAATCAGAATTCGTGGAAAGATATTTATTAACATATTAAAAATAAATAGTTGATTTTTACATGAGAAGTGAAAGTGACCTATTTAGGCATGAAATGGTTTGCTGCACGAGCGTAGCGAGGGCGTTAATAATTCGAGTGCATAAATAGGGCTTTCACCCAAACCTAACACTCTGCTTTTCATTTAGAATATGAGAAAGTAAATATAAACTGATTATTTAAATAAACAACTACTTCTCTAATGAAATCAGGCATTAACTCTACATCTAAATCTAATGAACTCATTTAATACGTCACATATGAAACGTCAAGTGATATTTTTTTGTCTGTTGCATTATACTACCCAGTATGTATTTTTTGTCACTAATGATGATAGTAAATATTCAGCAACAGCTATATGTAGATTAAATAATATTGAGTGCAAAGTAATTTATACGTATAAAATCATGTTACCAAATTCTTGATATTCTTTTACTACAATTTGTCGCGATTTAACAGTGGCTGTAAAAAAGTTGGGACATGAGCCGCATGTATTACCTATAATTCGCATAGTTTTTAAAAATTTTGACAGCAGGGACAATTGTTTCCCAGGGACAAAAAGTACTGTTTTCATCCCTGTGATCAGGCAACTCCAAGCGTACTTTCAGAATATGAGAAATGAAATATATGTATAATATCTATCTATATGATAGATTCGACATGTGTGATAAAATAGGTATATATAATTTTTATATAATTCATAACGTTTAATAACATTTTAATCATTAAAATTAAAAAGTGTATTAGCGTTAGTGTTCTGGCATTAATAAATTTAATTATTTTTATAAGGCTGTATGGACTAGTTCCTTTGCCTGCTTATTGTCACTTGTTTGTAGCCCGGCCGTAAGCCGTCACTTCTTTTTTCCCTCTAATTTGTGCAATGCGTAATAAACCACGTATTAACGAAAAGATTGCTTTTAATTCAAGTAATTCAACTATTTTATTTCATACAGTTAGTATCAACGGGAAGTTGACCAGCGCACTTAGGCCTTTCACACATTACGATACTCGCAAGAGACGATACTTCAGTCGCGTGCCAATAGAATATATGTTCGCTACTAGAGCTTCGTACATTATGCTGCTAAAAACACAGGAAATTTCATTATTTGCAATTACAGCACACATCGTTAGGATGTTTTTAATTATGTCGAGTGATTTCACTGACGAAGAAGTTCTTGCTGTGTATCTTTATTACAGAAAAATAGAAGACGAAATAGAAACAAAAGGATATACTGAACTCATTCTTACATTACCAGAAACATACATTGTAGAGCTTTTGTTGATGCAAGAGAACTACAACAAGATATTTTTTTAATCATTTTACCAAATGTCTAAAGAATCTTACGAGCATCTTGTTGCTGTTCCGCCGCCATTTTGCCGAGATTCAGGAGACGCGACGCGTAGGCGACCGACACGGCGGATACAAGACTAGTGGCAGACGCGTAGGATACATATAATCTATACTTTTTCACGAAATCGATTCATATTTTAAGCCTTAAAAGAAAAACAACTGTTTTAATATTATTTTAGTTGAATCACTTCGTTATCTTTATTTGAACACGTTAGCTATCAAATATTAGATAACATAGCAAGAATGACAGGATGCGATAACTGAAAAATATTTAAGTGTGAATTTCGCTAATATCATCATATGTTTAACTCGTATGATTAAGCAGTTACAACGAAAATCGCATCTATAATATAATAAATAATAACAGCCCATAAACATCCCACTGCTGGGCTCGGGCCTCCCACTATTGGGGAACGGACAGTATTCCCGCCACGCTTGTCAGAGGCGGCTTGGCAGGTTTGATACATCGGTTATCTCGATGTGCGTGTTTCCTTCACCGTTAGCACGTAGTAATTGTCAGGTCAGAAAACGACCTATGTGGTGCTTATGTTCCGGCCAGGATTCGAACTCGCGCCCTTTGGGATTGGTACGCGTGGGCTAGCCATTACGCTACCACGACTGCTACTCCCATCTGACTTATAGGATTTACGTTCTAACTGCTGAATCATAGCATGGTGCATATAAGTTAACGTGTCAAAAGTACACAAACATAATTATACTATATTAAATGATGATAACCTGTTTGTTTCGGGGTCCTTTTTTAAAGAAACACGACGTGGCTAAAGTTTTATTACCACGAACCTACCTGTCTCCTTGGTTACAAACAAATCGATTCTTGCTGATAAATTGGTTAAAATTTGTATAAAATAAAAAATGTTGATTATGTAATTTCTTTCTAACTTTCATAACAACTCGCACAAATTCAAAATACTTATCCCACGGAAACTCGTCTTTGTTATTCAAATGACACATATAGTTCATTTCATAGCAATCGGTTCATTCCGAATGCCATAAAGAAGGAACAAACCAAACATCCGAACAAAAATACTTTGACATTTATATAGGTATTATTATGATTGATATAAATAATTATGCAAAAGGGATGTGAAGGAAATGTCTAAAAAAGTTTGGACATTTTAATAAATGACTTCATTCTTTAATGTTACCGAAAAGCCTCGAAGTCATACACATTTTTAGGAACGGAATAACATGTTTTTTTCGTCTCAAAGATGTCTATCTGTCGTCTGTCACGTTTGAAAGATGTTTCAGTAGTCCCCTACGGGCTGACAGGCAACTACCGCTTTATCTAGATCATGGCCTTTTGACTCTCAATAATAGATCAGGCGAACCTCTTGTCAAATTGAAGAGTATGTATTATGATATAATTTTGTAAAAGTGAAATCATTTACTGTATATTTGTTTTCCACTTAAGCATATTATAGGGGCTGTTGAGGTAACTAGGAAACAGTCCCATCCCGCTAAAATATCTGTATCCATGTTTAGAAAAAACCTTATATTCAAAGATAAAAACATCTTGGTTTTTCCGGTATTGAAAGCACAAATGAATTTTCACGATCATCGGTTTATTCTCAAAGGTCTGAAAAATAAAACAAGATACAAATTAATTTATATATAATGTATTCGTTATACAAATGTTCATGGTCAAAATCAGAAAGTTTGTGTCCAGATGAGAGTCGAGGTAACCGTTATTTCAAAATTAGTAATTTAAACGTGACGTCTAACGTAGAAGCAAAATATCGTTTGGTAGAAGAGGATGTAGAAGCCATTAAATATTCCATTGCTGAGTCCGTGCTTCTACATTTTAGGAGGGAACACAACTGTCCTTACCAGTAGGTAGTAAAGTATAAAGGTACTCGCTATACTTTTCGATTATACATCGGCATGTCGTAGTTGTAACATTTAACACATATCAGAAAATCTGCATACTCTCAGGTCAAAATCCAAACTCGTATCATTTGAATAACACGCCCGTGTCTTATTTGTTATCTTAAGCTACCACAACTATTCACATTCAAAAGTTTTTATTTAAACTTTGTTCCACTGAAAAATCATTTTTTGAAGGTCATAAATATAAGCTACAAATTAAGTCTTCTATCTTCTATTCAAGTTCACCACTTCGCAACGTCTTATCGCTGTTTTAGTTTATAATATTGGTATTTTAATATTTTCTTAAGTTTTCGCGACTTGTATACATAATAAAACTACGTTTTAACGGTTTTAAGCGCGGTAGTTTACTTGATTTTTATTATTACGTTTCGATCACTTTTTTTGCTGTGATCACGAAAGACAAAGATGTCAAGTGTCAATGAGTATTGTTAAATAAAATATGTTGATCACGGCTACTGAAAAGTGGCTGAAACGTCGAAATAATAAAAATCAAATAAATTACCGCGCTCAAAACCGTTAAAACGTAGTTTTATTATATTGGTATTTTAGTTACAGGTAAAGGACCTTTGAATTGTATTTTGTCAGTGACAACATTTGAATGGATTACGCGAAAGTTTAATCCTGCTCTAATGAGTTGTAGGCCTTGGCATAAATAGCCTCCTGCAGATTGTGTTCATTGATTAGCACCTTATTAACAGTGATTACTCAATTTGCGAACAAAAGTTTGAGTTTATGAACTGAATTTGTAGCGAAGTATCGTAATTTTCTTAATGTTTCAGATTTGAGTGCTGGTTTAAATTGTTTTCATGACCTTAATCCAACTTTCTAGTTAATTAGGTACTCAAAAGTATCACGAGGATTTAATAAATTCTATAGCTGCCTATAAAATGTATATAAGTATTTAAAATAGAAATTAATTAATTTGTAATATGTATTTCATTTATTTATTACGGTTTATTTTAAAATTGGAATAAGTTTAGTTGATGAATAAAGATTGATTTTAAATCAAAATGAATAATTAGAATTACATATTAACGGATTGAACTACGGTACTAAAATGATTATAACATTACTTAATCTAAAAGATTTAACTAAAATTAGTCCGATGTCAGTGTTTTTAGTTGATGTACATATAACTTACAGACTCGCCTTTTTGCTGTATTATGATTCTAAATACGGCAAATTATACAAATAATATGAAGACGTTTCGAATTATTTGAGACTAGCGTGGTCTCATCTCACGTGGTGGTTAGTAGGATTACACTCACTGATGGACATGTTCGAGTGTACTCTGTTGTTGTTAGGTTATCCATCAGGGTGTCCACGTTGAAATTTTCTGATTTCTGATTGAGTTGAAGACATTTCACCAATTTGATATTACATTTAACTAATTAATTATTAATCCGTGCCAGAACGGAGAAAAATTACAATTGCATGCGGTCAGGCGACCCGTCGTAATATTCCACAATCAGGTGGTAGGGTATCTGCCCGTCTGGGTGGCTACCACCCCTGGTATAGAGTATGTCGCCATAACAAACTTGAGTTGTGTTCTGGCATTAGTAGCCAGGCTCCAGTCTCCTTTTGAGACCGGCAGTGGAAGAACCTTCGGTATTGCAAATGTTCATTTTCGACGGTGACCTTTCCATCAGGTGGGGAGTTTGCCTGTCTGCTGAACTCTTATAATAAAACAGTATACACATATTATATATACGTATACATTTTTAGTTTTAACTAAAAAAGTAAAATTAAATTGAGAATATAGTTGAAATGTGCTAACAGGATGTAACGATAATCCAGGAATATAATGTGTTAAATAAAGCTTCCAACAGGTTCAAATGACCGAATCAAGTTCCTAACCTGCGCCCCATATTCCATGAGAATCTCACAAGTACGATGCCTGATCGTCACGAGAACGCCAGAAAAGAACCGTTCTACATTCGTACTCGTGAAGATGGGGGGTCTTTTAACAAGCCCTAAATTCTCGTACTGTGTTTTAATTAAGGTTGTCAAACACCTCCAAACAGTCCATCGTCGTGCTTTGCATCAGTGGGATTAAAATTTAATAGACCGTAGACTTTATTACTTCATTTGACAAAGTAAATGTTTGTCCTTTGTAATTAAATTCTCTCTCTGTAAAATGAAACACATTTATAACCTCCTAATCTGGAATGAGCTTGAGTAGTCACGAGTGTTTACGGTTGACCGGTAATTAATGTTTTCACGTCACATGGCATTAATAAAAGAGCTGCTGATATTTATTGTTCTCTTTGTTTTTCGTTTACAAGTAGGAACAAACCTAACAAAGTTACAAAGTTGTGGTAGCTTTGTTTTTTTCCATTGTGTGTTGTGTCTATGACTTTTTTGTTGCTGGAATACAGCAGCTGACGACTTTCCTAATGAAGTGCTTTTTTATTCTTTAATCGTTCCCCCTGACTTTATTAAGTCGTTAGGGTATCTATCTTTATTTTTTTTTTTTAATAATTTGTTTACAATTAAATGTATTACTATTTTCTCTATTACTAATCCATTATAAGCAAGCCGAGGCCCATGCCCCGGGCGACCAATTCAGAGGGCGGCTAATGCAAACTTAGTAGACAAATACGTAAGTCATCATTAACATAACTTTGACCCCCTCCCCCTTCGAAAAAAATTCAAGATCCGGGGCTGGGTGATCGACAGTGGTTATTTACCGTCTTCTAAAAACATTTGCATCATCAAAGGTGCTAAAAGTATGTTACCGGCCTAAAAACATGATTGGAACGTGGCCACTGATGTCAAGACATTATTCAGTTGTTATGGTGGCATACGGGCAAATGCCTCACCACCTGACTATGGGATGTTTTAGGGCCTTTTATAACAGGCTACCTGACCGCAGGAATTAATATTCTTTCTCTATTCCTGTTCAAGTAGGGCAATTGTCAGCCTGGTTGGCTGCCACCCCTAGCCTAGAGTATACCTCCATAAGAATCTTGAGTTGTTTTACGGTACTAGCGGTTAAGTTCCAGTTAAAATTGGTAACAACTGTTGCAGACGTCCATAGGCGACGATAACCACTTCCCACCAGGTCGGCCAATCATCCGTTTACTCCGACAATAAAAAAGTTAATAGAGCGTCTAAAGTTACTAGAAAGTTAAAATTTTCGCGGGGAAGTTATATCAAACAATGTACCTACGATATTTTTGTCGTAGAAGTTTCATATTCCAACTTTTCTTTACCAAGTGCTATCTAACCGTTAAAGTGAGTATTAGCCAAGTAATAAAAACTTGTGTTTTTATCGTTTTCACTGAAGGAAAAACGCCCAACTTCACAGATTCGTAAGTTAACAAGTGTACTCTATTTAAGTGCACTACTTAATGCGGTGGGTTTTTAAAAAAACATTTTTAAATTTGCAGCTGCAGACGAGAGCTTTTATTCTGTTTAAAATGTTATAACTTAATTTTTTACTTCATCTTCACTCTAGGACACCAACGTCGAGAGTTGCTTGGGTAAATAAGATATATAATACATGTTCAATTCGGAGGTGAATTGGACACCATTAATTCACAATCATATGACATATTTTTACTTCTTGTAAATGAAAATAGACCATTAAAAAACAATCACTATTGAAATGACGATCATAAAAGATCCCGCACATATATTCCTGAAACTTATTATTGTGGAGCATATTTTATAATTAGGTGGATAAAAACTAAACTAAATTATAAATAAGTATATATACAATTATTGTGGAGGAGTTTTAACTTGTGCAAAGTGAGACCAGCTGATTGCACATTTCTAGCTAAAACAGACTATAATATAAGCCATATGAATTACTTGTTAATCAAAGCTCACAATATATTGCGGTTATACAGTAATCAAATTTGGTATAATACACCTGAATTGTCACTTTGATATTGATATAAAGTGCCATTTTGAAGTAAATTTCTTTGGGCGCGTTCCTCTAGTGTCTCACAACGCCTAAAATACTCCGTCTGCCGTTTCACATGGCGACCACGGTCGTTATGGTCGTGGCGAAAACGTCACTGATTACGCCATTATTTTCAATCACACAGCGCTCACAACGACCCATGTCAAGAGGTGGGTCGAAGTGGGCGTTGATCACTGAGCGTTCATTCTCTCTACCGTTTGACATTGAAAAAGGCGCGATTTTCATATCAACCAATGACATTTGTGTATTCCGTCGTTAATGACATTAATGCTCCATAATACGTTTCACTAGAGTTTATGATTGTAACACCCGCAAGTAAGTTGAACGCTAAAAATCGCGGTCGTCAACGTGGTCGCTGTGAGTCTCATGAATTTAGAATCCCCCTACCCCTTATCACACTTTCTTTCACTTCTGCTGCGTCTGAACTGTACACTCACACAATTTTTTTACCTTTCTTCGTGAATTTATGAACTATAGTTTAGATATTGTATGTATATATAATATTTGCTAAGAATATAGGTGTTATTAAAAATGTATATTTTAAGTTGAAAACAAAGCTAATACCTACATAGAGATTTTATTTATTGTTTTGTTTATCTCTAAAAGAAAGATTTACATTATTTTACCTTGTTTAAGTATTGTCCTTTTACAAAGAGCGCGAACCTCTTTGCTAGAAGTCTGAATTTTGTTCCCTACTTTTCTTTGGGCTATAGTTCCTGAATTCATGCATATTGTTTAACATATATCAAATTAATAGTTCGTCAGCAGACAGTCGCAGTACATACATATATTTAGTAGTAGAATAATGATAGTCAAAATCTTTCAAAAACCAAACGCTGAAACTTATAGTGCAAATGAAATGAATATTCAAATCGCCGTTAGGAGAGACGAAACGTTCCCAAAAAACTCACCGCGTCACCGCATTGGATAGCAAGCAACGTTGTCGTAAATATGTTTCCCAAAATATAGACCAGCCTTTTTTAGCCTTCAGTTTATTTTTAGGATTTACTTTTAAAATATGAATTCGATTTGGTTTGTTTTATCAGAGCTTTGGACAAGAATGATTTTTATGATATTTCGTATAGGTTCGATGAATGTTCCTTATAGATTAAATATTTTATAATACAAATACATATATTAACTTTAAATATATTTATTTATTAATAACTTATCAAATAAATAAAATATTTTAAACTTAAATGACTTACTACGTAGCAAAATTCGAGGCTTTACGTTGAAGATAGTTTCGAAAATGCTTAACAGAGGAAAGAACGCTTATTAAGACTTTAATGTCTAAAAGTCAAGCATAGTCAGATAAATCCGACATCTAAAGATGTAACAGTATTTTTGCGTCCACGCAATACATTTTATTTATTTTATACTAATATACATTTTCGAGGATAAAAGCAATTATCCTCGAAAATGAAAAACGTGAAAACTTTTTCAACATTGCAATTGTCTTTGTATTTAAATTCTCGTTAGGCATATAAATAAATCTTTGTAATAACAATACTTTTAGCCACATATAAGTCAAGACAATGACGTAAACCAATGTTTTTTTTGATAACTTCATAAACATTTCTCGGGATATATTCTCAATATTTTTGTTTTTAGCAGATGGTTAATTTTCTTAGTAACATTGATTATTTAACCTCAATACCACTGACTGAATGACCGGTGACGAATAAATTACCGAATGCTGATGTAAGTTTTATGTTAAAGGATTATTATGTCAAGGTGAAAAGAGCATTGTGGAAGGGCGGTGTCAAAAAGTCAGCAAAGTAGTGGAAGCAGTGTCAAAAACAGTGACTGCCTCAGTGTTGCCAACATTCGCTAAACAAAACGCGCAGTGACAACTCCTAAAAACTCTAGATTCGAACATAATGTACATATGTAGTACAAAAGCTTTAAAACTATAAATGATAAATTACATTATTTTTTATTGATTTATTTTTTTGAACCTTTACATTGAGTTGATAGTAATTTATTGATTCTACTAGCCCATAAACTAATTTGCACTAGATTATTATTTTTTGGCTTTTATAATTGCATTTTGGAGTTTTCGAAAGATCGAAGCTTTATAGGTCTTTATAACGTTTAATTTTTACGAATTATCATCTTTACCATCGACTTATAACCTCTAATTCTAAAGAATATAGACGCAGGAGTTGATATTACACTCGATAATGTAAATATAGACAAGAAGTAAATAAAGGCATGTCCATGAAATACCTAGATTCTAATTTTATATATTTGAACATTTAATTTAATTCTATGACAATATTATGCGTGTTTAAAAGACACATCATCATTCTACATACCTACTCGTAAAGGTAAACTCGTTCAAATCGACGCATCATAATGCATTCAAGTAATTTTGAACCTTATAGTCTATATGTTTAATATTATACTTGTTTGTGAATTAACCGGGTCATGCGATATGACGTAGAAGAATGTCATTGGGTCAATGTTATACACAAAATAATTGAGTTAATTTCCTTGGCCTTGGTTTTACGTATAGTTAATAGTTCTTAAAAGAACTAGTACTACCTTGTGATTGAATTTGCAGTCAAATTGTTTTTAAATTATAGGACCACGTCATATGCCGTTGAAAACTAACGGCCATAAAATGGCTCAGATTCTTGGAAGGCTTGCGTGGAACCTCAATGCTCAATGGCATGCATGGGACAATCCAAGCATACATTATCCAGTGGAAATCACAGCAGCAAGTCGGAAAGTGGAGAGAGATTTGAGAATGTTAGATGTAATGCACTGTTTTTCATATGCGTGATGTTAATTTTTGTCGCCACTTTCGTGCTTGTACCCGTGGAAGTGGGCATACTTTAAATGTGGCGTGACTCCGGTCGGTGTTTATCTCTGTGTGCAGTATAGAAGTACTCTTAAAGACAAGCTGCGACCACAGCAGATGTATTGTAAGAAATGCTGAAAAAAGAACTAGACCATTGAGATGAACTTTTAACGCAGCATGTAGGATTATGGCACGTCGTAATGCTTAAAAAACGCGGATAAAACACTCACTGCATGATCCTCCAAAGTGCCGTAAAAGAACAGCGAGGGGCAACATGAGGCACGTTATAGTTCCTTTTCCATATATTTATAAGCAAATTTTGTACCTACATCTTTGCAGGTATATAAAATTCTTCTGTTCGTGTATATGTCACTGAACTCTTAAACGGTGGGACAGATTTTGGTGAAATTTTGTATCTATTTTCAAGTGAGTCCCGGGATGGAGTAATTTCATAATTGGACCCGATAGGGCACGACAACGTCTACCGCTGCGTGCGATAACGGACCACTAGTTTTTATATAGAAACTAGCTGACCCGGCGAACTTCGTACCGCCATATTTTCTGAATTCCTAAAAGACTGTTTCATGACATAAAAACAAAATCACCAAAATAGGTCTAGGTGATTAGGAGAATTCTAGAACCCGATCTCAGCGCCACCTACCGGTTCCAATTGTGAATTTAAAACAATCCGGGAACCCATTCAAACACACAAAACAAATATCATCAAAATCGGTCCAGCCGTTTAGGAGGAGTTCACTGTCAACACACGTACAGAAGAATTATATATATTATATTGTTTTATAAAAATAATTAACGAATAAAAAAAGTTTGAGCAATTTGCAGCAGTTCAGTTGGCACAAACTGAGTTATTTTTTAAAGTTCGCGATCACTTTGCACATGTCTTACTCGTTTTATGGCGGACATCCGTTTCCTTTAGAATGGAAACGCTGTATTCACTTGTAACTTGTAAGTTCATTCACGATTGTGCGTGCAGATTGTTGACTCGTTGGTTATTAAGTGGCGCCTTAAATTCAAAGAGTTGCCTTATTTGAAAAGTCATTAAAATTGAAACATAAGGCGTGCTTTTATGCGTAACTTGAAAGAAAGTCTCGGTTGTGCGTATTTATTATTGAAAATATCAATGAAACTGGAAACGCGTAATTTTGTTTTGCATTGAGTAAATCTATATTATCTATAGTATAATATTATAAATAAAAAAGTTTGGATGTATGTTTGTTGCTCAATCACGCCAGAACGGCTGAACGCATCTGAATGAACTTTGGCACAGAGATAGATTATAGTCTGGAATAGCACATGGGTATACTTTGTAATCCGGAATATACACAATTCCCCTGGGAAAACATTATCGCGAAGCGAAGCTAGTGATAAATAAAATAGTTAAGTCAAATTAGGCTATCACCTCGTAATGAAACCTAATAAGTTATAAACTGGTAAAAACATATGTTTTGATACTCTAAATGTTGTCTCAAAAGTCTCATCAGATCTCGTGACCGCGTCTTAAGATATTCAAGTTTAAAGGTGGCAAAATATTTATTTTATATATTTCGCTCCCTATGCTTTATACTGTTTCCGAGCATTTATTTTACTTTTGACGTTTGCACGTCTATCTAGTTACCTATTTCTTGGCGATAAAGTCCTCATGAAACAAATGACTTAATCGTCGTACTTTATTCTTGTGGGTGACGTAATAGTGATGCTCTGTGAGTCATGTGACGCACAGACTATTAAACTATCCACACTATACGTAAATAAATCGAAAATAATCGATATGAAAACAAAAAATGTTCTACTTTATACATTTTTATACTTTATTGCAAAAATGGTTTATTTGATCATATATCAAATGATAAATAAATAAATAATAAAACAAATAACAATTAAAAATATGCTCATTGAAATGTGAGTACATTTATTACACGATTTAGTATTTTTAACAGTAATATATCGATACGTTAAATTAATTAAAACTTATTTATAAATGAATTCGATTTTTATTACAAATCGAGTCGGTAACGCGTTAGGACATTACTAATTGACCCGTCATCGAGTTGTCAAAAGTAAAATTAATGTTTGGAAAGGGTATGAAGGATGTTCTCATGCAAGTATTATTTTGTTACGAGTTACAGGACACGAATTAAAAATGCCGTTGGAATTACTATACAATTTATTAGAACTATACAAACACAGGTACAAATATAATTGGACGCAACCAGTACAAACTGCACGATTCAATAACACGCGCAAAGTCCGTCACTATATAGCTCATCGAATGTACACACGGCTTGCTCGTATCGTAATCGTCGCTTGACTGCCGATCTCTCCCTTCGGGCATTCCTTTATACTCAGATATACAATACGTCTCGACCATGTAAATAATGATTTCCAAGAATCACACCTAGCCACTGCCTACCATAAAGGGTTACAATACATAATAGGCTATTTTTCTAATTACAAATTTTAACCACAAAGTAAACAAAAGAAGTCCAAACGCGGGAAGGTGCTTAAACTGTGCTTTATGGTAGGCAGATGTGCATTCACTTTTGTCGCCATGTAACAATATTATAAAAGTAGAACATAAAATTCTCTACTTTTCTTTTAAACATCAAACCATTTTCGAGATAGAGCACGCAGAGTGCGCAGCGTGTAGCTGCGCACTCTGCGTGCTTCCCTTTTCTTTACCTTAAAGGACCGGACTAACAAGCATTTTACATAAAATATTCTATATCTCAAAAACTGTAAAAAATGTTCATTGAAAGTATTTATTCACATTTTATATTTTCACATTTTTCCCTCGCAACACGAAGGATACTATTCATAATAGAAGATATTTTTAGGAAATAGACAAATTTTATATATCCTTGCCAAAGTGCGTATGTTATTACTTTATTATCAATCATACAAAGTTGACAGCTAATATGGGGTCCGGTCCATATTTTCCTTAAAAACCCGCAACACGCTGCCCATTGGACGATGTAAGCTGTCTGGCTGTTTGCCGAAGTCATTCAGTATGATTGATAGGTTTTTTTTACTATGAAATACCTAACTCATATAATTATTTCTTTAAAAGAGACGTTATCGATATTTAAAACTTTTGAAACTTGATTTCTATTTGTGTATTGAATTATAATTTGTCTATTATCCACATGGATATTTGTCCGGATGGTGTATTCTACAATAAGGTTATTGACAGTTAAGACAAGTGATACTTTCTGTGCGGGCGACCGGCGGGGAAACCGAACCCGCCCGCACATTAAGGCCGGAGAGGAGGGACGCGCCCCCTTTCACCTCGGGGTGAGGTAGAGAAGCCGGAGAGACCCAGATCTCCGGCTATCCAAATGGTGAGGCCAGCCCGCAAAGGGGCCGGCCGTCGTCCGTCCGGGCTGATGGTGAATGCGCGAGCGAGCCCACAGCCCGGACAAACGACGCTCGGGATCGGACAGGGGTTTTAGTGGGTATCCCTAACCGCGGTGTGGCAATGGCATCTCACACCGAAGTGAGGTGCTAGTGCCTCCCCGACCTGGCGAATTCCACACACGGGCCGCGACCTTTCCCCCTCGCGCGGCTCACGGTCCTCAAACGTATTTCACCTGTATAAAAAAAAACAAAAAAAAGTGATATTTTCTAACATCTTACGAAATGCCGAAGTTTCCCAGATTTAGTATGAGCCAGTTTTTATATGTACCTATGGTACCCGGCATTAATCTTGAGCGTTCTAGTTGTATAATTGGGTATATCACCTACTTAATTATACATAAATGCATAAATGCCAAAAACCGAGTCAGGGGGATGTAAGAAGTGAAATAGAACTAATTTAGATTTTTTTAAATTTTATAGTTCTGTCTGTCTGTTTGTACCGGCTAATCTCCGAAACGACTGGACCGATTTAAATAAAATTGTGCATGGTTGTAGCTTATATCCCTGGTCATATAGGATACTTTTGATCCCGAAAAATTAAAGTTCCCGTGGGATAGTTAAAAAATTCGCACCACGCGGACGAAGTCGCGATCATCAGCTAGTTTATAGTAAGTTCTTGAACCTTGTCATTAGTTATGTTATTTCCAAGTCATTAAAGGTACGAACAGTCCTATAGAAATAATTATTCTTTGGTACACCTACCACCTGTCTGTAATTGAATTTATATATAAGTATACACATTTTAATTCAAGTAATATGAAACCCAGCAGATAGTATTTGGTTTCATTCGTAAATTTACATCGCATATACCTATTTCAGAACTTTGACGGCAGAGATCGATTACCTACGAAAAGTTCTGTTAGAATACAGTTTATATGGAATTCATTTTGTGTTGCTCTTTCATTCTGGATCTATTATGTTATATAGTTGAATGTGATGTAATTTATCTAATGGAGTAGGCTCATGTATCCAAATTTGATTAAATAATAATGATGCTTTTCAAATAGAATTAATATACTATCCGTGTGCAAAAGGTTTGCCGATAGCCTCATGATGTCACGCGTCGATGGTCAGTAGGGTTAACAAAAAAGATTACATAAATAGTTGTTGCAATCAATTTATTATTTTAATTTATTGTTGTATATACTTTACATAAAACTAATAAAAATCTGTCCCGGTCCAATTTGCCCTCCAGTTTCTTCCCATGGGCATCAAAAAGGCGACTAAGGGAAAAATAGTAATTAAAAAATGCTGTTGTTATTACGTAGATTACCTAATATTATATATTAATATTTAATTAATGAATGAAACTAAGGCGTAAAATAATAGTTTAAACATTAAAGTCCATTAAATCAGACATAACCGAATCACTTTCTATGTCTGTTTCTAGTTCAGTAGAGTCGCTATCACTGTTTTGACCTACAGAAATAATAAGCTCTTTTTCGTATATTTCTCCCAACCTGTCCTCTTCCCAATACTTTTGACGTAAGCGATCCACGTTGTTGACTTCTTTTTTCCAGTTGCTTTGATACTTTTTATACCATTATGGGTCAGGTTAAAATATATCCCATTCGGACTGGGTTACATTTTTATCTGCGACGCGCTGCTTCATTAAATTTCACACGTACTCTATCGTGTTAAGTCACAGTGATACGGGTAATGAAAGCACTTCGTGACCGTGACTTTTTAATAATTCGTCAACCAAATATTTTTTAGGTGGTAGTGACATTTTCATTATATGGTATAATTTTTTGACATTTTTTCTTCATATATGATATTTTGGTCGCGTAACCAATTCTGCGTGTCTTCTTCACGTTATGCGAAAGTCGGTCGTTTTTCTTTTTGCTTGGTATGAGATGGAGCGTTATCAATAACTACTATGCCGTTTGGTGGTAAGTTCGGAATAAGCTTTTTATGTAATCATTTTACAAAATTATTTATATTCATCTCAGCATGGTAGTCACCTGTGAAACTCTTACATTTGTAAACTAGTTCTGCGTTTTCTATGAAGCCATTCTCATTCTCAGCGTGAACAATAATCCATCTTAGGCCCGGATTAAAATTCTTTTTTACACCAACGTCTCAAGAAGTTAGCGACAGTCTAAGGGCTGTGAATCCAGGTTTCATCAAAATATGTGACAGGTTTCTTATCAGCGTCAAGTTCGTCATTTTCAATCAACCGGTGTAAATATCGTGCTCTCCAGGCTGCTATATTCGGCATCTGTACAAGAATATCTCTAATATTATTACATTTTTTGATTTTGTAGTCTAGCTTTTCTTTTAGTACTTTCTTAATGAAGCTTTTTGTCCGAGAAAGTTCAATTCTGTTTTAAATATATGACAAAATCGTTTATTTCAAGCTTCTTTCCACTTGGCTTCTTTTTCTTTGACGTTGTAAGTTTTACTTCTTATGTATTAGCCGATATGCCTGGTGAATGTTTAGTTGTTCTTAATATTTCGAAGGGTTCGAATACTCACATCTATGGCCTCACTAGCGCGATCTAACGCATGCTCAACGGGGTTCCTTTTTGTTTTTCTTTCTCGAAAAACGTAAAAACATTTCAAATCATATCACGTTCTCCTCCACATAGGATTTCCCTTTACTCATTTTGATAAGAAAATAACAAACAAATAACTAACAAAAAAAAAACAATTAAAACTTAACAAAAAAATAATCAATTCGGAGCGAAAGCAAAACATCACACGTACATATCGGCTGTGGTGCTAGCGGTACTGACCAGACGAGCGCGGGACGCGGTCGGTGGAAGTGGGAGGGATAGTCATCGGCAAACCTCCGCGCGGCTTATATGTACTGTACCGTATACGACGGGACCGGTAACCCGACGGCACAAACCTACGTGCTAATTTTTAGTACTTAGGTACTTACCTGGTACTCCGGCCGGCGGTGGGAATAGGAACAAGAGGGAACACTAATCCGTTAGTATTTTAAGGGAGGGATGCCCCTTGAGAGGAAATATATAAAATATCCTACTTATCTAATGCAAAGGAAACACTATAGGGGATGGAGAAATTTTCCGTCCAAATACACCCGCGTCTCGTCCGTTTCCGTTACAACCACTTGTGATCTACAACTACTATAATGTTCCACTAACTATATTATGAAAGAACTTCTTTAACTATTGATAAACTATAATGAAATACTTTAATTTCGTCTATAATTTACTGTTGTTAAACTGTAATCAATAATAATGCTTGTGTAATTTTTATAAATAGTGTAAATAATTAAATTACTGAAGTACTGATGTGCGAAAGAAACTGGTAGACCGGAAGTCACGCACTTCCGGTCTACCAGTTTCTTTGTCACTTCGTTTATTGATGTGGCGACATTTTCGGCTAATTACCTTCATTACTTATTTTTTTATCGATCTTATACTAGTATAAAACCTGGTGGGAGTGGCGCACACAGAGCAGTGTAATTCTGTGGCAGTCAAATGTGGGGACGATAAGTTCTGTGCAACTGTTCTGCGTAAATCGGAATAGTAATAATAATCGACTGATTTATGGACTGAAATGCTACCTCTCATTTCTGGAGCTTTTAGTTTTACTCTCACATTAATTTTTATATCTTAAATATTAATTTTAATCGCGAGAGAGCAGCCATCCGTTTGCGTTCAAAGCGATTCCGCGGCGTACCGTCATTTCGAAGCGATAAAAAAGTGCATATAGTCGAGTCGCATAAGCATCGATGCCGGCGTTCAAATAAATACCAATTCATTATTCTGTATTTCGAACATGTACTAAGAGTCGTGATTCAGTGTTTCTGGTCACATTTTTAATTCTCAACTCTAACATTCTTCGGAGCTCTTTTCTAACGTTTGTTCTTCTTAACATCACGTGATTGTTTTTTCTTGTTTACAAACTAATATGTGCGAATGCATTATGATTAAATAATTCCTGGTAGAAGGACTTACAAGGTTGAAGGAAATATGTTGGTTGATGGATTTCCCCGTCTCTATGGAAACGGACTGTATACACGCCACAGCGCCACTCTGGAAGAGGTAGGAAGGAATTTTATATATGACGAAAGGTATTATAATTGTATTTTCTTAAGTTTTTGCGACTAGTACACATAATAAAACTACATTTTAACGGTTTAAGGCGTTGCGAAGCGGTGGTAAATTAGATTAGGCTACCACAGAGTAAATATTATTTACTCTGTAACCGCAGACGTTCGATCACCACGGCGGCCTTTCGCAAATGATCGGCAAGCGCGCTCCTAGTCGCCCCCCCCCGGGTTTCCCTCCGCGCATACCTCGCCTCACCCCACCTCAACACGTGTAATCGCGCGAGTGCGCTTATTATTATTAAATCTGATATTTCGTTTAGCAGTTAAATGTCTGCTATATTACAAAATATTAATCGGCATTTTTACAAAATTAATAATGCATTCCTAAACTGCAATTCAAACACACAACAGTATTTTATTTCTATCTGAAGACCTCCAAAACTCTATGGAAGCCTAATCTAATTTACCAAAAACATCTTATTAACCATAAACAAAAATTAAAACTAAATAATTAAAAGGAACAAAGTTGACGCTAGGCTAAATAGAAACATTAACATTACTCATTGACACTTGACGTCTTTGTCTTTCTTCATCACGGCTATTGAAAGGTGGCCAAAACGTCGGAATAAAAATCAAATAATATACTGAGCTTAAAAACGTTAAAACATAGTTTTATTAGAGGTATTATAATGATAAGTATGAATGGAAATTTCCATTTAATAAAGGTGGCTTGTTGACCCCGAACATTTTAGTGACAATAACAAATTTTAATACTTCCGTAGCGTAGTCAAGCCCATTGTTTAAAATTCATAGATTCAATGTTATTTAAAACTAAATCCATATTTAAATTAGATATCAACTTATTATTGGTTCAATAACTTTTGGGTACAGTGTTGGTTATTTTGTGAAATAGGTGGAGTATTAAACTGTTAGCTTTAATTATGATGTACTCTGTGAAAGGATTTGCGAGTTCCTAGGTTCATAATTTAAAATTCCGTTATTATACCATCATCACATAACGCAACGAAAGTTTTTATTCAGATCAAATTCTGGTGAAGAACATTTTGAGTCGTACATAACATAAATCTATTTCCTATTCTATGTATACTGCTACACAATTATACAAATTTCGTAAATAATCTCTGGTCTGAGTGTTGCTATCATCGTATCTAATTTTCTGTTGTATGTTTATTTATTTGACAAAGATCACACTTTCGACTTTGTTTTTTGTTTATGTGTACTAATGCGAAAACAAACTAGAAGTCTACAACAATTTATGTTTCATTACGAACTGAGCTGTTACCATCACGTTAGCGTCTATTCATACGATGCGGTATGCGACGAAATTTTTACGTTGCGGTGCGACATTGTTTTTACGATGCGCCGTCGCCAGGAAGGTTTTTTCTCTTCTTTTTTCATTGCCCATGGCAGGCAAACAAGCATACGGCCTATTTGATGGAAAGTTGTTAGCGTTGCCTATGCGCGTTTGTAATACCGGGGTCGTTGCCAAGACGCAGCCGTCTTCTAAGAAATTTTATAACGCCCTTTTTAAACAACCCCCGCAGCGCAGAAGGAAATCTCGGCGGGAAGTTCCTTCCATAATATTGTCGTAGGCGGAACAAATGTTCTACAGAACCGTTGCGTAGTTGGGTGTAGGAGATCAAGGAAATAAGGGTGAACATCCCGTCGATGGCGAGCGGTCCGGTGTA
The DNA here is from genome assembly GCA_039645545.1 of Dendrolimus houi. Lineage (NCBI taxonomy): Eukaryota > Metazoa > Arthropoda > Insecta > Lepidoptera > Lasiocampidae > Dendrolimus > Dendrolimus houi. The sequence goes on from CM077125.1 coordinate 7,357,683, forward strand.
AAAGTGTTCTGTCCCCGCCCTGAGGCCTGTGATTTTTTAGACGTCACAGCTTCTCGACTTACGAGAAAATGTCACGCGCCTTGCTTAGTTATAATCCGTGTGAGATTTATTAACACTAGATATAATATATCTTTGTATATACTGTACATGTGATTAAGTGATTAGTTCATTAGAGTGTGGTATAGAGGCGATATTTGCGTAGGTTGAAGTAATTAGTCTCGTATTAAATCGACTTAGTTACCTACTAAGTTTTGCGCACATATACCTATCAAATTACTCAAGCCGATAAGTATGTTAATACCGCTTCATTATTCCAACAACCCATGATATAAAAAATAGGGCTAATGTAAATGTACGAGTACCGTCTCAATGCAGACTAGATAAAAGCTCCAAAATTTAATTCATTAATTGCTTCCAGGATTCAGAAATATTTATAAGTCATTCAAAATATACAGATAAATAAAATTGAATTGTCTGTTTGTATGTATGGTATATACGGTACTGATAACATAAAATCATTTTTTTAAATTTTGGCTGTCTTTTTGTGTGGATGTTTCGGCTAATCTTTGAAACGGCTGGACCCATTTTGTCGAAAGTTTTACTGGCAGATAGATGATGTTTTAAGGAGTAACTTAGGCCACTTATTTTTAGGGTTCCGCGCAAAAAATTCACGCGGACGAAGTCGCGGGCACAGCTTATATCTTTTAAGCTAGGTGTATCTCTATTTATTTTAAAGTAAATATAGCATTAGATATATTTTTATACGTGCAGGAACAGAGAAAGGACACAATCTCAAGCGGCCGGGCGGCCTGACGTAAGAGGCGACAAAACAACCCACAGCCAGGTGGTAGGGTAGGGTATTTACCCGACTGGGTGGCTATCACTCCATTAGGTGGGCTGTCTGCCAGCCTGCTGAACTCATGCAATAAATAAAGCTAAGTCGAAATAAAATACAAAGATTGAAATATGTTCAAATCGATGGTCTTATCGTTACGGGGATTTCTTCCTGGTGAACGATCTTGAGATAGTCTGTAGAAGGAAACGTATGTTATGTACGTAATACCTATAAATATGTAATTGAAAGTAATAAGAATAAAATTCAAAGTACTAGGTTTACTTTTATTTTATTAATTTATTTATTTCATTATGTATTTTATTTTATATTTTATATATTAGGTTGAGGAAAAGTTTCTTTGTATTTTATATAAAAATTCAAAAGGTTTTTTTATAAAGTTTATTTACATTTGACTAAAGTATGTAGGTGCCATTTTGTTGGATAATTGTTTGCCATCTTGTAGGTAGGGAGGTGATTCCATTGCTATAAAAATTTTGGGGGTTCTGATCAAAAAACTGCGACAAGTGGTTTTGGCAGTTCTCTCGTGATGTTAACCTGACACTGCTTAAGGAATTCTGCAGAGACCGAAACAGGTGAAAATCTGAAGGTGCAAGGTCAGGACTATACGGCGGATGCATTAACACCTCCCAGCCCAACTCTCGTATTTTTTGCTGAGTGGCTAAAGATGTGTGAGGTCTAGCATTATCATGATGAAAAACCACACCCCTTCTGTTGATTAATTCCGGCCGCTTTCTCTCAACTTTTTGCTTTAATCTCATCAGTTGTTCGCAGTACAGTTCAGAATCGATGGTCCTGCCTGATGGTAACAGCTCATGATGAATAATGCCCTTCCAATCCCACCATACACACAGCATCACCTTGTTGCGAGTTAACCCGGGTTTCGCCACAGTCTGTGAAGCCTGACCGTCCTTTGACCACGATCTTTTTCGCACGTTCTTGTAGTACGTGATCCACTTTTCATCACCAGTTATCAGCTTCTTCAAAAATGTTTCGGTTTCATTACATCGTAATAAAGAATCACAAATGAGTACACGGTTCATTAGGTTTTTTTCAGTGAGCTCATGAGGCGCCCAAATATCGAGCTTTTTTGTGTACCCAGCTTTTTTCAAATGCGCCAAAACCGTTTTGTGGTCAATTCCCAGTTCTCCAGCTACATCGTAACTACTAATATGCTGATCTTGCTCCACTTTTTGCAAAAATGGCATCAATTTTGTCCGTAATAGGGCGACCAGAGCGACATGCATCTTTGATATCAAAAATTCCGGATTGAAAACGATTAAACCAAATTTGCGCTACTCTCACAGATACTACATTAGGTCCATAAACATCACAAATATTTATCGCAGCTTGTGTTGCATTTTTACCTTTTTTGTAGTAAAATTTTAAAATGTGTCGAATTTCTTCAATAGATTCACTCATTTTAACAACAAGAAAAACAAATGAAAATCACACATTTTTCCTAATTCGAATTTGGAATTTTCTTCTTTAAAATTTAAACTTTTTAATGATACCAAAACCAGCCAGATACAAATGGTATAGCCAAAGAGATCTTATTACAAGTTCATACATACTATATGCGAAAAGACTTTTTCCCCAACCTATTATTTCTACTAATTCATGCTTTCATTATGTAAGTTAAAAGAACACATGACCAAAGTGTCTTCGCCTTAATAGAGACAACAAGAAAAAGGCTAATGGACGCTTTTATAGTATGAATACTTTTAGTTAAGACTAGCTGCGCCCCGCGGTTTCACCCGCGTGGTGATGGAAAATCGTTATATTTTGGATAATTCACACTATATCTTTTAAAATTATAGCCTATGTGTTATTCTGATGTGTAAGCTATATTATTGTAAAGTTTCATCAAAATCCATTCAGTAGTTTTTGCGTGAAAGAGTAACAAACATACATCCATACATACAAACTTTCGCGTTTACAATATTAGTAGGATTAGATTGTAATACTAATTTGATAATTTTTTAAATACTGTTCTTTAAAAAATATCTATTTCTATCCATTTAGATCCTACGTTTTTAAACTGGCTAACGTTTATGTAAGACCGATTTTAAACCGATTTTAAAAAATGTTCAAGGGTACAGTTGACCGCACACACTTAACCGAAACGGACAATACGGTACAAATTGAAAATCGATTCCGAAAGCCGACTCGTAGACCCGTGGTTAAAACGAAACGTGTGCGGAACCAAAACGGAATGGAACGCATATTCCATTAATTGAGACCGGAATCAAGGGTAGGTGTATGACCGCAACCGCTTCTGGCGTAATTGGAACGTTGTGGTTATTTCTTTTTTTGAAATATAAGTGATTTACTTCTTATATAATAGAAACTTCTAAAAATTGCTATAATACTATGTATATTATGTCTGTATGTAAAATCAACCTACTTGAGCAATATACATAATAAATAAAATTAATGCGGATTTCGAGAAAGTATATTTGGACCATCATTTTATTTTTTGTTCGAAATATAATTTAAGAGCAGTTACATCTGATAGCGAAGAATATAACGAAGCCGTTGTAGCGCAACGGCTAGCGTGCGCGTCCCAAACACAAAGCGCGGGTTCGAATCCTGACCGGAACGCATGCACCACTTAGGCAGTTAGTTTTTTGACATGTGCATATTGCTACAGTTACCACGTGCTAACAACAGTGAAGTAAAAAATCGTGTGAAACCTGCACATCGAGGTAACCGATGTGTCCCTGCCACCTGCTAAGCCACCTTCGACAAGCGTGGCGGGTATATTGCCCGATCCCCTATAGTGGGAAGCCCTATTATACGTCTGATATTTTTTAGATTTTTGGCTGCTCAACTTTGAAAATAGATCGGTTGGGGCGGTCATATTGAGCAAATTTTTTACTTGGTTAAAAATATATTTTTAAAATAATTAACAGTATCTATCATTACTAAAGTTAGTTAAAATCTAAAATTCTCCATCGGAGTTTCTTCTTTCATAGGGATTTTACAAAAATTGTTAACTGGAGCCAAGCCTATGGTATGAGCGTTAATCCGAAAAAAATTAAGGTTATTATTGTCGGCAGTTCGAGGCTTGACCAAAAAGTGACAATTATCAAGTTGAAGTATTGGTCGCCCGTAGTTGAAATTCGACCATAATATTTAATTTAAATTATAAGTTTATTATTAAGGTTCTGTTGTCAAAGACTATACTTCTATAATCAACTTTCTAAAGCTAAATGTACCAAATCAAGAATAAATTTAGTCGGTATAATAAATAACTCGCAAGTTCGTATTTTATTACGACAGTTGTTGAAGACAGTGATAATAAATAATCCGTATATTTTACCTATTTAAAATAACTAGTGGTCGCCCAGTGGTCGGAATTCGACCATAATTAATTTAAATTGTAAGTTCAAACTTATAATTTGGTTTTATTAAGGTTCTGTTGTCAAACTATACTTCTATAATATTCTATTCACAGATTTCGCAAAGGCTACACTGTTAATTTGACTTTAACAATAAACAAAAGAGTATATATGCGTGTGTGTCAAATACATGGTAGGGTGTACATGTTTTTTTTATTGATTTAATGTATTTTTTATGCATAATTTAAAAAAAAATAGCATTCTGTACTTCTCCTTTCTCCTTCTCTATATAAACTATAAGTGTGCGAAATTTCATACTCCTCCGTCCGCGGAATTTTCGTAAAAATGGGTACAAAGTTTTTGCTTCACGTATTAATATATAGATTAATAACGTTTTTGTGCCAATAGTGTTACTTAATTGTAAAGCCGAAATGAGAGCTGTTCATTTCTTTCTTTCAATTTGTATAGAAATAAAATAAAAAAAAACAAACAATTTTGAAATTGAAAAAGCTTTTATGTCTGTCTTTTTTATCTCCTTGTTCCTTTTTATTCTTATATTCCTTTTTCTTACTTCATTGTTAAAGTTTACAATTTTGATATTTGTATTTCTGTCAGTTATTTATAAACAACAATATTTTATACTTTAAACAAATATATTCTTGAAAATATTCCATAATCTAAAACACACCATTAAATTAGAAATAATCAGTTAAAAAGTCGCATATGAAATCTTTTTAAACAATTAAGTTAGTTTATTTGTCAAGGTTGTCAATGCCTCATTTCTATCGAAATTGAAAGACAGAAATGAACCGACTAATTTCGGCATAAAGCATAATTCGGTTCATTTATGTCATTCTATTTGGAGGAATCCATTAAAGTGATCCATATAAATATAATTTTGAATCATTCAACGTCATTGAATACAGTCGTGCTCTTTCAGTTTTGTGCCTTTCAACTAAATTGATTCAATTTGGTTGATCCTTCTATTATCAAGTATTACAAATTGAGATTTGTTTTTGTTGTTTAACTTACATACATACATTTCACGACTATAAATCTATAATTGTTGTCTATCACTTATACAAATTGATGCACACGTATATAAATAATGGTTACTCGTCAAATATGTCAAAGCAACTATACTATAATTTATGAAATGTTAAGACCTTACATGATTTTTACCTGTAAAATTGAAATGCTTACTATAAATGTTATCATTAGTTTCAAACGACAAGGAGTATGAATAAGCCGAAAGAAGTTTACGTGGCAATATCATATCTATACATATAACAAGACTCCTAAAAGTCGGTTTACATCAAAAACCGCTAGTAAAATAGATAACAGTTTAGTGTATACCATTACAGAAAAAAACTTAGAATATAGTAAGTACTAGTATTCTAATTTTGTACAAAAGGTGGTTTTTATGTTATTATTGTGGATGCCTAGATATAACAAATGTAACATGACGGAATGAGAAGAAGATAGACAAATATGTGTAGGAAAATAAAATGTCATTATATAGATAACATAAATAGTAGAAAAATATGTACTAGATATTTAGGTATGAACAGAATGTAAAAGAAAAGGGTTTGAAAACAAAAATTTAACAAAGCAAAAGAAAAGAAAATATGAAAATCTAAGAAAGATAAAATACCCTGAAAATGAAAATAATACCCTGGCCGACTTGTTCGTCAGGAGGGGGAGCGAAAAAAAAAGGTAGTTTTATCGCCAAGTTCAATCTGTGGCAGGAATAAACTAGATTAGAAACGGCGAAGGTGATATACATAATTATTGTATAAGCAACAAAATAAAGTAATTTTCACATCACAATAGAATCAATGGATGTAAATAGTAGTAAGGTTAACCGAGGCAAATACTCGCTTTACCGACCCAAAAACTTAATATGCAAATGGGCTTTAATACATTTATATTGATTGTTTGTTCAGCACGTTTGTTCTAATTTCGATACGGGTGTATCAATCAGAGGATTGCTGCATTCCAGGCAGTGTCATCCGGTGTTTGATGTATGAGGATTCCTATCATATATCAATCATGATCGCACACAACAATTTAAATAATAATAACAATGATATAAAATAATTATGTAAATATTCTATATTCACATATTGTATCTCAGGTTATTTTTAGTATTTAATTGTATTTATTGTGTATTTTTTTTATTAGTTCAGTTTGTAAGGTATATTAAATACGTAGAGATAACTCTTTATGTACACTGATACAAACATATACTTACAGACTAAAACTATACCTGATTGTGCACAAAAACAACCCCAGGTATTAATTGAGATTATAATGGCGATGGTGGAATACTTAACATATAGTAAGATTTTAATAATTAGTACAATATTATCATAATTTAATATTTATAAAATTATAAGTTTGTGGTATATATTTTGGATTAAAAGTTTATTAATATTGGATACGTATTATTATATAGGTGTAATTATTATTATAATAATATTATATGACTTTTAAAAGTAAAATTCAACACATAGTTACATAGCGGTTAACCGATTTTTATTCAATAACTATTATGAATAATAAACACAACCCGTTTGAAGATAATATACGAGTACGTATAAATACCTACATACATATACGTAGTAATAAAACACAATTAAAATTTACAATTTCGTGTATTACAGGTGTTTTATACTTTTCGCTTTTCTTATCTTTAATATTATTATTATTTTATATTATAAAATATAAAATTCAATTATTTAATCTAACGATACCTAGAAACGTATTAATATAATCGATACCATTATAGCAATTGCAAACAACTATTTTCGAAGTATGTGGGACGCAGACTTGCATTATTTCAACTGGATTGAGTCTTGCGCAACTATAATTATACATTTATACTCTTTAATTATTTATGAGGTGGTCTGAGTTAGAATAAGCTGAGATTTTGAAAGAAGGCGGACCACCTATATCGGGTCATTATAGCTGGTTTGTCGTAATATATAATAACCTAATTATTTTTTTTGCAAGTGATATATTTATATTATATTATTTTAAGACTTGTATTATTATTATAAAATTCCACAAAGCACAACAACAAATGCGAATTATTCATAAACCCCAAGTTTATTACCCGCATTTACACTTCTTTTGTTTTCTTTGTATTTAATATTTGTAATTAGAATAGCCGCCTATTGTGTATTGTAATCTGTTCCGGTAGGCAGTAGCCAGGTGTGATTCCGGGAAATCGGGTGCACGCCATGAGGTAGGCATATTGCACCGTGCAGTATAATGCAATTCCCGAATGGAGGGGTGGGGCACTCAAGAGAGGATTACGATACGAGCAAGACGTACATTCGATTAGCTATATAGTGACGGACTTTGCGCGTGTTATTTAATTTTGCACTACACGGGGGCTTATAGCGTCCGGTTATATTTGTACCTGTGTTATACGTGTTTGTATAGTTCTAATAAATTCTATAGTAATTCCAACGGCATTTTAATTTGAGTCCCACACTCGTACCAGTATTTATTTCAATGAATAGTACAATAAATTAGATTATGCTATAAATTAAACTATCCTAAAAATAAAACGAATGTATATATATATATATAGATATATACGATATAAAAAAAGAAAATTATCTGAAATAAAACTCATCCAGCACCACCACACCAATAATATAATAATAATAATAATCGGCAGACAAACACATATATTGTATATCCCCAAATTAAGCAAGTTACGCTTGTGTTATGGGTAATAAACAACGTACCACTCCGGGGCCGATCCCAGACACCCAGACTATAGTAAATAACGGACAAAATACGTTTCCAAAATTTACTATACCAGGAATTGAACCCGGAGCCTCCGTGTTACAGTGAGGTAGGCCGGCAACAGCTTAGCTCGCTCAACCACAGAGGCCGTCAAATGTCAATGTCTCTGGGCAGTGTACGTAGAAGGTTGGCAGCATTAACTCAGTGGATACAATATTTCTTCGATTGAGCGAGGTTTTTCTACATTTACTACCAGCCATTTTTTATATTTTGGTACGACTTGTGGGCGGTCCCCATGGATCCAAAGTTTCCATCCCAAACGGCTCAAATATGTTTTAGGACTTTAATTTTTTGTTACATTAGGCCCTAGTGAATCAAAAATTGGAAGTCCTCAATGAACTTAACATTTTAAAATATTATTGGCGATAAACTATCTATATCCTTTCCAAGCATTTATTTTACCTTTGACTGCTCGATGACGGATGAATTAGTAAAGTCCTAACGCGTTACCGACTCGATTTCTTGTAAAAATCGACTTCATTTATAAATAAGTTTTAATCAATTTAACTTATGTATATATTTTTGCTAAAATACTATATCGTGTAAGATATACCCACATATCAATGAACATATTTTACATATATTAAACAAGCCATTTAAAACGGCGCTTATAATAATTGCGGTGTTATTTTTTAAATAGAAGATATTTTTTATTTTCAAATCGATTTAGTTCTTATGTATAGTATCGATGGTTTAATAGTCTGTGCGTTACATGACTTACAGAAAGTCACTAGTACGTCACTCACAACAACAAAGTACGAAAATTACTTTGCTATCAAGAAATATGTAACGTGAGAGACGTGCCAGCGGCAAAAGTATAATTAACGTTTGGAAACGGTATAGATAGGTACAAATATTGCTTACGATTAACAAGCAGCATGCAGTCGATATGAAACTGACATTTGTCGAGGAAGATTCGATCCGAGAAAAACACTAAGCATCACCGGATGTATCAATAAACAGTAATGGCTCTGTGAAGTAATTTGGGTTTGTCAAGCCTGTAATAATACCAATTGAATTGCAAATATACAAGCTACATTCCCCTTAACTGTCGGCGTCTCAACTGTTGAGACGTTACTTTTAAACTCCCCTCATGTTGATTGAGAGCACGACTGTCGTGCCATCTTAAGTTCGCCATTAGTTACGTTTTGGTGTGAAATATAATGAAGAATTCAACTAAAAAGTTTTATTGTTTTATAAAAAGAACTAGCTGACCTGGCAGACGTTGTCCTGCTCTGAAAAAATAAAATTCAGAACCCGATTATAGCGCCACCTACCGGGTCCAATTGTGAATTTAAACGATTCTGGAATCATTCTGGAATACACACAAAAAAATCATCGAAATCGGTCCAGTCGTTTAGGCGGAGTTCAGTTACATTCACACGAACAGAATAATTTTATATTTAAAGATATTTTTTATTGTTTACCTCATTTTCCAAAAAAAGTTAGATATATAAAATTATATTAATTATACCTAGATTGATACCATTTCTAATTATAAATGACCTTTTTAAAGTTTTTGTTTGTCAATCCGTTTAAAAACAAAATATCTCAACAGATTTCAATGAGAATTTTACGTAAGAAATCAGAAATTTTATCTGAAATTTACGTGTATATTCCATTTCGGTATTTTTTTATTGCAAAAGTACAACAGGCAGGCTGACGGCCCACCTGATGGAAAGCAGTTACCGTAGCCTATGGACATTTGCAACACTAGAGGTGTTACGATGCGTAATGTGCTGCCGGCCTCAAATTTTTTTAGAGAAACGTTGCATACATAAGCGAAGTTGCTTATGGAAATGGGAATGAATCGATGGCGAGCGGTGTTTGGTGGTAGAAAGAAGACGAAGGCACCATTCTGAACAGTTCCTGGAAACATTCCTCGCTATACAGACTAGAATACGCATAAAGACGCGACGGTATCTTTCAGAGCTTAGAACATATGTATGTATATAAATAAACTAATAAATATTAGTTAATCCCGGACAAAGTCACTAGTACAGGTGATAATTAATTAAATAACACAACAAGATAACCTCTACAACAAATTTGTGTAGGATATTTTAAATATACATCACGTTAACAGATCTGGGCAAGTGTTGCGTTTTCGCGTGGACTTTTACCTGATTAATTAATTCCCAGCGGTGGGACTCGAGGTCGGTGTTTAGTCGTGTGCCTGCATACATTATTGAAGAGATGAATTTACAGTTACGGCACATTTCCGGAAGGTATCAAAAATTTAGGGCAGCCTTAGCAACACGCCTAAAATATCAGTTTGCTTAATAAATAATAATATAATCGTGACATCATGCCAGGTGATAGGGTGCCGCCTAGAGTATGCCGCCATAATAACTTTCAGTTGTGTTCCGGCCGGCATTAGTCACCAGGTACCAGTCTCCCTTTAGAGAGCAGCAGCACATTATTAGCCGCCTTTTGTGTTACAAATGCCCATAGTCGATGATAACCGCGTTCCATCAGATGGGCTCATGTAATGAAAAAGGAACAAATACAGACATTGCATATCCCCAAGCTAAGCTTTAAGTCAAAATTATTCCCTCTTGATCTAAAAGTATATTTGTTATGAATGAAAAATAAATCTATGATTTTTTTAAATCACAATCACTAAACAAGTAGATAGCATGTAGATAGATAGCAATGTGACTCAGTGCCGGTAGACTGCGACGTACTCACCATGATGAAGTTAAAGATATTTTGATGAAATGTCAGGCAAAAAGGACATTAAATACACGTGTATCTATGAAGAGATTAATTAAAGTTGATGAAGGGAAAAGTATTTGTCAGGGTCTTAGCAGGTGGAAATCCATCGTCTTTATAATATAATAACAATTTTTATTTGCCAGAATGTAGTACAAATTTGTACCTAACTACCTACTTTTGCCTACCCTACTTAAACGGGAAACGAGCGTGACAATAAGCATGAATTTATGATTTTTATTTAAAACCACATAACTATGATTATTATTATATTAATACGTGAAGCAAAAACTTTGTACCCCTTTTTACGAGAATTGCGCGGACGGAGGAGTATGAAATTTCGCACACTTATACTTTACATAGAGAAGGAGTGCAGAATGATAATATTTTTTTTAAATTATGCATCGAAATACAATAAATCAATAAAAAAAATATTACACACACTACCATGTATTTGACACGCACACGCATTTATACTCTATTGTTTATTGTTAAACTCAAATTAACAGTGTAAGCCTTGGCGAAATCTGTGAATAGAATATTATAGAAGTATAGTCTTTGACAACAGAACCTTAATAAAACCAAATTATAAGTTTGAACTTTTTAAATTAATTATGGTCGAATTTCGACCACTGGGCGACTACTAGTTATTTTAAATAGGTAAAATACACGGATTATTTATTATCAAGTCTGTCTTTGACAAGTGTCGCAATGAAAAACGAACTTGCGAGTTATTATACCGACTTAATTTATTCTTGATTTGATACATTTAGTTTTAGAAAATTGTTGCAATTTATTTTCATTGTAGTGCAAGTTGCATTGTCGAAATTGGGAGAAAGTTCACTATGTTTGGTGAAAGTGTAACAACGTCAATCTTCCTAGCTCAATACATATACCCGCTTCTGATGGCAGGTTATTGATCTTTCAAATAACAAATAATAAATTATGTTAAAAATAAACAGTAAACCATCTATGGCAAAACGAAACGAATAACTATCAGGAACAGTAGTGTCAGAATAACTGTCAGTTAAAAGGACAAAGTATCAAATATTGTAACTAATGTAGCAATATTGCTAGCATGTGACTCATTTAATATCGTTCAATGACCTATTTTATCAACTTCAATTAGGAACACATCAACATGTGATGTTACAAGAATCATACGGGTATACTGAAACCATTTACAACATTGAAACGTGTTGTACAACCATAAACGAGTGTGTTTATGGTTGACTGTATTTGGTGTTAATAGTAAAACAATTGTAGTCATAAAAATGCTTTCAATAATATTTTGTCTTTTTAAATTAGCTACGAATGACTGCACAATATATATATTTTTTATGAAACCGAACTAAAAGGCAGGGATTTTTGAAGTGAAACTTCTTTAGAATCGTTGTGATTTGAAACTCGATGAAATGAAAAAGCGACACTAAAAGGAGATAAACACATAAATCTGTAGGACTAAGCGTGCAAGAGAATGAGATACGAGAATTACATTGTGCAGCGCAGATTAGAGAGTCAATAAGACCGATGATTAAACAAAGGTCTAATTTGGACCGAAATAAAACTGTTAATAATATATTATCTGTGAGTATATTCTCTGAAGTTTCACTTCTACTGCTTGTGAACTGAACACACACACAATTTTTTTAGATAATATTTATGGTGAAAAGGCCTGGGGTACTCATGTCAATATGTTACGATTATTTTATTGGTAACTATACAATAATTGCTTAACCACGCAGCGGTTCGCTAGATAGTTTATCCGGCGTAGGTAGAATAACGACTACCAGGAAATTTCCCGTGGAGATTTTCATTTTGCGCTATGACATAGGATCATTTAAAAAGACCATCATGAAATTGCGTTAAATCTGGAATCGCATTGGCAATACCCCTGGCCCCGATTCTGTTATAACGATGTCGTCAGAAAGGTCGACCAATCGCGTCATAATGGCTATTTTTTCATACAAAATCAACCATTATGACGCCAGTGGTTGGTCATTCTGACGATATTGTAATAGCAGAATTGGGGTGTTGCAAACGTCCACAGGCGACGTAACCACTTGCTACAAGGTAAACCAACTGCCTGTCTGCCTGCTTTTGGCAATGAAACAGTCTTTATAAATCTTTTAAAACATTTATTTTTATCAAAACAAAGATAACGATCATTTGCAAAGGTGGCAAGTACTTCCACATAGCTGAGAGCGTCAATCAATCTCAATAAAGTTACGCAGCATCGCGGTCTAGAGCAATTTGTCACAATATTAAAGCACTAACATTTTATCACCCCTCGTTGCAACGGTATGTTAGCCTGCTGTCCTTGAAAATCTATTTGCCATTGCTATAATGATGACGACTTTTTAGTGTTTCATACCCGTTTTGGCATAAACGGAAATTTTAACTCTATGATTGTCCGTACTTCGGCCTCTTTATATATGTCACACTTTTCCGCAAGAACTACTGGTTCTGCACAGGTACAACTTGTCAAGGTGTACTTTTTAAGTCGCTACACCATGGTGTAGTATAATCGCCACAAACATTAGTGGTATTCACCGTACCTACCTACATGTAACTGAGTGACAAAAACAAAATCAGTTTGCATGAGCATATGAGGCTACCTATTGTATTCGACGGCCTCTTTGGTTGAGCGGGCTAAGTCTTAGCCGGCCGAATTCGCTGGAACGCAGAGGTCCCGGGTTCGATTCCTGGCATGGTAAATTTCGGAAAAGAACTTTCTGTTATTTACTATGGTCTGGGTGTCTGGGATCGGCCCCAGAGTGGTCTCTTGTATATCACCCATAACACAAGCGTAACTTGCTTAGCTTGGGGATATACAACGTATGTGTTTGTCTGCCGATTGTTAAAAAAAAATGTTTTGTATTTTACTTTTTATTTAACTCCATAAGCTGTGGGATATTTGATATTGTTACATGCCGTCAAAGATAAGCCGCACAGCTGCCTATTGTAAGCGCAGCTTATTGTCCTCCCGGATTAGGGAATTCTTTGTGTTTTGAATTTGCAATTAAGAAAAACATGCTATTGTCTTTCTACTTGTTTTATAACCATCATTAGCGTCGAACTAATCCTATTGTTATTGTTTTCGACCTTGTGGACGTTGGCAGATGTGCAAATTAATATTTCTTAGAAACTCAGTGTGCGCGGCCAATTTCTTTGTACTGTGTAGTTAGTAATAAGACGATGCCCGAATGGAGGGCCGGACAGTCAAGCAAGGACTACGAAGCGAGTAAGACGTTTTCTAGTACTCTCGATTAGCGATCTAAACGACGGACTTTGCGCGGTCGAATTGTATCGAATCGTGCAGTGTGAACTGGTTGCATCCAGTTTTATTTGTATTTGTTTTTATACGTGTTTGTACAGTTCCTATAGTATTTCCAACGGCAATTTTAATTCAAGTCCTGTAGCTCGTAACAATATCAAAGTCGTAACATATTCTCTTCATAGACATTTGAACTGTAGAATGGAAATGTTGGGAATAATGGAGGTAGTAGAGCTTAAAAGATACTTTAAAAAAAATGATTTGAACAAGATACCTACTTCTGAAGATTAAAAGCTTTTACAAACTAAGTACTCTTTATAGGATACCATAGGCAAATGAAAAGTACCTACCCTGGAATTTCGTATTTTATTCGTTTGTATCTGCAAGGAATTTTTCACCGTGCGTGAAAAAACGCATATTTGGCTGATTAATTAAAATTATCATCTTATGTAGAGAATCTTTTAAAGGTCATAAATATGTATGTATATAAGTAGTACGTCATCTTGAAGTATATATCATACTACGGCTCAATGCTTATAGTATTTCATATTATTGCTGTCTTATATTATTCAATCTCCAGTTTGATCCGTTTCTGTTTGTCAGCCTTTGCCTGACCTTTTGAACTCGTACATTTCCTTTGCTTGTCACGTTTATTATTTATGATATTTGCATGCTTCGCCAAGTGTTCGCAGTTCATTCAATGAAATATTGATTATGATTCAGTTCAGTCTTTCATCTGTAATTATTACCATGAGTTGACCTTTTATGCTTGTAATGTATAATACCTTAAATATTTCCTTATAAAGTTCAATTTGGTTTGTATTTGTTTTCAGTTGTTTAAATAAATGACTCGCCGAAAGATTTGACATTGATCAATGTGAAATTATCATCTTTGTCAATTACTTATTCTCGCTTTGTGTCTAAAATGGACTTGAAAATCGAGTTTCATTGAAATTAATATAATTTGTCTAGTTACTGGATTCAAATTTTGAGACCCACAATTATATCTTTGATTGTAGAAAAAATAAAATTATACAAAATCGACGTGACATTGTCGACTTCATTATGCTGATATTTTTGTCGTTTTCGTATCATTATTTTGTTATTCTAGGATTACAACAAAAATATATTAAACTAATAATATGTACAGCTACAAACTATACTATATAAATACCAAAATTAAATAAAAAAGGGGAAAATATCTAAAGATAAGTTATTGGTCCCAAACCACTGTCACTTATCGGGAACGTTCTCAGAAGGCTGGCGGCGTTGCCACGTTGTATAGCGATGCTTAATCTTTGAGCAAAATAGACGCCAGCCTTCTGGTCGCGTGTGACGTCTACTAGACATTTGGCTACGTCATGGTAGACCTTTAGGGCATTAGGACCCCACGGACCCAGAGTTTCCACCCCAAATGCCGCAAATGTGTAACCATTTCCAATGGTGGCATATTTGCGGCGCTTGAGGGCCTCCTGTTCGGCTGCAGCAGAACCGGCGGTAGTGCACTGCTGATATTGATGGATTAACCAAATTAAATCAATTTCATTGAAAGGCACAGAACTGAAAGAACACAACGGTATACAATGACATTGAATGATTAATGTTTACTTTTAGATGAATCATTTTGGTTGATTAATCTAAATTAAAAGATTGTACCGTCTAATGTAACTAATAACTAATTAAAAACTGGAACATTAACTTATAACAACATACTAATACATATACCACCATACAAAATGCGATGAAAATGAAAGACTGAAATTCCTTATTTGACCTAATTATCAGAAAAACATAAAATGAATTTATGATAATCAATCTTTTCATTGTCATGTTACAGCCGTATTTAACCCTTGCAGAGACGACTTTAGTAATAAAAATAAACTCTATCTCAACATTTTTCCGGAACAAGCGAAAAGGCGCTCGTAAAGTATTAACAATCTGTAGGTAGAGTGGAGTGGTCTTGGGTGAGCAAGTCAAATTGCCTCGGTCGTTATGACAAATTGAAGGGGCTTTGCTGAGTGCTGGTTTCTATTGCCACAATGATGGATTTAACTGAGGATATGTGTATAAGAACTGAGGAACGGTACGCGTGATAATAGCTAAAGTGACGTTCCGAGTATATTTTGTTAAGGTTCTTACAGACATTTGTCTCTTAGTATATTATTAATTTTTACTTCTACTACAGATAAGACATATTCATACATTTTTATCAGTAAGGAATAAGTTAGCATGAATAATAGAATCGCGATGTTAATTTCTTATCTTTGGGTCTATCTTTGGGTATCTATCTAGGTATCTTGGGTATAATATCTTCGATGAATCTTTTCCTTATTTCGTTGACGACATAATTCAAAATATTCATTCCAAGATAAAAAAAATTAAAAGGAATAAGCGCACATTGCCTATTTTATTATTCGGTATGGTACAATCTAGACAACATTATTTGACAAACTTTAATCTCCATAAAAAACATACCCATACATAGACCCAAGCATCCTTATCAACACGCTTAGGAGGCTTGGGTTTACGCAAAATTTCCGACAGCACTACCTGCCTTTCTGTCCTCAGTTTATAGTACTGAGGACCTCATAGGACAAATATTAAATACATCACTAATGGCTTTGAGGTCCCATACTCGACTGAGGCCAGAAATGCTTGGTCCTTGGCTTGCCTAATACAAAATTTACCCGTAGAACCGAAGTCGCAGAAGCTATGGCACGGGCCGCTCAACGAACTAATACATGAGAACCTTTTGTCTTTCTGTATTGGCGAAACTGACCGTGCCCGTCTTTTAGCCATCTCTAAATGGGAGTCAGGTTTTTGGTTCCAAGCTCTGCCCTCGGTGAATTTAGGCATTCTCTTGGATGACATTACATTCAGGATTGTTGCCTGCATTCCTCTGGGGGCAGGTGTTATAGTGCCACATCGCTGTCGTTGCTGGGATAAAGTTGATAAGTTAGGCCACCATAGCTTGTATGCGAGTAGCGCCGACAGAATGTCACGGCATGCTACACTTAATGACATTATCCGTCGGTCTCTTGTTTCCGCCGGGGCACCTGCTGTTCTTGAACAACTTCTTCGGCTGTGCCGCGACGATGGTATGACACCAGACGGAATGTCGTTGGTGCCATGGAAGATGGGACGCAACTTGTGTCGTTACTTTGGCGGCGTCCCATCTTACAGATACAGCTGTGATATCCGGGGCTGCTGTCGCACACCAGTAGGCCCTGAAATGCTGCAAATATGTGTCCATTGGTAGTGGGTACGTATTTGTGGCTTTCGGGGTCCGGACTCTGGGGTCGTGGGTGCCTGGAGCTCATCACCTCTATCGAGACCTCTCAACGCGTCTAATGGAGGTGTCGCGTGACCAAAAGGCTGAATTGCACCTAGGGCAACGAATCGACATTGCCATCCAACGCGGAAATGCGGCCAGCATTTTATGCACGCTCCCCGCCGACAGCGATTTGGAATAATTTTTTTACTTATAGATTTATGTTATTTTGTAAGTATAGTTTTGTTCATTGAAAAAAATTATAAATAATCGAATACAATAAAACAAAACTTATTTGTATTGTATTCTACCCATAGTCTCTCAAGACAATAAGTAGAATACTGAGACTAGATCACCGTCTTCTATGGGTAAGGTACCCAGAAGGCTGGCTATGTTTCCTCGCTTGATCGCCGTACTGATCCGTTGCCCGAGGTAGGTACCAGCCCTTTGATCACCTGAAGAGTCAATGAGTCGTTTTGATAAATTTTGGTAGAGCCTCATGGTCTCAGGACCCCACGGTCCAAGCGTCTCAACACCAAACGGCACAAACATTATAACTCTCACTGAGGGTTGCATATTTGCGCCGCGTGAGTGATTCAGCTGTTTCCGCCGCCGCACCGGCTGATCTAGACGTGTTTGGTAAATGGGATGCGGCTAACGTGTCTACGCAACAATAGTTTTGTTTATACTATAGTTTAGTTTATTTTTAGTTTTTAACATAAAAAATAAAATAAGATTTGATCAAAACGTGATTTTAGATTTAGAATGTATGTTTAAGGTATGATGTACACACGTCTTGCTCTCGTAAGAGCACACACAATTTAAAAAAAAGAATATAAAATATTGTTGTATAAAGAAATTGGATTTCATATTGAAACGTTATAAAATTCACTGGCTATTTCACACAGTTAAAAAGCAACAAAGTAGTATGTATGTTCAGTGCCGACCTATTTCAAACCAAAAACAAAATGTAGAACAAAGATATATACGATTTTGCAATGTAATCACTTATTCCGGAGCATACGTTTTTCTTTGACATCGTAAAGAAAATTCATATCAAATGTTGGGCAATGCTAAGCAAACATTGTACCAAACTTGAGGACAGGTACCTACAATATTTTGTGTACTCATCACACAACTGTTTACTATCGCACAATTTCTAATACAGTACAGGTGTTATATGGTGCAATTTTAGTTTATGATTAAGTAAACATTTAATATATACGTCACAGATTCGTAAGATTCATGTACTTACTTTATCTAGAAATTAGGGCAGATAAGGTCTGATAAGAAATCATGTTAACATGGCATTTAAAATTTGTTTTGTACCGTGTTGAAATGCAGCACATATTGTGTAAGAATGGACAGTACAATCAAATAAATATGGTGAAGTGCGTGTCACTCCATGCAAAATTAAGGATTCCTCGAAGGCCACTAAGATACAATTATAAAATGGGTTCCACAATACAATAGAAAAATATCATATTCCTATTCAAGATATCACTCTAAGCTATAAGGCTATTGTTTTGCCTACAAATATTGTAACTAATGTATTGGGTCTATTATTTTGGTGAGCAATAAAATATTCTCTATGATGGATAGATATATTTATTAATATTACATCTAAGGAAGACATATGAAAATGATCATACTCAAAGTTTCTATGTAGGAGTGCAGTATGCTAAAATTTATAAAACGCTAGTCTTTATATAAGCAACTTAAGGCGCTATGTTATACAGAATCAGCAGTATAATCCGATAAGCTGACGTAGGATCAATAGTTTTGACCCGAGTCCATAATGATTATGAGAAATTATGGACACTCTCGTATCATAAACGTTTGTTTATGTTTTTATTAAACGCATAATGTTTAATGTGAAGGTCGTAGGGCAATATACAAAGACCGATAATCAGACACAATCCAAGACGTCACCACAGTTGAACAATCTATTGTTCAACTAATAACGGTGAAGAAAAACATCGCGATGAAACCTGCACATCGAGTTAACCTATGTGTCCCTGCCACTTACCAAGCCGCCTTGGACAAGCGTGACGGGTATATTGCCCCGATCTCCTATAGTGGGAGGCCCGGGCGCAGCAGTGGGTTTATTGTCTGTTATATATTTTATATAATCTTCTGAACAAAATAATGGGGTGCCAATCATTCTACTGGGATGCCAACAATTGCATAGTTTCCACTTCTTAATTAACTGTTATAATTTCATGAATTATCCTCAAATTACGACTACTAGGTACCACTAGTAATTTAAGTTGATAGGTATTTAATAATACAGATTCGAATTAAACCGCATAGAACGTACCAAGCATTTTGACAAATATCTACTGGACCTATCTCATTTTTGTGTAAACTGTAAACTACATAACATAGGTATTATATCTATTTATGTTGAAATTTCAAATCAAACTTGAATACTTGATTCCTCCGGTAGAAGTGTTGGAATAATTTAACATTCTAATTTGGTCCTAAATTGAGTATCCTAATTATACAGAGTTAATTAATAAAAAAAGAGAACAATGAAAAGTCATAGCACAATCAAAGGCGAAAGATTTTAAAATTATTCCAATGATTTTTTTCCTTCAAAGCCTTTTTGTGTAAATTTTTTAGACAAAGTTTAATTTACTTCCCTTTATCGTATTTTAAATACTATATTACCAACAGAAAGGGAAACGGGAACACTCCGAAAAATGTCTTTGAACTTCCCCGTCTCTTAATTACTGGAGATCTAAGAAAATCTCCCCATTTTCAGCCTGAATAATATTAAATTGCCACGGAAAATATTTTCACACCAAAAGAGTATTGTTTTGTTTTTCTTAAAATTTATATTTTATATCGCTGCGAGCTTTCATGATTATAAATTAACATTTTGATGTTCTTTTCTTACGCTCTATTTGTCAATGATAGTTATGATATTTCTTTCTTATTTCATCATACTTGTTATGGTTGAGATATATAAAGGAAAATGAACCATAAGGTTCATTCCGATATCGGTCTGTGTGTCACAGTGTCTATAAAATTTGAGTTCTTATAAAAGTTTTGTGTATTTACAATATGTAAGTAGTAGAAATATTTTATTAATAATTACAAGGGGGCCAAAATGTCAATCTTGTAATTTAAACATGGAACGATTGACACCGTGAAATCTGCCAATTACTTATTTATTGGATATTTCATACGAATCATTATGTGAAATATCAACTTACTAAATAATTGACAGACGAACACACACATTGCATATCCCCAAACTAAGCAAAACAGACAACTCGGATATCGATTCCAAACACACAGCCCGTAGTATGACACAACGGAAAGTTCATTAACGAAATTTACCTGTTATATATATTTATACAGTAGTTCTTGTATAATAGTGGCGAAAATTGAAAAACTTTTTTTTCCTGTTTTTTGACTTAATAGTAGAAAATCGTTTAAGACTTGTAGCAACGCCAACGTCCCTGAGGATTTTTCGGTACCGATCTTTCTGGCGTTAACTGGGATTTCATAGACGCGGTCATTTTTCAGATCATTATTGTTTTACTGTGAATAATATAAAGCAGTATTTAAAAAATATTAAAATCAATTTATTTATCTCCATTTTATGAATATATAGATATTTTTATCCTGTTTTGATAACAATTGAAACAGTAAAATGGTTTCATGTCAATAATTTGGAAGAGATTTGGTAATTTTTTTCTTAACTTAAAATAAATATAGAAAATTTCAATAAAATCACTTTACTTCTCATATCGTGACGATTTATGTTAATTTTTTTCATAAATTATTGATTAGTAAATACCATCGAAAATTTGTTTCGTTTGCACCCCACTTTCAACTTTTTGTGGTAACAGGGGCCTTAAAGATAGTCACTAATTGGTCAGAAAGATGGTTGCGATTCACCAAACAACTACGTGAAACACGAAATTTACAAGTTTAATGCAAGCATTAAAACATTTCCTTACCAATGTTTTCTGAAACGTGATAAAAGAAACCCCTAAGCATCTTTTCAGTTGCAAAATACCATTATATTGCTTGCAAGTTTTTATAGATCACTCTTTTCTGAAGAAGATAGGGTTCAGATTCCTTTGATTGATTCTTTTTGTTAGTTGTTAGCTGCTTGTATTAATTAATGATATTTTACGTGACTCGGGAGTTTTGTTAATGAATTAACTTTGGTATAGGATGTAGATAGGAACTTAATAAATACTGTTTGGTAATTGAGTTACTCTAAGTATCTGTTAATTAGAATTTAGAACTCTTTGTTTATTTCGGTTTAATCCTGATTCAGTACAAAGTTGGAACGAAATATAGTAGAGCTTCCACCCGGCTTGGCTTGCATAACCTTTAGTTTATTTAGTACAGACCAGAAAAGACTAGTAGTACTCCATGTCAGTTGTTATCAAATGCTCGTTTAGGTTTGACTAGCTGTGCTCGCGACTTCGTCCATGTGGAATTTTTTCGCGGAACCTTAAATAAAAGTAAAAAAGTAGCCAAGCTACTCCTTATAATATCAACTATTTGACAGTGAAAGTCCCGTCGAAATCGGTTCAGCCGTTTCACAGTTTAGCCGGAACATTCAGACAGACACAGACAAAAAATTTAAAAATTCATTATTTGATATTAGTACTTACCGTCCGTACATACTTTCACATGCATTTTAGTAAAAAGCTGTTATTCTGACATTCCAAACAGCCACTTCAATGTTATTTATCTGTACAAGAATCGATTTATTAACAAATGATAAATTTGAATGTAGGATGGAGTATTATGCTTATGGGAAGAAATATTTGGTTTGAAAGGTTTTCTTCTAAGAATGTTTATCAAAAAAATTGAAGTGTCTGTCCGTAATTTCAAATAATGTAAAATTTTAAGTGTCTATTCCAATTCCTGAATCGTAATTCATAATCATAGATACTAATTTGCTCAGTTTGTCCATAATTGAAATAGTTACGTCACACCTTCTTACTTATCATATCAATGGAAAACGTGACTTATCACGTTTGCCCTTTGAACGACTGATTGATTATATCTTAACTCGAACTTTAAACAAGTGAAACATTGTTGAAGTGAAACTTATTTAGGATCGTTGTGATTTGATAATCGATGAAACGAAAAAGTGACACTAAAAAGAGATAAACACATAAAATTTAACCTTATTTGATACGAAATAAAACACATTTCTCTTTACCCGTCAGTGTTAATTTTCAATTTAAATAAAACTTAAAAGATTTCAAATGAATTTTAGCCTATCTGTATATACAGAAGATATTCTTTTATACGTAGATCAAAGTAAATTGGGCGTAACAGTGCATTGAATTTTGAACTTTATGCTAGTGGTTTAAAGTGTAATTAGATTGAATTTTTAGAATTATAATATGTTGACGGATGTACGCTAAAGGAATTATATTCATATTAATAAAAGTAAGAAAAAATATATATTTTTAAGTTAGGTTTATATATAGAATAATTAAAAAATAAAGTTTACATAATATATACCTACATAGAATAAACTGTATAAATATTTTATTAACTATATGATTTAAATAAAAAATATTACTCGTGCTTGTCATAAAAGTAAGAGAAGAATTATCTGTGACTATATTCTCTGAAGTTGCACTTCTACTGCGTGTGAACTGCACACATACACACATTTTATTTTAATTTAATATTTTTCCTTTGTTTACAGGTAAGTTCAAAGCAGTTTGAAGATTTCATAACCAGCGTCCATTTGGGACATTTGGCCGATCATCGTCGCGTTTGTGGCATCTTTATCAACTTAGATACATACTAATTTAGACCTTAACTATAGATCGTTAAGAGGACATACTAGAGTGAGTTGTGTCGTAATGTATAATAAAATCTATTTGACTGATGGAATTTATCATTTATAAATAATTTATTTTGAACTGTTCATAAAATTTATGAATAGTTCAAAAATACAATTACTGTTCTAAACTATCTAAAAAATAATAATAAAACTTAGTATAGATGAAGAATTGGTCCCAAACTACTTCATTTGATGGTTGATTTTATTTATCTCATATTTTTTGCAATTTAAAATATTACATTTGAATTTTTACGTCACATTCTCCTCGAACAATATATAATTAAAGGAAAGTTCTGACTTCTGACGCTTTCCCTTTAGCAAACACGGCTATTGAATTTTTTACTTGACATTTCATTAAATAAAAATTCACCATAAAAACATATAGGTCTATTAATTAAAATTTATTCAATCTCGCTTTATAAATAAATTTAAAACCCCTATCGCTATATAAATAAATACTGTGTGTTGTCTAATTTCGATTTATTTAATTCTAAAATGGATACATACATTTATGTGTTTGTTACAAAAATTAGTACAGATCGGCATAATCAGCCTCTCGGCATACATATGTGAGTTACATCAACTAACATAACTACTATCTATATGTAAATTACATAAATAATACAAATAGTGATTGAATTTGGAATAACCTTCTAACATTTGCCACCTTCATTCTTTAATAAGAATGAAGGTGGCAAACGTTAGATGGTTATCCCAGGTAAGTATCATTCATTCCTACAACCCTTTTCAAGAAGGTCTCACACTTTTTATTTCACTCATGCAGTCATTTAATATTGTTACCGAGTTGCGAGGCTCGAATTAAAATCTCGTTGGAATTTTTATAGAGTTTATTAGAACTATACAAACACGTATAACACAGGTACAAATATAACCGAACACAACAAATCCAAACGTAATGCAGAAGGTTGTAATTCAATAAAACGCGCAAAGTCCGTGACTATTAGATTCCCGATTGTACACACGTCACGCCCGTATTAGCCCGTATGGCCCGTTGTAGTCCAACTGCCCCCTCTCTCAATCAGGCCATCGTTTTATACTGTACAAATGCAAATGTGCTTGTATCGTATCGTCGACATTATTTCCTAGAATCAGCTTGTACTTAATCCGTATCACCTGGCTAATGCTGCCTGCAAGCGGCCATAAACGAGTACAATAGAACAATAGGCTATTCTCCACAATACTGGAAACGTATGCTAATAAATAAGTAAACAAAAAGAAGACGATCATAAAAGGAATCATATAATTAGTTTAAATGCCGACAGATAATAAAATGTGCTTTTATAGTCTGTACGTGGAATTTGTCTTTGTCAAAGCCTAAGCTGTAACAATATCAAAATCCAGTTCGCTATACCAAGATAAGCGGGTTTTTAGAAGGGTGAATGAATTCAATAAAAAAATTTGTAACCTATTTCATGCCCCGAATAGAACGGAGGGATTAACAAAACTACTTTAACGCCATAAAGCAAAGCACTCTAAAATTGAATCCCAATAAAATGTTTCAGTTAGTTTTACATACATCGAGATTGTAGTAATACTTATTTAGGTTAATGTATCGACGCTTTAAAATGTATTGGGAAATAGAACATATAGATATGGTAAGATCAAGTCGTAATTTTTAAATATGTTAAGATATGTGAAGTAGATGTGGAATTAAATATTCCAAAAACTTAGTTTATGGTTTTATCTGTATAAATAAAAATGAATCATAGAAATGTATGTACGCGCATAACTTGAGAACGACTTAACCGATTTTGATGATTTTTTTGTATTTTTTGTCTGAGTCCCCGGATTATTTAGATTCACAATTGGAACCGGTAGGCGGCGCTGGGATCGGGTCCTAGATTATTAATTTTTCAGGGCAGGTTAACGTCAGCCTTGACCTCTAGGATCTCTTCTTTAATATAAATTAAAATTGTATTGTAACTAAATTGTATAAGTACTCAAAACTTTATTTTTTATTGCCACAAGCTGGCAAACAGTATACGGCCGACCTGATGGAAAGTGGTCACCGCCGCCTATGGACGTTTGCAACAAAAACTAGGGGCGTTGTGAACGCGTTGCCGTCCTCGAATAAATTTTATAGTGCCCTTCTTAAATGACTCCATTTCATAGCGCAGAAGGAAAACCACGACAGTTAGTATACCTCCAACTCGTTATTGTACGCTGAATAAACGTTATAGAGAGCCATTGCGTAGCCGAGCGTGGTAGCTGAAGGAAATGAGGGTGAACATCCCGCCAATGCATGGCGAGCGGTGCGATGGTGAAAATGTGGCACCAGATCAAACGGTTCCTCGGAACACTCCTTATTGTACAGACGGTAGAATAGGCAGAAAGACACAGATTTCTAAGCCATCTAGTATGGGATCGTGGACTATATGAATAGCGCTACGGTGAATGGAGTCGAGGGAGTCTTTTTGGTAAGCAGATGATCTGGCCCAAACCCACTTCATAATAAAATAATATTTATTCCGTGTGAGGGGGTGCACATGTTAGTGTAGGCGTCTGACCCCAGTTTTATTTGTATGCTAGTTTGTGTGAATATTTTACAACACATTATTTTGGTTACAGTTTCTCTGTACTAGGATAAATAGTCTTGTCATTTAGTGCCAGATATATCAAACTATCAAAGCAAGCTGTGTCTGTATAAAGAAGAAATCATTCTACATATTATTTAGTACAATAATTTCGATAACTTATAATAGATTAAGCGTGTTTTTGAATGTGTTCAGTTTTGAAGACCGTAAATAAAAAGATTAACCTGTTACTAAATGTCTACTAATATAAATGCAAAAATAGCCCCAAAGGCTGTCTCTTTTAGGTAAAAAAATGGTTACACACTGAAAAGGGGGTGTATAATGTACTCTGAATTTTTAATACGATCTTGCGAGTTAAGTATAAATATTTTCAAAAGAAATTACTCTTTAGCCGATATTATTGTCACAAATTTGTAGGATGTAAATTCGAAAATGCCGTTGGAAGATTCACAAAGTTTATTAGTAGTACACACACGTAATTCGCAGTTCGTACAAGTATAGTCGACTACAACAAAACCAAACCGTAGGGCCAGTTCAACACCTCGTCCTAAATAAATATTCTAATAGTGTATTATCAATATTCACAACAACCCTCTAAATAGTCGAACATGGATGTATGTGTTAGCGTTTTAATTGTTCGAGCATGTAGGTTATCAGCCTAACAACAAACAGTGCTTAAGCATTGTGAAATTGTTGACCCACTTCAAAACTAGATAACTCAAGGAGAGATAGCTTGTTTATAGGGTTCTGTAGACGTCTTGACAAATACGATTCGAGGGGCAACAAGCTCACTCAAGGTCCGAGTACGTTGGTTATCCCCGTCAAGATTTGAAAATAGGTTAAAAAAGCCGAACCGGTTACAGCCCGAGTACATAGAAACTTTTCGGTTTTGTTCTAACTTTAACCTCAATCAAACGGTTTTATTAAGTAACAGAAGTTCGTTACACACATTTTGTTTCGTACACCTGTTTTGAAGGTATTTGAACGGTTTAAAACATAGGAACTTTTCTTTTCGGTTTGTTCTAACTGTAACCTCAACCAAACAGTTTTTGCTAAAATAATTCTTTAAATAGGTCTTGTTCAATAAACCGGTTTCGAACGGTTTTTACCACACGACTTTAAAACACAGTCTTGCGGTACAGTAAAAGTTTTCAGTCACTCAAAAACACATGTTGAAAGAGACAGAACGATACTTCCTCTTCTCGCGGAATAAACTGGTTTATATACCGCTCTTTTTAGGGTTTACACTCTGAACGAAATAGCTGAGTAAAACCGGTTGTAACCGATAAATTTTAAACCGGATTCAAGCCTTGATGCCTGCACCTCAGCCTTGCCTCTCGCTCGCCTGGAATAGTACTGCGTGTGCTATGATATTATGCTAATAGTAGACGGATCTACCGTATTGAATCAATTTGCTTACAAAGAACAGAACCAAAAACACAACGACGTTATTAATACATCCTTAATATTATTCTGTAATTCTGTATTAGTAAGTAGTTCGTACTATATGGTACGTATACCACCATCGCCATTATCATCTCAATCCATTGCTGGGGTTCTCTGAAAGAAATCGCTTTTTGCGATAAGACCGCCTATTGTACACAACTAGACACAATTTTAGTCTTTACGTTCATTTTTGTATTGGTGTATAATAATATGTATTATATTTATTATTTGCCCTTACACGTTATTTATAATTATTTTTTCTGTGTTTAGCACGGGTCTCATGACATATGTGATTTAGGGGGTGAGCACTAAAAATCAACGCTATGTTGGTTTAGGTTTCGGCACAGCAAAATGCTGATTGCCAACCTTATTTCCAAATTGCGGCGTACAAGTTTTGTATTTATTTTTTATTTTGGTTTGTTACTATTCGTGTTGTATATGTCACTATCAGAAATAAATATTCTTCTTTTTTTTCTTATTCAATGACGTTGAATGATCCAAGTTTATGTTTATATGGATCATTTTGGCTGAAATCCAAATTGAAAAAGAAATGAACTGTCTAATATCGGCTTAATCAACGAATTCAATAACTTGATGTTCACTCGGAGAAAGTTGTACTAATTATATTAATTAAAAATATACTTATTAAAATAGTTGAGTTTAAAATAAGTAGTGTTGGGTACAACATTCGAATAACTAAAATTATTTTACAGAATAATCTACCAATGTAACGTTAAATTCAAATTAATGAAGTACTTTATTTTTACTCGTATAATAAAAGTCATTACGTTTACCGCTCATCCATATTTGAGCTTTCCTGCCATAAAAGTTAAATTTCCAAAAACATGTTGTTTCCAATATTGCTGACTGCTGTAACAATACCTATTGCCTAATATCGCGTAAATATACACTGCTTATGCAAATCCACAGAGAGACCTTTTGGCCCTTAAAATACTTTTTATCCCTTTTTAAATTAGACCACCTTGTTTACCCTGGTACCCTGGTATTCGGGACCACGTTTTATTGAGAGGGTTGTTTGAGTGGATTAGTGTTTATAATTAAACGTGTACTGCAGTTTAAATCAGTCTGCTAAAGTAGCAGAACGAGTTAAATACGGCTTTTACTTTGTTGACTTGATACAAGAAAGAAGAAAGAAAGAAAGAAAAAAGTTTATTTCTAAATGCGACACACATAAAACAACAGAATACATATAATATTTAAGAAGATTGTATGTCGCAATTTGTGAAATGAGGTTGGCACTTAGTAATTTGCTATGTTTAAATGTAGTCCAACATAGCACTGTTTTTTACTGTCAATCTCCAAAATTCCTCTCTCCTAAATCTCCAAGATCGGCGTTGGTTGCTATCAACCAGCATTTGCTGAGTTAGGGTCTGTTCAGAGTTAGTTAACTTTTGGCTTTTATTAAACTGCTTATGTATACTTTTATAGTTTTAAATAACTCTAAATAAACATTATTTTCTTTCTTTCCTTCAAAATCGTACATCATGCGACCCAAGCTAAAACAAGAAAATGTAATTATAACATATACAAATGACATTTGCAATATTAGAGGTGCTACCGTGTACTTGTTGGCTTCGAAGGAGGGGACTGGAACGTGGCTACTGATACCGGGACACAATTTAAGGTTGTTATGGCGGCATCCTCTAGATCAGAGGTGGTTACCATCTAGACGGATAAATGGCTTAACATCTAGTTAATCTTTAAATCTATAATAATATAAAATTGGAAAAGTCTTTTGTTTCTTACATTTTTTGTGGTTTTCTGTTTGTTCAGGATTCACGTAAAACTACTGGGGTGATTTCGATGCCGTTTATGCTGATCTATAGTAAATTCACGGACTTAAAGTTAGCGGTACTTTGTATCTCGAGAATCCCACGGAAATTTTCTTGGGAGAGGTTTAAATTGATCAGTGTGAAAAAAACTAATTTAGCATCAGTTTTTTTTCACACAAGTTTTCACTGATTGGTAAAATCTTAGTAAAGCAATTGTAGTGGTTTAGTTTGTTTGTATTTTCATATTAAAAAAAAACTATTACCCTGCTAAAAATAACTTTTGATTTTATATTTAACAAAATAACTGTCATCTTTGTTACCTGTGCAACGAGGACAAAGTCGCGGGCAAATGCTAGTTCTAACATGTTTGATTAAAATGTTACTCCTAATGTCCCATCACGTTCCACCTATACGAATGAAATGCCTTGCGTCCACCTTTATCAAGCGCACTGCAAAAGAGTGAAATTCATTGCCGGAGTCTGTCTTTCCCGATACTTAGTACAACTTGGGTGTCTTCAAGTCTCGTGTAAATAGATAAGTACTTTCTAGGTAAGCGTGCTCCATCTTAGACCATGTCTCCGCTCTACTTCGGGTGAGGTCATCAAACGCGAACCTATATTACTATTAAAAAAAAATGTGAGTGCAGTTCACATGCAGTAGAAGTGAAACAAAGTGTGACAAGGAGTTGAAGGGATTCTTAATTTCGTGACGTCACATTTCATATATCATATATTTATAATAAATATATTTGAGCTTTGAAACACGAAATTTGAAATATTAACGAAAACTTCAAAACATATTCAACTTTATTTTATGTTTTGTTCGTTTAAATGATTCAATATAATGTATTCTATCTCGTTCTCTTCCGGGCTTAGTCCTATAGATTTATGAGTTTATCTCTTTTTAGTGTCGCTTTTTTGTTGCATCGAGTTTCAAATCACAAGGATTCTAAAGAAGTTTCACTTCTAAAAAGTCATCGTAAACCTAGGAAATGATAGCAGGACCTTAAAGTAACTTTTCATTTTGAGGAAAACTACAATATGGATAAGTACTATACAGTGCACCTTTGTTTATATCGATCGCTCTAGCTTACAAGCTTTACGATAAATCCTCCAGCCGTGCAATATTTCTGCGAACACCACTTCCGAATCCAGAATAACGACCCAATAAACTGATGATATACGGATTTACGATAGATGAAACAAGTAAAACTCCATTTTATGGTAAGATCAATCAAATTCAAATTTAATGCCTTTTTAAGAAACTCATAAAACCTCGAAAATATAGATAGATAAGCCTGTGATGCCCATAAAATTGACAATTACGAAAATTCTTACTTGGTGAGGCAACGGCCGGTCTTATTTACCAAAATCAAAAACACCTCTTCTCATCAAAAAAGGATATAATGATATATAATACCTTGGTGATTCAAAAAGTTCTTAAAGTGCGTATATATAAAACGTTTTTTGGAGAAGTTCGATATTCAAATTAAAGAGTTTCAATCACACAATATTTATGCCAGCTGTCATTTGTCAGTTCATTCCCTTTAGTTTCTGTGATCTGAGGTTCATTCGGACGTGATAATTTGTTTTGTGCAACGAATTGCTAAAAAACGCAAAATTATGGATAAAAGCCAGTTACGTTACGAAGGAAATTTTTCCGACATTCAGCAGACATTAGGGGATGATGCTGTACCCTATTCTACGGTTGCGTTCTAGGTGGCTGAATTTAAAAGAGGTAGATCAAGCTGTAAAGATAATCCGCGTTCTGGGCGGCCTTCAACCTCCGTTACGGAAGAAAATGTCAGAGAGGTTGAGAATCTGGTTCTGGAAGACAGAAGAATAACTATAAAACATGTAGCTGAGATCTTAAAGTTATCTTTTGGTAGCGTTCAATCCATTTTAATTAATTCACTGGGATTCAAAAAAGTGTTGGCAGGTTGGGTGCCACGAATGTTAACCGACGAAAACAAAAGCGACGTTTGGAAATTTCTAAGGCTTATCTCGAAATGTTCCAGCGTGATTCGGATAATCTTTGCCGTCGTCTTGGCACCATGGATGAAACGTGGGCGCACCATTTGATCCTGAAACTAAGAGACAAAGCATGTCTTGGAAACGACCATCCTCTTCATCCATTAAGAAATTTCGAGTTGCTCCTACCGCTGGCAAAGTTATGGGCCCAGTGTTTTGGGATAGTAAGGAATCCTTTTTATTGATTACATGATTAATTGATTACATGGCAAATGGCCAGACGATTATTGGGCCCTATTATTCAAATTTAATTCCGAAAGTGTGAAAACGATTAAAGAAAAGCCTCGTGGAAAACTGTCGTTGGGCGTATTGTTTCTTCACGCTAACGCTCCCGCTCCCCGATGCGAAGTTGCGCTCAACGCAATCCGCTGTGCTGGCTTAAATCTCCTGACGACCCACCATATTCTCCGGACTTAGCCCCAAGTGATTTTCACTTAGTCCCAAAATCAAAAGAGGAAATTCGTGGAACTAAATTTCACGATAATGACGTGGTTATGGCTGACGTAGAGGAGTTTTTAGAGACCCAAGAAAAACAGTTTTTTCGCAAGGAATAAGGAAGTTGGAGATGCGTTATTCTAAATGTATTGGAGGAGATTACGTAGAAAAAAAAATATTTTTGTTTAAATTTTTGCTTTTTTTAATAGTGATTCCAAGAACTTTTTGATTCACTCTCATACATATATATACCAATATTTAGATAAGCTTTGCGAATAAGGTGGTGCAAAGCTGAGATATGTTTAGGTTTAAAAATAATTTATTTTTACTATTTATTCATTGATTATTATTTTTAGTTTTATTTTTAAGTTCCAAGTACAAGAAAATATCATGATAAACTCATTTTAATAATTGTTTAAACAATAATTGATATACTATCTGACTCGTAAAAGATTAATATTTTTAATCCCTTAGAAGTAGTAAGATAGATGTTAATCTCTAGAGTGTATGTATAGTAATACAAAATTTACACACGATGTTTATATGTAACTGATCACGTAGGGCGCTTTTATCGCTAAAGAGCGGCGATATTTCATCGGTGCAGGAACGGAGAAAGAATACGCTTTCCTGCAGCCGGGCGGCCTGTCGTAAGAGGCGACAAAACAAGCCACAGCCAGGTGGTAGGGCATTTTCCCGATTGGATGGCTACCACCCCTGGTCTAAAGTATGTCGCCATAACAAACTTGAGTTGTGTTCCGGCATTAGTGACCAGGTCCCAGTCTCCCTTACGAGAGCAGCAGCCATTTGTAACACCTTTGGTGTTGCAAATGTCCATAGGGGATGGTAACCGCTTTCCATTAAGTGGGCCGTCTGCCTGTCTGCTGAACTCCTGTAAAAAAAGATATGTTCCACACAACTTCAGGAATTAAAATGATAAAATTTGAATCGCGATGACTCGTATTTTGCCGCATTCCCAGTTTTAAAAACATCATGTGTTTATCCCAATTATCGAAAGTACATGAGATATGACATTAATGTAATTCCGAAGCTCTTGAATAAAGAAGAATAAATAGATCTAAGGTCCTGATAATGAAAAATTGATTTTAACACGCTTAATATTATGTTAACAAAAAAACTAATTAAATGTAAACTTAGGAAATTTAGAAAGTGCCTTGTTTATATAGTA
Source organism: Dendrolimus houi (assembly GCA_039645545.1). Taxonomy (NCBI): domain Eukaryota; kingdom Metazoa; phylum Arthropoda; class Insecta; order Lepidoptera; family Lasiocampidae; genus Dendrolimus; species Dendrolimus houi. Next base: position 7,390,249 of record CM077125.1, read on the forward strand.
ACTAGTCATTCAATTGTTCTCGCTAACAGGGCGGCGGTAATCCTTGTAGTCGGTCCATTAAATATATGCAAACCATTGCTTGTTTCAAACTACCCTCTTGCTAAGTTCTACACTAGTTAACGGGTAAACATCCCAAATTAATATCATAAGTTATACATTTGAATGGGATTCGAATTTGGAATTCTCATTGTTACTGTAATTTACCAGAAATCAAAGGAATATCTATAAGTATTATATAATAACACACTGTGATAAAATAGCACAAGTGTTATAGAAAGGTCAGGTAAAAAGCACCTCGAATAAACGTGCATGTATGAAGAGATTAATGAAAGTAGATGAAGCGAAAGTTGTTTGTCAGGATCGTCGCAAGTGTAGATCCATCGTCTCCGCCTCTCCCCGTGAGAACCAAGCGTGATAATTTATATGTATGTATGTATACGTAATTTAATAAATCTCTAAAGGGTGTCGAATTTGTATAATGAATTTATAAATGAGGAAAAGATCTTTAATTCGGACTAGGAGATTCCGAAAATGCAATTTTGTTCTCTTACACTCTGAAATCATCACTGAAATAAAATAAATAAATTAGACGCCGAGTCCCCAAATAGATGAAAACGTGATAAAAGCTTAGGTATGACTAAGAAAGCAATTTAGGCCTTTGTTGAATATTAATATCTATTTTGTACGAAAAGCAGCGCCTGAAATCATTAGTTGCTGTGGGCGTGATATGTGAAGAATTACAAATACTCGTAACATGATTATTTGTCGATGCACTCAGTTGAATTATGCACCCGCATTGCAATTCACTAATAAAAACATAATCATGGCAAAGCGAGGGATGTTCGCTGCCATTACGCTGCACACTATTATCCCATCCTCGTCGCCAGTTGAAATGCCTATAATGAAACAATATAGCAGCGGTAATAAGACTGTTTATTGGCTATGTATAAAACATACAACTACCCGCAATGTATGTACATTACAGTATATATTAGGTTGGGGAAATAGTTTCTTCGCATTTTATATAAAAATTCAAAAGGTTTTTTTATAAAGTTTATTTACATTTGACTAAGGTATGTAGGTGCCATTTTGTTGGATAACTTTTTGCCATCTTGTAGGTAGGGACGTGATCCCATTACTATAAAAATTTTGGGGCTTCTGATCAAAAAACTGCGACAAGTGGTTTTGGCAGTCCTCTCGTGATGTTAACCTGACACTGCCTAAGGAATTCTGCAGAGACCGAAACAGGTGAAAATCTGAAGGTGCAAGGTCAGAACTATATGGTGGATGCATTAACACCTCCCAGCCAAACTCTCGTAATTTTGGCTGAGTGGCTAAAGATGTGTGAGGTCTAGCGTTATCATGGTGAAAAACCACACCCCTTCTGTTGATTAATTCCGGCCACTTTCTCTCAACTTTTTGCTTTAATCTCATCAGTTGTTCGCAGTACAGTTCAAAATCGATGGTCCTGTCTGGCGGTAACAGCTCATAATAATAAAGCCCTTCCAATCCCACCATACGCACAGCATCACCTTGTTGCGAGTTAACCCGGGTTTCGCCACAGTCTGTGAAGCCTGACCGGCCTTTAACCACGATCTTTTTCGCACGTTCTTGTCATACGTGATCCACTTTTCATCACCAGTTATCAGCTTCTTCAAAAATGTTTCGGTTTCATTACGTCGTAATAAAGAATCACAAAGGAGTACACGGTTCATTAGGTTTTTTTCAGTGAGCTCATGAGACACCCAAATATCGAGCTTTTTTGTGTACCCAGCTTTTTTCAAATGCGCTAAAACCGTTTTGTGGGCAATTCCCAGTTCTCCAGCTACATAGTAACTACTAATATGCCGATCTTGCTCCACTTTTTCAAAAATGGCATCAATTTTGTCCGTAACAGGGCGACCAGAGCGACGTGCATCTTTGATATCAAAATTTCCGGATTGAAAACGCTTAAACCAAATTTGGGCTACTCTCACAGATACTGCATTAGGTCCATAAACATCACAATTTTTTTCGCGGCTTGTGTTGTATTTTTACCTTTTTACTAGTAAAATTTTAAAATGTATCGAATTTCTTCATTAGATTCACTCATTTTAACAATAAGAAAAACAAATGAAAATCACACATTTTCCTAATATGAATTTGGAATTGTCTTCTTTAAAATTAAAACTTTTTAATGATACCAAAACCAGCCAGATACAAATGATATAAGCCAAAGAGATCTTATTACAAGTTTATACATACTATAAGCGAAAAGACTTTTTCCCCAACCTATTATAATATTATTAAAATTATTTAATTGTTGTGAATTTTCAATAATACTTTGAAATATTTTTATGGTGATTACTGTTACAAATGCTTTCTTTTAAATTTACCGTCTAGCTACAGTACCGTCACCAATTTAGATAGATAGATGGATAACATTTTGTTGTTCACCCAAAATAACAAAATGAATAATCACAATACTCTTACCGCGAAACAAAAGGCGGCCTTATCGCTTAAAGCGATCTATTCTAGGCGACCTGTAGAGGATTATACTTCTTACGTCGACATGTAATTAAATAAAAATAAATGTAAATAAAGTAAGAACAGCACAATGTGGACAGAAAAAAGAAAACTAAAGAAGAATAGTATAATATATACTTTATTATAAATTATTATGCTTTTTGACGAGCATTTTTACACAGATGTTCCTACTTGTCTTTGCTCTTCATAATCAACCTTCCCTACGTGTGCACAAGCGTGTTGAAACTTAAGTTTTAGATGTTAACTTTCTATTTAATTTATTTTTAAAATATTATCCAAAATACTTTTCTTTTAGTTAATACTCGAAACGGATATAATTACTGATAACGCTCATGATAATCCAGGCAATTTAAGTATTTAGTTATCGATCGCATTTTTAATAATAGGTATGTGTATATGTTCTTATGCAATATTATTATAGTCTTTGTTGACCCAACTTGTTATCTATCGATTGTTTCCAACAGTTCACTGTATTTGCTGATAACAATAGCTATTGCATATTTGTACAAAGTACGTGTTTTTGTTGAGAGAACATTGTTTAAAGTTTTGTAAAAACTTTAAAAATAAAACCTTGCTCTATGTATGTGAAAATGACTTTGTATTTATGTTTGTCCTATCCTTCACGACATCGAGAATGAACTATCATGAAATTTAGTATATGCCTACCTTAGATTAATGAATTATAATGTCTTTGATGCCTACTAACAATAATACATCTGATTATTGTTAGTAGGCATATTGTCTTACTATTCATTCACTTGCCCCACTTTTGGTAGATATGTGATATGACTTGTATAGAGCTGTCAAAATTTTATTAATAGTTAGGTTAAAAATTAACAGTTTGTAATATATAGAAACCAGCTAATCATAGTCAAACGTAAACCTATTTTATACATTAAAAAAAATAAGAGTGCTATGAAAGGTGTAATGGTAGTAATCTACTTTACAGAATACGAATAATTCCCAAATGTAATCAGAATTCTAATGAATGATATCAGAATAAATGAGATATTATACGAGTCCAACAATCCAACGGTTTCACATTAACATAATATTCAAATAATTCAATTGAACGGGACCATAGTAATTGCAATTCCAATAACACTGCTATCTCTATTAAAGATTCCGATATACGGCGCCGTCGGGGCGACTTGGTAGGCCTTTGGCTCTACTCACACGGTTTTCATGGTCGCAATATCTGTTCACTTTACCCTTGAACTGCGTAAGGGCTTGTTTTGTATATGTTTATGATACGATGGTTCCAGTAGTAATGGAACGATCATGTGTAGAAAAGGTTGATTTGAAAGGACATGAGTAGTGAACTCTTTGAGAATTAATCTAACCTTTGCTTTTTTTTCACAATTTTGTATTACAATACAGTAAATAAAATTAATGAGAGCCTATAAACATCCCACTGTTTACCTTGGGTCTCCCAATTATTTATAGGGGAAGAGATAGTACACTTGCCAGGCTGGTTCGACGCGGTTTGCTGGGCTTGACGCATCGGTTGTTTCGATTGGACAGGAAGACGGCTCCGAGACCCGACGGGGTCCCGGGTCGGCTCCTCTTCCTGGTTGCTAAACATCTACGCAGCCAGCTGCGTGAACTGTTCGATGCCTGTATCCGCGCAGATCAGTTTCCGTCGCAATGGAAGGAGGACCGATTATTCCTAATTCCCAAGGGAGGTCGGCCTCCCAACGGTCTGTCCGCCTACAGGCCCATAGTGTTTGCTCAACGAGGTCGCCAAGGTCTTCGAGAAGATCTTGGCGGAACGCCTCGTTAAGCATCTCGATACTGTGGAGCCGGGGCTAGCACAGACGCAGTTCGAGTTTCGGCGGAGGCGCTCCACGTTGGACACCCTTCGAGACACTGCGGACTGTAACGGACGAAGCCGTCCAAGCGAAGGATACTGTCCTGGCGGTGTCGCTTGATATAGCGAACGCATTTGACAGCCTTCCTCACGAGACGATCAGGGTGGGGCTCCGTGTACACGGAGTTACCCCGTACCTCACGAGGTTGTTGGGCGCGTACCTCCAGGACAGGTGCATCCTTTGGGAGGGCGGTGAGTCCGAGAATCGCGAGTTAGGTCGGCGACGAGTCGCGTGCGACGTCCCACAGGGATCGGTCCTCGGGCCAGTTCTTTGGAACGTCGGTTACGACTGGATCCTTCGGGTTCCGGTCCTGCCCGGGATAGGGCTAATCTACTTTGCGGATGATACCCTACTCACGGCACGCGCTGCCGCGGAATCCGTGGACCTCGCCAACGCCGGGTTGGCGATCGTGGTCTTGAGAATAGGTATGCTGGGCTTGAAGGTCTCCCCGCGAAAACGGAGGCTATCATGTTCCATAGGCGGTTTCATAATCCCTCTGCGAAATTGACCGTTACAGTCCAAGGGGTGGATATTCGCGTAGGTCCTCAGATGAAATATCTGGGGCTAATTCTCGATGGGAAATGGCTGTTTAAAGTGCACTTTGAGCAGCTAGTTCCCAAACTCGTGAGATCCGCAGGCGCCCTCTCTCAGCTCCTTCCCAACGTGGGAAGACCGGGGGGGACTAGGAAACTCTACATGGGCATCCTTAGGAGTATGGCCCTGTACGGTGCACCCGTATAGTCCGTTGCACTTCACCGCCACAATAGGACTTTGTTGTGCCGCTCACAACGGGTTCTGGCGGTGAGGGCCATCTGAAGATATCGTATAGTGTCGTGGATGGCGTCGACACTCTTGGCAGGCGATCCGCCCTAGCCTTTCTAGGCGGACGTACTTGCCAAAGTTCGGTGCTCCCGACAGTATGCCCGCCCTCGAACGTGGCCTAGAGTACAGGCCAGGCCGAGCTTCAGGCGACCAGGACGCGGGAAACCGCGACCATGATCCAATCTTGGCCAGTAGAGTTGGAAAACCCTGTGTCTGGCATTGATACGGTGGAAGCGGTTAGATCGCAGCTGTTGCGATGGCTCTCGCGGAAACGCGGGACTTTGACCTTCAGAATGACGCAGATACTCACCGGGCACGGCTGCTTCGATAAGTATCTGTGCCAGATTGCGGGCTGTTTGCCTTCACCCCAATGCCGCCAGTGTAGCGCACAACACACGGCGTTTCATACGCTAGTCGAGTGCGCAGCATGGGCACCACAGAGGTTTGAACTCGAGACAATAGTAGGTCCGATCGATTCGTTTGGCAGTCTGGTGCAAGCCATGCTGCATAGCGATGATCATTGGGTGGGTGCGGCCAATTTCTGCGAGGCTGTTATGTCTCAAAAGAAGGCCGCGGGACGAGATAAGGAGACAGGTACAAGTGCGCATGCGCCTCGCGGGTACCAACGTCGGTCGGAGTCCCGGAGACGTAGATATGCGCATGACCTCCCTCCTTGAGATACCGCTGCAGGGGTCCTCTAGCATCAAGGGAGCAGAGGAGTCTTCACCCCTGTTGTCGAAGTGAGTTTACACTGCTTTCCGGGGCATTCTCAAGCACTGATGCGCTAGGATCAGCGTGGGCGTAACTACGTTCTAAGTCTCACGCTCTTCCTGCCAGAAGCGCGGGGCACATGGGAGGAGGGTGGTTTTAGTGGAGTATTGAGTTGGTAGGTAGGTTGGTTCGAGTTTCCACATATGCCGCCGGTCGATTACTGTTTGACAGCCCCTAGGGGATTCTCTCCATAATCGACTATGGTCTAATCCCCAGCAAAGGACCTGGTATTGTGCGATATGCATTACCCCCGCATTAAAAAAACCGGTTGTCTCGATGTACAGGTTTCATCATGATGTTTGGCTTCACCGTTAACACGTGGTAATTGTAACAATATTTTTTTATTGGATAGGTTCAACAGACAGGCAGACGTCCCACCTGAATGAAATGTGATGATAGACATTTACACCAAAGGTGCTACAAATGCGCTGCTGCTCTCTAAAGGGAGACTGGAACCTGACCACTAATGCCGGAACACAACTCAAGGTTCCTTACCCTACATAAATGCCCTACCACTTGGCTGTGGGATGTATTGTCACCTCTTACGACAGGACGCCCGGCCGCAGGAAATTGTATTCTTTCTCCGTTCCTGCACGGATATATGAATAATATTAGGTAAGAAAACTATTCTAGTGGTGCATTCTTTCCGGCTAGGATTCGAACTCACGCCCTTTGAGTTTGGGACACGTGCGCTAACTGCTAAGGTACCACGGCTACATTATCACTATTATACAGGTTAGCCATAAAATCGTGTGTATAATACAGTTTGGACATAACATTTCGATATTTTTTCCAAATCCCAAGAATTTGCAGACTAACAGTTTGACGTGGTTACAAGAGACAGCCACATACCAGTGATGTGAGCTAATTTCCTAGCAAAGGGTGCGTCACATAGGCACTTTTCAGGATTTCGTTGACCTTTTTGAGAATAGCCCACTAAAAGTATATAGCCCATATAATGTAATGTTTGTCTGACTATCCGCCTGTCTGTGTGTCAGTTACATTTTCGGAAACTGCAGAATCTAAATCACATTATTTTTATATATTAGGACTGGCGTACATACATGATAGTTAGGGTTTAAAGTTACTTTTTTCAATCTACAGTCTTGTGGGGTATCTTTAATTAGACCACTAAAAGTAATATCTTCTTTAAGCATGACTTTGCATGATTTGTGAATGTAGCGAGTGTAGTATTCATAAATATTAAAAATTGAAAATAGTCGTCGTAAAATATGTAGATACTAGGCGAACTCATCCTCAAAAATGTAGGTCGTACCGATGCCTAACAATATTTTTTATGAAAAGCACGTTTCACTAAACATTTGTATAAGATTTTCAAATACACAATTCCTATTTAAAAATAATCAACATTCCTTAAATATTGTTCATTTATCAATATTTATTGAACAAGCTCTGTGTCCAGTTTCATTTCAATCCGTTCAGTAGTTTTCACGTGATGCTCTAATTGGCAGATAGACAGACAGAGAGGTAGACAAAAATTCTAAAAGTTGCATTTTCGGAATCTTCTGTTCCAAAGTATCCCCTCTGATTTTTGTCACATTTTTAAACGCAATGTACAAATTCGAACCATTTACAGTGATATTATATATCTATAGTATAGATGACACATGCCCTGTTTCTGAGGTTACCAGTTATGATTTCAATAACAATTAATTTCATAAAGTTATGTAACAGATAAACTTAGGGTTAACTGTCATTGAGTTTTTGAATACGTATGGAAGCTTTCCATTTTCTTTAAACAAAAACGACAACAATAAAACGTCAAAGAAAAAATATGGAATGGATAAACGCCTAAAACGCAATTTTATAAGTTATTGAACCGATAACGAGCAGATAAAATACAGTTAAAAGTGCCTCAGAAACCGGGCATTTGAACATCAAATTATTACTCATGAATATCAAAATCTGTTTGTTATGTCTCGGAATATACTAAAAATACTAGGATCGAAGATATTGCATGCGTTGTAACAAGGAAAGGATTAGACTGTTTTTATTGAAGAGATAACTTCTTATGGGAGGGTACACCGCTTCGTTACGTAACGCGTTACGTCGCCAGTCTGTCTGGCTTCTCTTTCTCACACGCACACGACAGCGGTAGGCAGGCTCCACCTCTCTCACTCTAACCCACGCGCTATATACATAAAATTTAAGTAATAACCTAAGCTTTTCTCAAGTTAAACCTTTTCAATATTAAATAGTTCATCTTAGATTAGTTTAAGTTATCAGTTCTATCGGGTGTCCCGAGACGCACACGTTTTTTTTTGCTGAACTGGTTATTCCAAACTGTTATTTTTAAGGCCCATAAGTATTATTTCAATCTGTATAATTGTGTCTTTTAATAAATGTTTTCTGATTTTTTAAGTTATTATTTTATCGGAGTACTAAGAAGTGGAAGAACTTGGTAACTTTAGTCATTGTAAGTTTTTCATTTGAATTGAACTGTAAGATAAGTCAATTAAATGTTTTAATGAGTTTGTTTTCTTTGAAAACCATTGGAAAGCAATTACGCGAAGATAACTTTTCAAATGTTATATTGTAACTTTTCTAATTTTTTGGTCTTTAATTTTTCAAAAGTCAAGTATCGTTATTTTTATTAAATATTAAGCAAACTATAATTTCGATGTTTGCATTTTATTATAGTAATATCAGAAAAATACCAAAAGCTACTGAAACTGTAAAAATAAAAGCTAAATAACAGCTCTTTATTTCATATAAAGTAATACAATCTGTATTAGTGTCAGTGAAACAGAAAGCATCTTAAGTTTCTTTTGTTTCGAAGAAGTCACATGTTAAAATAAATGATTTTAATTTATACTCTTGTAAACATGCTCCTAAATTAAAAATATGTATCATCTATGGTGTGTGTCTGTAAAACAAGACTAACTTAATGTGGTTGGTTAGTAATGTATCACTCTTTTTCTTTAAACTAGTGACAATTTTGTGAATAACGAATGTTAGACTGTAGCATGCGTTAGTATTTTTTTCAGGCAGTAATATTACAACAATCTTGAGATAATTGGGTATGACATAGACAGGCGGATATGATGGTTTTGTAACAGTTCTCTATTTCTCAAAAATGACTACGAGATCCGAAGTGTCAAATTAAAAATACGCTTAATTAAAACTTAATAAACACGAGAAACCAGTCAAAAATGTAGCATTCGGATGAACAAGCTATAACTATTTTTAAAATCACCATATTAATAAGCAAAAACGTTTTCCTTTATGAAATTGTAATTAACAAAATGGCTGTTAATAAGACAGAATAATAAATTGAGTAATCGATATCAATCCATTTCAATGCGTATCAATCAAAAGTGATTGGTATTATGACAGAATTGATGTTTAAATATTAATCTCTGTACAATTTCAGAAAATAAATGGACCTTCAGGAATATCTTGTAAACGATAGCGTCGTATCGTATTAATCTTTCTAGAGTTATTCGAGTAAGGTATATTTATAATTAGTTAGTATTGGAACCAATATTAATAATTTGAAATAATGATTGTATAGTAAAACCGATGATTTATTGCTCCGGGCTGGGGTTCAGACCATGTTTCAGATTCAAATATACGTAAACACATGGCACAGCTTACCTGACCATGGCATCCTCCGTCGTCACACTCCTTAGCTGAGAAAAGCTGCCCAAACTACTTGCAATATTAGGTGTTTTAACGGATTTTATTATACTCTGGTAACAGGTTGATTTGGTTCATAAAGAGTAAAATTGCCGAAAAAAATTAAAAATGCTAATTAAATAAGGAAACCCTGCGAAAATTTAAAATAATTCTATGAGCAACATATAGTTTTGTTAAACAAAGAAACGGATTATTATTGAAGGGAAGTTTCTTTAGAACCATTGTGATTTGAAACTCGATGAAACGAAAAAGCGACACTAAAAAGAGATGAACACATAAATCTGTAGGACTAGTTCTATCTATAAATCTAGAGAATGAGATAGAATACATCATATTTAATCATTTAAACACTATACTTATACAGATAGAGTTGAAAATGTTTTGAAGTTTATCGTTACTACTTCAAATTTCGTGTTTTAAAGCTCTAATATATTATAACGATATAATATATTGTTACGAGTTGCGGGACTCGAATTAAAATGCCGTTGGAATTATTATAGTTCATTAGAACTATACAAACATGTATAACACAGGTACAAATATAACCGAACACAACAAATCCAAACATAATGCAGAAGGTCGTAATTCAATAAAATGCGCAAATAAAATGCGATAATTCTTCTCTAACTTTTATTAATATAAATATAATTCCTTTACCGTACATCCGTCACCATATTATAATTCAAAAAATACAATCTAAATTACACTTGGACTCACTAGCATAAAGTTCAAAATTCAATGCACAGTTACGCACTTTTTTCTTTGATCTACGTATAAAAGAATATTTGCATTAAGTATATACAGATAGAGCTAAAGTTCATTTGAAATCTTTTAAGTTTTATTTAAATTGAAAATTAATGCTAACGGGTAAAAAGAAATTTTCTTCTATTTTGAGTGAAATAATGTTGAATTTTATGTGTTTATCTCTTTTTAGGTGTCACTTTTTGTTTTATCGATTTTCAAATCACAACGATTCTAAAGAAGTTCCACTTCAATTTATTTGCATAATTGTAATTAAACACTTACCTTTAGTTTTTTTTATTTAGGTTTAATTTAAATCAGAATTTAAGGTATATTGTTATGTGAGTTCAGAATAAAAATAAATTATTTATATTTTTTAACAGCACTAATGACTTAACATACTATTTTTATATACTGTTGAGTGTCAAAGTAAGTTAAGAAATCTGCTGTCTTCGGTTGAATTTTTCTTAGGTAGCCATCTTGGAAATTTCCACGTGGGTCCTAGGTATTCTCATTAGACGTGCCACATATCTAATAAGGGATGCCCCAAGCAGTCTGGTAATTCGACGGGTCTTCTTAATAGCATCCTATGGGACGTGGGTCAAAATTTCAAAGGAATTAGGATGAGACGGACTGATTAATTCACTAAAATGAGATCGTGTGTTAAACACACGATCTCATTTTAGAATGATCTGCATCTTAGAAGTTTATAAAACAAAGCTTTAAGCTTTGTACCGCGGGGTCCTGAAGACATGAATGAGCCTTTACAAAAAATTATCGAAACAACTCATTGATTCTTCAGGTGATCATCATAGAGTTGGTGCTTACCTCGGACAACGGAACAGTATGGCGATCCAACGAAGAAACGTAGCCAGCTTTCTGATCACCTTGCCCATAGAAGACGGTGACCTAGGCTCAGTATTCTATTTATAGGCTTGAAGCTATATACAGGATACAATATAACTAAGTTTTATTTTAATTTGAAGTCGTTGTAATAAATATATTTTATAAATATTATTTTAATTTATAAAATAGTTTAAGTATGTGTATTTAAGTTATGTCCTGTCTAATACACTGCACCACCTACATCAACAAATTAGTTTAAAATATTCTTTAATTTTGTCTGGAAGAGATTTCTGTAAGCGATAAGGCCTCCTATTGTTTTTACCGTGACAATCTTAATAATCATACATTTTTGTCATTGTATATTTGGTGAACAATAAAGTGCTACCTATATATCTAATCTGTAGGGTTCCGTAGATATATGATAAAAAATTTGTCATGTTCGTCTATCTGTTTGTCATGTCTGAAACATGTTATTATACATTTTTTTTTACATTTAGATGGAAGATATATATATCTTCTAAGTATACCGCTATTCAGTAATTCAGTGATATCGTGAAAGGATTAATAAAATTAGTCTAATTCTATCTACCTAAAATATAATAAATTTCTGGAGGGGTGAAATTTGTATAATGAACTAGCAGTCTTGGCAGACGTCCTCCCCTGGAAAAATAAAAATCTAGAACCTGATTCCAATGCCACCTACCGGGTCTAATTGTGAATCTAAACCACCTCGGGACCCACTCAAACACATAAAATGTCATCAAAATCGTAGAACCCGATTTCAGCGCAAAGTATTTTGTTTAGATTAATGGGTTACATTATTGAAGTTTTAGTAGAGACCTCTAATTTTTATATAGCCTATATTAATCAGAAATAACATAACATTTGAATGGTGAAAGAATTTTTAAAATCGGTCCAATAGTTTTTGAGATTATTCGTTACAAACATATAAAAATACAAATCTTTCCTCTTTATAATATTAGTATAAATTTAATAAAGAGAAAAAAATCAAGAGATTAAACCGGATGAGCAGATACTAAAAATATAATATTTTTTGTCTCGTCTGTCTGTTTGTTAGATCCTGACGTGCAAACTATTTTCATTAAATGAAACTCAACATAGAGATAGCTTTTGTCCTGGTAAGCATACTTTATATCCCGATAAATGACGTCGATTCCGTCTCGCGTGTTTTTAATGCTGACGTTGGAATTTACTAACAAACAGCGTTATGGCAAAGCGAACGAAATTTTGCTGGTACAACTAATCATAAAATATTGTATTAAGGTATAAGAATATATATGGAGTACTGCTTTCATCTCTGGGTTCGGACACCAGCAGTTCCCACTTGATTCCTTGCAGCGCTGAGCGGTCCAGATTATCGACGATCCCGGCTTAACAGACAGTTTTAGAACCTTTAAGTCTTAGTAGAGACGTTAACACTCTAAGCGTGTTCTACCATCTGTACAACAAAGATTGTACTGATGAGCTGTTTGATTTGGTGTCTGCTTTATCATTTTACCATCGCACCACTCGCCGGCGATTGGGAGCTCATCCATATTTCTTTAACACTTAGAAGTGTCTATGCATGGCGCACGCTCTTTCATGCTATATGTGAACAAACTATGGAATGAACTCCATCCTGGGATTTTCGTAGAGCGCTACACTAATATGGGGTTCTTCAAAAAAGGCCTAAATAGATATTTAAAGTCTCGATAAAGTAGGGAACGCGTAAGCTTTCTTAGTATTGCAGATGTCCATGTGCAACGGTAGCCATTATCCATGAAGTGAACCCGTTTGTCAGTTTGCCTACAAGCAGATGTCTGCTTGTAGGCAAACTGAAAAAATAATATGAAAAAAATTGTCAGTAATTTGACTTTCATTCGGAAATAAGCCCGGGTTTGTGTAGCCATATTTCCCTCAGCGGGATTATACAAATCCTTTCCATTTAGCGACTTTTCCATGGATATTTTCTTTCTAATACATTTTTCGATTCTTCAGGGGCTATAAAGATCACGACAATCCTCGTTTTTCGGCGTTGAATAGATTCTTTAGTGCTTCATTTTGCGAGGAGTTAACAACTCTTCGCAACTAATCCACTTTGATGTTAACTGTATTAAACTTTAGATCTTTGTTGTCGTATCGTAACAGTGATTTTAAATTATATTTTGGTCAAAATAGTCACTGCAGAACAGTTATTATAAACTAGTTATAACTGCGATTTCCTTTGCGCGATACTTAGAGACAAATACCTTTTTCAAGAAGGTGGAAAACATTTTAATTAGTTTATTATGTCTCTATTTCTTTACTAACTATTAGTTAATGGTATCGCAATGGTATTCCCACGAGAACGTTTTTACGGATTAAAAAGCAGGCTATGTGCTATTCCAGACTATAGTCTATATTTGTACCAAATTTCATCCAAATCCTTTTCCTCGTTCTGACGTGATTGAGCAGCAAACATCCATCCAAACTTTTGCAATTTTAACAGTAATCTTGTTAAAACTTGTTGCGGGTATAATAGTTCGATTTTGAGTTCAGTAGTAAATTTAAATCTTGGCGGTTAGCCGTAGACTATGACCGTCTTATTAATAAAAATGTCTTACTCCTAGGCTTACTCCGACTTTAGGTTGGAGTAGAATTACTCTGCACATAACCAAATGTTAATTGTAACAATGTTATTAATAAACAAGAAGTATCCTCAGAGTAACAATACCTTTCTTACACCAAAAGTAATGAATAAGATATGGCAACACTTGTAAATTTAAAAGTAAAACCACCAATTAGGTGAATGGAAATGACTATAAACTGACAAATAATGTACACAGATGACATTTACAATGTCATTGGATACCTACTGAATGAAAGCAATAACTATAGCAATAGCAATAACATTTTAAAAAGTGAAGTGAAGAATAGGTATAAATAAGTTATTATTCTGAGCCTAAATTTCACGTCCGCATTAGTGGCTTCAAGCGTGTTTATGTTTTGTAGCAAATTTTTTATTGTTTCACTTACTCGTAATTTCGCATACAATTTATTAACATAAAATTAAAAAAAAAAACGCTAAAACTGGAGTCAAAAATGAAACAGTTCTATTAATTGGGATGAAAAGGGACTTGAAAGGCAAGTAATTACTTTGTAATTTGGTACCGTGGTACCATTATTTTTATAGTGGTACCATTTTATTATTAATATTTATAATGATGTTTTTTGTCCGAAAAACAATATTGATTTGCAGGGTTAAAGATTATAAAAACCTCACAGAAAACAAATGTATCTAATACCTACTAATTAAAATAACTGTTTAGTCTATGCATAATCCAACCTAAAACTATCTGATAGCTTAGAGTAACTTTTACTGTGAGAGTAAAGTTGAATTAGTATACTCCAACTTTACTTCGTGTTTGTTAATACTGAATTGGTTAATATTAAAATAATACTAGGCGTAAAGTTAGTCTAGCTTTAATCTACGTTTATTAATAAGACAATGAGTGTTTATTTAGCACAGTGTAAAATTGATATTGCGTGTACACAACGGCGCGGGCGTACTGATTTCATGCCCGGCTAGACCGGTCTGTACCTCCGTTGGTCAAGCGTGCGCCGGCACATAGATTACAAAAAAATTAAAACAAGGAAATAAAAATACATTATTTTATACAAAAAAAAAGAATATTCTTTTATAAAAAAAATCCAAAATACAATATTCACTTTGGGATACCACCGTAAGGGGAGGGAGGAGTGGGCAATCGGAACTCTCAATCATCACACGAAACACGATTAGCTCAAGGTGAACCGTTTCACGCTAATATTCTGTGAGAGCATGGTATCGCACCGATCGAGCCGGCTCTAATGGCTATAATCAAAAAAGTGATTCCAGCACGGCTCTAGCACGTCGAAGACATGACTGTAGCCTCTTGAGCAAGATTTAAGTATTTATTTAGTTTGTTTTCTTCTACTTACCTTTATTTTTATCTTCGTCGATTCCCTTCACGCTGTTATTAGAACTGCCTTTGTTTACATTAAAATTGAATCTTTTCACATACCAATATATTATTTCCTATTTCTAGTTGAATCACACTACGTTATAACTTTCTTACACACAAGCGTGATATCAATTTATCTTGTCCGGAAGTTATTATAAGTTCTATTTAAGTTATGATTTCGCACATTTAAGTTTATGGTATACATGCGTGGGATTATCAAATAAGTTTGATAGGGTTTGTTATGAAGTTTTGGTCAGGTTAGATCTTGGTTTATTACCGAGGCGACTTATCTAAATATCATCAAAATATGATTGGATCATGTATACATAGATAGGTACATGGATAGATAACGATTTATTGTACACGAATATAAAAATATATTTACAGACTAAAACAATATTTTATTGTGCACAAATGGCGGTCTTATCGCTAAAAAGCGATCTCTTCCAGACAGCCCAAATACAAATGTTTATAGATTAATATAACACATAGGTATGTACGTTTAAATATCATACTCTAACGACAAGTAGTATTTTTTGATCATGGTTTTGAATTTCGGTAGCGATTTTACTTGTCTGATGGCAAGAGGCAGAGCACTCCAAAGCTGTATAGCCTTGACGTCAAAAGAATTGTTGTAAAAATTTTAATAATGCGTAGGGGTGTTCAGTTTAAGTTTAATGAAAGGGCGTAAATTATGAGAACATGAAAGAAATTGAAAGCGTTCTTTAAGATATTCTGGAGTACTAGGGACAAATAAAATAATATAGAGAAAGGAAAGAATGTGAGTATTCCGGCGAAATTGAATAGGCAACCACTTGAGTTTGTTACGGAATTCAGAGACGCGGTCATATTTGCGTAGGCCAAATATGAAACTTATACATAAAATTTTGGAGGCGCTCAAGTTTATTAAGTTGTTCTTGGGTTAAATCTAGGTAGTTGGTGTCAGCATAATCAAGTATAAGAAGTAATAAGGACTCTGATAGCTTAATTTTGGTGATAGTGGGCAAGAAATTTCTCAACCTTCCAAGGGATTTGGACGAAACATATAGCCGCCGACTTAATTCGGTGATATGAGGTCACCAAGACAGCTCACTGTCAAATACATAATAATGTTACAAATGCGAAAATAATTACGTCTGTTTGTTAAGCTTTCCAAATATCTCCCGACTTCTTGGTTTAAATAAAAGTCAGACATTAAAAACACCACGATAATAAGTGTCTCTGTAGCGATACCACACGTCTATGTAAACTAACAGTTTTTCAGTTATATTGTATAAATGGTGGTCACCCCCAACTTTTTATTTTTTCTGATTTCACCACATCATTCTAGATCGGCATATCTATACGTAATACGTGAAGCAAAAATTTTGTACCCCCTTTTACGAAAATTGAGCGGACGGAGGAGTATGAAATTTCGCACACTTATAGTTTACATAGAGAAGAAGCAACGAATGCTAATATAGTTTTAAATAATTCATAAAAATAAATTAAATCAATAAAAAAACATTATACACACTACCATGTATTTGACACACACACGTATATATACTCTTTTGTTTATTGTTGCCTTGGCGAAATCTGTGATTATAGAAGTATATAGTCTTTGACAATAAATTATTATGGTCGATTTTCGACCATGGGCGAGGACTAGTAAATTGTAAAATAGCTAGTCTTAGAAATGTACTATTCCGAATAATCTATTTTTGATACCATCGTAAACCGATTACGGTTATACGTTAAGAGAATAATTGCTAAAACAAATCTTCAGCACATCGTAAATATTATTGACCAAGTAGCCAATAATAATAAATCTCTCGATACCACTAGTTTAGTACTTCCATTTAAACTCTATATATCATCAAACAATGTTTTCTTAAAATTTACGTAAGTGTTTATGTATTTTAATTTTTTTGTGTAGGAATAAGGAATAATTGTGATTTAAAAATTCTTTTCTCTTCTAGGCATTTATATACGGTATTCGCTCTTGTAAATACACTAATTAAATAACTTATGATAATAATAGCGGTGTTCAGTCATTTTAGATTAATTGGCTCACGTGTTTGTTATCTATATAAATAAATAAAATTGAAGTGTCTGTTTGCAATGTCAAAATAACAGCTTTTTACGAAATGCACAAGAAAGTATATACGGTACTTATATCAAAAAATCTTTTTTTTCTGGCTGTCTGTCTATCTGAATGTTTCGGCTAATCTCTGAAACGGCTGGACCGATTTTGACGGGACTTTCACTGGCAGATAGCTGGTGTTATAAGGAATAACTTAGGCTACTTTTATTAAGGATGACGTGAAAAAAAAAATCACGCGGAGGAAGTCGCGGGCACAGCTAATAATACTATATGATTAATGATAACACATTATGTAGACTTAGGTTTCTATCGTTTAATTCTCAAACAACATTATATAGTTCAATTACAGAGAAAAAGTCGTGGTAGTGTAATGGCTAGCACACGGGTACCAAGCTCAAAGGACGCGAGTTTGATCCTGGTCGGAACGCATGCACCACTGAGGCAGTTTTCTGACATAATGTGCATATTGTTACAATTACCACGTGCTAACAAAGGTGAAGGAAAATATCGTGATGCAACCTGCACATGCACATAACCGATGTGCCAAACATGCCAAGCCGCCTTGGACAAGCGTGGCGGATTTACTGTCCGTTCCCCTATAATGGGATGCCCGAGCCCAGCACAGGGACATTTATAGGCTGTTATTATTATTGTTATTTATAATATGTAGTAATTATATTTATATATATACTGGTAAGTAGTGTATTTTTCTCTGTGATCATTTATTACAGATAAAAACACACTACTTATTATTTAAAAAAAATCATCAAATAGAATGTACGGGTTACTAGACATAAATAAATAATATCAAGGTGATCAAAAAAAAAAATTGTCACTATCCTAAACTATAACTTTTCTGTTTGTTGTGTACTTAATTATGATGGTAATTAGTAATCGTCATTAAATCTTATCACCATAGCCATCCTAGCGTTAAATCCCTTAGTAGTCCGCTTTGAAGCATTTGTTTGACTCCTTTTTTCCGCAAGGCTTACGGCATAATAATATCGATTTCTTGTTTAAGCGTGTTCTGGCGTCTGTATAATGAGAAGTTGAAGACCTGTTTGAGTTTGTGTCTACGTTGGGTGTTTATTCACACATTCTCGACTTTTGATAGTCGCCCACCATACTTGGCACTCGTTGCTTTATGCCATAAACAAGAGAGTGAGCGGATCCCCGTAGCAGACGGCGAACAGGGAATCGGAGGTGCTGCTAAGCACTTCCTCTCTATGGCGTAGTGGAACCGGGGTGGTCGGGCGAATCACGCCTAGAAATGTGAGGAACTCAGGTCCCAGGATCACCCCAATTCGACGGTTTACGTCAAGGTGTTGCGGCGAACTCTCTAAGGCAGATCTCGTGGCACCTCACAAACATGCGGAGGGGCGCTGGTAGGCTTAGTCTGGTGGCCGCTCACAACTTCTTCCTCCATGAAGGTGAATGCAAAACCGGCCCACGGGATTCCCTTCATCGTCCTCCCCCTGGATCCCAGGCATGCGCAAACGCATTCCACCTGTGACATCAAAATAACCAGTGATATAAATAACATGGTACATGCAACTTGTGAAATGAATTTCCGACCTCGGTTTTCATAGAGCTCCATATTATATTGGGGCTCTTGAAAGATGGATTAACAGATTTTTCTAGTCCCAACTAGTAGTAGGAAACGTATCGCTTTCTTGTTGTTGGAGATGTCCATAGGTGGCAGTAATTACTATTTCATACATTTTTTGCTAGTATGCTTATTCAAATATTAAATAACTAAAAATTAAAATTATCGCCAATTTTCTAAGACCACTAATAGGTGGCATGATAAGAATTCTCATTAGTTCTACAGTTGTTGATTTTCGTAAATCGTATTCATTACTCAATTTACACAAAGTAATATTAATTCACTCGAGCTCTCAGAATTCAGAGTAATAATAGTAGCTACAACTAAAATCTTGGTTATTCATTCAATGTTAATTAAGCCGCCTGTGAAAATTTAGTAATTCATAATACACAATGATTTTTAAGAGGATTTTCATTAAGACGCTTTTATAAAAATTAGTGTGCTCTAAATTTTAAACAACTGTCTCTGTTTATCCGATTACTTACTCCCTTTGCTTTTCTTGTTCAGTTGTCTATTCATTATAAAATTTATTTACTTAGAAAACCTTTTTTAATTTTTACCGTGGAAAACGAATAGGAATAAAATCTGTCTAATAACTTATATGACTGTTAAAGTTCCTAGGGTATAATAATATACTACCCAAGATAGCCGCAGTAGGAGAGACTCAGCTCTCCGGTTGAAAAATGGAGGGTCCAGCCCGTAAGGGAGCCGCCCGTCGTCCGTCCGGGCTGGAGGTGAATGCGCAAGCGAACCCACAGCCCCGACCAGGGATGTTCGAGGATCGGCCAGGGGTTTTAGTGGTATCCCAAACCGTGGCGATGCAAGAGCATTCCTGCGGGGATGCTAGTGCCACCCAGACGAGTGAATTCCACTCACCGACCGCGACTTTTGCCCCTTACGTGGATTACGTGTCCTCAGTCAGATTTCCCGTGGTAGGAAAAAAGGGTAAACTATACTGTTATTGGCAACCTCAGTGATTGTCACAATATCCATTTATTCAAGATATTTAGAATTCTTGTAAAAATCCTAAATTTTATAGAATCGGGAGTAATACGGTACATATAAAAAAATGTTTTTATTTTGCAGCTCTACAACAATATTATTACTATATTATGACTACAAAACGGGTGGTTAAATTTTAGCCAACAGTAATAAAGCAAATGAACGGTTAGTAAGATAGAAACCGATTATCATTTGATTTTGGTGAATTAACCTGATGTTAATCGATTCGTTATTATAATCCTGGTGACATAATTTATAATTTATTATATATATTATATAAATTATCCATGCAGGAACGGAGAAAGAATACAATATCCTGCGGCCTGGTGGCCTGTCGTAAGAGGCGACAAAACAATCCACAGCCAGGTGGTAGGGCATTTGCCCGACTGAATGGCTACCACCCCTGGTCTAAAGTATGTCGCCATAACAATCCTGAGTTGTGTTCCCGGCTTTAGTGACCAGGTTTCAGTCTCCATTAAGAGAGCAGCAGCGCATTTGTAGCACCTTTGATGTTGCAAATGTTCATAGGCGATGGTAACCGCTTTCCATCAAGTGGGCCGTTTGCCTGTTTGCTGAATTCCTGCAATAAAAAAATATAAAAAAATTACTTGACTACGGGAAAGCCAAAAGGAAGAGTTATTCTTTTTTAGTATTTTTCTCATTATTGTCTGGATTTAGTTTATAAGCAGTTGTTTATAATACAAATAGCGATTGTGATGATTATCGTTATCTCTAGCTGATTTTAAGCATTTTGTCTTGTTCAAACATCATGGTTTTATCACAATATTTGACTTCCATTAATTATATACCCTCAAGACTTCGCATCCTTGCAAAGTTATTGTGTCAATTTCTCAACGGGCCAAATGGTTAATTAACTAAGTAGGTATCTCATATAAGGCGTCCAATTCAACAGGTGTAATTACCTGCGTAATGTGTATTTGAGTAGGTTGATAGATGTTTCATATTACCTCTATAGAAATAGAGCGTTTTAGTATAAGAGTATTTATTATTACTTGTGGTCGCTGAAGAAAATGCTTAGTTTATCAATCTTTAGAATATAAGGGACACTATACCATTTTAGGCAGCATATTAATTTATTGAATACTTAAATAAGACGTTTTTAAATACGTTTCTTATTATTATGTGTTTCTTTTTAAGTTTCGTACATTTAGAAAGAAATGTTTTCTTTCTTATTAATAAATATATTTTTTTATTTTATAGTCAAACAATGATAATAGTAATATTTTCTCCAAGCTGGCGCCACCGTGGGTATGCATTACGATATAGTGTCAGTCGACAAAGGGCTCACCCCGTTATCCTTAGCGAAACAGAACTGGCAGAGGCCATTGGTAAAGAGTGCCTCTGATCGTATGGACGTATTAAGAGCAAGGAGCTGCAAGGCAGGTTCTATCAGGCTTTAACAGGGCCTGATGTGAACCTACCAGCATCGGTGTACTGGGTACGTTTCGGTGACATATTTGGGGAAACCGAAGGGTTTGTCTGTATAATTATGGATGAGATTATCAAGAAGAACAACTACCGGAATTATATTCTGAAGGACGGCACGCTTGACATATGTCGGGCGTGTCACCGTCCTGGTGTGTCTCTCAGACATGTCACTTCCGGTTGCTCTCGTCTTGCTAACAGTGAGTACTTGCATTGGGACAACCTAGTAGCCAGGATCATCCACCAGCAACTTGCTCTTAAATACGGACTTGTCTCGTCGGATGTACCTTATTACCAATACAAGCCCGAGCTAGTTTTTGACAGTGGTCAATATCTGCTCTACTGGGACCGATCAATTATCACAGACAGGACTATTGTAGCCAGTAAACCTGATATTGTGATAGTTGATCGGTCTACGAGACGTGCTATAATTGTAGATGTCGTGATTCCCTATGATGGTAACCTCGTGAATGCCGAGAAAGTAAAACATATATATTGATCTCGCTCACGAGGTTGCTGCCATGTGGAATTTGAGACTCTACTATCATAGTACCGATAGTGGTGTTAGTTAATTGACTAATAGCGAATAAATAGCTTTGCCCGCCACCTTGAAAGGCTCTCGCTTGGTATCTGGGTGAAGGGTCGGATGCAGAAGGCAGTCGTGCTGGACTCGGTCCTTATTGTGAAGAGGCTGCAGGCCTTCACCACCGGTAGCTTGGAGCCTACCCTTTACATTTTTTTTTAAAATATATGTTCTTTGTATGTAGTTTGAATTTAAAGAAAAAAATAATTTGAGATTAAATAATATGTGTATAATAATATTATTGTGTATGGATACAAAATAAAAATTAACTGGGTGGGTGCTAATGATTGGGGAGGTGCCAACAGTAGTGTAGTTTACCCTACCTACAATGTGTTTTATTTATCCACTTCATTTTAAAAGAATAGCAAGATTATACCTAGTTCTCACACTTTTAAATTATACAAAAATGTTCATTGTGTTCCTATAGCAAAAAAAAAACTAATTTCGCCATTTCTATTTTGAGTTTTCTCCGAGAACAAGGAAAGTATAAAAAATTGCCTATTTTGTTAAGAATAACATTGACGTGTTTCACAGAAATCACTTTAATCTCATTTAGGAGAAAAGTATTTATAAACTATGAAAATGTGAAGGAGAAATAAACAGGGAATTGTGTCATCAATTGGAATTATTTTGCTTTGTTATTATTTATTTCCTAACGCTGACACATCTAATCTTATCTCAGGTATGCCCAACTTTTACACTTCGGAGACCAGTTAATCAAATATAAAAAAGAATTAAAGACCTTAATATAAAAATATACAGTTATGAGGCAACATTAGTGACTGAGAAACGAATTGCTTAATATTGAATACACTAATTTGAAAAAGCATGGTAATTTAAATTAGCATATTTTTATTCTATACTTCATTCATGTCTATGTCTTTTTCTGTAAATATTTAATGAAGTGCCTAAAACAAATTTTACTTGTGATCGGTACCTATTAATAAGAAATATGTAATAATTATATAATTAGTAGGTCACTTATTATAGTTCCCAGCACGAGGCTTTAGCGGTCGGCGGAACAGTAAGTATCGTTTTGCGCATTGATCGTAGCCAATATAATAAGATTTATCGGCATATCGACTGTATTATGTGTTTGCCCCTTTATTAGAAAAGGACAATACCTCATATTTCCAAGAAGGATTGAAATTTCACTATTTGTCAGAAAAGTGACAGCTTAAGAATTGTGCCGGAAACTATACCGTGAAGAAAGATTACTTTTAACAGATGTTTCTATATTATATCCGTAATTAACCAAGTTTTAGCCTCTACAAAATAAAAAACACGCATTAGTGTTGAGTCAAATTAATACCGAAAACTTCATCCAGAAACTTAATTTTTTACAGCTGTCAGAATAT
The DNA here is from genome assembly GCA_039645545.1 of Dendrolimus houi. Lineage (NCBI taxonomy): Eukaryota > Metazoa > Arthropoda > Insecta > Lepidoptera > Lasiocampidae > Dendrolimus > Dendrolimus houi. The sequence goes on from CM077125.1 coordinate 7,413,550, forward strand.
TAATTTTGTTTGTAAAGTTTTTTTATAGCTTGTCTGGCTGCTGATGTTGCAAATTATATACCAATTTTTTTTTATTAGGAATTAACACAAAGCCAATTACCAGTTAACAGTGACAATTGTCAATATATTTGATCATCAATTTTTAATTTCGCGTTTGCTAGTGCAGGTTTTAATTGACGCTATGCGTAATTATTTTCGATCATGCTGTAAATGAAACGTGTGCCGTTGGTTCGCCACCCCTGTCTTATGATATAACCTTTCACCAGCACCCTTATCCAGTTTTAATGACCCGGACATTTTTCCCAGACTTGGAACGCTTGTTTCTTGTGATGTGATATTGTGCGCAAACAAAGGCGTACACATTGTTACTCTCGCAGTGATAGTAGCTTCAGTAGCGCGTAAGTTTGCGACTTCATTGGCTGAATGCCAAATTGAACGGGTAAAAATCGATTAAGTGCGTACTTGGTAGTGAATCTTTAGGGTTCCGTCAGAAAGCAACTGACTTCGAAAAAGGAGATGTCTCAATATGTGTTCGTGTTAATATTTTTTTTTGTATGTTCAGCCACAACTTTTTGTTACTGAACCGAATATGATCATTGTTTTTACATTGGAATCAGTAAAGCTTCAAAATGGTTCAAAATAAATTTTATTGCTATAGGAATTTGGGTTCCGAACATATAGCAGAAAATTCATTAAAACCAGACAGAAAATGTGTAGTTTTTGCGGTTTTTCAGCCATAACTGTTTTGTTTCTCAAGCGATTTTGATAATTCTTTTTGCGTTGGATTCAGTTGAGTTGAGTTAATGAACCATTGGCATTCAGTTGATCAGCTTGAGTTAATGAATACAATTTTTCGCGTTTTGCTACCTGGAAAAGTAAATTGTTAGTGTTTAGTTTTGTTCGTTTGGATTGCGGTGCGGAAAGCAGTTTTGGCCGGTGAGTCCCATTTCTCTTTCCGCTTGCTAGTGTCGTGCGCAAAATCGGTTGCGCGCGCTTTTGTAACGGTTTTTTGTGTGTGTAATATTTTCGCGCGCCTTTCTGGTCTCCTCGTGGGTCAGGGCCTCCAGCAATGGACGGCCCAGGCACCCCGAAGGCCTCCAGGGAGCCGAGTGTACCGTGTAAGCGGAATCACATCGGCTCCAATAATGGATGAGCCATGAAGGAGATAGGGGAGACGCGGGAAAAGAAGTCTTCCCTGGTTCGTCGCAGCCGCAGCGCCGCGGAACCTCGTCTCGGGCGCCCGGGTCCAGCCGTTGTCACGGCTACCGTGCCGCCCGCTTCGATAGGGGGTGCATCGGCGGTGGTCGACCTCACCGCCGCCGAGCCCCGCGAAAAGGAGAGCGCGACGATGGGGCCGCCTTCGGCTCCCGTCGCGCCTAGAGCTCCCGCCGTGCGTGCCGCGCGCAAGAGCGCGGCACACACGGCCGTAGGTAGGGAGGTGGTGGTGGTGGTGGAGCGCGGCGAGCGCCATCGTAGAAAACGTCTACAGGGCGCAAACACCACCTGCGTGGGCTTCACCCGCGCGGGGGCCAAGCGCCTTCGTAGACCACGTCGACATCGCGCCGTCGGGCAGCGTTCCAGACTCGCTGGAGTACGCGCTCGACGACGCGATTCGCGTCTTCTGCGGCCCGCATGCCGAGGCGGCTGCATGCACACCGACACCGGTTAGGTCGGTGTACACAGCGGCTGGCTCGACGACAGCGGGGGGCGATGGCCCCACGACGGTGTCGGTTAACGCACGGGCTTCACCCGTGCCCTCGGCATCGGCTTGCGCGCGGGCTCCACCGGCGCGCAGCGTGGGGGATGACCGCCCCGCGACACCGGTTGCCGCGCGGGCTTCACCCGCGCCAACGACCGGGGTCGTTGTTAACGGACGGTGTTTTAGGTGCGGTAGCGGCGACCCTTTCGTCTTCTTTCCCTACTGGGACCGTCGCCGCCACCGCTTCGTCTAGCCCTAATCCCGAGCCGAGGCTGCGGTTCTGGGACCGCAGCGCCGACTCGGAAAGCACATCGGGTGCTTTCACGCCGGCGCGGGTGCGGAGGCCTACCTCCGCACCGAAGGGGGGGAAAAGAGCCGCAGGGCCAGGAAGGCCACTGCCGCCAAACTGGCTGCGGCTAGCCAGTGCGCCGCGCTTATAGGGGACGTACGTGTGCTCGGCCCTAGGGAGCTCCGCCTAGCGGCGAGCGCCCAAATCGCCGTTATCCTCCAGGTTGCCCAGACGTCGGGCAACCTGAAGGGCGCATACGTGCGCCGACTAAAGGAGGCTGCGTCCCGACTGTCCGACATAGTCGACACATTGGTGACGCGGAATCCAGAGTCGGAGGCCTGGAGACTCGGCAACGAGAACTCCAGGCTGCGCGCCGAGCTCAACTCTCTGCGGGAGGAGAACCTCTCCTACCGCAAGGAGTTTGAGGAAATGCGGAACCATGGAGGCCTCCGCTGCGGATGCGGCCTCGGCTCCCGCTGTGACGGCGGAGCCGGGTCCCGTGCCCGCTAAGCGGAAGGCCAAGGCCGCCGCGGCGGAAAAAGTCCCGGTCCCCAAGCCGGCCCCCAGGCTCATGGCTAAACCCGCGGCCGCGACACCGGCCGTCGCGGTACCCGCCGTCGCGTCACCTGCCGTCGCGGCACCTGCCGTCGCGGCACCTGCCGTTGCGCCACCATCGGTTGCGGTGGCCCCTGCCCCCGCCCCCGTTCCGGAGGGGGGGCGTGGTCCACGGTCGTCCGAAGGAAGAAGGGCAGGGGAGCGGGAGCGGAAACGCCACGCCCGCCTCCCTCGGCGCAAGCACCGGCTCCGCCATCGGGGCGGAAACCGGCGCGCAAACCACGGGCTACGAAGCCCGTGGTATTCCAGAAGCCGAGATCAGCAGCAATCATCATCAAGTTGCTGCCGAAATCGGCTAACAACGGTATTGGCTACCGGGAGGTCTTTGCGAAGGCCGCCTCGGTGGTCAATATCACCGAATTAGGCCTCAGGGAGGAGCTGAAAGTGACGCGGACCGCCCGGGACGCTCGGCTCCTGGACTTCCCCCCAGGACCCGAGAGCGCGACTAGGGCGAACCGCGTCGCCGAGGCCCTTCGTGGGGCACTCCAAGGAATGGCCGAAGTCATCCGCCCCGTAAAGCGTGGGGAGCTTTACGTCTCAGGGCTGGATGAGTCGGCCACCGTAGATGGGCTTGGCAGTGCCATCGCCAGCGTGGGCAACTGCCTGCGCGACGATGTCAAGGCGAGGCACATTGGCATAGGACCTGGGGGGATGGGCGCATAATACGTGATGTGCCCCGTCTCTGCAGCCAAAGCCATCGTCGAGCGGGGCCACCTTCTGGTGGGCTTCACCTCGGCGAAGGTGGAGGCTCTGGAAGCCAGACCGATACGTTGTTACAGATGTTTCAACGTCGGCCACGGCATCCAGACCTGCCCAGACTCGTGCCCGGACCGGACCGGCTTGTGTCTCCGCCGCGGTAAGAGCGGACACGAGCAGCCGGAATGCACAGCCCGCGACCCCCACTGCGCCATCTGCGCGGCGGGGGGCAAACGCGCTACCCACCCGACGTTGGCGAGGCACTTCCAGCCCCCATAGTTCAAGGGTAAATTCGTCCACCCGAGGGCGAATAAACGACCGGCGAGTGGAAGGGGGTTACCTGTGGACACCTAAATGCCCAGTACACCCCTAACACTCTTCCAAGCCAATGTTAACCACTCCCCCGACGCCCAGGAGTTGTGCCTGCAGGCGATGGCGGAGTGGCAATCAAACTTGGCCGTAATAAGCGAACCTTATTACGTACCCCCAGCCAGGAACTGGGTGGGGGATCTCGATGATGTGGTAGCCGTGGTCGCCAGAGCCGGATCTGGCACACCGCTCACCAGTCCCGAAAGAGGAAAGGGCTACGCGGTGGCGAAAAGCGGATGTTACGTCATCATAGGCGTGTACCTCTCGCGGAGCCGCCCCCTGGCGGAGTACGAGCTCGCCTTGGACTCCATTAGGGCAGCCGTCGGCAGACTAGCGCCAAAGACGATATTCGTCCTAGGCGACTTCAATGCCAAGCACCAATCCTGGGGGAACGCGATTACCGATGTTAGGGGACGGGCGGTTGAAGACTGGGCGCTTCAATCCAACCTGTCCATCCTGAACCAGGGGTCGGTCCAGACCTGCATGCGTGCGCGGGGTGGATCGATCATCGACCTGTCATTCCCCACACATGCGGCCGCCCGCAGGGTGGTAGGATGGAGAGTGCTGGAGGAGGTGGAGACTCTGTCTGATCACTTGTACATCAGATTCGAGCTCTCCCCCTCGCCTAGCGCTAACCCTGTTCAGGACCCCTCCCGGCTCCCGCGCTGGGCTCTTACCAAGCTCGACGCGGAGCAGGCCGAGGAGAGGGCGGGCTATCATCGAATGCTGGACCTATCCAGCCGACCTGGGGAATCTGGAGGCGCAGGCTGAGCACATGCGCAAATCCCTCAAAAGGATTTGCGACGCTGCTATGCCTCGAGCCAAACGACCTCCGTCGCGTACATCGGTCCACTGGTGGACTGAGGAGCTGGCTGAACTGCGGAGGGCAGTCCGCAGAATCAGCTACAGGCTCAAACGCAGCAGAGCGCGTCGTCCTCCAGACTATATTGAGGAGAATGGACTCGTGGGGGAGTTCAGAGAGGCCAGAAAGGCCCTTTCGATCGCAATTCTGCGAGCGAAAGCCCGGGCTCGGGAGGAGCTCCTCGAGACACTGGACCGGGACCCTTGGGGGCGTCCGTACCGTGCGGCCCGCAACACGTTGCGGCCTTGCACCTCACGGTTACGGAAACGCTCGAACCCGAGGTCTTCCAGTCGGTTATCGATGGGCTCTTCCCGAATCCGGGGATCTTCACTCCCCCGATATGGGTCCAATCATTCCCGACACCTCGGAGGTGGAGCCTCACTCCATCACCGAAGAAGAGTTAGACGTCGCCCTGGACCAGCTCCGGGGCAGGAAGACGGCTCCGGGACCCGACGGGGTTCCGGGTCGGCTCCTCTTCCTGGCCGCCAAACATCTACGCGGCCAGCTGCGGGAACTTTTCGATGCCTGTATTCGCGCAGGTCAGTTCCCGTCGCAATGGAAGGAGGGCCGATTATGCCTGATTCCCAAGGGGGCCGTCCTCCCAACGATCCGTCCGCCTACAGGCCCATAGTATTGCTTAACGAGGTCGCCAAGGCCTTTGAGAAGATCTTAGCGGAACGCCTCATTAAGCATCTCGATACTGTGGAGCCGGGGCTAGCACAGACGCAGTTCTGGTTTCGGCGGAGGCGCTCCACGTTGGACGCCTTCGAGACACTGCGATCTGTAACGGACGACGACGCAGTCCAAGCAAAGGATACTGTCCTGGCGGTTTCGATAGACATAGCGAACGCCTTTAACAGCCTCCCTCACGAGACGATCAGGGAGGGGCTTCGTGTACAGGGAGTTACCCCACGTACACGTACACCCCACGAGGCTGTTGGGCGCGTACCTCCAGGACAGGTACATCCTTTGGGAGGGCGGCGAGTCCGAGAATCGCGCGATAGGTCGGCGACGCGTCGCGTGCGGCGTCCCACAGGGATCGGTCCTCGGGCCGGTTCTTTGGAACGTCGGTTATGACTGAATCCTTCGGGTTCCGGTCCTGCCCGGAATAGGGCTAATCTGCTTCGCGGATGACACCCTACTCACGGTACGCGCTGCGTCATTCGCGGAATCTGTGGACCTCGCCAACTCCAGGTTGGCGATCGTGGTCCGAAGAATAGGTATGCTGGGCTTGAAGGTCTCCTCCGCGAAAACGGATGCCATCATGTTCCATAGGCGGTTTCGTAATCCCCCTGCGGACTTGTCCGTTATAGTCCAAGGGGTGGACATTCATGTAGGCCCCCAGATGAAATATCTGGGGCTAATTCTTGATGGGAAATGGCTGTTCAAAGCGCACTTTGCGCAGCTAGTTCCCAAGCTCGTGAGGTCCGCAGGCGCCTCTCTCGGCTTCTTCCCAACGTGGGGGGACCGGGGACGACGACTAGGAAACTTGGAAACTCTACATGGGCATCCTTAGGAGTATGGCCCTGTACGGTGCACCCGTATGGTCCACTGCACTTCACCGCCACAATAGGACTTTGTTGTGCCGCGCACAACGGGTCCTGGCGGTGAGGACCATCCGAGGATACCGTACAGTGTCGTGGACGGCGTCGACACTCTTGGCAGGCGATCCGCCCTGGCCTCTCCAAGCGGACGTGATAGCCAAAGTTCGGCGCTCCCGACAGGATGCCCTCGCCCGTGGCCTGGTCTATGGCCAGGCCGAACTCCAAGTGATCAGGACGCGGGAAACCGTGGGCATGATCCAATCTTGGTCAGTAGAGTTGGAAAACCCTGTTGCTGGCATTGACACGGTGGAGGCGGTTCGACCGCAGCTGTTGCGATGGCTCTCGCGGAAACGCGGGACCCTGACCTTCAGAATGACACAGATACTTACCGGGCACGGTTGCTTCGATAAGTATCTGTGTCAGATTGCGGGCTGCTTGCCTTCACCCCAATGCTGCCAATGTGGCGCGCTGGACACGGCATTACACACGCTAGTCGAGTGCGCAGCATGGGCACCTCAGAAGTTTGAACTCGAGACACTTGTAGGACCGATCGAATCGCTGGGCGATCTGGTGCAAGCCATGCTGCACAGCGACGATTGGTGGGTGGGTGCGGCCAATTTCTGCGAGACGGTAGTGTCTCATAAGGAGGCCGCGGAACGAGATAGGGAGAGAGATGGTAGTGCGCATGCGTCTCGCGGGCGCCGACGTCAGCCGGGAGCCCGGAGGCGCAGGTATGCGCATGACCTCCCTCCCTGAAATACCGCTGCAGGGGCCCTCTAGCATCTAGGGAGCAGAGGAGTCTTCACCCCTGTTGACGAAGTGAGTTTGCCTCTCCCGGGGCATTCTCAAGCACTTGTGCGCTAGGATCGGTGTGGGCGTAACTACGTTCTGTATCTCACGCCTTTCCTACCATAAGCGCAGGGCACATGGGAGGAGGTTGGGGTTTTAGTGGGGTATTGATTAGTCGAGTCTCCACACAAGCCGGTTGATTATTGTTTGGATTGCCTCAGTGGAAAGCCTCCATGATCAACAACGGTGTAATCCCTAGCAAAGGACCCGGTATGTGCGAAATGCATTTCCCCCGCCTTAAAAAAAAAAACCATTGGCATACATACTCAATTAATTACCTGTTCGAGAGAACATTCACCTAGCTCAAACATTGGTTATTCCAGTTGCTCTTACAATATCATACAAAATTCAAATGATTTTCTATATTGTGCTTTATTCAAATTCAAAAGTTTTTATTGAAACTAAGTTCCAACATAATTTTATTTTGAAAATTATACATACACATTTTATCTTGTATACTAATTTATACTAATATCGTTAATGCGAAAGTTTTTCATGAATGTTCCTTGCTCAATTACGTCAGGATGGCTGAACGGATCTGGACGGAATTTGGCACAGAAATAGATTATAGATTATAGTCTGGACTAGCACATAGGCCACTACATAACATTTTTTTATTGCAGGAGTTCAGCAGACAGGCAGACGGCCCACTTGATGGATAACGGTTACCATCGCCTATGGACATTTGCAACACTAAAGGTACTACAAATGCGCTGCAGTTCTCTTAAGGGAGACTGGAACTTGGTCATTAATGCCGGAACACAACTCAAGGTTGTTATGGCGACATACTTTAGACCAGGGGTGGTAGTCACGCAGTCGGGTAAATGCCCTACCACCTGGCTGTGGGTTGTTTTGTCGCCTCTTACGACAGGCCGCCCGGCCGCAGGAAATTGAATTCTTTCTCCGTTCCTGCACGGATAAAACATTAACGCGAGCGAAGCGATAGTTAGTTCTTTCTTCTTCTTCTTGGTTATTTGAATAAGCCAAATCATATTCAGACTGTCTTACCGTCTGAATATGATTTGCTGATGATGCAAGGAACGATTGAGATAATATCAAAATAATTTGCGTTTTTACATGTACTATTTTACAACACAATTACTAAAGACTTTCCCAGATTTTTGTTGAACCCTAAATAGTTTATTCGTTGTACTGAAAGCAAGGAAACTTTTGCTTGTTAAACGGCCACTGCGGGAGTTGTAAATGTTTAACGCAAATTAACTTGTCACAGTCTTAGATGATGTCGCTAAGGAAAACGGTAGGTTATTTTACTTTTTCTTTGTAAAATTGTTGAAGAAAATGTTTATTTAAATTTACAAAGTTACGATTGTTATTCGACAACGAGCAAGCTTTTATACTTTTGTCAAGATATCACTTACCTAATTTTATTTTTTCTTTTAATGTTATCGGACGTAAGGTTGCCAGATGTTCGGAAAAGACTGGATTCACCCAACGTTTCGTATGATATTCAGTCCTCCGACAAAATACAAATACTTCCGATAGTAGACTATCCCTAATGTAGATAAGCATAGATTAACTCTGTCTCGGGATAAAAAATAATTTTCCGATGGGATACAGTACCAAATTTACACGACTGAAGCGTTATGTATTGTAGTTTTATAAGTCCTACGAAAAACTTTTGACTCTTCACATTAGATATGGATATTAACGAAAATGTTCTGGCGGAAAGATGATAGACGGATCCGGTATATTCGTACTAATAACATATCAAATGTGAATAGTATCTAGTCTACTACCTGTCCTTGTAGCTATGTCTGTGAAAGGGTTTATTTAGATTTTTTTGTACCTTTGTTCTGATGAAATAATTTTACATATTTTAAGATAGTCAGCTTCAGAGTTTACGACCTCTTTTACTTAATAACAGATGATTTAGCTGTAAATGGTTTTTTGTACAAAATGACATACAACGCAGACTTCAGCAACTAATCTGGAAAAGTATTTGCATTTGGTGCAGCCCATAAATCATTACATACCACTAGCTCACAAAACTAAGGGCTCTAATAGTACATACCTACCTACTTTTAAAATCACTGTGTAAAGCTCTATTCCAACATTTTTTTTCCAATAGACAGCTCAAGTATCATTTCAGCTATTCCCAATCATTTGGGGTCGACAAAATATATTTTATCCTTCCACACCCCCTTCGTCTTTCATTCTGTCACATTTCCTTTATCACATCACAGATCATGTTATCTTTCATATAATCCATTTACCCCTTTCTTATCTACTTTCGCTCCACCAAACTTTCATTTTACCATAGTTTTGTATGTTATTTTTATCCCTCCTCATTACATACTAATAACATTTCCTTCTTTTTCACTCATTGTCCTCTCAAGTTTCTCATTACAGGGGTAACTTTCAGACCCTTTTATGTATTTGTTTCTTATCTTATCTACTCTGGTAACACTATTATATAACACTAGCTGTGCCCGCGATGTGGTCCGCGTGTAATCTGTTTTCAAAACCCCCCGATTTTGAAACATTCTTCATTGGTGCTTCCGCTCCTATTAGTCTTAGCGTGATGATATACCTATATTGCCTATAGCTGTCCTCGATAAATGGGATATCTAACACTGAAATAATTTTTCAAATCAGACCAGTAGTTACTGAGATTAGCGCGTTCAATCAAAGAAACAAACTCTTCAGCTTTATATATTAGTATAAGATATAGTATAACACACACTATAGTATAAACACTACGCATCCTTCTTAACATTTCAGTAACAAGCAACGACGTGATAATCAAAACGTGCCTCTCTGTCCTCTTTTTGCTTAATTAATTGATCGATATACGATATAACATCGTGAATACTGGCTACATTATTTGTGACGGCTTGCTTCACTGGAGACGACAACCAATTAAGTGACACCCACTTGAAAATGAAGACCGATCAATGAGCACTAAAGATAACAATTGAATTTCTTTATTAACTATTATGAGGAAAATTGGCCAATAGCCCCCTTTGTGAGAAATTGATTGCTAATTTCGGAGGTGTAATTAATTTAGATGAGGGTACCATTTGGACGTTGTATAAAGAAAAATGTCAACAACAGGCCAAGCAGTATGTAAGCGCGCCGGCGGTATTCAGGGAGAAGAGACACAGCAAGAACACCATCGAGTCCACATGCTATTCATTATTCGCGATATCCAACGGTGGCACTCTAACCGTTGAGGTCCTTAAAGTCAAAGCCATTCTCTATTTAAACTGTATACCCTTGTATAAATTTAGAATCAGTGACAAATAAAAGTATTGCAAATATCAGTAATAAGTACTATATTCAATTAATCCAAGTATATAATTGAACTTGGTACTGATGAATAACAACACTCTTGTTACAACCACGATACAGCTAAGTATATCATTACGTTGACAGATATATGTTGTGGGTGAGTTCAGAGCTTCCATATTTACATACCAACTCTAGTCACCCCTGCATCTTAAATTTGGCTTGATTGATTATTCAGAACTTTTAATTTTGTTTTCTTATTTATTAGTTTATAATTGTATAGATTATCGTTGTACTCAAAGTAGCAACTACACCAAGAACAACTTACTTTTATTTTCTTCGAGTATTATTTAGTAGTATTAATTTATACACTGTACTAGTGACAGTATACTTATACATATTTGTTAGAGACATGAGTATCATAAAATAACTCTAGAAACATATAATGTACGCAATCATCTTAGGTACGACATTCTTAATTTAGAAGATGAAAATAAACATCATAGTAATCCTCATTGTCCCTCACGTCTGCCGCAAGATGTCACAACTTTGAAACAAGGCAACTAAGTTCAGAAACAAGTGTTCTCATATCTGAAAGCGTTGGCTTGACAAGGCTGGACTGACTCGCCCTTATTGAGGCCAAACTGTCCTGGCCATTTTTACGGATTAGCCCTTACGTGACTTACATGAACACGTGTATCCGTGACGCTTACGCGTAGTAAAATATTAATAAACGTGGGTGCGGCTTTATGGGCAGTTTTTGAAGGTACACCGTCTAGTTCACGAAATAATACCACATGTATTTAAAAAAGGCCATGAATAGATTGTATAATTATTATGTATGTCGGAAGAATACTTCAATCGCCCAGTAAAGATGTGGGTCTTCTCTTTTTTTATAATTTTATTGCAGGAGTTTCAGTTCAGTTTCAGCAGACAGGCTGACGGTCCACTTCATAGAAAGCGGTTACCATCGCCTATGGACATTTGCAACACCAAAGGTGCTACAAATGCGCTGCTGTTCTCTTAAGTGAGACTGGAACCTGGTCACTAATGCCGGCCGGAACACAACTCAAGTTTCTTATGGCGACATACTTTAGATCAGGGGTGGTAGCCATCTACTCGGGCAAATACCCGACCACCTGGCAAATCTTACGTTTTGATGTAAAAAAATATCCGTAGAATTTCAACCAAACATTTGTGTCTAATATTTTTTTAAATATACATATGTTAAGATGATCTCAGTCAAAAATTTAAAGGCTGAATAATTTTCTTTATGCATTAACGTTCTGATGGATTTTTTGTTTGTAAATATCTTTTAGATAGTAAAATGATAGGTAAAATTTTACTATGTTTCTCTATTTCGAAATGGAGGAGAAAGACTTGTAGCAACTGCTGATAAAACACTTAGTCTTTTTCGGAATTAAATTTTTGACTAGGTGGTTGTAATTTCTAGATTAGTTCTTCTTTCATGGTTTGATTGTTATTTGACGTCCCTAATGGTAAATGTTAGTTTAGTAAACCTTATATACATATCGAGGAGTAAGGCTGTTGGTGTGGAAATTTTATGAGGAGTTAAACAATACAAGCAAAGCATTAACTCAAAAGCGTTACGTTTTTATATTGTTACGAGTTAGCGGGACTCGAATTAAAATGCCGTTAGAATTATTATAGAGCTTATTAAAACTATACAAACACGTATAACACAGGTACAAATATAACCGAACACAACAAATCCAAACATAATGTAGAAGGTCGTAATTCAATAAAACGCGCAAAGTCCGTCACTATTAGATCCCCGAATGTACACACGTCACGCCCGTATCGTAGTTGTAGCTCAACTGACCCCCTCTGCCTATCAGGCCATCGTTGTATACTGCACAAGTGCAAATGTGCCCGCCCGTATCGTCGACATAATTTCTTAGAATCAGCTTGTAGTTAATCCGTAACACCTGGCTAATGATACAGCCTGGAGCGGCCGTAAACGAGTACAATAGAACAACAGGCTGTTCTCCACAATACTAGAAACGTATGCCAATAAATAAGTAAACAAAAAGAAGACGATCATAAAAGGATTACAATTAGTCAAATGCCGACAGGTAATAAAATGTGCTTTTACGAACTGTACGTGGAATTTGTCTTTGTCGAAGCCTAAGTTGTAACAATATTATACAATTTTAAACGTTAATGCAATGAAATAAGCTCTAAAATAATATTCATCGATGGAAGATACGATGTTTTGAAATCAAAAGGTATTTTTTTGAAGTGAAACTTCTTTCGAATCATTATGTTTTGAAAATCGACGAAACGAAAAAGTGACACTAAAAAGAGATCGTCGTCGTCAGCCATTCGTAGTCCACTCTGGACGTAGGCCTCCCCAAGACGGCGCCACTCATCCTTGTCCTCTGATTTCCTCATCCAGCGCCATTTTGGTTTTAGTGTGAAGTCTGTTTTTTGAGTAATGCTATTAAATATTCGGAATTAGCTATTTTTTTGCATTGGAGGAGCTAATTTTAATCAAAACCGGTCCATTTTTTTGGCGTTTGAATCAAGATTAGACAAGTTGAAATATTTTGATGTAGATAATCTTATAAAACTTTATGTACATAAAGAGAAACAGAGATTTTATACATAATATGTATATAATATGTGTAAAAGAATTTGATATATGGTGTTACGAACTCTTTCGTATTTTAAATTTAAGAATGAAATTTTTGTTTATATTAGATTTGTATAGTTACTATGAAGTAATAAATGAAATCACCAGCGTTGTCACTAGTTTATTATTTTAAAATTCACTCTAAATTCATATAATCCCTATCATATGGTTTGATAAAATTATTTATTTCCGAATTTTCTACAAAACAGATGAATCCGCTCCATCCCTAAAACCTTGCTCAGTCACTCAAATAAAGTTCGGATGAGTGTTACCGTCAGCTTTCCTTTATTCTCTCATGAGATTGTCAGCAAGATAAAAAGTGACAGCATCATTATTTCCTGTTTTTCTTGGTAGAGTAGCGAATAACTTGACACAATAAAAGTAATTTACTTGTAGCGATATATGACAAGCTGTGATATATTGTTCTGCAAGACTCGAGAATTTTACGATTTTCATTGTTATCTTCTTGCAATTTATTATATTAAAATTGCTAGGATTTGAAGTATTGTTATCTTTTGAATAAATACAAGTTCGTTTTATTCGTATGGCTTCATATGATTGTAGGATTTGAAAATATATATTTTTCTTTTTAAACAGACCTCTGGTTGTAATTCCTGTCATTATAAATTACGTAAAAACGAACATTCCGTTATTTAGTATAGTCTAGGTGTCTTAGGATCGGCCCCAGAGTAGTTCTTTGTACATGATCCATAGCATAGGCGTAACTCGACGACCTCTGTAGTTGAGCGGGCTTAGCCTTTGCCGGCTTACCTCACTGCAACGCAGAGGCTCCGATAGACGCGTCGCGTGCGGCGTACCACAGGGATCGGTCCTCGGGCCGGTTCTTTGGAACGTCGGTTATGACTGGATCCTTCGGGTTCCGGTCCTGCCCGGAATAGGGCTAATCTGCTTTGCGGATGACACCTTACTCACGGCACACGCTGCGTCATTCGCGGAATCCGTGGACCTCGCCAACGCCGGGCTGGCGATCGTGGTCCGAAGAATAGGTAGGCTGGGCTTGAAGGTCTCCCCCGCGAAAACGGAGGCCATCATGTTCCATAGGCGGTTTCGTAATCCCCCCGCGGACTTGTCCGTTACAGTCCAAGGGGTGGACATTCGTGTAGGCCCCCAGATGAAATATCTGGGGCTAATTCTTGATGGGAAATGGCTGTTCAAAGCGCACTTTAAGCAGCTAGTTCCCAAGCTCGTGAGGTCCGCAGGCACCCTCTCTCGGCTTCTTCCCAACGTGGGGGGACCGGGGACGACGACTAGGAAACTCTACATGGGCATCCTTAGGTGTATGGCCCTGTACGGTGCACCCGTATGGTCCACTGCACTTCACGGCCACAATAGGACTTTGTTGTGCCGCGCACAACGGGTCCTGGCGGTGAGGACCATCCGAGGATACCGTACAGTGTCGTGGACGGCGTCGACACTCTTGGCAGGCGATCCGCCCTGGCCTCTCCAGGCGGACGTGATAGCCAAAGTTCGGCGCTCCCGACAGGATGCCCTCGCCCGTGGCCTGGTCTATGGCCAGGCCGAACTCCAGGTGATCAGGACGCGGGAAACCGCGGCCATGATCCAATCTTAGTCAATAGAGTTGGAAAACCCTGTTGCTGGCATTGACACGGTGGAGGCGGTTCGACCGCAGCTGTTGCGATGGCTCTCGCGGAAACGCGGGACCCTGACCTTCAGAATGACACAGATACTTACCGGGCACGGTTGCTTCGATAAGTATCTGTGTCAGATTGCGGGCTGCTTGCCTTCACCCCAATGCCGCCAGTGTGGCGCGCTGGACACGGCATTACACACGCTAGTCGAGTGCGCAGCATGGGCACCTCAGAGGTTTGAACTCGAGACACTTGTAGGACCGATCGAATCGCTGGGCGATCTGGTGCAAGCCATGCTGCACAGCGACGATTGGTGGGTGGGTGCGGCCAATTTCTGCGAGACGGTAGTGTCTCATAAGGAGGCCGCGGAACGAGATAGGGAGAGAGATGGTAGTGCGCATGCGTCTCGCGGGCGCCGACGCCCGTCGGGAGCCCGGAGGCGTAGGTATGCGCATGACCTCCCTCCCTGAAATACCGCTGCAGGGGCCCTCTAGCATCTAGGGAGCAGAGGAGTCTTCACCCCTGTTGAGGAAGTGAGTTTGCCTCTCCCGGGGCATTCTCAAGCACTTGTGCGCTAGGAACGGTGTGGGCGTAACTACGTTCTGTATCTCACGCCTTTCCTGCCATAAGCGCGGGGCACATGGGAAGAGGGTGGTTTTAGTGGGGTATTGATTAGTCGAGTCTCCACACAAGCCGGTTGATTATTGTTTGGATTGCCTCAGTGGAAAGCCTCCATGATCAACAACGGTGTAATCCCTAGCAAAGGACCCGGTATGTGCGAAATGCATTTCACCCGCCTTAAAAAAAAAACGCAGAGGCTCCGGGTTCGATTCCTGGTATAGTAAATTTCAAAAACGTATTTTCTCCGTTATTTACTACGGTCTGGGTGTCTGGGATCGGCCCCAGAATGGTCCGTTGTATATTACCCATAACAGAAGCGTAACTTGCTTAATTTGGGGATATACAATGTGTGTGTTTGTCTGCCGATTTTTTAAAGATAACTATTATTAACCAACACAGAGAAACAAAAAAAAATTTTGTTGTGTAAAAAGAATATCAAAACAGATATCGTTTGAAAACATTCAAAGGGTATTTTTTGTTACTTTGTCAGCGAAAGCATTCACATGTGAGAAAAAGATTTGTTTGCTATATTAACATTTTTCAAAAGGGGTTCCTGGTTTTCGTTCACTTTTTTTTGATTGGACGTATTGTGAAAGAATGTTCAGTAGAGTGGATAATCGCTTTAAAACTTTTGCTTTGTTGTAGCTATTATATTTAAAAAATATTGCTGGAGTATAGACGACAGGCTGATGGTCGAAAGGAAAGTGGTTGCCGTCGCCTTATGGACATTGGCAAAACTAAAGGCACTACCATTGTGCTGTCCGCATCGTAGGGGGGACTGGAACCTAGCCATTAATGCCTGAACACAACTTAATATTATTATGGCGGCATCCTCTAGACCAGAGGTGGTAGACATCCAAACGTGTAAATGCCCTACCACCTGGCTGTAACTGGTCTTGTCACCTTTTACGACAGGCCGCCTTTCGCAGAAGTTAGTATTCGTTCTTCATTCCTGCAAAGAGATATATGTATGCCGAATGAGCTTCTATATTTTATATAACCTGTTAACTTAACATTGGCAAAAAATTGACAGAAAGTTAAAGAGTCAGTAGTGTAAGAGTTAATTAAGACTATTTTCAGTTTTGTGGGTGCAACAGCGGTTCGGAATCAATATGATCGGTATACACGGTACCGAAAACTTATCGAACGCCTATATTTCTAGGAGTTTTTCTGATTCCGCGTATATCGAGCATTTGGATTCCGCACCCTTGCTACACAAAATCAAAAAGCGGCCTTAGGCAAATATTTTAACCAGTAATAAGGCAAATTGATAGAGTGTAAGATATAGGATCTGATATTAGATACTTTACTGAAGTAACAACTATCTTGATATTGTCATAAGAACCATCCACGTTCTTTGACTAAATTGAGTCTTATGTAACATGAGGACATAGCTTTGATGATTTCGTCATCTATACTAATATGATAAAGAGGTAAGATTGTATTTTTTTTAATTTTTATATTTTTATATGCTTGTAACGAAATAATTTAAAAAATACTGAACCGATTTCAAAACTTCTTTCACCCTTAGGATGCTACATCACCCCTGAATATTGTAGGCTATATTTATTACTAGACAAAAATAGGGATCTCTACTAAAACTTCAATAATGTAACCCATCCATCTAAACATAATACTTGGCACTGGAATCGGGTTCTACGATTTTGATGAAATGTTATGTGTTTGAGTGGGTTCCGGGGTGGTTTAAATTCATAATTAGACCCAGTAGCTGGCGCTGGAATCGGGTTCTAGATTTTTATTTTTTTAGGGCAGGACAACGTCTGCCGAGACCGCTAGTAATAAATCACGACTGTAAACATTACAGATTCATGTTTTACTGACGCGCTCAGACAGGGTAATTTAAGTCGCCGTAATCACTTAAAATTAATTAGAAATTTATTACAAGTGGTACGCTACTTCATAAATTTAATTTTCATGTCTCATTCCTCATTTTACTATTTACTCCAGAAAATATGCAATGTTATTAAAAAGAAAAATTCAATTATCATTTATATATGAGTCGCTCAGCGGAAGAGTGACAAACCACAATTTACAGAAACTGTGTTAAATAGGTAGTGATTTTTTCTTTATTTGTTGATCTTTTAAACCACGGTGGGTTAAAGTGTAGTCTATTAATGTGGCATCTATCTATACTTTACACTAATATTATAAATGCGAATGTTTAGATGAATGTTTATTGCTCAATCACGCCAGAACGGCTGAACGGATTCGGATGAAATTTGGCAGTGATAGATTTTAATCTGGAATAGTACATGCTAGCTATATACATTTTTTATCTTGGAAAATGTACGGTTCCCGTGGGAAAACATTAACGCGAGTGAAGCCGTGGGCAAAAGCTAGTTAAAAATAAACTGAAACTAGACCACTCTTCCTCTTAGCGACTCATATTTTAAAGGACTTAACTAATCTGACTCTATGTACTCTAAGTAGTGTTTTATTAATTTAAGGGTTGCTATCAGGTCAAAAAATAAACTGGTTATAACCTCTCTTTTGAAATAATAGGTTGGGGAAAAAGTCTTTTCGCATATAGTATGTATGAACTTGTAATAAGATCTCTTTGGCTATACCATTTGTATCTGGCCGTTTCTGGTATAATTAAAAAGTTTTAATTTTAAAGAAGACAATTCCAAATTCAATTAGGAACATGTGTGATTTTCATTTGTTTTTCTTATTGTTAAAATGAGTGAATTCTAATGAAGAAATTCGATACATTTTAAAATTTTACTACAAAAAAGGTAAAAATGCAACACAAGCCGCGAAAAAATTGTGATGTTTATGGACCTAATGCAGTATCTGTGAGAGTAGCGCAAATTTGGTTTAAGCGTTTTCAATCCGAAAATTTTGATATCAAAAATGCACGTCGTTCTGGTCGCCCTGTTACGGACAAAATTGATGCCATTTTTGAAAAAGTGGAGCAAGATCGGTATATTAGTATTTACGATGTAGCTGGAGAACTGGGAATTGACCACAAAACGCTTATGGCGCATTTGAAAAAAGCTGGGTATACAAAAAAGCTCGATATTTGGGTGCCTCATGAGCTCACTGAAAGAAACCTAATGAACCGTGTACTCATTTGTGATTCTTTATTACGACGTAATGAAACCGAACCATTTTTGAAGACGCTGATAACTGGTGATGGAAAGTGGATCACGTACGACAAGAACGTGCGAAAAAGATCGTGGTCAAAGGCCGGTCAGGATTTTTTTTTTTTTTTTTTAAGGCCTTGCAAATGCATTTCGCACATACCGGGTCCTTTGCTAGGGATTAGACCGTTGTTGATCATGGAAGCTTTCCACTGAGGCAATCCAAACAATAATCAACCGGCTTGTGTGGAGACTCGACTAATCAATACCCCACTAAAACCGCCCTCCTCTCATGTGCCCCGCGCTTATGGTGGGAAAGGCGTGAGATACAGAACATAGTTACGCCCACACCGATCCTAGCGCACAAGTGCTTGAGAATGCCCCGGGAGAGGCAAACTCACTTCGTCAACAGGGGTGAAGACTCCTCTGCTCCCTAGATGCTAGAGGGCCCCTGCAGCGGTATTTCAGGGAGAGAAGTCATGCGCATACCTGCGCCTCCGGGCTCCCGACTGACGTCGGCGCCCGCGAGACGCATGCGCACTACCATCTCTCTCCCTATCTCGTTCCGCGGCCTCCTTATGAGACACTACCGTCTCGCAGAAAATGGCCGCACCCACCCACCAATCGTCGCTGTGCAGCATGGCTTGCACCAGATTGCCCAGCGATTCGATCGGTCCTACAAGTGTCCCGAGTTCAAACCTCTGAGGTGCCCATGCTGCGCACTCGACTAGCGTGTGTAACGCCGTGTCTAGCGCGCCACATTGGCGGCATTGGGGTGAAGGCAAGCAGCCCGCAATCTGACACAGATACTTATCGAAGGCCGGTCAGGCTTCACAGACTGTGGCTTAACCCGGGTTAACTCGCAACAAGGTGATGCTGTGTGTATGGTGGGATTGGAAGGGCATTATTCATTATGAGCTGTTACCGCCAGGTAGGACATCGATTCTGAACAGAAGGGGTGTGGTTTTCACCATGATAACGCTAGACCTCACACATCTTTAGCCACTCAGCAAAAATTACGAGAGTTTGGGTGGGAGGTGTTTATACATCCGCCGTATAGTCCTAACCTTGCACCTTCAGATTTTCACCTGTTTCGGTCTCTGCAGAATTCCTTAGGCAGTATCAGGTTAACATCACCAGAGAACTGCCAAAACCACTTGTCGTAGTTTTTTGATCAGAAGCCCCAAAATTTTTATAGCAATGGGATCACGTCACTACCTACAAGATGGCAAAAAGTTATACAACAAAATGGCACCTACATACTTTAGTCAAATGTAAATAAACTTTATAAAAAAACCTTTTGATTTTATACATAAAATGCGAAGAAACTTTTTCCCCAACTAATATAAACTCTGAATACACCATCTTCAAAGTAAGTTTGTAGTAACGCGGTTATTAAATTTTCTATCTTCAAAATGATTGCGATAACCGTACAATATAAAATCGTTCAGAGTGCTGTTCGTGGCATTTACGTGCCAGTACGGCCATATCGCATTCTCCAATAACGGTTTGGTAATGATCTTCTACACATTGTCCATAGTGCTAAGAAATAGCGGAAATAATGTTTGTCAAGTTACAGTGGGAATTCAAATGGCAATAGTTTACTGTAAAACCTACGAACATAAAACTTCTTATCTAGGTGAATCAAAAAGCTCTTAGAAGTGTATATATATAAAACCTTTTTGGGAGAAATTCGATATTAAATCAAATTAAACAGTGAAAGTCAATCATACAATATTTATGACAACTGTCACTCGTTGTCAATTCGATCGCATGTCAAAAAATTGCTTTGTGCAACGAGTTGCTAAATATGCAAAATTATGGATAAATGTCAGTTACGTGCGGTAATAAAATATGTCAGCTTGAAAAAAATGTCTACGAAAGAATTTTTTTTCGCACATTTAGCAGACATTAGGGGATGATGACCCAATTCTACGGTTGCGTACTGGGTGTCTGAATTTAAAAGAGGTAGATCAAGTTGTAAAGATGACCCACGATCTGGGCGGCTTTCAACCTCCGTTACGGAAGAAATTGTCAAAAAGGTTGAGAATCTGGTTTTGGAAGATAAAAGAATAACCATAAAACATATAGCTGAGATCCTAAAGATATCTTTTGGTAGCGTTCAATCTAATTTAATTTTCACTGGGGTTGAAAAATGTGTCGACAAGACCGGTACCACGAAGGTTTACCGACGAAAACAAAAAGCGACATTTGGAAATTTCTAAACGTAATCCCGAAATGTTCCAGCGTGATTCGGATAATTTTTGCCGTCGCCTTGTCACCATGGATGACAGGTGGGTCCACCATTTCGATCCTGAAACTAAGAGACGAAGCATGTCCTGGAAACGACCGTCCTCCCCATCCATCAAGAAATTTCGAGTTGCTCCTACTGCTGGCAAATTGTATATCCACAAGCTAAGCAAATTACGCATGTGTTACAACGGACCACCACTCTGGGGCCAATCCCAGACACCCAGATCATAGTAAATAACAGAAAGTTCGTTTGCGAAATTTACCAGGAATTGAACCCGGAGCTTCTGCGTTCTAGCGAGTTCGCAGAAGTTGCCCACTCAACTACAGAGGCCGTCAAACTATAAAACTAGCTCTTTGTCAAATTTCATTTCGATTCCTAAGTATTTGTCACACGACTCTAACAGACTCAAAGTCTAAAAATTGAATTCTGGAATCTGTTGACTAAATTAAATTATTTCTCTTACTTTGTAAGGAACAGCAAAGTAGAATGAATTTAAATTCTACTTTGCCATTCCTTACAAATTATTAGGTGTTATTGTATAGATAGATTGACTTGTAGTATATACTAGTCCAATAGCGAACCAAATAACATCACGTACTTTTACGTTCTTTTAGCACATCTTCATTTTACCGGCAGGTTAACAAGTGCTGGACGATGGAGGAAGCCTACATGATTGGGCTTGAAACATCAAAGAGTAGCGAAAAATGAATAATTCAATAATTTTAATTCAAGTTATGATCAAGGCGAACGAACAGCGTTTCCTTATCAAATCTTTTTAAACAAGCGCTACAAAATTTTACTACACTTCTTTACTGATGTTACATTTTATTAATGTGGTTCTACTACGTTAATAAATGCTGGAATCATTATCTTGATTATAAACCTTAGGAGCGGCTCGATCAGTATGATATCAGAGGGCGGGCATAGAGAGGTCATGTTCGCAGATTTATATGATGAACATGACATATACGTGATGAACAAGTATCATCATAAAGTGGCACTTCTTTTAAGCGCTTTTCTAAAGTCGACGGCTGTAGGCCCTCAGGTCTCACAATATCCGCGTGAAACGTTAGCTGTTGTGGCGGCGCTAAATTTAATAATAACAATGGGCTATATCAATTTTGTAGGAAAAATAATATGAAACAATTTGGATGGGAATGTGAGATTAAGCCCGCGGGTACCTGATTAATGAGCGTGAAATGCAGTTGTTCTTCACTTTTACTTCTTCACAAATGCACTTGATGGAGTTTATTTATCTTGTATATCTATAACCACGTTTCGCCGCTAACGAAACGTGGTTACTAGTATATTATTTTATGTGTATTTATTTGTTTTTATTATACTTATAAGATATTGTGGAGCGGAGTAATTGCAGTTGTATCACTTTACTGGATAGTAATTTATTATATTTATTGTATTTTATATTATATATGTTTATCATATTTTATTCTAGCGGCGCGGAGTGGGTAATAATATTGTAATTTATGTTTTCTATAGGTTAACTTATTTTACAAAATATTCACAATAGCGCTCCACTGTTTAATTTACGTATGACGTGCGTGCGAAAGGGGAGCGCGTCGACAGATTTGTAGAGAGAATTTAAATTAATTGAAGAAAAGCTTGATTAGACTGAAAGAAGGTTACTAGTGATACCAGTAACCTTTAGCTAATCGTGTTTCGTATTTCGACGAGTAAGAATGCCGATGGGCTGCTTCCGCCTTCCCTTATCTCATCTTCCCTATTCCATTGATCTATCCCATCCCCTCTAAATCATTCCTGCTGCCTGATCCCTCTTCCCCAATATACTCAACCTACGAGCCGCTGACCGTAAGTGGCCCACCAAGCTTTTGTGAGTGCCTCTTCTGGCATACTACATAGATGTACAATATAATGGGTTTGCATTGGTAACAATGTCCATAGACGACGTAACCACTATCCGTCAGGTGGGCCATTGTCTGCTGTATATTCCAGTAGTACCTAAAAATATCAAAATAAAATCATGTTTCGGCTCGCGGCACGTTTAATACGAGTATATGGGCCCTTTAATAAAAAGGTCGAGTATGGCTGAGGTTGAGTTTATAACTATCTCAAATTCTTTACCCCATTCCTCCTAATCTATCCTATATTATTATATTAGCATTGCAAGCGTATATAGGCGACGGTAACCATTTTCCGTTAAAGCCCGGTTCCTATATCTTACCGACCGTCTACCTTATTATCGGTTAAAGTTAGACATGAGCTAATGTTAAAATTCAACCGATGGTAAGGCAAGTGAATGAATAGTAAGATATATGAACCGACAATAGGTTGGCCGTCTGCCTGTTTTCCAGGTTTGCAATAAAAAAAGTATACTTGGTGTTAATACATTTGATACCTTTTATGTCATAAAATTTCAGATTTAAGTAACATTTTTATCTTTATTCGTCGTATTTTTGTTTTACGTAAACGAAAAGTTGAAGCAAGTTACGAATAAGATATGTCTTAATTCGCTTAATAAATTGTGAGTGATACGGCATTAGTGGGCGGACGGGAATATAAACGATTCCCGTTGCTTTTTGTTTCTTTTTCGTGGGAGGATTTAAGTTTTATTTTAGAGTCGATTTTGTATTTAGAACATGATTTTTTATTCTTTCTTTGCGAGTCTTTTAGACCTTTGAGTTTTGTTGAAAGAAGAATTCTTTGTAGAAAGGTTCGTACATTACGACGTCCTCTGTGGTTGAGAGGACTTCGCCTTTGCCGGCCTACCTTACTGCAACGTAGAAACTCCGGGTTCGATTTCTGGCATGATAAATTTTGGAAACGAATTTTCTCCGTTCTTTACTATGATCTGGGTGTTTGGGATCGGCCCCAGAGAAGTCCGTTGTATATCACCCATAACAGAAGTGTATCTTGCTTAATTTGGGGATATACAATATGCGTTTTCGTCTGCCGATTATTTATTAGTTATAGTATTAGAGTATGATATTACATTATATTGTAATGTAATTGTACAATTAATATTCAATTAGTACTACATATCTCGTTCCTCTATTAAATCATTCAGCCCTTAGTGGGCATTTTGCAACATCTTTTTGCTGTGTATGGACAGTTTATTAAGTATTACTTATATAAAAAATTCCCCCATAATTCATTAGCTAGATGGAGTTAGGAACACATTTTGTACGACTTTGTAAGTGAATGTAAATATTACCGTCTAATTAGCTTAATAAAAAATATGATTTTTCAAGACCCGTCAAACTCTACACGCCTACATTAATTTCTTTCTTCATTTCTAGGATAGAAAACCGGAAAAAACGGTTGGAATCGAAACTTCTGTTAGGTTTTGTTCTACTTTTAACTTTAATGACACAGTTTTTAGTAACTACAATTGATCTGTATGTCTGGTCTGGTCTTACATAAAAAATATATGGTCTGGTCAAGTCTATCCGTGCAGGAACGGAGAACGAATAAAATTTCCTGCGGCCGGGCGGCCTGTCGTAAGAGGCGACAAAACAACCCACAGCCAGGTGGTAGGGTATTTTCCCGACTGGAAGGCTACCACACCTGGTCTAGAGTATGCTGCCATAACAACCTTTAGTTGTATTCCGCCATTAGTGGCCAGGTTCCAGTCACCCTTAAGAGAGCAGAAGCGCAGTTGTAACGCCTTTGGTTGAAAATGTCCATAGGCGATGGTAACCGCTTTCCATCAAGTGTGCCTCTCTGCTGAACTCCTCCAATAAAAAATAAAACAAAAATCTATAACAACTCGAAATTGGAGATCACCAGAGGTTATCAGCAGTATGCCGACAACGTACTCGTATACTGAAGTACTTTGGCCACATAGGCCGAAAAACATGAAACAATATGAAGAGACTTCTGGACACCGGGAAGATTGAAGGCAAGACCTCGCGGTAGATCTCCGAATAGGTGGATCGTCTAGATTTCTGACCAGATATTTCGATAAACTCGACCGTCCACCGTGCTGAAAACCGATCTCGGTGGCTGAGAGCAATTGTTCACTGCCATTAAATTCACGATTCACAGCAGCGAGGGAACGACTTAGAAGAATTGATCTGTACCATGTATTTACACCAAAACGTGTGATGCTTATCGGCTTAGTATAAATACAAGTGACGTATAACTTTGAATGTAAGATAAGAAACGTCTAATTCGTGACACAAATTGTAAGCGATACTCCACTCTGACTTCTCTCCGCCCACGAACACGAATATAAATTATACGCCCTTCAAGAATGGAGGATGTAAGGCAATGTAACATGCATATGCAATGAATGGCACTAGCTGTAAATTATTTTAATTATATCAAGTTGCTTTATGTATTATATCATGGAAGAAATCGCTAATTTTATTCATCAAATGCAAAGAAGCTAATTAGGAATGTTCGTGGTAGCGTAATAAGTATCAACAAACTCAAAGGGCGCGGGTTCAAATCCTGGCCGGAACGCATGCACCACTTAAGCATTTTTCTGACTTAATGTGCATATTGTTACAATAACCACGTGCTAACAACAACGGTAAAAGAAAACATCGTAATGAAACTTGCACGTTGAGATAACCGATGTATCAAACCTACCAAGCCGCCTTAAATAAGCGTGGCGGGTTACTATCCGTTTCCCTATAATGGGAGGCCTGAACCCAACACTGGAACGTTTATGGACTATTATTATATTATTATAATTAGGACTTTCAATTTCTCCGTGCAGAAACGGAAAAAAATACTAATTCTTGCGACCTGTCGTAAGAGGTGACAAAACAACCCACAGCTAAATTTGACTGTCTGGATGTCTAGAGTATGCCGCCATAACAACTTTGCGTTGTGTTCCAGCGTTAGTGGCCAGGTTCCAGTTTCCCTCGAGGCCGGCGGCACATTGGCAGCTCCTCTGCTGTTGCTAATGTCCATAGACGACGGTAAACACTTTCCATCACAGTTGGGCCGTCAGCCTGTCTGCTGTGCTTCAGCAATAAAAAAAAGGATTGACCTTTGTTTACAAAGTACGTTTTTCTATAAAAATCACTACGGACTGCTGGCGTCAGTTGTGATAGCAGAGTGTGTTATGAGGTACGTTTTTTACGGAGCAATTGTCATTCCTAAAGTATGATCATTACATGTTGTACCAAAAGCTTACGCGGCGCCTATATTTCTATGCACGTTTCCTGATTCATTCGTTATGGACTGTATGTGTCGCTCCCGAAACGATATCAACAACTAAGAAAGCGGCCTAAGTATTCTTCTATTATAATTATGTATATTATGCCAAATAGAGCTTTCAGAGATAAAAATAATTCTGTGCTCAGTACATATTTACCTATCTTGATAAGCGCTTACCTATATTGACTTAAACGTGGTATCATGTACCCTACACCTATAGATATGTTTCAGGACAGATAAATTACGAGACAATGTAACGTTAACCTAGTAAGCAAATTATTCTTTAAATATGAATACAATATAACTACATATAAAATATAAAATACACGTATTTATAAAACCACTAATAAATAATTAATTTAATAAATTGTACAAGTATTTTAATGAAATGATCACCCAACTTCGTTTTAATACACGCTTAACGAATCGTTCTGTAATGACAAACGATCACTGTTTGTACCACTTAGTTACGGAACTAAAAAAAACTGTTAAATAAAAAAACTCCCTATCTCAAATAATACTCAACGGATCTTGTATATCTACATTAATTCTGATGTTGTCATTATTGCCATGGTAATAATATTTTTTGTTCGTTACAACTCCCTTAGTTCTTTGAAAAGATCCTGAGATAGATAAAAATTATGATAAAAATATATTTTTACTCAGACGTATTACTGGGAACTTTCTTACCGCTTCTTCGCCTTTAAACAGCGATAACACGTTGCAAAGCGGTGCACATAGAATAGAAAGTAGATTTAAATTATGACTTACTTGTATGATCTTCAAAAAGTGTTCTCCAATGGAACTTGTTTTGAATTTGAATTTGCAAAAGCATTTTTGTGATCTATCCAAGATCTTAAATCTTTTCTGAATTTCGCCGCCGTATATTAGAAAGCCCTTTGATGCGCTTTGATTTTTTACGCAATGTTACGACTACACTGTTGTATAGCGGCATAAGAAAAATCTTCCAAAGTTTTATAAAAACTACCATGAAATTATAGACTATCTATTTTATTACTATTAGTTTATTATTAAATAGCGGAATAAGAGTGCCATTTTGCCATTAGGCTGTGAAACTCTAAAAATACAGCAATCTCTTTGACTTAAAAAAACATCTAATCAAAACAGTATACTCTAAGTAAAAAAGTAACAATAAATTAAGTTTTTTGCTTCAGAAAATAAAGAGAAAATTATATTCCTTCGGCACGGATAATATAGTACTGTTTACTCCAAAACAATTTTTTTCTTTTGAACTATCTTTGAGCGTTGAAGTTTATGGGAAGTAATATAGCAACAAAGTCCTGGATAATAAACAAGCATCCACATTTAGTAGATCCCACAGTCACTCTTCTTGTTTAGTGTAGGAGCTAATTCCTGTAGGTGCCCA
This sequence comes from Dendrolimus houi, assembly GCA_039645545.1. Classification (NCBI taxonomy): domain Eukaryota; kingdom Metazoa; phylum Arthropoda; class Insecta; order Lepidoptera; family Lasiocampidae; genus Dendrolimus; species Dendrolimus houi. The sequence continues at coordinate 7,440,502 of CM077125.1, forward strand.
AGGGAGCGTTAGATAAAACAACACAGATGCCGTTCGCAAATTCATCCGCCGCAGAAACGATTCCGTCAAGTGGTCTTGCGTAATCTTCTTAGTAGGTCATAGTTTGTGAATGTTTAAGGGGAATACTCATATGATTAAAGTAATTAAAACTGAATAAATGTAGACTAAACATACCTATAGGGGATAATAAATCTTCATTTGTTATATTACTGGCATACATCTTTTTGCTTTACCTACTAACCGATATTAGACGGTTCATTTCTCTCTTTCAATTTCGACGAATCATCCAAAGTGAGTGGCCGGAAAGCAATGCACCGCTTTCTGACATAGTGTGCATGTTGTTACAATTACCACGTGCTAACGACGAAGGAAAATATCGTGATGAACATGACCTGCACATCGAGATAAGCAATGTGTTAACCCTGCCAATCCGTCTAGGACTAGCATGGTGGTAATACTGTCAATTCTCCTATAAACGGGAGGCCCGAGCCCAGCCGTGGGACGTTTCTGGGCTGTTATTATTTAACCAAAGTGATTCAAATAAACATATCTTGAATCACGCAAGTCATTTAATATCCTCGTATTCTTTCAGTTTCAACTAGCCTTTCAACCAAATCAAACCGAAATTACATGTGTACATTTCTGTCATTCAATTTGTATAAAACCAGTTCACAATTGACGGTGATTTCACGTAACAAAGAAGTCGGTTAACAATTTTCAAGGGTGTCTTCCGAATTTCCTGGGATCCACTTATCAGATCCTGACATGGTGACAATGGGACCAATATAGGAGTATACCCTTTCGATTAAAAAAATAATTTGTAAATCGGTCCACAATTCACGGAGAAATCGAGTAACATACATAAAAAAACATACTGACGAATTTAGAACCTATTCCTTTTGAAAGTTTGTCAAAAAAGGTTCCTTGTGAAAGTGACTTTTTAAATGCATTTTCGCTTTTTATTATATTGTAAAAATAACTTCTGTTATTTGTATTTTTATTAGTTATTTATATCTAACAATATTTTCTTAAACACGATTTTGCCCTTGAATATATGCCGTAATCTAAGAGCCACCATTAAAGCAAATAAGCAGTTAAAAACGTCACATATGCAACCATTTATAACAATTAAGTTCGTTTATTTTTTAAAGTTGTCAGTCAGTGCCTCATTTCTCATAAAATCTAAAGATAAAAATGAAACGTGTATTTTTGTTTATTCATTTTACGCTTCACCAATTTGTACCCTCTTTTTATGAGGGGAAACCGTTAGACGACTATCCGTCGCGAGGGAAATGCGACGGGGAGTCTGGGATTTGCCACGTTGGGGTAGCACTAGCACTGCTAGCTAGTGACATTGCTACCTGAGTCGGGGATACCCACTAAATCCCCTCAGAGTTCTGTCTTTTGCCCTTATGCCAAGGACACGGGTACATAGCATAACTCCTCCGCGGGCCCTGGCAGAACCAATTTGTACCCGGAATAATAATAAAATCGTCATTATTGTTATGAACTAGTCGCCGACAAAGACAAATTCACACCTGCATACCTATAGAAACACATTTTATTACCTTTCGGAATTTGGAATTCTTTTGTTTACTTTGTGTTTAAAATTTGTGATTATAAAACAGCCAATTGTGTATTGTAATCTTTTATGGCAGTCATTGGCCAGGTGTGTCGAATTTAATGAACAAACTGATTCTAGGAAATTCGGCCCACGTGGCCGGCAGACATATTGCATTTATGCAGTATAAAGCAATGCCTCGATTGAGTGATGAGGCGATAACAAAGAGTGAAGCAAGACTTGTGTACATTCGGTAATCTATTTAGTGACGGACTTTGCGCGTGTTATTGAATTACGATCTTCTGCATTATGTTTGGACTTATTGCGTTCGGTTTTATTTGTACCTGTGTTATACGTGTTTGTATAGTTCTAATAAACTCTATAATATATTCAACGGCATTTTAATTCGAGTCCTGCAACTCGTAACATTATCATTCTTTTACAGTGGTCTCATCAATTCGGTTATATCAATGTAAAGGGAACGTTACGAGCATCTGGTTTGCATTAATTGCCCTTTGAACCGATAGTCACTGGCGATAACGAACGGATAATTTAACAGAGTGTCTTTATTGCGTGATTTGTTATGGTAAATAAGATTCAAATAGCTTCTGCTGCGGGTTTAATCAAAAATAATGTAACCGTTTATTGAGAAAGTCAATGATTCGGAACATTGTGTAAGAAGTCAAAACTTATTTCATAATTTCTTTGTGGTAATTAAGCATTTTGAATTCCATCAGCTTTTTGTTACTCATTCGATTGCCATACTGATTTTATTCATTGTCTGAGGTAGGCAACATTACTATCATCATCTGAAGTCTATCAGACGTTTTGTTGTATTTTTTAAATTTAGCACTCAACGGTCTAAGCATCTCAACGGTAAATAGCACAAACAAGCAACCCCACTAAGAGTGTCATACACCGCTTAAGTAAATGTTGCTTCTGTTGCTGGACCAGCTGGTCCATAACACCGTATATATTTGATATATTTATACATAGGACATATAGGAGTGTTTGGTCAGCTTACGTATTCACGCAGATCTAATCCCATAAACAAAGGCGTTATCATGACTTGAAATAACTTGCATGAATTAATAAGTATAAACATAAAATATATCGAAGTATAGTAAAAAAATACTGTGTTCACCACCAAATAACTGTGATTTATATCGCCTCATTGAAAGATTAATAAAATGGAATTTCTCTTTCAACGCCACGATAAGATTATTTCACATACCTTTAGGTATTTCGCCAAATTCACTCACGAAATATATTTCGAGACCGTCACTAACTTAAATTAATTTAGCACTAATATTTCACTCGGCTTATATACCGTTTTAGAATTATGGAAGGCTGTGTAATTGGACTAAGTAGACATTAATATTGGGATAAGAGCTTAACAGTTTTATTAAGGTGAATTCCTTGCTGTCTCAAATTTCATCAGCGTGTATAGCATTATGTCAATCTTGGTAAATCAAGAGCCTAGATACATCTTTCTAAAACTATTTTGAATTTTCGATGTTTCTTTGAATTGAAAATATATTGATATCTCGTCTATTTTATAATTTGTTTGTTTTACATTTGGTAAATAAACGTTATCTTTTTTTCTTTCTATATAAATATACATTAAAATATAAACTAAATAGTTAAAACTAAAGTGCATTATATAGCAATCACTGCCACCGAGGAGCGTGCACAAAAGGCTGGCTGCATTGTCACGCTGTATGGCAATTCTTATTTAATTTTGTTGGGCGAAATATGAGCCAGCCTTCTGATCACGGGTGGTCTCAAAGAGTTTCTTACAAATTGTCTTATAAGAAACTCTTTGCTGATGGACCCCGCGGGCCCAGTGTTTTAATCCCAAAAGGCACAGATATAAAAGATTTTCCTAAGGCTCCTTATTTGCGGTGTTTGACGCCTGCAGCTGAAGAGGCGGCGTTGCAAGCCCCTAACTCGGTCACTCGAAGATGTAACGGGACCAGTGCGTCAACACAAGTCGCATCCCATAATAGCGGCCTCCCATCTTCCAAGGAATGAGTGCCATTCTGTCCGGTGTCTTACCATCGTTACACACCTAGCTATTCGGCTCCAGAATAGCCGGTACGCCGAGACTGACAAGAGCTCGGCGGATGATGTCTTAATAAGTATTTAAATATAATCTCTGTACTAATGTGTATATTGTTACAGGTGTCACGTGCTGAAGGTAGGTAAAGAATCACGTGGAAACTGGGATCGAGCATCGCAACTACTAATAATTATGTCTCAACCGGCAATCTAAATTGTACAAGTGTGTCTAGTATATGTACTATATATACTGTTATAAAAATGTAAACTAATTCTAATTTTCAGAATTTATAATTATAGCAGAATTTTCACTTCTCATAATAAAATTCTATTGCTATTCCTACTTTAGAGAGAGGCGATTTACCAACAATTCGGGCAAAAGGTGCGTTTGTAATGAAACCTTTATCCACGTAGTGTTTCTCTCAAAAGGACCACACGGAGCACTCGCCCTAAACAGTAGGATGTCTCCTGATATGTACCGGCAATAATTATATAGCACTAAAAGAACCTTAGAATTAAGTCTCTTGGTTTTTGAGATAGCATGCACAAACGTCCACACATTTATAAAAGAAAAATTTAATGTTAACCTAGTTTATTCCTAAAAACACACAAATTTATAAAAAATATACTTAGCCACGGTAATAGCGTGAACAATGCAGTGACAAAAAATTATGATTAATACTCCGCCTGTTTAAGGCTATTTTTTTAAGGCTTGTATCAACGTCAACGTCATTGAAGATTTTTTGGTACTGATTTTTTGGGCGATAGCGAGAATTCCATAGAATTATTATTTTATTGTGAATAAAATAAAGTAGTATTTAAAAAAATAATAAAACCAAGTTATTTGTCTTTATTTTATAAAGATGTAGATATATCTATTTTTTTTATTGCAGGAGTTCAGCAGACAGGTAGACGGCCCACTTGATGGAAAGTGGTTATCGTCGCCTATGGACATTTGCAATAGCAAAGGTGCTACAAATGTGCTGCTGCTCTCTTAAAAGAGATTGGAACCTGGTCACTGATGCCGGAACACAACACAAGTTTGTTATGGCGGCATACTCTAAACCAGGGGTGGTCGCCATCCAGTCTAGCAAATACCCTACCACCTGGCTGTGGGTTGTTTAGTCGCCTCTTACGACAGGCCACCCGGCCGCAGGAAATTGTATTCTTTCTCCGTTCCTGTAGGGATAAAACTATACTGTTTTGATAAAAATTGAAAGAGTAAAATGGTTTCATTTCAATAATTTAGAAGTGATTTGGTGATTTTTTTCTTCTTAATTTAAAAAAACTATTTTTTTCCAAAACCACGTTACGTATCGTGAATATTTATGATAATCTTCTTGGTAAATTATTTTATATATATGTCGAAGATTAATAACCTTTGTAGTAAGTTTCAGATTAGAAAATTGCTAAAAGGTGAATGAACACTGTGTTGTTGGTTCAACAATATACAAGGAGGTGAAATCACTTAAACATGCTACATTCGACATTCTACGTTGGTCGTTTGAACAGAGCGAAAGCTCTGTTGGACAAAGAGCGTATAATATATTATTGTGGTCTTGAGCCTACACATATATATATATATATATATATATATAGTTTCGTTTACACCCCACTTTCGACCTTTTGCGGCAACAGGGACTTAAGTCGTTGCGTGATATTACATGTTACCATAATAAAAAATACATTTAACTCAAAAGTAACAATTCCAATCAGAGTAGATATTAAGATTGGCAAGCACAATCAAAGAAGAATTCATGATTAAATTTATGAACTAGATGTGCCCACAACATCTTTCGCACGAGACATGCATGTATGTCTATTGCGAACTCTGCAAGGTACAGAAATGAATCTATTGTCTCCCAAAACTTCTTATTTAAATCTATGGAACCTATTTGGATTCTACGCGAAGCAAATTTTCAGTTAGACAGCCAATAAAATGAAAAATTGTGTGTGTTCAATTCACACACGGTAGAAGTGAAACTTCAGAAAAGTAGTCTACGAGAGAATGGGATAAATATAAAGTATTAGGAATATTAGGATAATTATAAGGTTTATTATTTTTATAATATTTTTACCAAGCTCAAAAATTATTTTATTTTTAATGCATAATATCACATTTCATATATTAGATACTAGCTTCTGCCCGCGACTTCGTCGGCGTGGAACAGTTACTTTAGGCTAACGCTAACTTTAACCCGCGACTTTGTAGAAGGTGCCCAACCACCCTTCCCCCTCATGACTACCCGCCGGCTTTGCACATCATAAATGCGCGCGCAGTACTTAATCATTATTTTGCTGCGATGTTATTTTAAAACTGTGATATCTCCTAAAATATTCATTGAAATCGAATGATGTAAGTGGCAATTTTGTTTTAAATTAAATACTTGTGATGAATAACGTGTTTATTTGGATAAGGGTTAATAAAAAACAAGAATTAATAAAACAAATTTGATTAGCATAAAAAAGGTTATAGTGAGCCAAACTTAAAATATAGATATATGCTGTCGCGGACTCTTTTTAGATCTTTTAAAGGGGAACAATTCTGCCACACATGATTTTTGCGAAAAATTAACCGTTTACGCAGCGCACGCAACGGTAGTTCTCAAAAAAAAAAGCCGATTTTGAAACATTCTTCATTGGTGCTCCGCTCCTATTGGTCGTAGCTTGATGATATATAGCCTATAGCCTTCCTCGATAAATAGGCTATCTAACACTGAAAGAATTCTCTAGTTTTAATTTGACTTATGAACTGCAAAACATCAACATATTTCCAACCCTATCTTTATGAGCATAGTGTTTAAACACTTTACACTTATTTTAAGATTATGGAAGACACTACTACGATTATATTATTATTGGAATATGTTTAAATGTTGTTGTATATGTATTTAATTTAATGATAGATAAAATTTCTAAAGTTTTTAGACATCGTAATGTTCTTTAAATCATATGCACATATTGTTTATAGAACACATCTAAATATATACAGTAGCACTGTAGATCGTTAGGCGCGTTCTCATAGACATCGATCGATTCGTTTAATGGTATTCAAATGCGATTGTAAATAATTAAGAATGACGTCTTGTCGTTTGAAAATGTCTCTCTTTATTACTTAAAGTCCCTTAATTTTTACGGAGAGAAATGGAAATACGTATATAGATATATAAAGAGGAAATTAGCTCATTAAATAAAGAGCATCAAGACATGTCACATTTTGCTATTAGGAAAACTGCCATTTTTTCTCGTAACGAAGTGTGATCGTTAGCAATTAATTGCTTCCTATTATCTCGCCTACGTGCCCAAGCATTCTTTGTTGCATTACTTATACTTGTATGTTATAAGGGATAGAAATCGTTATTGTTAACATCATTCTTTTCTCATTCAAAGCTATCTTTTTATATATATTGTTCTGTGCGTGTGTATGTGACTGAACTCCAAAACAGCTCAACCGACTTCAATGAAATTTTTTGTGTGTGTTCAAGTTGATTCGAGGATGGTTTAGATTCACAATTGGACCCGGTATGTGGCGCTGCAATAGGGTTCCATAATTTTATTTTTCAGGGCAGTACAATGTATGCCGGGAACGCTAGTATTGTATATTAATAGATTGTTATACAATAGCTCTCGGTTGCAACAACGATGAAGGGACCACTATGATTCCGTCATTATATCTGAAGTCATTATATACGTCGATAGAAAGAAAACAATTTTTACTATTCAATGCATATGCGCGACAGATTCAGTAGTATTAAGAAGACATTATTAGGTGATATACACACATATATATATATATATATATATATATATATATATATATATGTGTGTGTATATCACCTATATATATATATACTGGTTGAATTATTCAACTGGGCCTTCAGGGCCAAATTCTAAACTATGTTAAATAGCAAAAAACATTCATAGGAGTCTCGAGGCCGATTTTGACGAAAACTAAAGTGGTAAAATTAGATTTTTGATAAATCAATTACCCTTGTCAGGAGATGAATGGGCTGCTTACAAAAAAATTAACACAGAATGTGTTTTATTATACTAAATACATGTGGCTTATAAGGACCAATTTTTGTGCTGGAACGTTAAACAGAAAACCAAGGGAAAGAGTTTCTTTTGAATAAAATGTTATTTTTTCCACAAAGTAATCTATTTGCTTGATTATTGCCCTGGTTCGTAAAGCCATAGCTTGATTTTACATAACCTAAGTCCTCGATGCCAATATTATTATTTTTTTAAAATAGAAAACACGAACGCGCAAACAAATACCTATTCATTTTATGTAAATGAATTAAGCTATGTAATGTATTTAATGAGCTGAGGTTTCCATAGCACCATAAATATAGTCGTCTATTTTAGTGCACTAAATTTTATTGCGGACTGGCATAAAGGCTGTTTTACATTGATCCAACTACTGACTTGGGAAGTGGACTGACTTCAAAGTATTCAATCGGAAATATTAAAGTCAATAAGACTTAGTAAAGCAGTATCATGTCACCAATGGCTTCCTTCGAATTTGAAGTCAGTAGCTGGGTCAATGTAAATCAGCTTAAGGTTATAAAGTTGCTCTTCGACATATGAATGAACAGTCGAATAAATACATTAGTTACAGAAATTCAACATCACCCGCAAACCCTCTACAAGTACACAAATATTTTAAGTTAGCTCTTTACGACCACGTTGTTAAATAAATGTATTGCAGTTAGGTAATAATCTCCTCAATAAAACTTCAATTCGTTGACGCATATATAGTTAGGGTCGACGTCCGCTTACGAACAAATACTTGATTGAAGGATAATGATTCGGTCATCAAAAAATTTAAGGCATTAACTTAGCTGGGCAGTTTCAAAACATAGCAAGTGAATTGCAAGAAATTATACACAACACAAAAAAGTTACGAGCGTCAACGATGTGCGATGTCAAAATTATTTATTACTACAGTTTTCCCCACGGCCAGGCTGTGGGTCAAACCATATTAAATAGCACTATTTTCCTTACATAAAAACTTAAATGTTTTTCATATATCGCGAGCAAAGCTGCGGGCAGGTGCTAGCATATTGGGGGCTATATTATATTTTGATATATGTTTTGGCAAGTAAGGTGCATCAGCAATTATTTAATAAGACAATAAATGCACAAATATTCTGTGAATGCGGACCCTGAACAGTGTAGGAGTAAGTTAATCTAGAAGGCTAATAGGTAGCCACACCAGACACACCACAAAGCGACGCGTAATTCGCGGAAGCAGGCACATATTCCTTTTGATTATGTCTTCTCGTCTTGCGGTTCCCTCGATATTTGTAGACCAGCTAGGTATGGCATAGCGGGTGCCTTAACACGAGCGGTTTTATTTTATTTTTTTATTGCAGGAGTTCAGCAAACAGGCACCTATGTTTAACCATCGGTCTTATTGACTCTCTAATCTGTGCTGCACAGTGTAAAACTCGTATCTCATTCTCTCGCAGGGCTTATGTCTCGCAGGCTCCTATAGATTTATGCGTTTATCTCTTTTTATTGTTAAATTGTTTTTTTGAATTTGAATTTGAATACGCCTCGCAGACGAGTACACGGCTTTATTACACATTCATTTAAAAAACAATGTCAGTTGCTAGGTTTTGAAATTGCAAAGCTGAACTGTGGCGACAAGCGCATATATAAAGAAAAATCATATTGCCTTACCAACATTTCTGAGACAGATAAGTCAGCACGAATAAAACTTACAAATTCATCCACTAAGGTTTTTGATCTTTTCAAATAATACCGCAAAACGTCGATCAATGTAACGGACATCTAGACAGACGTAAAAAGGGGTCTTTTCTATTATAACAGCTGAATACAAACGCTGTCTGACATATGCTGATGTTTGAATTCCATAGTGGCGCAAATCGAAACTTTATTATTTTGAGGGTAGTAATTCATATTCTTTCTATACTAGATGTGCCTTCCAATTCCTTGGACTTAGTTTATTATTCATGCCTTTTTGACCCCTGCATGATATAGAAATGAAATATATACAAAAATAGAGACCGAAATGGTGAAACACATTTCAATGAATAGTTTAAGGAAATTTATTTTAATATTCAAATTCAAGTTTTTATTCAGAATAAGTTCCACTGGAGACCATTTTTTGAAGGTCATACATATAAGTTAAAATTTAATTTTTTTTCCTATTCTATCTATGTACACCGCTTCGCAACGTGTTATTGCTGTTAAGGAGAAGAAGCGGCAAGAAACTCCCCAGCAACACGTCTAGCTAAATATTGTTGTTCTTTAAGTATCTCTTATTCTATTTATATCTCAAGTTGTCTTTTTTTTAATAAGTTTTATACAGAAGTATGTTACAGAATTACTTTTTGAAGAATTAATGGAGTTGTAGTAAACAGTGCATACTCAATAAGACCAAGACACAATAAAAGGAAAGAAAAGAATTAGAAAAGAAAAAGAAAATATTTTATGTATGCTTCAATCTATTCTGTAAGAACAGACAAAAATCTATAAAAGGTCACTTATAGGCATCCTATAGTAGAAATTTCATTTAAATCAAGGTATTTATTTTCAAATCATAGGCATACACTTCAGTCTTATTTATTGGTAATGATTTCAAAAATCTACCTATAATACACCTATGTATGGATATACGTACAAAAATATTGATAAATATTCTCCTGGAATGCAATAAGTAATGCGTATGTATACACTTCCTGGACTATAAAAAAAAATGTGCGATTTCTCAGGCTAACATTTGAAATTCTGTCAGCGATTATACATTTTTTAAAGTTAGTTGTATATTCATTTATATTGTTATATCTAACAATAAGTTACTATTAATATTTATACAAAAATTTTTATTTAAAAATTAAGTACATATGAGACGATAATTTGTTTCTAAAATAGAGTCAAAATTAACGAGACTTTGACACGTACAAAGGCATAGTACCAAGGTTTCTGGTTACGCCTATATTTCAGTATGAAGCGGCAAATAAACAGTGTTTTGGTGACGTGAAAAATTGTTCCGACGCCATACAACACAATGTATTTACATCAAAAGAGTTATCTACTGCCGCGATAGGTTGTGCGTGAATGAATCTTGTGTTTCCTTTCAAAAAATGCTTTGACAAAGCGTGACAGGTTGCCAAAGTAATGATTAGAACTATTTGAACGTTACTGTGTGGAATTTAACGAAAATTACTTTTGCTTTATTCTGCTATTTTGGGGTTTTGTTTTCATTTTTGGCAGTAATGGAATCGTAATGATGTTATTATGCTTTTGTTATCTTCTATTTTACATGTGCATATCGTTCATTTATTTTCAATTGATTATTTAATTTTAGGTAACCAAAATGGGTCATAATGATTAATGATTACAACTTAGCCATAATTCCACGAAGCACGCCGACAAATGTGAATGCACACCTTCCGGCCATAAAGCACGGCTTATTACTTGCCCGCATTTGGACTTCTTTTGTTTACTTTGTGTTTAATATTTGTAATTAGAAAAGCCGCCTATTGTGTATTGTAATCCTTTATGGTAGGCAGTGGCCAGGTGTGATTCTTGGTAACCATTGTTTACCCGGTCGTGACATATTGTAAGCTGAGTATAAAGGAATGCCCGAATGGAGAGACCGGCAGTCAAGACGATTACGATACGAGCAAGACGTGTACATTCGATAAGCTATATAGTGACGGACTTTGCGCGTGTTATTTGATCGTGCAGTTTGTACTGGTTGTGTTCAGTTATATTTGTACCTGTGCTTGTATAGTTCTAATAAATTCTATAGTAATTCCAACGGCATTTTAATTCGAGTCCCGTAACTCGTAACAATATCATTCGATAGGACTTAAAAAGGCCTAATAATATCCATAAATTATATTTTTATTTAAGTCTATAATTGTAGAAATATTCGCTGCGAATTAAAGTAAAAAATCCTTCTCTTCTAATATTTGAACTATAAGATCGAAAAGAAAAAAAATAATCTTCAAAAATATTTGCAACGAAAATTAGTTTGAATAAATTACTTTGAGTAATTTTTGAAATGGCGTATTTTCTGTTAAATGAATTTTTCAACATTTCGTAGCTAAACGTTAGCATTGAACTGTACGTTATGCGATTCCCACTTAGCGGATATTGTAATTTATTCATGAAGAGAGATAAATGAAAATAGAAACACAAAACAGAGAGTTTGTGCCAGTAGACCTCGTAGTACTACACAGCATGATGAATTAGCAGAAGTGTTTATAGAATGGTCAGGTAAAAAGCGTTACAAATAACGTAAACGTATGAAGAGATTAATAAAGTTAGATGAAACAATAGTTGTTTGTCATGATCCTCGTAAGTAGAGATCCTACGTCTTGCTACATGGCTTACAACATAAACAGCCTGTAAACGTCCCACTGCTGGGCTCGGGCCTCCCACTGAAGGACAAGGGGTGGCGGGTATACTGTCCGATAGTATACTCGCCACGCTTGTCCAAGGCGGCTTGGCAGGTTTGTTACATCGGTTATCTCAGTCACTCAGTTGTTAGCACGCGGTAATTGTAACAATATGCACATTTGGTCAGAAAACTAAGTGGTGCATGCGTTCCGGCCCGGATTTGAACCCGCGCCCTTTGATTTTGGGATGCGTGCGCTAGCCATTACGATACCGAGACTTTTTCCCCGATTGGAAACAGGTGTAATAATTTTTATGTATGTAATTTATTCAATTACATAAAACTGCTTATTTAAAAATTGTCACCGTTGATTTGTTGTTCAGTTGTATGACCCATCTACTTGAGCTACTTTAAAGATTCTCAACGTTTCCCTTATGCTCTTTAGAAACGTGGTATAAGCTCCCAATCGAGGTTTTCCCCACAATAAAATGGCTTAGCAGAGGAATTGTGAGTTATTAAGTTGCAGAATTCATTTGAATGACAATAGCAACATACAAGAAAGACTACGTTGTTTTGATACGCCTTAGGTAAATATATGAATGACCAAGATTATTGTCATGACCTTGGCGCATGAAGAATTTTATGGAAGGCAGAAAAATAAAGGAGTCAGAGATAGCTGTGCTATAAAAAATAAGGGGAGAGATCGTGTAGGCAATGCCGAGATTAGATTTAAGAATACTCATTTGGAAAAGTGTTATGACTTGAAGTGTTCCGGCGTTGTTAGTTGATAGTCCTTTTATGGGTATCATTTGTGGAGGTATATACTGTAGACGACAAATAAACTAACCAAAACCAATTATTATATCTATTATACTCGTTACCATTTTTATATGTGATTGGTCAAAAAGTAGCCATCACAGTTAAAGATTTACAAATAAAAATAATAATATTAGGATACACACACATTATATACATATACTTAAATATATTCCCAAGCTAAGTAAGTTGCACTTGTAATATTAGCAGTAGTATAATTTTTGACACTAGAACTAATGCAAAGCTTATCAACGAACACTTTACTTACCGAGAACCAAACGCTTCGTTCCATTACCGTAAGCAGGCCAACGTTTAGACCACTAGACCATAGTCACCGGTTAAATAAAAGAAAATCGAACATCCATATTGTAAAACAAAACTCATGCTGAAACCAAAGCTTATACGTTATATAAATTATATAGTGACTTAGGGCCCGTTCCTATATATATCTTACCAAGCGTTCAGTTGCCTTACTATGGGTTAAAATTTGACATAAAATCCATACAAGTAATGTCATAATTCAACCTATGGAAGCAAATGAATGAATAAGGAGATTTAGGAATTGTTATTAATTAATCGTTTAAATTGATGTTTTAACCGGTTAATTTATTTATACTGAAAAACATCTGATAAAACACACGACAAAATCAATTTTTTATAATATGTAACAGTCGCAAAAAGTGCATAAATGCTTTATAAGAATTAGATAAACGACGACGATAAGAACTTGTAAAAATGTTTTACACACGTGTGTGTAAAATATTGAAGTGTTTCAACTATTGTTAGTTCTTATAATAAAACACTATTTCACACTTGTTCCGCAAACATCAACTCAGTTATTTGCACAGAGTAACAAGTCCTAAGCAAATATGATCAAGATATCTAAATATTCGTAACAAAAGGAGTGTCTATTTTGTAATTTGTAACATTCTTTGATGTGCTGTCTATGCGACTATAAAGCTTGAGTTCATGTTTGAACTTTTCAGAATGGAAAAAAATCTTGGAGATGACAATAGCTTAGTAAGCAAGGCTTGAAACCTGTTTAAAATTAGCTTTGTTATAGCTGGAGTACAGCAGACAAGCAGACGGCCCACCTGATGGAAAGCAGTTACCTTCGCCTATGGGCGTTTACAACACCAGAGTTGTCACTAACGCACTGCCGGCCTCGAATAAATTTTATGACACCCTTTTTAAAAAAACCCCATATTGTAGCGCTGTGGAAAAACCACGGCTCGGAGCTCATTCCAAATCCCCACGGTGCGCAAGAGAAACGTTCTAGAGAACCGTTGCGTACAAGAGCGAAGCGGCTCAAGGAAGTGGGGATGAACGCCCAGCCGATGGCGTCCGGTGCGGTGGTAAAAAGAAGACGAAGGCACCACTCTGAACAGTAGCTGGTTTTAATCGGTTATAGCCGGTTTTAGTCAACTATTCCGTTAGTAATATATTGAAAATCTTAAAAAGAGCGTTATATAAACCTGAATTAACCGGATTATTCCCCGAGAAGAGCAAGTATATTCTATCTCTCTCAACATGTGTTTATATACGATTGAGAACTTGCTGTCTATGGCTTCGCTTTGATAATGTGCGACAAAAAACGTTCGAATTCGGTTTATTCAAAAAGACCGATTCAAAGAACTTATGTTAACAAAAATCTTTTTGATTGAGATTAAAGTTAAAAAAAAAACCGAAAAGAAAAGTTCTTATGTTTTTAGGCTGTAACTGATTCGACTTTTTATCGGTTTCCAAGCCCTGTTAGTAATCTAAATTCTAGACGACTAGCAGCTGGTTCCTATATTTTAAACTAGGGATAAGCAGTACACGTGTGAGCTTGTAATATACATTTGTCCCGTACAAAATATATTTGTACTGATTCGGCTCAAAATTTAAAATGTACCTCTTCAAAATTTTTGTCGCGCTACTACTCAAAAGTAAGAGGAAGGACGGAACGGGGCTTATGCTACAACAGTACATAACGCCTCTATGGATATTGACATGACAAAGAGGGACAACATGACAATGTCATAAGTACGACTGCTAGTAAAATGAGGTGACCGAGGCCGATTTCATCCGATTCTTAACGAACATTTCCGAAATAGAAGTTTTGATCGGGCAAATGAGGGAATGACGCTCACCGCCTCACCGGCCTCATCGCTTCAAATGTACTGCCGCGGTACAAACCGTACAAATCTCCTCGGCTCATTTGAAGTGGTACATTGTACTTGTTCAGTACAAAATGTCATGTTACTCTTACAAATTCATTTTGAAATCATGTCCTGCCCAACACTATTTTAAACGGATATTAGACAGTTTATTTATTCTTCATATTTATCAATTTGAATGAATCACAATCAGGTATGCATATAGGTAATTTAAACTTGAATGTCATTGAATACTTTGTGTGTCCTTTCAGTTCGGTGCCTTTAATCCAAATTCATTCAATGCCGTTGATCTGTCGAATATGAGCATTACGTTGTTACTGGTCGATAATTATTACTATCCATAGTATTTTTCGATGGTATTAAATCGAGAGTAACAGTTTGCTTTTAAATGACCTTAAACAGTTCAGCCAGTATTTTAGGTATAACATTGTACAGTAAAATGATCTTGCCCATAAGTAAATGAAAATTAAGCATAGTCGACAGTAATCTACGTTAAACGTGCTTGACATGAATACTAAGCCCGGGCCCCTGTTTGTTGGTTGATATAATATTTAGTTATTTAAATGCAAGTTGTACAATATTTAATGTAATATTTTGGTTATTACTGTGGAATTTTACTTGACGACATAATATGTTGTTCACGCAACCACGTCTTACTAGACTAGTATAATATATTAATTGATAAGGCAGTTTTTGGTCATATTTTTATTGCTGGGTTACAGCAGATAAGCTAAGACCTGATGTAAAGTGGTTACCTTCGCTTATTTGCTTTTGAAATAGCAGAGATGTTACCAACGTGCTGTCGGTCTTGACGAAATTTAATGACATGAAATTTTTTAAATGTCAAATCATAGTTCCCGGAAAAAACTTCAGCTTGGATCTTATTCCAAATCCCTAAGGTGCTCAAGAGAAACGTTCTTCAGAAACTTTGCATACACTTGCGTTATGGCTCAAGAAAATGAGTGTGAACGCTCAGTCGATGGCGAGCAGTGCGGTGCTAGAGAGAAGACGAAGGCACCATTCGGAACAATTCTTCGGGACACACGTCATTATACAATAGTAGAAAACGCAGAGATATACAAACTCTCAGATGGAATTCCGTATAACAGGAACTTTTTCTTATGTTTTCATTTGGTTAGAACGTTCGGTCGTTTAATTTCATAATTGTTAGTTTGAACAGTTTAAGTCCAGCAAAATCAATGAGCAACGGAAAAAAGATAACTGTCATTTGGTAAATTTTGATAATAATACCAGGGGCTTAAAGTTGTACGAAGCCTTTGTCATTGATACGCGATTTAGGAATAAGAAGCGTAATGCGTTAATGTAAAGGTTATTAACTCATAGTGAATTAGTTTTAGGATTAACGAACTTAAGCTGTCAGCTCTAAGCTTAACTTAATCAGTGTAGACTAACCCGAGTTTTCATTCAACTATAGTTAAACAAAGCAGAACTAAGCTTGCGTACCGCTATAATACTATATGTAATACCTGTATTATGTGGCTAAGTAATAAACAGAAATTAATTCAATAATATTCACATTTTGTTTTCAGAAAGAAAATATATATTGTTATTAAAATATTCTGAATGTATCTGGTGCTAGTTACTTACATACAACCAAAATTAATGTAAAATATAAAAGCATTTTTTAAGTATCATGCAAAAGGTCGTGTAAATGAATATATTAAAAGCGAGCATGTATCTATCCGCACTAGATGCTGCCATAGATATGTGTATGTACATGTAAAACGCAAGAATAGATTGAAGAAATAAATTAAACAAACAACTGAAAATGAATAAAAGTTGACTGTACACAAGCTATCATTAGACAGGTGTTTTAATTTATAAAAATATTTCTTAGTGAGTTTTCATGTAAAAGGCACTCCACATACTCCCGAAAATCTTGGGACAACGCGAGATAAGCATAAGTAAGAATAACCGATAGTCTAACCGAATCACATCTTTGTTGGAGCTCGCCTCGTTTCCTAATTCTTGTTAGGTTATTAACCCAGAAAAATGACCCTCTAACGCACAATCTAGACCGCCTATATAAGTCAATAAGCAGCGAGAAAATGGTTTCCGAAATCCTAAATTGTTTGTCTCCCTTTAAGTTTTGAACTATGAAATAGATAATTCTGATAAACATCGATGTGGTTAGAGCTTTTATATAGATCTGTTTAAGCATATTTACGAGTAATTCATTAACTTGTAACATTATAGCACTCTAAATTAATTTATTATGAATATGAATATTGTATAGCAACCTAATGGCTTATTACATCCAATGTAGCTCATTTCCCTGTTAGCGGTGAGAAATACACGACTAATTGCGCCATAAAGTGCTATATGTAGACGTTTGCATGGAGCTGCGTAATGGGATATTACTGGAAGTCATATAAGTACATATTAAAAAATATTCACAAGAATTTCTACTAAGAAATATGTAGGAAAATCTTTGATACCACCCAATACTAGAAGGCTGGTTTATATTTCGTACAGCGAATTACATTTATAATCCAGCCAGCCTTCTGGACACGCTTCACTCTGGCAGCGATGTGGTACATAGTCTGTAATTAGCTCATAGGTGTTTGTATTTTTTTAAAGTTGATTCACAAAACATCTCGCACATTTTTCTCTTTATTCTTTTTGAATATGAATTCGTATGATTCTGTGTGTAGCCAGTGTGAGATATACATGAATATTCAAGTTTTAATACAATCTATCAATCAAATAGACAGCAAGTGAAAATAGTACCTACCCATGTAATACAAGAATTAGTCAAGTTATAGGCATCTGACTGACTGATCGATGTATGTCGATGTAAGTCCTATATCTTCTTAAGAATGTTTCCGTTACAAGTGCTTTGTTGATAACAATAATGAGCATTAATTAGACAAAGACATAGACATAGACAACACTTTATTGTTCACCAAATCAAAAATTACAAAAAATGCACAACACAATAGTTACTTGGTAAAACAAAAGGCGGCCTTATCGCTAAAAGCGATCTCTTCCAGGCAACCTGACTCAAATGAAATTCTTAAATTATCTATAATTATTATGCAACACAGAAAAAAGAAAATAACAATTTAAAAAAGACATACATGGACAGCAGATTACAGTCTATTGTAAATTAGCACATACATCATTGCGTAAGACTTACATAATGATTCCTAAGTGAATTTTTGAATATGGCAAAAGATTTAGCTTTTCTGACGTCAGTGGGCAAAGAGTTCCAAAAGTAAGACAGCCTGCATGACGAAGGAGTTGGAATAAAATGTTGAAGAGTGTCCAGGTGCCATTAACAGGAGATTATTAGTGGAGCGCAAATTGAGTGTATGTGACGTATGAAGGAAGTTGAAACATTCCTTAAGATAAGGAGGGGTATAAGGTATAAACAGTATACGATATAGTAAGTTGAGAATATGAGCATTCCGGCGAAGTGAGATAGGCAACCACTCGAGCTTTTTGCGAAATTCAGAAACGTGGTCATATTTTTTTAAACCAAATATGAACCTTATGCAAACATTTTGAAGACGCTCGAGCTTAGTGATAGAGTGGCTAAAAAGGAAAAGAGCTAGCACTAGTTTAAAAAAATGGTTGCGATCAATGATGCATGCACTCAGGAGATTCGCCCTTTAACCAAACGAAGAGTTCTTGTGGTAGTTCAACAAGAGATACAACGCTGCCTCCAGGTTCCTCAAAAAGCAGCTCGCGAGAGCAAAATTTGACCACATCGGCAGAATTTTGGGCCCTCGCCAAAGCTGTCGAGGGAAACTTTTGTCGCGCGTCTCTTCCAGCTCTGTG
Source organism: Dendrolimus houi (assembly GCA_039645545.1). Classification (NCBI taxonomy): domain Eukaryota; kingdom Metazoa; phylum Arthropoda; class Insecta; order Lepidoptera; family Lasiocampidae; genus Dendrolimus; species Dendrolimus houi. The sequence continues at coordinate 7,459,280 of CM077125.1, forward strand.
CATAGCGGACAACCGTCTGGCACACACCGCCAAGGATAAAACCGATCTTTTGGGTGAAATCTTTGCGGCCAATTCGACTCTTGACGACGGGGGAGAAACTCCACCTACAATCCCTGAGTGTGAGTCAGCATGCTGGAGATCCGCTTTACTCAGAAAGCAGTTCGAGGTGCCTTCCGCTCCCTCGACGTCAAGAAGTCATCTGGTCCATACGGCATACCAGTAATTGTGCTGCAGACATGTTCAGCTGAGCTGTCTCCAGTCCTTGTCCGACTTTTTACTCTCTCCTACCGCAGTGTTCGTGTCCCCGCTTCGTGGAAGATCGCCAATGTACACCCCATTCTCAAAAAGGGTGACCGAACGGACCCGACGAATTATAGGCCTATAGCAATAACCTCTTTGCTTTCAAAGGTGATGGAGCGAATTATCAACGTGCAGCTCTTGTGGTACCTTGAAGATTCCCAGCTCTTAAATGACCGGCAATATGACTTCCGCCACGGTCGGTCCGCTGGGGATCTTCTGGTGTACCAGACCCACCGTTGGGTTGAAGCCATTGAGAGCAAAGGGGAAGCTCTGGCTGTCAACCTAGATATTGCTAAGGCCTTCGATCGGGTCTGGCACAGGGCTCTTCTATCGAAGCTACCATCTTACGGGATACCCGAGGGACTTTGCACCTGGCTATCCAGTTTTCTTGATGGGCGCAGCATACAAGTCGTTGTCGACGGTTGCTGCTCTAGCATCAAGTCTATCAATGCTGGTGCGCCTCAGGGTTGTGTGCTGTCACCGACGCTGTTCATTTTGCATATCAATGATATGTTGTCCATTGCCAGCATTCATTGCTATGCGGATGACAGCACAGGCGACGCGCATTACTCTGGACGTGCAAACGTCCCTCAATCATTTGTGGAGGAAAGTCGGGTTAGACTTGTGTCTAAGGTAGAGAACTCCTTAGAGAGAGTTTCTGAGTGGGGAAAACAAAATCTTGTCCAATTCAACCCCACAAAGACACAGGTCTGCGTATTCTCTGCCAAGAAAACTCCATTCGTAGATGTGCTTCAGTTCCAAGGAACACCCCTTACCACCTCTAAGAGTATTGGGATCCTTGGTGTCGACATTATAAACGATGTACAGTTCAGGGGCCATCTTGATGGCAAGGTAAAACTTGCCTCCAAGAAGCTGGGAGTGCTAAACCGGTCCAAACAGTATTTCACTCGAGGACAACGCCTTGTGCTTTACAAAGCCCAGGTGAGGCCGCATATGGAGTGCTGCTCACACTTGTGGGCCGGGGCACCCGCCTATCAGCTAAATCCCCTGGACAGTATTCAACGTCGAGCCGTTTGCATTGTCGACGATCCCATAATCATATTAGCCTTCAGAGAGACTTTGCGTCTCTCTGCGTATTCTACCGACTATACAACGGAGAGTGTTCCGAGGAACTGTTTAGAATGGTGCCTTCGTCTTCTTTTTACCACCGTACCGCACGCTATCGGCTGGGCGTTCATCCCCACTTCCTTGAGCCGCTTTGCTCTTGTACGCAACGGTTCTCTAGAACTTTTCTCTTGCGCACCGTGAGGATTTGGAATGAGCTCCCAGCCGTGGTTTTCCCCCAGCGCTACAATATGGGGTTTTTTAAAAAGGGTGCCATAAAATTTCTTCGAGCCCAGTAGTGCGTTAGTGACCTCTGATTTTGCAAACGTCCATAGGCAACGGTAACCGCTTTCCATCGGGTGGGCTGTCTGCCTGTCAGCTGTACACCGGCTATAAAAAAAAAAACGTTCTAGAAGGTCATTTGACTAAAGAGTTAAATTTTTTAACACAACACTCAATTCTTAATCAATATTTTACATTTTTGGAATTAAAACTGTAAAGAAAATCAACTCAAGTTTCCGCCAAAACTCACATTTTAACATTCAAAATACTTTATTGCGACAGGAGACTATAGTGGGTCTTAAAAGATATCTACATAAGTGAATCGAAGATATATATACCTTCTTGTTTAATCGATTGTATGTTGAGTCAAAACCGCAGCTTATCCAAGTCGTAATGAGCTTGCAACCACGGTTATCTAAACTTGCTAATAGCCACTTCAAGTTGTTTGAATCATGACGGTAGATAACATATCATATATAGATAAGTTCCGACTGCTGTACTCAAGTCTCCGTTTCAGTGGGATGGACGTTTTACCCTCTATTATTGTTAAGGCGGATTGGTAATAAGAGTTCATTAGGTTAAACATATTTTTTAACAAAACAAAACAGACCTCAATCTAAAAAGCAAAACACAAATATACAAGCGTTTTTTCGAAGAATGTAAGGGTCGGCGTTCTTTAAAAAGGGTTAGTTACTCTCAATTTCCCTGGGATCCACTCATCAGATAATGACTTGGTGGTCATGGGACCTCCTCGGGAGTATACACGTACGAATAAAGAAAAGAAAATTAAAATCGGTCAACAATTAACCAAGATATGGTGAAAGAAGTCGGTTAACAATTTTTGAGGGTTTCTCTCGAAATCCCTGGAAACCGTTGATCAAATCCTGATTTGGTGACTATGGGACCATCTCGGAAATATATCACTTTCGAATAAAAAAAAAAAAAATTAAATCTGTACACAATTCACGGAGTATTCGCGCATGTTTTTTTTGTATGTGAGGTACATACAAAAAAAACATGCAGACAAATTGAGAACCTTCTCCTTTTGGAAGTCGGTTCAAAACTATAGCAAGTAAATTAATTTTTTTAAAGAAATTAGTCACATTATTTCGGTTCGGAATTCGAATATCGGTAAAACAGTTTACGATTTCTTAAAAAGAGCGCCTTGCCGTTTTTAAACCGTCGGTAAAACAGTTTTCCATATCGTTGACAGCCAATAAAGAAAGACATTGAAAAGTAATTGGTATACTTGAAATAATAATCTTCAAATAATGTCGTTTTATAAGACAATACAATATAATAAGAGTTATTAAGAATTAAAATAATCGACGTTGTGTTACTCTGAATATGAACACTTATATTTTTCATTTTTCTTTATGGAGCCAAGACTTCGACTTTAAAAATCATCTGATCGGAGTCGTGTTGACGCTTTTGAGATGTGGTGCTGGATAAATATGTTGCATATAGCCTGGAGTGTACACCGAACCGACGCATCTATTATAAAGAAATTAAAATAACATCAAGACTATCATTCATCTGCTTTCACAAAGGCCTTGAATACTTCGAACATATAGCCAGAAAACAGGGAGACAATGTAGAAAAACTGTCATGGTCACTGGCAAAATAGAAGGAAAAAGAACTCGAGGCCGTAGTCCGATACATTGGTCCAACCAGATCCACACCATACTTAGCGACTCCGTATACAACGCACTGCATATTGCCGCCGATCGTCAAGGGGGTCACAATGCGCAGGAGTGAGGAATACATACTCAAGGAAGAGGTTCTCTGAATACACATGGATGGATATTAACAAATTTGTTGTAATATTGTATTTACACCAAAATCTTTGATGTTGTAAAGGTGCTCCCTCATCGCGAGCATTCGCCTGTAATGTAACGTTACAGATTCGAGCATTAAATTGGTGAGGGAGGAGAACTAATCATTGCAGTACGCAATTTGATACAACATGTAACACAACGACCGCTTCGTTTGACATTGTGGAATCAACTAAATGCTCAAATCGAATGATAAATATTTGGTTACAGGCGAATGCTCGCCAGTCAGGGAGGCAATATTGTAACGTAATGATCAAAATCGAATCATAAATTTTACATTACAGGCAAATGCTCACGGTGAGGGAGCACCTTTACATAAATTCCGGTAACTGCTTTCATCAGATCGTCAGGATCGTCTACTGTACTTATGCAATAAAAAATAGTCATAATACATACATAATATTATTGTCATAAATATGAACCTAAAATTATCATAACATTCCTAAACAAAAAAAAAGTGTTTCATAGTTATCAAACTTGTTATTAATAACCTTTCATTCTTAATAAGCACTAAAGTTCTCAGTAAGAAAAAAACATTTTACTTGAACTAACCACAAACTACAGGTACCGGCAAATACATTTCCGACGGAAACTAGGAAACTTGAATCCTAGTTTAAGTCTTAGAAAAGTTGCCGGAAGAGAAACTATCTAGAAAATAGTTCTTTTTATGAGTTCAGTTTATTCTTCCGATATTTGTGAAACATTAGTTTTCAGGGGTTTTTCCGTTGGTTCACTCGCATATTACAGGGCTTTTCTCGTAGCTTCGCTTTGTAGTTAGAAGCTTAGAATAGAATAGAATACACTTTATTGTTCACCACATACACATGAAATAAACAATTTACAGTAGTCACATTAAACAGTAAAAGTAGGATCAATGGGCGGCCTTATCGCTTTAGAGTGATCTCTTCTAGATAATCCGGGCTATGGATTTTATGAACGAGAGATTCGCAAGATGACGGTAGTGTGTAAATTAAATACATATACAAATAGGATATATAAATATCACACAATACATATACCTAAAATGAATAAAAAAATACAGAATAAACAATAATATGTGTTAACATTATATATATACTAATATATACATCATTGATATGTGTATAGCAACAGCAAATAGCCTACCATCCTTCAAAATAAAGGCGTATGATATGTATATGATAAATTATCTGGTCAATCGTGATAAACAAAATTATAAAAACTTCATAACGAATCCTTATTGTCATTTTGCTACAAAGCCCTAAAATTTAAACCGAAATATCATACTTATGTTAAGTTAAGGATGATTATGACTTTGGGATCTGATTGACACCTTGTTTTAAGTAGATGGCTTGTCGTCAGGGAATAATAATGATTTTTTATTGCATGAGTACAGCAGATAGGTAGATAGCCTACCAAACGGAAAGCGGTTACCACCGCCTCTAGACATTTGTGACATCGAAGGTGCTGCCTTTGTGCCGTCGGCTTTAAAGGGGCTGGAACCTGGCCACCAATGCCCGACCTTAACTCAAGGTTGATATGTCGGCATACTCTAAGACCAGCGGTGGTAGCCATCCAGACGAACTAATGCCACGTTGTGGTTTGTTTTATGGCCTCTTACGACAGGCTGCCGGACCAAAGAAATAAATATTCTTTCTCCGTTCTTACAAGGGTGAAAACATTAATCTAGAAGTAAACATAGAATATAATAATTAAAAAACTGACTGGCTAAGTTTGTACCCAATCCTACACTGTCCTTCAATATAATATATTATTATATTATAATAAACCTACGTATCTGAGCTCGGTTAGAGTACAGCGATCACTTTAAGTCATTATTATTAAGGTACCCTGTGCTTCAAATGTTTGAAGTTTATGCATTGACAGATGACAGGTGAAAATACATTCGAGAATTATATTTTATAACTGTTAGTGATCAGTGCTTAGCAGCAAATTCAGTGAGGCGACTGTATTTGAATTCTTGTAATCTAGATATGGCCTGGCTTTAACCCTTGGGCTCTGAATAAATATTTGTTTCCAATCAGACCGTTAATTCATTGACTTTTACCATTCAATATTGCACTTTACCAAATGACCCTTGATTGTGATTTATGTGTATATTTGTTAAAAGATTACAATATATAATTACATCGCCATTTATTTATTTAGTTCTTAAAAATAAATCAAAAGCGCATTCACCTATTAGGAGTTAAGTCAAGGGCTAATGATATGTTTTTCATAAGACGTTATTAGACGATTCTGTATTGCCTTTCAATTTGGATGAATCAACCAATGTTACCATTTAATCTCATTGAATTCGGTCGAGTACTTTCAGTTTTGCATCTTTCAACCAAATTCATCATAATTAGTGAATATCAATATTACATACACATTACAGGCCATAAAGCGAACAATATAAAAGTTGAAGCTCCTGCTTCAATTACATGTCAGTCGTTTAATTGAAAACAAATATACGCATAAAAAGCTCAAAACAATAAGACTATATAATGATATTAAATATCCAACTTAGGAGAAGCTCTCAAGTACAAATTGCGAGGCTTTCAAAAGTATTAAACACCATTTAATTTGAAACTTTACCCTCATCAAAACTGTGAAAGATCTTTACTCTAACATCGAGCTTGAGGCCATTTAATCAGCTAATGATACCTCAGGACCAGGGTTCATTATACTCGGTGGAATTAATGGACCAATGATATACATTCCATACTAGAAGCTTCGCCTTGAGAAGTATCGATACCGCTAATTATATGCTACTTGCACTAATTACGTTCTGTTACATAGGTAACTGATCCGAGAGGTCTTTTTGAAATACATTTGACGGTTACTCGATGCTCTTAACAGAGTCAACTGTGGTATCTATGGAAGATCTCGATATTGCAAATTATCAGAATTTTCGTTTTTTTTAGTTTACCGGCCAAATTGTCAATTGTTATTCTATTTATATCACCTGGCTTTTCTATATACACTCGACATTGGCAAAATCAACTCATAAAAGGCATTGCAGCCATTTTAAAAAAATAAATAAAAAAAATGGAAATTATCGACAGTTGAAATAAAATACAAATTTTCATCTCCAAAATTAATTATTTATTTCTAAAAGTTACACCGCTCCAAAGGAAATTAAATCTTATTGTCGAAAGAAAGTTTTTGTTTAAGAAATATATTTTATGTTTTATGTATGTAACTTCTAAAAGAGATTTTTAGCGATTGCAATACTATCATATAAAATCTTTAGTTGTAGAATAGGCTCTCTACCATAAAAGGCGCCTTATAAGTTTGCTGGGATGTAAGTATATAATTAACTGTATTTAAAGCGTTATATTTTTTCCTATAATATTATTAACTGTCAGATGCATATTGACTGTAAATCACAAGAGATCAGTAATAATACTACCAGTTACATAAACGGGTAAAGGTGAAGATTTATAGAATTGATTCAAAGTATGTGATGAAGTTATATCTGCAAAGTCCGAGAAAATGGATATTCTCGTATATAATATGCATGCTATGTATAAGATGCACTGAAAAGACTAGTAACAATCTCAAATGATGAGCATAAAGTTATGAAACCTTCAATTAAAGTGTGATTAAAAATATGTTCTTATTTCAGAAAAACGTAAAACATAAACAATCAAAAGATGAATTGGTTCAATCTTGATGAATAGCAATAGAAGCTGCGCGGTGTATGAGTGAATGACGTACAGACCTACTTTTATTGCGTCTCTTATTTCCATTCGTGATTGACATTGTCTATTTGAAAGGAGATTCGCCTTGCAATATATACGATTTTAAACATTTTAAACTGACTAGTATTGTAAACTGGTAATTTTATATTTACGATCCGATAATATAATATAACTTAATATTTATTTGCGCTTTTTCAAATAATTAATCACAAAAGACTAGAAAGTCAAGACTATATCCATATATGTATATGCTGATTATAGTCGCGAGAATTTTACTACTAAAAGTAAACAAAACTTTGATATTATAAAATTTGTCTTGTTTGTACGTTTGCATTTCTGATGTTTTCCTTCTTTATGGCCTTAAATATATGTATTTTTTGAATTTATTATTATTAAAAAAATAATACTTATCTCTGAAAATTTTAGAGTGGCCGTATGATACAGAACTGAAGTTTGTTTTCAAAGACTAGTGAAAAATTTAATAATATAGTTAACCGGGAAAAGGCATATCCAATTTTGCCATTATGTCCATTTAGGTCCTACAAATAAAAAAAAAATCTTCGGTAAATGTAGATCCTCTCTGTGTAGATCGAAGGTGGTTACATAAAACTCGTTGCGGGTACGAGAACGAAGACGGGTTTACGCAAGCAAGCATACAGATTTCTTTCTCCGGAAGAACGAACAACTTTATGGTTTAATCTTTTATTTTTTATATGCCACGAATGTCTGATAGGCATAATTTCAAGCGGTGGTTCTTTCTACGCCAGTTTTAAAATTGTTTTATGTTTCAGTTTATTAGACTAATACGTGTCTAGGTAAATTTACAAGCTCGTTTATTCCTGTATGTATATAAAAGGTGTTATGTGTAGATATGTAATGAGGAAGTAAGCCAAATATAAAATTACTAGATAATATTAGCCTTTTAACATCCTACTGCTGATTACCGGCCTTCTCATTCAAGGCAACAGATGGTATGGCGGGTTAGCGAGTATCACATATCGATTATCTCGATAAGCAGATCTCCTCTTCGATGTTTTCCGTCCACGTCAGCACATGGGTATTGTAACAATGTATATATTACATTTCAAAATTACTTAACCAGCGTATGTTTCTCAGCCAGGATTAGAGCCCATGTTGTTTGATGCAGACGTTAGTGCATTAGCTCCAAAGGCAACACGACTTTTTCAACAAAACAAATTCTCTTGCCCACCGTGGGGATTTGGAATGTTTTCCTACCTGAGGTTTTCCCACAGCACTACGAAAAGGGGTTTTTCAAAAAAGTTGTCATAAACTTCATTCGAGATCACCAGCGCTTTAGTGACACCTCTGTTACAAAGTTCCATAGGCGACAGTAATTGCTTTCTACCAGCAGGTGGGCCGTCAATCTGCTGTACTCAAACTATAAAAAATAAAAAAATATATTAGAAAAGCAAGAAATATGCGTTTATATAAAGTCTTGTTATGATATAAATACATAATTATAACGATGATAAAATTCCCAGTTGTATGATAAAGTTATGAAAATTCTTATGCAGGGAATTGCAATATTTATAAGACGATGCTCCCAAGCTCGGCTAGGCGCTCTGCAAAATAAATTTTCTCCTGCAAGAATATTGCATTACTTCGGATTTTGTGCGTTCGGAGTGCTCACAATTTCCTTTGATATTTGTATACTATTCGTGGAGTGAGTGCAGGTTGCAGACAGTTTAAAAGTGTGGTTTCAATACTTCCCAATTTAAAGGAGTAATACTATTAGCTTAATCCTGGGACGATAAGAATCGAGTTAAGTGTAGTGCAGATAGTTAAAATAGAATTTTAAATAGACAACGAAAATCTACTTTGCATTTACGAGTTGCAGCGGAATTAGAATTTTTATATGTTTAAAATTACCATCCCGTTTTCCTGTAGGGGTCGCTAGAAATGTGATTCATTTTTACTGTTATTTTAAGAATGTCTCCGCTATATATAAATATGAAAGTTATGTTTGTTACTTCTTCACCGCCTTTCGAATTAATCACAAGCTTTTATACTTTTATCTCGAAAAGTGGGATAATTTTTATGGGAGGGTACGAAGTTTACGCGAGATTGAGAGTCCAGTTACGCAGTCTTGAATGTGTTTTATCATTATAGTTAAAAGAGGTTTATAGGCTCCTTAAAAAGTGTTATCCGTAATCACATTAATAATGCGACTATGAGCAACACATTTTGATAACTAGTCCCTCCCTACGATGTTCAATAAATTAATGAATGTTTGGAGTTTTACTAAGCGATTAAGGGTTCAATTAATGAAATGATTGTAAGTTAGACAGAATTGTTCTGCGCTAACACTTCGAAACACTCTTGCAAATAGGACGTACCGCAATCATGCCGCTGTTTCAGTGTATTGGTTTTCGCATTGCGTCGAACGGATATAACATCAATTGCTTGTCTCCAACTGCATTTCTCTCGACACTCAGATAATATTCGAATAAACAAAATTGGTTGCAATACTAATTTTGTTCTGTGTTCAAGTCTCGCGTGAACAGATATCTTCTAGATAAGCGTGCCTTACACTGCATTTCCACCTGACATCAGGCGCAATGTCTATCAAACGCGAACCTATTCAATATAAAAAAAGCAATGCTGGAATTATTATCTTGATTACAGCTCTTTGGGCCGGATCGATTGGTGTGATACGACGCTGTCAAAATTTTCTCCCTTTTTTATATCCTTGTCCTTTAATCCTTCCTCCATTTACCTATCCCCGCGGATCATCGGGGTGATCTACGAGAGGCGGGTGGGAAGCGCTCCCAGGGGCCGGTTCAGCACACACGTTTCATCAGGAGTTGTGAGATGCCAACTGCTACACTACCCGCTAAACATACCAGTGTCCCTCCGCTTCTTTGTGAGGCGCCACTAGGTATATCGTAGACAAGTCACCGCGACCTGTCGACGCAGACCGTGACGATGGGTGCTTCTGGGAACAGGGCAGCCCACGTCCTCCGAACTTAACCCGGCTCCACTACGTGATTGGGAGGAGGTGAGCATAGAGGAGCCTTCGACGACCTGTTCGCCGTCTGCGAAGGAAGTGAAAGTTTTCTCCCCTATCCAATGTCCTAACACATCCTTTCTATCCCATCCTAAAGGATGGCAACATGTTACCATCGCCTATGGTGTTGCAAACAACGGTAACCACGTTCCAAGACAAGATACTGATATTTTCGAAAAATGACTAGGACACATACAAATGGACCGATGACTTGATTCTATAAAGGTTCTTTAGCTGCTTTATAAATTTAACATTGGATTTCATTCGTAAAATTCGTCTGAGAGAGAGCTAATCTTTTTTCAATAAAAATATTTACAATAGTTTTTCTAGACATATATTTTATATTACTTGTCATTATAAATTCTGTTTATGTTTGTTCGCAGGTGGTGTAAAGCTGATTTACTTTAATGTAAGTTTTTTTTTATTATTAATATAAAATACATTAAAGTAGGTATTAAATAAGATAAATATTTAAAAAAGCATTACTGATATTTTGCTTAAAGTGCGCTTGAGTGTGTTTGTTCTTTCGTCACAGCTTTGGGAATAAACTAATTATCATGAAATTCGATACATCTTTTCGATTATATAGATGGGCAATGCATTTTTATCATGATATGATACAGATCAGAATATCAGGCAAGCAACGTCGCGTCGTGTTTTTTGTCATTTTTATTCAAATATTGTAATATAAATGAACAATAAGGAACTACTTTTGTGGTTCACTGTACAAATGTACATATCAAAAGGTACCAATACAATTAATACATGATAGAGTCGTACATGTACAATTGTGTACATGATCCGTTTGCTTGTTTTTGGATGCGTGGTGTTGAATCATTGATGAGGGACCCACGGAAATCACGTTAGGCGTAATTGCCCTGATTGATTTCAATGTTTATCGGTAACGAATCGAGACATATGTGTATTCTGTATTAAACGGGTATAGTTGTGTACATATTTTATATTTGTTTTGATTTAATTACATTTGTTTATTTATGGGTTTGGTCCCTACCAATATATCTTTAGTAATTCATGGATATATCGTATAGGCTTATAACTGATCATATGTAATTATAATTAACAATTATAATAAGGGTACAGTTGTATACAAATTAACGTGTTGTTTTTAACATCGAATTTGTAGTATAATGTTTAATTATGAGCATTGCATTTTATTTATTAATACAAATAAAATATATACTTTGTACCTAACAATTGTTGCATTATAATATGATAAAAAAGACTAAGGCTAGCCGAGAGGGAAAAAACAATGATAAAATAACGTTATTTAATATTTATTGAATAACCTATTGTACTTATTACAATTACACTTCTGAAAACATTCAATATATCAGGACGATCTACACAAATTTATGTAGGTACGTATGTATATACATTCACTATAATGAATTACCACGAAAAATTCATTAACTCTTGGTGAGTTTATTTTATCATGATGAGTACAAATACTCATTATTTACTTAATTTTTATAATATGTTGCATCGTTGTCATTCTCTTTTTTTATTGTGTATAAGTTCGCGTTTGGCTAAGATGGAGGACGCTTACCTAGAAGGTGTCCATTCACGCGGGACTTGAAGACACCGAGGTTGTAAGTATCGGTAAAGACAGACCCCCGCAATGAATTCCACTCTTTTGCGGCGCGCATGATGGAGGTGGACGCAAACTGCTTCGATAGGAGGAATATCAACTATATATCGGTACCGCATGCCGTCTGGTTGTCCGATGATGGAAGGGAAACGGCGGGATCAGGGGCCCAATTCTGCTATTTTAAGTATCTTGGCGTTGCGAAGATATTCAAAGTACGATTCCATTGCGATAGTTGCAAAACTTCGTATTGTACTAAATTCACAACATCTTCTCGATATTGTCGCGGCAGAGTAATAATAGAAAAAAATTGTGTTACCATTAGCAGAAATGGTGTTAGACAAAATGAATATTAAAAATTTACCAAAAAAAAAATTAAACCTTTATTGCACGAGTTTGTGCTTATAAATTAAAAAAATAGAGTGGCGTGCCTTGTGCGCGCCATTGGAATTAACAGAATACAGAAATTAGACAAACCTACGATTGAGATGATAATGACCGGCGAATTTGACGAGATAGTTAATATGTAGCAGAATTGAGCCCCAGATGGAAAACCTCAGCTGCACACTCCAAAATGTATCCGATAAAAACCGATTCTCTACACCCGAACTACGTAATAGTGGAAAATGATAACTGAAAAACCAACAACTGCTATATCGAATATCACTCAAGGCACTTCGTCTCATAAAAAAAACTTGAAAGTCATGGCTTCAAAACAATAGGAAATAGGGCGTCGGTTTCCTTTGAATGCCAATGTATTGACGAGGAAAGGGTATGTTGTACAAGTCGAGACCAAAATCATTACTCACAAGTTCAGATGTCAAATACATTTTGCGCATATGTAAATCGGTTCGTAGTTGTGCGTAGGTCTGGAAAAGCTTTTAGTGAATGCGTGGGGGTGTGTAATATGGGTTAAAGTATATTTAATACATCCCTACAGCTATCATGTTAGCACGATACAGTTTTGCTATTAAAGATTGAAAAAATATTTAATACTAGCGGCCTGTTCGGGCTTCGCTCGGATGGTTTATGGCAATTTCTTTACACCTTAAGTTACATTATTGTAGTTTTAGTAAGGATCCCCAATTTTTTCTACTAATAAATATAGCCTATGTTACTCAGGGATAATGTACCATTAGAATTTTTGAAACCGGTCCAGTAGTTTTTGAGTTTACTCAAGAACAATAATTAGTATTCAACAAGGTTGCGAACTGCGAAAAGTTTCCCTAACAAATTCTGGTTTCAACAGCTCGTTCTGTATGATTTCTCTTAGTTTTTTATTACATCAAAATATATCTTAATACGCAACGGAGTTTATTAACTATTAAATGGACTTGCTCTCTATCAAAAATGACTGTAAAGCCCCTAGTTTCAGTATGGAGCGTAAACTAATAGATTCATCCCCGTCTAAAACAAGTGTCAGTCACACTGCTTCTATGGGTTTGGGAAGTTGATAGATTGCTTTGAGGAGCGGTCCTGGTGCCAGCAGTTTTTAATTGTAAAAAAGTTATATAATCAGAATGTCTGAAAATATTATGACAGAATTTGAATTAATTATGTGCCAGAGCATGACGAAGCAGACGCTATTGACAAGGGAATATAGCTAGTTCCATATTCTTTCATTTGAAAGACTACGTTAGTTTATCAGGGTAATTAGGCCTATTATCACTCTTTCAGCTAAGCCATACGATTACAAGGTAGCCCTAAGTCACAGCATCAAGGCGAAAAATACTCTAAGGCTCATGGCACCAATCAATATACTGGCGATAATGCTTTATTTTACTGGTTAGCCTGAGTTCCACGTACGCATAAAGGTCTCCACAGACCTGAAGTGCGGTGCATAGCGGCATTTTTACGATCCAAAAAATAATTAAGTAGGTATGTTCTGTTGTGAGAAGCTAAACATATAAATCTTTGCCTCATAATACACCAGTATCAAACACACATTATATGCAGTTCATAAGTGGTGGTGTTTCTTGTCAACTAGTATCATGTATACCACTTGTAAACATTGACAAACAAGGAAACTAAGTCAATCGTGCCATCAATTTTATTGTGAGATTTTACACTTTACAGGTCTCTATCTTTTTGAGCATTTGTACGTTTTCATAATCTATTTTTGTCAATTTCTTGCTACATCATGTACATTTTATATGGATATTGAGTAATCTCAGAATTGTTAAATATCAACATAATATACACAATCTCGTCTTTTTACATAATTCTTTATTTTAAATGTTGAATAAATTATTGATTATAAAAATGTAGTGAAGTCGTTTGTTTGCTATGTTACGTTTGTTTTCAAAAGAAACACAAAATTCTAAAGCTTTTATCAGGAAAGTTGTTGTTAATTTTCAATTTCTTTTCTATGAGACATTGTTAACGCCGACCAATTTGGTCACCGCTTCTTTGTTTTTTTTCTTTCGCCGCATCTGACACTATGTAATGTGACATAGTCTACGTTCGACCGCTGATTGCGTCGCTGCTACCGCGAAAATCTCGCCGCGTTTTGTGTGTTGCGCTATATTCTATACCCGCTCATAATAACCCGTGTGCTGGAAGTTACCTTCTGTGTCGTTCCCAGCTGGTCCACTCATCGAAGCAACCACAAGACGTGAAGAAAGGATCACGAGGTAAACGTGCCTGCCGCTGCGTATCCCACATCGTTCGTAGCGTGTCCGGTGCGGTAACCTATCCTGTAAGTCCTTTCCTTCTATCTTATCCCCGCTCCCGCCCGCGGCAACAGACATATTATCATCGGTATAAATATTATACATACATATTGTCGGTTCTATAGTTAAATTCTGAAGCGATAATTCTTACACGCAGATAAATTTATTTTGCTATTGACGATAATCAGCATAATTCTGCAGAAACCTAGGGTTCCTTATTAGTGAAAGAGGTTTACTTAAATGTGCTTCAACACCAAGACAGTCTGTGTTGAAAACTGACAAACACACAATACAATTTCACATACAAGTAAGACGGGCTAATATTACATTTGTGTTACACCAATGTCTCTATACATAATTATGTACGATTTCTGTTTTGAAAGGGGCAGTCATAGTTTGAAGTCGCTTGTTATGTATTATCATATTCGTTTATTCATTTACCGCTGTTTAAAATGTTCACATTTAAGAATATTTATAGAATTTAGATCTTTTATTGTAATCTTTAAATAGATATTATAACAAAACATACAATAACTGTACCACCTTTCTTATTACACAATTTTATTTACTGCTTAACAATTGGTAGACCTGATACCTTCAGTTGATTACAACATTTTACCGAAACTTTTTAACATTTCTTTATACTGTATCTATACACTGTATTAAGCGTATATACAACCTTTATCTCGTTAGCGATGGCGGTGCCAACAATGATAGAATATGCCGTATTTATCTTTTTGAAAAAGTCCCAAATCTAAAATTCCATGTGATATAAAAACACTTCGTAACTGTAACACTGAAAACTGCCTTTGTTTTTCACGCCTACATGAAAGGATTTGCGTGTTATGTAGACAACATACATATCCTATACGTTACATAAGGCACTATTACTGTATTTCAAGCCTAGTCGTCACTTTGCTCCCATTGTGATAGGTGTTCCATTCTATCGTTTGTTTTTATAGGATCGTCGAGCGATTGTCCCATTGGTAGCGAGTCGGGGAAAAGACAGATTACAAGTAATTTGGGACTTTTCAGTTTCGGTGAGCTGAAGTTTTGTATAATATATTTTTTGCCATGCTGTGTTGCATTTCTCATGGGGATAAACAAACACGATGGATCTCTACATGCGAGGATCCTGACAAACTTGTACTTCATCTACTCTTATTAATCGCTTCATACATGCTCGATTATTTAATGTGCTTTTTACCTGACCTTTCTTTAATACTTCTGCTATTTGATCATGGTGTGTACGTCGCGGTCTACCGTCACTAAAATTCACAATACTGTCATACACTTGTTTTGTGATTTTAAATTCATTCATTCTCTCTACTTGCTCAAACCACCTTAACATCTATTAGATAGATAGATAGATAACACTTTATTATACACCAATACAAAAATGAACTTAAAGACTAAAATTATATCTAGTTGTGTACAAAGGGCGGTCTTATCGCTAAAAAGCGATCTCTTCCAGACAACCCCAATTATTATTGTAACTTTTAAATTTATTTTGATTTCTTCGATGACTAAAATTTTATGTTTAATATCATTAACATTGGTTCGAATTTGACGGATGCCTCTGTGATCTAATAGTAGTCTAAGCGTTTCTCCACCTAATTCACTGAAACTTAGAGGTACAGGATTCTAGTCCTGACAAAGTTGTTTTGTACATGAAGTTTCGTATGTTTTCTAGTTGTATAGGTTGACCCAAGAATTATTTGTTGTATACTACTCATAACACAAGCGCAACTGGCTTTATGGTGGAAATATATTACTTTCTTCCGAGTTTTGCCCTCTCTGCTAAGTATCATGACTTTGATGACAGTGAATAATTGCTATACTCTATCAAGATCGCTTTTGAGCACGTTCGATGACCGAATTTATTGACATATTCAGTTGATAAACAACCTGGTTAATCCACTTATTTCGAGATACCACAAGATCCCTTGCCTTCAATTTTCCCAGTTACCACATGTCTGCATATTCTCTAGTTCTGTTTGGGCTATACGGCCAAAGTACTTCAGTAACTCTTGTCGGCATACTTCTGATAACATCTAGTGATTTCTAATCTCTAGTACTTCCAGTATTAAGGCATTCGTTCAGCGAGCTATCTACGGAATTCTATTACCTTTACAGTCCGGGTTTCCAAACTGTATAAAGACATTGAGAAATAAATAATTACACAGGGAACATATAATGTGTGTATTCTTTTATAATTCATTTATTATTAGTATCTATTTATTTATCTTCAAATTTTCTATTGTTATCGCTCTCTGTAAGACACTCGCCCTAATAACAAAATTCATAAAATGTTAGCGAACAGATTTATGTTCCCATTATAATATAAGCTTAATGGCTTCCCGTTAGTAGGATGTGGAAGATATTTATAATGAAACATTAAATGTGTTACAAATCACGTGGTGTCTTACCAAATGTTTCCATTGACGTGACTAGTTACGAATTGATCTCCTTGAAAGGGGTGCCTGCACGTCGTGACGCATATCTAGCAAGAATGTGGATAGTTTATGTAGCAAGGCCAAGGTATCTAGAATAAAGTTTTTTTCTCCCATAAGATTGTTGTCATGCCATAAAATTTTTGGGATGGGTACAAAATTTTGTTTCTAGACTGTGTTACAAGATGTCCACCACAGTAGTCATGAGAACCATAGTGTATATTAATATGACATAGACAATCGTCATAGATAATAATTTTAGTCGATTTATCAGATGATTCGATTTATAATTAAATTACCATTTTCTACCGGTTAATTAATTTTATAAGCCCACTAAATTATCTAGACGATAATTTAGTGCATCAGTAACTAATTATTATAATTGTTTTTATGATCCTGCCAACACTATGATGTAATTGCTGTTTTTAGCAATGATGCAATGTTATTGTTTTGTAGGGTAGCATTTTCGTATAAAAGGCGTAGTGGCGTGTAGACGATGTTCATATCCGCCCGATCATGACATACGCCAGTGTGGTATTCGGCCATGCCAAGCCTGCCCTTTTAAAGAAACTGCAAATCGTTCAGAATAAATTCATGCGCAGAGCCGTCGGTGCTCCCCTCTATATGCGTAACATCGACATCCACCGAGATCTGGAGCTTCCCTCCATCAAAAACTACATTACGTCGCTCTCGCGTAAGTATTTCGATCTAGCGCCGCACCATCGAAATCCCCTCGTCGTGTCCGCGTCCGATTATAAGCCTCGACGAAAGGCTCTCGTGCGACGACCGCGTAACATCCTCATGGACAAGGTCGACGATATCACAAAACGGCTAGCTCGGATCAGCCCGCCCGCGGTTAGGACGGCAGGCTGGCAGGCACCGACAGACAGACACAGACGGCGGCGTCGACGCCGCCAATCACGATCTCTCCACGTCCCCGCGAGGGACGCCAGGAGACACAGCCCCCCCATAGGATAGACTAGGCGTGTTGCTGGGAAGTTTCTTTCGCCGTTTCTTCTCTCTCAGCCATAACACGTTGCGAAACGGCAGTAAGATAGTATAGGCCACCGCGAACCGCCGATCCCGGTCCGCCGGGATCCTTACTCTCGGGCTTTATATTACCCGTCGCCCGCTCTCAATTAGTGCATTGTGTCGCCTTATGGTGGGCATCATTAGATTCATCCCCCTCTCATGGCAACAGTCCAGCCGAGGTGAAACTCCCTAGGGAGCCCCCTCGAGCAAGTTGCCTCCCGGGCTCGAGCGCCTTCGCTTCGCAAAGGCACTCGCCCCGAAAACCCCGGTAAAGTTGTGAGGTCTTCGGACCAACAACATAAAGTCAAGTCCAATAAAAAAAAAACGATGTTCATTGCTTACTGTGCTGTGTAAATATTCACATCAAAGGCTGAACAATAAAGGGGAAACCCTGTCCAAATAGTTAATATTTGGTGTATTTGGTACTTTCTTACCCAAATCTCTCCTTGCATTTTACAACTGTAAAAATTCAAGCCCAGTATTAAAATATATCTAGTGGTGATGACGGTCTGGATTTCATGTTACTTCTGGCGTAATAAATCAATTAAATTAGGAAATTTTCCAAAATTCAATCTGGAGACCCCGAGAAAGGCTGATACTACCAGCAGTAGGGAATAATTCATTGCCAAGCAAAAAGAACTTAAATTCCCACTAAACGGATCCAGCACTCTGAGAGAGAAACTTGAATGAAACGGGATAGAAACACACGTATGGTAATCATAACTTATTAAACCATTAGATAATTAAGGCTTCACTTAGAGATCATAATTAAATTAAGGAGTAATTAAAATTTATTGTTAATTAATATTAGAACGTTGTTAGTTTCGGCAACGAAATGTGGTTTGGTGTAACGGCAAAGGAGTAAATTAATTGCATGTAATGTTTGAAATTAAATTTCGAGTTAAGATTAAATATTCAAGGGTCATTATTAATCTATTGAACAGGGAGCCAAAAACAGATATAGTAGTTATGTATCTTTTACTCTTTTTATCTTTATGCCCTTTATTTTTATTCCTGCCTTGACACGAAATGATTTACTTTATGTGTATGTGGTGAGCAATAAAGTATTTTCTATCTTCTATCTATATTTGAAAAAAAATGTAGTTACAATCGTTACAGATAGGTTTTTATATTATAACTGAACTTATAACTGAATAAATTATTCCACTAACAGGATTTTCGTACAAAAAGTCATTAAACTGCATATATATAAATATATCATAGTCAAACATAATTATTTAAGAGTTTGAATGTGAATTTAATTTTTATCCGTGCAGGAACGGAGAAAGAATACAATTTCCTGCGGCCGGGCGGCCTGTCGTAAGAGCATTTGCCCGAGTGGATGGCGACCACCCCTGGTCTAGAGTATGTCGCCATAACAACCTTGAGTTGTGTTTCGGCATTAGCGACCATGTTCCAGTCTCCCTTAAAAGCGCAGCAGCGCATTTGTAGCACCTTTGGTATTGCAGATGTCCATAGGCGATGGTAACCGATTTCCGTCAAGTGGGTCGTCTGCCTGTCTGCTGAACTCCTGCAATAAAAAAAAGAAAAATGTATGTTACTAGCTACAACTGTATTTTGTTTGTCATTTTTTTAAATGTATTTATATAAGTTTTTACTAAGTTGGAAATTTATTTATTTTCTATTTCTTTATTCATAGAAACGCTGATCGTTAACTTTTACATATCTGATTTTCTTACCAATCGAGTGTAGTATGTGTAGATGATATTTCGCTAATTCGTACCAAAAGTGAGAGCAGTAGGTACTTAATACATACCTACATTTTTTGGCATTCTTTTAAATGTAGTAATCCTTATTACCTTGAAGAACGCTTTGAATTCCTTTCTTGCTCTCATAATTTACACCTTTGGGGTGCGGTATAGTTATACGGCACATTTATTTATTATTTGAGAGATACAATTAACTTTGGTTGATTATAAAAAAAATAACCACGGAAAGTTCGGATCCGTTCATAATAAATAAATGTGCCGTATAACTATACCCCACCCCGCCCTTGCACTAAACTTGGACTGAACACTCCCGCGCATAATTTAACTTTCTACAACAATTGTCTTGCCGTCAAGGCTATACATCTTTGGAACGCGCTGCCTGTTGCTATCAGACTAGCAAAATCGCTACCGACATTTAAAATATGTCCAAAAAATAATATTACCTGTCGTTGGAATATGATGATACTTAAACATGTATATGTTCATTATTCATCTATAAACATTTATATACTTTCTATAGATATATATTTGTATGGTATGTATATTAAGTATATATATATATATATATATATATATATTTAATATATTTAATGTCTGTATATATAATGTTTGTGTATTTATTGCTAAAATACATGTCATACTATAGTTTGCGTATACCACCATCACCATTATCATCTTAATTCATTTCTAGGGTTGTCTGGAAGAGATCGCTTTTTAGCAATAAGACCGCCCTTTGTGCATAATTACGTATAGTTTAAGTCTCTAAGTTCATTATTTTGTATTGGTTTAGAATAAACTGTTATCAATCAATCAATCTAGACTTGTTTTCGTATGACACAATGAAAAGAAAGGTTCGTCCATCTATTGTTGTCATGCGATCGCATATTATGTACGTCATATGAGCATGTGGCTTACGAACATACGACCTCGAAGAACAAAATATTAATATATATCCGTAGTCGTTGCTCTAACTCAAGTCAGTTCGGGCAGTATTAATAAAGGTGCGATAATTGTTTTCTTTTTCCAATTTTCTCATTGACCTTTATGACAGTTATGAATTATAAATCATCTAATTTATAGTTGTTATCTGACAACATGTCATATGAGGTCCCATTCATACTAAATCCAGTATACTCACGAGTAGAGATTTTATGGCGCCCCTATGTGCCATAAACTTCGCAGGTTTAACTGCCACGTATATTTCATTTAATTGTACTTCAAATTGCCTTACCTTAATGAATATTACCTGAGTAAATAAGCCGAAACCGCTTGAACAGTAAAAGCAAAGGCAATTGTAGGGGTCAAAAATTAAAATTTCTATGAAAATGAGCTTGGTCTTTTAACTCTATATGGGTTACAGTGGAGCTCGTTAAATTTAATTTGATTGCTGGTCTGTGAGCAGGGTCTACAGATTGGGGACCTTTTTTTCCCCAAATCCTTTTGTTTGAAGTAAAAAAAAATTGTCATTTGGATGTAGAAATTCGAACCAAGGCCTAAAATATGTCTAACAATGACAACGACCTGCATGTCATGTTACTTAAGACATAATAAAAGGTATAATAAAAAAAGCATCTAATCGAAAATATCTACCTCGTGTCTTCAAAACTAGTGAAAATGGTTTGAAGTTAAAAGTATTGTTATATTTAGTTTTGTTACTTGAACAGCAATGTGACGGCCTCTGTGGTTGAGCGGGCTAAGCCTTTGCCTTACCTCACTGCAACGCAGAGGCTCCGGGTTCGATTCCTGGTATAGTAAATTTCGGAAACATGCTTTCTCCGTTATTTACTATGGTCTGGGTGTCTGGGATCGGCCCCAGAATGGTCCGTTGTATATTACCCATAACACAAGCGTAACTTGCTTAATTTGGGGATATACAGTGTGTGTACTTGTCTGTCGATTTATTTATTATTATAATGTTTCCTTTTAAGATTAATAATTAATTTTGTTTCTTGCCCTCTTATTTATAATATAAACGTCATAAGTTATATAAAAACATTTATTTCTAAACGATACAATCGACCATTTTCTTAATTAAATAATAATCTATACATATAATAAAACTGTAGCGGTCGAATTTCTGTACAATGAAAAAAAATGCTAAAAACCGAGTCAGGGGGATGTAAGAAGTGAAATAGAACTAATTTGGATTATTTTTTACTCTGTCTGTTTGTACCGGCTAATCTGCGAAATGACTGGACCGATTTAAATGAAATTTTGTATTGTGGTAGATTGTATCCTTGGTCAACATATAGGATACTTTTGATCCTGAAAAATTAAAGAGTTCCCGTGGGATAGTTTAAAAAACGCATCACGCGGACGAAGTCGCGGGTATCAGCTAGTTTTGTTATATTTCTATTTATTAATACGTGAAGCAAAAACTTTGTACCCCTTTTTACGAATATTGCGCGGACGGAAGAGTATGAAATTTCACACACATATAGTTTATATACAGAAGAAGCGACGAATGCTAATATTTATTTTAATTATGCATGAACAAATACATTAAATGAATAAAAAAAACATAACACACACTACCACGTATTTGACACACACACACGCATATATACTCTTTTGTTTATTGTTGCCTTGGCGAAATCTGTGATTATAGAAGTATAGTCATTGATATTAATTATTATGGTCAAATTTGGAGCACGGACGACCACTAGTTTCTATTTATTCAGTGCCTAGCGCCTATTTTGTAGTTTTCTATAATTTACCATCGTTTCATGTAACATTATTTGTCTCTAATATGATGTGGTATTTGTGTAGAATATAATTTAAAATCTCTCAATTCAGTATGGACGATATTCACTAGGTACATTTTATTTTCATATTGGTAGAACCGACAGATTTTTCCTGTGTTCGATTTATTTTATAACATGTAAAACTTTAAATATAATATTGTATATAATATCTAAAGTTTCCAAATAATAATTTAACAAATTCTTATAATTCATAATCTTTTTAATTAAACTAGTTTATCAAAGACTTGCATCCGCGATCGGTTGTGCCAATTTGCTTATGATTCTTATACTGTAAAATCAATTATGTAATTATTAATTAATAGTGAGTGAATGTATTTTCTAAATTTGTATAAGGAGTCATGACTTATGTCTATACTGTCTATTCATTGTGATGATTCAGTGTATGAATTTTATCTGAGCCGTAAAGTTCTCAGATTTTAAATATAGTAACCAGTTGCTGTTCATTTGTATACCATAAACCCTTCTGAGTACTTGCAATTATTAGGGTATTTCTTAAACTCTATTACATTGAATTTTTCACAACTTTTCAATTCAGAGTTGAAAAGATAGAGGGAAAAACATTAATGTTATAAGTTTGAATGTGAATAATTTTATCACCTAATACATTAAAAAAATGTATATGTGTGCAGTTCACACGCAGTAGAAGTGAAACTTCAGAGAATATACAGGCGATCATAATTACATCTACAGCGCTTAGTAGAAGAGTGTGAGCTGCACACGCACATTTTCGCATTTCTATTCTACTAGTGGTCGAATTTCGACCATAATTAATTTAAATTATAAGTTTGAACATTATTAAAAGGTTTTGTTGTTAAAGTCTGTTTCTATAATCACAGATTTCGCCAAGGCTACACTGTTAATTTGACTTTAACAATAAACAAAAGAGTATATATACAACTACATGGTAGTGTGTGTAATGTTTTTTATTTATTAAATGTATTTTTTACGCATAATTAAAAAAAAAATATCATTCTGCACTCCTTCTCTATATAAACTATAACTGTGCGAAATTTCACACTCCTTCGACCTTGGGGCATATTTCGTATAAAAGGGGTACAAAGTTTTTGCTTCACTTGCTTGTATTAGTAATATAAGTTATAGATGTATTTATTCTTAGATGTTTTGACCCTTATTCGTAATAATTAAATCTAAATCACACTTTAAATCACTGGCATAAAGTTAAACATTCAATACACTGCTACTCTCCTATTAGTATCTATGTATCTGTTGATCTACGTATAGAAGAATATCTGCCTTAAGTGTATACAGATAGAGCTAAAATTTATTTGAAATCTTTAAAGTTTTATTTAAAGTGAAAATTAATACTAACGTGTAAAGAGAAATGTGTTTTATTTCGAATAAGATAAGGTTGAATTGTATGTTTTTGTTTCTTTTTAGTGTCGCTTTTGCATTTCGCTTTTTGTTTCAAATCATAACCATTCTAAGGAAGTTTTAGTTCAAAAAGTTCTGAGATGTATATTACTATGGTCTTTAAATACTTGTGTAACGATAGCATATGTTAATTATTATGTCTATGTACACTGGACTAATCTTCAGAGATGAAGATTACATGACATTTTATTTGATTACATGACAGTTACATGACTTTACTTATAGCGGAAATCTGTAGTTTGTCGTTGTTTCACAATTTCACTACACATATCGGCAAATACAATAACAATTGAGTTATTTTCAAACTTATAAACACAGTAGTTTTTGAAAAATATGCTTACGACATAAATTGACAGACAGGCCGTTTTTGCTAAAATGGCTACGGAATTCTAAAAATAGTATTTCAGGAGAACTTTCTGAAACCAATGAAATACTGTCGTTTTTGGGGTATTCGTGTTTTAGATCCCAAAGCTTAATGTAGGTTGTTACGATAAATATAAACGTTTGGTATTTACCTGCATTCAGATTCATAAGCGGGAAATAATTTACTTATACATATTATGATCCGTTTTAAAATGTCTTCATGGGTATTTATGGAAATGTATGTAGGGTTAAATGTCGTTATTTCTTAATTTGGTATTACCACCCCCAAATAAAGAGTTTATGGCTACTCTTAACATCAGAGGTCTGCGTAAATAAATAATTAGCCTAGTAGTACACTTTAACTGGAGAGGTTAATATAGAATATAGAGCATATAGTAATTTATTAACAATAACAACCACATACGGAATGGACCTAATGGAAGTACTGTCCTTTCTATTTAAACTACTATGGCGGATGCAGATCATTATTACAACTACTTTAAACTTATTATACTATACATTATTCATAATAGTGTTCGAGGTTTATAAGCTCGTTAAAGACGTGTTAAAAAGATGTATGTTTTTATAGTCGCATTTTGAATGCTATTATGAATATAACTCTTTTTAACGAGCCTCTAAACTTCTTATAACTATTATATAAATAAGTTACATGGCTTCGTCACCATAAGGACGTTATGACTACGAATACGTTAATTAATGACGTATTCTCTAAAACGATCTCTACATAAAATTCTATGGTCAAAATAACAAAGCTTAGCTATTATAGTATAAAATATAATACTAGAGTTTTTCCCGCGGCTACACTTCTTGTCAAACTCTAGATAGTTAGCTTTATTTTACTTACACAAAAATTTAATTCGGTTTTTTACACATAATATAATTGTATATAATAACAAAGAAACTAAGTCCATACAGTCTACACAATTGCCCAGCAAAACATAGAGGCGAGTCGACGCCATCCTGATTTGAAATAATACTGTTACAAGTTGGGCCACATGCATTTCTATTGTCACATACCGAGAAAGAAATGGTGCGTATCTCGTTTATTGCCCCTCCCGCATTGTGAGTTCTTTTTATTACTTCGTATTTAATTTTGCAATGAGACAATAGCCTATTATTATTGTTTTCGACTTTGTTAGCTGTTCGCAGGAATAGATAACCAGGTCTGCAAATTACTGTTTCTCGGAAACTCGGTGCGCACGGCCAATTTTTTTTTACTGTATAGTTAGTATAAGACAATTCCCGAATGGAGGGGTGGGGCAGTCAAGCGACGACTACAAGACGAGTAAGACGTTTGTAGTACTCTCGATTAGCGATATAGACGACGGACTTTGTGCGTTTCGAATTGCACTGAATCGTGCAGTGTGAACTGGTTGCATCCAGTTTTATTTGTATTTGTTTTATACGTGTTTGTACAGTTCCAACGGCATTTTTAATTCGAGTCCTGTAGCTCGTAACAATACAATGAATGACATGTTGTTTTTAACAACGTAGGTATTTGTTAGTGAATTGATAAACGCGAATGTAGCGCCATCTGTTTTGTTAGTCCGTCTATTCCAAGGAAACAACGTCAGTTATCGTAATAAAATGTATCCTAAATGTTGAATCGGATTATAAGCCAGCACTATATCGAGTTTCATTCATATACGTTCAATAGTTTTCAAAAAAGATGCGATCGCAGCGCCATCGTTTTCGCTATTTTCGTCTATCCCACGGAAACGATGTCATTTATCGGGATAAAAAGTATCCTAAGTTATAACCCGGGATATAAGCTAGTTTGGTTTTGGATTTCATTTAAATCAATTCAGTGGTTTTCACGTGATGCTCTGACAGATAGACAAACGAAAATTCTAACCATTCTATTTTCGGTATCTGCGGGTCCAAACTAGCCCCCCTGATTTTTTTTACATTTTTAAACGCATTGTACAAACTCGAACTATTTACGTTACATAAAAAGTTTTAATGGCTTGCACGTCAGTACCTAGTGTTTTAAATTGCCATTTTCGTAAACGACGTGTTATGAAACAGAACGACTTACTAAATAATTTATTAAATCCTCGGAGAAGACAAATTGCTCTCATTATTATACGAATTTAGCTTCTTAGTATATATGAGATTTCTAGCGCGTGACATCTTTAGCTTACTTGAGTATGCATGAATTATGAAGACTATATTTCGCGTGCTTAATGAAAATCTTTAAATAATCTACTTCTATAAGTATAATGCTGCGTTCAGAGTTCAGATGTGTATTGTATTGGTCGATCTGGCAATTGTCGTGTTGGACCGACGCGACAGTTTGGACAACCATTTTGTACAACGCACATTCAAGGGTTTTTAAGGACCTGTTTAACGATAGCCCATACGCCTATGTAGGTATATTGAAAGAAAAATGCCAACTCTGAATTTGGTAGTTGAGATTAAATACCTTACTATCCATCACACACTCAATTTTTTTCGAAGAAATAATTTTCATTCCTGTTTAAAATAAGTAATAAGCTATTTAACTCGTTAAAATTTTTACGTCACAACGCAGTACAACCATATACAATCAAAGGGGCTATGAAGTTTTTTATGACGATTAAAATATATCTGTTGATTTAACTCTCAAGTAAAATTATATTGTTACAACATAAGCGCCGACAAAGACAAATTTCACGTACAGAGTTGTAGAAGCACATTTATTACCCGTCGGCATTTGAACTAATTGTAATCGTTTTATGATCGTCTTCTTTGGTTAACTTATTTATTGGCATTCGTTTCTAGAGCCTATTGATGTATTGTAAGCGTTAGCCAGGTGTTACGGTTTTTAAAAGTACAAGCTGATTCTAGGAAATTCGGTCCACGTGGACGGGCTGGCACATCGCACTTGTGCAGGATAAAACGATGGCCTGATGGAGGGAGGAGGTCACGGTCTCACGTTCAGTCGAGCGAGAACTACGAACGAAGCGAGACGTGTGTACTGCAATCGGATATATTTGTACCTATGTTATACGTGTTTGTATATTTTTAATAAACTCTATAATAATTCCAACGGCATTTTAATTCGAGTGCCGTAACTCGTAACAGTATATATGAAAGGCATTCCTAATTTTTTTTTATCTACTATGTGCTAGCATACATAACACGTTTCAGCCAAATTTCGTCTATATAACAACTGTAATTTTCTAGAACAATGACTGTGACATACATAGACAGACAGACTGACGGAGAGACATGGTTATATTACAAGCATTTCGTTTATATCGAAATAGCTTAATAAAATATTCCTACAAACACGTCGAACGAAAAACATGAGTAACGCAGAAAAAGTTGGTAATATTTTTCCTCGTAATATTTTAGTACCGAAAATTTTAAAGATAAATAAAGCTGGCGGCGAATATCTCGGATCCCAAGGGGGTAAATAAGTATTTTACAGGCTGAGTAAACTGTGAAAATCTAGTGTCTGAAATGTTTGGAAACTGTTTACATATTTACTGTGTAAGAAAGAAACAAAAACTTGATTTGTAGCAATATCATCGTACTTACATTGTCTACATGCGATTTAACAAATATAGCATACTAATTTTTGCCCCCGGCTTCGTTCGTGTTTATGTCAATTTTACAGACAGATTGGAGGAACGGTCGCTGGGATTACCACACGCCCTCTCTGAAAACAAATCTATCCTACGGGAACCGTACTTTATTTTATCTATGATTATATCCCCTTTTTTATTTACTTCTAGTATTTAATTTTAGGTTTCTTTTTTATAATATTGTTACACTTTGGGCCACCTGCATATTTGTAAATAAAGCACATTTATTACCGGCCGGCGTTTGAGCTAATAACATTGAAGCTCTTTTATGGCTGTTTTCTTTTGTTTACTTTGTGTTTAAAATTTGTGATTGAAAAACAGCCCATTGTATATTGTAATTTTTATGGTATTGATTAGCCAGGTGTGATTCTTGGAAAATTCAGTCCAAGCGGTCGAGCAGACAAACCCTGTACAAATATATTGTATTTGTACAAGGTTCGCTTTACCCTGTACAAATACAATATATTTGTACAGGGTAAAGCGATGCCCCAACGGAGGGGTGAGGCAGTCAAGCGATAACCACAAGCGAGGCAAGACGTGTGTACATTCGGTAATCTATATGGTGATGGACTTTGCGCGTGTTATTGTAAATCGAGGAGTTTTTGGCGGGAACTGAAAGGAGATGTTGTACTGTGCAGTTTTATTTTCTAAAATTGTGTAAAATTAATCTAAAATGAACAATAGTTGTAGGATATTAATAGTTTTTGAGTAGTAATTATGTGTTTTGTGAGAAATATGAACTGCATAGTCAAATGTGGCCTTTTGAGTTGTCACAAGAACTCCGTTGAATAGCACCAGCTGATAACCTACAGTTCAGCTGTGCTTACACATAGGCTTAAGAAAATAAAGAAACTACATTATAATCTAAGATCTGGATTAAAGGCCTAGATGCCAAGACATAAACCTAAATAAATAATTGTTAATCGAGCGAGTTGATAAATCGACTAAAGTATTATATCTATGGTTACGATGAGGACTGTCTATTATTTTTATATTATAAATAAATAATGAATAAAATCGTTTAATAAAAAATAGTTTTTCTCACAACTACTAGGCTATTTAGGTCCGTGGAGTCCATTAGCAAAGAGTTCCTTCAAATAAATTTGCAAGAAACTTTTTGATATTACCCGTGATCTCTGATCAGAAGGTTGGCTTATATTTCACCCAGCGAATAAGCTTTGTCACACAGCATAACAATACAGCCAGCCTCCTGGGCTTGCTTCCTTTTGACAACGATTTGTTATATAATGTTTAATCATTTATAACTTCATTTATTTTTAGTATTTTATTGTATATTTTTTAGTTGTTTTAGTTTTAGAAATGAATAGACTATAAGGCAAAGTTAATAGACACAAAATTGAAATGGTTTAATTGTGATTTTTTTTCTTTGATGTAATGATGATGAGCTATTTCCGTTTCTTTTCGTTGACGTTACAAAAATTAACGTTCCCAAGTTTTTCATTCAGCATTTTTTCATTTCCAATAAAAATAGGAAATGGAGCTATAATATCCGACCACCATAATAATATTAATAGATATTTGGCTATCGAAAAATGATTAATACATTATTATCCCGATGACCTCCAATATCTTTTTCTTAAGTATCGGCTAAGAGGCAAACGAGCCATCTAGAATTTATGTGTAATACTATAAATATTTTTATTCGGCAATCCTCATAAATAGGCCTATAGGCCTTCTGTATTATTTATTGGCCTATTAGCCTGAGCATAAAGGGAAAATATTTAACCGATATTATATATGAGGAGCGTAAGGTTAAGAAATTTTGCCCGCTTTGTTAGTCCTTCGAGCCGGATATAGGATCGTGCGCGCTGTTTCCGGTGGAACTTATGTATATAATACATAGAAGAATAAGATAGATAATGTCAAGCAACTTTTAGTTTTATTTATATATCTGTAAGAGCTTTTTTAGAGAGCGTCTGCATTATATTAAAGTTCATTTGAAATATTCAATTAGAATCGGATTACAAACAGACAAATATTTACAAACATAATATAATAAACACAAACGCAGACAATTTATAATAATTTTCAGCACTATAAGCTGAATATTATTATAATTGTTTGTATTATATTTGTTTCCTTTTACATAGTTTTGTTTCTTAAATATTTTATTAGAATCGGGTTACAAACAGACAAACATTTATAGACACAAACACAGATAAATTATAATAATTTTCAGCACATCAAGCTGAAAATTATTATAATTTTTAAAACTAAGATATTTAAGACTCTTTCGTTTAGGTAAAAAAATCTGGTATATCACAATTATTACAATCGATTCTAAAACAATTACTCCTTAATATTTTCTTAAGTTTTCGCGACTTGTATACATAATAAAACTACGTCTTAACGGTTTTAAGCGCGATAATTTATTTGATTTTTGTTATTCCGACGTTTCGGCCAGTTTTCAGTGGCCGTGATCACGGAAAACAAATAAGTCAAGTGTCAACGAGTATTGTTAAAGTTTTATTTAGCTTACCGCCAACTTGTTAATTTTAATTATTTAGTTTTAATTTTGTTGTCTTATTATTTACTCTATGAGCCTAATCTAATTTTCCACCGCTTAGCAAGGTGTTATGGCTTGAAGAGCAGAAGCGGCGCAAGAAACTTTTCAGCAAACATGCCTAGCTCTAATAAATGTATATAATATTTAAATGGGTGGAAGGAAAAATTAAAGAAATTATCAGTCAAGTTGGTTTGTGTTCCGGTGCACGCAGAAAAAGCTCACAGTGTCCTGAGCTCTGGCAGTTGGTTTTTGCTGGGTTTGGGCCTTGATAGTTTTGATGATCGGATCCCAAACAAGTGGTACTTGCCAACCATCTTCCCTATTGAAATTTGGGTGTTTTTTTATTTCAATAGCCTCACGCATCATTCTAGGTATGAAACGATTCTCTTTTGCGAGGATTTGTGGGTTATCGAATCTGATGTAGTGGTTGGGTTTATCCAGCGTGTGTTCACTGATCGCAGACTTCGTAGACCTTGCATGTTTGTGACAAGCTCGATTGTGAGTGTGGATTATCATATATTGGGCAAACAAAGAGGAGCATAAAAACACGGGTAAAAGAACACATTGCTGGCTTTATTTTTTTTTTCGGCAGGACGACGGGCGCAGCTCATGGAAAGTGGTTGCCGTCACCTATAGACGTTTGCAATACCAACGGCGAAGCTAACGCGTTGCCAACGATGGAATAAAAAGAATGGAGATAGGAAAACAAGATTAGGGATCAGACAGGAAGACAGGTATAGAGGATTTTTTTAAATTACAATATACTAAGAAATACCCGCGACTTCGTCCACGCTTGACCTGAAATTCCCGCGGGATTGCCGGGACACAATGTACCGCAACATTAAAAAAGAACGTAAGCTATCGTTCTGGTGCAAACTATCTCGGAATATGGTAATTTTTATGCACCCGAAAAACTAAAAACCGCCCCCGGGAAACTACCCGCAGGATTCTCGGGATTAAAAATATCACATATTTTTTATTACATAAAATTTGCTAACGATCAGTGAAGAAATCACATTGGAATTCGATTTTTTTTTTTAAACTGGCCATTTTAAATAATTCCCAGAAATATTCTCGCGGGGTTCCCAGGACAAAAAGTAGCGCAGGTTTTAAGTCTAAGAATTTGCTGTCGATCAGCACATATCGCATCGAAATCAGCTCAGTAGTTTTTACGTGAATCCCGAACAATCAGCCAAAAAATTAAAAAAAAATAATCGTCTTGTCTATCGTTTATATAGTCTATTCCTCTTTTTTTAAATAGCATCAATGTAAAGACACGGTATGTTTAGAATTTTTTAATATTACAGATAAGTACGTTAACTTATACTTTCTTCAAGTCAAAAATAAAAGCTTACACGGATAAATTGTTTCAGACATGTTTTTGTTGTTGTAACAAACCACTAATGATATAACGTACCTTTTCGATCTTTTGTGATTTTTTGCTGAAAATACAACGGCTAATGATTATAATAAGCCCAAGATTAAGAGTTATGTAAGATGTTTTATGATACTTTGGTTGGCCAAATCAGAGAACAGTTGTGTAACTGTTTAAACTACTTCTATATTATAAAATATCTATATGTCTTCTAATATATAAAATTCTCGTGTCGCAGTGTTTGTGTTACCAAACTCCTCCGAAACGGCTGAACCGATTTGTATAGGATTTTGTGTGCATATCGGGTAAGTCTGAGAATCAGCCAACATCTATTTTTCATACTAAATGATAAAGGTGACCCACCCCTAAATAGTTTTTTAATTTTTTTTGACAAAATTTCTTATTTATATTTTATTATGATTTAGCATTAAAAAATACATACAACCCTAAATTTTCATCCTTCTACCACCACAACCCCTATTTTTTAATAGCGATATAAGTACTTTAATAATTTTCTACTCTGTTTGTTCAAGTTGATTCGAGTTTAGATTAACATTTGGTCCCGGTAGATGACGCTGTAATCGGGTTCTAGATTTTTATTTTTTAAAGGCAGGACAACGTCTGCCGGGTACAGCTAGTAATATTATAAAATTCTAAATATACCGTGGTTGTACATTGAAGTTATTTAAAAAAATATACGTGCAGGAACCGAGAAAGAATACAATTTCCTGCGGCCGGGCGGCCTGTCGTAAGAGGCGACAAAACAACCCACAGCCAGGTGGTAGGGCATTTGCCCGAATGGATGGCGACCACCCCTGGTCTAAAGTATGTCGCCATAATAACCTTGAGTTGTGTTCCGGCATTAGTGACCAGGTTGCAGTCTCCCTTAAGAGAGCAGCAGCGCATTTGTAGCACCTTTAATGTTGCAAATGTTCATAGGCGAGGGTAGCCGCTTTCCATCAAGTGGGCCGTCTGCCTGTTTGCTGAACTCCTGCAAAAAAAAAAAACTGGAATACACTATATAAACGATGAAGAACACTATGCAATGTTTTTTTAATTTCTTGTCTGTTTATCTGTTTGTTTGGGATTCACGTAAAAACTACTGGACTGATTTCCATGGGGTTTCGCTGATCAACATAAAATTCTTAGATTCAAATCTGCGCTACTTTTTATGTTGGGAATCCTGCGGAAATTTTTCTACGAATTATTAAAAATGGCTAGTTTCAAAAAACTATAATTCCAATGTAATTTTTTTACTTATCTGTAGCAAATTTAATGTAATAAAATGTGTGATATTTTTATCACGGGAATCCCGCGAGATTTTTCCCGGGAGCGGTTAAGGTTGTTCGGATGCATAAAAATTAGCTTATCCCGACAGTTTCAACTAAAACGGTAGCTTACATTATTTTTTTGAATGCTGTGACATATTGTGTCCCGGGAATCCCGCGGGAATTTCAAGTCAAGCGTGGACGAACTCGTGGGCATATCCTAGTTATAATATAAAATTTAATTGCTGTGGTGATTATCAATAAATGCCCGGTCATCTTCAATTTCTAGCCCCATCCGGACAACAGACCCCGGTTTTCCACACAAATTAAATGGCAAGTCACAATAAAATTCTTATTCTATAGCCTACCTCAATAAATTGGATAAGTGCTTGACAGGTCGCGCACGATGTAGGGTTCCGTAGGGATGACAAACGCCTCTAGTTATCGCTATTTGGCTACGGAACCATAGAATAGAATATATTTATTTTGTGTATTAGCATATACACAGCTGTTGCGGTTTTTATAGTATCAATGCATTCGGCCCATAATTGGGCGTGCAAAATTATTGTTACAATATTGAATTATATGATACAAATTACATTTCTTAATTATTAAAAAAAAACAACAATAATCTATAAGTAACTAGCGGTCCCGGCAGACGTTGTCCTGCCCTGAAAAAATAAAAATAAGGATCAGATTCTAGTGCCTCCTACCGGTTCCAATTGTGAATATAAACCATCCGAGGACTCCAATACACACAAAAAATGTCATCAATATCGGTAAAGTCGTTCTGAAATTATGCGAGTACATACAATTCTACGATTCATTTTTGTATATATATATTAGATTCATATTGATAAAGTTTGACATATTATTAATCAAAGAAAGTGTGGGACTTAAAGTATGGCGCCATCTATTTGATGCTTATGTATCTTAGTTGACAGCAGAACTCATACTTACCGACCTCTCAGTTTTAAACAAATGTATTTTTTTTCTTTTTAAAAGTCCTAAGTAGCAACAAATCCAGCAAAACACTTGAGAGGGAATTTTTATATGTATAAGACAATACATCTTAATAATAAAATGTCTACCATTACAGCATGTCAAATATATTTATGTCAATTCATAAGGTTTTATCGTCCATAAACATGTTTATATTATAGTAACATTTATTGGTCAGTGGCAATTTTTTTTTTTAGTACTTGGTAACTCTCTAAGACACTTCGGAAGCTTATTATATACGAAAGGCCCTTGCAAGAGGTACTTGCGCATCAATGTAGTACTTGTAATCTAAGTAACTACTATTAAGTAATTACATTGCAAAACATAAAAATAAAAAGCATTTAATCGACAATACCCCGTCTCTCAATGACTACTCAACGAATACGGTTGAAATCATTTTTTTTATTATATTCTCCTCCATCCTGACAAACACGAAATGTTAGGGTACTTTTTTTTAATTATATTTTTGACACTAGTTAAGTGGGTGGCGACGCGAAGGAGCTTTTAAAAAAGACAACTGGATTCGTGATTCGTTTGAGGCGTATAATGAACTGATTACGTGATTTACAGACTATATTGAAACCTTACACTACTAATTAATCTAAGAGCATACGTAACTCACTCTAACGTGTTTTTTTCACATTTTCCGTCTCAGAGATTAAAAGTTAGAAGGGGACATTTTTGTTATTATTTGCGTTCGGCACAATATGTCACATATTGTGCCGAACGCAAATAATTGTGAGAAGGTGAAAGAAAAGAGATTCGTTATTGTTATTGCTGATTTTACAACTTAATGATCCGTTTCTCATAGAAACATGACGTTATCTCACCCAATAAACAAAATATGCGACGTAAAGAAAATGTTTCAAATGGACATACAAATTCTACCGGTTTTGTTATACTACTACGGATTTACAGGAAAATATAAACAATAAAACATAAGGTTAAAATACCCTGCAGCCAGATAAGAATTTTATACTTGCTTACAATGAAAATATTAGTCCAACCCAAGGGGAAAATCCACGTAAAGGAAAATAAGATACTGAGTATTCTGTCGGCGAATAGCGTAAGGTATCCTGCGCAAATAAAACATGATTTATTTACGAATTTTTCTGTGAGTTATAGGCAAATGGTATATATATTTGTAGTGTACTGAAAGAGATTTGGATGACATTTTATGTCATGGTTGTTTAAAAACTCATTATGTATAATATTGTTACGAGCTACAGGTGTCGGATTAAAATGCCGTTGGAATTACTATAGGATTTATTAGAACTATACATACACGTATAGGAACAAATAGAACTGGACACAACCAGTACAAACTGCACGATTTAATAACGCGCTCAAAGTCCGTCACCATATCGCTCATCGAATGTACACACGTCTTGCTCGTATAGTAGTCGTCGCTTGACTGCCTCACCCCTCCCTTTGGGCATTCCTTTTATTCTATACAAATACAATATGCCACGATTGTGTAAACAATGGTTTCTTAGTATCACACCTGGCCACTGCCTACCAGAGAGGATTACAATACACAATAGGCGGCTTTTCTAATTACAAATATTAAACACAAAGTAAACAAAAGAAGTGCAAACGCGGGCAGGTAATAAAACGTAGGCTTTATGGCCGGCAGATGTGCATTCACGTTTGTCGGCGTGCTTCGTGGAATTTTGGCTAAGTTGTAACAATATAATCCGTTCAAGAACGGAGACGAATACAATTTACTGCGGCCGGGCGGCCTGTCGTAAACGGCGGAGAAAGAATACAACGCACAGCCAGGTGGTAAGATATTTACCCGTCTGGACGGCTACCACCCCTGGTGTAGAGTATACCTCCATAATAACCTAAGTTGTGTTCCGGCATTAGTGGCCAGGTTCCAGTATCCCTTAAGAGAGCAGCAGCGCATTTGTAGCACCTTTGGTGTTGCAAATGTCCATAGGCCATGGTAACCGCTTTCTATCAGATGGACCGTCTGCCTGTCTGCTGAACTCATGCAATAAAAAATACATAATTAATTATAACAATATTGCTGATCATGTTCTTGGCTGTTTGTAGAGATTTTGCTTGTTTGACATCAACAAGCAGCTTGTTCTAGAGTTAAATAGACTTAACAGTAAAGAATTCTTGAACAACGTTATACTATTAAATAACAGAAACGCATTATTACGCACTGCAACGTACTGTACGATATTTTCAACACCAAAGCTCCTACACCTTTGATATTGCAAATATCCGTAGGCGATGGTACTTTTCATCAGGTGGGCCCTACTTGTCTGTTGAACTCATGCAATTTTTTTTTAATATAACTCAAAATCGATACTGATACCTAGTGTTGAAACCATAACCCCATAACCCCTCAAAGAAGAAGAAAATATCACGTTAATTCATACTGTACGCTTCTGGTCCATCCGCATACAGGTGATGGGAACAACTTTACATCCGACAGGCCGTTAATCTGACTGCTGTACTTCAGCAATAAAATGAAACAAGTTTGCTAATATTTGTTACGTTCCAGTATATTCCAGCAGTTGATTAATACTTTAAAACGAGTATTAACTAACTTAACATCTCGGGTTGTTTAAAAAAGGCGTTATAAAATTTCCTAAAGGTCCGTAAAGAATTCACTTGCCGCGTTTTGCAAACGCCTATAGGTGCCGGTAACCACTTTCCATCAGGACACACTACCTGTTTGCCTGCTTCAGGCAATAACAAAATAAAAAAAATGTGTCTGTGCAATTTATACACGGCAGAAGTGAAACTTCAGAAAAGTAGCCTCGAAAATATGACACAAATATAGAATATTAGGATAATTTTAAGGTTTATTATTTTTATAATATTTTTTCCAAACTCAAAATTATTTCACATTTTACTGCAAAATATTAAATTTCATATATTACATATTTAAGATATATTATAACACATATTATTCAGATTCCATGTTTTCACTTTGAACAAATGACACGAGAGGCTTATGATAACTAAAATAGGAAACAAATGCTCTAGTTTCAATTTCATTTATGAACTTCAAAACTTCAAAATATTTCCCACTCTATCTTTATGAGCATAATGTTTAAATGATTAAATATCCTTTTTTAATGTCGCTTTTTCGTAGCATCGAGTTTCAAAACACAGCCATTCTAAAGAAGTTTCACTTCAATAAATAAGTGTGGACATTGTAGAATTTTTCACACTTAAAAAACCTTGGAAAAAATCGAATTGTATCACACTCATCTCGTCCACAGAATATGCAGTGCAATGAACCAGTAATTGGAACTGTTATTTTTATTTACAAAAGTAAGAAAATATAATACAATACGTTTTAAAGGTCACTGCGAAATGACAAAAGACGACAACTGAAATAACCATCACGAAATATATGTAAATTAGATTTCCTTTGCAAAGAAAGAAAAAGTGGTTTTCATTATAAAAGAAAATAAAAATGTATACAAGGAAAACATATGCAAATTATTTGAAAGCAATAACAGGTGAAGCTTTAATTCAATCAAATTTGGATTTTTGGAATAGAAACACAAGATTGGATTTTTTCCAATCATTTCACATTCACGTTCACTGTTTAATTAAATAAGCTACAGTATAACAAGTATATAGAAGTATATTGCTTATTTTTATAAAATAGTAACTTCGCTGTTATACATTATGATTGTTGAAATTATTGTATTGTTACGCGTATGCGGGGCTCGAATTAAAATGCCGATAGAATTATTATAGAGTTTATTAGAACTATACAAACACGTATAATACAGGTACAAATATAACCAAATACAACAAATCCAAACCTAATGCAGAAGGTCGTAATTCAATAAAACGTGCAAATTCCGTCACTATTAGATTCCCGAATGGCCACACGTCACGCCTAGATCGTAGTTGTCGCTCAACTGCCCCCTCTCTCAATCAGACCATCGTTTTATACTGCACAAATGCAAATGTGCCCGCTCGGCTACGTCGACATAATTTCCTAGAATTAGCTTGTACTTATAATCCGCAACATCTGGCTAATGATGCAGCCTGCAAGCGGCCGTAGACGAGTACAATAGAACAATAGGCTGTTCTCCACAATAACTAGAAACGTATGCCAGTAAACAAAAGAAGACGATCATAAAAGGATTACAATTAGTTCAAATGTCGACAGGTAATAAAATGTGCTTTTACAGATCTGTACGTGGAATTTGTCTTTGTTCGAGCCTAAGTTGTAACAGTATTGTAACATAAGACAATTTTGGTTTTTACGACTTCTACATTACGATAAGTTACAAGAAAAAAAACAATACCAAAGCCTTAAAGTGCTTGGGTCACCTCGAATTAATATGTTTCACTTTGAAATTTGCAATTTTCCACACAAATATGTATTGGTTAAATAAAATCCGGATAAAAATATCAATTGTTATCCGTACAGGAACGGAGAAAGAATACAATTTCCTGTAGCCGGGCGGCTTGTCGCAAGAGGCGACAAAACAACCCACAGCGAGGTGGTAGCTATTTGCGCGTACAAGCTTGAGTTGTGTTCCGGCATTAGTGGCCAGCTTCCCTTTAGAGTACGGCATCATATTAGTAGAACCTTTGGTGTTACAAATGTCTATGGTAACCGCTTTCCAGTAAGTCTGCCCATCTGCTGAACTTATGCAATAAAAATAAAATAAAAATTACGATTATTTTAAATATACTACTGAATATGCTAGTTGACAATGAAGTCAATTGAGACTATTTATCATACTACAACACGTCGCTGCTTCCTACATTTACGCACAAGTAGCAAATTATGATATCAGAACTTTAACGATAGCGTAATAATTAATTATAATTATTTTATTCATCATAAATTATTTAAACATTTTCAAAGTAATTAGCACGCTATTTTAACGTCCGCTCTTTTATATAATCATTGTCTTAGTTGTATTTCAACGTCAAAGTAATTAATTTTGTGTTCTAGATAACATGTGTCAACTACCCAATTACAGTCTATTGAAATTAAAACTGCGCAGCAAAATATTAAATACACACCTACAAGATCCTGAAAAACTGCCGAACGTCTTTAAGTCTTTAAAACTAATTATTAATACTTGGTTTAATTTACGCCTTGTAATTATAACAGAGCTAGTTATTATTTGTTGTTTCTCTTTTCGATATCCGGTCTCATTCCGATCACGCATCTAATACAAACTCGTCCTTGATCTCTATGCTAAATAATTTGTTTATGTTGTTGCTACAAGATATGCTGCGAAAGATATTTTCGGTTTCCGTAGAAATACAATTAAGCAGCTTGCACACTATCAAACAGAACTATCATTATATTAATACGGGAAGCAAAAACTTGTACCCCTTTTTACGAAAATTGCGCGGACGGAGGAGTATGAAATTTCGCACACTTATAGTTTATATAGAGAAAGAGTGCAGAACGCTAATGTTACGAGTAGCAACACTCGAATTAAAACGCCGTGGTAATTATTATAGAGTTTATTAGAACTGTACAAACTCATATAACGCAGGTACAAATATAACCGAACGCAACAAGTTCAAACATAATGCCGAAGATCATAATGCAATAACACGCGCAAAGTCCGTCACTAAATTACC
Organism: Dendrolimus houi; assembly: GCA_039645545.1. Classification (NCBI taxonomy): domain Eukaryota; kingdom Metazoa; phylum Arthropoda; class Insecta; order Lepidoptera; family Lasiocampidae; genus Dendrolimus; species Dendrolimus houi. Next base: position 7,498,849 of record CM077125.1, read on the forward strand.
GAATATACACAAGTCTTGCTTCGCTCGTGGTTATCGCTCGGCTGCTCTTCCTCAATTGGGCCATTGCTTTATATTGCACCAATGCAATATGTCCGCCCGGTAGCGTGGACCGAATTTCCTAGAATCGGAATCCGCACACCTGGCTAATGACTGCCATAAAATATTACAATATACAATGAGCTGTTTTTTAATCACAAATTTAAACACAAAGTAAACAAAAGAAATCCAAATGCTGAAAGGTATTAGAATGTGTTTTTACAGGTATGCAGGTGTGAATTTTTTTGTCAGAGTCTAGGTCGTAGCACTAATATTTTAAAAAAAAATATGCATAAAAAATAAATTAAATCAATAAAAACAACATTATACACACTACCATGTATTTGACACACACACGCATATATACTCTTTTGCTTATTATTAAAGTCAAATTAACAGTGTAGCCTTGACGAAATCTGTGATTGTAGAAGTATAGTCTTTGACATCAGAACCTTAATAATGTTCAAACTTATAATTTAAATTAATGATGGTCGAATTTCGACAACTAGGTGACCACTAGTATAGTTTAATAAGCAATTTACCGGCTGAAAGGTTCTAAAAAAAATGTTGTAAGGTAGTAAATTAAAACGTGTTTCAAAGCGTTTTTGCAAAATTTGAACTTAAAGGCGGTAAAGTAGGATTAAAATTCTAAGGTGTGGATGGTGCACTCTTCATGAACTGTGTAGAAATTATTTCAGACGAAGGTATATATGAAATAAAAATAAAGTAAATTAAAACAATTAACTTTTAACATGTGAGTATCCGTATCAAAACTTGTGTGCTAAATGCTAGAATTTTCTAACATTTTACCTAGTTACTGTCGTTTCTTTGTAAGTACGTCGTATACGTCGTATTCTTCTATACAGATAAATAAAATTAAACTGTTTGTTTGTAATATCAAAATAACAGCATTTTACTAAATGCATATGAAAGTATACAAAATACTTACGTATATCACTTTTTTTTTGTCTGTCTGTCTGGATTTTTCGGCTAATCTACGAAACGGCTGGACTGATTTTGACAGGACTTTCACTGGCAGATAGTTGATGTTATAAGGAGTCACTTAGACTATTTTTTTAGGATTCCGGTAAAAAATTCCACGCGGACGAAGCCGCGGGCATAGCTAGTTTCAAATAAAACTGTAATTTCCAAAATTCCGGCTTATAAATAACACGTGACACATTGACAGGTTTGAAAATTTCAGGATCAATAAAAAATGCTTTGGTTTAACCGAAAGTATTTAACTTTTGATAAGCGATAGATAGGGTCAAAAAGTAATCACAACTGTATGAAAGCAATCATAACTGTCAAACTTTTTATATTTGCCGATAGTGTATATGAAACTTAAATGAGAAAAAATAAAACCACCCGAACTGAACGTCATGAAATCGCCAGTTATTCGCTAGTTTCTGTTTTGTTAGCTGTCATTGACCTATTTGGCATATTATCAAGAATTCCTATGCGTTACGCGTGTTCCCGAATAAAAAAATAAACCATGATTTTTGATGTCGCAACTGTCAATCAATTTTGATCTACGCAGTAATTTTTGTATATATATGCTTGTAATGTAAAGCAATTAGGTCAATGTGTCACTGTAATAAAAATATTTACCGGAATAAAATGCCTTTTAATATAAGAAAAGACGGGAATATATTATGTTGTATAAAGAATAGTATTTAATATTCATTTTTGATTGTATGAAAAACGATTCATATACAAAAAAAGATATCCATTTATATATATTTATATACATACATTACAATTTATATATATACAATACATTACATATATTTATATGTTTATAAATATTTTTCTTGTTAAGTTCATCATCAAAAGCATAAATTTTTCTAATGCTCAAAACAAATTTTACTAAAAATTAGCAAACTTTTGCTAGGCGGCGACAAACAATTTTATTAATTAATTTATTTCACATGCTTAATTAAACATGGATTATACTATATTTACAGTGAATTAATAAATAATAAATAATAATAAACATTTATTTAAAACAGACAGAAACGGAGAAAAAAAAACCGAATTAATTATTATTATTAGACGTTGGCGTTACAACCGCCGTATGCTGCGTCCGGCGTAACGCTGCGCGCGACTGACGAATGCTTTTTGTGTCATGCTTTAAAGTGGTATCTCTCAAGCGCATAGATACGCTGTGCACGGCGTGCATCTTCAGGAAAAGTTTTCGTCGGACACGTACAGCGTACTCTACACGCAACCTATGGCGTTTATTTACAACGGCTACCAGCGCCTTAGTTGAGCGTTTCTGGGTAGTTTCTTGCCGATCTTTCTGAAACACCTATACAACGTTGCGAAGCGATATACATTGAGTACGCAAAGCAATGAAGTTCATCGCGTCGGAAGGACGCAGCGATAGACGCTGCGATTTTTATTACTCTGTGATTGAGTAGGAAGTAGATTTGATTTTCAACCTATTATAATAATTTCCCTGTAAAAAATACGTTCTTTTATAGAACTTCATTTAAATATAATCTTTTTAATGTTGTTCGTGTATTTTAAACTTTGTGAATATTTGGTTCATAAATCTTTTTAAAATATCTTACATTATATTATATTCCAACTGCATTTTAATGGAGAAACTTATCATAGCACGACTATGCAGTGTCCTTTATTACCGTCTAAATTATTTCACGAGCGAGTTATAATTTATATACCGCTTTATTAATGTGGGAAGTGTTAAATAAGAACGTTGATACTAAATAACATTTTGCTGGATGAAAATGTTACAATACTTATAAGTCGATATCTTTGTACTCCGATAACGGGGATTAAACCCGTTATCGGAGTAAATACATATCGACAATTAGTTATACAGTCCCCAAAACAAAGTTGGTAATTGATTTAACATATTATTATGGTGTGTATAGGCATATATAACAACTCAACCCGCTTCACTCCGTCTCCTCTGTTTCTTATTGGTTATAGACGAAGTGAAGTTATCAGATATAGACTGAATTTTCGTACATTAACATCATTTTAGTCAATTTGTGAACTATTATTGGTGCTTATCACCCTAAACTTTTTAAATATTATATTCACGATCAAATGTAAGTAGAGAAGAATTCGTTAGGTAGTGACATGAAAAGCTTTGCAAGGTGTCATAATGTCTTATGGTGGGTTCCTAAATCTTACTAAGCGTTCATTTGCCTTACGAGCTGTCAAAATTTGACATAAACTAATTTGACAAGTAATGTCAAATTTCTACCGAAGGTAAGGCAGGCGAATGAATGGAAATATGTACGTGTATGTAGTAACCGGTCATTAATGTACTACTATTTTTATATACAACTAGGATATACTCGCGACTTCGTCTACGCTTGACCTGAAATTTCCTCGGGATTCCTGGAACACAAAATACCGCAGCATATGAAAAAGAATGTAAGCTATCGTTTTAGTGAAAAATGTCTCGGAATAATCTAATTTTTATGCACCCGAACAACTACAAACCGACCCGGGAAAATTCCCGCGGGTTTCCCGGCATAAAAGTATCACACATTTTATTACATGAGATAGCAGATTTCAGTAAAAATATCACATTGTAATTCGATTTTTTTAATCTAGCTATCTTAAATCATTCCCAGAAATATTCCCGCGGGAGTCCCAGGACAAAAATAGCGCAGAATTTAAGTCTAAGAATTAGCTGTTGATCAGCGAAAATCGTATCGATATTGGCCCAGTAGTTTTTACGTGAATCCTGATCAAACAGACAAACCGATAAAGAAACATAGACAAGAAACCTAATTTTTTTTTGTTTGAGTGTTTGTTCACACGCAGTAGAAGTGAAACTTCAGAGAATATATTCACAGATAATTCTTCTCTAATTTTTATTAATACAAATATAATTCCTTTAATCTACATCCATCAACATATTATAATTCACAAAATTCAATCTAAATTACACTTTAAACCACTAGGATAAAGTTCAAAATTACTGAATTTTGATGCACTGTTACGCACAATTTCCTTGGATCTACGTATAAAAGAATATCTGTATAAGTATATACAGATAGAGCTAAAATTCATTTGAAATCTTTTGAGTTTTATTTAAATTGTAAATTAATACTAAAGAGAATTGTGATTTATTTCAAATTATATAAGGTTGAATTTTATGTGTTTATTTCTTTTTAGAGTTACTTTTTCGTTTCATCGATTTTCAAATCACAACGATTCTAAAGAAGTATCACTTCAAAAATTGCATCATTTATATAGTCTAGTGTAGTTGTTTTTTTATAGCTTTAATATACAAACACTATATGTTTATAATTTTATAATATTAGACATATACTATATATAGTAAACCAGGGTAATAACAAAGCCCCATATAGGCCATTTTTTTTTATTGCCTGAAGTAGGCAAACAGGCAGACGGCCCACCTGATGGAAAGTGGTTACCGTCGCCTATAGACGTTTACAACACTAGGGGCGTTGCCAACGCGTTGCCGGCCTCTAAAGAATTTTATAACACCCTTCTTAAACAACTCCAGGTCCTAGCTCAGAGGGAAAACCTTGGCGGAAAGTTCCCTCCAGATCATTCTGGTACGCGGAACAAACATTCTAGAGAACCGTTGTGTAGTTGAGCGTGCGAGCTAAAGGAAATGAGGGTAAAACATCCCGTAGATGACGCGCGGTGCGATTATAAAAATGAGGTGGTGGCACGAAATCAAACAGTCCCTCGGAACACTCCCCGTTGTAAAAACGGTAGAATACGCAGAAAGACAGTCTCTCCGAAAGCTAAGCGGTTCTAAACTGCCTGTTAGTATGGGATCATCGACGATACGAACGGCGCGACGCTGGATGGAGTCGAGGGGGTCAGTCTGGTAGGCAGTGCCCCGGCCCATAGATGTGAGCAGTACTCCATATGCGGCCTGGTCTGCGGTCATTTGGCACTTTGCCATTGTTTTATACCTGTGAAATGTCATTAAGAATCACTTTCACAACGCGTATTCAATTGAATTCTATATCAGTATAAACTTCAATTAAAATAGACGGAAACAAAATTATCGTACCGAGAATTTAATTTAATATAAATGTAAAGCTAGAGTCTTGCTACAGACATGTGCCAATAATGGCCGCCTACCCAATTAAAACTTAAATTTTGATTAATATAAATTATATTATAGTTGTAATAAACATTTCCGTTGAGAGGAAGCTATTTATTAAAATTAATTTCGTGGTTCCAAGGCATTTTGAGTTATTTAAATGGTTACTTATTGTCTCTTCGGGAGATCAGAGGGCTGGTTCCTACCTCGGACAAGGGATCAGTATGGCTTCTAGGAACCTTACCCGTTGACTTCGAGGACCTAGGTGCAGTATTCTACTTATAGTATTAAGGGATTATAGGTAGAATACAACATAAGTTAAGTTTCTTACACTCTATTAGTTTATAGTTTATTATTTGTGTAATTCAAATTACCATCTTATGTACTATTCATTTAAATGGCTGAACTGAGAAGAAAACTAATTTATCTTATACTAATATATAAAGCAGAAGAGTTTGTGTGTTTGTTTGCTTGAACGCGCTAATCTCAGGAACTACTGGTCTGATTTGAAAAATTCTTCCAGTGTCAGATAGCCCATTTTTTGAGGAAGGCTATATATAGGCTATATATCATCACGCCAAGACCAATAGGAGCGGAGCACCAATGAAGAATGTTTCAAAATCGGCGGCTTTTTTAACTTACTTTTTTAAAACTATTCCACGCGGATGAAGTCCCGGACAGAAGTTAGTTTGTCTATATATCAATAGTGTATAACTATTGACATAGATAAATAGGCGCTACACTACACACACATTATCCTTCCCACATCCAACTATAACAGAAACAATTCACAATAGTATATGTATATTAAAATAAGTATTAGTTATAAAAAACCGTTAGCATAATTTCATTTTTAAACAACACCACAACACACATATAAATACAGTGAATGTCACACTCACCAACAAAATAAATATAGGGTGTAAATTTCAATATTATTATAATTAAATTTAAATTTAAAAAAAGTAAGGAATCAGAGTCCGTACAATTGTTTTATAATATAATATAATACTAGCGGTAATATAATACTAGCGGTCTCGGCAGACGTTGTGATGCCCTGAAAAAAAATCTGGAACCCGATTCCAGCGCCATCTACCGTGTTTAATTGTGAATCTAAACCAACCCGGGACCCACTCAAACACTCATAAAATTTTATAGAAATCGTAGAACCCGATACCACGGCCCAGTATTTTGTTTAGATCGTTGGGTTACATTATTGAATTTTAGTAGGGATCCCTAATTTTTATATAGCGAACAGTAATCAGGGATAATGCAGCATTCGAATGATGAAAGAATTTTTTTAATCGGTCTAGTAGTTTTTGAATTTATTCGTTAGAAACATACAAAAATACAACACCTTCCTCTTTATAACAATACCAAAAAAAAAATGGATAAACTTTGTGTTAGGAGAATTATTTTCTTTTTTACTGTCTGTTAAAGTTTTTTCGGTTTTTTGGAAGGAACATCAAGCTATTCCTTAGCCCGGCCATACATAAGTTTCTACTATCTTACTATTCATTCATGGAGCTTATGTCTAATTTTAACTGATAGTAAGATAAATGAACGGTCGGTAAGATATAGGAACCGACCATAAGTCTCTTCAATTCAGGTACTAAGTTAATCAGTTCTAGTATACTACATTGAAACAGGACTAGCATGAGATCTTGGTGTCTTTTACATTTTTATTAACAATTCAAAAAATATAATTAAAAATAGAGTCTTATAATCAGGGGCCTTACTCTCAAACGTCTTTTTTCGTTCGTTTTCGTCAGATTTGCTCGAAAGAGTTAATGTAATTTTAGGTATAAGATAGAAAGAACAAACATTTTTTCAACTACAATAATACCTTATATATAAAAATGAATCGTAGAAAGGTATGTACGAGCATAACTTGAGAACGACTTTACCGATTTTGATGATATTTGTTTTGTGTGTTTGAATGGGTCCCCGGATGGCTTAGATTCGCAATTAGAACTGGTAGGTGGCGCTGAGGTCAGGTTGTAGAATCCTCCTAACCACCTAGACCGATTTTGGTGATTTTGTTTTCGTGTCATGAAACAAAGTCTTTTAGGAATTCAGAAAATATGGCGGTACGAAGTTCGCCGGGTCAGCTAGTAGTCTATATAACACAAAAATAAATGAAACATACAATGGAAAATATACTTAAATATATATAAAACAAGCAAAAAAGTTCTAAAATGAAAACGAACGACGAAAGATTTTTAAGAGTAAGCCCTCTGATACCTCGCTTGATAGTGTTACCCAACTCCTCCTTTTCGATATTAACAAATATTTTCGCTAATTCAACACAGCCTGTATATTATTGTAGACACGAAACTTGTACATATATGTCAAATGACATGATATTTCATATGTACATGTACATATCTAGCTTTTGAATTATATCAGATAAAGACAGGCGGTGAATTCATAAGGGTTCATTATTCTAACTATAGGTATTGAAACCCTAAAAATGTGTGCTTCGTTATTTAATAAAAAAATATTGTTACATTTCGAGTATACACTTAAAATATTCTTCAAGTGCTTTCATAGCGGACATGAGGAATAGTAGTTTGTCCCTCACAAAAGTAATTCAGTGTTTGATATTACTCGACGGAGATGCCCTTTATCGACAATATCGGGCAGGCGTGATCTCATTTAGACAGTGAAGCCATCCAGGCACCAGATGGCGACTATCGTCTACGGTTTCTATTGCTCAGCACATATAATAAACGTTAGAACGTGTCACTTTATTGTGTAACGAGTTCTACTACAACAACAAACTAGTTGTTCTCGCGGATTTGCTAACGGCAAGTTTTCTCCTATAGGCTGTATTATTTTTTTAAAATTTATTAATGTTCAATGTTGTTGTTTTAAGAGCATGTAAAAAATTCAATTGTGATTACTTCACAAGTTCAGTTATGAGACAATTAATAGACAGGTACTTCCACATTTATATACATTGAAGTATGACAATTAATGATATTGTAAGAGATACATAATATTAAGTAAATTTTTGAGTGGATTTAAATATATGAACCTCCATTGTTGATGATTGCTACAGAAATTTTTATTATTCTGATTTTATATTATATTGTTACGAGTTGCAGGACTCGAATTAAAATGCCGTTGGAATTATTATAGAGTTTATTTTATTAGAACTATACAAACACGTATAACATAGGTACAAATATAACTGAACACAGCCAGTCCAAACGTAATGCGTAATTCCATAAAACGTGCAAAATCCGTCACTAAATAGATTACCGCATGGGGCCACACACGTCTTGCTTCGCTCGTGGTTATCGCTAGACTGATGATCTCTCCCTTGGGGCATTCCTTTATGCTGTACAAATGCAATATGTCTACCTGACCGCGTGGACCGAATTTCTTAGAATCACACCTGCTTAATGACTACCATAAAAGATTACAATACACAATGGACTGTTTTTCTAAACACAAAATAAACAAAAGAAGTCCAAATGCCGAAATGTAATAAAGTGTGCAAAACTTGTATGCAGGTGTGAATTTGTCTTTGTCGGTCGTAACAATATGTATAGTTTGTTTGAAAAAAAACTCTTAAGATTAAGCACGCTTTTGTATATTACCACTTTTCTGTAATTCTATATGTACCTAACTCGATTCAATTTTGCGCCTGAAAAGAAAACAAAGCGTCGCTTTAAATCTAACATAGCCTCTATTTTTTAATCTTTATTAGAAAATAATTTAAGATTTTGTTATATTTAATGATTTTTATTTTAATCAGAAGTCTCTGTAACTTTGCAATTATCACAATCACAGCACTAGTCAAATTTCAAGCGTTATTGCTAGTATTTTTGTCTACCGTCATTTTTTTAAGCTTACTATTAAGAGTCTTGTTACATTATATTAAAGTTTTCGCGACTAGTGTACATAATAAAACTACGTTTTAACAGTTTTAAGCGCGGTAATTTATTTGATTTTCCAACGTTTCGGCCACTTTTCAGTAGCCGTGATCAAGGAAGACAAAGATGTCAAGTGACAATAGGTATTGTTAATTTTTTTATCTATTATATTATTTAATAATTTAAAAGTAGATTAAGAACTAATAATAAACAAAATAAACTATACTATAACTAAAACTATACTTACACAATAACATAAATCTATAAATAAAAATTTGACTCCAAATCGCTGTCGGCGGGGAGCGTGCCCAAAATACTGGCCGCATTTCCGCACTGGATGGCAACGCTAATCCGTTGCCCTAGGTGCAAACCAGCTTTTTGGTCACGCGACACCTCAATTAGATGCGTTTAGAGGTCTCTATAGAGGTGATGAGCTCCGGTCTCGATCCCGAAAGCCACAAATACGTACCCACTACCAATGGATACATATTTGCGGCATTTCAGGGCCTCCTGGTGTGCAGCAACTGCCCCGGCTGTCACGGCTGTCTCTGAAAGATGGGACGCCGCCAAAGTATCGACACAAGTTGTGTCCCATACTAGGGGGCGTCCCATCTTCCATGGCACCAGCGACATCCCGTCTGGTCTCTTACCATCATAACATTTTTTTTAATTAATTTATTTATAATTTAGTTTGTTTTTAAGTATTTAGTTTAATATTTTCTTTCTTTCTTCTTTTCTTGAATAATAATCAAGTTGATTGATAATTTGTTTTTATTTTACCTCCCACCTATTTTAATATTATATAAAATTATTAGACCTAGGTATGTTTGCTGAAGAGTTTCTTGCGCCGCTTCTTCTCTTCAAGCCACAACATGTTGCGAAGCGATGGTAAATTAGATTAGGCTCCCATAGAGTAAATAATAACCAAAAACAAAATTAAAACTAAATAATTAAAATGAACAAGTTGGCGGTAGGCTAAATAAAACTTTAGCAATACTCATTGACACTTGACATCTTTGTCTTCCGTTATCACGGCTACTGAAAAGTGGCCGAAACGTCGGAATAATAAAGATCAAATAAGTTACCGCGCTCAAAATCGTTAAAATATAGTTTTATTGTATTATATTAAAGTAGTTTTCTGTTTTAGTACGTTAGTCTAAAATCTATATAATTTTAAATTATTTTTGGTGAACCGCCGGAAGTCCACATAAAGCACTCACTGTCTCGACAAAAAAGTTTAATAAAGCAAACTTAGGTGTAAAAGGTAAGCCGCGTTTAATTCTGAGTTAAAATATTTTGATATTTGAATTGGAAATTAAATCTACCAAAGTAATTAATTACAATATCATAAAATCTTTTCCAAGAGCTCGTTGGAACTAGAGAATGATACGCAGATGTTTTTAATCTGTTATATTTCGTAATTCTAGATCCCAAATAAAGCTGTGAAAATGTTGGATTCATAATGTTTTTATATGTATAAATCTTGATAAATTACTCTCTTGGATGAATTATGAGAGAGTGAAAAGCACTTTTGAATTTTCATATTTTATATATTGTTACGAGTTACGGGACTCGAATTAAAATGCCGTTGGAATTATTATAGAGTTTATTTGAACTATACAAACATGTATAACACAGGTACAAATATAACCGAACACAGCAAGTCGAAACGTAATGCAGAAGGTCGTAATTCAATAAAACGCGCAAAGTCCGTCACTATTAGATTCCCGATTGTAGTACCCACAACTCGCTTCGATCGTGGGTCTCGCTCGACTGCTGCCCTCCCTCAATCAGGCCATCGTTTTATACTGCACAAGTGTAATGTGCCCGCCCGACCACGTGGACCAAATTTCCTAGAATCAGCTTGTACTTTAAAATCCGTAACACCTGGTTAATGATTACAATACAACAGTAGGCTGTTCTCTAGAAACGTATGCCAATAAATAAGTAAACAAAAGAAGACGATTATAAAATAATTACAATAGTTTCAATGTTATTAGTTCAAATGCCGACGGGTAATAAATGTGCTTCTACAAATCTGTACATGGAATTTGTCTTTGTCGGCGCTTAGGTTGTAACACTATATTTGATAAAGGTGTTTGAAAATATAGACAGGTTAACAGCCTACCCGATGGAAAGTAGTTTCTCTTGAATGTGAACGTATACAACATTATGGGGTCACATCTGTTGGTTTTAAAGTTCTAGTAATTGTAAATATTGTTCTAGATGTGGCGAAACCTAATAAATTAGAAGATTTTAGCCAGACTCGTTACTGTGTAGTGGGGGAATAAATACTAAGAAGACCAATAACAAAAACCTAAATTACTATTTAATTTTATAGTTAAAATACTTAAAAACGAAAGTAGTTGTGACTAAGTATAAGTATTTAATAATATATATTATTGTAATGTTAAAATCTCCCCTGAGGATGATACAATCATTAGTGACGAAGTCTCGATACAAAAGGTAAGAAAGTTTCATCTATTTATTTAACATATAGAGGTCTCTGATACCTAATACTCAAGCACAGTTTGTAATGTTAAGACACCTTGTTCTATGTTCTACCCTCTTTTAACAATTTATCAAGTTGTCAATGTATCGGAAAACACCATAAAAGTTGCACTTTGAGTTTTGTTGGCAGTCCTTTAGAGATTGGATGGAGGCTGCCAATCTCTCAAGGGACAAAAATAAACCTTACCACTCAACCTTCGTGTTCAGGAGTGATAAATTTATCTTTTATGTAACTTTATTTTTGTTATCCTAACTGCAACTTTAACAACTTGACAGTATTTTATGACGAATGATGTAAATCATCTGAAAAATAATGTTCATGTTTTTTTTTGGGAGCGAATGCCAGAATAGAACAGTATGGTAAAAAAAGACATATCAGTAAATCCACATTCTGTTCTCCGCATCGGTCCCTCGCAGCAATACACGTGCTGTGATTTTCTTTGCTCTGTGGGTAGATCCCAAATAGTTGGGAAAAGTGAAAGTAAGGAGCTGTAGTTTCAACAACTGTTGAAAAAGAATACGTGCCTGTGCAAGCTATAAAATTAAATGCCTTCCGCGATTTTCTCAGAGTACTACAATTTGGAGCTTTTCAAAAAAGACGTACAAGTGATAATCCTGGTTTTGCTAATAGTAATGAAAATAATCGTCGTGAAACTTTCATTATAAATGGGAATACTGTGACACTTCTATAAGTAATTCATCTCGATAGAATTCACTGGCTTTTCAGAAAGGACATAGAAGTGGTATGATTAATAATAATGAAGATAATCGTCCTGTAAGGTTTATTATAATCGGGAATACTATGGCACTTCTATGACTTGATAATCTTGGTAGAATGCACTTTAGTAACGTGTCATTTCGTTTGAATGAACCCTTTACCTGCACAGTACTCAGTCTAATGGACTATAAGATGCTTGATAGATTTATAAACATTTGCTTAATGCGAGTACAGACAATGAGGCATGCTAATTCAATAATGAACTGCGTATGTACGAGATAATTCCATAAGGGGCGGTACAAACCGTAGCACATTTGAGAACAGATTTTTACACTCAAATTTATCGTTTTGTTTTCTTGTTTTTTAATTGTAATCAACACATTTTTTCGATAGGTTTTCATACATGGACACTTATGAAGCCCCTAAGTTTTAATACACCTAAAGACGAATATAACTATACTTATATATTTCTATATTTCGTGTAAAAAAAAGTGTTTGTAGAAGTACCACTAATAACTATGTAATATTAAAACCAAGTTGTGGTCAAGTACACTAACAATCCCGTAAAATCATCCGAATATGGACACTATGTAACTAAGGGGCCCTGTGCTTAAGGTGTCCTAAGTGTCCATAATTTTTACAATGCATCTATATAATTATCGACTTACTTAGTTTTCATAGTATTAAAGAATATCCAGTCTACGATTGACGAAATTGTCAATACAATAGCGAATAAAAGCTGCCCAACTTCAGCTAAATAGACAGTAATACTACAAGTTACTTTTACCGATAAAGATCAGTCTGTCGTTGTCTCTAAAGACAATATAGTTTGACTATGGTAGTGAAATCCTTGCTAAAATTGATTCAATGTCCTTCAAATCTCGTGCCCTAACAATACTGCATTAAGATATACATTATGTTCAAAGGTTATACGTGAATATGCCTTTGAGATTTACTGATCCATGAAAGGCGTAGGCAGAAAATGATCTTCGTTTACTGTATTTTTATTTCTGTTCAATTTATCCCAACAACTGTTTACTGGCTTGTAACGCACATTAAGTTTTGTTGGGGTTGGTATTTCGAAATTAGAAATTCCTTTGAGAATATTCTTGTGGTAAAGGGGTTCTGCTTTAGGTAAATGTATTGAGTGCATAGATTTTAATTAAGTCTGCTTGTGGTTTATATTATATGATGGCGTGGTACTCTGTTCAGATGTTATAACCACAAAGATATTTCATATTCAAAAGTATAATATTTAGACTACCATCTTCGTATTCAACGGAACCCTTAATCATCATTTCCGTGCGTCTGTCACTATATCAAGCATTTACCGCCATTTTATCGCAAGCGACATTCGGACGTAAATATTGGTTTTTGTTGCAAAAGGTATCTTAAACTATCATTTTATTTTAAGAAAGTCTTGAAACAAAGTAATAATTTTAAATACATTTTGCAACTAAAAATTTACTTAGGTCCAAATGTCGGTTACAATAAAATGGCGGTTGGGCTCGAATATAGTATATAGTAGTCAGATTAATTTTACTCGAATATATTAAAATTTGGCTGGAACATATATTTTATTCGTGGCAAAATAATGGTTATAGAGACATAGCGAAAATATAAAATTAGGGATGGCTATATAATGTATGTATGTAGCTGAGGGATAATATATTTAAAGTATGAAAGCGTGTGAAATATGGTTGGACAGGTATACATTTAATGACATCTCTTAATCATTTTTATTAAGTTAAAAGAAATAATGTCATCGATTCAATAGGCATTGAAGTGAGACCTGTAAAAGATTCTCAATATTAATCATCTATAGGTATAAGAAATAAAAGCTTCATGCATTAATATATTTCATGCATGTGTTAGGTTAATCTAATATTTGGTACATTATATTGTTTATAACCTTCTTAAAATTTTAATGTGTTGTATAAAACATGGAACAATAACAAAGTGTTTAAACAAACATCTGATACTTAAGCTTAATTACATTATTTTCACCTTTGTTATTAATCCAAACGGAAATCTGAATCCGTAACCACTAAATTCAGAAAGGATACGTCAGTTGTTTGTTCACAACTATAAAAGCGGGAGGTTCGGCCGGCATGGCGCATTATCGTTCGAGCCGTCGAAAGGGACGGACCTCAATGAGACAGTCTACAACCAGCAATCTACATTCGTTGGTTGAAGAAAGCTCTATAATTACGGTCCGATAATCGCAGTATTCTTTGAGGGCAAATTGCTTCTCGACACCTGACAAGCGTGGACGCAACTCTTGGAGTTGTCATAATATTTCTGTGTATTATTGTGCTGTATTTAATATTGTAATTGTAATAAACTTTGATTATAATATTTCAGATTATTATTATGTTCTAAGTCGGCTTGAGCTGACACATGCGTTGCAATAATAAACCTAATGCATTAAATTTCAATTGCGAAAGGGTTCTACGCTTAATAAATATATCATCATATAATAATTCAACAATAAATAAGGACCTTAAGTTCGCATATTAATTTCGTTGTAGGAAATTTCCAGTTTTCGAAATATGATTTTTGTAACACGAAAGAGGTGCCCCAAATAAGTATTTTTAAAATTAGCATAAATGAAGTCAAATTACAGACCCATTATTTGGTGCGGCTGCAAAAACCAGTGTATTGTTAGTTTGTGACTCGAAAAAGAATAAAAACAATGCTCTGAATCCACTCGACGTGACTACAATAGATACCCTAAGGCATATTTCCAGTGCAAAACGCTTGCATGGAAGATTCCAGTTACTTGCACAACTAATACAAAAGACTAAAGATGTTCCCGCGATCTTTGTTTAAGTACATTTTAGCCCCGAGGGTGGGTAATAGCAACAAAGCGACTGGAAAAAAGGGTTTGGCAATTGAGATGCTAAAAGCCGTTTACAGATTCTTAAGAAGCTCGACTTCTAGTTTCTGTTAAGTTGTGAATTAATTAGAGAGGCAATGTATGTTTTGTTTTTAAAAAGCTGATAAACGTAGTGTGATTTAAAAAGAAATAAAAAATATACTCAATAAACCTATATATACGAATACAAATAGTTAATTAGTTTTTAAGATTTAAATATTTTATTTGTATTTTTAGAATTATTCCAAAAAGTAGTTAAAAATAAAACAGTTCAGGCGTAAACTATGCTGTCCCATTCAATTATTAAACAGTGCTTAACGTGATGTGACTTAAGTGATTAATACCTAATCTCTTTATGTATAGATTAGTTCTGATTGGTTATGAATTAGCTCTCAAGGTTGCGAGTAAGCAGGTAGGCATCTACTCTAGATACTCATTTTAAAATTTGACATCGTGTGTTTAAAAAAATATTTTTCTAAATAAATACTATTACGAGTTGCAGGACTCGAATTAAAATGCCGTTGGAATTATTATAGAGTTTATTTTATTAGAACTATACAAACACGTATAACACAGGTATAAATATAACTGAACACAACCAGTCCAAACGTAATGCGCGAGATCGTAATTCCATAAAACTAGCAAAGTCCGTCGCTAAATAGATTACCGCATAGGGTACACACGTCTTGCTTCGCTCATGGTTATCGCTAGACTGCCGATCTCTCCATTGGGCCATTGCTTTATACTGCACCGATAGAATATGGCTGCCCGACCGCGTAGACCGAATTTCTTGGAATCAGTTTGACACACCTGGCTAATGACTGCCATAGAAGATTACAATACAAAATGGGCTGTTTTATAATTACAAATTTTAAACGCAAAGTAAACAAAAGAAGTCCAAATGCGGAAAGGTAATAAAGTGTGCTTTTATGGTATGCAGGTGTGAATCTACTTTCTCGGCACTAGGTCGTAACAATATTAAAAATGCATACAATAGTATAATATATATTTATTGATAGAATTTATTATAAGGAAGAGTAATGATACTCCAAGTTTTATAGTGTTCCTTATTTAGTAAAGGATCTTTCTTTCGTATTGTGCTAATACAACGAAGTTGAAACCCCGTGTCTCTAAAAGCCTGGAATTATGAAAATCAACAGATAAATTGTCTGTATAAGTAGGTACTCTCGGGCTTTGGCAAATCTATAATGACTTTTGGATCTCATCATAGCAACAGACACACTGGCATATCACAAAAGCGATTGGATAGCGTTCAAACGTGCAGTATGTTGCATTCGGTCAAAGCTGTGAACTGCGAATCAGCCACTATTATGAACATATCGTGCGTTAGCTTTGAGCCACTATTGACTGAGCAATTTTAGCTTAGATCCAGTTGCTAAGCTTTTCGGTTTGTATTTTTAAAGGTTAGTGTTGACGATAGAATGCGTTGTATGAACGGCCCGCTCGGTGTTGCCTATATATAATTAATATAATATAGCCCTTGTCTATAATTATGTTAATAAATAATACTAAACATATAAAATAAATATACATATATAATATATAAAAGACAAAATATTTGATGTGTATTTTAAATCAGTAAATAATAGCATTATGAGTGCCTAGAGAACGAGGGAATGCACACAAACTTCACTCGGGACTGGCCCGAACCAGGTGCCTGAGACTACCGACCGTGCTATACGTGCCCTGCATTTGATTCTTTCAAAGCATCAACGGTTAACTTTCAAACCCTAAAAACCTTGTTTCATTTCTCCTTTGCACCATTGAATGTTATATCCGTTACAGTTAGTAAATTTATTATTTACCTATGAGTAATATTCTAAAATTAATTTTGGTAGCGGCTCTTACACGATCGAGATGCATATTCTAGTCGTAATAGTATACATGAAACGATATCCATTAAAATGTTTCGATGTATTTATAAAGAAACGTTCAATCGGTTTTTGTACCACGCTCACTGAAGAGTGGAAGATGGACTGATGTAGCGTAATTATAAGGTATTCGTTTTAGTTATTGCACTACAGAACCTTAAAAAAATTATGGCAAAAAACCATACCGCACAGGACCCAAAAGTGTACACCAGACCTATAACCGTTAACAGCGCTATGAGAATGTTGCCATTTTCTCTAAGTACACCTGAAATCTCACCTAAGCTCTCCCTGGGAGAGAGTTTATTTAAAAAACTACTTCAAGTCAATACTTGAAGTGGTTTCTCTTAATAAACTTAGCCTTTGAGATGGCCGTAACATATGTACATAGACGGACAGTGGGGTGGATAGGCTGAAATTGTAAAGAGTCCGTTTTCGTCATTTCACTATTGAACCATAAAAATTACCAAAGAAAAATGATGACAATAAATTGTACAGAGCACTCTACGTATTACTTCATATTTAAGATCTGGACCGAAAAGTTTACTGCAGACCTATAATCCTTAACAGCACTATGATAACATTGACGTTTTCCACATACACACCGGAAATCTCACCTAATACCAGGCAGAATAGTGTGGTTCTTTTCTGTGTTGGTTGACAGAAACCACTTCAAGGTAATCCTTGAAGTGGTTTCTGTCAATAAAATTAGCCTTCAAGAAATATAGCCGTGAGATACATAGACGAACAGATCAATGGATAGGTCGAAATCGTAAATAGTCCGTTTTTATCATTTTACTATCGAACCATAACAAGTACCAAAAAAAAATTATAACAAAAATTGTACAGACCACTTTACATATTATTACATATAAAAGTCTAGAACCGATAGGTTTACTGGAGACCAATAATCCTTAAAAGCGCAATGAGAACATTGCCATTTTGTCCATATACGCCTGAAAACTCACCTAAGCACGGTCACGGGTAACATGAAGTGGTTTCTGTGTAGAAAATTATATAATAACAGCCCATAAATATCCCCCACTGCTAGGCTCGGGCCTCCCATTGTAGGGCAACAGACCGTATACCCGTCACGCTTGTCCAAAAGGCGGCTTGGCAGTTTTGACACATCGGTTATCTCGATATGCAGGTTGCATCACGATGTTTTCCTTCACCGTTGTTAGCACCTGGTAATGTAACAATATGCACATTAGGTCAGAAAACTGCCTAAGTGGTGCATGCGTTCCGGCCAGGATCGAACCCGCGCTCTTTGAGTGTGCAACGCGTGCGCTAGCCATTACACTACTGCGATTTACAGTGTAGAAAAACGGATAGATCAAAATTGTAGAGCCCGTTTTCGCCATTTGACTATTAATCCATAAAAAGGACCAAGAAATACAATGACAAAAAATTGTACAGAGCACTTTGCATATTACATATCCTAAGTTCAGGACCGAAAGTTCCCTGCATACCAAGTATCCTTTAAAAGGACTATGTGAATATTGCCATTTTTCTCTATATACACCTGAAATCTCACCTAAGCACTCTCGGGTATTGACTTGAAGTGGTTTCCGTTGAGAAAATTAAAGGTTAGAAATGGCGCAAGTCATGCGAGTGAGCAATGTGTCCTAACAGCGCGAGGTTACAGGTCCCGACCTCATATTTTCACGGGTCATTTATTCAGGATGTACACTAGATTGGTGCGGTGTCCTTTTTGAAGGCACTCTTTGGATTGCTCCTTTTGTGTAGCGAGTACCCGCTTAGAGCCCGCGTATATTGTGTTGGAATAAAATATTATTTCACCTTAAATGTTACGCATAATAATGTCACCCTGTTAGCGCCCCACTGGTAACTTTGGCCACCTTATTTTTGGGAAAAGAACGGTATTCTCACCATGTCTATCGAAAGTGGTTTGGCGGCTTTTACGCGTTTGTAATATTGATTTGCCGGTTTTCTCGAAATGGTTTCAATCACTGTCAAGACGTCATATTTGTATGAATAAAAAAATGAGATCTGAAAAGCGACCTAAGCAATACTTATTTTTCTATCAAGATTCGACCCCACTGGAATATGACAGTGAGTGGGCGGGCCTCTAACATATTACCTACCCTACCTATACTTATTATCTATGAATGTTAAACATCGTAAAGTGTACAAGTAACTTTCATAACTTAATTTTTGCTCATGACGTAAATAAAAATTTTAATCTATAATACATATAATAAACCTTTAGGTGGTGTTTAATTTGTACAATGTATTTTTTTTTTATTGCTTGAGTTCAGCAGACAGGCAGACGAACCACTTGATGGAAAGCGGTTATCATCGCCTATGGACATTTGCAACACCAAAGGTGCTACAAATGCGCTGCTGCTCTCTTAAGTGAGACTGGAACCTGGTCACTAATGCTGGAACACAAATCAAGGTTGTTATGGCGGCATACTCTATACCAGGGGTGGTAGCCATCCAGTCGGGCAAATACCCTACCACCTGGAAAAAATTAAAAATGAGAAGAAAATGATGGGGGTATGGGGGTAAATGCAGACCATCAGAGTTTGAAAATGCAGCTTTTAGAGTTTTTGTCGTGTCGTGTGATTTAAATTAAACTCGATACAGAGCTACGTTACGAGCAGCCCTTGCGACCGAAAACGTCTCCTTATAAGGTCACAAAATATCTGTTTCAAAGAACAACGAAACAGAATAGACAAATTGCGTTCGTCAAAGATTACAACTTATGTCTCGGGTCAGAACTTACAATACTTTTTATCACAATAAATGACATAGTTTCTTTGGGAAACGATTTTATTTATTGAGATAGCGAAAAAAGTGCTACGGTCGCATTTTTTTGATGCCACCATAGCAATTCATTGACAAATTCGTCATTATCACGGCAACGCGAATGAAGTTCGCTATCAGATTCTAGTTTAATAATAAAATTAATTGTTGGAAGTTGCGTTGGCTAGACAGGAAGCTTGATGACGTCGATGTCTTGCACTTTGTTACGTCAAATTGATGATAACCTATTACTCTCGCCGTATCCATTATAAGTAGGCTCGCCTCACGTCTGAGATTTTCTGGACAAGTACTACAGATTTTTGAAGTGAAATTTCTTTAGAATCGCTGTGATTTGATACTCGATGAAACGAAAAAGCGACACTAAAAAGAGATAAACATATAAATCTATAGAATTAAGCCTGTGACAGAATGAGATACTAGTTTTACATTGTGCAGCATAGATTAAAGAGTCAATAAGGCCGATGATTAAACATAGGTCCAATTCGGACCGAAATAAAACTGATAATAATATTTTTTAGACTAAAATAGTGAAAAATTGAAAGTGATACTTAAGAGGTTTATTTTGAATTATAATATGATGACGGATGTAGGCTAAAGGAATTATATTTATGTTAATAAAACAGACAATTAATATATAAATATAATAATAGAACAATTATCCGTGAGTATATTCTCTGAAGTTTGACTTCTACGACATATGAACTGCACACACATTTTTTTCTATCTGGAACACTTAAGCTGTACGCAATGTCTTCAGTTCAGGTAAATAGAAAAAAGTAAGTTAATACAAACATACATAAATGTGAAATTCTATTTTTAAGTGATAATTCTTTGTTCCTTTTTCAGGACTTTGGTAATGAATGACATATTGTGTAAAATTAAAAAAAAAATCGAATATATGAAAATTAGAGGTTTGTATATAGAGGTTATGTCTGGAACATACCTAAGTATTTGATGTTTTTTAGTTTTTTTTTCCTTTTGGCCTTTCATCAACCTAGTTGGAATTTTCCAAAAATAGATAGTATCCTGGATAAGGATATAGGCTGCCTTTTGTATCAAAAAATAATCTGGGCCTCAATACTACTATGACGTCATCCTTAGGATGGTCGACCACTAGCGTCATAGTGGTAGTTTTTGTATGAAAAAGCAGCCATTATGACGTCAGTGGTCGACTATTCTGATGATATTGTAATATTAGAATCGGGGTCCAAGCAAGAGGCGCAAAGTGTATTAAAATTGTATATGGGCAATGCACATAAATGATGTTAATATTATTTAGGTTCTTGAAAAGAAATTGATGTTTTAGGGCTACAGATGAATTTCTATTTTGCTCAGGAAGTACAAAAATAAAAGCTGATGAGGTCGCGGGTAACAGCTAAGCAGAATACTCATAAATATTGTATAGCAACATATATTTTTTACAAGTCCGAAAATTTCCTCATGTTCTGGTAATCCTAATTACGAGTAATCAAAACATAAGCACCGTTGTATTGTTAGGGGAGATGCTATCAACAACTCTATTAATATCATAGGTCAGTACTCTGCATTTACGTAAGCCTGTGATTTATGAGCTCTTCTAATTGGAACAAATATGGCAGTTATATTCGCTGTACGCATATGGCCGGATGGTGTGAAATGGCAACAAATTTATTTAAATTATAGTCTTGCGTATGGATTTAATTAGATTAAATAGGGTAGTCCGGGTCTCCGGACTGAGTTTTAGACATTTCCCCTATTACATTAATTTTTTATGACAAATGTGACATGACATCCAGATATTAGATACATTTTTGTCCCAAAGACAAGATTTTAAATTTACCAATGGAGTGGAGTTATGGTCGCATATGGAATACTGCTCTCACCTGTAGACTGGGGCACCCGCTTACCATACTGACCCCCTCGACTCCATCCAGCGTTGCGCCGTTCGTATAGTCGACGATCCCATACTAACAGACGGTTTAGAATCGCTTAGTCTTCGGAGAGCCTGCGTCTTTCTGCGTATTCTACCGTTTGTACAACGGGGAGTGTTCCGAGGAACTGTTTGATTTCGTGCCACCACCTCATTTTTATAACCGCACCGCTCGCCATCTACGGGATGTTTTACCCTCATTTCCTTTAGCTCCCACGCTCTACTATACGATGGTTCTCTAGAATGTTTGTTCCGCGTACCAGAATGATCTTGAGGGAACTTTCCGCCAAGGTTTTCCCTCTGAGCTAGGACATGGGGTTGTTTAAGAAGGGCGTTATAATTTTTTTTAAAGGCCGGCAACGCTTTGGCAACGTCCCTAGTGTTGTAAACGTCTATAGGCGACGGTAACCACCTTCCATAAAGTGGTCCGTCTGCTTGCTTGCTTGCCAAAGGCAATAAAAAATTATCCCAAATAAAAATGGAAAAAAATGTCCCTATTTGAAGAAGACCCTTAAGGTAGTTGACAGTCAGGTCGACTGGGATACTTTTTATCATCTTACAATGTGCCTAAGCTCCTTAGATTTTTGTATGATAATAGTAAATTGTGATGTCATAACTTAATATTATCCTTTGGAATTTTCGAAATTCCTCTCTTGTCTGTTATCATTTTGAGGTTAAAGGCTGATTTACATTGATCCAGCTACTGACCTGGGGAGCGGACTGACTTCACAGTATTCAATCGAGAATATTGAAGTTAGACTTGGTAGCGCTAGACTAACTTCAAATCAATTTACATGATGCCAGTATGTCAGCACTGGCTCCCTTCGAATTACAAGTCCATAGCTGAATCAACGTAAATCAGCTTTTAGAAGTCTTATTATTATTTAGAGGTGTATTGTGTGCTACTAACCATCTACGGTTGCCAGGTGGTAGTAGGGCATTTGCCCGACTGGACGGCTACCACCCCTGGTCTAAAGTATGTCGCCATAACAACCTTGAGTTGTGTTCCGGCATTAGTGACCAGGTTCCAGTCTCCCTTAAGAGAGCAGCAGCGCATTTGTAGCACCTTTGGTGTTGCAAATGTCCATAGGCGATGGTAACCGCTTTCCATCAAGTGGGCCGTCTGCCTGTCTGCAGAACTCCTGCAATAAAAAAGTTAAAAAAATCTAATAGCAAGATGTAGAGAATAGTAGACATAAAACCTAATTCATAAAAAACACTTAAATGTGTCAATTTCTATGGTAATTTATCAAAATGTGTCAGAGTTTATCAATTTCAAGTTCGCACATTACCACTTCTTAGTTATAATATATATTGACTCTAATGTATTAACAGTGCGGCAATTGAACATACTTCGTGCAGTTTTACGACAACACTCAGACCTCCCTCTAGACTCAAATGTTTTTCTTAAGCGCCAAGGTCACTCAGTATGTGATGTACTTGTTAGACGTACAACCTTTGCCTGCTGACATTATGTCTCCTTAAGTTCGCTTTTATATAATAAAATAAAATAATAATTATCTACTTACTCCCCTACTTTATTCAAAATTAAATAGAAACTTGCTGAAAATTGACAAAAATTAACATAATATAATGAAACTGAATATCTGCTGAGTAAAACTGGATCTTAATTGTACATTTATCTGCTCACAAGTTTACCTAATAATAAAAATAATAAAAAAGACAATAGATATCTATCTTATACTAATGTATAAAGCTGAAGAGTTTGTTTGTTTGTTTGATTGAACGCGCTAATCTCAGGAAATACGGGTCTGATTTGAAAAATTCTGTCAGTGTTAGATAACCCATTTATCGAGGAAGGCTATATATCATTACGCTAAGACCAATAGAAGCAGAGCACTAATGAAGAATGTTTTAAAATCGGGGGGGTTTTGAAAACAAATTCTACGCGGATGACGTCGCGGGCACAGCTAGTTGCTAAATATCGGATAAAAAGATCCATACCATTATAATCAAACTTCTTTTAGTGTTAAGCAGAAATCTAGCTATAAAAATAATACAGATGCGGTTAGAAACGGTTGCTAACGACCTACGTGAGTCTAACTTTAAAAAGGGTTTCCTGTTGGTTTAAGTACGATACACTATATCCGGGCAGTACTGAACCACAAACTTAATAACATTTATTCACTTTTATACAGTAAGCCTTTCCAAGAAAGTTCGTGTCTCGGATTGCGTGGACACATACAAGAAACAATAAGCGGTCAGTCCGGAATACAAATATTCGAATTTTCACACGAATATCTGTTGAGAGCTAGAATCAATGTTTGCAAATATTCCAAAACGATATTCAGCTATACTTTTTGTATAAGCATTTGAAATAAAATGTGCATGCTTCGTAAATATGAAAAGATTTTATTACATTGACTACATTCACGTTGGAGTGTTCTGGACGATGGTAATCTCTACCGTCATGAGCACTGTCCCTCGATTTACTTTTCTGTAAACATGATCAAAGGTTCATGTGCTATTCGGACTTACACTTGGAGCGTTAGCAATTTTTCGGACATTATAATATCTATATTATTACACACATAACATCAGGATAAAACACATAGAAAATAACAAACGAGTGAAACTCGCAAATCCTTCTTGGATAAACACAGCGGGTTCGTTTGTTGCCTCAATTAAACGGGTAGACACAAGATCAGAATTGGAACGTTTACGGGCTAATGCGAATATTATGATGATTTCAATGCTATAAATAACGAAGTAGAAAAATATAACAAAACGTTCGCAAAAGTATTGCATACATTATCACTGAATAATGGCAAATGGCACTTCGGAGCCATGCTAATGATGAGAATTCAGTGGTTTGGACTGTGACTGCTAAACAGTTTTGCATTCATTATAGTTGGAAAATGTTACTTTACCATTGGAAAGCGAGTGGAACACAAATTTGTATAGCTTGGTATTTAGTATTTATTATGGTGCTCAACTTTTTTTTATTACTAAAGTACCTACTGCCTGTGTCTCAAGTTACATGTAAACTGCAGTATGCTGCTGCGAATCATTGTATACAAGTTCTAATGAACGTGCATGTAGAGCAGCGCGTTCAATAAAATATTTTGCAAAAATTTAGCATCTAATCCTGATATTACATGGATCTAGCAAATTGAATCAATTGCATTGAAAGGTGTAAAACTGAAACGAAACAACGACATTCAATGACTCAATTTTATGTTTACGCGGATCATTTTAGTTGTTTAATAAAATTGAAAAAAAGAAATAAACCGTCTGATCTAGGCTTACGATGACACGAGTGCAGCGCAAGTGTGGCGTTGCTTATATTGTATTATAAGGATATAGATGAAAAAATAATAAATTCTATTATTATTCTACCCTAAACGTTCTCAAAAGCGTGACGATAATCTTGAACAAGTTCTATGCTATAAAATCCAATCCTTGTACAAGTTTCTGAAATCTGTAAGACATCTTTAAAACCAAAAACTTCTCGTCTTCGCTATATGAGGTAGTACCGGGTGATATTTTGTGTCTTGAAAATCGGCTTGCAGTATCAACATAATACAGTCTTGTAAAAAAAAAATATTTGTCTAATTGACTTAATTACATTCAAAACAACGGCAGTGTGTCTGACGATTACAATTGAAGCTGCTTTCAATACCATTTTGTTCCTAAAATATCGAACAGAATTTTAAAACCTTCCTACTACTTTATCATAAACAAAAGACAACTTTCAAAAGTCAAAGAGAACAGTAGAACATTTATTTAACTGAAGCTTATTTCCGAGATCGTATAAAACTCCGTGAGCAAGATCAAGTTACTGTATAACATCCATCGAGGGCTATCTTAGGAAAGGAAATAAGAAGTTGGGAACTAAACGAGCATTGTAGAATTTCAAACGATACTGAGAAGTATTGTTCTCTCATTCTATAGCTGTGCCAACAGATTTTAAACACCAAAGGCTTCCTTTTTTGAACATAAAAAGTTAATACGATGTATTGGATTTTAATGCAACAATTGGTATTTTACTTATTGAATTAATTTGTCTATACTAATATTATAAAGAGGTAAAGTTTGTGAGTTTGTTTGTAGGAAGTAATCTCTTGAACTACTCCCGGATCGAGAGTTAAAGCTGCATTGATCCAGCTACTGAATTCAAATTCAAAGGAAACCAGTGCTGATTTCACACTAGTTTCGTGTAAATTGATTTGAAGTCAGTACAGCGCTACCAAGTCTGCTTGACTTGAATATTCCCAATTGAATATTTCGAAGTCAGCCAGCACCCTAAGCCAGTAGTTGGATCAATATAAATCAGCCTTTATCGCGATAAATGACGTCGCTTCTGTAGGATAGACGAATATAGTCAAAAATTTGGCATTGCGGTCGTCTTTTTTGGTGCCGCCATCGCAATTCACAAACACGTCGTGGTAACGCGAACAATGTTTCCCTGGCACTTTTAGTACGAAATAAATTTCGTAATTACAGAATATCCCAAATAGTCTATTCCAATGTTCACCCGATATAAAATATATCCGAAAATCTGGATTTATATAAGAACAGTGGTCTTATAAAAACATTCGCGAAAACCGAAAGAAGTTTGGTAGATTAATAGCGTCCATTCAGCCGCGTAGCTAAAAAAGTTTACGAGTTACGCAGGTGTTAATAGAATTTTGTTCGTGACAGTACTTGAGTGACACGCCTACGGTTCTTGATAGTGATGGCATATTTCACTGATCACCGGTTCAATAGCAGTGATATAAAATAAATCACTTTTCACTCTAGTTACAAGAATCGGAAAGGACTGTGAAATTTCACTAGGGCGATATTGCGATATTTCACGTGGGACAGGCGTTATATTCTATTGATCTTTCCTGTTCAAAGAGTCATCTAATTAGAAAATAGATAGCTAAATGTTTAATTGATTGTTTATCTATTTTGCCTATTTGGTATTAGATGGCGCTTTAGTCAAAACGATAAACAAGCGGACCTGAGTGAAGTAAAATTGAATCTTATTCTTTAATAGGTTAGGCATTCATTTGCTTGAGGATTTGATTTAGGAGGTTATTAACTCTGTGAAAAGTATCGTTGAGACTTGGGATTGTGATAAATTATGTCACTTCACAGTAAATTAAATTCACTTACAGTTCTAATCACCACGCAGAAGCACAAGTTAATTTTGAGTGAATTTATCATATCGTATGTATTTTTTAACAATTTTTTTATCTATCACGTATATGGTGTATATAAATAGTGTAATTATAGTGACTCAATAAACTTAGTTATTAACAATTATGTCTCAATTATGGAATCAGTACGAAAAAATCCCAGAAAAACAAATATTGTATATTATGCTCATAACTGAAATCAAATGAACCTTTAAAAAAAACTAAAATTATTAATATCAAAAAGTAAATTAAGTTGATTCAATGCACTTTTAAATTTGCCAATGAAAAATAAACATTGACAGTCCTAAGCCTGATGAAGAACGGCGGAAAGTTCATTTGAAAACAATTTTTCGACAAAAATCGATAAACCGACTCGAGTCACCATTTCACTAATTGTAACTTACTTACAAGTTGTGAACTTGTAACAGGCCGAAACAAATATAGCCCCTGTGAAAATAATCGTCACCTCTGAAAATATCGGATAGTGAATTTTCGCCGGTGATTTCAGTGACAAAAAATAATTTCACTGTTTTATAGATATATTTAAGTAACGATATTTTCATCACTAGTTCTTGAGCGTTGTGTACAGGTAGGGAGAAAAGTTTGTTGTAAAAATATGTTTTTAGAAGCATTTCTAACTTGTAGATTTTGTGATGTGTATATTATATAAGACATCGACATGTTTATCAATGTACCATGTCATAAGCAAAAATAAAATCGGGTTATTGTGTTGAAGCTGAGAGTTAACTTTCGTCAGTAATTTAATCTGTGGGTTCCACTTAACACGCGGCCTCTCAGACATTAAAGTTTCCTATATATAATACGGATCATAAGTCTCTAATCTATTCATAATAAGTTATGATCATAAGTCTTTAACCTATTTTCAAAATAAATCTTGTTCAAAATTGCACATAGCATTATGCATACTTATATGCCGTGAGACCTTAAAGGTTTCTCTTTGCCTTTTGTTGCCGAAAACCTTGAAAACAAATTCTCAGAACGGCATTTGCAAATCTCTAAATTCATTTGTCAGCTGCATTCTTGCAAAGAGATTTCGGGAAAGTTCCTACTGCATACATTGGTATCGTTCCAAAATAGTAAAGTAGCTCGATAGGTCGCTAACTTGCCAGTTTTCCGGCAGAATCCGGAGTAATCTCCCCGGCGGCTTTGCTCCAGGGACCGTATCGAAGTGTTCCCGGGCTTTGAAAATACTTTTTAGTTCCATTGGGAGCTTTTGAAGGCGCTTGTTTGAGGTTGTTTTATAACTGAGGTGTTTGATTTGCTGGTTTTCTCTTTAACATTTACATGAATTTAGTAATCATTATTTTTTTAAATAGTTCGTAGTTAGTTCTGCGAATATATCACGTAGTGTATTTATATTTTGTGTAATATAATATTTTTTACGTTTATATTATCGGACTCCCTGCAGTACAAAAATAAACTCGTATCTGTGCCGCAATCAAATATATTCTTGAATGTAAGCATATTGGAAAATAAAGAATATGTGAAAGGTTCTATTAAGCTGATGAACCCCACGGCTATATAACCTTAAAATAGCATGAATAACTTCGCTTTAAATATTGCATTCGAAGTGTTCGATTTATTGCTCGCGTTTTGCTTTACTATTTTATCTCCTCCACTTTGAACGGTCTTCCGTATGCATTAGTAGTTGAAATAGCAGATAAACTGCAAGTGTCGTTTACTCTCTAGGTTCCTGTTATCAAAATTGATAAGTTATGTGGCACTGACTTACTCAGGTAATTTCGGCAAACTCAGGTAGAAGAGTTTGTCCAGAGAAATGTTAAACTGATACCATAATTGATCGAGGCAATTGTTTTATGATCAGGGTTGCCAAAGAAAGGAACATAAAAATTATAACAGAAGCCCCTTTTTTTATACAGAGGAAATCCGTTTCAGGACCATAAGCCGCGCGAGGGGGAAAGGTCGCGGCCCGTGAGCGGGATTCGCCAGGTCGAGTTGGCACTAGCACCTCGCGTGTCAAGTGGTATTGCCACGCCGCAATTAGGGATACCCACTAAAACCCCTATCCGATCCTCTAGCGTCTTTCGTCCGGGTTGTGGGCTCGTTCGCGCATTTACCTCCAGCCCGGACGGAAGAACAGAACCCCAGGATTTGACCCTGTGAAAATGAACAATAAAATAAAATTGTTTGATTTATTATTTAATCTAGACTCGAACTTCGTACCTTTTTTTAAAACTACCGTTAATATATTTATTTAAAAGTATTCCTTACACACTAATTTGTTTTTGTTTTATGAAATTGGGGATTCATCTGCGTTAGTGTTAAAGAGGCCATTCCATGCAGTGGGTTTAATGATTTGTTTTTGATGCGACATTGTTAATGACGTTACATATCCATACAACGTAGATTTTTAAGGTTTTTAGAGTTCAAATGCAAGGTGTGGTAGTAGTAGTAGTAGGTAGTGATAATCACTACGAAGCTAGATGTCTCAGACATCATATTTTGCAATTGCACAAAAGGAGGCAAATAGCAGATATAGTGATGCTAAGTAAAATTGCACAATCTGAAATAGACTCGCCTTATTTATTATCTAAAATATGTTTAAAAGTGCCAACAAGACTATTCCGGAATCCAATACAATTGTTTGTTCCTCGGATATCTAGTAATTATAGGGCAAATTCTTATTTTAATCGTGTGTCAATTAACTATTATCTTTTAGCTGTTACACGTGATATAGATTTATTTATTACTAATCCACAAAATGTTAAGATGGACCTGGTAAAGCACTGGTCTGAATATTAACGGGTTGCATTTAATAGGTCAGTTTTAAAATAATCTATTCTTTCTTTTTTTAATTTCCTCTTTTTAATTTAATTAATAGAATGTAAAGTATTAACTAGCAAGCATCATAGATATCTATATGTGGAAACAATTGAATAGTATGTACTTAGTCGTAAACTGTTTGTTTTCGGAATAAAATAAAATATTGACAGGTCCGATGTATCGTTACCACATCGAATTAATTTTGATTTTATCGATGCTCAAGTGTTGTAGCTCTCTAGCAATGTAGAGACATCAATTTTTTGACTGTCAACACTATGTACTGATTAAAGCGGAGAGTGGCAACAACAGCGACCGAACGATTGACACAAAATACGAGCGCGCACGCAAAATTCAAGTGACATCCCACCAAAATCTCAAAATACGAAGTAGGTGCTAGCTGCAGACTCAGGTACGTACAATATCGTTACTGCTAGATATAGAACCTTGAGCGTCGAAAATGATCAAAATTTTATCCAGAGTGGCGTTCGATCGCCTTTGCTGGGCAATCAAATGCTACATCCGATAAGTATATACACTAGTATGGCTATGCGTTAACGGTGTAATTTCTTAATGCTTTAAATAAGACACATTCGGCCACAGTCTAAATCTTTAACACTAAAGCATATGAAATCCCAGCATTATTATATGGTATATTTGCATGTTATGCTGTTAGTGACGGCTTCTGTGATTGAGTTGGCTAAACCTTTGACGGTTTAGCTTACTGCAGCGCAAAGGCTCCGGGCTCGATTCCTGGCATGGTAAATTTCGTAAACGAACTTTCCGTTATTCGTTATGGTCTGGGTGTCTGGGATTGGCCCCAGGGTGGTCTGCTGATTTAGTTATTAATTAATTACATTCAAACTTTAATGATGGTATGTGAATTCGTTGCAACTGTAACTAGTTTGGTATATATATCAAATGTCGTTGCAATATATTGCATAGACTTCGAAGTGTCGTATTGCAGATGGATTTATGTTTACTCCATCTATGCATCACAATAGATCCAAAATTCGAGCCCTCAGCAAGTTTCGCTCAGTATTAATGGCTTTAATATATCTTTTGAATAATGTATTCAAATCCATATAAGATTCATGAGGTTTGAAAACTTAACTAATATCCTCTTTAACTTTTTTCTTCGGTGGTTGGCCTTCAGTAAGATATTGTTACTGCGGCGATGAATATATATATTTATATATAGATATATATATACACACCAATTTTGTAATCTGCATGTGCTCATGACTTCAAAATATTATTCGAAAATTAATTATTATTAATAAAATTAACATTCACCGTGTAAAATTTTATAACTTGTACTAGCGGTCCCGGCATGCGTTGTCCTGCACTGGAAAAATAAAAATCTAAGACCCGATTCTAGTGCCTTCTACCGGTTCCAATTGTGAATCTAAACCATCCGGGTACTTCAAACACACAAACAATTTCATCAATATGTGTAAAGTCGTTCTCAAGTTACGCGCGTACATACATTTCTACGATTCCTTTTTATTTATATACTCGTAAATTAAACTATGACATAAAAGTGACAAAATTGTGAAATAATTTTAATACTCAATAAACTACTATTAAAATGATACTTAACTATATTAGTTTTAAGAAAACTTTATGTCAGAAAACGGCGAACCATGTTCTTACCAATAGTATGAAACCTACTAGGTCTCAGATTAAGAATGAATTAAAATTAAGAATATACAAAATTAATTTTTTAACGTGGTGATATAATTAATATATTCCAATGCCGATTTATTGATTGATGAAAATAGAATATTTAAAATCAATTAAATCTTGGAAGATAGAAAACACTAATAAAAAATTATTATTTGAGATTTTCGATTGTTAGGATTCTGTTATGATTTCCTCGACAGTTCCGATGGCCCACTTCCCTCTCCCCTTATTCAATTTTCCCTATTTCATCCCCATTCCAATCCCATTTTCCACCCTTGTCTCCTGTCTGATCCCTCTATTTTATCCCTATCCCATCATAAAGGCTGGCAACACGTTGACTTGGTTCCTGGTGTTGCAAACGGCTCATCAAAAGTGGCTATTCTGCTATTCAATATCTTGGTGTTACGAAGGTATTCAACGTATCGTACGTTGAATACCTTGCGATGGTGTCATAAGTTCGTATTCTACTAAGTACCCAATATCTTCCAGATATCGTTGCAAGGGACTAATAGTAGAAAAAAAATTGATATTACTAGTAGCAGAAATGGCGTTAGCTGAAATGAATATTAAGAAGCTGCCAACATTTTAAACATTTATTTCGCGAATTTTCGCTTATAATTATTTGTAAAGATAAAGTGGCGTGTCGCGGGCACGCCATAGAGTTTGACAGAATACAAATCAGGCAAAGCTACAATTGAGACAATAGTGTCCAACGATTTTAAAGAGATAATAATAGCAGAATTGGGCCCCAGGACCGTCTCTCTGTTTGCCATAGTCGCAATAAAAAACAATTCGGAGGGATAAACTACTTTGATCAATGAGCTTTAGGTACAAAACTTTTTGATAATACGAACTTTATTTTCAGTAAATGTATGTACTTAGTGTGTTTGTTGCCAAACTCACTTCCTTTAATTGAAGATATGAATATTCATTTATATTTGTAATACTACGCAAATTCGCGGATACAGCTAGTACTGTGTTCATGACAAAGCTTTTATTTAATATAATTTTAATTCGAATATTTTAATTACTGTGATATGTCAAATGAGAAATATTATTCACAATAATTCACTAATACAAAAACCTTTAATTGTTCATTGTTTTTCCCCTCTCCAACACTATACAATAATAATAATTAAGAATAAGTGTACAGATAAAAATGATTTATTATTCTGTGATAAATTAATACTAAATTCGAATAAAGAATAGTCAGAACCAATTATATCAAGTGAAATGGGCAACAGTAATGAAGAAAAGAAATTATTGCAGATTTTTACACGATCATTAGAATTCTGGATCTTTCGGAGCGAGTGATAAACTATTTTGATCAATGAACTATACAGGTTAAAATTGTTCCAATAATATCAAATATTTTTTAGGGTAATTTTTCTATGTCTTATGTGTATTTAATTTGTGATTATTTCTTTTCTTTTATCAATGTTGCCAATCTTATGATTCGATCGATTATCTGATATGGATAATAGTTATAGAAAACTGGAGTTCTTCCAGAGAACGTAGAACCGTATTTGGAATAAGCCCAATTAAGAGGAAACTAAGATACACTACTTTATTTAAATTAACTAGATACTAATTGATATTTTTTGTTACAGTTCAAATCCTGGCTCAAATTCCCTTAGGTAAGTCAAACTTATATTTGTTAAAATAATCAGTAAGTAATTTTCCAAAGATCTTTCTGTATAACTGCATTTCACTATTTTATTGACAATTTTTTTTCGTAATTGATTAGTGCTATAAGCAGATACGACCGTCAAAATAAATTAAAAGGTTATATAATTACGGTTAGGGATTTCCAATAACATATTTGGTATCAATATATCACAACGTAACTTATACTTTTAAAATCGCTGAAATAAGTGACCTCGTTTTGGTCGGATGTAGGGTGAACGATACAACAAACTTTGAATAATAATTTATAATTAGAGGTCAGTGTGTATGGTCTTAAATTTTTGATAGTCGATTAATAAGAATAGAATTAATATACTTTATTGTACAATAAAATTAATGAACTAATACAAAAAAACAGCTTAGAATTAGGTACAAATGGCGGTCTTATCGCTGACAGCGATCTCTCCCAGACAACCTAGGGATGGAGAGAGAAATACGGCACAAAAGCTAGGGCATGGTTTGTTGCACAATATTTTAAAAATATTAAATATTTTATATACTAATATTATTATATAAATATACATATAGATTTATATACACATGATTAAATATATAAAAATATTATACTACATATATTACGTCTATTAAAAGCAATACATATTATATAACAATTCACTAAATAGCACAAAGATACGTACAATAATAACAACACAAATTATACTTTGAGCTAGTAATCCTTAACAAGTCTATTAAAGGAGTATACTGATTGGGCTTGCCTCACTTCCAGTGGAAGCATGTTCCAGAATTGGACAGCTCGAACACTGAATGAGTGATTATAAAACTTGATTGTATTGAGCGGTGTTTCTTGTCTCACATTCACTGATGTCCTAAGGAATTTCTCCTGATTCACATTGAAAAATTGGAAACGATCCTAAGATAAGGAGGAGACTAAACAATACATTGTATAGTAGAGACAGGATATGCGTATTCCGGCGAAGGCGGATAGGAAGCCACTTGAGCTATATGATAAGTTTGGTTTTAAATTCGTATCTAGCTAGAGAATATTTATACATAGGTAGTTTTTTGTTTACTTGTCGCCCATGACCTCTGAAACAACTAGGGAGTCGATGTGTTGACTACTTCATTGGACTATAAAAATCTGTCTCTTTTAATAGTCTCGTATTTATTTATTCAATTCAATTATAATATCATAACAGTCTTATAACTAAAGCAACAATATAAGCGCCTATACTCCATCCAACGGTTTATTTTACTTTTGATAGGTCGATCATTGATCAATTCGTGATGCCCTAAAGCATTACCAATTCGATTTTATTTTATTATATGTTTCTTTATCTATAAATTTTAATCGATTTAGTGCACCTATATCATTTTCTAAAAATACTGAATTGCATCTATCTATCATTTAAGAGCTATGCTCTTGTCGGTGGAGCTTCCTCAATCTTCTCTATTATGGGCCATTTGTTTTACTTATATGTATGACACGACACCCACTTTTTCTTTTATTTGATCCATGAATGCTCGCCTTGGTCTTCCCTTCCCTCTCCTTGCTTCCACTTTGCCTTCGATTAACGTACATAAGAAGGTGTCGTGTCGTAGCAGATGGCCAAACATCTTCCCCCTTCTTTCCTCCAGAGTTTTTAAAATTGTGCGTTTCTCCTTTACCATAACCAATACTTCTTCGTTGGCCTTTTTTTCTTTCCAACTTATTCTTTCCATGCGTCTCCAACACCACATTTCAAATGCTTCTAATCTATCGCGATCTCTTTGTGTCGTTGTCCATGCTTCACACCCGTATAAAACCATGCTCCAGATATAAATTTTAATGAAACTTTTTTTTTTTTTCTTTCTTTATTTTTTTCTTTGAATTGCATAGTAATAAATAAATAAGTCATAAAATTCACATGTATAAGTACTTAAAAGTGAAATAAAAGCAAGAGTGTCATACTCTTTCGTTTTAAATCTAAATCAATGTAGTAGTATTTTCTTTTAATTAAAACATTGTCATTATAAAACAATTGATTTCGATTAAATTTAGATATGATGACGATAGTTTATAGTCTACGTATAAGATGACTCACAGAAAGGCACTACTATGTCGCCTAAAACGATGAGCTACGACAAATGTAACATGTAAAATTTACAGCCAAAAATGTACAATTTGATCAGCGTGCAAACTTCAAAGGTTAAATAAATGCTTGGACAGGGTACAAGATTCTCTTCACAAAACTGATTCAGTATGCGAAGAGCCCTAGTCATTGCATTACAGTGCGACTATAGTAGTAATTTGCATATATATTTCTACCACACAATTAGTGGTTATGTCGACAAGGAATGGGCATTATAACATCGTTAATCATTGTTCTGGGTCAAAGCGAACTGTTTCATTGTTAGTGAATACGCACTAGGTCATTGCGAGCTCGGACGTCAATTGTTTTAATGATCCCAAGCAAAAACTCAACTGAAATGTCGGTATCTTTGAACACTTGAATCGAGTTGTCAATTGGACCAATTGGAAGTGTCCAGTTTTTCATCGTTTAGTGTTCGTTGTGTTTACGAGTCTTACTAAGAAATGTTTTCGTGTAATATTCAGGACCTTAAAAGAAGATGGTCTATAATTTTTAGAACGGATATTAAATTTATGGTTTAACATATTTATTTTACAAAAAAAATTACAATGAACGGGACAATTGATTGAGGATTTGATGAAATTAACAGTTGACAAGTCGCTCGGTACGAGCGTAAGGTGTGATGTGTCTAATTGTGTACTTATTAAGTAAGATCTTTAAACAGGTTGATTTTGAAAGTTGTCCAAGGAGATTAAAGTTTCTTTCAATTTAAATTTTAAATTTTATCGAGTCAACCACTACAACTACCACCGCCGCACTACATGTACAGCGGTCAAACTTAATCTCTAACTCTTTTCACTTTCACTACGTTATTTTGTAGTGGCATATATGATATGCTTTCATTTTAAATTTCAATCATATAAATTTAACAGTTTGTAAGAAAAATGTCTGCGATGTATATATATAGCATTTATCCGTGCAGGAACGGAGAAAGAGTACAATTTCCTGCGCCCTTGCGGTCTGTCGTAAGAGACGACAGAACAACCCACACCCAGGTGGTAGGGTGTATTTATCCATCTGGATGGCTACCACCCCTGGTCTAAAGTATGCCGTCATAACAACCTTCAGTTGTGTTCCGGCATTAGTGGCCAGGTTCCAGTATCCCTTTAGAGAGCGGAAGCACATTGATAGCACTTTTGGTATTACAACCGTCCATAGGCGATGGTAACCGCTCTCCTTCAGGTGGGCCGCCTGCCTGTCTGCTGAACTCATTCAATAAAAAAAATGTAGAAGGAGGGACATGATACTTTCATTAGGATTTTTTGTCCATAAGGTTACGGCACCCTAAAAGAGCTAATTAAACAGAATTACAACCTTTTCATAAGGAAAAGTAACCAATAATTGATCAGAATATCAAGAGTACTCTCAGTAAATATAAATTGAATTTTGAGACTCCTCGATCGTTTCATAAAATGAAATCCAATTTTAAATTAACTAAAGATACAATTTTATCGTCACAAGTAATCAAGGTGTAATTAACAAAAATTCAATAAGCATTGACCGTGAAGGCTTGATAATTCATTTAAATTATTTAGTAAGAGCTGCTACTTTAAAAGTACCACTTTTAAATTATAATTAAAATTTGACGATTGTCTAGATGTATGTTACACTATAAGCCGTGGTAGCTTAGTGGTTAGCGCACTGGCGTATGAATCTCAGGTGCGGAATCATGCACCCCTTGAACAGTTTTCTGACCGAATGTGCATATTGTTACAATTACCACATGCTCACGTTGAAGGAAAACATCGTGAAACCTGCACATCAAGGTACCAGATGTGTAAAACTCACTGATATGCCTTAGACTAGCATGATGGTGTATCCTGTCCATTCCTCTATAAATCGGAGGCCCAAGTCCAACAGTGTAATGCTTGTGGGGCGTCTTTATCACTGTTTTTATGACTACACTATCCCACAATCTGTGTATTTTTGTGGTTCATTTTATTGAGAAACTATCACACTTTCTGATTTGGGCTTTGATATAGTAATTTAAATTTATTTCTAGGTATGTTATGTATCATAAAATATTAATTTATACACATTGAAAAAAAAATGGAAGATATAACAAACATTTTTTATTTATTAAACAGAATGTTGTTTAGTTACAAATATACCGGATTTTTTGGTTAAGCACAAATAAATAATCAGTAATTAATCAATTATTACTAGGTAGAAAACTTCGTGAGCTCTCCTAAAGCACCGCATTTTGCTAGTTTATTATTATGTTACACTTTGACACTAGTTTATACGATTCTGGACTCCTCCGAATACCATGTTCGTCCAGAAGGCTGACTAAATGAAACCTCAGAGTACAATAGTTTATGGAATTCAGCTAAATACATTATCTGTATTTGAGTAATACAAACAGGAGTTGTGTGTTATGGAGATGAATATGCCGCGATGCATATGTAAAGTCAGGCGGTAGAACCGCATCAGGAATTCCGTCACCCGCGGCTGCCTTCATGGTTATGACGTAACATATAAATTGCAAACGGATTGACAGATCATATGAACTCTTACAGGGACCAATGGAAATCGGCTAGTTACGTAAGAATAAATTACTTGTTATAATGTTGCCCAAGATCCCGTTCAAACTGATAGGTCAAAAAATACTATCTGGATGATGTAGGATATAATATGCGTCATTATGATTTCGTAACGTTTAAATTATGCTTATTACGGCAGCAATTCTTGTCTCATCTTAAAAGCGGTTACGCGTTAGCATCACCCCTGATGTTGCAGATGTCTATAGGCGTAGCAACTTTCCATTAGGTGGGCCGTCTCAAGACCGGATCTAGGTGGGGGGCAAGCCGGGTACCATGCCCTGGGCGGCCAGTTCAGAGGGCGGCAAATTCGAACTTCGCAGACAAATTCACAACTCATCATTAGCGTAACTTTCACCACTGAGATGTTCAGTAATTTAAGCACATAAATTACTTTTCATAGGCATAGGCTAAAAACTACAAACGCACGCATATCTTTCAGTGGGCGTCTGATGGCTGAAATGATGATCATGATTGAGGTAAAAATACAGGTGAGGGCGGCGGCATCCCCCCCTCGAAAAACTTCAATATCCGGGGCTGGGCCGTCTGCCTATATGTCAGCTTCATGCAAAAAAACAAAGCAAGCAGGATAACGAGAAAAGTAGGCAACAACAACATACTAAGCTTTCATTTATAGGTATTAGAAAGTTTAACTAACAATACCATGAGGGCCGCAAATAAAAGAATCGGTAGAATCGGAAATACATCATAATATAACCACGATTGGATTAAAGAAAATCTCGAAGGAAAAACACACAAGTTTTTCCCAAGAAAAACTTTTCTTAGTAAGCAATATCGTTATCCTTATTGGGTTTTCAAGATTTTCTCGGGAAGCACGTTTACCTTCTTATTTACTTAATTAAGTAACGCGATACCCGCCATGGAGCGCTTATTTGCTATTTATGCGTTTACAAATCATATAGTTTTTGACGTATAGAATGGCTTCGCTCTCTGTGATTTATAAACGACCTACGACCACTCCTCGTAACCTATCTGCAATAGATAATTATTTGTTCCTTTTTTCGTTATCTATACTAATATTATAAAGAGGAAAGATTTGTATTTTTGTATGTTTGTAACGAATAAGCTCAACAAAAACAGGTCTGGACCCATTTCAAAAATTCTTTCACCATTAGAATGTTACACTATCCCAGATTAATATAGGATTTATTTATTACTAGAAAAAAATAGGGATTCCTACTAAAACTTCAATAATGTAACCTAAGGTGTAAAAAATAGTGTTAGTGTGGGTCAGGGGATGGTTTAGATTCATAATTAGACCCGGTAGGTGGCACTGGAATTGGGTTCTAAATTGTATTTTTTCAGGGTAGGACAACCTTTGTCGGAACCGCTAGTCAGGTATATACCGGTTATCGTCAAATTTAGCTATTTGCACTTTTCAAGAACGGTGATGAACATAGGATCCTTTTTATCCCAAAAAAAGGATAATTTTGCGAGCTACGAATACGTAGGATAAGCGATTGAAGTCCCATGGTAATATGAAATACCATCAGACGAGATTTATTTTTATTTTATTTTATTTATTTTATTTTATTTAATAAAATAAAATAATAAAATAAATTAACGTCAATCATATGCAATTTGTCAAAAAATTATCCTAAAAATTCGTTTACAGAGTAAAAACATTTAACCAACAGCCATTTAAGTTCTATGCCCTTCAACCACATCGATTTAATTTGCTTGATCAGCTAATGGAAGTGGTTACCGTCGTCGATAGACGTTTGCAACACCAGGTGTCCAGTTCTGCAATTTTAATATCTCAGCGTTGCAAAGATATTTAAGGTGTGATTCCATTGCTATAGTGTCAACAATTATCCACAATATCTTGTCGAGATCGTCGCTGTGCAATTATAGTACAAAAAGTTGGTATTACTTGTAGCAGAAATGGCGTTAGCCGAAATTAATATTGAAAAGCGACAATTTTTTATTTATTATTAAACAGTATCGACGAGTATTTCCATAAATTTAAGGCCTAAGAATACATAATAATAAACCTAAATTAAAAATAGATACTTATTATTTAGGAAAGAACAGAAACATAAATAGCAAGTTACACATACACTACACCAAAATTAATTATTCAGTCTATCTAATACTGCGACACTTCTAACAGGAAAACTAAACACAACTAAATGATTAAATCTAAATGTAAACATTACATTCCTTTTGAAG
The DNA here is from genome assembly GCA_039645545.1 of Dendrolimus houi. Lineage (NCBI taxonomy): Eukaryota > Metazoa > Arthropoda > Insecta > Lepidoptera > Lasiocampidae > Dendrolimus > Dendrolimus houi. Next base: position 7,538,682 of record CM077125.1, read on the forward strand.
CTTATTAATAACTTTATTAACAGATATATTTTAAACATTGATTTCACGAGTTTTCGCTTATAGATGCTTATAAAGATAAAAGTGGCATGCCACGGGCACGCCTTTGGAATTAACAGAATACCGGAAACAGGCAAACTTACAATTGAGACGATAGTGTCCGGTATTAAACGATGTATGGATTGCGTAAGCGTTGCCGGATGGCATAAGGCAGACTGACTGTGTGATTGCACCGTTGGCGTCTCCCCTCCTAGCAGATCAGAACCGGATAAGCTCCAACAGGAGGTATAGGATGGAGCGGATGGGATATGAGATTAGAATAGGGGAGGTGGAAGGGTTAGCCAGCAGAACTCTCACTCATCCCGCGAAATATGTTTAACTCAAGGCTAATCGTTTCACGCCGATATTCTGCGAGAACGCGATATCACACCGATCGAGCCGGTTCTAAAAGCTATAAATAAGACTAGTGGTCGCTCGTGGTCGAAATTCGACCATAATAATTTGTTTTCAAAGGCTTGAATACTTCTATAATCACAGATTTCGCTAAGGCTACACTGTTTGACTTGAATTTGGCTTGAACAATAAACAAATGAGTATATATGCGTGTGTGTGTCAAATACATGATAGTATGTGTAATGTTTTTTTTATTGATTTAAGTGTGCGAAATTTTATACTCCTCCGTCCGCGCAATTTTCGTAAAAAGGGGTACAAAGATTTTGCTTCACGTATTAATATGTAGATAAAGAATCTAGCATGGCTCTATCATGTACTTCTATATAAGCATTATAATTGGGCTTGACCGGCAACAAATACCTAGATCAAAAAAAAAAATTAGGTTGGGAAAAACTTCTTTCGCATAAAGTTTATTTACATTTGACTAAAGTATGTAGGTGCCATTTTATTGGATAGCTTTTTGCCATCTTGTAGGTAGGGATGTGATCCCATTGCTATAAAAATTTTGGGGCTTCTGATCAAAAAACTGCGACAAGCGGTTTTGGCAATCCTCTCGTGATGTTAACCTGACACTGCCTAAGGAATTCTGCAAAGACCGAAACGGGTGAAAATCTGACGGTGCAAGGTCAGGACTATACGGCGGATGCATTAACACCTCCTAGCCAAACTCTCATAATATTTGCTGAGTGGCTAAAGATGTGTGAGGTCTAGCGTTATCATGGTGAAAAACCCCACCCCTGCTTTTGATTAATTCCGGCCGCTTTCTCTCAACTTTTTGCTTTAATCTCATCAGTTGTTCGCAGTACAGTTCAGAATCGATAGTCCTGCCTGGTGGTAACAGCTCATAATGAATAATGCCCTTCCAATCCCACCATACACACAGTATCACCTTGTTGCGAGTTAACCCGGGTTCTGCCACAGTCTGTGAAGCCTGACCGGCCTTTGACCACGATCTTTTTCGCACGTTCTTGACGTACATGATCCACTTTTCATCACCAGTTATCAGCTTCTTCAAAAATGGCTCGTTTTCAGTACGTTGTAATAAAGAATCACAAATGAGTACACGGTTCATTAGGTTTCTTTCAGAGAGCTCATGAGGCACCCAAATATCGATCTTTTTTGTGTACCCAGCTTTTTTAAAATGCGCCAAAACCGTTTTGTGGTCAATTCCCAGTTCTCCAGCTACATCGTAACTTCTAATATGCCGATCTTGCTCCACTTTTTCAAAAATGGCATCAATTTTGTCCGTAACAGGGCGACCAGAGCGACGTGCATCTTTGATATCAAAATTTCCGGATTGAAAACGCTTAAAGCAAATTTGCGCTACTGTCACAGTTACTACATTAGGTCCATAAACATCACAAATTTTATTCGCGGCTTGTGTTGCAGTTTTACCTTTTTTGTAGTAAAATTTTAAAATGTATCGAATTTCTTTATTAGATTCACTCATTTTAACAATAAGAAAAACAAGTGAAAGTCACACATTTTCCTAATTTGAATTAAGAATTGTTTTCTTTAAAATTAAAACTTTTTAATTATACCAAAACTAGCCAGATACAAATGGTATAGCCAAAGAGATCTTATTACAAGTTCATACATACTATATGCGAAAAGACTTTTTCCCCAACCTATTACTTTCTACTACTGCAACTAACGATTTACCTTCATAGAATTCAATTATAAAATTAGTTTGTAATCAATTGAAATGTAGATGAAACCTTAATTTAATCGTAAATTGATCTTAAGCCGGGAAGGTCTTTGATAAAGGGCCACAGATAAAGATCCCTACCACAGTACCGAAGTTCTAATGGCGTCGGGATTAACAAGTAAGTTTCCACTTAACAGTTGTAGGTGGTTTGCTTATCAAGTGATTAATGGTAATATTGGTTTAAATTTGTTCAGGTTTAATAATTTTCAGATCAAAGAAAATGTTACCAACAGATTAAATAATTATTTTAATAACCATTTTGTTTGTTTGATCAGTTTAGTATTGCTTATGAGGCGTGGGTTTGGAATTTTAATTTATATCTATCTATTGTGCGTATTTATCCCGTACACCGAATTTGTGGATTTTTAGGATTTGTCATATTTTCTAATTTTTTATTCGTGCAGGAGCGGAGAAAAAAATACTACTAATTTCTGTCTTCTGTCGTAATAGAAATAATATAACAACCCAAGTCCAGGTGGTAGGCCATTTTCACGTCGTGGTGGTTATCATCTGGTCTAGAGTATGCTGCCATAACAACTTAGTGTTGTGTTCCAGCATTTATCGCTAGGTTCCAATTGCAATCTATCTATACTAATATATAAAGCTGAAGAGTTTGTTTGTTTGCTTGAACGCGCTAATCTCAGGAACTACTGATCTGATTTGAAAAATTCTTTCAGTGTTAGATAGCCCTTTTATCGAGGAAAGCTATATATCATCACGCTATGAGCAATAGGAGAGGAGCACCAATGAAGAATGTTTCAAAATCGGGATTTTTTTCCTTTTGAGAGCTTCCGCTGCGTGCGCTGCGTAAATGGTTAAAGTTTCGCAAAAATCCTGTGGAACAGACTTGTTCCCCTTTAAAAGTTCTAAAAAAAAGTCCGTGACAGCATATGTATGTCTATCTTTTAAGGTAGGCTCACTATAACCTTTTTTGTGCTAACCCAATTTGTTCTAAAATAACGCATTATTTGTGAAGGTGTTTTTATAAACATAATATTAATCCTTATCCAAATAAATACGTTGTTCATCACAAGTATTTAATTTAAAACAAAATTGCCATTTACATAATTCCATTTCAATGAATATCTTAGGAGATATCGTAGTTTTAAAATGAGATCGCAGCAAAGTAATGATTAAGTACTGCGCGCGCATTTATGATGTGCAAGACCGGCGGGCAGTTATGAGGGGGAAGGGCGGTAGGGCAACTTCTACGTAAACAAATTAGCGGGTTAAAGTTAGCGTTAGCCCAAAGTAAATATTCCACGCGGACGAAGTCGTGGGCAGAAGCTAGTAATTAATAAGCTGTTTGACTGATTAAAATTGTGACGTCACTAGCCAATATTCTCACACAAAATCAAGGCGGCTGTAACGTTTTGTGCAATGATAAAAACTGTATCAGTTGATTTGACTATCAAATACCCAATTTGGTGGTAAGACGTGGTTTGTGTCGCTAAGGGGCCATCCATAAATTACGTTACACGTTAAGGGGGGGTCGACGAAGTGTGACATTGGGTGACAAGGTGTGGGAGGAGTCCCAAATTTCGTGACTTCACATTTCAAAATCTATATTTAAATGTATTAGTTTAATAATTACGGAACTGCTGTTTTAAGTTAATAATTTCTTCATGTTAAATTGCAAACTATATGATGTCACACTAGGGAAGGAGGAGTTTCACGAACGTGTCCAGCTGTGACAAGGACGGGGGAGGGATCAAAAATCATTAAATTTGTGTGACGTAATTAGTGGATAGCTCCTGAATAAAGCTATAGTGAAATTCCAAAATAAATACAAATTAGAGTTGGTTGTCATATATGTAACTGACGTGAAAAAAAGTGTACACACATGTACTTGTAAGTTGGGGGTATCCTATTTATGATTTACTGCTTTCAGTACATATACAAGTCAATATGTAGACAGATATTCGCTCCGCTGCCTATTTGTTTAAGTTATCTTAAAAGTTCAGTAAAACACAGTTCAGTAGCAGATTTTAAAAATAATATTTAGTTTTTTAAACATACTGTTACGTGCGATCGGGGGTACGCACTTAGGATGGGAAGAAAACATCAGTTTTTAACTAAATGCTTTTATTGATTTACACAGCCGTATGTGATTCCTATCGGCAGGGTTGCCCCTACACGCACAACTAACGACGCTCTGTCCCGACGATAAGATGTCTCACTCACAATACCGTCGCCGATATTGCGTATACCACCTCCTGCTGCTGCGGTGTTCACCCTCGGAATTTACCGCGAGTAGCTCGCTTCTGGACCTCCTTTTAACTACGCTAGACTTCCCCTTCACTCAACTGCCCGCTAAAATTTTCACTAAATTCACCACTAAACTCGTCATTGTCTTCTACTAAACTCTTCTTTCAACTCTTTAAACTTGCCACTATCTTCTATTAAACTTCTCTTCTAACACTCTTGTATAGCACTTGTCGCTTCGCTAACTTCAACTAAACACAAACTGCCCGGTAGGCGCGCCTTACGCGACTTATATACCCGGAAGAATCTTCTAGAACCCATAATTTCGTTATTCTTTTATTTACTATCTGTCCCTTTCTAAACAATATCTATCTCTGTATTTTCCTTCCCGAACCTTCTATTCCAGAACTTTCGTTCATTATCTATTCCTTTCTAACATCTATTTATCACTGTCTTTTCCTTCCCGAACCTTCTATTCTAGAACTTTCGTTCATCGGCTATCCCTTTCTAAAACGTATTTGTCCTTGTCTTTTCCTTCCAGAATCTTCTACCTTTTTCTAAAACTTCTTAAACCAACTAGATTGTTCCACCATCACTCGCCACAATACTATGTATTTTCTGTAGTACGCATTTTTTTAATTATTGTATACGTTTGATCATTATCTCGATTTTGAGCTGAGATATGGTCTAAGATCAAGCACGCTTACCCAGACGGTACTTATTCACAGGGGACTTGAAGACACTCAGGTTGTAGGTTTCGGGAAAAACAGACTACGGCAGTGAGTTCCACTCCTTTGCGGTGTGCATAATGAAGGTGGACTTAAAGCGCTTTGTTCGCATAGGTGGTATGTCCACCATATAGCGGTGCCGCATGCCAGTGCGTCTGGTTGTCCGATGATGGAAGGGAGACGGCGGGATAAAATTGAAAAGCTCCAAGGCACACACTTTTAAGAGTTACGTAGCAATTTAACAAAAAATGACCATTGCAGAGAGTACGTAGCCATTGAAGTCTAGTTTTACTTAAGAATATTTAGCAACTAGATTTTCCCCGCGACTATGCCGCGTGAAAAACCCTAGGTAGTGGCTCTTTGTTACGTATATACAAATTTAATTGGATGTTTTACCTAAAACTTTATTGTTTCTTGTTACTAAGTTCACTATAATAACAAAGAAACTAAATCCATATAGACTACACAACTGCACAGCGAAATATAGAGGCGAGTCGCAGCCAACCTGGTTTGAAGTAATATAATGAATGAGGTGTTGTTTATAACACCGTAGGTATCTCTTAGTGAATTGAAAAAACGCGATTGCAGCGCCAACCATTTTGCTAATCCGTTTATTCAATGAAAATGACATTATTTATCGGGATAAAAAGTATCCTAAGTGTTAACTCGGGTTATAAGCTAGCACTATGTCGAGATTTATTCATATACGTTCAGTAGTTTCCAAGAAAGATGCGATCGCAGTGCCATCTTTTTCGCTATTTTCGTCTATCCCACGGAAACGACATCATTTATCGAAATAAAAAGTATCCTAAGTTACGACCCGGGATATAAGCTAGCTGTATCGAGTTTCATTTAAATCCGTTCAGAAGTTTTCACGTGATGCTCTAACAGACAGACAGACAAAAATTCTGAAAATTGCATTTTCGGAATCTCCTGGCGCGAATTAACCCCCCTGATTTTTTTCACATTTTTAAACGCAATGTACAAACCTGAAACATTTATCGATTTAATATAGTATATATAGATAGAAGATAGATGTACCGGTTCCGTATATACGTACTCCTTAAACGAGATGTTGTTCGAACACTTCAGTTCGTTGAATATTTCAGTTGTCCCTTTGGTAAAAGATAAATGATTCATGACCGCTCTGAAGCGGCAATGTAACGCCGTAGTTTGTTTTCGAACGCAAAAAGGTTGTAAAAATCTATGACGACCTATGGCGTAAGATATATTGTGGGGTAAAATGGCTTTTTGGAGTTCCATAACCGTTTGGAAAAAACGGAACATTTATAAAATCGTCTCTGTATGTCCAAGTCATTTTTCTTGGTAAACTAGTTACTTTATACAGATGAAATTTAATAGGAATATGTAATCTTTATCTTGCTACTCAATGCTGTATGGAAATCGCGAAAAAAACATTACCTACCTCAAAAGTCTAAAAATTGTATCACTGTTCACTAACTTTTAAACTATCAAATAAAAATATGAAGGATTAATGAATAGAATATATATATATATATACTAGCTGTCCCCGCCCGCTTCGCTGGGCGAATTTTCAAAGGAAATAAATTAAATTTTATTCATCATTTTTATTTTTTTTTATTCATATTTTGTTTGCTTTTTTTGTTAATTTTTTTCTGAAATTTAAAAGATTTTTCAAAGAAGAGTCAAATTCACTTAAAATAAAATTTATTGATATTATTATTATAATTATTATTATAATAAAAATAAATGTTGATGAACAACAAAACAAAGAATAAGTGGAGAAATTAGTCAATAGAAATGGTCCGATTCATGGAGAAATGAGTATTAATCTTCCTCCATCTCACATTCGACGACTCGTCGCTCGCAAGTTGAGTTTGCCGGGACGTAAGACATACTCGTTAACATAACGAAGTTCAAACTAAAAAGTCGAAATTCAAACGGCGAGTCATTTTGATCAGATGGCATCTGTAACGCGATATGATATTTGAAAAAGAAATATCATAAAATGTTTTAATGGAAATGGTTAAACGTATAACCACTGCGGACCAATACGGTGAGCAGAGAGTACGTTTAACCACAACTTTTTTTTTTACCTGATTATCGACAATCATTATAACATGATCCCCATACCGATCACGGATACCAAATGAAAAATTGTCGGTAAAGAGTAATTCACGGTACCCGCAAAGCTCCTGAACGTACCCAGTGAATCTGAAAAAACAATAATCAATAATTTATAAAATAAACACAAAAGATTTTAAATTCAATTAAAAATTATATAAAGACATACTCATAACGACGCCCTTGCCGGAAAAATGGTGGCCGTTGAAAATTCATGAAGTTGATGTTGATAGTAGCGTTGATGACAGATGAATGCTCTAAATGTTTATTTGCTTATTTTTTTTTAATAGCAAAAGACAATGAACCTAGTAACCATTCAATTTTTTTTTGTTTATTTATTAACTTCATGTTTATCGTTGCAACGAACATTATAAACGTATAACTAAGTATTAGTAAACGTTATTTCTTCTTTATCAACATGTAATGTACATATTCACTCTATCTCATCGAATTATGAAACGGATTACTTTGCCAGGCGAATGACATAGATTTATTTAACTTTTTTTAATTATTATTATTATTATTATTTTGGAATGGTAATCTTTTCTTAGCACTTTGGCTAGTTTGAACCACATCCACGGGTCTAAACCAAGTGAATGCAGCGTCTAGTGAGGAAAATTTATGTTGGCGGTATGTTATTATGAGGGGTAATTTCGTATTATTATTATTAATATCATTATTAATATCATCGTTGTCATTGATATTATTTTCTCTAATTTCTTAATTATTAATATCGTTGTCGTTGACAATATTTTCGTCAATTGCTTCATCGACAAATTGTTGTGAACGTACTATTTTTTGTCTCTTCGTTCTATGTGTCCAATTGTCGATCGGCCAATTTGAGCTTTTCTTTTTTTCGCCATAATTTTACTATTTTTACATAATTTATAAATATTTAATATTCGATTTATAAATACACTTATTATCACAAATGATAAATTAATATATATCTTATTAAAAGATAAATAAATATTATAACTAAAAATATAATGAATATACGTATCTTCTTTATGAACTGATTATAAACTTGTTCTTCATTCAACTAACCTTAAAATTATATTATGTTATTTTTGTTTTTACAAAAAGACGATCGATTAAATAACAGACTAACATAACCAAAGAAAACAAATGACAAAACAAAAGACTATCTATTAAATGACAGATTTATATAAATAACCTGTGAAAGATGAATAACCATGATAACGTCGTAAACTTAATCAGGGACTCATTTATTATTATTCATCCAAACGACGGATACTTTTACAGAAGAAATAACAGGTATAAAAATAATTAAATAGATAACGATAGACACATTACGTAAATTTACATTTATCGATTCAGTTTTCGTGGTTATGTAGAAGAAATATATGGTTTTCAAACTTATGGAGGAAGAAATTAGTACGTTTTTATTTTAACGGGAATGCGTTCATATAATTATCTGTTTGCAGTTGAAAATGCTCCACTTCGTCATTGTTTAAGAATAAACAAAAATCAAGTAATGTCTAAGCAAAGTTCTACCGTCATTTAAATTATTTTTTTCTTCTCAATTTAATCGCATCCATTTTGAATTTATATAAAAAAGTTGATCATTAATATAGATTGTGACGATCTCAAATGCTGCGGATTTTGTTTGTCACTTCCCAACTATCAATGATCAATTTCTATCCGACTCAAAATGTACAATATTCTTAGTTAATTAGTTGAAGAGTTACCAATTCTTGCAATCCATAAGATGAAGATGAAGATTAAATATTATGTGTTAATATATTAATAAACTTTTTTTTTATAAATTAATTACGGTATTAATTATTTATCAATGACAAACAAAATGTATTTAATGATTTGTATGTATATATATATTTTGCGGCTGTGGACCGACATGTGCTTTATTGTACCGTATCTACCCTGTGTCCCATTACTCGGCGGAACACAGTGACATGAGGAAACCACAGAGAAAACTCACGCCAGTACAATCGGTGATAGGCAAATTTTCATTAATCACTAAAATTCTGCATTGTAGTGATCAATGAGCCTTTAACTTATACCTAACAACAATGATGTTCATGCAGGCCAATCGTATTCTTAAGAAGATCACCATCAAAGTACTAACCACTCTAAAAGCTGCATAGATTGGGTGATCAACCGAATCATACGCCAGGTGCATAGCTGTCACTGCCGCACTTATATTAAATAATCTTATTACAATTACAATAATAAACATTAATATTTCGAAATTTAGAGCTAAATGTACGTCAATGTAGATCAATAATATTATTTTCTGGACATTTTCTAACTTCCTTCTTTATTTTTTTAATCGTTTTTCTTCCTTTATTTTTTCAATCTTCTCCTTTTTTCCCTTGTTCCTTCGTTCTTCTCCTTATCCACTTTTTCACCTAGTCTTCCTTCTCTGACTTCTTCGTCTTCTATCTCAGTTGATTCCGTCGCGATGTTTTTTTCATCTGATGGGGTTGTATTAAAATTAAATTTATTTATTATGTTTTATATAAGTATCTCAATCAACAAATATAAAATTACTTTTTAATTTCCACTTCTGCTGTTGTTTAGCCTGTTTAACCAAACGCATCATTCGTTCTTGTTCTTTTCTCTCAAAGTAAGTTCGTATTTCTTGAAAGTATAATAAAGCGTTGTAAATTCCGTCAATTGACGATTTCTAGATAAATTTAAATAATTTTTATTACATTTATAATTAACTCTTAAACTTTATCATCACTTTATTTTATTTTTTATGGACATTTACCTCTCTAATCTTTGCAAAGGAAAATTCACTTATATTATCGTACTCTTCAAAGCAACCAATCCCTTCATGGAATCTTCTGTCACTTAAAGTGATTCGGACTGTTGTGAAACATCCAATATAAGACTTTCTTGATTCTTTTGATAGTTAATGTCGAATTATTAATAAAAATTTGTAATTTACAATTTAATTATATATCAATATATTTTACAAATCATTACTTACCTAAAGTTTGAGCTTTTATCTCATGAGACCAGTTTTAGAACCAAACACATAGTCAGCACACGAACATAAACTTCCAATACTTTCTCTGTCTGACATTTTTATTTCACTTCTCAACCGCTTATGAACTGACGTTTTATCATAAGATTAATTAGGTTATATAAAAACAAATGAAATTAATTAAATAAAAAAAAAAACAATTGACTTTAACCTTTTCTATTTGAACAGTAAAAAAATAATCATTTGGAGTCTGTAGAAGTTACAGTTTGGAAACATAAATTTAACATTCTCACACCCACCCCCGCAATCCCTATTGGAAATAGAATTTCGTAAAATCCTATTTGAGATGATTTCTGCATGACAAATAAAAGGTTACTACCAAATTTAGAGTCTATAGAGGTTACAGTTTGGAAATAGAAATTTCACATTTTAACAGCCACTACCGCAATCTTTTTCGGCGGTGGGTTGTTGTAAAATCCGCTCTTAAATCATTTCTGCATCACATATAGACGACTCTAGCTAAATTTGGAGTCTGTAGGAGCTGCAGCTTAAAAAATAAAAAATTTCATTGTTAAACCACCCCCGCAACCCCCTGTGGGGTGAGCTACCGTAAAATTCGTTCATAGACTATTTCTACATCTCTTATAGAAGATTCCTACCATATTTGGAATTTATAGGAGCTATAGTTTAAAAACGGAATTGTTCATTGTTAACGCCCCGCAATCCCTTTTTGGGGATGAATTTCTTAAAATCCGTTTTTAGTTGACCTTTACATAACGAAAGTAATATTCCTACCAAGTTTCACATTTCTAAGTCCTATAGTTCCCGAGATTTCGTGATGAGTAACTATAGAAATTGGAATACTTCGATTATCATCGAAATTTTTAACGTTTGAGCAGACTTTTTTTTAAATTTTCTTACATATAAACCTTCTCCTGACAATTCTGAAGACAACAAAAAAAAAATTAACCCAATCGGTCCAGCCGTTCTCAAGTGATACTCGATCATAGATACGGCATTTTATTTTATCAAAAATGAGAGTGGGTGTGCAGGGGTGCGTGGGAGTTGGTGGGTGGATGCGTGGAAGTTTGTAAGTAGATTCTTAGCTGAATGTAAAAGAACATAATCCGTTTAGTAAACTCCGTTGAAATCCATGAAAACAAAAGAATCAAGAGAAAACGCTTGTCTTTTGTTCTTATTAGTGGGATAAATGTTCATGAAAGTAAAACAGCAATAAAAAAAATGAAGGAACGTCAGAATTCGAAAAATAAATAGCCATAAACCATCTAGGAAAAATTTCGCATCGAATGGTGGTAGTTTCATGTCGATACGATCAGTGGTTTAGGCGTGATTGAGCCTCAAAGGAAGGCCATTTTCATTATATATATATAGATTAGGGTGGGTCAAAAAAAAAATTTTTTGTTTACAAGTGACACAGAAAAATCAGTCCAATTGAAAAATAAGCTCTTAATTAATATCTCCGTTAGTAATTGATTTAGTCAATTGAAAAATTAATTGTACTTTTTGATTTAGCAGCAAATCAAACGCTCTTTAGTAAAAAACGGCTAAAAAAAGGCTATTAAATTTTTATCTTAAATATCACCATTTAACAAATTATATTGAAGATTAAGCTTTGATTATTTTCAGATAAATTTCTTTTATGCTTATGAATTTTGTAACTCATGAACAAATATAAAATGGGCCATGTATATTTTTGTAGGAAATCGAACGCTCTACAAAAAAGGTCTCTTATGCTTAGTCGACTAAATTGAGTATTTCAAAGAGATTAATTATCAAACTTTAATGCATACTCATTTTTACAGTTTTTGATAATTAATTCAGAAAATTCCGTTTTATTTTATGAGTTTATAAAAACATACTAATTCAAGTTTCTGTTGTTGTTGTAAAATATACCTTTAAGCATTTCTCTGTTGGGAAAGACAGAAATTTGTATAATTTTTAATATATGTATGTACATATTTATATATATATATATATATATATATATATATAAATATGTGCATACATATGTTATATATATGTACATATATATATATATATATATATATATATATATATATATATATATATATATATATATCCTGGGTAGATGAGATATTTTGAATTACTTTTTTATGGTTCCGTAGCGAAGTGATGAAAATAGTAGACTTTTTAAATCTACAGAAGCCTTGATTATACGCGAAATACCTAGCCCTTATCAAAAATTTCATTCATCAATAAAAAAAAACTAGCAAAACGAAACCGACTTCAGAAGTAACTAAAAAGCAAAAAAATAAATATTTTTGTACAATTTCTTGAAGTTTTCCAGAACTGAAGCTATAATGAATCTAACGTAAAAAGAATATTCGAAATCGATTCAGGAACAAAAAAGTTATGGCTAAATACTTACATACTTCCTTTTTTTACGTCGGATAAAAGATGTCTCGATAAAACTGCTAAAAAGCTATTTATTAAGGGAAACTGTTACGACAATCTGAAAAGTAGTATCTTTTCCAAGATCAGCAGGAAAACAACCCTATTAAGTATTGCCAAGCTAAGCAGGTTATTCTTGTATGAAAGCTAACATTAGATGGGCGGAATAGAAGTCGTATCCTTATGACAACCTGATACTAAATTGGATTCGTTGTGTTACTAAAAAAATATTCTAGTAACCGTTTTCTGAATTTCTCTTTTGCTCATGATATTAATATTTTTTAATATCTTCCATAATTAGATTTTATTTTAGTTTTTACACCATATTACCCATTTTACGACATTTACCTCAACCCTTTTTTAATTGCATGATTCTTAACTCATGCAATAAAAAGAAGTGTTGAGATACTACTAGACTAGACTAGTAGAAGAAAATGTAGTATGTAGTAGTGTCGTTAGAAATATGTTCAAAATTATTTAAGAAATTTTTAGAGACTCTTTGATTCCACTTTTTTCCAAAGGATGGCAAACGCAATCGGCCTCGCAAAATGCAAAATGGCGTAACTCTAAAAAAAGAAGGCTCGATCAGTCAAAACACAACGTCGGTACAATATCAAAAAGTAATCAATTAGGAGCCGCCGCATTTACCTCGAGAATTCCGAATGCTCCGAACAGCGCAGTGATAATCTGACTAATTAGTTTTGTAAATCCCTTAGATACAAGGGTAGATGAGGAGCTGATGTTGATTGAACCTTTTAAAGGTCAACGTTTTGTGAGTGAAAAGGTTATATTAGAAAAGTCTATATTTCTGTGGTTACAAATGTCCATAATATATTATTTTGAATACATAATTAAAGTTGAAGGTTTTCGGTCTTATGAATAAGTCGTTTGTATGTAAGTATATAATACAATAGGCGTGTATTATATTTTTATAAGGTATCTATGTAATAAATTTATAAATTTGTGTGAGTATGTATATTTGATTCGTACAACCCTATCTTATTTTCTTTCTTCTATTTATGTTTGTGAGCAATAAACTGTTGTTCTATTCTATTCTATATGAGAGTTTGCCCCGCGGCTGTGCAGCGTGTCAAAGCCCAGGCAGTTGCTTTATTTTTCGTACACAAAACTTAATTCGCTCTTTTACATATATAGTCATGGTGGCGAAGTCCGTCAGTGGGATAAGTTCATACACCGCTTGTTGTTTGACCTTTTTAACCGGAATTTAACTCCAACTACAATTCGAAGACAGAATTCAATGGTCTCTTAGCTTTAATTACTCATTTGATGTCGTTGTAACTATTCAAACATGGACATAATGAGCGGTGTATGGAGTTCCCCCACTGACGGACTTTGCCACCTTGACTATAATAATAACAAAGAAACTAAGTCCATATAGTTACTACAACTACACAGCAAAACATAAAGGCGAGTCGAAGCCAACTTGGTTTAAAGTAAAACAACGAATGACATGTTGTTTTGACAATATAGGTATTTGTTAGTAAACTGAACAAACGCGATTGCAGCGCCATCTATTTAGCTAATCCGTCTATGGTAACGACATTATGTATCGGCATAGAAAGTATCCTAAGTGTTGTTTCAGAATATAAGCTTTGGAGGTCTTCAGATGGAAATGAAATACTGTTGTGTGTTTGAATTCCAGTTCAGGAATGCATATTTATTTGGTAAAAATACCAATTAATATTTTATAATACAGCACACAATTAACTGCTAAAAAAATATAACATTTAATAATAATAAGCGCACTCGAGCGATTACACGTGCCGCGGTGAGATGAAGAGAGGTATGCGCGGAGGGAAACACGGGGGCCCCGACTTAGAACGCGCGCGCTTGCCGATCATTTGCGAACGGTCGCCTTGGTGATCGGACGTCTGCGGCTACAAAGCCATCTTTCTGACGAGTTGTATTCACATACGTTCTGTAGTTTTCAAAAAGGATGCGATCGCAGTGTAATCTTTTTCGATATTTTCTTCGATCTCGTGGAAACGACGTCTATCGCATTTATCGCGAGATATAACGTAACCTAAGTTACGCTTCGGGATATGAGCTTGCTCTCTGATCTGTCGAGTTTCATTTAAATCAGTTCAGTAGTTTTCACGTGATGCGTTAACAGAAAGACAGACAGAAATTCTAAAAATTGTATTTTCGTAATCTCCTGGTCCGAATTATCCACCTGTTTTTTCACATTTTTAAACGCATTGTACAAACTCGAACCATTTTGTTACGGATTATTTTATATTATAGATATTTGATAGCGAAAACATAATAAATAAAATTCGCTTCTAAAAACATTATATTGGACTTGCTCTTACAGATTTTTTTCACAAGTGAGGTAAAGAAACAAAGAAATGATATAACATTACATCAAATTTAAATTTTGAAAAAACACAATCTTAAAAGTTCCAACACATTTACAGATTTATTATAGTATATAGATGTTACTCTTTATCGGGATTATCCTATAGGTGAGGTGTACTGGTCGCTGCAAGCCGCGTCCGGTGTGACATTGGACCCGACCGACTACTAAGTATCAAAATGTGCTAATGGCGTGCTAATACGTCTGAAATGGCGTATATATGCCGTGCGCGGCGACTATACCTCGTACGCTACATTCGCAATCCCAATCATACAGAGTACACTGGAAACACTGACGCGCCTTTAGATATTTCCAGAGTGCATATCAGTATAACGTCCATACGACACTCCAACATCTACGGAAGTTAAATGCCACTTTCAGCATTACCTAAACAACATGGGAAACTTGTATTAAGTCCACGGATTTGTGACACATATCAATTCACTTTATAACAAACAAAAGACAAGAGCCGCCTAAAACCATCCATTCGGTAAACGGGAAGATTTGTGTCCTGTAGTGGGATGTTTATACCGATGTTGTTGAATGAGTCTTCTAACCTTACACTACTTACCTAATTTACAACAATCTGGTGAGCTGAATTTTCCTGACAAATATAATTTTGAAGTCTTCAAGTCACGAGTAGATAGGTATCTTCTAGGTAAGCATGATCCATCCTAGACCGCGTCATCACTCAACATCAGGTGAAAAAGTCAGTGGTCAAACGCAAACCTATAATACATCCATAAAAAAAGCTAACGCAAAAAAGTTCTTGATATCTGATTCGCTAATAGTTGATAAACTTACAGATAGAATACCCGTGAACAATATAATGTCTTGTGTGAATTTTCATAGTAAATTTCGTTGTCTTTTAATACGTATATTTAACACCTTTCTATCCAATTTACAATTTATTGTGATAATTTTAAGACGACTATTATAAATTAGGTTTTTACCAAGACCTGTAAGTTGTAAATATTCTAAAGCAGTATTGTAAGTCTTCCTGAATTATAGACTTAGATGTAAATTGATTTGATAAATTACGAAGTGTTTTAAATTTCACGAATTTACAGGCTATAAATTACAAGGTTCATGCAATATAAAATATAACAAAAAATACTCAAGGTGTTAAATATCACCTACACAGTGTACACAATAAATAAACTATTTATATTTAACTGAAAGGTAGAAATTAAACTTACCAAACAGGCGCGATAATGAATAATAAATTACAGTAACTTAATTTGAATCGGAATACCGGTACCAAATTCATGTGTAAGTACATATTAGGAAGGAAATATAAGCATACACCGTAGTGTGGGTAAACTAGTAGGAAGTTGTCAATAGAAACTATTTATTATTCATAACGTTTATTCTAAGACTTAATTTACAATTATTTTAAATACTTATGTGCTGTATATTTTACGTGTAATCTCTATAAAAAAGTACTGATTCTAGACGCTTGTCAGTATTAAAAATTAAAAAAAACAAACCTTAATTTAATAAAATTACTCGATGCAAACCGCGACACTGTAAATGATAATCGTCATAATTGAATATTGCACACGTCTGCGATGCCTCGTGTATCAAAAATATTATTTATTTTGAATAGGTTATCATCTCGAAATAAAGGTCAATTTACCGTTATGACTGTGAAATGAAAGGAAATGAAATCTTTATTATATATGTCTTATGTATATGTATGTATTATTTTTTCTTAAAACTAATAGAATTACACTACATAAATAAGACTTAGAAATTGAATACTATTATAAACCTATTTAGAAGTAAAAAATGTACTCCAGATCGCTGTCGGTGGGGAGCGTTAATAATTAAAACTAATATAGTTACGTAACTTAAGTGAAATCCATATTGTACAATAATACTCATTCACAAACTAACGCTTGAGATGCCATTTTCGAACGAACGAGACATCAGAGGGCCTTAATTTTACAAATTCTATATTTTGTTTTTATTTAAGTCTGATAATCGTCCTCAACTATGAACTTAATCGAATAAATAATTTATAGTTATTTAGGGAAAACGATGATATACTTCTTCGTTGCTTTATTTTTTAAGTGACACAGGTGAAGTAGAGTGACTAAGAATGCAGTGCTCAGCAACATATTGACAGTTAAAAAAAGTTGATTTTAAAGACCTAAAATTATTTTCTAGAATCGGTCGATAAATATTTCTTAACCACTAATCTACCTTATACTGTGCAGATCCATATTTCAAGTGAGGTTCACTTTGCAGCTATTGTTTCACGGTTTCCTGCTAAGAGAAGCAGAACTTATTACCTTTTGTTCGCCCACCAAGAAAATCTTATGTGAAGTATACTCGAGTTAATAAAGTATTGTATAGGGACGTAAACTTGGTACGAAAATTGCCTTTTGAATAAGCTGTTTTGTGCAAGTTATATTGTAACAAATCATATGGAATTAGGATTTTTATTACAAGGGTGCAGGTAAAATTATTCCATATAAGTTATCACATGCTTTTCTAATTAAAATTTCGTAATTCGGCAAGTGTTTCTGTGCCACAATTTATCACACCGTTCTCAAGGATTTTAGTAAGGTTAAGGTATTTTATAAAATATTGGTTAAAATGTTTTAAGGCTTTGAAAAGACGGACAATTTTGTTTATTGTTTTCTGATCTGAGAACAGTTTTAATTTTCTCCAATATATCTAACATAAAACAAATAAAAATGAATTTATTTTACGAAAATAGGAAATCTTTATAAAAACAGACATAAAAACTGTACAAACAAAATCTCTCAATACACCGGAATCTTCCTTAATTTATTTTTCTATACAACTTCAATCAAGACAAAAAACAATTGCTATTGTCAAATTAAATTGGAATACAGAGTTCCTATTTAACCGAAAAAATCTACAAGCAACCTTGGTTAATAGCGAAGCAGAAATTGAATTTATAAAAAATCTAGATTCAACAAAGGAAATCTAATAACCAACAATCGAAGGAACCAATTTTCAAATCCATAGAATGTAATTTGCAGGAATACAAAAGAACTGATAAGTTTCTTCTCATTGAATAATTCAGGTTACCTTTTCATTTTTATACTTTTGACATTGAATACTTCAAAAATTATATTAGTAGAACATCGATAATCGAAACCCGTTTTTTTTCGGATAATAACAAATAGGTATTGATTCAGCCATACCTATTTCTGTACAGGTGAATAAGTCCTTATTTACTAGGTAGCTGATACATACGAGGTATAATTAACGCTCAAAACAACTTCAATATTCGTCTGTCGATACACAGACAGATATTTGATACTGGTCACTTTCAGCTTGTTTCAAATCAACGCAAGGCAGTATCTAAGCGAGTAGACGCTTCAGAAGAAGCATCAATTATCATTTTCATCTTCATTATCGAAACTTATAGGTGTCGTAGTTTGGATAAGCAATCGTTCGGTTAATCCACGTTCGGATAATTGACGCTCCACTGTATTTGTTCAGAACTGTGTGATCACTTCCGGACAGTTCAAAACGCTGCTAAAAGAACTTCCTCCGCCTTCTTGAGTCGTATCCCGGATTCCTGAGGATCAAGACCTTTTTCCCACCACTTTTTCTTTGACTATTTTTCGCTATCAGTGACGATCAACGGCAGTAGTGTGGAGTGTGTCGTATACGGAGTCGCTGAGTGTGGTGCGGGTCTGGTCAGACCAACGTGTCGGACTACGGCCTCGAGTTTTTTTCTTTTTATTTTGCCAGAGATCATTAGCTTTTATAAAATGTCTGCCTGTTTTCTGGGTATGTATCCGAAATACTCAAGGATTTTGCGGAGGCAGATGGATGGAGATAACCTCGTTCGTTGTTATTTTTAATTTATTTATAATAGATGCGCTGGGTCGGTGTACACTCTAGGATATAAGTAAATCTACATTTAATATTATATAGGTAAAGTTTGTTGGACCGATTTTGATTCTTTCACCACTGGAAAGCTACATTATTACCGAGTGACAAAGACTATATTTGATTGTGATTAATAATATTTTTGAAGTGAAACTTCTATATAGACTGGGGTATTAGGATTTTTTATGTCACGAAAAAGCGTTACGGCCGCGTGGAGGGGGTAGAAGGTGTGTCGCGTGGTGAGAGGCGGCATAATTTTAGAGTAGACTGGATGTTTTTTTTTTCTTCCGGATCGAATTCAGTTTTTTTGTTTGATAAGATAAAATATGTTTAAATAAAAAATGCATTCATTAAAATGTACCTAACCTAACCAAATCATAAATTGCACTAAACCTGCGAAAAATTGAAATGTGTGCTGGGACATATAGTAGAAGTGAAACTTCAAAAGACAACTGGAAAACGAATCGCAACGGACAAGTGGCAAAACAAATCGCAACAAAATTTTAACTTGAAGTTTTACGGGCAGATTGTTAATATACTTGTCCAATTTGAAAACCTGCCCGTTTTTCCACTTGTCCGTTGCGATTCATTTTTCCACTTTTCCGTTGAAGTTTCACTTCTACTACGTGCCCAGCATACATTTCGTATTTTTTTTTAATGACGCCCAGAGAAGTGGGCACGGATCAGTTAAAAAATTTTTTTTTTTTTTACATTCATTTATAATATAAACGGTACAAGTCTAGGATATGTGCATCATTATAGAGGTAATGCTATTATTCCGAGAGAACCTTTGGCAGGACCGTCTAGTTTTTTTACTTACAAAGAATACAATTATCTAAAATTTTCAAGTGAGGTTCTACTTTAGCCTACTCTACGGATAACAAACTTGCTCGCTTTACCTAACTAATATAATAAAGGCGAATGTGAATTTGTTTGTGACGTTTTCACGCCTTAACATATAATATGCATCAGATCGTAACGAAATTTCGCATACATGTTGTCAAGGGTATAGAAAAGGACATAGGGTACTTTTCATCCAGAAAATAGTTTGGTTCCCGAGCGATAGACGAATATAGCCGAAAAGGTGGCGCTCCGATCGCGTTTAATGGCGCTACCGTTGCAATTCCCCAACAAATACATCGTTGTGGCATCGACAGTAAGAATGTTTTACTCTCATGGTTAATTCTACCTTCAAAATCAGCGTTGTATGGGATATTATGCCGGCACAGCAATAAGCAGAGTGCATACTTAGTTTGCCGGAAATTCGGCAGACAAATTCTCAAAATGTGCTTTTATTTTTTAAGATGTAAGCAATGTTAGTACGTCTAAAATAAAAAAAGATAAAAACCTAAAAAATAACAAAATACCCTGACAACCGTGTGCGTCAGGAGAAGTAAAAAAATAATTAATGTAAGTAAGTCGCTATTTCTTCAAATATTTTTTCTTTCTTTCTTTCTTTCCCTCGCTAAATTGCGTTATGGGTGTTTTGAATTAGGTAGTTTGAGGTAAAAATTAAGTTCGACATTTGATGAATTATAACATGCCCACTTCATGACATACATGTAGGATAGTAAATAAATAATTTGCCAATCCTCAAATACGTATATTAATTATATCACAATAAGGTAAAAGAAAATAATACAATTCTCGCCTGTCAATCTATATATATATCAACAACTCGTTGCTACCCAACCACCATCCTACACTCGGCCATTCTATAAAATATCTGTCCTCGGATATTTCATGTATAATTAAACAATTTACTAGTAGGTAGAATAAACAATTATACTTTCTTAAACAACAGCTTAAATAGTCTACTCATTGTGAAAAAGAATGAATTAAATATTAAAATAAAATTACATACTTTAATGAAAACAAAAATAACAATATAAATAAGTCTTACATAACCAAAAAGAACCATTCATCGACTAATACACACGCTCACTATCACTCCTTCGCATTTAATTAATCTGGCCATCGTTTCATATAATCAACTGCTGTTGAAGTTTTATTCGGGCCCTCACTGCAAGGATCAACCTTTTCTACATCATACCGGTCATTCCTCTTCACTTTCACAACACGATATGGGCCTAAATACCTCGGTTTTAGTTTCAGACAGGTACCAAATTGAGTACGTTTAATTGCAACAATATCACCGATCTGATAAATATCACCCGCTTTTCTGATTTTATTAAAAGTTTTAACATTTTCTTCTTGTATTTTTAAAATCTGTTCCTTGGCTTTAAGTCTAAGGTCTTCCCTTTCTAATTCAAAACAGTTTATTGCTTCTTGTTGTACTAAATTATAAATTTCATTGTTCATATTCTTCATTTTCACCCCAAAAAACAGTTCAAATGGCGTGGTCGCAATACTTCTTTGAAATGTACTATTAAGTGCTCGTTGCACAGCACTAACATGCCTACACCACGTGGCTGGAGTCTCAATACACATTTTGGTCAGTACTTAAATAATTGTACGATGAACTCTTTCAACCTGCCCATTGGCCCGTGGAACTCCAGTAGTAATCTTTATATGTTCGACACCTTTTTCTTTACAGTAATCGCTAAATTCAATACTGGTAAATGCAGCACCTCGATCTGTGATGAACCTTATCGGATCTCCAAATATTTGTTGATGAATTTTAATTTTCTCTACAACCTCCTTGGTTGTTAATCCTTTTGTTGGAAATAACCATACAAATTTCGTAAATCCATCTATAGCGGTGAGAATATAATTGTATAATTTCTTAGTCTCAGACAGTGGACCAATATGATCAAGATGTATAGTATTTAACGGCATCTCGCCTTTATCTATAGTGT
This sequence comes from Dendrolimus houi, assembly GCA_039645545.1. NCBI lineage: Eukaryota > Metazoa > Arthropoda > Insecta > Lepidoptera > Lasiocampidae > Dendrolimus > Dendrolimus houi. The sequence goes on from CM077125.1 coordinate 7,560,364, forward strand.
GAAGGAATCCTTCTTTTTTACCTGTCTTATTATTTGCAAGTAAGCATGGTATACAAGTTGCTATATATTCATCCACCTTTTTATCAACTCCTTTAATGAAATAGTTTCTACTTATCGCCTCCAAGGTTTTCTTTTTAGAAAAGTGGCCAGTAGAATGTGCTTGTTCAAATATAGCTAGCTCCGTACTTTTCGGAACAACCAGTAATTTCTCGGGTCCTTTGTATAGTAAATCATTTTCTAAATGATAATCTTTATATGGTTTTTCTTTTAGTACAGTCATAATAGCTTTAAGACCTTCATCACCCTGCTGAGCCTTGCGAAGGTTGTCGTGTAATGTTGTAATAACTCCAATAAATGGATTTCTGCTCAATGCATCTACATGTCGCATTTTACTTCCTGTACGATGTTCTATTTCAAAATCATATTCTTGTAGTAACATTGCCCATCTGGCTACCTTAGGCGTTAGGTCTTTCTTTTTAAGTATTAATTCAAACGCTTGACAGTCTATTACAATTTTGAATTTAATTCCAAACAAATAGCATCGAAATTTTTTGACTCCATGAATAACCGCCATAGCCTCCAACTCATAACTTGAATATTTTTCTTCATCTTTATTTGTCTTGTTGCTCATGTAATAAGTAGGATGCAACTCGCCATTTTCATCTCGTTGCATGAGTATTGCACTCATAGCCTTACTAGATGCATCAGTGTATAATTCTGTCTGTAATCTTGGGTTAAATATTTTAAGCACTGGGTGACTTGTTAGTTTACGTTTAAGATTGTCAAAAGCTTGTCTTTCTCTTTCTCCGAATTCGATTTTGGTGTTGGCTTTCATTAAATCTGTAAGCGGTCTTGCAATTAAAGTAAAATTCTCGATATATTTTCTAAAATAAGATGCCAAACCAATAAAACCTTGCAATTGTTTCAAGCTTTTGGGTTCAGGAAATTTCATAACCGCTTCAGTTTTTTCATCAGATGGCCTCACTTCACCATTCTCGATCTTATGTCCGAGGAAAGTAATACTTCGAGTAATTAAATGTGCTTTTTTCCAATTTATTTTTAATCCATGCTCACTAGCAACTCTTAATACTTCTTTTAATCTTTGAAAAGCTTCGGTCTCGTCTTTTGCTGGAATTAAAATATCATCAATAAATATAATTACCCATTTCTTTATTATCAGCTCCCGGAAAATGATAGTAATGAATCTCATAAAATATCCAGGACAAATGGTAAGTCCAAAAGGAGCCCTACAAAATTCAAATTGTCCGTGATGAGTGACAAAAGCTGTGAATTTTATTGACTCTTCACTGACTTTGAGATGGAAAAATCCGTCTTTCAGGTCTAAAATGCTGAACACTCTAGCATCACATAGCTTGTCAATATAATCATCAATAATCGGGAGTGGAAACTCATCTTTGAACATTTTTTGGTTCAGTTTTCTATAATCTACACAAACCCGAATTGATCCATCTTTCTTGCGTACAAGGACAAGAGGACTAGCATATTCTGAATGACTTACCCGTGTAATACCTTTTTGCAGCCAGTCATCTATCTGTTTTTCGACTTCAGCTTGTTCAGTTAATGAAATACGTCTTGGACTAAACTTCACTGGAATATCATCTTTTAAAATTATTTTCATCTGAATTGGCGCTTCTTTAATTTGTAAAGGTTGGTAGGTTTCTACCAAATTTTGTGTCTTACTTCTCAAATCTATGTCATTAATATTAACTAGGCACGGAAAATCGCAGCTAGCAACATCACAGTTACACATTAAATAGTTCAACCAATCAACGTTTTTAGGCATCAATCTCACATTCCCATCTTTCAAAACCATTGTGAAATTTTTAAAAAATCATTACCTAAACTGACCCTAAAAGGCATAGAATGTCCAGATATAATATAAAAAATTACATTAGTATGTAAACAATCATCTATCACTACTTCAATAATCACGGAACCAAGGGATATGATTTTCTTCGAACCTAAACCAGTCAATACTATGTTTGAAGTTACGTCACATTGCGATATCTTTAGTATATTGTAAAGTACATCTGACATCAAATTAACATCACACCCCGAATCTATTAATGCATTTTCCATTTTCCCGAACAGATTTATAATTTTAAATGGTTTATACGAATAATTTTGTTTACACACATCCTGTTCGTGTTCCTTCGTATTGCCGACGTAACACGATCGACTCGTCTCTGCGTTCTCGACGTCTTCTTTTATATTAACGTCGTCAACATCAACACCAGCGCCATTTCGGTTCGAGTTCGAGTCAAATAACGCTTGTTTCGGAGCGGAAAGCAGAGGTTTTCGGAACTGTTCGCGACTTTTCGTATTCATTCGCTCATCGCAGTCATAGCCGGTCATACCCGAAGACTCCCGAACGACCTGCTGTGCCATCTGCGATGATGTGATTGCTCTAGGCTTAGAGTTAATAGTTTTTGTCGCCATTTTCTGAAGATGACAGTTTGTAGCAATATGCCCAAAATTTTGACAGTTAAAACATCGTCGACCCTGAGATTTATATGGACAGCTAGCAGATATATGATTTCTTTCCCCACAGCTAAAACATAAAATACCTTGAGTTGCTGCGCGAGTAGAATAATTTTGTTTCATTGGCATTTTATTTCTAAAATCACTATACAGAACCAATCGTCTCCGAAAATCAGCAATATCTGATGCCCCATATAGCATGATCTTATTCGTCTCCACATCTGGAATTCCGTCGATAATATAATCTATAAGTGCTGAGTCTTCCACGTTACCATGGAAAGCTAATTCCTTCATAATTAGGAAATATTGTTGAAGAGTCTCGCTATTCTGCATCTTTCGTGATGCGAGTTTCTTATGGATCGTCGCACTATTCATTTTTGGTCCTAATTCATCCAGAAGAGCTTTTTTCAGATTCGGATAATCCTTCACTCGACCTAACGTCCTTAGAAATAATTTAGCGGTACCATTCAGTAACCGCTTGGCGTAAATCAACTTCTCAATATTAGTCCAATGCATCATCTCGGCAACAATAAATATTGCGATGGGATAAATTCAAATTCAAATTCAAATTCAAAGTTTTTTATTCAAAATAAGTTCCACTGGAGAACACTTTTTGAAGGTCATATAAATATATAAGTTAAAATTTAATTTTTCTACCTATTCTATGGATAGGTGTCGTCTCCGGTAAAAGTCGTCATAGACTTCTCCATATCGCTAAACGAAATTCGTTCATGGTTCTCCAAATTATCCCCGTCCAATAATGCGTCTCTCTTCGGCGGCATTGTAAAAATATATATTATTTTCTATCCCGGACGAGCCCCCAAAATTTAGGATAGTAAATAAATAATTTGTCAATCCTCAAACACGTATATTAATTATATCACAATAAGGTAAAAGAAAATAATACAATTCTCGCCTGTCAATCTATATATATATCAACAACTCGTTGCTACCCAACCACTATCCTACATACATATCTTGTTCCAACCTATTTTCTCATAGACTTATTTAAATGATTGATATTTTCTATGACAAACTCTGTTTTTTATAAATTGAAAATTATTGAGATAAATACAAGTCTGAATTATGCACTGTTGCGTTTATTACGTTTATACTATTGAAATAACACATAAACCAGGATATTCATATGTAAAATCACAATATATCTCATTATCGACCTCAACACCTCCTATCAGAGGGCCCACTGGATGGAAAGTGGTTACCATCACCTATGGACATGCAATACCAAAGCTGCTACAAATGCGCTGCTGCTCTCCAAGGGGACTGAATCTTGGCCACTAATGTCAGTACACAATTCAAGGTTGTTATGACGGCATACTCTAGACCAGGTGTGTTAGCCATCCAGACGGGCACACACCTTAACACCTGGCTGTGGGTTGTTTTGTCGCCTCTTACCACAGTCCGCCCGGCAGCAGGGAATTGTATTTATTCTCTCTCCGTTCCTGCACATATAAAATTCCTCTATTCCGTTCCTCCTGTCTGATCCATATATCATCATCACCGATCCCATCCTCTTTATCCCGTCCCAACGCGTTAGCTTCGCCCCTAGTGATGCAAATTTCTATAGGCCATAGCTTTCACTTTCGATGAGCTGGGACTTTTGCTGGTATGCTAGCTTCGAAATAAAATAAAAATGTGTATGTACACTTCATACACAGTAGAAGTGAAATAAATTGTGACAAAGGGTGGGAGGGATTCTGAATTTAGGGACGTCACATTTCATATATTATATCGTTATAATATATTTAAGCTTTAAAACACGAAATTTGAAGTATTAACGAAAATCTTCAAAACATTTCCAACTCTCTCTGTATGAGCATAGTGTTTAAATAATTAAATATAATATATTCATTCTCATTCTCTCGCAGGCTAAATACTATAGATTTATGTACTTCATCGAGTTTCAAATCACAGCGATTCTAAAGAAGTTTCACGTCAAAATGTATATCTAAGAAGGTCCGGAATAAAAGACGGAAACAGTAAAGAAAAGCAATTGTACGTTTGTATAATATATTTTATTTTCATTATTTACATAACAATATCTGACTTGACAAAGATTCTCACTTAAACGACATATTGAGTCCATTCGGGAGATGTTTTCGTTTCGTATCTAAAACGTATAGACCTTTTTCACAGTATTTTCACATGTGAAATTCCTCAACAAAAGAGGCACGAGTTGATCGCCTCACAATAGCCTTGCTGGCCATGTATCCCTGTAACTCAATAAAAGACTTTAGATGGAACAATTCATTGTTTACTTGATCCCCGTGACGTCTTTCGCTTCGTCTCTGTAGGAAAAGTGTCCTTCAAAACCCTATCAATCATATTTGTTTACGAAACAGTATAGTTTCTGGGTTTGTTGGGTCAGTGAAATAGGCGATAACTGTAATGTTGGGGCCGCACCTGCGATATTGTTACAGTTATAGGTCGTTTCAGGCAGATGTGGCAATGGGTAATTGTTTTGAAAAATAATGATGTTAAATATTGACAGATAATATATGTATATACGTTAATGTGGCTATTCGATAACGGCGTTATTTTTAAAGCTTTAAATAAAACTCATTCGGCCACATTCAATACCTATAACATTATCGCAGGCGCGGCCTCAACATTCGGATTCACGTTTGCATTAGTTAAGTTGTTAGTTAACTTGTGAAATTGGCGAATTAAATGCTTATCCCCATTTAAATATACATTTTCCATTTAAGTAATAAGTAGTCGATTAAGTAGAAGGCTGTCCAAACCATGATGCGGACTTATTCGCAAGTTAACTAGTTAACTAATTACAAATGTAAATCAATCTTTACCCTGGAAAACCTACAAGTCACGTGTCTCGATTTGTTATATAAAGCCAGTGGCCGCTTGCGAATGGGACTCGGCGAGGGTTCCTTCTATACAATATAATACTTTTCATTTTAGATTTTCTTTTTGAAAATCATTTTTTATAACAATGTATTTTTATTATATTTGTAATTTTTTTTTGTAAGTAATGGAACACATGATTAGTCAAACGCTGTCAACGTTTCAAATATGACATGATAATGATATGTACACAAATAATTTATCTCCCTTCATCATAAAAATGCGAATGCGAGCATCTTATTTTTCTTTATACTGACATTCCCCACTTATATGACTATGGGGGAAGAATAACTCAGTAAATAAATAAACATGCCAATATGGATTCCTTTGAGGCAGTTATTACAGAATTGATAATTTTGGAAATGAGGCACCTTTCAAATTTTACTTCTGTCAAAATTGTAAGTCAAACAGTACTTAAAAATTTTGTTCCTATGTTTAAAGAGGGCTTAATTAAAACAAGTCTTCAATCATATTGTTACATGCCGTCAAAGATAAGCCGCACAGCGTATTGTAAGCGCAGCTTATTGTCCTCCCGGATTAAGGAAGTCTTTTCTCTTTTGAATTTGTAGTTAAGAAAAACATGCTATTGTCTCTTTACTTGTTTTATAACCATCATTAGCGTCGAACTAATCCCTATTGTTATTGTTTTCGACTTTGTGGACGTTCGCAGGTGTGCAAATTAATATTTCTTAGAAACTTAATGTGCGCCTCCAATTTCTTTGTACTGTGTAGTTAGTAAAAGACGATGCCCGAATGGAGGGGCGAGGGCAGTCAAGCGACGACTACGAAACGAGTAAGACGTTCTCTAGTACTCTCGATTAGCGATAAAGACGACGGACTTTGTGCGTTCGAATTTTATTGAATCGTGCAGTGTGAACTGGTTGCATCCAGTTTTATTTGTATTTGTTTTATACGTGTTTGTACAGTTCTAATAAATTCTATAGTAGTTTCAACGGCATTTTTAATTCGAATCCTGTAGCTCGTAACAATATTAACACTGTTGCTCTCAAGTAAGACGGAGGCAGCTTATCATCATCAGCGAGTCAAGACACGGGATAACTAATATGATGTACATTGTTGATAGAATCAGTTACACTACGTGGATTGTTTCGCCAGTATTGGACGATAACCGAATAAAGCTCAGCTTAGAGTGTAGGGAACTAAAGTCGAGATTTGCTTGGGTAAATAAAATACGTTTGTTCAGTTAAAAGGTGAGTTGGACACTATTTATAAACAGCCATGTAATTTCTTCTAATAAATAAAATTGTTTTTATTCTAACACGGAGGTGTGTATGGGCCCGATATAATTTAAAAGGAATACAAATTTTTCACGTAGTCATTTGTTTGTTTGTTAAGTTTCATATTAGTATGTTAGATTTACAATTATTAAATTGGCTTCATATTAAGTAATTGTGAATTTTGTTTTAATATAAGTATATACATGATATCTTTCGTATGTTGTTAATCACTATGGGTCTATTATCTGAAATAGAAACTATTATTATTATTTACATTTTTTACTTCTCCTTTACCTTTCCTCCTAAAAAAATATAATGCATGTTACGCTTATTGGACTTGTTTTATTTAAGGGCACGATTTACATCCAACTCAATATTAAATTAAATAAATGAACAAGTATGTTAATTTTCTGATATAGGTTATGTTACTAAAGCGAATCCATTCCATGTTGACTAACGAATATAGTAGAGAAATGCGTCATATTAAAAGCACAAAGGAATTCCGAACAAATCCGGGAAGATTCTTCGAAGTTTTTTCGTTTGTATAGCCGAATTGAGCGTTGGTGAGTTTTTATTAGAAATGTCAAATAAGTTTGATTGAAAAATGCGTATTTCGCATGATCCATTAAGTTTTCGTATGAAATTTTATTGCATACTTGGAGATTATTTATTTAAGCTCAATTGCAAATTGTATAGTTTGTTATGACAACGGTTGTTAAATTGTGGCTATATTTAATGTTGATTGTGCTCTTGCGGCGTTGCGAAGGTCAGGACTCGTTCTAAAAGAATATTTCAGTTGGTCTTATTTTGCTAACTATATAATGTACATCCAAATGTATAAAAAAAGAAACTATTTTAAGATCATATTCGATATATTATTACGTGTATAAAATCGACTTAGCCCATGTCTGGATGGCCACCACCCCTGGTCTAGAGTATGCCATCATAACAACCTTGAGGTGTCTTCGGGCATTAGTGGCCATGTTCCAGTCTCCCTTTAGAGAGTGGCAACACATTGGTAGCACGTTTGGTATTACAAATGTCCATAGGCGATGGTAACCACTTTCTATCAGGTGGGCTGTCTGCCTATCTTCTAAACTCATGCAATAAATAAAAATTAGTCCGGTTAATTTCTATCTTTCGATTTGTAAAGAAATGAGAAATAGCTTTTTTTAATCTTTGTTTAAAAAAAAGAAATAATGACTTTTCGTTTTTTTATTTTATTCTAAAAAGTTCTTAATTTTGTTATATTTATTTATAACTATAAACACAACTTGTCCTTGAATAAATAATTAAATAAATTAAATACTCCGTAATCTAAGCAACACCAATAAGTAATTACAGTAAATATCATTTTTTTAACAATTAAATTCGTTTATTTTTTAAAGTTGACTAATGCCTCATTTATATCAAAATGGAATGACAAAAATGAGCCATCTATTTTCGGCATTAATTAACATACAATATGTGTTAATAACTGTAATAGTTTATATAGAGAGTTCAATTTAAAATATTTTGTTTATTCTTTTCCTCATAGGTATAGTATAAGTACTGTGTATCACTCGGGAGAAAGTGCTATTTGCAACTCGTGTGTAGTTGTACTTCGGTCCTCAAACGGTGTACTCGTTGCAATCGCCTACTTTCTTCCCCTCAAAGAACAATATACAATTTACTTCTAAAACCTGAAGTGTATTTATCAATAGTCATTTTTCGAACAAATGTGTTCTAAAATATCCCACTGTCGCGTAACACAATGATGAAAGACATGAAATTGTTACGCACGTACTTCCTTATCCGTGTTTATGGGTATGGGTAATCATCCATCATTTATGGGTATCATGGGACGGTTATTATTTTTAGAGGCGACTTAAACACAGTTCGAGTAAAATATTTTTTTTGTGTAAGACACACACACACTTAAAGTTAATTTGTTGTCACACAAATGCATGATATTAATTTTAGGCTAAAAACTATTTCCTCAAAAAGGAAATTATAATTCCATTGAATTTTACCACGACACTAAAACAAATATAAATAATATGAATAATAATGGACATAAATTAGACTGTAGATGATAGATAAGTCGTAGTACCGTAATGGCTAGCGTACGCGTCCCAAAGTCAAAGGACGCGGGTACGATCCTTGCTGGAACACATGCACCGCTTAGGGAGTTTTCTGATCTAATGTACATACAACTCGTATTGGCTAATCCTAAGATGTATCATTCTCTGATGGTAAAACCCCGTAAAAATCTTTTCATATTAAATAAATTCGAACATTAACCAACTCGTATTGACTAATCCTAAGATTTACCACTCTCTGATCGTAAAACCCCGTAAAAATCTTTTCATTTTAAATAAATTCGAACATTAACCAACTCGTATTGGCTAATCCTAAGATGTACCACTCTCTGATGGTAAAACCCCGTAAAAACTTTTCATTTTAAATAAATTCGAACATTAACCAACTCGTATTGACTAATCCTAAGATCTACCACTCTTTGATGGTAAAACCCCGTAAAAATCTTTTCATTTTAAATAAATTCGAGCATTAACCAACTCGTATTGGCTAATTCTAAGATTTACTACTTTCTGACGGTAAAACCCGGTAAAAATCTTTTCATTTTAAATAAATTCGAACATTATCCAACTCGTATTGGCTAATCCTAAGATGTACCATTCTCTGATGGTAAAACCCCCGTAAAAATCTTTTCATTTTAAATAAATTTGAACATTAACCAACTCGTATTGGCTAATCCTAAGATCTACCATTCTCTGATGGTAAAACCCCGTAAAAATCTTTTTATTTTAAATAAATTCGAACATTAACCAACTCGTATTGGCTAATTCTAAGATTTACCACTTTCTGACGGTAAAACCCGGTAAAAATCTTTTCATTTTAAATAAATTCGAACATTATCCAACTCGTATTGGCTAATCCTAAGATGTACCACTCTGTGATGGTAAAACCCCGTAAAAATCTTTTCATTTTAAATAAATTCGAACATTTAACAACTCGTGTTGGTTAATCCTAGAATTTACCAGTAAATCCTAAGATTTACCGTAGTTCGGGCTTTTACAGTAACAGATATACTTAATAAACTTGGTACAAATATTCACTGATTTAGGAGATGACAATCCATTGTTTTAGACAAGGTTTGTGTTCATCGAGTTTGAAAAAAGCAATAGAACACACAAAAAAGCGTTTGCTAATTGGATGCTCCCGCGGTGTTCATTGGTTCAAACAATGAAACTGGTAGCTCTTTCATTTGTATTGTTATAATCGACATTTGTTTTTTATAAAGGCTGGCATATCAGAGACGTAGAAATTGGTGTAGTTTATTTATCACACATAAAAATCAACATGATTTATGATTTTACCAATTTCATAATCTTATACTAATATATAAAGCTGAAGAGTTTGTTCGTTTGCTTGAATGCACTAATCTCCGAAACTGCTGGTCTGATTTAAAAAATTCTTCCAGTGTTAGATAGCCCATTTATCGGAAAAGGCTATAGGCTATATATCACGCTAAAACCATGATGAGCGGAGCACTAACGAAGAATGTTTCAAAATCGGGGTTTTTTTTTAACTTACTTTTTTTAAAGTGTTTCACGCGGACGAAGTCGCGGGCAGAAGCTAGTCTTTTATAAAGTTTGATACCTAAAAAGTAAATGAAATCCAGCAAGTGCGGGGTAACTGGTAATTTCTGTAAGGTGAAGGTACCAAGAGGCGATAAACACTATTTTAGTAAATTGGCTATAAAAATGAGAAATCGGAAATACCCCATAAAATTAACCAATGTATCTTATTCAAGTCGTAGCCTATTATGATGCCCTAGTCTATAATAATTTTTAATGTCGTACACATAGATTTAAAAAAATCATGGTATAGGTTCGCGTTTGACAGCTACCTCGTTAAGAAAGGTGGAGGCAAAAAGTTTAATTCTAACCAATAGTATATCCGTCATGTAACCTAACCTGGTGCGTCTGGTTGTCCGATGATAGAAAGGGGATGGGGGAACCAAGTTGTGAAGTTCCGTAGCACAGATAGGATCTTGAACATACAGCGCACTGGTGCTGATACTAAGATACTGAGCACAGATAGATACAGATATTTTTAATTTTTTAACAACTACAGACTTGAGTTCCGTACCCTTTTACAACTTAGTTTCTAAGAAAGTATTTTAACGTTTATACACGCTTATTAGTTATTTTTGTTATTGTGTGTGACATTTACTCAATTATATTTGTGTTGTGGTGTACCTTACGAATAACTTATTACATTCATTTATTCTAATTTTAATACTAAACTTACACTAATGTAGAATGTATCTGTTACATGCTGGTGTTGTGAGGAAGTGCATGTGCAGTGTGTGCCTTATGTCTATACCTATATATATTATCCTAACTAGTGCCATGTGTGTTGTTTTTTCCTTTCTGTGTCTGGGTTATTAATTTTTAGGCTCTTTATGTGTCTTGGTTTGTTTGTGAAGTGTGCGTCTGATTGTTAAGCCTGTCTCTTTTTTAGATTATATTTTATTGATTGAATTATATGCTTAATCAGAAAATAATTTTGTTAATTTAACAACCAATCAAATAACAAATAAACAGAATTTAAATCAAAGTAAATGTTTGAAGCAAATACCTTTGATAAAATATCTTAGCTTTCAAGTTTAGTTACTTTCATTTCGAAATTCCAAACCGACATTAGTTGTTTAATTTTCGCAGAATTTGTATATTAGTATGAAGTATGTAAATGGGAGTTATCTACAATTAGTTTGTATGTAGTTGTGTATGTTTATATGTATTTAATTTATTAATAAGCTCTGCAAAAATATCGCCAGATAATCATGTCGATTGTAACGACGAGATCGCCTATAGTTCGTATACTATCAAAGAATATTCTGACTATTAAGTAAGTTTTGTAAGTACCTGGTTGTTTGTTTCAAGAGGCATTATAGTACTGTCTATCTGTCATCTTGGATTTAAAATCCTGTTAAGTCTGCAACATAGGCTTCAGATCCCGCCTATATACTTTTCTAATTTTCTTCTTCAGAACACATAATTTTTACATTAATACTCGATATTGGGTCTTTAACTTTCTAGCACAGACTAGACTAAGTATGTATTTCCTCTCTATATGAATGTGAGTATGACTCAACTGATTACCATAGCATTTTATTCATATAACATAAAGTTAAAACGTAATAGTAGGTCGAAATTCCTTATGTCTTTTCTGGTTGATTTGTATAACTGGAGATAGAAAATACAATTTTTCTTGGTTTCGATTTTACTTACTAATATATTTCTTTGTAGGTTCCGATGTTTGTGACTTTGTTGTTTTTATTGGAAATAATGTTTCATTTGTTTATTTATCTACCTCAAAAAAGAAAGAGACTGCGTGAAATATAATACCAAAAACAAAGTATCAAAGAGAGTCGACGATATGAAGATTATATAAAATGATATAGACCGTAAAATAATTAACTGACACGTAATTAGACCAAATACTACTAATGAAAAGGGTCTAAATGAGATTTAACGATCAAACACCTGGATTGAGCTTAAGATAATCCCACTCTCATTCAGCAATACACGGCTATTAACTTAACGCTTAAGTGAGGGTTACGGCTCCCGATTAAGAGTGTCGTTGTTTAATTTGTATTAAGAACAGTTTTGTACACGAAACAACTTCTTTGTGAGTTTCCTAGTCTAACGGCACAATTTTTTTAAAATTTGTTTGGGAAACACAGAAATTAATATTCTTAAATATAAAACACTGAATTAATTCATATATCAATCAAGTTTCCACTAATAAATAATTTATATTGTTACGAGTTGCAGAACTCGAATTAAAATGCCGTTGGAATTATTATAGAGTTTATTAGAACTATACAAACACGTATAATACAGGTACAAATATAACTGAACACAGCCAGTCCAAACATAAAGCACGATTCAATAACACGTGCAAAGTCCGTCACTAAATAGATTACCGAATGTACACAAGTCTTTCTCCGCTTGTGGTTATCGCTCGACTGCCTCATCTCTCAATTGGGGCATTGCTTTATACTGTACAAATACAGTATGTCTCGTGGAATGAATTTCCTAGAGTCATACCTGGCTAATGACTACCATAAAATATTACAATACATAATAGGTTTTTTTCTAATCACAAATTTTAAACACAAAGTAAACAAAAGAAGTCCAAATGCCGAAAAGGTAATAAAATATCTACAGGTATGCAGGTATGAATTTGTCTTTTGTCGGCGTTCAGGTTGTAACAATATGATAAAAGTAAAAATTGGCTCAAACAGATAATTACAAAACAAAAATAAATTACAATTATACGAAAATTACATAAGATGTCTATTTAATTTACATGAGGTCAATATTGAACAAAAACAAAAAAAGTCACCACAATAATTACTAATAAAATACAGATAAAAAAAGGAAAATATAAAAAAAAAGAGTGTGTCATTATTCTAAAAATTGTAAGTCATTGGATCATTCTAAATTACAACATTTTTTTAATTTGGGTTTTGAATTGATATAAGTTACCTATGTAATATCAATTACTAGTAAATAGTGCATTATATTGCTGACAAATGCGGTATAAGAACGTGTTTTTTGTATAGTTAGTTTTTATAAGTGGTACTGTGAATAGGGATTTATCACGCGAGCTCAAACACTTCAGGAGTAAATTATTTATGAGAAATGGGGAATCAACGCAATTATTTATAATTTTGTAGAGATAAATTTGGTCTCTTTCAGTTCGACGAATTGATAGAGGAGTAATATCAGGTGGTGGTTGCTTTAAACGTGTGCATTTGTAACTTAAGTGCTTTAAAAACTTATTTTGTATTGACTCAATACTTTTAATGTAAATGTAATACTGTGGATTCCAAATTGTGGACGCGTATTCCAATATAGATCTAACATACGAATTATAAAGTAAAATTACGGTTGATGCTAACCAAAAATCTCTGCCAACCCTTAGAATAAACCCTAGCATTTGATACGCCTTGGTCGTTATGTGATCAATGTGGGACAAAAATATAAGTTTACAGTCTAAATACACACCCAAATCTCTCACTTTGGTCACTCGTTTGAGGGGAATATTATCCAAACTATAAACAAATGCTTCTGGCCTAGTCCTTCTTATGAATGACACGAAATTACATTTATTAATATTAAGTTTTAATCCATTCTTGCTACAATAGTTACAAAGACAATCTAAATCATTTTGGAGAAGAATACAATCATTATGTAAAAGTATTTATCGTCACCTATGGACATTAACGATACAAGGAAGCCTCTTGTTAACGTTGGGGGAATGCATTAGCGCATACCCCCAGCCAACGGGAGAGGTCACCGAGGGGTATGCGGGACTCACGACGACTGACGCTACAGACAAGCTTCTGATAGTAGAAGAAATTGCAAGCATCGACTGCCAGACCGCACTACACTAATCCTTCCAACGTCCCTCCGCATCGTAATGAGGCGCCACGGGACCATAATCATAGGTATGACTGCCGTGACGCCTCGGCCTCGATACAAGCCGACAACACAACGAAGCCTAAAGCGGCTGTTTTTGAAGGATTACTTATAGCCAGTTCCTATATCTTACCGACCTTTCCATAGGTTAAAATTTGAAATACAAGTCATGTCAAAATTCAATCGATAGTCAGGCAAATGAATGAATATAACCGGCCATTAGCGAAATGATCATGTGTCTAGATACGTTCTGTCAAAAAAGCATCGGGAATGGATGATTTATGGTTCCAAATTCAATTTTTTTTATTGTCACATTGGCACAAATGTTTTTCATTTTGGCGCTGAGTTTGAGTGTCATTTATATTAAATACAGTACTGTTTTTAGTTAGATCATATCTAATTTGTATTGCGAATTTCGTAATGGACAAAAACATCGAACAATGACTTTGTCTTAAATTTTGCATCGCTATTAGAATTTCATGTTCGGAGACACTGAAAATGTTACAAAAGTCTTACGGTGAATCGACTTTATCAAAATCACGTGATTATGAGTGGTACAAAGCGTTCAAAAGCGGTCGAGATATGCTGGAAGATTTGCCTCGCCCTGGTAGGCCATCAACGTCTTCAAATGAAGTTAACATCGCAAAAGTGAAGGAAATAGTGACTGAAAATCATCATTCAAGTTTGAGAGAAATAGCCGCTGAACTTTCTGTGTCTCACAAGTCGATCCGTGTCATTTTAAATAGTCACTTTAGTATGAAACATGTTGCCGCTGGGCTAGTCCCAAAAGACCTGAATTTTATCCAAAAACTCAATCGCATCATAAGAGTCGCTGAGGACATACTAGAACGAGTCCATTCCGACCCAACATTCATGAAACGCAATGTTACTGGTGACGAGACGTGGGTTTCGTGAATCCCTTTTAAGTCTCGTCTAAATCTACACATTTATAATAGTAGTAGTAGCTGCTCATAAATGCGCAACACTGCTGGGCTCGGGCCTCCCAATGTCTTAGGATATAGTGTATACCCGCTACAATTGGCTAAGGGTTTGACGTATTGGTTATGGCGATGTGCAGCATTCATCACCATTCAAATTCAAGGTTTTATTTGAAATAAGTTCCACTGGAGAACATTTCTTGAAGGTAATACATATAAGTTAAAACACGGCTTCATAACGTGTTATCGCTATTTAAGGAGAATTTCATACATATCTTTTTTTTTTGGATGAGTTCAGCAGACAGGCAGACGGCCCGCTGGTGGAAAGCGGTTACCGTCGCCTATGAACATTCGCAACACCAAAGGTGCAAATGTGCTGCCGTTCTTTAAAATGGTTTGGAACCTGGCCACTAATGCCGGGACATAACTCAAGGTAGTTATGGCGGCATACTCTAGACCAGGGGTGGTAGCCATCCAGACGGGCAAATGCCCTATACCACGTGTGGGTTGTTTTGTCGCCTCTTCTGACAGGCCGCCCGGCTGCAGAAAAATTGTATTCTTTCTCCGTTCCTGCACGCATAAATTTGATCTCCTGTTGATGTTTTGCTTCACCGTTAACATGTGGTAATTGTAATGATAGTGGCTCACTAATCTAACTCTAATATTATACTTTTACATGCCGTCAAAGATAAGCGCACAGCTGCCTGTTGTAAGCGCAGTTTATTGTCTTCCCGGATTAGGAATTCTTTTGTGTTTTGAATTTGTAATTAAGAAAAACATGCTATTGTTTTTCTAATTGTTTTATAACCATCATTACCGTCGAACTAATCCTTATTGTTATTGTTTTCGACTTTGTGGCTGTTCGCAGGTGTGCTAATTACTGTTTCTCGGAAACTCAGTGCGCGCGGCCAATTTCTTTGTACTGTGTAGTGAGTATAAGACAATGCCCGATTGGAGGGGCGGGCAGTCAAGCGACGACTTCGAGACGAGTAAGACGTTTGTAGTACTCTCGATTAGCGATATAGACGACGGACTTTACGCGTGTCGAATTGCATTGAATCGTACAATGTGAACTGGTTGCATCCAGTTTTATTTGTATTTGTTTTATACATGTTTGTACAGCTCTAATAAATTCTATAGTAGTTCCAACGGCATTTTTAATTAGAGTCTTGTAGCTCGTAACAATACCTACACGCGCCGATAAACAGATGAATGGAAACATCCATTTAAAGTAGAAAATCCATTAACAATGCCATAAATATAAATACTCGACGGATTCTCTTGTCTGAGCGATTCAAAAATCGCACATTAAGGGATTTTATTGAAGTTTCTTTTGATCTCACCAGTTTTCGTGCTAAACTTCGTATTTTATTCATGCGTCTATAGTTCAGTAAACTACGCTCAGACAAACAGGACTTAATGTAGTTTTAAAGTTGAAAACCATTTTTCGGTTGATATATGGAATAGCAGCACGGGAGCCCTATGAATCATGTATATAATAGCAACATATTAAATTCAAACAATACAAAACTCGTATCTCATTCACTCGCAGGCTTAGTCCTATAGATTTATGTGTTTAACTCTTTTTAGTGTCGCTTTTTCCTTTCATCGAGTTTCAAATCACAATAATTATAGAGAAGTTTCACTTCAAAAACCTTAGACAAACGAATACAAGTATACACGAAACCTACGTGAAAATAAGCGTCAAACAAGTGAAGCATTTTGTAAGTCTTGTGTGCGTAAAATTAGTAGTACCTACCCACGTAGTTTGGGTCTTTGTTTTTAATAGTAACCTGTCTACTGGAACTAGTCCACCTTAATCCGTACCAATTCGATTATTTAAGGGGCCAGTTCCCACCAAAGGTCGAAAATGGAGCGCAAACGAAACAACCTTTAGTTGGTATTTACTGATCAATAATTTATCAAAAAACTTATCACAAATCTTCACGACATGAGACGTAACTTGGTTTTTTCGTAATTTTTGTTATAGTTATTTTCAGTAAAGAAAAAAATTCACCAAATCGCCTCCAAATTGTTGACATGAAACCATTTTACTCTTTCAATTTGTTTCAAAACCGGATAAGAAATATATCTACATATTCATAAAAGATAGATAAATATTTTTTTTTTAAATACTACTTCATTATATTCACAATAAAATAATAATGCAACTGAAATATGACGACGTCAATGGAATTCCCGATAACGCTCAACAAATCAGTACCGAAAAATCCTCAAGGACGTTGGCGTTCTCACGAGCCTTAAACGGGCCATCTGCCTATTTGCCAGCTTCGCAATAAACAATTAACTAGTTTTAAAAGGGCATCTCGTCAAAGATTGTTATGTATTTTTGAAATGAATGACAACTCTTTATTGTTCACTATGACTTAAACCTAGACAATTTCATATGAAGACGTTTCCATTAGAACAATATCTTAATAAACTACTATAGATACATAATTAAATAGATTATATAATATAAATTACATATACATGCGAACAATAATATAATTCTCTTCTCTGCAACAAATTTCATTTCATGAACAAATAATGGTCAGTGCTCAAGTGTTTGAATGAAGAAAAGGATGTAGCTTGTCTCATTTTCAAAGGGAGGGAGTTCCACAGGCGAACAGCCTGTACGGCAAAAGAATTTCCTACGAAGGATGAATTGTGTTTAGGTATCGTTAGCAGAAGATTTTCATTGTGCTGTGATTAAAAAAATCCTAGGGTCTACTTATTAGGTTTTGAAATTGTACAGCCGATTCTTCTATTGATGTAGTCCTCGGTATTATAAAAATAAATTCAGCAAACATGTACCTGTTTACTGAAACATCATTCTTTAGTCTAAATAAGTGGTAGGACGTAAATAAATGTTCACAAACAACGGGATACGTGGAACAAAACGTGACAAAGCTCGGTGTAGGTTGTTTGGACTCTCCTGATTTATCTAGTGGAGTTCCCTCTGATTTTTGCTATAAAAAGGCTTTGAACATGAGGTATATGTTTTTATATTTTTTTTCTATAATCAGCTAACAAACACGCATGTCGCATATAAGCCCACGTTAAGCAACGTGCGCTTGTGTGATAATATACAACCATGTATATTATACTGGGCCAAAAAAATTGACTATATTTTTTAATATATCGAAAATATTATTTTGGGTGCCAAAGAAAAGGTTAGAAAGAGGTCTATCATCGTAAATTTAGATATTTTTTTTACTTAGCGGGTTTTTGTCTCAATACTTACAAATCATTGAATTAACGAAATTGAAACGAATTGACTCTGAGACATTTTTTGAAGGAAATTGAATGTTCTACAAAAAGTCCTAGTTAAAATTTTCTCGCGGCTGAACCGTTTCCTTACAATCAATCATGCCTTAAACAGTGGCATAGTTTTACGATTTGATCTTTAAATTTTGGAATTTTGTTATGCATGTAAAAATCAGTACCGGAAAAATCGATAAATATTCTTATGTGAAGTCAAATAGTCTACAAAAACAGTCTCCTCACATTTTTGGCTAAATTTACTTCTTCAAAAGTTATTTGCAATTTCCTAAAGGAAATCGCTTCAACTTTAATCTTGAGTAATTTATGAAGAAGTCAATTTAGCAAAAAATGTTGAGAGACTTTTTTTTGTAGAGCATTTGATTTCCCATAAGAATATTTATCGATTTTTTTCGGGTGTTGACTTTTACATGAAACACAAAATTCCAAAATTGAAAGATTAAATCGCAAAACTGTACCATTGTTTAAGGCATGATTAATTGTAAGGAAACGGTTCATCTGACATACTGACTGATGACACTGACATAAAATTTCTTTCAAAAAATGTTTCGAAGCCAATTTCGTTAAGTCAATGATTTGGAAGTTCTAAGACAAAAAACCGCTCAGTAAAAAAATATCTAAATTTGCGATGAATAGACTCTTAATAAAGGATTCAAATTCTCACAATATTTTTTTTTTTGGCACCCCAAATAATATTTTCGGTATATTAAAAAAATTGTCGATATTTTTGGCCCAGTCTAGTGTAATAATGGTGTAGTCTATGGCTGATTCAAGACCTGGACCAAAGTAAATAACAGAAATTTCATTTACGAAATTTATGATGACATTAATCGACAACCGAAGATAGATTGGTCGCTATAAGCGATAAGGCCGCCCATTGTTCTAATGGAAATGTATTCATTAATAAATATTTAGGTTTAAGTTATGGTGAACAATAAAGAGTTTTCATTCATAGATAGATGACTCTTTCTTTATTGTATACAAAAGCATAGATAAATAGAAATAGAAAAATGCAGGAGATAGTACAACCACAGTTGAACAATTTACGTACAACGGGCGGGCTTATCGCTAGAAAGCGATCTCTTCCAGGCAACCTTTGGTAGGAATTGATAGATTTTTAATACTGACTTTGATACAGTTTATAAATAATGATAAATGGTAAGTATACACAATACATGTAAGTACAAAACAATATAAACATTATATTGTTTTTGTACTTACATGTATATATATATATATATATATATATATATATATATATATATATATATATACATATGACAATACAAGCATACATACTTATATATATAACAGTATTAAGAATTATTTATTATACGCAATAGAGAAGTAATGCTTCTCCTGATTTTTAAAACATTATACGGATTTGGCTATCTTATAGTAATAGGTAGCTCATTCCAGAGACTCGCAGCATGGGCGGTAAAAGAGTTATTGTAAAAACAAGACGTATGTACAGGCGTGTTTATTCTGTATTTAATTGAGGGGTCCAAATTATGGGAGCTAAATACGTTCATAAATTCGAAGCGATCCTTGAGGTTGCTAGGAATAGAACAAAGATCTACGTTCCATTGAGCTAGGCTGGCAAAGGCTTTGACCCTTACCGTACCTTGAATGAAGCTTTTCTGGAAGTACCTGGAGATAACACTGGGAGCAGGGAGCAGTTTATACATTTTGATAATCAGAAGTATATTCAAACAAGTTTCTCTTTACAAACAGTTTCTGAGGATAAAATACTAAAAATTATTAATTCACTTAAGTCGAACGCAATTGGAATAGATAGAATAAGTCTCGAAATGATTAAATTAACACTGCCAACTTCCCTTAAATTAATAACTAATATTATAAACAAATCTATTACAACAAACAAATTTCCTTATCTATGGAGACAAGCTGTACGTCCAATCCCCAAAAAGAATAATCCGGTCAGTTACAAGGATCTGCGTCCTGTTAGCATACTACCATGTCTTTCCAAAGTTCTGGAAAAGGTGGTCTACTTACAGGTTGTTGAATAGTTAGAAATAAATAATATATTACCTGATCTTCAATCTGGATTCAGGAAGGGATGTGGCACAGCAACTGCTTTATGTGATGTGGTAGGAAACATTACTGAAGCTCGTGATCAAGGGCAGGGTACGGTACTTGTTCTGCTAGACTACTCACGGGCTTTTGATGCAATCAACACAAATTTACTTCTATCCAAGCTATCATATTATGGATTTACAAATGAAACTGTTCTTTGGTTCCGTAGCTATCTAACAGAAAGGAAACAAAAAGTTGAAATTAAAAAAGCAGATGGAACTTTTGCTGCATCAGATCCCTTACATCTAACTAGAGGAGTTCCTCGGGGATCTATTTTAGGTCCACTATTATTTATAATTTACACAGCGGATGTTGTCAATTGAATTCAGCATTGTAGGTTTCATATGTATGCTGACGATATTCAACTTTATAAACATTTTATCCCAAGTGAAACATATGAAGCTGTTTGTGATATTAATAGTGACCTAGAAAGACTTGGTCTGAAGCCAACACACTGGTATTAAATCCAACAAAATCTAAATTTATGATACTAGGTAGTCGCCAACAAGTTAGTACAATAAAAAATGGTAGTCATTATAATGGTACATTAATGTAGAAGTAAGAAAAAGATTAATAGAGAGTCTGGTGCTGTCTAAATTAAATTATTGTGACACAGTATATGGGCCCGGCCTATTATTATGAACAGAGCGTCTAATACAGCGCATACAAAATGCTTGTGCCCGTTACTGTTATGACATACCAAGAAGAAACCATGTTACCCCATATTTGAATAAAAATAATGTGTTAAAGATGGCAGGTAGGAGGAAGTTACACTTAGCTTGTATGCTGTTTGGTGTAATTTCCTCGCAGTACCCTAAATATCTGTACAATAAGATGGACTGGAGATGGGATAGGTCACACCATTATACTATGCGGTCTGTTACGATACCTTTAATAACAGCGAAGCACAAGACAGCTGCTTTCAGAGGCTGTTTCAAATTTGCTGCCACTCATTGCTGGAATGATATTCCTCCACCAATTAGAGACCTAAAAACAATAAATTCATTTAAATTCCACTATAAAAGACATCTTCTCAACTTACAAAAAGAAGATCATACATATGCATTGATAAGCCTTTAAATAATTACAATGTAGTTCAGTTACTAACTCACCTTGATATGAATCCAAATAGAATTACATACATAGACAGGCAAATCGAAGTGCAAATGTAGCGTGGTTTAGTAGTTCTTACCCAAAATCACTACAATAATTATCGTTCTGGAAATTGTTATTATAATTTATTGTTGGTTTTATTCAAATGTATTTATTTATTTTTACTAATTAAATATTATATAAGTAGACTTAGTTTTATAAATTATTATTATTATTAGTTATTTAATTAACAAATTTGGGTCGTTTTGGTTTTACGCTTAAAGGAAGGTTTGCACTGAAAACCAGCGTTGTGTCGGATATAATTCCGGCACAGCAATATGCTGAGTGCAGCAAACCTTGTTCGTTGAAAATGCGGCGTACAAATTCTCAAAATATGCTCTGTGTATAATAACGTATAACGAATGTAATTACGTCGCTATTTCTTCGAATAAAGTTTTTCTTTCTTTCTTTCTTTTAGAGGTAATTAATGTCAAGGTTTTTACGCCAGTCAGAGTAATGTAATACATGTTGCTCTCGGCTTCTTCGTGGCGCAGCCAGAGTTATTTGATGGCCCGTTAACTTAAGGTAGTGACAATTTAATATTCGTCATTTTTCTTCAAGGTCTTAATAGTTTTTTTTAATAAAAAATACAAGAGGATATTTCTGTGTCCGTCATTATATATTTGTTTTCATTTTAGGAACACTTCCACTAACTTTATGAGCGTCAAAAGTAATATTTTATTTATTTGCTTTCAAGTCTCTTTCAGTTTTACTACTCTCAGTATAACTTTTTTTTAAACATCTACTTTGTTTTGCACACGGTCTTCAAACTAATCAAGAACTTTCTCATCTTTGTAATATGAATAATTTATTCTTTAATTCCAGTGTTCTGAACAAAGCATCATATTAAAAGATGAAACAATAACATATTGTTTGAGTTTGTGCACAAAGCTAAAACTTATTCCGTGGTGCACTTAGTTGTTTGTAGTTATTCACTACGTTTTAGAACGAGATAAATAAAGCATATAAAACTTAAATAAAGTCAACTTCAAGCTATACGGTTCAACTAATGAAAAAGCACCAAACTAAAATGATACGATCACATTTAATCACTCAAATTTATGTTTACATGAGTCACTTTGGCTGTTTTACACACATTGAACGGGAGAAGTGAACCGTGTGATATCAGAATTACGCCTTTCACTTCTGTCTTTCAATTGGGATGAAGCAATCAAAATGATCCTGTAAACATTATTGAATCATTCAATGTCATTAAACGTCGACATGTCATTGTTTTCTTAATCTTTCAAACAAATTGCATCAAGATGGTTCAACCGTGTAATTCAGATTTAACATATCAGTTACTTGTTAATATATATAAATGTATTAAATCTGCATATGCCTTTCCTGGTAGTTTGTTCAGCGTTAATTACCATGGAAATAGACCCATAGAAATTACTATTGCTCAATAATAAGAGTAACTCTAGAAAGCACCTAAATCCTAAACAACTTAATGGCTCCACAAGTCATTCTTATTCATTATCGTCATGATCATCTTAGCATTAAATCTCAGCTACATTTCAAGTATCCATTTCGGAGCCTGCAGTTCTGATTCCTACTTTATTTCCAATTTGCAGTCTTTGACATCTAACTATACAATTGTGATACTATTAGTATCCATGTTATCCTTTATGACTTCAAGGCAGAGTTACTTAGTCTACCCCTAATACTGGAATTTTACCAAGGCGACATGAAAATACATTTATTCCTCATATAACTAACCAGTTTCTATTAAACTTCATCGTACCAGCTTAGGCGACGCAGTTATAAGTCCGCTATGTCACGGACATGAATGGCTGTGGAGGCGGGAGTTCCTTACGCGTCCTTCCACATGACATATAAAGGTGTCTGTCAACTGCACTGGACCATACCGTGACCGTGCTAGGAACGTATCAGGCACAGGACAGTATACCCTTCACCCTTACTGTACACACGTATACTGTCTGTTTCCCTATAATGAGAGGCCCGAGGCCAGCAGGGGCACATCTATGGGCTATATACTCTATTGCTCTTATTCATATTGAGTTAGAGTAAGTGTGAAACCGTCTTTAAGAACCATAAAGAAACCTTCAAACCTACTATAACTTAATATGAATAAGACCGTAATTTATTGTTCAATCGCTCTGTGTTGTTTTATTATTTACTAGCTGATGCCCGCGACTTCATCCGCGTGGTGCGGTTTTTTAACTATCCCACGGGAAGCTTTTAAATTTTCGGGATCAAAAGTATCCTATATATTGACCAGGGATATAAGCTACCACCATACATAATTTCATTTAAATCGGTCCAGTCGTTTCGGAGATTAGCCGGTACAAACAGACAGACAAACAGAGAAACAAAAAATTTGAAAAAAGTCTAAATTAGTTCTATTTCTCTTCTTATATCCTCCTGACTCGGTTTTTAACATTTTTTTTTTTCATTATACAGAAATTTGACCTCTACAATTTTATTATATGTATAGATAACATCTTTTTTGACAAAATCAGCCCAATATTAAAAACACTAATAAGGTTTATTTCAAAGCAAGTAATATAGGTAGAAGTAGGCCAATAAAACCTATTGTTTACGGTCTATTTTTGTCTCACTCAATTTTTGAAAACAATGTAAGTGTGCATTGTTTACTAGTTCCAGAGCTCTTAAAGGATCCGAAATTTCACCCGAAGACGTCGAAAACAAACTCGCTTAATT
This sequence comes from Dendrolimus houi, assembly GCA_039645545.1. Lineage (NCBI taxonomy): Eukaryota > Metazoa > Arthropoda > Insecta > Lepidoptera > Lasiocampidae > Dendrolimus > Dendrolimus houi. The sequence goes on from CM077125.1 coordinate 7,584,646, forward strand.
GCCTTCTTTCAGTAAATAACAATCAAATGTAAGGAAAATCTAAGTTGTTTACAGGAGGTTTTTGCGCAGTACATTGTTTTTAATCCCTGTTTTCGCAACATCTGTAAGGACTAAAGACACAATGAATATTACTAGTGGTCGCCCGTGGTCGAAATTCGACCATAATAATTTGTTGTCAAAGGCTATACTTCTATAATCACAGATTTCGCCAAGGCGACATAACAGTGTATGTTAATTTGAGTTGAACAATAAACAAAAGAGTATATATGCGTGTATGTGTCAAATACATGGTAGTGTATGTAATGTTTTTTTTATTTATTTAATGTATTTTTATGCATAATTTAAAAAAAAATATTAGCATCCGTCGCTTCTTCTCTATATAAACTAGAAGTGTGCGAAATTTCATACTCCTCCGATCGCGCAATTTTCGTAAAAAGGGGTACAAAGTTTTTGCTTCACGTATTAATATATAGATTGATTATGTTTTTATCAAAACTTCGTCTGCTTTATCACGATTGTTCAACTGTGACTATACTCAGAATCGGACAAAGGTCTATTAAGTTTAATCGATCAAAGCATTTATTGCACAATAGTATGATAGGTACATAAAAGATCGACATGTTTTCGGCTTACAAATTTCTCTAAAAAATAGGAACACGTTACTTTATATAGTTTAATAAGTTCATTACATTTCTTATTAAGTTTAAATAGCAATAGTTGACATTCGATTTTTAGCTCTAAAATTACGATTTCGTAAACATAGTTTCTGCCTGAAATCGTTGTGTCCGTCCATCTGTCCTTCAGTTCGTCTGTCTGTCTTTGCATGTTAAAGTAATTTGTAAGTACTATTAACTAGATTTAATATCGCATCCCACACAGCCTTTGGGGATGGGACCTGCGTAGACACGTTGGCCGCATCCCATTTACCAAACACGTCTAGATCAGCCGGTTCAGCGGCGGAAACAACTGTATCACTCAAGCGGCGCAAATATGCAACCCTCAGTAAGAGTAATATGTTTGTGACGTTTGCTGTCGAGACGCTTGGACCGTGGGGTCCTGAGGCCATGAGCCTCTAGCAAAATTTATCAAAACGACTCATTGACTCTTCAGGTGATCAGAAGTCTGGTGTTTACCTCGGGCAACGGATCAGTATGGCGCTATAACGAGGAAACGTAACCAGCCTTCTGGGCACCTTACCCATAGAAGACGATGATCTAGGCTCAGTATTCTACTTATAGTCTTGAGGGACTATGGGTAGAATACAGTACAAATTAGTTGAGTTTTCTTTTATTGTACTAGCTTATAAATTATAATTTTATATTAAATGAAAAAAATAGTGAATTCAATAGGTATAATATGTAGTCTATATTCCGCCATACAATATTGCAGTGTAATCGCGAAACGACTTAGATTAGGGGTGGCGGTGACACCTGTAGCTGCTTAAGGATTTACTTAAAAGTTCACAGTAATTTGAAGGGAGTATCGTTGTCAGGTCTGAAGAAAATCACATCTGTAATATAAAACAATACGAGTTTTCCCACGGCCTCGCCGGGTTTTAAACCCTGGAGGACCAATGGTGGATTTGTAGACCAAGCATTCACACATACTACATTGCATTAAATATTATTACAACCTAGTGCCGACAAAGACAAATTCACACCTGCAGCCCTGTAGAAACACATTTTATTACCCTTTCGGCATTTGAACTTCTTTTGTTTACTTTGTGTTTAAAATTTTCATTAGAAAACAGCCCATTGTGTATTGTAATATTTTATGGTAGTCATTAGCCAGGTGTGCGGGTTACGATTTCTAAGAAATTGCGTCGACGCTTGCCAGGCAACATATTTGCATTTGTGCAATATAAACCAAAAGCGAAGCAAGACTTGTGTACATTCATTAGTCTATTTAGTGACACACTTTGCGCGTGTTATTGCATCGTGCATTACGTTTGGACTGGTTTTATTCAGTTATATTTGTACCTGTGTTATACGTGTTTGTATAGTTCTAATAAATTTATAATAATTCCAACGGCATTTTAATTCGAGTCCTGCCTCTCGTAACAATATTTTCTAAGTGCTGTTCGCCTCCTGAATATTTCCGAAATAACAGCTTTTTACTAAATGCATATGAAACTATATACGGTACTTATATCAAAAAAACATTTTAAAATTTTTGACTGTCTGTTTGTTCCGGCTTATCTCTGAAACGGCTAAACCGATTTTAACGAGATTTTCACTGGCAGATAGCTGATGTTATAAGGAGTAATTTACGCTACTTTTAAAATTAAGTTCCCATTAAAAAAACTCCACGTGGATGAAATCGCGGGCACAGCTGTTAAATACACATAAATCAAAGTTCAGCAAACAAAATCCTATAGCTTCCGTGAAAGCGTAACGAAAGAGCTACTTTTGCATTTATAACATTAAAATGAAGTATGGATAAAGTCGAGTTTTCCAATATTAAATCGAATTATATAATTTCGGACAATATTAATTTGTTTTTTTTTATTATACGCTAAACCTTCTTTTGCATTTATAATATTAAAATGAAGTATGAATAAAGTCCAGTTTTCCAATATTAAATCAAATTCTATTTTTTTTTCCTTTTTTAACAATTCTACGGACTCGAGTTCCGTACCCTTTTTTATAACTTAATTATGAAGAGAGTTTTAAGTATTTATGCACGCTTCCTAGTAATTTTTGTTTTTGTGTGATATTTATTCAATCTTATGTGTGTTGTGGTGTACCTTACGAATAACTTATAACATTAATTTATTCTAATTTTAATACTAAACTTATACTAATGTAGAGTGTATCCGTTACATGCTGGTGACGTGAGGAAGTGCATGTGCAGTGTGTGCCTTATGTCTATACATATATATATCTATTACCTAACTAGTGCCATGTGTGTTGTTTTTTCCTTTCTGTGCCTGTGTTATTAATTTTTAGGCGCTTTGTGTGTCTTGGTTTGTTTGTGAAGTGTGCATGTAATGCAATGCAGTGGTAGTGCGTGTTGGTGAATTCTATAATTTGAAACAATACTAATTATATTTTTTTATTATACGCTAAAGATTCTTTTGCATTTATAATATTAAAATGAAGTATGAATAAAGTCCAGTTTTCCAATATTAAATCAAATTATATAAATTCGAACAATACTAATTTGTTTTTTATTATACGCTAAACTGGTCCAAATCTTATGAGAATAATGCCTCCTTTCATAATCATTTTAACATTTCAGCCCTGGTATAAATTCGTAACCCTAATAAGTATATTTCTTTTGGGCTTAGTGGTAAGCCGCAACAAAGCCTCCGTTTACTAGACTATGAAGAAAGTAATTGAAGACGACACGTGATATGGATACCTTAGTAAACGAACGTGGATCACTTGCATGAAAACTTAATATGCGGTCTCATTTACCAATCTCTTTACTGAATTATAAAAAAATAGAAGAATTTTGATATAGCGTATCTGGTTGCAAAGACTTTCTTAATATGCAAAATCCGATGCCTCGATGTTTTAGTGTTATCTTAATTTGCGTTAAATGAAGTAATGAATCAGTTAAAGACAAGAAAATCACTAAAACAATCTAATAGGTTTATGGTATCATGAAAGTAGAATATTACAGATGAAAATCGTCCGTTACAAACGTGACACGTTAAAGATCAAGAATGTTATATAATGTAGATGGCATTTAAAATTTTATTAAAGTGTTGCCCTTCAAAAACAAATAAAAATTAATTTATTAATTTTTTAAAATAAGTTTTAACTAGTTATTCTTTTAAATAAATAAATATTGAAGTAGTAATAAATATATTTTAAATTAAAATACAAAACGCGGGTACGTTAGCCAATAATGGCGTTTCATATATTTTACTATTCATTCACTTGCCTTACCATAGGTAGAAATTTGAGATTACTTGTTGTATGGAACTTATGTCTTTTAACGACTAGTAAAGCAAATAAATGAACGGTTAGTATAATATAGGAATCAGCCATAAGGCGGGGATTAAAATGCACTACCGTAGTCTCTCTCTCAAACGCCCGACGCGACACCCATATGCTGTGCATATCGTCCATGCATCATCTGGGAACAGGGTCTCCAGATTACGAGTCGACGGCCTCTGTGGTTGAGCGGGCTAAGCCTTTGCCGGCCTACCTCACTGCAACACATAGCCTCCGGGTTCGATTCCTGGTAAGGTAAATTTCGGAAACATATATACTCCGTTATTTACTAAGGTCTGGGTGTCTGGGATCGGCCCCAGAGTAGTCCGTTGAATATTACCCACAACACAAGCGTTAGTTGCTTAATTTGGGGATGTATAGAATATGAGTGTCTGTCTGTCGATTATTATTATTTCACATATTTATTTAGCTTCAGATTTTTTTTACATTTTTCTTTAAATACTATATAAAAAAAATAATAAAAAAAACACATAAATTAAAAAAAAATTAAAAAAATCGATATCCGCCGGAAGTAGGGCCTAGGGTCCAGGCTACCGGTGGTTAAGGCTCCAATGACAGGAACCTCCTGACGATACGGGCCGTGTCCAGCAGGGCTGCCTTCTGCATCCGACCCTTCACCCAGATACCAAGCGAGAGCCTTTTAAGGTGTCTGTCAAGGCTCTTCGCTATGAGTCCATTCACTGACACCGCTATCGGTACTATAATTGTAGAGTCCAAGTTCCACATGGCAGAAACGTCGTGAGCGAGATCAATATACTTTATTTGTTTTTCTTTCTCGGCTTTCACGAGGTTACCAACATGAGGAATCGCGACATCTACAATTATAGCACGTCTCGCAGACCGATCAACTATCACAATATCAGGCTTATTGGCGACAATAGTCTTGTCTGTGATAATTGATCGATCCCAGTAGAGCAGATATTGGCCATTGTCAAGAACTGGCTCGGGCTTGTATTGGTAATAAGGTACTTCCGACGAGACAAGTCCGTATTTAATAGCAAGTTGCTGGTGGATGATCCTGGCTACTAGGTTGTGCCTGTACAAGTACTCGCTGTTAGCAAGACGAGAACAACCAGAAGTGACATGTCTGAAAGACTCACCAGGGCAGTGACACGCCCGACATATGTCAAGCGTGCCGTCCTTCAGAATGTACTTCCGATAGTTGTTCGTCTTGATAACCTCGTCCATAATTGCACAGACAAACCCTTCGGTTTCCCCAAACAGGTCACCGAAACGTAGCCAGTTCACCGACGCTGGGAGGTCCACATCAGGCCCTGTTAAAGCCTGATAGAACCTGCCATGCAGCTCTTTGCTCTTCCATACGTCCATACGATCAGAGGCACTCATTACCAACGGTCTCTGCCAGTTTTGTTTTGCTAAGGATAGCGGGGTGAACCCTTTATCTACTGACACTATATCGTGATGCATACCCGCCGTCTCGCTGATTTTGAGAAAATATTCTCTAAGATTGTACACCTCACGGTTGTGGCAGTCTTTCGTATTTAAAAACCCCCTACCTCCATACTTCCGTGGGATGTACAGTCTCATCACAGACGAACGTGGGTGGTGCATCCGATACGTTGTCAGTAAACAACGAACCCGTCTATCCAGGGAGTCTAATTCAGTTTGAGTCCATCTTAGTATGCCAAAGGAGTATGCTAATGCAGGCATGACCCAAGCGTTGAAGGCTCGAACCTTATTTCCACCTGAGAGAAGGCTCGTTAAGACCTTACTCAGGCGGGAAAAGAAAAGATCCTTCATCGCCTGCTTCACATCAGCATCAGGAATACCCAACGACTCTGACATACCCAGATATTTGTAGGTCTCACCTTCAGAGAGGGTCTTGAGGGATATATTCTCAGAGATTTGTAAATTTTCTGAGTTTACAACTCTCCCTCGTTGTACATGCATGACGGCACACTTATCTACACCGAATTCCATACTAATGGAGTTGCTAAAGCTTTCAGTAATCTTTAGCAACTGCAAAAGATCTGTCTTTTTCGATCCAAATAATTTCACGTCATCCATGTACATAAGGTGTGATATAATCTCACCCCCTCTCCGAAGTTGAAAGCCTAACTTTGACTCCCTAAGTAGAGTACTTATTGGATTCAAAGCTAGACAGAACCACAGTGGTCTCAAACTGTCACCCTGGAAAATGCCCCGCTTGATCCTTATTGGGTCGTGCATAACAGAAAGATTCCCTCTATCCCCTGGATGCCTAAGCACCGTCGTCCACTGCTCCATACATGAACTGAGGAAAGCACGAAGAGTTGCATTTACTTTATACAGCTCCAGGACTTTCTCCAGCCATGTATGGGACACCGAATCATAGGCTTTTTTGTAGTCAATCCAGGCTACAGATAGATTCTTTCTGTTTCGCCGTACCTGATGACTAATGGTCATATCGATGAGGAGGAGCTCCTTAGTACCACGGGACCCATCCTTACATCCGTTTTGAGTATTGGCCAAAATGTTATTATTTGTCAAATGTTCCATTAATTTAGATCTCAAAACAGACATAAGTAGGTTGTATATAGTTGGTAAACAAGTGATGGGTCTATAGTTTTTTGCTTCCGTGGTATTACCTGAGTTATGGAGCAGATGAGTGACTCCAGTAGTCATAAAGGAAGGAAGCGCACCTATGTTTAGAACCTCCTGGAATTGGACGGCCAAGCAGGCATGCGAACTCCTGAACCATTTAATCCAGAAATTATGCAATCCGTCTGGTCCTGAACTTTTTCAGTTTTGAGCCATACGAATTGCATAACCAATGTCAACTGGTTCAAGAGACAACGGTTCCATTTCTGGAATCGTTTCACAAGCCTGTTCGATCATCCTAGTCCAGTCGCCTTCTCTGTGGGTAACAGGCACCGACCAGATATTACTCCAGAACGCTGTCATAGAATCGATATCTGGCTAGTGACGATCACCCACAGAGACACGTGGACGCTCCCATCCTCTATACACTCGTTTTTGATCTCTTTGGAAGAAGCAATTCAAGTTATAACGATCTGCACGTTTTTTATACCGACGTAATCGATTGGCCCACGCACTAATTATTTTGTTTATAAAAGTCAATGCGTTCTGTAGCTCGAGCTAAATAGTCACTGGGATTAATGTCAGTCCCAGTGAAAGCCCGATTTACAAAATGCATGACTTTTGGCCTGGTGTTTCCGGCCCTAAAACAAAGTAATTTGGCTACGAGGGTCCTGGCCTTACCAATACAACATTCGATTCTCTTCTGCCAGGCAGGCTGTCCATCACTTTCAACAACATCACTGAAGTTTAGTACCAGAGATACGACATACAGCAACAGCGCCACAGTATAGAATCGAATGTGTTTCGGCAAGATCTTTACTAGGTCTAAAATATGGAGCTAGTAAGGAATCCAAGACCCCTATGATCAAAAAGTTATGTTTGTGGGTGGGTAACCGTGGTAGTCGTGGTCTACTTAATATAGGCATCATCTTATAGTCTTCAATCGCTTCCTCCAAAGCCCTCCTCATAAGCTCATTATCCTGGCTACTTACGTTACCTACCGTAGTATCATCAACTTCCACCGGCGACATCGCTGTCACCCTAGATGTTATGTTTTGGTGTTGTGGGGAACACGGAGTTTCGATGATTCTACAGGTGGTTCGTATTTCAGTGCGTAGACGATCAAGTGTAGGTTCGTCCAACAGATGTCGTCGTTGGATAGCCCGCACTTGATCCGATAAGCGTTGTGCCGTGACAATGGTATCTAGCTCAAGGATCTGAAACAGAGACAACATGCGGTCACGATACGCAGTTAGGTGGATTCCTATATCTGTTGCCTCGTAGTACGCTCGCATGACGTTCTCATTCATTTGTCGAGTCCATCGCATGCGGCGCACAGCACCACCGGTAGCGCGGGCCGGGCGCGGGATACGTCCCGCAGGCCCCAAGCGTGCCGACGGTGGCCGTCCTCGGCCTCGCGCAGGTCTTCGTCGCGGGGCTGACGGCGCTGTTCCCTCCTCGCTGGTGCTTGACTCCGCGGTGGCCGCCGGTGTCACGATCTCTTCATCGGTGGACAACGTCCTCGGCGTGGAGCAGGGCGAGGTGGGCCCAGCAGGTGGTGGGCGTGCGCAAGTTCGGCTGCTTATTTTGCTCTGTTTCTCTCCTTACTTGTAATTCTTGAATATATTTAACCATTTTGTTGTTTTTTTTACTTTTTAGTTTGACAGATGGCATTATGTGTATAATATGACTTGCCTTTTTTTCTATATTTATATGTAGTTTAATTGGAATTATAGGTTTTATTGCAGATGAAATGGAGTAAAATCGGAAGAAATGTTTCAATATTATGTACAATTTAATATTAATTATTATAGATTAGGATTTTGACCTTAATTTTTTTTGTATAGTAGATGTAAAACTGGGTTACTTAATTACTTAATTTTTGTGTGTTAGATGTAATTTAGGTAATGAGATAGGAGCCAAACTTATCCCACTTATACGTATCTGTACTGTGTGCCGCACTATCATCTGCTTAAGACGTTAGCAGTGAACCTCCATTCTGCCCGTAGGACGTCGCGCCAGCGCATCATTATATACTACTGCCCCAGCGTTCGTGTGTTGACTGATGCTGTCACTACTATCGAGTTTTGACGACGGTCCGGGTGTCATGCTACTTTCTTCTGGCATAATAAATTCAACGAACTGGAGAAATTTCCAAGTCAGAAGCTTGAGATCCTGTCTGGGGGAGCTGACTATAACGTATTTTCATAATAAGCACTCATCAGTCGCATACAGCATCACACCGTTCGCAGGCTAAAATATTTGTAACAGTCCACAATCTTAGCAACCAGGACTTGCAATTTAATCACATACCTAAGTTAAGTATCAGGTCTACGAGTGCCAGCTTCGTTCTGGTTCCCAGTATATTACGTGCCATTCTGGAATTGGTGTTCAATTGAGTTCGCCGACCGTCGTCGCCGGAATCTGTTCCTATCATTTGTCCCGTTTCCGATCATTTGGCGCAGACGTGTCGGAAACTGTAACGGCTCATTTACCTTGAGGAGTGTGTAATGGAAAGAATAAAACAAGGTGAAAATGTTAAGGCGTTATGGCGCTACGATTGCTGGGGCCTAAATAATATTTCCTCACCCAAATGTTGGGTGACCTGTGACGAAACGTGATGTGAGTAGCGTTTACAGTTTTTGGCGCAAACTTCGAGGGTAAAGTTATTCAGTTATATATTCAGTTACATTTTTAAAATACTTTTTTTTCTGATTAACACATACATTAATTTTAACAAAGATTGTGTTGTGTATTAGTGCCGAATATCCCAATTGTTTACTAAATTGTCTTTTTGAGCTGTCATAACAATTCTCTCATTTAGCGTCAGTTATAAGACCTATAAATTAGCCAAGGCTTTTGCTTGAAGATTCTTTTAAAACTTGAATATTTATGGATGCTAGACGCTGACTAGATAAATAAATAGTACTACGCCATATTTAAAAAGAAGCGTAGACTTACTTACTTAAGTACTCTTAAGGTATTTGTGTTGATTGTTATTACATGAGATGACAGTTAATAAATGTATGTTTGCTTTCCAAAGATCTTAAAATTTGGTATATAGAAATAAATCTTATTACAACTTAAATATACTATTTTAAAAAAGCGCTGCCATCCCAAACAATTCTTTCCTGACTTTGTCACCGCATTTCGCGTTATGATTTATGAGTTTCAAAAAACTTTTAAAGTAGACGCGGAAGAATCCCACTGGAAAAACGCAGTTTTACCGAATTATAATTAGACTTAAAACGGGGAGGCAACAAAACAATTCATAAGAGTTTGCTTAACTTTCCCAGATTTCGTTTTGTTCAGGATATTTTGACATAATTTTATCTTTGAAACTGTTTTATTCAAATACGGAAACGTCTTAAGGTACGACTACACTATAGTCAAACACGGAGCGGTGGCTATACAGTACAAGTAATCGTACAAGCCAAGAGTCCAAATCTCATTCTGTTCCGAAAGATGTGGGTATGGCAATATGGCCAACAGAGGAGTTATATTTACTAGACTCACTATTTTAATTACACTAATTATTCCTTATAAGTCGTGGTAGCGTAATGGCTAGCGCATGCGTCCTAAACTCAAAGGGCGCGGGTTCGATCCTGGCCGGAACGCATGCATCACTTAGGTAGTTTTCTGACCTAATGTGCATATGGTTACAATTACCACGTGCTAATAACGGTGAAGGAAAACATCGTGATGCAACCTGCACATCGAGATAACCGATGTGTCAAACCTGCCAAGCCGCTTTGGACAAGCATGGCGGGTATACTGTCCGTTCCCCCCCTATAGTGGGAGGCCCGAGCCCAGTAGGGGGACATTTATGGGCTGCTATTATATTATATATTATATAATTACTCTTTGGAATAATTGATGTATATGTATGCATGTCTTCTGCAGCAATTCGAATTGCTCAGAGACTTGGCTTGAATAACCGTCTTTACGGTCAAATAAATCAAAAGCTTTAGCAATTCTACAAATAGACAAGCCGCGTTTTTGGCTTGCGGGAGTTGCCATATTACCGTTTCCACGTACGTGCTTGCATACGTAAACTGATTTGTACAAAGTATACCCGTAGGCAAGACAGAGCGTGTAGCCGTAGCCTTACTACTGAAGATATTTTGAAAGGGAGAGAAATTATGTAATAGTAAAATGTGACAATATTTTTTGATTTAATGAAAAATAATCGTTAATTTATTTATATTAGAGCGTGGTATCACATCGATCGAGCGGGTCCTGAGAGCTGTAAAGCAAGAATGATTCCAACATGGCTCCTACCACGTTAAACAAAATTCCGCAGAAGTGACGACTGAAATGAAATAGTTATTAAGGAACATCTCTGCGAATTATCAATACCTGTCTAACGATATCATAATGTACTACACTACAAGTATCATGCTTGAGTTACATATATGGCAGTCATCACTATTTTTTAATCTCTTCGCTTTTTTACTATAACCTTTAAATAGAGGCATGTAGATTAACATCTGTCTGCAAAAATTCATTCACGTCAATTTAGTAGTTTTTGGGAAAACTGGTTGTAACTTAATATATAAATTAACAAACCCGCTTGAAGATTTCGAAAGGTTCCAATTTTTCTAAAACGGTTAAAGGCCCCTAAAAAGATAATAATAATATTTGAAAATGGCTAGATACGCAAACCATGCGAAACCATGTTTGGAAAAAAATCGAATTAAGAACTTTTTGCGATTTGCTTTATTGATTTTTTTTTAATAAAGCACCTCTCATTGTCAGGAAGCTTTTTGACGCACAAAGAGATCTCTCCTTCCATTTGTTACTTATAAAACAAATGCTTTCATTTCGCACCCAGAAACTCCTCTTCGCTAAAGAATACCCGCCCATTACTCAAGACGCTAATTTGCATAGAAAAAAGCCTTTGCAGTTTCCTCACTTGATGTCGTTTTAATAACGAGCCTTTACAAAAATATTTTGTTAAGTTTTCACGACTAGTATACATAATAAAACTACGTTTTAACGGTTTTAATGGCGGTAAGCTACTGAAAAATGGCCGAAACGTCGGAATAATAAAAATCAAACAAATTACCGCGCTTAAACCTGTTAAAACGTAATTTTATTATTACTTTTTCAAAGAGCTTTAATAATATTGTTTTTTTATGTATTTATTGAAAGACAACACAGGCCAATACATATGCACAAAGAAACACACACAATATAAAATATCTAACTATGTTAGTTGTTCCGTATTGAGCACAATCAATTTTCAAGGGTATTCTTAACTTCCATTATTTCAATAAAATATTGAACAAATATATCGCAACCCCGTGTGTGCTATGTCTATGCTGTACTCTTGCTAACTGTCAGTGTAATTCGCTACACCTCACGCGCCGCATCGACCTTCCTGGTTTTTCGTTCATTTTACAAGTGTTCTCCTAAATCTGCAATTAGCTAATAAATAAATTAGTAGCCTACCCACCTAGCCAATTAATAAATCGTGTCAGTTACTCTGACTTCAATCCACAATCGAAGAGTTCCCGTGGCACAGCAACCAAATTCCGCATTCTAAACTGTACATTAGTACTTTAATAACTAACACTGATTTGGTACTCTTAACAAATGATCAAATCAGTGGGCAATCGAGCTTATCAGATATTCCCTTTAAGATTCTGGTGCTGCTTCCGCGCAAAATGCGCAAAATGCTCAGTAATAGTAATAGAATTGTTTTCATTCGCCATAGAGCATTAAAGCCCCATCTATATTAGCTTCAAAACATGGATTCGTGTTCACTTTTAGAACGCCTAACCTCGATGCTTCAAGTGATCAGAGTTCAGAGGACTGGTGTCTACCTCGGATAGTCAATCAGTATGGCTATGCAGCGGGATGACGTAGCCAGCTTTTTGGGCACCTTACCCATAATATGATGAGTACACTTCCAAGAAAGCTTACCAATAAAAAGTAATTTACATGATTCCATCTTCGGACGACGAGGCGCTCTGGTCTACACCATCGTTTCACAGTGGAAACACCAACAGTGCGAATGAAGCGTTTTGTCTCCACGTTCCTTCTACGTACGGGAGAGCTGTGGAATGCACTACCACAGTTCTTATATCCCGAACAGTACAATCCGGGTATCTTTAACTCTCGTGTGAATAGGTATTTTCTAGGTAAGCGTGCTGCATCTTCGACCACATCATCGTCTAATATAGGCGTCAATGTGGCCAAACGCGAACCTATTCATCAAAAAATGACGATGGCTTAGGATTGGTATTTTACTTAATAATCTTAGGCCGTGGTCTGTGATAGATGCTGAAAGCAGCGTCTAGTATCGATTGACGTTGGACGCCACGTTCAGCGTTGAATTGACGTTATACTGATGGTCACTCTAGAAACGTCTAAACTTGCGTCAGTATTTCCCGCGTACTTCTGTAACTTCTTCTGTAATGGTCACTATAGTGATTTTTTATAATACGTGTTCTTAGTTTGCGTACAACGTCTTCGGGCACAGCCTACCGCGTATGTAATGTGCCTTCGATTTAAAGAATTATACGTAACATAATTAATTTTAAATGAAGAAGTGTTAAGTTTCTTATTGTATTAATATTTAGTATTTTCTTAAGTTTTCACGACTAATATACATAATTGAAATTTCATTTTAACGGTTTTAAGCGCGGCATTTTATTTGATTTTTATTTCGACGTTTCGGCCACTTTTCAGTAGCCGTGATCCGGGAGGAAGACAAAGATGTCAAGTGTATGTTAAAGTTATTATTCATGCACCGCTTCTTCTCTTCAAACTACAATATGTTGCGAAGCGGTGGTAAATTAGATTAGGCTCTTATAGAGTAAATAATAACCAGAAATAAAAATTTAATAGTTAAAATGAACTAGTTGGGGGTAGGCTAAATAATAACTTTAACATTACTCATTGACATTTGACTTCTTCGTCTTCCATGATTACGGCTATTGAAAAGTGATCGAAACGTTGAAAAAAATCAAATAAATTGCCGCGCTTAAAACCGTTAAAACTTAGTTTTAATTATATGTTAATATTTGTTACCGCTTTATTCGTCCACGCTTGACTTGAAATTCCCGCGGGATTTTCGGGATAAAAAGTACCGCAGCATTTAAATAAAGAATGTTACCTGTCGTTTTAGTAAAAACAGTGTCGGCTAATTTTTATGTACCCGAACAACTAGAAACCGCTCCCGGGAAAATTACTGCGGGATTCCCGGCATAAAAAATATCACACATATTATTACATAAAATTAGCTATCGGTTACTAAAAAAATGACATTGAATTTAGTTTTTTTTAATCTGGCCATTTTGAATAATGCCCAGAAAAATTCCCACGGAATTCTTAGGATAAAAGTAGCCAGATTTTAAGTCTTAAGAATTAGCTGTCGATCATCGAAAACCGCATCGAAATCGGCCCAGTAGTTTTTACGTGAATCCCCAACAAACAGACCGACAGACAAGAAATCCAAACAAAATTGCATCGTGTACTCCATCGTTCATTTTCCAGTTGTTTTTTTTTTAAATAGCTTCAATGTACCGACACGGCATGTTTAGAATTTTATAACATTATATATATAATATCTCAGCTGACTATTAATTAACAAGAATCGTTTTTAACGCGCAGTATTTAATTTTCTTTTTATCAAGGTGACCCCTTTGTGGGTAGGATGAATGAAAACGTTCAGAGTAAGGGGCAAAAAATCTTTCACCCGCCGCGTCTCTCATTAATTTGGTCATTCGCCTGCCTTTATTGCCGAGATAATTGATACAAGCGGCGTATGAATGAAATGAAGCATAAATCCTTGGAATTATTCTGGTTACAGCCTTCCGAGGAAGCAACGGCCATCTTTTCTCGTTACGACTTTATGATTACGAAAATTTAACTTTGGATTTTTAACTGGGAATCTCGCAGGAATATTTGAAATGAGAATAATTTAATTTGATCATATTGAAAAAAAAAGCAATTCAATGCGATTTTTTTCACTGAACGATTGCAAGTTTTATGTAATACTAGCTGATGCCCGCGACTTCGTCCGCGTGGTGTGATTTTTGAACTATCCCACGGGAACTCTTTAATTTTTCGAGATCTAAAGTATCCTATATGTTGATCAGGGATATAAGCTACCACCATGCAAAATTTCATTTAAATCGGTCCAGTCGTTTTGGAGATTAGCCGGTACAAATAGACAGAAAAACAATACAATCCGGGAATTTTTATATTCCCCGGAATTTCCCAACGTAGAAACCACGTGATATTAGGACTTACTTAATATGACAGTTTCTATGTTTATTAGACATCTTTAGTACGACAGATTTAGTTACGTATGCCTTTAATAACATTACTTATATGGAGTTTTTACGGGAATCGTCGGAATTCATATATTCTCACACTAAAAAATCCGTTGCCTTGCTGAAAATACCTTTTGCTATTAAATACTGGCAAAAGAACTGTAATCTACGTTACCCGTCAAACGCGGACGAAGTCGCGGGAAAATCCTAGTACATATATATATATATATATAAAAAAGTATTGCAATGTAGGACATACAGTTGTTCACATGTTTTTCTTTTGTTACAGGTTAAACATGAAAATAATGTCCCCTTCAATATTTTTCGTCGCTTTATTTGCCTTACCTCTTCTGTCTGGAATATCGTCAAGTAAAGATGAGAGGAGGTGGCTGGTTTCCTTAATGGGTCTAGTGGAATTTGATTATGAAGACCATTGCGAGCAAAGAGCCAACGCAGCGTGGAACGAACTGATTGGTGATAACACAGGATTAGCCATGAAGGTTTGTATTTCTTTTAACTTATATCTGGAAAGGAACCAAAGTTACTGCAATAGGTCGTAAAGAAAAAGTTGCAATATTAATAACCAAAGCAACAGGTCAGTCTGGTAAACCAACGATTTGCGCTACATTGGCGGTAGGAGGTGGATGAGGTAAGCAGAGCATTTTGTTCTTAATATTCATGTGCTCCTTTGATGTGGTGAGAAATAAGGTATTCTTTCCTCTTTTATTTTATTTTCTTATATATAAATGTACTATCTATTGGGATAAGGGATTTCTTTTATATATTTTTTTCTTTTTCAAATTTAATGAAGGCTCTTCTCTGAGCCTCTTCCCGAGAGGATAGCGTATGTTGTCACAGTATGCTGAGGACTGGAATATGTGATGTAAACTTGAGATAGCCTATGTCTAGACTGCGCCGAGGTTCTGCATGACTTCTGGCAGCCGTGAGCAGACCTGGGGAGGGCTCGCCTATAAGGCCGTCGAATGTGGGTGCTTAAGTATTCCGCACTCGCTAAATGCTCAGCAACGATAAGAATAATGCCAGGGTTACATCTACCAATGGAAGAGGCCATTGGGCCACCGCCTGCCAGGGCCTCACGGCAAAGGACGGAACACCGATGGGTTTTAGTGGGTATCATCGACCGCATTGTGGCAATAGCATTACTTGATTGGGGTCCTAGTGCTAACCTAACGTGTCGAAACTCACACTCCGTAAAACAAGGGGTATATCACCCGACAATGGGTAAAGTAATTCTGGTCAGCGCTTGGCAGCGCCTGCAGTCACCGCTGGCAATCCCCCGCGGTATTGTGTAAAAATAATACTTTCTATACTTCTCCACGTAAACTTTACTATGTCATTTCAGTCACTAAGACTCCTCCGTGCTTGTAATAGTACGCTTAAAGAGGTGTTCAAAGATTTCATCATATTAAGACAAAAAATGACCTAATTTTTTTTGGCAGCTGGAACGAGACAAAGCCTTCGGGATGTTCTCTCATCAGCAAACAAAAGAAATCCAAGTCGCTCTTACCGTGCACGCTTTGGACCAAAATGACGATGTGTTGAGGAGGAAAGTGAAACTCTTATTACAACCTGGAGATACTTTGCTGGACATCGAACAATGGATAAGGGTATGTATAAAACTATTCAAACAAACTAAACCAAACTAACAATTAACAAAACAAACAACCCATTCCTAAATACCAAACACAGGTGGTAGAGTACTTGCCTGCCTGGATGGCTACCATCCCTGGTTTAGAGTATGCTGCCATAACAACCTTGACTTGTGTTCTGGAATTAGTGGCCAGAATCCAGTTTGTCTTTAGAGTACAGCAGCGCATTTGTAACACTTTTGGTGTTACAAATGTCCATAGGCGATGGTAACCGCTTCCTATCAGGTTGGTCGTCTAACTGTCTGCCGAACTCGTGCAATAAAAAAGTCATATAGATAGATAGATGACACTTTATTGTACACTAGCTGACCCGTGCCCACTTTGCTGGGCATGAGAAAAAAATTAAAAAATGCTTATTATTAATCACGATCAAATATATCCTATGTCACTCAGGAATAATGTAGCTTTTCACTGGTGAAAGAATTTTCAAAATAAGTTCAGTAGATCCAGAGATTACCCCCTACAACGTCACAAACTATACCTCTTTATAATATTAGTATCGTTCTAATTGTGTATATATATATATGTGTATATAGGAGTGATGACGTTAAATTTGAATTTGAATTTAAGTTACATACAAAATATAGTAATAAAATGCAACTATTTAAAATTAAACATATGCAATGTAATACTAATTACATAAAATGACATGTTATTATATTGCAAATAGTATTTTCTGACCATGTTCTTAAATGTTGATAGAGATTTTGCTCGTCTGATAGCAACAGGCAATGTATTCCAATGTTGGACAGCCTTAACCGTGAAAGAATTATTGAAAACTTTGTATTATGAATAGGAGTAATAAGTCTATGTTGATTGGAAGGGCGTAAATTGTGAGACCAAGAAATAAATTCCTAATGTTCTTTAAGGTACTGTGTAGTAGGGATGAATAAAATACTATAAAGCAATGAAAGAATGTGAGTATTCCGGCGAAAACGAATTGGCCTCTACTTGAGTTTTTACGAAATTCAGAAATATGGTCATACTTGCGTAACCCAAATATAAACCAAATACAGAAAAGTTTTGCAGGCGCTCAAGTTTTTTAAGTTGTTCTTGAATTAACTCTAGATAGCTTGCGTCGGCCTAATGAAGTATGAGTAAAAGTAGCGACTCTGCAAGCTTAATTTTGGTGGCGATGGGCAGGAAATTTTCAGGCTCCAGAGTGATTTGGATAAGAAAAATAACCGCTGACTTAACTCTGATATATGGGGTCACCAGGACAGCTCACTATCAAATATAACTCCAAGGTTTTTGACCTTATCACTGAGAGGGATAAGCTTCCCATCCAAAAGAAAATTTAGTATGCAAGTCCAGTCAACTTTGTGTAGCAAGAGCCCACGACTGCCAGACCTCCGTTATTTTATAAAAGCTGAAAGTTTTTCTGTGCATGACCCCCTCCTAAAAGGGTAAGAACGACCAGCGACTATAGAGTTTGGGTTGTGGTTACTTGGGCAGGTAACAGGTAGTAAAGGTGTATAAAATAGTACCTTAAATTCGCTAAAGTATAATGCTCAATTCTTTTATATTTTATTCGGGATAACTTTAGAAATCTTGGCATCCATTGTCGGACACTTATGACAGTTGCTACTTCCTGCCAGACACCCCTAAATTTTAATAAATTATAATTATACTATCGTTATAGTATAAAATCTAAATTTTGTATATGTTACTTGGGGACCTATAAAAAAATGTTACTTCAATAGCCGGACAGTTTTAATGGTTTTTACATCTTGCCAGACACATTGCAAGTCCGCTGTAGGTGCGAGCGCGAGTGCTTAGTAGATTGCGATCTTTTAAGATATCCAATAAAAAAAATTACGTTCATAGCCATGTTATATAAAATATTATAAAAAATGTTGTTTGAATATTATAAAATACAAAAAAAAGTATTATTACATGTAAAAAAATATGTTTATTTTATAAATTTTATCACTGTCGTCGATATTTTCATTTTCTTCGTCACTACTTCTCCAGTCGATGGCTTGATCGTCGTCAATATCGCCATCTTCGTAATTTTCTGAAAAAAAAATAAGCAAGTATACAATTATGAATAATAATCTCAGAATAATAGAACTCTATAGTCGCTGGTCGTTCTTACCTGTATAGGGGACATACACAGAAAACTTTCAGCTTTTATAAAATAACGAAGGTCTGGCCGTCGTGGGCTCTTAAGCTATTACGCATCATCCGCGAGATACCGATGATAATTACTTGAGTTTTCTCAGGATTCACAAGAACTTCATGTGACTTACTCCTTTGTAGTATGTGGTCAAATTCAGTGTTTATTGCTGCGACTGCTTGATTCAGTGCGGCAACCGGTGGCTGCTTGTAAATTTGTAAATCGTCTGCATAGAGGTGATAGGATGAAGTGAGTTAATTGGAAATTTACTTTATAAAAACAGCGAATGATAAACGAGGTAGTACGGAAAACCGGCAAAGGGGTGATACCACGACGAATAGTCGTCATCAGCTCGAATGCGCTGCCGGCTTCCATGCAGGTAACCATGAAACCAGTCGATTACTTCAGGAGATATGTTATTAGAGCGTAGAATGCCAAGCAAAACTTCAAAGTTAACATTATTAAAGGCACTGCTGAAATCAAGCAACGATAGTGTAGTGAAACATTTACAAGCCAATAGATGGCACTGTGCAATAATTGAGGTCGCAAACGATTCCCGAAACGTACAAAGAATATATACAAATTTCTAACAACAATAGATGCGCCTAGGCCTGCGAGACATAACAATAGCTTCGCTGGAAGACCTTCCTTTGAGAAGGAGGAGCATTCCATCACCCTCCTCACCTAGTCGGGACACCTCTAATATAGCACAGTCAGTAGACCATTGTCCACGCCGTGCCGGATGTCATCCGTAATTTTAACGAGCTGTGGTAGTGCTGTAGCCAGGACGAAAACCAGACTGGTAAGGGTTCAAAAGGGAATTACGGTTTCAGGAAAACATTTAGCAGCTGATGAATTAACCGTTCGAGGATTTTGGAAAGGAAAGGTAGTATGAAAATAACACGAAATTGAGAAAAGGAAGCGGGATTGGGTTTCTTTGGAAGAAGAGTAACCCGGGCTCCCCCTTCCAGGCAGCTGGAAATGAACAAGAGGTTATGGGTGTATTAAGGATATAGGTAACGGTAGAATTAATGAAATCCAGTATTGGGAGGATTATATTGCTACCATTATTAGGTCGAGAAGAGAAGGGGATGAATTGGAGAAACAATGAGTAGCACTCAGAGGAAGAATATGTAAGTTAAGAGATTATACCTAAACGGGCATCAAATTCAAATTCAAAAGTCTACAAATGTAAAAACCCGGACACAAACAGAACACCAACACACAATGGCACTAATTTACTTATCATTTAAGTAATTAGGTATATGTCATAATTATAATTACAAACCAATATATATATACCATAGACGTAACACACTCCACAAGCAGTAATTCACCACACTATTGTAACAGCAACACTCCACACTAGAATAAGTATTATAGCACAAAACCTAGATATAAAATATTGATATAATCTTAAGGTACACCTCAACACAAATACAACACTTAGCAAATCACACACAACAACAAATAATAGTAAGCGTATAAATTTCAATAAATTCAAATTAAATTCTTAAAAAAAAGGTACGGAACACAGAGTTCGTTTTATAAAAAAGGGTATGTGTATAGTCCATTTTATTTTTTAATGCAAGATGTACAAGAAAGAAAGAATGTGTCGGAATAGGAAAAGACAGAAAAGAAAGGAGAATGAAAGCATCTCTCAAATCTGAGGAAGCAATACACATTTACAAAACTTCATTAATATCGGTAAAGCTGTTTCGGAGAATAGCGTGAATAAAGATTGTGACAGACAAGTTGTTAATATTTGGTATAAAAATATTTCTTCCAACTATCTTATTTTTTTAATAGGGCTTCGCACGGTTCCCCGATCGAAACACGAGCATTCATGAATACTTCAGTCTTAGAATATTTTTTAATTAAATAGACATCATACGAAAGTTGGAACATCTGTGTTACTGTTGTTCAGTGTCACACCTATTTAAATAGAGGTCAAAACTAATTCACTAAGTTTGCAAAGAAGTTAAGTACGTAAAATTATGACGATGAATCGATTCTATCGACCAAGGCTTAGAGCCGGTTTAAAATTAAATTCTCTTAATTGGTTATAACCGGTTTTAGTCAATTATTTCATTCGGAGTGTAAACGTTAAAAAAAGTGTTATAATGTAAATGTAAACCTGCATTAACCGTTTTATTCCGCGAAAATTACTTTCTCTATATGACAAGTGTTTCTAACATTTCTGTGACGCTTATACTTGCTGTATATGGCTGCGCTTTGAAAGTATGCGGCAAAAACAGTTAGAAATTTTAACGGTTTATTAAACAAAACATATTTAATTTTAACGAACGTTTCTTGCCAAAATCTATTAAACTGAGGTTAAAATTAAAACAAAACCAAAAAGACAAGCTCATAATACTTAATCTGTAACCGGTTAAACTTTTTACCGGTTTCCAAGTCCTAACGTCTATCGAACAAAGTGACACACAGACACACGTATAAATATAATTATGTTCTGAAATCACAGGAAGCACGTTACGTCACTAAATATTCCTTATCAGACCAATTAGCAGACCTAAAACATTATTTCTCCCATTTCACGCTTGATATTCATCTAAATCTCTACTGTAAATTCTTTTCACGTACACAATTGCCAAAAATTACCAAACATTACCTTATCAATATACTTCTCAACGCATCTTTTCCCTGTTTGAAGTAACCTCACGCACGCATACCAGGAGAGAAAAAGTAATAAATGTATTCTTTATTATGTATATGTATAATCCTCTGGTTTAGTAGTTTAAGATAATAAGCACTAGCAAACTTACTAGAAATACTTCTGTTTTATATACTTACGTTCGTAAGTTTGAACGCTACTTTAAGGTTCTTAAAGAAGTGTTCAAACTTACTCTAACTCAATATGAGTAAGACCGTTAATCTTATAATACAAGCGTGACTTGTTTATAACGTTATACTAAATGCAGTGGCTTAACAATAGGGTAGCAGAGAGGGAAAAATGGTCACGAGCCAGCACGCAGCGGTCCGAGAGGGCGTAAGACAGAACGAACCTGACATTGATTAGAAAATGTAGTTAAAAATATTAATTTTGTATTTAATTAATTTACATTCGGTACTTATTCAGAAATATACATATACATAGATTATCAAGATTTGAACACATTTACAAGAAAAAGATAATAACGATTAGTTTTAGAACGCATCTATTGTGCTAAGTTAATTTTGTTATCGCGGCAATTCTTCAGAGCCTCTTTAGAGGGCCCAATGCAATGAATTCGCCACAGGCCTCAGATGATATAGTTACTCCACTCACTAGGTAGATGGATAACTCTTTCACTTTTAAATTCAGTCAATTTATATCTTTATTCGATGGATAACTTTCATCTGTTAATTGAAAAATCAGCCCTTAAGAATATTTAGAAACTAGTTATATTCTAGTTATATACAAAGGGCCGTCTTTTCACCAAAAAGTGATCTCTTCTAGACAACTCGTGGCAGAAAATATTGCTGATTCAGATACATATTGAACGTTTACTTATATTTTATTGTCATACATATATGTAATTATATTATGTATATAAATATACATATAGGTTATATATACAGAATAGAGTACATATTTATCTGTGTAGGAAAGGAGAAAGAACACAATTTCCTGCGGCCGGGTGGTAGGGTGTTTGCCCGCCTAGATGGCCACCACCCCTGGTCTAGAGTATGCATTTGTTGCATTCCGACATTAGTGGCCAGATTCTAGTATGCCCTTAAGAGAAGCAGCAACGCATTTTTAGCACCTTTGGTGTTACAAATGTCCATAGGCCTTGCTAACTGCTTTCCATTAGACGGACCGTCTGCCTGTCTGCTGAACTCATGCAATAAAAAAAACCATAATTACATAAAAGGATACATCGTTATATTGCTGATAGTATTTTCTGATTATGTTCTTAAATGTTTGTAGAGATTTTACTTTTTTGACAGCAACAAGCAGTTATTTCTAGAGTTAAATAAACTTAACAGTAAAGAGTTCTTGAATAATGTTATATAATCAAATAACAGAAACGCATCATTACGTACTGCACTCAAATGCATAATATAAAACGGTCATAAATTCATTTATATATTCTTATGACGATATATAGCTGAAAGTAATTGGACATAAATCCTGACAATTATTTATGACTTCCACGCAATGTTTGCTGTCCATAAAATATATTGCTACAATAGCTCGACCTATGATATACATATTTATATCTCTCCTTTTAATGAAGATTTGTTTTCATTTTCTAATATATAAAGAATCTCGTATATTAGGTCGAGCTTCTCCGAAACGGTTTAACCGATTTTCATGATTTTTTGTATATAATATTTGGTATGTATGAGAATAGGTCGTACAGTATTTTTCATCCTCCTATGGTGTATTTTTTAATTTTATGGCAAAACAATGTTTGCGGGGTCAGCTAGTATTGTTATAAACTGAGGGCCTAAAGAGTTCGCCTTTAGATAATCGATTAGTGAAATTGACACGTGTGTCTAAATATACTGGTAGTTGTAAGACAACATAAGTTCCAGTTTATTTTGATACTTGTTATGTGCATCATACGAATCTGCGATAACGACCTCTTTGGGCCCTCTGATTTTTGCCATGCGACCGTAATGTTACAGTGCAGTTATTTGGGTGATCCATTCATCACTACGTTGCAGTAACATCAGATCGTTGTGTGTGTGTGTGCGTCGTGCGTCGCGTGCGTGCGCGTGCGTGTGTGTGTGTTCGTGCATGCGGGCGCGTGTGTATCTGTGTGTGCGTGTGTGTGTATTTATATATATGATGCCTATTAAAAATATAATAAATTTCATCACTTCCTTATGAAATGAAATGAGGTGAGGTTTAATTAATGTATGGAAAATAGAACATTTTGTTCAAAACCAACCCTTTCCTTTGGTTTGACGTTTGACATTCCTTGACAGAAATTGGTCCGTACTAGCTATATTAGGATATAATAAAAAATGATCACGTCCTGTATAGGGCGGCTTTATTTTTTCAAAATCAGCTGCTTTCATTTCTCACAAGGTGATTGAAAAATCTAATGATACCACTTTAATTTTGGTCAAAATCAACCTCGAGACTTCTTTGAGGGTTTTTCGATATATATATATATATATATATATATATATATGTATTAGAGTTGTTCTATATGCTGTTTCGGTTTGTATAATTTTGGTCAATTTAATTGTCGTTGATCCGCCATTGGTTTGATCAACTCAACTGTGTTTTGTAAAAATTATAAAGCGTAAGACAGAAGGAGAAAGAAGAATGTGTTTTGGTCGCATCTGCCCGTGTAGAGACGTAATTCTGAAAAGCTTTTCAGAATTACGTTTCTTACGTCATTGTCATTCCTACTATGATTCATAAATGTATATTAGTAGTCAAATATAATAATTTGTTAAATGGGATTATCTTTAGTCTGATACAATTATGTTTAACGGTAGAAATATAGAGACAAAGTTTATTACTTACATTTAATACTATAATATGCCCGCGACTTTGCCCACGCTCGACTTGAAATTCCCGCTGGATTCCCGGAACACAAAGTATCGATCGCAGAATTTAAAAAAAAATGTAAGCTATCGCTTTAGTGGAAATCTAAAAAAATTGCTGTATCCTCCATCTTTTATATAGTCTATTCCAATTGTTTTTTTAATAGCTTCAATGTACAGATACGGCATTTTTATTTTTTTTATAATGTTATAGATAATGTATAAGTATTATGAACTAGGTATAGAAAGCAAGTTTATGCAATATTGAACCAAATAGGTAGTGAATTAAAATCTTAATTAATAATCGTCTTTCTTTTCAACAGTTAGTCACATTTGGAGATACGGCCATGAACAAAATACGTTTTGCAACCAACTATGATTGTGGTACCAGCACAAACTGCACTTTAAGAGGTAAGAATTGCTTTCAAACGATCGTATTGTTTTAGTAGTATTGGGAAAGATTAACAGAAAATAAAATAAATGCTCTCTTTTTATATTATGATACATCTCGAGGGGTGAAATGTTATTTGTTTTAAGCGACGTTTTGTAACAGATAAAAAACATTTTGGGCTTTATTCATCATAATGTTTCAAACATTTCTTGAGGAAATAAAAAAACCTGGTTTCCAATTAAAATCTAAGGATGTTCTTTATTCTCATATACAAAGTTATTTTAGTTGTCTTCCGACAATTTTTCAGCTGTTGTTTAACACAAATAGACTTTCATCCCTCTTTCACCTGATATTAGTTATATTGTTTACGAACTTTCGTTGACATACAACCACCTGTATCTTTGCAAATAAAGATTCATTCCAAGCTAAAATTAAATCTAGTCTAACGATTAAAGACAACCAATAATTAACAACTACCCAGCTAATTTTTTAATTTCGTTTAAATAAATATTAGACTTACTCAAAAAATTATAAAGAAATTTTTAAAAATAGAATAATAATGAATCCAACCTATGAAACAATCTTTTAAAATGAAACGGCGAGAAAACAGATGACGGAGTAAATCTAATTAAAAACTTTGGATAAATATCGCGTAAAGAAAAATCGGTTTGCAATAAAACAATTTAAAAGAACAACTCAAAAAGATTTATGAAATAGGCGTGATTAGATATAGAAGTTTTGGACGAAATAGAAATATTAGCCGAAAGACAAACGCCACTTGCCTACCAACAAATTCCCCAAGTCATTATGAATTTCATAAAGTAAGGGAAACTTTTTACTAACTCCCCAGCACGAGATGAATGGCTATGTAAAAAGTTAATTTCTGGTTTCCACTTAGGGCAATTTGTATATAAAATGCCGCGGCCAAGTGCGTGTTGCATCACGCACAGCGGATAAAAGATTGATTTGCCTTTTGGATTAAAAATTTCCTCATGAAAATGTTGGTTATACGTTTCATGGGTTATTTAGATATGGTAACTGAAAAACTATTCGAAACCTAATGTTCAATCCAATACAATTATAATCAACTTATAATTCCGATCAGTAGTTTTTGTTTGCGTAGTAAAGTGCAGACCGGTTTGCAACATGTAAATATCTATATTGAACTTTATTCGCAAGCGGAAAGGCACAATGTTGCTTGCTAGGTATTCTCAGCTCTGTTCTGCTTACATGATTCATGCACTGTCGCGCGCTAATAAAATTGCTTTACTGCGCAGGTACATCGGGAGGAATTATTAATTATGTAAAACTATACTACCGACTTTTTTCAGAATTTTCTACACTATCCTTACAAAATTAGAAGAGGGTAGATTTTTTACAGGTTTAAAACGTATTCTTAGAAGCCATTAAGTTTACAAGTTAATTCAAAGGAACAGCGGGTATATTGTTAGAAAGAAGGTCATGTCTAATTTACAAAATATATACAAGGTCTGGAATGAGTTTGTTCCGGTTCAACTTACTTCGGTACCTACGAGTATCTTATAACGACGGACTTGCGCGATTTACGTCGTTACAATTCTCTGCATTACGGTTAGGACTTGTTATTATCGGTTGTATTTGTAAGAATTGTGAATTATGTGTGTGTAATTCTAATAAACTTTGATAATTCCAACGGCATTTAAAATTCAGATCCCACAAACTCGTAACAATATAGGTATTTTAGTAATATATCTAAAAACCCGAAGGAGTTTATTTTGCATGCTAAGAATAATAATTATCTTAAATCGGTGTGGAATATAGTAAAATTGTGGCATATATAGCAATTTTTTATTTATAATAATTAATCTACAATTTACCTTATATCATATCAAAAACAATTGTTATTCATTTTCATTTCATATACATAATTAGTTTGTTATTCTAAAAACCGAAACCAACTTTTACATTAATTAATTTCTTTCAGAATTCCATTATAACTTTGCTAGGCAGCAAGATGAGGAAACCTTACAACGTATGAAGCTTTCCTGGGAGAAAAATTTACCCGATCTACACGATTACCTGGAACATATTTTGCCGCTACTAAGAAATGCTTCGAAGCATAACAGTGAGTTTCAATTTTTAAGTCAAATAACTTGTTTACTTACGCACTACATTGTGAAAGTCGTAAAAATGCGCCTTCTAACTTTTGTACTATGAAGTAGAAAATTGTGAAAAGAAATCAAGCTGATATAGCTTTTACATTACTTTTACAAAAATATTACCAGTTGTAAACAAGCAAACTGCCTAAAAGAGTGGCCAAATTTCGATTTTTTTATAATACATGGAATTTCACGTTTTATATGTGTCTATGATAGTTTAATTCTATTGCAAAGGCGAAAGTATGAACAATAAACAAAGTCACTTTCATTCATATTTACATTATTAATTAGTATGGACGTTTTTCCATATCCATAAAAGGCAAACTAACAATGTACCAGTGGCACAAAAACTATTAGGAGTCCCTAAAGTCGCGTCTGCGAGTGACCAATGTGTATATTCGGGCTCTCATACTAAGTTTCAAGGGTCACGCATATCACTTAGCGTGCCCTACTTCAAATGTACATTAATGGAAACCGTTATAGTGGGTGTTATTTAATCCTGGGACTTTTTTGGAACTTTGTTTGCTTAAACATCGAGACTTTATCGTGGGGGTTATAAGTTAACTTATAAGTTATAAATAGAAATATTATAAATCCATTCACAAAGGTAAGTTAACGGAATGAACGTTATTTATAATGTACATAATAAGACCATAACTGTTCCTACTAGTGGATTTGTGTCTCCTCATTATAAAGGGAGAAGATTGTATACTCGTCACATTTACTTAAGGTGGATTGGCAAGTTTTATATATCAGTTATTCGATATGTAGGTTCATCATCATCACGATATTTTCCTTCAAATTTCGTCTATGGTAATTATAATAATCTCTCGTTGGTGTTCTTCCTCTTCGATATTTGAAGCGGCGAGAAGTTTAGGGCCTCGAGGAAAACCTTTTTGGCGGGCGACTACCCGTCGGTGGTGGGGTTTGAAGCCGTTGGAGCCTTCCCTCATAACGGTGGTCTCTCAACGATGGCCGGAGGTCCGATGGCCTTCGTAGGCTTTGCGTTGGCTTCGTTTGCGGCTTGGTTGGCGTTCGAAGGTCATCTCGGGCTGTGGGTTGCCATCTGTGGTCTTTGTGGTATTCGCTACCTCGTATTATCACCCAGATCAGGCGTGCGTATGGGATCGCGAGGGCTCGGCAGCGAAATACGTTGATGGTTCGGTAGCCGCGGGTGTAGGAAAGCGATTCAGTGGAGAGTTTTGTGGCCGCCGTTAGACCAAACAATTCCCGCGCTAGCATCGTCACAAATTCCTCGGCACTATGGATGCCCACATTACGAACGATCACATCATTCTGACGTACCGACCCGCACCTACGCACACGCGCAGCCTAGATTTTAGTTTCTCTTGTGGCCGAGCACAGTATATACCATATGGCCACGCTAAAGCCACATAAGTGAACCTCGAGCGGAGTTAGGTCTTATAGAACCTGATCTTCAGCCTGAGAGGTAGCTTCGAATCAAGTACAGGTCGGAGCAAAGCAATTTTAACAATATGCGTTAGAGGAACTGCATGAAATAATTCATACATTCCGGCAAGGATTCGAATCCAGGTGCTTTGACAAGCGAGTCTAATACAAGATTACTAGAGCCGCTGAGCTACCAACCACGTCTTGGCTTTGTATGTTAATAAAATAAACTTGAAATTATTCAAAATGTGTTCGTTTTTGGTTGCGCTAGAATTTAATTTATGCCCTAAGTTATATTATTCCAACGATAACGTTTTAAATAAATCAAATCTCCAATAAATATCTACAAAGGTGTACTTTTATAACCTTTATTTCCTATCCTAAAGGAGGTACAATAGAATAAACCAACTTTATAGCCCGTAACTTATTTCCGGGAGCGTGTATTTTTAAGACAAGACTATAAAATTTAATATAAAACTATTGCTATTCGTTTATACTGTGCTAGAAAATTTAACGATGTAAGGTAACATAACCATTTTGGTATAGATTGATCACGGATAAGGTATATAATCGTCTTGTTGTTTTATGGTATGTATGGTTATAGGCTTGCACTGTCGGATATAATTCCGGTACAGCAAAAAGCTGAATGCAAACCATGTTTGCTAAAAATGCGCCATACAAATTCTCAAAATATGCTATGTATGTATAATTATAATAATTATGTAATTAATGTAATCACGTCGCTATTTCTTCAAATAATTTTTCCTTTCTTTCATCTATTTATATATTTGTTACGAAAAAACTCTTGCAATATACAATAGCTCTATTATGGATTACATTTAAAACAAAACGTCTCTGTATTAAACAATAGTGTAGTAAAATTGACAAAATAATCAAATTAAAGTGTAACCACTATGTAAGGATGAATACAAATTTTAGTATTCATGAACATGTAAGGCATATACTTGCATTTTATTAGGTCCATAAATGGTGAAATATTCGCTTTTAAATTGGTTATAAGTCTATTCGTCCCCTTTCTGTTATTACTTTTGAAATGGGGCATAGAAAATGTAAAAAAAAATGAGTTTGATGGGTAGGAATTAAAAAATACTTTCTATGATAAGTGGTTAGAACGTGACCCATTGATTGAGATACGGAATCTTTTAGATCAATATTTGTAGAATTTTTAAGCCCAGTGATGAAAATAGTGGTAGCCTTTCACTGGACGTAAACTGACATTACCTTCATATTTTTTACCAAATTAAATTAAATTGGCTATGATCGCCAAAGACTCATAATAAAATAATGATAATAAAACTTTATTTATTTTTCCTAACACAACACATTTACAAAGAAACCTGGTGTGAAACTCCTGCCTGAATTAGATTTATAAGAAATCTATAGGACAAGTCACAAGTGCTCCACTCCATGGCTACCGAGAATAAAGGATTTTTAGGAAAACATTAGCAATTATTAGAAAGAAAAATGGGTGATTGTGTGTGCGTGAACTTGAGCTTGCACGTGCGCGCACTCGCAAGCGCGCGCGCACGTGTGTGTCTGTGTGTGTGTGTTTGTGGATGTGGGTGTGTGTGGGTTATTTGTGTATATATGTGGTTGTTATTAATATACGTATATTAAACTAACTAATATGTGGCGTAAAATAGGGGGTGCTTACGTGGCAGTGAGCCGGGATTGGCTGACGAAGATATGTAATATAATCACTTTTATTTATTTCAGATTACAACAGCGTAGAAGAATATTGGGATGCTCTAGGAGAATATGAAGCTGGTACACTTAAAGCCCGGGAGCTGTGGGGCAATATCAAATATTTATACTTAAAATTACACAAGTACGTAGCGTTGAAATTAAAAGGAGCTGATGGTGTCGGGAAACCATTACCTGCACATTTACTGCGTAAGTTAATATCTCATAAAAGTAAACAAGGGTTTGAGTTTACGTTTCAATTTGAATTTAACAGTCTATTTAAAGATTACGTACCAAATTTTTAAATAGAAACTGATCATTTTCATTTTTAATGTGATTGCTAAGTGGCTCCTGTGGTTTATCTCGCGATATGTCCAGCTCTATCCTGCATAGAATTTCATAGAAATTGTTACTTTGACTCACAAAAAAAAATCTATTGGAGCAGACCCCTCCACTAAAAAAAAAACAGAGATTTAAAGAAAAGCTGATAAATATAGATGCTAAACATTCTATACATTATATCGTTGGTGTCAGTGCAGGAAATTGTAACTACGTTTCTGGCGATATATTATTATATTAATTATTTCGTCAATTTTTATTACAAATATTACTTACTATATGTAACAGTTTCTACGAAAAAATGATTTAATAAAATGTAGTTACAAGGTCCTGCACTGATTCCAACGATATGTAGTTTAAGTTGCGGTTGTAATCATTATAATAGTTTGAAAAATATCATAAAATACTAGCATGTATAGCAAAACTTCGTTGGCATTGCTATAAAGACGTGTTTGTTAATCGGGATGAAAAGTGGTATAACTATTGAAGACATAAAGGTTTTAACGTTTGTATGTGTAAATTAATATCTTAAATTTATTTCTAAATCTGTCATATAGCCAATTGTGTACTATAAAATATTTGCTCTGCAGTATTTAGAACCTTTTTCAAAGAAGATTTATTAGACAGGCAAATTGACAGATGAAGATTAAGTAGTCGCCGTATACAAATACATACAATAAAACCAGCAAAATCCAGTATAGATTACTCACATTGAAGCGTTCTACAGGGGTCACTAATGTTCATTGTTTTTGTCATCTTGCTATTGAACTCTAAATAAAACATATCGCAATAATTACTTAAGTAGTCTTAATCAAGTACATTTTCTTTCAAACTATTTTTAAGTTACATTATCTTGAATTTTTTTAGTAACTTCATCTTCATAGTTCATTTTTAGAAGGCGGAAGTATTTTTATTATCTCTTCGCCGAAAAACTCAATAAAAAAATATTTACATAAACTATTATGATTTTAAGATCTGTGTAACGATACAATACGCTATGTATATATTAGAAATAAAAATTCTAAAAAATAAAAATCTATTAATTATATATACAGTTGCCACCCATAATGTTTTTCCTTTTTTATGTCAATTACTGTACATTATTATACAGACTACATAATATAAATCGGCATATAGACTATACACATAGTAGTTTTGAAATATATGGTTGATACATACACACGTACGAGTAATACTATATAATATATAGAGACATATAGAGAGACTGGTATGACGATTTCATGATTGTACCATTTTTATCAAAATGTTTAATCATAATCTTCGAAAATCAAATTTGCTTCTAAATACCAACATTAATTAACTACGCAGAATTGCCTATAAGGAAAAGCACTTGGAATTAGGCTCAGATTGCGGCACGTTCACACCATAGCTATCGATTCTGGTTAACTTATACCATTCCTAAATCCCTCCATTGATTTACGGGCACCCCTTGTTCGGAAGACGATTCGCCAAACACGTAAAATATCTGGAACGAGATAACCGTAATATAAATTACGTTATATCAATGTTGGCAACTTACAACAAGGCATTTATCAGTATATCGTCCTGTAAATATTTATGTAGGTACTTTTTAATATGTATTAAGAGATATTAGAAAAATCTATAGTGTAACCAAATAATGATGTAACTAAATTAGACTGGAATAAAGTAGTAATTACAAAGTATTTTAAAACTTATCAAAACTGAAATCCCTGATTTGATTTCCGGCAACATTTATCCATGAAACAATCATTCCTATCTGTATTACTAGTCAATTTATGTAGAAGTAGATATTCCAGAAACATCCGCAATTTAACGATAGGCTAATGATGTTGGAATTATATGTAGGTTTATCAATGTCTCCGAACGCATGAGTGGTTATATTGTATAGTTAGCTGTAATTTGCTCATATTTAGTGTCTGCGTAGACCTTATATATTATACAAAATAGTTTTGTACCTTATATCAGCTGTAACTTGTTTTTTGTGCCAAATAAATAAATAACAAGCTTGTTTCTGAACGATGTGTGAGTGAGAAGGATAGATGATGGATGAAAGAAAAGATAAACAATAGACGATAGAATAAAATACTAGAGACGATCGAATGGAAGCGTAGAGGGGAGAGAGTTTGAGCTGAAAAAGCTGGACGAAGAGTGATGGTATTATAAGTATGATGCGTTATTTGAAGATGTTTTTAGAGAAGATTAAAGATTTGTTTAATGAATTGAAACAGCATTACTTATTTCACCTCCACATATAACATGATGGTTACAGACCAATTTTTTACAAAATAATAAATTTTGAGGTACGCGAGGAGACGACGAACCAAGGCACATCCGATTTGTATGCAGTACTATGAAGAACTTTAGTCCATCGCTCGTCTGTCTTGCGCTCTAAATGTTCTTCATACAGTCGCAAATAAAGTGGATGTGTCGTGTGTCGCGGCCTCTTGCCTCATGTATCAGTGGCATACCTCAAATATTTTGCTTAAAATGGTTTTAAAGTCTTGCTTCTTTTCCGTTCCATTGTTTTATTTGGTAGTGACAGGTAGTTATCTATCTTCACTCATTTATCTATATTCTAGTCATGTGAATCTAACCAAATACAATTTCAGGCAAATCCTGTGTTCATGCATGTTAAAAGGTCAAAGAGACCATAACCTTTATTTGCGGATAGGCTTCATGAAGTTAGATTAATTGCCGGTCCAAATAGCACTTGGAACAAAGAAGAATCTAATAATTAACTTATCAAACTGATATGCTCCATTTACTCGCATTCGAAATTAAAGAAGCCTTTGTTGAGTATTTGCCAAGACTATTCAATATATGGAACAAGATAATTTTGTTTTTATTTTTGCCACGATAATGACAGATGTTAACCGATCTCCAGTTTTAGATAGTAATAAAATCAGAGAATTAGGACGGATGGAATATAGTGAATTATGCGCTTTGTGGTTATTTGATGACGCTTTCTAAGTTCTACGCGTCGGCGTACATAATTCACTACAATGTAGAGATTTCAGGTTTAATTCCTGGCATGATAAATTTTGCAAACGAACATCCCTTCATTTATTCTGATTTGGGTGTCTAAAATCGCCTACAGAGTTGTCTGTTCTATATTACTCGTTAGCTTGGGAATTATGTTTCTTTATCTACTGACAATTATTAAAACGCATTACATAAGGTATAGTTTTAAAAACAATAGGATTTCAATATCATTTCTGTTTATGATTAAGTAAATGAATATCCATTATCTTTAATAACTGACAAAATATCGTTTGTTCTCAAATATTTATGCCACCACAAATGCTTAAAATACGCGGTGCATTTGCTCTCCAGTCTGGTGATACAAATTGCTTTTTAAATAAAATATTCCCTAAAGCATTACAATTACTTTTATAATATTTTATTATTTTTTATATAAACGCAGTGGAAAACAGTCTTTCAACAGCATTCATTGTGTATTTTATGTTACAGGATCCCTCAATGGCGATGATTGGTCAAATTTAATTGAAAATCTTCTACCAAAGCACGCTGGAATATATCAGAAAATTCATGCAAATCTGCAACTGAAGGTATTTTCATTAATTATATTTTACGTCACTAAAACCATACTTGGATAAGGATATCTTTAGGTCTTCTTGTTGTTTAAAAAGTCTTTATAAAATCGTCACGTCAAATTAAAACTGATTTTTATCATATCACTCTTTATAACACATGTATATCTCATATCGTCATGGAAGAAGAATAATAAACTTGTATACTACAACCCTAGTACTCTAATGTGTTGCCTTGTTGCTAGTTCCGCTTTCTTCGCTAGATTGCTACTATCGACTTATCATAATTTAATGCATGTAACATCTGTGAAAACACGAGTCATTTCTGAAACTCCGTTTAAATATCAAATTGGAAAGAAACTTTGAGTTTCAATTCTTGACTGAATCTAATTTAAAAGTTTTGAATTATTTAATGTTGATCGTAGGTTTTAGTGGTGTTTTTCAATATCTAAAAGTCAAATAAGAGTTACTCTTGACTGCCGCTCTTCAATAGTAGATATAGATAGATATTTAGAATATACGATTGTAATTCCTAATATTCTCCTTCCTGGCAACTTGCTATAATTTAAAGATTTCTTAAAATTCTATATATTATAACTTTAACAAAATTTTAATATATTTACAGGAGCTCGGCGGAATTAAAGCGTTCAAACAAGCCGAGGAACTTTTAAAGGCACTTAATCTAGGGGAGATAGACTCCGAAACGTTTACACACTCCGTATTTAACAGCACCTGCCCAACAACACTGGTAGATTGGTGTAAACCTAATAAAATGAGGGTTGTTACCTGCAAAGATGTTAGCATAGGAAATTACATAGAAGCACATGAGTCTTTAATGAAGATAAAATACAAACAAATTATCAACTTGCATAGTAATAATACTTACGCACTGAGAGAAGCTCCTCGTTATTCAGGTAAGCTTTTCTTAAAAAGCAAGTACATTACACGTTCTTAATCGTCCTTTTAGTCTAAGGATCTGTGAATTCAACTAAGAACAATATTGGAGCGAAACATTGATTCAGCAAAACACAACAAAAATATAACTAGCAGGAAGCATAAAATAATATATAGTTTAGGACAGAAACAGAAAAATTGCACACAGGATAAGCATTACGATAGGTAGAGCTTAATATTGCGCTCGTCATTAAGACCAGCACTATTCTTTAGGTTCCATTTCTAAAAGCATTTAGGGTGTCTTAGGAAAAACTTAGTACAGGGATTAATGACTGAAAAACCTTTAGTGTTATATAAAAACGACCTCTATAAGCGAGGAGTTTTTCAAGTTACAGTACAGAATAAAGCAATTACTAAAGTTACACTGAGCTCTGTGATGTCGTAAATAAATGTCACGTCGATTTCTCTGTTATGGCAGAACACAGAGGCTTAGGATTTAATTTTCGGTAAATTTTGTAATAGAAGTATGCGTTATTTATTCTAGTCAGGGTTTCAATGAAACCTGCCCAGTTTCTCGTTATATTATTGACTAAAACACAACCGTAATTTGCTTAGCTTATGTCTCACTAGATAAAATATCGTTTTCAATCCTATATTACAAAACTGAATATAAAAATAAACTCACAAACATGTATTATTAAAAGTTCTATTAGGCAAATAAAGTTCGGAGAGGAGGGACGCGCCCCGATCCGCGCGCCACTCTCTCACCTCGCGGTGAGGTAGAGGAGCCGGAGAGACCCAGATCTCCGGCTATTAAATGGTGAGGCCAGCCCGCAAAGGGGCCGGCCGTTGTCCGTCCGGGCTGATGGTGAATGCGCGAGCGAGCCCACGGCCCGGACAAATGACGCTCGGGATGGGACAGGGGTTTTAGTGGGTATCCCTAACCACGGTGTGGCAATAGCATTTCACACCGAAATATGGGGTCCTAGTGCCACTCCGACCTGGCGAATTCCACACACGGGCCGCGACCTTTCCCCCTCGCGCGGCTCACGGTCCTCAAATGGATTTCCCCTGTATATAAAAAAGGCAAATAAAGTTAGCAAAACTATTTTAGTTATTTCTTTGGAAATTAATATTAGAAGTCAACTCCATTTCACAAATATTACATTTTAAACTTTAATATGTAAATTATTTTAATTTAGTATTGGAAGTTTGGTTCTTAGAGATTTTTCGTAATATAACCGATATTATGAATAATCTAACTAAACTATAAGAAGTTTAAAGAAAATAAACTTTCGATATTTTTATATATTAAACCAAAAGTGTTTTAGGAAAAGGACTACCTACCTCTTTGCAAAATAACTGATTTAACTACGTTAGTAATTTGCCTTATTTCTAATTGTTTCAATATTTTAGTGGACCTAATTATAACTAGAAATACATTAGTATTGACCAAAACAAGTAAAATTTAGTATATATCCCCTTTTTGCAAGTACATTTTTTTATTGTAACAGTACAGTAGACAGCCTAACGACCCAAGTGGTGGAAAGTGGGTATCGTTGCTAATTTATATTTGCAACACCTAATGTGTTGCAAAAACATATCAGTCGAATCATGCAATATTACAAAAAATTACATAAACAAAAAAATGTCATCGGCGTTTTTCGTCTATAAATATGTTTTTTTGTATAAAATGAAGATGATCCCAGCGGTATTGTTTATTGAATTTATTATTTAGCAAATCTACCTAGTTCCCGTAAAAAGGCAATGTAACTAATATTACTTGATAAAAATAATCACTTGGATGACATTTTATTTCAGCTATATACGAAGCTATACCAGGTTTTGCGTCATTGCTTTCTATCAACCCACACGCACTAAACCGGGCTAAGCTTTATCCATTGGAGACTTTCAATTATAATCAAAATCACCATCGCCTTGTACTACAATTGATAATGGCTTTAAGAGATTTACCAAAGTAAGTAAACCTTGATTAGTTTTTGAAGTTTCTACAATTAAAGATAAGAAGTTAACACTTATGGTCTCACTCCGGTTTATCAGTCTGTCAGTGCCGCAGCATGTTCTTTAAAGAAGTACTATGGCTATTATAATCATAAGTCTCGTTATCTGGTGATAATAATAATAAAAGCCCATAACTTCTCACTGCTGAGCATCGACCTCCCCATTTATTGGGGAACGGATGCGCTTGTACGAAGTAGATTATATAGGTTGTTTTTCTTCATCGTCAGCACGTGATAATTGTAACTTTGTAACAATATACGCATTCGATCAGAAAACTCCCTAAGTAAAGCATGATTCTCGGCGGGGATTCTAGCCCATGTCTCTTTCGAAATGCGAGTTTGTCTCTCGAGCACGTTACCGACTAAGCTACCACGAACTGTTTTGGTGACGAAGGTATTAAATCAATATTTTTCTATTTTATAGTTATTTGATGAACTTAATCCTTATTTATATATATTACAAGTTTACTGTTTTGCTATATATTTCACGAATAATTCAAGAGATGGCAAGTTTTGAGTAGGACTGTGTCTTTATGTTAAAAATTATATTTCCCTATTTATACAAATTAGTGACAAGCAGTGTTAAATATCAAAATATTTTTAATATTAAAAAGGTTGCCTCATAGGAAGCAATATCATAAAGTAAGCTAATATATAAGTTCGCAAAATCTATGAAAAGATAGATCTCTAACATTTAATTTAATTTACACGTCTTGTAGACTGAACTACTATCTAGCAGCAGACGAATGGAGGATAAAAGTTTTGATGGGATCGATACCTTACTCTAAAATCCCCTCGAGCTGGAGTGAATTCCGCAAGAACTTCTCGTTGATTGAATCGTCTCACGCGGACTTGCTCGGGGATCCTTACGTTGTTTTCAACAAACCTTTTATCGGGTAAGATTTTTTTACTACAGCACAATTTCTTCTGGGTTTGTAATAAAATGTTAAACTCTTTTAATTTTTTATTTTAGTTTCGCATAATGTGTATGACTACAATCATAAATATATAATAATGACTTAATAGTATAATCATTTTATTCGTCAATGTAATATAGAAGGCATGAACTTAATTTACCTTACACCATACATTTTCCATGTATTTCGTCAAATATTTTTCCTATTCTCATCTAAACCGTGACAGGAAATCTTATGCCACAATTTTTTATTGATTTAAAGTTATATTTTTACAGTAAATTTATGGGAATTATACTAAAGTATCAAATATATCAGTCGTTTGCCGAGGAACTGATATCTGATGATTCCGATCTGGTGCAACATATTGCGGAGAACAACGGGCGTTTGGTGTAAGTATTTTATTAGTTAATTAATTCAGTAAGGTACAAAGCAATTAATTTTACAGCAAAAATCAACCAATAATATACAATAATATAAAAAAATCACATGAACAGCTACTTACAATTTGAGATAATGTCTC
This sequence comes from Dendrolimus houi, assembly GCA_039645545.1. Taxonomy (NCBI): domain Eukaryota; kingdom Metazoa; phylum Arthropoda; class Insecta; order Lepidoptera; family Lasiocampidae; genus Dendrolimus; species Dendrolimus houi. Next base: position 7,622,622 of record CM077125.1, read on the forward strand.
TTTAGCAAATTTTATGAATATAGCAATTCACTGCTCTCAATATTCTATAGCAAGTCTCAGCGCTATCTAGATAGCGCTGTGATCAGTAAATCCATATTCATTTTAATGGATTTCTGTTTTAGAGTAATATTTTTTTATTTGAATATACATTATAACTATAAACTAGTACAGTGAAGGAAACTTAATTAATTTATTTGGTTCGCTTACAGTTACTGCACCATAACATTGTAAGAGACAAATCAAATCAATACTAAGATTAGTGTGTAACCTATTACAAACAAATACAGCTTACATTGTTAGTAAGTTGGACTAACAAATTTAGACATACATCTATATATTAATATGTAAAGCAAAAAATTTGTACCCCTTTTTACGAAAATTGCGCGGACGGAGGAGTATGAAATTTCGCAAACTTATAGTTTATATAGAGGAGTGCAGAATGCTAATATTTTTTTAAATTATGCATAAAAAAACATTAAATCAATAAAAAAACATTACACACATTACCATGTATTTGACACACACACGCATATATACTCTGTTGTTTATTCTTAAAGTCAAATAAACAGTGTAGCCTTGGAGACAGAACCTTAATAATATTGAAACTTATAATTTAAATTAATTATGGTCGAAATTTGACCACTAGGCGACCACTATAACTAGTGGTCTTATATTAACATATAAATACACAAACACAAGCACACGTTTATAGCTTAAATAAGAATTATTCAAACATATAAACTAGTGACGATACAAAGTATCAGATGGATGGACTTATATTGTATTCTACCTATAATCGCTTAAGATTATATGTAAATAGAATACTGAGCCTAATTATACTTTTTTTGTATTGTAATAAATATTTCAAACGTCATCATTAGCACATTACAAATACCAATTAAAACATGCACGTATGCAGAAAGGTTATGTTAAAATTTATTATAGCTTCTGACATATTTCAAGTTATAATTTACGATAGTTAAGTATGTTTACTTTGTAAAATGATTGAATTCCTTGATAAACTAGAGTTTATCAAATATAATATGGTATTCGCTGAAAACAACACAGGACTTAATTGACTTCCTCGGGTCCTCTGCAAGTTAAATGTCAAAATTATTTTGAAAGCTATAAGAAATAAGTTGCACCTTTTCACGTATACTTTTTATTGTTTACAGAGATACAATGATGCAAGGCTATGGAGAACTCTGGCCAGAGATGGTCAGTGAATTACTTGCAAAACGAGAAAATGGGCTGGAATACACTGGCCTCACCGATTATTACAGACTACTTGACGAATATCTTGATCATCAACTAGATCCGACCTTAGAAACTGAATACACAGATGATTATATCGACGCCCCTGAGCCTACACCAGAAGATAATGAAATACCAACGTCAGACGAAAATTCAAAGGAAAACACTAAAGCTCCCGAAAAGGAGACTCATGAAAATATCATCGAAAATGAAATAGACACTGGCGATGAGACTATGAATAAATTTGGTATAGAGACATCTACAGTTGGTGTCTTGGAGATTAAAAATCCTGTAGCAGCTGGAGATCAGACGGATGGAGTAAACACAAAAGAAGCGTCATATAATACGTATTGGTGGATAGGAATAGCAGTTGCGATTGCAGTGGTGGTTATATTAATAGCAATCATTGCGAGAAAACGTCACGGTCATAGAAAACAGCTTGATAGACAAAGGGCGGTATCAACTGCCTGATTTGAGGAGTATCGGTTCTAGGGTTTGAACCGATTTTGGAGACAATTAGTGAAATGGTGCAGATGTTTCAAAATGTATATAGTTATTTTGATATCGTGATTTCGTTGTGTCCTTTATGCTCGGTTTTTGTTAATGACTGCTACACTCAGAGTCGAATATTTTTCCATTAACCTTATATGTGATAATTTAATATTTCTTTCAAAACACGCAAAGACTGTCATGTTATATATATTATTAGTATATCGATTTAAGTTTTTATTCGCGTTAGGGTAGATTTTTCAATCGTCAGTTAGGTTATCAGTCGAATAAATTATATCTTAAGTGAATTCAAAAGTGAAACAAGTCAACTGTTTTATTCATGCAACTAACATTTTTAATTTTTCCGTGTTATACTTTACTCTGTGAATAACTTTTATCTGGTGATTGAAAAATCAGCCCTTGCTGAAGTAAGATTATGACGTGAAAATTAATTTCATTCCATCTGTTTGCATTTTGAAAGCCAACGTTTATTACAAGTCTTTTATTTTCAATATTTAATTTATCCTTAGTTTAATTCTTATTTAAGTACTCTGAGTGTGTCAGTGAGTCTCTATTGTTTATTTGGCATAGTATTAATAATTCAGTTTTCAAAGATATTTAATTTCGTCATTATTACTTTATGGCATAGAAATTATTATTCCAATACAATAAATAAACAGAATAGTTTTTGGTATGTTTATTCTATTTAATAGGTGCTGTTAAAATTATTTATTAATTATTGTAATCATCACATTTCACTGCATTTAATGTTAATTTATTATGGGTTCGTAATTCTGTGAAACTAATGATAGGTACTAGATAGTGAAGATGGAATAAAATATTTTTGTACATATCACAAATTTGCGTAATAGTCTATAAAATTAATAATTAATTGTTACCAAGAGTGTCTATAATTGTAATTCGATTTAGATGTAATTTCGCTGTGCCTTAAGCGTCTCAATTTCTAATAAGTAAGATGCGTATATGGGTACCTATTTCACTGGTATTTTCATAGTAAACAGTATCTGTTCATACTCTTATAATATCACAAACCATAAAATCCCTCAATTTTTTTTTAATATAACGGAAATTATACCCGCCACACTTGCCCAAAGCAACTGGTGCGCTAGACACATTGGTTATCTCAATGTGTCGATTTCGTCACATTCCTATAGGAATAATATATTATAAGTACGTGGTGATTAGATTGAAAGACCGCCTATGTGGTACATGCTTCCCCAGCTAGAATTCAAAACTCCGACAATCTTCTTCTATACTTCTATACTATCTTAAAGCACTTAAAAACAAGTATTTGTAAACAAATATTTGGATAGATTTCGGTTCATTTTTTTATCGATTACAACGGTATTTGTCTACATATTATGTCTTATGTGTACGCAATTTAATAAGTTTACACTAGATTAATTTGGTGGAAATAAAAAGTCTACATGTGGTGACGTTATTAGACAAATACAAAAATACCAGTGAGGTAGTAACTCAAGATTATTTATCAGAATTTGTAAAACTATGTAATTTTTGTAAGATCTCTACGAATAATCTTTGCTCTTTACAGACCAAATCTTATCATTCAATTATTTAATGTTAAGTTATTATTAATTATGTATTATTTTAATATTTCATTCAGTAAACTTAATAAGACTACGTCCGCAATGTGTCTTCGTTTGATATGCGTAGATGAAACTTAATAATTGAAATCAAAATCGATGACCCAGAAACTTTTTGCAGTAGTAATAGCGGAGTTATGCAGATTTGTCTACGCATGTATTATAATTTCAACATCAACTATCTCGAGTATTAATGATAATTTAGTGTATGAGCATGCTTTCGATACTTTGCAAGGTTTTGGTCATAAAAAGTAATCTAATGACTGTGAAGTAATATTTAAGTGACTTCCCTATATTACCAAAGTAACTGCATCTACGTAAATTCGAAATCTACACTAATCTCGTTGAGATAACTATAAGCTAGTAAGAATGTAATCTTTTACAACCTCTCAGAGTTTCAGAGTCAAAGAGTTTAGGCCGTGAGGGTCATATAAGTATTTTGTAAGAAACAAAAAACTAGACTGTCAAGCCTGGACTCAAAAAAAAGTTTGCGTCCAGCGTTACTTCTACAATCGGCTCAACCACTACATTAGTTTCAACCACAGATATTTTCGTTTCAACACTTATGTTTTAACCTTCTGGTATACATATTTTATAACTACAGAACAATTTTATACTTTTGCAATGTCAAGAACGGTTTCTTAGTATGGAAACATGTGTGTTCCTACATAACTATAAAGTTATATTGCGACACGCAATCGCGTCAGTCAGTTTCACAGTCTCGTTGGTATAATTTAATAACTAATGCCGGGTTTCTATATCATGCTATCTTATTTATTTCTCTACTATTATTATTTAAAATTTGACATAAGCTTTATGTATGTAATGTAATTTTTTTCCCAATGTTAATAAGGTAAATAATGGATTTTGAGATGTAGAACACGGATACGTGAAGTAACTCCGTTAACCAAAAATCAATAACCTTTTGCATGTTCAAAATTACAAAAGTACTGCGGTCGTAGTTTAAGTTGATAGCGGCAACCAAATTGGAATAATGTTTATTAATATTGATTAAATTATAGAAATTTGGTGTTTTATGTTATTGTGCTTTACTTAAGTGAAGCGATTAGTGAATCTTGTGTAAAAATTGAAAACAGAGAATAAATGTTTGAAACGTAGTTACGGTTTCTTTAATTTTCCTTTACCTATATATGAGGATACTTTGAGCCCTTTCCTGAATTCTCAGTTCTATCTACAACAGCTCCGCAAACACTAGTTACACTATAAGCAGTACCAGCCGTTATTTTTATGAGTTACTAGCTGTCCCGGCAGACGTCGTCCTGCCCAGAAAAGCTTTAATCGATATGCCGACAGCAGCGCCACCTACCAAGTCCAATTGTGAACCAACTCAGAAACCTTCTTTGGCTCATGCACAACAACTTTGCTAAAGATCATCACATGATCAAATGTAAAGTTTACGATTCTATAAAGGACATACAGACAAACATTCATTTTTATATATCAATATTATAATTACACTTAAATAATAGTCACGTTTTAATAACGTTTTAAATAAAAATATGTGAAACTATTTGGTTTGGGTCTCCTTATTTTAGGGAAACGGGCGGTATACCCTCTACGGGTACCCAAAGTGGAATAGTGGATTTGAAATGTCGGTAATCTCAATGTGTAGGTTTTTTCACGATCTTTCTCATCTTCGCCAACACTTGGTATTTAATGATAACGAACATACTAAGTTAATAAATTTGCCTGTGTTGCAGGGAATGTAACCCGCATCGCGAGGATGATATGCGATTGATAGACAAATTTATATGTATAAATTGTATATATCGCACCCTTATTATATTATACAGACCTAAATCAAAATTTTGAATAATTGGATTTTAATATCTAGTACATAAAAATAAGGTATAAAATTGAAGAACTTGATATTTTTAATTAGGTCTCTATAGTTCTAAGGGTGCGATATAATTTGTTCTAAACATACTATGTACGTTTAATAATGAACATAGAATCTTAAAAGAAACTCGTGTGTGGTAACTTAATAGCAAAAAATATTAAAACTAATCAACAGCCAAAAAATATTTTTTGATACTTCACAAAAGTACAATTTTTTTAATGTACCTACGCATTAGATAACTTTTACGAATTTAGTTTTTAAATTGTGTTTCGATGTCCTGTGTACGTTCTAACAGATAGAACATTATTGTTGCAAGCCAAAACTAATCCTTTGCAGGTGTCTTATTACCCCTTTGAATTTGAGTGATCTATTGTTCGCGCTAATCTCTTTGTTCATACCGCTGTAAGACGTCATAAAATCTTCTTTCCTCTGTTGGTATTTCATGCGAAACCTTGGAAGCCATTAAGCTGACCATTTAACGATTCCAAGAAGCAGTGGGCGGCATTTTGCAAGGAGGCCATGTCTAATTTACAAATGGATGACGGATGGTCAGTCGGGAAATGCGCCAAGCGTGTTCTGATTGTGAACGAGTTACCTAGTGCACTTTCGAAGCGAGTATCTTATAACGACGGACTTTGGGCGATTTATGTGATAACGATTTTCTGCCTTAGGGTTTGGTTCTGTTGTATTAGACTATACTTGTAAGAATTGTGAATTACGTGTGTGACTTCTAATAAATTTTGTGATAATTCCAACGGCATTTTCGAATTTTCATCCAACAAATTCGTAACATTATTATTCAACTTTGACTCATTTCTACAGATTCATATTGTATGTATTTGAAACCGAAAAATCTTAGTATAAAGTAAGATTTAGGGAAAACACACATCTCGCGACAAAATTCATAAAACGTTTTAATATTTTATGAAAAGGGCAAAGTAAACAAATTTTTGGGGTTAGATACCGCCATACAGCTGTATAGTTGGCTTAAAGCCAAAACTTCCGTAGATATACAGCAGTAAAGCCATCAAGAGATTACACGACGTGTCACCAGAATTCAGAACGATCTTCGTAAACCAATGATTCGTTGTTTTGAAGATATTTTTCTTTTATGTAGATACATTTCAAACAATATACAAGTAATAGAATCAGTTAATAGTTAAAATTAGACTACCATTTATTATAAATAGAACTAAATTATAAAATACAACTAAGTATACTATAGAAAAGTCAAAAATTAAAAAGTACTACATACATATTTACAGGTAAAAATATAATCCAGATTGTCGGTCGTTCCCAAAATGCTCGCCGCATTTCCACTTTGTATTGCATACGCCGATCCGTTGTCCTAAATACAAGCTTGATCTCGCGAAAGTTCTTTCAATATCATAGAAACCATAGTAGAATATCATGAAAATCAAAGCTGCCTTTTCTACCCCAACAATTTCAACTTTTATCTGGATTGATATTGTAATATTACTCATATAACGTGAATGGAAATTTATTTATTTCATTTTGATACTTTTAAGGTCCCGTAGCAATTTGAAAAAAATAAAATAATTGGAAACATTATGAAATCATCGTGTACAGCAGAAAACTGGTGGCCCCTAAGCAGTTACCTATGGACATTTACAACACCAGAGGTGTTAAAGGTGGCCGCCATACATATAAAGGAGTATATGGATCGAAAATTTAAAAATGGCTTAAAAGGAAGCCGATAATAACTAGGCTAGTAATTGTAACACGTTTTTAATCTTATTTTAGTTATTTTATATGTATTTGAAATTATTTTGATATTCCAAAATACACTTGAAAGGTGTTCTCAAAGCAAAGCATTATTTCGATACAGCCATTTGAATACATCTAAAACAAAATAAAATCGAACACAAAACGTAAAATACAAAAGCGAATACAATGTAGTGTGCATACACTACAAATATCTTATATCAAAATAGACATTAGCATAATCTGAAATAGAATATTATATAAAGCAGTTTCGATACAAAATATAAATTTTAACGTTTTAAAGAATAGATATTTTGTTTTTTTTTATTGACTCCCAGAAAGAGGAGCTTCTCAATTCGACTGCATGATTCTTTTTTCTATGTTTGATACGCGTTTTCTGCCTCAATTATGGACCAATTTTTTCTCTTTATTCTAAAGAGTATTTCTGAGATGGTCCCATTGTCACCAAGTATGAATGGTTCCCAGAGAAATCGAGAGCCACCCTTGTTGGAGAGGGCCGAGCGCCTACAGTCTTCGAAAGGTAAATTTGTATACGCGTGCCAGTAGTACAATTTCTACAGGCGCTTAAAATATCATTTCTAAAGCTATTCAAGCAACAAAAAAAGTGGGATTTAGATTTTCTTTTAACAAAAATATACCCACTTCAAACTAAAAAGCAAAAAAAAGTATTTTCTACAACACCTTAAGTCGGTGCCAAGTAAAACATAAAAAAGCAACAACCAAAATTGTTTCAACCAAAATATATTCATTTTTCACTTTTTAGTTTGAAGTCAGTTTTTTCCTGTTAAATAAAAATGTCAAATGCGTATTTTACATATTAGCTGGGCCCCGAAGTTATACCCGGTTTGTGAGAAATTATACAACTAATTTTAAAGTTTCAAATTATTATCAATCAAAACAAACGTTATCGGATTTCAGCTGGTGCTTAATTATCTTATTTAAGAACTTAAAAGTTATTAGTTTTTATAAAATAGTTGAACGATTTCTACGTATAATTTATCAGTTAGTGGTAGTTAGTTTATATTATGTTAGTTGTAGCAGAGGGCCGCTATATACGGGGGTATCAGTGGTTCCTTTACCTCTGCTTTACGTAGTGGTACAGCCTTGCTATCCTGGGTTTGTACCAATCTGGGACACTAGAACGTCACAGTGAACCGACTACGTCGTACATCCTGCGTCGTTCTGAATAAGTGTTTTCTCTCATCGGGACGCATGTAGAGGTTTATTAGGTAGTTTGTCGGCTCCCCTTCATTGGGCGAGGTACCGATACCACACGAGAGTCCTCCACACGCACTCGTGCAGGCAGACGCTGCAATTGACCTTCCCCATTGTTCGTGGCCCGAATGTGTGTCGCAAGAAAAGACATTCCCCTACGTTATCAAAAAAAAAAAAATATGTTAGTAAACAAAAGTTCCAAAACTGTTCCTTTACCAATATACATACCATAACCTATATACACCGCACATATATACGGTATTTTTTTTAAACTACATAATATTGTTACTTGTTTTATTTAATAAATAAACGAAATATTCTCTGAGCAAATGAAATATAAACAGAGAAACAATTTTACATCGTTCGTCGCTTGTAGGAGTGAGGATTGTCTAATCAAAAGGCTTGTGAATTATGCCACCGTTTTCATTCATTATTTTATGAAGATGTAAAATACGTGTCTTATATTGCAGAAAGAAAGACGAGCGACGGTTAAACCGCTAATGACTGGTTTAAACGTATAGGTAAATTAGCTTCGTGAAGTTTTTGCGTTTGTGGTAGTATCTTCATATTTATAAGAATTCTAAACTCGACATTTTTTTATTTAGTTTTATGGCTTGGCAGCTAGGCCTTATATTACAATGTAGTTTATTCATTTTCTTAAGCCTATGTGTAGCACAGCTGAACTGTAGGTTATCAGCTGGTGCCATTCAACGGAGTTCTTGTGACAACTCAAAAGGCTACATTTGACTATACAGTTCACATTTCTCACAAAACATATAATTACTACTCAAAAACTATCAATATCCTACAACTATTGGTCATTTTAGAGTAATTTTACTACACATTTTTATAAAATAAAACTGCACAGCACAATATTTCCTTTCAGTTCCCGCCAAAAACTCCAAACTTGAAATTTAAAATTCCTTGTACGGCAGGAAAAAGAGGTTCGTTATAATTTGAAGAAGAAAATATATTATTTACAATCAAAAGTCAATGGTGAAAGTCAAATAAATAAATAATTGTTGTGAGGTCTGACTATTTGGTTTTAGTTTGATAATTAATTAATTAATTGATTTATTTGTTGTTCATTCTGTTATTTATTGTTCAGTGTTATTATTTATTGCTAATTGTTGTTATTTGATATTAAATTTGTTAATTAAAAATGATTCCGATGTTGAAACGTGGCCAAGGTAAGCTTTTGACTTCCCAAAGTAAAGAAGTTTTGTATAATTTGTGCAAATATTTAGAAAAATATTGCAATATCAACTCGAGCAGTATTATCACTCCCGCTCAGTTAGTTACTAAATCAACCGGAATATCATGTCTTTCATCGGAGAAGTGCTATCAGAAAGCAAATGTCATTCTTCAGAACACGGACCAACAATTTAGTCTTATCCTAAGATAATTTAATATCGTTTATTATTAAGTATCTATTAGTATTAATTTATTTATTTTTGTGCTGACCATACACTACTACAAACGCAAAAACGTCTCGAAGCTAATTTATCTGTATATAGGTACGTATATTTCAGTAATAAATTGCAATAACACACTTGAAATTTGGTTGAAATTTATTTATCTACTTGCGTACTTATTAGTTTTAATCGGCCATAAGGTGAAGTTCATGCAGGAATCGAGTTCTTATATTAAAAGCGTGTTTCTTATATTAATTGAAAATAACCCATTATTAGATATTTGGTTAACATTTGTAAGATTTTTATAAATGTATTTGAAGTAAAGGCTTAATTATTGGAGTTGACGAGCTATGCATTTTATAATAAATAACTTAATAGGACTATTTAATTTCAATTTCAATGTTCCCGAGAAGCCTGGTGTATCTCTTAAAAGAAAAGCACGCGCGTGTGCTCCCTCTGAAAATCTCAGTTATACTTGAATTCCAATGAACCGTGTTCCGCTTACCAAGGAGTCATGTTGCCGTGGATTAAGGGAAATAATTTAACTCGTTCTTTATTCCGCCTATGTTTGTACTGCCGTGATTTATTCAGTCGTATCCCGTACGGGCACCGTGTTTTTACTTTTACGACGCTTTTTATGAAGGAAATTTTGTATAATATTGTGTTTTGTATCATTCTGTTTTCAAATCACGTCTTACGTTGTTGTTATATTAATTTTAATTCCGATAATTTAAATATATAAATCATACAGAATTCGGAACACTGCAATATATTTGAATTATTTAGTTTTTACTGTCCATCCTGATATATGAATATAAAAGATAGTTGTCCGAAGTTCCGTATGTTCGTTACAGTCTTGGTTGTGAATAAATTTAATTTAATTTTAATTTAATGTTTCTACTAGCACCTAAATTAGTTTGCATTGTATTTTAGGAGCTATTGACCTCTCCCTTTAATCAGTCATTACATGAAATATATGTGTGCACAGTGCTTTGCAGGCTGTCCGATTGTGGAACTCATTACCCTAAAACATAAGACAGGCAAAATCACCCCCCATTTACAAAAAACTGATAAGAAAATTGTTAGGGGCTGTATGAGTTGAGTTAGTTTTAAAATAATATGCTGGACAACGATGGTAAAAATCGTATCATTTTGTAACCATACATATCTAGGATCAATAAAAACGTCATTCTCTTATATATAAAACAAATTAATAATAAAAATAGGAACGAGTTCGTAACAAGAATATTATCTCTCAGTTAAATCAATATTTAATATCAAATTAATGTACATTAACTCATTAGTAGTAGTATATATATATATATATATATATATATATAGATAGATAGATAGATAACAGTTTATTGTACACCAATACATAAAATACAGAAAAACTTATAGCCTAAGAAGCGATCTCTTCCAGACAGCCCGTGGCACGAATAAAACAGATTATATTGGTCAAAGGTGGTATATACATAATATATACATAAATATACGTAAAATTATCAAACATCACTATATTGCATATTTTATTCATTTTCTAAATATTGTTAGTGATTTAGCTTGTCCAAAATAACAGGTAGCTCATTCCAGAATCATACTGTAATAGACATTATATAAAAGATGAATAATGTTTGATTGTATTAAGTCTAAGATTCGTAGAAGGTCATAAATTGTGAAAGGAAGAGATGAATTCAAAGCGTTCTTTGAGATAATACGGGTTTGTGGGGAAAAACAACACACTGTAAAGGAGTGAAAGAATATGAGTATTCCGGCGAAAACGAATTGGCAACCACTTGAGGTTTTTACGAAATTCAGAGTGGTCATATTTGCGTAACCCAAATATGAATCTTATACAAACATTTTGGAGGCGCTCAAGCTTGATAAGTTGCTCTTGAGTCAAATCAATAAAGCTGGCGTCAGCATAATCAAGAATGGGGAGTAGTAAGGACTCTGCAAGCTTAACTTTGGTGGCTATGGGCAGGAAGTTTTTCAACCTCCCGAGGGATTTCGAAGAGAGGAAAAGACGTTGACTCAAGACGTCATTCAATATATATATATATTTTTTTTTTATCTTATATGTAGTGTGTAATATCTATAAATTATATTATTTACATGTATTTGATTTGAACACCACCGTCATGCACTCTCGATTCGTTTCACATAATCCACAGCCCGGATTGTGTAGAAGAGCCTAAAGCAATAAGACCGCCCTTTGTTCCTGCCTTGACATGAAATGACTGTAAATTATTTAGTTTATGTGTATGTGGTGAACAATAAAATATTTTCTATCTATTCTATCTATAAGTCCTTGTCTAGAGTTACTTGGAAGAGGTCGCTTTTTAGCGATAAGGCTGCCGTTTGCACTATCTATATGTTTCCTTATATTTTGTTTGTTATATGCTTTGGTGTACAATAAACAGTTATATGTCTACGTAACTGAAACTGTATGAAAACTTATTAACCGAGCAGCGACTTTCTTTTTAAAGCTTAAATATGAATTTCCGTATTTCAAATTGAATACCCATACAATTTATCATCATTGATTTTTTAAAACAAAATGTAACTTGTGTCTTTCTCCAGGACTATATCTCCTAGCCAAACATCATTAAGATCCTCTGTGGTTGAGCGGGCTAAGTCTTTGTCGGCCCGGACTTTTGGAGGGCTTTGTAGTGTAATAAAAAGCCAGGGTCTCACTTACAATATTTATAACCTAACGCGAGGCCCTAAACGCGTATCTATCTTAAAAGTCTCGATTCTTTTCAGAGTAGATTAGCGCACCCGCCGGTGACGGCAGCGGGTCGCGGCTGCAGTCGCGCCAGCAACAGCAGGGCGGCAGCAGGTGAGCTGCCAACCGACAATAGGTAGGATAGCACTCACAGGAACTGCAGCAACCCTCGTAGTTCGTGGCACCGTTCAAAGCGCTGACAAGGCGTTCAGGGCGTTGGCAGGACGCTCAGGGCGCCAGGGTACAAAGGCCCGTACTCAGGCCAGTAGATGGGCCTGTCCGCAAGGCAACGGCGAAAACTAGGAGCTGCATAGCTCTCAAGCTAAAAAGACTTTAAGTTCCTGCTTCAGATGGCAGGGCTTATATGAAAGAAGAGCTATCTGTAGATAGATATTAGTATTTACTTGGAGAATTACCGTAGCCAAATGCGAGTAGCTGAATGCATGCCTAATGGAGGATGGTTCCTCCTTTTCCCAAGGAACACGCGGGTTCTATTTTTGGTAATTTTCAAATATAAGATCACAACCTGAGAATATATAAGAAAATATTATGCGACCTACGACAAATTCACATTTAAAAAGAAAATAAAGAATAAATTAGACATATTGTCATATTATTGAATGACAATTTCAAATAATTGATTTATTATAAAATTCATATTTCAGCACAATAAAGTAATAAATTAAAGGAATATTAATCAGAAAATTTGAGGGCTGTGTCCCATAGGTATCAAAGTTTTACCTACAAACCTATAAAATATTACAAGATTTTAATTAAAGGATTTAAATAGTCGTCGTAAGTAGTTTTAGTCCTACTTATCATAGCAAGTAAATAGGTGGCAAGGCCATAGCATGCATGGGAACAGGGTAATGCCAACACGTAGAGGCCCGTGGGCAAATATAATGTAACTGTGGCGTGACACTATACGGCGGTTGTCCCTGTCTACATTATATAAAAATGCACTCAAGGACAAACCCCAGTTTGTTTAAACCTCAGTTTAGAACTATATTGTAGGAAATGAGAATAAAAGGTACCCGGCTATCGGGATGAACTGCTAGTGGAACTAGGGATCTGGGCTATGGGGACTATGGCGTCTGCCCGTCGCTATGTTTGGGGAACATGGATAAAATGGGCAAGCGGTAACTAGCCACTCCCTCCATGAGCCCCATAAAAATGCCGTACAAATTGGGGAGGGGCAACAAGGGTGTGAGAGACTAAGGGGCTTATTATTAATCTGTAATGCTAAGTATTCATTCATATCTAAAAATTTTACATTGTTTAAAAAAACACTATGAATCATTTTTTATAAAAAAAAGTCCATCGTGACCAAAGGACTGCCTTTGATCACGCCGGACTTTTTTCAATCGCCAAAGGACTCGGTGAAGTTAATAAGCCTCATGCTCGTTCAGTTATTTAATCATGAAAAAAATGAAACAAAGTTACTTTCACATGGTATGAATTCCACAAAGAGAGGTTTCAAACTACCTTCCTAGAGTTAACGCACAAAACTTAATAATCAACCATTTTATATTGTTACAACAAAAACGGGTTTGTTACAAGAAATAACGCTCGTGACCTTGTTAACCCTTTGAAATTACATCGTATTTGTACAAAAACACCCCGAAAGGGGTTGTAAAAAGTTACGGAGTTCTAATGGTCTGTGAACTAATTTATTTTGGATAAACATATTGGATTTGGGCTTTCGAGTAATAAAATAAGGTTCATCTCTGTTGTCAATTTATTTTATGAAGTCTGAAACTTTTTAAGAAGATAATAAAGCAGGGTTGGTTAAGTCGTACCTATAAACAAAAGTATTGTTTGAAGATATTTTAATTTATATAAGTCTATATTAACAAATAATATCGGCCAAGTGCGTGTCAGTAATTAAAAAGTTTACTGATTCTTATTGTCGTTTGGCTATACAGCTACAATAAAGCATTTAATCGAAAATTCTATATATCTCAAAAACCACTTAACACAAAATGTTGTTCAAATTAATTTTAAGCTTAAGCTTTACCACACATTGACAAACAGACGGACGGACAATAGGGGGGAGTGGTCTGTCATATTAACTGAGATACTTTTTATGAAATAACAAAATGGTGCGGCCTCTTGGATTTTGTACGAGCATACCTAATTATGACGTCATAAGTAAGTACAAGAAAAAGGAGTCAAATAACACCAATTATTATTGCTTCAAAAATTAATTAAAATTATTTATATTATGATATTTTAAAGGATAAATGATAAAATGTTATTATTACTCCTGTTCTTTCATATGTAAAAATATTATAATTCATTATAACATGTGTCCGTTCCACTATTATATGAAGATTCTATTATACCCAAAATGACAACGGAATCCTAAAAGAGAAAGTCTTTCTTATATGTAATGGATCTTCTAATACCTATATATTAATAGAAAATTTAATGAAAAAGTGTTTTCGTTAGAAAGCGGATATTATACACTCCTATACATTCAATAAAGCGAGTTTTCTCAGTTGAAAAATTCTTTTCAAAGATTGCTTGACTTGGATAAAATCAAGTCAAGTAATTTTTATCTGATAACTTCATTTCTTTGAATTCTTTTAGGTTCCAAAACATTGTCAAGAAAATACATTAAATTAATCAGATTAAAATTCAACGAAACCTTACAATGTCTTTTATTTATAAGTAAACAGAACTATATAAACGAAATGAAATTATAACTTAAACTACATGATAAATAAAACTGAACTTTCTTCCAAAATAATATAAAGCCATTGAGAACTTTACAAGCAAAATATACCACACATCGCGGTTAGTGGAGAACGTTTCCAAAATCTGGCCATATAGGAGGGCAACGCTGATGCATTGACCCAAGTACAGTCCAACCTTTCGGTAACGCGAGGCCTCTACCGCATGCGTTACACTAACAACATTGTTTTAATATCTATACACTAAAGTTTAATCTGCGGCTGCGCCGCGGGTCGGCCCCTAGCGCCTGCCTCTTGTTTAAAGAGCAGGCAGGCGTTAATACAGGTTACATTGTACTAAATGTTTATGTGAGTGCTAGTTGCACCCGGAAGATTAATTACATTTTATATCCCAAACTATACCATCTCCCGGCAAGGCCAAAAAGGCCAAAAAGGACAAAAAGGCCAAAAAGGTCAAAAAGGACAAAAAGGTCAAAAAGAAATAGGACAAAAAGGTCAAAATGGTCAAAAAGATCAAAAAGGACAAAAAGGAAAAAGGTCAAAAAGGACAAAAAGGATAAAAAGGTCAAAAAGGACAAAAAGGATAAAAAGGTCAAAAAGACCAATAAGACCAATAAGGACAAAGATGACCCAAATGACGAAAATGGCAAATCACAAAAACTTATCTTCTTACTTTTTGGGATAACCTTTACATAAATCTATCTGTGGCGGATTGGTGCAATGAAGAAAATAGGCTTTGTTTAAAGACGAATTATTTAATTTCAAGTTTTTCAATATAATACAGAAAATAATTTCGATGGCTAATATAAGAATGACCATGTCAATAATATATAAAAATGTATAGAAAAATAAACGTATAAAAAGGTTGTCCTACATATCCCTAATTTAGATTTTTTATAAATTTTATGTTTCTCTGTTTGTCTGTTTGTACCGGCTAATCTCCGAAACGACTGGACCGATTTAAATGAAATTTTGTATGGTAGTAGCTTATATCCCTGGTCAACATATAGGATACTTGTGATCCCGAAAAATTGAAGAGTTCCCGTGGGATAGTTAAAAAAACTTTCCACGCGGACGAAGTCGCGGCCAGAAGCTAGTTGTAAATATTTTTAATTACTAAACTAATACAAAAAGAGACGGGGACTATTAGATTAAAGAAATGAAATGAGTTAAGATATGGCTTAAAAAAAAGCGTTATTTACAACAAGAAAAACACCAGCCTTAAATTCTACCTGAAAGATCTTTAATAAGATCACAAATAAAAAAATTATGTTATTGATTACCATAACCGATTTATGTCAATGAATTGCAACAATTAATAATATACCCGGTTTGTGATAAATTACACGACTAATTTTAATGTTTAAAATATTATCAATAAAAACAAATTATATCGGATTTCAGATCGTGCTTAACTATGTTATTTATATAATATACATAATATAACAAAAACACTTACACCACACGATTAATTCATTAAAAATAACTAAACCTACTACAGCTATAAAATATATCAACATAATAAAAATTAATTTTAAAATTACTCTCACCTTTATGCAGTCTGAGCCCAAGAAAGCGTATCCGACATCTTTAAAAAAATAACTTAATAATTTTTAACGAGTTGTAATATGAATAACGTTAACAAATCGCTAAACACTCAGGGATCTGATTTTCGAATTCATTATGACGTGACACGTTGACAGTGTACCTGTCAACTGTCAGATCTAGCGTACGTAGAAATAACCACGCGTACTGTAGATTAAATACGAAAATTATTTCTGTGCTATGGATGGTAATTAATCAAAGCCTAATAACTATGCAGCATCTGTTGCGACAGCCGCTTTAAAACTTTACGGTTCCCAGTTCACTTTACTGCTCCGCCTTAACGACATCATAGGTTTAATTTATATTTAACTTTCAAATATTACTCGTAAATTGAGTAATTATTCTTATGCTTTATTACTTCACAGAGAGCGACTTACTTGAAACTTGACGAGTTTAAAAGGTTTAGTTGAAAATGTTTAATAATATATTTTTGATATTAATTATATTTTTTGTAGCTGGCAAAGGAATAGAATAGAATATTCTTTATTGCAGACAAGAAAATACTACACAGGAGTTAACAATCATTCAACTAGTATAATCGGTGGTCTTATCGCTAACAGCGATTTCTTCCACGCAACCTTCTGGAGATAATATCACATTTTTAATAATGGGTCGGTATTCAGTGCGCATAGTTTAAAATATATACAATCATATATACATATATTAATAGTAAATAAAAATATAAATACATATTTATATACAAATACTAGCTGACCCGGCGAACTTCGTAGCGCCATATTTTCGGAATTCCTAAAAGACTTTGTTTCATGACACAAAAAAAAAATCACCAAAATCGGTCCAGGTAATTAGGAGGATTCTAGAACCCGATCTCAGCGCCACCTACCGATTCCAATTGTGAATTTAAACCATCCGGGGACCTATTCAAACACACAAAATAAATATCATCAAAATCGGTAAAGTCGTTCTTAAGTTAGGGGCGTACATACATTTCTAAGATTAATTTTTATACATAAGAAGATATGTATATACAGTTACATACACATAAATTACTGTTTACAAATTTAGATAGTGATGTTTGAGGAGTTTATTAAAAGATGTAAGTGACTTTGTACTTCTGATGCTCATTGGTAATGCATTCTACAACCTTACAGCCTGCACAGTAAAAGATTTCTGAGAAAATTGCGTAGAATGTATTGGCGTCAAGGAATCTTAAGGCATAAAGCTATGAAATACTATTTTATACAATACACGAGCTTTCCTCACGGCTACGCCACAAGTAAAATCGTAGTTTTATTTTAATTACATAAAAACTTAATTAGATTTTTACATACCGCTAGCGAAGCCGCAAGCCAATCGAGTATATAATATATAAACCTTCCTTGAAAACTTGTCTAACTGATGGTGAAAACCGTTAAATAATCCGTTGGGTGGTTTAGGAGGAGTTAGCGGATATACAGACAGACAGACTGGGGAAAAGCGACTTTTTTTATACTACATATGTAAAGATTATCGGTCTTACGTATGTTGAGTTAGACTAAGTTTAAACGCTTCTTTAAGGTTCTTAAAGAAAGCTTTCTCTTACTTACTCTCTAACTCAATTGGAATAAGAACGTATGTCACGATTGTCATATGCGGCTATATATATTCAAGCGACATTGTACAAGTACTCATCTCATGTGAAGATATCCTATTTTGAGTACATGACAAAGTCGCTTAATAGCACTTATGGCGAATTTATATAGTATATTTATACACAATATCTTGTTATGCTTATGTGTGTTTTAAAAAATAATATAAAAATATAAATTTCTAGATACACACAGTATATAATCTCAAGCTAAATATGTTACAATTGTTATCAGCAATAGACAAAGAACGACTCTAGAAGCGATCGCACGCACCCGGGCCAGTACTAAATAACGGAATCTTCGTATAGAAAATTTATTTATCTGGGTTTCAGTATCTAACTATATACTCTTTTACCATGCCGTTGGTAAAATTAACATAGTTTATAGGAACTTCGTGTCAAATTTTAACTATTAATAATACAAATGGTAAGACGATGAATGACGAGAAACGTTTGATAGTAATGTGATTCCAAACATGAAAAATATAATCAATATACCCGTCCGAATAATCTTCCTACGTTAATTAATATTGGTCAAAAGAGCCACTTTCCCATCCATAATTGGTTTCTTATATTAATGAAAAAAATTGATAACATATTAATATATCATTAATGTGTTATTAGGTGCCCGTTTTGTGTAGCTGTGAATGTGTGAAAGAGAAAAATAATACTCGGGACAAAAGTATGTTGATGCCACAGTAAATATGTTCGATAGTGGGAAAGGTTAAGTTTGTCATCAGCTAATCGGTAATTGTTAGTTACTGCTACACGTATGCCTCTCTAGGTTTGTTTAAATTCATTTTAGTTTAAGCGCTACTTTGCAAGATCACTGAACAATTTGTTGACTTGTACTCACATAGCTTCATAGGTTAATTCTATCCAGTTTGTATTTCTCAGTGAACCATTAAGAGACTTTATAAATATTGGTTTATGTGCACGATTAAGATAAAGAGAATAATTTAGTGAAACCCACTTTTAATTATATGTTTAAAAGTCTGCTGTAGGTGCGAGCGCGAGTGCTTAGTAGATTGCGATCTTTTAAAATATCCAATAAAAAAAAATTATTACGTTCATAGCCATGTTATATAAAGTAAAATGTTATTTTAATATTATAAAATACAAAAAAAGTTTTATTACATGTAAAAAAGACATTTAATCGTTTTTAATTTCAATTTTTCATAATTTCATCATTGTTATCAATATTTTCATTTTGTTCGTCACTACTCCTCCAGTCGATGGCATGATCTTCGTCAATATCGCCTTCTTCGTCGTTTTCTGAAAAAAAAGCAAGTATACAATTGTGAATAATTAAAAAATTATGTACAATAATTTGTCATAATAAATACATACCTGATTGAATTTTTAGCAAATCACTAACATAATGTTACAACCTGAACGGCGACAAAAGACAAATTCACACCTGCATACCTGTAGGCATTTTATTACCTTTTTGGCATTTGGACTTTTTTGTTTACTTTGTGATTAGAAAAACAGCCCATTGTGTATTGTAATCTTTCATGGTAGTCATTAGCCAGGTGTGATTCTAAGAAATTCGGTCACGCGGTCAGGCAGACATATTGCATCTGTGCGGTATAAAGCAATGCCCCAATGGAGAGATCGGCAGTCGAGCGATAACTACAAGTGAAGCAATATACTATTTAGGACGGACTTTGCGCGTGTTTTGAATTACGATCTCCTGCATCACGTTTGGACTTATTGCGTTCGGCTATATTTGTATCTGTGTTATACGTGTTTGTGTGGTTCTAATAAACTCTATAGTAATTCTAACGGCATTTTAATTCGAGTCTAGCGACTCGTAACAATAACTTGGTAGTTCCCCTTCAAAAAAATTTGAACTGGTATTTGTCATCTTTCAATACCCAGCCGTTATTGTGTGGTTGATATATGGTTGGATTTTTCAGATGAGGTGGTAGATTGCTAGCGTCAAAATTTCGTAACCTCTTTCGGTCAAAAGCTTCGTTTACATCGGAGACTGTATACGAGTCAATGAATATTTGAGGTGTAGCGGCATCAACATCAATTACATTAGGCATATTGTAAACATTGTATATAAATCTACGAATAATATTAAAGATGTTTTGTTGTTGATCTAAATTTTCAATATATCGACGACAGTGATGAAATTTATAAAAACGATTGAATATTTTTTTACATGTAATAATACTTTTTTTGTATTTTATAATATTAAAATAACATTTTTTACTTTATACAACTAGGCTATGAACGTAATAAAATATTTTTTTATTGGGTATCTTAAAAGATGGCAATCTACTAAGCACTCGCGCTCTCACCTACAGCGGACTTTCAATGTGTCTGACAAGATGTATAAACTGTTAAAACTGTCCGGCTATTGAGGCAACATTTTTTTATAGGTTCCCAAGTAACATATATAAAATTTAGCTTTTATACTATAACGAAAGTACAATTATAAATTATTAAAGTTTAGGGGTGTCTGGCAGGGAGTATCAACTGTCATAAGTGTCCAGCAATGGGTGACGAGATTTCTAAAGTTATCCCGAAAAAAATATAAAAAAGGAGCTTTTTTATTCATTAATGAATTTATGGTACTATTTTATACACCTTTACTACCTGTTACCTGCCCAAGTAATCACAACCCAAACTCTATAGTCGCTAGTCATTCTTACCTGTATAGGGGACATGCACAGAAAAACTTTCAGCTTTTATAAAATAACGAAGGTCTGGCAGTCGTGGGCTCTTGCTCCATTATAGACGTTTGCAACACCTGGTGTGGAACTAACGCCTTGTCAGACTTTGGAATGAGGTAGAGGTGATGGTATGGGAGGATTGGGAGGATTGGGATGTATGGGCCAGGACAGGAGATTGTATAGGAGGGAGCGGATAGAGGGGGGGGATAAGGGAGTAAAATGGAGGAGAGGAATGAGAATACACGAAATCTTTTATTTTTAAGGTTCTGATACAAAAAGGTATAAAGGAACCTTTCTTAGGCCAGACTACAATGTCTCGACTTATGTCACACATGACTTTCATGAATTGACTACTGTACTGTGACGACCAGCGATTTTTGAAATGACCGGGATCTTAATCTTCATAATGAGAGACTTTCTTAGGATATAACTTTATATTGTCTTTGAAGACACTTTTACAGGATATGTATTCTGCTCGCGGGCCGATACAATAATAAATCTATTGTTTTGGGAGGCGTTCCTCGATTTTAAAATTTTAATAAATTATATTTTTATTATATTATAACGACTAAGGAGGTTAGTCGTTACAATACCTAGATATGTATATGATGTTCGACAGAATTATAAAAGTCTTGTGAAAAAATGTACATACGTACTATTAGCAGTACAAAAAAATAAATAATTGAAAGTCGAAGAATAAAAATTGACTAATTTAATGGAGTGAGTTATGAAATGAAAATGCTGTAATAACACATTTCATAAGACTTCATAATGGCATTATAGATCGAACCCTGTATTTGGGAATCCGACTCGCATATAGCCACTTGTTTTGGATAAGTTATTTGTTTTCACGTTTGACCTCTAAGTAAATTTTATTCCTTTTAAAAGAACTTTTCTTTTCAAAGATACACTAGAGAAAACAACTACACTAGCTAATATTACTTATAGGTGCATGATTGATGATTATGATATACAGTAAAATCTTCGCAGGCTTATTGTACAGGTTTTTCGCACTGAAATGCGTACACTGTAAAAGACGCGAACAACAAATTAAATGAAGTTAATACGAATTTTGTCGAAATTTTAATTGGAATTATTTTTGCATCATTGTGCTTGTGTATTTTTTCAAATAAAAAATGTTGCGTCTTTGAGTCGTCCAATTAAAAATTATTTGTTTGAAGATTCTTAGAAAGATTAATATTCTTTATTATGTTTTGTGAACATTTTTGTACTATACACAGGGTCTCTAAAATCCTATATTTAGGTAAGTATTAACTTATTCAGTCCAAAAGAAATAAAAAAATTGTTTAGAACTACCCTAGAGTAGCAGTTATTTTATTTTATTTTATTTATTTAGGATAATAAACAGATATACATTAAAGTTACATTTAAAAAAAAAAGTATATAGTTACATTTAAAAAATTATCCACGATATATGGTATGTACATATATATATATATATATATATATATATATATATATATATATATATATATATATATATATATAAAATACAGGACATATACGAAAACTCACGCGCATCCACGCGCTTTCACACGCGCGCACACACACAAACAGACACACACACACACACACACACACACACACACACACACACACACACACAAACATACATACACATGCACGCGCACGTGCAACCAAACACTCACATCAACACGCTTATATACATATTATATATGTGAGGTGATAAAGATAACAGACACAGATAGAAATGATTAAAAAAAAAAAAAAATTCATAATTAAAGTGCCTTATCCTTAATGACGTTAACAACATCTTTTTTAAAAGCACCCAAGGAAAGTGTAAAGATGTCGATGTTTTCAAAATATATATTGTAGTTGTTGACGAGTTGGTACATTGGGGCACGAAGTCCTGCGTTAGTACGACAGGAAGTCGTAGAAAAAAGCCGCCCAATTTTTACCGCGCGTCTAAGCACTGTCCTTGGGACTCAGTAACATATAGTGTTAGTAAGAGGCAAGCAGTCTATATAATTGTGACAAAGTTTATAAAGCAACATAGCACCCAGTAAAAGACGTCTATTAGAGAGTGACAGTAGGTTATATTTAAGTAATAATTGAGAGTATGGGAGATGGCCGCTACTACACCTATAATGTTATGGAAACAATGCAAATGATTTATTTGGGTAAGGATTAATACAAAGGTATGGGTAACATGGTCTGAGTTCGGTCAGCATTTCTATCAACATTCAAAATGTAAAAAAGTACTTATAATGGCATAGCTAATATAGTTGGACATATGGTATCCAGAAGTTTTTTGTAGATATTGATATGTTCTTTAATATTGTAGAATATTTTTAGTTCTATTATCAATAGTTTCTCTAGCGCATGCGACGAAGGACATTTTATGGCATATTTTTTACACCTCGGGTTACATCATTCAAGCTTCAGTAGGTATCCCTAATTTTTCTAGTAATAAATATATCCTCTATTACTCTGGGATAATGTAACATTCTAATGGTGAAAGAATTTTTGAAATCGGTTCGGTAATTTTTGAGTTTATTCATTACAAACATACAAAAATACAAGTCTTTCCTCATTATAATATTTATATATTAATACGTTAAGCAAAAACTTTGTACTCCTTTTTACGAAAGTTGCGCCGTCGGAGGAGTATGAAATTTCGCACACTTATAGTTTATATAGAGAAGAAGCGACGAATGCTAATATTTTTTTAAATTATGCATATTGCATACACTACCATGCATTTGACACACACACGCATATATACTCTTTCGTTTATTGTTAAATCAAATTAACAGTGTAGCCTTGGCGAAATCTATGATTACAGAAGTATATGTATAAGTATATAATGTCTTTGACATTAATTATTATGGTCGAATTTCGAACACGGGCGACCACTAATTAGTATAGATGTACAAAATATAATTTATCTCCCATATCTACTTTTATTCCACAAAATGCAATAGTTGCTGCGGAATATATATTTTTAGTTTACACAAACCAAACTTCTTTTATAGGAGGTATATATACAGGTATATATCTACGTACATATTTATGTACTATAAAACAAGTTATATATTAGAAGTATATTTAGGAACATAAGATAATTTTTATCTTGGAAAATCAAGTTTTAAACCATATGTACCCAAAGTTTACGCAACCATAATCATGTGTTTGTATTAATGCTCTAGTAAAAATTATAAACGTAATTCTTTCCTTCCGTCAAGTGTTCATTTTCTTAATCTATTCCTTTTACTAATACTAAAAACACACTAACATTATATTCAAGTGAATTGTATGAGCATCTGAAATAACAAAGTTCCCTAAAAGGAAACAAAGTTAAGTCTAGTAATATAATAGCAGGTTGAAGTGTTTAGAGCAAAATACGATCGTTACAAATACCATAAACCAACCAACAGCGATGATTACAAAGTTTATTAGCCTTTAAAATTTATCTATCAGTAAATATTTAAAGTTCAATAACCTTTCTAAAGCCGTTCCTTTTTTTATTGCATGAGCTCAGCAGACAGACAGACGGCCCACCTGATGGAAACTACTTACCTTCGTATATGGATATTTGCAACACCAATGGTGCTACAAATGGGCTTCCACTCTCTATAGGAAAGCTGGAACCTGGCTACTGATGCCGAAATACAACTCGAGGTTGTTATGGCGGCATACTCTAGACCAGGGGTGGTAGCCATTCAGACGGGCCTCTTACGACAGGGCCCAGGAAATTATATTCTTTCTCCGTTCCTGGATGGATAGTGATTTTGTAAGCCGTGGTAGCTTAGCGGTTAATGCACTCGCTTCCCAAACTGAAATGGTACGGATTCCAGTCCTGTCTGGAAAGCATACACCACCTAAGCTATTTTGAAACCTGATGTGTATTATAATTACCACATGTTAACGGTGAAGCAAAAGATTGTGATGAAACCTGCACATCTAAATAATGTGTCAAACCCGCCAATCCGTCTTAAACAAAGGTGGAATGTATACTGGCCTTTCTCCTACAGTGGGAAGTCCGAACCCAGCAGTGGGACGTTTATGGGCTGTTGTAATTATTTTTAAGTTATCAATACATAGTATTTATTATAAGACAGGTTATCTCATAATAAAACTACGTTTTAACACTTTTAAGCGCCTTAATTTATTTGGTTTTTATTATTCCGACGTTTCAGCCACTTTTCAGTGGCCGTGATCACGGAAGACAAAGATGTCAAAAGTCAAGTTTGAATTTTATAAGAGTCAATACTAACCATAAACAAAATTAAAACTAAATAATTCAAATGAGCAAGTCGGTAGTAGGCTAAATAAAACTTTAACAATACTTATTGACACTTTACATCTTTGTCTTCCGTGATCACGGCTATTGAAAAATGGCCGAAACGTCGGAATAATAAAAATCAACTAAATTACCTCGCTTAAAACCTTAACACGTATTTTTATTGTTTTTTTTGTATATGCTAGTAGAGAAAATTTAAGAAAATATTAGGCTATCTCATACTTACTTCTTCGCTAGACCAATGTCTAGAACTTAGAGATTACGAAAATACTCCATTTTGCTGATTAAACACCAAACTAAAATGAAACCATCGTAACCAATGCTAAGAAAGTTACCAATCACTTCCTCGTTCGGTACCGATGCTTATTACAGGTACTCAATCGCTGTTTACATGATAGAAGTTCAGTTCAAAGGTATAAAACTCGGGTCTTTCGAAAGCTTTTAACGTTAGTCCTTAGTAAGATAAAACAAAAGCTTGTCTACCAACCGTGGTGCCGTGATTGTATGCGGTATATACTACATGTGCTGTAAGAACTTGACAGAAGAATACTTGAGAACACAATTGTTCAGTAAGTTTTACTTACATCATCTATATTATAGTTAGATGACTTCGCTGACTGACTGACTGGCATTTCAACGCACAGCCCGAACTATTGAGTCTAGGATCGTGAAAATTTATTTATTTAAAAATAAATAAATGTATGCGGCAAAATTTGTATGCAGCTTTTTACTATACTGCACTAAGAAAGGATTTTTGAATATTCAACCCATAAGGGGGTGAAAAGGGGGATGAAAGATTGTTCAAACTAAGACTATTTTGAATCTACGCGAGCGAAGCTACGCCGAACAGCTGGTTAAGTATATAGATAGATAATATACTAACTTATTTTGAGCACAACAAAAACTAAATAAAAGAAAAAATAAGTTTGGTCACCAAACGGAACTCAAATATTCAGTATGGTAATGAACGCGTAAACTCAGAAAAAGTAATGCAACACATGATTTTCGTCCATGATTCGAATACACGTCATTTGAATGAGAAGCGTATGCATATGCGTATGTATATATATATATATATATATATATATATATATATATATATATATATATACATACTTTAATTACTAAGCTACTACGATTTAAACAAGAATAGTCCTTTAATCTATACTAATATTATAAAGAGGAAAGATTTGTATGTTTGTAACTAGTAAACTCAAAAACTACGAGACCGATTTCAAAAATTCTTTTAGCATTAGAAAGCTATATTTTTTTTATAGCTGGAGTACAGCAGACAGGCTGACGGCCCACCTGGTGAAAAGCGGGTACCGTCGCCTTTGGACGTTTGCAACATCAGTGATGTCACTAACACGCTGCCGGCCTCGAAGAAATTTTATGACACCCTTTTTGAAAAACTCCATATCGTAGCGCTGTGGGAAAACCTCGGCTGGGAGCTCATTCCAAATCCCCACGGTACGCAAGAGAAACGTTCTACAGAACCGTTGCGTACATGAGCGAAGCGGCTCAAGGAAGTGGGGGTGAACTCCCAATCGATGGCGAGTGGTGCGATGGTAGAAAGAGGACGAAGGCACCATTCTAAATAGTTCTTCGGAACACTCCCCGTTATACAGTCGGTAGAATACGCAGAGAGAAGCAAAGTCTCTCCTAAGGCCAAGCGTAACTAGAGCGTCTGTGAGAATGGGACCATCAACAACGTGAACGGCTTGACGTTGGATACTGTCCAGGGGATTAAGTTGGTAGGCAGGTGCTCCAGCCCAAAGGTGTGAGCAGTACTCCATATGCGGCCTCTTTACTATCCCAGATTAATACAGGCTATATTAGTTACTAGAAAAAAATAGGGATCCCTGCGAAAACTTCAATAATGTAACCCAAGCTGTAAAAAAACAGTGTTTGAGTGGGTCCGGAGATGGTTTAGATTCACATTTTCTAGGTTCTACATTTTTATTTTTCAGGTCAGGACAACGTCTGCCGGAACCGCTAGAATTATACCTATATGTCTGGTCATAAATACTGTTACAATTAAAAAGAAACAAAATATTATATTTGAATTTGAAATCTGTTATTTTTATATGATTGTTCATTGTGTTTTCTCATTTTGGCACCAATACATTGTAAAACATTTTGTGATATTAAAATGGAGTGGGGTGATAAAGAGAACCGAATCGCTGTGATTGCATTGCACAAAGTAGGTATGGAGCCAAATGCAATTTTTAAAACACTCCATACGCTTGGTATTAGTCAAATGTTTGTGTATCGGGCTATTAATAGGTACAATGAGACCTCCTCTGTTTGTGACAGAAAAAGATCTGACCGTCCACGTAGTGTTCGTACAAAAAAGGTGGTCAAAGCAGTAAGGGAAAGAATTCGAAGAAATCCTGTCCGAAAGCAAAAGATTTTACCTCGGGAGATGAAGATATCCCCTAGAACCATGTCGCGTATTTTAAAAGATGACTTAGGACTTGCAGCTTATAAGAGACGTACTGGTTATTTCTTAACTCATAATTTAAAAAAGAATAGGGTGGTAAAATCGAAACAACCACTTAAGCGGTACGCAAAGGTACAGAAATATTTTGTTTACGGATGAGAATTTTTTTACAATTGAGCAACATTTTAAAAAACAAAATGACTGTATTAATGCTCAAAGCTCTAAGGAAGCTTCTCAATTAGTCGACAGAGTGCAACGTGGGCATTATCCATCTTCAGTGATGGTTTGGTGGGGTGTTAGCTATGAAGTAGTGACTGAACCCAATTTTTTGTAAAAAAGGTATTAAAACATCGGCACAAGTGTACCAAGATACCATTCTTGAGAAGGTAGTTAAGCCCCTTACAACGCCATGCTCAATAACCAAGAATGGTCCTTCCAACAAGACTCGGCGCCGGGTCATAAAGCTCGGTCCACGCAGTCTTGGTTGGAAACGAACATTTCGGACTTCATCAGAGCTGAAGACTGGCCGTCGTCTAGTCCCGATCTCAATCCGCTGGATTATGATTTATGGTCAGTTTTAGAGAGTACGGCTTGCTCTAAACGCCATAATAACTTGGAGTCCCTAAAACAATCCATACGATTGGCAGTGAAGAATTTTCCCATGAAAAGAGTGCGTGCTTCTATTGATAACTGGCCTCAATGTTTAAAGGACTGTATTGCTGCCAATGGAGACCACTTCGAATAAGCTTTTATAATTTAATTTATTTTATATTTATGTATTAAACTAACACACTGTAAAACTTATAAATATTATTTGCAATAGAAAGTTATTTTTTACTTTGTTACAATATTTATGGCAAGACTAATATAAGCACGTAGATCATGAAAGTATTTTCTGATAGCCTAGATCGAGGCCAAAGAGTCAGCATCGTAAAGATAAATAGAGTGAAATGGACATTGTACAAAAACTGCCAAAGATTACGAGAAAAATACGACAGGCTTAAGTAACATTGGGGATCACACTAGATATAGAAACATGTCGTCGTAACGTAAGCGAGATTATAAAGAAATTATTTGTTATTTTCAAAAGTTCAGTTAAAATTTTGTTTGCTTATAAAAGATGTTTGACAATTATAATCTAACATTAATATGTTTTATAGCATCTATTAATTTTCATACAACTTAAAAAAACATGAGGTTCTCAATTTATATGTAAAGTTATATTCAAGAATAACTCTAGATTATTAACCGCTTTCAGTGATTGTTTGAGTAAGGATAAGCGCAAGGTAGTCCGATTTCAATTTCAGTAGTATGGGACCTTAGACTTAAAAGATACAAATTATAATCTACACATTCATAACGTTTGCTTTTAAAGAGTTCTGTTATGTACCTTCACAGTCCTATTGAATCAAGGAAATTAAAATGGCACCGCCTTAGAACTATACTGTACTAGTTATTATGGCCATCGTATACATTCTAATTAACAGACTTCAAAAAGGAGGAGGTTCTTAATTCGTCTATAATTTTTTTATATATCCGTTACTCGATTTCTCCGTCAGTTGTGAACCGATTTTCGAAAATTTTCTTTTAATCGAAAGGTTATGCTCTTCAATTAGTCCCTAATATCAAGATCTGATGAGTGGATTCCGAGAAATCACAGAAACTCACGAAAATTGTTAACCAGCTTCTTCGTAACACGGTATATGTCCGTAAATTGCAAACCGATTTTTTTTCTTTACTCGTACGAGTATACTCCCAAGGTAAACCCATGCTCACAATGTCAGAATCTGATGAGTGGATTGGATCCCAGGGAAAATGGAGAATAAAACTTTTAAATAAGAACGCCATGCGCCTCAATTCTTACAAAAAAGCTTCCATGGTCACCAAGTCAGGATCTGGTGAATGAATCCCAGAGAAATCGAGAGCAACCCTTATTAAAAAACGTCGAGAGCTTAAAATTTTCCAAAAAAGCTTGTACACCCGTGCCAGTATTACACTTTCTACAGGTGTTTAGGTTTTTTTGTAAGAATGTTACGCGATTTCTCCGTCAATTTTGGACCGATTTTCAAATTGCTTTTTTAACTCCCGAGATGGTGCCATAGTCACCAAGTCAGGATCTGATTTGTTGATCGCAAAGAAATCGAGATCAACCCTTGTTGAACAGTATATACATCGAAGAATGAGATGGCAAACTTGTATACGCATACCACTTGTACAATTTCTATAGGTACTTAATAAATTATTTCTAAAGCTATTGAAGTATTTTCGCAACCAAAAAGTAATTTTTATTTTAACAAAAACAAAACAGACTACACTAAAAACCAAAAAATAAATATTTAACCGGCTTCTTTCTAATTACAACATGTCGAAGTTGGTGTCAAGTAAAACATAAAAATTACTATATTATGTAAATTCATTGTTGTTCTTTTATGTTTTACTTGGTACCGACTTCAAGCATAACTTCAAGATACTGTAGAAAAAAATCGGTTGAATATTTATTTTTTGTTTTATAGTGAGAAGTCGATTTTATTTTTGTAAAAAATAATTACGTAAATTTTCGCGTTTATTTATAAAACCATAGACATAAAGTCCAGTTTTATTTACTGATATAGATATAAAAGACTGACCACTAATTAAACTTTATTTAACGTTTGTAAGACTTTTATGGATTGGCACAAAATAGGAGCTTAAGTAATATACTATAGAACGCAAAAAATGCAATTTGTACTAATGAAGATAAGTGCTTCATAGTCTTTTTTTCTACAAATATTTCTTGAGTAAGCTCCCTTATATACGATGAAATTATAAGCGTTTACAAATAATGCTTCTGAAGAGTGACCTTTTTAATCAAAAAATATAACGAAAAGGCATTCGGCGGGTATCAAAGGCGTTCGAGTGTTGTGTTATTAATCAAAATTCTCCTACTAAAAGTAGAATCTTTTAATTAAAATGTTTCTCATCGAAATATAATGTGTTAATTTTTTTTCAATGCGAAAGTACAGCAGAGATACTGACGGTCAAACTGGTGGAAAGCGGTCATCGCCGCCGATGAACATATGCAACACTAGAGGTGTTATATAAGAACACCAAAGGTGCTACAAATGCGCTGCTGCTCTCTTAAGGGAGATTGGAACCTGACCACCATTGCCGGAATACAACTCAAGGTTATTATGGCGGCATACTCTAGACCAGGGGTAGTAGCCATCCAGTCGGGCAGCCCTGCCACCTGGCTATGGGTTATTTTGTCGCCTCTTACGATAGGCTGCTCGGCAGCAGGAAATTGTATTCTTTCTCCGTTCCTGCACGGATATAAGAATTATTAGTAAATAATCTTCATACCTGTCCATCCAGCTGCTGCAGCATGATCCAGTATTCATACTGTGACACTTTTGCTGCCAATCACGAGCGCAGTATGTGTGTTGTGCTGCAACACCATTAGTACTATCCCATGAACGCACCAGCCAAGTGGAGTAAGTACTCAGGGTTTATTAAACTTTCCTAACCTACATTGCAAAGGAATCATTCAATTATATTCATCTTGCCCTATTAAAAATCCCTGCTGTTCATTTCCCCGAAAAAGTTGTAATTTAGCATTCTTTACTTGATCATATCTTTTTTTTTTGCCAGGGGACATCCGTTTGAGGACTAAGCCGCGACAAGGGCAGGACCTTGGGGGGATAATTCGCGACCTAGTGTGGGATTCGTCAGATCGGGGGTGGCACTAGCATGCCCAGTCAGAACTGGTGCCATGCTATTGCTACTGTCCGGTTACGGATACTCACTAAAACCCCTGGGTGTTCCGTCCTTCGCCTTATGCCAGGGCTACGGATATATGACCTAGCCTCTCCGCAGCCCTGGCAGGCGTGGGCCTCGCAAGGCCTCTTCCCCTGCTGGGGGACTACATTTATCCCCCGGCATCTTCAATCTCTCTAGGCGTGGGGCGGTCTGTAACTCGCCCCACGGGAGGAGAGGTGAGCGTGCGCGGAACACTCGCGCCCCATCTCGACGGCATGTGCAGGTGAGTGAGTACCTCTATACCCACGCCGTCTGCTTACGGTGGCCGAAGGTCCTGGCTGGCTCTCCAGCGACGACGTGTCCTCCTTTGGCGGGAGCGGAGCAGGGATGTACGCTCACGTTCCCGCTCCGCCTCCTCCTTTGCAAGCATAACGCGCTCGCAGAAGGAGGAAAAGGCGTCTCATCCCGTTGGGCTCCCGACCATGGTGCGTACCACAGCTGGGAGCGAGAGGTCGTATCCGGTAATGGCGACGAGGTCTCGGCGCTGTTCTGTCTAGGCAGGACACTCCTGGAGCGTGTGCAGCGCCGTATCCTATCCTCGTCGCCGGTGTCACAATGATGGCACCCTGACGTCGGCTCACGGCCAAGGCGACACAGGTACCTCTCGAAGCAGACGTGCCCCGAGGGGACCTGTGTCAGCTAGAACGTCAGGGTGCCGTGTCTTCGTCCGGTCCAGTTCTGCAGGACAGGCCTCACCACTTCGATGGTGGTGAGGCCCGCGCTGCGGTGTCTGAGGCGTTCTTTCCACACCACCATGGCGACGTCGCGGAGCTCTGACCGGCAAGCCTCCGTCTCCTGAGGCACCGGTCCTGTGCCCCTCGCCAGGGCCTCTTTGCGCCACTGATATAGCGACGCGAGGACCCTGGATTCGAGATCCCATGGTGGGGATCCGGCGAATAGTGAGGCCTCTTCGATGGACACCGTACGGTATCTCCTTATCGCCCTGACGACCAGTACCCGCTGCACTTGGCGCAGCAAGGCTACATTTCTGGCCGTCAGGTGGCCTGCCCATACGGGGGCCCCGTATAGGGCCATAGACTACACGATGCTCTCGAAAAGTTTTCGGCACGTAGCTTCGGGCCCCCCAATGTTGGGCAGCAGGTGCAAAAGCGCTCCCGCCGCCCTCTTGAATTCGGGGGCCAGTTGCCTGAAGTGTACCTAAAAGTCCCAGCGGCTATCAAGGACCAATCCCAGGTACTTCATGGTTTCCCCGATGCCAATGCGGACGCTTCCTACGATGATATTAGTGTCCGGAGGTGGTAGATTACGAGGGCCGTGAAAAATCACGGTTTCGGTCTTCTGCAAAGCCACCTCCAGACCGAGTCCCCGGATCCTACCTACAATTTGTGACACCCCAGCCGTGCCTAGGATGCACGCCTGCCTATGGGTCCTCCCACTAGCGGCGATCAGCGTGTCATCTGCATAGCAGATGACGCTGACGCCCGGAAGGACCCGACACCGTAAAGTCCAATCGTATGCAATGTTCCACAGCAGAGGGCTTAATACCGATCCCTATGGAACACCGCACACCATGGCTCGTCGACTCCACCCGTCGTGGACCGGGTAGATGACGGCTCTGTCTTCTAAATATGCTCCGACTATTTGACGGAGGTAGGTCGGCACCCTGAAATACCGGAGTGCCTCCCTGACGCAAGCCCAAGGCAAGGTATTAAACGCGTTGGCAATGTCAAGTGACACCGCCAACAGAACCTCGCCCCGAGAAGCTGCGTCCTCCGCCAGGCTTCTCAAACGCATGATGGTATCCAGTGTGGAGCACCCTGGGTGGAAACCAAACTGGTTATCCGCCAGATTCGGCCCAGTCATCGTCAGATGCTGGATGAGGCGGTTTGCGATTATCCTCTCGAAGAGTTTTCCAACCTCGTCCAGCAATACAATGGGGCGGTAGGCGGACGGTGAGTCTGCCAGGCACCCCTCTTTCCTAAGGAGCACAAGTTTGCCGGTCCTCCATCGATTTGGGAATCATCCTTGCGCCAAACATGCCTTGAAAAGCCACAACAGTCAGGGCTCCAGGGCGTCGTGGGACAGAACCCACGCACGCCCCGATATGCCGTCAAGGCCGGGGCAGTGTTTTTCGCCTTAAGCCGTACCATTGCAACCCCCAGCTCTACCCGGTCCACGGTGGGCACAGGGTCTCCGTCCGCGCTGGTCTCCTCATCAGGCGGTGCCATAGCAGGAGGCGAGTACTCAGCTCTGGAGAGGAACAGAGCACCAACCACGTCACGCACGAGATCCCGGGAGAGAGACTCGGTCAGCGGGGGCGCCCAGGCGCGGAGCTTGTTCCGCGCCATCTTGTAGGGCGCCCCCCACGGGTCTGCATTCAGGCTAACCCAGAGCTCCCACCAGGCCTCTGACTTGGCTTTGCGGATAGCGACTTGAAAGTCCCGTCTGGTGCTCCTGTATGCCTCGTACAAGCGAGCTGCTACGGTCGCTGCGTCTGTTGCGCGACGACGCCGTCTGCAGTGCCTGGTGTACTGGCGGTGTGCTAGGTTGCACGCCCTACGCAATGCTTTACTTGATCATAACTGCTACAATTAACTTAACATAAATTTTGATTAGGCAAATTAAGTTATTTTACATTATCTGCATTAAGTTCATATTTTTTTCCTTTACAGTTCGTTATTTGAAGATGCACTAAGTCCATTTTACACGCGAGTTCATGTTCGCCCCATGTGCCGCTAACGCGCATGGTACCGCGTTGCCCATATATGACTAGACATGACGCTAGGCTAGTACTAATGAGATTCACTGTGGACCCATCATCCAAAACAGCACAAATGCACTTCCTTTTGGTCCATGTGTATTTACACGATCAACTTTTAGTAACACTTTGCAATTTAGTAAATATTATATATTTATTACGGTTTCAGTTGAGTGTTAACGCCATAGTGATTGCCCTGAAGACCTCTCACCCTCTATAATAGCCTGGTGGTTGAGTGCTTCTCTTTCAAGAACTGTACCATTTCTTTCTTGTATATAGTGAAGCAGTCGGTGATGAGGTAGCCCGCAGTTGTCAACATCACAGACATCCGCTGAACACATCTCTCTCCTGTGTGTATGTAAGAAACCTTTATAATATAGTCTGCGCCTTTTTATATTTTTTTTACTTTCTGTAAATTTATGTGAAGATATGTGACAGTATTGACATTTTTACTCACAGGAATATCATTATTTACTAAAATTGAATGAGAATGGGCATATTTAACATGCTCTTGATAGTTTACTTTTCTGTATATTGTATTATGAACATTTAAAAGCGTCATAAAAAGTCTGACAACATTTGTACACTAGATTTCTTACTTTGTGTGAGTAGCGGATAAATGTGGTCGGTCCACTTCGCTGTAAGTAATTTACTTAAAATGCTTATCATCACACTTGTGGCCACTAAGTACTTATCTCGTCTAATTGCACTTACTGCAGCAACATAATTTGTCACTTTTACAGCAAAAGACACAATATCTCATGATATTTCTGTGACACTGTTTGAATTTTCGTAATTTTCATTATAATTCTTGACAATACTATATTCGGGTTTCCAAACTATAACTGGCACAATGTTGACAATTCACATCGGTTCACATGGCACTGATTAGCAGAGTTGATACTGCTTCTTGTGCTGACCTACGAAGGCCATTCCGGAGGCACCACATGTTTTCCCCTATCAGTAAACTTGCATATTTGAGCTACTTTACACAACTCTACTCTACTCGACTCATCGTAGGCCTGCTTAAAATTTAGTAAGTTCATGCAGTCCTCCATAAAAAATGGCAGCTTCCGTGGAGTACAAATTCAGCTTAGCAAGCTGGCATCTTGCCGTTCCTTTGAACTCATTGCGACGTTTTTTATCGCCTTGGCCAGAAAGTAGAACGATCCTTCGTTATTATCACCGTTTGATGTCGGTAAGCACGGCGCGCTTGAAGTATGACCATGATCAGGGGTGGGCGGGCGTTACATGTTGTTTTTGTCGGCTTCGGTCTAACCATTTTTCCAACTCACTATGAGTATGCCTAGACTTGTTTGATCTTGTACCTTTTAAGTTTGGCATCTGAGCAGCAACTTTTTTATCTATCAGATCTTTTTCGATTTGAGCCTTAGCCTCAGTCGCTTTTGGCTTTAACTGTGCCTTATGTACCACCAGTGACGATGGTGACGATTTTTATGACATTGCCGGTTCCGATTTAACGTCCCTGCTATATCATCCAAGCTTTGTCTTGGTTGCCGTGTTCTTTTTTTCGTTTGTACTATGTGCTTCAGCATATAATAAATAACT
Organism: Dendrolimus houi; assembly: GCA_039645545.1. Taxonomy (NCBI): domain Eukaryota; kingdom Metazoa; phylum Arthropoda; class Insecta; order Lepidoptera; family Lasiocampidae; genus Dendrolimus; species Dendrolimus houi. The sequence goes on from CM077125.1 coordinate 7,658,342, forward strand.
TATATAATTATATCCGAACCATAAGAATCACCAACTTGTGAGCGTCCGTTTGTGCTTGTCTTTGACAAAAAAACACATTTTTGCCCAATTAAATATTTTACTTGTAAACTGAATTACTTTACATACAAGAATAAACAATATTGAAATTTACTGCATTTAGTGTAGCACGTGTGGACGATGACGGGAGCGATGACATGCAAAAAGGGAAGGGGCAAATCAAGATGGCCGCAGTACATCTCGCGCGCACCAAGGCCTGCACCGTGCTCCATGAACGTGTGTGTTCACAAGTATCGCGTATTTTGCCGCGGATTGACATTACAATATAATATAACTATTTCATCCCTCACAGCGTCCACAAGAACATCGTGGTTATTGTTACTCACTGTATAATGTAAGAAAATACTAAAAGTTCACGTTCAGTCGTAACAGATATAACATTGAAAACAAAACTGAACTCACGTAATGACGTGTTATTCGAAAAACTTTCCGACTTCAAATCGAGAAAACACGGTAGTAACTCTATTACTAATTTTAGCTGTTTACAAACAATTTTCCTTCTTCGCATCGAAATATGAAAATATCCAACGAAGAATAAATAGAACGCTGTAGTTGATTTATACGTATATAGGCCAAGTTAATGAAAACAGTGATTGTGAAATATTATAATTTTTGGGTTCAATATCAATTTTGGAAATGACTGTATATGTTTGATATGACAATAGTAATAGTCAAGTTAAGAGAAAACATTTTTAGTAACAAAATTACGTTTTAACGGTATATTATTTAATTCTTATTCTGACATTTCGGCCACTTTTTAGAGAACACGTTGTTTCATTATGTGTACTAGTCGCGAACACTTGAACATTTTTAAATTTATAAATTAGAGATGGTCGTAATACATGTTACTGAGGGTAGAATTTTTTTTCATTGTTATATCAAATAAATACATAATCGGCAGACATACACACACATCGTATATCCCCAAGTTAAACAAGGTACGCTTATGTTATGGGTAATATACAACGGACCACTCTGGGGCCGATCCAAGATATCCAGATCATAGTAAATAACGGAAAGTTCGATTTCGAAATTGACCATGCTAGGAATCGAACCCGGAGGCTCTGTGTTCTTAATTATACCTTTTTGTAATTACATTTCGGATGTTATTAAAAATAAAGTACCAACTAAACTACAACTAACTTAAACAAACAAACTCGATAGCTTAGTTAGTATATGTAAATGCGAATTTAATCAAGCTCTATTTTAATAATTGGTTTCCCGCTTACAATTTTTTCATATTAATGTTATTTTTTCTAAAATTAATGTACATTTATTTTGTTATTTCCTCTGTCATCTGTGGACGTTTATGAATGGCTATTTTTTAGTTATTTCTGTAACTTTATTTTCTAAGAATTAGAGTTAGTTAGCCTCTCAAATGAAATAAAATAAACAATATAATTAAAACACAAAAACTAAAAATAAGTTACATATAGTATAAATAATAAAATTAAAAACTGTGTAACAAATCGCTGCTAGAAGGGAGCGTGCCCAGAAGGCGGGCTGCATTGCCGCGCTGTATGGATGCTTATTCGTTGGTTGAAATATCAGCCAGTCTTCTAATCCCGGGTGGCATCAAAGAGTCTCTTGCAAATTTCTTTGAAGAAACTCTTTGACGATGGAGCCCATCACGGTAGCCAGTATTGAAAACAACAATAAACGTATTCCTTTTTAAACTTTTTATTAAGTCAGTGGGTGACGATACAATTATTATCAAGCCAAATCGTAAAATAAGTATATTTTTTGAAGTACAAAATGGAAAATTGATTACATATGTGCTGGTAAAGGAAGAAAGAAGTACTAAAATTCTTTCAACAAAAAAATCATTTTAACAAGATCTGTGTATTCGTTTTTAATATATGGTGTACCAGTTTATACCCGCGGCTTCGCTCGCGTTAGAAAAATGTAGGATAAAAAGTAGTCTATGTATTCTAGTCTAAAAATTTTGTAGCAAATTTCTTTGAAATCCGTTCAGCCGTCCTGACTTGAGTGAGTAACAAACATCCATCCAAAATTTTGCATTTATAATAGTTTATAAATTTAAAGTTTATAAGACTTTCGTTTAAATGCTTTTTATAGTTCCCCAGTGAAGTGAGGAAAATAGTGGGTGTCTGTTACTTCTACGGAACGATTCATTGTGCGTGGACCGAGGGGCATTTCTCCAAATTTATTCATTTAAACTTTTTACTTTTTATTGCTCGAGTTCAGTAGACAGGCAAACGGCCCACCTGATGAAAAGCAGTTACCATCGCCTATGGACACTTGCAACACCAAAGGTGCTACAAATGCACTGTTGCTTTCTAAAGGCAGACTGGAACTAGGTCACTAATTCCGGAACACAACTCAAGGTTGTTATGGCGGCATATTCTAGACCAGAGATGGTAGCCATCCAGACGGGTAAATTGCCAACCACCTGGCTGTGGGTTATTTTGTCGCCTCTTACGACAGGCTGCCCGACCGCAGGAAATATCCATTTAAATATAATTGATTATTCTTAAATGCTTTCCAGGAGATTATTTTAAAGAACGTCATGCATTGTTAAACATTGAACCAACTGAACCCACTAAGCTATTAGTACAGTCATCAAAAAGCCTTTCATTCTCGTTTAAAACGATCCCCCATCAACATTTACAGTCATTACCAATGCTCGGGTACTTGTGAGTTATTTTAGGCCTGTCATTGTATACTCACTGGTTTTCATTAACGGTACATGAAGTAAATCAAATTTTAATTGATTCCGTTGTACACCATTGCGGTAGTTGAAAGTGTCTGTGGGAACATAATTATATAATATTTTTAAGAATCATCAGACAAACACATATTTTATATCGCCAAATAAAGCAAGTAACGCTTGTGTTATGGGTAATATACAACGGACTACTCTGGGCCGATCCCAGACACCCAGATCAAAGTTAATAACGGAGAAATTGGGTTCCGAAATTTATCATACCAGGAATCAAACCCGGAGCGTCTGCGTTGCAATGAGGTAGGCCGTCAAAGGTTTAGCCCGCTCAACCCCACAGGCCATCAATTTTATATATATATAATTGTTTAATTATTCATTTTAAACAGATACTATAGTGAGATAAGAATAATTTAAAAATAAACTAAATTATAAATAAATTAATATAAAGTATGTAACAAATCGCTGCCAGAGGGGAGCGTGCCCAGAAGGCTGGCTGCATTGCCACGCTAAATGGCAATGCTGATTCGTTGCGTGAAATACGAACCAACCTTCTGATCACGGGTGGTATTAAAGAGTTTCTTACAATTTCTTTGAAGAAACCCTTTGTCGATGGATCCCACGGACCTAAAGTATCAACTCCAAACGGCACAAATATGTAACCCCTTCCTAGGGTTCCATATTTGCGCCGCTTGAGATCTTCAGCTGCTGAAGCAGCGTTGCCAGCACTTGACTTAGACACTGGAAGATTTGATGCCGCCAGAGTGTCAACGCATGTCGCGTCCCACGAGCGGCCTTCCCATCTTCCAAGGAATAAGTGACATTCCATCCGGCCTCTTGCCATTGTCGCGCACCAAGCCATTTGGCTCTAGGATGGCTGGTATATATACATATATATGCAGCATGTACTTTATTTTCAGAATATATATTATCGACTGTAAATTTAGTGGTATATACATATACATTAGATTAGCTGTTACCCGCGCCTTCGTTCGCGTGAAAATTAATTTAATTGGTTTTCAGATGCGGCGACAGCGGTGGCGTACGCGTGGGTCTATAATTTTTTTCTAAAATACAAGGAGCTTCTGTTACTTTTTATAACATCAGCTATCTGCCAGTGAAAGTATCGTCAAAATATGTCCAGCCATTTCAGAAATTATCCGGATTGACAAAATTTTTAAAAATTGTTTTTTTGTTATTTGTACCGTAAATACTTTTATAAGCTTTTAGTAAAAAGCTATTATTTTTACATTACAAGCAGATACTTAAATTTTATTTATTTGTATATAGATAACTAACATTACTAGTAAAACTTCTGTTGAATTGCGACGGCGCTGCGGTGGCACAAGAAAAATGCGTCATGTTTATTTCTATATTGCTGCGATTTTTTGTAGGATGATAAAAAGTATCTCAGTTGATTTGACTGTCAGCTCCCTTATTATTTAAATTGAATATTGCAGCTGTTGAAATAGTAGTCGTTGGTAATTTGTGTCAGACAGTCTAGACTTGGTGATACTGCAGAACATGCTGTACTGATATTTCGTTTCTAAAGCTGATAGACATATCAACAAGTACGCATACTTATGACTCGACAACATTCTTCGTTTTTTTTTATTGCAGGAGTTCAGCAGACAGGCAGATGTCCCACTTGATGGAAAGCGGTTACCATCGCCTATGGACATTTGCAACACCAAAGGTGCTACAAATGCACTGCTGCTCTCTTAAGGGAGACTGGAACGTGGTCACTAATGCCGGAACACAACTCAAGGTTGTTATGGCGACATTCTTTAGACCAGGGATGGTATCTATCCAGTCGGGCAAATGCCCTACCACCTGACTGTGGGTTGTTTTGTCGCCTCTTATAATAGGCCGCCCGGCCGCAGGAAATTGTATTTTTTCTCCGTTTCTGCACGGATAAAATTCGTTAGTAAGTAAGTTAGTTTTTGAAAATTCAAGTACTTACTCGCACGTCTGTCACCCTAATAACACTCCTCTATTCTACAATTAAATTGAATTTGTTTTCAAGTAGGTACATTCATCATTATATACCATTGTTGGCACCCCACTCAGTGACTGCCAGCCTGTCGATTTATTCAAGACTAGGATATGCCCGCGACTTTGTCCACTTTTGACTTGAAATACCCGCGGGATTCACCGGACACAAAGTAAGTACCGCAGCATTTAAAAAACAATGTAAGCTATTGTTTTAGTGAAAACTGTGTCGGAATAAGCAAAGTTTTTATGCACCCATCAGCTACAAACCGCTCCCGGGAAAATTCCTGCGGGATTCCCAGCATAAAAAGTAGCACAAATTTTAATTCTAAGAATTTGCGGTTATTCAGCGAAAACTGCATCGAAATCGGCCATGTAGTTTTTACTAGAATCCCGAACATCCACATAAGAATACTAAAAAATGCATTTTGTTCTCCATCGTTTATATAGTGTATTCCAGTTGTTTTTTTTTAAATAGCTTCAATGTACAGACACTGCATTTTCAGAGTTTTCTAATATTATAACTATTATGATTTTTTTTTATTTTGTAGCCATACAATAATTTAAAATTGTATGCCTACAAAATAAAAAAATATATAAAAATTGCTTAATATCTCGTGTGAAATTAACATGTTGCCAATCATTGAGTGTGGTGCAAACAACGGTATAGTTGACGCCACTTCTTATTTGTCTTTTTATAGGTATTTTTACCAAAGCTCATTTTCATTCATGTGCAATGTACGTACAGCTGTATAGAATACAACTAATTAGATTTTTATAGCGAGGCAATGTGGAATTTTACTATTGTCACATTAATTTACAAAGCACACCAGACCAGTTTTTTGTATGTATCAAAAATCCAAAATAAATTTGACACGACGGTACCACAATGCCACTGAAATTAAAAGGACAAATATATAAATCTGTCATACGACCAGTCATGCTATATGGGTCGGAATGTTGGGCCACTAAAGCGATAAACCACAAACGACTCCACTCAGCTGAGATGAGAATGTTGAGATGGATTTGTGGTGTCACAAGAATGGATAAGGTGAGAAATGAGTACATAAGGGGATCTTTGAAAGTTGCACCCGTGAGTGAAAAATTGAGAGGACGAAGATTAAGTTGGTCATGTTATGTGACAAAAAGGATGTTAAACTTCAAGATAGATGGGTACAAATGTGAAGGTAGACCAAAAAAAGATGATGGATAGTGTGAAGTATGATATGATGATATGTGGTGTGACAGAAGATGTATGTCAGAGTAGAGGAGTGTGGAAGGAAAAGACATATTGTGCCGAAAGAGAGGTAGGTACCACAGGTGTCCCATATCGTAAGTGATTTTGCCTCTCCCGGGGCATTCTCAAGCAGTGATGCGCAAGATTAGTGTGGACGTAGCTACCTTATAAGTCTCACGCTATTCCTACCATGAGCGCGGGGCACATGGGAGGAAGGGGGATTTAGTGGAGTATTAGCCCATTGGTTACCTCTTCAATAGGGGTACCTTGATGAGTCTCCACATAAGCCGCTAATTGACTCTGTTATCTGCGCCATCTTCAGTGGATAACTCTCATTGTTTTGGTCTACTCCCAGTAAAGGACTCGGTAGTGTACGAAATATATTTTCAATCAATCAATCGAAAACTCTTTATTGCGCGCACCAATACAAAAAAGAACTTACAGACTAAAACTATGTCTCATTATGGCATAAAGGGCGGTCTTATCGCTAAAAAGCGATCTCTTCCAGACAACCCCAGAAATGAATTGAGACAGAATATAATGATGATGGTGGTATACATAATATATAGTACAATTTCTTACATTCTAGTAATAAATATATAAATGCAGAATATACGGATGTTCTATATATTAAATGAAGGGTACAGGCAAAGAACAGGGAATGTCACAAAATTTATTTTTTCTGTACTCTATTGAAAGCAAATCTTTGTCTATGGTAGTTTATTTCCCAATCACTAACTTTTATATAAAAATTATTTGCTCATAAGTGAACTTAAATATTTAAGTTCACTTATGAGCAAATAATTTTTATTGGTACAAAATGGCATCAGACACATCAAGTCTTTATATAAAGACTTGATGTGTCTGATGCTATTTTGTACCAGAGAAGCACAGGTATTTTACGAATCATTAGAATATGATTCTAAAACTAAAGATGCCAATGACTGAATTGGACATTTCTTGTTTATGATTATTATGTCTTAGACATTCCTTGTTTTGTGTTCTTCCAATATTGTTTTAATTTAGTTTTTGTTAAATTTTAATAATTTTAATAACTGAAAAGTCCCTCATAACTACAGTTATATTAATTAAATAAACATTTAATTAGTTTTAAGCAAAAGTTACTACATACGCCGATCTCAATAAAAATATATACTTCTAAACTTTTAATTGCGTTTTTCTCAAAATCTATTCAGTAAGACATTCCCTGTTCTTTGTCTGTACCCTTCAAATAGATATATACTTAACACACATAACATGCAAATACATATCTACAAAAATATATAAATGTTTATAGATAATATATATGAACATACATTTAAATATCGTCATATTCCAAGGAAAGGTAATATTTTCTGATCATCGTTTTAAATACTGGTAGCGATTTTGCTTGTTTGATAGCAATTAGCAGCAAGTTCCATAAGCTTAATAATTAATAACCTTGACGGTAAAAGAATTGTTGTAGAAATTTGAACTATGCGCAGGGGTGTTTAGTTTTATTTTCTCCCCTGCCTCCAAAAAAAAGGTGTTCCATATCGTATCGATGTATCAAGATCCCACCAGCGTTAGGGGGTTTGCCCAAACCTTTTCTAATGTAGGAATTTACTGCCTTCTGTATGTATATATTTATAGTCACATAAAATATTTTCAATGTTACTTACACGGAGCAAACTCTGCGCCAGTTTAAAAGGTTTCCATATAAATCTTGCTTAAGTACTGACCCTTGGAGTAAATTGAATGGTAGCGCTCTAACCGTTTGTGCTCAATGTATTGTCGGGACACTGTGTTGGAACAGTTACTCTGAAAGTAAATAAGGATGAATCTAGTATAAATTTAGGGATCAAGAATTTGGTGAAATTTATAGGCGTTCATCGAACTTGCTGAAGATACGAAGACTTATAAGAAAGGATAAAATAACTTTGTCTGTTTACTACTGCACCCTAATACCAGCTTTATTTAAATAACACTGGTCGACAAACAAATCCTCCTTTAAATAAAAATCCAATGAATATATAGAATTTGACATGCTGAATTTAGATCTACTTTTAGTTTCTTGTAAAATTTGTGCTCCTAAAGCAATATTTTGTTCAAATCTTTTTTCTCTTATCAAGTTCCAGAATACTATCATGTCAGTAGATTTCTTTTCCGCAAATCTTTAAGCAATATCTCATGAACGTGACGAAAGATTCTAGCAAGATATATTACATATATAGAGACGATACAACGAAAAATGGTCAGAATTATTACTTGCAGATTTTTGTAACTTGATTTGCCACGAAATTACAATAGAATACATGAAAATGGAGAAAACTGTAAACTGAAATGGCTTTATTCTTTATTTGACATATACTTTTATTTGATGATTGGTGGGAAAATAACTTCACCATTAGATTAGGGGTTGTTGTGGACTGTATAGGTTAGTTCAATATTGGGAGTGGAAGAAACTCACCGGATGCTGCTCCTCTTGGTTCTCTTCTTCTGCCCCAGGTTAGCACCAGATCTGAAGAGTTTTTAACTTATTTATATATTTATATTGCCACTTCGCGAGACGTGCGCACAGTCTTGAATTTTAGGGGCGGTTTTTTATAACGGCGGAGCTATTAAATTTAAGCGTGTGGTGCGAACGACGTACTGAGACGGAACAGGGCTTGCCCGCACTTGTTGTAGCGTTTTTATTATAAGTTTTCAAAATGGTGGAATATTAATTTTGATGCGGCATGAACAAGGACGGGCGGGAAGCTTTAGTGGAATGGAAGGAATAAAAAATAAAAAAAAGCGATAATTAATTACCAATGATTTTAAATGTTTTCGGAGGAATTAAATCAGCTATTGTCACAATAAGCTATTGCAACAATAATTAAATATACCTACCCTTTGTATGTAAAGGAAAGAAAACGCTTAATTTAAAACATCAATCACAACAAAATGAAAAACGATACTAAACGTTTAATACTATATTTATATTCAGAAGTGTTGAAATTATAAAAAAATTACAATAATTAGGAGTGATTTTGTTACTTTGTTTGCATGATGTTTTGTTTCTTCTTCGATCACTGTTTTTAAATTTGTTAATGTATATATGATAGTAAATATTAATTATTACCATACTACTGAATAGTGTGTCGAGAGTAAAATCAACTAAGGGCCGGATTCTGTATCTCATCGAGCACACATTTGTCTTACTATCGGTTAAAATTTGACATAAACTCTATACAAGTATATAGGAACTGGCCATAAGACAGTTTTATAATCTTACAAATGTCACACCCTTGATTTTGTATGATAAACGAATTACGACAATAAATATAACTAATCAACTAACCATTTAATTATTGTTTCAACAGTAAGTCATTAATTAATTCTTTGTACAATGGTTTTAAAAATAAAATAGTAACAAGGTATTTTAATTTTAACGACGGAGTGTTGTTTTAGAATATATTGTAACACCTGTCTCATATCCAAGAGATGTTTTCAACATTTATACCAATAAAGTAGATGAATGTATACAGAAATTAAATAAAAACTATTTATACTACGCTTATAGCATATGACCAATTTAGAATTTTTTCAGCCAGTCTGTAAAATTCCGTTTTGAATTGGATTTTAACAAAATTCCTATAGATGAAACCAAGAATTTTACCTTTTTTTGTAAATTTAATTTGCTACCGTGCAGGATTCAGACGGAACAAATATTTATTAAAGAAACAAATCCCGTGCAAAGCGGCAGGCGTAACTAGTTAATACATAAATAATAATAATAACCTTTATTGATCTAAAGAAACACGTGTTTCCATAATATCAAACAGTTTGTTGCACTGCAAAAGTATGAAACTCTAATCCACCACAAGACAATGATGTAAATTATAGTAGAGGACAGAATACATTGTAAATATAAAAATGACCTATCATCTATAGTATTGGTACAACTTAGCCAAAATTTCACCACGTACGCCGACAAATGTGAATGTACACCTGCCGGCCATAAAGCACGGTTTATTACCTGTCCGCATTTGGACTTCTTTTGTTTACTTTGTGTTTAATATTTGTAATTAGAAAAGCCGCCTATTGTGTATTGTAATCCTTTATGGTAGGCAGTGGCCAGGTGTGAGTCTTGGAAACCATTGTTTACCTGGTCAAGACATATTGTAAGCTGAGTATAAAGGAATGCCTGAACGGAAAGACCGGCAGTCAACTGACGATCACGATACGAGCAAGACGTGTACATTCGATAAGCTATATAGTGACGGACTTTGCGCGTGTTATGGAATCATGCAGTTTGTACTCGTTGTGTCCAGTTATATTTGTACCTGTGTTATACGTGTTTCTATAGTTCCAAACGGCATTTTAATTCGAGTCCCGCACTCGTAACAGTATTATATAATTCTAAGCATGCCGTGTCTGTACATAACAGCTATTTAAAAAAAAAACAACTGGAATAGACAATATAAACGATGGAGAACACGATGCAATTTTAGTTTAGATTTCTTGTCTGTTTGTTCGGGATTCACGTAAAAACTACTAAGCCGATTTCGATGCGGGTTTCATTGATCGACAGCTAACTTTTAGACTTAAGCTTTGCGCTACTTTTATCGTGGAAATCCCGCAGGAATTTTTCTGGGAATGATTTAGATTGGCCAAATTAAAAAAAAATCGAATTCCAATATGTTTTTTTACTGATCGATAGCAAATTTAATTTAATAAAATGTGTGATATTTTTTATCCCGGCAATCCTGCAGCAATTTAAACGGGAGCGGTTTGAAGTTGTTCGGATGCATAACAATTAACTTATTCCGATACAGTATCCACTAAAACGATAGCTTGTATTCTTTTTTTAAATACTACGATATTTTGTCTCCCGGGAATCCCGTCGGAATTGCAAGTCAAGTCTGGATGAAGTTGCGGGCATATCCTAGGATATGCCCGCTACTTCAAACTTCAACTGATATGATACTAGTATCATATAAAGTATCAGTTTATTGTAAAGAAATTTTAATATTCACATTTGAGTACAAGTATTATTATTATTATTATTTTTTTTTTATTGCAGGAGTTCAGCAGACAGGCAGACAGACAGCCCACTTTATGGAAAGCGGTTACCATCGCCTATGAACATTTGCAACACCAAAGGTGCTACAAATGAGCTACTGCTCTCTTAAGGGAGACTGGAACCTGGTCACTAATGCCGGAACACAACTCAAGGTTGTTATGGCAACATACTTTAGACCATGGCTGGTAGCCATCCAGTCGGGCAAATGCCCTACCACCTGGCTGTGGGTTATTTAGTCGCCTCTTACGACAGACCGCCCAGCCGCAGGAAATTTTATTCTTTAATTAAATTGTAATATTTAAGCTTTACGGCATTAATTAGGCAAACGATCTTTGCTTTTCCAAAATGTATTTTAGGGAACGAATTTTAAAAGGGGAATGAGTAATAAAGTCTAGGCATTTAGGCAACCAACTACCGTTGAGGGTAGCACTGAAACTTCGGTTTTATTGTAGTAATTTATTACCTAATTTACTTTGCATAACGCTATATACAGAGGGGGAACATTTTGTACAAATATAATACAATGAAGTTACATCGATAAATAAAATTCAATTGGCCATCTGTGAATTTAAAATCTTAAATGAGAATGACATTTTTAGAAAATTTTGTGTCCCTTTGTCGAGAAGCGTGTGTTGAATAGTCTTCAAAACGGATTTTAATTAAGATTTTAGAGATCAATATTCCGGTTCTATATCTTACAGACAGTTCATTTGCCTTGCTTTCGGTTAAAATTTGACATAAGCTCCATACACCTAAAGTCAAAATTTACTACCGATCGTACCAAGCGAATGAATAGGCCGGCCGTAAAACAGATATTTTTATCTTAAATTTATTTTTACTCTTTTCTTGAATGAATCTAATTTTCATTTTTGATATAGTGGTGCTTTAAAGGTTTTGAAAAAAAATGGAAAAATGCATGCGTGTTTAGATTAATTCATAGATTGAAGATTTAAAAAAACTAGTAAGAATCGAAATTTTAGCTGATGTGATGTTGATGTATTTAACTCATTTGGATGAGTTATATACATAAATTAACTTGGAGACGTTTTTGCGTTAGAAATTCTGTAGTTATATATCTTGATATACATTCACAAAGCTAAAGCATCGGTTAAACTATGATATTACTTGTATAGAGCTAATGTCAAATTGTAATCGATTTCAAATGAATGGTCCGTAAGATGTAGGAACCGGCCTAAATCCGGAATAAACCAGCTGGACTACCTGCCACGTGCCTCACACTGTCGCATCAGTCGCTTATGAGTAACGTACACTACTACAATCGCAAAAATGTCTCCAAGCTGATTGTACTATACTAGTTATATTACAACTTAATAGGGAACTCTCTCTGTTAAGTTTTCAACAAAGTTTTTTTCGAATTTCTTATAATCAGTTCGACACACTTGGCTAATGATTGCCATAAAAGATTGGACTGTTTTCTATTTACAAATTTTAAACACAAAGTAAACAAAAGAAGTCTAAATGCGGAAAGGTAATAAAGTGTGCTTTTGTGGTATGCAGGTGTGAATCTACTTTTGCCGGCGTTCGTAAGAATATTTATAGTTCAATCATAATACTGCATACTGTAACGTCAGCTTAACATAAGTCTAAATGAAAACGTATAAAGGGAAGTAGCCAGTCTACGTAATTTATTTAGTCTATGATTCATTTCTTTTTATTTCCTAAATCATCATAAAGAGTCGAATTGGGTTTTTGTTTTAGTTTCTTTTTACTCTTTGAAGAATTACGTAAGTTGTGTTAGAAAAATGCAAGACTTTTATTTTGGAGCTCTGAGAAATTATTTCTTCTGTATTGATTATTTTGTCTATCTCTGGGATAAGCTTAATAAGTTGACTTTTTTTCAGGACCCCGTCATGGGTACTGGAAGTAAGAATCCTACCAACCAGAGTCTTAGGAGATATTGAGGGGCTGGTTGTTTTTAGTTATTCAGTTTTTATTAAGAGAATATTCAGAGGAACTAAAAGTATAGACGGAGCCTACGTGAACAGAAGCGTTTAATGAAGTGAAGCATTTTTTAAAAATTTGAGTGCTTAAACTTATTTAATATACACGTGGTTTGCGTCTGTGTGGTTAATAGTATTGTATCCACTGGAAACCATTCCACCTTTATCTGTACTAAATCGATTAATTTAATACTGAGTGCTTGTAACGCACTGCGGGACGATGGGCATCTTATTCTAAAATCGGCATACTTTAGTTAGTTTCAACTTGAGAGTCTGAGACTCCATCTTTCTATGAATGGTCTAAGGGAGTATATTAATATAATAAATAGCTCAATCTAGACAGTTTACATAGTCCTCACAGGATACTAGTGAAAACCTATCTGTCTGTATGTCAGTCAATGGATTAGATTTGAATGTATATAGCATTCTAAGACATCTAGGTTTTCTCAGTATAGGTATATATATATAATAGTAGGTAGGTGGAACACTAACATCTAAAGTGGTTTTTACACTACGGTAACTTTCGAATCCTTTCTCTAATGCCAGGGACCTATTCCTTAATAACCATTTATTTGCCTTACTACTAGTTATAATCTGACATGTGTATCTAAGCTCCATACAAGCAATTTCAAAATTCTACGAATAGTAAGGTAAGTCAAAGTAAAGGCTGTCATAGTAAAGGCTGATCAGTATCTGGATCAATAATAATCAGCTTTAAGACATAGGAAACGGCCATCAATAAGAGCAGTGCAAAAAGAAAAAAAGAGTCGAAATATTCCGCTACAACATGCTCACGCATTTGGCTGCTTTATTTATGTATCCTGCTATATTTACATTTCTAAAAAAAATGTTCAAAGTTTATCCCATAAAGCCTCATCTCACAGTTTTCCTGAAAAGGTTTGCTTTCATTTACGACATTAGTTACCGGATAAATGGGGGATATATTTTGTGTTGGTACGAGACGATTACGCTTGACCGTAAAGCGAGTTCCGGGAATTTTGTATTGAATTTCTTAGTGTAAGGTAATGGGAAAATATGGAATAAATGGGCAAGGGAAGAGATAAGCCTAATGGTAGGTAAGGATAACATATGGCATATTGTATGTAATAGATTGATCATAAGAAAAAATAACATGGTAAGAGAGATAAGACCATATTTTATACTTGCGATCCTATGCGGAAATATAAATGTATTATTATCAGGCTGCCGTAGACATTTTGATAAAAACGGAATCTTTATAAAATCGTAATTTCAGTCCATCTTCGTATGCTACAGGCATTTTTCTCAGCGCCTATTTAGTCTAGGTGAGCAGCAATACTGCTGCTACAAAATACTGTAGTGAAATCTTGAAAAATCCACGCAGGTAATTGAGGGTTAAAACATTTTTTTCGTGAACATAGTCGTGTAAATATCGTCGGTCTGATATTTAAAAATAAGGATAATACTATTTTACGAGTATTTTTACTCGATAATCTAAAGTTGAAGTAGGTAATAATAGAATATTTAGTATTAATTCTCTTATTAGCTCTCCCCGGAACGTTGTAGTAATTATGGAAACTATCGCTATCATTCTTTTTGAAGTAATAACTTCTTATAAGAGGGTAAACCGCTTCGTTACGTAACGCGTTGCGGCGCCAGTCTGTTTGGTTTTCCTTTCTCTCACGCATACGGCAGCTGTAGGCAGGCTCTTCCTCTCTCACTCTAACCCACGCGCTATATACATAAAATTTAAGTAATACCCTAAGCTTTTCTCATGTTAAACAATTTCAATATTAAATAGTTCAACTTAGATTAGTTTAAGTTGGTCACTTCTGTCGGGCGTCCTGAGCCGCACACTTTTTTTTTAAGAGGCTTAATTCATCTTGGATATCCCTACCATTCAGAGATAATATTAGGGTAATGTTGGACTCCGCATGGCATGCTCGGATCTTCTAAATAAGACACATCGGTGTTCCATCTAAATGCCTAGTCTATCATTCTACATAAACGTAGAGGAATAAACACATTAATAGATGATGAAGATAGGTTAATTGAATGGCCGATGATAAATTACTCACAGAACAAGATTACTACTAGTGGTCTTTGACACGGATGTTATTAAAATCATTAGCATGGTTGTCATATTAATATCAACTGTAAGCATTATTGCTAATACTCTATCAAATGGTTCTCTTGAGAGACTAATTATCCTAAGTACGCACACTAAGTCTCATTATGGAGCCTATGAACTACCCAGATGTGTGCAATTTTCCAAGGGTTGTATGACAAATGAGCCCATTGGCTTAGAGCTTTATAACAAGGTGAATGGGTTGCTAGAGTTCGCGATTCGCGAAACTGGTACGAATCTGTCAGTCCTTAGGCTTACATGTGTAAATATATTATTTGGGACTATATTCGACATTAATAATATACATAAACCTGAGATGAGAATATTCAGAATAATGGATAAAGTGAAAACTAATGACATAAAAGGTTCCAGTAGCGCTAATGTCCCTCGGTCGCTAGTAGAAGAGAGTAGGGTCAGATTTGTGTCTGAAGTAGGGAACTGCCTGGAGGGTGTTTCTGAATGGGGATGAAAAAATCTTGTCCTATTTTAACCCCACGAAGATACAAGTCTGCGCATACTCAGACAAAAAACCCCTGCCGTCAATGCGCCACAATTACAAGGAACAACCCTCGCCATCGCCAATAGCATTGGGATCCTCGGGGTCGACATGACGAACGACGTACAATTTCGGGGTCATCTGGAAGGCAAGGATAGACTTGCCTCTAAAAAGCTTAATGTGCTAATTCGGTCCAAGCAGTACTTCACCCCGCGCAATGACTTGCGCTGTGCAAAGCGCAAATTAGACCGCATATGGAGTACTGCTCACATCTATGGGCCGGTGCACCCGCTTACCAGACTGAACTCGCCGACTCCATCCAGCGTCGCGTCGTTTGTGTCTACGACAATCCCATACTAACAGGCGGTTTAGAATCGCTTAGCCTTTGAAGAAACTTTGCGTCCTTCTGCATATTTTACCGCCTGTACAACGGGGAGTGTTCTGAAGAATTGTTTAATCTGGTGCCAACGCCTCACTTTTACAACCGCACCACTCGCCAGCGACGGGAAGTTAACCCCATTTCCTTGAGCTCTCACGCTCAACTACACAAGTTCTCTAGAACATTTCTTCCGCCAACAACAATGATCTGGAGGGGGCAACTTCGCGCCGCGGTTTTCTCTTTGCGCTATGACTTGAGATTTTTTAAGAAGGGTGTCATAAAATTTCTTAGAGGTCGGCAACAGGTTAGCGACACCCCTGGTGTTGCAAACGTCCATAGGCGACGGTAACTACTTTCATCAGGTGAGTCGCCTGCCTGTTTGCCTGCTTCAGGCAATAAAAAAAAGCTTTGAAAGTTGCACCCAGCATGACTGAAAAAATGAGAGCAATAAGACTGAGGTGGTGTGGGCATGTAATGAGGAGGGAGGCAAGCCATGTGATTAAAAGAATTTTAAACTAAAAATTTACGGGTACAAATGTAAAGGTAGACCAAAAGATAGATGAATAGATTCTGTATAGGATGACATGATGATTTGGGGTGTGATATAGGACGTATATTAGAATAGAGCAGTGTGGAAGAAATAAACACAATGTGCCGAAACTAAATAACAGTGAGCAGTTGAAAGAAAAGAGAGAATGATATATGAAAACTGTCACTTTGTTTGGCCAGCAACCATAGATGAAAATGGAGAATTAAAAACATGAAAAGCGGCTAAGCTATTTTTTGTATTTATAGTTGTTATTTACACTAATCATAAAGTAAGAACATTAAAACTGACAGCATCATCATCATCATCCAAACGTTAAATCCGAAGGTAACTTAACGTACATAACGTTCGTTTCGAAGCCTAGTACGTACCCCCGAGTGCCAGGTTCGGTTCGGATCACCTTCCTCCGAGGCCCGAGAATATGTCCAAAGACAGAATATGTCCCTGCGTTATTATAAAAGTAAGGTATCAGGTTGTTTGCATATTTTTTGTGTTTTCTCCATAGTTTATGAGTATACCGGTTTTTAATTAGATTTCCTATGAACTTTCAATAATAGATTTAAGGATACTTTTTATCATTTGGCTTGGAGGAACAAAAATCCTTATCGACCTTTTATGTAACCAAAACCGCAAGGAACACTTGAGCAAGATTATAATGCTGACATAGTTTTATTTTGAAATAAACAGACTTTAAATAATATAACAATATAATTTATTTTACTTGCAACCCTTGTTGAAGAACAAACAATCTGTATAAACCCTCACAAGCCGGACAGACCGTGACGATATTCGAATTTCATGGATTTTGTAAATTATAAATATTTTCGCCACAAGTATGATTTTAGCTATTTTAAGGGTGTAAATCAGGCTGTGAATGTTAGAGGTGCATTACTAGTTGATGGCAAAGGTTGAAATTATCATTGTAAATATTGGGTGAAATAGATGAGTGTAATACAGAGACACTGATTGAGTTCAGAACAGCTCTATTGAAACAAGCATAAAATTTCTAGTCTAATTTAATTTAAATAATTGAATTATATTATTTTTCATTTCTCATACTCGGAAAGTACGCTTGAAGTTACCTGAACACAGGGGTGAAAACAATACTTTTCATCCGTGGGAAACCATTGTCCCTGCTGTAAAAAAATTAAAAACTACGCAAGCCATGTCCGAACTTTTTATACCGCCACTGTTAAATCGAAGCATAAAATTATTATTGAGTAATATTAATGACATTGTTACTTTATTTTATATTTATAATTTAGTTTTCACTAAATTATTGTTTAATTTACATAAATTTGAGCTAAATAAATATTTACTGTCTGGTAGAATGCCACAGAAAAATAAATTTGCTTGACGTATATAATATGAGAACTTAACGAGTCTATTACATTTACATATGGATTTAACGCATGATTTCATTAGAGAATTAGTTGTTTGTTTAACTAATCAGAATTCATTTACTTATCACATATTTAAAATGAAAAGCAGAGTGTTAACCTTGGGTGAAAGACCCATTTAGGCACTCGAACTATTAGCGGCCTCGCTACTCTCGTGCACCAAATCATCTCGTGTCTAAATATGTCGCTTTCATCCCTCGTGTAGCAATCTACTATTAAAGCTTTCATTTAATATTATAATATCGTCATCATCATCATATCATTTAATATAAAATCATCCCTGAAAGGATAATTTTGCTAAGTAATGAAACTATAAGGACATAAATAGTAGGGAAATAAAATTATGAGGTTTTTTTTACATCCAGTTCTTATATAGGTTTTCCGTGCAGGAATGAAAAAAGAATACAATTCCCTGCTGGCCGGGCGACTTGCCGTGAGCGACGACAAAACAACCCAGAACCAGGTGGTAGGGTATTTTCCTATCTAAGTGGCTACTACCCCTGGTCTAGAGTATGCCGTCATAACAACCTTAAGTTGAGTTCCGGCATTAGTGGCCAGGCTCCAGTCTCGCTTTAGAGAGCGGCAACACATTGGCAGTACTTTCGGTGTGATAATTATCCATAGGCGATGCTAACCACTTTCCATCAGGTCTGCTGTCTGCTGAACTCATGCAATAAAAAAAAGTACAGTGTAAAGATAACGCTGGCAAATTCGCCTGTAACAGCTAGTCATCTATATTGTGTAACAACTACAGGTCGGAAAAAGATTCATGAATTTGTAAAAGCATTTACCCTTTTATCTTTAGCCAACCCTTAGTAGAATTACAAGGGAACTTTAAGTACGTTCTTAAGCTCCTTATAAAGGTACGTTCACGTGAGTAGACCAGTTGTTTCCAATATTTGACTTTAATATGTTGACACGAGTACTTTGAAACAAAAGTTTTGAGAGCAATATCTGTGTGGTTTATTAAGGTTTATTGCCAATACTTTTATTCAAGCGGCTTGTAACTGAGATATACGTTATCAGGATAATAAAGCTTTTCTACTGCTGGGGTACAGCAGACATACCCATGGCCCACAATTGAAAGTGGTTACTGCGACCTGTGGACATTTGTAACACTAGACGTGTTACAAATTCTTCTTAGAAATTTAATGACATCTTTTTTAAAATACACCATATAAGCGTTCTTAGGAATAATCACGGTTCAGGACGTTGAGACTGCCTGACCTCTGTGGCTTATTTGGAGTATTTGTAGAGGCTCACGTAGATGGATTAAAAGCCATTGTGTACAGAAGAACTGCCCTGTTACTACTCCCTGTAAGCTTTTCCTGCAAGGTTTGACTGCCGTCTAACAAAATTGTATAGACATAAGTAAATTATGTGAAGTAGATATATTAACATTATTAACTTTAATTATGAAGTGAATTGTAACTAACCTATTAGCACACTAATTAGTGTAAGAAAAACGTTTTATTTTATTTATT
Organism: Dendrolimus houi; assembly: GCA_039645545.1. NCBI lineage: Eukaryota > Metazoa > Arthropoda > Insecta > Lepidoptera > Lasiocampidae > Dendrolimus > Dendrolimus houi. The sequence goes on from CM077125.1 coordinate 7,677,732, forward strand.
ACCATCGAATTTTACCAATGTAAGAAAAATTATGTAAGTCGTGGTAGCGTAATGACTAGCGCACGCGTCCCAAACTCAAAGGGCGCGGGTTCGATCCTGGCCGGAATGCACGCACCACTTAGGCAGTTTTCTGACTTAATGTGCATATTGTTACAATTACTATGTGCTAACAACGGTGAAGGAAAACATCGTGATGCAACTTGCACATCGAGATAACCGATATGTCAAACCTGCCAAGCCGCCTTGGACAAGCATGGCGGGTATACTGTCCGTTCCCCCTATAGTGGGAGGCCCGAGCCCAGCAGTGGAACAGTTATGGGCTGTTATTATATATTATTATATAAAGGATTCTAAAGGTTACATCATAAATAAATACTTGTGTGCAAAATAGCCCCAATATCTCTCAGAATGATTAGGTCCAGCAAGCTTACTAGTCTGAATCTATTGTCTAATCATCACAATGTCTAGAAATCTTGGCGCCTCGCTGGCAATATATTGTGTTTGTATTTTTGTCGTACATTTTTTAACAGGCCTTTTATGACCGGGTTTCCCTTAGTTTTTTCATTTATGAAAAGTTTGTCTATAAATTGAGTTTAATTTTTTTTCTTGAAGACCAGCAGATAGGTTAACGGTCCAGTTGATGGAAAATACTCGCCGTCGTCTGTCCTCTAAAATGTCTGAAGAGAGAGAAGAGGCCTGAGAGATGCGTCAAAAGCCAAAAGTCAATAATGTCCCGGGTACTAGTTATAATTTTCGTCGTCGTCAGCCAATCAGTCTACTGCTGGACGTAGACCTCCCCATGTCGGCGCCACTCATCTCTGTCCTCTGACTTCCTTAAGCAGCGCTTACCGCCGACCTTGCCGCAGGTCGTCTGTCCATTGGGCCAGAGAGCGTCCGGCTTTACGTTTACTGAGACGCGGTCTCCACTCCAGGACAGTCTCCACTGCCACTTGCGAGCTAGGTCGGTAACTTGGTTCTCTTACGGATATCCTCATTTCTTATTCTATTCATAGGAGAGAAACCCAACGTAGCTCGCTCCATAGCCCGTTGAGCGACTTAGAATTTGTGGACCAATCTTGCCGTCAGTATCCACGTCTTGGCCCCGTAAGTTTTCTTTTTTTTTTTATTAACAATTCTACGGACTCGAGTTTCGTACCCTTTTTTACAACTTAATTTATACGCGTTTTTAGAGTTCATACACGCTTATTGTTTATTTTTGTTACTGTGTGTGACATTAATTTAGTGAGTTTTATGTTATAGTGTACCTTAAGAATAACTTATAATATTATTTTTTTCTATATTTAATACTAAACTTATACTAATGTAGAGTGTATTTGTTACATGCTGGTGTTGTGTGGAAGTGCATGTGCAGTGTGTTCCTTATGTCTATACCTATATATATCTCAACTAGTGCTATTTGTGTTGTTTTTCCTTTCTGTGCCTAGGTTATTAATTTTTAAGCTCTTTGTGTGTCGGCCCCGTAGGTTAAACTAGTTATAATCTTATTCTTATTTATACACGTTATACTTAAGAATCTCTTCAATCCGAATTGATCGATAATGATAAATAACCGAATGATAGACTTTTTATCCCAAATGTGAAATTGACTCACAATGTAATTATGACAAATTGGACATCCAATGAGAAAACTTTAGAAGCAATCTACCTTCTCAGTTATAATTTAAACCGACGTCATTAGTATAAGACGCCTGTAACTTAACCACTGAACTATAACGGTTTTAGTTCTAAAAATCGCAAATGAGACCCATAAAGTTGTTATTAGATACGCACGAGTGTCACATCATTTGTGGTGTTTTATTCCATTATATTTCGAAATACATCAAAGTAATGATCACGCACTTTATCGTGTATCAAGTCATGCGTTTCAATTTACCTTAACGAGCGCTGAAGCTCTACATCTATAAATTTAGTATTTGAAAGATCTTTATTTCAAAATAAAATTTCAATATTTAGAACTAGAGTTTATCCCGCGACTTTGTGCGCATCTCTTGTGTAAAGAGCAGGTGGTACAGGTTACATTCTATTCAATTTTGATGTGTTTGGCCCCGGAAGATTAACTTCATTTTATATCGCTGAGTAGACCCCAAGTGGATCCCGAGTGGACCCCGAGTGGACAACGAGTGGACCCCGAGTGGACACCGATTGGACACCGAGTGGACCCAAGAGGACCCGAGTGGACCCCGAGTGGACCCCGAGTGGACTCCGAGTGGATCCCGAGTGGACCCAAGAGGACCCGAGTGGACCCCGAGTGGACCCCGAGTGGACTCCGAGTGAATCCCGAGTGGACCGAGTGGGTGAAATGGACCAAATCACAAAACCTATCCTAGTTTCCGGGATAAACTTTACATAAATACATCTCATTATTCGGGATGAAAAGTATCCTTTGGCCACCCTCGGTATTAAAATTACATATGTACGGAGTTTCAGCTAAATCGGTCCAATAGTCTTTCCATAACAGAATAACAATCAGAGAGACAAATATATTTTATCCCGGAAACTGTGCCATTTTTCGGGATAAAAAGTATAAACTGTGTTCATCCTCGGCATCGAAAATATATATTCATACTGAGTTTCAGCCAAATTGGTCTAGCAGTTTTTCCGTGAAAACGGAACAGACAGACAGACAGAGTTACTTTCGCATTTATAATATTAATAAGGAATATACATTTTGTTTTAAATTTATTAAAAATGTTGTTTGAACTTTTTATACCAAGAACTTTTTTATAGTATAGCCGTTAAAATCTTATGTTCGGAGTTATTGTTTATAAGCCCGCAGTTTATTTACTAATTGAATTTATTATATACTACATATTTTTGGAAAACTCTTGTTTATTTAGCGAACAAGCAACACCTTCAGGTTACATTGCATTATTTTTTTACTTTGGCGCGCTTCCGCAACTCTGTTTCAAAATATATTTTTCTCTACATACATAAAAACTTAGTTAAGATTTTTATACATAAACCTTCACTCAAAATTATGAAACTTAAGAAAATACTCTTTGTCTTTCTTTCCTTTCATTTATTGCGGTCAGCAAAAGTCTTCACTTTCCATGCTCGTCTATTCTCTCACACAAATCATAAAATTTACACAATTAATTAAGATATGGTTAAAAATAACTTAGCAATAATACATACTATTTCAGACAAAAGTGCAATAAGATACAATAATATTTATTGCAGAACTATATAATCAAAAAATATTTTATAATTTTGAAGTGTAAGATAGTTTGACAGGCAACTTTTTAAATATTTGCTAATGAAAAATCTGTCGCCTACAATATGTTTTTTTTTCATATTTGATATACATAATACATACTTTACTAACAAAAGATAAACAGAACTATATTTTTTTCCTTTCTGTTTTCTCTTTTCTTTCACCTTCTTTCTCCCAATTTTTTGGGGTCGGCACACTTTTCTTCTTTTGTGACATACATCTTCTGTCACACCACAAATCATCATATTATCATCCTTTACACAATCCATCCATCTATTTCTTGGTCTACCTTTATATATGTACAAATCCATCTTGTAGCTTAACATTCCTTTTGTCACGTGCCCTTTCATCCCTCTTATTTACATGGCTATGAACACAATAAGGATCAAACAAGTAAAAAACCATTTCTTGTTTAAAAATTGAAATCATAATAAACGTCTGTTCTAATACAAAGTTTCCTTTGAACCTCAATCTTGCTACTGTTATATTTTCGATAAATATTCGACAAATAATATCTACGTTGAACGGCTGTCTCCGAAAATGACAAGCTAAATCCCTTAAAGTCTCATTCAGTTCAAGGACAGACAAACAAATAAACTATCAACATAACATCAATCTATATTATATATTAGGTTGGGGAAAAACTGTCTTCGCATTTTATACAAAAATTCAAAAGGTTTTTTTATAAAGTTTATTTACATTTGACTAAAGTATGTAGGTGCCATTTTGTTGGATAACTTTTTGCCATCTTGTAGTTAGGGACGTGATCCCATTGCTATAAAAATGTTGGGGCTTCTGATCAAAAAACTGCGACAAGTGGTTTTGGCAGTCCTCTCGTGATGTTAACCTGACACTGCCTAAGGAATTCTGCAAAGACCGAAATAGGTGAAAATCTGAAGGTGCAAGCTCAGGACTATACGGCGGATGCATTAACACCTCCCAGCCAAACTCTCGTAATTTTTGCTGAGTGGCTAAAGATGTGTGAGGTCTAGCGTTATCATGGTGAAAAACCACACCCCTTCTGTTGATTAATTCCGGCCGCTTTCTCTCAACTTTTTGGTTCAATCTCATCAGTTGTTCGCAGTACAGTTCAAAATCGATGGTCCTGCCTGGCGGTAACAGCTCATATTGAATAATGCCCTTCCATTCCCATCATACACACAGCATCACCTTGTTGCGAGTTAACCCGGGTTTTGCCACAGTCTGTGAAGCCTGACCGGCCTTTGACCACAATCTTTTTCCCACGTTATTATCGTACGTGATCCACTTTTCATCACCTAATATCAGCTTCTTCAAAAATGGTTCGGTTTCATTACGTCGTAACAAAGAATCAGAAATGAGTACATGGTTCATTAGGTTTCTTTCAGTGAGCTCATGAGGCACCCAAATATCGAGCTTTTTTGTGTACCCAGTTTTTTTCAAATGCGCCAAAACCGTTTTGTGGTCAATTCCCAGTTCTGCAGCTACATCGTAACTGCTAATATGTTGAACTCGCTCCACTTTTTCAAAAATGGCATAAATTTTGTCCGTAACAGGGCGACCAGAGCGACGTGCATCTTTGATATCAAAATTTCCGGATTGAAAACGCTTAAACCAAATTTGCCCTACTCTCACAGATACTGCATTAGGTCCATAAACATCACAACTTTTTTTCGCGGCTCTTGTTGCATTTTTACCTTTTTTGTAGTAAAATTTTAAAATGTATCGAATTTCTTCATTAGATTCACTCATTTTAACAATAAGAAAAACAAATGAAAATCACACATTTTCCTAATATGAATTTGGAATTGTCTTCTTTAAAATTAAAACTTTTAATGAACCCAACCAGCCAGATACAAATGGCATAGCCAAAGAGATCTTATTACAAGTTCATGCATACTATATATGAAAAGACTTTTTCCCCAACCTATTATATAGTGTTACAAGTTGGGCCACCTGTATACCTATTGTCACATACCGACAAAGAAATGCTGCGCACCTTGTTTATTGGCCCTCCCGCATTCGGAGTTTTTTTTATTACTTCGTATTTAAATTTGCAATTAGATAATAGCCTATTGTTATTTTTTTCGGCTTTGTTGGCCGTTCGCAGAAATAGATAACCAGGTGTGCAAATTACTATTTCTCGGAAACTCAGTGAGCACGGCCGATTTTTTTTGTATTATATAGTTAGTACAAGACAATGCCTGAATGGAGGGGTGGGGCAGTCAAGCGACGACTACGAAACGAGTAAGACGTTTTGCAGTGTTCTCGATTAGCAATATAGACGACGGACTTTGCGCGTGTCGAATTGTATTGAATCGTGCAGTGTGAACTGGTTGCATCCAGTTTTATTTGTATTTGTTTTATACGTATTTGTACAGTTCTAATAAACTCTATAGTAATTCTAACGGCATTTATTTTAATTCGAGTCCTGTAGCTCGTAACAATAGATTTGTTGTTGGATAGTAAACAGAATTATGTATGACTATGTTTCTTATTTCCTCTTTACGGCCTTGAACATGGATTCAATTTAAGCTTATATCTATATACCTGAGTACTTTGATTTGGTTTAATTGGTGCACTACTTCTCGGTACTTTAAAACAGGCTAGATAAGAAGCTTTCACGTTTTATGGTTCCTGATGGTTATGGATCGGGAAATAATACAGCTCATAACAAAAATATTAGCAGATTTTTTATTCCTACATTTTACATACGTGTAGCGGATTATAGTTCACTAGGAAACTTAATAACAAGACAAACAAAGATGTACCATATTCTTACAGCATTCATGTATAGAAAACGCCTTACAAAAAGGTACGTTTTGAAATGAGAAGTTTATTTCAACAGTTCCCTAGGTATATGATAAAAACGAATGAATTGTACAATCCCCATGATTTACAGGATATCGTGGACAAATAATCGTTTTCCACTACTGGACGTCAGCTTTAGCCAACTTTGCGTTATATATCCCAATCCTCTATCTCCAGGAATACTCAATCCAGGTAACCTTAGTATGCAAGAAGATTTTCTATCCAAGTTCGCTAGTTTCTCCGATTTTGGGGGCTATGTTGATACGTTGATATTCTTACGGATATCTTCGTTTACGATTTTATAATAAGAGACACTCAATACAGCTCGCGCCATAGCTAAGCAACTTTTAGTTTGTTATCTAGTCTTGTTGTTATTGTCTACGTCTCGGTACCATATGTCATGACGAGTAGGATGTACTGCTCGAAGACTTTCGTCTTTAAACATTGCGGGAGTGTCCTCCTGAAGACCCGAGGAAACTTTTGAAATACTTCCTTTTTGAAGTTGTGCTTATAAGCGCTCATGTAGATGGCACCGCGCGTTTACATGCAACGTTGTCAACTCCTTCTTATCGCTACTCCACTGCTAACGCCTGCTCAACAGCAAAAGTGCGGTAGCGGCGTGGTCGCAACTATTATACAAACACTAGCACGAGGCAGTAGCGCGGTGGCGATATCATATTTATACACGCGTGCTACGGATGCTTTAATGGATATTTTAGTGGGTTTCCAGTAGGCGCCCCGAGTTCGTCATAACCCAGCGCCTATCTCTTAAGTGGCGGAGTATAGTTCGAGATTGATTGTGTATAATATCGTTAGATTTTCAGTTATAAAATTTCCCCAGTTACAAAATTTCGTGAACAAAGTTCACGAAAGCGGCTTCTCTGTTTGTTTATTTATTGTCTTATTTCTGAACGGCCGAGGGTTATTCGAAAGTTTTAATTACGTTTTGCGACAATTGCCGTATTGGAAAATGGCAGAATGTGTTCTATAACTCGCTTAATTTTAAGAATGAATACATGTCTAACTTCTTGATTTATGTACAACAGAATATTAAATAACTTTTGTCGTTTCTTGGAACATTAGATATCGTTTGCTTAGTTTCATGAAAACGTCAAAATTATTGTCGAGTTCTGAATTAATAATTGAAATCTGTGTAATAAAAATGTCTTAGCAAGATTTTGTAATTCATTTACAAGAAATCTTTAGAAATAACACTTATACATTCTATTAGAAATACAAATTTTATTTAAAATTTAACTGTACGAAGATATTAATTCGATATTAAATGGTTCATTTCGGTCTTTCAATGTAAATGCATCAATAAAATTGATCTATATAAACATAAACTTGAAACATTCAATGTCATTGAATACCGTCGTGTATTTCATCCCATGCCTTTTAATTCATTCAATTTCAATTTGATTGATTCGTCTAATATCGGCTTTATTGTTATAAATTTATGACTATAGAAAAGAAGTTTTGAAAAATAATTACAGACTCGCTAAACAAGACTGGGGTAAATTTTGATTTAACCTTTAAGTGATAGCCTCTGTTCAAATTCAAATTCAAATTCAAATTCAAAGTTTTTTATTCAAAATAAGTTCCACTGGAGAACACTTTTTGAAGGTCATATAAATATATAAGTTAAAATTTAATTTTTCTTCCTATTCTATGTATACCGCTTCACAACGTGTTATTGCTGTTAAGGAGAAGAAGCGGCAAGAAACTCCCCAGCAACACGTCTAGCTAAATAATGTTTTTCTTTAAGTTTCTTATTCTATTTATATCTCAAGTTGTTTTTTTTTTAATAAGTTTTATACAGAAGTATGTTACAGAATTACTTTTGAAGAATTAATGGAGTTGTAGCAAACAGTGCATACTCAATAAGACCAAGACACAATAAGAGGAAAGAAAAATATTATGAAAGTTATAATAATGATATGACGTACTAAAATGTTATGCTGCAATATATCTCCATAAATCCCTTACAAGCTTGGCAAGATAACATTAAACAAAATATAGTATAAGATGTTAGAGTGAGCTGCTATGTAAATGAATTTTTGTCATTTAAGTATTCTTCAATAGTGTAGTATCCCTTTTTTAGCAAGATACTTTTTAATTTGGTTTTGAATTTAGTGAAAGGCAGATCTAACATTTCACTCGGAATCTTATTGAAGAAGCGTATACCAACCCCCAAGAAAGAGGACAGTACTTTTGTAATCTAAAAGATGGCAATATCAGTCTATTACAATGCCTGGTGTTGAAATTGTGAATATCCTTATACTGCTTGTAGGCACTCAAATTATTACGAATATAAATTATATTATTAAAGATATATTGGCAGGCGACCGTCATAATATTGATTTCCTTGAAGCATTCTCTAAGAGACTCCCGAGGGCCGAGGTTGTAAATTGATCTTACGGCTCTTTTTTGTAAAACAAATATGGTCTCTAAGTCAACAGCGTTGCCCCAAAGTAAAATACCATAGGACATGACACTATGAAAATAACTAAAATAAACTAGTTTAGCAGTCTCTTCGTCAGTGAACTGCCTAACTCTTCTGACCGCATATGCAGCAGAACTAAGTTTTCCTGAGAGACTAGATACATGAGCGCCCCAGTGGAGCTTCTGATCAAGGTTAATGCCTAAGAATACAGTTGAATCTACTAGATTAAGTCTAGTGTCGTTAAGAGAGATATTAATATTGTATTCTTTTACATTGGGCATAACAAACTTAACACATTTAGTTTTGCTCGGATTGAGTAATAAGTTATTTACAGTAAACCACTTAGATATTTGGGATAAGGCGTTGTTTACGTCGTCAAAGTAGTATACTGTAGTATAGTGGTCTAAGCGATGGCCCATCTAGTTTATTATATCGCGAGGTTCAGGTTTCGATTTCCGGCAGAGTAAATTCTCTGTTATTTACCACCCAACCAACAGCCAGGTGGAAGGGCATTTGCCCGTTCTAGATGGCTACCTGGTCTGGAGTATACTGTCATAATAACTTTGAGTTGTGTTCTGGTATTAGTAGCTAGATTCTAAGTTTGCCTTTTCTTTTCTTTTTTTTATTTCTGAAATACAGCAGATAGGCTGACGAGACAACTGTGATGGAATATGACGAATGTGCTGTCGTACTCAACGTAACCTTTAGAGAGGAGCAGCGCTTTTGTAGCACCTTTAGTGTTGCGAATGTCCATAGGCGATAGTAACCGCTTTCCACCAGTGGGCCATCTGCCTGTTTGCTTAAGTCACGCAATAAACAAAAACTCTGATCTGGAGGTCTGGAATCAGCCCTGACGTTGTTCGTTGTACACTTAGTACCGATAACACAAGCGTATTTTGCCAAGCTTTCTTAACTTTTAAAATTGACTTTAATATCATTATTTAAATATGGATCGAATTAAGATAGATAACACTTTGTTGCTCACCAAATATACAATTTCAAAAATACCCAATACTATGTTGTCATGGTAGAAACAATAGGCGGCCTTATCGCTTAAAGCAATCTCTTCCAGGCAACCTAACTTAAGGAATAGTTTAACCTAATCTGGCGATGTAGGTGGTGCAGATTATTAGGTATATCATAATTAAACATACTTAAACTACATATTTTATAAATTAAATACACATACTTAAATTACTTTATAAATTAAATACACACAATAATTCATAGTATAAGAATCAGGCATAATTATTTAAGGAAAAGTAGTGTTTTCTGAGTGGGTTCTTAAATGTAGGCGATGTTTTGGCCTCTCTGACAGTACAGTAAGAGGCAGCGCATTCCAAAGTTTAATTATTTAGCTCAAGTACAATATGAATCGATATCAATGCTTGAAGTTGTTTATTTGTTTGATTTTTCAGCGAACACACAAAGTACTCAGGGGCTTTTAATATTGGCGCGGATATTAACACACCAAGAGTAGGGCGGATATGAACTATCTGTCAGTGCTTTGAGCTTAGCTCAATTGGAATGTAGGTTTAAAACCTCATAGTATAGAGCACCATGTATTTAAGCAATATGAACCAATTTTTATTCTCTCTCTTTTCTTTCACCTACTCCCAATTATTAGGGATCGGCACAATATGTCTTCTCCATCACAGTCCTCTATTCTGACATCACAAGTCCTCATTTAATCCTTCGCACGATCCACGATTCCATCCAGCTCTTTTTTGGTCTACCTTTCCATTTCTACGTCACGTGACTTTCGTCCTTCCTCATTACATACCCATACCATTTTAATATTTTTTCTTTCAGTTTTTCTGTCATGGGTGCAACTTCTCCAATGTCTAATGTACTTATTTCTCACTTTATCCATTCTTGCAACACCACACATCTATCTCAACATTCTCATCTTAGCTGAGTGGAGACTTTTATGGTCTATCACTATAGTGACAACCAAATTCTATTAAGACTATCTAAAGTGGAAACGCTTTAGAAGCGAGAGGACCAAGTAAAGACGTGTTCTTCTTTCGTTCGTTACATTTACATAAAGCAACTAGTGTTTGCCCCGCGGCCAAGCCGCGTGTCAAACCCTAGGCAGTAGTTTTATTTTACTTACATAAAAACTTAATTCGGTTTTTTACAAATAATATAAAAACATATAACAATAACAAAGAAACTAAGTCCATATAATCTATACAACGGCCCAGCATGGAGTTGAGTAGAAGCCAACCTGATTTGAAGTAATATAAAGAATAACACTCCCGGAAAAATTCCCGAGGGATTCCCGAAATATAAAGCATCGCATCACTTAAAAAAGGACCTAAGCTATCGTTTTAGTGAAATCGTATCGAATTCAGCTAATATTTATGCAATCTAACTAATTTGTATCATACCCGGGAAAATTCCCAAGAGATTCCCGGGACACAAAGTATCCTAGCATTTAAAAAATAATGTAAGCTATCGTTTTAGTGACAACTGTGTCGTAATAAGCTAATTTCTATGCAACGAAAAACTTAAAATCGCTCATGGGAAAATTACCGCGGGATTCTTGGGATAACAAATATCACACATTTTATGACATAAAATTTGCTATCGATCAGTGAAAAAATCAGATTGGAATTCCATTTTCTTTTTAATCTGGCATTTTTGAATCATTCCCAGAAAAATTACCGCGAGATTCCCAGAATAAAAAGTAGCGCAGATTTTAAGTCTAAGAATTTGCTGTCGATCAGCGAAAACCGCATCAAAATCAGCCTAGTAGTTTTTACGTGAATCCTTAACAATCAGACAAGAAATCTAAGAAAAGTTGCATCGTGTTCTCAATCGTTTATATAGTCTATTCCAGTTGTTTTTTTTAAATAGCTTTAATACACAGATACGGCAAGCTTAGAATTTTATAATAATAATATAGATACTGAAGCGCCTTCATATATATATATATATATATATATATATATATATATATATATACTTACATATTGCCTCGTCTGGTTCTCATTGGGGTAGGCAGATGTGATGGATCTCCAGACTTTAAAAAAGCGCCTTCGCTTTTATTATATGTATAATGTATATCGCGTAGAATTATATGTCTCAATATATATAGGTAATTAGCTTCGAGACGTTTATGCATTTGTAGTAGTGTACTGTCAGCACATAAATAAATAAATTAATACTTTTCATATATTTTTATAGGCAGGTCCTTAATATGAATCCAATATTAAACGATATTAAAATAATAAATACTAATATTAAAAATAATTTTACGAGTGCGGGACTCATATTAAAATGCCGTTAGGATTACTGTAGAGTTTATTTAGAACTATACGGACACGTATAACACGGGTATAAATATAACTGAACATAACCAGTACAAACGTAATTCACGATTCAATAACACGCGCAAAGTCCGTCACTGTATATATTATCGAATGTACATACGTCTTGCCACGCTTGTGGTTATCGCTTGACTGCCTATCTCTCCATTGGGGCATTTCTTTATAATGCACAATGTAATATATCTACCTGGCAAGCGTCGACGCAATTTCCTAGAAATTGTAATCCGCACACCTGCGTAATTATGCCTGGGAAAAGCCATAAACGAGTACAGTACACAATAAGCTGTTTTCTAATTACAAATTTTAAACAAAAAGTAAACAAATAAAGATAATAGTCATAAACCAGTTTCAATGTTATTAGCTCAAACGCCCGGCGGGTAATAAAGTGTGTGTTTTATGGCAGGCAATGTGCATCCACTTTTGTCGGCGTGTAACAATAATTCTTAATAAATTTTAAGTTTAGAAGTCCTATAAATATATAAATATTACTACAAACGCAAAAACGTATCAAAGCTAATTTACCTGTAACTCATACATTAAACGCAAAAGAAAATAAACCAACGCACTTGATATTTTAACCATACGTACTTATTAGATAATTTAATAAAAAAACGGTCTAATTATATAAAATAAAAAAAAACTTCGTTTAAAAAACCGACTTCAAAAACTTAAAAGCGTAAAATAACTTAATAAAGATTTTTGACTAAGAATTTATTTAGTTTATTAAGAGACCAAATAATATAAAATTTTCTACATCTTGAAGTCGCCGAGCAAACCATAAAAATTACCATAAACACTGTCACAACAATAAAATGTTGCAAAATATTTTAATTGATCAAGAGAGGCACCTCTCTTGCGCGGTTTATTGCGCGCTTTAAAAAATATAGGTCCCAAGAAACGGACACGGAACATTTTCATATTTTTTTTTTTTAATTGAAAACAACTGGGCCAAACTATGTTAAATTTTTAGGGGATCAAATGGCAACTATTCCACATCAAACTAAAAAAGAATCACGTAAATCGGATCATAAATCTCAGCGTAATTGGTGTACATACATTTTAAAAAAATACCAATCAAATTGAGAACCTCCTCCTTTTTGAAGTCGGTTAATAAAACTAACGTATTTAATGCAGGTTTTTTGAAATTGCCGTTATCTTCTGTGATTTTAAAATAAACGCCAAAATATGAATGAAACTGCACACTCAACAGATTTTAATAGACATTTAAGATAAAATATTCATCTTAAATTTTCAAAAAACAAAAATCAGTCACGCGTGATCAAAGTGGTACCATTACTATTTTAATATAAATTTGTTAAATGATAAAACTACATGAATATTCCCTCCCTGTTTCTTATATTTACTATATTAAAAGCTATATTTTTTAAAGTTAGTTTTTGATGTAAATATGAGGGGATTATACAGCTATTTCATTTCAGACACGATATTACACAATTGTAGGTTTCGCGTTACTGCAGCGATGTTAAATGTTAATGTATCGTTTTAAAAAAGAAGCATTATACGATATAACGTAAAAGTTTTTAGTTAAGTTTATAAGTATTTGTAAACAAGTTAATATATAAACCATAAACCTTTTTAATAAAATTGGAATATATTAAAGCAAAATTTAAGTGAAAATTGTTGAGTGAAATTATTCTGTTAACTTATGTGGATGTTACTTATTTATTTTCATTAAATTCAATATTGGTACAAAAAATTAGAAAATGTATAAATCTGCAACGTATTAGGATTAAAGCCATATCCTACCCACTACTTACCCACAAAATATGAGATTCAATGATTTTTAAAATAAAGCGTTCTTGAGATTAGTTATAAAGATAATAAATCATTCCCATTTAAGATAAAGTATGTGAACTCACCATAATCATATTGTCACAACTCGGGCCCCGAAAAAAACAAAATCCACCTGCATATCTGAAACAAAGCACATTTATTACCCGTCGGCATTTGAACTAATTGTAATTATTTTATGATTGTCTTCTTTTGTTTACTTATTTATTGTTATTGTGGAGAACAGCCGATGGCACTCGTTTATGGCCGCTTGCAGGCATAATTAGCCAGGTGTGCGGATTACGATTCTAGGAAATTCGGTCCACGCTGCCGGGCGGACATATTGCATTTGTGCAGTATAAAGCAATGGCCCGATTGAGGGAGCAGGTAGTCGAACGAGAACCACGAGTGAAGCAAGACGTGTGTACTACAATCGGGAATCTAATAAATGACGGAGTTTGCGCGTTTTATTGAGTTAAGACTTTCTGCATTACGTTTGTACTTATTGTGTTCGATTATATTTGTACCTGTGTTATCCATGTTTGTATAGTTGTAATAAACTCTATAATAATTTCAACGGCATTTTAATTCGAGTTCCGTAACTCGTAGCAATATAATCATAATACAATCCAGTAAGTTTTCGTATGGCTAATAATATTAATTTTATTTATTATTTATGAAGCATTGAATGAGATAACCTTAATATGATTTAGACTTGCAAATATTATAAATTCCACACACGTTTTCTGGGAGAGCAACCATCCACCTTCAGAATGTCCATTAATAAACTTTTTAGGATTCATTTATGTCATATGCGTTTAGAATAAATTATTATATTCCAAAGTAAAATTAGGCCAGGCCTATTTACATATATTTATCAGTGAAAGTTTACATGATATCTCTTCGCTGTGCCTTCAGTGGTAACTAAAATTAAGATATTTTGCGCGTACTGCAGATTCTTCTACGAGATATTATGGTACATACTATACCTGTAATAAATAAACATATATAATATTGTTACGAGTTGCAGGACTCGAATTAAAATGTCGTTGGAATTATTGCAGAATTTATTAAAACTATACAAACACGTATAACATAGGTACAAATATAACTGAATACAACCAGTCCAAACATAATGCACGATTCAATAACATGCGCAAAGTCCGTCACTAAATAGATTACCGAATGTAGTACACACGTCTTGCTTCGCTTGTGCTTATCGCTCGACTGCCTCACCCCTCCGTTGGGGCATTGCTTTATCCTATACAAATACAATATGTTTGCTCGACCGCGTGGACTGAATTTTCCAAGAATTACACCTGGCTAATCACTACCATAAAGATTACAATACACAATGGGCTGTTTTTCTAATCACAAATTTTAAACACAAAGTAAACAAAAAAAGACAGTCATAAAAGAGCTTCAATGTTATTAGCTCAAACGCCGGCGGGTAATAAATGTGCTTTGTTTACAAATATGCAGGTGGCCCAAATTGTAAAAATATTATAAATTGAGGTCTCTAATTTAAGAATACAGGGTGTTGTTGGGGCTACGACTACTCTGAAGTGCTTCAACAACATTTGCTTCTAAAGCAGTGAAAACTTTCTTCCCTCCTCTAACTTTCGAACCATATTTCAACAAGTAAGAGGAGCCAACAGGAATGAGAGAATGAGAGTTCAAGGTAGTAAAGGTTTTCTACTATCTATACTGTGTAGTTTATTACTTCATTCTAGAAAACTTCTAAGGGTCATGTTTTAGCGGGATGGGAGAAGCTTCAGATTTTCTTATAGAATATATCTTCGTAAATACGGTCTGAGGCTATACGCTTATACGCTTAGAGATAAATCAAGACCCCATCTTGCCACGAATATGACAAATACGCGTATAAATTTACGGAAATAGAAGTTTTCTATTTCCTTCCTTAAGTATTTCGTTTTTATTTAAAAATTTACGGATTAATATAAATCCTGGATTTTTTTTTGTTGGTACTGGGTTCTATTACAACCTTCGCTTGGAAAATTTCCGATACATATTCTTTGAAAAATATTCGACTTAGCAGGTTAAAAACTATCCTTTATTACTAATTAAAAATACATAATTATTGTCGGAATCTTCAACAAAAAGTTTTAACACATTTGATGTTAGAACTGGCCACAAAATGTAATTTTTAAGATAAGACCATTAATATCCTTTTGTTTTTTACATATTATTGGCATCTCCAACAAAAAGTTTTACTACATTTAATATTAGTACTGGCTACAAAATGTAGTTTTTAAATTAAGAACATTGATGTTCTCTTGTTTTTTACCTGTTGTTGACATCTCCAACATTTTTTAGCACATTTAATATTAGGACTGGCAACAAAATATAATTTTTAAATTAAGAACATTAATGTTTGTATATCAACACGTCTTTGCGCACCATTACAAGCAACAAAGCCGCGTCTTCTGACCTAGTGCGGTGAAAATACTGCAATAATAGACTCGACAAAAATAATTTCAGTTTCTTTTGAAAAGTATCGTCTTCCTATAATTTCCATTAGGCGACAACCAAGTATTTACGTGCCTTATATTCTTATATTCCTTGTTATTATTGGGACTTTGAACCCTCAGTCGCCACAAAGACGCCAACCGATTTATAGGGGATAGAAATGAATGGATATTGGCCTATTACTATGGTTTTCTCATTTATTAATACTGGGTACCACATTTCTGGGAGACTAAGTTAAGTGATAAACATGATACAAATGTGTTATGTTGCTTACATATAGGTATGTATGATATGACTATAATATAAAAAGGCTTTCTTTGTAGTATCGCATAAACTTGGTATTTTTTTGCCTGGGAATATTTTATCTCGAATATTGGGAGGATTTCTCCTCTTTGCTTAATCTACTTTACTTTCTACTGCCATCAATACTATAATGATTTATCCATATACTAAAAGAAAGGCCCGTGATAGAAAAGACAATTAAAAAAACTATTGAGCAAAGAGTATAAAAGAAAAAGAAAGAAAAAGTTATTAAAACTTCTCTGATAGTTTGTAACGTTAGAAACCAGTTATAAACCTTCGTCAATCAATGAAAGTGTGAACTGATTTACACAGTTCAACCAAATTGAATCAATTTGGTCAAAGAAACGATAATATTGTTACAACTTAGGCTCCGACAAACATAAATTCCACGTACAGATCTGTAAAAGCACATTTTATTACCTGTCGGTATTTGAACTAATTGTAATCCTTTTATGATCTATCTATGATGATTATCTTTGTTCACTTTATGTATTGGCATACGTTTCTAGTTATTGTGGAGAACAGCCTATTGTCCTATTGTACTCGTTTACGGCCGCTCAAGAGCATCATTAGCTACGTATTGCGGATTATAAATACAAGCTAATTCTAGGAAATTATATCGACGTTGCCGAGCGGAAAGATTTCCGTTTGTGAAGTATAGAACGATGGCCTGATGGAGAGAGAGAGGGTCAGTTGAGCTACAATTACGATCAAGGCGTGACGTGTGTACATTCGGGAATCTAATATTGACGGACGTTGCGCGTTTTATTAAATTACGACCTTCTGTATTACGTTTGGATTTGTTGTGTTCGGTTATATTTGTACCTGTGTTATACATGTTTGTATAGTTATAATAATACTAACGGCATTTTAATTCGAGTCCCGCAAACAATATTTAATGACATTGAACAATTTTATGTTTACATAAATCACTATGGATGCCTGATGGAAATTGAAAGACAGAAGTGAACCGTGTAATAATAAATGTTCACCTTTAATAAATGTTTCAATGAATCTTCACAGCCATTCTAATTGTTATTTAAAAATTACATTTTAATATTAAGATAAACAATTATGAAGAACCTTTAAAGCCATGTAAGTTTTTCCAAGTTTTGAGATCCGTTTCCAGAGCGTTATGTGTAAACTTAGATACTTAAGAGACATGTGTCACACAACAGTAGTGCTGTTCATGATAATATGATCTAATCGCATACGAAATTTTGAGCGTAACGAAATATTATATGATAGCATTCTTCTTAGCCTTTGATTAAAATATACTCAAATAACATAAGTTTTTAAAACACACAACCAATTTGAAGAAAAAGAAGACTAGAAAAAGAAGAAGAAAAAACCAAAAAAAGAGTATATTCTACAGTAATTTAATTTAATCCTAAGCCTACGTAAAACATTGCTATTCAACGTGCTAACGCTGCCAGCCTTTTGGGAACGTTCCCGGTAAGTGACAGTGGTTGGTTTGGGACCAATATTTTAGCTATAATTATACCCTCTGTTTAATTTAGTTCTAGTATTTAATTTTAGGTTTCTTTTTTATAGTGTAGTTTAATTTTTAAGATGGTTTAGAATATTCAAATTTGTTTATAAAAGTTACCTACCTAATAAAATATATACAATGAAAAAGAAAATGAAGCCCCTTTGTGAAATACCGGTGCAGTAGCGATGCGGTACACTCAGTATACGCGGTACCAAAAGAAATACATGAGCTCGGTAAGAGCGCGTGTATTTCTGTAAGTCGTGAGCGGAAGTTTTGCCGAAGATCACCCCTCTCGTTTTCTACGACTGGGCTTGTCTAAGTAGTACTAAGAACTAGACGATCACGTGTCGTGGTTGTAGGAAGCGCGTGGGGTTATCATCGGCAAACCTTCTGCGCACGATTTATATTATATAAGCGTATACTGATTCGCTCCGTATCATTACGGGAGCGGAACATAACAGCCTTAGGTTCTTTTTGTTTTATATAATTTGCTCGAGTCTTTTATAAAATGCTAAGATATGCCTGCGACTTTGTCCATGTTTGACTTGAAATTCCCGCGTGATTCCTGAGACCCAAATATCGCAGCATTTAAAAAGGAATCTAAGCTATTGTTTTAGTATAAACTGCGTCAGAAATTCCCGGGATTAAAAGTAGCGCAGATTTTAAGTCTAAGAATTAGCTGCCATTCAGCGAAAACCGCATCGAAATTGGCCCAGTAGTTTTGTAGTGAAATTCGAACAAACACAAACAGAACAAATCGACAAACAGACAAACCAACAAACGGAGAAGAAATCTAAAAAAGTTTTTTTTTTAAATAACTTCAATGTACAGACACGGCATGTTTAGAATTTTATAATAGCGTAGATAGATTTACGTCTACGTGTTTTAGATATTATATTACTTGATTAAGGTATTTTTACAGTTTCATGTGTGTATTCATTTGGATTAGCTTAAGAGAGCGTTTAAAGGAAGAAAGCGTAGAAAGCAAGATCCACAAATGAAGAACGTCAAAGGTCATCCAAAGTTATGTAAATTGATTATTTAGGTAGACTAATGGCCAGTTCCTATATTCCGTAGCGTTACTGACCGTTCATTTGCCTTACTAGCGGTTAAAATGTGACATAAACTCCATACAATTAATGTCAAAATTCAACTGACAGTAAGGCGAGTGAATGAATAATGAGATATAGGAACCGGCCATACGGCAATCAGTAATAAGATCTACCCGTATAGAAGATTATTCTCGATCTAACTTATCCAAAGATTATTCTATAATTCAGATTTAAATTGTCATTATTTAAGTTTGACTGCCCTTTTTTTATAAGTTCAACTATAAATTTTTAACCTAAATAAATTTATAACCGAATATAAACCGAGCCCTATTCGAATAAAGCTGGACTCTTATTCTGTTTAGCAATTTATTAGAGGCTTCCCTTATTTATTTAGCAAGAAAATCATAAAAAAAACTTTATATTCATTAGAATATTCAAATTAGCAGTAAACAATTCACTGAGAAGCACACAAGAAAAAACTTTGCAAAACCAACCTCTTATCTCTGGGATCAAATTTAAAGAAACATAATGCCAATATTAGCTTGTATTTTTTTGAATTACTCTTTTTTTCATAGAGCAACAGGGAGTGAAGAGTCATTTGTAATTCGTTCTATAAATACTTTAAAGACCAGGACAGTACATGAGATGTTTTTATCCAAAATATATCGAGATTTCCTGTTGGGAAAAGATGTGTTATTTTGGATTGCTTGACAGCTCAATGTAAAAATCAATCATTTAATAAAAAAACAGGTACACACATACACATACGCAAAGTGCACGCACACATGCCGGACGTACGTAAAATCTATACCTAATTTAAGTTAACACCCTTATATGTCTAAAAGTAGTGTGTGATTAAAAATGTAGAAACTTTGCAAAAACATTTCTTAATACTGAAAGAGGGGTTCATATGGGAAAGTTTAAATTATAATAGTGAGGAATATCGTCGAGTGAGATGTACAATAAAAGCCACTTGGGGTTATATAAAGAGTTCTCATGCAGAGAGCATCGCTTGGTGTAAAAAGGGCTCAGGGCAGTTCGCAGTTTGCCACGGCAAAAATGCAAAGAAGAGTATTAGTTTCTATGACGTGACATTTATATGATAGACTCCATCATACAAATGTCACGTCACATAAAATAAAAATCTTAATGTACTATGATGAAGTGAGGTTCAAAAAAGGGAAAAATCTTAGTGTGGCGTATTTTATGGACGGCCCCCTCTTCTTAATCACGCAGGTCCAAAGTGACCTACTCATCGATAAAGATAACTTTATAAGCAAAAACGATTCCTTATTGTATTCTTAAGTGCCTTTTTCCATTAAGAATATTCCTATTACGGAGGACCAGATCAAACGGGAATGTGGAATTAAAGGAACATTGTGAAAACAACAAAGAATAATATTACGTTGTTGAGAGCTGAACGAAAAACATTATTCCAAGTTGAATTGGTTCGTTGTGAATCCGTGTATCAAATATAAAAGTATGGTTTCAAATTTAGGCTCTTTCTTGACTTTCAATTTCTCGTTTGAAAGCGGCATAATATTTATTTTTTTCCATTCTCTTCTATTCTGGCATACATCTCTGTCATATCCTAAGTCATCATATAATTCTTCACACAATCCATCCTTGTTTTTTTCGCGCTTGAGATGAGTGCGGTAGTCACAGCGCGATTTAAAGTCATGTTGTAGGAGTGAAATGAAACAAGTCTAGTTCCAGATAATGTTTTACTTAAGAAGGTATTTGTGTTCCCTGCAAGAGTATAGTGCCGCGAATAGCTCATATAAATGTCTACACGTCTGTTATACTTAGACGACCGTCTGTGATTAACTGAACTAAATGGGCCGGACCGAACACTATCTTATACTAATATATAAAGCTGAAGAGTTTGTTTATTTGTTTGTTTGGTTGAACGCGCTAATCTCAGGAACTACTGGTCTGATTTGAAAAATTCTTTCAGTGTTAGATAGCCCATTTATCGAGGAAGGCTATATGCTATATATCATCACGCTAAGACTAATAGGAGCGTAGCACCAATGAAGAATGTTTCAAAATCTGGGTTTTTTTAAGCATTCCACGCGGACGAAGTCGCGGGCAGAAGCTAGTACCATATATTTTGCCAATTAGGCACTTGTGATGTATATTTTATTTTCTTACTTACCACTTGTCTCAATCAAACTTCCAGTATAACATTTTTATTGTATCAAATTGAGGTTTTTAATTTTCTGAAGTGTGAAGAAAATCATCACAAGGAAACCAGTACATCGAAATAATCCGTACTGGAATAATGGGTAATCCATCCGTGCTCCTAAAAATATAAACTCTCAAGTACACTAGCGTTACGTTTATGCGGTTAGTATTATACAAAGAAGAAAACAACTTTTTAATTTTCTCTTAAACACAAGAGGAAAATTAAAAACGAAACTGAGAAAACTGTCATATAAAACGTGAAGTTTATCCTATAAACTCGTGGTTTCATTAACTTTGTACGACGAAAATTAAATAAAGACCTCGAGTATACAATTGCAGCACAAACGTGGCGAGTGAATGGGTATTTTTCTACAAAGGCTCTTTTTCAACGCTATTTGTTATTTAGCTGCTTTATTATGGTCCTTTAGGCATTTTGGCAAAATAAGATCTCTTACAAAATCAATATTTTCTCTATCGATCTCTGTGCCTATTTTACAGCGGTTTTGCTCAAAAACTCCACCTATAATTTAGTAAACCTATACCTGTATGTATTTTCATTTTCATTGTATTGTTTTATTGATAAGCGAGCTATTTATGTAAATATATAAACTATTTTTATAAGATTTTAAGTCATAGGTATACATATTATATCAAAGTCTATTAATTAATAAAAATAAATATATTTATTCACAACCATTATGCCAGGTGGTAGGGCATTTGCCCGACTGGATAGCTACCACCCCTGCTCTGGAGTAAGTCGCCATAACAACCTTGAGTTGTGTTCCGGCATTAGTAACCAGGTCACAGTTCACTTAAGAGAGCAGCAGCGCATTTGTAGCACCTTTGGTGTTGCAAATGTCCATAGGCGATAGTAACCGCTTTCCATCTAGTGGGCCGTCTGCCTGTCTGCTGAGCTCATACAATAATAAAATAAAATAAAAAAGACAACAGAAAATTATTAATTCTTTGTGAAATATGAATTTAAGTCATGTATAAAGTAGTATAATCTAATCAACTAAATCAACGCTGCTTCAACAGCTGAAGATCTCAAACGGAGCAAATATTAAACCCTAGGAAGATTGCCCTAGAGTGCCCCCTAACCCCCCCATACATAATTTATTT
Organism: Dendrolimus houi; assembly: GCA_039645545.1. Lineage (NCBI taxonomy): Eukaryota > Metazoa > Arthropoda > Insecta > Lepidoptera > Lasiocampidae > Dendrolimus > Dendrolimus houi. The sequence goes on from CM077125.1 coordinate 7,699,975, forward strand.
ATAATTTAGTTTATTTTTATAGCTAATTAATTTTCCTTTAAGTTAGTTTAGTCCTAAAAATCTAATCTAAACATTTACGTAAATTAGGTCTGTTATTTCAATTTAGCAAATTAAGCGGCTAAGATATTTTGAAACATAGATAAAAATACTTTATTTGAGCAATTCAAATATTCGCAAAATCACTCCTGAATGAATTCTAAAAAACAGCTTTTAACATAACAATGTGTATAAAAACTTCTATATAGGAAAATTTTATCTAAAAGGGAACAAGTATATAAATCATGGGGTCGATTGAGAAATATGGGCTATCGTCAGTGCGGGGCAATGACTCAATGGTACTTTAATCTAGAGTATATTTTATTTATAGTAGTTACAAGATTCGGTCCATGTCATCGATGGTCTACTAATACTTGATACAGTTAGAAAGACAAATTAAATCAAATCAAATTTATTTGATATGAACATTGTTATTATAAAATAGCTGATATGTATAAGTTTTTTATATACATCTTATTTTTTGCTCGCATTATAAATCCAATTGGCGTGGTTTAAATGATAGTTACAGACAATAATTTTAACTTCAAAAAAATAGTCGACAAAGAGCGAAAGGTTGTATGATGAGAGGCAAATGACTTGTTGCAGAGTTGTTAATATGTTCTACCTATTAGACCACGTATTATTTCTACTTGTGTCATGTCTATTGAAAAAAAAGCATAAAGTGTTTACTAATTATTTCTTATAACCTGGGGCCCAGTTTTGCTAATACTATCTCGTTAATATAATATTTCCAGATACTATTGTCTCAATCGGAGTTTTGCCTGATTTTGGTATTCTGTTAATGCCAATGGTGTATTCGTGGTACGCCACTCTGTCTTTATAAGTATTTATAAGCGATAACTCGCGAAATAAATGTATATAATTTTGGATAGATTCTCTATATTCATACGGCAGAAATACGTTCATTTCTGTTCATGATAATTCAAATTTTTTCTACTATTATTCTTTCACGACGATATCGAATCAGTCTGAATTTATTAGAATTCGAATTTTGAATGCTATTGCAATGGAATCGTACTGTTTGCGATTAACGCAACTTCTTCTTCTCATAAAACCTCATTCCATCATAACGTTATACAATTAAAAATCACACATGTCACTCGCCTTAGATACATCTAAACATCAATACCTAATAACTTCTATATAAAATCTAAATACATAAAAAGCTGTGAAATCACAAAATATACGTACAGATATACGAAACATAGTTTAATTTAATATAATTATCGAAACACGTACTTTGAATATCTTTGCAATGCTAAAATATTCAAATAGCAGAATTGAGCCCCTGTTTGTATTAAAGATGTAGGTCTTGTGTGAATAAATATTTTCAAAATATGCATGTTCTAATTACGAACTCAGAATTTTTCAACACGAGACGAAATTTTTGTTTTTTTTTTGTTTTAAACAGACAAACGACTTACCTGACGGGAAGTAATTATTATCGTCTTTTGTGACCACAACACTAGAGCGTCACTAACGCGTTGCCAGCCTAGAAAAAATTGAATGAAACTCTTCTCCAATATCGAAATTATACACAACTAGTAGTATAAATGATATCTATAATTCGTAGTTCTTCTCGTTTACTATAATATGTTTCTGTTATGGTCATTTTTATTACGAATATTATCGGCTTTAATGTCGATAAAAAAGTGGTGCTTGTACTGTATTATATTTACACTGTATCTTAACATAAATACCTATATATGTATGTGCGGATGCGTGACTGGATAAAGGGGTTATGGGGGATATAATAGTAACGTATGTTTTTTTAACGTAATTTTATTGTTTGGTAAAAGACTTTGCTCCTATGGTACTCTTAAAATTCACTTCATATAAACTTTAGAAAACACCATTTTTTCCCCCTCTCTAGTGCAATGATGACACATAAGAGTGATATATTTATAAATTTGACGATCTCTGTGGTTAAGTAGGCTAAGCCTTTGTCGGTCGAGCTCACTGGTACATGGCTCCGAGTTCGATTCCTGGCATGGTAAATTTTGTAAAATTAACTTTCTGTATTTACTATAGTCTGGGTGTATGCAACGGTGCTAGAGTGGTTCGTTGTATATCACCCACAAGAAGCATAACTTGCTTATCTTGGGAATATACTATGTCTGTATTTGTCTGCCAATTATATGCTTATCTCTAAACATTTTTTAATTAAATGTATTTTATTGTGTTTTAGCATCCAGCAAATTACTGAAAAAAAAATGCTTAATATAACTGGCATCAGAATTTACGAAGTAAATTCTTTTAATTATTTAAGCTCGTAAAAATATTTATGTTAATTTTAATTACTACAATGAATATAAAACGCGTACAAATTGCGAAGCAAAACGTTAAAGTTCATTTAATTATTCAACCTGAATACTTTGAATTGCGACAATTGCTCCCCGCCTTTTTCACAGCTCAATTACAATGTACAGTATTTAAATACAATGTAATTGTGTTCTAGACCTGGTTTTTTAACACTAAAAAGTAACCAGCTTTGAAAAATGGGGTCGCATGAACTTTGTCACCAGTGATGTGCGAAAATAATTTAATATCTATACAAGGACCAGATAATGTTTAGAACGCGTACACTAAACAGTATAAGAGGTGTCCTAATCTATACTACGAGCGATACAGGGCGGGATGTAAAGAAAAGAAAGATCGATATGAACTTCGTAGAGCAGCACGGCTTCCTCGGTTCTTCTTTTAATAGGCTGAAAAAAATTGGGAGTGCAACCAAATTCCTTGAGTGTTGGAAGTCGTTCATTGTATTTGAAATTCGTTATTTCATGCCATACGTGTACAGGCTGTGCAATCGACTTCATTTTGCGGTTTTCGCAAAACATTATAATAAAAAAAGCTCTTCAACAAGCGCATAAAGTGATATTTAAGCGAGAGCTAAATATCACTTTATGACGTATGTGGCGCATTTCATGCTGATTGTAGTAAATATATATTCTTAACTTATATTCGTCTAGTACATTTGTAGTAATAGGTAAAACTTTCAACTTGTACGCCTAATACAACTGTTACTACCATAGATGATGTAATAGAATCTAATACTTTGATATCCGCTCTTCGCTTCCGGTTGCTTGTTGCTTGGCTTCCAATTCCCTGCGAACAAATATGTATCCAGTCCCGTGGCTAAATGAAGTCAAAGTAAACAATACTGGTACACAGTAGTCTTGTTATCTCGGTATTAAAGTCACTAAAGTAATCTGGTCAAATGTGTACTGGAACACGCAATATTACTTGTAATATGTTAGCATTATAATTAAGAAACAAAAGGACAGTAACAATAATAATAATAATAATAAACCCGCAGAGGGGCTTTGCGACGAAGCTTTAGGTGAGTTGCGACACCTCGTGGCCGACTCCGGGGCCAAGGCAATGCCCCCCCCATCTTCGTGCTTGCCTTAGCCAGCCGGCACTGAGTGCAAATCGCTAGAGCTAAGACTCAAGCTTCAGGGGTTGAAGTGATAAATGGCTTAACATCGGAGGTAGCTTTAGTGAACCTGCAGCCCACCTCTTCACACCTCTTAGCCACTCACACCCGTGTTGCCCCTCTTCAAACTTGTACAGCATGGGGACCATATAAGGATTAGCGAGTCAGCGCATGCTCATTTTGTCCATGTTCCCCTAACATTGCGATGGACAGACGCCATAGACGCCATAGTCCCAGATCCTTAGTTTCACTATCAGTTTATCCCAATAGTCCGGTACCTTTTGTTTTTATTTCCTACAATAGTCCTACAATACAACAGCTAATCTCTAGTCCGTAAGCGTTCGTGCACGTGTATGCGTGTGCGTGTGTATAGGTAGGTGCATGTGGGCGTGCGTGCGTGTGTTCTTAATGGTTATAATTTTTATGTGTAAATAAGTAGAAAGTAAAAAGAATAGGAAAGATGATAATTTCTCAGTAAAATACGTTACTCTTAAAAACTTGTTAATCTTACATGATTGAGTGGTTCAACAGGCTTGACGGCCTCTATGGTTGAGCGGGCTGAGCCTGACGACTGACCTCCTTATAACGCAAAGGCTCCGGATTCGATTCCTGGCATGGTAGATTTCGGAAACGTATTTTCTCCGTTATTTACTAGGTCTGGGTGTCGGGGATCGGTCCCAGAGTATTTCATTGTATATTACATATAACACAAGCGTAACTTGCTTAATTCGGGGTGCATAATATGTGTGTTTGTTTACCTAAATGGAGTTCATGATCACGCTCGCGAATTCATTTTTGAAAATATAAATTCACAGCATTTACTTACGACACTACAAAATCTGTATTCCATTAATCTTATCATTAAACTTTTAGACTAATCAATTTGGCCTTAGGCAGAGCGGATTACTCCATATACCTATCGTCAATAACAGCTACAGACAAAACGCGTTTATCATATGAAGCTCAAATTCTTTTAATGGGATAGTAGTAGACTCAAATCTAGACCTGTATTGCACAACTATAAATTCTGTTAAGCGCAATTCGGCTCAAAATTTCTTTGATAAAATAAACAACTAAAATTTTTGTTATATTAATATACCTCTATATCGTGTATGTATATGTTTTTTTGTTTTTTTTTTAAATGTTTTATGTACTTTTATATGTTTTTTTTCTTTACCAATAGGTGGAGGCATATAATATCAGCATCTTTTTTTAAATATTATTGTTTCTATACTTTGTATATATTAGACTGTAAGCCTTCTTAAAATAAAATAAATAAATATATACAATAAAATTACGAACGTCATAAATAATGTTACAACTTAGGCTTCGACAAAGACAAATTCCACGTACAGTCTGTAAAAATACATTTTATTACCTGTCGGCAATTGAACTAATTGTAATCCTTTTAATGACTGCCTTCTTTTGATTACTTATTTATTGGCATATGTTTCTAGTATTGTGAAGAACAGCCTATTGTTTTCGTTTACAGCCGCTTGCAGGCCATTAGCCAGGTGTTACGTATTATAAAGTACAAGCTGATTCTAGGAAATTCGGTCCACGTTACCGTGCGGGCACATTTTGCATTTGTGAATTATAAAACGATGGCCTGAGGGAGAGAGGGAGGCAGTTGCGATACGACTATGATACGGGCGTGACGTGTGTAGATTCGGGAATCTAATAGTAACGGACTATGCGCGTTTTATTGAATTACGACCTTCTGCATGGTAATGCAAAAACATCAAATCCAAACGTATTTGGATTTGATGTGTTTGGTTATATTTGTACTCGTGTTATACGTGTTTGTATAGTTCTAATAAACTCTATAATAATTCCAACGGCATTTTAATTCGAGTCCCGTAAACTCGTAACAATAACTTAAAAAATAACATCTTAATTCATAATAGTTTAACGAGGCGATAAGCCTCGTATAAAAATATAAACAATGCATCTAATACTCATTCAATATTCAGATTAATTTCTTACAAACTTATACCAAAACACAGCCAAAGCAATATCGTAACTTCCGCTTAAAGCGAGATTGCATTTCTGATTTACTTTACCAAAAACCCAGCTATAAACAAAGTTCACAAAGAAACATGAATAACTAAACTAAACCAAACAGCTTTAGAAATAGCCGCATTGTATTATGTTGCCTGCCAAAACGTTAAATATTTATAAGTATTTAAATGTACAATACAGACAAGCTCAGATCAAACATTTTCATACAGTTTTGTTTAATTAAAAAGATTTTCAGAGAAAGTTTTAAACTACTGTTTTTCTATTTTCAATATATTAGTACTATAATATATTTTTTGGATTTTTATTATATTCGATGCGATTAATGGTTGCTTTTCACTTGTCTTACCCTCGGTTGAATTTTGACATTGCGTGTATGGAGCTTCTGTCAAATTTTAACCGATAGTAAGGCAAATGAACGGTCGGTAAGATATAGGAAACGGTCATTAAGTATCTTGATTTATTTCGACAATAAGTGGTTGTGTACGAGTTGGATTCATAAATGGAGCATTTCTCTATAAAATATAAAGGAAACTTAATCCAAATACGAATTAGAAATTGAACAGATACAAATTCTTTATATATGAAAAGTATATATGCATATATATATATATATATATATATATGTTAGTCGCAATAGTAAAAAATAATTATATATTACACTAGTGCGGTGCTGGTTTTCACAAACGGGCAGACATATGCAAACCTGAGACGAAGTCGAGAGCGTACCATAGTCACAAGTTTGTAAAAACCAGTTTCCTCGCGTATGTCATACAACGTTTTTCAACACTTTTGGGAGAAAACGGTACAATAGGCTATGAAACAAACATATATAGCAATCGGAAAGTCGCAACAATCTTTGATTTTCCTAAAAATTAGAACTACGTCTGTTGTCTTAATTTCTCTATAGTATTAAAGTGAGACAAATGTATTGATCGAAAGCGCTTCCAAGGAGGTTCAATTATTCAGCTTATTTATTTTCGTAATGTCAAACTCCTTGGCGGAAATCTTATATATTGTTTTCACCTAAGTACCTATTATACCGCACGTTCCATTGTTCCATTGTGTGATGCGTAATTTTTAACTTTCAAACAATGTATTAGGTTGGGGAAAAAGTTTCTTCGCATTTTATATAAAAATTCAAAAGGTTTTTTTTATAAAGTTTATTTACATTTGACTAAAGTATGTAGGTGCCATTTTGCTGGATAACTTTTTGCCATCTTGTAGGTAGGGACGTGATCCCATTGCTATAAAAATTTTGGGGCTTCTGATCATAAAACTGCGACAAGTGGTTTTGGTAGTCCTCTCGTGATGTAAACCTGACACTGCCTAAGGAATTCTGCAGAGACCGAAACAGGTGAAAATCTGAAGGTGCAAGGTCAGGACTATACGGCGGATGCATTAACACCTCCTAGCCAAACTCTCGTAATTTTTGCTGTATGGCTAAAGATGTGTGAGGTCTAGCGTTATCATGGTGAAAAACCACACCCCTTCTGTTGATTAATTCCGGCCACTTTCTCTCAACTTTTTGGCTTTAATCTCACCAGTTGTTCGCAGTACAGTTCAGAATCGATGGTCCTGCCTGGCGGTAACAGCTCATAATGAATAATGCCCTTCCAATCCCACCATACACACAGCATCACCTTGTTGCGAGTTAACCCGAGTTTCGACACAGTCTGTGAAGCCTGACCGGCCTTTGACCACGATCTTTTTCGCACTTTCTTGTCGTACGTGATCCACTTTTCATCACAAGTTATTAGTTTCTTCAAAAATGGTTCGGTTTCATTACGTCGTAATAAAGAATCACAAATGAGTACACGGTTCATTAGGTTTCTTTCAGTGAGCTCATGAGGCACCCAAATATCGAGCTTTTTTGTGTACCCAGCTTTTTTCAAATGCACCAAAACCGTTTTGTGGTCAATTCCCAGTTCTCCAGTCACATAGTAACTACTAATAGGCCGATCTTGCTCCACTTTTTCAAAAATGGCATCAATTTTGTCCGTAACAAGGCGACCAGAGCGACGTGCATCTTTAATATCAAAATTTCCGGATTGTAAACGCTTAAACCAAATTTGCGCTACTCTCACAGATACTTCATTAGGTCCATAAACATCACAAATTTTTTTCGCGCGTTGTGTTGCATTTTTACCTTTTTTGTAGTAAAATTTTAAAATGTATTGAATTTCTTCATTAGATTCACTCATTTTAGCAATAAGAAAAACAAATGAAAATCACATATTTTCATAATTTGAATTTGGAATTGTCTTCTTTAAAATTAAAACTTTTTAATGATACCAAAACCAGCCAGATACAAATGGTATAGCCAAAGACATCTTATTACAAGTTCATACATACTATATGCGAAAAGACTTTTTCCCCAACCTATTATATAACTCATTATCCAGACGAGTTAAATACATCAACATTACATCAGCTATCCAAAATTCATTTTTGGAGCAAATGTGTTTAAATAATATTTATTTACAATAAATTTGTAATAATCTGCTTATACACGTTGGCCGCATTACATACGGCTAAATCAGCCAGTTCGGTGGCGGAAACAGTTGAGTCACTCAAGCAGCGCAAATATTCAACCCACAGTGAGAGTTACTCGTTTGGGCTTGTCCACATCACCACGTCACGACTTAGTCAACGTGGAACGGTACGGTGTCCCGGCGCGGTGCATTGACGTGACGTACGCAACGGCAACGTCGCCGGGGAACGACGCGTCGGACGTCGTCAGAAGCGGTACGTGGCTACTATGCACTCGCTCAGTTCAAGTTTCATTGTCCTAGCGATTAGTTGTGCAGAAAAATGGCAGAAATGATTGATTATATCTTCTTAATAATAGCAGGAGCAGACTGCTATTTCACAGGTTCGTGAGTGAAAAATGTACCCGAATTTTGCAAGACAACGTATAACGTTGCGGAATCGTGATGTGCATTTTTACGACACGGTAACATAACTTGCACATCACGTCAACGTGTCGTGACGTGTGTGCCGCGACACCGCACCGTTTCACGTTAACGACGTTGTGCCGTGGTGATGTGGACAAGCCCTTTGTGCCGTTTCCTGTTGAGACGTTTGGACCATGGAGTCCTGAGGCCATATATCTCTACAAAGAGCTCTTTAAACGCTTAATCGATCCTTCAGGTGATCATAGGGCTGGTTCCTACTTCAGACAATGGGTCAGTACGGTGATCCAGCGAGAGACGTAATGGTTTCTGAAAATCTTATTACCCTTTGATTTCGATGACCTAGGCTCAGTGTTCTATTCTTCATTATACTAGTTAATAATTTTTATGTATTTTGATATACATAAATTAATTCACATATTATCCATTCATTTTAAATATTGGTGATTAGACGTTTAACGGTAAACCAGCACTGACACTTAACAAGTCAAAGGGTTCATGACGTACAACTTTGTTCTATTTGTGAGAAAAGTGTAGTGTTAGTGCGGGACTTATATAACGAAATATGTAGAACTCTAAGAACTGTTTTATTTGAATTTAAAAAGAAGATTACGAGCTTAATTACAATCATTTATAAGTTAAGATTCTTGCACAATATTTTGCTGTAGTACGCTACAATGACATGTGGATCCCACCAAAGTCGTAATGAGAAATATATGTCGTCGCTACGCCCGCTCGCTTTTAAATCCGATTAGTAATCACAACTACCCGCAATTATTACAATAGCAAATGTTATTAACAGTAGGTAATTTTTTGTTTTTACATGTCGAATCACTATATAACAAATAATTCAACCGTGAAAAATGAGTGATCCGATAAGACCTCATGTCTGTGAACACAACCATTTTCATGTTAACCAAACTGAATGTATTGTAGTTTGTACCGTCAAATTATACAGCCCGCCAATATTTTTAGGGAACAAGATTTTATCAAAGAAAACATGAAAGCTCGTTTCTTTTATCATGTAAATTTGTTTTTATTTTAATAGACTTTTGAAGTTTAGGATTCATCTTTACAAATGTAGCCTCAGTACTAGAGCTTGTTTTAAATTTGGTATCTTCGTGCTTAACACCATTTTGTTGCAACTCCATTCATTCTTCGAGTAGTAATTGTTATAACATACTTGTGCTCTTTTAAAAAAGAGCCTGGTATCGACAAAATATGAAGTGTATGAGTGTGTATCATTGCTTGTACAATCTTAAAGTATAATATACAGAACGTACATATTTGTAAATCCTACAAATTCATTTCACTCAGGGTGTTCTGTATGTCTCTTATTTATAATTAATTGTTTGTTTATAATACGGTGATACATTGCTATTATTATATTGTAGGGCAGTTTCTTTAAAAAAAAAGAAATAAATTGAATTAGTCATTAAAAAACCGAAATAAACCCTTCACCATAAAAGGTGTTAAACATTTTTATGTATTTTGTATGAACTGCATTAAAGTTTTTACTGTTTACGATTCCAAGTATGGTAATAGTGTACAAACAAGAGACCAAGATTACGTTCTCCCACATCTAAGGGGCCGGACTTGGTAATTGTTAAACGGTCGACGAATTCCAGTGACAAAGATAACGTCTCATATCTAAAACAAATCAAATCATACTTATTCAGGTGTTACAGTAAACTACACTAAATTATAAACATTTCATGACTGTGTTGCTACGAGTATATTATACTTACAAATAAGATTTATCTCGATATTAAGTTTAACACAAGTATATTGTACAATTATAGTATATACTTTACTATAATTGTACAAAATAAACTTATTTACTTAGGCAATTAATATACAATTTATCCTCATTACAGTTATATTAATAAATGATAACATTAAGTTTTAGTTGTCAATTATTTAAATATGCCATGAAATCCAGCATTGTGTAGACATAATTATCGTAAAACCAATTAAAGAATTTTGTACTTAATTATAATAAATTGCCGTTTTATGCTAATGAACAGAATACTTTAAAATTACCTGTTTAAGGATAATATACATATATATTATGTCTTATCTTTTATAATTTAAGGATCTCAAAAAGCATTGTTATACCATGCAAGAAACGAATCAAAAAAGTTGAAAAAAACTTCATATTACTTGTTGTTGGGAGTTAATTGTAATAAACACTATAACTTAAATAATAAGAGGACAAAAAGAAAGAGAGAGAAAATTACAAGTCTCGTTATTTAGTTATCACATTTAGGACCTATTCAAAGTTAACTTAATTATTGGTCTATTGTCATTCCGAATATTCTACTTTAATACCTGACTAAGCTGTTTAAGTTGTCCAAATGCTGCCCTGTGCAATACATTCAGAATTTACAGCTAAGCTCATCGTAAGAACACTCATGAAACATAATTCACTTGTATCACTTTTGAGCAGCAGGGTTACTACACCTTGACTTGGAATTTGCAGCATACAATTTTGCGAGGTACATTGCTCTTGTACAAACGTCTGTCTGTTTGTATATGACACACAGGACACAGCTATATTTCGCTAAATCGACCACGGTTTTATACGTATGAAACTGGGCAGAAGTGTGCCTGCCCAGGGGACCTTAGAGTCCGACGTCGTAAGAGAAATTAAGTATATTGATGATTCACATACTCGTAAATATATTTGTATTATTTTAATTTAATTGGTTTCTAATTGTATATAGGTATTTGTGTATTTAAAACATAAAAAAACATGTAAAGTTCTGTAGTAGTAGCGTAACCAGCAGTTATAAAAATAATATAATTGCATCATAGAGATAATAATATTAATAATATAATTAATAGTATTTATGTATCTATTGCCTTTTTCCTGCACTACTTATATCGCCTGATTCAAATTTCTTTCATTTAGGTTGCCTGGAAGAGATCGCTTTGAGCGATAAGGCCGCCTATTGTATTGCCTAGAAAATATTGTAAATATGGTCTGTTTTGTAATTGTATATTTTGGTGTGCAATAAAGTCTTCTCTCTCTCTCTCTCTCTCTCTAATATAATAAATTAATATTTAGGAAATAAGATATACTCTTATGTTGATTAAAATTGTAAGGAAAGAAAGGTGGTGGGTTAGAGATTTCCATGGACTTTAAAGTATGTATACTAAAGTCATATGTAAGCCAACAATTTAATTAATTAATTATTTTATTTCTTAAATTTTCATCTCTACTTTCTTATTTGTTTTGATAAGGGGATTGTAAATGCGTGCATTATAATGTAAACGTAGGTTGATCGGTTATGGCGTACACGACGCAGTCCAAGCAAAGGATACTGTCCTGGCGGTTTCGCTAGACATAGCGAACGCCTTTAACAGCCTCTCTCACGAGACGATCAGGGAGGGGTTTCGTGCACACGGAGTTCCCCCGTACCTGACGAGGCTGTTGGGCGCGTACCTCCAGGACAGGTACATCCTTTGGGAGGGCGGCGAGTCCGAGAATCGCGAGATAGGTCGGCGACGTGTCGCGTGCGGCGTCCCACAGGGATCGGTCCTCGGGCCGGTTCTCTGGAACGTCGGTTATGACTGGATCCTTCGGGTTCCGGTCCTGTCCGGAATAGGGCTAATCTGCTTTGCGGATGACACCCTACTCACGGCACGCGCTGCGTCATTCGCGGAATCCGTGGACCTCGCCAACGCCGGGTTGGCGATCGTGGTCCGAAGAATAGGTAGGCTGGGCTTGAAGGTCTCCCCCGCGAAAACGGAGGCCATAATGTTCCATAGGCGGTTTCGTAACCCCCCCGCGGACTTTTCCGTTACAGTCCAAGGGGTGGACATTCGTGTAGGCCCCCAGATGAAATATCTGGGGCTAATTCTCGATGGGAAATGGCTGTTTAAAGCGTACTTTGAGCAGCTAGTTCCCAAGCTCGTGAAGTCCGCAGGCGCCCTCTCTCGGTTTCTTCCCAACGTGGGGGGACCGGGGGGGACGACTAGGAAACTCTACATTGGCATCCTTAGGAGTATGGCCCTGTACGGTGCACCCGTATGGTCCACTGCACTTCACCGCCACAATAGGACCTTGTTGTGCCGCGCACAGCGGGTCCTGGCGGTGAGGACCATCCGAGTATACCGTACAGTGTCGTGGACGGCGTCGACACTCTTGGCAGGCGATCCGCCCTGGCCTCTCCAGGCGGACGTGATAGCCAAAGTTCGGCGCTCCCGACAGGATGCCCTCGCCCGTGGCCTGGTCTATGGCCAGTATGGCCAGGCTGACCTCCAGGTGATCAGGACGCGGGAAACCGCGGCCATGATCCAATCTTCGTCAGTAGAGTTGGAAAACCCTGTTGTTGGCATTGACACGGTGGAAACGGTTCGACCGCAGCTGTTGCGATGGCTCTCGCGGAAACGCGGGACCCTGACCTTCAGAATGACACAGATACTTACCGGGCACGGTTGCTTCGATAAGTATCTGTGTCAGATTGCGGGCTGCTTGCCTTCACCCCAATGCCGCCAGTGTGGCGCGCTAGACACGGCGTTACACACGCTAGTCGAGTGCGCAGCATGGGCACCTCAGAGGTTTGAACTCGAGACACTTGTAGGACCGATCGAATCGCTGGGCGATCTGGTGCAAGCCATGCTGCACAGCGACGATTGGTGGGTGGGTGCGGCCAATTTCTGCGAGACGGTAGTGTCTCATAAGGAGGCCGCGGAACGAGATAGGGAGAGAGATGGTAGTGCGCATGCGTCTCGCGGGCGCCGACGCCCGTCGGGAGCCCGGAGGCGTAGGTATGCGCATGACCTCTCTCCCTGAAATACCGATGCAGGGGCCCTCTAGCATCTAGGGAGCAGAGGAGTCTTCACCCCTGTTGACGAAGTGAGTTTGCCTCTCCCGGGGCATTCTCAAGCACTTGTGCGCTAGGATCAGTGTGGGCGTAACTACGTTCTGTATCTCACGCCTTTCCTACCATAAGCGCGGGGCACATGGGAGGAGGGTGGTTTTAGTGGGGTATTGATTAGTCGAGTCTCCACACAAGCCGGTTGATTATTGTTTGGATTGCCTCAGTGGAAAGCCTCCATGATCAACAACGGTCTAATCCCTAGCAAAGGACCCGGTATGTGCGAAATGCATTTCCCGGGCTTAAAAAAAAAAACACGGTTGTTTCATTGTTATGTTATGTCATGTTACGTTCTCTCCAAAAATAATAAGTTTTACATTTTCTACTGTATATGTCGCTACGCAGTGCTGCAACGGAATCGCTTGAAAGCCATAATATTAGGGGTGGCCGACATACATGTAACTGGGTACAAAAATTTTCTATATTCATATGACTATTTTAATGGTAAATGGTAAAGAGATGCACTTATAAAGTAGTAAAAAGTACATAATTTGAAAAAAATATAGTGTGTGTGTGCAGTTCATACGCAGTAGAAGTGAAACAAAGTATGACAATGGTTTGGAGGGATTTTAAACGTCGTGACGTGACATTTCATATATTATATAGTTATAATATATTTAAGCTTTAAAATATGAAAGAAGTATTAACCAAAAACATCAAAACATTTCCAATTCTATTTGTATGCGCAGTGTTTAAATTATAAAATATAGTCAAGGTGGGGAAGTCTTCGACTATATACTGTATTATATCTCATTCTCTCGCAGGCTTAGTCCTATATAATTACGTATTTATCTCTTTTTGAGTTTCAAATAACAACGATTCTAAAGAAGTTTCACTGCATAAAAACTTTAACTTTTTTGTGGTATTGTAGCGAAATCGCAAAAGCCTAGGACAATCCACACCTCTGCGGACTCCTCCACTGTGCCTGTATTGTGTCGCTCGTGGTCGATCTTTTCCTTAGCTGTTAAAGGTGAATAAGATAATAAAAAATATTTAAAATGATTTAACTATCAATTAAATACACATATCTGTAAGGAATCTTTCATAATAATGAATTTCTCGATCTTTACCCACTAACACACCAAAGAACCACGCAACGCAAGAATTCAATTATCATAATGTAATCTGTGATAGTTCCATTTGCTAATTGCATTTTGCTTTCATATCCTCAGTGACGTTGTTGTGGCCTAAATAAGACTCATTATGGTACTGTTACACTATTAGCTGTGACTTTTAAACGACTTTCAAAATGTGGAGGTTCTCAATCCGACTGTTTGTTTGTTACGCGATTACTTCGTGAAATGTGGATTGATTTTCATTTTTTCTTCTTTATTCGAATGTTTGTACTCCTGAAGTGGTCCCGTTTTCACCAAGTCAGGATCTGAATGGATTCAGGGAGATCGAGAGCATCCTTTTTGAAGAGCGCCAAGCCCTTCACTCCACGAAAAGTATTACTTGTATACGCGTGCCACTAGTACAATTTCTACAGGCGTTTAAAATCGTAACAAAAACAAAACCTTACTACAAACTAACAAGGAAAATATGAATATTATCTACAGCTTGAAGTCGGTGCCAAGTGAATCAGAACAAAATTGCAAATTGCACGAAGTTCAGGATTTTGTAGAAAATATTTATGTATTGCTTGTTAGTCTGAAGTCGGTTTCGACTTTGATAAAAAAAATGTATTCTGTACACCGGTTTCTATGATATTTATACTTTTGATCGCTATATGCTATATATTTGCGGCTTTTGGGGTCGAGACCCTCGGCCAATGGGAGCCCAATGAAAGAAAAAAATAATTTTATTTAGGTTAGCTCTACTAATATAAAAACTAGGTGGTTATAAATACAAACTTAAAAACAGAACTTTTCCTAAAAGGGGAAGCAGTCTCAGTATAATGCGGACGCAGAAAATTTATCGAGAATACCCAAATGTCTGGTGAATTTCTCACGGGGCCAAAATGCTGGTCTATACACAGGCAACGCTAATGCGTTGCCATTCAAAGAACGAATGCGGCCGACCTTTTGGGAACGCTCTCGACTTAATTTTTATATAGTTAATTTTTAGTATTTCATTTATTCTAAGGTATGCTTATATTTTGGATAAATTATGAAATTAAATACTTACTGGAACATCTAGCTAGCCGAACAATAAAATTAAATGTATGTACCTACTTATTCCACACCAGATTTAAATTTTGTAGATTAAAAGACATTTGATGGCCTTTGTAGTTGAGTGGTCTAACCGGTTTCTGAAGTTAGACTATATAATAACCGGAGTTGTTATAATGTAGCAATGTTCATGTTTTACTTCAAACTGACTTCAAGATGTTGTAGATAATATTTATTTTTTACTTTTTAGTTACTCTTGAAGTCGGTTTCTTTTTTGCTATTTTTTTTTATTTTGATAGATAGATATATAACACTTTAGTGTACACCATTACAGAAAAACTTATAGCCTAAAAATATTCTAAATATGCACAATGGGCGGTCTTATATCTAAGAAGGGAGCTCTTCCGGACAACCCGTGGCAGGAATAAAACAGATTATATTGGTCAAAGGTGGTATACATAAATATTAGAGGACATGTAGTTACTTGCATATATTTTATTCATTAGAAACATATAAGTATGTAAAATATTGTATAAGTAAAATTACACTTAATAGAAATATATAAATACACCTCCTGATATTACATGCATAAATATATAAACACACACATATATATATATATATATATATATATATATATATATATATGTGTGTGTGTGTGTGTGTGTGTGTGTGTGTGTGTATATATATTTATACATGTAATATTTGTAGGTGTATTCATATATTTCTATTATGTAATTTTACTTATACAATATTTTACATAAATATACGTAAAAATATCAAACATCACTATGTTGCAGGTAATGCTTTTTCGTCATGTTCTTAAATGTTAGTGATTTAGCTTGTCTAACAGTAACAGGTAGCTCATTCCAGAGTCGAATAGCCTGTACAGTAAAAGAATGATTGTAAAAAGATGAATAATGTTTGGGAGTATTAAGTCTAAGATTCGTAGAAGGTCGTAAATTGTGAGAAGAAGAGATGAATTCAAAGCGTTCTTTGAGATAATACGGGGCTATGGGGATAAACAACAGACTGTAAAGGAGTGAAAGAATATGAGTATTCCGCCGAAAACCAATTGGTAAACACTTGAGTTTTTTACGAAATTCAGAGACGTGGTCATATTTGCGTAACCCAAATACAAACACATTTTTGCTGTATCTTCAGAGCCCAGAGCCCAATAGACTAGAATAAAATTTATATGTAAGCATTTTGAAGCTATACTAAATCCAAAAAATTACCAAAATCGGTTCAAAAACAAAAAGTTACGGTTAAACATACATAAAAATATAATATAAGTATATTTACATGACGGATTCAGAGCCTCCTCCTTTTTTAAGTTGGTTAAAAAAGGATTGTGCATTCTGTATTATGTTTATTTAATAGTGTATCCGCACTCTTATAGAAAACGTCTCTTTGACTGCCATGTCTGAATAGACTACATATTAAAGTGAATCAAGCATGTAGTCTGGCTTCTTTGATATTTGAGTTCTTTACTATTAAGCTTGACTGACTTGATTTCTAATCTCCGTATTTCAGAAGTATCTGGATTTTATTAGATACTAATATACAGAGTGGCCAGAACAGTGAATTTCAAAAGTACAAAATAGTTTAATTGAAAGGGTACCGGAATTACACCCATGTATGTTTTACCAACGTTTTTTTTTCAGATTTATTTAATTAAACTTCCTTAACAACAGGGCTTTGGAACCAGTTTATAATTAACAACTGTTAATCCGTTATGACCGGTTTTTGTCGAGTATTTCGTTCGGAGTATAATCGTGAAAAAGAGTAATTACGTAAACCTGCGCTAACCGGTTTATTCCGCAAGAATTACTTTCGATAACTGTTTCTAATATAAATATTATATATGTATTTGCGACTGAAATCTTGCTGTACAATTTGGCTCTGCTTTGAAAGTGTGCGGTGAAAACCGTTAGAAACCGGTTTATTCAACAAAACCTATTTAGCGAATTTTCGTTACTAAAAATCGTTTTATTGAGGTTAAAGTTAGAACACAACCGAAAAGAAAAGCTACTATCTACTCACGGTCTTTTTCATATTGAGTTAGAGTAAGTTTGTAGGCTTTTTTAAGGTTCTTAAAGAAGCAACAAGCAAGCAAACAACTCAATATAAATAAGACCGATAGGCTGTAACCGGTTTGACTTTTGTCCGGTTTCTCAAACCCTTCTCATTAGTACATTAACTACAGACTTATCTGTGCATCCGTGTCTCATCCGTGCAGAAACGGAGAAAGAATACAATTTCCTGCGCCCTGTCTTAAGAGGCGACAGGACAACTCACAGCCAGGTGGTATGGTATGTGCCCGTCTGGATGACTACCACCCCTAGACTAGAGCATGCCGCCATAACAACCTTGAGTTGTGTTCCGGCATTAGTGGTCAGGTTCCACTCCTATCTACGAGTCCAGCAGCACATTGATAGCATCTTTTTTAGGGTTGCATATGTCTATAGGTGACGGTAACCACTTTCCATCATAGTTGGGCCGTCAGCGTGTCTACTGTACTCCAGTAATAAAGAAAGAGTAAGTTTGTAGGCATCTTTAAGAACCTTAAAGAAGCCGTACGAGCACCTAATATGAACAAGGCTGTAACCGGTTCAACTTTTATCCGGTTTTTCAAGCCCTACTCATCAGTACATTAACAGACTTATCTACTAGACATTGTTCAAAGGTACTAAAAGTAAACGAAAAACTCAATAGCTGTAACAATCTAAGGACTGAACCGCTTAATGTTAGCTAATGGTTAAGGTCGTTAAGATATCTGTGGGTTTGCGGAAAAGAGATAACAGATACAATGCACTATGATTTTAGTACTAGCAGAAGGCTTTAATTGAAATAATATTTGACTTTTGTTATTTAATTCTGATTGTTATTGTTATAGGTTGTCACAATAAATTTAATATTATCTAATAACTGTTTCACTGCTGGGTATGGTTAGGAATACGGAAGCCATACTCTCCAGATCAAGATTAACCCAGTGGTAACTTCGGTTGTATAAGTGTACAAGAAGATAAAGATAAAGATAAGAAATGAGTACATGAGGGGATCTTTGAAAGTTGCATCCGAGACTGAAAGATTGAGAGGAAGAAGATTAAGGTGTTATGAGCATGATGTAATGAGGAGGGATGAAAGTCATGTGACAAAAAGGATGTTAAACTACAACATGGATGAGCACAAATGTGAAGGTACATCAAAAAAGAGATGGATGTACTGTGTGAAGGATGATATTATGATGATTTGTGGTGTGACAGAAGATGTATGTCAGAATAGAGGAGTGTGGAAGGAAAGGACATATTGTGCCGACCCCAAATAATTGGTATAAGGTGAAAGAAATGAGAGAGAAGTGTAGTGTATAAGATTCGTAATAATTTTTTTTTAAATATATTTAATAAAAATGATTTAAACAAGATACACAATAAACGAGTAACAAATAAACAAGTTTGTGCATGTAATTTCTGAGATATGAATAAAAAGCCTAGTTATAACTTGATATATGATATTACGAAGTTTTGTGTGGTCTGTAAATGATTAAAATTGACAAAATATATTCTTAACATTCTTTTCTTTCAAGTCTATTTTTTATAAATATTACAATATTTTTTGAATGTATATGAATTTAAACTAAGTTCTAGTTGCAGTCAAAATTTATCATACAAAATAAAGTTTGAAAAGAAGATAGAAATAAAATGTTTAAAGAGCAACACGAAATACTGGAGACAAATGATAATAATTAGCAATCTGACTGGTGGTTTCCTAAGTACATTCTGAGGTGGCCCACTTATTTGCTAATTTACGTAAGTATTCTATCTCAGACAATACAGTTATGAAACCAGCGCACATAAAGGCAAATGAAGTTCATTGACGTAATCACTGAATATTAATTCACATTATAAGTACGACGACCCTATAAAGTTTGCCTGAAATGTGTACCTTGGGTAAACTATTAAGAGACAACCTTTTAACAAGTCTAGTATGCCTTGCGGCGAGAACTTAGGATTGGTATCAAGTTAAATTTAATATCTTGGTAACGACATTTATTTAATAAAAAAATTTTTTTTTTTTTATTGATAAACATTGGGTAAGTGCTTGGCCCGTTGAGCACAATGAAGTGTTCCGTAAAGAAAATAAACCTTGTGGGTGTTAGACTTTTTGGTTAAAAATAAAATAAATATGGCAAGTAAATCTCTATCTTTTTTTTATTGCAGGAGTTCAGCAGACAGGCAGACGGCCCACTTGATGGAAAGCGGTTACCATCGCCTATGGACATTTGCAACACCAAAGATGCTACAAATGCGCTGCTGCTCTCTTAAGGAAGACTGAAACCTGATCACTGATGCCGGAACACAACTCAAGGTTGTTATGGCGACAGACTTTAGACCAGGGTTGGTAGCAATCCAGTCAGACAGATGCCCTACCACCTGGCAAGAGAAAGAAGTTGTGAACAGTATCTTAATTGGATACTGTTCACAACTTCTTTCTCTTCATATTTCTATTAATCTAGACGAGTAATAACAGTGCAATAAAAGAAATACAACTAACTAGAATTTACCCCGCAGCTGCGCCGCGGGTCAACCTTTAGTGCGTGCCTCTTGTTTAAACAGGTTACAATACAGGTTACATTGTATTAATTTTTTATGTTACTGCTATATGCCCCAGAAGATTCACTTCATTTTATATCGCAAACTATCCCATCTCCCGGATGAAAAGCATCTATGCCAATTTTCGGTATTAAAATTACATTTATGTTCACCAAAATGACCAAATCGACCACTTCGACCACACCAACCACATCGACCAAATCGGCCAAATCGACCACATTGACCACTTCGACCAAATCGACTAAATCGACCAAAATGTCCAAAATTACCAAATTAACCAAAATCACAAAAATGGCAAATCACAAAATAAAAACCTATCCTACTTTCTGGGATAATCTTTACATAAATCTATTCCCAAACTTATCGCATTATCCGGGATGAAAGTATTCCTTGTCCACCCTCGGTATTAAAATTACTTATATACCGAATTTCAGCCAAATCGGTCCAGTAGTTTTCCGTAAAAGGATAACAAACAGAGAGACAAATATATTTTTATCCCGGAAATTATCCCATTTTTCGGGATAAAAAGTATCCTATGTTGGCATCGAAAATATATATATATACCGAGTTTCAGCCAAATCGGTTCAGTAGTTTTTCCGTGAAAACGGAACAGACAGACGGCCGGACGGACGGACGAACAGACAAACAGACAGACAGACAGAGCTACTTTCGTATTTATAATATTAAATAGGGATAAGGATAATAAGGTTGTTGTATTCTACCTACAATCCTTTAAGATTATAAGTAGAATATTGAGTCTAGGTAATTTAAGTCAATGAATAAGGTTCCCGGAAGGCTGATTACGTTACCTCGCTGTATCGCCATACTGATCCCTTGTCCGAGGTAGGAACCAGCCCTCTGATCTCCTGAAGAGACAATGAGTCATTTTGATAGATCTTTGTAGAAAGTCATGGTCTCGAAACTTCACGGTTCAAGCATTTCAACCGCAAACGGCACAAACATATAACTCTCACCGAGCGATATTTGCGCCACATGAGTGATTCAGATGTTTCCGTCACCGCGCCGGCCAACATATCGGCTTGTTTAATATTATAGATGTCCATGACCAACGATAGCTACTTACGCTAGACCATCTGCGTTTTATCTATAAGCAAACGTAAAAGCTGATCAAACTTTACATATCTGAAATACGACATCTTGCGTAACATTATGAAAAAGTAACTCTTTCATCTAGTCATATTTCAATGAATCTAATAACATGAATAGTCCATGCAGCACGAACGTAAGTCACTGGATATATGAGGATGTCATTCTGAGAACTGGCTTCCATCCAATGGTTGCAGTTGGCAATATAACAATGAAACAAAACATTTCGTTATGAAAGTTTATCTTTTAACTATTTACGGTAGACCGGATTCACGCAATTTAGCGCTATTTTAAGGTCACGCATTATTTATGTTGTGGAATAAATACCTTTTGTTTAAATGTTATAATACTGACAGGTTGGTTTTTGACGTTATTGTAATTAAAGGAAAGTCGAGTTGGTTCTGATTCGAACGTAAGGAAAAAATGGCGTTTTATTTTCTCTAGTCCCATTTTAATTTAAATATATATAATTTTGCCTCGTTCGGGTCCATCACAATTTTGGTAGAAGATACTAGAAATTACAATTACTCATATGTACATACTATCATGCCTCTTTCCTATAGGGGTAGATGATGATGATGGATCCCTACGTGCTACGATTCTAAGAAATAAAAGAAAGTTTATTTTTATCTATTTAAATTTCAAACAAGATGAGGTAGCTGGATGCACCAGGAAGGCGTGAAGGAAGGAAGTCCCTGGGGGGTCTTAAAAAACGTAAACAACCCACAGGACTTTCTGGAGGAGCTGAGTCGCATGAAGTAGCCACTTGCACATCGTTACCCGCAAAATAATCGCCATATCATCGAGTTGCGGAAACCGCCAACTGAAGAACAAAAATATCTACATTCATTAATCTCTTCATACAATGCACGTTTATCGGTATGCTTTCTATATGACCTTTCTTCAAATAGTAAAAAATGTAGATTTATAAAACTTCTAAATTTTACATAACTAGATAGCGCCATTTATCACTTTGATATTGTTTTTAAACGTTTTATTATTTAAAGTATATTTTTAAGACCAAACCAAACAACAATATTAGAAATCGGCTTTGGGAGACCATAAAAAAGAGTTCACAGAATTCTATGACGATATTAATCCTTTGTACACACCGATCATGTAAAAATCCAGTGGGAAATGAATCCAGAAATTATGTCTTAAGATTGTTATCTAAACCTTATAGAAAATTTATAAAATATTTCCTCACGATGACAATTTATCGGAAGTTCCTTGAGAATTCTCATAAATTTCGCGCCTATATCTTCGTCTTGGAAAATGTTGTTTCCCATGGTGAGCTCGTTAAATTTTACGCAACATTTAATCCCCAAAAGCTTTGCTTAGTAAACTTAGACGACAGATAAATTGATAATTATTTTGTCGATTTTTTGCGTATATATACATTCATTTGAATTACGGTGGCAAATAGAACCTACTTTCGTCCATTGGCCGGTTGACCAGAGTTTGATGATTATGAGTTCATAACTGTCGCTAGATAGAGAAATGTTTTCATTTAAAACATCGAATATATTTATTTATTATATACTTTATTGTACGCAACTTAGAACTAATGAGTGAGAATGATAAGTTTTGTTGGCATACATAGAACTAAATATTTAATTATTTTTCTACGTACATAGTCATATTTGAAAAAAAATCTAGTTTAATAACTTTTCATTTAAGTCAGTCGTCGGCAACGTTTCAGCAGGCAGGGGCCATAAGGTGACAAGATTAAATAAAGGCGGGCCTCACTTGTGTATATATATGTGTATGTTAGCTTTCCTGTTAGTATTTGCAATTCGTAGAATGGTTCTTAAATGCAAACCTTTTCGATTCGCGTATTAGCGTGGTACATTGTAATGCATGCTTTCCTGCCTACTTAACAATTAAGTTATGAGTATAATAATTATTTATTTTGGTAGAATCCCACAAAAGTTTTATTTATAAAAAAGTCATAGGCCGCACGGAGGCATCTCGCGGGCCGCGTGTTGCCGACCGCTGATTTAAGTTATTAGATGGCGCGATATATACTTCCTAAGTTATAAAATTGTGTTCTACATCTCTAAGCTTTGAACTATGAGTATTTTGATTAGTTGGTTGGTTTGGCTAAGCCTTTGCCGGACTACCACACTGCAACGCAAAAGCACTAGGTTCGATTCCTGGCATGGTAAATTTCAGAAAAGAATTATTATTATTATATAGTTACTAGCTGACCCGGCAAAATTCGTACCGCCTATACGCAGTTTCTAAGGGAAAGCGAAATTGTTGTTTTTACTATATTCCAAGCATTTTTTTCATATTTACTCCTTTTAAACCTTTCCTGGACTTTCACAAATAATTCAAAACCAAAATTATCCAAATCAGTTCAGCCGTTCTCGGGTTTTAGCGAGACTAACGAACAGCAATTGATTGTTATATATAAGTTTTACTTATTGTCTGGGTGTCTGGGATCGACCTCAGAGTAGTCCGTTGTATATTACCCATAACTTGCTTAATTTTGTGTTTGTCTGCCGATTATTTATTTATTTGTTTACTAAGCGGAAAAGTCTGAAAATACACTGTTGGATATTATTTTATTTAAGATCTTATTTTATGGGATTAAAGTTCGAAATCGTATATTAAAAATTACGTTAAGGTCACCTGGTGGAGTCATAACGCTTTTACCTTACGTGACGAACTCTGTGGTTCACTCTTGTAAGCCGTGTAAAAGATCTTCTCTCAAAAAGATGAATATAGAAGATTAGTGTGAACAAGACAATCGTCGTCTCTACGGAATTCTTCAATGTGTATAATCCAACACACAGTTGTTTGATTTATTCCATCCTTATAAAAAACCATGCTTTTGGCAATTGCCGGTTTGTCGTTTGGTTAAAATTTAATAAGAAACAAAGTGAGACGTTCAAAAAGTGCATTATCTACGATGCCTGTTAATGTAACAACAAAAACGATGTATTCAGCACTTACTCTGCAAACCTTTGTCCGAAATTCTTTTTGTTAACTGTTCAGATCTTGGCATGAGATACTATGTTATAGAGGCCAAATGACTTAAAAGATTGATAATTGACAAGATTTTTGATTTTAAACGGTTTTGGTAGTCTGTAAAACATCTCAGCTCAATATTGAATTAATCTTGACTTGACCGAGACTGATTTAATATGAATTTTAGAGACTACGTATATTTGATCATCGTTAGTCGAAAGGATCTTGACACGCATTGGCAAGTTTTTATTGTAAAAGTTACAGACTTGGGGCCGTGGTAAACTGTACACTTCCCGGTTCCTATATTTTACCGACCATTCATTTGCCTTACTATTGGTTAAAATTTGACATAAGCTCCATACAGTAATGTCAATATTCAACCGATGATTAGGCAAGTGAATGAATAGTAATATATAGGAACAAGTTATTAATGGTAAGTGAAAACTGTTGCCGATGAACATTTGCTACACTAA
The DNA here is from genome assembly GCA_039645545.1 of Dendrolimus houi. Taxonomy (NCBI): domain Eukaryota; kingdom Metazoa; phylum Arthropoda; class Insecta; order Lepidoptera; family Lasiocampidae; genus Dendrolimus; species Dendrolimus houi. The sequence goes on from CM077125.1 coordinate 7,724,574, forward strand.
GAAAAAAAATCCTTTTCTTTATTAATTACTTAGTAGATGTGGAAGAAGATTTTCATGAATGACAATACATCTAACTCAAGAAAGCTTGAAGGAATTTATTGAATATATATGGAAAACATTTGATTAAAGGGCTGGTTCCTACCTTGGACAATAGATTATTAGGATGGCGATCCAGCGAGGTAACCTAGCTAGTCTTCTGGGATCCTTAACTTAACCTCTTACCCATTGGTTTTGATGACATAGACTCAGTATTATACTTATAGCCTTGAGGGATTATAGGTAGCATACAATATACAAAGCGCAACCATTTGACATTGCTCCCACATGATCTACAATTTTTACATGTCTTTTTAAAATAAATAAATATTTCATATACTATTTTCATCGATTCATATATAATATATAATAATATCAGCCCATAAATGTCTCACTGCTGGGCTCGGGCCTCCCACTATAGGGGAACAGACAGTATACCCCCCACATTTGTACAAGGAAGCTTTTTTTATTAAAGTAGTTCAGCAGACAGGCAGACGGCCCACTGGTTGATGGAAAGCAGTTACCATCGCCTATGGACATTTGCAATACCGAAAGTGCTACAAATGCGCTGCTGCTCTCTTAAGGGAGACTGGAACCTGGTCACTAATGCCAAAACATAACTCAAGGTTGTTATGGCGGCATACTCTAGATCAGAGGTGGTAGCCATCCAGTCGGGCAAATACCCTACCACCTAGCAAAGATCAGGTTTGACGCATCGGTTATCTCGATGTACAGGTTACATCACGATGTTTTGCCTTCACCGTTGTTAGCACGTGGTAATTGTAACAATATGCACATTAGATCAAAAAACCGACTAAGTGGTTCATAAGTTCCGGCCAGGATCGAACCTGCGCCCTTTGAGTTGGGGACGTGTGCGCTAGCCATTACGCTACCACACAATTCATATAATCGATTGTAATTTAATTCATTCTCCCTTTGCCATACATAGTGTGTGTGTATATAGGTATATTGTAGGTAAGTTATTTGTTTACATATAAACTAGGGTTTAGTATTCAGATAACTTTTGCCTGATCTATACATCCATCCGGAGTTAAGCCAGGCCCCTTTATTCATAGTTGGCCAACTCGTGATCACAGGGTGACTATGTAACGTCCTCTTATGAGACAGTTTTTAGCTAAAGGACTAAAAAGCCGAAAATCGTCATTAATTGGAGTAGTGTTAGTAAGAATGCGGAGCCGTATGAATAGTGAAGAATAAATAAATATAAAGTACTACTTATTCATCTATCTGTAAAATAAATGACAATAGGAGAATTAAAGAATATCTCTCTATCTCTCTTTTCTTTCATCTTCTCCCAATTATTTGGTTTCGGCACAATATGTCTTTTTCTTCCATACTCCTCTATTCCAACATACGTCCTCTGTCACACAACAAATATATATATATATATATATATATATATTGCAACTGGACTTCGTCATTTACATGCCTTCAAAAGTACAGTTTTTCTGATACGGAGATGTATTAGAAAAAGTGTACTTTTTTTTGGTTGCTAGATATGACTCAATAATAATCATTCAATTTTAGATCTCTACTGTCACTATATAGTATGTAACATATGTGTACAAAATTTATCATAAAATTCAATTTATATATAAGACAGAGAAGGATAAGCAACTGTTAAAAACAAATTAATATTATATGTTCCAAATATTTATTATGAAATTCATCTGAAAAAATAACATTTACATATTATTTTTAAATCGGTCTTTGCACGGATTGTATTTCCAATCAATGAAAAATATCCAAGATTCGAGAATGACCACACACAAAATTTCTATTTAGCTATATGTAAGATAATTCGTTTAAAAAAGAAACTATTTCGAAATATACGAAAATCTCTCCGAGCATTATTAGAATATTCTATTTTTTTAAATGATGGTCACCATACACGAAGCCACATTGTACAGAGACAAGGCACGTTTCCTGTGTTTTAGAATATTTCATTCGTCCCTGTTGCAAAAGTTAGCCGGCTATTTTTGTAAATAAATGACTGAGGGAAATGAAATGAACTTTTCAGAAATGCTTCCGTACAAGTTTCCCGTCTCCCTCTATAGAAATAATGGTTAGTAAAGAACGAACTGCTTCTATTGAGATTGATGTAAAAGCTTTCCATTTTATTTTTATAAACCCAGAAGAAAATCTAATAATTTCTCTGTAAACAAAATTGACTTGAATAAGTTATTATTTTATTTATAGCGGGCTGTCTGATATTGCCTATGAATATTTGCAACGTCAGACGTATCGCTAACATGCTCTTGCATTAAAAGAATTTAATGATATTTATGAAGAGCTTTATCGCCGCATTACTGCTAATTACTATTACTATTAATTCAGTGAGAAAAAGTTCGGTCGGAAGTTCATTCAAAATCTCTAAAGTATGCCAAAGAAATGCTGTCCAAAACTTTTGCATACAGAAGTGAACTGGTACAATAAAATGCAACGCCCGATTACATGCAAGTATTTATTCATTACGCTATTTCGTGGTGACATTCGTAGTATTTTTTGTCCGTTCATGTGTTTTTTTTTTTTGGGCCCTTTAATGTGTGCCAGAGCCAGATTGAAAACAGAAAATGAGCATAAATTGAAAAATAAAACATTTATTTGTTTTATTTTCAAAGGCTTTTAAGGTTCTGTAACCGCATAATAGATAAAAAAAATAGTAGCTGTTTATCATATCTGCCGGAGCCTGCACTATGCGTAGAACGACACCCCCATGCCTGATTTCATGTTAATAGTATGGATGAAATTCTTTTGATGTACAAACAAAACAAAGTTAAAGCCAAAATGAATTAATACGATGCTTGACAGAATATATGATATTTCCTTGTAGAATGTAAAGCGTATTTCACACATCAAATGCAGCGTGCGAATATAATGGTATCGGAAATCGACCGACGGAACGGTTTTGCGGCTGGTGTCAATCTAATTTTACGAAACCTCGTTTACTGTTCAGCAACCGATTTCGCAGTTCACATGCGAAGTGTGGAAAGAAGTGTGCCACCGACGTAGGTTCTAGATATTGAGTGACGTCTGAAGATTTGATAGCGTTTAGAGCATTTTTATTAAAATTGACTTTTAAAAGATAATAGTAAGAAGTTTAGGCTTGTTAAGTGGCGTTAATCATGGTAGCTTAGTGTACCACCTGACGCAGGTCCTTTCGGGGCATGGATGCTTCGGGAGGTACCTGTGTCAAATAAGGCGTGAGCAAACGTCGGGGTGCCACCACTACGTCAGCGGCGTTGAAGACACGGCGCTGCACACCCTACAGGTGTATCCAGCCTGAGATGAGTAGCATCGTGATCTCATAGCGACCATTGGGGCGGATTTGTCCCTCCCGGCCGTGGCGAGGGCCATAGTCAGGAGCGCTGACGTGTGGGACACAGCAGTCTACTTCTGCGAGGCCGTTATGTCCACGAAGGAGGCGGCGGTGTGGGAGAGGACGTAGTCTGCTACGCTCCTCACCCGCCAGAGCTGGCGGTGCCGGCGAAGGGTCGTACATGATGACCTCCAGACGCCGTAGTCTACGGTTGTGTGAGCGACGGGCGAGGAAATGGCTCCGCCCGCACATAACGGCCGGAGAGGAGAGACGCGCACCGATCCGCGGCCCTTCTCACCTCGAGATGAGAGCGAGGTAGCCGGAGAGACCCAGATTTCCGGCCAACACATGGTAAGGGCAGCCCGTAAAGGGGCGGACCGTCATCCGTCCGGGCTGGAGGTGAATGCGCAAGCGAGCCCACAGCCCAGACGAAGGACGCTAGAGGATCGGACAAGGGTTTTAGTGGGTATCGCTAACTGCGGCATAGCAATAGCATCTCACACGTGAGAGAGGGGGAGGCTAGTGCTACCCCGACCTGGCAAATCCCACACATGGGCCGCGACCTTTCCCCTTCGAGCTACTTATGGTCCTCAAATAGATTTTCCCTGTATAATAAAAAAAAATGGTAGCTTAGTACTTAGGTATCTGTGTCAGATTGCAAGGGGGGAGCTGACGCCAGCCTATCACGAGTTCTGCGCGATGGAAGATACAGCACGTCACTCATCGGAGGAGTGCCGCGTATGGAGACCCCAGAAGCACGACCTAATAGTCATAATCGTCCGAGATTTTTCGCTGCGAAAATTGTGGCGAAAAATGTTACGGTGCGCTGCTTTAGTTGTGGATGGGATACTGCACAGCGATAAAGGGTGGGTAATTACCTCATTCTACGAGGACGCTGTGTCGAAGAAAGCGACGGTTGAAAGACGGAGGGGGGAGGATGAGCTGTCGGACCCTCTTCGCAGACGGTGACTAATAGGGGTCAGAGACGTCGTTACGCTCACCTCTTTCCCACAATCACGTAGTGCGACCGAGTCTAGGTCGGAGTACCAATCCGGCGAACCACATCCGGGGCCGTGAGGTGCCTGGTACCAGGGGCACTCCTATTGAAAACATACATCATGACATCGTGGCAATATAGATTCGGCCTTGCGGCACCTAACTAGGTACTGAGGGACGCTGGTAGGTTTAATGACTAAGAGCGCAGATTGAAAATAAAATGCGACTTTTATAAAACTAGAAGCAACTCAATAATCTAGGTTCTAAAAACAAAGCATTTCCCACTATTACCTGATCGTTCCATGAACAATAATATGGCAATAAATTTTATATTTACGTTGTTATTACCTTATCTCTTGGTATAATGAAAGTTCTAGCGCACCGGCCGAGGCCAGCAGCAATGAGGGACATCGACATAGTATAGGTAGATTGGTATCGCCTTTTTGTGCAAGTCTGTTTATTCTAAATTAAAAGTTACGAGGCTTTTTCTGCGCTCTAAACGGCATAAAGCTCCGCTTTGTACTCAGCACAAAGTCTCGCATTTTACACCAATTTCATAAAAGTCAGTTCATATTCAAGATCGAGAGGAAAAAATCAACAAGCCTCTAAATATACAAATCTTCAATCGTAATCTATACTAATATGTAAAGCTGAAAAGTTTGTTTGTTTGTTTACTTGAACGTGCTAATCTCAGGAACTGCTGGTCTGATTTGAAAAATTCTTTCAGTGTTAGATAGACCATTTATCAAGGGAGGCTATAGGTTATATATCATCACGCTAAGGCCAATAGGGGCGGAGCACCAATGAAGAATGTTTCAAAATCGGGGATATTTTTTCCTTTTAAGTTTGAGTTAAAGTTTCGCAAAAAATCATGTGTGACAGAATCGTTCCCTTTTAAAAGTTCTATAAAAAAGTCCGTGATAGCATATGTCTATCTTTTAAGGTTGGCTCAGTATAAACTTTTTTATTTAAATAATGATTTGCGAAGGTGTTTTTATAAACACGATATTAATCCTTATCCAAATAAATACGTTATTCATCACATGTATTTAATTTAAAACAAAATTGCCATTTACATCATTCGATTTCAAGGAATATCTTAGGAGATATCGCAGTTTTAAAATAACATCCCAGCAAAATAATGATTAAGTACTACGCGCGCATTTATGATGTGCAAGGCCGGCGGCCAGTCATGGTCATGAGGGGGAAGGGCGGTGGGACACCTTCTACGTAAACAAAGTCGCGGGTTAAAGTTAGCGTTAGCCCAACGTAACTATTCCACTCGGACGAAGTCGCGGGCAGAAGCTAGTGTTTTTTATAAGTTACAAATATAAATACTGTTTATATATATATCACAATTCATATACATGATTGAACTACTTCTTGAAAAGACTTCTTTTTATTTTTTATCGCAAGAGTGCAGCAGTCAAGCAGACGGCTCACCTGATGGAAAGCGGTTACCATCGCCTATGGACATTTATAACACCAAAGGTGCTACCAACGTGATGCCGGTCTCTAAAGGGAGACTGGAACCTGGCCACTAAAGCTGGAACACAACTCAAGCCATCCAGACGTGCAAATATCCAACCACCTGGCTGCGAGTTGTTTTGTCGCCTCTTACGACAGGCCGCCCGGCCGCATAAAATCGTATTCTTTCTCTGTCTCTGCGCTTCAAATGCTGGTCCCAGGTGGAAGAACTGCGCTGGTATTAATTTGGTAATATATACTGAGACGGAATTCAATTTTATGACTTTTGTTTCTATAGTTTTACTGTTTGATCTTTTCTATTGTTTTTGTCCCTGACATAATATTTGTTTCTTCGTATTTGATTGAATTTTTCATGAATTGAAAGAAGTCTCGCATGATTAAAGGGCCGGCCTATATTTAGGGCAACGGATCAGCATTGTCATACAACGTGGTAATGCGGTCAGCATTTTAGGAATGCTCCCCACCGGTAGCGATCATGACTACACCTTTTATCTGTAAATATATTTATTTAATTTTTAGGACAGTTAGGTTTATAATTTGGTTTTATTTTTCTTATATTACTCCGAATTTTCAACCAATTTGCATTGGTAGATTTTACAAATTTTACAATTAGAAATATCTAAATAGATGAAATTTGTAAATATTCATGTAATGTTTGAAGAAATAGATTGTTTAGCATTATTTGAAATTTTTATACACATAATTATTACTTTTTAACCGACTTTAAAAAGGTGGAGGTTCTCAATTCGTCTGTATCTTACTTTTTTTCTGTACGTACGTTACTCGATTTCTCCGTCAATTCTGAACCGATTTACAAGATGTTTTTTAAATCGAAAGGTTATACTTCCATTGATCCCATTGTCAGCATGTCAGGATCTGAGGACTGAATTTCAAGGAATTAGAGAAATATACAAAAATTGATAACAGAACCTTTCGTAACATTATATCTTCCTCAATTCTAAACTGATTTAATTTTTTTTGTTTACTCGTAAGTTTATACTCCCGAGGTTGTGCCATGATCACCAAATCAGGATCTGGTGAGTAGATTCCAGGAAAATCGAGAATAACAATTATTTATAAAAGAATCCCGTGCGCCAATTATTGGAAAAAAGCTTGTATACGCATGTAGCTATTACATTTTCTATAGGCGCTTAATTTGTATATGCTTGTTACGCGTTTTCTCCGTCAATTGTGGATGGATTAAGCATTTTTTTTATTTGTTCTTGAATATATAATATACTCCGGAGGTTCCATGGTCACCAAGTCAGGATCTCATGAGTGGATCCCAGACAAATCGAGAGTAACACTTATTAAAAAACGCCGAGAGCCTACATTTTTCCAAAAAAAGCTTGTATACGCTTGCCAGTATTACATTTTCTACAGGCACTTAATTTTTTTGTTGGCATGTTACGCGATTTTTCTGTCAATTGTGGACCGATTTACAAACTGTTTTTTTAACTCCCGAGATGGTCCCATAGTCACTAAGTCAGGATCTGATCTGTGGATCGCAAGGAAATCGATAGTAACTCTTGTTGAAGAACATATACACCGAAGAGTGAGAGGGTTGTACGATTTCTACAGGTGCTTAATATATTATTTCTAAATCTGCTGAAGTATTCGCTCTATAATAATAAATATTTAATCGACTTCTTTCTACAACATCTTAAAGTTGGTGTCGAGTAAAACATAAAAATTACTATATTTTGTAAATTTGTTGTTGTTCTTTTATATTTTACTTGGCACCGACTTCAAGATGTTGTAGAAAGAAGTCGGTTAAAATGTATATTTTTTGATTTTTAGGGTGAGGTCGGTTTTTTTTGTTATTTTTATTTTAGTTAGGTCCTGCCACGGTTTAGTATGTCATCAATGCACAACTCAATTTCACCACTGAAAAACAAATACTAAGTTCATCATGTAGGTAATTATATTGGTTATGATTAATATGTTGCCGATAGTCACCGATTCCATAGTTACAGTTATAATCCTACAGGGAAAATGAAATTTGACTTTAATATAAATTAATCTATCTATCTATCGCATCTCTAATATAAAATTCTAAACATGTCGTGTCTGTACATTAAAGTTAAATCACAAATGGAAAAGACTATACAAGCGATGGAGAACACGATGCTTTTTTTTTAGATTTCTTGTCTGTTTGTGTGTTTGTTCGGGATTCACGTAAAAACTACTGGGCCGATTTCGATTCGGTTTTCACTGATCGACAACTAATTCTTAAACTTAAACTCTGCGCTACTTTTTATCCTGGGAATACTGCGGAATTTTTTCTATAAATTATGTAAAATGTGTTTTTTTTACTAATTGACAGCATATTTAACATATGAAAATTCGTGATCTTTTTCCTAGGATTCCCGTGGGAATTATCCTGGGAGCGGTTTGAAGTTGTTCTGACGCATAACAATTAGCTTATTCTGACATAGTTTCCACTAAGACGATAGCTTACATTCTTTTTTTAAAAGCTGCTAAAGATTCTGTCCCGAGAATCCCGCGAGAATTTCGAATCAAGCGTGGACAAAGTCGCGGGCATACCCTAGTATTTCTATAAAATGCTTTAATCGTCGCTCTGCTTTGTTAATAGCCAAAAGCTGATAAACAGGCAAATGAGCCACGTGATACCTCGTTTTACATTTGTGACATTGTATTCTATATGGATTAACTCTGCACTTGACATATTATCTATAATTACTGTATAATTATAGAAAAAAAAGTAAAATGAATTGTCTGTGGATTGCAGCCTGTTTTTGTTGATTAGTTGATTTTCAACTTTTAATTACTATTTGCATGCCTGAAAGGGCAATAAAACATGTGAAACATAAAATAACATATTGTCATCTAATATTTTGTTGCTAACCATGTTTTTAAGCAAACAAATGATTTGATTTGATAGATAGTGATTACCGTCACTTATAAGCGGTTACAACGGCTGTCAACGAATTGCCGCTCTCGAAGAAATTTTATAACGGCGTTCTTAACAAACTTGTTTTTACAAACGTGCAGATCCTAAAATTAAATTTAATTACAATACAGTGTGGGAATGCAGCTAGCCTTCTGGGCACACTTCCCTCTGGCAGCGATTTGTAACATAGTTGTATTGACTTATTTATAACTTAGTTTATTTTAAGTATTTAATTAATTAATTTAGGCAGGTGGTAGGGCATTTGCCTGACTGGATGGCTACCACCCCTGGTTTGGAGTATGCCGCCATAACAATTCTGAGTTGTGTTCTGGCTTCAGTGGCCAGGTTCCAGTTTTTCCTTCAAGGCCGGCAGCACATTGGTAGTACCTCTGGTATTGCTAATCTCCATAGGCAACGGTAACCACTTTCCATCACAATTGGGCCGATTGACTTGTCTGCTATATTTCAGCAATAAAAAAAAGTTATTTTTTTCATTTATTTTAGTTTAAACATTTTAAACTAACCAAATTTAAATCTTAAAACTAGTTCCGGAATTCTTCAAAACTACTTACAAGTACTCTGAAACTGGGTCACCACCATCTTAATTTAATTACTTCTAGTTTAATCTATAAATTAAGTTAAATATTTATTTCTCTTTGCCTTAACCATTTCGAACTGTGTGGGTGTGTGGGTTATTGAACTGGAAATACGAGTATTAAAATAATTGGGTCACACCTATTGCTGAATGAAAATACTCTTCCTGAGACCGGCTACGCTTTTAATGTATGCAAACTCAGTCAACTGTTTCCGGATTCATTTTACACACGTATCGTAGTCACGCCGTGTCCTTATTTCCATGGGAAATCATTTTATATTTTCTACAAAGAAGTGCAAGTAGATTGAAGAACCCAGTATGCATACTAAAATATATATATAGATATAGTCCGGTCAATTTGGACATCCCAGGGTACAATAATTCGCACCCAGCTGAAAATTGCTAGGATTGTTCAAATTTTAATTCGGGGTCAAAGGTCACAAAAACGGTTTTTTCGTGATTTTCAGCAAAACAATAAGTTTTATCATAAAATTAGTCAGACAAAAATTGTAGATCAGATCTTTTATCTATAAAAAATGTCTTAATACTTTTTTCCTAAGAGCTACCGTTTTTGAGATATAACGTTTCAAAAAGTTGGAAGAGTTGTAATTGTCATAATATGTACACGTTTCCATTCCACCTTTGAGATAGTGTACTTAGAGCGTTTTTTTTAATGTGGTTTCCCCAGTATGACTACTCCGCGGATCTGTTGTGATTCTGATTATTTTGAAACTATTGAATAATTAAAAAAAGGGATAAAAGCGATGTAAAATTTAAAAAAAAAATAGGGAAATTTATCCATCTGGTTCATAATACTCTAATACTTCTGTTTCCTCTTCTCCTTGTTCTTCTTCTTCATCCTGGGTACAAGTAAATTGCCCAAATAATGTCTAATGTCATAACACATCGCATGTCTTTTCGTTAGTATCAAATGAATCCTCAATTTTTGGTGGTTCAACATTGGAGCACGACTGGTATTAATAATTTGTACCAGTAACCCCAGTCTTTTGGGTTTAGCTGATAACCAAGTTACACTTAAACTTAGTAATATACCCGAAAAAGATGTTGATGAGCAGCCGCTGAGGTTGGGGGAAGACAAGCTAACTGCACTTGTTTTTATTTCGAGTATTTTTAACGAAACATGCGTATCGAAAGTTATCTAAGCACGTAGTTTTTTTAGGAGCTCCATACATAGAGAAAAGAAAGCGAATTCCGTTAGTGATAACTTCTTGTGGAGTTGAATTACTCTTTTTAAAAGCTATACGACCCTAGCCACGCAGACAATTGAATAGGAGACAGATGTTGCTCAAGGTTACACTGGCGTATAAAATGAGGGACTGGGTTTCTTTTTACCCGACATTCTCATATTTATAATATTTTATACGTGTAAGTTACACTGACCGATATCATAATATTTTACTTGTATTACAGTTTCAGTGATGTATATACGTTGTGTACTTATACATATTATGACGAGTACAACTCTTCCAACTTTTTGAATCGTTGTATCTCAAAAATGGTGGCTCTTAGGAAAAAAAGTATTAAGACATTTTTATAGACAATTATCTGATCTACAATTTTTGATCTATATATACATATTAGTCCGGCCAAATTAGACAAAAAAATAGGAGTGAAGTTACAATAATTCACACCCAGTTGAAAATTAGTAGGATTGTTCAAAACACCATTATAAATTAAATCTAAAAAGTCCTCATCGATCCAATACCTGGCTTTTTTTATCTCACCTATTTCCTTATGTCACGCGCAAATTGTCAGATTATTGTAATGTAGACTTTTCTGCATGAAATTAACTCACCTTGTCTTAATCTGACGCACTTGAGTTTTTTTAAGGACCGATTTTTTTTACCATTTTTCTAACCTAACCTAAACGCAGGACCTAATATGAAGGGTTCATATATGGTGGGGATACATATTAGGATGCAAGGTTTCTCCCCTTATGTTATTCTACCACGCTCGAGTAAATCCCAGAATCCCCGCTTGGCCTCCCCTACTATAAGGCACTCATGCAGAGGAGCAAATCGCTATTAGTTGTAAATTAAAAACACAGTATTATTTAAGCCCTATTAACTCATATTTAAGTCTAAATTATCTGTACATTTTAATGAAAAAAATAAGCTTAAATATTAATTTTTATATACACATAATATGTTTTCCGAATTTAATGAATTATGGGTTCTAAATACAATTGTTTTCCTGTTTCATCGTCTATGTTGTATTATAATAAGGATTTCGAATTATTAAAGTAAAAGTAACCTTTTAGGCCCTAGGGTTTCTAAGCTCGTTGGCGAATTATTTAATTATCTATATCAGAAACTTACATTAATGCGGTAAAGCACTCATAAAATGGATATAAATAATTACTTTTCTCATAATTTATTTCACGAAACAACTGATAACAAAGTTTAATCGCAAAGCTCATTAATTTCTACCATCTGATGTTCATTCATGTAAGCCAAGGCTTGTTCGTGTAGTTTGCAATGTTGCCACATACTATCGGACTTTGTACGTAATTTGTGATTATCCAAGTCGCTTTAATATCAATTTATCTGTCAATTTGATGTATGGCTATTATGGAAAAAAAATCGACGTTAATGTAAATTCGTCTGCATACTGAATATCTGAATATAATAAAAGCCCATAAACGTCTCACAGGTGGATTAGCACCTCCCATTTTATTGGGGAGACAGTATACCCGCCACGCTTGTTCAAGCCGGATTGGCTGGTTTGACACATCGATTTTATCAGTGTGCAGATTTCATCGCAATGTTTTCCTTCATCAGTAATCATAACAGTATGCACTTTTAATCAGGAAATTGTCTAAATGATGTATGCGTTCCAGCTAGGATTCGAACCCGCGCCCTTTGAAATTGGGACAAATACGCTACCCACTAAGCTACCATGGTTATTGAATACTTGATTCAATGCTAAGAATATATCCTTTTTTAGACAAGAGGGTAGTTAACAGTAAAGTTAATCGAGACACTTTTTATCATCTAAATCTTGAAACACGCCGACTTATTACACAGTATTCATGGATACTGTAGGAAGTACTCTACTGTATAAGACGTGCGCAGAAGGTTTGCCAATGACAACCCCTCCCGCCTCCCACAACTGCGACCCGCGGTCGTACTTAGACATGCCCCGGTCCCAGTTGTAGGACGCGGGAGGGGCGACCATCGGCAAAGCTTCTACGCACGAATTATACTGCTTATTGAATCTTTTTTATAACGGTAGGGGTATTTACGCATCCTCTCGGACTTTGGGGGGCTAGGGTCCGCGTTTGCACACATCTTCGGTACTGCACTTTTTTAACTTACAACTTAATATTAGGTTCTGGAAGAGTGGGGTCTTTTGAAACAAGTGCGAGTACATATGGTTAAAACGAGCCCAATAATGGATGGTGTATGTACGTCTAAAATATTCTCTAAATCTTCTAAAAAATATTTTCATACTTTGTCCAAAACAACTGGAATACACTATATAAACGATGGAGAACACGATGCCATTTTTTTCTAGATTTCCTGTCTGTTTGTTCGGGATTCATGTAAAAACTACTGGGCTGATTTCGATGCGGTTTTCATTAATCGACAGGAAATTCTTAGACTTAAAATTTGCGATACTCCTTATCCTGGGAATTCCACGGAAATTTTTCTGGGAATGCTTAAAAACGGTCAAATTAAAAAAAAAATCCAAAGTGATTTTTTCCCTGATCGGAAGCAAATTTTATGTAATAAAATGTGAGATCTTTTTATCCCTGAAATCCCGCAGGAATTTTCCCGGTAGCGATTTGTAGTTGTTCGGGTGCATAAACAATAGCTTATTCCGACACAGTTTTCATTAAAACGATAGCTTGCATTCTTTTTAAAATGCTGCGACACTTTGTGTCCTGAAAATCTCGCGGGAATTTCGAGTCAAGGGTGGACGAAGTCGCAGGTATATCCTAGAACATAAATAAAAATCCATATAAATAGCTACGGTATTGATTTAGTAAGGGAGTATTCAGTTGTGACGTCCTATCTAAGATGGGGGCCGTTGGGAAATCACAAGACTCGATAAGGATGTGCGAGAGTATTATCTTTATTGCAAATGTATGAAATAACTAATACATATTTGGTCATGTTCGGCTTTTCCTACTATATTTATTATTTAAGGTCCCATAGCTATTTTGGTCATATGGGAACTCTTATGTAATTACTAGAGGTCCCAGCAGACGATGTCCTGCCCTGAAAAAATAAAATCTAGGACCCGAACCCAGTGCCACCTACCGGTTTTAATTGCGAATCTGAACCATCTGGGGACCCACCCACTCAAACACACACGAAAAATTTCACCAAAATCGCTAAAGTCGTTCTCAAGTTAATGCGCGTACATACATTTCTAAGATTCCTTTTTGTTTATATAGAAGATCATATTTGTACGGGAGTCTGCGCTTTATCTATGCATGTAATTACGTATATACATAATTATGTATCAGCGGTTTTTCTTAGATACTGCTAGATCAATATAATAATAATCGGCAGACAAATACACATACTGTATAACCCCAAGCTAAGTAAGTTACGCTTCTGTTGTTGAGTAATATACAACGGATCACTCTTTGACTGATTCCAGACACCCAGACCATAGTGAATAACAGAAAGTTCGCTTACGAAATTAACTATGCCAGGGGTCGAACCCAGAGCTTTACGTTATAGTGAGGTAGGCCAGCAAAGACTTATTAATGAAATTCGAAAAATAGGGAGTGGTCGCCATCCGCATATACATGTAACTATTATAAGGGATGAACATTTGTTTAGTATAAGCCGCGCACAGAAGGTTTGCCGATGACTACTTACTATTATTGTATATACCGCTTACCGCTATCGGCAAACTTTCTGCGCACGGGTAGTATGTAGAAGCATCAGAAGCAAGGTATCGTTAGTTAAGTTTAAAAAAATTATTATTATGTCCTTATTTTTACTCTACCTACTTATATTGATAGGTATGGAGTTATTATCTCTTGATTCGTGAAAGGTTCATTTTTTTTATTCAAATTAATTCAATTAACATTTTTTGGCGATCATACACATGGGTTACAAATTCAGTTTACTTCTCATTCTGTATATATAGTTTCGCAACGTGTTATCGCTGATTAGGAGAAGAAGCGGCAAGAAACTCTCTTTCTCTCCTTTCTCTCTCAGAAAAGAAACGGAAAGCAACACATCTAGCTAAAATAATTCGACTTTAAACTTATATTTAGTCCCAAACCTATGACTTTTAAAATAGTTTAGAAATTTCGGTAAGAAATCAAGGTAAAATTAAAGAAAATGCTTTCCAAGAAAATTGCTTACTTTGAAGAAAATCCAGGTTGAATGTGTGTGTGTGTATACTGAAGACACATTTGCACTTTCTAATGTTTTAGAATTATAATCATGATAATAAAAACTATACGTCAATATTACCGATGTAATTGAATTAATTTGGATGACAAGTACAGAACCTTATAGGACATGACGATATTCAATAATATTCAATGATTTAATTAGTTCGTTTATATGGATCCCTTTGGTTGATTTATGCAAGTTGAAAGATAGAAATGAACTGTCTAACACCGGCTTTACAGGAACGCGTGAAGTGCGAATTCGGTTTAGACGATCATAATCAATATTGGCATGAACCGAGATCATTTTAGACTCATAAATGTTTCCGTAAACAAATACCTGTTTTGCGATTTCGACAGAACCTCTAGTGCTGTGCCTCTTAAACTACAATCAGTCACACTACCGTGTAACGGTGGTTCTAGTTACCTTGGTTCACTATTGCAGGGTAATTGTGATATAGAGAAGGATGTAAGGAGAAGAATAAATGCAGCATGGCTAAAGTGGAGACAGGTAACCGGTGTGACCTGCGACAAACTAATGCCACTGAAACTAAAAGGTCAAATATATAAATCTGTCATACGACCAGTCATGCTATATGTGTCGGAATGCTAGGCCACTAAAGTGATACACCACAAACGTCTCCACTCAGCTGAGATGAGAATATTGAGATGGATATGTGGTGTTACAAGAATGAATGAGGTGAGAAATGAGTACATAAGGGGATCTTTAAAAGTTGCACCCGTGACTGAGAAACTGAGAGAAAGAAGATTAAAGTGGTATAGGCATGTAATAATGAGAACGGATAAAAGTCACGTCACAAAAAGAATGTTAAACTGCAAGATTGATGGAACAAATGTAAAGGTAGACCAAAAAAAAGATGAATGGATTGTGTGAAGGATGATATGATTATTTCTCGTATGACAGAGGACGTATATAAGAATAGAGGAGTGAGTGTAGAAAGAAATTACATATTGTGCCGACCCCAAATAATTGGGTGAAGGTGAAAGAAAAGAGAGGGACACCTTAAGTGTGCGTCAGCGAAACTAAACTAAACCTTCTGTTATATTTTATCTCCTAACTCGGTATGTTTAAATATGAGCTTTATCATGTCCTTTTATACTCTATAACAGCTGTTGAGTCAGTCACGTAGTATATAATTTCTGTCTGTAACGCAATTTCAATTTAAATATTCGGGGAACTCTTTATCATGTACAGTACACGTGAGATGTTTATTAAATTTTCCGATGTAATATACCGTTTAATCTCCGCTTTTCTCATAGAATATACTTACCAATCTAATAAAGTGATTTCTTTGTAGGAGACATCTCGTAAAAGATAATTTTGTTATGGAATTTCTTTGAAGGACGATTTTTTAGGACTGGTTTCATTAATACGATGTACTAGTTGTGCTCGCGACTCCGTTCACGTGGGACTTGGACTTTGTACTTATATTTTCTGATCCCTCCAATATTTCGAATCGAACGTACAATAAAAATTTAATACAGAGTTGACAAGGACCTTGGGGCCAAAGAAATGTAATGAGTCGGCTTGGCTTTAAATAATATAGCTTTAAAAAAGCGTTATATTTTCTGTTACAAAAAGGAAAATATCAGCCCTAAATTCTATCCGAAAGACGAAAAATCACAAAAATTAAAGTCACACATAAAATAAGTTATCGATTACCGTAATCGATTTACGTGAATGAATTTCAACAATAATTAATAATATAAAAACACTTACACTTACATACACCATACGATTAATTCAATAAAAATTACTAAATCAACAACAATTATAAAAAATGTCTTAAAATCACTCCCATCTTTTTATAATCTGATCTCAAGATTGTATGAAAGTGTATCCGTCTCCTTTCCTGTTTTAATAAAATAATGGATTCATTGTTTTTCATTTTTTAGAACCTTTATAAGACACAAGTTCAGACAGCTAAATTTTTTAAAAACATTATTTTGAGATTGTCTATTATTTAAATAGCAATTATCAATAAAGTTTTAGTATTTATTTAAAAAAAACAGACATTTCAAATTTATTGGTACAAATAGAAGAATAGATGATAAATCTTAGTGGATGTTATTCTAATGAAGTCAGTTTCTTTGGCTAAATTGTTTATTGAAAACATCACAATAAGAAATGTGCACATCGAGATTATCTGTGTTTGAAACCTGCCTTAGTAAAGCTTAGTGCTTGATATGGGACGATTGTATGATAATGATGATGATGTTATGCTTAACGCAACTGTCCCATTCCATCAACCTTTATGACATCATAACGTACTGTTACAAATCACAAATATATTTTGCCTCACATTGGTCACATACATTTAATATTAAATACATGATATTTCTCTATAAATTATAATTTATATAAACAGCCTATGAAATTTACAAAACAAAAAAATAATGCAATTAAACGTATAATGGAATACCTAATGTATAATCATTTATTAGCTAATTAGTATCAGTTCATACACTAGGGAATACGCATAAATATATCTCACTTTTATTTTAGGGTGTATAACTCCTAACAAGACCGTCAGGACTTGACCTAAATTGAAGAAGGTTTTGTCAAATACACAATAAAGGACCATTTATATGGAGAGAGTTTATCGCACGTATCCCAATACGTGCGATAATCTCTTTCCATGTGCACATGTCCACGAGAAATCGTGTATTATTTTCGTAGACTAAACTCTTTATACAATAACCGCATTGACGAGTTTACATTCAAACAAAAATTAAAACCTCGCCTACGATTATGTCATACGATAATCGAAAGTACTTATCATCAAGAGTTTTGTTTACAGCACGACACAAATCGTATTGACATATTTGCTTACGATTTCTCGTCTTGTCTAAACTAGAACTCGTGTGACAGTTTTTCAAGTTTATGCGAGTATCGTACAAATCAGTTTGAACCGATTTGAATATGAGACTTGCTATTCGAGCTCGGTATTTTGTATTGTTTACACAGAGACATCAATGTTCAATAATCGAGCGATTATCGCCTTTCCACGTACGGTATCGTATGTTTAGTTTACATGATATTTTTTTTCTTGCTTTTAAAAATCGTATCTTCGAGACCAGAAACTCTTTTCATGTAAATGGTCCTTAAGTTCCCCTTACGTCATTTCACTCGCCGAGGCCTACCGCAATCGTTCTGTCGCAGACACGCGTGTAATGGAACGCCGCGATTCGTTGCCACGCACCTTTGAGATTGTGAGAAGGGTAGTGTTTGTATGTTTACATCGCTTTATGGCGTTGCTTGAACAACTTATTTCAAAGAGAAAAAAATGGAACGCTCTGTAGTTTTATTTGCTAAATGTTGCTAGGTTGTGTATATACATTTATAGATAGATAATTTTTATTGCACACAAAAGCACAGACAGAAATATAAGTTTTCTAGCAAAAAAGAAATCGACTTCAAGATTAACTAAAAATATAATAAATGTTTTGTATAACATCTTAAAATCAGTGCATTTTGCAAAGTTGTTGTTTGTTATGGTTTACTTAGTAGCGAATATAAATATATATGCAGTGTGTAAATGGTAAAAAGAGAGAAAATACCAAAAAGCAGTGTTTAAAAAATTGACACTTTAAACTATAGTATATTTGCAGTTATTTTTATTACGATCCTACTGAAATTCGATTATTCGATTGTATCCGTGGAGGTGCGGAGAAAGAATATAATTTCCTGCGGCTGGGCCACCGTGTGTAGTAAGAGGCGGCAAAACAAGCCACAGCCAGGTGGTAGAGTAGTTGCCCCTCTGGATGGCTACCACTTCTAGTTTAAAGTTTGACGCCATAACAACCTTGAGTTGTGTTCCGGCATTAGTGGCCAGGTTCCAGTCTCCCTTTAGAGACCGGCAGCAAATTGGTAGCACCTTTTCGTGTTGTAAATGTCTAAAGGCGACAGTAACCACTTTCCATCTGCCTGTCTGCTAAATTCATGCAATAATGAAATTAAAAAAACGATTTAAGATGTTATTTAGCGTAGTAGTGTGACCAATTGTACAACTTAAATATAATCGCGTCTTGCATATCTAAATAACTGATACATGAAACTCGTAAATTCGTCTTGCAAATTCGTGGTTCTGGTATTGCCCGTTCCCCTGTTTTGCGTTGGGAATTTATTTTGGGTTCCTATATTACCATACTAAATATTTATTTCTTATGTATCTATGTATGTGTATGTTATCACTTCCTCGTGGCCAGGTGCAGTGTATTTTGTTATGGGTTATGTTATGTTAACGTTTATTCCGCGTACAACAACGATCTGGAGAGAACTTCCCGCCGAGGTTTTCCCTCTGGGCTACGACATGGGGTCGTTTAAGAAGGGCGTTATAAAATTTCTTAGAGGCCGGTAACGCGTTGGCAACGCCCCTGGTGTTGCAAACGTCCATAGGCGACCATAACCACCTTCCATCAAGTGGGCCATCCGCCTGTTTGCCTGCTTCACTTCAGGCAATAAAAAAATATAGAAAAAATGGGGCATTCGTCTCAAATACGATGCGAAAGCGATGGTTATTTGAAACCAGTTTTAAAATATAGGAACAGTCAGTAAAACAAGGTTGTCCTTAAAACGATTTTGGTTTAAAAGATTCGCGTAATTGTAAGTCTTATTCAAAATGTAATATATTGACGCCGGCTGCGCACCGTCATGCGATATATGATGTAGATACACACAGTACTTATATCGGTTACAAATTACATTGTCTTCATGAATATTTCATGGCATGTGATCTTCCGAACGACTGGTGATGTTTATCTTAGTATTAAGCATGCATTTAGTACATATTATAAATCACTAAAGAGTGTCCTAATAGTGTTTGAAGTGAAAGCTCTTTAGAATCGGTGTGATATGAAACTAGATGAAACTAAAAAGCGACACTAAATTCCTAAGTATTTTTTTGTGATTTGCTATTTTCGTCATATTGGTTATTTTCGTAATTTTGGTAATTTAAGTAGTTTTTATAGTATACTAGGGTGGGGTAATTATCAGGTTGTAATCAAAAGGTGTTCAGAAGTGTTCTAGCTGTGTGAAAGAAATCAATTTAAGGTTTTCTCTATTATAAAGTTGTAAGTGTTCACACACAAAACTTACATGCATATAGTTAATGCGCCGATAAGTCCTAAGGTGTGTACTTATATATTTCTCGGGTCAAAACCGGTCTGTCACAATGTTCAGGCAAGACACACGAATACGCGCCGTAATTGCCCGAGCGCAAAAACTGCTGACAGAACAACCTGTGTCTCATTCTTGTCTACTAAGCGATGTAGATATAATTATGTTCGCCTGCATATTCTATGAAGTTTCACTTCTACGTGTCAACTGCACACACATATTTTTTATTATTAATACGAAGTTGTCTAACAAATACACGGCTCTCCTAATGGGAAGTGGTTATTATTGCCTACAGAAGTTTGCGACACCAGGGACGAAGACAACGCGATGCCAGTCTGTAAGATGGGATAAGAGCTATGAGATAAAGGGAATAGGATAGATCAGAAAGGAGTAATGGATAAAGGGGTTGAACGAGGTAAATGGAATAGAGCATATCTTGACAATTTTATTTAGTCATGTAAAGTCGTAATAAAAACTAATTCATGGTTTTGAGTGTGATTTTAATTCGTCATTTTTAATCCCGGACGCAAAAAGAGGGGTGTATAAGTTTGGCACTCTTTAATGGGAGAACCGATTTGGATGTGGTTTTTTATTTGAAAGCAGGTTTTCTAGCGATGGTTCGTACACATATTTTATCAAAATCAGTTCAACTATTTCAAGGTTATCAGCTTTTTTGTTAGCTGAGGTAGGGATCTTAGACGCATAATGGGTGTGTAATGAGTGCTATAAACTATGCAAGATTATGGAATTCTTGGTCTGATGCTGCCTGCAGGCAGGATATCCAGGAAACTAGTACAGTCTTGAATTTTTTAGCAAATATGTTGTGTTTGGATTCGTTTTCATCGGTATTTGATTCTATATACAATACAATGGTGACAACACGATGAGCTGATACTGTAGCCAGGATATCCAGCTATACTAAGTAAACTAAGTTAATAAAAATTAAAATTAAATTAAATTTTAAAAAACCTCCACCGCAAAAAAGTAATCATTTAAAAATTCAAAAATAGTACTTATCGTTGAGCCATCAAATTTGATTGAGTAACACCTATATATCTAAACATATAATAAAACTATAGAGGTCATATTTCTGTACAATGAAAAAAAATGTTAAAAACCGAGTCAGAGGGATGTAAGAAGTGAAATAGAATAAATTAGATTTTTTTTCAAATTTTTTGTTTGTCTGTTTATCTGTTTGTCTGTCTGTTTGTGCCGGCTAATTTCCGAAAGGACTGGACCGATTTAAATGAAATTTTGTATGGTGGAAGCTTATATCCCTGGTCAACATATAGGATACTTTTGATCCCGAAAAATTAAAGAGTTCCCGTGAGATAGTTAAAAAACTTTTCACGCGGATGAAGTCGCGGGCAGAAGCTAGTTTTAATTATAAAAATTGATGGATGGCACGATAAGGTTTATTCATTAAAATGGTGCTATAATGTCGCCGCGTCGGTACCACTTAAGTAAGTCAGACCCTTCATTTGATTGACTATCAAATTAATATACATTGGACATTGGTCAACCTTTTTTTCGAAAAAACAGTACCCCGTGATCATTTTATTGTTGAAAACAATAGTACTGTGTTTCACACAACAGACCGGCTGACGGCCCCACTGTGATGAAAAGTGGTTACCGTCGCCTATGGACATTAGCAATACCAGAGGTGCTATCAATTTGCTGTCGGCCTCGAAGGGGATACCTGAAACCTGGTCACTAATGCCGGCCGGAACACAAGTCAAAGTTGTTATGGCGGCATACTCTAGACCGGGCAAATACCCTACCACTTTGCAATTTTACTCTAATTAAATTAATGCGCAACTGCATTGAAGTCTAATTTTTTTATTGCCTGAAGTTGACAAAGAGGCAGGCGACCCATCTGATGAACACTTCAAGATATATGGCTTGAGTAATTTTAGGATCAAAGTGTGCCATATTTATTGTCGCTGTAAAAAATACTTTAAATGTCATTAAAGTATTTTCCACACCAAAATTAAGTGCCATAGCAGTAGCTTTTTATCCTTAGCCTAAGCCCCTAAAAACAAATTCGCAAACATTTACACGAAATCATTTCCAAATGTATAATACCTGCATGGCTTACTTAGTACGAAAGTAAAGATAAGCAAGAATAACAAAAAATAGGATAAAATAAAATAATATATAGACATTAAAGACACAAGGAAAAAATGTTTTATGGCGTAATTATAATATTTCATGAGCGTTTATCATCATAATCCATATTGTGTCCGTTTAAAGTTGACAAATTATCCGCAATTATCCTTAGTGATAATTTTCTTATGTTTTTTCTTGAATAAGGAAAAATGGGCAGTTAAAATATTAATGTATGTAATGTATGTACATTTTGAGGTACTAGAGCCATGTTGGAATCATTATATTGTTACAGCTCGTGGGGCCGGCTTGATCGGTGTGATACCACGCTGTCATAGAATATCGGCATGAAACGGTTATCATTGATCTCATCGTGTTTCGTAAGATGAGTGAGTGTCCCCCTTCCCCCCCATCCCATTCCTCTTGTATGACAATAACGCGACAACAACAACAACAATATGACGTGTTGCAAACGTCTAGAGGTGACGGTAACCAATTTTCATTACGTAGGCCGTCTGCCTGTACGCCAGATGCGCAATGA
Organism: Dendrolimus houi; assembly: GCA_039645545.1. Taxonomy (NCBI): domain Eukaryota; kingdom Metazoa; phylum Arthropoda; class Insecta; order Lepidoptera; family Lasiocampidae; genus Dendrolimus; species Dendrolimus houi. Next base: position 7,747,110 of record CM077125.1, read on the forward strand.
AAAAAAAAGTTGGCAAGCTCGTGTTTCTCAGTAGTGCTTCTTCTCTATTCTACATTAAATTTCTTGATTTATTATAAGCTAGTACACTGAAGAAAATTATAAATAATCGAATGCAATAAAAGAAAACTTATTTGTATTGTATTCTACCCATAGTAAGTAAGTAGAATACTGAGCCTTCTAGATCACCGTCTTCTATGGGCTGGCTACGTTTCCTCGCTGGATCGCCATACTGCTCCGTTGCCCGAGGTAGGTACCAGACTTCTGATCACCTGAAGAGTCATGGAGTCAATTCTACATTTAAGCTTCAGTACTTACTATCGTTAAGTGATGTGGGTACCAGGATTATAAAGTTCACGATACGATTCATTCCAAAGAGTTTTGTGACGTCATTGATGCCAATTTGATTTTTCCACCTAAGAGTTAAATTGCGATTGCATTCTAAGTTTACGTTTGAAAGCCTGCGTCTGGTGTCTTAATTATTCTCCTCCACGTTACGCGGTCAGCATCTTTTATTGAGAAACTATTGGTATGGATATCATTCTTTCCGGGATCAAGCCAGTATTTATTTAGTCTATCTTATTTACTGAGACCCTGTGAAGGCAGCATGGTTAAACAGTTACTCTCTACATAACTTACTGTTCGATAAGAAACCTGACTGTACGCTTGCACCTTATCTGCTTACCAAAGATACGAAGGTTGTCGTGAATTCTGGAGGTTTTCTAATACGATCCTCCTGTGTTACTCTACACATTTACGTCAGCATGTTCATCTCCGTGACTTGCAGCTCCTGTTTGTATCACTCCAGCATATTGTCGGCGTCAGTGCAGGACCTTGTAACAATTTTTTTTTTTGTCAAAATTGTTATTTATTACGTGCACATATCACATTAATTGTACAAAAAGGCACATTTGATTTTAAATTTGTAGATCTCACATTTTATTTTATTAAAACATCTTATTAAAAATGAATAAACAAATTTCTCTCTCTCTCTCTCTCTCTTTTCATTCAACGTCTCCCAATTATTTGGGGTAGGCACAACAACTACTTTCCTTCCATACTCGTCTATTCTGACATACGTCCTCTGTCACATCCCAAATTATCATATCGTCCTTCACACAATCCATACATCTCTTTTTTGGTCTACCTTTACATTTGTATCCATCAAGCTTGCAGTTAAACATCTTTCTTGTCGCGTGACTCTCGTCTCTTCTCATTACATACCCATACTACCAATAAATAATATAAGGGATATAAATACATATTTTTTTCCTGATTCCAGAAGACCGACGACATTCCAAAATTGAGTTATTTTAATAAGCGGAGTATACATATTTTTTTTCTAATTTCCTTTCATAACTTTTGACCGGCCCAAAATATCCAACTTTTTATTAATACCTACTCCATTTTTATACAAAGTTCGGGATTTATTGAATTTTTGTTATATTGTTATACTAACTTTTGAAATGTTTGTCATCCGTTTGTAATTCAAAAGGATTTTCCGTTTACCTAGTCTATAGTTCTCAATTTAAGGTAATATTATAATAGATTTCCTACATGACTTGTCTTTAATTTTCATAATAATCTTTCAGTAAAATTTTTATATGTTATATAATTATGTGAAGACGGATATTAATTATTTGCTTTTTATCAAAGAAGAAGCGCATTAAAGAAGCGGATGAAATTTCATTAATTTTATTTGAAGTTTTCCAACAACAAAAAAACATAAATTTTATTGTTTCGGAAAATATTATGATGGTCCATATAGCAAAATAATTTGGTAAGTATAGTGAAGCCAATGTAGACTAAAATGGGGTAGTTAATAGTTTAATTATCTGAGACGCTCTTTATCGTCTTTCAAAAGGTCGAAGCCGCCTAGACTTTGGACAAAGATAGCAAGTGATGACGTCATATCTTTATCGAGTGAAATAAAAAAATATCTATTGTTGAAAGCAATAGGTGATTTAAAACATTTTATTATGTTAGTTTAAAAGTACGATCATAAACAACAAAGTATTTTAAGCCTATATTATACATTGTTTTAGAAATTTGTAGTAGAATATATTACCTACCCATTTGTACCTAAACAGTATTCTTCCGAAAGAGGTCAAGAATATAAAGTACAATCAGTATAGAGATGATTTACTTTTTAATGACCTCTATGCTTTCGTAGTGTAAGCTGGCTCGCCTAGTTGATTGGTATACAGAGATCGTGGGTCAAATTCCTGGCAGGGTTAATTTCGCAAACAAACTTTCCGTTATTTACTCTGGCCTGGGTGTCAGAATCGACTTTATATTTGTCCATTCTATATTTATACTACATATTACATCAGCGAGCCTTGTTAATCTTGAAAATGTACAATGTGTGTATATCTATCGATTTATTTGATTACATTGGCTATTTACTGCCTTAATATCCGTTGGGAAACAACAAAATCGTGCCGTATTTTTATAACAAATGATTTTTTAAAAGGCTAGCCGTACACCAAATAAGTAAAGTTTTTCTTTTTAGATTCTAATAAAATCAGTGTGAAAATAAGTTTGATCTTTGTATCTTACCCCCTGTTAATGTGTGAAAATGTATTTTCTCTTTTTGAATTTTATTTTATGACGATGAATGTGGAACACTTTTTTCCCTAAACGAGTTATATATAGCTCGCGAACAAAACCGGCTAGAAAACTAGATTATAAATATTTGATGGTGACAGCTTTGTATATAAAATATTTCGAAAAGGTGTAAAAGACAAAGTGTTTACAAATTTAGGTTGGGGAAAAAGTTTCTTCGCATTTTATATAAAAATTCAAAAGGTTTTTTTATAAAGTTTATTTACATTTGACTAAAGTATGAAGGTGCCATTTTGTTGGATAACTTTTTACCATCTTGTAGGTAGGGACGTGATCCCATTACTATAAAAATTTTGGGGCTTCTGATCAAAAAACTGCGACAAGTAGTTTTGGCAGTCCTGTTAACCGGACACTATATAAGGAATTCTGCAGAGACCGAAACAGATGAAAATCTTAAGGTCAGGACTATACGGGGGATGCATTAACACCTCCCAGCCAAACTCGCGTAATATTTGCTGAGTGGCTAAAGATGTGTGAGGTCTAGCGTTACCATGGTGAAAAACCACACCCCTTCTGTTGATTAATTCCGGCCGCTTTCTCTCAACTTTTTGCTTTAATCTCATCAGTTGCTCGCAGTACAGTTCAAAATCGATGGTCCTGCCTGGCAGTAACAGCACATAATGAATAATGCCCTTCCAATCCCACCATACACACACAGTATCACCTTGTTGCGAGTTAACCCGGGTTTCGCCACAGTCTGTGAAGCTTGACCGGCCTTTGACCACGATTTTTTCGCACATTCTTATCGTACGTGATCCACTTTTCATCACCAGTCATCAGCTTCTTCAAAAATGGTTTGGTTTCATTACGTCGTAATGAAGAATCAGAAATGAGTACACGGTTCATTAGGTTTCTTTCAGTGAGCTCATGAGGCACCCAAATATCGAGCTTTTTTATGTACCCAGCTTTTTTCAAATGCACCAACAGTGTTTTGTAGTCAATTCCCAGTTCTTCAGCTACACCGTAACTACTAATATGCCGATCTTGTTCCACTTTTTCAAAAATGGCATCAATTTTGTCCGTAACAGGGCGACCAGAGCGACGTGCATCTTTGATATCAAAATTTCCGGATTGAAAACGCTTAAAGCAAATTTGCGCTACTCTCACAGTTACTGCATTAGGTCCATAAACATCACAAATTTTTTTCGCGGTTTGTGTTGTATTTTTACCTTTTTTGTAGTAAAATTTTAAAATGTATCGAATTTCTTCATTAGATTCACTCATTTTAACAATAAGAAAAACAAATGAGAATCACACATTTTCCTAATTTGGAATTTGGAATTGTCTTCTTTAAAATTAAAACTTTTTAATTATACCAAAAGCAGCCAGATAAAAATGGTATAGCCAATGAGATCTCGTTACAAGTTCATACATACTATAAGCGAAAAGACTTTTTCCCCAACCTATTATGACTGAGGGTGGGCTCTTAAATATTTTCAAAACGATTATTACATTCACATTCGATGCCGATGCGTGTTATCACTAAATTCAATATACCAAAGCATCTGCCTAATGTGCGTTTATCTTTGTCAATAAAACAGCTGTAAGCGTTATATTTATATTTAACCCAAATTATCGGTCTGACAATGTTCGAACAAAACACGAATTACATGAATTAACTTAATGAGTTTCTTTATTTTACACAATATGGCAAGTATCAAAATCAATTAAGTTCCGTTTGGGGTTGAAACATTAGGCCCGTGGGGTCCATTGGAAAAGAGTATCTTTAAAGATATGTGTGAGATACTCTTTGAGACTACCAGTGATCAGAAGGCTGGCTCATATTTCGCATAACAAGTAAATATTGCCAGACAGCGTGGTAAAGCAGCTAGCCTTCTAGGCACGCTCCCCTTTGGCAGTGATCTGCTTTATAATGTATTAAGTTAAAAAAAGAAATTTAAACAGTAAAAATTGTTTAGACCTATCTTCCGAAGTTACATTAAATATAAAATTTAACTTCATAAAGGTTTGTCCAAAATATGTCCTGATGAAAGACATTTCTAAAAAGATAAAGATGCAAAAACTTTCATCAAAAATGAACAGGCGTACAAACGTATAGTCAGATGGACGGATATGACGATTTTATAAGAGTTTCGTTTTTACCAAAATAGCTACGGAGTCGTGGAAACTAAGGGTAGTGATACATGTAATGAAGCTATTAATAAAAACAGTGCGCGTAGTTACATAAATATGTAGGGATATTGCTAGGCATGTGTTGAAAACTACAATCTTTTAAATAAAAATCAATTACAAACGTTAGTCTCCCCAAAACTTGAAAATGGTTTGATTGATTTTGATGATATTAAATTTCAGTGAGTCCCGGGGTGGTTTTTTTATAACACCTACTGCTCTGTCTTGGGTCAGGGGATTTTTATTATGTATGTAATTTTGTATCTATTATTTAACTTTTATACATGTTTGAATACCATACTATGTACTAATTTAAGAATCTTAGTACAATTTTATGTTCTAATGAAGCTTAAAACTAATCTATAACTACTTTTACTGTCTTAAGACTAATGCATACAGTCTGGTATCCCGGGATGGATTAGATCCGCAATTGGCACCGGTAGGTGGCGTTGAAATCGGTTTCCAAGATCTTGATGAAGTTTTTTGTGTGTGTTTAAGTGGTGTCCCTGGATATTTCAGATTTACAATTGGATCCGGTAGATGAGATGTCGCAATTGCGTTCTATGTTTTTTATTTTTTCAAGGCAGGTAGATTGTCATTCCTAAAACTTCTTTCTAATAAAGTTAATTCTGAATTAAACGTATCAACCAAATTGAATCAACTCACATCCATTGAAATCGTTTGAACAACCATATTGAATGAACTTGGTTGAAATGCGCAGAACCGAAAAGACACGACGCCAGTCAGTAAAATTGAATTACTCATGTTTATGTTTGTCATGTTTATACTTTGGTTGATTCATCTAAACTCTCGCCACTTTCTTGCTATCGAGAAATGGGCATAATAAATAAGGCATAAGCAAAATCTAAGCGTGTCTTGTAGTTTTAGCCAGATTTGTTTAATTCCCATTATGAGACTGACCTGTTCCACCTACAACGTTATTGTCGATGTACGGAATGTCGTCTAAAGTTGTATGTCAGGGAATCTACTGTTTATAGTCACTACTTCGCTCCTTCAGTTTATATCACAAAGTTATACAGTCTATAAAATTTCTTAATAAACCGCTATCCAACACAAAACATATACAATCATACAATTTTTTATTTATTTTTACATTGGTATAAAGTTTAGATGATAAGATAATTAAATGAAGTCTACTTCCAATTTTACTATGTTTGTATGTTAGTAACGAATAAACTCAAAAACTACTGGAGCGATTTAAAAAATTCTTTCACCATTAGAATGCTAAATTATCTCAGATAAGGTTTTTATTACTAGAAAAAAAGGGATCCCTACTAAAACTTCAAAATAATGTAACCCAAGGTGTAAAAAAAAATTAGTGTTTGAGTAGGTCCGGGGATGGTTTAGATTCACAATTAGACCCGGTAGGCGGCGCTGGAATCGGGTTCTAGAGTTTTATTTTTTCAGGGCAGAAACGATAGTTATATATATGTATATAAAGTAATCGTAAATGTTTTGGATGGATACCCCATTTCGAACCTGCTAAAACTTTGAATATACTTAAACATTTAAGAACTTAAAAAAAACTGAAAGACAGAATTGAACCGCCTAGTATCTGATTAATAATTATAAAAATGTTCTTCGATTTATTTTTATTTCCAACGTAAGCCAGACATTTGTAAGCAAATAAATGATGGACTTATCTGATTAATAATTATAAAAATGTTCTTCTATTTATTGTTATTTCCAACGTAAGCCAGACGTTTGTAAGCAAATAAATGATGGACTTATCTGATTAATAATTATAAAAATGTTCTTCTATTTATTGTTATTTCCAACGTAAGCCAGACGTTTGTAAGCAAACAAATGAGGGACTTATCTGATTAATAATTATAAAAATGTTCTTCTTCTATTTATTGGTATATCCAACGTAAGCCAGATGTTTGTAAGCAAATAAATGACGGATTTATCTATACTATTCACATAATATAAAATTTCCAAGAAAATGTTATCGGGTTTGTTTGTCTGAAACACTCAGATAGCACTAAACTTAACCTAAAACATGCTCAGACATTTCATTTGCTCTCCCGAACAAAATAATCCCTTCAAACGATTTGTTACGGCCAAATTAGATTTATACCCGAATGTTTAGATCTATTTTAATGGTTGTTATTTACTTTATATTGTGTTACTCGAAACAAAAAGTTAATGTTTTTTATGTAAATCTACCGCGTATAATGTATTAGTGTGAAATTTTTTAACACTAGCTGTGTTGCATCGTCACAATTTACAGATGTAGGTAGTTTTCTTAAGTGTCTCAGCCATTGCGTGGTGGCGAAACCATTCTCTAACGCACGAGAAGTCAGTCTGAACGTTCCGCATGCTCCGTGCAAAGACAAAAGTGAAAACGTTCACTTCTGATTCAATATCTCATTAAACTCTAATACAAACTAGATATCTACCACCCCTGGTCTAAAGTATGCCACCATAACAACCTTGAGTTGTGGGCCGTCTGCCTGTCTGCTGAAATCCTGCAATAAATAATTTTTTCCTCTGCTGTACATACCTTAACAAGCGGAAGAAAGCAGACGGTCTGCGATGTCAACAGCATCGCACTAGTGGTTATCTTATAAAATTCATCTTTTGCTAACGAACTGCAACGCAACGCGTACGTACCGTTTGAATATTGCTAGCAATTTTTCGTCTATATAATTATATATTATCAAATTAGTTGAATTCGTGAAATTCGAACATTTGTGCGTGTCGTGCTAACTACTAAGAAACAAGGAGAAATCATCGCTTCACTACACAAAGGTACTGTGCAATCCTTCGTTTATATAACTGCTTGTATTTCCCTGTGTTCTATGCAGCTATGTTTTCCTTCATTGTGGTTTTACATTTAAAAAAAGTAAACAATTACCAATTCGCGTAATCAATATAAATAAGAAAATTTCACTGTTTGATGTGTGATATCACTGTTCCTAGTATTATTCTTGCATTATAAAACTTGATATAACCGTCACGTGTTATGATGGTCTCCAGAGTCTTTCGGGCTACAAGAAAGTCTGTAAAGGGGAATGTACAGTGGGGTTAAAACTGGTTAGTTCCTTTCGATTAACTCAGAAAAACCATCCTTAAACATTTACTGAGTATATAGGTATGATTATGTTTAATATTAAATATAGAACCATGCCTTTCATGTGGCTGCCATGTTCAAACCTCCATCCACTCCTTATTATACTTTTTCTCTTTCCTTAAAATTGTACGTACGTATATCTCTATCCCTGTTCCTAAAAGTCGTTGGTAGGAAGATGTTACTGCTCGGAACAATGCCATGAAAGAAAGACGTGCAAAACTTGTGCTACAATAACGTTTTTTGTAAGTGCAGTGGATTACTGAGTTTTGCTTAAACAAACAATCTAAATGGCGGCCGCCCTGTGAGGTGTTAGTGATAACTATACTTCTGATGCCAAGCGGCCGTAAGTCGACGAGAAGTATGAGCGAGTTTATATAATTACTTATCAGTATTACCAGAATATTACATAACAACTGAAGACAACAGAATTATATTATTTGCTTTGAAACAACGACAATCTTCAGCAGCTTCGTGTATACGGATTAATTAGGATTTTTTTTGTCTTCGGATTCCGCACACAGCAAAGTAAAATTTTGTCTCGTCGCTAATAAGAAATTTGGTTTCTTTTGTTCTAAAAGGTGAATTAATAATCTCACATGTGTACAGTAACTTTTACAATAGCATTTCGTGTAAGGGAAGTGATCTCGAGAGGGTACGAAGCAAGCTAGACACGGACAACACGAACGATTTATCCTTAGAGCCACTCTAACGTCACAAGTTCTCATGTTTAAAAGGAGAAATGGGTTTATGTGCAGTTAAATTAGATAAACTTAACGTAGCTTTATCTACGCCAGACGTTGTAGAGCTATATATTAATTGGACTATAAACGTTAACAATTTGATTTTTGGTTGTTTTTGAACATTGCTCGTTGTGCTGTTTTTCTTTATTTCAGAAGATAGGCTAATGGTTCTTGAAGGAAAGTGGTTAACGTCGTCTATAAACATTTGCAAGAAACACTTGACTTTTGTTTCTTACAAATGTTTATTTCTTCTCAAATCTTTCAAATGTGGCATACTCTAAACCAAACTGTACCCATCCAAACGGGCCAATGCCTTATCACCTGGCTTGTTTTGTCACCTTTTACGACAGACCGGGCAACCACAGGAATTAGTATTCTCTCTATGCTCCTGCACGGATAGTTTTTTAATAAGAGATAAGAGGTAGAAAATATCGTCCACATTATTTGTTCTATATCTATATTATTCTCTATTTTATTAGATTAACTAAGCTCATTAAAGACTAATGTTTTGACATCATCATCATCGCCAGGGTATTCAATTTATTTTTAATTTAACACTTTGCTCATATCTGATATTTACTTTATTCTTTGTTATGGTACAATTAAACCCAATCACAAACATTAACATTTAAATTAATCATTCATCCCTAAGGTTATTCAGTTCACATCAGTATTTGTTTCCATATTTCCATTAAAGATAAATGTTAGCTTAGGATTTTTTTTCAGAAAATAGCTCATGTTATGTATATTATCACCATATCAACGATGCTAGATTTGATGGACGGTTTGACTTGGTAATAACGTGTCTATATATTCACCGCTCACTTACCAGCGACTGGAACCTCATTAAAAATTTTTGGTTGCTTTGTACACGTGTGCCTTGCGTCATGTGTCATGAATGAACGTCGATTAAAAACGCAGTCCTCCCGCGGTTTTTCCATATCACTAAACATAGGGCTCTTTGAAAACAGTGTAAACAGATATCTAAAATCTTAACAGTGTAGAGAATGCATTGGAGTCTTTAGCGCGTGTGGATACTACACCGCCACCGCACCGCCGCTGCGTTGCCAACCTTTCTAAACTTAATGTGAACGCGCCGCCACCGCGCCGCCGCGTTCTCATCGCGCTTTCACTATTGAGCGGTAGTATGGCGGACAACGTTCGCATATACATTAAAATTCAGAAAGTAGTAGCCCGGTGGCGGCGTGTTGGCGGCTCCATTTACTCAGTTGCATAGTGTCGCTGATGTCCATGGGTGACGGTAATCACATATCATAAAGTGGATGAACTGCTCGTTTACAAGTAAATCCTGAACAATCAAATGTTTTCTACAGAAGTATGGATGATATTGGACTTAGAAGCTCTGTCTGAACGTTATTTAAAATCTTGCAACCATGTATAAAAACACGTTAAAAAATCCATGCTGAATATACTAAAAAATATATAACTACACCATATGATAGGGATCTGGTCACAGTTGTCGATTTTACAAGGGCCGCGTAAGAGTGACAAAAAATAGGAAGTCAAGCAAAGCATACTGTAATTGAAACGTTAATGCTGAATCGGATTTAGGAATCGGTTGACCCAATTCATGTATTTTTCCGTTATTTATTAGAACTGTTGTTGTAATAGGGGGCAAACTATATCTATTTAGGTTTTTTTGTTATTGCATGAGTTCAGCAGACAGGCAGACGGATCACCTAATAGAAAGCGGTTACTGTCGCCTATGGACATTTGCCACACCAAATGTGCTACAAATGCGCTGCTGCTCTCTTAAGGGAAATTGGAACCTGACCACTAATACCGGAACACAACACAAGATTGTTATGGCGGCATACTTTAGACTAGGGGTGATAGCCATCCCGACGGGCAAATGCCCTACCACCTGGCTGTAGGTTACTTTGTCACCTCGTACGTCAGGCCGCCTAATCGCGGGAATTTATATTCCTTCTCCGCTCCTGCACGGATGAAGGTGTTGCTCTTAAAAATAATTACCTCGTTGACATAATTTAACAATATACTTTTTTTTGACGTAAATCCGTTTGCTGGACACCTCTCTGCTCTGGGACATAATAGGTTGGGGAAAAAGTCTTTTCGCATATAGTATGTATGAACTTGTAATAAGATCTCTTTGGCTATACCATTTGTATCTGGCTGGTTTTGGTATCATTAAAAGTTTTAATTTTAAAGAAGACAATTCCAAATTCAAATTAGCAAAATGTGTGATTTTCATTTGTTTTTATTATTGTTAAAATGAGTGAATCTAATGAAGAAATTCGATACATACAAGAACGTGTGCAAAAGATTGTGGTCAAAGGCCGGTCAGGCTTCACAGACTGTGGCGAAACCCGGGTTAACTCGCAACAAGGTGATGCTGTGTGTATGGTGGGATTGGAAGGGCATTATTCATTATGAGCTGTTACTGCCAGGCAGGACCATCGATTCTGAACTGTACTGCGAACAACTGATGAAATTAAAGCAAAAAGTTGAGAGAAAGCGGCCGGAATTAATCAACAGAAGGGGTGTGGTTTTTCAGCATGATAACGCTAGACCTCACACATCTTTAGCCACTCAGCAAAAATTACGAGAGTTTGGCTGGGAGGTGTTAATGCATCCGCCATATAGTCCTGACCTTGCACATTCAGATTTTCATCTGTTTCGGTCTCTGCAGAATTCCTTAGGCAGTGTCAGGTTAACATCACGAGAGGACTGCCAAAACCACTTGTCGCAGTTTTTTGATCAGAAGCCCCAAAATTTTTATAGCAATGGGATGACGTCCCTACCTACAAGATGGCAAAAAGTTATCCAACAAAATGGCATCTACATACTTTAGTCAAATGTAAATAAACTTTATAAAAAAAACCCTTTGAATTTTTATATAAAATGGGAAGAAACTTTTTCCCCAACCTAATATTTAACAGTGAGCTAGTGTGGAAAACACTCCGGTGTTCCTCCTGACGTCTAATGCCTGGACCAAAGCAGACTGTGGCTGATGCCGCAGCACTGCCTGCCGGGGCTCTCCTTAGGCCAGGGATGGTAACATAATTTTGTTTTGTTGGTGGCCTGAGCGCGGGTGACGGCTTAGTTGTCCTCGTGGACCATCACCCGCGGCCATATGCGTCTATGACGGCCGGAGGTCGTTTGACGATGGTTTTTCGGCGACACGATACCTCTCGTGCGCGGGAGCGGAGCCGCGTAGTTCTCTCAGTAGACTCGAAAACAGACGTTACTTTTATAAAATACAATGCTCATATGTTCGACATCGACTTTATAATATTTTATTGAAATTCTATAAATGCCGACAACCACTTAAAACTTACTAAAATTACAAATATACGTAAATATATATATTTAAGAATGTAAAAAAAAATGCCCCAGTAGTAGCACCAGAGGTAATTATCAGTTGTCACATACAGACAGATGAAGAATGAAAAAGTTTATTTTTACCTTTAGGATCGGAACCCTGAAAGTTTTACATGATCAAAAAAATATTATACTAATAAATAAAGCTGAAAAGTTTGTTTGTTTGCTTGAACGTGCTAATCTCAGGGACTACCGGTCTGAAAAATTCTTTCAGAATTAGATAGCCTATTTATCGAAGAAGGCTATAGGCTATATATCATCACGCTAAGATCAATAGACTATTCCACGCGGACGAAGTCGCTAATTCGCAGAAGCTAGTTAATTAATAAACACAATGCACTTAAAACTTAGATTTATAATGTAGTTAACATAATATACGATCCAAAAATTTTGGCTGGGCACATCCCAGGAGCTAACAAGGAAAACTCCAGTGTCCAAGAACAATCTTTTCCATGCAAGACACCGTTAAAACAATATTGAATACCCGCAGGTAGGTTAATTTCATGGGTCAACAGTTCAACCTCGTCTTAAGTCAAGCTTCCACTTTTTGTGTTGCCAGGTCTAGGATTATTTTTTATCTAGAAATAGCAAACGCTTGACAGATATCCCACTGTCTAGGAACAAAGAATGGAGTGGTGTGGGATTGTTGGATTGTTTAGTTCATGAAGTCAAATTACGGTGTTCCCGTATTATGCATGATGGTTAGACCAATACCATGATCCTGAATAAAATAAATAAATGAGTGGCCCTTGCGTCCATTGCTTTTAAAATATATACATATACCTATACAGTATACATACATCGAAGCTGTAGATTGAACTGGTGTAAAGCAGTTTACCAGGAGTCGAGACAATGGGGAATATGCACGTTGAAATTGAGTATAAAAATACATTATCTTGGCGCGTTTACAGATAGTGGAGACGCTAACGTCACACAACACACAGGCATTCTGTAACTTATAAACACCTGGAACGTGGGTCACAATACAAATAGCGCGTTTCACATTTTTAGTTTGTTTGTATTTAAGACAGTTCATACATTGAATAATTTTTAAACTTTATAATCATTAAACAATCTAATCAATATATGTACCCTATATTAGAATTATATTATGCGTATTCCCTATTTTCATTACCGCTGCTAAATGTTTCCCCAATTAGTTATGTACATTTCAAATTGTGTATCTGGCAACCCTTACTTGCCTGAGTAAATAATAAACTCCGAATCCAACTAAAGCCAACAGACCGACGTCTCAGTGTTTCTGATGTAATTTACAACTGTCAAAGTCGACTACCCAATTCTAAACATTATTTGACAGTTAAATATTTAACTTTCAAGTTTTGAGTGAGTTTCGAATTAACTACGAAATGAACGTTAGATCACTTAAGCACTAGAATTTCAAGCCTCGAGTTCGATTCCTAGTAGGATACATTTCAGAAATGTCTTTTACTGAATCTTCTCTGTATGCGTGCAACTAGGAGCATTTTTTCACCGAGGAGAAATCCATTTGAAGACTATCTACTGCGGGGGAAATTCGGTGGGGTTACACTAGTACCGCAAGTGAAATGCTACTTTGCCACGCCACGGCCTGGGATACCTACTAAAACCTCTCGGTGTTCCTTCCTACGCCTTATACCAAAACTACGTGCCCTGGCAGGCGGGGGCCCCTAGGACCACATCCATTACGCGGGGGAAGCGTGACCCCCAGCATCGTCAGCCTCTATTCGGCATTGGGTGGTAATAAGTATGTCTCGCCCCACAGGAGGAGAGATGAGTACGCGCGAATTACGACGCATCCTGCTCTTGATGGCGTTATTGGTGGATGGGAACCCTTCTCCAGGGGATGGCTCACAGCGGCCGAAGGTCGAAGTGCACGACGCTGTTCTGCCCAAGCGGAGCACACCTAGAAGGTATGCAGCGTTGTATCATCGTTGCCCATCTGGGTACTACTAGGAGCAGCCTCGACATGATCCATTAAACTACCTAAATACATGATTTTAGAAGATATTAAGAATATCTTCTAAAATCAAATCTAAATCACCATTAACTTTTTATGGTTCGGCCACTGTTTGGTCACTGTGAACGAACGACAGCTAGGCGGGAGGCGTCCGGCAACAAACACAAAAATATTGTTATATCTTTTTCTTCGACAAAAGCAAATTCCACGTAAAGTCTGTAAAAGCACATTTTATTACCTGACGGCATTTGAACTAATTGTAATCCTTTTATAATCGTCTTCTTTTGTTCGCTTATTTATTGGCATACGTTTCTAGTTATTGTGGAGAACAGCCCATTGTACTCGTTTATGGCCGCGTGCAGGTTTCATTAGCCAGGTGTTACGGATTAAGTACCAGCTGATTCTAGGAAACTATGTTGACGATACGATACGGGCACATTTGCATTGGTGAAGTATAAAATGACGACCTGATGGAGAGAGGAGGCAGTCGAGCGAAGACCACGATCAAGGTATGACGTATGTACAATTGGGAATCTAGTACTGACGGACTTAGGGCGTTTTATTGAATTACGACCTTCTGCATTACGTTTGGATTTGTTGTGTTCGGTTATATTTGTACCTGTGTTATACGTGTTTGTATAGTTCTAATAAACTCTATAATAATTCCAACGGCATTTTAATTCGAATCTACTTTATTATTGTTACGACCGACCAAGACCAAAACACACCTGCAGTTTATTAACTTTTCGGCATTTGGACTTCTTTTGTTTACCTTATGTTTAAAATTTGTAATTAGAAAACAGCCTATTGTGTATTGTACTCGTTTATGGCCGTTTGTAGGCATAATTAGGTAGGTGTGCAGATTACCAATTTTAAGAAATTCGATCTGAGCGGGCGGGCAGCCATATTGTAACGGTGCAGTATATAGCGATGGTCCAATGCGGAGATCGGCAGTCTAGTGATGATCACAAGCGAGACGAAACGTGTACATTCGATAAGCTATATAGTGACAGACTTTGCGCGTGTTATTGAATCGTGTATTACGTTTGTACTGGTTGTATCCAGTTATATTTGTACCTGTGTTATACGTGTTTGTATAGTTTTAACAAATTCTATAGTAATTCTAAACGGCATTTTAATTCGAGTCCCGTAACTCGTAACATTATTTTGAATTATATACTTGAATACTCTTCACCTCCTCGAGAAAACCAAATTCGTCCAAGACAGATTTGCAAATTTTACACTATGGTAATTACGATATACTGTTTTCCTCACCATGACTTCCGTAATTCTCGCATTAGCAAGTGACAATAATTAACCAGACTGAGTAATAAAAAACTGTAGACTCTCAACCAGAATTTGAAACAACGTCATCGGAAACAGAGGTGCTTCGCTCAATGAGCTACCCGATTTAACTTTAACATGCAGTATACTAAATGCAGTAAATTTATAAAAACACTCCAGGGTTCTGGGTAGCCAGCTTTATATTGCTAATAAAAATAAACACTAAACGTGCTTATTTACGAAATAAAATAAATCGCATGCAATTTCGTTTGGTCGGAATACTCTGTTCTTGAAAGCTCATAACATGTTTCTATATTAAACGTTTGTAAATTCTAAAGAAGAAGTTCACGAATTCCTTAGTCCCATGGTATTAATTTAGAAAATCATTGAAGATCTTGTGTCTGGAGTCAATGACCTTGATTTCGTCTACTACCGAAACAACGTCTAAAGACTAAGTATATAAATTCGTGAAAACTTTGATAATAACTTTATTGTTGATGTTGCTTTATAAAGTTTTGAATTAGATGGTTTTAATTAATTCAAGTTATATCAATTCCTATTTTATAACAAAACTAGACAATAAACGTTACATCTGCTCTCCACATTTCAGGAAATAAGACGGTTTACCACTACCATGCTCCAAAGCTTGGTAATTATAACAATATGCATGAGACTAACAGAAATTATTATTGTTAAAAACCGTCCAAAACTTACGTAACTCTATATTCATGCTCCCCACATAAAATATAAACGTGACTTATGCCCGGTTTTAACTGTAGTTTATCTGTTCTTTAGCGCTATCAGCTCATAACTTACAAATGTGCGTTTTTGAACACACCATCGTACGATAGTTAAACTAGGTTGAACTTAACTGACCAATATTAGGCGTTTATCTATTTCATATCTTTTGTTTGATATAAATAAATCTTATATTAATATATAACGCTGAAGAGTTTGTTTGTTAGTTTGATTGAACGCGCTAATCTAAGGAACTACTAGTGTGATTTGAAAAATTCTTTCAGTTTTAGATAGTCCATTTATCGAAGAAGGCTATAGGCTATATATTATCACACTAAAACCAATAGGAGCGTAGCACCAATGAAGAATATTTCAAAATTGGGGGGTTTGAAAACAAATTCCACGCGGATGACGTCATGGGCACAGCTGGTATTAGATATTTCTTCTAAAATAGGTCCATCTGGTGGCAAGTTTTGGTACTAGTTGTAGGTTAATAGTTAACCTAAGTTTATCTTTTACGTAACTTTATGGAATAAATTGTTATTGAACTCATTACTGGTAACCTCAGAAACCGGGCATTAATATTTCATACTAACATTTAAAGACGGCTAGTTGTGGATTATTTTGTATCTTTTTACAGTTTTGCATATATACTAAGATTTATGAAAGTTATAGACCGTGTAGTTTTTGTGGGAAATAAATACAAAAAATGAACCATTAAAATTAAAATACATTAATATAAAATGGTAACATAAAATTGCTTTAAAATGTTTAATATCGTAGAAGAGATTTAGTGCGTAAATATGTATACCTGCCTTAACGGTCACGAACGCCTCTGGACTTTTTGCCAATTATCCCCCTATTCGCCTGAGAAAAAGAAAACACTCAGTTGCAACTATTGCCTGCTACAATATCCTCTTATATTTAGTAGACGTGCTTTGGTCTTTTAATGCAATTACTGAATGATACTTATTTATATGTGTATTTTTATTTTATTTATTTAAGATATAAACGTTTTACACGGCTTTTTTCGCGTAAACGTCGGATTTATTTTCCTATATAAATAAAAATTATCCTTCTTTCATCACATCGAAAGTACATCCATGCCAAATTTTGGGAACGCAGAAACGAATTTATTCCTAAAGCTATAAAAAAATGCTACCGTCTAAGAAGAATAATTAAACATGAAGTTACGGGACTTTATTAGGCAACTAGGATATGCCCACGACTTCGTCCACGTTTGACTTGAAGTTCCCGCGGGATTCCCCGGACACAAAGTACCATAGCATTTAAAAGAGAATCTAAGCTATCGTTTTAGTGAAAACTGTGCCGGAATAAGCAAATTTTACTGCACCCGAAATACTAAAACTCTCTCCCGGGAAAATTCCTGCGGGATTCCAGGAATAAAAATCACAGCGTTTATTACATAAAATTTGCTATCGATCAGTCAAAAATCGCATTGGATTTTTTTTTTATCAATTTGGCAATTTTACATAATTCCCAGAAAAATTCCTGCGAGATTTCTACGACAAAAAGTAGCGTAGATTTTAATTCTAAGAATTTGCTGTCGATCAGCGAAAAACCACATCGAAAACTGCCCAGTAGTTTACGTGAATCCGGAAAAAGTAGACAAACAGACAAGAAATCTTCAGTGTACAGACACGCCATGTTTAGAATTTTATAATATTATAGATATTAGAAAATAAAGGTGTAAATCGTACATAAGTCGTTTCAGGTGGAAAGATGGAAAATGGAGGTACGTGCCTAGAAAAGTAAAAGAACGTAGAACGAGAATAACAATTATCCGTGACGTCACACGTACGATGTGTGACGTCACGGATAATCAATTTGAAAAAAGTATTAGAATTTTAGAAGAATTTTAATATTTGAAAATCAATATATTATTATTTCTTAGGGCAAAAAAATAATTTAACTATTTTTAATAGTTTTTCCCAATACATTGTTCGTGCGGAATTTGGACTTGTATATAAAAATTCCCTATAACAGTGTTTGACCGCGATGAATTCCGAAACTATATATTTTTAATAACTTTTTTTTGTAATTAACTGTTTGGGCCAATTTTTAATATATTACATAAATTATTTTTTAGTGGAAACTTGATTAATATATGTATTATTTAGTGTTTTATATTTAAGAATATTAATTATTGTATGTTTACAAACAAATTAAATAAATAAATAAACTACTCAACCGATTTTGATGATTTTTCACATTTTGCTAGATTTGTTCCAGCTAGCCTATAAAGCTAGCTAGGACATAGGATAGGTTTCATTTTAATTTATAATAAAAACAACTTTTTTTAACGATTTTTTTTAAACCGAGAGGTCGGTAGTAAGTGTGAGTTCTGCTGTCAACTAAGTTAAATAACCATCAAATAGATGAAGCCATACTTTAAGTCCTACCCTTTCTTTGATTAATAGTATGTGAACCATCATTAATATAAATCTAATATCTATATATAATATATAATAAAATTGTAGAAGTCAAATTTCTATACAATGAAAAAAAATGCTAAAAACCGAGTCATGGGGATGTAAGAAGTGTAATAGAACTAATTTAGATTTTTTTCAATTTTTTTTCTCTGATTGTCTGTTTGTCTGTCTGTTTGTATCGGCTAATCTCCGAAACGACTGGACCGATTTAAATGAAATTTTGTATGGTGGTAGCTTATATCCCTGGTCAACATATAGGATACTTTTGATTCCGAAAAATTAAAGAGTTCCCATGGGATAGTTAAAAAACCGCACCACGCGGACGAAGTCGCGGGCATCAGCTAGTATATAAATAATATATAAATAAAACTGAATCGCAGAAATGTATGTACGCTCATAACTTGAGAACGACTTTACCGAATTTGATGTCATTTTTTGTGTTTATTTGATTGGGTTTCCGGATGATTTAGATTCATAATTGGAACTGGTAGGTGGCGCTGTACTTGAGTTCTAGGATCCTCCTAATCTCCTGGACCTATTTTGATGATCTTGTGTGCGTGTTTGAGTGGGTGGACCAATTGTGAATCTAAACCCCGGATGGCTTAGATTCATAATTGGAATCGGTAGGAGGCACTAGAATCGGGCGGGTCCTAGATTTTTATTTTTTCAGAGCAGGACGTCTGTCGGGACCGCTAATTATTTATAACAATAATAATAATAACCGCAGGGGGCTTTGTGGCGACGACTTAGGTGAGTAGCGACACCTCGACCCCGACTCCGGGGGCCAATGCAAGACCCCCACCTCCGTGCTTGCCTTAAGCAGCTGGCACGGAGTGGAGATCGCTAGAGCTAAGACTCAAGCTCCAGGGGTGGAAGTGATAAATCGCATCACGTCAGAAGTAGGTTCGGTGAACCTGCAACCCACCTCTTTACACCCCTTAGCCACTCACACCCATGCTGCCCCTATCTTCTATTGCATTTTTTAGTGCCCATGCAGGGAGATGCGAGTCACAGTCTGCCCATTTTTCCATGTTCCCCGAACATTACGACGGGCAGACGCCATAGTCCCCATATTCCCAGACCCCTAGTATCACTAGCACAGTACACCCCAATATCCCCGTATTTTTTGTTCTCATTTCCCACGATAGTCTTACACTGGCCGGGGCTTGTTCTTGGGTGCATTATTATATTATGGTGTAGACAGGGATAATCTGCGATCAGTGTCACGCCACATTTACATTAAATTTGTCAAGGGGCCTCTACGTGTTGGCCTTCCCATGGCCCCACGCAAGCCCTCCAAAAGTCCGGGCCATTTTTATGGCCTGTGGTCTTCAAAGACATACATTATAATAATAATACCTGCCTGTATTGGTAATAGTTACCTTATTACCAATACAGGCCCGAGCCAGTTCTTGACAATGGTCAATATCTGCTCTACTGGGACCGATCAATTATCACAGATAGGACTATTGTCACCAATAAGCCTGATATTGTGATAGTTGATCGGTCTGCGAGACGTGCTATAAATGTAGATGTCGCAATTCCCCATGATGGTAACCTCGTGAAAACAACAATTAAACAATAAATTATAACACCACACAAAGTCACAAACACACAACTAACAACAAAACTCATACACATACTCACACCAACGCACACTACCACCGCATTGGATTACACGCACACTTCACAAACAAACCAAAACACACAAATAGCCTAAAAATTAATAACCTAGGCACAGAAAGGAAAAACAACACAAATGGCACTAGTTAAGATATATATAGGTATAGAACATATAAGGAACACACTGCACATGCACTTCCACACAACACCAGCATGTAACAAATACACTCTACATTAGTATAAGTTTAGTATTAAAAATAGAAAAAAATAATATTATAAGTTATTCTTAAGGTACACTACAACATAAAAATCACTAAATTAATGTCACACACAGTAACAAAAATAAACAATAAGCGTGTAGGAACTCTAAAAACTTAAATAGAAATTAAGTTGTAAAAAAGGGTACGGAACTCGAGTCCATAGAGTTGTTAAAAAAATAAAGAAAACCTCGTGAAAGCCGAGAAAGAAAAACAAATAAATATATTGATCTCGCTCACGAGGTTACTGCCATGTGGAACTTGGACTCTACAATCATAGGACCGCTAGTGGTGTCAGAGAATGGACTAATAGCGAAGAGCCTTGACCGACACCTTGAAAGGCTCTCGCTTGGTATCTCGGTGAAGGGTCGGATGCAGAAGGCAGCCTTGCTGGACACGGCCCGTGTTGTGAGGAGGTTCCTATCTCTGGAGCCTTAACCACCGGTAGCTTGGACCCTAGGCGCTGTTGCCGGCGGACATCGATTTTTAAATTGTTTTTTTTTATATATGTTATTTTTTGTATATTGTATATATATAAAGAAAAATGTAAAGAATTTGAGGCCAAATAAATATGTGAAATAATAATTATTATTATTTATTTATTTCAGACACAAAGATCCATAATTACAACAAATCAGTTTGTTATTATTAAATTAAATAATTGAATTAAAATAAACCTTACAAATAAAAATAAAAATTAACAAAATTTTTGAATCCTACAAGATATAAAAATGAAACATACACGACAACTTACCCCAAAATTTTGGTTTAAATTCCTATTTTTATTGGAAGCTGCTGTTCAGATTCAGAGCCTATTTGAGACTCTCGGATAGACTGACAGACGAAAATTTAAAAGCGGTCATTAGATATCAAATAAATAAATAATCATCTGACACACACTTTGTATCTTTATAAGCTAAGTAAGTTACACTTATGTTATGAGTGATATAGAACGGACCACTCTGGGCCTGATCCCACACGCCCAGACCATAGTATATTGTTAGAACTTAGGCTTCGACAAAGACAAATTTCACGTACAGTTTGTAAAAGCACATTTTATTACCTGTCGGCATTTGAACTAATTGTAATCCTTTTATGATCGTCTTATTTTTGTTTACTTATTTATTGGCATACTTTTCCAGTATTGTGGAGAACAGTCTATTGTTCTATTGTACTCGTTTACGGCCACTGCAGGCTACATCACTAGCTAGGTGATACGGATTAATTACAAGCTGATTCTAGGAAATTCTGTCGACGACACGGGCGGGCCCATTTACAATTGTACTGTATAAAACGATGACCTGATTGAGAGAGGAGTCCAGTAGCTACAGCTACGATACGGGCGTAACGTGTATACATTCAGGAATCTAATAGTGACGGACTTTGCGCGTTTTATTGAATTCCGACCTTCTGCATTATGTTTGGATTTGTTGTGTTCGGTTATATTTGTACCTGTGTTGTACGTGTTTGTATAGTTCTAATAACCTCTATAATAATTCTAACGGCATTTTAATTCGAGTCCCGCCAACTCGTAACAATATAATGGAAAGTTCATTTATAAAATTTACCAAGCCACTAATGGAACCTGGTGTCTACGTTCCGGTGAGCTCGGACGGCTAAGGCTTAGCTCACTCAACAACAGAGACTGTCTAAGGGGCCATCCATAAATTACGTCACACGTTAAGAGGGGGAAGTTGACGAAGTGCGACATTGTGTAACAAGTTGTGAGAGAGGTTCCAATTTTGTGACGTCATATTTCTAATCTTATACTAATACGAGTATATAAAGCTGAAGAGTTTGCTTCTTTCATTGAACTACTATTAGTCTGATTTGAAAAATTCTTTCAGTGTTAGATATCCCATTTATTGAGGAAGGCTATAGGCTATATATCATCACACTAAGACCAATAGGAGCGGAGCACCAATGAAGAATGTTTTAAGATCGGGGAGTTTTGAAAACAAATTCTACGCGGACGACGTCGCGGGCACTGCTAGGTTTTAATAAGTTTAAATTTTAAAACTCGAAATTTGAACTATTAACGAAAAACTTCAAAATGCTTTCAATAGAGTTCTATCTGTATAGTGTTTAAATTAATGAAAAGTAATTTAAATGGAAATAAAAATAATTAGGGAACTGCTGTTTTAATTTAATAATTTCTTTGCGTAAAATTGGAAAATATGTGATGTCATACTAGTGAGGTGGAGTCTCATGAGTGTGACCAGCTGTGACAAGAACGGGGGAGGGGTTGAAAAATCATGGGATGGCCCCCAACTGCAATTGCCATTTTTACTTTATTGCAATGGCATGAGTTCAAAGGCAGATGACCCACCTGATGGAAAGCGGTAACCATCGCTTATGAACATTTGTACTACCAATGTGCTGCCGCTCTCTAAAGGGGGACTGGAACCTACCTATTAGTACCGGAACACAACTCAAGGTTGTTATGGGGATATACTCTAGATCAGGGGTGGTAGCCATACAGACGGGCAAATACCCTATCACCTGGCTGTAGGTTGTTGTGTCGCCTCTTGCAACAGGCCACCCGGTCGCTGCAAATTGTATTATTTCTTAGTTCCTTCCTGCACGGATAAATTAAATATCATAAAATCACATATAATTTATGTGTCCCAAATCGCCGTCAGTTGAGAACATTCTAAAAACGCTAGCCGTATTTCTTTGCTGAATGGCAGCGTTAATACGTCGTCCTTAATACAGGCTAGCCCTTTGATCACGTGAGTCTTGTATCAAATGTTGTGGTTGATCTCGATAGAGTCGATAAATTTCAGGACCCTATAGCCCTAGAGTTAAAACCATTTGATTTTGACATTTATAAATATAGTTAAAGCAATTTAATTTTGACATTTTTAAAGATTGCTAAACCCATTTAATTTTGGTATTTATAAAGATAGTTAAAGCAATTTTATTTTGGATTTACATTAACATCATAAACAGATACATAAATTTAATCTATTGGAATAAATTAATCTGAAATAATGCTACAGAGGATTAAGCTCAAGAAATACATTTTCCGAGAATTAGTTCGAACTGAACTGTAACTGCAATCATACACCGGTTAAGTTAGCTTAAAATGAATTTCGTTCAAGTACAGCAATTAAAGCAAAAGTTGCTACTGGTTATTCTTGGAATTAAATGCTTCTTGACTCTTATTAGTTTCCTACACTTGTTGGTTCGTTATTAGGTTAATTCGAAGACGTGCGTGAAGGAAATGTAAAGCTAGATCTACGATTTAGTAAGATATATATAAACAAATCTAATTTTATACCTTAGAATATACTAAAAACAATAAAACTATGTAAAACATTTGTGCATTTATTACTAAAATGTATGTAGTCTTACTATATATTGTTTATTATGTATCACCATCATCATTATCAATTTAATCAATTCCTGGGGTTCTCTGGAAGAATATAGATAACTTTTTACCGAGAAGATCACCTTTTGTGCTCAATTCGTTATAGTTTAAGTGTGAAATCTATTTTGTAATGGTAAAATATAGAAGTAAAATAAAGAGTTATTTTTCTATTTGAAATTAGTTTATTTTTATTTATAACATTATTATTTCTTATGAATTAAGTATTTATTAATATTTATTCTAACTCGTTGGTATTGTTTTTGGGTATAATGTCGCAGCGTTATCTAATTTAGTATTATATTTTAAGATAATATACATAAAGGTAAAGAATGTGATAAAAATAAGAAATGGTTACAAACTGTCAAATTAGAAGTGTACTATAAATACATCCTAAATAAATATTTTTTACAGTGTGGATCGCACTCGAAAAAGGTTAAGAATATTGGATTATATAGTTTTATATCACTGCACTGGCTGTTATTCGCGACTTCGTCCACGTGGAATATAATTTAATTTAATTTGCCTTCCGGTGCGGCGACGGCGGCGGCGTGCATGTGGGCCTTTAAATATTTTTTTTCTAAAATAAATGTAGCCTAATTTACTCCTTATAACATCAGCTATCTGCCAGTGAAAGTCCTATCAAAATCGGTCCAGCCATTTCAGAGGTTATCCGGAACAGACAGACAGACAGACAAAAAGTTTAAAAATTGAATTTTTTTATATATGTACCGTATATACTTTACTTTCATATGCATTTAGTAAAAAGCTGGTATTGTGACATTAGAAACAGACAGTTCCATTTTATTTATTTGTATAAATGTATAGATCATTATAGTGTACATTGAGCGCTATAAATATTAAATTCTCAGGTATAGGATTATTCAATTCTCCAGTTGCTCGCCATTTACAAACAAATAAACTGTTTGGATGGTTCTAACGTATTTCGGACCAATGATCAGTGTTGTTAGGATAGTTTTGTGTTTGATTTGAATTTGTAAGAAGTAAAATGTTTTGATTATACACATACTTTACAAATAAATACATATTTTTTGGAACCTATACATATAATTATGTGTTTCTAATAGATTAGATGTTAGTTGATATAAGGTAAAATTCGAATATTAAGATAAAATCTCTTTTATATCTAATACAGTCTTTAGGGTTAGAAAAGAAGATGAATACTATAACCTCAAGAAAATAAAAGCTGGTGTCGCACATGGAAGTGTGTTAGGTCTGGTCATGTAACTACTATACACCTGTGACATACCACAAACATTTACCATTAGGTACCACGCGATCATAAACATTCATTCATTCATTCGCGACCCATCGCGATTATAAAAATTGAAGACAATAATTGTTAACAAACTACTTTGACATATTAAAAAAAGCTTTGAGCACTTTTAATAAAAGATTTCATTATACTCTATCAACCATTAAACCTTAAGCCACTGCGTGCCAACTATAGGCCGAAAGATAATGGATGCCACAGACTGACCGACCAAACCGCTGAAGCAACCTACGCGAAGGCCGCGATGGCCACTGGAAGCATCAGATCGGCCATCAAGCTGCTGTATAGGTATCAGTACTGAGAAGCCACCAACGGCTCCAAGAGCACCTCACCGGAGGGTCCTTGTTCTCCAACTTGAAGCTACGGAATAGAGTTTTAACTTGACAGCCCAACCGACTTCACCTAAAGGACCTGAAGACCTGCCGAAAGAACAATATAAGGAATGAAAATCGCTCAGTAATGCTGATAATAAACGGATCGACCAAATTGAATCCATGTCGTTGAAAGGCACAGAACTGAAAGGATACGACGGTATTTAAGGATATTGATTGATTCAAGTTTATGTTTATATGGATCACTTCGATTGATTCATCCACATGGAAAGATAGAAATGAATCGTCTAATATAGGTTTGATTCTGTAGAATCCATTGTTCTCTTTTTCAAATATAATATAGAAAAACACCAGTAAAATTCGTAACCAACACTTTTTTTATTTCAGAACCAAATTAATAAGTGATTAGAGGTTTTACATACGTAATATTACGGTAAATCAATATGAACTAGTCAAATTTATTCATAACAGATATACCATGTTTATCTGCTCGAAAAAAGGTTAAAAATGTGGTTTTTATAGTCATATTATTATTTTTTTGTTTCTGGTCTGCAGACATCATGAACAGCAGACATGCTGAGGGCATGGATCATATGGATGATGGAAACTGGTTACCGTCGCCTATGGAGTTATGGACATTTGCAATGCCATAACTCCATAGGCGTTGCTGCCACCCTCCAATTGGAGAGAGGGGAGTGGAACCTAGCCCCTGATGTTGGAACACAACTTAGGGTTGTTATGGCGGCATTCTCTAAACAATGGCGATGACGACCCAAATGGGCAAATGGCACCCTACTACCTGGAAAAATATTAAAGTGATCACAAAAAACACATACACACAAACATTATGTGGAAGAGCTATTCTGGATTCATTATTTACATTTCAGCTTTTAGGGCCGGTTAGATAAGTGTGATACTATGCTCATACAGAATATCGGCGTTTAACGGTTAGCTTCGAGTTAGTCTTGTTTCGTGCGATGAGTGAGAGGTCAGATAGTCCCCTTACCCCATCCATCCTAACTTCCTTATTCAATTTCTCTCCATCCCATTCCTCTTGTCTAACTGTCTATTCAATCCTTCCAATCTTATTCCATGTATTTAATCTACTCTATTCCATCACAAAGGTAAGCAACGCGTTACCTTCACCCCTGGTATTGCAAACGTCTATTGGTGACACTAGCTGCTTTCCATTTGATGGGCCGTCTGCCATGACAACGCACATTAACCTTACCGATGTTTAATTATAATTTAATAACAACAGGGATGCAAATTGATGCTGTTTTTGGAAATTTACATTGTCCATTGCTTACTTACATTCTATATTTATTCCAAGTTTATCATACAAGGCTGACTTACATAGGAAAAGTATCAAAAATCTGATGAAAAGACTACAAACTGCTATTGACATAATATTAATTTTGATTTAATTTGTAATGATAACTTAAATCCCCAAAGCGATTCTCTGGAAATTAATTTAATGTAATTGATATCATTTGGATGAATTTTATTTATAGTAATAAATTCACTCCAATCTAATTTATTCCTGCCATGGATTATCTGGAAGAGATCGCTGTTTAGTGATAAGACCGTTCCTTACACAGTTGAAATAGTACTACTAGTCTATAAGCTATTCTGTAATGGTGTACAATAAAATGTTATGTATTGAAATATCTGTCTATGATTTCAAAATAAATGCCAAAGTTCAAGTAAGAGCCATACCTAACATTAGATAAATATTTATAGATTTTTTTGTCTCATTTTGTTTGAAATTTTGTCTCGGATTGGCTGAAAAAGGGCTCAACAGATTCCAATGAATTTTAGAATTAAAACAGGGATTTTACCGTTTTTGAAAGTATATAGAAAGTGGATGCCAAAGCGCAGACGAAGTGGCGGCTAAAGCGTAAACTAAATGACGGCCAAAGTGCAAACGAAGCGGTGGCCCAAGCGCAAACGAAGTGGTGAACAAAGCACAAACGAAGTGGTGGCCGAAGCTAGTTAGAAATATAATTTATTTTATTGTTTTTCTTACATTTTCTGATTACGAAGCAATTTTGATAAAATTTGGCACGTTTTACGAGTTTAAAGCAGTGGCACAAACTTCAGTCTCCAATAATGTGTTTGACGACATTTCAAAGGGAAATTAGTGGAGTCTAGTTTCTTGCAGGCGTAATTAAGTTTGTGCTTTCTGAAGTGCCATTCTGAACTTTTAATGGTACGCTAGCAATGTTTAACTTTTGACATTATTCTTACCAAGCTTCGTCATCAAGTTAATTCAAGTTAACAGAGACATTATACCGGCTATGTCTGGGAAAGTTTTGACAACTCTTCTTGTACGTTCCTTGTTATGTTCAAAATTGTTAGTATTCATATTTATATTTATAAGTTCTAGTTCGTTAGCATAGATATTGAATTAGCATTCACATTTTCTGAAATCTGTAAAGAGATTACAGTTTGTACAAAGCGTTTAAAAATGTAAAAAAATCAGGAAGGATAATTCCACCCAGGAAATTCCAAAAATACCATTTTAAAATGTTTGTTTGTCTGACTTTTTGCCTGCCTGTCTGTCTGTTAGAGTATCACGTGAAAAGTACTTAATGGATTTAAATGAAACTGAACATAGAGCTGGCTTATATCCTGGGGCGTAACTTAGAATACTTTTCACCCCGATAAATGACGTGATTTCCGTGGAATAGACGAAAATAGCGAAAGAAGATGGCGCTGCGATCGCATCTTTTTTTGGAAAATACTTAACGTATATGAATAATACTCCATATAGTGTTGGATTATAACCCTAGTTAACAATTAGGATTCATTTTATCTCGGTAAATTATGTCATTTCCATAAAATAGATAGATCTACATGGCGGTGCAGTCGCATTTTTCAATTCACTTACCAATACCTACATTGTCATAAATAACGTGCCATTATATTACTTCAAGAAATAAAGATAATTTGGTGCTCCCGGCACCCAGAATGAATTACGGTAAAAGCAGCATATTATTTGAAGGAGCCCTAACATATAATCAACTTCCAAAAACCATGAAAGAAGCAAAATCCATAGATGTGTTTAAAAAATGCTTAAAAAATTACGTGTTACAAATATTTTTTAAATTAGCAAAATTAAAATTAAATTTGTTGCAATATACAATGACTGCAAATATTATTATATAAGACATTACTCATATAAAGACAAATGCATTATAATGTTTTTTTAATCTAACAAGTTACACAATGACACTTCCACGAAATCTATATCCTTATTTAGTTTGGTTCGAAAGAACTTGTAACTTGTTTGTACAAAAAATACATCAAAACTACCTGCAACTTTAGTATTTGTGTTTTCTATCTCGTTACAAATTACAACTTATTGTTCAACAACTTATAAATGTTCTCATAGTTTAAGTGAATTGTAAAAATTATTTTATGAGAAATAAAGTCTTTAACCCGAAATCAGGTTGGCTTCGACTCGCCTCTATGTTAGGGCAGTTGTGTAGACTATATGGACTTAGTTTCTTTGTTATTGTAGTGAATTGAACAAGAAACAGTAAAGTTTTAGGTCTAATATAAAACCTAATTTAGTTGTTTTGTGAGTAACATAGGTTAACTAGTAACTAGGGTTTTTAAGGTCTTGATGCCTTTTTGTGAAATAAAACGAACAAGAAGAATACCCATGCCTTTAAGATTCGTGTAAAAATAACAATTCTTTCACAATATTAATATGAAAACGCTTACTCCAAAATGTATTTAGGAAGATCGTGTGGCATATAAAAATGTTTTCATAATGAGATATTTCTCTGTTACGCTCACGTTTTATTACTCGTAATTCTGTTATGGCCCACGTACAGACCTCAGAAGGTATTTTAATTTCATGCAGACCCTTTTTTATTGTCCTAAATATAGTATAAGCTTGGAAGTAATTGCCGTAAATTATGACCTTCTATGATATGAAGGGGTAAAAATCCTATATTTTGGAATTAAATGTATTTATTACCTAATGAACATCATCCCACAAACGTCGTACTGGGTTCAAGCTTCCCGATGATTTTAAGAGAACAAATCCACTGCGCTTGTACAAGATAGATTTCATAAATTGATTGTGTCATGTTGCGCGCCAACATCGCGAAATGGTTATTAAACAATAGGCCCCACGAGGCGGTTATTGAAGAAAAACTTATCTGCGGTCGGGGGACCCTGGAACAAAGTTCTTTAGGGTAAAACGAAAAATATTCAAATATTGAAAAATCCCTATTAATGTTATAAATGCGAAAGTAACTCTGTCTGTCTGTCTCTGTCTGTTCCGTTTTCACGGAAAAACTACTGCAACTATTTGGCTGAAAGTCAGTATATATATATATAATTCCTTTTTTTCGATGTCTAGAATGAACATAGGATACTTTTTATCCCGAAAAATGGGACAGTTTTCGGGATAAAAATATATTTGTCTGTTTGTTTGTTATGCTTTTACGGTAAAAGTACTGGACCGATTCGGTTGAAAATCGCTATATATGTATGTAATTTTATTACCGAGAGTGTATAAGAGATACTTTTTATCCCGGATAATGGAATACATTTATGTAAAGGTTATCCCAAAAAGTAAGATAGGTTTTTGTGATTTGCCATTTTCGTCATTTTGGTGATTTGGGTCATCTTTGTCCTATTTGGCCTACTTGGCCTTTTTGAACTTTGACCGTTTTGTCCTTTTTGTCATTTTTGTCCTTTTTGTCCTTTGTGCCGTTTTGGTCCTCTGTGTCATTTTTGGCCTTTTTATCCTTTTTGTCCTTTTTAGTCCCTTTGTCCTTTTATCTTTTTGGCCTTTTTGACCTTTTTGGCCTCTTTGGCCTCTTTGTCCTTTGTGTCGTTTTTGCCTTTTTGTCGTTTTAGTCTTTTTTTGTCCTGTTTGACCTTTTTGACCTTTTGACCATTTTGTCCTTTTTGGCCTTTTGTCTTTTTGACCTTTTTATCCTTTGTGTCGTTTCTGGCCTTTTTGGCCCTTTTTTCTTTTTTGACTGTTTTGTCCTTTGTGACTTTTTTGGCCTTTTTGTCCGTTTTGGCCTTTTTGTCGTTTTTGTCCTTTTTGTCGTTTTTGTCATTTTTGTCCTTTTTGGCTTTTTGTGGAGATAGGATAGTTTGCGATTTAAAATGAAATTAACCTTCCGGGTGCAAATAGCACTCGCATAAACCTTTAGTAGAATGTAACCTGTATTAACGCCTACTATTTTAACAAGAGGCAGCCAGTACAGGTTAATCTCTAGTTAAGTAGATAATTAATAGATACTATAATTTACTATTTTATAATTAATTATAAAATAGTAAATTATATAAAAACATGAGCACGTGCGCGGTGATAGCGCCCGTATACGGTCGAATAAGGGCAGTTACAAGAACTTCTAATTTCAAAATAGTGTATGTTACACTGATGGATATTATTTTATTTTAGATCTTATTTCAATGCATTAAAGTTCAAAATTGTACAATGAAAATTAAGATAAAGATCGACTGGAGTGGGCATAACGTTTTTTCCTTACTTGACGACCATTGCTAGTTCACTCTTGTAAGCCGTGTAAAATACTTCGTTCCGATAGGGGACGGAGTTTGAAATCGAACTATAACAAGTACAAGTACATTAAAATCACTCTATATATAAAACCCAGTGTAGCGTATAAAGAGGGATAACTCAAATGCACTTGACCTACCGCCAACTCAGTATCACGTGGTGAGAAAGCTGAATATACTTGAAGTATCATGAGTGAGTACTCGTACTGAGTATATATAATCCGCCGATTTGGAAAGCCGTAACACTATGAAGTTGCCCAAGAGCATCCCTTAGAGGGTGTTTACGTAACAAATGCAAATGAAGCGAAAAATGTACGCAAAAATAAATGGCTGTAATTCCTAGTCTTTGCCTACACTCATGTAGAATAAGCGTGCTAACTATGTACAAAATACTTATTAAAGTCCATTTGGATTTTAATTAAGATTTCACAAAGTAAACAACCATAATTAAATCTCCTTTGATTATTGAGGTATGATTAATATTTAAAAAGCAAACATTACGATAACCATCAATTCACAGTGAACATAAATCCTTAAGCAAACTAATTACAACTTAAGCAAGCTAATTCAAATAAGAAGCCGTGTGCGAGTTGGCCTCGGTCATGGAGAATTTCTATAGAATGTACGAAACCAACGATAGCAGTGGGAGTTTAAAGGCTCGCGCTCGTATCTGATTGGATTCGAATCCTGACTGTGAAGTTTGCACCACTTAGGCGGTTTTATACATATTGTTACCTACATGTCGCACGTGTATACAGCGAAGAAAAAATATCTTGAAAAATTCGCTCATCAAGATCAACGGTATGCGAAACTCGCCGATCCAATAATCCAAAAACAATACGACTCTTTAATGTAGACACGTGGCATTTATGAACGACAATGACTGTCTTTTAAATACTCAACTTCAGGATCTTGAGCATAAACGCAAGGTTGCTAGACTGTCGGTCTTCTATCGGATACAATTCAGGTAGTGTTCCTTAGAACTGCGCGAACTAGTACTGGTTACTGGTACTCCTATTTCCGGTTTACCATCGAAAAATCAAACGCACCCGTTCGGAAAACCACTAGTTAGGATGAAGCGGTTCACTTCATCTTTTCTGGTGTGCACTGTCGAAGAATGGAACCATTTTCCGGAGTCTGTATTTCCTGACAAATACAATCTGAGGAGTGTTTAAGTCAGAAGTGAATAGGTATCTTCTAGGTAAGTGTGCTCTATTCTAGACCGCGTCGTCTCTCAACATCAGGTGAGATAGTGGTAACAAACGGAACCTATAAGAAAGTGAAAAAAGTGGACGGACACGTCTTTGGCCAATTTTTTTTGGTAAGATTCAAGGCAATAAATATTACTTTTGTGAACTATTATTAATGTATATAATCACTCAGTCAGGTGTCCCTTCACTTATATTTCCTTTGGCTTCTCCGCAGCCATTTTCTACGTTGTGAAATATCACAGCAATTAATTTATCAGAGGCGAACAGTGACAGAAAGAAGTTGAACAAAGATTTGAGGCTTTCCACATTATTGCCGTCATTTTTCATACGGCCCTTAGTGCTTTGGAGATATCAGTTTTTATATCATAAAATAACATGGGATGATAGACGCCGGGCTCTATCATACTGTATATCCCTTTCTTTTCATAGAAAACTAATGTCACTTGTATGGAATTTAAGGCAAACATTAAATAGCACTAAGGACTATGAACGAATCATATTCATTACACTAATATAATTGTAATATAAACCTGGTATACTTAACTAGATCCTAGTGAACCTATCTTTAAATCCCGGTTGTGTTTAAAAAAGTCACGTTGCTGTCTGGATCTAAAATAAGACCCGAAATATCCAAGACCGAATAGGAAAGTTCGTACTTGGTCTCTGCTTCGCGCGGTTGGCTTTTCATAGGTACAGACAAATTTTGTCTTCCCCGTGGTAGTTGTAGCAGTATTCACACTCCTGTCTTGTCCGTCTATCCCATCCTATTTATCCCATCTTCCTACAAACCCTTTAGTCCATATCTTCTATACCATCTTAAAGGTTGGCTTCACTTTTGGGGTTGCAAACGTCTGTAGGCACCGGTAACCACTTCCTATAAGCTGTGCCTTCATCTATCTGCTGTATTCAAATAGTAAAAAATATTAATCATAAAATTTACAGACTTCTCAGTTTTTGCGTAAGGTACGCTCTTAAAGTACAATTGTAAAGTTTTAATGTACCCAAATGTCCTTTGCAATAAAGTTAAGGGTAATAAATAATTATTCATTGAACTTGATCCAGAACTTGAGACTTTTAGATTCAATTCATTTTAATTAAATGTTTTAGTTTTCATTATTGTCGCTCTTCACAAATTAGCTTTTCAATGAATTATTTTACAACCAATTGTCTTCAGTCACCGATCGAGATAATTACTTCAAAATCTGACCGCTTTATTTTTATAAATATTAATTGTCATGGTAGAGCCATGCTGGAATTATTATCTTGAATACAGCTGATTGGGCCAGCTTGATCGGTATGATACGATGCTCTCTTAGTATAGTCTTGACCTAATGATGTTTTTTTTCTACGGACTCTAATTCCGTACCTTTTTTTAGTTTTACATTTAACTGAAATATCGGTTGTTACACGCATTTGTTTTCTTGTATTAAAAAGTGTAATATTTATTGTTTATTTGTGTATATTGTGGTGTTCCTTAAATTTAAACTATGCTAACAATATTTATAACTATGATTATTTTACTTTACTTATTCTATTTCTGATTGTTTCTGTTACTGGTTAGTTTGATGAGGATGACGTGTGTCTAGTGTAAATATGCTTATCTATATGTAGCTAATCGTGTTTCGTATGATGATCCTCCTATACCTTCTTCTCTATCTCATCCTCTATTCAATCAAATTCTATCATGCCAACCTCTTCATCCCATCCTCTTGGCTGATTCTGTTATATCATATTCTTAATCCCGTTGAGGAATTGCAATCCTGAAAATCGGATCCGGTAATCCAGCGGATCCGGCATTAATAAACGTAATCGGATCCGAGACCAATATACCGGAATCGGTAATAGCAATTTTTGACAAAATAATAGCGCTTTTGCATGAGTTTAGATCGCATTACGCGTGGTTTGCATGCCTGTGTGTGGTTAGCATGCGTGCGCGTGATTTACATATGTGTGTGTGGTTTGCATGCATGCGCGTGATTTGCATCTGTGCGTGTGGTTTACATGCGTGCACTTGGTTTGCATGCGTGCGCGTGATTTGAATACATGCGCGTCGTTTAACGTATAGTCGCCCAGCCTCACTACGCCTCCCCGCTCCCCCTGCATCGCGCCACTTGCTCAGTTCGTAAGTGAAGGAGTTGAAAGTTATAAATACTAAATTTCACTCGATGCATTGTTCAAATTTTTTTTACTTACCTATCTATACTACTAGATTTTAATTGTTTGCTCCTAACAATGGAAATAAAGTTGATTTTTTTATAAACTACCTATAGCATGCTGTAGTATGTAAGTACTATTATACTGAATTAACTTGAAGAGAGTGCTATGATGTTGGACGTGATGTAAGGCTTTATTTTAACTCTAGTAAGTATCATTCAGTAGTACAAAAGGTCTCTTGTAACTGAATTCAAAAACCCGTGTATTTTTTACTATTTGAATTCCAGCCAAAGGGTGCGAGTTTTATACACAAATCTCATTGGTTAGTTGTATCCTTACGTCCTCGCTAACACAACTTAACAACAACAAGTGTAGATCATTCAGTATTTGAATTAAATTTAAATAAATATATACGGAATTTAAAGTGGATAGTTACATATTTAATTTATTTTATGATTAGAAATTATGGTTATATATGAATAATAAACACAGCATAGATCAAAAGATGTTGTTGATATGTTTTTCTTATAGTAGCACTTGTCAAACGTCAAAAGTCAAATGCCAAAAGATTGACCTTGAACTTGGTTTGCTTTTGTTTATGTGAAAATTACATAAATTAACTAGTTTTATTGCGAAAGTTTCTAATAAACATGTATAAGCGAAAAGTTGAGTTGGGAACCCGAACGCGTGTCAACCAGGATCATGGTATATTAAGCAAAGTAAAGAATACAAAAAAACTACAACTATGAATGTGGTATGTGTATCCATTACAAACTCACTAACAGCTCATTTTGAACCGAAAAGCGAAAATCAAGCTGACTATCCTGTCCCTATCCCATTCCCTCTATCGCATAGAAAAGAAACGCATTGGTTTCGCCTCTGGAATTACAAATGTTTATAAAAGTCGGTAAACACTCTCTATATCCTCGCCACTTTATCATGGTAGATATACTATATATTATATAGGTGATGGAACGGGTTTATATATGAATTTTTATTTAAAAAATGTTCAAGTAAACAATGTATTCCTGTGTTTTCCGTATCGTGGTTATGTTACGGTCTTAATTGGTTCAGTGTATTTTTTACCGACGCCATGTTTAAAAATGACGACACGCTTTGTTTCAAAATACTCTACCAGTAGTGTAGGTAGTTCTAGGTACGGCGTACATGTTTATGAATCTATACTTAATTATAAAGAGGTAAAGTTTGTGAGTTTGTTTGTAGGAAGTTTTTTTTTTATTGCAGGAGTTCAGCAGACAGGCAGACGGCCCACATGGAAAGCGGTTATCATCGCCTATAAACATTTGCAACACTATAGGTGCTATAAATGGGCTGCTGCTCTCTTAAGGGAGACTGGAAACCTGGTCACTAATGCCGGAACACAATTCAAGGTTGTTATGGTGAAATATTGTTTTTGTCGCCTCTTACGACAGGTAGCCCGGTCGCAGGAAATTGTATTCTTTCCCCGTTCCTGCACGGATAATCGGATAAAGTAATCTCTGGAACTCCTGAACCGATTTTGAAAATTCTGTCACCAGTAGAAAACTACATTATTCCCGAGTGACATAGTTGATTGTGATTAATAGTGTTTTTTTGGCGCCCAACGAAGTGGGCACGTTTCAGTTGTAATATTATAAAGAAGCAGTGAAACGTCATTCGCGTTGCGACACCAAAAAAAAAACGCGACTACAATGCCACGTTTTAGATAACATTCATCTATCATATGGAAACGACGTCATGTAGATATGGGACTGAAAAGTATCCTAAGTCTTAATTCGGGATATAATTCTAGTATAATAAGTGGTTTGAGATTTTTATATAGTCAGAGAATTTAAAACTAAAAACATAAGTAAAAATAATAAAAATAAGTTTATAGAACAATTTTTTTATTGTCCAGGCCATCAGGGGCGGATTTAGAAAATTGCCGCCTGTAAGCTATTCAAGTTTTGCTGCCCCTACCGACCTCTACAAATCGATACCCTAATTAGTTCACAATCAATTTATTTAGATACTTTTTTTGTCAGTGGACTTGTAACTTTATTTTTGTGTATAGTCTTATTAAAACGGCCCCTTTCTCCGTAATTTGAAGACTGTTTAAGATATATATAAAATATTGGCCTCAAACTTGCCGCCCCTCCAAAATGTGCCGCCCTAGGCTCCAGCCTACTCAGCCTACTGGTAAATCCGCCACTGCAGGCCATTCAACTCTGGAATACGCTACCACTAAATATAAATCAAGCACAATCATTACCTACCTTCTTTTAACAGATTACTATCTCACTCAAGATTAACGATTACTCAGGCTATAGTAGTGTTGTTTACTTTTCTAAATAACATAATATGTATATGTTTGTATTAAAGTTAGATACCGTCTATGTATGAGTGTATTGTAGTAGGAATGTATTATTGTTTGTATTTATCAAATTACCTTTTATATTACATTTTTCTAATTTATAAACTAAATTAATGTACGAGTGAGTAATGTATGAGGGGCACCGTCTTGGGGAGGCCTACGTCTAGCAGTGGACTACAAATGGCTGGCGACGAATGTACGAGTGCTGGGTTGGCAACTACTGACTTTTATTTTCCTACTTATCGTTCATCCAAAGGTTGTCTGTAAGAAATCACCATGGGATTGTACTTGATTGTTAATATTCTTGATTTTATGTAGCTTTTTTTGTAAAATAAGGTATATTATATTCTATAAGCTAGCATCTCTGTCTAGTTTCATTTAAATACGCTTAGTAAATTTCACGTGATGCACTGACAAACATTCTAAGAGTGGCAAAATCGTACTTGTTATAAGCGATAGAGGATTTAGTTTTCAGTGTTTTGTATTTCTATGAACATAAAGGCCCCTATATACGGAACGATTCGTCGTCACGATCCGTTTCTACCGATCCCAACCACGAATCGATGGTGTACGTACAATCGTTAACGATTTACTTGATCGAAGACGATATCGCGATCGCGACAGAAATTAATACTATCGTGACTATGTGACGATAGATCGAAGGTGTATGGTTCGGTTCGGTCATTCTCATATAGTCGTGCTAGTCTTTTGGGTAGAACTTTAATTCGTTTAAAGTACTTACATGTAAATGTTGATTTCGCCTTAATAGCTAATTAATTAATCCACACTTTTCTAGGTTTTTTTTTGTAGTCGGATTGTACTTACTGCTACATAGGTAATGAACAAACGTTCGTTATCCATTTTCAATGTGGGCATGTATTGAATTTCTGCGACGACACAAGTCTTTTTTCACATACGAATGATCGCAACGTTCAATTATTTCGTGTGTTGAGCGGCAATTCGACGCGATGGATCGTCACGATTTTCTCCAGATCCATCGTAACGACGAATCGTTCCGTATATAAGGGTCTTAAGGCTCTCTCTTAGAAATAAGCATTTGAGGATGTTGATAACGCCGTGACCCCGGTACCTCGTGGGTTCAGTATCATTTTGATGGCTGATACACAAGTACCTACGCCCTTACTGCGCGATGCGCTGCTGAACTGCACCTATTTGGTACCATTGCGATACTTTTTTTTGTATATATCACCGTACTATTCATTATGTGTCTCGTTGTGTGATGTCCAAATAAACGTTTTTTCTTTCTTTCTTTCTTTCCTTACATTTTATAACTACGAATCTATAAGTGGTAAGTTTAATTAATTTAAGCGGCTTTTGGATTAACGAAGGGATAAAAGTTCTCCTATTTGTGGTATTACAATAAAACCGATGAAATATTTTCATCAATCACTCTGGGAAAGCAGGATGTATAATTAAGATTTTTTTGAAAAACACCTCATAAAATATACCAGAACGAGTCATACAGGCTACTTGTTTTTAATTAAATTTTTTGCTTTACATCTATATTATTATAAAATTCTAAACATGCCGTGTCTGTACATCGAAGCTATTAAAAAAAAAAACAACTGCCATAAATTATATAAATGATGGAGAACACGATGCATTTTTTCTATTTCTTTTGTCGGTTTGTCTATTTGTTCGGGATTCACGTAAAAAGTACTACGCCGATTTCGAGCGGTTTTCGCTGATCGACAGCAGATTCTTAGACTTAAAATCTGCGCTACCTTTTATCCTGGGAACCCCACGGATATTTTCCCGGGAGTGGTTTGTAGTTGTTCGGGTGCGTAAAAATTAGCTTATTCCGACACAGTTTTCACTAAAACAAGACAGCTGCGGTACTTTGCGTCCCGGGTATCCCACGGGAATTTCAATTCAAGCGTAGATGAAAATCGCGGGCATATCCTAGTTTTACATAAACATAATGGATATTTTAAACAAATAATATTTCGTTCGAAATTTGAATTGTTTGAGAATATAGAGCTGCTGAAATTATGGTCAAGTCTAATAGAAATTACCAAGTTACTTGTTTTTATTGTAAAAGAGAAAAGAGAGGAGGGGATAGACGGGTCAGATGGGATGAATGGGATAGGGAAGATGGAAGGGGGAAGTGGACCATTGGAACTCTCACTCATCAATAATTCATCAGGAATCAAGTATGATTCCTGCATGGCTCAATCATGTCAACATAACACGTTTTCAGGTTTATGTAATCATTTTGATAAAAACGGAAATCTTATACGTCTTGTTCAATTATCTATCTGTCACAATCATTTTTATAGAATCTATATATTTTTTCTTTTTTAATAAATCGGCAGACGAACACACACACATTGTATATCCCCAAGCTAAGCAAGTTACGCTTTTGTTATGGGTAATACATAACGGACCACCCTGGGGCCGATCCCAAACACCCAGACCGCAGTAAATAACGGAAAATTACTTTACGAAATTTACGGCCCGTGGTTCATTTAAAAAATCATGGTTTGAGATAACTTGAATGTATTACTTGGACCGGGCAGTACGAATACTTCCCTACTTCTAGCTGGATAATGTGATCAATTTGGTTACCTTTCCATAACAATTATGTAACTTTAATTTAAGGGTGGGGTATACTTATATGGCAGTTTATTTATTATGAATAGATCCGAATTTCTATTATATCTAATATAAATTCGAAGGCCAAGGTGGGATCGAAGCGAGCGGAGCTTCTGTCTTAGTCTTCGTGGTTATTTTTTTATTACCACCCAAAATTTACTTTATACCTCAAATAATAAATAAAAGTGTCATATAACTATAATCAACCTCAATAAAGAAATAGCAGTTCCTCTGTGTTTTATTATATTGCCCAAGTGCAGGTTGTCATTATTCATACTGACCGGAAAAAGTGATTAATCATGCGGTTTTATTTATATTGCCCACTTGATACGGGCATTATCTTTATAGACTGGTCATTATGTCTAGTGACCAGATTTATAAAATTACCCGTGACATATACATATAATTAAAATATCAGGATTATGAGCTTATGAGGTCCAAATACTGCCAAACCTATCGTCATATTACGGTCAAGACTTAACTCAAACAACAATCGACAAACCACTCATAGACTGTTTCTGCTATTTCGAGTAGAAATTCAGCTTAACAAGGCTTTTCAAAAGCTGCGGTACCTAATACAGCGTGCTGTCAGCGAGAATATACCTTGAACGGACAACGGATTTATGTAGTTCCCGGCACATATCTTGGGCAGTTTGCGGAATAGTAGAAATCGCTTTAGACACTGAGCGTAGCCAATGTGATGCTATTTATTGACATAACGAAAATATTATCTTTTGGTCCCTTTATTCGAAAGATATACATCTATATGTGAAAACGAACCCCAAAGTCATTGTGCCCAGGTTAAGGTGACCATTTTTGTAGAGCGTAAAATTTCCCACTAAAATATACATGGCCCATTTTATAAACTCTATTTGTTCACGAGTTACAAAATTCATAAGCAAAAAAGAAATTTGTCCAAACATAATCAAACTTTAATCTTTAATATTTATTAAATGGTGACATTTACGATAAAAATGTAAGAGACCTTTTTTGTAGAACGTTCGATTTCCTACAAAAAAGTGTACTTACTGAATTTTGCTGCTAAATCAATTACTAACGGAGATATGATTTTTTTTCTATTGGACTAAGGTAAATATCGAAAACTGTAATGCGGGGGACCTTCCTATTGAAATTAAGAGCTCATATTTGGTGAGGATTTTTTTAAGGTGTCTAGCAACCTATTTATCCGTGTCACTTTAAAAAAAAAACATTTTTTTTGACCCATCCTAATATATATATATATATAAATTATTCTATAGTATAAGAATTAGGCATAATTATTTAAGAAAATGTAGAGTTTTCTGACTGCGTTCTTAAATGTAGGCGATGTTTTGGCCTCTCTGACAGTAACAGGCAGAGCATTCCAAAGTTTGACAGCCTGCACTGTAAAAGAGTTATCATAAAAGGATGAAGTGTGTGCAGGTGTAGTGAGTTTACGATTAACATTCATCCATCATCTTTTATAAAAATATATGTTTAGTACTCTTTAATACTAAACATATATTTTCTCAATATTTTCTGTGTAAGGTATTGTAACACTGGTTGTTAGAGTTAAAAGTGTTTTTCCACGAATTTTACATCGCAGTCTGTTTAAATAGGAAGTACAATAATACTGATTTAACATATGGTTAAACATATATTTATATAAATTACAATTGCCACTTCAAAATAAATAGACCTAAGTCACGGATGAAATAATACCAACGAGTATGATGCGTGATAATCGCTCGCAATCCGACCAAAGCGTAAACTTATATAAGATTATAATGTTTGTACATCACAAAGCTTCGTCTAAATCGTGAAATCAAATAAACGGAGCGAGTTGTACAAATAAGATAAATAAACGGGCGCCACAGAGATGAATGGGCTTGGTGACTGTTGCTTATTTAAGCATTTCTTTACACTTGTTTCAGATTATTCTGAATTGAACAGAGTTTAGTCATTTCCGCAACAGTTACGCCATTTGATGCATGCATATCTTGTGTAAAAAAATTATGTTTCATGGTTGGACGCAGTTATCCTAAAATCTATCAATTTCGTCACAATTACGCTGCCTGTTGCTGTCAGATAAACAAAATCTCTACTACTTTCATCCGTGCAGAAACGGAGAAAGAATACAATTTCCTGCGATCGGTCAGCCTGTCCGTAAGAGGGGACAAGAGACCTATAGCCAGGTGGTAGGGTATTTGCCCGTCTGGATGGCTATCATCCCTGGTCTAGAGTATGCCGCCATAACAACCTTGGTTGTGTTCCAGCATTGGTGACCAGTCGCACCTTTGGTGTTACAAATGTCCATAGGCGATGGTAACCACTTTCCACCAGTGGGCCGTCGACTGCCTGATCAACTCATGCAATAAAAAATTAACATTTGTAAAAAGTATATAATAATACATAGAAGTATAATAATAGCCCAAAAAATATCCCAGTGCTGGACTCGGGCCTCCCACTATTGGAGAGAACGGACAGTATACCCGCCACGCTTGTCCAGGATGGCTTGGCAGATTTGACACATCGGTTATCTCAATGTGAGGTTTCATTACGATGTTTTCCTTCACCGTTGTTAGCACGTGGTAATTGTAATTGTGATGACCTGATGATAGTGGGAATTCAGGAAAATTAACTATTTCATTCATTAAATGCCTTCAACTACAAGCACGGACGTGCTTGTAGTCGCACGGACCGATCTCACTATTGGATTGAAACGATTACTTAAGCTGCGGCATGTTTATTAGTATACCACAGTAACAATATGCACATTAGGTCATAAAACTGCCTAAGTGGAGCATGCGTTCCGGCCAGGATTCGAACCCACGCCCTATGAGTTTGGGACGCGAGCGCTAGCCATTACGCTACCACGAATTGTAAAAAGTACCTCAGTTAATTTGTCTAACTGCTTGTCTATATTAGCTACCACGAATTGAAAAGAAACGCTCCAGTTCCAGATACACTTGCAATATACGTTGGAGGTTCTTTTAAAGCCCCTTCGTTGGCAATTGAAGTAAACTCAAGACCGGCCAACTCTAAGAGAAGTTAAACAAAAGAAACTATTGTATTAATTGTATGGGTAGTTTTGTGGTCGGCTAACACGAAGACGACTTTCGTTCGTTGTACAATCGGTGCAAGAATTGTTTTAAATTCATACTTATTATATAAAACTGATATTGATATTATATATATATTGATATTATTATAACTATTATATAGATTAAAGTAAAAGAAAATGTTTCGTCTAATACGTGTTATTATTAAAATATTGATATATCAATATCTTATAAGCAAGAACAAAAAAACATTATAATTATTAATTAATTAAAAGAGATTTAAATTAAAGAATAACATGAAGAAGGTTTGTGTCCAAGTAGGTTTGGACAGTTAGTATACCTACAATACGATGTTGTTTTTCATCTGTTCTCTCACATATTATGAATGAACTGGTGATTATGAGATTTAAATAGATATATATATAGATTTTTAAGAAATGTTAAAACAGATTGTTAATCAATAATTAAATTAGCTAGTAAGTATAATACTTAATGTTATTTTTTTTCTAAATTTATAATCGCTGTAAGGCTGATTAGACGGTTCAACCAAATTGTACCAATTTGTTTGAAAGACACAGAACTGAAAGGACACGATGGTTTTCAATGATATTGAATTATTCAAATTTATGTTTACACGGATCACTTTGGATGAATCAACCAAATTGAAAGACTGAAATGAATCGCCCAATATAGGCGTAAGTAAAAACCGTACTAAGTAGTTTCAGAAAATAAATGATTTAAACCGAAACCTAAACTACCTACCTTACCTAAACTTGTATGAATCAATGTTGTTCTGTCAGAAAAGCATAGAAACCTATATATATACACACATACGTATGTATTTCACACATTTGCGAACGGACCGTTCAATCAATTACATCAGCTATCAAAGTTTACGTTCTCTAAGCTAACGGTCGCTTGGGACTGTGTTACTAAGGCGGAGTCAAAACCTAGTCATACTAAAATGGATCAACTCATAAATTTATTTAAAAAAGATTTATTGACACA
Organism: Dendrolimus houi; assembly: GCA_039645545.1. NCBI lineage: Eukaryota > Metazoa > Arthropoda > Insecta > Lepidoptera > Lasiocampidae > Dendrolimus > Dendrolimus houi. The sequence continues at coordinate 7,790,306 of CM077125.1, forward strand.
AAACTGGTCCAAATATTGCAAATAAAGTAGCATATATGACTCAACTCACTTATATAGAATATTTAATTTAGGTCAAATTGTTTGATGGTTTTTTTCATGAAAGTCATATCACAAGTTTATTTTGAACTAGCTGTAATTTATAAATTAAGACAGAAACAACTTAAACATCTATCAAAAATCTGAAGTAATGACCACAATTTGTCATTCACAAAAATTTAAATTAAGTTTGACCATGAAATTCTAAAACAATGTTCATATAATAGAGCGGGTACTAAAATACCTTACTATCATCATACATTTTAAAATAACATGACAAAATAAATTTAATACTGTTTGAACAAAAACGAACACGCTATTTGATTCGTTAAAGTTGTGACGTCTTAGCTTGTTACGCTCGTCCAAAATGTAGGTAACTTCGGCGTTTTGTACGATTATAAACCGTATCTCAGTCGATCTGACTGTCAACTACCCCATACCATTATAGGGTAATTGACAGTCATATATATACATATATTTACATTTAAAAATCAACCAAGCAGGCTTCTACCACACTCGAGCGTATGGAAGCACGTGTGTTTGTTTCAGTGAACTAAGTGGACATACACCTCTCAATTTCAGTTACCGCATGCCAGGAAATAAAATTATTATAAAAACTGGGTCAAACATATTTTGTAACGGTACGATGCCTTCTTTCGTTCGACAATCTAATTTGATGACACAACGAAATTCGTGGTCAAAGGAAATATGTTCATGAACATAAACTATATTGCATTCAATTTTGTTTTTTTCAAGATATATGAAAATTAAAGGTTTTGTTTTTTTATACAATAAAATACATAGAACTGTTTAATGCGAACTCTGGATAAGAATTCCCGATTCACATTGGGTTCCCGGTCTTTATTACCATTGCATAAATATGCAGTGGTAATAATAATAAATATTCTGTTATATATTTGATTATTAATATGTAATTATTACACTTTGTCATCACATTATTTTTAATAACGTTGATAAAAATCGTTAAAATATTGTAGATCACATGATATTAGTTCGAATATTTTCTGTTTGGCGTAGGTACCAGAAACTTTCAACAGGTAGGTACGTACTTTCAATGTTGCACAATATAAGACAAACTCTAAAATTGATTAAAATTAGTTAATACCCCAGCTATCGAATGTTAATAAATCAAATACTGGTGTAAACATTTAATAAATAGGGTTCGCCCGCAACTTTGTACACGTTGGATGGGTAGTAAAGATCACAGTTGTTTTACACAGAGCATTTAATCAGGGTAAATATTGCACCGGAATCGAGTTTTTTTTATCCTAGCCACTTTAAACCTCTCCCAAGAAAATTCCCGTGGGATTCCTGGGACCAAAGGAACAGCAGATCGTAAGTCCGAGAATTTGCTGTCGGTCAACAAAAACTGCATTATAATCGGCCCAGTAGTTTTTTTGTGAATCCTGAACAAACATAAAAAATATATGTAAAAAACAAAAGACTACACTTTTAGAATTTAATAATATTATAGATAGATGGAGCCACTAATACTCTAAACTGATTTGATGGCGCTACCAGTAACAAAGCTATTCACATTATATAAGATGCATTTACGATTTAGTTAACGACTGTACCATTATGGACAAACATAAAGTAATTATACACTTTGCAAGTACAGACAGAAACAATCCGTTTCGATTTAGTGATTGGGGACTAGTGGTGTGCATTGAATTGGTTCGACGCATTTCGCGAGTTAACGGATTTATTTACTCGGATTTTATTACACATACTTTTTAAAATCGGATTGTTGTGATATTTTTTTACACCTACTTCCTATAGGTAACCGAAATACTAGATTATTACCACATAGGTATATTTTCTAGAGGTAGGCTTTGAAGCCGATATTACAAAGTTCATTTCTGTCTTACAATTTGGATGAATCAACCAATGCGATCCATATAAACATAAAGGAGACGGGGACTTTTGGGTCAAAGAAATGTAATGACTTGAGATATGACTTAAAAAAGCGTTATATTTTTCTATGGAAAAATGGAAAACATTAGCCCTAAATTTGGAAGATGAAAAATCTTAAAATATGGTTACAAATAAAATAAGTAATCGATTACCATGATTGATTTATGTGAATGATTTTAAACAATTAATAATATGAAAACACCTTACTCCACACGATTAATTCAGTCAAAATAGCTAAACCCACTACAATTATAAAAATACCACCATCATAGAAAGAAATCTTAAAATCACTGTCATCTTGTTACAGTCTGGGCCTGAGAATATATGAAACCGTATCCGTTTCCGTTAAATCATACAATGTCATTGAATAACATCGGATTCATTCAGTTATGTGCCTTTCAACCAAATTGATTCAATTTTATTTATGCGCATAATATCAGTATTATTTACCGAGTTGTGCTAATTTATATATGTTATAGATATGTATTAGGTTGGGGAAAAAGTTTCTTCGCATTTTATATAAAAATTCAAAAGGTTTTTTTATAAAGTTTATTTACATTTGACTAAAGTATGTAGGTGCCATTTCATTGGATAACTTTTTGCCATCTTGTAGGTAGGGACGTGATCCCGTTGCTATAAAAATTTTGGGGCTTCTGATCAAAAACCTGCGACAAGAGGTTTTGGCAGTCCTCTCGTGATGTTAACCTGACACTGCCTAAGGAATTCTGCAGAGACCGAAACAGGTGAAAATCTGAAGGTACAAGGTCAGGACTATACGGCGGATGCATTAACACCTCTCAGCCAAACTCTGGTAATTTTTGCTGAGTGGCTAAAGATGTGTGAGGTCTAGCGTTATCATGGTGAAAAACCACACCCCTTCTGTTGATTAATTCCGGCCGCTTTCTCTCAACTTTTTGCTTTAATCTCATCAGTTGTTCGCAGTACAGTTCAGAATCGATGACCCTGTCTAGCGGTAACAGCTCATAATGAATAATGCCCTTCCAATCCCACCATACAGACAGCATCACCTTGTTGCGAGTTAACCCGGGTTTCGCCACAGTCTGTGAAGCCTGCCCGGCCTTTGACCACGATCTTTTTCGCACGTTCTTGTCGTACGTGGTCCACTCTCACAGATACATTAGGTCCATAAATACACAAATTTTTTTCGCGGCTTGTGATGCATTTTTTGTAGTAACATTTTAAAATGTCGTCATTAGATTCACTTATTTTAACAATAAGAAAAACAAATGAAAATCACACATTTTCCTAATTTGAATTTGGGATTGTATTCTTTAAAATTTAAACTTTTTAATGATACTAAAACCAGACAGATACAAATGGTATAGCCAAAGAAATCTTATTACAAGTTCATACATATTATTTGCGAAAAGACTTTCCCCAACCTATTACATATATTAAGTATATATCTATGTAATATATAAAATTTCTGCATATAAATAAATATTTATGTATTTATTATTAAAAAGTAAGTAGTTCGTAAGGTATACCACCATCGCCATTATCACCTCAACTCATTTCTGGGGTTGTCTGGAAGAGATCGCTTTTTAGCGATAAGACCGCCTTTTGTACATACCAAGATATATTTTAGTCTTTAAGTTCATTTTTGTATTGGTGTATAATAAGTGTTTTCCATCTATCTATCTAATTGTTTTACGGTTGATATTTAGTTTCGTTTCGCAATATTATGGCCTGGAGAAAAACATTTTATTATACTTTAAACATGAAACAACATTTTTTCATATAATTCTGTAGGTATTTTAAAAATCTAGATGTCGACACCTGCCAAGCGCGTAAAGGAACAGGACACATTAACATGAATAATGGCTACATTTATCTAAAAAACGCGAACAGGCACGATATACGCTGAATGCTAATGAATTTTCTAGAATGTATTTTGTGAATTTAATACCCTTTTTTAGTGCTTTGATGATGAAAATGTTATTTGTGTGATAGAAGTGTAAGTTTGACATTAAATGTATGGAGCTTGTGTCAAATTTTAACCGAAAGGCAAATGAACGGTTGCTATGCCCGGTTTCCGAGGTACTTTTAACTGTAGTTTATTTGTTCGTTAGCGCTATCGGTTCAACAACTTATAAAATTGCGTCTCTGAACACACCATCGTACGATAGTTAAACTAGGTTCAACTTAACTGACCAATATTAGGCGTTTATCTATTCCATATCTTTTGTTTGATGTTTTGTTGTTGACGTTTTTGTTTGTTGTAAATAATTATTAGATATTCCTTCTTAAATAGATCCATCTATTGGCGAGTTTTGGCACTAGCTGTAGGTTAACAATTAACCTAAGTTTATCTATTGCATAACTTAATGGAATCAATTGTTATTGAACTCATAACTGGTAACCTCAGAAACCGGGCATATAAGACGTAGAATCTTATCCGTGCAGGAACGAAGAAAGAATACTAACTACTGCGGCCAGGCAGTCTGTCGTAAGAGGTGACAAAACAACCCATAGCCAGGTGGTACGGCCTTTGTTCGTCTGGATCGCTACCAAACCTGATTCAGATTATACGGCCATAATGATGTTGAGTTCTGTTCCGGCATTAGTAGCCAGGTTCCAGTCACATCTACGGGTCTGGCAGCACATTGGTAGCATTCATAGGCAACGATAACCGCTTTCCACCACCATTGAGCCGACAGCCTGCTGTACTCCAGCAATAAAAAAAACCTGGTCTTGAAAAAAAAACAATGAGGTGTCTTTAGGACACCGGGGTGGAACAAAGTTCATTTCGCTATATATAATTTATATATATTAAAATGTAGTACAAACTGTCATTCTAATTAGGAAATAATGTAAAAACTTGAGATTAAAATTGCGCCATCTGTGAAATTTTTCTGAACTAATATATGGATAATCAGTATACAGACAACATCAGATTCTCTTATGGATAGTATTAGAAATGAGGATATCCGTAAGAGAACCAAGTTAACCGACATAGCTCGCAAAATTAGTAAGTTGAAGTGGCAGTAGGCCGGTCACGTCTGCCGCAATACCGATGGCCGATGGAGCAGACGAATTCTAGAGTGGAGACCGGGTCTCGGTAAATTTAGTGTCGGACGCTCTCTGGCCCGATGGACTGACGACCTGCACAAGGTTGTCAATAGGCGCTGGATGAAGAAAACAGAGGACAGGGATGAGTGGCGTCGACTTGGAGAGGCCTACATCCAGCAGTGGACTGCGATTGGCTGCCGACGACAACATCAAATTTGCTTTTAATTTAAAAAAACAATGAAACCATTAAAATCCCGGAATAATAAAAAATATAATTATGATAGCAATATAACACTTCAAAATCCCTTTCTTCTGAGAATTAAAGCAAAAAGTATACATGAAAACAATTTTACAATATTAATTAATTACGGGTCGTAATATTACCTCGGCGAATCTAATTAATTTTAGTTTAAAGCTAATAAATTTTTATTAGCTTCCACTTTCTTATGACAGAAAAATACATTTAAAGCTTTTAATAAGTAAATTATATTAGCGAACAATTTTATTCGTAAGTCTTAATCTACACTAATAATCGCTATTTAATTAAATTATGTTTCATGAAAGAAAAATGCCTTCCATAAAATTTGACGTGCTAGAGCCATGCTGAAGTCATTATCTTGATTAGTAAAATTCTCTGAATCAGCTGGATCAGTGTGATATCACGTTTTCACAGAATATCGGCGTGAAATGGTTAGCCTCGAGCTATATATATATATATATATATATATATATGTCGGCTCAAGCGCGACGAATAACACAATGATAATACTCTGAAATATTATAATCAAAGTTTATTACACTAGAATTATTACAATTACAATATTAAATACAGCAAAATAATACACAGAAATATTAGGACAACTCCAAGAGTTGCATCCACGCTTGTCAGGTGTCGAGCAGCAATTTGCCCTCAAAGAATACTGCTATTATCGGACAGTAATTATTGACCACAATATATGTGCTCCTTGTCCAACAGAGCTTTCGCGCTCTTCACCCGACGAATGTAGAATGTCGAATGTCCCATTTAGGCGATTTCACCTCCTTTTATATTGTCGAACCAACAACACAGCGTTCACCCTTTAGTAATCTGGTAAACTGTAACCTATTACAAAGGTTATTAAAAATCCTAAAAACATTTATAAAGTGCTCAACGATATAAGCCCCATCATATAAAAACAACCCCGTTTTTATTAAACTAAAACACCACTTTAATAAAATCAAGTGCAGGTACTTTAAGAAAAACATAAGTACCCTCAATTTAAAGTCGCAGTATGTTCCTAGCATGGCAAATCCATAGTTTCAATGTATTAAATACCTTCATATTAGTTATCACGGCCATATCGACCTCCCATATCAGATATTACTTTACGATTTTATTATATATATATATATATATATATATATATATATATATATAAGTGCAGCATTTAAAAAAGAATTTACAAATAAATAATTAAATAAATAAAGCTATCGTTTTATGGAAAGTTTAATTACAATAAGCTAATTTTTATGCACTCGAACAACTACGAACCGCTCCCGGGAAAATTAACGTGGGATGGACACGAGATTGAGACTAGGGCTCTTTCAAGTCACTTTTACTAAACTCAAAACAGTTTTTATGTGAAAGTGCATCTAAAGTGAATCTTAGATGAGTCTAAGGTGAATCTTAGGTGAGTCTTAGGTGAATCTTAGGTGCATCTAAGGTGAATCTAAATCTCAATCTAAAATATGTTTTTGCATGATCATCGTATTACGACAGATACCTAATATTTTAAGAACTAAAACACCCCACTCCAAACTTCGAAGCGAACGCTTAAGGAGCAATTGATAATTAACGCTAGAATAATAAGTTTAATCGACCATAAAGTGGAGATTCGACTTTATTAAACTCTAAATACCAAAACAGTTGAAAGCTATTACTGTAGATCGACCCACTTGAAAACAGTTCCTCTATTCATTTTTAATAGGATTATTAACCAAGTCCTTTCAGCTGAAGGGTCCAAGCTATTAACCTCCATCAGCTGTTAGTTTATTTCACAGATTGTAAAGGTAATACGTTGCAGACGGGCGACTATTGATAAATACTTTGGAATTCACATTGTTATCTGCAACCCTAAGGAAGTGTTTGCATAGCCAGTTTCGTTGGAACTTTGAAAATATACTTACTCCCTTTTACTTACTTTTTAAGATACCCTTAATATAATATGGTTCTACGAAAGCGGTGTGGCTTAATGCTTCATACTGTTACGAGTTACAGGACTCGAATTAAAATATTGTTGGAATTACTATAGAATTTATTAAAACTATACAAACACGTATAACACAGGTGCAAATATATCTGAACACAATCAGTCCAACCGTAGTGCGCGATTTAATAACACGCGCAAAGTCCGTCACTATATAGATTATCGAATGTACACACGTCTTGCCACGCTTGTGGTTATCGCTTGACTGACGATCTCTCGATTGGGCCATTGCTATATACTGCACCAATACAATACGGCTGCCCGCCCGCGTAGATCGAATTTCTTAGAAATCGTAATCTGCACACCTGCCTAATTATGCCTGCAAATGGCCATAAACGAGTACAATAGGCTGCTCTCCACAATAACCAATAAATAAGTAAACAAAATAAGAAGTCATTAAAGAACTACAATGTTAATAGCTCAACCGCCGGCAAGTAATAAATGTGCTTTGTTTACAAATATCCAGGTGGCCCAAATTGTAACATTATTTATAGCGTTAAAAATAAAATAATTAACAAATAGCTACGTTAGTGTATGTATATACATACGTTAGTTGTCAACATTTAACATCCTAAACAAAGTGGCTAGGGTTCTTGGTACGTTCCCAACCGACGGCGATTGGAGACCCATATTCTATATGAATTTTATTTAGGAAATTCTATTTAATAAAGTTGTGATTAATTAACAATTAATAACAACACAACATAAATAACGCATTAAACCCACCACCACGCTATGTCTGCGTGAAATGTTCACTAACAATAACATTATCCCATTTGGAGTAGTAACATCAAGATGGTAGTCTGATTTTATAAATAGCTTTTAGTAATTGTTTATCAACAACGCTATTCACATTTTTATATACTTTAGTGCTTGGGGTTTTCTCATTTGCTTATATATGTATATATAATTTATATTCATTTTAATGGTCCTGTCTTAGTGCAGGAAGTAAGTACGCTTCGCCAGATGCGATAAGACTCCCCATCGCCTTGTTCTGTTTTGCTCTATTGCGTCAGGTACGGCCTCGAGTACATGTCGGAAATCAGTTCGAATATCGTTTCCTTTCTGATTTTAACGCATTTGGCAGTCTTGAGACTGCACCTGAACTGGACGTATATCGGGCATTCAACCATAAGATCTTGGATCGTCTCATCGCCTCCGCTGTCACATGTGCATGCCAACTATTTTTTCCACTTATAACGATGTAGGCCATGTTTACTATTTTATAACAGCTATTTGTTGATTTTTAGAATCCAACTTAATATTACATTACTATAATTAAGATCATCACGTAAAAAGAATTTGAATTGTTTTCCATATAACAATGTTTTCAAAAGCGATATTAGTCGTGCGATTAATCGTCCTACATAGTATCCTCGGGGCTGCATTTTAAGTTAGTGAATTGTAAGGGTATTGCTCGGATAGAGTAAGGATTAAGTTGCCAGTCTAAGGTCTGATTTGGATCCAACGTTGATTGATGAAACCCACTTGTCTGTTTTCGTTCAAATAGTAACAGGAGGGCGATAAGTTTTATTTTTTATAAATACTCAAATCGCGGATAAGTAAATGACCAATTTTAGCTTTTAATTAATTAATCGGGAACGAAAAGCAGCAGCAGCGGTGCAGTCCTTAAGATCTTCAAAGGTACAACGTTACTTTGAAAGCAGAGTGGACACTCGTGTGTCTATGTGCAATACTGGTTCACGGAGTCGCACAGTAATGGCGCTGGTTCTATTTTAAAGTATAAATGTGGACTGTATTTATACAGGATATTATGAGAATGAGGAATACACCAAATTCGGAACGAAAACAATTGAATAATTAACATCACTAACCTTCAATTCCATCCTCAATGGGGCAGTTACGTCAGCTCCTAAAAGTACTTAGAACAAATAGGTGTCAGGTTTGGGTTTTAAACTTCAATGACGTGATAATGATGTGATGTGAAACATTTGCAAAATGGTCTTGCCACTGGGTACAAGGAACTCCCGCCCACACATCTCGTGCAATAGGACTAACTTCACCATACATTGACGGCGTATATAAAATCTGGGACAATTATAATAAGTACCCACATCCGAAATATGTGTATATGGAGGATTGAACAATATAATTAGTTTATACTATATAATTATTAACAATATAATTATTATATTAGTAGCCAAAATAGTTTTTTTTTATTCCTCTCTGCGAATGAACGAGATTACGCGGGCTTTCAATTTGGTTTGGGGTTTGTATATTTTTGCATTTTTGATTTTCTTTTCTTTTTTTTCCTATTATTGTATTTTTGTCTCTTTTCTTTTTTATTCTTCTTTTCAATACTAGTTTTATAAAAAATTCTTACTTCTGTTATATGTCTTGTTACTTTTAAATTTATACAATGGTTTTTCCCAAATTTCTTACTATTACTCCATATATTTTCATTGCTCTTTTTGTACATATGTTATAATGTATAGTATGTGCCATACTATATATTATAACATGCTTTCTATTTGCTAAAGCAAGCTTCTTATCTTACTCCTTATAACTATTCTACCCATTTATATAATGCAATTTTTTTAATCTTTTCTATCCTCTTTCTTCCTTCTAATTTCTTACGCTATATGCTTATTACTATTTATTATCTATTTATGGTTTTTGGACTATTATAATAATTATCTTTTATATTTTTACATGCCGTCAAAGATAAATGCACAGCTGCCTGTCGTAAGCGCAGTTTATTGTCTTCCCGGATTTAGGAATTCTTTTGTGTTTTGAATTGTAATTAAGAAAAACATGCTATTGTTTTTCTACTTGTTTAATAACCACCATTAGCGTTGAACTACTCCTTATTGTTATTGTTTTCGACTTTGTGGCCATTCGCAGGTGTGCAAATTACTATTTCTCGGAAACTCAGTGCGCGCGGCCAATTTTTTTGTACTGTGTAGTAAGTATAAGACAATGCCCGAATGGAGGGGTGGGCAGTCAAGCGACGACTGCGAGATGAGTAAGACGTTTGTAGTACTCTCGATTAGCGATATAGACGACGGACTTTGCGCGTGTAGAATTGCATTGAATCGTACAGTGTGAACTGGTTGCATCCAGTTTTATTTGTATTTGTTTTGTACGCGTTTGTACAGTTCTAATAAATTCTATAGTAGTTCCAACGGCATTTTTAATTCGAGTCCTGTAGCTCGTAACAATATTTATTTAGCCAAAATAATTTATCCAGAAACATCTCTGTGGATATTATGTAATTCCGATCATTGGAATACTATTTATCCCGGAAAATTATATTGTTTTCGCGGTAGAATACTCAAACATTATCATTGCGAAATTGACAGGAAAACTAGTAAGTAACTATACAAATATTTTTCTTTAAACACTTTTACTTAATAAAACACTTGGTACTTTTCTAAAATATACACATTTCTCTGCAATAGGAATTCTACTTAGCGGTCTGCATTAAGTTTAATAAGGGTCAGTAAAAACAAATTAACAAACTAATTTCAAACTTAATTAAAGTACTAAAGGGTTTCAACCAAGTATGGTAATGTTAAATGCATTACAGCAATTTAGAAACTCGTTGCACAAACTAAAGCTTATGAAAAGATTAATATACATGTGTACATATATTATATTCCCAAGAGCCAGTAATACTAACATGCAATAATTACACCCTTACGTTGTTTAATATAATAATATCAGTTCAAACAGGGTCAAAAGTGATAAAGGTATAATACCAAAAGTAGACTAGGCGAAACTGCAGCGGACCTCTTTCTCTTCTCTTTTATCTTCTTTCAATTATTTGAGGTCAGCACAATATGTCTACTTACATACGTCCTCTGTCATACCACAATTCATGATGTCATCCTTTACACAATCTATCCATCTCTTTTTTGGTCTACCTTTACCTTTATACTCGTCAATCTTACAGGTTATTCTTTGTATTATGTGGGGCTCCCACATGCACTTGTAGAGTAACCCCAATAGTCCGAAGGGATACGCGGAGAGCGTTTACGGATCCCTTCGGAGCAAGCGAGATCAAATAAAAAAAATCTCTGTAAAATGCAGAGGCACTGGTTTCGATTCTTAAAATGGTCATAAAACAACTTTTCGTTGTTTACTTTGATCTGGGTGTCTGAGATCTATCCCATAGGGGTCCATTGTATATTATCTATAACACAAGCGTAACTTGCTTAGTATTGGGAATATAAAATGTGTGTGTTCATTTGCCGGCTATTTATATATTTATAATAAACTATAAGGTCGATTCCAGACATCCAGATCATTTTAAGGTACTGAAAGTTCCTTTAAGAAATTGGTCTAGCCGGAAATTGAACTCGGACCTCTGTGTTCAAATAAACCTTTTTTTTAGCCAGGGCTAATCCGTTTGAGGACTAAGCTGCAACTGGCACAGAATGCATAATAAACTACGTTTTTCACCACACAAGACCCGCGCTATGACAATCACCAGGAAACTGAAGTACGACAACCCACGCCTGTGTATGGGAGGGGTTGACATTAGTATGTCATCCGAGGTGAAGATCCTCGGGCTGACTATACATAAAGCGCTAACGTTCAATGCGCATGCAACGAACGTCTGCGCAAAGCCGTTATCTATCTACAAGCAGCTGGCGCGCGTTGCCAAAGTCAGCTGGGTTCTTCACCTGGAAGTCATCCGGTCCGTCTAAACAGCTGTAGTCGAACCGATCATCATGTACGCAGCAAGCGCGTGGGCTCCGGCAACTGCCAAGCTAGGTGTACGGAACTAGCTAGGCGTTGTACAGCGGTGCTTCGCCCAGAAGCTGTGCAGGGCCTACCAAACAGTCTCCTTGAACGCATCAATAGTGCTGGCAGGAATACTCCCTCTAGACCTCCGCATACAGGAGGCTAAAGCACTGTATGAGGCGAAGAGAGGAGTAGTCCTGCCAATGCTAGCGGACAGGGAGGTTGAGAGGAGGATTGCTTACGTGCACATGCACCCAGCAGAACATGTGGACCTGGGTTTCATTTGCCTAATAGACCAAACCAAGGTCAATGACCACCGCGCACAAGCAGTACGTATTTTCACGGACGGGAGCAAAATTGAAGGGAAAGTGAGGGAAAGGCATCACTGTCCCAAAGGGACAATGATGGTGAAACACGGAACCGGAATTTGAAGCTCTTGTCCTACTGCACGGTCTATCAGGCGGAACTCCTGGCCATATGGAGAGCTACGGAGGAGATCCTAGCAAGCCCAGAAGACAGCTTTGGCATATACAGTGATTCGCGTTCAGCACTCCAATCTGTGACGAATTGGAGCAGCACACATCGTCTTACCGTCACAGCTAGGAAGAACATAGTACAGAGTATGGCAATGGGAAAGAGGGTATCTCTGTTCTGGGTCAAAGCACATGCTGAGGTAAAAAAAACGATAGAGCGGATGCTCTGGCAAAAGCCGCTGCTCGTACCGTAAAGGTAAAGCCCCATTATGACAGGTGTCCGGTTTCGTTTGTCAAGAGAATGATCCGAATGGAGATCCTAAACAAGTGGAACCGGCGCTTTAGGGACGAGCCAACTGCATCCGTCACTAAGTTTTTCTTCCCGGATCCAGTATGTGCCCAGAATTGTCAGGAGAGTCAGAATAACGAGCCTGACGATCCAGATATTCACAGGCCACGGAGGGTTCTCTGAATATTTGAATCGCTTCAAATTGAAGGAGGACCCATCGTGTGTCTGTGAACCCGGAGTACCAGAGACCCCTTACATGCAGTATTTGAGTTCCCCCTCTTTGCTGTGGAGCGTTACAACGCGGAGCACACCCTACGAGTCGACATTAAGCGAGAGAATATACAGGAACTCTTAGGCAAGAGGCTGCTCGACGGATTCATAGAGTTCGCGAATTCAATAGGCCGAAAGGTAGTAAAGAGAAACAAGTCAACAAGTAACGCTATTGACATATAGTACATTATATGTAAATTTAGCGTTAAGTAATTTAGATTCTAAGAAAAATGCAACCCAACAACAGCTGTATAAATAGATATAAAAATGTAGAATTAAATAGAATAGATAACCGAAAAACTGTAAAACATATATATAATATATATATATATATATATATATATATATATATATATATATATATGTGAAGCAGTACTAGTAAATAAAAATGTAAAAATAAGAGTAAATGTATAAGACTGAACATATAAATATAACAAAATTTTGTAAACTTGTATAGTAAAAATATAATTATAATATAAAGATATTAGGTATAAAAAAAGAAAAACAAAATGATAATAAAAGAAAAGACTCCCTATTTATTTTCCCAAAAGTAATAAATTAGGAATTAAAAGAGACATGACAAAAAAAATCTCTGCCTTGCATAATGACGGAGGAGATCAGCAATAAAAAAAGAAAAAAAAACAGGCACAGAAGTCTGGGGGGATAATTCGCGACCCGTGTGTGGGATTCGCCAGATCGGGGGTGGCATTAGCATACCCAGTCAGAACTGGTGCCATGCTATTGCCACTCCCCAGTTAGGGATACCCACTAAAACCCCTGGGTGTTCCGTCCTGCGCCTTATGCCAAGGATACGCGTAAATGGGATTGTCTCCCGGCATCTTCTAGGCCTAGTCCGGGCGTGGGGCGGTTTGTAACGCGCCCCACGGGAGGAGAGGAGAGCGCGCGTGGAACACTCGCGTTCTAATATCGACGGCATGTGCAGGTGAGCGAAAGCCCCTATACCCCAAGGGGCCCCCACCCGCGCCACCCGCTTACGGTGGCCGAAGGTCGAATTCCGCCCTCCGGCGTCGGTGCGTCCTCCTTTGGAGGGAGCGGAGCAATGATGTCCGCTCACGCTTCCGCTCCGCCGCCTTCTTTGCAAACATGACGTGCTCGCAAAAGGACGAGACTACAAAAGACTATACAATAAAAATCAAATTCTGGTATAAGATTGGCTCAAGAAGCTCCAACATTTACAAACGTAACAGTTATTATAACCGCATTATTTTATATGTGAAAAAAAAGTTGTTAAAATTTTGCATTGTGATTTTCATACTTGCTAGTTCTCTGAAAGCGAGACACCATCAGACTTTGTACTTTCACTTATATGCTTGTTCTTTGGGGAATTTTGTTAAATAAGTAACTAGAAACAACGTTACTTGCATTGTTAGCGCAAATGAGTTCTGCAACTGTGAAATTAATTTCAGCTTTTGATAAAAGTTTTGCTTATAAAGGGAAATTATTCCTTTCGAGATTACTAATTAATTTCTGTTTGTTTGTAAATATGTTAGATTAAATCGTTGCACGTGCACGTATTTTGCTTTCGTATCGCATGTTCTAGGATAAAAAGTATCCTATACTATTTATCCCAGCATCCTAAGTACACATCTAAGGTAAACCATACTATTGTTATCGTCTAACATTACGCATGATCGTGGTCAAACACGAACCAATTTATCATAAAAAATAATTAATAGAGAGAACAAGAAAGGTGTAATTGGACACATTCTTAATTTAAGTTCTATATAATTATTTTATGTTTACTTTTCGGGAGAAAGTATATTACAGTCATCTCTGCTATCGAAAAGACATATTGTATAAGAAATATCATTACATAACAAATGACGTAGTGAATAAAGAATAAACACTTTATTATTGAAACAAAGTTATATTCACATATATTAATAGAATGATATTGGCATGGACATTATTAATATATAGTTCTCCATACGACATCGATCGCGGATATTTTAGAAACGTAACTCATTTAAAATATAAAAATAACTTACTAAGAACTAAAAGTTATGTTTCTTAATCACTGAGCTACCGAAATTTTAAGTTTAAGCTGTAAATAAAACATAAAACATTAAGAGAGTTCTAATCAACGCCGAGGCAACTTTTCTCAAACTAGTGCTTCTCACTGTGAAAATGTGTGTGGCCTAAAACACTTACTTAAGCGGGTCAGTCTACTTTAATATTATGAACGCGAAAGTAACGTTATCTGTTTGTTACACTTTCAGGGAAAAACTACGTTACCGATTTTACAAACATTTTGTACTTTGTAGTTTCAATGTCGATAATGAACATAGCAAATTTTTCATCCCAGAAAATGGGATAGCTTTCGTGGAACGGTTCAGAATTTACCAGTAGCTAATGCGCCTTTATAAAAAAATAACAAAATGTAACCTGTGTGAATGCTTGCTCCCATAGAATATAGTATATAAAGAAGTTAAAAATAATAGAATAAAGAAAAATATTGTACGAAAGTAGTAAGCAAGAAAATATGTATGACAGAAGTAAAAGAAACATGTAACAGAAGCACCTATGTTAAATTTATGAAAAGAAGAATAAAAAAGATAATAAAAAGAAAAAATATAAAATTATAAAGAAAAAACAAAAAAAAGATTATAGCTAATCGGAAAAATCTCGTTTACTCCCCGGTGGAGGAGATAAAAGAAGGAAATGCTTGCCATCAAAATAGTATTAAATCCATTTTCAAAATGCGACCTGGGAAAATGGGATCTCATTTTTGGTACATACATTACTACAATTAATCAGATTTTACATAACTCCTATAACTTAACCCTATAGGTTAAAGCATTCGTAAAGGTGATTTGGAACTCGGCCAGTCCGTTCATAAGTTACGTTGACACCATTGTCCACTTGTGGTTTGTGTATTTCTAACTTAAGCTCGTATTTTAGATCTTTGGATAAACCGTTCATAATTATCTAAATATATTTTGGATTGTTGATGTCACAGAAATATGCTTCTACTTTTCATACGAAATTTCCAAGGATTAGTATATATTTAAAAATAGACTACTTACTTTGAATCTCAATTTTTTTGACTTACTCTGTCTAAAATACGTATAAAACAAATATTCAGAAATAGAAAGAAGAATGGCTGGTACTGGACTCTCGTCATATAGAATTTATTAGCTTTTGGGGCACTTCACGTGAAACCGACCACTACAAAAGTTGAAGTTTCTGATTTCAGTTATAATGGAGTATGTTATACCTGTACATACCCTCAACACAGATACAAAATATTTTTACAGTGGAAAGCCTAGTTTATAAAATATGGGTCTCTAAAGATTTGAGAAACCGTGGGGTATATACTACTTTGAAGGTCATTATTCAGGTTTAAACGAGTATATGAAAATAAATAAACCACTTCATTTAGTGGCCATTTAAGTCCCATAATTAGATTTCAAAAATAGTAAAAAAATTACAAAAACATAAAGAAAAAGATTTTATTTTATTGTTTTTTACAAAGTTCGGCATAATTAATTTGTAATTTAATTAAATCAAATAAGGCCTTATATTATGTTTAAACTCCATGCCAAGTTCCATAATGGAGCCAGAAGTCGTTTAGAAGTTATAAGTATTTTTATATGAAATGGGTGATGGTAGTCCCCTTATTATGTCTATTATATGTATTATCTACTCAGTTAGAGCGATATACATGGACGTTCATTTAAATAATAGGTAAATAATATTATCAGATATAATATTATTTACCTATTACTACATCTTGACCCATGATTAGTCTTATTGTTTTTCCTCTAGAAAGCAAGGACTTGATTTATCTAACGATATGTGAGCGCCTTTACAAATGACACATTTGTATGATTGTGTAGTACAGTGCTTTTAAATCTTTTTGAATGCGCGACCCCATTGGGTCATGACAGATAAAAAGTTAATAATTTAAAGGACTACATTTATGTTTTTGTCTATTTTGTTTCTTATATTCATTATTTGGACCTGTACTCTGCAAAAAACTACTGAGCTTAGAAAGTACCTAAATACGAGGTATAAATTTAAATTGCTTTTTCCCTTTTGTCGGCGACCCCTGAGCAAGGCTCTGCGACTTCCCTAGGGGTCGCAACCTACAGATTGAAAAACACTGGTGTAGTACAATTGGCTAGCTCGTCACCGCATTTAGGACAAGAGATTTTTTTAATAGACAAGGTCGAACCTGTAGCTTGATTTTCCAACAACTTGAACACTGCGCTACCTTGTCGCAAGCCAATTTAAGTTTACTGTGACATGGATGTAAGCCATAGCAAATTATGAAAAGGTCCGATGCGGTTGACATAAGCGCAAAGATTCAAAGCCTAAAGGGACTTTGCGGCTATGTCAGCCCAACATAAAAGAAAAAAATATTTACTAAGTACTCCCCATATGTTTTCTTTTTTTACCAAAAAAAGGACTAATGGAAGCTGTGAACAAACTCGAATCCATACTTTATAATAGGTCGGTGACGCCCTGTCCCTAATCTTTGCGATCCGGGATTAGAGGTCCCTGTCGCCTCCCACTGACTCCCACTCCTGGTAATCTGGACGTTACACATATAATAATCAATTTATCTATTGATTATTATATATGAATACATAAATTGTATTACTATCTAATGCAATTTATATATTCAGCGAGATAATGCTGCTAGCCTTCTAGGCACACTGCTCAGTGACAGCGTTCTTATCGGGCTGGACCAATAATTGTAGTTTATAGTGTTTTCTTTTTAGTGTATATATTTGTCAGGATTTTTTTTTAATTCGTTTGTATTAGTTACATTGAAAATTACGAGATGAGGTTAAATAAATAATTATAGAACACTAGAAGTACCCGGCAGACTTTGCCCTGCCTTTAAAAAATAAAAATCTAGAACCAGATTACAGCGTCATCTACCGGGACCAAATGTTAATCTAAACTCGAATCAACTTGAACAAACAGCGTAGAAAATTATTAAAGTACTTATATCGCTATTAAAAAATAGGGGTTGGTGGTAAAAGGATAAAAATTTAGAGTTTTATGTATTTTTCAATACTAAATCATAATAAATCATAAATAAGAAATTTTGACAAAAAAATGAAAAAGTATTTAGGGGTGGATCACCCTTCTCATTTAGGGGTATGAAAAATAGATGTTGGCCGATTCTCAGACCTACCCGATATGCACACAAAATTTCATACAAATCGGTTCAGCCCTTTCGGAGGAGTTTGGTAACAAACACCGCGACACGAGAATTTTATATGTTAGATTTGTCTATATTATACTAAATACGTAGGGGAGCCTGATACACTTGTAAAATTAATTCAATAAAAAAATTTTGCAAAAAAGAAACCGACTTAACTAAAAAGCAACAAA
Source organism: Dendrolimus houi (assembly GCA_039645545.1). Lineage (NCBI taxonomy): Eukaryota > Metazoa > Arthropoda > Insecta > Lepidoptera > Lasiocampidae > Dendrolimus > Dendrolimus houi. The sequence goes on from CM077125.1 coordinate 7,808,671, forward strand.
TAAATATTTTTTACAACGTCTTTAAAAACAATTTTCTAAATAAAATTTATAAATATAGATACATTCACTCATTCAATAAAACGAAAAAATAATTACGCGTACCTTTCAATGCCGTTTCTTGTACCTATTCTTCTTCCGTGCCTTTACCACTTGAGATAATCTTCATTTATGTTATACTCCATCTACATCGAGATAATTCATAATAAATTATTGTCATAAAAATCCCATTGACAAGGGATGTAAATCTGCTATAAAAAAAAAGTCGTCGCACTGGGTTGATACAGTCAGTAGGAATATAAAACGTCAATATAAACAAGACAGTATTACGTGGATGGAATTGGGAGATGCTATATCAAGTATGGTATTGCATAAAGGAGGGAGGGAGCATACGGGTTACTATTCGGGTAGTTTCGCAAACGGTCCCAGAGACTGTTATTAAACATTCTAAATCAAATCCCTCATACAGAAACCGCCAGATTGTGCAAGATAATTTGCCTACATTCAAAAGTATTAAAGAATACACGCAGATTAAGTTATTCATTATTTCAAGTGTTGATTTGAATAATCCCTGGCACGATTCTCGAGCAGTAACGTTGGTAGGTACGCAAGTGAAATTAAAAGGCCCTTAGGTTTTTTATTTGATTGTAGTACATGTTCGCGTTTGACCATGATCTCGTCTGATGCTTGGCGTAGATGTGGTCTAAAGTGGAGCACGGTTACCTAGGAGGTACCTATTCACACGAGACTTGAACTCATTTATGTATCCAATGTTCATTTTTAAATTGTAATTAACATAATTATAATGGTAAATATTAAAATTTATTTACAATGAATGCTTTAAATAAGTATGCCCAATCTTTAGTTAAACTATTAATGAACGTAAATTTTTCTTGATAAATTTATTTTCCTTAAAACTTACGAAATACATAGAATAATTATTATTTAACTCAATTATTGGAATTTTTTTAATAAGCACAAACATGCGCCAAGGTTCTGAAACCAAAGACCATAAACAGATATTCACAACATTTATAATTAGCTCATTTGACTACGAGTAATTACAATCCAGACTTTAAACGTCATTTCAAGTCAGTCTAAGATTACAGAATCCAACTAAATTCGTAATATTCGAATATTTTACAACAAATTTAACAAGTACGAATATTTTTTTTTAAATAATGTTTACAATAACTTATTTATTTTACTAGTAACTGCAAGATCATTATCTTGAAGTGTTGCAATTAAACATTGGCCCGCTGCGGTTTCTCGCTCGTATGTTTTCACTTAAGAGGATATTCTCACCTGTGCCTCAAGCAACATCCGTGACCGCCATCTCGAAGCCGCGCTCATATGTTGGCCATTCTCTTGCGAAACGTGAGCGAAATATGCTTTTACAAGCTTCACTCCAGAATTCACAGCACACACTTGGTTTACAAAACGAATAGATTTCTATAGGGATTCTTTGCTTTGCGAATGTATTGATATAAGTTATAATTTACAACCCAATTTCTTAGATAGGCCTTTGGATATAAGGTAGGATAACGAGGGCGTCAGTGCAACAGCTAGTAAATAGAAGCTTTATGAACTTTACATATCTGTCCACCCGTCTGTCTTTATTTATGTCGCTGTCATTTTTCTATGAAACTATTGCGTCTATGTATGTACACTTTCGGTCTTATTTATATTGAGTTAAAGTAAGTTTGCCTACAAACTTCTTTAAGGTTCTTAAAGAAGCCCACAAACCTACTCTAACTTAATATGAATAAGACCGTTTGTGATTAACAATCACGACAACCAACCTTACGTAATTTAAAAGTTCATAGTAGGCAATTGTTCTTACCTGTGGTGGATTGCAGCCGCAGAATTTTTTTTAGCCCCTATACTACAATAAACTAAGTCTGGTTTGACCAGGCTCTTATACTCGATACGGAAAGGTTATTAAATTATATTCTGTATACCTCACGTTATACCGAATATAGGAACCCTTCCACCAAATCAGGCGGGTTTAGTCAGAAAAAGAGCAACAATCTATAGCTAGGCGACGCAAACCCTGTATAACAGATCTTGCATAATTTTTTTTATTGCATGAGTTCAGCAAACAGGCAGTCGGCCCATTTGATGGAAAGCGGCTACCATCGCCTATGGACATTTGCAACACCAATGGTGCTACAAACGCGCTGCTGCTCTCTTAAAGGAGACTGAAACCTGGTCACTAATGCCGGAACACAAATCAAGGTTGTTATGGCGGCATACCCTAGACCAGGGGTGGTAGCCATTCCATCGGTCGAATACCGTACCACCTGGCTGTGGGTTGCAGGAAATTGTATTCTTTCTCCGAACTGCACGGATAAATAAATACTAATGCTATTGCGACATAAACTCTTATGTATAAAAATACATAAGAGTTTATGTCGCAATAGCGTAATAAGGGTTATGTCGCAACAGCACATTCAGTAGTCACTATTACCCTACAGAATTACAAATCATGTAAATTTGTAGACGACGTATGATTAGCATAATTCTACAGTTTGCACCCTCGTTATCTATTCAGTGTTCACTACTATCTGGTTCTAGTCTAGTGAACCACGTTGGCCAAATGTTTGGCACACGTTTGTGTGTCAATCGGGTAGAAAGTTCTAGAATATACAGGAAGCAAAACCTAAAAGATGTTACACAATACGTATTAAAGATTTCGGTAATACCTATAAATAAACTGGCCAAGTGTGTTCAGTTTATGCACAATCAAGGGTTGCGCAGAGATTTTGACCGCTGGTAGTGTTTTTGTTATTAGGCTACGTAATCCTAAATAAAATATCCCCATATGCCAAAAACGGTTCTTTTTCAAAAAAAAAAAAATTATTATAGTCAGATGACCCTATTTGTTGCCTATGGACGTTTGCAGCACAAGAGATGTTAGCAACACGCTGCCAACTTTGAAGGAATTTTACGACACTCTTTTAAAAGACGCCATAGTACTCTGGGAAATCCTCATCTGTGAGCTCATTTAATATCTCCACAGTACGCAAGAAAAACGTTCTTGAATATTTTTTTTAACAAAAACAAAACCAACTTCACACTAAAAACCAAAAAAGTAAATAATTAACCGACTTCTTTCTACAACATCTCGAAGTTGGTGTCAAGTAAAACATAAAAATTATTATATATTGTCAAATATTGTTGTTCTTTTATGTTTTACTTGGCACTGACTTCGAGATGTTGTAGAAAGAAGTAGGTTAAATATTTATTTTTTTCGTTTTTAGTGTGAAGTCGGTTTTATTTTTGTTAATAAAAATATTGTTTACTTTTTAGTTGCGCAAATACTTCAATAAATTTAGAAATAATATTTAAGCAGCATCTGTAGAAATTGTACAACTGGTATACAATTTTGCCATATCACTGTTCGGCGTATATACTCTTCAATAAGGGTTGCTCTAGATTTCCTTGCTATCCACAAAGCAGATCCTCACTTGGTGGCTACGGGACCATCTCGGCAGTCAATTAAAAATACAATTTGAAAATTGGTCCACAGTTGACGTTGGAATTGAGGGAGAAATCGCATAATATGCCTATAAAAAAATTAAGCACCCGTAGAAAGTGTAATGCTGGCACGCGTTTACAAGCTTTTTTAGAAAAATGTTGGTTCTCGGCGTTTTTTAATAAGGGTTACTCTCAATTTCTCTGAGATGCACGCACGAGATCCTGACTTGGTGACCATGGCACTACCTTGGGAGTATAGACTTACGAATAAAGGAAACAATTGATTTACATTTGATTTTCTTTTTATTTTATTTTTATTGGAGGAGTTCAGCAGACAGGCAGAGGGCCCACTTGATAGAAAGCGGTTACCATCACCTATGGACATTTGCAACACCAAAGGTGCTACAAATGCGCTGCTGCTCTCTTAGGGGAGACTGGAACCTGGTCATTAATGCCGGAACACAACTTAAGCTTATTATTGCGACATACTTTAGACCAGGGGTGTTAGCCATCCAGTCGGGCAGATAGTCAAATACCCGACCATCTGGCTGTGGGTTGTTTTGTCGCCTTTTACGACAGGCCGCCCGGCCGCAGGAAATTGTATTCTTTCTCCGTTCCTGCACGGATAAATTGATGGAGATATAGCGTTACAAAGAAGTTGGCTAACAATTTTCGTGAGTTTCTATAATTCCTTGGAATCCACTCATCGGATCCAATTACAAATTTTCTTTCATTCCATCTGTTGTCTTCTTGCCTATTTGTATGTCCTGCCCATTTCCATGTTAAAGACCTTACTCTTTTAATGACGTCTGTTATTCTAGTTATTTTTCTTATACCTTTGTTTTTAACTTCGTATTTAAGTGTATACGTATTATAAGGCCTACTTACATTACATATTTCTACTTAATTTTACAAGCTTTTATTTAACTTGCAATGGATGTATGTAAGTTCGGGTGGAATCTTGCAAGTTAAATTTGACCAACTTCCCAGTTTACAATTGAGCTAAAATTTTGCACGCATATGTATATCGCGTGACAATGCAATAATATGGTACCATGGAGCTGATCTGATGATGAAGTCGGACGGTGGCCATAGGAATTCCTATACTAAACAAGATAGACTCGTCGTGTTTGGGCTCGTTTTACTTGTCTTTAAAAACGAACAAACAAACACAAGCTTGTATTTAAAAACGTTTTTAAAAAACCTTACTATCCATATAAATTCAATAGTTTCAAAGAAAAATGATTGTGACATACAAAGAAAGTCAGAAAGAAGGACGGACGGATATGACGATAACATAAGGATTCCATTTTTGCCAACATGGTAACCGATTCCTAAAACTACAGGGGCACTGCATTAAAAGAATAGGTGTCAAATATTGACTCAAAAATATAGTTAGATGTATAACAGTACTAAATTCTTATATTTTGTGTCTGTATTAACATAAATACTCACGGTTTTCGTTTCTATTTAATCATTTTCATTTAAATTCAGTGTGCCTTATACTAAATTGGTTGTTAGTCCAGATTTAAATTGTTTAAGTTATTCCAATATTTATCTATTGATAGTGGAAATTAAACAGTAAAGCAATCCCCTTTAAGAAAGTAATTATAAATTTTGAATTGATGTTTAAATTGGAAAATACATTTTTACATAACTAATAATTCCTCCCGATGTTCTTGCGCAGTAGAGCAATTTTGAAGTGTGCGACAGTGTACAAATAGTATAAGCGGAACAGAGCTAAGAATGTATAGCAAGCAACACTGCCATTTGCTTTTGCAAATAAAGCTCAATATAGACTAATTACATGTCGAAAGCCACTCTGCACTTATCAGTGCAAAACGTAAACTCCCGATCGGAACTATAAGTTGTGTAAAACTGTACCAATAGTTATCATGTTTTTGTTTTCCTCCTTGAAGCTGGTGAGAGATATGTAAGCAAGTACGCGTACTTTGGCTCCACAACCCTCTTAATTTGTAAAATCTTGCGTTTGTAAAGTTTACCTATAAGTGAATAAGGTGGTCGAACCATAAGTATAATAGAAGTAAAACTTAAATGTGTCCATGAAGCTTGTAAAGGTTAGTGCGCAGAACACAGTTATAAGGTTTATAGACTAAGCGAAGCGTTGCGTTCTCGCTTGACCGCTATTCAAATTGGCATGCCATCTCTCTTGCACAACACATCTTAAGGTGCAATAATCGTTAACATTTGACTTGACCTGCGCAAACTCACGGAACAATCTTCACTCAAAATGCATTTATGTTTTGTGCTTACTGTACGCGAACTTGCTCGAATGTCTAACGTCCTTTTCATGGTTTTAGACATGGACTGATCTTAGAAAATGAATATTATAGAACTCTTGATAATGCAAAATTGATATTCAATACGGAGCGATAATTTACACGCTTTTGATTTTGTTTGCTATAAATTGGATACGTATGACTAAGACTGTAAAATAATTATTAGACAAGTTTATGCTCTTGTAAAGTTAAGATTTTTATTTACTACTTCCTTTCATTAATGCTGTATTATGGTTTAGTAACAAATATGTAATGTCTACAGATAACACCGGCCCACAACAACGTGGTCTGTACTTTTAAGTAGATCCATCTATTCTTATTGTATTTCGATGCGGTGAATCTGGGTTTCAGCTAGGTCCACACACCCTTAAAATATTAAGGTTTGGTTTTGGTCCATACACCCTTTAAATCTTTTTTTTTGTGTCTTATTGTATTTCGTTGCGCTGAATCCAAATCTGGGTTTCAGTTAGGTCCACACACCCTTAAAATATTGAGGTTTGGTTTTGGTCCAGACACCTTTAAAACTTTTTTTGTCTGCCATTGTAATTGATAGTCAAATTGGTTCATCGCACTAAAAAGGTAGGAAGTAAACATATTGTTTCACACGTTGCTTTAAAATTTGTGTACATATTCATTAAAATTATTACCCTTCTGGAATTGTATCTTGAAATCCTAGCTGGAATATTAAGGTTGTTTTAGCAGAAATTTGCCTATGGTTTCGAAATATTCAAAACGTGAGAGCTTCCATTAAAATTTATTCTTAATATTACTATCTTAGAAATTGTTGCAGCTTTGCGTGTAGAGTTGTCATATATTATACTCTTTAGTATTTAGAGAAAGAAATAAAAATACGTTGAAGCGTTTGACTAAGCACAATTAAGTACTTGTAGATACTACACACATTTTCGGTCTTGACTGCGAAGCCTTAGAAATATATAACTAGCTCGAATATACATATGAGAAAAACTTTGATAAGAAATGTAGAAAATCTAATGTAACATATATTAATATACCCACTATTGAATAAAAGATTGTTATAAACGAATACTGAAGCTTTGATAATTGAGACAAAGGTAATATCAAAAAAATTATGATGCACAGTGAGATAACTTTTTAGGGAACCACACAGATATCCATCAGTCTGTAATACAATGAAGAAAATTAACCCTTTGGTAGCAACACTAGAATTAAAGACAAGAAGCCTTAGAACGTAACTGTTTTTAGGATTTCATCATAGATTAATATGACATAAAAGAGTTAATAAAAATTTCACGTTATTTTGTTAATTGTAATAATAAATTGTATAAAAATTATTTATAGTATCAAATAAATAAATAAATTATTATTGGCTTTCAGTTTTGTCTATTTCATTCAAAGTTACGTTCTATAGACATTCTTAAGTGTCAAATTGGGCTTTTTAGTTCGAGATTATTATAAGAATATAAATTTTAGTGCTAGTAATGAATTATTATTTACTAAGTCTATTGTTATAGTATGATTATGCTCTTATGATGATTTACAACATCTACAGTACTTGTAAATTATTTCACTCTCATTTACGTTGTAATTAAGCAGTCCATTATCCATGTTATAATTACTACTATTGCTCTATTGTTTTGCTGCTGTATTGTGTATTTATTTATTTGAAACTTATACATTGATCAGACAGTATTTTTTTTTTATTCTACTAGCCCCTAAACTAGTTTGCAATGTATTATTAGTGTCCTCTCCCTCAATATAAACACAATAACATCGAATACATAACATTTAACGAAATTTCTAAAAGAATGTGTGTGTGTGTGTGTGTGTGTGTGTGTGAGTGTGTGTGTGAATTTGTGTTTTGTGAGGGTGTGTGTGTGTATGTGACTGTTTGTGTGTTTGCCTATGCGTTTGAAGTTATATTAATATCTTGTATAATATTATATTGTTACGAGCTACAGGACTCGAATTAAAAATGTCGTTGGAACTACTATAGAATTTATTAGAACTGTACAAACACGTATAAAACAAATACAAATAAATCTGGATGCAACCAGTTCACACTGCACGATTCAATACAGTTCGATACGCGCAAAGTCCGTCGTCTATATCGCTAATTGAGTGTACTACAAAACGTCTTACTCGTTTCGTAGCCGTCCCTTAACTGCCCGCCCCTCCATTCGGGCATCGTCTTATACTAACTACACAGTACAAAGAAATTGGCCGCGCACACTGAATTTCTAAGAAATAGTAATTTGCACACCTGCGAACGGCCACAAAGTTGAAAACAATAACAATAAGGATTAGTTCGACGCTAATGATGGTTATAAAACAAGTAAAAAGACAATTTCACGTTTTTCTTAACTACAAATTCAAAGGACAAAAGAATTCCTAATCCGGGAAGACAATGGACTGCGCTTGCAACAGGCAGCTGTGCGCTTATCTTTGACGGCATGTAACAATATTATATGCCATATTCTAGAAAATTTTCTACATCATCGTAATTTAATTCTATAAGCCATTACAATATTAAATTTTTGAAATCAATTTGTTTTCTTCTTCAACGTATTATGCACTGAACTTAATACAATTAGAAATATTGTGTGTAAACTTATTAGTCATACAACGTAGCAAGATATAGAATTTAAGTTTATTAATACTGAATGAGATGTTTTCATAAGCGGATAGGTATTATAATATTGTAGTTGCCTGGTTATTTTTTTTATTATCTTACTAATGTCACAGTAAAGTCAAGGAGGCTTTTAAAGAGTAAATGTAACAAGTTATGATGTCACATTTGGACGTAAGGGCTGAAGCCTATATAAAAACGGGTAAAATTGAAAAATAGCTACATAGAACAATCCGAATGAATCGAATGAAATGATGAGTGAAAGTGATTAGTTGACAACTGATTTTTTAGAAAATATGTTCCCTTGGTCACTTTACACAGCTTTTTATAAACACCTTAACTATTTAAAACCTATCATTTACAGGCTAGTTTCGACTTACAAATGTATGTCGAATACAATAGATCCACAAAATGCTGGCGTTATATTTTTGTTATTTCATAGAAAATGTCTTTTGTAAATGACGATTTAATTCCGTTTGTAAATTTATCATAAAAAGTATTCAACTATACGAACAAACTTACTTATGTATTTGCATTCGTATACAAGCAGAAATCAGTAACAATTCCTTCTTATGGGATAACAAAAATCGTTTGCAATATAAATTGAAAGGAAGCGTCCCGTATTAAGGGTATTGTGAACAATAAATGAAAGGAGCCCACTGGGGTCGGGCGGGGTTGAATCGTGCGCAGATTTAACGAAATACCAAGTTATCGTATTCCACTTAAACCAGGGCTACCATTTTGTGTATGTTTTTTTTTTATTCAAGCCGGGTTTCTATATTTTAGCATCCACTATTTTGCCATACCATTGGTAGAAAATTGAAAATAATTGTATGGAGTTTACGTCGGCAAAGTTATGTTATTTTATTTATTTACTTCCTTCAAAAAATAAAAGAATTGGAATACAAACTAAATTATGAAAGCCAGGAAGCGAATATTACTTAGAATAGCACAGAATAGAATAGAATATACTTTATTACAATATTAATTGAGATATATAAAAACAATAAGCGGTCTTATCACTAAAAACAATTTCTTTCAGACAACCTTAGGATGGATTAGAAAAAAATGTGAAACATGTGGGTTTTGCAATATAACTATTATAGAAAGTATATACCTATATAATTTTGAATTAGGAAGTAAACATTGAAATAAAACAAAAATGTAGGTAAGGTACATTATATTGAACTATATAAAAATGATAATTGATAAAAAGGAGTCAGATTCAGAACGACTAATTTCCTCAGATATCATTGTTAAATTATGTACATAAAAATTATAAGTATACAATACATATTTAAAAAAAAGTAATAAATAAAGATAATAATGATTACAACACGTATCTATTATTATTATAATTATGGATAAATATAAAAATTTAGATTTCGAAATCCATCTGCCAGTTGGCGCATGTTTTAAAGTTATTTATTATTACACAAAAATTCAGCACTATTTAAACAATAACAAAAAAAAATAAATAAGTTTAAGATTTATAATGAAATATTTATCTATATTGTGGTTGGCCGGGTACTTAAAATATAACTAATATTAATATCATAATAAAGACAAACGACCGTATTGAAAAATAAACAACGTAAAGGAATAGAAACTTGAAGAAAGATTAACTTGTGGAGTGATGAAAACTTATTCTAAAGATTTTAGATATAAAAAAGCAATACGCATTGCATTGTTATCGCTAGAGACTTCGTTAAAAATATTGTTTTAAATTGAGACAAAAAAAGTTAATATCAAAACTAATATTTGCTTAAGTATTACTTTATGAGCTTCAATAAAAATGGTCAGTATGAAAAATCGTCCTAAACTTTAAGGATTTTTCTAATGATACCACACGCCTGTGTACATAGATTTTGTATCTCTTAGATATGTGAGACCTCCACCATAAGGTGGCCACCCCTAATTTGAATTCTTTTGCATTAACATTTTGTAGCGAAATATAGCAGTATCTCATTGCTAAATGTAATCTACATAGATAAATAAAGATACAGTTGTTTCCCAGAAAAAATACTGTAACATACTATTTCAGTTATTGAGTAGCATAGTTGTTCTTGTGGTATTTCTTTTTAAAGTTAATAATTAATTTTGTTATATTATTTATAAACAATACGATCGGGTATTTCCGTAATTGAATAGTAATGTTATATTTTTATTTATCTGTGATTATCGCCTGTTTTGTATAGAGTAGTTGTCTATAATTTACAATATTTGTCATTTGTATAATGTGATAATTGTATACAGATTATAATTCAAACCTCTCAATTGTATATAGGCGGTACTCACTACATTTTATTTTCATGTTGGCAGACGCGATAAGTTTATACTGTGTTCGGCTTGTTTCATTGCATATAATACTTTAAGTATAATATTTTATACAATATCTTATATAAAATATTGTCTGAAGTATCCAAACAATATGTCTTAAATTCAATGACTTAAATCTGCTATCGGTTGTGCCAATATGCTAAGTTTCATGTAGTGTAAAATGGCTGGAGGGATGGCGAGGTGTTCTAAAAATGCTTGTCAAGTTTGAATAGTCAGTGTATGTCATGTGTTAAAACCGTAAGGTTCTTTGCTCATAAATATGTGACCAGTTGCTGTGCTTTTACTACCATAAACCCTTCTGAATTGTTGCAAGTATTACAATACAAAAACAGACCAGATGGATATTTTTATTTTATTTATTAACTTCCTACTAAAACAAAAGAAATAGAGTACAAAATTAGGGAAACTTAATTAAAGTGGGACAGACTTATAATCCAAACTATGTACAGATACATGAACTGCAAAACGTTTTGCGTTTGTAGTGGTGTACGGTCAGCAAATAAAAAAATAAACTAATGCTTTTTAAAAATTTTTATAGGCAGGTACTCAATATTAAACGATATTAAACTAATAAAATATTAATATTAAATATAATTTTTATTACCGAATTTCTTCAACTTCAGGTATTTCGTCTCATCCTCGTCCTCACTTTAATGCAATGAATAATTTGTGTCAATTCTAATTCTTTCTGATATTATCTAAAGCCTCATCAATAACAAGAACAAAGAAGAAACATTTTTCCATTACTCTACAGTTATACTATTACATTTTTCCTCAGCCAATGTCATTATAGCAGCATTCATGTTCATTGTGTAATTTTTTTGCGATAAATTTTTTTACCCCCCGTATATTTTCAATTGGATGAAACTCAGGGCGATATGGCGGTAAACGGAGCACAATATAACCGTGTTGTCGTAATATTTCGTCTATCTTATAGTCTACAAATCTCATCTTATTTTTTAGAATCAGGTAATCAATGAATTTATTAATTATTGAACTAAAACCAAATAGTCAGACCCCACAACAATTAGCAATGTAAATAACTATTTATTTATTTCACTTTCACCATTGACTTTTGATTGTAAATATATTGGCTTCTTCAAAATGCAAAGAAACTCTTTTTGCTGATTGTATAAGGAAGTTTAAATTTCAGGTTTAGAATTCTTATAAATATACAAATATTACTACAAACGCAAAAACTTCTTGAAGCTAATTTATGTGTACTAATTAGAAGTACAATAAAATGGATATTATAAAGAAAGTTGTTCACAGTTCATTTTACAAATAATATAACAAAAGTGAGTGAAAAAAACAAAATTAGACATTTTTAACGATTACTTGTCTGAGAGAAGTTTTTTTATTATTACTGTAATAACCGCCACCATTAAGCATTACATTAAAAGAAAAGATAGAAGTGTGTGTGTTTGTATGTATATGTGACTATTGTATAAGGGTTCTGTTTTTGTCAAAATGGCTACGGGACCTTAAAAAAGAAATATAAAGATATGTACTAGGATCGTAGCAGCCCTAACAGCTACTTGTTAAACGATCCTTGTCAGGGTGAAGGTCGTTGTACAAAAAAATACCTTTAAGGTTTTTGAAGGTATAATTTATTACACTCATTTCGTTTGAATATTCAATGCAGGGAATATTTTTGAGGCTTCTTATAATCCAGTGTCATTCGTACGCAAAAAATAGTCAACAATTCATTAAATTTTTATACGAACTTAGTTTTTTAGCCAGCAGAACTGTTTAAATTATTCTGTTCAAAAGTTTATTCAGGACAACAATAAAATATACATTAGATAGATAGATATTATGTAAAACAAACAGTATCCAATCTTAGAGTATATATAACAACATTGGTTACAAAAAAGCAAGTAAAAAAAATTGTGTGTGTGTGCAGTTGACACACAGTAGAAGTGAATCAAAGTGTGACAAGGGGTGGTAGGGGTTCTAAATTTCGTGACGTCACATTTCATATTATTTTATATAGTTATAACATATTTAAATTTGAAACACGAAATTTGAAGTAGTAATGAAAAACTTAAAACATTTCCAACTCTATCTGTATGAGCATTGTGTTTATGTGATTAAATATAATGTATTCTATGTCATTCTCTCGCAGGCTTAGTCTTATAGATTTACGTGTTTGTCTCTTTTTAGTGTTACTTTTTCGTTTCATCGAGTTTCAAAAATCACAAAGATTCTAAAGAAGTTTCACTTCAATAACTTGTACTTTAGCGAAAATGTTATTTTTTCTGTATAAATACAGGCACCACATAACGGTTTACTTTCTAAATCGAAGGAACAACCACCTAAATTTTAACAAGTCCTTTTGAAGTTATATAAAAAGTTTTCGTTTATAATTAAGGCAAGAAAGAACAAAGACAACGGACAGTATATGAATCTATACACTGTGAAGTGTTCTGTATTTTTTAGATTTTTTATAAATCACCAGCCAAATTGCTAGTCTACTTTCTTTTTTCATATTTATTTACCTGGCTTTTCTCTACTAGACATTAGCAAAACCAGTGCATATCATTATCATTAAAAAAAGATGACAAAAATTGAAATTGTCGCCATAATATGTATATAAAGAAAATAAATGTATACTAGGATATACCCGCGACTTCGTCCACGCTTGTCTTGAAATTCTCGCGGGATTCCCGGGACTCAAAGCAACGTAGCATTTAAAAAAGAATCTAAGCTTTCGTTTTAGTGAAAATTGTGCCCGAATAAGCTAATTTTTATGAATCCGAATAATTAAAAACCACCCCCGGGAAATTTCCCGCGAGATTCCCGGGATAAAAATGTCATTTTTTATTACATAAAATTTGCTATCGATCAGTAAGAAAAAAGATATTGAAATTCAATTTTTTTTAACTGGATTCCCAGGATAAATAGTAGCGTAGATTTTAAGTTTAAGATTTTGCTGTCGATTGCATCGAAATCGGTCCAGTAGTTTTTACGTAAAATTCGAACAAACAGGCAAGAAATTAAAAAAAACGCATCGTGTTTTCCGTCGTTTATATAGTGTATTTCAGTTGTTATATTTTAAATAACTTCAGTGTACAGACACGGCATTTTTAGAATTATGTAATAAGTATAAGAGATGAAAGCCTATATTTAGTAATAACAAATGCTAAAGAAGAAAATACAATTATATAGATTATAGAGCAATCACGTAGCACTCGGTAGATATTAAGACTAGACAGATGTCACTTAAGTAAATTGCCTGTAATGAAACGATTGGCAGCAAAAAGAAGCGAACGACAAAGAGACATTGTGACTGATGGATGCCTTGATTTCTTTTTAAAATGTTCCCTTTCGTACTACGTTCATCTTTTCCACGCTTTGTCGTTATTTTCTTAAGTCCTAGGCATTTGCATGGGGAAAATGGGACCAATTTATCCCATGGGACCAAATACATACTGCTGTAATAAAATCGACTTTTAAGTGACGTTATCCGAATTGTATTATTTTTTAATAATAATAAACTTTATTCTATTAATGTTATATACCTACGATAAAGTTTATAAGGATGGATGTATGTTCACCATTTTATATTATCCTATATTACAATATTAAATTATTATTTGCTGATGACAGCACTATAACCATAAACTTGAAATAAACTATTCTTTATTGTCAGTAATAACATGGTTGACAAATAATCATTTAAAAATCAATATTAATAAAACAAAAATAATTAATCTCAGTCAAAGACACCAAAGCTCAGCAAATATTAATATATCATACGATAATAAGATTGTGCAAGAAGTGGACACAGTACAATTTTTAAGCCACGAAATTGATAATATGTTAAATTGGAAAACTCATAGTGATTAATTAAGTAAGAAAAGTAGATCATCATATGCTCTATATAAATTATCACAAACTGTTGACAAAAAAAAAGCTTTAATAGGATCATTTTTATAGGCATTATGCTGGGGAGGCCCGAGCCCAACAGTGAGGTGTTTATGCGATGATATTAATTACATTAGGTATTAACTTTTAAACGTACCATGTTCTAGTTATTTCAAATACTTACATACTTAAGTAAAAGTATGAGGCGAGAACAACAAGAGTTAACCCGTAACCTCCTTTCAAAGTTTAATATTAACCGTACTTGTCTTTAAGCTCCGTTAAAGCGTCCGCCATAAAAACTACAGAATACTTTCAGTTCATTTACGTTGCTGCAGTAATTTTGATGCGATTTTATTATCATTCCTAGAAACTTAATTCAGGTTCATGGTCTTGTACGTTACGGCCAGGAACACTATACTAGACCTATCTGTAGCCATTATTACAAACGTCAAGTATAAGAGGCGCACACATAAAGTGTAAGCCATTTTGTTAATTAATTAATAATTAAACATTTTGTATAGTTTGCTTTGTTTTGTTTTTAAGTTTGCGTGTGTAATCTTATATAGTATAGACATAGCTTGCGTCTGTGAAGTTGATAATAATGTATCCACTAGAAACTATTGCACCTTAATCCGCACTAAATACATTATTTAATACAACATTCTCCAAAATTCGCATTCTATGGCCACCGGCTTTACCTATAGTGCAGGGTGTGTAGCGCACAGGGGCGCTAGGTCAGGGGGCGCCGAGCGTCGCTGACGACCCCTCCAAAAAGCATGCGTCGCTCACGGCGCTCATGGCGATCAAAGACCACCCCATCTGTGCAGGAACGGAGAAAGAATACAATTTCCTGCGACCCACAGCCAGGTGGTAGGGTATTTTCCCATCTGGATGGCTGGTCTAGAATATACCGCCATAACAATCTTGAGTTGTGTTCCGGCATTAGTGGCCAGGTTCAAGTTTCTATTTAGAGAGCAGCAGCGCATTTTAACGTCTTTGACGCACCATGAGCGACTCATTTACAATATAAAATAACTTTTGCTTCAACGTGAAATCAGATCAGATAATTAAAGATCATATTGGCGTAGTGTTGCTTTATTCTTTTAACCCCTTCCCAAAAACTTTTTAGTCGTGTACCCTCAGAACAAGACCTTTATTAGATGAAGTAAGGAAAAAAGAATGTCTGGCATGACAATGATGAACTATGGATATAAAACAATATATACAAAAGGGCAAACCCTAGTAAGAATAGGACTTTCGTGGGTAATGGGAACAAATAGAACAATGTTATTGAAACTGCTAATGAAGCTGAATGATAATCTATGACAATGGAAGGAACTTTATTATTATTGTGTGTAATACTTATAAATATACGTATATTTAAATTGTCCTTTTATAGAAAAATATTTAAACAAAATGTTTTTCCTTAAATTAAAACCTATTTTACCAAGTAGCGACCAAGTGCTGGTTAAGGAAAACAAAATTGATATTAAAATGTTATTAATAGGGACTCGGTTATTTTCAACAATAAACTAGTGTGTGTTAAATTGCATATTAATTACATCCACAGTAATAATAAAAATGCGAAAGTAAATGTGTTTGTCTCTTATGCAGTAACGGAAAAACTATAACATCGATTTTATACTTTACTACTTTTTATCCCGTACAGGATAGCACATTAAAAAAATCGAAATGTGTGCTGGGACACATAGTAGAAGTAGAAACTTCAACGGATAAGTGAAGAAACGAATGGAAACTGATAAAATCCAACAAAATTTTAACTTGAAGTTTTACGGGCAGATTGTTAATGTACTTACTTGTCCAATTTTGAAAATCTGCCCGTAAAACTTCAAGTTATTTTATTGCGGTTCGTTTTTTCACTTGTCCATTGAAATTTCACTTCTACTATGTGTCCCAAAGCACATTTCGACTTTTCGCAAGTTTACTGCCAATTATGATATGGTGAGGTTAGGTATATTGTAATGAATGCATTTTTTATTTAAACATATTTTATTTTATCAAACAAAAAAACTGAATTCGATCCGGAACCAAAAACGCATCCATAATCTACTCTAAAATTATGCCGCCTCCTCCATGCGGCCGTAACGCTTTTTCGTGACAGAAAAATCCCAAGACCCCCCGTTTATATAGAAATTTCACTTCAAAATGTTGTATAATATATGTAACCTGTGTGAATGCATGTTCTCAAAATAAACTAGGATTAAAGCTAAGGATTAGTGAATAGTATATATTTTTTGGAAAATACTACCCCAGCAATAGATGGGATTAACAACCAGGCAAAAAGAAATAAGGAATTGTAGAGTGTATATAAGTTTGGGGTCCATAAAACACTACAGTGGGATTCATGGGCAAAGGGTTTTTTTATTTATTTACTAGGATATACCCGCGGCTTCGTCCACGCTTGACTTGAAATTCCCACCGAATTCCGGGACACAAAGTATCACAGCATTTTAAAAAAAATCGGTGAAACGCAATGAAACACCGTGAAACGCCGTGAAACGCAGTAAAACGCTGGGGAACGCAGTGAAACGCGGGAGAACGCAGGGAAACGCAGTGAACCAAGAGGACCAAGTGAATGAAATGGAAAGATTCACGAAATCTATAATTTCCGGGATAACCGTTACATAAATCTATCCCATTATCTGAGATAAAAGTATCTCTTGGCCACCCTCGGTACTAAAATTACATATATACCTAATTTCAGCTAAATCGGTTTAATAGTTTTTCCGTAAAAGCATAACAAACAGAAAGACAAATATATTTTTATCACGGAAACTATCCCATTTTTCGGGATAAAAAGTATCCTATGTTCATTTACGCATCCAATATATATATATTGAGTTTCAGCCAAATCGGCCCAGCAGTTTTTCCGTGAAAAGGGAACAGACTGACGGACAGACAGACAGAGTTACTTTCGCATTTATAATATTAATAGGGATTAATTATTTTTTTTTAAAGACATTTGAATGTCAGTCGTGAACATACTAAGATCTACTGGAGAAAATTTGAAGATCATACCTACATATAAGTTGCAAATTCAGTCTACTTCCAATTTTATGCACACCGCTACGTAACGTGTGCCTGCTATATAAAGTAAATAAGGGCAAGAAACTTCCCAGCGTTTTACCTAAAATTCTTTTACTCAATATTTGAGCTCTTTGAAGTCACCGTGCAGTTATCTCCGTGCAGGAACGGAAAAAGAATTCTAACTCCTGCGGCCGGGCGGCCAGTCGTAAGAGGCGACAAAACAACCCACAGTCGGTGGTAGGGCATTTGCCCGACAGGATGGCTACCACCCCTATCTAGAGTATGCCGCCATAACAACTTTGAGTTGTGTTCCGGCATCAGTGGTCAGGTTCCAGTTCCACCTTCAAAGCAGGCAGCACATTGGCAGCACCTCTGGTATTGCTAATGACCATAAGCGACGGTAACCTTTTTCCATTACAGTTGGCCCGTCAGCCTGTCTGCTGTGCTTCAGTAAAAAAAGAAAATGACGTCAAGTGCCAATCAGTATTGGACAAGTGTAGCGGGTATATACGTGCTGTTATAAATCTGAGGCAATAGTCCAGACAGTGGGGCGTTTATGGGCTTTTATTAGGAAGTATATCTAATACTTTGTATATTTAACTACCTGTTGTCTGCGGATTCGCTCGGGTAAATTAAAAACAGCTATAGTTTGAGTAGTCAAAAAAGTTAAACCCCAGTGGCTGAATTTCCAATAACGCCAATATACATGCGCATCTATTTATAACCAAAAGTAGATATATGAAATTTCGTACTGGTTACTTTGAAAATAACGGATTTTCATACAAATTTTCATTCCCTTCTTCACCTTCTTAGGGATTGAATTTTCAAAAATCCTTTCTTAGTGCGCGCCTATAGTACAGAAAGAAACCACAGGGAAATTTTCATAGTTCTACTCCAGTAGTTTGGGGTATGCGTTGATGTGCTAGTCAGTAAGGTCAAGTAATTATAGTATACAGCATAGATTAATGTTTTGATATATAAGTCTACGCAATTTCGTAAGAAAATGAATACTGATGTAACCGTAAATTTCTTACTTTCAAGGGCTTTATACTCTTGATTATTCAGCACCTTTTGGACCGTTATGTATTAATTCAGTTTCATAACAATATTTTTAGAGGCACGCCTCGACCTGACTCCGAGCCAATTTATAAAGATGAGGTGTCGCTGACGCAGGGCGATACTAAAAGATGGATCGCTTTGTATGACAATGAAGTATTTTGTTCATTTATTTAGGCTTGTGGTTGCTTAGTCCTACCTATATGTATACTAACTAATATAGAACATGTACGCGTAATCGAAACTTCGCATGATAAATCAATAAACACAGAACAGTATCGTAACCATAGAAACATTCATTTCATAGTCACATATTCGAGTATTCCGTCAAAAAAGTACCAGGAAAAGGTCAATAATACTCAAAGTGTTAGTTATTCATTCAAATTTATTTTATCACCTTCAAAGTATGCTCCATCAGAAACGATACACTTACTTACGCCAATGAATAATCCAATCATGAAAACATTTACTAAACGCTTTTTCCGGAATTGAGTTTAGTTCTCGTCGCGAATTCTCCATTTTGTCTTCTAGTAAATTGGAAATTGGTCCCACGAAGTGGTAATTTGAGTTAAGGAAAAAGAAAGAAGTTGGCTAGAGCTATATCTGGTGCACAAGATTCATAAATTCGTTCACAATGATGGCCTTGTGCGAAGGCGCGTTATCGTGGTGCTAAATCCAAGAATTTTCTTTCCACAAATCTGGCCTGTTTCCATCGAGTTTGCTCTCTTAAACGCCGCAATATGGTCAAATAATATACTTTATTTACCATTTGACCTTTCGGTAAGAATTCCGAGTGCACAGCACCGCGATAGACAAAGTAAACAGTTAACATGACTTTGACTTTTGATCGAGCTTGGCGTGGTTTTTTCGGTTTCGGTTCAGTTAGAAGGCGCCATTCCGAAGCTTGTTAACTAGTTTGAATGTCAAACTCGTAAACCCACGTCTCGTCACCAGTAATAATGCGTTTCATGAATGTTGGGTCGGAATTGATTTGTTATAACATGTCCTCAGCGACTCTTATGTGATTGAGTTTTTGGAGAAAATTTAAGTCTTTTGGGACTAGCCGAGCGGCAACATGTTTCATACCCAAGTGATTATTTAAAATGATACGGATCAACTCGTGAGACACAAAAAATTCAGTGGCTATTTCTCTCAAACTTGAATGAGGATTTACAATCACTGTTTCCTTCATTTTTGCGATGTTAACTTCGGTTGAAGAGGTTGATGGCCTACCAGGGTGAGGCATATCGTCCAGCATATCTCGACCGCTTTTGAACGCTTTGTACCACTCATAAGCACGTGTTTTTGATGAATCAATTCACCGTAAGCCTACTGTAATATTTTCAGTGTCTCCGAACACGAAACCCATTGGCGATGCAAAATTTAAGACAAACGATGTTTTGTCCATCATGAAATTCGTAATACACACTAGATATGATTTGACTAAAAACAAAACTTATTTAATTTAAATGATGATGCAACTCATTGTAAAACACTGTTATATAAAGCAGTGGCTGTTTGGAAGCCTCATTATTTTATAATTAAACCCTATGTGTCGAGTAATCAGGACATATCCGTACAAGAACGGAGAAAGTATACAATTTCCAGCGGCTGGGCGGCATGTCGTAAGAGGCGACAAAACAATACACAGCCAGGTGGTGGGGTGTTTGTCCGTCTAGATGGCTACTACCCATGGTCTAGAGTAAGCCACCATAATAACCTTGAATTGTGTTCCGACATAAATGGTCAAGATTCAGACCCCTTTTAGAGAGCGGCAGCATATTGGTAGCACCTTCGGTGTTACAAATGTCCACAGGCGACGGTAACGGTTTTCTATCAGGCGGGCCGTCTATTTATCTGCTGAAGTCATGCTATGAAAAATAATAATAATACTGTAAGTTGCTATTGAACTGTTGTTGTGAAATATTATAATTATTCAAATAATATAAAATATTGTTCATTTGAAATGCATTTTCATTATATGGACACGCACACAACAGTCAAGTATTTTTAATATTATATATATTTCCGGCTGCCCACACCCTAGCCGTAATGTTTTCAGGTCCAAAGGAACCCGCGTCGTAAAAATGTATAAGCGGATCGCACCTAACAATCCCCAATTCTGAGACAATTTTTCGATTTTACTTTCCTGTTGTTTTGCTTAAAGACCTAATAACACCTATACAGCAATTACTACAACGCAACTACAAAGGAAAAAATATTGTTATAGCCAAAATATTTAAAAGTTATTTTTTCGACATCATAAGTTTTAAATTACTTGCCTATGGGCCAGAACGATCGCTTTCATTAAACGGCACTTGAACAATCCTTTTTTGAATTAAAAAAAATAAAAACATTTATGTGAGCTTTTTATACACATATACCTTTAATATTTTCTAGAATAAAGAGTTTAGAATGTATTGAAATTTCACTCCACATATTTCAAGGTGTGGGTTTGCTGGTTACAACGCCATCTACTCGAAGTAGATATATCTAGGATCCCCCTTATATGAAGAGCTTTCAAGAAGCACGATCGCTTCTTTAGTATAAGTTCAGATGTCTTCATGGGCTTGTTTACAAAATGCGATTTATCCGTATCATGAACTTACGACTTGAACGTTTTTTGATAGCAGAGGAGACGGTGACGATCGACCTTCACCCATCTGATAACCAGATGAGACATATTTTTTTATCAAATTGCATTGATTTATAAATACGCCTATGATAGCTTTCCAATCGAAAAGTGTTCATGGCTATTTTTAATTAAATTAATTTTTATACAATTTTTTTTTCATAACCTTCAACTGGTTTGATAACTGAACAAATTTAGTTTCAACTGATAGTTAATCAGAGTGAAGTGTGGTGTATGTAGTGTATGTATTTATGTGTATCGATTTGTGTATGTACGTATATGTGTATGTATGACTCGAATTAAAATGCCGTTGGAATGTTTATAGAGTTTATTAGAATTATAGAAACACATATAACACAGGTACAAATATAACCGAACACAGCAAATCCAAACATAATGCAGAGGGCCGTAATTTAATAAAATGCGCAAAGTCCGTCAATATTAGATTCCCGAGTGTACACACGTCACGCTTAGATTCGCTGTTGTCACTTGACTGCCCCCCTCTCCCTATCAAGCCGTCGTTTTATACCCCACAAACACAAAGTGCCCGTATCGTAGTCGACGTAATCCGAAACACCTGGCTAATGACTCGGCCGCAAGTGGCCATAAACGAGTACAATAAACAATGGGCTGTTCTCTAGAAACGTATGCCAATAAATAAGTAAACAAAAGAAGACGATCATAAAAGAATTACAATTAGTTCAAATGCCGACAAGTAATAAAATGTGTTTTTACTGATATACAGGTGGATTTTGATTTTGTCGGAACTTAGTTGTAACAGTATTTATGACTAGTGCTGCATAATGCGCTCTTTGATTGCTTTTACCTATGACGTCATAAATAGGTACGCTTGTACAAAATCTTTGAGGCTGCGGGGTTCTATAAGTTTATAAAAAATAAAATCAAAACTAAATTTTAACGGTTTTAGCGCGGATTTTGATTTAATTTTTGTTTCAACGTTTCGGCCACTTTTCAGTAGATGTGATTACGGAAGATAAAGATCTCAAGTGTCAATGAGTAATGTTAAAGTTATTATTTAGTCTATTCCCAACTTGTCCATTTCAATTATATATATATATATATATATTCATCATCACCACTGGAAGCTGAGCTGCTAATGACACAGTGTGTTGATGAATGTAATATTTCATTCAAATTTAATCATATAGATACAAGTGATATTGTAAAAACGTTTAAATCAATAAACATTAAAAACACAGCTGATTTTTGGGGTATATCTTTAAAAGTATTAAATGACATAATAGACACTATTGCACTATCACTAGTAGAAATATTTAATCGATGTGTAGATAAAGGGGTATTTCCTGACTTAATGAAAGTTAGCAAAGTTATCCCTATATTTAAAAGTGGAAACAAAAACGACCCCTCCAACTTTAGGCCAATTTCTATTTTACCAACCTTAAGCAAGATCTTTGAAAAAATAATTTTAAATCAACTGCTCTCACATTTTAATATTAATAAATTATTTCATGCTAAATAGTTCGGGTTCACCAAAGGTCGATCCACTACCGATGCAGGTGTTGAGCTCCTAAAACACATTTATGATGCTTGAGAAGGATCACAGAATGACATTGGTGTATTCTGTGACCTGTCCAAGGCATTCGATTGCGTTCAACACGTAACCCTCCTAAAAAAGCTCAATTATTACGGTATTCATGGCGATTTTCTCAACCTATTATCGTCTTACTTAAATAACAGATCCCAAAGCATTGAAATTAACAATGTCAAATCTTGTGAGACTGGCATATCTATGGGTGTACCCCAGGGCTCTATTCTAGGTCCCTTCTTATTTTTGATATATATATTAATGATTTGCCATATTTTATTAATGATATGTGTGAGGTAGTGATGTTTGCTGATGACACATCACTTATATTTGAAGTTCACAGAAATAAACTGAACTTTGACGAAGTTTACAACGCCTTATCCCAAATATCTAAGTGGTTTACTGTAAATAACTTATTACTCAATCCGAGCAAAACTAAATGTGTTAAGTTTGTTATGCCCAATGTAAAAGAATACGATATTAATATCTCTCTTAACGACACTAGACTTAATCTAATAGATTCAACTGTATTCTTAGGCATTAACCTAGATCAGAAACTCCACTGGGGCGCTCATATATCTAGTCTCTCAGGAACACTTAGTTCTGCTGCATATGCGGTCAGAAGAGTTAGGCAGTTCACTGACGAAGAGACTGCTAAACTAGTTTATTTTAGTTATTTTCATAGTGTCATGTCCTATGGTATTTTACTTTGGGGCAACGCTATTGACTTAGAGACCACATTTGTTTTACAAAAAAGAGCCGTAAGATCTATTTACAACCTCGGCCCTCGGGAGTCTCTTAGAGAATGCTTTAAGGAAATCAATATTATGACGGTCGCCTGCCAATATATCTTTAATAATATAATTTATATTCGCAATAATTTGAGTGCCTACAAGCAGTATAAGGATATTCAAAATTTCAACACCGGGCATTGTAATAGACTGATATTGCCATCTTTTAGATTACAAAAAGTACTGTCCTCTTTCTTGGGGGTTCATATACGCTTCTTCAATAAGATTCCGAGTGAAATGTTAGATCTGCCATTCACTAAATTCAAAACCAAATTAAAAAGTATCTTGCTAAAATAGGGATACTACACTATTGAAGAATACTTAAAAGACAAAAATTAATTTAGATAGCAGCTCGCTCTAACATCTTATACTATATTTTGTATAATGTTATCTTGCCAAGCTTGTAAGGGATTTATGGAGATATATTGCAGCATAACATTTTAGTACGTCATGTCATTATTATAACTTTCATAATATTTTTCTTTCCTCTTATTGTGTCTTGGTCTTATTGAGTATGTACTGTTTGCTACAACTCCATTAATTCTTCAAAAAGTAATTCTGTAACATACTTCTGTATAAAACTTATTTAAAAAAGACAACTTGAGATATAAATAGAATAAGAAACTTAAAGAAAAACAATATTTAGCTAGACGTGTTGCTGGAGAGCTTCTTGCCGCTTCTTCTCCTTAATAGAAATAACACGTTGTGAAGCGGTATACATAGAATAGGAAGAAAGATTAAATTTTAACTTAATATATATGACCTTCAAAAAGTGTTCTCCAGTGGAACTTATTTTGAATAAAAAACTTTAAATTTGAATATATGTCACAGATTGCGATATTCTTATATTTCTTTCTTTATTTTCTTTCTTTCGATATAATTGTGAAAATTTCGTAAAGTAACGACTTTAAATTGAGGGTACTTATGTTTTTCTCAAAGTACCTGCACTTGATTTTATTAAGTGGTGTTTTAGTTTAATAAAAACTGGGTTGTATTTATATGATGGGATTTATATTGTTGGGCACTTTAGAAATATTTTTAGGATTTTTAATAACCTGTGTAATAAGTTTCAGTTTACCAGATTACTAAAGAGTGAACGCTGTATTGTTGGTTCGACAGTATAAAAGGAGGTGAAATGGCCTAAACGGGACATTTGACATTCTACATTCGACGGTTGAAGAGCGCGAAAGCTCTGTTGGGCCAGGAGCACATATGTTGTGGTCAATAATTACCGTCAGATAATAGCATTATTCTGTGAGGGCAAATTGCTGCTCGACACCTGACAAGCGTGGATGCAACTCTTGGAGTTGTACTAATATTTCTGTGTATTGTTTTGCTGTATTTAATATTGTAATTGTAATAAACTTTGATTATAATATTTAAGATTATTATTTTTATTCGTCGCGCTTGAGCCGACATATATATTATTTACTCTACAGCAACCTAGATTAGGCAGTAGGTAAGGTGAAGCATAGTACTGGAGTACCAACATTAGAATAGTTACTTCCATATTGATTTAATCAGAAAAGTTTGTTTGATCCAAATAACTAATTGGGATATTCCAAGCGTCGAAACTACGCAACTATATAGTATATTATCTGTATTTTAAATGTTATCATTTATTAATATAAAATATAGCATATAGGTAGCCAGTGGAAATACCATAATAGATTTAACCTGCATTATGTCATGGTTTTATATATTGAGGATATTTTATGAGGAAATTTCTGTTAAAATAGAATGTAAAGTATCGATGGGTCGTTAGTTCCAGTTGATCACTGTAAAATGATGTGTCGGTTAATAATTAAATATATTATTTTGGTTTTAGTTTTAAATTTTGTCCAGAGAAGTACTGGTAAGTTTACATCTGTTATAATAATTGTTTTCATATAAGGTATAGAGCTATGGACAAATGTGCATACAAAAGGATTCAGAATGAAAGACGCCGAATGTGAGGTGAAGACGAATGTGAGGTTTAGGAGGAATAATAAAATAGCCTGGGTGGGGTCCAAGTTCAGGCTAAACAAACAAAAAAAGAGGCTCAGGATGTTAACACTTAAGGATTGTATGTATTTACTAGGATATGCCCGCGACTTGACTAGAAATTCTTGCGGGAATCTCGGGACACAAGGTACCGAAGTATTTAGAAAAGAATATAAGCTATTATTTTAGTGAAAACTGCGCTGGAATTAGCAAATTTGTATGCACCCGAACAACTACAAACCGCTCCCGGAAAAAGTAGTGCAGATTTTAAGTCTTAAGAATTTGCTGTCAATCAGTGAAAACCGCATGGGAATCGGCCCAGTAGTTTTTACGTGCATCTCGAACCAACAGACAGATAAAAAGACAAAAATGTAATAAAAAATTGCATCGTGTCCTCCATCGTTTATATAGTTAGTGTATTCTAGCTATTTTTTTTTAACTACTTCAATGTACAGTCATGCCATTTTTGAAATGTTATAATATTATAGATACTATGTCCACCTCTGCGTCTACAATCGTAGAGCATAGATATAAGAATAATAATGTCTTGTATGTAAGATACACATTAGAATGACTAAAATGATAGTCTTGTAAGCAAACCCCAAGTCATATCTTGTCATTAAATCCCTCGAGCGTGCTCAAAGCGGACTAGCTGGTTTCAAACAACGGTTATCAGGACAGTTATCAGAGTCAATTATCAACACTATATTTTCCATCCTGATTTACTTTGCATTAGTTAAGTAGTTAGTTGCCTTGGGAATAATCCTCATGATCTTTTGGATAGATAACTAGTAAATTTCCTTCCAATAGATAATGAAGACTACTCGCAGTTTTCGCATATTAATTAACTATTGCAGATGTAAATATATAGGTTTAACACCGACTCCATTGTAGGAACTTATTGCTTAAGAATAAATAATAGTTCCTATTTTTCTTTTTTAGGTAAATCTCCTCCAGATGCACCAATTAATGTAAGTATCGTGTATTTTATATATAAATATTTTTTACCAACATCTGCATAATACCATAGTATAACTAGTGAACGTGAGAAATCATGCATTTTAAGATAAAACACACTCAAACGAATAATTCGCCTAAAAGTACCTTTCTAATTTCTAATCAAATATATTACCAAATTTCTTGAACGTCGGTGCATGTGACATGCAAAAATATTTTTTTAATGCATTATGAAAACACAATCAAATTACAATTGAAAAACGTACACATAATTGTCAATTTGCATTAATAGACTGCCTACCTAAATTGAGTTCACCATCTCGATCACGCATCACCACATTTTTGATGACATAAATTCACAGAATTAACTTAAGACAAATCCGTATAACACAAAAGTTACCAAATAAATTACAAATGTTTCACAAAAAATCGTTGTGATTTCGTATACATTTCTATATCTAACAATAATTCTTGTGAACAATCAATTTTTTATATATGATATCTTGACTGAATCAAAACGATTTTATAGTGAAACATTCGTAATGTTTTTAATAAGTTTTTGTAATACGCAATTCTCGTATGTAATTTCTATGAATTTATATCTTCAAAAATGTAGTAATGCGTGAGCGAGATGGCGTGGGTGGCGACGAGTAGGAGCTTTTAAAAAATACGCTTACACGAGTTTCTTACAGACTATATTGAATCCTTATACTATTATTTAATCTAAAGGTGTGGCCTACGTAACTCATTCTATAATTTTTACCAACCAACTTCTTCGGGACTGTTTTATCGACCTTATTTGTGTCGGGCTGCCCTCTCCGTGACCAATCGAATATTTTTTTTATCAATGCTGAAGAAAACTCTGCACGATTCACTTAAAACAAGTTGTTTGATTTCATTACAAAATTAAGATATTTATTTATATCTATGTGTCTGAATTAGAACTTTCATTTCATTCCAGAAACCTGAAGAGCCTTTGAAACTTGGTAAGATATTAAACGCATGAAATAATTTTATTCAAATTCATTTTTATTAACTTCATACAAGTCAAATCTTAAATGAACAATAGTTGTAGGATATTAATAGTTTTTGAGTAGTAATTATATGTTTTTGTGAGAAATGTGAAATGCGTAGTCAAATGTGGCCTTTAGAGTTGTCACAAGAAGTATGTTGAATGGCGCCAGTTGAAAACCTACAATTCAGCTGAGCTATTATAGAAAGACTTCTACGTCAAAAGGGGCTGTATGGATTCAGATTCTTTGCCTGCCATTGGGGACCATCGATAAATTACGTCTATGTTAACGGGGGGAGGGGCTATCAACGAAGTGTGACTTTGTGTCACAAGGGATGGGAGAGGTCCTAAATTTATTGACATCAGTTTTCAAAATCTAATATATTTAAGCTAATTACCGTCAATGTCAATCGGTGAAATTCACATGGGAATCGGCTCAGTAGTTTTTACGTGCATCTCGAACCAATAAACAGACAAACCGACAAACAGACAAGAAATCTAAAAAAAAATTGCAACGTGTTCTCCGGCGTTGATATAGTTAGTGTATTCCAGTAATTTTTTTTTAATTACATCGATGCACATGCACGCCATTTTTAAAATGTTATAATATTATATATATTATGTCTACCTCTGCGTCTACAATCGTAGAGCATAGATATAAGAATAATAAAGTCTTGTATGTAAGATACACATTAGAATGACTAAAATGATATAGTCTCGTAAGCAAACCCCAAGTCATATCTTGTCATTAAATCCCTCGAGCGTGCTCAAAGCGGACTAGCTGGTTTCAAACAACGGTTATCAGGACAGTTATCAGAGTCAATTATCAACACTATATTTTCCACCCTGATTTACTTTGCATTAGTTAAGTAGTTAGTTGCCTTGGGAATAATCCTCATGATCTTTTGGATAGATAACTAGTAAATTTCCTTCCAATAGATAATGAAGACTACTCGCAGTTTTCGCATATTAATTAACTATTGCAGATGTAAATATATAGGTTTAACACCGACTCCATTGTAGGAACTTATTGCTTAAGAATAAATAATAGTTCCTATTTTTCTTTTTTAGGTAAATCTCCTCCAGATGCACCAATTAATGTAAGTATCGTGTATTTTATATATAAATATTTTTTACCAACATCTGCATAATACCATAGTATAACTAGTGAACGTGAGAAATCATGCATTTTAAGATAAAACACACTCAAACGAATAATTCGCCTAAAAATACCTTTCTATTTTCTAATGAAATATATTACCAAATTTCTTGAACGTCGGTGCATGTGACATGAAAAATATTTTTTTAATGCATTATGAAAACACAATCAAATTACAATTGAAAAACGTACACACAATTGTAAATTTGCATTAATAGACGGCCTACCTAAATTGAGTTCACCATCTCGATCACGCATCACCACATTTTTGATGACGTAAATTCACAGAATTAACTTAAGACAAATCCGTATAACACAAAAGTTACCAAATAAATTACGAATGTTTCACAAAAAATCGTTGTGATTTCGTATACATTTCTATATCTAACAATAATTCTTGTTGTGAACAATCAATTTTTCATCTATGATATCTTGACTGAATCAAAACGATTTTATAGTGAAACATTCGTAATGTTTTTAATAAGTTTTTGTAATACGCAATTCTCGTATGTAATTTCTATGAATTTATATCTTCAAAAATGTAGTAATGCGTGAGCGAGATGGCGTGGTGGCGACGAGTAGGAGCTTTTAAAAAATACGCTTACATGAGTTTCTTACAGACTATATTGAATCCCTATACTATTATTTAATCTAAAGGTGTAGCTTACGTAACTCATTCTATAATTTTTACCAACCAACTTCTTCGGGACTGTTTTATCGACCTTATTTGTGTCGGGCTGCCCTCTCCGTGACCAATCGAATATTTTTTTTATCAATGCTGAAGAAAACTCTGCACGATTCACTTAAAACAAGTTGTTTGATTTCATTACAAAATTAAGATATTTATTTATATCTATGTGTCTGAATTAGAACTTTCATTTCATTCCAGAAACCTGAAGAGCCTTTGAAACTTGGTAAGATATTAAACGCATGAAATAATTTTATTCAAATTCATTTTTATTAACTTCATACAAGTCAAATCTTAAATGAACAATAGTTGTAGGATATTAATAGTTTTTGAGTAGTAATTATGTTTTTGTGAGAAATGTGAAATGCGTAGTCAAATGTGGCCTTTAGAGTTGTCACAAGAAGTATGTTGAATGGCGACAGTTGAAAACCTACAATTCAGCTGAGCTATTATAGAAAGACTTCTACGTCAAAAGGGGCTGTATGGATTCAGATTCTTTGCCTGCCATTGTGGACCATCGATAAATAACGTCTATGTTAACGGGGGGATGGGCTATCAACGAAGTGTGACTTTGTGTCACAAGGGATGGGAGAGGTCCTAAATTTATTGACATCAGTTTTCAAAATCTAATATATTTAAGCTAATTAACGTCAATGTCAATCTGTGAAATTCACATGGGAATCGGCTCAGTAGTTTTTACGTGCATCTCGAACCAATAAACAGACAAACCGACAAACAGACAAGAAATCTAAAAAAAAATTGCAACGTGTTCTCCGGCGTTGATATAGTTAGTGTATTCCAGTAATTTTTTTTTAATTACATCGATGCACATGCACGCCATTTTTAAAATATTATAATATTATATATACTATGTCTACCTCTGCGTCTACAATCGTAGAGCATAGATATAAGAATAATAAAGTCTTGTATGTAAGATACACATTAGAATGACTAAAATGATATAGTCTCGTAAGCAAACCCCAAGTCATATCTTGTCATTAAATCCCTCGAGCGTGCTCAAAGCGGACTAGCTGGTTTCAAACAACGGTTATCAGGACAGTTATCAGAGTCAATTATCAACACTATATTTTCCACCCTGATTTACTTTGCATTAGTTAAGTAGTTAGTTGCCTTGGGAATAATCCTCATGATCTTTTGGATAGATAACTAGTAAATTTCCTTCCAATAGATAATGAAGACTACTCGCAGTTTTCGCATATTAATTAACTATTGCAGATGTAAATATATAGGTTTAACACCGACTCCATTGTAGGAACTTATTGCTTAAGAATAAATAATAGTTCCTATTTTTCTTTTTTAGGTAAATCTCCTCCAGATGCACCAATTAATGTAAGTATCGTGTATTTTATATATAAATATTTTTTACCAACATCTGCATAATACCATAGTATAACTAGTGAACGTGAGAAATCATGCATTTTAAGATAAAACACACTCAAACGAATAATTCGCCTAAAAATACCTTTCTATTTTCTAATGAAATATATTACCAAATTTCTTGAACGTCGGTGCATGTGACATGAAAAATATTTTTTTAATGCATTATGAAAACACAATCAAATTACAATTGAAAACGTACACACAATTGTAAATTTGCATTAATAGACGGCCTACCTAAATTGAGTTCACCATCTCGATCACGCATCACCACATTTTTGATGACGTAAATTCACAGAATTAACTTAAGACAAATCCGTATAACACAAAAGTTACCAAATAAATTACGAATGTTTCACAAAAAATCGTTGTGATTTCGTATACATTTCTATATCTAACAATAATTCTTGTTGTGAACAATCAATTTTTCATCTATGATATCTTGACTGAATCAAAACGATTTTATAGTGAAACATTCGTAATGTTTTTAATAAGTTTTTGTAATACGCAATTCTCGTATGTAATTTCTATGAATTTATATCTTCAAAAATGTAGTAATGCGTGAGCGAGATGGCGTGGGTGGCGACGAGTAGGAGCTTTTAAAAAATACGCTTACATGAGTTTCTTACAGACTATATTGAATCCCTATACTATTATTTAATCTAAAGGTGTAGCTTACGTAACTCATTCTATAATTTTTACCAACCAACTTCTTCGGGACTGTTTTATCGACCTTATTTGTGTCGGGCTGCCCTCTCCGTGACCAATCGAATATTTTTTTTATCAATGCTGAAGAAAACTCTGCACGATTCACTTAAAACAAGTTGTTTGATTTCATTACAAAATTAAGATATTTATTTATATCTATGTGTCTGAATTAGAACTTTCATTTCATTCCAGATACCTGAAGAGCCTTTGAAACTTGGTAAGATATTAAACGCATGAAATAATTTTATTCAAATTCATTTTTATTAACTTCATATAAGGCAAATCTTAAATGAACAATAGTTGTAGGATATTAATAGTTTTTGAGTAGTAATTATGTTTTTTTGTGAGAAATGTGAAATGCGTAGTCAAATGTGGCCTTTAGAGTTGTCACAAGAAGTATGTTGAATGGCGACAGTTGAAAACCTACAATTCAGCTGAGCTATTATAGAAAGACTTCTACGTCAAAAGGGGCTGTATGGATTCAGATTCTTTGCCTGCCATTGTGGACCATCGATAAATAACGTCTATGTTAACGGGGGATGGGCTATCAACGAAGTGTGACTTTGTGTCACAAGGGATGGAGAGGTCCTAAATTTATTGACATCAGTTTTCAAAATCTAATATATTTAAGCTAATTAACGTCAATGTCAATCTGTGAAATTCACATGGGAATCGGCTCAGTAGTTTTTACGTGCATCTCGAACCAATAAACAGACAAACCGACAAACAGACAAGAAATCTAAAAAAAAAAAATTGCAACGTGTTCTCCGGCGTTGATATAGTTAGTGTATTCCAGTAATTTTTTTTTAATTACATCGATGCACATGCACGCCATTTTTAAAATATTATAATATTATATATACTATGTCTACCTCTGCGTCTACAATCGTAGAGCATAGATATAAGAATAATAAAGTCTTGTATGTAAGATACACATTAGAATGACTAAAATGATATAGTCTCGTAAGCAAACCCCAAGTCATATCTTGTCATTAAATCCCTCGAGCGTGCTCAAAGCGGACTAGCTGGTTTCAAACAATGGTTATCAGGACAGTTATCAGAGTCAATTATCAACACTATATTTTCCACCCTGATTTACTTTGCATTAGTTAAGTAGTTAGTTGCCTTGGGAATAATCCTCATGATCTTTTGGATAGATAACTAGTAAATTTCCTTCCAATAGATAATGAAGACTACTCGCAGTTCTCGCATATTAATTAACTATTGCAGATGTAAATATATAGGTTTAACACCGACTCCATTGTAGGAACTTATTGCTTAAGAATAAATAATAGTTCCTATTTTTCTTTTTTAGGTAAATCTCCTCCAGATGCACCAATTAATGTAAGTATCGTGTATTTTATATATAAATATTTTTTACCAACATCTGCATAATACCATAGTATAACTAGTGAACGTGAGAAATCATGCATTTTAAGATAAAACACACTCAAACGAATAATTCGCCTAAAAATACCTTTCTATTTTCTAATGAAATATATTACCAAATTTCTTGAACGTCGGTGCATGTGACATGAAAAATATTTTTTTAATGCATTATGAAAACACAATCAAATTACAATTGAAAAACGTACACACAATTGTAAATTTGCATTAATAGACGGCCTACCTAAATTGAGTTCACCATCTCGATCACGCATCACCACATTTTTGATGACGTAAATTCACAGAATTAACTTAAGACAAATCCGTATAACACAAAAGTTACCAAATAAATTACGAATGTTTCACAAAAAATCGTTGTGATTTCGTATACATTTCTATATCTAACAATAATTCTTGTTGTGAACAATCAATTTTTCATCTATGATATCTTGACTGAATCAAAACGATTTTATAGTGAAACATTCGTAATGTTTTTAATAAGTTTTTGTAATACGCAATTCTCGTATGTAATTTCTATGAATTTATATCTTCAAAAATGTAGTAATGCGTGAGCGAGATGGCGTGGGTGGCGACGAGTAGGAGCTTTTAAAAAATACGCTTACATGAGTTTCTTACAGACTATATTGAATCCTATACTATTATTTAATCTAAAGGTGTAGCTTACGTAACTCATTCTATAATTTTTACCAACCAACTTCTTCGGGACTGTTTTATCGACCTTATTTGTGTCGGGCTGCCCTCTCCGTGACCAATCGAATATTTTTTTTATCAATGCTGAAGAAAACTCTGCACGATTCACTTAAAACAAGTTGTTTGATTTCATTACAAAATTAAGATATTTATTTATATCTATGTGTCTGAATTAGAACTTTCATTTCATTCCAGAAACCTGAAGAGCCTTTGAAACTTGGTAAGATATTAAACGCATGAAATAATTTTATTCAAATTCATTTTTATTAACTTCATACAAGTCAAATCTTAAATGAACAATAGTTGTAGGATATTAATAGTTTTTGAGTAGTAATTATGTTTTTGTGAGAAATGTGAAATGCGTAGTCAAATGTGGCCTTTAGAGTTGTCACAAGAAGTATGTTGAATGGCGACAGTTGAAAACCTACAATTCAGCTGAGCTATTATAGAAAGACTTCTACGTCAAAAGGGGCTGTATGGATTCAGATTCTTTGCCTGCCATTGGGGACCATCGATAAATAACGTCTATGTTAACGGGGGATGGGCTATCAACGAAGTGTGACTTTGTGTCACAAGGGATGGGAGAGGTCCTAAATTTATTGACATCAGTTTTCAAAATCTAATATATTTAAGCTAATTAACGTCAATGTCAATCTGTGAAATTCACATGGGAATCGGCTCAGTAGTTTTTACGTGCATCTCGAACCAATAAACAGACAAACCGACAAACAGACAAGAAATCTAAAAAAAAAATTGCAACGTGTTCTCCGGCGTTGATATAGTTAGTGTATTCCAGTAATTTTTTTTTAATTACATCGATGCACATGCACGCCATTTTTAAAATATTATAATATTATATATACTATGTCTACCTCTGCGTCTACAATCGTAGAGCATAGATATAAGAATAATAAAGTCTTGTATGTAAGATACACATTAGAATGACTAAAATGATATAGTCTCGTAAGCAAACCCCAAGTCATATCTTGTCATTAAATCCCTCGAGCGTGCTCAAAGCGGACTAGCTGGTTTCAAACAATGGTTATCAGGACAGTTATCAGAGTCAATTATCAACACTATATTTTCCACCCTGATTTACTTTGCATTAGTTAAGTAGTTAGTTGCCTTGGGAATAATCCTCATGATCTTTTGGATAGATAACTAGTAAATTTCCTTCCAATAGATAATGAAGACTACTCGCAGTTTTCGCATATTAATTAACTATTGCAGATGTAAATATATAGGTTTAACACCGACTCCATTGTAGGAACTTATTGCTTAAGAATAAATAATAGTTCCTATTTTTCTTTTTTAGTAAATCTCCTCCAGATGCACCAATTAATGTAAGTATCGTGTATTTTATATATAAATATTTTTTACCAACATCTGCATAATACCATAGTATAACTAGTGAACGTGAGAAATCATGCATTTTAAGATAAAACACACTCAAACGAATAATTCGCCTAAAAATACCTTTCTATTTTCTAATGAAAT
Organism: Dendrolimus houi; assembly: GCA_039645545.1. Lineage (NCBI taxonomy): Eukaryota > Metazoa > Arthropoda > Insecta > Lepidoptera > Lasiocampidae > Dendrolimus > Dendrolimus houi. The sequence continues at coordinate 7,843,859 of CM077125.1, forward strand.
ATATTACCAAATTTCTTGAACGTCGGTGCATGTGACATGAAAAATATTTTTTTAATGCATTATGAAAACACAATCAAATTACAATTGAAAAACGTACACACAATTGTAAATTTGCATTAATAGACGGCCTACCTAAATTGAGTTCACCATCTCGATCACGCATCACCACATTTTTGATGACGTAAATTCACAGAATTAACTTAAGACAAATCCGTATAACACAAAAGTTACCAAATAAATTAAGAATTTTTCACAAAAAATCGTTGTGATTTCGTATACATTTCTATATCTAACAATAATTCTTGTTGTGAACAATCAATTTTTCATCTATGATATCTTGACTGAATCAAAACGATTTTATAGTGAAACATTCGTAATGTTTTTAATAAGTTTTTGTAATACGCAATTCTCGTATGTAATTTCTATGAATTTATATCTTCAAAAATGTAGTAATGCGTGAGCGAGATGGCGTGGGTGGCGACGAGTAGGAGCTTTTAAAAAATACGCTTACATGAGTTTCTTACAGACTATATTGAATCCCTATACTATTATTTAATCTAAAGGTGTAGCTTACGTAACTCATTCTATAATTTTTACCAACCAACTTCTTCGGGACTGTTTTATCGACCTTATTTGTGTCGGGCTGCCCTCTCCGTGACCAATCGAATATTTTTTTTATCAATGCTGAAGAAAACTCTGCACGATTCACTTAAAACAAGTTGTTTGATTTCATTACAAAATTAAGATATTTATTTATATCTATGTGTCTGAATTAGAACTTTCATTTCATTCCAGATACCTGAAGAGCCTTTGAAACTTGGTAAGATATTAAAAGCATGAAATAATTTTATTCAAATTCATTTTTATTAACTTCATATAAGGCAAATCTTAAATGAACAATAGTTGTAGGATATTAATAGTTTTTGAGTAGTAATTATGTTTTTGTGAGAAATGTGAAATGCGTAGTCAAATGTGGCCTTTAGAGTTGTCACAAGAAGTATGTTGAATGGCGACAGTTGAAAACCTACAATTCAGCTGAGCTATTATAGAAAGACTTCTACGTCAAAAGGGGCTGTATGGATTCAGATTCTTTGCCTGCCATTGGGGACCATCGATAAATTACGTCTATGTTAACGGGGGGATGGGCTATCAACGAAGTGTGACTTTGTGTCACAAGGGATGGGAGAGGTCCTAAATTTATTGACATCAGTTTTCAAAATCTAATATATTTAAGCTAATTAACGTCAATGTCAATCTGTGAAATTCACATGGGAATCGGCTCAGTAGTTTTTACGTGCATCTCGAACCAATAAACAGACAAACCGACAAACAGACAAGAAATCTAAAAAAAAATTGCAACGTGTTCTCCGGCGTTGATATAGTTAGTGTATTCCAGTAATTTTTTTTTAATTACATCGATGCACATGCACGCTATTTTTAAAATATTATAATATTATATATACTATGTCTACCTCTGCGTCTACAATCGTAGAGCATAGATATAAGAATAATAAAGTCTTGTATGTAAGATACACATTAGAATGACTAAAATGATATAGTCTCGTAAGCAAACCCCAAGTCATATCTTGTCATTAAATCCCTCGAGCGTGCTCAAAGCGGACTAGCTGGTTTCAAACAATGGTTATCAGGACAGTTATCAGAGTCAATTATCAACACTATATTTTCCACCCTGATTTACTTTGCATTAGTTAAGTAGTTAGTTGCCTTGGGAATAATCCTCATGATCTTTTGGATAGATAACTAGTAAATTTCCTTCCAATAGATAATGAAGACTACTCGCAGTTTTCGCATATTAATTAACTATTGCAGATGTAAATATATAGGTTTAACACCGACTCCATTGTAGGAACTTATTGCTTAAGAATAAATAATAGTTCCTATTTTTCTTTTTTAGGTAAATCTCCTCCAGATGCACCAATTAATGTAAGTATCGTGTATTTTATATATAAATATTTTTTACCAACATCTGCATAATACCATAGTATAACTAGTGAACGTGAGAAATCATGCATTTTAAGATAAAACACACTCAAACGAATAATTCGCCTAAAAATACCTTTCTATTTTCTAATTAAATATATTACCAAATTTCTTGAACGTCGGTGCATGTGACATGAAAAATATTTTTTTAATGCATTATGAAAACACAATCAAATTACAATTGAAAAACGTACACACAATTGTAAATTTGCATTAATAGACGGCCTACCTAAATTGAGTTCACCATCTCGATCACGCATCACCACATTTTTGATGACGTAAATTCACAGAATTAACTTAAGACAAATCCGTATAACACAAAAGTTACCAAATAAATTACGAATGTTTCACAAAAAATCGTTGTGATTTCGTATACATTTCTATATCTAACAATAATTCTTGTGAACAATCAATTTTTTATCTATGATATCTTGACTGAATCAAAACGATTTTATAGTGAAACATTCGTAATGTTTTTAATAAGTTTTTGTAATACGCAATTCTCGTATGTAATTTCTATGAATTTATATCTTCAAAAATGTAGTAATGCGTGAGCGAGATGGCGTGGGTGGCGACGAGTAGGAGCTTTTAAAAAATACGCTTACATGAGTTTCTTACAGACTATATTGAATCCCTATACTATTATTTAATCTAAAGGTGTAGCCTACGTAACTCATTCTATAATTTTTACCAACCAACTTCTTCGGGACTGTTTTATCGACCTTATTTGTGTCGGGCTGCCCTCTCCGTGACCAATCGAATATTTTTTTTATCAATGCTGAAGAAAACTCTGCACGATTCACTTAAAACAAGTTGTTTGATTTCATTACAAAATTAAGATATTTATTTATATCTATGTGTCTGAATTAGAACTTTCATTTCATTCCAGAAACCTGAAGAGCCTTTGAAACTTGGTAAGATATTAAACGCATGAAATAATTTTATTCAAATTCATTTTTATTAACTTCATACAAGTCAAATCTTAAATGAACAATAGTTGTAGGATATTAATAGTTTTTGAGTAGTAATTATATGTTTTTGTGAGAAATGTGAAATGCGTAGTCAAATGTGGCCTTTAGAGTTGTCCAAGAAATGTGCTGAATGGCACCAGTTGAAAACCTACAATTCAGCTGAGCTATAGGAAGACTTCTACTTCAGAAGGGGCTGTATGGATTCAGATTCTTTGCCTGCCTTTGGGGGCCATCGGTAAATTACGGCCATGATAACGGAGGGAGACGCTATCAATGAAATGTGACTTTGTGTCACAAGAGATGGGAGTGGTCCTAAATTACTTGACGTCAGTTTTCAAAATCTGACTGAAACTGCATTTTTAATGTAATGATTTGTTGATGTAAAATTGCGAAATATGTGATGTCACACTAGGGAGAGAAGAGTCTCACGACTATGACCAGCTGTGACGAGGATGGGTGAGGGGTTAAAGGCCCCTTGTGGTTTTACAGGTACTCATACAAGCCACAAATCATATCTGTTTCCTTTTCTATGAGTTTCGCAACCTGTTATCGCTATTCAAGGAGAAGCGCCAAGAAATTCTCCAACAAGTCTAGCTAAAAAAAATTTTACGTCCCATTTGTTTATCTCGGGGTCTATTTTAGTAAATAAAAGATTTTGTTAAAAAATACTCCTTTCCCTTTTTTTGCCGTTTGACATTCCTGTACAGAAATTGATCCTTACAAGCTACACTATGATTTGTTATAAAATGTGCAGAATTTGATTCCTGAGAATATAATTGATTTTAAAAAAATCTTATGATGCCACTTTAGTTTTCGTCAAAATCGGCTTCGAGACTCCTTTCAGTGTTTTTTGCTATTTATTCACCCTGTACATTATGTCACAGCTATTTTTCTCAAAAACTTTGGCAAGAAAGTGCCATAACATAACGTTAAAAATGAATCGTAAAAAAAGTGAAACTGGGAGTAGCCACCATATGTATAATTGAGGAATGATTAAATATTTTTAGTTTATCGTTTGTTGGTTCTGGAAAAATCATAATGTTTTTTTTTTCAGCCCAATGCAAAATTAAAGCTGTAAGTAATTTTATTACCATTTATACAAAAACATACATAATTCTAAATATAATTCAAATAAAATAGATCACAATGTATCTAAATTTATTGATGCCCTACTTGATGATATCAGCTGGACGGGAGGCAACCATTTCTTAACATTTATTAATCGGAGACCTATTTGTAACTTATTAAAAATCATTTGCAATGTAGTTCTCCTGTAAAAAAATACATTTGTTGCTTACAATTTTCCTTCATAACAGGCTCGATATCGAGCCATGACCGCCATTTTATCGTAAACGACATTTGGACCTAAGAATATTTTTTATTGCAAAAGGTATTTCAAACTATTATTTTGTTTTAACTCTCGGTTTTTAATTCAGTACGATCTAATCTAAACTAAGTCTTTATGATAAGAAGCGAAACAATATTTTCATAACTACGTGTTAACGGTTTCAAGAACGAAAGAACGGATCACGAAAAACAAAGTCAGGCCTAGACGTTGAAATAAAAGGCAACTAATATGCTGCAATAAAAACCGTTAACACGTAGTTTTAATTATGTGTACTAGTCACAATATTTTGTCTTATTTTACAGAGTGACCTAAACGCCCTTCGAAATGGCGGAAAAGGGGAAAAGGTAATAATTATTTTAAATTATATACTGCTGTAATTTATGATTGTAAAGCAGGAAAATAACAGCCTATTAACGCACCATTTTCGAAATCAATATCCTCTATTTATAGTATTAATTTGTTGAATGATGAAATCACAAAATTATTCATATTTATTCTTTATTACCTGTTTGCCGTTTTCTGAGAACGATATTTGACTTTATACCATTATATTACTAATATCTTATACTAATATATAAAGCTGAACAGTTTGCTCGTTTGCTTGAACGCGCTAATCTCGGTAACTACTAGTCTGATTTGAAAAATTCTTTCAGTGTTAGATAGCCTATTTATCAAGGAAGGCTATAGGTTATATATCATCACACCAAGACCAATAGGAGCAGAGCACACATGAAGAATGTTTCAAAATTGGGGTTTTTTAACTATTACACGCGGACGAAATTGAGGGCAGAAGCTAGTCACATACGCAATCAATTAAGATATGATACTTTATTTCAGTATCTTAATTTTTTATTGAAATCCATTGAGTGACTGACTGATAAATATTCTAATAAGGGATTATATTAATAGCAGTTTCCATCTAAGTTTGAGTTGTCATAAAAGAAAAATACTGTACTTTGTAAAATATTTTGCTATTAATAGGCCGTTGAAGCCTGTGCTGCGGCCGCACCTGCGTCAGTCTTAAAGATTTAATCTATGGCCGAGTGAGTTTTATTTTAAAACGTTAAAAAAACGCCATTGACGCATAGCCACATCACATTAGTGTATATAGATACGTTATTTGTCAATATTTAATGTCATTAACAATGTCGCATCTCAAATAACTCATTAAATCCATAGCCATGTGTGTGACACGATCTATATCTGCAACAACATTGTAGTTAAAGCCGCACCTTTGGGTAATAAGGCACTAATGTGAAACAACAGTTTTTCGCATCTTAAACTGGCAGGTGGTAGGGCATTTACCCGGCTGGATGTATACAACCCCTGGTCTAGAGTATGCTGCCATAACAACCTTGAGTTGTGTTCCGGCATCAGTGGCCAGGTTCCAGTTTCTCCTTCAAGAACGGCAGCGCTTTGGCAGCACCTCTGGTATTGCTAATGTCTATGGACATTAGCAATACCAGAGGTGCCGTCACCTATGGGTGACGGTAACTACTTACCATCACAGTTGGGCCGGTCAGCCTGTCTGCTGTACTTCAGCAATAAAGAAACTGATAAGTGGAAAAACGAATCGCAATCAAATTTTAACTTGAAGTTTTATGGGCAGATTGTTAATGTACCTGTCCAATTTGAAAACCTGCCCGTAAAACGTAAAGTTAAAATTTTGTTGAGATTCGTTTTGCCACTTATCCATTGCCATTCGTTTTTCCACCTGTCCGTTGAAGTTTCACTTCTACTATGTGTCCCAGCACACTTTTCGATTTTTCGCAGGCTTACTGCAAATTATGAATTAGTTAGGTTAGGTACATTGTAACGAATGCATTTTTTATTTAAACATATTTTATTTTATCAAACAAAAAAACTGAATTCGATCTCGAACCAAAAAACTCATCCATAGTCTACTATAAAATTTTCCGCCTCTCACTACGTCTAATCTAAGTTTATGCCGCTCCTCCACTCGGCCGTAACGCTTTTTCGTCACAGAAAAATCCTAAGACCCCTCCCGTCTATATAGAAGTTTCACTTCAAAAACTTAATCGTCACGTTGCCCTCTAAACCAGAGATGCTCAAATGGTCAATCACGATCGATCGGGTGATTTTCGAGTCCGAGAAAAATTGCTGTTCCTGTATTATGGCTGCGCCACGATACACCGTACTACTACCTAGATGACAATCCTGCATTACACATACTTGCAGCTTCTCAGTCGATCGACTGGAGTTTAACAAATTTTTTTTCCTCCTTCTTTAGCCCGGGCGAACGAGATATGCCCGAATAATTTACTATTTTTTTATTTTACTTTTTTAAATAAATTTTTACAACATGGATGGATGTTTGGTTTGAAATTATCCAAACCAAACATCCATCCATGTTGTAAAAATCCATATTAATGGATAGATATGGTTGAGTAAATAGATTTATTGAATATGTGTGATTGGATAGGTTGGTGGGATGGAATGATAGGTTGGGATGGATGGTGGGGTGTTATGACTTTTTATTTCCTATTATTTTACAATACCGTATTCTTATTATATCTATCTACTACGTTTACAGTATTATTATTTATGTATCTTTTACAACTTTCTTCCCTTAAGGTACTTACTTGCCAAATTTCTTGTGCTTATTTTTACAATATATTACTTATTTATATACTCTATTTCTTATGGTTAATTTGGAATTTAGACTATTTTATACATAGTTTAACAATATTGAGGTAGATCGCCAGCAGTTCAAGTCTGACTCCTGCTTTAAACATAATTTTAAATTATGAAAACTAAAACCTAGCAAGTGGTTCGTGAGTTCTTCGTTCCTGACATTTGGCAAAGTTTGTTACAACATAAATGATAGTTGATTTTTCATTTAATATTGTGTACGCCACGTAATACTCGTATATGTACACACCTACCTAGCCGCCAGTTCGGTTAAACAATTAAAATTTTCAAGTTTAATTCTTTGCCAATAAGGGTTAAGATACTTATTTACACTATTTCATAAGTATTTTTCTTGTTTTTCAGGGTAACGAGGGACCTAAAGGTGCAACAGGAGTAATCGGACCAGTAGGGCCCCCCGTAAGTTCATGTTTTTTTCCTAAGAACATGATATAATACAATAATCTTTCATTATCATCCATTATTGAAACTTTGTTCATATTTTAAGCTATTAAGGTCGTTATGACCAAAGTATGCGAGAATTATTTATATTACCATTATTCTCTTATATGTAAATTTCCATGTTAAAATCTACAAATATATCGTTCACTAACGTGAAATGTTGCAACTAGACTTGAAAAATACGATATTACTTATGTACTGTAGACTCTATTACTCTTGCTAACAAGTTTAGTCCAAACATTTATAATTCAAAATGAGTAACAATTTACAGGCAGCAGTAATAATACAATAATATCGATCTCTTAAGGGTTCTATTGGTGGCAGTTGCTTCTTGTTTGGAATTCATTTCCAATATACTTGATATAAAATTGGACTGTATGGTTATTATTAAACTATATCTTAGAATATACATAAAAAGTACGTAATGAAAATGACAAATTATGCGAGAGAGTCGAGAGAGAGTGGTAAGTCGTCAATGAGAATTGTCCGTATTATCTGAGAGTAATAATTTTTGCCTCGAAGGCCGCTCCTATATCCCGCGTACCGCCTAGCTGCTAATTGTGCGAGCTATGGACGGCGGCGGTATGCGGGGCGCGGAGAGTAGGTGTGCTCCGGCGGGCGGGTCAGGGGGGGTGCTCTCTGTCCGCAACAGGTTCTATAGCTACTATAGCAAAAACGAAACAATTTCTTGATAATGTCCATTCAACCCTGTTTCTTAGTGTGATCTCAGTGTATTGCAGTTATTTTTCTTAAATACTATTGAAATTATGTAATATGAAATTTGAGATGTAGGAAGTTTTGTATAGGTTGCTAATGTTACGTAATGGGATGAAATACAATAACACTAAGTCTAAAGGAGGGTTGAAAAATGTTTCGTTGTGTATAGTTTGTCAGCACAGTGACGCGCCATACATCTTCTGCGCCGTCGTGCGAAATACTGATAAGCACCAGCATCTGTAATAATAAAGTTTAAAAAAAAAACTTACGGTGCCTATTATGCTTTGGCGCCGTTGTGCGCCCTACGGCCTTGCCCATACGGCGGCGCGTTCCTGTGTCAACATCAGAGTATCTTTAGATAGGTCTTAAAACTTATAAATTTATTTCACACTGAGACTTATGTATTAGCGCTGCTAAATTCATAAAACGTATACGTACCTCACAGAAAACTTTAAGTTGAAAAAACATTTTGAAAATTGCTTTTACACTATTTTTTGATATATGGGTATTGATTGAACTGGATTATTAGGATGAAAAAATATTGTGATAAAATCAATCAAAAGTATCCAATATAAAATCAAATATAAGCTTGAATGAAATATTTTTCAATTCAAGCTTATATTTGCTTTGTCTTGGCAGTTCCATAGACACATGTCATATTCCTGCAAGATATTAAACAGAAAATTATTCGTTATAATAAGCTCAAAATTACCTTTTCTGTTTTACAGGGAATAGAGGGAATGCAAGGGCCTAAGGTAAGAACAAAAAGAAAATTATTATGTCAACATAAATCTTGAACCAAAAAATATTCACCTCCGTAAGATATCTATGTCGTATAATTTATACTTAAGAAGGTTAGTTTTAATATCAAAAATGCCTCTCTAAATGGCTTAAATTTTATCAACAAGTGATTGTGATTTATTTTGTTAACAAATCGAAAAATTAATAGTTACGCAATTAGCACACAACAATGTAACTATTATTTGAACGTATAATTACCATATTGAAGTTGATGTTACATTGCTGAAAAATAAAATAATTAGGCTCGATTCAAACTGTGATTCTGTTCACGGTTCAATCTCGATCCGATCAAATATCGGTGTGTCTTAACTACTCGCTTCAGTCGAATATTCTTTTCGACGAAACGGTACCGGTGCGATATCGGATCAGAACTAGAGTGATACGATAGTAATAATTTCTCTGATTTTTTATTTAAAAAAATATTTGATCTGATTGAGAACGGACCGAGACCGGAGCGAGATTGAACCGTGCACGGCATCAGTTTGAATCGAGCTTTGTTCATCACAAATATTTGTTATTAGGGCGAATCTCCTGAGCGCAACATTGTCTGCAACCACGTTTCTTTATTAAGCTCGTCCTAACCCGATCTCATTTTTGATACCAGCAAGGCACTTGAAAGGTGAAAATTCTTGAAAATAAAAGTGAATGTCGGTATATATAGAAGGACTTAAAAAAACTTGATTCCGGCCGGTGATGCACTAAGGAGAATCAGTCATTAGACCCCTATATGGTATCCTATATACTAGCTCATATATCATAGAGCGAGACAACTCAGTCGCTGCGGAAGCCTAAGTTTGATTGTTTCAAGGATAAATAATATTTGTACTAAAAAACGATATTTTTGAGTACCGTGACTGTTGTATAGATACTCTTGCTAGACTGTAGGGGGAAAGGGCCTAATACAGAAGGTGACAATCCAGAATATGGCATAAATTATGAGGAAGTTCCTATGTCTAGAACTCCAAACACCAACAGAATACATTTGCATCGTGCCCCAACGCCCGCCTCAAGAGTGTTCTTATATTTTATATTAGGATATGCCCGCGATTTCGTCTATGCTTGACTCGAAATTCCCACGGGATTCCCGGGACACAAAGTACCACAGCATTTAAAAAAGAATGTAAGCTATCGTTTTAGTGAAAACTGTGCCAGAATAAGCTAATTTTTATGTACCCGAACAACTACAAGCAGCTTCCGGGCAAATTTCCGCGGGATTCTTGGGATAAAAAATATCACATATTTTACTACATAAAATTTGCTATCGATCAGTGAAAAAATCATATTAGAATTACATTTTTTTTAATCTGGCCATTTTAATTCTTCCCAGATAAATTCCCGCGACATTCGTCGAATAAAAAGTAGTACAGATTTGAAGTCTAAGAATTTATTGTCGATTAGCGAAAACCGCATCGAAATCGTCCCAGTAGTTTTTATATGAAACTCGAACAAACAGACAAACCAACTAACAGACAGACAATTTAAAAAAAATTATCTTGTTCTCCGTCGTTTATACAGTCTATTTCAGTAGTTTTTAATCTATCTAGCTTTACATATATTTCTTCTGTTCGTGTGTATGTCATTGAACTTCTCCAAAATAGTTGGATTGATTTTTTGTGTATGTTCATATAGGTCACGGGATGGTTTAGATTCATAACTGGAGCCAGTAGGCGGTGATGTGATCGGTTTCCAGGATTTTGATGAAATCTTTGTTTGAGTGGGTCCCGGAATGATTTAGATTCATAATTGTATCCGGGTAGGTGGTGCTGAAATCGGACATCAGATTTTTTATTCTTTTTAGGGCATGAAAACGTTTACCTTACCCACTAGTGTTATTATAAATCTGTCCGGAGTCAAGTTTGTATAAAGAATTTAAAAATAAATAATTTAGAGGGGCTTATTCGAACTAGCATATTTCAATGTAATTTTTAGAATTATTGTCTGTCTGTTAAAGCATGACATGAAAATTAGTACACGGATTTAAATTAATCTCTATACAGAGCCAACTTATAACCCGGGTCAGGTGATAGCAATTTTTTGATCCCAATAGATTACATCGTTTCCATTAAATAGACGAATAAGGGTGGTGCTTTGTTCGGTTTTTTGGCGTTGCCGTTGTAACTCACTAGCAAACGCATCATAATGCCTAATAACCGAAGTTACCCTTTTTTTAGCCAGGGAAATCCGATTGAAGACCATAGGTCGCACGAGGGGGAAAAGTCGCGGCCCGTGCGTGGGATTCGCCAGGTCGGGATGGCACTAGCACCTGTAGGCAGAACTAAAGATGCAATTGTCCCTCCACAGGGATACCCACTAAAACCCCTGGGTGTTCCTTCCAGCGCCTTATGCAAGGGCTATGCGAAAGCGGAATCGAAGTTGACCCTAGCATAACTACTAATAAATAATGTTATAGATGTAAAAAATGCAATTAGACTGCTAATTGCATTGTTTAAAGATTTCATTACCTTCGGCGTCAGTTGCTATCACTGCAAGTATAGCTTCCTTGTCATTTTAACTAGTATATTACTTGTTATTAAATTTTAGGGGGAGAAAGGAAATACTGGAGAACGTGGTAATCCAGGCAACCAAGGACTTCAGGTATTCTTTTCCGATAAAATTAACGATAGTTATAATAAAACACTGGCGACGTGTTTAGACCGTCAATTCCAAGTCGATCAAGAGAACAATTATTGAAGTGAAACTTTCTTAGAATCGTTGAGATTTGTAACTCTATGAAACGAAAAAGCGACACTAAAAAGAGATAAATACATAAATCTATAGGACGCAGCCTGCGAGAGAATGAGAGATATAACATAAAGCGTTTCATACTACTCGGTCTCCTTTTTGTGCGGTGCTTCATAGCCTCCTCACTCTTGTCTACTAAGCGTCCTAGATATAATTATGTACGCCTATATATTCTCTGAAGTTTCACTTCTACTGCGTGTATTTTATTTATATTTTTATTTCAGGAAAACATGTCCCGTAGTCACAATACATAAAATTACTTTATTTAAATAGTCAATTAAACATACGACACATATACACATACATACACAAGCTATGACTTAGTTACGCTATTATTCAATGCGCAACAGTATCCAATGTAGGTATAGTTCACCCTGTCACCGTTCATCGCCATAACGGCCTTGGCAGTAGCCCGCCTCAGGCAAACTAAGGACGTACACCGCTTCCTCATGGTAGCCTGGAAGCAAGCGACGTTCCAGGGCAAACAAACTAACATATTCAGTTTCTCTTAGGGCAATTCGTGATAGTACTAGAACTAAAGTAATCAAATAAAGTCATAAAATATGAACATAAGGATAATGTGAAATGGTCTATAGAGCTTAACAAATAATAAAAGCTTTTATTTCCTTACACCTTATTTTAAAAATATGACATTTTAATTGTAATTATTTATTTGCTAATTCTAAGTTAGCTCATTTCTTAAACTATACTGCCGCCCATGAGGCCCGGCTTGTCGGTGTAACCTTTCTCCAAAGGTATCCATTTTAATGTCTCGTGCGACTCTTAGCCATAGTTTTTCGCTCGTTTCAACTAGGTCATCGCTTCATCTTTTAATTAGCCATCCTCTTTTTCTTTTACCCAATCGAGAACCAATTTGTGATATCCTTTCACCATCTTTCGTTTTGTCCTTTGTATATGTCCTGCCCACTTCCATTTCAGTTTTAACAATGTTTAACAACATGTCTCGTTTTAGTTTTATCTAATTTTCAAATTTCTAACGCGGTCCTTGAGTTTCAAGCCTAAAAAGCTTCTTTTGATGCCCCTCTCCTATTATATTAGTATACTCCATGGGATGCTCCTTTGGCAGATTCTGATTTATTTATGGTTTTGTGAGTCTATGGAGAATACCTACGAGTCTTTTTAGCCCAGTGGACCGACTATAAACTGCTCAAGGTCGCTGTTATCTGGTACTAACTTACACATGATATATTAGTAAATTTTGTTGGATAACGAAAATGGTTATTTAATCTGATTTTTAGCACTCTAATAAATTGCCGCCCTGTTATGATACATTTGTTAACCAACAGAGAATGTGTTTTTACGAATTGGTGAGGTATTCATCTTTTTAAATATAAATCAGTTAACACAATTACAGGACACAACCGTTGCGTTCGAAGTTATGCCTTCAACTGGCCACTGTGAACTTAACCTTGTAATTTGAAAAGATTTGATTTGTTAGGGGCCGGGGCTAGGCCGGCGAACAATGATGACTCGATGCATTCTTAACGCGAACGAACTATAGTAAACTTATTTTATTTTCAGGGACTGCGGGGAATGATTGGCGAACCAGGAGCACAGGGAATTCCGGTAAATTATTATATTCCCTTAATGTCTTTTCAAATCTTAACAAAAAAGGGAGTTACAATTTCATAGTTTTCGTATGCCTGAACTGATTTAGTTGTATGAGGTTTACTACTCTGGTTTACTACTCTGGTTTACTTTAGTAATATCCTTGATATTAATCTCGGGAGACATAGGCGAAGTAAACTTTTTCAAAGGAATATTCAATAGTTTTTATTCATACATAGTTACGAATATACTTGAATATACTTTATAACCTAGTGTATAACATTACGATTTTTTAAATAGAATATGTAGCAAAAAACCGTGTGGCCTATTCTGTTTATTTTTACATGTTTCGTTCACTTCTCTTTTTTTTAAATATGAATACGTTGTTTCGAGAATTGATTTCACTATTGCCAAGGATACCCAGATTTATATCTCGTTCAAACCGACAGATAATATATAGTTAGATTGGTATAAGTATTTATGTTATATGTAAGATTTTACTGTAGTAGAATTAGTTGTACAGTAGTCTCCGAGAGTACTCCTACTCTCGTTGCGTACTTGACTCACCGGCATCAGTAGAATTTCAAAAATTATTACAATATCACTTACATATTTACCTGTTGTTTCACGTTGAAAATAATGTAGCTAAATATGTCAAGTACACGGCAACATGCTTTATTTTATGTACATATTATTATATTTTCTATACTATCCAATAATCCGGCACTCCCTAGTTTTTATTAGTGCCGGATTAGTGAGATGCTACTGTATTTCTTATTCGTGTGTTATTAATAAATATTTCGCTTATATTCATTTTATAAAAATCTAATGGTACTGCTTTAGTTTTATTCAAAACTGGTCTCTACTCTTTGAGTAATTTTTGCTATTCCTTATAGTTTCAGATTTAAATAAAGAGGCTCACTTAAAAACTCATCTGTATAATTTTAACATGTCGTGAAACATTCTGTAACGAGAGTTCAGTACAGCTAATATTACACGGTTCAAGCATATGTATTCAATTTGTCGAAAGAAAGAGAATTAAAAAAAATGTGGCGAAATTCAATAATATGGAATGTTTCAATGTTACTGAATTTTTATAATTTACACTCTCTGTTTACGTGAATCACTTTGATTGCTTCATACAAATTGGAATATAGAAGTGAACCGTTTAGTATCAGTTTACAGAATCTGAACAGAAATCTTTAATAAAATAATAATATACTTTATTGTTATATTATAGGGTGATAAAGGACCAAAGGGACTTAAAGGAGATTTAACTACTTGTACCTACCCCCCAGAAGGTACGATGGTAATTGAAATAGAAGCAAATGACGCATTAAAAAAAAACTAATATTTTTGTTCATATTTACGACTATACATACTGGTCAGAACTTTATTAACGCTTCGCTTTTCTTACAATCTTTTCATTTTTATTTTCTACTAACTTTTGCCCGCGACTTCACTAGGCTTTATAAGGCTAAGGCGGGAACGAAGGGAAATGGAGCTTAGAGCCTTAGTCTTCAAGGTTATTTTTTTACAACCACCCTAAATTCACTTCATATCTCAAATAATAAATAAAGTGCTATATAACTATACCTTAACCTCATTTAATAAACAAAAAACTACAGTTTATCTGTTTTTTTATTATATTGCTCAAGATAAGTTTGTCATTATTCATACTGACCGGGAAAAGAGATTAATCATGCAGTTTTATTTATATTGCCCACTTGATACGGGCATTATGTATACAGAGCGGCCATTAATTATTGTGACCGGATTTATCAAATTGCCCCTAACATATATATGCTAAAATATCTCTTCTTAAAGCTTCTTAACTCTTAAACAGCGTCTTCAATCTGCTCCTCGTCGCAGATGCACGGTGAATTCTCTTTGCAACCGAATCGGTTGAGATACTCGGAGAATCCCCCGTGACCCGTGAAGAGCTGGGTTGCAGGCCGGTAAGGCCGACCTGCCAAACTATCTTGAAGCCCCGCGTGACTTCAAGGAAAAAGAGTTTCGTAATAACGGATGCAGTTGACCCTTGATAGTATATTCGGTTCCATTCGTTAACCGTTCCCATTTGGAACTCTCGTTTGACGAAGGAAACCAGACACTTGTCGTAAAGCGGCTTCTCTTTCAGAGAAATTGCCGCCGCTTTCGCAAAAGCATCCGCCCGCTCGTTTTCATGACGTCAACATGGGCCTTTACCCAGTACAGGTTAACCTGCTTGCCGTGGGAGACAGACTGCCGATTGTTTTCCCTCGCTGCGACGGCAAGTGGGTTAACGGAGCCACAGTTGCACAGTGCCTGCAACGCCGATCTGGAGTCACTGTAAATTCCAGTTTCTTTCTGAGCGCTTCCAAGCCGACGCCACAGCCTCACGTATCGCCAGCGTCTCTGCCTGATAAACCGTGCAATTGGACGCTAGTTTAACCTTCCGGCTTTTGGTCTTGACGTCATTATCCCAGAAGAATAATGAGACTCCGACCTGACCTTCGATTAAACTACCTGCTTCTGGTCCCATTAACAAAGGTTCCTCCTTAATTTTTAGCTAACCATAGTATTTAACCACTTTCATCAGGTGGGCCGTCTACCTGTTAAGCTGCTTCAGCCAATAGAAATATTTAAAAAATGTGTAATATTAGTTGCACATGGAAGATATCAACAAGCAAAATCATACTAGGAACTAGGAATAACAATACCACAGTTAAGACTTAACTCTAGATAAGCTACTAAATGCATAACTTTAGTTACCCATGACGCTCAAATTACTAGTCCAAAAAAGAAAAACTTAATCAATTTCTTTAAAATTTTGTATAGATTTTTTGTAATTGACCACAAGCGAGTAAAGAATTAATTTTCGCGCAGTTTTTGGCCGGTTCCTATAACTTCTATTCACTCACTTTCTTTACCATCGGTAGGAATTTGACATTATATGTATGGAAGCTTACGATTTACCCGATGGTGAGCAAATGAATTCAAATAGAAATTTGTCAGCTTTCAGAGATTTAATTGTAAGCATTTAATGGGCTTATATCATTCCTGGTAACTATTATTTTTCCGTGACTATAACATAATTTTCTGAACTTATTGTTAATTTAGATTCAGACGTCAGTGTTGATGGAGTGTTGGGTTCTAAAAGCAAGCCGTTAACAAATGTATGCAAATCAGAAGGAAAAGTACCTGCAGGTAAATAAAATGTGTGTTATAACAAACTTCCCAAGATACCCGCCAAGCTTCTCAAAGACGAATAGGGGAGCGGACAGTCAAATTATCTCAGACACATTTTAAAAACTTATACACGATTACCTCTTAGGATTCGAAATCATGTCATTAAAACAAAAGTTTACCGACTGCCGGGTATCTTGGTGAAAAGGTCATTTGCCTACCACACTGGACTCTTCGTTAGTATACACGTCTATAACGTGGTGGTTAAATTCTGTGACATCAAATATGTCTGTCAAAGAGGCTAAAAATCTGATTCAGATATGGCTCAGCAGTCTAACTTACGACGATACTGAAAATGTGCTAAAAATCACCATCTGAATACTGTGATACGAAAATCCGTAAACACAGACACGCACACACACGCACAAGTCTGCCCGCTGTGGCTATAAACATCGACATTGGTCTTCAAAATATAGGATTTGCCTAGTTTGGGCCCAGTACGTACCATAAATATTGTAATTTGACTTTTTTTAAATTGTAACATCCTTGTAAAATCACTCCAGCGTTAGCCACTAATCTACATACGACTGACGACGATGCATTTTAAGGTTACGATAGCTAAAGACAAAAAAATATGATCTTGTTGTCAGCAGTTTATTCGAATGATCGGAAGTTTAATACAATACATAAATATATTAATACTGATATTAGGATGAATTATTAAGTTTAATCTCTATATTAATAGAGAGGTGGTGGTAGGGTATTTACTCGACTGGATGGCGACCACCCCTGGTCTAGATTATGCCGCCATAACAACCTTGTGTTGTGTTCCGGCATCAGTGACCAGGTTCCAGTCTCCTTTAAGAGAGCAGCAGCGTATTTGTAGCACCTGTGGTGTTGCAAATGTCCATAGGCGACGGTAACCACTTTCCATGAAGTGGGCCGTCTGCCTGTCTGTTGAACTCCTGCAATAAAAAAAAAATAATAATACGTGAAGCAAAAATGTACCCCTTTTTACGAAAATTGCGGATACTGAGGGGTATGAAATTTTGCACACTTATAGTTTATATAGAGAAGAAGCGACGAATGCTTATTTTTAAACTATGCATAAAAAATAAATTAAATCAATAAAAAAACTTTACACAAACTACCATTTGTATTTGTCACACACACGCATATACTCTTTTGTTTATTGTAGCCTTGGCGAAATCTGTGATTATAGAAGTATAATTTTTGACGTTAATTATTATGGTCGAATTTCGAGGACGGGCGACCACTAGTAATTATAAATCTTTAATTGTTAGTAAAATTATTGATAAACTTAAAAAGGACGGTAATGTTTATGTTTAGGTTCAATCGTTTATTTGTACTTTTCACGTCTAAAGTGACAGACACAGTTTCATGACAGATTGGATAATAAATTTTTATCTAATTTAAGTTCTAATTTATATTTCTGTTCTTTTTAGATAAGTATCGATTTTTGGTTTAGTTTTCTTATTCTATTATAATAATATTGTTTTAAGTACCTTTGAATCTATGGAAATACTGTAAGATACTTTATTTTAAAAAAAAGTTGAATCTGTTTAATTAAAAACACAACTGAAAGGACAGGATGGTGTTCAATAACATTGAATGATTCAAGTTTATGTTTACATGGATCACTGGTTGATTCAACCGAATTGAAAAACAGAAGTAGTTTAATATTGTCTAACTTTGTAATAATATTGTTACAACTTAAGTTCCGACGAAAACAAAATCCACCGGCATATGTATAAAAACACATTTTATTACCCGTCGGCATCTGAACTAATTGTAATCGTTATATGATTGTCTTCTTTTGTTCCCTTATTTATTGGTTATTGTGAAGAACGGCCTAGTGTACTCGTTTATACCCGCT
The DNA here is from genome assembly GCA_039645545.1 of Dendrolimus houi. Classification (NCBI taxonomy): domain Eukaryota; kingdom Metazoa; phylum Arthropoda; class Insecta; order Lepidoptera; family Lasiocampidae; genus Dendrolimus; species Dendrolimus houi. The sequence goes on from CM077125.1 coordinate 7,862,184, forward strand.
TGCAGGCATAATTAGCCAGGTGTGCGGATTAGTTCTAGGAAATTCGGTCCACGCTGCCGGGCGGACATATTGCATTTGTGTAGTATAAAGCAATGGCCCGACTGAGGGAGCAGGTAGTCGAGCAAGAACCACGAGTGAAGCTAGACGTGTGTACTACAATCGGAAATCTAATAAGTGACGGACTTTGCGCGTTTTATGGAATTACTACCTTCTGCATTACGTTTGGACTTGTTGTGTTCGGTTATATTTGTACCTGTGTTATAAGTGTTTGTATAGTTCTAATAAACTCTATAATAATTCCAACGAGTCCCGTAACTCGTAACAATATTATAGATCGTCGATAATATTTTCACCCAAATAGGTTCTTTTTTAAGGTTCCTTAGCCAAGAGACGATAACGGTGAAAGTTTGATCACCGTAAAATTGCCCTATTTTTTATTTTTAAATGTAGCCACTCTAGAGATAAAAAGTAATAAAGTAAAATAAAAAAAATGTAGAATAAAATAAAAAAAATTAATACAATATGATGAAATGACAAACCCAAATAATATTTAATCAATATCTGTTTTCAGGTAAACCGCACGTTGTAAAAAGCAAAGGTATCGACGAATTCGAGATTTATTGCGAAGACAAAGGTAAAAAAACTTGTCTTTTACCCAAATTCCTTGAGACCGAGTTCGAGATAAAAGGTGGCGAATTATTTTGGCTGAGTAAGGATTCTCGGTGGAACACGAAAAATGTTTATGGGGTAAAATTTTTGTTTTATTCTTGTCTTAAAAAATATATTCTATTTACGTTTCTACTCACTATCCCTCTCATTTCTTTCATATTTCCCAATCATTAGAGGTTTGTACAGCATGTATCTCTTTTTTACTCTATACATTGATCTTAGAGTTCTTAATTTTTTAAACAAAAACGAAACCAACTTCACATTAAAAAGCAAAAAACAAATGTCTTCTACAACACCCTGAAGTCGGTGCCAAGTGAAACATAAAAAAATAACAAATTTGCAAAAATAATAATTTTCATGTTTTATATCGCACCGACTTCAAGATGTTGTAGAAAAAATGTATTTTTTGCTTTTTAGTTTGAAGTAAATTTTGTTTGTTAAAGAAACATATTTTCTACTTTTTATTTAAGCAAATACTTGAATTGCTTTATAACTAATATATTAAACGTGTGTAGAAATTGTATTACTGATACGCGTATACGAATTTCCCTTTCGGGTAGTCTAGGCGCTCAGCGCTCTGCTATAAGGGTTGCTCTCAATTTCCCTGGGATCCACTCATCAAATCCTGTCTTAGTAACAATGGGACCATTTCAGGGTATACTTTTTCGAATAAAGAAAAAAATTGAAAATCTGTTCCCAATTAATGGAGATATCGCGTAACAAACATACAATCGAATTGAGAACCTACTCCTTTTTAGATCAATTAAAAACTTATTTTCACTAATTTTCTTACCCCCTCATTACATGCCCATACCACTTTAGTCTTCTTCCTCTCAATAGAATAGAACTCACTCTCATATCAAATAAGTCGTATCAGTATCCAGGGACTTATGATTATTGAGTGCTTAATTCAGTATGATTATAGGTTTAAATCATGATATTTTATTGTTTTTCTAGATTAAAAATGTATAATAATAATCATTTATCTCGAAGTATATAAAATTAATATGTTGGTTAGTCAAATTACATAAGATACTTAAAAAATAGAAGCAAAATTTATGATCTAAAGTTATATTACAACATATTACAATAAATTCTAATATTTTTACTTGTAAAAGAGCAGGTGTTAAAATAATATCTTATCATCTAACTGTTAATATATCATGATAGAAATTTTGTGCTAACATTACACTTGCTAGCACAATAATTGAGTGCTGGCACATCAAACCTGTCAGCCAGGACTTTCAGAACTTTGCTAGAGCTGGCTGGAATCCTGTAGGGACGTAGCAGCTCTTTTAAAAGTGATCGATTTAATAGTAGATTGTTACATGAGAGATGAAAGTGAGCCATTTAAACATAAGATGGTTTGGCGAACGAGCGTAGCGGGATAGCTAACAGTTCGAATGCCTAAATAGGCCTTTCACCCGACATTAACACGCTGCTTGCTTTTCATTTCCAATACGAGGAAAGTAAATAAAAACTGATTAGTTAAACAAACAGCTACTTCTCTTGTAAAATCAGGAATTAAATTCGTATCTAAATCTGATGAATACATCACATATGAAACATCAAGTAAATCAATTACTTTTCCTGTGGTATTCTAGCAGCCAGTATTTTTTTGTCCCCGATGATAGTAAATATTAAGCTTAAAATGTAAATTAAATAATAATTTAGTGAAAAGTAATTTTTTAGTATAAAATGATATTACAAAATGGTTGATATTATGTATTACAATTTATGCCGCGATTTGACAGTGGATGTAAAAAAGTTGCGTGAGTCGCATTTATTATCTACGGTTCACATAGTTTCTATCAAAATTTTTGACAGCAGGGAAAATCGTTTCCCAGGGACGAAAACTACCGTTTTCATCCCTGTAATCAGGTAACTTCAAGCGTACTTTCAGAATATGAGAATTAAAAAAATTATTATCCATCCATATTCTAATTATAACAAGAAATTATTAACAAATGTTTTTCTACGACGTCGTCAACATTGGTCGAGTGTTGAAGATAAGCCTAGCGACACACCTTCGGAACATACCGCGCGGAAAGTTCGTCGACGGAAGGATCAGCACTAATATGAACTGCGCGGAATTTCCGCTGATATGTCATAGGTAACTTGACAAACATTGTGAGCGTGTTTAGCCGAACTTTCCGCGCAGTGCGTTCCACAGGTTGTGTCACTTTACTTAGAATAAAGAATACGTATTGTCATTTATTCATTATAGAATCTAGCTTTTAATTGTCACACTATTCACTGGACATCTGTTATTCTTTAGTGTTGTCTATATTTATTATTGCTTTAACTGATGGCATTTATTATATATTTTGTTTTCAGTTAACTACTGATCAATTGCAATGGCTGCAACAACGCTCTACGTTTACAAATCAAACTATTAGGTACCACTGCCTAAATTCTGTACCCATAAATGATGATGATAGTAAGAGCATTAAGTTGCTGACATGGAATGACGTTATAATAGGACACAAGCCATCTTCAACAACACCATTGTATTATGAAGTAATAAAGGATGAATGCAAAGTAAGTCAATTTCGAAATAGGAAAAAAAAAAAAAAAAAATATTCAATGACATGAGGTAAAAAGTTTACCATATGCGTATTGTTCATTCACATAGGTTCCTGAGAGGTTGCCACTGTTCAATATTTTTGTTATTTGACTAAAATAATTCCATAAATTACTCTACTACTCTCTAAGAAGCATGGTCACGATCTTTAAGACCTGTCTAACAGTACCCCACACGTTTATATATACCAATTTTTATCACTCAGATATATAATATATGGATGGCCACCTCTATTTTTTGTAACTTCATAATGTGTTAATTCGCTGATGAATAATTATTATAATATTAAATAATAATAATTTATATTATTGCTAGAAAGGCATTTTATTTGTTATTAATGAAATATTTATAACTATGTCAGTGAACATCATATGATATTAATTAAAAATTTAAAAGCTTATTTAGGTTAAGTTCCTCTGGAGAATATTTTCTAAATATATATATATATATATATATATATGAATATATTTATATGTATATATATATATATATATATATATATATATATATATATATATATATATATATATATATATATATATATATATATATATATATATATATATATATATATATATATTTGTGTTGCTCTAGAGTAACTCCCCCGTCAACCCAATTAGCGGTCCGGCCCGGACCGCTAACTACATTGCGGCTAACCGCATAGTGCGTATGAGTCCTTATCTATTTTTTCCTTTTTGATACTATATCAACGGTCTTATTAAATTCTAAGAAAAAATCATGGACGGGGTTTATCTTTTTTACATAATAATATCTGCTATAATTTAAATGACAAAATTGCGCACTATATATAATATAAACAGGCCCTTCCTAAAACAAAACTGTGTATCATCCAACTAACATACAGGTTACATATAATTATGTATATAACCTTTTTTAACATATTATCTAAAATTAGTCTTGTATTTTCGCCAAAATTACGGCAAATTATGATCTTCGAAAGACTTTAATAATAATTTATAATTGACTTCAAAATTAAATCAATGTTATGGCTATATATTTTTTTTAATTTTTAGGATTCCGCCAGCAACAAAGATGTATGGAAATACACAGAAATTGAAATTACGTCACCAGTGTCCTATAGGCTGCCCATAATGGACATCCTAATCCGTGATGTCAAAGGTGAAGTCCAGAAGGTTAAGATAGAACATGTCAAACTCTGTTTCAGTTGAATGTTATAGCAAGAAAATTATTATAATGTTAAAGTGTTTCATTTTCAGAGTTAAAAGCAAGTTACTCATCCGTTATTAAATGTATATTGCAAGTAATTTACTTTTACCCAGGGCCGATTTTTCAATCATCAGATATCAGTCGAATAAATTATAATCTAACTAAATTCGCAATTGAAACCATTTCAACTGTTTTATTGATTCAACTGTCATTTTTATCTTTCCCATGTAGTGTTTTATTCTGTGAATAACATTTATCTGTTGATTGAAAAATCGGCCCTTAATTGAATAAAGTCGCTTAATATTAATTTATTGTTTTTTCTTTACAAATCTCTAAGTTAAAGGTTCCGTAGTCATTTTGGCAATAACGGAACCCTTACATATTCGTCATGTCCTTCTGTCGTGTATATCACATCATTCTCAAGAACTGCAGGGTGGATATACGTAAATAAAATTTGGCAAAAATATGTAATCTATTTTAGCGTTACAAAATAACTAATGTATATTAGACGAATCACCCACAAATCAATTAGGTGGAAAGACAAATAAGTCAAAAGGTACGATATTATTCAGGGAAATCGAAAGTAACCCTTGTTGTCGAGCGTCTACACCGAAGAGCGAGATAGCAACCTTATATACGTATGGTAGTACTATAATTTCTACAGGTGCTTAATATATTATTTTTAAAGCTATTCAAGTATTTGCGCAACTAAAAAGTAAAAAATAAAAACATTTTTAAGAAAAAAAACCGACTTCAAACTAAAAAGCAAAAAATAAATATTGTTAACCGACTTCTTTCTACAACATCTTGAACTCGGTGCCAAGTAAAACATTTAAAAAAATATGTGTGTGTGTGCAGTTAACTCGCAGTAGAAGTGAAACAAAGTATGACTAGGGGTGGGAGAGATTCTAAATTTCGTGACGTTACATTGCATATATTATATCATTTATTTATTTATTTTACTATTTTTGGATGACTATCAGCTATTCACATTATAATAATAACAGATTAATAATAGTGAGCTATTAACGAGTCGCCACAGATAGAAATAAATTAAGATATCTAATCAGAGATCAGAGAACTATAAACAAAGAGAAAAAAAAATTGAAAGTTAAACACGAAAGAAAAAATAAAGAAAATCTAACATCCTAAGAAAACCTGCTCATTACACACTAAAATTCAAAAAATAGATTATTGAGTGTATTCCTAAAACCAGACACTAAGGTACCCGTTATATCCAAATCATAGCTGCGTATTAATTTATTATAGGTAGTACACGATCGATACAGAAAACTATCTTGGCGATAGTTCGTGTCAACCGATTTCAAAGCAAAATAGGGACTATGACGGAAAGACTGTCGAGGAGTATTATATATCTATTTTTTTAAGTAAGTCGGGACAATCAAATTTCTGTGAGTTTACAATACGAGCTAGGAAGGCTAAATCAGCGATTTCCCGGCGCTGTGCGAGTTTCAGAAAATGGTGATTCTTACATGATATACTAAAATCTTTTAATTTGGGGTTGGTCCTAAAATTTAGATACTTTAATAAATTTTACTTGTATTTGTTCAATGCGTTTAATTTATACATCATATCTTGGATTCCAGACTTGAGAAGCATATTCTAAATGAGATCGAACATATGTAGAATATAAAACTTTGAATGTTTTAGCCTGAGTAAAATCTTTCGAGAAACGCATAAGGAACCCTAGTGTTCTGGAAGCTTTATTAGTAATAGCAGTCACATGCCTATCAAATAATAGTTTTGAATCGTGTATAACACCGAGATCTTTGATTTCTTGCACTGATTGAAGCTTTTTCCCTTTTAAAAAGTAATCAAATAATATAGGTGCCTTTTTTGCTTGTGAAAGTTATACACGAACATTTATCAATATTTAGATCTAACCTATTTAGTGAATAATAATTCTCCAACCGAACTAGATCCTCTTGTAATGCTATAGTATCATCTACGCAGTTCACAGACTTGAAAACTTTCATATCATCGGCAAAATTTAAGATAAGATTCATGAAACAGCTGTCTATATCGGAGATAAAAATTAGAAAGAGTAAAGGACCTAGCAATGAGCCTTGAGGTACTCCACTTGGAATGTGCATCCATCTAGATATGTAATTTCCCAAAACAACGGTTTGACTGCGATTGTCAATATATATAGTTATAATATAATTAAGCTTTAAAACATGAAATTTGAAGTATTAACGAAAAATTTCAAACCATTTCCAACTCTATCTTTATAACCATAGTGCTTAAATTATTAAATATAATATATTCATCTCGTTCTCTCACAGGCTTAGTCCTATAGATTAACGTGTTTATCTCTTTTTAGTGTCGGTTTTTCGTTTCATCGAGTTTCAAATCACAACGATTCTAAAGAAGTTTCACTTCAAAAAATATGTATATGCATGTTTGTATATATGTATGTGCTGTGTGTACAAGTGAACGCGTGAGGTGCGGTTACAGAGTTATACTAGTGTAGTCAGTTTAGTGAATTCTCGGTGTTATCATAAAGGAGTTCTATTAGCCAGTTGAATAATTTTAATTTACCTCCTCGATGAGTAAGAGAGTATATATTTAGTAACTTATTAACACCAGCCAATTGAAGGTAGCATGGTAAAAGTGTACAAACGAAATCGAATTTTCTTTTATTGTATATGCTAGGATTAAACGGCAAAATACGGTGCTTATGAAGTACTAACTGCATAATAAATAATTTCCTAACAGAAAGAACCTTACACAGAATGTATAGATCGAAAGTAGGAAACCATATTGGCTTAAACAAAATCTCTTTAAGAACTGCTCGTTGAGCTCTTTTAAGCCTTCAAAGAGTTGATTTAACCGTTTCACCCCAGGCTGTAATGCAATAGCGTAAAATAGATCACCCCAAAGTTAATAGCTTGTTTTTAAAATTTTAAAAATTACAAAATACAAAACATTTCTAAGGCCTACTTGCAGGCATAGTCAGGTTAAATAAATAAATGTTGAGTTTGTAAACTCTTAGTTAATTAAAAAATTAACTCTCATTGTCCTTTACGCCACTAGAAAATATCACCGGGTAAAACAACCTGACCTTTCCTTTGATTAGTTGGTAAAATTGAAAGGTCTAGGATTTTTTTGTTGTAACCCAACCAGAGATCTAAACGGAAACTTGAATCTGTATCTATTTTAAACTACAGCACACTGTATATAGGCTTCCTTAAATATCTTGAATTGTATGACAGTTGAAGATTTTTATTTTAACCGTATTGTCTCATGTCATTTATTTACTTTTTGTGTGAATGTTATAAAGTATGTTATTTTTTTAAGAATAATGCATAAAAAGCCGGGCTTAGGTGACCAAAATTTCACAACTAGTGATGATATGCTTTTATGTGATACAGTAGCGAAATACAAAATCGTAATGGTGATTAAAAAAGCTGATGGGGCTAACCTTCTACAAAAATATGGAGCTGGCTCAAAGTGACAAAATATACAATTCGAGTACTACTGGGGCCAATTCTGCTATTACTCTCTCGTCAAAATCGCCGGACACTATCGCTTCAATCTCAGGTTTGCGCGATTTTGGTATTCTCTTAATTTTCGTGGCGTGCCCGTAGCACACCACTCTATCTTTACAAACATTTGTAAGGGAAAACTCGCTAAATTCATGTTTAAAATATTGGTAGCTTTTCAATATTCATTTCGGCTAATATTTGTGCTAATGGTAATACCAGTTTTTCTACTATTATTCTGCCGCGAAGGTATTGAGAAGATAATTGTGGATTTAGTAGACTACGAATTTTTGACACTATCATAATGGAATTGTACTTTGAATATCTCCGCAACACCAAGATATTGAAATAGCAGAATTGGGCCCCTGGTTGTACACGAACACTAGAAAGCTAACATATACTTGAGATGAAACTTCACTAACCCTGTGTTAGCGACTTAACCTTTCCACGTCGATGGGTTAAATATTTAGAAGTTTAACCCTGGGTTTACTCCTAACTATTTATGGCGCAAGATAAATTGTTTATTTAACTATGTGTTAGCAGTTAACTCTAAGTTAGTTGAGCTAACCCACAACGTGCAAGTGGGCCTAAGTGATTTGAAAACATAAATCAATTTACTTGTATTACAATTTGTATTTGAGGTTTCCAATTCAATGTGTTATCAATTAAAACGGGCTGTTTCCGATCCAACCCACGAAAACTCAACCCATATAAAAAAATCCTAAATCTACCCATTTCTATTCCCGTCTCAACCCACGATTTATTTTTAATAAATTTTCCCATCTCAACCTAAATATTATTCCCAATTCAATACCCAAAGCAAAAACAATAGCAATAAGTATGGATAGTAGTAATAGCAGCCCATAAATGTCCCACTGCTGGGCTCAGGCCTCCCACTGTAGGGGAACGGACAGTATACCTTCCAGCCACGCTTGTTCAAGGCGGCTTGGCAGGTTTGACACATCGGTAAGCTCGATGTGTAGGTTGTAACACTATGTTTTCCTTCACCGTTATTAGCACGTGTTAATTGTAACAATATGCACATTAGGTCAGAAAAGCGCCTAAGTGGTGGATGCGTTCCGATCAGGATCGAACCCGTATGGATAGTATAAAAATGAAATTCTATGTTTAATATTTTATAAATTTAATTAGCATTTGCCTACGGCTTCGTCCACATTGAACAAATAACAAAGATTAGGTATAATAACAAACGTACTTTTGCCAATATTTGTAATTAAAGGTTATTTCCAGCAAATTAATGGATTTTTAGTGCAAAAACACATTAATTTCGGAAATTTCTCTAAAAATCCGAGATAAGTAATGTTGCTAAAGTTATGCATAACCACAAGTGTTCTACTAAAGATTATAATAAATATAGAAACTGTCGTAGCAAGCAAACCCTAAAATAACGTTTTTTCGAAGTTAGGAAATCCTGGGAAATATAAAAAGAGGATTTGGTATTAGTCAGTATGCAAAATGTTATGTAATTCCAATCTATTCCTTAATAAGAGTATCACGGCCAATTTTCATGATTTTTTAGCCGTGTGGTCGATTTTCAGAAAAATTGTATCGAGATTAACCATTTTTTATGCACCCTTACCACTTTAAACTACTCCCAGGATAAAAAATAGCACAGAAGAAAAAACATTACATTTGCTATCCATCACTGAAAAAATCGCTTCGGATTCTAAAAAAATTTTCAAGACGGTCACTTTAAACCATTTCCAGGAAAATATCCGCGGGATTCGGGATAAAAAGTATCACATAAGTATATAATCTGTGTTAAAAAAATTTCAACTATGTTTTTTGTAAGACCGTACACAAAATCTCTAATTTTTTATGCTAGTTTTAAAATGGATCGAGATGGGAACATATTTGGGAATGAAAAATTAAATTATTGTTGTGTGTTGAAACGGGAATGGAAATAGGTTAGAAAAATATATTCGTGTGTTGTGACATCATGGGTTGAATCGGGAATAACCCATTAAAACATCTAGGAACCTTGTGTAACCTTAAGGGCTCAGGGGGCCACATGTATAAATATCAGATTGATCAAGTTTACAATTATGAGCAAGAATTGTCAAGGACACAGATGTTAGGAGAAAAAGTTATAAATTTACTTTTATCAATAACCACGAGCTACCACTAATTAATAAAGTCGTGTTGTACGAATCAGTTTACCGTTAGATATAGTTAATTGACAGAGGTTGTTTATATATATATATATATATATATATATATATATATATATATATATATATATATATATATATATATATATATATATATAACGTTTACTAAAAATAATGTGGGTCCGAGGACACTACCTTGAGTTACGCCAAAACTAATTTGTATGTCTTGGCTAACATGTTCACCGATTTTGATATACTGAGACCTAGAGCTCAAGTAACTTTTAAAGATTTCCAGCACTAATCCTCTGTCGCCAATAAAGTTAAGTTTATTCACAAGTATAGAGACAGGGACAGTATCTAAATCTTTGGATAAATCCAGAAATATTCCAATTAATTTGCATTTTAAATTTATTTCTTTAACAACAGAATCACAGAGCTCTAAAACAGCATCTTCAGTTGAACAGCCCTTTCAAAAGCCGTATTAAAATAATCTGGATAAATTAGTCTATAATTTTGTTTGAACCTTTCATTTACAATCTGTACTACCTGCATATAGTAACTGTACTAGATTTATTAGCTTCTAGTGTAAGTAACTATTTAATACTCATTTTTGTAGATTCTGACATATAGTCATAATAGAAAACCAGAAAAAAAAATTGCGTAACATGCATACCAAAAATTAAGTAAGTGACTTTAAAATTTGTAATACTGGCACGCATATACAAGCTTTTCGTCTGTTGTTTGTCTAATGTAAGCGCTCGGTGCTCTTCAATAAGGATTACTCTCGATTACCTTGAGATCTACTAGTATGGACTATATATCATATTATCACTATATAGTTGTGTTAAAATGTTATCATCAATAAAAACCAATAGCATGACATCGGTGGAAATACCAATATAGATTTATCCTGCTTTATGTCATGGTTCTATACTTTGAGGATATATTATGAGGAAATTTATATTAAAATAGAATGCGAGAGATCGATGGATTCAGTTTCAGTTCGTCACATTGCAAAGATGTATCGTTTAATAATTAATTGTTTTCTTACAATTTTAGTTTTAAATCTTGTCCAGAGAAGCAGTGGTGAGTTCACTTCTGTTACAGTTATTGGCTCCATACAAGGTATATAATATATGTGCATAGCGGGAATCTTATAAAAAGACAAGTTGATGACCCTGTGGCGATTAGGATATAAAGTAAGAAGGCCTACTCTGGGCTCTAATGGGAGAGTTTTAGAGAAATTTTGAATGCCAGAATGTTGACACTTATGGTTATACTTCGTCATCTAGTAGATAATACTAGATACACGTATTAGGGATAACATCACTCAGTAAAAAACGGAACCCCGAAAAAGGCCTGAGTTATTCTTTTAAAATAACCCATATTAAACAAAACTACTGAACGGATATTGTTTAGTCTCATTATTGTTCATAGTATGTTTTATCTATCTACCTTATTTCTTGCTCCACCTACAAAGCCAGATTTATTATTAAGAATTTCGTTATATTCGTTGCTTGGAAGATATCGCTTTTAGCGATAAGGCCGCTTATTGTTTTGCCTAGAAGTATTGTAATTATGCATTTTTTATAATTGTTTATATTGGTGAGCGATCTATCCATCTAGATGTGTGTGTGTGTGTTAATTACACTCTGCATCCTCAATTTTTCAGATTTTTCCAAAACCATAATTCGAAATGTTATAGAAGGATAGACTTTTTACGACTTTTTGTAGCACATATCTCAGCAGATGTCGCTTTAAATAAAAAAATATAATAATAGGAAACATCTTTATTATTTTATATGATTTGTCTAAAGATGCCCCACATGCCTACGTGTGTAAAAATAGCCTATTTAACATTCTATGGTTAGGCTCAGACCTTCTTATTTTTGGGGAAAGATTGGTATAACAGTCATCTTTGCTCAAAGTGGTTTTTTTAGTTTCACACCGCCGTTTTTGTGTAGATTATTCTAAGTTTATCTTCACCGTAATAATTCTAAACGTAATATGTACATATTGTTACATGCCGTCAAAGATAAGCCGCACAGCCTATTGTAGGCGCAGCTTATTGTCCTCCCGGATTAGGGAATCCTTTGTGTTTTGAATTTGTAACATGCTATTGTTTTTCTACTTGTTTTATAACCATCATTAGCGTCGAACTATTGTTATTGTTTTCGACTTTGTGGACGTTCGCAGGTGTGCAAATTAATATTTCTTAGAAACTCAGTACGCGCCTCCAATTTCTTTGTACTATGTAGTTAGTATAAGACGGTGCCCGAATGGAGGGGCGGGGGCAGTCAGGCGACGACTACGAAACGAGTAAGACGTTCTCTAGTACTCTCGATTAGCGATATAGACGACGGACTTTGCGCGTTCGAATTGCACTGAATCGTGCAGAGTGAACTGGTTGCATCCAGTTTTATTTTTATTTGTTTTATACGTGTTTGTACAGTTCTAATAAATTCTATAGTAGTTCCAACGGCATTTTTAATTAGAGTCCTGTAGCTCGTAACAATATATTAGGCCAGAAACATTGCATAAATGGAGCATATTATATAGACACATCATAAAGGTGCTCTTACACGGGCAAGTTTTTGAGCAATTATTGTTTGGCAACTGTAATAGATCCAGCTGGAGCAATTAAGTGAAAGAATTTCAACAAAATGAAGCGGTTGTTTCAGGAATATTACTTCTAATTGCTCCATATATTCCACATTTCTCCACGTCGCCATATGAGTTGCCGAATATCCAATCGACTTGGAAATTTTTAGGCAATTTTCTTTCTATTTCGTTTATCATTATATTAATACGTGAAGCAAAAACTTTTTACCCCTTTTTATGAAAATTGCGCGGACGGAGGAGTATGAAATTTCGCATACATAAGTTTATATAGAGAAGGAGTGCAGAATGCTAATATTTTTTTAAATAATGCATAAAAAATACATTAAATCAATAAAAAAATCATTACACACACTACCGTGTATTTGACACACACACGCATATATACTCTTTTGTTTATTTTTCAAGTCAAGTTAACAGTGTAGCCTTGGCGAAATCTGTGATTATAAAAGTATAGTCTTTGACAACAGAACCTTAATAATGTTCAAACTTATAATTTAAATTAATTATGGTCGAATTTCTACCACTAGGCGACCACTAGTTATTGTAACTACATCTCGTTTTCAAGAGAGGAACAGGCCGGCGGCGGGGGCGGGGTACCTAATTTTTTAAATTGCTGCATATTGCATAGTATTGTGTAGCCGTATTTCACCAACAGCTTGCTACATTTTGCCATCGACCTAAATTGTTTGATGTAGTCGTGACGTCATAGTTAACGAGAATTGGCCGGAATTTAGCAAATTTAGTAGCTCGTGTAAGAGCACCTTTGGAATTAGACGCCATTAGAGTCTATATAATTCTACAGTTTGGTCAATATACTATGACTACATCAGTAAACTTATTGCTTGATAATAACAGTGTTTCTTTTTCAGGTGAAACTTCTCCGGATGTAACGATTGATGTAAGTATCACCTATTTCATTATAAACTTTGTTCACTAACATTTATGCGCTGCTTCACCTGCGTTAGTGTTAGTAACTATAACCAAATACGACTTACTTATAGCTTTAAAAATAACGCTATTAATGATCATCAGTTATCTGTCATTGTTTAACGTTATTAACAATGGCGCATCTCAAATAACGCATTAAGTCTTTGGCCACATTTAGGTGACACAGTCATTAACACTAATATTATCCCAGGTGTAGTAGGGCATATTTATACAAATAAATAAAATTGAAGTGTCTGTTACGGCTAATCTCTGAAACGACTGGACTAATTTTGAAGGGACTTTCAGCGGCAGATAGTTGATAAGATGTTATAAGGTGTTTAAGATACTATTTTAGAAAAAAAAAAAATATAAGTGCCACGCTGCCGCCGTTGCCGCACCGGAAGGCAAATTAAATAAAATTAAACTTCATGTGGATAAATTCGCGGGTAACAGCTAGTTGGTAATATAAAAATCACATTAATAAAAAATAATTACGAGAGTTTTGGCTTCAAAAATTTGAATGAATTAGACGAATTGTCTTAAGAAATGTTATATAAACATTTTTTAAGACAATTTGTCTAATTCTTGAAAAATCTTGTATTTTCAATACAAAAACATAATATACACTTCCAGTTTCCGTACAAACAAATTTGCCATTGACTGAACTAGGTTTAGATAGAAGTACATGTAGCACACATAAAATATAATTCGCGCATCAAATACTATAGAGCTAACAAACTTTAAAGTGAAAATTTGGCCTATCTATTGTTCGTTATTATTTGAAAATACCACGCATATGACTTTTTGAATCAATTAAACTAATAGTGTAAACTAGAATAGGATGGTAATATTATAGAGTAAACTATATAATAGGTTGGGGAAAAAGTCTTTTCGCATATAGTATGTATGAACTTGTAATAAGATCTTTTTGGCTATACCATTTGTATCTGGCTGGTTTTGGTATCATTAAAAAGTTTTAATTTTAAAGAAGACAATTCCAAATTCAAATTTAGAAAATGTGAGATTTTCATTTGTTTTTCTTATTGTTAAAATGAGTGAATCTAATAAATAAATTCGATACATTTTAAAATTTTACTACAAAAAAGGTAAAAATGCTACACAAGCCGCGAAAAAAAATTGTGATGTTTATGGACCTAATGCAGTATCAGTGAGAGAAACGCAAATTTGGTTTCAGCGTTTTCAATTCGGAAATTTTGATATCAAAGATGCACGTCTCTCTGGTCACCCTGTTAAGGACAAAATTGATGCCATTTTTAAAAAGTGGAGCAAGATCGGCATATTAGTAGTTACGATGTAGCTGGAGAACTGGGAATTGACCACAAAATGGTTTTGGCGCATTTGAAAAAAGCTGGGTACACAAAAAAGCTCGATATTTGGGTGCCTCATGAGCTCACTGAAAGAAACCTAATGAACCGTGTACTCATTTGTGATTCTTTATTACGACGTAATGAAACCGAACCATTTTTGAAGAAGCTTATAACTGGTAATGAAAGTGGATCACGTACGACAAGAACGTGTGGTTTTTCACCATGATAACGGTAGACCTACACATCTTTAGCCACTCAGCAAAAATTACGAGAGTTTGGCTGGCAGGTGTTAATGCATCCGCCGTATAGTCCTGACCTTGCACCTTCAGATTTTCATCTGTTTCGGTCTCTGTAGAATCCTTTAGGCAGTGTCAGGTTAACATCACGAGAGGACTGCCAAAACCACTTGTCGCAGTTTTTTGATCAGAAGCCCCAAAATTTTTATAGCAATGGGATCACGTCCCTATCTACAAAATGGCAAAAAGTTATCCAACAAAATGGCACCTACATACTTTAGTCAAATGTAAATAAACTTTATAAAAAAACCTTTTGAATTTTTATATAAAATGCGAAGAGACTTTTTCCCCAACCTAATATGAATTAAACCTAATTACAAATGAAACTATACTATAAATAAAAGTATAATTGCAAAATAACATAAATGTATAAGTATTAATTGTATTATAATAATAATATATAAGTATTTGAATCAATATAATGGCATCAATATGAACAAATATTTTGAAAAATAAAATGTAATAAATATAAAATCTTTAGTTATCGAGCTATTAAAGTTCGCAAGCCTTATGGTTTGTTACTATTTATTTTGGAAAAAGAAATCAAGTCCAGATGATAAAAAGTTCGCCAGGCTCTGTAACAAAAAATATTAAAATCAAACAATTTAAAACATATGTACATATCGAGGGCTTCACAACAAATGGGCGTACAGTCAAAAGTGCAGTTTTACACAAGGGACAAAATTGTGAATAAAACAAAACTAGTTGATTGTATAAGGCTGAAATTTAGAATACCCTTCTTTTTAGGTACACTTGCATACTGGTAAGACTTTCTAAATTGTAACATGCATAGTTTTACTAAACGACAAAAATGCATTTTTGCGTATACTCCTATAATAATATGTTATGAAGCCCTCGATATATAAATCCGTAATATAAGCCAAATCTCGATATATAAGCCAAAACTTTCGTAATTATTTTTTATTAATGTGATTTTTATATATAAAATGAAACCTTTGTTTTATTGCAGAAACCTGAGGAGCTTTCGCCATTAGGTAAGATTTTTTTTTATATCGGTAAGTTAACTATAGTCGAATACAATAAAGATGGCATATTATGAATACAACAATATGCGCACAAAGATGGTAATGTTGTTTTACTTAAAATTTTATTGGTAAACACTATTTCAAATATACTTAAATGTGATAGAAATACGTAAGTTTTCTTATAATTAAAGCGGTACCATACTATCCCCGAGCTTAATACATCATTATAGGTAGAAAATTTACCACCAGTGAGAAAGGCCCATAGAAAGGTGGCAGCATTTCCATATTGAATATTACTGCTTATTCCCTGATTGAAATGCGAAATATTAATGTAATAGAGTTCGTTAGGTGTATTGGCAAAAATGGAACCTTTATAAAATAGTCATATTCCTCCATCCTTCTGTTCATCAGTATTTTTTTCCAAAAATATTAAATGAGAAGGTGTATTCTATAATAGATGGTGCTACGCAACACTGTATGTAGTGTGAAGGGGTTGACCCGTATAGGGTGGAGGAACGGTCAGGAACTAGATGGAATGCTCCTCCGTCTCAAAGGAAGATCTTTCAGCGAGGCTATTGCTGTTTCTCGCAGGCCGAAGCCCTTTTTTTTATTGGACTTGACTTTGTTGTTGGTCCGAAGACCTCACAACTTTACCGGGGTTATCGGGGCGAGTGCCTTTGCGAAGCGAAGGCGCTCGAACCCGGGGGGCAACTTGCTCGAGGGGGCTCCCTAGGGAGTTTCACCTCGGCTGGACTGTTGCCATGAGAGGGGGATGAATCTAATGATTCCCACCATAAGGAGACACAATGCACTAATTGAGAGCGGGCGACGGGTAATATAAAGCCCGAGAGAAAGAATCCCGACGGACCGGGATCAGCGGTTCGTGGTGGCCTATGCTATCTTACTGCCGTTTCGCAACGTGTTATGGCTGGGAGAGAAGAAACGGCGAAAGAAACTTCCCAGCAACACGCCTAGTCTATCCTATGATGGGCTGTGTCTCCTGGCGCCCTCGCGGGGACGTGGAGATATCGTGATTGGCGGCGTCGACGCCGCCGTCTGTGTCTATCTGTCGGTGCCTGCCAGCTTGCCGTCCTAACCGCGGGCGGGCTGATCCAGGCCAGCCGTTTTGTGATATCGTCGACCTTGTCCGTGAGGATGTTACGCGGTCGTCGCACGAGAGCCTTTCGTCGAGGCTTATAATCGGACGTGGACACGACGAGGGGATTTCGATGGTGCGGCGCTAGATCGAAATACTTACGCGAGAGCAACGTAATGTAGTTTTTGATGGAGGGAAGCTCCAGATCGCGGTGGATGTCGACATTACGCATATAGAGGGGAGCACCGACGGCTCTGCGCATGAATTTATTCTGAACGATTTGCAGTTTCTTTAAAAGGGCAGGCTTGGCATGGTCGAATACCACACTCGCGTATGTCATGATCGGGCGAATGCATGTTTTATATAGAGTAAGCTTGTGTCTGAGGGACATTTTGCTTCGTTTGTCTATCATGGGTGCTAGACGACCCATCACAAATCGTGCTCTATTCCGGACTATAGTGATATGCTCGTTGAAGCGTAAGTTCTGATTTAGGGTGACACCCAGGTATTTGGTGTACTTTGCCCAAGGGATCTCTTGGTCGTAGAGCGAGATGGCTTTTAAGCGAAGGCAAGCGCGTTTGGGAGAGCGAAGCGTGCCCGGGGAAAAGAACATTGCTGCGCTATTCTCCGGATTTACCTCTATCCTCCATTTGCGAAACCATTCGCCTAGCTCTGTTATAGCTGCCTGTAGCCGGACGCAAGCCATTTGTCGGTTATGATCTGATGTATAGAGTGCGGTGTCATCCGCGAAGAGGGCCAACTCTACATCTGGAGTTTTCGGGATGTCGCTGGTGTACAGCGTGAAGAGTAGTGGAGACAGGGCTGAGCCCTGTGGTACACCGGCTGTGAGTGGGTGAGGGGACGAGCGTGTTCCCTCCACTCGAAAACGGAAGCTACGGCCTAGGAGGAAGTCTCGCAAGATGAGCACGAGTCTGTCTGGCACACCGAACTGGTACAGCTTGTAAATCAAACCGTTATGCCAGACCTTGTCGAAGGCCTTAGCTACGTCTAGGAACAGTGCGGCTGTTCCTATAGGGCGGGAGCGATGGGCAAAGTGGGATAGTATGTGCTCCGTGATGCGGTGCACCTGTTGGACGCATGAGTGTCTGGCACGGAATCCAAACTGCTCATCGGGTAGTAGATATTTGCTGATGGCAAAATCTCTAAGTCTAGAGAGGATGACCCTATCGTAAAGCTTGCTGAATGTGCTCAGTAGGCTGATTGGATGGTAGCTGGATGGTTTATTAGCCGGTTTTCCAGGCTTGTGAATACCGGTGACATCTGCTTCCTTCCAGATCGCGGGGAAAGAGCAGTTTGTTATGGCGGCATTGAAGATGCTCACTGAGATTATAATCAAGTGGCCGGGGAGGAGTTTTAAGACGCGATTGTTAAGCCATCGATCCCTGGGGCCTTTCGCGGTTTGAGGGTCTTGATCAGATCTTGCACTTCTTCGACCGTGACTGGGTCGAGTGTGGTTTCCGCTGGTAAGGAGGATCTACGTTCGACCTCGGAGTCCACCTCCGTCAGGTGTAACTGGTCGACGTTTTGTGTAGTGGGGGAGCATTGAAGCTCTAGACTCTGAGCAAGACATTCGGCTTTCTCCTCGTCATCGAACGCCTCGGTGTTGTCGGCTCTTTCTAGCGAGGGTATGACAGTGAGGGTATCTGATTTGAGAGCTCTAGCCAGCTTCCAGTACGCCTGGTGAGTTGGTTCGATATCTCTCAACGTTCTGTCCCAACGTTGTTCCCTGACTTCCCGGATACGTAGTTTGACCTCGCGCTCTAGTTGGCGGAGTCGGACTCTATTGTCTTCGGTGGGATATCTGTCGTGAGCTCTGGAGGCGGCTCTCTTTTCCCTCAGCAGTACCCTAACCTCGTCCGGCAGGCATCCTCCACTGGCACCTGTCTGGACGAGTTCCGCACTGCGGATTGAAGGTGGCTGGTGAGGGCCTCGATCGCCGTCTCCGTGTCTTGGCGGGATTCGATGTGGTCCGGGATGCGGTCCAGGTCTTGTGATTTGGTTGCCTTGAGGAAGTCCCCAAGTCTCAACCAGTCCACAGAGGTTCTAGTTTCAGATGTCTGGTCCGTCTGTGGTCCTAATTTGAGGATAACCGGGCGATGGTCCGAGTCTATATCGTCCATCGTTTCGATCGAATGGAACTGAAGAGTTACGCCCCTCAGCAATGCTAGGTCGAGAGTGTTTGGGGTCCCCCAGTCGCGGTTGGGGGGGTATCTTGTGGGGGTCATGGGAGTTATTATATCAAACAAAAGATTGTCTGATATATTTATTAGGGCTCTACCATTGGGGTTAGTGGTATTGCAATTCCACTGTTCGTGTTTGCAATTCAGATATCCGGCTATAATAACAGCTGGGCCTAAGTTGAATAGGGCTTCTAGGTCTTTCTTAATAAGGGTTTTCTGGCACGCGAGGTATGCTGAGACTATGACTAGAGGTTGGTGGCCAGTCATTGCTAGTCTGCAGGCGGACACCTCCATACCTACTAGTGGTGGGGTGACTAGAGGCATGCAGTGTAGAGATCTTCTGAAATAGATCAGGGTGCCGCCACCACGGCCTATCCTGTCATGTCTAGTGACCCGATAGTTAGAGATCTTTGGATCTCTTTCACTCGGTTTCAGGAAGGTCTCCTGCACTAGTAGTATATCTACTTGATTGGTAACCAGGAAGTCATGGACCAAGTCGCGCTGGTTTCGAAGGCCGTTGGCGTTATAAGTCGCCAGAGTCAATGAGCGTGGTTTATTTCTACCTACATGCGCCATTTGTTACCGGTAACAATAATTTAACTAGGTTGTTTAGTTATAACGACCTAAGTACCTGGAGGAGGTACGCGTGATCCATTTCGATCACGAGTTGATCCCGGAGAGAGGGTTGATCAGACTCTGCAACTTGTCTCAGTTTTCGAGCCAAGAGTTGGACCTCTGCTAGGTCGAAAGGCAAGTTCTTGGCGAATTTAGTCACCAAGGCTAAGTCCTCCGCTAAAGAGTGGTGGGATGACGGCCCAGGAGGTGCTTTTAAAATGGGGGCGGGGGCAGGGGTTGCTGGGAGTAGGCCGGCCATAATTGGGGCGCGCGTCCTTAGTGGAGGGAACGCTTCCGTCGTGGGAAGACCCGTCCAGTGATTTACCACTGGAGGGGGGCCGCCACGAATGCGGGTTTGTTCGGCACTTTTCTAGTGCCTTTTTGGGCGTTGCCCTTTCCGACCTTATGTTTGGGTCGGGGGGCGGCAGGACAGCCTCTGTAGTTAGCGGGGTGACCCGCTTGGCCACAGAGAATGCAGCTCGGTGGCTCCGGGGAGTCCCAGGTGCATGTGCACTCCGAGGTCCCGTGGTCGCCCAGGCATTTGACGCACCTGGGACGGGATTGACAATGTAGGGCAGAGTGCCCATAAAGTTGGCAACGATAACACTGCCGCAGTGTATGTTTTTCGTGTGGACGTTCCACACGAAGGCCAGAGAGGCCACAGACCTTCTCAAGTTCGAAGATCTTTTTCCCCTCTGGGGAGAGGTCGAGGACAACTAATGCTAGGTTTAGAGGAGACTTTGTTGCGTCGCCTCTGTGCATACGGTGCACTTCGTGCACCGGTAAAGCTTGGGACTTAAGGTCCTCGAGAATGTAGGAACACTCGATTTCCTGTGGGAGTCCGCGGATTACAGCCCAAAGGCGTTTTTCTTCCGGCAGGGCATAAGTGTAGTAACCGATTTTACGGTCACATAACAAGGATGTTAGGGAGCGGTGGTCACTTGAAGACGTGACCATAACTTTGATGCCGTGTTGGGTATCACGGGCTTCTTTTATAGAGATTGCCTTACCTGGCAATTCCTTAGCGAGTTGAAGCCAATGGGCTTTTTCGCGGATGATCAGGGGTGGCGGCGGGCGTTGTGATGAAAAAAAACGAGAGAAAACGAGGCGCGTGATTTTGGTGCCACACGGTGGGCATCGTTGAGCGGGGGTGCGGGCGGCGGGCGCGCCGGTAACACGGCAGGTACGGATGCGGGGGGCGCGGGCGCTAAGGCAGAGCGCAGGTGGTCAGCGATAAGCGCGGTGGCGGGGTTCGCGGGGGGTGCGGTGGTCGCGGCAGATGCGGGTGCGGTGGCTCCTTGCACGTGTAACTTGCGGGACACGGGTTTCTCGGAATTAAGTTCCGAGATAACGGACGCCATTAATTGGGACTCCGGAGTCCTCAAAAATTGGTCGAGCGCTTGAGGGAATTGCTGTCGTAAAAACGACAGCAAACCCTCCAATAGCAATGGAGAGAACTCCACGCCGTCCATTGTCCCTGAGGGGGACGAACGATTTGGTGGAAAAACCACCTGATGACGCACTTTTCACTGCACTGTCACAGAAAAAACACAGATCGACCGGGTGAACGAACGAACACAACGAACACGAATAACGGACAGCCGAGGCGGAACGGGAGACGTGCGCGCGCGACGAACGACAACGGGCGAATGACCGAAGCCCATCTGTTACTGTTGAAATATTCTTTGTATGTTTCGGGAAACATTTGCGACCTCAACTATTGCACAGCGCCAGCTGTTAGCTTGTAAGTGTTCATACAAGTGAAATCGCAAAAGCACTAAAAATTAAGAGGGGTACTGAGTACTGATATTTTTCAGTTTAGAATATTTTAGACGTGGTAAAGCCATGCTGGAATCTTTACCTTGATTACGCCTCTTAGGACCGCCTCGATCTGTATAATACTGCGCTTTCACAGAATATTAGCGTGAAAAATTTAGTCTTGGGATGCGGTATAGATATGAGACACTTTTATTTATTATATTAGATATAAAGTGAATTTAGGGTGGTTATAAAAAGAATTAACCACGAAGGCTAAAGAAGACACTTCAAACCTTTTTTTTATTGCACGAGTTCAGCAGACAGGCACACGAACCACCCGAAAGAACGAAGTTACCATTGCCTATGGACATTCGTAACACCAAAGCTACCAATATGCTGCCGCTCTCTAAAAGGGAGACTGAAACCTGGCCACTAATGGACTCCGCGTCCGATTATAAGCCTCGACGAAAGGCTCTCGTGCGACGACCGCGTAACATCCTCATGGACAAGGTCGACGATATCACAAAACGGCTGGCTCGGATCAGCCCGCCCGCGGTTAGGACGGCAGGCTGGCAGGCACCGACAGACAGACACAGACGGCGGCGTCGACGCCGCCAATCACGATCTCTCCACGTCCCCGCGAGGGACGCCAGGAGACACAGCCCCCCCATAGGATAGACTAGGCGTGTTGCTGGGAAGTTTCTTTCGCCGTTTCTTCTCTCCCAACCATAACACGTTGCGAAACGGCAGTAAGATAGTATAGGCCACCGCGAACCGCCGATCCCGGTCCGCCGGGATCCTTCCTCTCGGGCTTTATATTACCCGTCGCCAGCTCTCAATTAGTGCATTGTGTCGCCCTATGGTGGGCATCATTAGATTCATCCCCCTCTCATGGCAACAGTCCAGCCGAGGTGAAACTCCCTAGGGAGCCCCCTCGAGCAAGTTGCCTCCCGGGCTCGAGGGCCTTCGCTTCGCAAAGGCACTCGCCCCGAAAACCCCGGTAAAGTTGTGAGGTCTTCGGACCAACAACATAAAGTCAAGTCCAATAAAAAAAAAAACCACTAATGGAACACAACTCAAGGTTGTTATGGCGGCATACCCTAGACTAGAATACCTTACCACATAGCTGTGGGTTGTTTTGTCGCCTCTTACGACAGGCTGCCCGGCCGCAGGAAATTGTATTATTTCTCCGTTCCTGCACAGACAACTTCTTGAAAAATTGTA
Organism: Dendrolimus houi; assembly: GCA_039645545.1. NCBI lineage: Eukaryota > Metazoa > Arthropoda > Insecta > Lepidoptera > Lasiocampidae > Dendrolimus > Dendrolimus houi. Next base: position 7,885,316 of record CM077125.1, read on the forward strand.
AAGATATTTTAATAATAACCACTTTTTTCTTTCAGCCCAATGCAAACTAAAATCTGTAAGTAATTTTATCTAATATTTATATAAAACTATGCTTAATTTAAAATATTACAAATGTAACTATATAATACGGATATAACATTTAATTACGTGTCTTATAGCCTGCTATTAATTCATTTTCGATATTACAACAGATTTAAAATATTGCAGTAATTTTATGGCTTTTGTTGAAATTAGGACAATATATGAGTTTTCAAATATATATTTTTTTAAGTAATGGTTTTTATCTTATTTTACAGAATGATCCAAAACACCTCCCCATAGGCGAAAAAGGGACCCAGGTAAAAATGGTTTTAAAATAATATACACGTAATTTATGATTGTTGAACAGGAAAATAACAAGCTATTTTAATTAATGCATTGTTTTTAAACCAATATCCCTCTATTTATAGTATTGATTTGTGGAATGATGAAATTATTTATATTTATTCTATGCAGTGGCATAGCTAGGCATGGGTGGCACCCGGGGCGGATATTGTAGGTGACACCCCTAAACTAATCAAAACTGTTAAAATAAAAAAAGAAAAGTAATAATAATTTACGTTTCATTAAAATACGAGTATTACAAATAATTTTTATATATTATGTGAAAGAAATTTGGTTAATAAAAAATTAAAATTTCTTCCTTCTAGCTTTAACACTTTCAAATGTGTTTGTCTACCGATTATAAAATAATGCATTTATATTAAAATAGTAAAAATATATTTTGATTTTGGTAATATAGACAAATAGGTAAGATTTAAATTATGCACAACATATTATTATTAAAGAATCTGTAACAGTGTATGCGGTTGTCATCTACCACGTTATTGTATGTTTCTCTTACCACTGGTACTACTACTTGCAAAAAGTGGTGTTTTAGAAGAACTCGCGATTTCTACCTAGTAATAATTGTTAAGATACTTTAAAAAAATAAGCATTACTATATCTTCTATTTTCTTTTAATGTATATAAAGTAATATTTTTATGATAGATAACACATCTATACATATTTTATAATAAAACTGTAGAGTTCGAATTTCTGTACATTGAAAAAAAATGCTAAATCCGAGTCAGGGGGATGTAAGAAGTGAAATAGAACTAATTTTGTTTTTTTTTTAATTTTATGCTTCTCTGGTTGTCTGTTTGTACCGGCTAATCTCTGAAACGACTGGACCGACTTGAATGAAATATTGTATGGTGGTAGCTTATATCCCTGGTCAACATATAGGATACTTTTGATCCCGAAAAATTAAAGAGTTCCCGTGGGATAGTAAAAAAAAATTCCACGCCAACGAAGTCGCGGGCAAAAGCTAGTCTAGTAATAAATTGAAATTACTATGTTAAAGCCCAAATTTGAAAGTTTCTCAGTAAAGTGTACCACAAAAATGCATGGATTGTGGGAGTGTTATATCTTTTTAATTTATTCATTTGCTTTATTACTGGCATAGAACTATACTACCTACAACTAAGTGGCTTTATATTTTTAAGACATTATTTTAATTTTATTTTAGGGTGACGTTGGATCTCCAGGACCAAAAGGAGAACCTGGATTACAAGGGCTCAAGGCAAGTTTTACTCAAAACTAAAAATATCTTAGTTTCTGTTGTCCCGTAGTCACTATGGCCAAAACCATTATCATTTAGTAATATTTATATTTTTGAAACTAGACACTGCTATACATTAGTATAGCCAAATTGAAAAAATAATATGGTTAGAATATGTCACCATACAAAAACTGTTAGTTTACAATTATTACGTGAGATTGTGAACTGTCTATAGATTGTGAATGAACAGAAAAAAATACTTGTAAGTAGTGAATAAATGGATACAGACGGTTCTGGCGTTACCTGGCTGCTGCCGCGACCTTCGGCTGCGCCTCTCAACCTATTCTTCACTTTAAAAATATAAGTCTATTGTAACACCGACTAATCAAGCGATGATTCATGATTTAGCGGATTCTAATTTATAATTTGAGGAGCAGAGTGCTCTTCTAACGCTTGAACTTAGTGCAAGTTTTTTAACTACTCGATCACATTCAAGTTATCGCAATTTTACACGGCAAGATTTATGTTACCTTACGCTCACAAGATGGCGCTAATGCATTCGCATACAAAATTGCGTTAGCTAGAACGTGATTGAGTAGTAAAAAAACTTGCACTAAGCCCATAGGCATCGCAAATTACAAACTAATAATGTATACTTTGTGAAGTTTTTGATCCGTTCACAATTTATTTTTAGTAATATTAATTATTTAAAATTAATGTTATTTATTTATATATATTTTATACTTTATAATCTGACTAAGTTAATTTTTTTTTGATAAGGTACTAAGTTTTTGGGCTCCCTACATAATTTCCAAAAATGTTGGACGTTCAACATCCTAAAAAGAGATTCCTCAATAAGAGACTTTTGTAATTTACTTGTAGGTGTTTGACTCGTAGTAGATGGTTAAGGGACTGTAGGTAGAAAACAATATTAATAAAGTAGGTTTATTTGTGTTACGTTTCCTCTGTTGTTTGTTAATAGATATAATAATTTATGATTTATGTAGATAAAAACAGTTTTACTCAAAAATGTCTTTTTTGTTTTGCAGGGTCCTTTTGGCAAAATTGGGCAACAGGTATGCACTGAAAATTAATTAGTAAGTATGGCATCAAAAGTTCTGTACAAAAAAATCATCCCCTTCGTGAAACACGTACTTAAGGACGCTTATGTCGTATGATTTATATTTTAGAAGGATTAAATCAAAAGCGCCTTACTTTTTGGTTATTTGTTTTTAAAATTATTTTAGGGATAAAAATAATTTTAAAAACAAATAACCAAAAAGTAAGGCGCTTTTGATTTAATCCTTCTAAAATATATATATATTATATATATATATAATATATAGATTAAATACTGTTACGAGTTGCAGGACTCGAACTAAAATGCCGTTGGAATTATTATAAAGCTTATAGAACTATACAAACACGTATAACACAGGTACTAATATAACCGAATACAACAAGTCCAAACGTAATGTAGAAGGTCGTAATTCAATAAAACGCGCAAAGTCCCTCACTAATAGATTCCCGGTTGTAGTACACACGTCTCGCTTTGATCGTGGTTCTCGTTCGACTGCCTCCTCTCTCCAATGCAAATATACCTGCAACCGTCGACGTAATTTTATAGAAATCGTAATCCGCACACCTGGTTAATGATGCCTGCAAGCGGCAATAAACAAGTACAATAAACAATGGGCTGTTCTCTAGAAACGTTTGCCAATAAATAAGTAAACAAAAGAAGACGATCATAAAAGAATTACAATTAGTTCAAATGCCGAAAGGTAATAAAATGTGTTTTTACAGATATTCAGGTGGATTTTGTTTTTGTCGGAACTTAAGTTGTAACAATACTATAGGGTCCATTTATTATAACTCCAGCTATGTTGACCAAGCGTTTAATATGAAGTAATTACACAGCTTAGTTTGGTTTTCGTATAAAATTATTTATAACAAAGTCGGATAGAAAAACCTCGCTTATTATGAACTATTTTTAATAAATTATGTCTGGTTATAGTGTTCATGGCAGACAAAAATGATTGGTTTCTAATAAATGAAAAACATGTAGTGTACATATTGTTGCGAGTTACGGGACTCGAATTAAAATGCCGTTGGAATTACTATAGGATTTATTAGAATTATACAAACACGTATAACATAGGTACAAACATAACCGGACGCAATAAGTCCAAATGTAATGCACGATTTAATAACGCGCACAAAGTCCGTCACTATATAGTTCATCGAATATACATACGTTTTGCTGGTATCGTAATCGTCGCTTGACTGCCTCACCCCTTCATTCGGGCATTGTTTTATACTAACCATACGATACAACAATCGACCGCGTGGACTAAATCTTCCAAGGACTACACCGGGCTACCGACAATCATAAATGATTACAATACACAATAGGCGGCTTTTCTAATTACAAAAGAACTCCAAATGCGGGCGGGTAATAAACTGTGCTTTATGGTCAGCAGGTGTGCATTCACTTTTATCGGCGTGCTTTGTGAAATTTTGGCTAAGTTGTAACAATATCATGTCCGTACAAGTATTTTTTTCTGATTTCGATATGCTGATTTTCTTTTTGTTAAACCAAATACATTGTGTACATATATACCTAACTAAAACAGAAAGTTGTTTATTTTCTAAGTATGTATATATTTTGTGCGTTGTATGACGTTCATTTAGTATGATGTGTTCTTCACTTTCCTTCGATGCCATTATAAAGGGTTCGATGTCATTTCTACTGTAGTACCACGAAAGAAAATTGTTATGAGTTACTATAGTATGACAGAAATAATATATAAAAAATTAAAAAGAACCTCAGGACCTTTGCCTCCTTTTTTCTTAGAACCCATACTATCCAAAGTAGTATTGGTATCGCCAAGTAACCTTCTTTCGGCATATACAAACTTTTTCTTGATTAATATAAATTCTTCCTTTAAATTTGACGGCGCGTTCCCCTTTCGCACGTCACGTTGATTCATTCATTGTCATATCATAAAATAAATGATATACGCTCCGCATATTGTAAATATAAAATAAAATAACTCAACATTAAAATATATAGCACCCGCAACACACTATAAATATATATAACTATATAACTTATAAATTACCCGCTCCGCACCGTAAATACAAAATATATAAAAATAAATATACACATAAAAATAAAACATTATAAAGATAAAAGTGAAGTGAAGTGGACTGAGGAGCAGAGGAGCAACTGCATTTCATTCCCATTAATCAGGTAAGTGCGTGCTCATTCTCAAATTCCCGTCTAAATTGTCCCACACTTCTTTTCCTGTAAAATTGACACAGTTCGCTTATCATAAATCCAGCGCCGCCGCAACAAGTATTAAGTCCTTTTTTTCAATGTTGATATTGAAACAGTATCAAAGTTAGACCCATTGGCCTAACTTGGAGTTTTCGCAGATATTTCGTACATAATATGACGATGAATTGATACGAGTGACGTCTACTTTGTTTCCTAATGCTAACTTATCATTGCTGTTTTCAATTTTGTTAAATTTAAAAAGTTATTGTGCTAATATAATCCCATATATTTGTTTTGGGTTCGCTTTTCAAAATTAAAAAAATCCGCATATATTACGCTATATGTAAAACGCTATACATACGATATATTATATAACGCTATTTACTGAGATAAAAAAGTGATATACACAAATATACAAGTATCTTCTAGGTAAGAGTGCTCCACCTTAGACTGCATTTCCACCTGACATCAGGCGCAATGTCAGTCAAACGCAAACCTATACATTATTATAAAAAATAGACATCAGATTAAGATCACAAGGGCTCCTTTGTACCTTCGCCAACGTGGACACTAAACCACCAATCGCATGCAAGCAAAGAAGTGGGCGTATTAGGTGTTCCATGTGCGCCCCTCTTAATTTCCGATTGAGATAAAAAAGAAAAAAAAAAAAAAAAGTAATTTATTTGATTGGAAAGGGATAATACAAAGGTCAACAAATAGAATTAATACAATTGCATAGATAAAATTAAAGATATTTTACACAATTTCCAACAAATGGGGTCAGTAACACAGAATGAAGCAAGAGTGAAAATGGTGGGGGAAGTAATCATCAGCCGGCCCAGGGAGAGGTCTACCCTCGTACAGGGATAGCTTCACGCCAATCGTGGTATTGGCACTGCCTTTATTCCTGTGGATTCTGCCCATGGAGACAGGAAGTACACCGAGGAGTTTTACTGGGTATCGGGCACAAATAACTGATGAGACTCACACACACTTTTGAAAATTCAAAAACTCGTCCTGAAGACCCTAGTCATTTTGGATTTTCATATATTTATTATGTCAAAAGTATCATGACATCATGATAAGCGTCATTTGTAGATGCATTTTAGTGTTTGGCTCGAATGTTAATATGCGAAAGATAACAAATTATATCTACCCCAGAATTTTTTGATCCCAATCCAAAATTTTAGGGGGAAAATACCACAATCTGGAAACCCCTCATATCACCCCCACAGTTATACCAGCGCGGTGAGAAGCCCGTAAATGGATTTCGCTTCTAAAGAAAGGTATCGAAAACCTAACCACCTTCAATTCTCCTTGCAAATTTTTTATATTCTAAGCTCCCTGAATGATCTTTAGATCTTCTCCCAATAATACGGGGTCGGCAGTATAATTATGTCTTTTCCCTCCATACTTCTCTATTCCGTCATACGTTTTCTGTGACCCCCACATTATGGGATTCTTCAGAAAATTCCTCCATCTTTTTTTGGTTTCCTCTTACCATTACATCCGTGCAGGAACGGAGAAAGAATACAATTTCCTGCTTTGGGCCGACCTATCGTAAGAGGCTACAAAACCACCCACAGTCAGATGGTAGAGTATTTGTCCGTCTGGATGGCTACTGCTGAACTCATGCAATAAAAAAAATATCTTTCAATGTGTCAATTTCACATTTTATTTTTCATGTGATTTTCATCTCTTATTACATGTCCATGCATACAAATATCGACTTTCTCTCATTTTTTTTTATCGTCAGTTTTAAATACCATCTTTATATATTTTATACCTGTGTTCCAATTTATCCTTTCGTATAACACCGCACACCCCTCTCAATATATATGAAATAAGTGTAGTATTTTACTTTCAGGGTCCGAAGGGAGATATAGGTGACAAAGGCCAAATGGGGGATACGGTAATTATTTCTTTGCATTAAATTTATTTAATTTATATTATGCCTAGTTTCAATATTTTGTTATTCATTCATTTGCTTTACTACGGGGTCAAATTTTATATAAACTTAATTTTTTTATTAACAACTTTATTAAATACAATTACGTAATAAAAATACATATAGTATATGGATCCCAGATCGCCGTTGGTTGGGAACGTGCCCAAAACGCTGGCGACATTCCCGCGCTGGATGGCACGCTGATGCGTTGTCCCAAATCAGCCGTTTAGTCACAAATTATATAAACATGACACAAACTTAATATAATGCACGTCAATTTTTATCAACAGTAATGTAAATGAATGGAGGGACGATTTAGAAATCCGGCATTACTGAACATGTGTTTACGAAATATTGTATGTACTAATATACTGATTCCCTTATTTATGAACTAGTTAAACTTAACCAAGCTTCGCTGTGGCTGAACCTGATATTAATTATAATCAAACGTCTATTAAAAATCAGAATAAATAAATACGATAAGTGCTTAATTTAAATTATTCATGTAGTCCATCTTTACAATCTGTAAATGAGATGTTTCTAACTTTTCAGGGTAAAGAGGGAGTCCCTGGTGAGAAGGTAAATTAACTTTTAAATTATTATATAAAAATATAATAAAGCTTCTTTTTTTAAGAAATTTTGTTTGTATAACCATTAAAACAGGGTAAAATAATCTAGTTTTTGACCTTAAATAACGAATAATTTGTACGGAATTCATTTGAAAAAATCGTGTACCTTAGTGGTTAACGCAACGTCGTCTCACTCCAGTAACATAGATTTGAATCGTAGTTAGAAAGCAAGCACGGCTTATATAGTTTTTACACGAGATCTTATACGGTTTACTTGAATGTGGCTAACAACATTTTTCAACCTAGTTTGCCTCGACTTTCAGACGTCTGATTAGTTTGGAAATTAATAACAGATAACAGTACAAAAATTTAATATCCTAATACCCTGACCAGGAACAGATAAAACATATACCATTCATAGAAAACACAAACACACTGGCGCACACACACACACACACACACACACAAACGCGTACGCACGTACGCACGCACGATCACAGTACGCACGCAGATACACTAAATCAATTATCAAAATAATGTAATTGTAGATAATAAATAAAATTGTTAGAAAGCCACACACGCGATACAGGCTAGTCCTAGTGAGGGAGGGAACTTAGTAAGTATTATTTAAGTATGAATTTTTAGCAATAAATTGATTTTGATTTGAACTAAAATAAATATCGCTCTTCATTATCGTGTCTCATTCTCTTGATTATTATTTTGTGTTTTTGTACGCGTGGAATATGTGCACGATCCAATGGGCTTAGTTGACATTTAAACCAAATAAGACATTTTTATCACACATTTTAAAAATTCTAATCACTCATTTATTACTGTTTAAAAAGTAAAATATTATTAACATGACATTTTAAAAAAAACAGAGAACATATTGTTACGAGTTACACAACTCGAATTAAAATGCCGTTGGAATTACTATAGAATTTATTAGAACTATACAAACACGTATAACACAAGTACAAATATAACTGAACACAATCAGTCCAAACGTAATGCGCGATTAAATGACTCGCGCAAAATCCGTCACTATATAGATTATCGAATGTACACACGTCTTGTCTCGCTAGTGGTTATCGCTTGACTGTCCATCTCTCCACTGGGCCATTGAATTTATATGGCACAAATGCAAATATGTCTGCCCGCCAAGCGTCGACGCAATTTCCCAGAAATCGTAGTTCGCACACCTGCGTAATTATGCCTGCAAACAGCCATAAACGAGTACAATAGGCTGCTCTCCACAATAAACAATAAATAAATAAAAACAAAAGAAGACAACCATATAAGAACTACAATGTTATTAGCTCAAACGCCGGCGGGTAATAAATGTGCAAGTTTTCGCTTATAAATATTTATAAAGATAGAGTGGTTTGCCACGGGCACGCCATTGGAATTAACAGAATATCGTAATCAGGCAAACCTACGATTGTGACAATAGTGCCTGGCGATTTTGACGAGATAATAATAGCACAGTTGGGTCTCAGTTCGTAGGTCAGAGGTGAAAAATGATTATTTTATTGAATTATTCTGTTTTTAATTTACAGGGAGTTCGTGGTCTCGATGGAAGCAAGGTATGCAACTATATATTTTGATTTCTATGAAATATAACAGTTCGAATAAAACTGTAAACATTTTTTAATAATCAGAATACTACAAGCAATTATTAATTACTCAGTAAGTATAAAGTAAAAATGACATTTATTTTCTTCATTCGTAATTATAACTTGCTAACAGCGACGCAAGAGAAATATCGCGAAGAAACATACGTCGAGATTACCGATGTTTATATCCTGCTAATCGGTCTTGGATAAATCTTGCGGGTATGCCGTCCGTTCTGTAAAACGGGAATGGAGCAAGTAATAGGATGTCTTTGGGTTAATGTTAATTATAGAATAGTTAATTTATTTGGAGTTGAATGTTTAGGCCCCATGTTTCGACATGGGGCCCATGGGGTCCATCGGCAAAGAGTTTTTATAATGACATCTGTAAGAAACACTTCGATATTACCCTTGATCAGAAGGCTGGCTCATATTTTGCCCAACAAATAAGCATTGCCATACAACCTGGCAATGCAGCCTGCCTTCTGAGCACGTTCCCCACTGGCAGTGATCTACTACATAATTTACTTTAGTTATAACTATTTGGTTGTCTATTACCATAATCGATTTATTATGTGATTTAATTATATATATATATATATATATATATATATATATATATATATATGTATATATATATATATATATATATATATATATATATATATATATATGTGTATATATATATATATATATGTATATAATTTCTTCAATTATTTTAATAAAACCATTTAATAAAAAAATAGGTTAACAATGAAAATATCGACGACGAAGACAAAAATTAAGCTCATCAAGTTCAGAATCAGTTGTATTTCGCTTATTTTGAGGGCATTTTGTAATATGTATCAGTGTTATTTTGTGCTTCAGATATCAATCAAAACAGACAAACATACTACTTTGCGATAAATCATAATTTAACATACTTTTATTCAATATCTAACTTTTTGTATGTCACCAAATACATTGCCAATTTTATTAAAATGTAACTATGGTATACATTGCCAATCAGAGATTATATTTTTTAAGTATTTAAATTTCATTACTTGTTTTGTTTTCCTTCACCTGTAGTAAAATCTACTAAAATACCATAGTAAAAACATTGCACTTGTACTCTATGTAAAAACCAGAGAGTTTAAAGCACTGACTTTTGGGAGTAGACAATAATTACCGGCTAAAAACTCGGCGCTAGTCTCGTTGAAAGTTCTCTGTTTTTATGAAGATTTGAGAAAATATGCTGAAGCTTTGAAAATTCAGAAAGCAATTAATAATACAGGGGATAAAATAGTATTTTCATGGATTTAACTAGTCCAGGGTTGGTGTGTCTTATTGTCGTAATATTCACTTATTTTATATAACAAATATGTTATTAGTAGTATTAGTTTGTTTCAACTACTCAGCGCACTTGTCAAAAATCTTATTATTACTTAACTTACCTGTCTGTCTTTTTAACACAGCAAACGAATCCGACGACAATATAGCGGCATCTTTCAAGTTGTAAGGGGAAATTGAGGGGACAGAGACAGATATACATATATACTATTATACAAAAAGAGAAGTAATGTGTATTGTGGTTTGAAGAAGAGATGGCGGCACCATTATTTGAAAACCATAGTTCAACATTAAATAATAAACATCGCCTTTATGTTATATAATGTTAAGAAAGTGTAAAGTCATGTTGTAAATTACGTAATTTTAAGAAAATGACATAGAAACATCTAAATATATTTAAAAATTTAATTTAAACATTTAGATTTAAATTTAGATATGATATAGTAACATATTTTTATCACTATTTTAGGGAATATTGGGACCACGGGGACCTAGAGGAGATCCTGGTATTGCTGTGTACGAGCGTGACGGTAATTGAGCTAGAAAGATAAAAACTCTCTCTCTTCTCTTTCTCTCACACAAACATACATTAACATACATTAATTAATATAATTAAACATATATAATTACATACACATGTTACGTATCTGTTTATATGTATGTATATATATATATATATATATATATATATGTGTGATATGAAAATGCTATACTACTTCTACTCCTCTACCTTCCAAAGGTTAAGATATTGGAATACAGTCAGTTTGATTTAATACTAAGATTAAGACTAACAGTTAGTATTTAAGTTCTTATTCCTACGAGAAATGGTGGACTTGGTTTGGTTTGACTTAAGTAAAATATTTATTTTGTACGCAGCATACAAGTTATTAAAAAATATAAATAAGAGTGTCAGTGAACTTCACCATTTTTGATAGGATGTATTAACTCACTAATTATCATGCACTTTCTATTACTTATTTCTAATTTAATTTCAGCTACATCTGGCGAAGATGAAGGAGAAAAAAGAGGTTCAGAAAAAAAACCATTGGTAAATGTCTGCAAATACGAAGGAAAAGTGCCTGAAGGTAATTATGATATTATAAGATACTAGCTGACCGAGCGAACTTCGTACTGCCATATTTTCTGAACTCCTAAAAGACTTTGTTTTATGACAAAATACAAAAAAATAAACAAAAGCACCTCTTTTCAATAGGACTATATATTGAAATAAAGTTAAAATAAAATAATACGACTGTATATAATACTATAATGTATATAATGATATTGCTAATGTTCATAGGCGATGGTAACCACTTTCTATCACAGTTGGGCCGTCAGCCTGTCTGTTGTACTCCAGCAATAAAAAAGATACCAAAGAAAATTATCATACATGTTCACGATAGGAGACGTAACTTGGTTTTTTTCGTTAAATTTTCTATAATATTTTAAGTTAACAAAAAATTCACCAAATTATCTCCAAATTGTTGACATGAAACCATTTCACTCTTTCAATAAGATTTTTATTTTTTAAGGGCAGGATAACGTCACAATAGAATATAGGAATAATTTTAAGAATAGTATTTATTTACAATAACTCGATATTTAATTTCAATACCTTATTGCATCTAAATTATTTATTAGTATATACTAGTGGTGGCCTAGTGGTCGAAATTCGACTATAATTAATTTAAATTATAAGTTTGAATATTATTAAGGTTCTGTTGTCAAAGACTATATACTTCTATAATCACAGATTTCGCTAAGGCTACACTGTCAATTTGACTTTAACAATAAACAAAAGAGTATATATGCGTGTGTCAAATACATGGCACTGTGTGTAATGTTTTTTTATTGATTTCATATATTTTTATGGATAATTAAAAAAAATATATTAGCATTCGCCGCTTCTTCTCTATACAAACTACATGTATGCGAAATTTCATACTCCTCCATCCGCGCAATTTTCGAAAAAAGGGGTACACGTATTAATATACTGATAATATTAATAAATTATCTATTATTAATATTGTATAGCTATTATTGTTACTATACACATATTAAAAAAGTTAGGCCTGAGCCCAAAGGCCTCCCTTTTTTTTAATTATCCCCATTATAGGGGGGTAAGGGATCTACAACTAACATCTTGTGGACCCAATTGTCAACCTCACCTGCCCGCGGTACCCCCTGCTGTCAGCAAACGAGGCTTTGGCGGTATAACCATTGCAAGAAAGTCGGCTTATAGAAATCGTCTGGTCGGAGACGGGCAGCAGCGTCTCCAATGCAAATAGGCCGGCACTGCGGTTACCAACCCGCATGCCAAGCGTGGTAACTATAGCACTTATCCCCGCTATTCCCAGCTACGGCAGCGGTCGCGGTAACGGCGGGGTGGAGGGTGCTAACAGTCTCCGGGTTACGGGAGGCTGCCAACTAACAAAATTGACCTTGGCGACGTATAACGGACGGACGATTAGGCTGGACAGTCACCTCACAGAACTAGAAGTAGAGCTAAGTCGAATTAACTGGCACATCCTAGGGTTATCAGAAGTCCGAAGAGAGGGTGAGGATACGGTAACTCTAGAGTCTGGCCACTTACTCTACTTCCGGGAGGGTGACAGGGCCTCCCAGGGTGGTGTCGGTTTTCTCATGAACAGGACCCTCGTTAACAACGTTGTGGAAGTCAACAGTGTGTCGAACAGGGTAGCGTACCTAGTACTGAAACTCACCAACAGGTATTCCCTGAAGGTGATACAGGTATATGCGCCGACCTCGGCACATCCCGACGAGGAGGTTGAGGCCATGTATGAGGATATCACTAAAGCCATACACGGCACAACCTCCGCACACTACAACGTTGTTATGGGGGACTTCAATGCCAAAGTGGGAGTACAAGAATGCGACGAACCGGAAATCGGACCTTATGGCTTGGGGCACCGAAATCACAGGGGGCAAATGCTGTTCAACTTCCTAGAAATGCAGGGGCTCTTCTTGATGAGTTCCTTCTACAAGAAGAAGCCCCAGAGGAGATGGACCTGGCAGAGCCCCGACACTGTGACGAGGAACGAGATAGATTTCATCATCACGGATAAGAAGCATATATTTAGAGATGTCTCAGTGGTCAATAGGTTCAATACCGGTAGCGACCACCGACTTATACGAGGCACTCTAAATATCAATTTTAAATCTGAAAGATTCCGCCTGGTGAAATCTACTCTTTGACCCATGCCGCCCCAAATGATCCACGGGTCCGAAAAGTTCCAATTGGATCTTCACAATCGGTTCGAATCGCTGGAAACCATAGGCGATGTTGACGAGATAACCGACAACGTGGTGAAGACGCTGCAGGATTTGGGTCGCAGGCATTTTCCGCCTGTACGAAGAAACAGACGGTCCGAACTTTCTACCAAAACTCTGGATCTCATGAAGACGAGACGTGAAATGCCACCCGCTTTGTTTGGCTCGCCAGAGCATAGGGCCCTCTCCAAGAAAATAAGAAAACTTGTAAGACGGGACCTCCGCTGCTCTAATACGCGTGCCATTGAGGCGGCTATAGAGCAGAACAGGGGGTCCAAAGTTTTCTCAAGAAGCTTGGAGAGGAGCCACATTGCAAAGCTGAGGACAGCGGATGGCAGAGAGCTTACGTCTCGCTCTGAGATCCTGACGAAGGTAGAAAAGTTCTATGGGCTACTGTATTCTTCGCGGGCGAAGAAGTGACGCAAAGCAGCGAAGATCCACGTGCGCCACTCACGCGCCATTATACGGAGGACATCCCGGAGGTCAACGTGGACGAGATTAGTGCGGCTCTCGGGCAACTTAAAAATGGCAAGGCTCCGGGTGATGACTGAGCTCCTTAAAGCAGGAGGAATGCCAATCCTCAAGGCCTTGGCTGGGCTCTTCAATTCCGTTATCCACCGGGGCACTGTGCCGAAGGCGTGGAGCAAGAGTGTGGTGGTCCTGTTTTTCAAGAAGGGCGATAAGACTCTCTTGAAAAACTATAGGCCAATCTCACTCTTGAGCCACATCTATAAGTTGTTTTCGAGGGTCGTCACGAATCGTCTCGCCAGAAGACTTGACGAGTTCCAACCACCGGAGCAGGCTGGGTTTCGAAAAGGCTACAGTACCGTAGACCACATCCATACTGTTCGGCAGATTATACAAAAGACCGATGAGTATAATCAGACGCTGCGTATGGCATTTGTTGACTACGAGAAAGCCTTCGACTCCATCGAATCTTGGGCTGTTTTGGAGTCTTTGCAAAGATGCCATATCGATTGGCGATACATTGAGTTGCTGAGATGCCTGTATGACACCGCAACGATGACCGTCCAGATCCAGGACCGGGGGGCAAAGCCTATACCCCTACATCGCGGGGTGAGACAGGGAGATGTGATTTCCCCGAAACTGTTCACCAACGCGATGGAGGATGTCTTCAAAACTCTGGTCTGGGCTGGACGGGGCATCAACAACAACGGCGAGCGCATCTCTCACCTCCGTTTCGCCGACGATATTCTTGTCTTTGCAGAGACTTTGGAGGAACTTGCCGTAATGCTGGACAGCTTAAATGTATCTTCCCGACGAGTCGGTTTCGGCATGAATTTGGACAAGACAAAAGTCATGTTCAATGAACACGTCATGCCAAGACCGGTAAATGTCGATGGCGTCCCTCTGGAGGTTGTGCAGGAATATGTCTACTTTGGACAGAAAATACAGGTAGGCAGGCACAACTTCGAGGGGGAAGCCAATAAGAGGATTCAGTTGGGCTGGGCAGCATTCAGTAAGCTTCGTCAAGTCTTCTCGTCGACCATTCCGCAATGCTTGAAGACAAAAATCTTCGAGCAGTGGGTCCTCCCCGTCCTGACCTACGGAGCCGAGACATGGACACTGACGGCAGGATTGGTCCACAAGTTCCAAGTCGCTCAACGGGCTATGGAGCGAACTATGTTGGGTGTTTCTCTTATAGATAAAATTAGAAATGAAGATATCCGTAAGAGAACCAAGGTAACCGACATAGCTCGCAAAATTAGCAAGTTGAAGTGGCAGTGGGCCGGTCACGTCTGCCGCAGGACCGATGGCCGATGGAGCAGACGAGTCCTGGAGTGGAGACCACGTCTCGGTAAACGTAATGTCGGACGCCCTCCAGCTCGATAGACCGACGACCTGTGCAAGGTCGCCGGTAGGCGCTGAATGAGGAAGCCGGTGGACAGGGATGAGTGGCGCCGTCTTGGGGAGGCCATGTCCAGCAGTGGACTGCAAATGGCTGATGATGATAGGGGGAATGGACAGTATACCCGCTACGCTTGACCAAGGCGGCTTGGCGGGTTTGACACATCGGTTATCTCGACGTGCAAGTTGCATCACGATGTTTTCCTTCACCGTTGTTAGCACGTGGTAATTGTAACAATATGTACATTAGGTTAGAAAACTTTCTAAATGGCGCATGCATTTCGGCCAAGATCGAACCAGCGCCCTTTGAGCCTGGTAAGCGTGCGGTAGCCATTACGCTACCATGACTTTTGGTACGGCGTTATAAAATGGTGCGGCAAAACTGCAAATAACTAAAATTAGAAGTGGCTGCTATTGTAACTGAGAATTGAAAATATTGTTTCGATGTCGTAAGTCAATATTAGATGGTTCGTTTCTGTATTTCAATTTAGATGAAGCAACTAAAGTGATTTATGTAAACTTTCAATTCTCCGTCTTTCAACCAAGTTGATTCAATTTAGTAGATCCGTTTAATATCGGCATTACAGTGCTCTTCATTGTGCGTGAAGTAGTGTGTGACAACCACTTGCCCGATTTTACTATAAGTAATGAAACCCTAAAAAAATTGACATATTAAGTGTAGAGTAAGGTATAAAAAGAAAGAGCTCGCAGAATATTTTATTAATGATTAATTATTTCTAGCTGATAAACATTATATACAACCCCTACATGGATCCAAGTTGTGGGAAGTACATTGTGAAAACAAAAATTCAGAAACCTGCATTATACCCAAGGCTCCTGTTACAATATCAAAAAAAAAACATAAAGCATTTTGGCTGAGTGAAGATGCTAGCGGGTCGGTTGAAAATATTTATGGGGTAAGTAAGCATTTTCGTACTGATATCTCTTACATTCTTGCTCTATCTGCGATAATATTAGTATTAGTGACTGTGACGAAATGCGTCTTTTTTATGGCATTAAAAATAACGATAGACAAATGTTATCTGATAGTGTTAACGTCATTAACAATTAACATCAGCGTAAAATGATCACTAACACTAACATTATCCTAGATGAAGCAGGATTACAGCATAATATTCCGTATCCTATCAAATTAATTACAGAAAAAATCAAACTCTCCTTAATCAATTCTTATCCATACTATAATAAATCCGTAAATAGTTCGAGTTTATATATTTCGTTTAAAAATTTGAAAAAAAATCAGTGGGCTAATTCAGAGCAAGAAATTCCAAACAAGCAATTTTGAAAACTATTGAACATATCTCAATGAAACTCTACACAGAGCTGGATTATTTACAGAATCGACACTTAGGGTACTCTTTATTCCGATAAATGATGTCGTTTCCATAAAATAGACAGATTAGCTAAATAGATGGCACTGCAATCGCGTTTTTTCAATTCACTAACAAATACGTTGTCATAGGAAACGACTCATTCATTGTATTACTTCAAATCAGATTGGCTGCGACTCATCTCTATGTTCTACTGGGTAGCTGTTTAGACTATATGGACTCGTATATGGACTTAGTTTCTATGTTATTGTAGTGAGTTGAATAAGAAACAGTAAAGTATAGGTCTAATACATATAAAAAACCTAATTTAGTTTTTATGTGAGTAACATACAGTTACTACCTAGAGTTTTTCACGCGACGTGTCCGCGGGGAAAACTCTAGTTTAAATATATTCTCTTGCCGGCTTAAGAAGTGGCTAATCAAGCACATTTTCTATAGCTTGAAGAAGCACATGAAATATAAAGGTTTATGACAAAGATGTTAATAGTTTTAAAATTCTGAATACGACGCGTAAGATAATTAAGTTTTTTTATTATCATGTTAAACAATGTTCCACAAGGAAATAAAAATACTCACTAACAACAAATGCGTAGATTAAGGACGAATTGGTAATGTCACTTCTTCCAAGTGATAATACACCTTCGAGGCGAATGAATTAATCGGCCAAATGCGTTTCGTTCAATGCAATATATAACAAATAAGGAGATATCCTCGAATGAACATAGCGATTTTATAATGATTCCATTTTTTGATAATATGTCTACGAAATTTTACAAATAAAACTGGCTGTTTAAAGTGTTTGCTTTCATAAATTCGATTACGAATATGACAAGTATGAAAATAAAGTACAACTTTATGATATGTCTTACACGTACTAGTATATCTAGATACGTGTCGATTTCACTAAACGAATCTCTAAAAGCAGCTGCTTTAAGCACCCTGTTTTGGGGCTCAAAATATTCGAATGGGTTATCCATTGAAAATTTTAAAAAACAAGCATGTTAGCAATGAATTTTCATATTATTTTCTCAGTCATATATTTTCATACTTCATATGGATAGATTTTCATCAGTTCTTCTTCTCGCTTATCGAGAATGAAAGAAAAGAATGTTTATTTGAAGAAATAGCGACGTACTTACGTTGCTTACATGTGATTTAAAAGCAGGTTTTGAAAAATTGTGAGCCGCTTTTTCAGCAAACAAGGTCTGCACTCACACTCAGTTTATTGCTGTCGGATTCATATCCGACAAAACGCAGATTTTCAGTACAAACGTTCCTTTTAGAATGATATCAAATAACCATTTTTTTTGTTAAACTAACTTTATAAGTATTTAGTAAATGTTAATAAAATAAAGAAATATTATTATACTAAATCTATTGATAATACCAGTGTATCAATGAACTGTCAATTACTAGTACGCGAAAGGCTGTATGTACGAAATTCTTTGTCTACTCTATGATTAAAATAAATCGGTTAATATTTTATATTTCGTTTCCAGGTACCTATTGATCAATTGGAATGGTTGCAACGACGCTCTGCGTTTATAAAACAAACGATTAGGTACTACTGCTTGAATTCCGTGCCCATACATGATGATGAAAGCAAGAGCTTGAAGTTGCTGACTTGGAATAACGTAATAATAGGAGACAAGCCATCTGAAACGACTCCTTTCTATTATGAAGTAATAAAGGATGAATGCAAAGTAAGTCAACTTAATTAGCAAATCGCATCATAGAAAGAATTGATGACAAAAGGGAAAAGTTGGTCAAGTGGATATTAGTTTATACACAGTAAAAGGTCCTGTAGGGGTTACGAATGTCCAAAACAAATACACGAATACTATATAGTAGATTGTTATACAAGAAATGAAAGTGACCTACGGACGAGGGCGCTAACAGTTCGAGTGCCTAGATAGGCCTTTCACCCGAGATAAACACTCTGCTTTTCATTTGAAAGTAAATGAAAACTAATTGCTTAAAAAAATAACGACTTCTCTGATGAAAACAGGCGTTAAATCCAAAGAACTCAATTAATACGTCACATAATATGGTACATCAAATAAATTTAATTTTCTATGGCATTCTACCAGCTAGTATTTTTGTCACTGTTGATAGTAAATATTTGTAAGTATAAAATCATGTTACAAAATGGTTGATATTTTTTACAATTTTATGACGCGATTTAATTTATCAGTGGCTGTATAAAAAGTTCGGACATGGCTCGCATAGTTTGAATTTTTTTAAGAGCAGGCAAAATCGTTTCCCAGGGACGAAAAGTACTGTTTTCATCCCTGTGATCAGGTAACTTCAAACGTATTTTCCGAATATGAGAAATAAAAATAACATTTTCAACACATTTGTTCAAAAAATGCACTTACGAAGCCTGTACACTTTGTTCAAAAGATAAAAATTATGCATCATACAACGGAACGTGCGATAAATTAGGTAATTGGGTGAAAAAAAAAAAAACACCCAGGAGTTTCACATCACGAAAATAAATTTGCTGAATAATCAAACCCCCTTGAAAGCGTTTTTGATCAATACATTTGTCTCACTTTAATACTATTAAGAAAATGAAACGAAAGATTTAGCTATAGTTTTCACCACGCGCATGTGACGCCATTTGCAAATGCAGGCCATTTGCAAATGCGCGCCATTTTCATATTAGAAACGTTAAAGATTGTTGCTACTTTCCGACTGATATTTATGTTTGTTTCATTACCTATTATACTGTTTTCTGGCAAATATGTTGAAAGATTTTGTATGAAACTCGTGACTATGATAAGCCCTCGAATTTGTGTCTTACATTCGTCTACTAGTTTATTTTTTTTTTAATTTTCAAATTCAAGGCTTTACTCAAATTCATTTCATATATCGTACGCTAAATGCAATAATGTACTATTAAAAAAAATGAACTTTACAGGAGAGCCAAAAAAAAAACGTTTTTAAGCATGAATATCAGTATTATTACAATGCCTTCTAGTAGATATTTCTGTTACTTTTAAATCAGGATTAGTGCTATTACACATATTTCCATGTTTTAGGATAGAAAGTAATTAAAAAGTTGATTTGGCAAAATTTTAGATAGTGTTCAGAAGAACACTATCTAAAATTTTGCCAATTTTGGAAGAATCCACGCAATTTTTCCCATTCCATTTGTTTGCGGGGATACAATCATAAACTCAAGTGGAACGGATTATGGAGCGTTGATGTCATTAACGACGAAATACACAAATGTCATTGGTTGATTTCACAATCGCGTCTTTGTCTACCTTGACACAGAGAATTAATGCTATGTGGTCAACGCCCATTTCGACCCACCTCTTGACATGGGTCGATGTGAGCGCTGCGTGATCGAAAATTGTGACCTCATTAGTGAAGTCTTCGCGGCGACCATAACGAACGTGGTCGCTATGTGGAACAGCTGAAGGATCATTTTGAGCGTTGTCAGCTACAAGTGGAACGCGCTCATAGTATCGTAACTGACAGCAATGTATATAAAATACGTGCGTGATATAAAGATGTGTATGGGCTTGTGTCTGCGTGCGTATGTGTGTGTCACTTTAACTTTTGAACTATGAAATTGAAAATTATATAAAAAATGACGTGCTAAAACTTTAAAAATACTTTTAATTAAGTTAATTTGAATAATATCCGTTTAGTACTTTGAGGTATGAAGTATGCTTTTTTTATAAGGTTTCGTAGCTAAATGACGAAAACCGTTCCTATTTGTTATCTTTACGAAATTCTTCATTCAGCCTGAAATGATACTTACTCGTCCGATTTGATAATTTTTTTATTTTCTCCAATTTCACCACATCACTGACGATTATAATAATAATTAATGATTTTGAACATCAAACTCAAATTTTCAATCAAAATTGTAAATAAATGTAGTATATAAAGCTATGTTTTTGATTTCAGGATTCCGCGGATAAGAAAGACGAAGAGAAATATTTAGAAATTGAAATTAGGTCTTCGAAGGTCAACAGATTGCCTATATTGGACTTCCTGATCAATGACGTCAACGGTAAAGACCAGAAGTACAAGATAGAACATGTCAAACTCTGTTTTGTATGAATACCTATAGTCGTCAGCCAATCGCAGTCCAGTGCTGATCGTAGGCCTCTCCAAGTCGACGTTACTCATCCCTGTCCTCCGAGTTCTTCTTCCGGTGATCCTGCGCAAGTCGTCAGACCATCGGCAAATATATATTTTACTCTATGTGAATGTTTAATTTCATACGGAATATCAGCATAAGGAGGAGGTCATAAAACTGCTTTAATTAAAATAGAGAGAACACAGACAACAATTATTAAAGTAATTAAATTTTAAACCATTTAGATATCCTACAACTGAAATTTACAAGGAATTCAATGTACTTACAGTAAGACAAATATACTTGAAAACAATAATCATAAAACAACATTCTTACTCTAATAAAACTAATGAACCATCACGTAAAACACGGAAACATGAAGTCTACAAAATTCGACAATGCAAAACAGAATTCGCTCCTAATTTTACCTATTTTTTTGATTCATTATTGTATGATCGTTTAAGTAAGACTGTAAACTTAAAAGATAAATCAAGATATATATGTAAAAAAGCACTGGATATATGTTTGCAAAAATTAGATTATGAAGAAACAGAAAATTTACTTAAAATTATCAATATTCGTATAAAAAAATAATAATACAGTTATTATGTATATATCAACACTGGTTTAATCTTTAATATATATTATTCTATACCAAATTTGTACTTAATTATATTATATATTGTTACAATTGGGCCACCTGCATATTTGTAAACAAACCACATTTATTGACCGCCATCGGTGTTTGAGCTAATAACATTGAAGCGCTTTTATGACCGTCTTCTTTTGTTTACTTATTTATTGGTTGTTGTGG
This sequence comes from Dendrolimus houi, assembly GCA_039645545.1. Lineage (NCBI taxonomy): Eukaryota > Metazoa > Arthropoda > Insecta > Lepidoptera > Lasiocampidae > Dendrolimus > Dendrolimus houi. The sequence goes on from CM077125.1 coordinate 7,907,063, forward strand.
AGAGCAGCCTATTGTACTCATTTATAGCCGTTCGCAGGCATAATTAGGTAGATGTGCGGTTACAATTTCTGGGAAATTGTGTCGAAGCTTGCTAGGTAGACATATTGCGCCGTGCATTATAAAGCAATGCCCCAATGAAGAGATCGACAGTCAAGCGATAACCACTAGCAAAACAGGACGTTGTTCATTCAATAATCTATATAGTGACGGACTTTGCGCGTGTTATTGAATCGCGCATTACCTTTGGACTGATTGTGTCCAGTTATATTTGTACCTGTGTTATACGTGCTTGTATAGTTCTAATAAATTCTATGGTAATTCCAACGGCATTATAATTCGAGTCATGTAACTCGTAACAATATTATAATACAGTTATTATGTATATATAAACACTGCAGAAAATATATGTATATGGGAAAAAAACCCCACAGCCAGGTGGTAGGGTATTTGCCCGACTGGATGGCTACCACCCCTGGTCGGTCGGCAGTAGTGACCAGGTTCCAATCTCCCTTAAGAGAGCAGCAGCACATTTGTAGCACCTTTAGTGTTGCAAATGTCCATAGGCGATGGTAACCGCTTTCCATTAAGTGAGCCGTCTGCCTGTCTGCTGAACTCCTACAATAAAAAATAAAAAAACATATGTTTGTATATTTATTTTTACTTCACAATGTTGCTGTATTTGTATTTTTTACATATACTCTCTAATTGGTAATGTAGGAACAAATTTTTTTGGTACTTAAATAATTAGTGTTTCAAAGTTAGTTCGAAACAAATATCTATATCTTTTTGATATTTTTAACTTATTGGACGTGAACTAACTCTGACAGACTCTACAGCTTAAAAATAGTACCGGGAGTAATGATTGTCGCATAATATTAAATTACTCACTATTGTATATTGTACTTGTTTAGCTTATAACTGGAGCCCAATAAATTCTTTAATTCTTTCTTTATAATAATAATAACCCATATTAATATCTAGATAGATAGATAACACTTTATTGTACACCATTACAGAAAACTTATGAACTAGTATTATTCTAATTGTGTACAAAGGGCGGTCTTATCGCTAAAAAGCGATCTCTTCCAGACAACCCGTGGCAGGAATATTGCTGATTAGGAATGGCGATGGTGGTATACATAATTATTGTACGATTACTTACATTTTAATAATAAATATATAACTATACTATATATACAAATATACACATAAGTTATATACATATTCAAGATATAGTGATAAAATGCAACTATTTAAAAATAATAAATATATAGTTATATGCAATATAATACTAATTATATAAAATTACATATCATTATATTGCAGATAGAATTTCCTGACCATGTTCTTAAATTTTATTAAAGATTTTGCTTGTCTGACAGCAACAGGCAATGAATTCCAAAGTTGGATAGCCTTGACCGTGAAAGAGTTATTGAAAAACGTTGTATTATGAATAGGAGTAATAAATCTATGTTGACTGGAAGGGCGTAAATTGTGAGAGCAATAAATAAATTCGAAGCGTTCTTTAAGGTACTGTGGAGTAGTAGGGATAAATAAAATACTATAAAGCAATGAAAGAATGTGAGTATCCCGGCGAAATCGAATTGGCAACCACTTGAGTTTTGTACGAAATTCAGAAACGTGGTCATACTTGCGTAACCCAAATATGAACCTTATAGAACAGTTTTGGAAGCGCTCAAATTTATTAAGTTGTTCTTGAGTTAAGTCTAGATAACTGGCGTCGGCATAATCAAGTATGGGTAAAAATAGTGACTCTGCAAGCTTAATTTTGGTGGCGAAGGGCAGGAAGTTTTTCAGCCTCCAAAGTGATTTGGAGGAGAGAAACAACCGCCGACTCAACTCCGTTATATGGGGTCTCCAGGACAGTTCACTATCAAATATAACTCCTAGGTTTTTGACCTTATCACTGATAGGGATAAGCTTCCCATCAAAAAGAAAACTTGGTATACAGGTCCAGTCAACTTTACACAGCATCCGCGAGCTACCGATGATAATCACTTGGGTTTTCTCAGGATTCACAAGAAGTCCATTCGACTTACTCCATTGTAATATGCGGTCAAAGTCAGAGTTTATTGCTACGACTGCTTGATTTAGTGTGGTAACAGGTGCCTGCGTGTAAATCTGCAAATCGTGTGCATAGAGGTGATAGGATGAAGTGAGTTCATTGGAGATAGAGTTTATATCTACAAAATACTATATTTTTTTCTAATACTAGACTTATTCAATTATTCTTCGTCGTTTTGGTATAACGCCAAAAGGATTGAACTGAAAAGCAGCGTTGTGTCGGATACAATTCTGGCACAGCAAGAAGCTGAGTGCAAACCTTGTTAATTGAAATTGCTGCTTAAAAATTCTCAAAATACAATTTTTTTAAGACGCATTTAAGCAATGTATGTCGCTATTTCTTCAAATAATTTTTTTCTTTCCTTCTTTATTTCCTTTCCCGAGATAAAACCAGGCGATTTTCATAATAATATTTTTTTTTATGTTTGCTTACAGGCAAACTGGCAAACGGATCCACTTATGGCCGCTACCTACTACTATATTACTATTCATTCACTTGCCTTGCCATCAGTTGAATTTTGACATTACTTGTCCATACAAGTAATGTCAAAAATTGGCATAAGCTCCATAGCTTATGCCAATTTTTAACCGGCAGTATGGGAAATGAGCGGTCGGTAGGATATAGGAACCGGTCTCTGATGGCAAGTGGTTACAGTCGCCCATGGACATCTGCAACACTAAGGAAGCCGATGCGTTGCCTACCTCGTTGAGACGTTAAATATCTGTTCCCACCCTTTTTGAAGAGCATCCTAATGTAGCGCTCTGCGAAAACCGCAGAAGGGGATGAGTGATGATGTCTAAGTGTGGATGAACTCCCAATAGCCGGCGAGTGGTGCGATGGTATAATGGCAATGGTAATTATTGTATGGCTACAAAAGAAGTAAACCATTATAAAGAAAGAAAAAGAAAGAAAGAAAGAAAAACTTTATTCGAAGAAATAGCGACGTAATTACATTCGTTATACATTATTATACACAGAGCATGTTTTGAGGATTTGTACGCTGCATTTTCAACGAACAAGGTTTGCACTCAGCATATTGCTGTGCCGGAATTATATCCGACACAACGCTGATTTTCAGTGCAAACCTTCCTTTAAGCGTAAAACGAAAACGACCCAAATTTGTTAATTAAATAACTAATAATAATAATAATTTATAAAACTCAGTATACTTATATAATATTTAATTAGTAAAAATAAATGATCTCTCAATAGCTTGAATAAATTGACTGGATGGCAATCATTGAGTGGAGTACTAACAATGATACAATTTAGCCTACATAGTGAAATATGGGTGCAGAGTCTAGTCTACTACGTTCTACGTGAAAATGCAACGACCGAAAGTCTGGTGATGCCTTCTAGAACAATATTAATGCATTAATGCACTTTGTAGAATTATATATCTCATGAAATAAGCCTCGCGGCAAAAAATGGCACTGATAATAACGGTTCAGTCCAGCCACGTGTTATGTTTTATCTATTGTTTTAATGTAAATGTTACATTATATTACTATATTGGAATCTTTTTGAAAATATTTTATGTTTCTAACATCCCGTTTCACGACCGTAGCGCCCCGTCTGCGGGCTTCTTTCGTGAAAGTGGGTCTAGTCGTACTAGAGGTGTTTTAATTGTTCTGCAGCGCCATCGCGCTTCATACATGTAAATTAGGAAGTCTCCTATTGAAGGGGCCCTCCTGTAGTATGGGACTTTGAAGGTACGGAATATACTGAACCATAAAATTTCATTTATAAAACTTGTTCGCCGCTAGATGGCACTAAACAATATCAAGTATTACATACTCTATTAGTATAATTAAATATGCCGAGTCTCTCGATATCCAGGAAATAAACGGTATAAGTCTTATCTATGACAGACTGTAACCAGCCATGCTTGTACAAAAAGGACTATTTCACATATTGATGTACAAGGTTTAGTCGCAATTATTTCAGCCAGCGTCATAATTACCTATCGATTGCGTATGTGCTCTAGTAGGCTAAGCTTTGACCTGTCTAGTTTGTTAAAACGTATAGAACCCGGGTTTGATTTCCAGCAGCATAAATTTCCTATACGAATTTTCTGTTATTTACTCTGTTCAGGTTTGTTTTACTTTTATTGCATGAGTTCAGCAGACAGGCAAACAGCGCATCTGATGGAAAGTGGTTACCATTGCCTATTGACATTTGTAACACTAAAGGTGCTACCAATGGGCTGCCGCTCTCTAATGGCAGACTGAAACTTGGCCACTCATGCTGGCACACAAGTCAAGGTTATGGCGGCATACTTTGGGGTGGTGGCGATCCAGACGTGCAAATACCTTGCCACCTGGCTGTGGGTTGTTTTGTCACCTCTTACGACATGCCGCCCGGCCGCAGGAAATTGTATTCTTTTCCGTTTGTGCACGGATCCTGTTCATCAGGGTATTTGGGATCGGCCTTTAAATCTTTCCAACGTATGATATACGCGTGACTTTCTTAGCTTAAAAAAATTGTACGGTATTTCTATGTATGCCGATTTATTCACACGAAAAATAAAAATAGCGTATAATATATAATATACGCGTATAATATATAATATATAAAAATATGCCTATTAGTCCAGACAAAATAATGATAAAATGGTATTATGATTTAAATAATGTGAAATTATACTAAAGGTTGTTTTTAAAGTAAACCTTCTGTCTTATATTCTTTTGTGTAATTGTATTATACGTACCCGAAATCACAGAGTATAACAAATCATCATAATTCATCTTTGTAAGCCCTCGTCTTTCTCTTGGGAAAAATTGGAACGATTTCTCCCACGACGTTACACCTTTATTTATATTTAATAGGATTAACTTTAGTTTTCTTATACATTTTATGTCCACTGCTTCGGCAAAAATGAAGTCTGTAACCCACAAATAATGATATCTCAAGTTTTAATAGTAAATATGAAGATTAGTGCTTTATAGAGTAGGTTTATTTAAAAAAATCGGCCAAAATCCTATCAAACCATGCTCATAGAAGGATTCCGTAAAATTAAATAACGCTCCCTGTTTTGTTATTTAATTAAGACTGGTGTGCATCCATATTTAACAGCGAGTCAACAGACAAAAAGCGTTTTTTGATCGATTTCTCAGCCCTTGTTACAGTAATTATACATACTTTATTGTGGTGAAAAAAATATATGTCAATCTTGATCATATTTCTGAGGTAAACTATGTACTCAAAACGCATTTTCGATAAATTTTCTCGATAGAAAATAATTACAAAGTAACCTCTAAACGTGTTCTTCAATCTTGTGTCATGTTATTACTGTTAATCGTACATCGCTAAAATAAATAACAGTAACATATCATATTATAAGAAATATACACATTATAATTTTTTTATTCGGTTACTTAGAGAATTTGCAAGTAATTAATTATTTTATTATAAATGACTTCAAAAATCACGCTTGTCGGTCCCAATGTGTGGAATTTATCAATACGCCGCACGGCTCGGTGCTGTGTACACGCGTCGCTCTGCTCGAGCGTGCTATTCGAAATTAAATTTTAAATAAATGAAGGAGTAATAATAACCACAATTTCGAGCCGATCGAGCGATACTTATTTGGGTATACGGCAGAGGACTGGTCTAAATCATACGGTTCGAATCCTACTAGCTTCACTTGATCTAGTAGAATTTTGTATTTTTATATCAAAGTTGATAAAATGGTCTTTTTCTCTTCTTAAATAATTTTATAAAATGCAATAAAAATACTTTTCTATTAGGTTGGAGAAAAAGTTTCTTCGCATTTTGTATAAAAATTCAAAAGGTTTTTTTTATAAAGTTTATTTATATTTGACTAAAGTATGTAGGTGCCATTTTGTTGGATAACTTTTTGCCATCTTGTACGCAGGGACGTGATCCCATTGCTATAAAAAATTTTGGGCTTCTGATCAAAAAACTGCGACAGGTGGTTTTGGCAGTTCTCTCGTGATGTTAACCTGACACCGCCTAAGGAATTCTGCAGAGACCGAAACAGGTAAAAATCTGAAGGTGCAAGATCAGGACTATACGGCGAATGCATTAACACCTCTCAGCCAAACTCTCGTAATTTTTGCTGAGTGGCTAAAGATGTGTGAGGTCTAGCGTTATCATGGTGAAAAATCACACCCCTTCTGTTGATTAATTCCGGCCGCTTTCTCTCAACTTTTTGCTTTAATCTCATCAGTTGTTCGCAGTACAGTTCAGAATCGATGGTTCTGCCTGGCGGTAACAGCTCATAATGAATAATGCCCTTTCAATCCCACCATACACATAGCATCACCTTGTTGCGAGTTAACCCGGGTTTCACCACAGTCTGTGAAGCCTGGCCACGATCTTTTTCGTACGTTCTTGTCGTACGTGATTCACTTTTCATCACCAGTTATCAGCTTCTTCAAAAATGGTTCGGTTTCATTACGTCGTAATAAAGAATCACAAATGAGTACACGATTCATTAGGTTTCTTTCAGTGAGCTCATGAGGCACACAAATATCGAGCGTTTTTGTGTACCCAACTTTTTTCAAATGCGCCAAAACCGTTTTGTGGTCAATTCCCAGTTCTCCAGCTACATCGTAATTACTAATATGCCGATCTTGCTCCACTTTTTTTAATCCTTTTATGGACAGACTATTGAACCGATTTGGATGAAACTGGGTACATATTATATGTAATTTTAATACCGAGGTTGGCCAAGAGATACTTTTTATCCCGAAAAATGAGATAGTTTCCGGGATGAAAATATAAGTGGCCGAACGGGCCTAAATGATAAAATGAAATGACCGAAATGACTGAAAATAAAACGTGTTCTACTTTTTGAGATAACCTTTACATACATCTATCCAATTATCCGGGATGAAAAGTATCCCTTGTTCACCGTCATTATTAAATTACATATATACCGAATTTCAGCCAAATCGATGTAATAGTTTTTTTCCGTAAAAGCAGAACAAATAGAAAGTTTCCGGGATAAAATAAATATATAATAAATAAAATGCATCCTATTCTCGGCATAGAAAATATATATATATATATATATATATATATATATATATATATATATATATATGTATATATATATATATATATATATATATATATATATACTGAGTTTCAGCCAAATCGGTCCAGTAGTTTTCCGTGAAAAGGGAACAGACAGACAGACAGTTACTTTCGCATTTATATTAATATATACCTATATATGGATTCATTGTTGTTCCATAATACAATTACATCATTTTAATAAAGTTTACTCGTCTAAAAATTATTAAAAAATAAAAAGAAGCATATAGCCTGAGGAGGACTCGAACCCTGTACCACCTGGTTGCTATTACGCTCGGTGAGCCGTTGAGCTAAAGACGCTTAGGAAGTTATGTCAAAATTTCATTACTTATAAAGCTTATAAACGATCTGTCTCACTTTAGGATATTTTGGCTGGCTCTCTGCCTTAGAATGAAATAAATTGAATCAAGTTGGTATGGACACGGTGCGCGTAGGTGTGTTCAGTTACAATATTTCGCCACGCTCGAACTTTTATTACGCGCTGTTTCATCGAAGTAAATATCGGCCGTGCGGGGTTGATTTTCTGAAACACCTGATTTGAATCAGGTCTACATAGCCTCTTAACCAGTGGTTAAAATAAAATAATCGATGAAACTGTATGCATAAACAGTGAATATTTTATTTTAACCACCGATTAAATGTCGGTGCACACCAGCATAAGGCTATTGTGCATAGACATTTAACCGATTGTTAAAATAAAATAATCTCTAAAAATATATTATCTATGCACACCAGCCTAAGAATAAGAAACCTTAAACAACATTTAATCGAAAGTTTCGCATATTTTAAAAATTACTTAATAAATCTCTTTAAAACCATTGAAGTTCAAGGTATTTTTAAGCTCTAAATAACATTTGTTTAGAATTTTCAAGTTAGGACGCATGCACAATTTTGTCGAGTTTCTAAAGTAGAGATAGATAGACAAAACATATTATTGTTCACCAATATAAACAATTAAAAAATGCATAGTACCAATACTTTTACGGCAAAATAAAAGGTTGCCTTATCGCTAAAAGCGATCTCTTCCAGGCAACCCGACTTAAAGGATACTTTTAACTTATGTCTAAATGCTTATTATTAAATTAAAAAGAAATAAAACAAAAATATACAATAGTATATTTACATAATTTACAATTATAAAATTACATATTATAATCGAATACAATAAAAGAAAACTTATTTGTATCGTATTCTACCCATAGTCCCTCAAGACTATAAGTAAATACTGAGCCCAGATCACCATCTTCTATGGGTAAGGTGCCCAGAAGGCTGGCTACGTTTCCTTGCTGGATCGCCATACTGATCCGTTGCCCGAGGTAGCACCAGCCCTCTGATCACCTGAAGAGTCAATGAGTCGTTTAGATAAATTTTGATAGAGGCTCATGGCCTCAGGACCCCACGGTCCAAGCGTCTCGACAGCAAACGGCACAAATATATAATTCTCACTGAGGGTTGCATATTTGCGCCGCTTGAGTGATTCACCTGTTTCCGCCGCCGAACCGGCGGATCTAGACGTGTTTGGTAAATGGGATGCGGCCAACGTGCCTACGCAAGTCGCATACCACACCAAAGGCTTGCCACGCTGCCAAGGAATTAGAGTCATTCCGTCAGGACGCCTACCATCGTCACGTGAAATACGGTTCGGCTCCTATAAAACCGACACATCAGGGGTGGCAAGCGCCCTCGTAAGACATCATTCAAGGCGGCGTGGCGTAACCGTCTGCCAACACTGCGGTGGCAAGAAAGACCGTTGTATCCCGGGTTGATTACTTCTGTTCCACGGACGCATGTGTGTGGTGCACATATGCGAGAACCCGAGCGCAGATTTATAGCCAAAGAAAAGGAAATATTATCCATCAATGTACCGATATTTGGGTAGGGGATTGCTTGGAGCCAGAAACCAGACTTTTTACGGGAAACGGCAAGGATGCGGAAAAAATAAAGTAAGAATAAATTACACAAGGTGGACAATGGATAGAACAGTAAAGTAGAAAATAATATATCCCTTATTGGTTTACCTAATTAAAAAAATATGTCTGTGTGTGTGTAGTTCATACGCAGTAGAAGTGAAACAAAGTGTGACAAGGGGTGGGAGGGATTCTAAATTTCGTGACGACACATTTCATATAATATATCGTTATAATATATTTAAGCTTTAAAACACGAAATTTGAAGTATTAACGAAAAACTTCAAAACGTTTCCATCTCTATTTGTATGTACATAGTGTTTGAATGATTAAATATAATGTATTCTATCGCATTCTCTCGCAGGCTTAGTCCTATAGATTTATGTGTTATCTGTTTTTAGTATCGTTTTCTCGTTTCATCGAGTTTCAAATCACAATGATTCTAAAGAAGTGTCACATTAAAAGATCTATCATTTTTATCTTTTTCACAATTTTCAATACTACAATTCTATAATAATATACAACTACGGCCGTTTTCACATCACAAGATTCTTTACTCTACCCATCCATCTGTTTTGTCTCCCTTTACACTTGTATAAATGTCTATCGATCTTCCAGTAAAATTCACTTTTTTTTATTTTTCTTAAAGAGATGTGTTTTCCTACTAATCCACAAAAGGTTTAAAGAGGTTTATTTAATAATGCAAACTTTAGGTAGCACAACAAAATCCCACTGCGGAGAGTATATCCGCATCACTTAACCTCCATTACAGGAGAAAGGCTTTCAATTTTCACCTTAAATTATATACGAACAAGAAGGCTTTCACTTGGTACGTGACGACTTAGATGCAAGTGAGTGCGCGCGCGTTAGTGTGTGTTTTTTCCTCTGCGTGTGTACGCACATGCATGCGTGGGTGCGTACATGCCTGAGTGCGTGCTTGATTGCTTGCCCGAGTTTAAATGTAGTTTAACTTATACATAATGTGTACGAGTAAAAATTACGAAATGATATCCGGGTACTAAACCGTAAGCTTAGCAGTATATATAATATGTATAACTGGAACTTAAAGTTAAGATAAAAATGTCACATTGACAGAGTAGGTACAGGTAACACAGTATAGGACAAGGTAATGCTTAACATTTCATTAATCCGTCAATCTCTGGGCACTACTCTCGCAGGTGTTAATTCTCAGACAGACTCTCCCAGTAAACTTAATCACTTACAGACTGAGAAGTTGCTTTGTGCCTACGGCGTTTGGATGTCATAACATTGGCTTGCTAATGTTTAAAACTAACTTTAATTTATAAAATACAGCAGCATTTATCATTACGCAATAATAGTAATGAATAACACGTTTTATTTTTTTCACCTCATTTTTTTATAAAGATATCCTGTGCGCTTACTCTTGAGACACGGACGTGGCCGATTTGACAATATTAAGTCTAACCAATGTCAAATCAGTCAAATCAATGTTTGAACAATAAAAAGACCGAATTCAGTAAGTGGGACACTGCTTATGCGTATGATTGTTTGCTACGGTTTGTTATCATGTTTGAATAAAACAGCCCCTTTTTTATTGCGAATCTGGCATACACGTAGACGGCCCATATCATGGAATGTGGTTACCGTCGCCTATAGACATTTACAACAATAGAAGCGAAGCCGACGTATTGCTAGCCTTTGGGATGGGATAGGGAGATGAGATAGAGAGATCAAATAGGCGCGATAAGATAGAGAGATCATGCATAAGGGATGAGATAGAGACATCAGACAGGAGGTATGAGATAGTGAGATCAAACAAGAGGTATGGGATAGAGGGATAAGGGATTGGAACAGGAGGATGGAATAGGGGAAAGGGGAAGTAGGTCATCGGAACTTTCATAGTACGAATCATGATTAGATCAAGGCTCAATGTTTCACGCCGATATTCTGTGTGAGAGGAAGGTCCACAGGGCTGTAAGCAAGGTAATGATCCTAGCTTGGCTCTACCACATCGACACTTCCACAGATTTATAAATTCAGATATAACATAGTCTGTACAAAACGACAAGCAATTAGGTGTGGGGTAGCAATATATCACACGGACAGGTAGTAACATGTTTCTATGATGGCCGTCTCCTCGTCTAATGACCAACGGTTGCGGCTAAACTTGATTTCCCAAATAAAGTACCTACATGTTGTTAGGGCAGTTTAGGAAACCTTCCATATAATTTCTGTGTTCACTTCATGTAATTAGAAGCACAACTAACAGACGTTTGTCTAAATTTCAAGGACTCGTATTAACTTTATCCAATTTATCTACAGATAGATACATTTTAAGGTATAAATTAACAAAAATATATTAATGGTCTTACTCATGTTGACTTAGAGTAAGTTGTAAGGCTTCTTCGAGAACCAGAAAGAAGCTTTGAAACTTACTCTAACTCTACATGAATATGACCATAAGTATGTTTTTATAAGCTGATGGCCGAGAATAACACTATAACTAATCTTTTTGAAACATAAAATTTAGTATACTAGAATTATTACAATTGTAATATTAAATATAGCACATTGATACACAGAAATATCAGGACAGCTTCAAGAGGTCCATCTAATCGTGTATCGATCTGCAATTCGTGTCTAAGAATATTGCTCTGACTGTCCAGCAGTAATTGTCTCCTACCTCTATCGCCTAACCCTGATCGCTCTTCAGAATGCTCACTTCAGACTGCCCCCCTTTTCCGACTGCTCGCTTCAGACTGCCCCCTTTTGAGTCTGGCTCATCCCTTTACGAACGCCGCGTATTTATTATCGTGGTGCGCCGACGTGACACCATCCGGTGATGCTTTGGCTACTTTAGTTTCACTTTCTTCATAGAATTAACTTCCGCCATTAGTTTCCAACGTCCGTTTACTCGATTGACATTGACATCCGTTTCTCCTATTATATTAATGTACTCTGTGCATCCGTTTACCTTATAAAAGATTACTCCATATCGGGTAAATGACTACTTCCTTCACATGGTTACTTTCTAATAGGAAACATAATTCCTACATATTCCATAACAAAATTATCCAACACTAAAATAAGATTTTTACATAGTTTTTTCAACCTTTAATATATCCCGTCTTAATTCGAGATATAGATTAATTTCGGTATTAAAATTGAGAACCCCTGTCATTCCCCAAATAATGTTTTATTGGGCAAAAAACAAAACAGTTTGCACGCTATTTGTCAAACTCCCAAACTTATCGGGGCGAAATATCAATAAACTTTTCGGACATTTGCCGCCCGTATAAACAAGGGCGCGCCGATTAATTTTATCAACGGGAAATACAGCTAAGCCTCTTTTTGTATTTTATAAATATCCCCAGTCTTGACATTGTAGAACTTTTAAAATGAGATGCCATTGTGTTTTGGACAGCGGAAGTTATGAATGTATTCAAGCGTGTTTGAAATCTTTAATTTATTCTGTTCGGTTACGAAAAAAGTATGCTAGCATAATATTAACAAAATGTATAAAGTGGATGATAGACATGCAAGCCAATGCGCGTGTTAATGGCTCGCCGATCATAAACCTGGAAGAAGTGTTTATTAAAAAAAAATACTCAATAATAATTAATTAACAACTTAAATACTAAACATTTTTTTATTTTTTTTATTGCAGGAGTTCAGCAGACAGGCAGACGGCCCACTTGATGGAAAGTGGTTAGCGTCACCTATAGACATTTACAACACCAAAGGTGCTACAAATGCGCTGCTGCTCTCTTAAGGGAGACTGGAACCAGGCCACTAATACCGGAACACAACTCAAGGTTGTTATGGCGGCATACTCTAGACCAGGGGTGGTAGCCTTCCAGTCGGGCAAACGCCCTAACACCTGGCTATATTTATTTATTTATTTACATTAAATAAACATTTAAAAAAAACAGAAAAAGAAACAATAAATTAATTTATGACTAGTAAATCTCATTATACTGGATCACTAGAAAGTCTACCTAGAAGACGAGTAGTATTACCTCTCTGAAATGAGAGCTAATTCTTTGATTAAGGTAAACACCAGCGTTTCGGTTACCATTTACCATAATTATCTATGTCTTATCTATAAATAAAATTTGACGAATTTTTCTCTAATATCAACGAGAACTTTGTAATTTTTAAATTTCAAACTGCGACGATATTTTGAAACATGTAAGTAAATATTGCGAAGGGGTGGTAAATTGATTAGGCTCCCGTAGGTAAATAAAAACCATAAAAATTATTTAAAAAAATAAAATGAACATGCTGAGGGTAGGCTAAACAATAACTTTAACATTACTCATTGACAATTGACGTTTTTGTACTCCGTGATCACGAGCTTCACCGTCTTTAACCGTAGAGGAACGGAGAAAGAAAACCTATAAATTCCTGCCGCTAGGCGGCCTGTCGTAACAGGTGACAAAACAACCCACAGCCAGGTGGTAGGTTATTTGCCTGTCTGGATGGCTACCACCCCTGGTCTAGAGCATGCCGCCATAACAACCTTGAGTTGTTGCACTTCTAGTATAGCAAATGTTTATAGGTGACGGTAATCACTTTTCTTCACAGTTGGGCCGTCAGCTTTTCAATAAAAAAAAAACAGCTACTAAAAAGTGGCTGAAACGTCGGAATAAAAATCAAATAAAATACCACGCTTAAAACCGTTAAAACATAATATAATAATGTAAGTAAAATTTAAAGTACAGTACTCTGTGTACAAGTTCTCGAGTTGCTTTCTACATTATCCAATAACATTAGATCTTTGACGGTGAATACATCTTTACAATAATAATCTGTGTCCACATACGTAGCAGCAGTACCTTATACATTATTCCGTAAGTACCATACGCGGGGGAATACTAAAGTCGAGTACGACAGGAGGCATACTGGCCGAACGTTGAATAATTTAGAACATCCCAGCAAATGTTCGCGAAATATTTTTGGGTGTGTATTACATAGTGAAGTAGACTCTTAAATATTTTATGGTGATAATCTTCTAGCATTGAAGGTGGATATTGAAGGTAGACGAGGTCAAAAATTGATGAGCTTTTCATTGTTTATTTGGGTATGACTATTGCTAAAGTTCTTGGGGTTGTATAGTAATTTTAATAAAACGAAAACATCACAAGATCGCCATATCCGTCCGTCTGTTTGATATACTAATGTATAATTTTATATATAACATATCATTTATTGTATGTTGGTTTGTTTTCTTTTTCATAGTATTATGTAAAAGTTGACTATTAGGCAATTTCATTCCACATTAACTTTCAAACAAGTGCTGATTATTTCCATCGAAACGGCGGACGATCCAACAGTTATTGTGATTTAAATTTATTTTATTTAAAAAATATAAATATAGGCTTTTCGAATAAATAAAATGTGTTACTTTTTCTAATAAATATAAACATAAAATGAAATGTAAGCAATATGATGAAGAATATGCTATACAGATGAAATTAAAACCTCTTTTTTTAAATCAGTAAAAAATTCACAAAACTTCGTCTACTATTTAAAACAATAAACGATTTGTATGTTTATTCAAATTACCATCATATTCTGTGTCATCAAAATACCCTTCTGAACCGTCTACAAAATAAGTACTTTATATGCATTCGAAATACTTTGTACGTATAAAAATACGATTATCTTAAGATATTGCATTGGTAACCCCCATTTTCCTAGTACTATGTGGTTGGGCTTAATAGTTAAATGCGCATTTTAAGCATAGCATAATACTTTAGTTATGTATTATTAAAACTTAAAAGATAGAACTTCTTATTTATAATAGTTATGCAATGTTTATGGCGTTGTTAAAAATGCGCTTCGTTTTACTATCATGAACAAGGAGGATTATGTGCAAAAAATTTTAATGACAAGATTGGTATTTCTTAACGTGGAAGAAGAATACTAATATAATATACTAAATATAATAAGGAACCATCAATTACATCTTCTATAGTAAATGTGTCCAGAGGATTGGTCAGTCTTTTGATGTCTATAATTGACATCAGCAGAGTAAGTTAATAGTTACTCTATTACCTACAAAATACAAGACATTAAAGTAAATTCCACCACAATCGTCCTAGCGTAAAATTACGTTGGGACGCTCCTTCGCAGCCTAGGGTTTGCCTTCTCACTTATTATTTTTCCCTTGGTCTTCACTATCCTTCATTATTAGTCCATTGTTACATACTTCATCTCTAAGAATATCAAACTAACACATTTTGGCTAGGAATTTTTACCGAGACCTACTTGCAGAACCAGTTTCTATAAAACCTATCAACCAGCATAGGTGACATTTTTACAATACTATAGTTAAGTATAATATAGTCCTAACTTTTGCAACTTCTACAAAGGATTAACTTAGTCAAGTGCGAGCGAAACTGACCACAAAGCGTTTCCGCAACTGAGTACAAAGTTACACCCCAATGACGAAACTAGCTTCTAAATAGTTTATAACTACAAGTAGATAAATATATAACTCGCCTTTGTTCAGCTGTGAACCAGGACCGAGTTTCGGGCAAATAAGTAAATAATAAAAAGCAACATATAGCTTTTAAAGATTTCATGGTAAGGCAGAATATTTATCATTCCTATTAGATAGAAGATGGATAGAAAATACTTTATTGTTCACCACATACACATAAAATAATTCATTTAGTCATTTCGTGTCAGGGCAGGAACAAAAGGCGGCCTAATCGCCATAAAGCGATCTCTTCCAGACAACCCGGGCTGTGGATTGTGTGAAAGGAATCGAGAGTGTATGACGGTGGTGTGCAAATCAAATACATGTAATTAATAGGATACATAGATATTACACAATACATATAATTAAGATAAATAAAAACAAAATAGACAATAACACACATTAATATTATCCAAATATAAACATTATTAATATGTGTATACCAACAACAATAGCTACACAATACTACTACTTAAAATATTAGTTGGTTCTTAAACAGATTATAATTTTTTGTGCACTTTTAACTAACAATAAATTCTAGTGTTAAAGTGCCCTTTGCTTGGAAATACATACTGAAATATGATCCAGATTCATAGAGTTTTAAATATGCTTCCAATAGTTAATTGACAAAAAAGCACTACCTGCAACATAGTGATGTTTGATATTTATGTATGTATATATATATATATTTATGCATGTAATATCAGTAGGTGTATTTATATATGTCTATTAAGTATAATTTTACTTATATAATATTTTACATACTTATAAAATATGTTTATAAATGAGTCAAATATATGTAAGTAACTGAATATCCTCTATGTTTTATTCCTGTCACGGGTTGTCTGGAAGAGATCGCTTCTTAGCGATAAGACCGCCCATTGTGCACATTTAGAATATTTTTAGGCTATAAGGTTTTCTGTAATGGTGTACAATAAAATGTTATCTATCTATCTATAATTATTTGAACATAGTACATTAATCAGTTTTGGAGATAAGGGACTCTCGTTTACTTTTTTATGGTTAAATGGATAATTAGACAATATTTTTGGATTGTTTCATCACTATGGGATCAAATACTATACATAGATAGATACGGATTTGGCCCATATAAGAATAGATATTAAAATATTACAAGCTAGTATTGTTTTAATTGTACGAAAAGGTGGTATTCTCGATAAAGAGAGATCTCTTCCAGACAAACTCAGACAGAAATAAAGCATGTTGATGGTGATATAAATATATATATATATATATATATATATATATATATATATATATATATATGTTAAATGTAAAATTAATTGAAATACGTTTCAATAATAAGTATATATATATATATATCTTAAATCTTGATATATAAAAATAAAAACTGTTGGTGGAAAATAGAGTTTAAAGATATCTATTAATTTTACGAATACTCTTAATTCATCAGTCAGTTGTGAAAACTGATAAATTACATGTGATATAATATATATTAAAGTATCATAATCAAATTTCATAATGTGACGATCTAAAAAGCGTTCAGCTAATAAATAATTTAATCAAGGATACATTCTGATACTCATATGCCTAATTTGCCAAAAATAATTCCAAACACCGTAAAATCTTTAAAAAATACTTAAAATGTTTTTATTATAGTACCCAAATCGCTTTTGTAAGATTACCTATATAAAAAAGTACCTTTTTTTTAACCAGGGGAAATCCGTTTGAGAACTAAGCCGCGAAAAGGGCAGAACCTTGAGGGGATAGTTCGCGACCTAGTGTGGGATCCGCCAAATTGGGGGTGGCACTAGCACCAGTCAGAACTGGTGCCATGCTATTACCACTCCCCAGTTAGGGATACCCACTAAAACCCCTGGGTGTTCTGTTCTTCGTCTTATTCCAGGGCTACGGGTATATGACCTAGCCTCTCCGCAGCCCTGGCAGGTGTGGGCCTCCCGAGGCTTCTTCCACTGCCAGGGACTACTTTTACCCCCGGCATCTTCAAGCTCTCTAGGCGTGGGGCGGTCTGTAACTCGCCCCACGGGAGGAGAGGTGAGAGCGCGCGGAACACGCCGCGCCCCCATCTCGACGGCATGTGCAGGTGAGTGAGAACCTCTATACCCCAAGAGGCAAGCTCACGGTGGCCGAAGGTCCTGACTGGCCCTCCGCCACCGACGCGTCCTCCTTTGGCGGGAGCGGAGCAGTGATGTGCGCTCACGCTCCCGCTCCACCTCCTCCTTCTCAAGCATCACGTGCTCGCAGAAGGAGACGGCGTCCCATCTGGTAATATATGAAAAAAAGGCCCGGCTGAAGTGAAATTAAATATCAAACTATTTTACTCAATTTTTTATTTTTGATACGTTGGAAATTAATTCTAAACACGGCGAAAATCTTAGAAAATACATATAACATTTCCCTTAAATTACCTTAAAGAGCTTTTTTAATGTAACGATCTACTCGTAAATTAGCTCAAAAATAAATAAATATTCAAACAATTTTATACAAAAGGTTTAACCCTTCAAAAAGTAGTATCAAATTCATGACAAGCTAAAAAAATAGATACAATATTTTATCAATATGCCGTAAATCGCTTTTTCAAGGTGACGATCAGAAAAAGGCCCGACCAATGCGGAATTTAATAAAATTCAACGGTTGAAGTCAACATTAAACTCGTTCACATGTAAAGTTTAATTTCCTGGGCCTCAGCTCCTTTGAGCTCTTTCCTTTGTCTTTGCATTTAATCTAGCCAACTGTTCGCTTTGTTCCAGACATAAAGTATTTCCACTTGGACTAAGCTGTCTGCTAACTGACTATGCGTTTAATATTGAATTAAATGCACAATAAGTAACAATTAACTATTGAGCTTCAATTAAGTTGGGTTTTCAATTATTACTAACCATTTTTATTTTGGTTCCGTAGTCATTCTCATAAAAATGTATCCATGAAAACGAAATTTCCGTCTGTCCGTCTACCACAGTCATTTTTCTAAAAAATCGCTGAATATATTATATTGTTACAACTTAGCTAAAATGCCACGAAGCACGGCGATAAAAGTGAATACACCTGCCGGCTATAAAGCACAGTTTTATTACCTGCCCGCATTTGGACTTCTTTTGTTTACTTTGTGTTTAAAATATGTAATTAGAAAAGCCGCCGATTGTGTATTGTAATCCTTTATGATGGTCGTTAGCCAGGTGTAGTTCTTGGACGATCCAGTCCACGCGGTCGATTGTTGTATCGTATAGTTAGTATAAAACAATGCCCGAACGGAGAAATGAGGCAGTCAAGCGACGATTACGATACTGGCAAGATGTGTGTACATTCGATAAGCTATATATTTTTTGCACGTTCTTGTCGTACGTGATCCACTTTTCATCACCAATTATCAGCTTCTTCAAAAATGGTTCGGTTTCAGTACGTCGTAATAAAGAATCCCCAAATGGAGTACACGGTTCATTAGGTTTCTTTTAGTGAGCTCATGAGGCACCCAAATATCGAGCTTTTTTGTGTACCCAGCTTTTTTCAAATGAATCAAAACTGTTTTGTGGTCAATTCCAAGTTCTCCAGCTACATCGCAACTACTAATATGCCGATCATGCTCCACTTTTTCAAAAATGGCAACAATTTTGTCCGTATCAGGCCGACCAGAGCGACGTGCATCTTTGATATCAAAATTTCTGGATTGAAAACGCTTAAACCAAATTTGCGCTACTCTCGCAGATACTGCATTAGGTCCATAAACATCACAATTTTTTTTCGCGGCTTGTGTTGCATTTTTACCTTTTTTGTAGTAAAATTTTAAAATGTATCGAATTTCTTCATTAGATTCACTCATTTTAACAATAAGAAAAACAAATGAAACTCACCCATTTTCCTAATTTGAATTTGGAATTGTCTTCTTTAAAATTAAAACTTTTTAATGATACCAAAACCAGCCAGATACAAATGGTATAGCCAAAGAGATCTTATTACAAGTTCATACATACTATATGCGAAAAGACTTTTTCCCCAACCTATTATTAACATACCTGGAAATAAATAGTTGGGGAAATATACACTTTCAGAGCCATGAACAGCGTCTGTCTCCTTTAAAATTTTAACTGGTACTGCATAAAAATATTATGGGAAGGAATATTAATGAAGATATAATCCGTTTCGTAATTTTGGGATATGAAGTTTAAATATGTTCTTTAGATACATTGTTAAATAGTAAAAACAGTAAACGTTCGTTGCCTCTACGGAACCCTGAACTGTTATGTATTAAACCCATTTTCTAGTTATAAATAATGAAATGCAAACAAGCAGAACTATAATTAAATGCATCGACCAAAGCACTAAAATTCTGAAAGCTCCCGAAGCGATAATACCAACAGGCGAAACTAAATACATCGCCTTTGAGTCTTCGAGAGTATAATATTCCAAACTAGCTTCTGCCCGCGACTTCGTCCGCGTGGAAAGTTTTTTTAACTATCCCACGGGAACTCTTTAATTTTTCAGGATCAAAAGTATCCTATATGTTTACCAGGGATACAACCTTCCAACATACAAAATTTCATTTAAATCGGTCTAGTCGTTTCGGAGGTTAACCGGTACAAACAGACCGACAAACAGAGAAACAAAAAATTTGAAAAAATCTAAATTAGTTCTATTTCACTTCTTACATCTCCCTGACTAGGTTTTTAGCATTGTTTTCATTGTACGGGAATTCGACTTCTACAGTTTTATCATATTATATGTATGTATAGATAAATAATTATAAAATATAATTTAGATTTACAGTAAAAAGTCAAATTATCCAAAGCCAGATAATAATACTCAGTAAAATAAAAAACAATCCAAATTTATGTGTACGTAAAAATAATCTCGTACATTACATCAAGGACATCCTTTTTATTCCGGTCGGTATGTATTTGCGGGTATTGAGCATTCAATCAATTCATATTTGGACGAACAATGTCGGCTTTCTACTCGCAAACGAAAATATTGATAAATCGAATGAATTCATGAGTATGAATTCGAAGAACGAATCGATTTCGGTTATATGAAATAAAACTGTTTTCTCTTTAGGCAACTCTCCTCATCTTCATGATTTGTTTTTAGTGTATGCTACGTTTCTCTAAGATTATAAATCCAAAACTAAATTCTGATTTAACAATATTCCTTAAAGGTTAATTTATTATAAAGTTTCAAATTTGAATTTCTGTCGGTTCCATAGACAGAAATTTACTCGGATATTGAATAGCAATTTATATAAAACGTGCCATCTAGCTTTTAACGAAGAATAACAGTGTGAAATTTACGAAAGCGTGTGTAGGTAGGTGCATTAGCGAGATTGGTTTAATTTGAAAATGTCGGTGCCGTTTTTCGCCCTGGGTACTTCTCACAATAGACGTACTCCAACAGCTGCAGAGAACACTTTACATTATCTGTTTGCTTCCTACAAGATTTTTTTTATCAAAATTGTAGAAATGTTTCAAGAACTCTCTATTGTCAACGTATTGCTTAAGTAAAACTTTATCAACCAAAAGCAAGGTGCAAAATGAACTTTTGTTTCTAAACTAAAAACCAAGCGTGGTATCTAATTCAGACACAAATTATTACTAAGCTAATTATATCTTTTCTAAATACGAGTTTCTATAAAAGCAGTTATTTGGCGTCAAATTCTTATAAATAAATTTAAGAGCAACAAATCATCTGAATACATTATATTAATACAAATCTATCTTCCTATCCATAATAATATATAAAAGTGAAAGTGAAGTTTGTTTGTTCCTTCTCCACTGCCTTGAAAATATTTTTTTTATCACTATTCCGATATAATGAGTTCTTTTGACAACGCTAATGAAAACATAATAAATACTTTTATTCACAAAATGTTTTACCTTCCGGAAGACACAGCTTCAAAATTTATGCAGGCAAATCCTTTTAGACAATTCTATAAATCTATAAACACGACAGTCGAAATTATTTATGTAAAATATACAAAAAAATGCCCAACTGTATGTCGGTCTACGCACAATGAAGGGTTCCATAGGGGTGATGAATAAAAAGTTTTTGAAAAATGCCCCATATATCAAAAACTATGTAATGGCAATTTATTATTTAACTGGTTTTGATTAAAATATTTTTTTAAATTGTACCGTACTACCCTCTTTTTCAGAAATTATTAATAAAGTGACCCCCCCCCTCGGTCATTTTTTACAATTTTGAAAACTAATATTATATAACCTATTGACTTAAATAAAATAGTCACAAAAATAATGCTATAGTTAGGTATTTGAGAACTATGTAATAGCGCACAAACTTCAAGGTATTTTAGTTCCGACTATTTCCGATATCTACCGTTCTTTTAATTCTATTTTCCACCAATTGTGGTGCAAATGAAAATGGAATTAAAATGCAATAGAACGTCTTGACGTAAGCTTTGTCCTTCACTGCGTATCAGTAAACGGTTAGTTGACACAACAAATATTTATATATTTACTAGGTTATACCCGCGACTTCGTCCACGCATGACTTGAAATTCCTACGGGATTCCCGGGACACAAAGTATTATTTATTTTTTTATTTGGCCGTGTTGAGGCGTGTAAATAGCCATAACATATAGTATAGGGGCTATGATGAACCAGCATTCGAGCCCTAAAATAATTATGGTGATATAAACCAAAAGTATGCGATGCCGAGCAATCAAGACAAACTCATACGACAACCACTGAAGCGGCTAAGAAAATATGCCCACTCACCTTATCACAGTACGTTTGGTAGATCACCTAGTTCACCACAGATTCTTCACCACCTTCTTCACCATAACACCAGACACAAGGGGAAGCCGGCCGGCTTATAACCTATTCCCAGTTCTTCCACTTAATGTAACACTTATCAGTCTTTGTGTATTTGATTAAGGGACGATTTTTTAATCACCAGAATATAGTAGTTATTCGATCAGTTTTTAAATATTATTATTTATTGACGTGCGCCTGCTCAACGAATACAGCGGCTTCCAACGACGACGCCTATGTGTATGTAACATACGAAAATTCAAAAAAGTCCATATACCATCTACTGGCGAGTGGGCAGCCGCAGTGACGTATATAGTAAAGTTATCTATAAGCTACCCAATATCGCTAGAAGGCGTTTCCAGGCCATTTTAAATCATTCTCAGAAAAATTCCCGGGATAAAAACTTGCTCAGATTTTAAGCCTAAGAATTTGCTGTCGATAAGCGAAAACAGACATGAAATATAAAAAAATTGCATCGTGTTCTCCGTCGTTAATATAGTAAGTAGTTTTTTTTTTAATAGCTTCAATGTACAGACACGGCATGTCTAGATTTTTATAATATTAAGGCTAAGCAAATCTATCGTCATTAATATGAATCTGCCAATCCTCTACTAAGACGATTTATAATGGTGTATAATTTCTCCTCTTCGATCCGAGATCCGAGGTCTCGTAATGTCGGATCTTTTTTTATTATTTTGTCGTCAGTAACGTTTACATTATTTATCTTCGCCGAAGGGGACTTCCCCGAAACTGGTTCGTACAAAACTTTTGGTCATCTGTCGCCTTTTTTGATCCGGAAGTTTGAGTTATAAAAACAATTATTTTAGCGAGATATTGTGCGTCGGGTATGTTGGACCTTTAGAAGAACATTTTTTAGATATCCTTTGGGGTCGTTTGAATGTCGCCTGTATCATGATGGACAATTTTATTGGTAACATTTCGGTATTGAATATTTATTTCTATGTAATCTGAATTTTGGAACGATTCTTAATCTTCAGAAGAAAAATCAAATGTATATTATCAAGATCTAGATTCTAGATACATAAATAGATATTATCTGCAAAAAGATTACGAATAAACTCCGCAGATTTGTGTAAGTTTTTTCATTTGATTAAAAAAGGCTAAGAATAGTTTCCTTTATCCCCTTAAAGGTTTATATAAATATTTTTTCAATTACTATCTTCAAGCCAACAAGAAAATCTAATTGATTATGCCAATGATAAAGAAGAAAATTGAGAATGCTTATTTTCTAACAAGTGAACATTTAGCTTAAAATAACTATTTAAATTATTTTAATCCTTGTACCGTCTTTATTGACCGCGCTCAAAAGAGTTAATGAATTTAAAGAGAAATTAAAGTAAAAGATCAGGCTAGATCACCAGAGTAGTGTCGAGTGGCGTAAATACGCAAAATATAATAAAAGTTACTTGTTTGTACCGCATGATCGATTTGTCAGTTGACCAGAGGATTACTGATCACCACAACCAGCAGATCAGTATAGTAATTCAACGAAGTAACGTTATCAGGTTTATGGGTAACTAAGCTATAGACCGATAATGGTGATCTAGGGTCACAGTTCTGTTTATATTCAGAAGGACTAACATAAGCAGACTGGCGTTAGTTTGCAGTTGCTACTTCTTCTTCTAATTGCGCCTGATCTCTGGGCATTTTTATAGTTTCGAGGGACTATGTACAATATATGATCGATGATATGTTGAAGTTATATGTAGATTAATTTTAAAGATTTAGCTAAAGGAAACTATATGTTGCAGTTCACACGCGGTAATGGCGAACTTCAATATACAAGCGAACGTTATTATATCTACAAAGGTTAGTTTACAAGAGCGAGGAGGCTAAGAAGTACCACACAAAAAGGAGACTGGGTAGTATGAAACTCTGTGTAGTGTACTCCATCTCATCCTCTTGCACTGTGTGAACTGCACACAGATACATTATTTTTATAGATGATAAATGTGTACATCTATAAACTTGAGGAATGATTGGTCTCCCAAAATATCATCTTCTATTGCCACCCGTTCTAGTTTTATTTATCTGTCCCTTGTCTATCTATCTGTAAACTACAAAAATAATCAAAATGACCAAAGTGAACTAAGTGACCTAAGCGACCTAAGTGACCTAAATGACCTAAGTTAAAATTATTTAATACAAACAATACAATTATAAAAGATTACCAAAATTATTAGCTAATGGTTAGTGTCACTGTCTCGTTTCATTGAGTTTCAAATCACAACGATTCTAAAAAAGTTTCACTTCAAAAGTAATTAAAATATATTTTAGCTCTTTCTATAATGTATTAACTGTCTATGTGTGCGATAGCAAATCCTTTGGTGAACTGTTAAAACACTTCTCTCTCTCAGTAATATACAGTATGATAACAATATGGTTCCGCAATACCTGCCCTATTAAGCCTGTAGGCTATTTGTTACCTTTGATATTATCTGTATATAATACGTGAAGGAGGTCGACACTAAATTCTGCGATATAATTGGCTTACCACGGGACTGTATAAAATTGGATAATATGGATTAAACGATTACCTCAGGATTTATATTTCCACAATTACAACGTTTTCACAGCTTCGTATTATTAAGATTTGTTCAAATTCTTCTACAACTATACTGTTTTACTACAAGTTTTTTTTTAATTGCATTAGTTCAGCGGACAGGCAGACGGCACACCTGGTGGAAAACGGTTACCATCGCCTATGAACATTTAATAATAATAATACAAAAGTGCTACGCTACGCATGTCTTGCCGCTCTCTAAACTTCCTACCAATGGTCAGTTCCTATATTTCACGGACCTATAGTGGAACACTTACAAGCCAATAGATGGCGTTGTGCGATAATTAACGTACAAAGAATATACACAATTTTTTACCAATAATAGTAGATGGGCCTAGGCCTGTGAAGAACAATAATAGCCTCGCTGGAAGATCTTCCTTTGAGACGGAGGAGCATTCCATCTCGCTCCTCCACCTAGTCGGGATATCCCTAAAGATCTCCATTTGTCTTACTATCGGTTAAAATTTGATTTCGATATGGTCAATACAAATGATGTCAAAATTTAACCAATGGCAAGGCAAGTGCATGAATAGTAAGATACAGAAACCGGCCACCAGACAATCCCAGGTGTTTTTCACCGTACAGACTAGATCAAGTTCAAGACTTCCCCGTAACATACTTTTCTCCATGCGGAGATAATAACCTACACCTACGCTGGGTCAATATGCAGTCGAATACGATGCAATCTGTAAAAAGGTAAATCAACCCGTATACAACTTTCCCGGACACACAACACGGAAATGACCATGAGGGTTAATTTTCTAAAGTCCTGCAAATTTTGCGGTCAACCGACTAAAGAGTTGCAACAAGCATTTTAAGCAAACTAGCATTTAGAAAAAAAAGAAAGTTGGAACATCGAAATAAAAAGTTCAAAATTAGATTTTGTGGTCGAGTTTTGAAGTTAATTTTTGTTTTTGACGTTTGGATGTTGTGATTCACTGCGAAATTTTTGTAAGACCATATCAGGCAAAACCAGACTGTTGTTGAATTTGAACTTATCCAATGCAAGGCAGTGGAAGTATACTTATCACTCTTATGTGTAGCGTTTTGGTAGGTTTTACGTACATCTTGTACGTACTACCTTCCTGATTTATAGTCAGAAAATCTAATTTTTACATTTCTAATAATTCTTTTTAATATGATTTTTTGCTGCGTGAAGCAGGCTGGCTGCCTATCTTAGTAATCACCGTGGCCATGCGTCATCAGCGGGTTGTGGGTCTCGAAAATATTTTATGACGTCTTTCTTAATCAACAATGAAATATATATATATATATATATATATATATATATATATATATATATATATATATATATATATATATATAGGTTGGGGATGTAATATTAGGTTTTTTCGCATTTTATATAAAAATTCAAAAGGTTTTTTTATAAAGTTTATTTACATTTGACTAGAGTATGTAGGTGTAATTTTGTTGGATAACTTTTTGCCATCTTGTAGGTAGGGACGTGATCCCATTGCTATAAAAATTTTGGGGCTTCTGATCAAAAAACTGCGACAAGTGGTTTTGGCAGTCCTCTCGTGATGTTAACCTGACACTGCCTAAGGAATTCTGCAGAGACCGAAACAGGTGAAAATCTGAAGGTGCAAGATTAGGACTATACGGCGGATGCATTAACACCTCCCAGCCAAACTCTCGTAATTTTTGCTGAGTGGCTAAAGATGTGTGAGGTCTAGCGTTATCATGGTGAAAAACCACACCCCTTCTGTTGATTAATTCCGGCCGCTTTCTCTCGACTTTTTGCTTTAATCTCATCAGTTGTTCGCAGTACAGTTCAGAATCGATGGTCCTGCCGGGAGGTAACAGCTTATAATGAATAATGCCCTTCCAATCCCACCATACACACAGCATCACCTTGTTGCGAGTTAACCCGGGTTTCGCCACAGTCTGTGAAGCCTGACCGGCCTTTGACCACGGTCTTTTACGCACGTTCTTGTCGTACGTGATCCACGTTTCATCACCAGTTATCAGCTTCTGCAAAAATGGCTCGGTTTCATTACGTCGTAATAAAGAATCACAAATGAGTACACGGTTCATTAGGTTTCTTTCAGTGAGCTCATGAGGCACCCAAATATCGAGCTTTTTTGTGTACCCAGCTTTTTTCAAATGCGCCAAAACCGTTTTGTGGTCAATTCCCAGTTCTCCAGCTGCATTGTAACTACTAATATGCCGATCTTGCTCCACTTTTTCAAAAATGGCATCAATTTTGTCCGTAACAGGGCGACCAGAGCGATGTGCATCTTTGATGTCTAAATTTCCGGATTGAAAACGCTTAAACCAAATTTACGCTACTCTCACAGATACTGCATTAGGTCCATAAACATTACAAATTGTTTTCGCGGCTTGTGTTGCATTTTTACCTTTTTTGTAGTAAAATTTTAAAATGTATCGAATTTCTTCATTAGATTCACTCATTTTAACAATAAGAAAAACAAATAAAAATCACACATTTTCCTAATTTGAATTTGGAATTGTCTTCTTTAAAATTAAAACTTTTTAATGATACCAAAACCAGCCAGATACAAATGGTATAGCCAAAGAGATCTTATTACAAGTTCATACATACTATATGCGAAAAGACTTTTTCCTCAACCTGTTATATATATATATATATATATATATATATATATATATATATATATATATATATACATATACATATATATATATATATATCCGTGCAGGGACGGAGAAAGAATACATTTTTCTGTAACCGTTTTTTTATTTATCGTAAAAGGCGACAAAACAACTCACAGCTAGGTAGAGTATTTTCCCCGTTTGGATGGCTATTACCGCTGGTCCAGGGCATGCCGCTATAAAAACCTTGAATTCTGTTCCGGCATTAATGGCTAGATTGCAGTTTGCCATAGAGAGCGGCAGCACATTGATTGCATCCTTGGTGTTACAAATGACCATAGGTGATGGTAACCGCTTTCCATCAGGTGGGCCGTCTGCCTATCTGCTGAACTCATGCAATAAAAAAAACCAGTTTGCGTTAGCTACCAAGTAACTCACACACTCGTATCAGTCGTTTGTAAGTAGTGTTAGATCACTACACCTACTATCAACGCAAAAATATTGACTATTTGCCCAGAAACTTTATATCCAACACTAAAAATCCGTACACATTAAATATATACTCTGCGAAAACCACGGTAATAAATTCCACACCTTGAATACATACGGCAAGATGTTTCATATATTTCTCAAATTAATCCAATTATATTTCATACCTACATACCTAGATGAATGTGTATACCACTATAACCTTCATCAAAAATATGTGTCTGTGTGTACGTGAGATTATAGACCGTAATACCTATTAAATAAAAGAAATCCAATTTTGTAAAATTACTCTTACATTTTGTATCTTTTCGCAACAAAGCCAGATAAAAGGAAAATACGAATTGCTAGAAACAAATCCGCAGCCATTTATTAAAGAGCCACCAAATAAATATTAAAGATTAAATTTTTATGTAATGGGTTTCCCCATTTCGTCCTTACAAATAAATAAAATTGAATTGTTTATCTGTGATTTGAACATAAATGCTAAAATTTAAGTAAACATTTTAAAGGTGACTTTTAGGCCAAAGGAATGTAATGTATTGAGTTAGGGCTTAAAAAAAGCGCTATATTTTTCTACTAGCTGATACCCGCGACTTCGTTCGTGTGCTGCGGTTTTTTTGACTATCCCACGGGAACTCTTTAATTTTTCGAGATCAAACATATCCTATATGTTGACCATGGATATAAGCTATCACCATACAAAATTTCATTTAAATCGGTCTAGTCGTTTCGGAGATTAGCCGATACAAACAGAGAAACAAAAATTTAAAAAAATCTAAATTAATTCTATTTCACTTCTTATATCCCCCTGACTTGGTTTTTAGCATTCTTTTTCATTGTACAGAAATTTGACCTCTACAATTTTATTATATGTATAGATTACAAAATGGAAAGCATCAGCTGTAAACTCTATCTGGAAGACGAGAAATCTCAAAAATAAGGTCACAAATAAAATAAGGTATCGTTTACTTTTGTTAATGTATGTGAATGAATTTCAACAATTAATTATATGAAAACACACCACACGATTAATTAATTCAAAATAAGTAAACCTGCTAGAATTGACTACAAATTAGGGTGACCATCATAAATGTAACTTGAGTTTAAAAAAAATGCAATATACAGACGTGTGTGGAGAAGATATCGTTAGATAATACTTCAAAAATTATAACTGTGCTTCTTAATAGCTATTTTATTTAAAACATAAAATTGGGAAAATATCGCTTCCATGGTAATAAAAAGGTGCCGTTTTAATCTAATTACAAAGGTTAGTTACATAATAACAAGAAATCTTAATCACTCTCATCTTTTTACAACCTGGGCCCAACAATGTAAAGAAGCGTTATTGTAAAAATCTGTACTAAAAATTTATCTAAAATATATTATATGGTGGGAATTTAAAATCTGGAGTTTCCTTGAAAGACCACGACACACTGGTTTTATAAATGTCCTTCGACATTTATAAAACCAGTGGTGGATAGGGGAATTAAACTCTTGCGACAAACCCCATATACCCATACCAAAAGTCTAAGCGGTGCCAAGGGTAAGTAAGCAGTTGCTGAAGGAAAGCTCAATCGGAAATATTTGGAAAGGAAAACTAAATAAAGGGAGGTAAACTAAATCTACAGAACTGTGAGTACATTACAAATTCATTTCAAAATTTTGGAAAACCCATTCAGGTGAAAGTGAAGTGAAGTGTGTGATAAAAAGTGTTTGAATTCTTTTAAACTTTTAACGGGATATTTATTTGTTGTATTTTTTATTGATTTATCTGACATTTGGTATAAATATTTGGAAATATGAAATTTTAGGGTTCAGTGCAAAATTTTATTGGTTCCATGTTTTATTTTTTACAAAATCGTAACACACTTAACTTTTTAGGGATCCATTTCATTTATCCGTTGGTTCCGTGTTTTATTTAATTATTATTACTTAAAATTTAAATTTTTATAATGGATTCCCAAATATGTATGCAGATAGATACCTTTCAAAACATTCAAAAAATTCAAAGAAATTTAAAAAATCCCCTAAGGAAAGGATAAACGAAAATTATGTTCAGGCCAGGTTAGAAGCTTTAGAAAAAATGTGGACGGAATTTACGTCAATTCATAAGATATTATTAGAACGTTTTGGAAGAGATCTGTATGAGCATGAAAATTATATTTTTGATACTGCTATTGAAATTTGTATCGATTTTAAAACAGAACTTAACACCCTTTTAAGTCAGTTTGCCTTAAAACAAAGGGGTGAAAGGATATGTATCGAATTTTTTTATCAATCCAAAACTCAAACTGAGTTACCCAAAATTAAAATACCAACTTTTTCAGGAAAATATACGGAATGGATTACTTTTAGAGATATGTTTACTTCATTGATACATAATAATTTGAATCTCGATAATGTACAAAAGATGCATTATTTAAAAAGTTATCTTTCTGGTGAGGCTGAGCAGTTATTACGACAAATACCAATATCTGAAACCAACTATGATCGATGTTAGAATAAACTGAAAGCTCGGTATGATAACAAAAGATATTTATCCCATCATATAATTAAAACGCTATTGGGCCAGAAAAACATCGTTGCCGAATCTGCATGCAGTTTAAAAGATTTGCTGGATACAAGAAATGACTGTATAAATAGTCTTAGAAATTTGGATATAGATATTTCTAATTGGGATATTTTATTAATTCATTTTATAACTTCAAAATTAGATCCAGGATCCCGTAGACAGTGGGAATTTTCTGTAATTAACAATTTTAGTGATGATTTTCCAACTTTAAATCAATTTAATGATATTTTAACTAAAAGATATAGGGAATTAGAGTTTTTAGACTGTAATTTTTCTGGAAAACATATTCCCGACTCGAATATTAGTGATATAAACCAAAATTGTATTTTTAACGATATAAATATAAATTTAGACATATTTTAAAAAATGTATGTTTATTTTGTTCCGAGGAACATAAAATAACTGTGTGTAAAAAGTTTGAAAATGAAATGGTTATAAAACGTCGTGGTTTTATCAAGTCTAACAAAGCGTGTTTTAATTGTTTGAGCTCTAGTCATCTTGCGAAAAACTGTAAAAACAAAAAGAGTTGTGAAATTTGTCGAGGTTACTATCATACTTTAATTCATCGAAAAACAGAACCCGCCTTTGATGCTTCAAATTTTGAAAACCAATATACAGTGGAAAAACAAACTTACGTTGAAACCATGCCTTATTATGCAACTGCAACAGCAGTGCATATTGTAAAAGAAAATGAAATAAAGAACAGGAAGGCTTAACAAACCAGACTGAATTAAGAAATAAAATTAAACATATGAAACCTGGAAATAGAAGAAATGAAAGATATAAACAAAGGAGGAGAATTGGTTTGAAGGGATTCAGAACAAAAAGTGGCGAAGGAAAGAATGAGAAGGAAACTGGACAAATAGAGAAAACAATTAAAACATTTATTCCTAATTGGAGGGACAACAATTTTTGTTTTACAAAAACCCATGACCTAGATTCAAAATTCATAACAATTGATGGAATTACACGAGTGATATAATTCACAAAACAGCAACCAACTTCAACAGTAGTAATGTTTACTAAATTATTTTTTCAACTTTGTTTAATTTCCATATTGTTTAAAATTGTGTAACTTTTTATAATTATTGTTTCGGTCTTTGAAGTTGGTCTTTCTAAAATTATAGTTGTTATGATTAGACTAAGGTCTAAGGCAACTTAGCCCTTAGTGGGGCGAGTATGTTAAACTCGTTAAAGTAAGAGTGCAAATATATTTAAATTTGAAATTTGTTTGGAATGTTGTGAAAAATGTGCTCTATAATTTGTCAATTGTAAAAATCTGTACTAGAAGTTTACCTAAAATATGGTTGAAATTTAAAATCCGGAGTTTCCTTGAAGACCACGACACCTTGGTACCTAACAGCTTTTCCTCCAAGGGGTGGTAGCCGACCAGAGGGTTCCGAGGTCCCGAAGCCTATTATAGGTTTTATCAAGACCTAGTTTGATAGAGGTCTAACATGACCCATACGGGGGGCAATACATTGGCGTAGCCATCCAGCGCGGGAATGCACCAAACATTTTGGGTATGTTTCCAACCGACAGCGATTTGGAACCTATATATTATTTGTAATTGTACACATATTTAAGTTATATATAAAAATCTTTATAAAAATGTGAGATATTAACTTATTTATATGTAGTAGAGACTAATTACACTCACCATGATCAAATATTTTGACTAAAGGTCACGTAAAAGCTCTTTTTTTAAAATTCGTCCTCTCCTGACGTACTTTTTTGTCAGGGTATTTTAGGTTTCATGTTATTTTTTTGCTGTTTATTTTCTTTTTTGTCTTTTTAAATTTATTTACTTCTTATTTTTATTTCAATTTACGTTCACTAATTCGTTCTACTGCTTAATTTTATTTACTTGCAATTACATTTATTTCTATTTTATGCTTTTATACATACTACTAATTTTTTATCTACTTGTTTGCTACTACAATTATTATTATTTATTATACTATTATTATGTATTTATGCTTATTTTGCTACAATTTATATAATAATATATACTTGTTTTATTATTAATATAAAGCTAATGCTATATATATATATATATATATATATATTATGGATGGACTAGATTTTATAGTTTAATTTTAATTTGTATATATACTTATTTATAATTTAGTTTAGTTTTTATTTAATTGTTAACATGAAAATTAAACATAGTAACAATATATCATAAAAAATACTATACTAACTAAATAAATCTTAACCTATACAATATAAATCCGTTTTTATATATCTTTGTTTCTCTTATTAACTCTACCTTTACAATTTTAGTACCATAAGCTATAAAATCTTCAGAACATCGCTCTGAGGTCAAATCAATCAAATTTCTATACTACATCGATTCTTATTCTTTGTTCCAAATTGCTTCGCTCGCGGGCGAACACTGGACAGTCAAAAGATAAAAAGTGACTGTTTCTAGCTGTTCTAGGTCACAGATGCACGAAGGGTTCTCCTTCTCGGGTTGAAGGAGAACCCTTCGTTCAAGTATTCGGAGAAACCTCCATGACCCGCGAATAATTGTCTGTACACCTATGATGCCTATGCGCCTCATCAGTTTGAGTGCGCACGTGACATCAGGGATAAAAACTTGGTGAGCGACGCAGTTGACTCTTGACAGTATCGCTGGTTCCATTCGCAAACGGTTCCTTCTCGGATATACTGTTTTGCGAATGAAACCGGGACCCTGTCAAAATGTGGTCGCACTTTCAGAGAAAGCGCGCCCGTTTTAGCCAACTCGTCGGCCAGCTCGCTCTCCCTGATACCTATATGCGCCCTCACCCAGAAGAGGCGCACATCCTAAGCTACCGCCCGACTCTGCACAAGATTTTGCTGAGCGTCGAATACTAGGGAGTTGACGGAGCCCCAACTACAGAATCCGGTATATATTAAAGCTAAAAATCACTTTTAATGAGCGTGTATATACATATGAAGAGATAAATGAAAGTTGATGAAGAGAAAAATGTTTGTCAGGATCGCAGCAGGTGGAGATCCATCGTCTCGACTTATCCCTACCCCAATGGGAAACAGGGGCGTGGTTGCGCCGAGGAACAGATATATAAATTCTTTCTCTCCATTCCCGCCAACAAGAAAATAATAAAGTTTCAAATGAAGAAAGCGCAAAACAAGCCAAACATTCAACTTCGTGTCAGTGCTGTCACCGCAAAATAATATAGTTGAAACACAATATAAATGAAAACCATTTTAATTTAATTTAAATAACTTTAATTCTCCTCAGCAAATCCTAGTGAAGTGTGTGAACTCCCCGGAGATGAGTGCAGTGTGGCGGTGGACTGGTGGCAAGGTAAATCACTATTCCCTTGCTTCTTCTTCCACGTCCCTTTGCCTTCTTCCGGCCATCGCATCGTGCCCGCAGGCGTGACAATATGTATGTATGTAATTGTTTTAAATGCGAATCAGAATTTTACCTGACTCTCACCTTCATTGTTTCGTACAAAAGCTGAGAAATTAATTCAAATGGAAAATGAGAATCGGTTGCGCACCGTGCCGCCTGTGTATTCCATCTCGCTCCCCACTTCCACCTTTGTTTAATGAACCAAATAAAATTCCCGAGCCTTTTTCTTTTCTTGTTTACCTTTTCTGACCCCTAATGTCTTAAGCCTTCTTTTGAATGATTAATAAAATAAAAGTTCTCTTTACCACAGATTCTTTGGTTGCCTAAGTAAAAGGGTAAAATTTATTTCATCAGGGAATCTACATGTCTCTCTATTTCGGGCTGAATTCAAAAACGATATAAGACATATTTTAAGAATTTGAGTAATTAAAGTATCTATAGTGAGAAATTCATGTATATATTATTAGAGTCCCGATTCCAAGGCTCAATAGGCAACCTTGTGGTCTTACTCTGGTGACTGTTTGTAATTATCTCCAGAACTACAAAATTTGATAAACTTCATTGACAAATACATTAAAGCCTGATTTACATTTGCATTAGTTAAGCAGTTAATAAGTTGCGAATAAGCCCTTATCGTCAATTGGACAGACGCCTACTTAATGGATAAAATCGGACCAAAGGATGATAAAGACTTAACTCGCCAGTTTCGCAAGTTAAATATTTAAATAGAGTAAAAAATCAGATTTAAAGCTAGAAAATATTCACTGCACAAATGCACACTAAAATGAACTTGTATCATACGTTATATCCAATTAAATAATAAAATACAAAAAAAGTAGACAAATAAATTTATTCAGCAAGTGGAATGTTTAGTTGTTTTGTCTTTGAAACTCGTATATCTCAAGGAAGATGAAACAGGAAATTAGGTGTGATTGGAAGATGAAAGTGAGATGCTGTTGCTTTCACAAGGGAGATGTGTAGACAGCCGCAATTTTTCTGTATGGTCCATGCCAATTATAATACGGAAGTAATAGGCATAAGTACCACATGGTTTGCACGTTTTACAATTTTGACGTTGTATTTACCCACTAAAGTATCATATCTTTACTACCATCATACATGAATCATTATAATCATTATACTAGGCATTAAAATCTCCCAATATAAAACGTAACATTTTTTATTTCTTTATTATCGTTAAGCTGGTAAACAAGTAGATGAGATGAGAATGATAAATGCTTATCGTCGCCTATACAAGTTTGCAACATCATGGGCGAAGCCAACGTGCTGCCGGCCTCGAAGAAAATAGGCACCTTTTTTTAAAAAACACCGTATATGGTCGTACTCAGAGAAACATTTGCTGGGACCTCATGCCAAATACCTAAAGTGCGTAACAGCAACGTAATTGAAAACCGTTACGTACACGAGAATAATGGCTTAAGGGGGAGGATGGACGCGCAGTTAATGGCGAACGGTGTGGTGGTATAAAGAAGACTAAGCCTAACGATACACCTGCAGAACGTTCGGCGGTGGAAATTTCATTTAAATACGCTCGCAATGTTTTTGTGTTTTCGCAATGTGTTTGAAACTTCTTTAGAATCGTTGTGATTTGAAACTCGATGGAACGAAAAAGCAACACTAAAAACAGATAAACACATAAATCTCTAGGACTAAACCTGCGAGAGAATGATATAGAATACAATATATTTAATAATTTAAACACTAAGCTCATACAGATAGAGTTGGAAATGTTTTGAAGTTTTTCTTTAATACTTCAAATTTCGTGTTTTAAAGCTGAAATATATTATAATGATATATAAGTAATATATGAAATGTGACGTCTGTAATTTAGAACCACCCCTTGTCACACTTTGTTCACTTCTACTGCGTGTGAATTGCACACACACACACACACATTTTTATTTAACTTACTAGCTGTACCTGGCAGACATTGTCCTGCCTTAAAAAATAAAAATCTAGAACCTGATTGGAGCGCCATCGACCAGGACCAATTATTAATCTAAATCATTCTCGAATCTACTTGAACAAACATAAAAAGTTTCATCAAAATTGGTCCCACCGTTTAGGAAATTAGCAGCGCCACCTACCGCATCTAATCGTGAATCTAAACCATCCACTTGGTCTATCCACCAACCAGGACCCACTTGAACACAAACAAAAAAAATCATCAAAATCGCTTCAATCGTTTAGGAAAAGTTCAGTGACATACACACGAACAGAAGAATTTTATATATAAAGGTTTTGAGCCATAGCCCATATAACATTCTTCCTTCTGAACCTCGCGGGCATCCTCAGAACACCTTACCAAAGTTTCATCACATTCTGAATATTGGTTTAGGAGCACATTGAGGACAAACATACAAACATTGATTTTTATTTATAAATAGATAAAGAAGGTATTCAAGGATTCATCAATATTTGGCAGCAAACATAATGTCACATTGTCTGTGGTTAAAAGTACGTTCAGAAATCAATTTTGTGTTTAATTTTCGAAAGGTGTGAAAAATAAAATAGTTACTACTTTTTTACTTTCTATTTATATTTCTCACCTTTTAAACCTTCCTTGGACTTCTATAAATATTTCAAAACCAAAATTATGCAAATCAGGTCAGCCGCTCTCGAGTTTTTATGTTGAGTTTTTAACTAACAAATGTCGTTTCATTTTTATATATATAGATAATACATCAGCAGAATTCCGCCGCGTCACGCCGTGTACAGATTAGCGCCGATCCTTCCGTCCCCGAACTTTCCACGCGGAATGTTCCACAGGTGTGTCGCTATACTTAGGCACCATTCTGCACAGTTCCTTGGAACACTCAGCATTATACAGACTGGACGGAACTTTGGAAAGCTCTCACACCTTACACGAGTCGAGTAGATGTCGCTACATGTTATTTGTATTTCACTTGTAACATTTTATTGTTTAATAGTTATTTATGATACTGTGCGGCGACTATAGTAAATCCTCGACTTCGTTTCGAGCTTAAATTCGTCTACACGTTTGTAAAAGCAACCGCACGTGTGTCATACAACGTTTTTCAATATATTTGCGAGAAAACAGTACAATAGGTAATAACTTTTGCTGCATCAGATCCCTTACATCTAACTAGAGGAGTTCCTCAAGGATCTATTTTAGGTCCACTATTATTTATAATTTACACAGCGGATGTTGTCAATTGCATTCAGCATTGTAGGTTTCATATGTATGCTGACGATATTCAACTTTATAAACATTTTATCCCAAGTGAAACATATGAAGCTGTTTGTGATATTAATAGTGACCTAGAAAGACTTGTACAATGGTCTGAAGCCAACACACTGGTATTAAATCCAACAAAATCTAAATTTATGATACTAGGTAGTCGCCAACAAGTTAGTACAATAAAAAATGGTAGTTCCATAATCAAAATTCAAAATGAACAAATTGAAATGGTTGATACTGCTTGTAGCCTAGGTCTCACTATTGACTCAGAACTGCATTTTGAAAAGCATATCAGTAATATTATGAAGAACTGTTTTTATAGATTAAAAATATTATATACAATTAGGGCTTACATTAACGTAGAAGTAAGAAAAAGATTAATAGAGAGTCTGGTGCTGTCTAAATTAAATTATTGTGACACAGTATATGGGCCCGGCCTATTATCACGAACAGAGCGTCTAATACAGCGCATACAAAATGCTTGTGCCCGTTACTGTTATGACATACCAAGAAGAAACCATGTTACCCCATATTTAAATAAAAATAATGTGTTAAAGATGGCAGGTAGGAGGAAGTTACACTTAGCTTGTATGCTGTTTGGTGTAATTTCCTCGCAGTACCCTAAATATCTGTACAATAAGATGGACTGGAGATGGGATAGGTCACACCATTATACTATGCGGTCTGTTACGAAACCTTTAATAACAGCGAAGCACAAGACAGCTGCTTTCAGAGGCTGTTTCAAATTTGCTGCCACTCATTGCTGGAATGATATTCCTCCACCAATTAGAGACCTAAAAACAATAAATTCATTTAAATTCCACTATAAAGACATCTTCTCAACTTACAAAAGAAGATCATACATATGCATTGATAAGCCTTTAAATAATTACAATGTAGTTCAGTTACTAACTCACCTTGATATGAATCCAAATAGAATTACATACATAGACAGGCAAATCGAAGTGCAAATGTAGCGTGGTTTAGTAGTTCTTACCCAAAATCACTACAATAATTATCGTTCTGGAAATTGTTATTATAATTTATTGTTGGTTTTATTCAAATGTATTTATTTATTTTTAATAATTAAATATTATATAAGTAGACTTAGTTTTATAAATTATTATTATTATTAGTTATTTAATTAACAAATTTGGGTCGTTTTGGTTTTACGCTTAAAGGAAGGTTTGCACTGAAAATCAGCGTTGTGTCGGATATAATTCCGGCACAGCAATATGCTGAGTGCAAACCTTGTTCGTTGAAAATGCGGCGTACAAATTCTCAAAATATGCTCTGTGTATAATAATGTATAACGAATGTAATTACGTCGCTATTTCTTCGAATAAAGTTTTTCTTTCTTTCTTTCTTATAAAACAAAAATAAATATCAGTCGAAAAGTCGCAACAATCAACAACAAAACGAAATTTAGAATTATATCTTTTGACTTATTTTCTCTATAGTATTAAAGTGAGACAAACATTATAATCAAAAGCGCTTCCAGGGATTATTTAGCTTATTTTATTTTCGTAATGTGAAACTCCTTGGTGGAATTCTTATCTTATGTATATCTTTCACCTAAGTACTTATTTTAGCGCACGTTCCATTGTATGGTGCGTAATTTTAAACTTTCGAACAATGTTTACCTTTTCAAATTTAAGTTATTTACTTGTTGATTGTCATTCCTAATCTTAATCTTCGTGCCTCACTAACTCAAAATAGTAAAATTTTGATTCAGGCCACTATTGAATTCAGGTAACAGCAGTTCTGTAAATACCTAAGAATTCTAAACATGATTAACTTTGAAAGAATTCGTATATATTGTTACAACTTAGTATTCGACAAAGACAATTTCCACGTACAGTCTGTAAAAGCATATTTTATTACCTGTCGGCATTTGAACTAATTATAACCGTTTTATGATCGTCTTCTTTTGTTTACTCATTTTTGTTGGCATACGTTTATTGTTATTGTGGAGAACAGCCTATTGTTTTGTTATACACGTTTACGGCCGCTTGCAGGCTGCATCATTAGCCAGGTGCTGCGGATTATAACTACAAACTAATTCTAGGAAATTATGTCGATGTTTCCGGGCGGGCACATTTGTATTTGTGCAGTATAAAACGATGGCCTGATGGAGAGAGGAAGTTAGTTGAGCGACAACTGCGACCAAGACGTGACGTGTGTACATTCGGGAATCTAATATTGACGGACTTTGCGCGTTTTATTGAATTACGACCTTCTGCATTACGTTTGGATTTGTTGTGTTCGATTATATTTGTGCCTGTGTTATACGTGTTTGTATAGTTCCAATAAACTCTATAATAATTCTAACGGCATTTTAATTCGAGTCCCGCTAACTCGTAACAATATAATGTTTATTATGTAGATGAATTTACATATGTATATAATATACAAAATCATTCTTTTTGGAGTAAATGCTATATTTTGGTGGGATTTCGTCTATAAGAATTGGGTTATTTTTTTAAATCACCTCGACTTAAATATAAATTATGACTAATTTATTTATCTACAATACTGTATATGTATTTTTTTGACATTGTTGCTAAATACAACAAATAATCTAATACAATACTTATTTTTTAATCTAGACAAGTTATTATATCAACCCAAGAGATACGACGCATTCACAGAACAATGACTATTAACTTAAGGAACGCTGTAATTTATTCTACAATTTATAAGATGTATTTTACATATTTAATTAGTAATTACTATCTAATAAAGCGTAGTTCAGAGATTAGCATTGAGTTTGCTAAACAATTCCGTGAATGACTAACTTAAGTAATGGTGTAAAATAAGAACTAAGCCTGGCAATCAAAGTTAATTATACATTATCTGTCTCTGTGTGCGGGCAGTCTCAGGATTATAAAGAACATAGAACTACAAGCGGATTAATACACATCTTATACTTGAGCGACGACTACTGTTGAATTCACAAAGAGAAGTGCTTGGCGCGTCGACTTCCTTGGATGGTTATCACGTGACACAATGTGACATATAAAGAGCTTTTAGTATTAGATGGTGAAAATATAGGCCTTAAGGACAATTTAGACGTTTGAAAGGATATAATTTGATTAGTAATCGGTATCTTAAAGTATAATTATCAAATTAAAAAGTACGTATAACTTGTTTTTCTTCTAGATACATTTTTGAATAAAATTTTAGTTAAATTATTATTTATAGACCGTTAATTTTACACTTTTTTGATTTTTATTTGTAACAACAGGTATTTCTCACATTTAATAAAATATTTAAACATCATTAACTGATTACAAATATGTAGTCTGTGAAGTAACAATATTATCTTTTAAGAAACTATAGTGTGTATATACATACGTACAAGTGAACAAACACTAGTAGATCTGGTTATCATAGAAGCTACATTTTTAATAAATATAATAATCCTAATTAAGCAGCATTAGAGGAAGACAAATCTATTGTTTATTTTTAAGCAATATTATATTTAGTAAAAACTGCACAGAAAACATTAGTCTTAACTCCCTCCAAAAACTCTACAGACCTAATGTTGTAGCTAAAACCATCAGCATTTAAGGAAAGGCATAACTTTTGCTTCCCATTACACTAATGTTGTAGGGAACAAAATAATACCAGACTGTGGGTCTGCGACTGCCCCCTAGAGGTTTGCGCTTCTGGCGTGATCGAGGTTTCTACGCAGTCTTTCGTATTAAGGATTTCAAGAACGTGAAAATATTTAATTTAACTTTTTAAAGAAAAATTGGCTAATTCAATTCTCGAGAGAAATCTGTGTTGATTCCTGGATTAAAAAATAAGATTTAACACAAATTTTAAAATTCAGATACTCCTTAAGAAATTCTATACATCCTAAAATATTTCATCAATTTACTGTTAAATGATGTACGTATAATATTTGTATGTTATTTTGAAAAAAATCTCATAAATGATATCAATAGCAGTAGCTCTAACATAGGAAATATATTATTGGGTATAAATAAGACTATAAGATTAGTGAAATATATCAGAACTTATCTATATATAATTTATTATAATATATAATAATAATAATTTAATATATAATAATTATAGATAATTTAAGAATTTCATCTGAGTCAGGTTGCCTGAAAGAGATCGCTTTTAGCGATAAGGCCGCCTTTTGTTTTACCAAGTAACTATTGTCTTGTACTTTTTTTGTAATTTTTGATTTGGTGAACAATAAAGTGTTGTCTATGTCTATGTCTATGTCTATACATATAATAAAATTGTAGAGGTCAAATCTCTGTACCATGAAAAAAAAATGCTAAAAACCGAGTCAGAGGATGTAAGAAGTGAAATAGAACTAATTTAGAATATTTTTCAAATTTTTTGTTTCTCTGTTTGTCTGTCTGTTTGTACCGGCTAATCTCCGAAACGACTGGACCGATTTGAATGAAATTTTGTATGGTGGTAGCTTATATCCCTGGTCAACATATAGGATACTTTCGATCCCGAAAAATTAAAAAGTTCCCGTGGGATAGTTAAAAAAACCGCACCATGCGGACGAAGTCGCGGGCATCAGCTAGTTATATATAAGATGTAAATTAAGTTTATCTATTGCTTCTTGAAGACGAGTACGAATATGAATCAGGTTTTATGAATTTTGATCTGAACTTTATGTAATAAAACTACATTTTAACGGTTTTAAGCGCAGTATTTTAATTGATTTTTATTCCGATGTTTGATTTTAATATTATATAAAATTACTAGCTGATGCCCGCGACTTCGATTACATACTAGATTACAGCTAGGCATGTTGGTGAAGAGTTTCTTGCACAGCTTCTTCTTTTCAAACCTCGACATGTTGCGACGCGGTGATAAATTAAAAAGGCATAGAGTAAATAATAACCATACAAAAATTAAAACTAAATGAATAAGTGAACAAGTTGGCAGTAGGTTAAATAAAAACTCTAACATTATTCATTAACAGTTGACATATTTGTCTTCCATTATCACGGCTACTAAAAAGTAGCCGAAACGTTGGAGTAAAAGTCAAAGTGAAATACCGCCTTTAAAACCGTTAAAACGTAGTGTACTAGTCGCAAAAACTTAAGAAAACACTACATGTACTTTATAGGCGAAATGGTGGTTCATTTCTGAAGTTTATACCGGCGAAGCACCGGCAAAGTCCTAAAGTTTAAGCCTGCATTTATATTCTACGTAACTTGACCCTATCATTTTAACGCCTTATGTAAAGTTTAATTATTTCCTGAATGGATGTAACATAATCCTTAATTCAAATCCAAGCCACAGATACAGTGACAAAGAGGGATTAATTCGTAATGTCTGTAGGAGTATTAAACTATTAAAGAGCATCGAGTAACGTGTACATGTTGCAATAATTAACCGATTATTGTGCTCATTTGTTCTCTATTTGTGTCCTTACTACATACTTGATTATTTAGATTATCTAATCTATTAATTAATTTATGGCTGAAATGGCATTAAATTAATCGTATAAGTAAACGTACAGTACGGTACGGTAAACGTAGTGTCGGACGCTCTTCAGCCTGATGGGCCGACGACCTATCCAAGGTCACCGGTAGACGCTGGATGAGGAAGTCAGAGTACAGGGATGAGAGGAGCCGACTTGGGGAGGCCTAAGTCCACCAATGGACTGCGAATGGCTGACGACGATGAATCGTATTAGTTGGCGTACTTCGTAGAACTCGATGCACAAAA
Organism: Dendrolimus houi; assembly: GCA_039645545.1. Lineage (NCBI taxonomy): Eukaryota > Metazoa > Arthropoda > Insecta > Lepidoptera > Lasiocampidae > Dendrolimus > Dendrolimus houi. The sequence continues at coordinate 7,949,898 of CM077125.1, forward strand.
ATACCTTTAATTTATTGACGTCTAGTGGCAATCGAGATACGGTATATAATAACCGATAATAAAAAGAATAATTAGTTAGATTAAATAGATAGAATATCAACTCCTGCTGGTAATATTCTAGCTTTGATTGAAGTATTGCAATACATCTATTTCTCTCAATACAACGAATAGCTTATACACGTTACACTGTTAAGGGATAACAATGAGATAGTGTGGGCGCGCGACGACTGTTAAACACTAAAGTCTCCAAGCTGCGATTGCAACCTCATCAATCTAGCAGGCTCCGCATTGTACATCTTTGCTAAAGTTGAACAGATTCGCACAATGACGAAGAGATCACCATTTGTGGCAATATTTGAGTCATGGTACACTGATTTGAGTCTTGGAGCTGAAGCAACAATAATAATTGAGAAAACTTATGAATTAGTCATAAGAAACTTTATCAACAAATGCTTTAATTCTTTATCTCTTACGTCTGATGGGTTATTCATATTTTTTTTCATAATTAATAATATTGCCAATATGTTTTAAAATTACTCTTTTAAGCCTTTATTTATGCTCTGTTTCCCCAATAATGATTTTCTAATTATAAAAATATATTAATCACAAATCAGCATGTTAATAAGAAGGAACATCGTCCATTTCATTTAATAGCAAGCACAAAATCAACAACTGTTATTTTGAAAGACGCATTAATCTAGATAGGTTTTACTTTATTCAGTTTGTCAGCAATTCTGCAGTTCTGGAGCTCACTTATCGGGATTATTTCAGCAGATTGGTAGAAGCAATGTAAAGTGAATAAATTATGGCTGCGGGGAACTTGAAATAAAATTAATTCATATTTATTGTTCCTTTTTACCCAATATCCATACTCAGTTATATAAAGAGGCGTTCATATATATATTTAATCATTATAATTTTAGTATTAAATCCCAAAATCAGATTAAAATTTTCTATTTTTGCACAGGAATCAACACTGTGTAAAATTTTAATTATAGCAGTAACAATTAAAACATTCATAATAATTTTAACATTTTTCTAAGTCATGACAGCGTAATAACAGCTAAAGTGCCTGCGACTCATTTTATCGTGTGTTTGATCATTGTCTAGGAAACTTTTAGGCAATTTTGATGACCTATTATTACAATGATGATGCTGACTGTGAAGAAAAACACCATAAAGACACAGATTAGCGATATATGAAACCCGCCAATCCGTCTTAGACAATGATGGCAAATATATCTTCCGCTCTCCTATAAAATGGGAGCGCCAAAGCCCACCAGTGACACGTTAATGGATTACTACAATATATTTTAAAAAAACGACTGTTCTCATGATTTCAATTTCTATTTCTTGCATATGCATAGTGTGTCTTGAATATTTGAGATTATTGAAATACATTAAATAATCTGTAAGTTTTAAGCCCACCGAAAAGTGACACGAAAGCATTTCATTGTTTCTCAAAACTTGCGGGGAAAAGGGACGCGCTCGACGTAAACCGCTTAGCGGTTTCTGATAAAGGCTGTGTCAATAGTTCGAGGTAATCTGTCCGGTCTTCGATGGACCTTAGTATAAATTTATAAACAGTTGAAATGTATTTTATAAAAGGTGTGAGATTAAACCAACCCTTTGAACAATTAAGACTTATCACTCATCCTGAATCATATTTCATAGGAGTTACAAACATGTACGGGAACATAGATGAGCGTAACGCTAGATGATAGTTTTTTGAAGTATATTAATCTAATTGTCAGTCTCACATAAGACGTAGTCGAGGTTGATCTGGAGAAGCTCCAAGCTTGTAATCGGACAGAGAGACTAGTGCACAAAAAAGAGAAAGATTTTCGTTTCGGGGGTCAAGACTCAATTTGTGTCATTGAATCAGAAATCAATCAGTTAAAAATCTTGTTTGGGCTATATATAATTCAATTATATTTTCCAACATTATCTTATATTTCTTCTCTTAATTATCAATGTATAAAATCTGACCGATATGTGGTTCTAATTGAAGCCGCAAAGAGAAACTGTTGTTGAAAAAAAAATGGACTTTTTTATATAATCTTTATATTCATGAAGAATAGAAGTAAATATATGTAGCAATGGTTACTATGAAAGTAAGTAAACAATTAAACATAAAAACTCAAAAACAAACACTAACTTATTTTTATATTACAATATTTTATATATATGGTTGATCTATCCTACTTCATACCGTCCAGCAAAGGGGTATATTATGTTGACTGATTCCTTCCGTCGTAGCATGATATACAATGCTTTATATTATGTACCTCATTCCGAATGTCGACATCGGATACAGAACGTATTTATTTGTCTGTTTAGTATTCATCAGAATAGTACTAGTTGTTTGCATATCGTCTTTACATATTACTTAAATATGGGAGTATATTGTTTATTTAGATTCTCCACGTTTTTATTAGGGTATAATGTAGCAAATTTCAAAACAACTAAACATTTGGAGAAACCGCTATACATTTAATTAAGAATTGAAAAATATGTAAACACACAGCGGAGTATCATCAATCATATCTTAAAAGTCATGACGTTGTTCTTAATCGACTTTTTAATTTAAGTCAAGTATGGAGATATTATTATTATTTCAGTCTTAACTTTTGAAGCAATAAATTAAAAAAGAATTTAGGTTATCAAGCATCAAAATTACCTACTTCTAAGATATTATATTGGTCTCGTATTTAAAAAGCTTTCAGATTTTTTTCCTTCGAATTAGCTGAGTAGTTTAATTACATAAGTATAGAAATGGCAATAGATCTTATTGCCGATCTTTAATCAAGCTTTACACAATGAGTATTTAATGTAATTCTTTATAAAATAATTTTGTAGAAAGCCGAATTTACTTCACTTACATTAAATCTAAGTAGAATGGATGCAAGTTGCTACGTTGTTGAACTTCCCTAATTTAATTCTCCGTGACAGGTAAGATAGATAGGCTCTGCAATGCAGGAACACTTGCGTACTACATGTCACTTTGCATAATCCGAGTCATGTAAAAAACTAAGAATATCATAAAACGTAATAATAATATATTTTTCGTATTAAAAGTATTTATAATTAAGTACTCTAATTATTCGTAAATACTTCTAAGTATTTCATCGTTCTACCGGGCTAGAGAGTTCCTACACGTTTCTTGACTCGTCGTCTCTACTTCAGAATACGTCTGCTCCATCAGCCATGTTCCTGCGACAGATGTAGCGATCTTCCTACCACACAGCTTGCTAAGTTTATGAACTGCGTCGATTACTTTGATTCTTTTATATTTTTTACTTTATCCATCAAAGAGACATCCAAAAGAAGCTCGCTCCGTACCCCGCTGACTGATCATAAAGAAATGTTTAATCAAAAATAGCCTATGTCTCAAAAACTACTCAACAAATCTTTTTCGAACTAATTTTCTATAAAAGTATTTTTAAAGCTCTATAACAATAATATTTGTCAGTATTTTCCACTCGATAGTTCAAGAGATTTATCATAGTTCAAAATTTCAGCCATCCAAACCTAGTTATCCAACAAACATGATGAAAACTTCCGTGTTACCAAAATGGCCACATACGTACTAATGTGGCATTGGCATGTGGCGTAAATGACTAATGGCCGATTTCAATATCGGTACAAATTTGATATTACTTGTATGGAACTTATATTAAATATTAATCGATAGTAAGACAAATGAATGGTTAGTAGGATATAGGAAGCGACAATAAAAGAGTAAAAGAGGAGTTTAATCAATTTAGAGTGAGTATTGACAAAGTAATACCTGCCTCTAATTTCCGTGCAGAAACAAAAAAAGAATACTAATTCCTGGGGCCGGGCGATCTGTCGCAACGAGCGACAAAACAGCCCACAGCCATGTGGTAGGGTATTTGCTAGTCTGGATGGCTACAACTCCTGGTCTAGAGTATGCCGCCGAAACGACTTTGAATTGTGTTCAGGTTCCAGGTTCTCGTTCAAGGCCGGCAGCACATTGGCAGCACCTCTGGTGTTGCTAATTTCCATAGGCGACGATAACCACTTTTCATCACAGTTGGGCCGTCAGACTGTCTGCTATGCTTAAGCAATAAAAAAAGACGGCTACATAGTATACGAGAAATACAGCTTCTAACATTCTCCGTCTTGTAAATTATTACTTGTTGACCTGAGTAAAGTGATTCTGAGGTTATGCGGTTGGCTTTCCGGGCTGTGTTGTTGAACTAAGGAGAGCTACCGTGCATTTATAGTGCAATTATAAAGAATAATGGCCTATTTAGGACCATTCTATGTGAGATACGCTTATAATTAGAGGATATGTAAGTCATTTGTACTTGGCATTGCTATTTTGGTTAGTAATCTCTTAGCATTCAAATAAATGTCAATTTCACGTCTTGTTCTATTGTATTGTGACTATTTCTTGATAACCTCTGTGGTTGAGTTGGCTAAACCTTTACCAGAATTACCGGGTTCGATACCTGCTATAGTATATTTCATAAACGGACTTTCCGTTATTTACTATGGTCTGGCTGTCTGGAATTGGCCAGTTTTTTTATTGCCTGAAGCAGGCAATCAGGCAGGCGGCCCACCTGATAAAAAGTGCTTACCGTCACCTGCGGAGGTTTGCAACACCAGGGGTGCAGCCGACGCATTGCCGACCTCTAAGAAATTTTATAACACCCCTTTTAAAGAACCCGATTTCATAGCGCAAAGGGAAAACCGCGGCGAGAAGTTCTCTCCAGATCATTGTTGTACGCGTAATAAATGTCCTAGAGAACCGTTGCGTAGTTGAGCGTGGGAGCTCAAGGAAATAGGGGTTAATATCCCTTCGCTGGCGAGCGGTGCGGTTGTAAAAGTAAGGCGTTGGCACCAAATCAAACAGTTCCTCGGAACACTCCCCGTTATATAGGCGGTAAAATACGCAGAGGGACGCAAAGTCTCTTCGAATGCTGAGCGATTCTAATCCGCTGTATATTAGTCCTAATACAAGCGTAACTTGTTTAAGCTATTCTTCTTCTTCAGCTGATCAAAACCCACTGCTGGATATAGGCCTTCCCAAGCCTGCGCCACATATAACAGTCTCCTCCCGCTTTCCGTATTTAGCCCCTACTGATGACCTTACGCAGCTCGTTGGCTGGATCTTACGCTACGTATACCGAGACGCGATTTCCACTTCAAGACACGTTTGCTCCATCGGCCGTCGGTCCTGCGACAGACGTCGTAAAATTATCCCTGCAGGAACAGCAAAAGAATACTAATTCCTGTGGCCGGGCGGCTTCTCGTAAGAGGTGACAAAACAACCCGCAACCAGGTGGTAGGCAATTTGCCCGACTGAATTCCTACCACCCCTAGTCAAGAGGATGCCGACATAACAGCGTTGAGTTGTTTTCCAGCATCAGTGGCCAGGTTCCAGTCTCAGCTTTGAGACCGGCAGTGCATTGGCAGCACCTCTGCTGTTGCTAATGTCCATAGACGACGACATTTTCCACCACAGTTGTGCGGTCAGCCTGTCTACTGTACTTCAGCAATAAAAAGAAGACATGATGGGCCTACTGCCACTTTAACTTGCTAATTTTCCGTAACTTCAGTGACATAAAATGTGCATTTATCTGCCGATAATTATATTTATGTCGCTTATTGTAAATATGAATAGTGACTTTGACCCTTCTGTACAGCGAACTTTTAAGAAATTTGGTTTATAGATTATAATTATGTTTTACGGTTTTAAATACAATTTTGAAAACTAAACGCAAATTGTTTAAAATCTAAGGCTCTGAAGAAGTAACAAACAAACTACTTACTGTTATAATAGACAGTTGAAGTTTGCGTGATTGGTTTATCTAGTCTCTATCAAGTATACATGAATGTTCTACTTTAAGAATCTTCAAGCAAATGCCTCAGCCGAATTATACTGGCGCCAAACGAGGGAGTTTTTGTGGCCGTTCGAAAAGGCACATATCAGTTCACATAATATAAGATATTCAACACATGCATAATTCTTCGTTAATAACTACGTAAATATGTATTGCTTACTTTTAACTAATATTACACATTATTTAAAAGTCAATCTGGAATCAAATCTTAATCAGTGCAGTGCTTTGTCAGTATACCAATTTCGAAATTCAAATACCGCATTGTAAGTTCGAATTTTAAATGCAACGACCAATCAGATTCACTTCACTATAGACGCCATTCCTCTTATCTCCGCGCGCTAGTTCCCTTGATCTAGAAAAATATCAACGGAGAGACCGTCGAGAAGTTCTTTTAAAACGCAAACTTTGAATTTCGATTTCAATTTGCACGTGATCCGGGTTCTAACTTCATTCGTAGAATCTCTACTACGTGTTTATACTAAATTTAAAATAACGTTTTCTGGAATCTTCTATCACTGGATACAATTTTTTCAATAATCTTTATATTTACTTTAATGTGTTTATATATATTTAATTTAAAAAGTAGTTTAAGTATATGTATTTAATGTATAAGGTAGTTTAAGTATATGTTTATAAAATCTTTAACTTATAAAATACTCTAAGTACTTATATGTATTTAAGTTATGTCCTATGTAATGCTCTGCACCACCTACATTGCCAGATTAGTTTAAAATATTCATTAAGTTAGGTTTCCTGGAACAGATTACTTTAAGCGATAAGACCGCCTATTGTTTTTACCATGACAATATTTTACCCGTACTGTAATGGAACACTTACAAGCCAATAAATAGATGGCGCTGTGCAATAATTGAGGTCACAAACGTTTCCCGAAACATAGAAAGAATATATACAAAATTTCAACTCTAACAGATGGGCCTAGGCTTGCGAGGAACAGCAATAGCCTCTCTGGAAGATCTTCCTTTGAGACGGAGGAGCATTCTATCTCACTCCTCCAACCGTTAGGATCACTCCCTTCAGTAGGCTTGTTCTTATTCGGTCACTGAACGGAGCGATCCGTACTAGTACAATTTGTCAGATGTCCTAATTCGGTCTTTTAGTACATTTAGTACAGTTTAGTACACTGAACGAATAAGAATTATATTTTGATTTTCCTTCATACTTTGCAGGCTTAGGGCTGTCATCTTATTAATATTTTAGTGCATTTAGTACAGTTTAGTACACTCAATGAATAGTGAATTATATTTTGATTTTCCTTTATACTTTGCAGGCTTAGAATAGGGGACTGTCATTCTAATCAATAGCCGTTTATTTTTTACACAAGTTATTTAGATATTAAAATATCTGTGATATTTTTTTCTTATTGCATTATATAAGATATCAAAATTTTATAGGATTTACCATCTTATGGTCAAATTTGGTCCTAGTTCGGTAATCGGAAACATGTTTGAAATATTTTTTTTTAAATAAAGACAATATCGCAAAATATTTATTCAAAAATAAAAACTAAAATAAGCAGTAGTTATATGACCATTAAGTTCAAAATAGCTTCATGAATCAGAGTTATCAGAGATCAAAGTTGGCAAATGAATATTATCATGCATCTCACTCTTTCATGCACTGATACCATATCGTTGCTGCTCGTTCAGTCAGTCAGCCGCGTTCCGTGTTTGTTGTGCGATAGTTCATAGTATAGTAGCAGTGACAAAGAATACATCGCGAATTCAGACTATTCTACACGATCACGAACGACGAAGTACTAAATGGACGATGTCCTAAAACGGAGAGGGAATAGTTCGTTCAATTCAGTGTCGGGAATTTATTCCTTTTAGTACATAGTACATATACTACACAAGCCTACCCTTCAGTAAATTTTTTTGTTTTTTGTAATTATTTATTTGGTGAGCAATAAAGTGTGGTCTATCTATTTATCTCTACTTTTCTATAAGTGTTTATGTCTAAGAACATGTGAGCCTTATATCCTTATGTTATCTCATATTTATGTACCATGTTTTAAGCAATTAAATGAATTTGAATTTATCACTGAACTCCTCTTAAACCACAACCCATTTTGATGAAACTTTTTGTACATGTTTAAGTGTTGTGTTTAGAATGAAATCCTCGATTTTCTGATCACATATTGATTAGTATTACGATCTTAAACTGTAATAAGTGTAAATAGATAGATAAAATTTACCAAAAAAAATATGTGTTGAAGCAATGGAGGATGCAGATTGAATAACTCACAATTTCCCGGCTAGCAGTGATCTGCTGCATAATTTACTTTAGTTTTAATTATTTAGTTTATATTTCAATGGTGCATACTAGTTAAAAATGCATCTTAGATATTTATAAAAATTAAAACATTTCAAGACGTTTATAATATAGGTATGTACAAATAACTCACACAAAAAAATTACTTTAATAATTTTATTATGTCTAAATAAATTCTCGTTTCATATAAAGTATAGTTTATTGATTATCTTAATACTAATGTCATACCTAACATACAAACTAAGAATATAAATAGTGTTTGTCTGTGCACAGTTCCTGAAACAAATAGAAATCATTATCATCATAATATATCATCAATAAATAATATATTGATTATTCATCTGGCTTCCTACTTAATATTTATTATTGTTTTTAAACATATTTTAATATTACGAGTCAAAACGTATTTTTAGACCAAATTTGTAAAAAAAATTAAAGTGTTGATAAATATTAGTACAATTCTTTACTGTTTTGGTTTAAATTAATAAGATTTATTATAGTAATAATAATCTTTATTTAACCCGCAGGGCGCTTTGTGGCGAAGCCTTAGGTGAGTAGCGACACCTCAGACGTGACTCCGGGGGACAAAGCAAGGCCCCGGCCTTCATGCTTGCCTCAACCAGCCGGCACGGAGTAGAGATCGCTAGTGCTAAGACTCAAGCTCCAGAGGTGGAAGTGATAAATGACATAACGTCAGAAGTAGCTTCGGTAAACCTGCAGCCCACCTCTGGACACCCCTTGGCCTCTCACACCCATGTTGCCCCTCGCCAATCTTGGCATTTTTAGGTGTCCATGCAGTAAGTGGCCAGTCACCTTCTGCCCATTTTATCCATCTTCCTTAAACATTGCGACGGGCAGACGCCATAGTCCACATAGTCCCCGATCTGTAACTCCACTAGCAGTTCATCCCAATAGCCCGGTACCTTTTATTCTCATTTCCTATAATAGTCCTACACTGACCATGGCTTGTTCTTGGGTGATTTTTTATAGAATGTGGATAGGGACAACCGCCGGTCAATATGACTAAACTCATATTTACGGGATAAAATGTCTTATGTTGGTTCCCGTCAGTACATAATATAACAAATTTTATCTCTCAAGGCCACAACGACGAGATAAACAAACGTTTATCTTTCAACACCAAAATAATGGTATAAGCAAACGCCCAAACTATGTTGGTTACCTTTGACATTTACATAATATCTCGCATAATAAAAGACATCCAATACAATAAAGGGTATTCTAGAATTTTCTATTCAATTTCAATAGAAATATTTAATAGCTTACCATTTTCTTCATCGGGCATCGTGATGCTATGCATTTCAGAGTCTCTCAAGAATATATAATCCGCTTTAAAGCCCGATGCGTCCAACCTGTCGTTGGACTTAAAGGTAATTCTTAGGAAATTCTTGTCAGATGTCGCGTGTAGCTCCTTCAACTGACCGCAGTATCTGTGACTTTGGGTGTCTATCATTTGACTAGAAAATTGAACGTAGTCACTAGCTGATACTGCTTCACATCTGAGTTGAAACAGAAAAAAACGTTCAATGTAAAAGAACAACCAATTTCTATATCTTAAGCCAAAATTAGACATGTTCATTCCTGTCTTTCCATTTATATAGAAAGGAGACATACAAAATTAGAAAACATAAGACAACCTTAATTATTAAATAGTGACGAGTAGTACACGTGTGATCCAGTACCTATGTCACGTACAAAATACATTTACATACGCCTCAAAATTTGAAAAGTAAGATTTCAAATTTTTTATCGCGCTACTACTCAGGCCTCAAACGTAAGAGGAATGACGGGACGAGGCTTATACTACAACAGTACAATTGAGTAAAAACAGTAAAATGATGTGACCGAGACCGATCACATCCGATTCTTAACGAATATTTCCGAACTAGAAATTTTGAACGGGACAAATGAGCAAATTACGCTCACCATCTCAACAATTCAAGTGTACTCTGATGCGGTACACTGTACAAACCCTACAATTCTCCTCACCTCATTTGAAGTGGTAGATTGTACTAGTACAAAACGTCATGTTACTTTGACAAAATCATTCTATATAGAGTTGCGTCGGATACGTACGAGCCGGTACATTTGTCCCGTACAAAATCCATTTGTACTGATACGGTCAAAATCTAAAAAAGTAATGCTTCAAATATTTTGTCGCGCTACTACTCAATATACTACTCGTGCCTCAAATGTAAGAGGAAGGACGGAACGAGGCATAAGCTACAACAGTACAATAACGCCTCTACGGATATTCATATGACAAAGAGGGACAACATGGCTCTGTAATAGATAGGTACAATTTATGAGAAACGGTACAAATGAGAGAATGATGACCATCGCTTCAAATATACTGCTACGCTACAAATGTACTAGCACGGTACAAATGTATTGCTACGCTACAAATGTACTAGCATCTGGCACGGCACAAATGTACTGCTCCGCTACAAATGTACTGCCACGGTACAAATAGTACAAAATGCCTCACCTCATTTGAAGTGGTACATTGTACTGGTTCAGTACAAAATGTCACGCTACTCTTACAAACTCATTTTAAAATCATGTACAGCCCAACACTTATTCTATAGGTATAATCAATTAACCATGTCCTACCCAACACTAGCAGATGCTATTGTTATGCCCCGCAGGCCTCAACTCGATTATTGCGTTTCGAAATTTTTATATATTCTTGGTACGTGTCGGGAATGGTTTTCGACTTTAATTATTGTACAGCGCCATCTACTGGCTTGATAGTGTTCAACTACAACTACATTTTCGATTTTTTATTTAATTTCAAAAGGTTCCAAATCTTGTTACTTATATTTCTATTACTTATTTTATACTTTACACAAAAACTTATCCTTGACAATACTCCATGATCTAAGAAACACCAATAAATAACAAATAAGCTGATAATCAGCTAAAACAGTCACACACGAAACCTTTTTTTTTCAATTAAGTTCGTTTATTTTTAAAGTTTACAATGCCCCATTTTATCAAAATTGGAAGACAAAAATGAATCGTTTATGCTCAGCATTTGTATACACCTTTAGTATATAATAATGTTACAACCTACACGCCGACGAAAGTAGATTCACACCTGCATACCATAAAAGCACACTTTATTACCTTTCCGCATTTGGACTTCTTTTGTTTACTTTGTGTTTAAAATTAGAAAAAAGTAATAAGAAAACAGCCATTGTGTATTGTAATCTTTTATGGCAATCATTAGCCAGGTGTGTCGAACTGATTCTAAGAAATTCGGTCTACGCGGTCGGGCAGCCATATTGTATCGGTGCAGTATAACGCAATGGCCCAATGGAGAGATCGTCAGTCGAGCGATAACCAGAAGCGGAGCAAGACTTGTGTACATTGAATCATGCTTTACGTTTAGACTGGTTTTGTTCAGTTTAATTTTTACCTGTATTATACGTGTTTGTATAGTTCTAATAAACTCTATAATAATTCCAACGGCATTTTAATTCGAGTCCTGCAACTCGTAATAATAATAATAATAATAATCGAGCTTTTATATCCTTACGCTTGAGTAAAACGTTTTGAATGACATTTTAAAGTGTTAGTTTGTTAGTAATAGTTTTCTTATTCTATGTTAATTTGTTAATTATCGCTTAAACATTACTGTTGGGTGTAAGGGCCGCCCTTGACGGTGTAAGCCTCCTCCAGAGATGTCCATCTTTGCTTATCCCTTGCGGTTCTTGTTCAAGTTTTCCTACTACTTCAGTTAGGTCGTCACTCCATCTCTGGACGGGCGGTCCTCTTTTTTTTTTCTTGTACATGGTGTACCAGTTTGTAGAATATATCTTTTGTCCACCTATCGTTTTGTGTTCTTTGTGAATAACCTGCTCATTTCCATTTTTGTTTCAACATGTGTTTGATGACGTCTCTAGCTTTGGTTTTATTTCTAATTATAGCACATACATATTTAGTATCAACATATAAATTAAACCTTTCTGTCCTTATATAGTAGTTTTCAAGAATGTCTATGTCGTGTATTAACAGACGAACATGACATTTTTATAAGGTTTCCATTTTTGCCAAAATGAGAACGGAATAAAAAATGCTTAATTCTACTCACGGAATAACTCCTTCGACGTCGAAGTATGTAAACTGCAAATGGACCCGTTCATTTTCGTGGCCGTAGAAGAAATAATTGCATTCAGTGTCACGCGGATATACGCCGGGGTAGTTCGGTGACGTCACAGAACCCCGTCCCCACTCACTGCTATTAAATACGAAGGCACATGGAAATTCTAAAAGTTGACTCCCAGTCGCGATACCGTAATCTGAAAAATAATGATAATAAACGTTTATAAAACAAGAAAATTTGATCACCGCCTCTTTGTTTCCTTTTTGACATAGTCTACGTCCGATCGCTGTTCACGCCGCTACTTCCGCGAAAATCTCGCTGCGTTTTGTGTGTTGTGCCGTATTCTACACCAGCTTATATTAACCCGCGTGCTGGAAGATGCTCGCTGTGCCGTACCCAGCTGGTCCACTCGTCGAAGGAACCGCAAGACGTGAAGAAAGGATCACGAGGAAGACGTGCCTGCCGCTGCGAAGCCCGCATCATTCGTAGCGTGTCTGGTGCGGTGACCTATCCTGTAAGTCCTTTCCTTCTTTCTTATCCCCGCTCCCGTCCGCGCCAACACAAATTTTAGACCATTAATAGAAAGACGGAGTCTCGGACTTTCAAAATGAGGCCGGCTAAACAAATGCTGTACGAGCCAATATTGCTCGCACAGCGTGTTTTACATATAAATACGCAACAAAGAATATAATAAAACAGACGCATTAATATCGCCATCATGTGCGGCACTAGTGCACTGCAAGTTGTGCGTCTCAGGTCATCAAACGACTTTAATAAATAACATACAACAACTCAGCGTAGTTTGGCCTGGCAACACCCTTTAAATCCGGGGTCCATCGTTAACGACGATCAAGCTCCATCATCTTTGGAAGTTTACAAACCGTACAGATGCCGTTTTCTGAATGGGATGCTGATCGCGCTGCATTGCGTTACGAGTACGCAGAAGCGCTACACAAGTTTGTACAAAAATGCCTCACTGAAGTGAAGTATTTTTTTACCAACTTGTGTACTACTAAGTAAACAAACGTCAAATTCATTTGACGTTTTTGGTTACATAGTCTTTGTCAATACATTAGGTCAATTGTCAAAGGTATAATAAATAGTCAATTTTCAGATTTTCGTTGGAAATTAGTTCCAAAGTTTGTTTATCTTCGGATTAGTAATCATTAAAAAAAATATCAAATCGGCAGATAAACAGCCATACTCTATATTCACAAGTAATGCATACGTTATGGATAATATATGACAGACAAATCTGGACCGACCCAAGAAACCTAGACCATACATATGTACATAGACACACATTGACCATTTTATAAAGCTTTTTACGAAAATCTAACCATCTCAAAACTTTCATCCTTTTTTACATATCATGTATGATTTCATTAGCGTAATTTATTTTTTCAACTTTCACTTACCTATTATTATATAACTCAATTGAATGAATTGTGGTAATAAGACTTGCAAAAGTTATATTTATGTAGATAATAATGATATGCATTGAAAATTTTACAAGAAAATAATAAATTGTAAAGTTAGCTCAAAGCTTACCTTCAACAAAAGAATAAGATATCTTAAAACCTCTACTATATCTGGAAGAATATATCCCGCGAAACTCCATAGATAACTTTGGTCCATTCGACATTATCGGCTTTGGCTTTTCATTCCCGCAGAAAGATACCATTTTCTCCAGTCGACCATCCACGTATAAAAATATATCTAAAGCATCCATGCTTTCGCAGCTGCAACGGAACATATTAGTATTGAGCGACATTGTATTATTCATTTAATAAAGTATTTCTAATACATTTGGCGAACGTTCACATTGAATTGATACACAACTCCAACATAGATACATGTTGGGTAGATACATGTTAGATAGATACATGTTGGATAGATAAGTGTTGGCTAGATACATGTTAGATAGATACATATTGGATAGATACATGTTGGATAGATACATGTTGAATATATACATGTTGAATAGATACTAATTGAGTAACTAGATGTTGGATTGATAACATACTGGATTATAAAGCCTGCTTTTATATCTAGTCTCTACAGTCTTTCTGTGCCAAAATTCAAGCAAATTCATTTATATCCAAAACGTGAGGATGATTTAACAATCATAACGTTATAACGCAAGCTGTGTCTTCATATAAAAGATCACATTCTACAGAGTTCAAAAAATTACATTATTAATGTATTTATACATGTCTCTGAATGTGCTCAGTTTTGAAGACCGTAAAAAAAAAAAAAAAAAAAAAAAAAATATATTAAATTTATTAAAACAGTTTAAAAGGGTCTTTATATAATATTATATTACAATATAAAGATCATAAAAAGTTAAAACCCAAAAGTACTTGATGTCTGTTTTTCTGCTTAGTTCAACCTTCAACATACATGCCTTAAACGTAATTGGAATTTGGATAATGATGAAGAGCTTGATAAAACAGCCTTATTTTTAAATAGACTGTTAATATATATTAGACGTGATCATACAGTCTCGTCATTAAAGTCTGGTTTACAATATGGTGCTACTACGGTCATCAAAGTATAATTTAGATAATGAAAAATGAATTAAAATATCTATAAAACAAATGAAAGTACACACTCCCCTAGGCTGTGAAGAAAACTAGCTAATTAATCAAAATGGCTTCAACCACACACTAACCCAATTAAGTCAGGTACTCACTCAATGATATTGTCAGATATCCTTTGCAGACTGAAATCTTCGAACACCAATCTGACCCTTTCCCTGCCTCGGGCTAGAAAGTCATAGTGACATTGCGTTTTTTGGGGATACGCCGAAGGGTAGAGCGGTGACGTCAATTTACCGCTTTTGCTCTTATCACTGCTGAATACTTGATGGCAGGACGACGCTGGAAGCAAAAGTTTGGTTGTCCAGTGTAAAGCTATGCTATAGCTATATTAAAAATATATACGATGTCGCATGAGATTTGTTTCACGTTCTCTTCTTTTTTTATAATATTTATAATTTTGTAAAATCACATATGTCACATTATTTATTACTTTACATGACTCTCAAATATAGTTTAGACTACTCTTTGCCCTAGAATAATATAATAATAGAATAATACAGACCGGAAACCAATTACTTGTAGGCTATACATATAATATTACATATCGAGTATTCTAAAACTTCTTAACTTTATCTAAGTGAGATGCAACAAAGAATATTCATTCTGTTCTAATGATCAAATATTAGCAAGGTGATGTTTAGGATCTAGTGCAAATTCTATAATAAATGCATAAACATAATATTAAGAATATGAACAACCACTTGAAACTTCATAGCTTTAACGCTTATCTCAACATGCACCATTAGCCTAATTAGATTGTATACATTACTGAAACGCTCGTGTCACTTCACTAATGCTTAACCTACTTCAATTTTCATCGAGTTCTCTACAACGACTCTTTCGCGCGTGAGCGGTATCGTAAACAGATAACTTATTCAATGAACGCTGTGAGAGATCAATGTATTTTATTTATACAGTAGAAATATTAAGGAATGTTTAGGTTTTCAGACTAAAAAGAAGGAAATTTTATTTCCGAAATGAATATTTAAATTTATTACATGTCCATAAAAACAAAAATTGTGTTATTATGTATGGAAAAGTAAATGATGAGGTATCGCTATATTAGATTTTAATTTTAAATTCTGAAAACATCAAAGTAGTAGAGCATAAAAAATACATTCAATGAAAATTGATTTGAATAATTTAGGCAATTTCTTAAATATGGGCTATTTTTGGCTAAATACTTTTTGTCACGACTATACAACCCGTCATCTGTTTCACATCTGAAATATTATGAAATTAGTATTTGTGATAACTCTGTAGGGTAGTCTAGAGGAGAGCGCCTGAGGCGAGAAAACCAACCTTTGTACCATTATATATATGCAATAAAGTTATTCATTCATTCTGTTGTGAACTTCACATAATAATTAGGACGAACTGAATTTAAATGTAAAAAATTTCAAACCTCGCTAAAATAAAACATATTTGTTAAGAAATTTCAAAGACATTTTCAATATAATATCATTAGGTAAGGATATTAATCGCAGAGACTTTAATATCTTCATCATGTCGTCATATGTTATTGACAACGCAATATACACAACAATAAGTAATATAGTCACTAACTGTAACGAGACGTGGTCTGGGCACAAAATACGTCGGTTCAAAGAGCGTCTTGGAGAGATAGATATCTTGTACGTTTTGTGTTCCAAGATTGATTTGGGTGAAACTTTCCGAAATCAGAATTGCGACAGTGTAAGAGTCACGTACACACATTCCATTGTATACATTTTTATATAAATTATTGTAAGTAAATTTTAACTGTCGCTTCAGTGACTTCGAGTCTATAAAGTCGCACAGTTCTGAGGTCGGTATAGCCTTACAGTCCAAATTATCTTATAGGGATTTCATAGCATTAATCGCAAAAATGGAATCCTTGTAAAATCATCATAACCGTCCGTCCATATCAGAGTCATTTTTCGCAGAAACAATTGATTATATATGGATAAAATTAGAACAAAGGTTTTATCTGTTTTATTGCTCCACGACGTCACATTATTGTATAACACGCGAAATAATAATAAATAAAACTTATGGGTCTCGGCTACACATACAACTAACTGTGGATAAAAAATATTAAACATACATAGTCGACTGTGTGTATCCTTATGTTATGAAATTGTAGCAGCGAGAGGTAGAGACTAAATGATACTTCAGATGGCAGAGAGAGTAGTATTCACTATCGAGTGCTGATGAAAATTGAAGTGAACTCCTTTATTTCGGAAATGGTAAGCTTATGTACAAATATTAACAAATGATATAGTGAATGCGATACATAGCAAAATGTGTGAGCGGGACGGATGATGTGCGAGTGAGATAGAGCAACTATTAACAGGGGCGCTCCCTCGTTGCGCTGGCCAGTTGTCCGTTGTCCGTTGCGATGACAAGATTTATGCTGCTCCCATAAAATTATATTATCAGTACTTCTGCTTTATTTTATACAATAGTAAATCAATTCATCGGCGACAGTCGATTTGCCCACTGTTGAGGTAACACGTCCGAATTACACCTTTTAAGCGAGCTACAAAAGTGTGTTTTACTTGCAAAAAGACCCCACGAGCCACCATCCTTACAGTTAGTCAGTCTTGAAAAATCATAATTATTTTAAGTTAATAGATAGGTAGACATACATAGACATACACAAAGTCATAAATAGTGCCGCCCTCCCCCATCTAAAAAAAATATTTCAATCAATAATATTGATTAAATATGGTATATATGGCTAAAAAATATCTTCAACGATTTTTTTTCGTGTTGGGCAAACATCAAAAACCAAACCAGCGGTGATGCATACCGCTACGAAAAGTTTCAGTGTACTTATATATGAAAATAAAATCAAGAACAAAACAAAATCAGATCCTAATTACTAGCATTCTGCGAAGAACATATGCATGGACTTACTGCTTACTTTGGCCATAACAGGCATGTGATCGACAAAGCTATATGTAGATTTTGAAGATTATAGTTATCAATTCGATTTTTACATCCACAAAGCGGCGTCTGATTTGATTTGGTTAGTATAATGTTATTTAATTATTTCAAAACAACTCATTGACTCTTCAGGTGATCAGAGAGCTGGTGCCTACCTCAGACAACGGATCAGAATGGCAATCCAGCGAGGAAACGTAGCCAGCCTTCTGAACACCTTACCCAAAAAAAACTGTGATCTATCTTGGCTCAGTATTCTACTTATAGTCTCGGAGGAATATAGATAGAATACCATAACGAATGTTAATAGCACCTGCACACTCTTCAACATTTTATTCCAACTCCTTCGCCACGCAGGCTGTCTTCCTTTGGAACTCTTTGTCCATAGGCGTCAGAAAAGCTAAAACCTCTGCCAAATGTAAAAAATCACTTAGGAACCATTATGTTAACCTTACGCAACATTGGAAACTATGTAAAAAACTTTGGTAGCAAGAAATATGTATTATATATAAAAAAACTTGTAAAGCATTTTTTGAAAAGAATAAAGAAAAAAGAGCAATAAACAAAAAAAAAATATACAACCCCTGAAGTTATAAGCCCGAATAATCTCGTTCGCTCGGAGAGGAATAAAAAAATAAAAAAAACACCTTACGCAACAATGTGGGCTAGTTTACTCTATCTTAAATTGTAATCTGCTGTCCATGTGTAATAATTAGATAAATTAAGAATTTCCTTTGAGTGAGTCAGGTTGCCTGGAAGAGATTGCTTTTAGCGATAAGGCCGCCTTTTGTTCACCTAGTATGTAACTATTGTCTTGTTGTGCATTTTTGTAATTCGTGTTTTGGTGAATAATAAAGTGTTATATCTATCTATCTAAGTCAAGTGTTATTTTATTGTATTAATTAATAATTAGTTGTAAAAAAATTGATGTTGATTTTTTTTTTATAAATTAACTTGAAAAATAATACATAACTGAATAGCGGCCCGCCCCGGCTTCGCACGGGTATCTAAAAATAACTTTTTTGTTGAGTTTAATTACCTACTAAGCGAATTCAAAATATTTCCCCTCCCGTGCGGCCCAGTAACACCTACATTACATAGAGTGCTGCCTAGCTAGTCGAGCAGGGTGAGCGGCGACCACGCAATTTTTTTCTAATACTTACATTTTTAAACTCGTGATATCTTTCGGTTGGAATGTCCGAATTGAATCATTCAAAAAGTTATATAAAGTATGTATTGAAGCAGTCTTGAATATGAAGTAATTTATTTTGATAAGGTTGAATACCAAGAACAAACAAACAACCTCTTCTAGCGGCGGCATTTCAATTAAATTTTATAATAATAGAACACTTATTGTGGCATAATTATGATAGTTAGACATTGACATGTGCTGTCGCGACACTTTTTGTAAATAATGATGTGTTCTGCAAAGTCGTACTACATTATTTTATTCTATCATCAATAGTTTTCGCAGCGCACGCGATGTAAAGTATATTTTAGGTAATTTTTTACACCTTGGGTTACATTATTGGAGTTTTAGTGAGGATCCCTATTTTTTTTTTAAATATTATATAGCCTATGTCACTCGGGGATAGTATAGTTTGCCAAAAGTGAAAGAATTTTTCAAATCGGTTAAGTGGTTTCGGAGGCTATTCAATACAAACAAACAAACAAACAAATCTTTCCTGTTTATAATATTAGTATAGATAAATATTTATTTCTCATTAAAATTAAAATATAACAAAGTAGAGTGAAGTACTCTTCTCTTCCTACACATTTATCCAAAACAACTCAATTATTTATGAACTTTCGAAAGTCGCGGATGAAAAAGAAAACAAAGGGAGAAACCTTGAAACTACAAAGGACTTTTTATGATTCTCGAAATTATTTACAAAGTAAAAGGGAACACAATTATTTAAATGGAATTGTCTGAAAATGAAAAGAAGTCACGTTTCTATTTAAAAAATAATTATTATTTACATTTACCCTTCGAAAGTGCTGAACGATATTGAAATACTTTGTTACAATTTCTATAGATACGTATTATACTTTTATAAATTGTTTTAGACGAAGAATGATTTCCATTTGTTTTTGTTCAAATTTTTTTTTATATTGCATGAGTTAAGCAGACAGGCAGATGGCCCACTTGATGAAAAGCGGTTACCATCGCCTATAGACATTTACAACACTAAAGGTGCTACAAATGCGCTGCTGCTCTCTTAAGGGAGACTGGAACCAGGCCACTAATACCGGAACACAACTCAAGGTTGTTATGGCGGCATACTCTAGACCGGGGGTGGTAGCCATCCAGTCGGGCAAATGCCCTACCACCTGGCTGTGGGTTGTTTAGTCGCCTCTTACGACAGGCCGCCGGGCCGCAGGAAATTGTATTTTTTCTCCGTTCATGCACGGATAATTAATAACAAGAGGTTATTAATTAATAACTAAGTTAAATATCCGTATTAAATTGATAAATAAAACAAATGTTTCATACGAGACTTTTAAGGCATCGTACTGTTTGTGTGTATAAAATAAATAGTAAATGGTAACTAGTCGGTTCTGGCACTCGCCGGCCGCTGCCGCGGCACGCTCGCTTCGCTCGGTCGGCTCGTGCGCTTTGATCTGCATATAACCTAACCTAACCGACTGTTCTTGTGTATAAAATAAAATAGTAAATGGTTACAAGTCTGTCCTAGCACTCACCGGCCGCTGCCACGGTACGCTCGCTTCGCTCGCTCGGCTCTGTTATCAGGTAAGGGATCTCTTTAAATAAAATATGGTGCCTATATAATTTAATTAACTTTAAAAGCACATTTACTTAATTGAAAAGGAATAAAATGGCGGTAACAAGAATTGCAAAATATTTGTCAATATTTTTTTTAATAGAAATATGTCGATTTCCGAAAATTATATGAAACAATATATTAATTAAAACTCAAGATATCGAATTTCTTAATTAAAAATCGATAAGTATTATTGACACATATCGATTAATTTATTTTTATCATCACACCTTGTTAGCCAAGCCATTAAAAACAAAAGTGACAGCAACAACTGTCACTTTTTAATCAATCGATTATATGTTTAGCATGAAGTTTGTAATTATGACTTATGCATCAATTAAATTTAAAACTTTATTTCTACATTAAAAAAAGGTTTTAGTGTTACAAAAGTTCTGGTGGTTATATGTAATTCGTTCGTACATTCATAAACTCAAATCACGGTTTGTTATTATCAAAAGTGACGCAATTTTACAACAAAAACAAGTGAGGTTATGTTTATAAAATAGAAAAAATTTACGACCTCCGGACCTTAGGGGTTGTAGTAGAGGTAAGTTTACCTCCCCCCTACCCACTACCCCCACCCACTACTTAAAATTTGTGTATCAGATTGTTAAGTCGCAGCCTAAATGTTGTTCGTCTCGAATAGACTCTGAAATCGCTCAACTATTTATAATGAAAATTTTAGGATTGAAACGTGAATTTTATTTTTAATTTACGTGAATATTTCATTTTAAAATCTTGTAAGGCTAAGAAGATATGAATAAGTCCAAATTCTTAGTTTATTATCAATAAAACGCAGAAACTTATACTATCATCGAAACCAGTCTGCTTCAGAAGGGTGTCTTGTCACTGTCATAGCCCAAAACGATGACAATTGACAGGTTCAAGCACCGACAGCACAGTTTTACACCAGCGGACACGACTAGTATATAATAAGACAAAAATTGGGTCGTTTTAGTCTTACGCCAAAAGGAAGGTTTACTGAAAATCAGCGTTGTGTCGGATATCATTCTGGCACAGCAATATGCTGAGGGCAAACCTTGTTTGCTGAAAATGCGGCGAACAAATTCTCAAAATATGCTCGGTGTATAATAATGTATAAGGTATGTAATTACGTCGCTATTTCTTCAAATAAAGTTTTTCTTTCTTTCTTTTCCTTTCAAGACTAAAACCAGAATGCCGATGCAGCTCTTTCCCACGCCAAATTCGGTCTCATAATAAAATATCGGAGTAATCCAGTATTAACGGAAACGCGAGCTTGGTGTTTTTAAATGCGGGTATTTGCCGGAGAGGGTCCTTACTTAAGAGCAATTTAATGGGCACTTACTGTGTGAAATGCTTCCCCCTAGATTAATCGGCCGATTTAAAATTCTAATAAGACGCTTACGCCACTACTTACCACTACTTTTAGTTTTAGGTTATTAGCAAGGAGCTGTAAGAAACCACCCTAAATAAGCGTATGATGTTTAAAGATATATTATTACGACTTAGTGCCGACAAAAGTAGATTCACACCTGCATACCATAAAAGCACACTTTATTACCTTTCTGCATTTGGACTTATTTTGTTTACTTTGTGTTTAAAATTTGTGATTAGAAAACCAGCCCATTGTGTATTGTAATCTTTTATGGCAGTTATTAGCCAGGTGTACGGGTTACGATTTCTAAGAAATTGCGTCGAAGCTTGCCAGGCAGACATATTGCATCTGCGTCGTATAAAGCAATACCCCAATGGAGAGATGGGCAGTCTAGCGATAACCACGAGTGAAGCAAGACGTGTGTACCCCATGCGGTAATCTATCTAGTGACGGACTTTGCCCGAGTGATTGAATCGTGCATTACGTTTGGACTGGTTGTGTACAGTTATATTTGTACCTGTGTTATACGTATTTGTATAGTTCTAATAAATTCTATACGGCATTTTAATTCGAGTCCTGCAACTCGTAACAATATATATTTAAATGTATAACAACTACACATAATATATGGGAAGCAGAAACTTCGATTGGTAATTTTAAATTGTATAGAGATAAATATACGATTTTTCAAAAAAATTCTCTATGCTTTTTCACTCCTTAAAACCTTAAATTACTAAATATATTCCGTTGGTTTATCAAAATATGATAGTTTTTTCTATTGCATGATTTCAGCAGACAGGCAGACGGCCTACTGGATGGAAAGCGGTTACCATCGCCTATGAACATTTGCAACACCAAAGGTGCTACAAATGCGCTGCTGCTCTCTTAAGGCCTGAGACTGGAACCTGGTCATTAATGCCGGAATACAACTCAAGGTTGTTATGGCGGCATACTCTAGACCAGGGGTGGTAGCCATCCAGTCAGGAAAATACCCTACCACCCGGCAATGGGTTATTTTGTCGCCTCTTACGACAGGCCGACTGGCTGCAGGAAATTGTATTCTTTCTCCGTTCCTGCAGGGACAATTCGTTTTTGCGATGACTTTTAAAATGATAGAACTCGAAGTAGTTTTGTTAATAATTACGATTACGTGATACAGTGCTTAAGCTATTTTAATGTTGAAGCGTACGTACTTTGCCATCTCTTTTGATTAAAAACGGAAATAGATTTTTGAATCAGTGCCGATATGTGGGTAAATTAATAAATAGTGCATAAGAGTAGTATTGAACTAATAAAATACGGTAAAGTGCGATAATGCATCATCCATTAGATGTTATAAAAGAAAATCAGATTCTTTGGCGTGGTTCGTTTATATTTCGATCCATCCATATCCCGCGGAAACTATATTATAATCATGAAATTAATACGCTCAAAATCCGAGTAGGTGCCAGCAAAGTGGAGCATTTTTTAAAATACTCTATTTACTCGCAACATCATTTGTGCCTTTGTGTGAGTGTAAGCGAAAATAATCACATGGCGCTCACGCACACATCGATTGGTTTTGTGCTCCAACTCTGAATGTAATTTTGTAGGAATACTATATCTCTAAGTATTATTACTCAAAGATCA
Organism: Dendrolimus houi; assembly: GCA_039645545.1. Taxonomy (NCBI): domain Eukaryota; kingdom Metazoa; phylum Arthropoda; class Insecta; order Lepidoptera; family Lasiocampidae; genus Dendrolimus; species Dendrolimus houi. The sequence goes on from CM077125.1 coordinate 7,973,492, forward strand.
TAATAATATTTAGCAAATATTACACTTATGATTTTAATTAATTTAACTCGTTTTAATTATTTATGATAGACACATTAGTACAAAGTATTTCAATGCTTTGTTTAGTTCAGCTTAAATAATTCAGAACACGAAAATTGATTAAAACGGAAATCAAAGTGAAGAAGTACTGGAAGCGTCTATATTTAGCACAAGACCGATCAAATCGAATTAAAAAATTATTAATAAAAAAATTGTAACAAAACAGATACCGACTTCAACAGTTTTGTTATTGCAAAAATTTCACATTTCAACCTGATTTAAAGGGTTTATCTGCTATATCTTCGGAACCCAAAGGCTGCTAGCAATACAATTTATAAATCGTACGCAGAAAGAAACATCAAAGTCGGTTCAGAAACAACAGTTATGGCTGAACACACGTAAAAAAATTACACAAATATTGCGGTTTGTGGTTACAAATATTGAATGAATGAAAATACTTTATTGTTCACCAAAATTCAAAACTAGATACAATAAATGTTGAACAACGGACGGCCTTATCGCTTACAGCGATCGCTTCCTGGCAACCACTTAAACTACGGAAAATATTAAGACAGCAGTGGCGGTGAAAACAATAAATAACATGAAACATTCCAAGAATAAGTAAAAAATAAACAAAACAAATAATAATATACTTTACACAAACATAAGATATATCATACTATATATAGAATCAGCAGCATATTTTAGACCTGTAAGATAATTAGTAATCATCAGTTTATAAGACAATATGGATTTAGTTTGTCTGATGTTGAGTGGCAGTGAGTTCCATAAACGGACAGCCTGTACCGTGAAGGAGTTATCAACGAAGGAAGAAGTGTGTACAGGTAAAGGTATACTTTAAATATATTACGTAAGTATCATATCTATTATAAGAAGAATATAGCAAACCAAAATTAATCCAATGCTATCGCAGTTAAACCGGAACTTAAATTGGTTTTCCCAGTTACAATATTGATAGAATGGCTTAAGGATTTACTTACTGGCTGCGCTAACCGCCGGTCCCAACCCAGCTATTGCTTCGGTGCTTGATTTCTTATTAACATCTGCATCTGTTAAAGATAAAACTTGTTAATTAAACCGTTGTGTATATAATAAATTCTTTATTGAACAAATAATTGTAATTCTGTTTTGGAATTTTGAACTTTAAATAATTTCAAATAATACTAATATAAATGTGAGGGATATGTTTCTGAATGTGATTCGTTCCTTCTTCAAGATGTTCAATGTATGGCGATTGTTATGATGACATCCATATAATAGTGTGGTGGAACACTTACAAGCCAATAGATGACGCTGTACAATAATTGAGGTTGTAAACGATTCCCGAAGCGTACAAACAATAAATACAAATTTTCAACAATAACAAATGGACCTACGCCTGCGAGGAACAACAATAGCCTCGCTGGAAGATCTCCCTTTGAGACGGAGGAGCATTCCATCTCGCTCCTCCACCTCTTCAGGACATCCCTAAAATATATATAGAAGATACATTATGTACCTATACCTTTTTTTTCTTACAAGATAATTTTTTGGATAGTTTTAGTTAAATTCTGTATTATTGATTATTATAAAACATTTTCTACTGTAATATATAACTTTAGATGTGGTTTAAGTAGTCTAAAACATTTAAACATCATTAAGTAGTGTAATTCATTGAAAAAATCCTGTTTGTAATGTACGAAAATGATCTTCTAAGAATAAACACTGTATACACGATGATATGATATTTGAATAAACATATATACTTTTTCTTGGATTTATTGTTCATTTTGTCCAAGTCCGACACATAACACACATATGTAAGTCCACATATCTATTTAATCGATGATACGTCCAAAGACCGAAAGAACGTATGTCAGAATACAGGATGGAAGGAAAAGACATATTTTGCTGACCCCAAATGATTGGGAGAAGGTGGAAGAAAAGAAAAAGAGATATACTTTTCTTGGAAACAGTCGGTATCGTTACTTATTTATCAATTCCAAATATATCAAAAATATAGATTAAGACAACCATAGACCAGCTGTTATCATGAAATTTTGTTTTAATACCAGCTATGATGACAACAGCTAGTTAAGGTATAATACAAGGGCAACGGCTACGGTCCATTAAAAAAATAGACACATTTCAATATACTGTCAACAACAAGTTTGTAATTTAAAAAACTTAAGAGTTGTCTTTGGGACACCTGATTGGTATAAAATTCCTTTCACTATATTCCTAAAAGTCTGAATAATTCTTAAAATTCTCAAAACGTCTCAAAAAGTGTTAATAAGTAGAAAAAGTATCGAACACCATCAAAGACCAAATACATATATATATATACAGAGTTTCATCCAAATCGGTTCAGCAATTTTTCCGTGAACGCATAACAGACATACAGACAGAGTTACTTTCGCATTTATAATATTATTAGAGATTAGTATACAATCAAAATCAACGTACAGTAGTAACGCAGATTTCCACAGATGGCGTAAAGAGGAATAGACTATACCTACAGTGATCAGCATTTTTTATTGCGGTTAACATTTTTTTCCGTCTAGCTCCCATTCGCCAAGTTACGTGCGATAAAGAACATTATTCCAAAAATAACGGATTATAAAACCGTTTAAGCAAAACAATTTAAAATATTCATCTAATTATATGCTTACTAAACCTGAACTAGATTTGTCGTCCATCTGGAATTGGAAGCTCGCTTTGAATCCTTGCCCGGGGTTATTGGAGTTCGCAGTGAACTGTACCATCAGTTCAGAACCTGTTGATAGTATCTCGTAACCTATTCAACAAAAGGTTCACCGTGAATGAAAGAATAAACAAGCGAATTATAGGCAGTTTCTATATCTTACTACCGGCTTTTTTGCTTTACTACTATTAAATTAAATTTACGAATAAAATATTGATATGAACGCCATACAAATAATTTCAAGATCTTTCTTTAGGTCTGACAGAGATCTCGCGTGACTATAAAGCTGGTTTGTACCTGGACCAACGCATTAGCGTTGCCATTCGACGTGGTAAGGCGGAGCATTTGGGAACGCTCCTTGCAGACAGCGATTTAGAATCAACTTTTCTTTATAGCTATTTTTAAATACATTTATGTTATTCTGAATGTAGTATAAAATTAAATTAGTTTTATTTTAGATTTTGTTTTTTTATTGCAGGAGTTCAGCAGACAGGCAGACGGCCCCCTTGATGGAAAGCGGTTACCATCACCTATGGATATTTGCAACACCAAAGGTGCTACAAACGCGATGCTGCTCTGTTAAGGGAGACTGGAACCTGGTCACTAATGCTGTAGATAGTTCTTTTTTAAGTTTTGTTCGTTCCAAGAAACAATATTATGAAATAATGACAGTTTTCTACCAATAACAAGTTAAGAACGGATTAGCAAGATATATGTAGATACCCAGTTTGAGTGCATGAGTACATGAATGAATGAACTATATTATATATATACAAGTTTTGGTTTACGTTTGATAACTGACACGTTGGTGTCCAAAAATATATGACAACAATCAGATTCGAGACCGATACATAAAATATAGTATACGACATGAAATATAGTATAGGTAACGTTATACTATATTTTATATCATCATTTAACATTCATTCGTAATCGTACACATAAACGCTGGGTGTGAATTCGATGAAATATTAGAATATTTCGATACTAAAACGTCCTATTGTCACTCCGGAGACTGTAAGAATAAGAAACAAGTAAAAGTACATAAACATTTTAAGAATTTGGCGGTTATCACTTAAGTGTTGTTTTGTAATATTTTCGAATTGTATTTATCATACCGATAACTTCGTTGCATAGCATAGCGAGAACAGGTGCTGTTGCACTACGACCATCAAACACTTTTATTATATCTGCACGGTTGAGGCAGCTGAAAATAAAAAAGGAGATTTATGAAAACATTCGAGATAGCTTTTATGAGGAAACCACTAACTACAGCTGGGTTTTTGAAATGAATGTTGTTATAGGGAGATATGAGATTTATAAATTCCAAAACAGATATATATATAATGGAGCAATTTCGTTTCCAAAATTTACCATACCAGGAATCGAACCCGAAGGTTCTGCTTTGCAGTGAGGTAAGCGGGCAAAGGCTTAGCCAGCTCAACCACAGAGGCCGTCGAATAATATACTATTCGTTGTTCTATAACTCGTTAATAGATGATGCTACACAAAGTCACAAACACACAACCAACAACAAAACTCACATATACTCACACCAACGCGCACTACCACCGCATTGCATTACACGCACACTTTACAAACAAACCAAGACCTACAAAGAGCCTAAAAATTAATAACCTAAGCATAGAAAGGAAAAACAATAGAAATGGCACTAGTTAAGATATATATAGTTATAGATATAAGGCACACACTGCACATGCACTTCCTCACAAAACCAGCATGTAACAGATACACTCTACATTAGTATAAGTTTAGTATTAAAAATAGAAAAAAAATATATTATAAGTTATTCTTAAGGTACACTACAACATATAAATCACTAAATTAATGTCACACACAATAACAAAATAAACAATAAGCGTGTATGAACCTAAAAACTTTCATAGAAATTAAGTTGTAAAAAAGGGTATGGAACTCGAGTCCGTAAGTAGTAAAAAAAAAATAGATGATGCTGCATCGCATTAGGGCAATACAATAGGCGGCCTTATCGCTCAAAGCGATATCTAAATGAAAGAAATTTGAGTCAGGCGATATAGGTGGTGCAGGAAAAAGACAATAGATACATAAATACTCAAACTAGTTTAAGAAATAAATATACAAATATATACATATACAATAATACATAAGTTATTATAATAAATGAATTAGCATGATTATATTCTGTTAATCAGATATAGCTATTTATGGACAAATGGTGTTTTCTGAGCAAATTTCTAAATGTTGGTAAGGATTTGACCTCTCTGACAATAAGAGGCAGCATATTCCACAGTTTGACAGCCTGCACCGTAAAAGAATTATCATAATAGGATGAAGTGTGTGCAGGCGTCATAAGTTTTCGGTACGTATCATGGCGCATATTGTGGGCAGTGGATAGGCGAAGGAATTTAAAACGTTCGTTAAGGTACTGGGGAATATTAGAAGTAAATAATATGTTATAAAGGAGAGTGAGAATGTGAGTGTTCCGGCGAAAATGAATAGGAAGCCACTTGAGTCTTTTACAATATTCGGAAACATGGTCATATATTCGCAATCAAAATATGAACCTGATACAAAAATTTTGAAGCCGCTCAAGCTTGTTCAGCTGTTCTACGGCTAGCGACATTTGTTTAATATTTAAAACCAGATATTTTTAACTCTGTATATATGGATCTTTTGTGTCATAAAAATAAACTATTAAAAGACGTAAACGTAAAGAAAAAGATTCGAAATCGGTCTTTGTTAAAAGCCTTCAAAACACTTACCTCTCATCTCCTTTCTGCAAAAACGACTCTTCAAAAACTAATTTTATCCTCTCGTGTAATCTGAAAAATGAATTATAATAAGCATAATCTGTAATTTAATTGTAATTATTATTTATGTCTTTATGAATTTTACACATAATAAAATTACTTTTTCTCAGTGATATCATTCAACCAGACTAGATCCTTTAAGCAATTATTATTAATGACATTATATAGCACATTAATTGGTCAGTTGAATGAGAATATAATATTTATGTAAAATAAGACTGTCACTGTCAATAAGTTTGAACGATTCTTTAAGAAACCTAAAAAAGCGTTCAAACTTACTCTAACTCAATATACATAAGACCGTCAGTCTATAACAATACTATGGCTATATAATGTATATAATATAATATAGTATTGTTATAGACTAACGGTCTTATTCATACCATGATTACAAAAATAAAACTTAAAAAATTCTTAATAATTACCTTGAATACATTGTAGTATATAGTAATAGGATGTCAGTCATTTGAGTAGAAATGGTATAGTTTACCCTGCTTACTCAATTTATTTAATTTATCTTTAGCAATTAAACGTACCTCGCATTAAAGTGGTACGTGCATCTAACGTTGCTAGGATAGCTGGATGGGTAACGTGGACTATATAAGCGACCATGAATTGGCCGGTTTGGCTGCGAGTTAAACACATAGTCACACCACGTCTCCGGAACTTGAACGCCGTCAGTTTCAAAGTTACCTGATGAAAAATGCCAAAGAGTTTAAAATGTTTTTGAAATTTACTCTTTAAGAATCGATTTTCCCATAAGGCCCTCGTTATGATTTTATGAGAAGTGAAGACAGACAGAAGAAGACAACCGTAATTAAGAAGTGAACTCCAGGCGTGCGTTGGAGCTGACCCACACATTTGTTTATTCCTAGAGTAGGTATAGTATAAGTCGTGCGCAGAAGGTTTGCCGATGATCACCCCTCCCATTTCCTACGACTGGGACCGGGGCTAGTCTAAGTAGTACTAAGAACTAGACGACTGTGGGTCGCGGTTGTAGGAAGCGAGAGGGGTTATTATCGGCAAATCTCCTGCGCACGATTTGTAAACAAACTGACTGTCCACCTAATGGAAAATATTTACCGTCGCTTATGAACACTTGCAAAAGAGCTACCAATCTGATGCCGGCCTTAAAGGGGGGACTGGAGATTGGCCAATAATGCCGTAATATAATTCGAAGTTGTCATGGCGGCATACTCTAGACCAGTGCTCCAACTATGCTCAATCGCAGGTTTACCTATGATTTCGGTATTCTGACAATTCCAATGGCATATCCGTGGCATGCCACTCAGTCTTTTTGAATATTTATAGGCGAAATCTCGCGAAATAAATTTTTAAATTTTTGGAAGCTTTTTAATATTCTGAAGAGAGTGCTCGATGGGCTGTAAGGCTCTTGAATAAATGTAACTTCGATTTTAAAAATGGCTTTTAATTTACCTCTACTAAATATCTTTTAGTAGTACAAAAGGTCTCTCGTAACTGAATTCAAAAATCCATGTCTTTTTTACCTTTTGAATTCCAGCCAATGGGAGCGAGTTTTATACACAACTCTCATTGGTTAGTCGTATCCTTACGTCCTTGCTAACGTTATTCAAAGTGGATAGTTATATATTTAATTTATTTTATGATTAGAAATTATATATGAATAATAAACATGGCATAGATCAAAAGATGTTGTTGCTATGTTTTTCTTAAAGTAGCATTTGTCAAACGACAAAAGTCAAATGCCAAAAGATTAGCCTTGAATTTGGTCTGCTTTTGTTTATGAAAGAATTGCATAAATTAACTAGTTTTATTGCGATTTTCTAGTAAACATGTATGTATACTGAACCCGAATGCGTGGTAACCGGTATCATGGTATATTAAGCAAAGTAAAGAATACAAACAAATCTACAACTATGAACGTGGTAACTGTATCCACTACAATTCATTTCGGCTAAAGCCATTTATATTAGCATAAATGGCGTTAGATTATAAAAAAAGTTGGTGTTACCATTAGGTAATAGCAACTTTAGATACGAGAAGATACTTTGGATTTAATTCAATATGAATTTTGACACTATCGTAAAGTTTGAAGTCGTATTTTGAATATTTTCGCAACGCCAAGATATTGCAATTGCAAAATTGGGTTGCGGTATAGATTAACGGCACATTTATTTATTATTTGAGATGTAAAATTAACTTTGGGTGGTTATAAAAAATACCACGAAAGCTAAGGCTAAGCTCCGCTTCGTTTCGCTAGCCTTCCAATATATTAAAAAGTTTGGATCAGTTCATAATACATAAAAGTGCCGTATAACTATACCCCACCCCAGAATTGGGCCCCAAGGATGGTATCCAACCAGACGGAACAATACGTTACTAGCAGGCGGTGAGTTGTGTATTTGCCTGCCAGGCCCCCGAGCGCAGGAATTGGTATTCTTTCATCTGCATGGATGACATTTTACACAACTGTCTTTTATATCCATCTTTTAAGTATTATTCATACAACTTCTAAGCTGTATCCAGTACTTCTATTGCACAATATTATAAATTATATTCATAATCATCTGAACCTTAGCAAGACATCGAAATAGATCATACAGGAAAATTTAGGATAAATTATGATACGTACTTAAATTTTTTATTGATAGCGTTATATAATTTCAACAGACAGGCAAAACGGTAAACAACCAGATTTTGAAATCATAGACAGATCACAACATCATCATCGTTGTACCACCGCACCGCTTTCCATCGGCTGGGCGTTTATCCTCATTTCCTTGAATCGTTTCGTTCATGTGCGCAACAATTCTCTTGCGCAACGTGGGAATTTAGAATGAACTCCCTGTTGAGGTTTTCCTGCAGCGTTGCGGTATGGAGTTTTTCAAATACGGTGTCATAAAAATCCTTCGAAGTCGACAGCGTATTGGTGACATATCTCGTGTCGCAAAAGTCTATAGGCGACAGTAACCGCTTTCCATCAGGTGGGCCGTCAGTCTGTCTGGTATACTCCAGCTTTTAAAAAAACACTTGAATATTTTTCAAAATGATTATTTTGTACATTACAGGTAACATTGAGAATATCATTTTCTTAAAAAAAAATTGGCAGTTATAGAGACTGCCGTTAGAACTGAAAACTTAGAACTTTTAGTATTAAAATTTGAAAGTTCATAATGTTTGAATTAAAACACTATTTCAACAATGCACAGGATATACATATTGAACTTTTCACTAAATCCATTCATTTTCACTTATAAGATATAAACAGCACTAATGTTGCACAATACGTCAGCTGTATAGCTACAGATATACTGCTATAAGCATGTCGGTAACGCGTGCGCACGAGATTTCATTCATCCAAAAAGCAGTTAGACGCTTTTTGGATGGATGACACACACAACACACGGCCGCTGCGCATGCGCCAATCATGAGCATGTCGGTGACGCGTACCCATAAGATTTTCCCCTACCAAAAATAGCCCAACGCGGCTAAAGAAGTTTTCACTTCAAAAATCTTCATCACATAGAGACAAATTGTTTTAAGTCTCACAGCATAGGTAGCCCTCACCGTATAACTTAGCCACAAAAGTCCGTAATTTATTGTTACCCTAATATAATTACGTACATACGCGACGTAAAAAATGGCTCACTTAACCGTATCTTTTATTCATAAGGGCCCGAGTCGGCTAATTGATATTTTATTCCAGTTATTTGCGGCAGAAAGCAAATTAATTGCCTCGTTTGAAGTAAATGATACTGTTGGACAGAAAATCAATATTAAGTAGCGGAATATTAGTTTATAGTTTGACACTGGTTATGTCCAAGACAAAAACAAAGTAACAATGGAATCATGCATGGAGAGTTCCGCTATAAAATGCAATGCTGGTTTTTGTTTTATTGCATGAGTTCAGCAGACAGGCAGACGGCCCACCTGATGGAAAGTGGTTACCATCACCTATAGACATTTGCAATACCAGAGGTGCTAGAAATGTGCTGATGCTCTCTTAAGGGATACTGGAACCTGGCCACCAATGCCGGAACACAACTCAATATTGTTATGGCGGTACACTTTAAACCAGGGGTGGTAGCCATCCAGAATACCTTACCACCTGGCTGTGGGTGGTTTAGTCGCGTCTTACGACAGGCCGCCCGGACGCAGGAAATTGTATTCTTTCTCTGTTCCTGCACGGATAAAAATAAACTAAATATTATTTAGTTTATGTTTAAAAATAAGTATATTTAAGTAAAAATTAATTAATAAAATAAATAATAATAATAATTGCCCATGCCCATGTTGCCCCTGTCTTCTATGCCATTTTTGGGGCCCATGCAGGGAGTGGCGAGTCACCGTCTGCCCATTTTTCCATGTTCCCCGAACATTGAGAAGGGCAGACGCCATAGTCCCCACAGACCCAGATTCCAAGTTCCATTAGCAGTTCACCCCAATAGCCCGGTACTTTTTGTACTCATTTCCCACAACAGTCTATACTGGCCGGGGCTTGTCTTTGGGTGCACCCAAATTATTTATTATTATACGGTGTACACAGGGATAATCGCTGGTCAGTGTCACGCCACATTTACATTAAATTTGTCAAGGGGCCTCTAGGTGTTGGCCTTCCCATGGCTCCACGCAAGCCTTCCAAATGTCCGGGCCATTTTGATGGCCCGTGGTCTTGAAAGAAATACAAGAATAATAATAATAATAGCACGATTCGATTATCCGTGGAGTCTGAAAATCGCGGGTATAATTGCATGAGTGCGCAGGTACTGTTTTATAATTTTATTAAGTAAGTACCTTGAACAGAACATAAATAGTTCTATAGGGAACATGTAAGCGTGTAAGGCGGAACACTAGGTAAGCAAAATGCATCGTGCGAGGAGAAGGATGAAAGGCGGGCGGCCACTGCGAGCCGACCCGTGCGTGAGTAAGGTTGTCGCTTTTGGGGTTATAAATTTAAGTTAATACAATCGACTTTTAAATTACCCCAAACCTCAAGCGCGGGGACGAGTACGCACCGCCGCGAAAGTTCAAAAACATATAAAACATGCAAATACGAATTTAGGAATTTGAAAAATAATATTTTCTTCTTTATAAACATATCAAAAAGACCACTGATTTTTCAAAATTTTGGCTGTTAGAAGGAGTGAGGACTTTTTTTTAATGTCCGTAACTAACGTAACTATGATAACAAAAATAAATTATTGACTCTTTATTTACAGTACCTAAAACCAATTATACTTGTACCGATGAAAAACAAAGCCTTATATCAAAATTTTATTCTCATTTTCTAACCAATTTATCTTATGGAAAATAACTCGATTTGTCCAAGACGTAAAACAATTTATAAAAGAATCAAAGTTAATAAGTATTGATGAGAGTTACTGATGCCATTAATTTAATAAAGAAATATTTGTTAGTTGAAGATTAAATAAACAAGAATATTGTTTTTCTTTATAAAACATTACGGTGCTCTCCGTGGATTAAACTCTAGTGGATAACAGTATTTTGTTCATAGAGCAAGCATTCACACAGGTTAAATTCCATTACGTTTTTATATAGGCGTTATTCACCCCCCGAAAAATCAAACTATCTCAATAATTAAACTATCCCATTTTTTGGGATAAAAAGTATGCTATGTCCTTTCTTGATATTGAGACTAACTAAGTAACTCCGTTGGCTCAGCGACCCAAGGTGAGTCTTGACCCCCGAAACGAGAGCACGCCACTTTCCAGTGTTCTGCGCAGTGCTTGCCAGTTGTGGGTCTGTAGTGCGGTCAGGTCAGCTTCCACTCTATCCTTCCAGCGATACTTGGAACAACCAATCGGTCACCGACCGACTGGTCGCCCAAAGTATTCTTTCTTTACTCCTCGATCCTCCTCCATCCGTTCTACATGACCGAGCCAGCGGAGATGGTGAGATTTTATCTCCCCGAATATGTTATGCTCGGCCATAAGGTCTTCTATTTCGGAGTTGGTTCGGACCCTCCAGCTGCCATCTCCTTTTATTGTTGGGCCCAAGATTTTCCTGAGAACATTCCTTTCTGTGACCAACAATTGGTCTCCTCCTTAAGTCTCAGTCTCGCGCCAGCCCTCACGGCGTAGAGAGGCGTCCCTCGGATGGCAGATGGGGGAATGGTCAGTAGTACAACCTAGCTACGCTTCCGGCAAAGTCCGATGAACTCGCTGACCAGCGACTAGTGTGATCTTTCAGCATTTTGAGGGTTGTGCAATGGGTTAACAGCCCATTTACGGAAAAAAATATTGTTACGAAACCGAAAACGATATGAGACTACATATATTTATACTAAATTTCAGTAGTTCTTCCATCAAAGTGTTGCAGACAGACCGAAAGAGTTACATTCGCATTTATAAGTATAATATATTAGTGTTTACATGTAATTTTTTTGATGGCTGGAGTATAGCAGACAGAATGATGTACTACCGAATGGAAAACCCTCGTCTATGAGAACATTCACAACACAAGAGATTTTACCAACATCATACCGACCTGGAAGAAATTTTATGGCATCTCTTTTGTATAACCGATATCATAATGCTGCGAGAAAACTTAGACTGGAAATTCATTTCAAATACCTAAGGTAAGCATATTCATGTTCGTGTTATATCAGACAAGCTGTAAGAGAGCCAATCATCTACGCTGGTATGGCAACATTTTACGGTGACTGGTTAGTTATTTATGTAACATATGTCTCACCATGCTGTCTCCGCTAGGTCCCGCGGTACAAGGGCTAAGCTCAAGAAATACTGGCTTGCCGTCGTGACAGATAACATGCATACCAATGGTGTTACAATAAGAGATATCCAAAACACTGCGAAGTGGAAAACAAAAAGTAGGAAAACGGACCCCGAGTTTCAAAGTGCATTTTTACAACCGGGGTTAACCCCCAATGACGTTTCGAGTGATCAGCTGAATAAAGAAAGAAATACTTACGTCTATCAATAAACCTATAATTTCCGATAAATCCAGTAGCGTTTGACGCTTTGCTTTCGGTATGAAATTCCAAGATCAGCAGTGGCCCATGAGAGTACAGGGCTGGTGGTGCATCAGCCCTACTCCCACATATTACTCTGGACCAGGCAGAGTACTCGTTGATTCCGGGCGGACCTGGACCCTGGATACCACCTTCTGAGTATACCTTGAGATAGTCACCGCGGATGCAACTGATGGAAAAAAATAAGAATAAATAACCGTGACAGAAACACACTATAAAGTTTACATCTCCTATATGTTAATGTACCTACTCTGTGAGCTGGAACAAATTATAAAATACGTCATTGTAATTACTCTTAAAAACTAATTGACAGAAAGATGTAATTAGTATGGCATTACAAAAGTATGTATTAAAATTGTGAAAAAATAAGGATTAAGTGAGCTTGAGCAAAAAAATATTTAGTGTAGGTAGATAGTCGTTTGGGTATACTAATATTATAAAGAAGAAAGATTTGTGATTTTGTATGTTTGTAAAGAATAAATTTAAAAACTACTGAACTGATTTCTCCATTCGCTGAATTATTCATTAGTAACATAGGCATCTAATTTGAACAATCCGGTTCTAAATTTGTTTCAAGGAAGGACAACGTCTGCCGGAACTGTTAGTCATTAATAGTCTTAAAAATATAATGTACTTTGTCAAAGTCAATATAGCAGCAATGTATTAGCTCAAAAAATCGTGTAACAACCTTTAATTTTTATACTATGAAGTGGAGAATTCAGAAAAATATCAAGGTGGTTGAACTTAAAATATCCTTTGAATACAAAATGGGTTGAAATACCTCTTGAGTAGTTGTTGAGATAAGAGATATATTGGAATAAATACTTTCAAATGATGAAGGTTGAACATTTATTACTCCTACGGAATCATAATTTGTGGAATACCTCATACTTGTACCGCTTTTATTATAAAATTAGAATACACCAGCGAGTTCATCCATACTTAACTTGAAATTCCCGTGGGATTCAAAGAATAAAAATATCACACATTTTATTACATAAAATTTGCTATCGGCCAGTCAAAAAATCGCATTAGAATTCGATTTTTATTAAATCAGGTCATTTTAAATCATTCCCAGAAAAATCCTGCGGGTTTCCCAGGATAAAAAGTAACGCTGAGTTTAATTCTAAGAATTTGCTGTCGATCAGCGAAAATACCATCGAAATCGATCCATTAGTTTTTACGTGAATCCCGAACAAACCGACATTCAGTCAAGTAATCTAAAAAAAATTGCATCGTGTTCTACATCGTTTATATAGTCAATTCTATTTTTTTAATAGCTTTAAGGTACAAGCACAGCACGTCATGTTTCAAATTTTATAATATTATAGACTAATAATAGATAGATAACACTTTATTATACACCAATACAAAAATGAACTTAAAGACTAAATAAAATTAATAATGATAAACCATTTATATTTCAAATTTGTGAAAGAACAAAACATGCGTGATATCAACTTCTTTTATACTGTGTTAGTTTTCTAGCGTATCTACAAATCTCACTGAAACATTTTTGAGCGTAATCAAGTAGACAAATGTAGCTATTTTGAAACTAGTATTTATTCTGTGCAACTCTCCACTGGTTTATTGGCAGCGGTATTTAGCTAATGTACATCATTTATCTGTTAGTTTTCCACTCGACCTGCAGCCTCTGCTTTCGGCTTTAATTAATTTATCTCACTTATTATCGGTTATTATCTATGATGCCTCATTTAATCAATGAGCTTATTAATTTATCTGTATAGGTACTAATATTATTAACAAATATGTACATTGTGTAAGGTATTATGTATTATATTATATACACCTAAACACTACCCTTGTGACTTGAAATGCTTCGATAACTGAGAAATTTTCCAAGACATAATGTGTCATGTATTTCTTGTGTATGATTATCATTATTTTGAAGTGACAATCATACACAGAAATTTTAACAATCACCGACTAAAAACGTAAGTCTGAAAAGCTCCTCTATTGTAAATGATTAGGATTACGGGTCTTTCTACTCTCAAACACATTCTTCTTTCCAAAATCTTCTAGTCTTAAAATGTCATCCCTAACGCCGAATCGACACGAACGATTGTTTTCAAGACAAACAGACATTGTTTTCTTAACGCACTTGGCTGCCGACCCCCTGCGATCTGCATACGCTCGCCTGATCAGAGGGACGTTACGAGGTCGCGAAGACCATAAAGACACTGACGGGCTACCTGAAGCCACAGAAGGCCACCCACAGCCCGAGATGGGCCCCGAAAGCTAACGAATGGCCAACTAAGCCGCAGACAAAGTCAACGAAAGCCGTTGAGAGACCAAGGTTATAAGAGAAGGCTCCAACGGCTCCAAACCCCACCACCGACTGTCTTGACTGTCGAGTAGAAGCCGGAGCAAAGAAATTTCTTCGAAGCCCCAATCTCCTCACTGCCTCAAAAGGCCAAGAGAAAGAAGACCACGGAGAGAGGACGTTGTTTGTTTACGAAATCCTAAAACTTTCCCTAGTTATTACACGCATATGCAATTAAAATTACCACACTAAACTTTTTAATAGTCTCTGAAACTACTAAGTTTATGTAGAAACATACACAGAGTTCCCGTCCGATTCTAATACATTGTATGAATAAAAAAGGGTACGTTTGAACAATTTTAATGAATTCTATTCTGAAGTTACAAAACAATCAGACCTAAATTTCCATAGAAAATCCTACATTCGCTACAAACTTTGTATTTTATGTTTCGTTAGTTCAGTCCTAACTCAAATACGGGCAGCCAACAAGGTTTTGTGGGGAGTGACCAATAACTTTAGAATTATTGCCTTTGTGGTCACAGTTATGGTACTTACATAAGAATACTTTCAATGATTTATACTATTTACGCGGGTATAATAATTTGCCGGGATAAACTGTTTTATTGTTCCAGTAAGATTTTATTATCAACCAGCTGAACCAACAGACTTACAGTATCCTGTCTGGATTGTAATTAATCGGGTATGATCGTTTTATTTTAATTATAAAAAGCTATAGAATGTAAATAATTAAAGTAATAATGCCAAAATGACATCCTTATAGACTCAATTGTTTTCGATTTTCCAGCTGCATCTGGGATAGTGAAAGTGTTAGTGACTATGGCCAAATGCATCCCTATTAATATTATAAATGCGAAAGTAACTCTGTCTGTCTGTCTGTTCCGTTTTCACGGAAAAACTACTGGACGGATTTAGCTGAAATTTGGTATATATGTAATTTTAATTTCGAGGGTAGATAAAGGATACTTGTTATCCCGGATAATGGGATAGATTTATGTAAAGATTATCCCAGAAAGTAGGATAGTTTTTTATTTTGTGGTTTGCCATTTTCGTCATTTTGGTAATTTTGTGGTCGATGTGGTCGATGTGGTCGATTTGGTCGATGTGGTCGATTTGGTCATTTTACTGTACATATGTAGTTTTAATACCGAAAATTGGCATAGATACTTTTCAGTCGAGAGATGGGATAGTTTGCGATATAAAATGAAGTGAACCTTCCGGGGCAAATAGCAGTAACATAAAAATTTAATACAATGTAACCTGTCTTGTAACCTATTTAAACAAGAGGCCGCACTAGAGGTAGATCCGCGGCCTGCGCCGCGGGGTAAACTCTAGTCTTATATATAGCGTTAAAAATAATTTCGTTAATGATTGCTACATTAGTGTATATACAATATAAATGCATTATCTGTCAATGTTTAACGTCATAAAAACTGTATCGCTTCACAAATAACTCATAAAATCCATCGCTTCATCTGCTTAGAACGGTCACTAACACTAATATTATCCCAGATGGAGCAGTTTGCACGTGTTCCATTTACCAACGTACCGACAACATTTTATTTTTATAGATTACGCATGCTAGTATCGAAATCATACATAAAATATAATAGGAAAACTGAAATTATTAAATTTTTGATTATAATAACAGTTCTTAAGAAGTTTTCTAATTCTTTAGCTATACCTATACCGTAACACATCTATTGTGGATTTAGATGACAGATACGAGTGTGTCTAGATGAAAATTTTGCATAAATTCTTTTATGTTATATATTGAAGTCAGTTTTATCATTTGTGGTAGACTGTTTATTGTACAATACATCCTATAGAATTTACTACCACCTTCCAATATACAGATGTAAACCTAGTTTGGGAGTAAGTGAAGTCACATTAGCAATCTATATAAGTCTAAATTATATGTAATGTATTGTAAATTCTATATCAATTATGTTATTTGTATTTAAGTGTTTGAATGTTTTTCACATATACTACCTCACATATACTTCTGTTCTACTTCTTTTTTTAAAGGTCTTACAAAAAGTATACGTGAGATGAAATTGAATGATATGATAAAGAACAATATTATACGCCAAGGTTGTGGATTGAAAGAAGATATAATAACAAGATTTCCGAAAGGTTAAGGTGATTTGGACATGTAGAGAGAGTGGATGAAAAGAAACTGACAAAACAAGTGTATGACAACCACAGGTAGAGTTGATGCTAGTAGACCACGACGCACTTACCACAATAAAATCGCAGATGTCTTAAAAAATGGCCAAATAAAAAGCACCTATAATAAACGTGTATATATGAAGAGATTAATGAATATAGATGAAGCAAATATATGTCAAGATCGTAGCAAGTGGATATTCATCGTCTCTGCCTACCCTTATGACTTGACTTGACTTTTGTTGATTTTGGCTCCAACGCCTTTTTGCCAATTGATTTTGCCAATATTGCGGTAAATACAAAAAATGATAGGCGAACTAGCGTAGCAAATAAAGCTTTAAAAACGACCGACGAAACGACCTTTTTGACCGCTACATTGTACAGTAAGGTTTTCTGTATACCTGTGGACAGAACAACACACATATATATGTTAAACTAACTACACTAAAGAACCTATCCTTGTGGGAAATAGGCGTGATAATATGTGTGAATGTTTTTGTAAACCACACGAGTAAATAAATTATTATACAGCAACTCTAAATCCATATCTAAAACAATTACGAAAATATTAATTTTGAAACAAAAACATACCTACAGAAAATATGCGTGGACATTAAAAACAGAATTAGCAAAGAACAATGTTAGCTCGTTGGGTTTTAATCTCATATCGTGTCAGAAACAAATGAGTTTCTTTTTGAACGCCTCCCCATTCGGTATTCAATTTGGTTGTCCTGTTGTTACAGCTGAAGGATTTGCTGGTTCTATCTCATTTTGTGGTTGTATTTTGCGTTTGGGAAAGAGTGTGTTACATTATGTTTAATCTTGTATGTAGGTGCCTTGGATAATATGTAGGATTCTACAATAATACTTGTAGTATATGTGTGAGAAGACGCGTATATTGTTTGTAATATTTAAAGATACAGGTCATCAGGTACATCAGTCGATATACCACTACCAAGAACACAAGTAAATCATGGTTCGCTGATACCGTGTCTTAAGGATTGAGTGGCACATTGTAATGATGACATCTTAAGAATAAACGGCGTATCCTACAGTACCGTAGTAGTACTAGTTCCAGTAGTTTTCAAAATTAACAGTGTGTTATATGTAATAACATTATAATAATAGGGTCGTTAAGTAGGGAATGAGCTATTAGCTACTAAAGTCGTACTATGTCTCCTTTCTAACCTTTTTATAAGAACGTGGAATTATTTTAAGTTTTTTGATCGTTTCATAACTCATCAATCTTGCTTTAATACAATGTTTTTATCTATCTAAGAGTTGAGAAAAACAGTTTTTAGCAAAACTTTCAAGAAGCAAACTCAAATCTAAAGACATTATTTTAGAAATTCTAAAGTTTGATTTAAGTAATGATTACAATTTAATTTGGAGATGTCAGCTCAACAAACATTTATTTTCGTTTTACATAGAGACAAACAAATATTTATCTCTGCATAAAATGTTTACGTTTTATTTTCTATATCACTGAACCTGTATTTGAACATAATTTATGAAGGCCTTATCCAAAATATGAAAAATGATTTCTATCTTTAAAATCAGTTTAAATATACAAATGTTTTTTTTTAGATATTTTCATGATGGAATTAAATAGTAAAATGAGAAAAACAATACCCTAACCCTAAGAGAGATAATATCTGCGCGCTTATAGCGCAGATAAGCGAAAAAATAGATATGATGAAATGATCATATCTAAAGTCTTACTTTGACTAACTGATTGAAACTATAACAGTTCTATGCATTCGTTTTTTTTTGTATTAATAAAAGTTAAAAGATAATTTAATAATCAATTTTTAAAGCACAGTACGTAAATTTCAGAACTAATCGAGTAATTTTTGTTCTTATAAACTTTCTTGAAACTTTATGTAACCATTGTAAATATACAAATCGTTCTTTGTTGAGTGGAAATTCGTTGAAAGCGCCCTGGGGTATTTGCTAGATGTAATATGCCCCGATGGTGATTGTCGGATTATGTGCGTTGTGTGACACGCTTGCTGATAAACCGACGAACAATTTCACCATTTTTTTGTAGATATATATGTTAATAACATTTTTTATAAGTATAGTGTAATAGTGGAATAATAGATGTGACTACATCTATTATTCCACTATTGTAATATTTGCGGGTAGTTCTATTTACTACTCGGCGTTTTATTATCGCTCGGGTATAAAAGTGAGCGGGCGTAGCAACGAACGATCATTCTCACTTCCACTATAGTCGGATACACATGGCATAGTAGCGCTCTAGGGTAGCTAATTATTTTGCAACAATCATAACTTATAATTAATTGTACTTTAGATCGGCAGTTTTTGTTCGGAACTGAAATAAAGCAATTCTTCAAGTTCTGAGTATTTTCTTAAATAAGTCCCTCACTACACTCATACAAGATACTTTTTTGACGAAGAGAAGATTCCCCATTACGGACTTATCATCATGTGGGAATCACACTGTGGGCGTGTGAGACTCGCCGGCCCGATCCTACCATGGTGGAGGTAGTTTGCCATTGCCGGAAAATCCAATATAACTTCCCGTGTTCCTTCCATTCGCCTATAGCCTGGGCTGCAAGCAA
Organism: Dendrolimus houi; assembly: GCA_039645545.1. Classification (NCBI taxonomy): domain Eukaryota; kingdom Metazoa; phylum Arthropoda; class Insecta; order Lepidoptera; family Lasiocampidae; genus Dendrolimus; species Dendrolimus houi. The sequence continues at coordinate 7,993,077 of CM077125.1, forward strand.
TTTCCTTCCCCTACCCCGTGATATAGATATAACTACAACAACTTTTCGGATGTATTTACATACTTATAGTGAGAAAATATGCACTAGCTCAATATCGTATATTTTAAAATTATTTATAAATTGATTTATCGGTTTAAAAATACACAACTAAATGTAACATTGTATGCAAAATTTAAATTAATTTCTTTCCAAGTTACAATTGATTTGTACAACTGGAGAATTACGTTTACTGACGTAGGACTCAAAACAAAACAATATTTTATTAAATTAATACAAAAAATTACAATTTAAATACTATTTCCAAAGTTATTAATTAACAAGTGAACTGATTCGATGCTAGAATCTGAGGTGCGTACTCCAGCGTTGACTCGTTGGTTAGTCTGCTGGGTCTCGTGGTGCGGAGTCGGCAATAACCTAGATTTGGTAGTATGCCGCGATGACGGTGTAGACTGTGTTGGCGGACGTCATACTATCAAAAGGTATAACAGGTGTGTTCTTAAATGAGATAAAAAGAAATGCAAAAAAGAAACCGACTTTAAGAGTAACTAAAAAGCAATTTTTTTTCTACAATATCATGAAGTCTGTGCGAAGTAAAACATAAAAATTACTGAATTTTGCAAAAGATGATAGGCGTTTTAGTACCCTAGCGCGGGTGGCGAGCGTACTGAGGTGCTTTATTAATAAATAGTAATTATTATTATTTATTAATATATATTATTATTTATTATATAATAATATTTATTATTATTGTATTTGATAATAAATACTTTAATAGAAAGTGACAAAAAACTCTTCAATAAAAATAACTTTCAAGGTAGGAAGGATTACTCCGATCGGACAGTGAACTGGGGCAAGTGCCATGGTTTTCCTTATTCTACACAAAATGCCTTTCCAACGGTATATCGTGCATTTCGATTAGTGCCGGTACCAGATTCCATACATTGATGCCCATCATCCTTCGTGGTTGTTTTTTTATGTTTTACCTAGCACCAATTTCATGATGTTGTAGAAAATAATTGTTTTTTGCTTTTAAGTTACTCTAAAAGCCAGATTCTTTTTACTAGAAATTTTATATATTTCACTTTTATATTACATATATTAGTTATACAATAATAATTAAATTTATATGAAACTTGATGGATATACAAACTTTTTGTATATGTTAAATTTGAATTTAATATTGGAATGCGTGGCTGTCTTTTAAGTTGTTTCTGCCACCGTTGAAGTTAGTCTTGAAAATATATCTTGTAACAACGAAAACCTCTCGTATTAATTAATCATGTCTTCTTAGCCCCCAACAAAACTATCCTGAAGGTGTACTGAATCCAACGCAAAAAGAATAAGGCTTAATATAAATAAAAAAATGTAAATATTTACACGACAACTTGAAAACCTCCTTTTTGTAAGACGTTTAAATATGGTCTTCTTTGTATTGTACTCAAAATTTAATTGAATTATTGTGCACACAAAAAGTTCGTCATACCAACGAACAATGTACGCCAAAATAACGAGTTGCGTAGAGAGAAGCGGCGAAATGTTGTCGTCCTTAATTAACGAGTGCACGCCATTTCACCGGGGAGATATTCTTTCTCGGGCTATTCGCACTTATTTACAGGCTGGAGTTATGGTCTAGACCAGACTCTAAAAGTGATTGGTGTTAGCTAGGAGATTTGCACAGAGCCATGTTGCAAAAAAATCAGATAAACAATTATGTACTAAGCTAAATGGTTTTGCCCAAAGTACAGTTCGGTAAATAGAGTGGTATCAAGTAATTTTTATACAAATTTCAATTGACGTAATTTAATAAAATGTAACACTTCTTAATCAAAGTAAACTACTTTAAATATTTCGATTAAGATGATGCTATTTGCAACAAGAAGTTCCTCGTTTAGTGTCATTCAGAGACCTGCAAGTTAGCTGAGGCGTTTATATAAAGGGTTCGACTTTCATGAGGCGCTTAATTTTTCAAAGATTTATTTATTTTTATTGCATGAATTCAACAGACAGGCAGACGGCCCACTTGATGAAAAGCGGTTACCATCGCCTATGGACATTTGCAACACCAAAATGCGCTGCTGCTCTCTTAAAGGAGACTGGAACCAGGCCACTAATACCAGAACACAACTCAAGGTTGTTATGGCGGCATACTCTAGACCATGGGGTGGTAGCCATCCAGTCGGGCAAATGCCCTACCACCTGGCTGTGGGTTATTTAGTCGCCTCTTACGACAGGCTGCTGGGCCGCAGGAAATTGTATTCTTTATCCGTTCCTGCAAAGATAATTATATATATATATTATATAGATTATATAGATTATTTAAGACTACATATTCTTGAGTACTTAAAACTGGATTTAGATAAATATTTGTAAGGACGTTATTAAACAAGAGATTATTTCAAAAGTTCAGAACGTCACGACAAAGGAGTAGAGAGAATTTTTAGCGGGAACTGAAAGGGGTTATTGTTGTACAGTGTATACTGTGCAAATTTCTATAATATTCTAAACATGCCGTGTCTGTACATCAAAGCTATTAAAAAAAAAACAATTGGAATAAAATTTGTTCCGGATTCACGTGAAAACTACTTGGCCGATTTCGATACGGTTTTCGCTGATCGACCTCCAATTCTTAGACTTAAACTCTGAGCTACTTTTTATCCTGAGAATGTCGCGGGAATATTTCTGGGAATGATTTAAAACGGTCAGACAAAAAAAAACGAATTCTAATGTGATTTGTTTATTGATCGATAGCAAATTTATTTAATAAAATTTGTATTTTTTTTATCCCGGGAATCCCGCGGAATTTCTTCCGGGAGCGGTTTGAAATTGGTCGGATGCATAAAAAATGAGGTTATTCCGACACAGTTTCCACTAAAACTATAACTTACATTCTGTTTTTAAATGATGCTATATTTTATGTCCCGAGAGTATCCTAGTATTTTATAAAAATGTGTAAAACTACTTTAACATGAACAATACTTATATGATACTGGTAGTTTTGGATTAATAATTACATGTTCTTACAAGAACTCAGTTGATGCGCTGAGTCTACATTACATACCTACAATTTGACTGAATACATAATATAGCTGACAAGGTTATATGGACTAAGTTCCTTTGCCTGCCATTATGGCGAATACTACTACTATTGTATTGACATCGCAATCAATTCATAATTAAAACGTCCTGACAAAAGAATAGTAAAAGAATATCACAGTTGCAATTCCAAATTCGAATAGAGTCGTCTGCGAAATGCGAGCTATGTGTCACGGCGTGCGAATTTCACATTTCCCGATAGACTATTTGCTGCGTGTTTAACAACAAATTATGTGCGCTATACACACATAGTGGCGCTATACACAGTTGTAGTGTTAATTACATAAACAGTCCTTCTCATACAATGTGGAATATACGCTGTTGTTCCTTAGTTTAAATAAGAAAGAACATACGTAAGTCAAACTTGCAGATAAATAAAAGACAGTATGCATTAATAGTGTTACGGTCTTATTCATAAAGAGTTAGAGTAAGATTAAACGCTACTCTGTATGGTTCTTAAAGAAGTGTGCAAACTTACTCTTACTGTCTATGAATAAGATAATAAGAAATCGATATATATCTATTTTGCAATTTCATGTCCGTGTTGGTGATTATAAAAAGGAAATTAATACCAAAGGCTTTGTGCCATAACCCAACAAGAACGGTTGTCCAGTATTCCAAGACGCTAAGCGTCTAATCACCTTATTCATAATAGTTATTCGAGTATTATTATACGCTTGTTAAAAATCGTCAAAAACACGTTATTCATAATAGCATTCAGATAAAAGACATTAACGAGCCTATAAACCTCATATAATTATTATGATTAGGGATGTAAGTACTTGACATTAACCACTATACGTCAGGAGAGCGGTCTGTCTGTTTAAGTGCTTTCGTCAATACAAAACATAGTTCATTAAAGGACATATAACATTAAAAAAAATTAATCATATAACATTGAAATAGTTCAGCCAAAAGCTAATAAAAATAATATTTTGAAAAGTATTTCCATAAGACATATTTCTGTTCGAATCTCATAACAAGGCTCACACAATAAACATGATGTTATTGTATTCGCTGTAAAAGTTCTTATAATTTGCTAAAACAAAAGCTTGTACATTTTATTTTTCTATCGTAAAAATACAGGGGTATTTGCCGATACAAGTTTCTTTAGCATTTCTTTGTCCAAATTAATTAAAGATTACGTCGCAAGGAAAGCTACTTCGAACGCGCACATAATAGAGTGAGATCCCAGTCACCCCAAACTTACGTGATTTTAGGAAAGATGAAATTTTTAGGATCGGTAGTTTAACATAAACTTAGAAAGGAATGGATACTCGCTAAGCTGAAAGCGGGGCCGTTTTTCAGATAGCAGATATCAAAGGTGGAAAAAAACCATGCTAACTTACGTCAAAGTAGCTAGGCTAGTTTTTACATATGTCATATACAATATTGTTATAAACAAAGATATACAGTTGCCAGACACTTCTTGAGGGTCATAACTTTTAACAGATACTTTTTAAAAAAATGTGGGAACTTATGTCATTTTAGGAATGCTGAATTTTATATATATATTATCAAGTATGACATTTTAAAATATTTTCCAATGAGCCAGACAAATCTGATGGGCCAAACATCCTCCCAGACTCGTTAAGAATTCCGCTGTGCAAGGAAGATGTTTGGCCCGTCAGATTTGTCTGGCTCATTGGAAAATATTTTAAAATGTTATACTTGACAATATATATACAAAATTAAGCGTTCCTAACATGACGCAAGTTTCCCCATTTTTTTAAGTGTCTGTCAAAAGTTATGGCTCACAGGAAGTGTCTGGCAACTGTATATCTTTGTTTATAACAATATCATATATGATATCTTATGTGAAACTAGCCTTGCTACTTTGACGTAAGTTAGCGTGGTTTTTTTCCACCTTTGATACCTGCTACCTGAAAAATGGCCCCGCTTTCTGCTTAGCGAGTATCCATTCCTTTCTAAGTTAATGCTAAACTACCGATCCTATACATTTCATCTTTCCTAAAATCACGTAAGTCTGGGGTGACTGAGATCTTGGAACATAAAGGAAATTCACGACTCAACAAAATGCAGGTCCATAAATTTAGGTATAGTATTTAGGTACAGTATTTAAGTATAGTAGGTAGGTATTAAACAAGAAAAAATACTAAGGTATAACAATCGCCTAATAAAAAAATGTAACTTGTAAAAGTGCTCCCTCATCGCAAGCATTCGCTTGTAATGTAACGTTACAGATCCGACCATTACATTAGTGAAGGAAGTAAACCGAGCATTACAGTGCGCATCTTGTAATGATACAATCTGTACTATTATGATATAATTCGTAACATAACGACCGCTTCGTCTAACATTCTGGTATCAACTAAATGCTCAAAATCGTATCATAAATGTTACATTACATGCGAATGTCGGTCAATCAAGGAGACAGTATTATAACGTAATGCTTAAAATCGTATCTGAAATCTTACATTACAGACGAATGCCCGTCAGTCAGGGAGGCAGTATTGTAATGTAATGCTTAAAATCTAATCATAAATGTTACATTACAGGCGAGAATGCCCGTCAGTCAGGGAGGCAGTATTGTAACGTAATACTTAAAATCTAAACATAAATGTTACATTACAGGCGAATGCCCGTCAGTCAGGGAGGCAGTATTGTAATGTAATGCTTAAAATCTAATCATAAATGTTACATTACAGGCGAGAATGCCCGTCAGTCAGGAGGCAGTATTGTAACGTAATACTTAAAATCTAAACATAAATGTTACATTACAGGCGAATGCCCGTCAGTCAGGGAGGCAGTATTGTAATGTAATGCTTAAAATCTAATCATAAATGTTACATTACAGGCGAGAATGCCCGTCAGTCAGGGAGGCAGTATTGTAACGTAATACTTAAAATCTAAACATAAATGTTACATTACAGGCGAATGCCCGTCAGTCAGGGAGGCAGTATTGTAATGTAATGCTTAAAATCTAATCATAAATGTTACATTACAGGCGAATGCCCGTCAGTCAGGGAGGCAGTATTGTAACGTAAAGCTTAAAATCGAATCATAAATGTTACATTAGAGGCGAATGTTCGCGGTGAATCCGAATCCGAATCACAGTTGGCGCCACCAGTCCATTCTTGTATTTTATGAAAAAATCTCAACTTAAAATTACAATCACGTTGTTATTTTTTAAAACATATTTAATTTTGAAGCAGTCAGTTTTTGACGTGATAAGCCATGCTGGTATCATGACCTTGATTACAACCCTAGGCTGTCTCGTACTTCGTGTTTCGTATGATGAATGAGCGTTCTGATGGTCTATTTCCCCCTCCTCTATCTTATCACCCAATTTCATTCTCTGTTCCATCCTTTCTATCCCACCCTTCATTCAGGTCTCTTTATCCCATCCCTCCTATCTTAAACAGATTTTTAACCTTCTTAACATCCTATTTTAAAACGCGTTAACAACATCTTCAAATAAAACACATCTTATCCATTTGTCCAGCCTTCTTCCAGCTCAACCCACGCACGCTCTCGATCGTCTCTTATCTATTCATTCCATTGTCTATTATTTGTCTTTTCTTTTATTCAACATCTACCTTCCTCACTCAAACATCATACACATCGTTCGGAATCACTCTCCACTATTGCAAAATTAATGACCACTCATGCTTTCGGAAATATTTATAATACCACCCAACACATTCATGAAATTTATAAAATTGTAAAGAAACCAATTACATTTAATTTACGATTGATATTTAAAAATATGTTTTAAATATTAAGAGGTTGACTGAAAGTTTAAATTGAGATACTCTATAAAAACGAGAAGGGACAAGTGGCGCCATCTATGATTGCAGAGTGTTACGAGTTGCGATCGTTACTAGGCGAATTCCTTAGTATTCTTCCATTGTAATACTTTCTGAAGAAAGTGCCAGGAAACTTTTTCCCTCCTTTAATTGGTTTGAGTTCATTGGAAGACTTGAATGGGCCGAGCAATCAGATTGGAGCCGTAAGTTTAACTTCTTATCTTAAGGAGAGTTCATCAAAGTATGTCGTCAGAAACTGTTTAGGCATAAAAAGTTATGTACTCAACTATGAGTTCCAAGTTGAAAAGGAAAATGTGAAGATTACTATATTGCAGTTATTACATTGTATTCCGGCGTTCCAATAACATATTGTTATAATGTGGGCCACCTGCATATTTGTAAACAAAGCACGTTTATTACCCGCCGGCGTTTGAGCTAATAACATTGAAACTATTTGACTGTCTTCTTTTGTTTACCTTGTGTTTAGAAATTGTGATTAAAAAACAGCCCATTGTGTATTGTAATCTTTTATGGCAGTCATTAGACAGGTGTGTCGAACTAATTCTAAGAAATTATATCTACGCGGGCGGGCAGCCATATTGTATCGGTGCAGTATATAGCAATGGCCCTATGGAGAGATTGAGAGTCAAGCGATAACCACTAGCGAGACAAGACGTGTGTACATTCGATAATCTATATAGTGACGGACTTTGCACGTGTTATTGATTCGCGCATTACGTTTGGACTGATTGTGTTCAGTTATAAATGTACATGTGTTATACGTGTTTGTATAGTTCTATTAAATTCTATAGTAATTCCAATGGCATTTTAATTCGAGTCCTGTAACTCGTAACAATATTATAAATGACCTACATAAACTACATCCAGGCTGGAATCAAATTTTCTACCTGTGTTGATGTTTATATGTAATATTAGTATTACATATAAACATCAACACAGCGGGATTTATATAACAAAACATGAAGAACTTTGAGAACTGTTTTATTTGAATTCAAAACGAAGAATGCCCGATACACAGCAGGTTTGCAGTATTTATACAGCGTTGGAATAAAAAACTACCTTAATTATTTTAAACATGAATAACTCTACAATTTACTCTGATTAGTTATTACATAAATTAGAAAAATATGTACAGACAGCAAATACTAGTCAAAATCTTAGATGGCGCTACTAGTAATAAGTGCTATTAACAGTAAGCATGTGCTGTATTTGTATAGACTATTGTTTTATACTGATGCCAAATCATAAAAATATAATTGAAAGGGGTCATTGCATTTTAATTAAGAATTTGCAAACGTTAGTTTAAATATTATATAATACTATAAAAGGGTTTAATAATTGTAAAATTAAGTCAGAATAAAGATATCTCACGTCGATACAACGCAATGTAATTTTGCTATTATTACGAAACTACTCCCATGCCACATGTGTTATGCAAATATTAAATTTTGAGCGAGAATCCGAACGCATAACACTTCGAAGAGGATTGATACTAGCCATTAGTATTTTTAATCATCTTTAAATTTTTTCAATATGGATTGTGTATTTAACCTATGAAGAACATTTCATTATACTTGAGAGTAATATATTCTTTGATACCTAGACTTGCTTACTTATAACTTCAATTACGTCAAACCCTTTCATAATGTCAGATTTTGGACGGTATCTTTTTATTTTTCAATAAGGCGTCATTTGATTTTTGAATTAAATCAATTTAATTTTCAACTAATAGAATCTAGTTGAAAATTTGACTCCTCAACTCAACCTCACCCAAATTATCTGACGCAAAAACGTCAGGACCTGAAAACGTTACATTTATTTGTGAGACCTATATGTATTACACTTAGTTTACAAAGATATTTTTTTTCAATATAAAACTACATACCGAAATATTATCACCCAAGTTTATTATTTGCCAGTCAGTAAACTGAAACAAATGAAATGTTAATGAAACTAGCAGGGCATTCCATTAGTAGCTCACAACGCTCAAAATGCTCCGTTAGCCGTTCCACAAGGCGACTGCGGTCGTTGTGGTCGTAGCTAAAACGTCACCAATGACGTCATCATTTTCGATCACACAACGCTCACAACGACCATGTCAATAGGTGGGTCGAATAACCGTTCCACTTGGGTTTATGATTGTAACGCCGGCAAGCAAGTGGAACGGGCAAAATCGCGGTCGTAAACGTGGTCGTTGTGAATGTCTAATGTAACGTAGCCTAGATTAGATAAAAAGGTTTAGTAACCACAATTGTAAGTCATTCGTAAGATAAATAACATTCTATACTATATCACTATTTGACCGCGGCTTCACTCACGTTAAAAAAGGATATGTTATGTATGTCAAGACGTGAACATGTTATAACTCTTAAAAGTATCGAACTTTTCCATTTAAAGTATCTAATTATAAATACCCGTGATACCATCTAACGAAGGTGTAGCAACACATTAAAATTGTCGCTGTCGTTATTGTGCCATGACGATGATTTGTTGACGAATTGCAACTGTGGCACTAATAAATCCCAGTTGGAGCGCCATCTTTTGAGCTATATTAATCTGTCCCTCCGAAATAGTACTTTTTACTTGATGAAAGATATCTTATATCTTATTCTATACAACTAACAAGGAGTATGCAAAATTTCGTGAAGATCTGTTGCTTAGTTAAGACGTGAAAATTAGTGAGGATGCTATTATTGTTTGACCTTCAATTGATTTTAGTTAAACAAAGAAATATCAAAGTCTCTCGAAAAAATATTTCGTTTCACATGCCTCATAGAAATAAAATAACATGAGTGTAGGTAAACAAGTGCTAAGGAAGGGGTTATTAGGTCTATTTTATTCTCACTTGGCACGCTATGTCGAATGTAACGTCTCTATCGGCAATGACCACAACGTGAAATGGGCAATGGGCACTTTACTAGATCGGCCTTGACAATGGGGCCAATGGGCTGGTAATTGCGTGTATAAGTTATCCCACACAACCTTACGGACACGCTTAACGCCGGAATAAATCAATAAACCACGGTTCTTTATTAGAAAAGTTTTTCCAAGAAATCGGCTCTTGTTTTTGCGAGATCTGACTCGGTCTGATTGCAGAATGATTCTCGTATTTTCGAGGATCAAGATGGGTTATTATTTTTGTTCGGTATTCTTTTGTTTGCTGACGATTGTGCTTTCTGTTTGGATTATTCTCTTATGGACGGTTCCGAAGTGATTCCCGCTACTTTAAATGTCGTAAGATGAAATGGATGACAGAATGAAATGTACTTTCGATACCAGATATGAAAATATGATACTTTTTATTATGGAACATGCAATCGTTTTTATACTCCAAACAATGTGTATGCAACTTCGTGATGATTTGTTCCGTAATTAATGCATGAAAACGTCACATATATCTGTAACGTAACATATATGTGTATATTAATACGTGAAGCAAAAACTTTGTACCCCTTTTTACGAAAATTGCGCGGACGGAGGAGTATGAAATATCGCACACTTATAGTTTATATAGAGAACAAGCGACGAATAGCAAATTTTTTTAATTATGCATAAGAAATGCATTAAATCAATAAAAAAAACATTACACACACTACCATGTATTTGACACACACGCATATATACTCTTTTGTTTATTGTTCAAGTCAAATTAACAGTGTAGCCTTGGCAATATCTTTGATTATAGAAGTATAGTCTTTGACATTAATTATTATGGTCGAATTTCGAGCATGGGCGCCACTAGTACATACAAATACGTAATTCTTATACTGTTAACTAAATAAAAATGATGTCCTATCTAATGCTCTGCATCACCTACATGGCCATAGTTTAAATAATTATTTAATTTAGGTTACCTGGAAGAGATTGCTTTAAGAGAAAAGGCCGGTTATTATTTTTACCGTGACAATATTGTATTTGTGTATTTTTTGTAATTGTATATTTGCCGAGCAATAAAATGTAATCTATCTATCTACCTACATATCTATCTAGTTTCACGATGATGGTTCGCAGGATGAAGATTCAATATGAATTTGAATAAATCGAATGTTTTGAAAATGATATATATCTGTGATGTGCATGAGTTACTTTTTAATTTATCTTGCAAAGCAATATTAATGTGAGCTAATTCGTTAGGAAATCTCTATATAAAAATTTAAATATATAATCTATTTTTTTTGCAAATATTCATATGCAGTTTTTTCATGGGTTTGCGAATTAATTGGTTGCTATGTTTGACATACATATACTTCGATGACAGAAATGAACATAATTTACCTACTCTTATTTCTGAAAATGGGAAATGACCGAAACTTAATAAAACGATTATCAAAATTTTTGAAATAAGTGTTCTTTTGATAAACAAGGTCAACAAAGGATACTTTTTATCTCGAAAAATGATATAGTTTCGACATGGTAGGGAATAAAGATTTACGCAAACTAAAATGTCTGAACTAAGGACCTAAAGCGGCCGATCTCGCAGATTTGTGTTACGAATATAACAAGTGTCAAAATAAAGTGGAATTTTGTGCTATATCTCACACTGATCAGTGTATAGACACGTGTTGAGGTCAGTAAGCTATTCTCTAAAAACAGCCGCTTTAAACCTCCAGCTCTAGTCTATCTATAATATTGTTACGAGTTGCAAGACTCGAATTAAAATGCCGTTGGAATTATTATAGAGTTTATTAGAAATATACAAACACGCATAACACAGGTACAAATAAAGGTCGTAATACAATAACACGCGCAAAGTCCGTCAGTAGATTACCGAATGTACACAAGTCTTGCTTCGCTCGACTCCCGCATCCCTCTATCGGAGCAATGCTTTATACTGCACAGATGCAATAAGCCTGCCCGGCCACGTAGACCGAATTTCCTAGAATCAGTTTGAACTTTAAATCCGACACACCTGGCTAATGACTGCCATAAAAGATTGCAGTACACAGTGGGCTATTTTCTAATCACAAATTTTAAACACAAAGTAAACAAAAGAAGTCCTGATGCCGAAAGGTAATAAAATATGTTTTTACAGGTATGCAGATGTGAATTTGTTTTTGTCAGCGTCTAGGTTGTAACAATATTATAAAATTCTAAACATGCTGTACATTAAAGCTATTAAAAATGTGTAATAGACAATATAAACGTTGGAGAACACGACGCAATTTTTTTTAGATTGTTTCTTGGTTTGTCGGATTGTCTGGTTATTTGGGATTCAGATAAATACTACTGGGCCGATTTCGATGCGGTTTTCGTTGATCGCCAGCAAATTCTTAGACTTAAAATCTGCGTTACTTTTTATCTGGGGAATCCCGCGGGAATTTTCCAGGGAGCGGTTTGTAGTTGTTCGGGTGCATAAAAAATTAGCTTATTCCGACACAATTTTCATTAAAATGATAGCTGCGTTACTTTGTGCCCTAGGAATCCCACGGAAATTTCAAGTCAAACGTAGATGAAGTCGCAGGCATATCCTAGTATCAAATATTTGTATAAGTCCCCGCATTGTATCTGTAACTCTGCTATAATCTACAATCTGCACCTTATTAGAAAAGAACGAAAGTTTGTAGTTTATTCAACCGGATTAAATAAATACGAAGTTTCCTCCCCAAATATAAATAAGAACTAAAACGAACGGACAAATAAATTCCGACACAAAGGCTAAATTAAGTGAGAGCGACAAAAGGATATTTAAAAACATTCCGAAACACTTTTTTGGCAAAACAAACGATAAAATGCGGTACTCTCGCAAACATTTTTATTTTGCAAATAGTCTGAATTATTTTGCAACTATTTCGTCAGTGATTGTATAAAAAGCAAACTCATAGAAGAATACTATGAATTACAACTTAGGACGGTATAGGAGAAATTACGTAAATAGAGAAACAAACACCGTGATTCTAAATATACGATTATTATGAAATTATCTATACATATAATAAAATTGTAGAGGTTGAATTTCTGTACAATGAAAAAAAATGCTAAAAACCGAGTCAGGGGGATGTACGAAATGAAATAGAACTAAATTAGATTTTTTTCAAATTTTTTGTTTCTCTGTTTGTCTGTCTGTTTGTATCGGCTAATCTCCGAAACGACTGGACCGATTTAAATGAAATTTTGTACGGTGATAACTTATATCCCTGGTCAACATATAGGATACTTGTAATCCCGAAAAATTGAGGAGTTCCCGTGGGATAGTTAAAAAAACTTTAATTACTTAAACAGCTTATTATACAACTTATACACCTAATTAAGTATTGATATTGCCGGTATCATCATCATACAATAAAACAATTAATACATTAAAAAACAATTAGGCTATATATCATCACGCTAAGACCAATAGGAGCGGAACACCAATGAAGAATGTTTTAAAATCGGGAGGGTTTTTTAACTTACTTTTTTTAAACTATTCCACGCGGACGAAGTCGCAGGCAGAAGCTAGTTATTAAATAAATACACTTTTATATAATTATGAGTAATATTTTTTTATTACAAGTATATTATAAATAAGATTTTAATTAAAAATACAATATAAACTTAAAAATAAATCACAAACTGTTTACTATATTAAAAACTAAAAAAAAGGAAAAAATTGCTAAGGATAAAATATTGGTCCCAAACCACTGTCACTTACCGGGAACGTTGCCAAGGCTGGTGGCGTTACCACGTTTTATAGCAAAGCTTAATATTTGAACAAAATAGACGCCAGTCTTCTGATCGCATGAGACGTCTACTAAATCAATATTTATTTCGTAGAAGTAAGAACATCTAGTTCGGTTTGTTTTTTTTATTGCTGAAGCACAGCAGACAGGCTGACAGCCCAACTGTGAAAGTGGTTACCGTCGCCTATGAACATTAGCAATACCAGAGGCGCTATAAATACGACTCGAGGTGGTTATGGCGGCATACTCTAGACCACGGGTGGTAGCCATCCAGTCGGGCAAATGCCCCACCACCTGGCTGTGGGTTGTTTTGTCGCCTCGTACGACTGCCGCCCAGCCGCAGGAATTAGTATTCTTTTTCCGTTCCTGCACGGATTGGATTGGTTTTCAATTTTATATTGAAACCTCAATCAAGGCCTAGATATAGTGCCATATCCCTCTTCTTTCGTCTTTTTGATATTTTATGACGTAAAATAAATTTCAAAGTAGTTCAACAAAAAATTGTTAGCCTGAATATTTACTCCCAAATCACAACTGTTCAATAACTTAAACTACAATATACTACTCATCAAATTATAAAAAAGAGATAATGTCTAATAATGAATTTTATATTGCATATTGAAAAAAAGATATAAATGAAACCTTTAATAAACAAGCGACGCTTTATCTATATACCAGTCGATGTTTGTTCAGCTTAAATGCTTTCATCACTTCTCCACCAATTCATAAACCCTTTTGTCCCTATAACAAACTGGCCCGGTTCCCAACAACAATATGATTATTCCTATACATTATATATTTCCACACACCACAGGTGTTTTCTATGATGTTGATTGATGATGCGAGCGTGACTGATGATTCAACTGAATTTTATACAAATTATTTTACCTCGTTACAAATTTACCGGACGTTAAAACAACAGGCACCAAGGGACTTTCTGTGTTATTATACATTCGGGGATCGTTTAAAATTACACGTTAATTCGCAATTTCCGTTTTTGCACTTTTAGATTAATATTAATTTCTGTTTTATATAACACTAGCGTTTTACCTGCAGCTACGCCTCGTGAAAAACCCGAGGTAGTAGCTCCATGTTACTTACATAAAAATACTTTATTATAGTAAGATATATATATATATATATATATATATATATATATATATATCTCTCTTATATAATAATAATTATAAAAATGAATCGTAGAAATGTATGTACGAGCATAACTTGAGAACGACTTTACCGATTTTGATGATATTTGTTTCGTGTATTTGAATGGGTCCCCGGATGGTTTAGATTCATAATTAGAACCGGTAGATGGCGCTGAGATCAAGTTCTAGAATCCTCTTAATCACCTGGAGCAATTTCGGTGATTTTGTTTGTGTGTCATGAAACAAAGGCCTTTATGAATTCAGAAAATATGGCGGTACGAAATTCGCCGGATCAGCTATAAAATTAGTATGGAGTATGGATTATATTAATATGATCCTTGACATTTTAAAACACTTCAGCACTACTAAAGTTATAAACTTGAACGTTTTTATATCTGAAATATGTAACTTAGAGACACTTATATCTCGCCGTGTGATACAAAGGCTTTAACGAGAGACATTTTCAAGCTCGCTTAGTGTCAGTTTTGGCTTAATAAATGGACACCCACTTTCAAGTTAATGGTGTAAAAGCGTAACGTCGACGGGCTTTTATCTATGTGAACGGTAATACAACTAGCTAGGTAAAAATAAAGGTGGTCAAAGTTATGAAAGTGTTCAAATCTTTCAATAAACATCTTTTATTATTGCCCACGGGTAAACCTCTGGTGCATGCCTCTTGTTTAAAGAGGTTTCTATACAGGTTACATTGTATTAAATTTTTATGTTAAATGCTATTTGCCTCGGAAGATTCACTTCATTTTATATCGCAAACTATCCCCTCTCCCGGATGAAAAGTATCTATACTAATTTTCGACCACATCGACCACATCGACCACATCGACCGCATCGACCGCATCGACCGCATCGACCACATCGACCACATCGACCACATCGACCACATCGACCACATCGACCACATCGACCACATCGACCACATCGACCACATCGACCACATCGACCACATCGACCACATCGACCACATCGACCACATCGACCACATCGACAACATCGACCACGTCGACCACATCGACCACATCGACCACATCGACCACATCGACCACATCGACCACATCGACCACATCGACCACATCGACCAAATCGACCAAATCGACCACATCGACCACATCGACCAAATCGACCAAAATGACCAAAATGACCAAATTAATCAAAATGACGAAAATGGCAAATAACAAAATAAAAACCTATCCTACTTTCTGGGATAACCTTTACATAAATCTATCCCATTATCCGGGATAAAAAGTATCCCTTGTCCACCCTCGGTATTAAAATTACATATATGCCGAATTTCAGCCAAATCGATCTGCTAGTTTTTCCGTAAACGCATAACAAACAGATTGACAAATATATTTTTGTCACGGAAACTATCCCATTTTTAGGGATAAAAAGTATCCTATGTTCATCCTCGGTACCGAAAATATAAATATATACTGAGTTTCAGCCAAATAGGTCTCGTAGTTTTTCCGTGAAAACTGAACAGACAGACAGATTTACTTTCGCATTTATAATATTAATAGGGATTTATCATTAAGATGTACAAAGTTTTGCTCATTGTCTAACAAACAGAAAGGGTACGATTTTATTAGTAACGGGTACGTCTTTTTTTCACTAATAAAGAAAAGAAACTCTTACCGCATCATTGATAAAGACAAATCAAAATATAATTAAGTGATTAAAATAAAACCATAATTAATTTAAGACAACGGATCAGCGTTGTCATACAACATAGAAATGATGCCAGTATTTTAGGAACGCTCCCCACCACAAGCGATCTGAACATGTTTTCACTAGTAAATATGTTCACAATAATTTTTAATTGGTTTTTAGTATTTTATAGTATAGTTTAATTTTTAAGGTAATTTAGTTTGTAATTTAATTTTAAATTAAACCACTTAATTTAGTAATAGAGAATTGTTACACGAAAGGTGAAAGTGACCCATTTAGGCAAGAGATGGTTTGGCGCACGAGCGTAGCGAGGGCGCTAATAGTTCAAGTGCCTTAATAGGCCTTTCATCCGAGGTGAACACTCAGATTTTCATTTCGAACATGAGGAAAGTAAATAAAAACTAACTAGTTAAACAAACAACTACTCCTCTAATAAAATCAGACGTTAAGTCCATAATTGAATTTGATGAACTCATTTAATACGTCACATGTGAAACGTCAATTAAATTTCTTTCTCTGGAGTATTCTACCAGCAAGTATTTTTTTGTCACTGATGATAGAAAATATTTCACTCAAATTTATATAAACTACATAATAATTTAACGAAAAGTGCTGTATAAGTAAAAAGGATGTTACAAAATTGTTGATATTTTAATTACAATTTTATTTATGTCGCGATTTAATAGTGGCTGTAAAACAAAGTTGGGACATTAGTCGCAGGTATTATCTATGGTTCGCGTAGGTTTTAAATTTTTTGACAGCAGGAAAATCGTTTCCCAGAGACGAAAAGTATTGTTTTGATCCCCGTGATCAGGCAATTCGAAGCGTACTTTCAGAAGATGAAAAATTTATTCTTTAAATGATTAAATTAGGTTTAAAATACGATAACGGTCTTTTTAAAAACACGAAAGTTTGTTAAATCATTGTAGGATTCGTGCCAATCACGTTGAATCCTTTCCAGATTGCTTTACAATTTTGTCCTTAAAGGCATTGTTATCCTATCTCTTCAGCAGAAACAGATCGCCCAAAACTGTCAACCCTTTTCTTATCCTCATTTCGATAAGAAAATTAATTACACGTACATTTTACAAAGCTAAATGGAATCTAACAATGTCCGAAAAGGCATAATTTTGGTTTATGCCACTGAAACTCTTGATAATTGACCTAATTAAGCTATAATATTATAACATTCTTAAAATGCCGTGTCTGTACATTGAAGCTATTTAAAAAATATAACTTGAATACATACACTATACAATGAAGAACACGATGTATTATTTTTTAACTTTCTTGTCTGTTTGTTCAAGATTCACGCAAAAACTACTGGTCCGATTTCGATATGATTTCCCTTGATCGATAGCAAATTGTTAGACTTAAAATCTAAGCTACTTTTTATTCTGAATTTTTCGAGGAACGATTTAAAATGGCGAGATTAAAAATCAAATCACCGACTCAGTTTTCACTAAAACGACAGCTTAAATTCTTTTTTAAAGGCTGCGGTACTCTTTGTGTCCCGGGAATCCAGCGGATCTATAAATAATAAATTAGTTTAAAAAGTTTTTGATAGCGTAAAAATGCCATGTCTGTGTGGGACCTCGTGCTATCATATGAAATTTATAATAGTTATAAATACCCGTAGCTCAATCATATTTAAAACTAATTTTTTTCTCGATCCTAGAAAGTTACTACATCAGTCACACGATTAAAATTCTCCCGAGTAATTGAACTGTCTTTTTACTGTGATCAGGCAACTCCAAGCGTACTTTCGGAATATGAGAAATGAAATATAATTTTTATATAAACCTACTTGTAGAAAGTGTGTTTGTCGCACACTTTCTACATACGAGTAAACGAGGTATTTTTCACGTAGCTAAAAGAGAGATTGCCCATTGTATGTTCCCATCTAAGACCTATTTCTATTCTGAATACATTTTCACTCCAGCAACAATCAATACAATTTAGGTTTCCTTGAAACTCCACAAGCCTTATTGTTCTTGAATGTCTGAATATCTTTGGTTCAAAGAAGCTTTATATATTCAAAGGAAACTAGAAAAATAAAGTAGACTGCGACTTTGTTTACTTGTTTGTGTTGATATTTAGGAATTATTTAGTTTTCGTGAAAATGGTAGGATTATTATATGGCCTCGTAAAGTATCAGATATTGTTTGAGAAATTTAACATTTGAATTTTGATAATATTGGACGATTAGATTAGATTAAATAACACTTTAATGCTCACCAAAATAAACAATTACAAAAATAAAATGCATAATTACAATACTTATTGGCAAAACAATAGGCGGTCTTCTCGCTAAAAGCGATTTCTTCAAGGAAACCTAGCTTAACGATTTTTTTATTGCTGAAGCACAGCAGACAGACTGACGGCCCAACTGTTATTTTTTCCAAATTTTTCCAGTTCATACTTAAAACTTTAGAGGATGGAGAATATTGCGAGCTAGATAATAACTAATATATTGATCGGCTTTTAAAATTATATAAAGTAGATAGGTACTTTTGACATCCATAAGTGACGCTAACCACTTACCATCAGGTGTCCGTCAGTTTCTCTGCTATAATTTATTTATTAAAAAATATAGGTATCCATCGCCTCTACTTCAATATCCTGATAAGTTCGAAAAACCATTTTTTTTTAAACCAAAACTGCCATGTCTGATTTTATTAGTCCAAAACACGTGGTATCTTTTATAACATATTGTAGATTGACAGTAAAACAGTTATTCGTTTCGATACAATTATATTTTTAAGATCAAAATATTTCTTTTCTAAAATTTCAATTTTTAAGATAACATATTGCAGCAAAGAGGCGATATGATTTTAGACCAGACATGTATTTTTGTAAAAAATATCTAACCCTTAAAAGTAAATTCTGCTCTTTCTTTAAAGCAAGTTCAGACTTGCTTAAGAAATAGAAATATATTTGCAGAATATTTATTTAACAATACATTTAAAAACAAAAATATTTTTTTTTTACAAAAAGTGGATCGTAGAGAAAAACTAATTTCTAAAATGCAAAAATCGTTATACAAATACTTCGTAAGGATTGCCTGAGGCTGATTGTATTATGAACGTACTTTCTCCTTTGTGCATAGCTTTTACAGTAGCATACATTTTCAGCACAAAGGAAATTTGGCCTATATTTCGATATTCTATGTTTTCCAACCAAACTCATTGTTCAACCAAAATGTATACTCCATTAAAAATGGACCACCGTTGATGCTATTTTCTGACTTCTATACGCATATGTAGCATACCTAGCAATTATAACGAATTTAAGACTTGTTTGTAATTTTTTTATTGCATAAGTACAGCAGACAGGCAGACGGCCTACCTGATGGAAAGCGGTTGCCATCGCTGGATATTTGTTACACCAAAGGTGCTACGAATATTGTGCCGCTCTCTGAAGGGAGACTGGAACCTGACCACTAATGCTGGAACACAACTCATGGTTCTTATGGCAGCATACTCTAGACCAGACATAGTAGCCATCTAGACGGGCAAGTACTCTACCATCTGGCTGTGGGTTATTTTGTTACTTTTGTTATACGTATGGTAATATCACTCTTTATTTTGTGTATTTTCCTAAGTTTCAACATACTTCGTTCCAAGCATCTTTGTGTTTTTAATATATTGTTACAACTTAGTCAAAATTCCACGAAGCACACCGACAAAGTAAATGCACATCTGTCTACCATAAACGTGGGTTATTACCTTCCCGCATTTGGATTTCTTTTGTTTACTTAGAAAAACAGTCTATTGTGTATTTTACTAGTTTATGGCCGTACGCAGGAATAACTAAGCAGGTGTGCAGATTATGTTTTCTGAGAATTGCGCCGACGCTTGCCAGGTAGACATGGTATCGGTACATTATAAAACAATCCCTGAACGGAGGGTTGAGGGAGTCTAACGAGAACCACGATTAAAGCAAGACGTGTACATTCGATAAGCGAAATAGTGACGGACTTTGCGCGTGTTATTTAATTGTGCATTACATTTGGACTTATTGCGTCTGGTTATATTTGTACCTATGTTATACGTGTTTGTATAGTTTTAATAAATTCTATAGTAATTCCAAACGGCATTTGAATTCAAGTCCCGTAACTCGTAACAATATTTTGAAAATATGGCGTTGTTCTATAAACTACACCATACTGTAACTATAAAGAAACTTAAAATAAAAAAATCTGGGCAATGGCTTTATTTTACTTACATAAAAACTTAATTCGGTTTTTTACATATAACATAAGTACATAATAAAAACTTAGTGCATATAGTCTAGCCAACTACCCAGAAAGTTCCAAAAAAAACACGATTGCAACGCCATCTTTTTCACTATTTTCGTCTATCCCATGGACACGACATCATTTCTCGGCATAAAAGTGTCCTGTTACGCCCCGTGATATAAGTTAGCTCCGTTTCGAATTTCATTCAAATCTATTTAGTAGTTTTTACGTGATGCTCTAACAGACAAATAAGACGGGCAGAAAGAAATACAGACAGACAGATAAACTGACAAAGTCTAAAAATTGCATTTTCGGCATTTCCTGGTCCGCATTATACGCTGTGATCTTTTTCACATTTTTAAATTCATTGTACAAACTCGAACCATTTATAGATTCATTATATATAGTATAGTTAGGTACATAGAAAATAGATAGATTCAAAAATATATTTTTTCCGCGAGATCTCTGTGGCGTAAGTCTATTATGCGTATAAAAATTATTACCAAATCCGTTTTACTTTATTAACACGTCAGCGCTGTCACCCCTTTCGTTCTTTTGTATAGAAAAAATATACGATGTTTATTTCACCGACATTCCCGCTAAGATTTACGGTTTAGAACGGTATTGGGAATAATATTTCATACATGAATAGACTAAACATTCACGTACAATGCCAGTGGAAGGTGTGCGCTCTATTCTGCGTTCGCCGTTTGTTAGTTCCGCTCGATTAAAACGCGCGAGATGCGAGGACGTGACGTCACACGAGCTAAGATCTATGATCGTGTGAAATTTCACAGATTCTCTAATATTTTATAATGTGTATCAAACAAGAAATATAATACAAGAATTGACTCAATCATCTGAGACTTTTATTGCTTCTTCGCATAACTCGGGCCTAATTCTGCTATTACTAGCTCGTCAACATCTCTATACACTATCATCTCAATCGTAGGTTTGTCTGATTTCAGTTTTTTATTAATTCCAATATCCAATCATTCATAATATCCACTCGTATCTTTATAAATATTTATAAGAAAACTCGTGAAATAAACGTTTGAAATTTTTGGTAGCTTTTTTGGCAATATTCATTTCAGCTAACGCTTTTTTATTTCTGCTAATGATGATAGCAATTCTATTCTACTATTATTCTGCAGCGACAATATCGAGAAGACCATTGTGGATTTAGTAGAATACGAATTTTTAACACTGTCGCAATCTAACGTACTTTGAACACCTTCGCAACGCCTGTTATTGAAATAGCAGAATTAGGCCTCCTGGCTGGTTTGCGTAATACGTGATTATAGTATAGAAGAAAATTTAAAAAAATACCAATTTGGTCCAAAAATATCCTCTGCAACAGCGGTCTAGTGGGGCTGGCCAGATTTTATTTTAAACTAGCTGACCAGGCAAACTTCGTACCGCCTATATGCAGTTTCTAAGGGAAAGTGAAATTGTTGTTTTTACTATATTCCAAGCATTTTTTTATATTTACTTACCTTTTAAACCTTCCCTCGACTTTCACAAATAATTAAAAACCAAAGTTAATCAAATCAGTCCAACCGTTTTTGAGTTTTAGCGAGACTAATGAACAGCAATTGATTTTTATATACATGATTTGTTTTTTTTTACATTTGTAAGTTTAGTTTACATTATTGAAATATGTTTTTAATAATATAGATTCTGAAAGAAATGCCTACTAACTTAACCAACGTAACCAAAAAGCACTTTATCATTTATCTCTGACCTTTAAGTATAAAAGTCTTAAACAGGAAAGGTTAGAATTTACATACAAAAGTAAGGCAGTAAACCGACCATTCTAAAAAGTAAATAGACTCTCAATGCAGAAAATACGTACGTATTTATTATAGTAACCTTTTATAAGTTTTTCTTATAAACACACTGGATGAGTTCCATTAGTAGCTCACAACGCCTAAATTGCTCCGTCCACCGTTCCACATGGTGACCACGGTCGTTATGGTCGTGGCGAAAACGTCACTAATGCCGTCATCATTTTGTATCACAAACGCTTGCAACAACCCATGTGAAGAGATTAGTCGAAGTGGGCGTTTACAACAGAGCATTAATTCTCTCTCTCAATTGACATTGAAATGGGCGCGATTTTCAAATCAACCAATGACATTTGTGTACTTCGTCGTTTATGACATCAACGCTCCATATTCCGTTCCTCTATAATTTGTGATTGTAATGACCGCAAGTAAGTGCAACGGCAAAAATCGCGGTCGTGAACGTGGTCGTTGCGAGCCTCTTGTGGAACGTAGCCACCGAGGAAACTCCTTTGAAACAAACTTAAGTTGATTATAAATCATCTAATAGACAATTGATTTTAGATATCGATCTTTATATACAGTTATAAATGTGAAAATAATTGTATTTGTTTGTTATCTTTTTGCTGTCTGAGGTATAAACTAATAAAACTAATTAATATGAAAAGTGGCCGAAATGTCGGAGTAATAAAAATTAAATAAATTACCGCGCTTAAAACCGTTAAAACGTAGTTTTATTATATATACAAGTCGCGGAAACTTAAGAAAATATTATATAAACAAACTTATAATTTTTAGAATAAAATATATGGAGGGAGTTTTTATCGGGTATTTCAAAGAATGTTTTGCTATGTAGTTCCATTTTCGCAAAAATTGTACGCCGAACAGGCAAAAACATATTGATCTCTGCAAAGACGTCTTTATACCACCTGTTCTATCATTATATTATGTTACCTATTAAATCATGTTTTTATGCAATAAATGATTTGATTTGATTTGATTTGAAAATCTGACACGTATGTGCTAGTTCAGACACAATGGAAGGGTCCGTAGAGGTGACTAACGTCAATGGTTTTCATTGTTCGGCTGTGGAACCTTCAAAAAAATTCAACGGAAAATATATCGTATCAAGCCTATTATGTAAAAACATCGTTTATAGGAGAGCTACTTCAAACATTATATTTTATTTTAATACATTATGCAGATAGGGTTCTTTCTATTAGAATTATTTCAACTGTGTTATAATAAAAAAAGTCAAATACCTAAATTCCATTGCTATTGGTTCTATATTCTATTTGGTTGTTTTGCCAAGAAGTATTGTAATTATGCATTTTGTTTCTGTATTTGTTTATTTTGATGAGCAATAAAGTGTTATATATGTCTATCTAAATTCTTATACTTACGATGTTTTCTATAGTAGACTCTATATTTCAAAAACTACTTAACGGATATTGATCAAACTAATTTACTTTTAAAACATTTTTGGAGATTACAACCTCGCTTTATTTTAAGATGGCCCATTAAATTGCCAGTTTTTGTTACAACATTAAAAAACATAAAAAGATATTAAACATTGTCAAAACACATCACACCTTTAAAGTATCACCGTCACCACTGTCAACCGAAAAATGCTATCTTTGTCTTGAGCTGAACAATTTCCACTTTCACGTTAACATGTTATATTTATGACCCACTATAGCTGTAGGAGACAGAGACAAACGACGGCCAAACAAAAGATAGTTTGGGAATAGTCCCTACTACGATAACTCACTAACAATTCACCAAGGTGATTGGTGAAGCTTCAAGTTTCTGGGACAAAAATGTTGTAAGTTTCTGCAAGTCACAGTTGTAAATAAGCGGTTCTGATATCAGAAACTGTTAGGTGAAGTATTTTGCCGCTGGTATGTTATATCGAAGGTTCACAGTGTATTTTGAATATCAAATTTGCGGTCTTACTTTTCACTATACTATACATTGTAAAAGGGCTAATGACGTTAAACTTACTTACTTAAAATTCCTTTTCTTCACAATTAGGCTTGATTTGCATAGATATTGGCAAAGCTTGATAAATGTATTTATCAAGATAGCCGTAGCTTATTAATTTTTAACAGATGTTGCATGTCACAGACATGTCTTACGCACGATTTTGTTGGCTTTTACGGCTGTTACATGAAATATATAATAGTTAGTTATAATAGTTCGGCTTTCCATACAATTTTAACTTTAAAAACTTGAAATTCGCATTCCAAGAGGTGACGGCATTTTCTTAGATTTCTGTTTAGTCATAAATATAATAATCAAGATAAAAAGGTTCATATACCTATCATGAAGATTAATAAATAAACATCAAATTGAACTTGCCAAATTTATATCATATAGGATAATGATAGAATATTTTTATTTTGAGTAATCATACCTAAAACATCGAAGTTCAATAAGAAATATAATTATTTAATTTAAAAAAGTGCTTGTTTTAAGATGTCAATAGGATCAAGTTTTAGAATTAAGATTCGCATTTGTGAGTTCTCATGGTAAGCATTTGTAACTCGCGTGCAGGTTACATTAATTTTCTTGTAATTGCTTCAGGATCCAAAGTGAACGAAACAATTTCGGGATGAGATTTTATCTGATATTGTTCAAGGTGTATTGACTTTTTTCTTTGCTTAATACATTATCCTTTTGAAAATGTTATCATTCCTAATTAAGTATATTAAAATAATAATTATGTAGACGCTAGTGCATAAAATTTTATATTAATTTCATACCTACATAAAAACTTATTATTGTTACGAGTTGCAGGACTCGAATTTAAATGCCGTTAGAATTTATTAGAACTATATAAACACGTATAACACAGGTACAAATATAACTGAACACAACCAGTTCAAACGTAATGCACGATTCAATAACACGCGCAAAGTCCGTCACTAAAGTCTTGCTTTGCTTGTGGCTATCGCTAGCCTGCCGATCTCCCCATTTGGCCATTGCCTTATACTGCACCGATACAATATGGCTACCCGACCGCGTAGACCGAATTTCTTAGAATCAGTTCGACACTTCTTCACGATCTTTCATAAAATATTACAATACAGAATGGGCTGCTTTCTAATTACAAATTTTAAACACAAAGTAAACAAAAAAGTTCAAATGCGGAAAGGTAATAAAGTGTGCTTTTATGGTTTGCAGGTGTGAATCTACTTTTGTCGGCGTGTAGGTCGCAACATTATAATATAACGCCTGTTTCCTAGAGGATTAGGAGGGGTCTAAAAATTTCCCGTTGTAATAACACAATCATTTTTTTATACAGATGTTTATTAAAGCAGAGTTTACTTTGACATTGATAAATAGCCACTCCATAATTATAATCAACGTATATTTACTAATGCTAATATGTTAAAAAAATGTAAAAGCGGGCCAGCGGATGTTTCGGTCACGACCAGGATTAAACACTAGGATCATGATATTACCACAACGAGAAAACCAAATACATTCGTTTGGCAAGTATTTTGAATTAAACTCGAAAATACCTCAATCATAATTTGAGAATATATTGTTACAACTTAGGCTTTGACAAAGACAAATTCCACGTACAATCTGTAAAAGCACATTTTAGTACCTGTCGGCGTTTGAACTAATTGTAATCCTTTTATGATTGTCTTCTTTTGTTCACTTATTTATTGGCATACTCTTCTAGTATTGTGGAGAACAGTCTATTGTTCTATTGTACTCGCTTACGGCCGCTGCAGGCTGCATCAATAACCAGGTGTTACGGATTAAGTACAAGTTGATTCTAGGAAATTATGTCGACGATACGGGCGGGCACATTTGCATTTGTGCAGTATAAAACGAGGGCCTGATTGAGAGAGGGGGTCAGTTGAGCGAGAACCATGATCAAAGCGGGACGTGTGTACATTCGGTAATCTAATGGTAATGGACATTGCGCGTTTTATTGAATTACGACCTTCTGCATTATGTTTGGATTTGTTGTGTTCGGTTGTATTTGTACCTGTGTTTACGTGTTTGTACAGTTCTAATAAACTCTATAATAATTCTAACGGCATTTTAATTCGAATCCTGCTAACTAGTAACAATATGGTACATTTAAAGAAAATTGATAATATTTTTTTATCGAAATACCTAATTTGATCAAGATGTCTTTTCACTGAAGACTTCCTTGAATAGAACTATTCAAAGATCTATTTATAAATAGCAAGTCTTTGACCAAATTTATCTAATAGCTTATATCATATTTTTCTCCAACTGTCCTCAAATAGATATCACATAAGAATGATTGGCAACTGTAGATGTATTTTGTAAATACCTAAATGTATTTAACTGTATATTTTTTTGTATTATAATATATAAGGTATACATATGGGTATAATATTTTCTTAAGTTTTCGCGACTAGTATACATAATAAAACTACGTATTAACGGTTTTAACTAGGTTTTTTTTCGTCCCACCCATTTTAATATTATATAAAATTATTAGAGTTAGGCATGTTTGCTGAAGAGTTTCTTACGCCGTTTCTTCTCTGCAAGTCACAGCATGTTGCGAAGTGGTGGTAAATTAGATTAGGCTCCCATAAAGTAAATAATAACCATAAACAAAAATTAAAACTAAATAATTAAAATGAACCAGTTAGCGTTAGGCTAAATAAAATCTTTAACAATACTCATTGACTCTTGACATCTTTATCTTCTGTGATCACGGCTCTTGAAAAGTGGCCGAAACTTCGGAATAATAAAAATCAAATAAATTATCGCGCTTAAAACCGTTAAAACGTAGTTTTATTAAGGTATACATATACTGAGATTGGAATTTTTTAAGATATTTTATTATATTTATTGAATTTGATTGGGATTTAGTAGTATATTTTAAATATTTGTTTTATTTATGTAAAATAAAAATTTAAAATTAGTTTTCCCCGAGGCTACGCCTTGGTTCAAGCCTTGAAAAATAGCTATATTTTACTTATATGAAATTCATTAACTAATGGTGGAAATCGTTTAAAAATCGATTACGTGATTTAGGAGCAGCTAGCGGACATCAGACGAGACGCGGCAAGTGATTTTGTTTTTACTAGGTAAAGAAATATATGTAGTAAGCAGCCAGTGCAGTTCACCTCAATAACAGGCAAAGGGACTAAATACCTATGGATTGTAAACTTTAAAAAAATATATAAATTACTAGTTTTCTTTACTTCTATATGGGTTTCGTTTTAGCCAAAACGACTATGGGAATCTAAAAACATAGTGACTATAAACATAGAAAAAATGACAGCCCATATACGTTCCATTGCTGGGCTCGGGCCTCCCACTATTGGTAAACGGACAGTTTACTATCCGCTATGCTTGTCCATGTCCAACGCGGCTTGGCAGATTTGACACATCATATAAACATAGGTGCGTAAGCAATTAACCCAAAGAAAATCCTTTATAATTCTTGTTACAGTTTTTTTTCCTAATTACATTACTATATGCTTATTTATTCATTTAACAAATTTTTTTAAAGACAGATTTTATATTTTTATAAAAACTACATATTAATGTTATGTATAATTTTATAAAAAAAAAACAACTAAAATACAATATTTGCTAAAAAAAATATAATATTTTCGTACATTGGCAGCGAGGCCTAGGGTCCAAACTACCGGTGGTTTGGTCTCCAGAGACAGAAACCTCACAATCCGCGCCGTGTGTTAGAGTGCTGCCTTCTGTATCTGACCCTAATTTATTATTAAGTATTAATTATTATGATATCGCAACCATAAACAATGGAGTTTTTGTTACGCGTATCTACAGAAATGTGAAAGAAATTATGAAAATTTCCCTTTACGTCAATAAAGGCTGTTTTACAGTCAAACATTGTCTTTACAGTCTATTTGAAGTCGAAACACGAATAATAAACGAAACCCGTCGTATAATTTCAAAGCAGCTCATTCAAAATCTTGAAGGTTGGATGAGCATTATTGCCATCACAACTGTCTTCAAGCGTTTATGTCCTCGGCTTTATTGGTACAAATGTGACGAAAATGTAAATAGTCCTAAAGGCTTTTGTGCACTACCGTCTTTGTAGGAAATTTACGGTCGAAATATTCACACTACGAAATAACGGTTTTCAAAAGTCGGCACATTGTTGTTGTGAAACAAAATTGGTAAAGAATATTTATTTACGTTTCGTAAAATAGGTAATGTTGTTATATAATTTTTGAATCTTTTTGAATGTTATTTAATTTAATTATTTATTTTAATTAGGCCTGCCAGTCGTTATCCTCTCTAAGAAAAATAAAATTTAAAACCCGATTTCAGACCATCTACCGGATCCAGTTGTGAATTTAAACCATCCCAGGACCTTGTTTCAGTGCAACCCACTGGATCCAAGCCATCCCGAGATCCACTCAAACAGACAAAATTTCATCAAAATCGATTCAGCTGTTTTTGAGTTTTAGCCAGACTAGCGAACAGCAATTGATTTTTATACATAAGAAAAAAACAAGAATAATATTCTACTTGCAGCCTTGTCGCGGGGCAACCCCTGGTGAACAATTGTAGTTTATTTAGAGAGCAAGCACTCAAACATGTTATATTACATTATTTTTTATTTAGACGCTATTCAAGGTCTAGTCATTTAGTTTTAGCTGTTATATGTATTTATTAGTATGTTAAAGTTACTCAAATTTACAATGAGGTACTTAATATATACTTTTTTACATGGCATTATTAAATAAGTTCGAAAACACACATCTCTAGACAAAAATATCTACGTACCGATTGCTACAGCTAACATATAGCAGTTGTGTAGTGTAATCCATCGTCTCGTGGTCCCTTAACCGTTAACACAATATGTGTCTAGTGAAGTGCTATTTATTACTTGGCTGATATATTTAGCCTTTGAAATAGGCCCTCTTTATAACATCGTTGTAATATTTAAACTAAGTCTTCTATCACATTAGAACAGTAATGACTATACTTACATAATAATATTACTTATTATTTTTTCCTGAAGTAGACAAATAGGTAGATGGTGGTCCACCTTTATCAAAAGTGAGCGTCGCATATGAACTTTTGTGCCACCATGAGCACCCGTTGTTAACATAAGAAAATTTATGACCCCCTTTTAAACTTCCTCGGTAAGAACTTCTCTCTAAATCTTTATTATAAACAGAATAAATGTTCTATAGATTATTTAAGTATTGGATAAATTTTATCCGTGCAGGAACGGAGAAAGAATATAATTTTCTGCGGCTGGGCGGCCTGTCGTAAGAGGCAATGAAACAAGCCACAGCCAGGTGGTTGAGTATGTACCCGTTTGGATGGCTACCACCCTTGGTCTAAAGTATGCCTCCATAACAACCTTGAGTTGTGTTCCAGCATTAGTGGCCAGGTTCCAGTATCCCTTAAGAGAGCAGCCGTCGTATTTGTAGCGCCTTTGGTGTTGCAAACGTTCATAGGCGATGGTAACCACTTTCCATCAGGTGGGCCGTCTGCTGGTCTGCTGAACTGAGAGAGAGAAGAGAGAATATTTGCGTATTTAAGTATGGAAGCTTAAGGAATTGAGAATGACCCATGAATGAGTCCCATCGATGGCAAGCAGTACGGTTCTGTAATTGAAACGTTGACTTTAGATCAAACAGTCGCTCAAAACGGGGACTCCGTTATATAGACAGTACAGTCACGGAAAAAAACTTTGTTTAAAAAACCACCTTCAAAAACTAAAAAGTGTAAAATAACTTAATAAAGATTTTTGACTAAGAATTTATTTAGTTTATTAAGAGAAAAAACTATATAAAAACATCTTGAAATCGGTGCCAAGTAAACCATAAAAATTACAATATTTTGCAACATTTTGTTGTTATAACGGTGAATATGGTAATTTTTATGGTTTGCTCGACTTCAAGATGAAGAAAATTTTATATTGTTTTGACTCTTAATAAACTCAATAAATTCTTAACCAAAAATCTTTATTCAGTTATTTTTTACTATTTAGTTTTTGAAGTCAGTTTTATAAACGATTTTTTTTTATAATAAATTTTAGGTTTGTAAAATACAGAAACGTGAAAAAAGAAAATTGTAATATTGACAATGACAGACGCTGAGATTAACAATAAGAAACAAAGAGGATATAATTACTACGCTTAACATAAATAATAAAACCAATAAAAAGGTTTTACATGTCTAAACAATCTTCTTGGACAAGATAGAAAATCAAATAAATTTGATCTAAGTAATTTTAAACTTTATTGTCAAATAGTTAAACATAATTTTCTTTGGAACAGTTAGTTCTGTGACTTAGTTTGAAAAAGTAACATGTGCTCGCGGAACGTTAAATAAATCAATTTGAAAACTGACGAACATTTTCATACCACTACTGTACAATACGCAAAGACGTAAAATGTTTAATAGGTTGATAATAAATAGTCTCCCTTCTAATTCATTTAATAAAAATTCCATAAATATTCAACGATATTGGTAGGTAAAGCCGTTGTCTTTTATTGTAGTGCTGTAAAGTCTAATGTCTGTCTGCGAAGTACCAAAATATTTCAAGGTCGATAAACAAAATGCTCATTCCTCTTTCCTTAAGTCATAAAAACAGTCGTTTCCCCTTTAATATGGAATAATAAAAAGTTGATTGTTTGTTTGGCAAAAGGTATATTGAGTGGTCGTCAAAAATCACTTTTAGATTTTTCGGTAATTGAATCAAATGATGATCCGCTTTTGAAAACAACAGGAAATCTGTAAATTTTATTAGAGTTCCGTAACTATGTAGCAAAACTAATACCTTTAATAAAATAATAATATCTATCCATCTGTCTATGTACGTCACAGCCGTTTTTCTATGAAACCATAGGGTTTATGTAGATGATATTCAGAAGCAATATTAATGGCCGGTTCCTATATCGTAGTATTCATTCATATGACTTACCATCGCTTAAATTTTGACATTACTTGTACGGAGCTTCTGTCCAATTTTAACCGATAGTAAGGCAAATAAACGGTTCGTAAAATATAGGAACTGGGCGTAAGAAAGAGTACATGTTACTCGGAGTTTAAAACTTTTTTCACTGTTCATTGTCATATGGGGGAAGGTTAATCAGTGCTCGAAAGTCATAACCATAATTTTCAATTATTTAATATATTTTTAAGTCAATAGATAGGGAGATTTTATTTTCCAAAATCCTAAAAACTGTACACCCGGAAAATTTAAAAAATCAACGTAATAGAACTTAATGAATACTTTAAACGAAAATTAGTTTAAACAAGATTCATTAATTTTTGAGACATGGTATATTCAATTGAATGCTTTTTTATTTGTAGAAGACGAAAAAAGTGTGAGTTCGTCGTCTCTACAGGAACCCTTAAATGTGCGTGATCCGACACGTATTTGTTAGATTTTATGGCTATTATAGTTTACAGGATCCGAGAATTACTTACTCAAGGTGTTCCTTATAAACATCAAAATCCGTGAATACTAGTTCGACAATCTCGTGTGGCGATGGCAGGAATGTGTAGAGCAGGCAGTCAATGTGCGGCGGGTAGGGCCTGGGGTAGTCCGGGCTGCTGAAGGTGCCGCGCTCCTTGCCGTAAGTCGAGGTGAAACGAATGCAAGTGCAACCTGAAAGATAATAAATGAAAAATAGTTAATGGTAATCAAATAGTGAATTAAAAGAAATTACAGAACAATACAAAATAGTAATTATTACTGTCACAACTTAAGCTCTGACAAAAACAAAATCCACCTGTATATCTATAAAAACATACTTTATTACCTGTCGGTATTTGAACTATTTGTAATTCTTTTATGATTGTTTTCTTTTGTTTACTTATTTATTGGTTATTGTGGAGAACAGCCTATTGTGCTCGTTTATGGCCGTTTGCAGGCATAATTGGCCAGGTGTGCGGATTAAGATTTCTCGGAAATTGCGTCGACACTTGGCGGGCAGACATATTTGCATTTGTGCAGTATAAAGCAATGGCACGATTGAGGAAGGGTTAGTCGAGCGAGAACCATGAGCGAAGTAAGCCGTATGTACTACAAACGGGAGTCTAATAAGTGACGGACTTCGCGCGTTTTATCAAGTTACGACCTTCTGCATTACGTTTGGACTTTTTGTGTTCGGTTACGTGTTTGTATAGTTCTAATAAGCTCTTTAGTAATTCTAACGGCATTTTAATTCGAGTCTCGCGACTCGTAACAATATGTATGACAAGTGTGAATACCTCTAATTCCACGAGTTTAAAATAAATGAAGTTGTTTCTGAGATAATTATAGTGTTTAAATAAATGTTGTTGTAAAGTACGTGTAATTTTATTTTGTCAATAAAGTTAATAATATTAAATTGTATTAATCATAATAAAAATAAATATCAAAAATGACTTTTCGTGACACCTGAATAAAAAGTTCATGTTTTGAAATTACTTGAAAAAATAAAACGAAAATATTATCCAGAAAAATGTATATATACTATGTTTTTTTTACAAAATCTGAGTTAGCATAATGATTGTGATGCAACTTGATGGCATTAGTACTTTAGAAACCGAATGGTCACCGAGATTTTACTACTGTAAAATGCATACTAGTCTCTGTGACATGCTGACCCAAAATGTATAAAAAGCGGTAAGTGAATAGTCCTAGCTTGTCATACATTCCGGGGATTGTTCCTTAGAATTGCACGAGCTGGTTTCACCATCCCCATTTTACCATCAGACAACCGGACGCACCGGTTTGCGCCACCAGTCAGAACCAAGCGCTTCCCTGCATCTTCTCTGGTGCGTACTGCCGAAGACTGGAATTTGCCGGAGTCTGTTTTTCCTAACAAATACAATCTTAAAGTCTTCAATTCACGAATGAATAGGTATTTTTAGGTAAGCATGCTCCATCCTAGACCACGTCGTCATTCAACATTAGGTGAGACAGTGGTCAAACACAAAGCTATGCATCCATAAAAAAATATTGGATTTGAAGACTCCTATGTAATATAGCAACAGATGCCTTCGCAATTATCACTTTTTCATACAAAATCAAGTGTTATGCAACCGTCTACATGTAATATAGAGATGCCATGTAGATTAATGTACCGCAGATAGGACAACAAGAACTGCTGTTATACTATAGATATAAATGTGGGTCCAGTGGCTTCACACCGCGCTACCATAAAGCCGGGTAAAGAGCTTTCGCTCGAAACCCCAGCCTGCCTGAATCTGAGAAAAGACGGCAAGAAGACCCTTATGTTAAAGTTTGATATATTTAATTACATACGCTAAGATCTAAAATTATTAATAATAGCCCATAAACGTCTTACAGCTGGGCTCGGGCCTCCCACTATAGAGGACGCCACGCTTGTCCAAGGCGGCGTGGTAGGTTTCACACATCGGTTATCTCGAGGTGCAGGTTTCATCACGATGTTTTCCTTCACAGTTGTTAGTTATTGGTAATTATAACTACATGTACATTAGAAAACTGCCTAAGTTGTGCATGCGTTTCTGCCAGGCCTTGAACCCGCGGCCTTTAAGTTTAAGACGCGTGTGTTAGCCATCACGCTACCACGACTTTACAAGACCTACAATTATGTAATTAAAACCGAAACGCAGCTACCTTAGTTTAAAAAAAATCCTCAAAATTGACTGATAAAATATTTTAGCAATATTAAAATTTGTCGTAATATTTTTATAACGTAAGTAAGAGTATCAAAGTGATGTCACCGTGAAATTGGGAAGCAAAGTTATGACAAGGAAAATAGGGAAAATTGGAAATTTACAGGAAGAAAAACTGGGTATGTTTACTGCGCTTGCTAACACCTGATGAAAAACTTGTTTAAGGTGTCACTTCTTTTGTGATCCATCCACTATTTTATTTCATAACACGACTAGTCTATTAACATACATACAGTTTTTCATGTAATTCCTTATAATTATACTTTTTTTAACGTGTTCAAGGGATGAGGAACTAAAAAAGCGATTAAAAATTTTCACTAAATTTGTGATAAAGTATTAAAAAAAGTATTTTATATATTAGGTATATCTAGGTGTCTATTTATTCATTCTTATTTCATTTTTATACCTTAACATTGATAGAAAATGGATATTACTCATATAATATTTTAACTAGTAGTGAGGCAAATCAAAGTATAGTAACAAAAATCGGTTGTATATCATATTAATGTAATTTAAAGCAATGAATGATAACTAAGTGAATTCGTTAATATTAGCATCAATGCACATGCGCAATTCTGTTTCAAAAATAATGTAGATACGCCTCCAGATCCGAAACCCAGGCTACTCAGTCAGTTGTATGACCTATGCGTGAAACCCTACAAGCCGCGTTAGACAGTCGTGGCAGGTAAACTTTCCGTTCTCCACCTGTTCGGTCCTAGCCTAATATAAAGTAGGTAAGACATTGCTTCATCAATTTGCTGTCTACCCTCTTTCTATGTAAGGCGACGGCTAATGCAGAGCACGGTAAGGGCAGCCATTTTGTACACTTACTGTTTACATTTTAACGAGACATCATCGCGCCGTACACTATCTTTTTTTTAAGTTACATTCATTAACTTATTGTGATTACTGGCCGTGCCAAGGACTTTCATCAAACCTACAACTTTGTACGAAGTACTAGCTCTATAATGGAATTCAGTGCCGTGTGCTGTTTCTGTGTTCAACCTGAACCAAGCCAGAAGACGTCGAATCTCAAGGTTGGTGGAGCTTCTGCTTTTCTAATGCAAGGATCTAGGTCATATCTATCATACAATCATACATCTATGTATCAGTATAAATCTATCTCTCATTCAGACCATAATTACCGAACCAGCATATTACCCCTGAGCTATAGCGCCCCACACCATCTAATTATGCGAAAACTCAAGCCCAGCACGAGTAGGAAACATAGAATTGATTGGATCGTTTGAACATGGACATGGGTAAATATTATGTGTTACATTATAATAATGTATAGATTTAAATATTGTTACGACCGACAAAGACAAATTCACACCTGCATACCTGTTTTGAACATTTTATTACCTTTCGGCATTTGGAATTCTTTTGTTTACTTTGTGTTTAAAATTTGTGATCAGAAAAACAGCCCATTGTGTATTGTAATCTTTTATGGTAGTCATTACCCAGGTGTGATTCTCAGAAATTCGGTCCACGCGGTCAGGCAGATATATTGCATATATTCGTATAAAGTAATGGCCCAATGGAGAGATGGCCAGTCGAGCGATAACCACAAGCGAAGTAAGACTTGTGTACATTCCGTAATGTATTTAGTGACGGACTTTACGCGTGTTATTGAATCATGCATTACGTTTGGACTGGTTCTATTCAGTTATATATTATTTGTACCTGTGTTATATGTGTTTGTATAGTTCTAATAAACTCTATAATAATTCCAACGGCATTTTAATTCGAGTCTTGCAACTCGTACCAATATATATTTAATTTTTCAAGATATTATTTTGTATATCTACGATATGTATGTGATAAGTATTCATTAAGAAGTAAATGGCCATATATATGTTACATCATCACCTCTTTTTGTGCCTGTTTATTTGTTGGCCGTGTTTCATTAACCCCTGTTATAGCACACATTGTATTCTGGTAGGCAATTAAGCAGTAAAATGAGTTGCTGCGTGGATTTTTTCATTGTTTTCCTGCGAGGCCTCAGAGAGGTTTCGCTTGATTTGTTTTATTGTTTCTTATATAAATATTAACATCGGACTATAAACCTTCTATTACTGGGCATTTCCACCCACTACCTTTTTCAGGTAAACGGGAAGCATATTTTAACTTATTTCGTTGTTTGAATTTCCACATAATATGCTCTTATATAACGAGTTGGGTCGGGCTATGTGTGTATTGCTCGTTTGCGCGTGAAGTGTGTGGAAATTTGAAACACGTGTTATCATCACGACGTGTTTATTATGACTCTCCTTAGATACAATGATTATATACAAACTTCTTACGCAAAAATATTTGATTGCTCCATTTCGTCGTTGTTAACCATTTGTAGTCTACTGCTGGAGATAAGACTCCCCAAGTTACCGCCACATATCCCTCATCATCACTTTCGCCGCTCAAGCTACTGGGATGCTATTTTGTTTCTCTTACAGATCCTCTTTTCTTTCTTTATTGGTAGAGTCCAGCTTAGAGGCTGCTGGTCCATCTGATACAAAGCGACTACTGCGTTGTTATATCGGATTGTATTCGATTAGATTTCATTAGTGAGAAGACTGCCTACGTGTGCATGCTTTCCGGCCAGGATTCAAACCCGCGCCTTTTAAGTTTGGGACGTATGCGTTAACCACTAAGGCCGCACGGCTTCAGACATATAATGTAATACAGTTATAAACTTGAATGGATATTATGTAAATTACTCGAATACATAATTTAATGTAGTAAACCTTCCTAGTATAAAAATGTAATGCTAGACGTACAATTCGCAGGTGTAACATAGTACCTTTACGCCCAAGAACTCGGTAGAAAATCAGTCGATTTGGCTTCCATGCGTGTAGGGTAGAATTATGTGTTGTGTTTATACGTGCTAAGAAAATTCTGCTTTACCTCATGCAATATGAAATTTAATTCTCAGCTACACTTTGTGTTTGGGGAAAAATTCATCTTCGGTTGAATCACGTTCACCGAGTGCTCCAAAATGTAGTAACCTTGTTAAATTATGCGCCTGTAAATGACGCAAAAATAACACGTGGAGTTCGGACTATCCTTTGTTGTTTTATCTCTAGAACGTTTTAAAATTTCGTAGTCATTTTGGTGAAAACCAACGGTCTCATTCATAATGAGTTAGAGTAAATTTGCAGGCTTCTTCAATGTTCTTAAAGAAGCCTACAAACTTACTCTAACTCAATATTAATAAGATCGTAAACCTTTATGTAATTGCCATATTCGTCTGTCCGTCTAAATGTATATGTCACATGTATTTTTTCCAAAACCATTGGATTTACGTAGATAAATGTTATAATAGAGTCTGTATAGCGGATTACTGGCTGCCGGACTGCATAGTGGATTACTTATAATTGGAGGTGACTGCTATATACTTAACTCTATATATAGTCGTGTGGGGTATGTTTAGTCAAAACATTAAAAAAAAAGTTGTTTTGTAATGACTTTGGAAAAAACTTAGGTATGGATGGCAGTAGCTATTTTATTGCAGTTGAAAGAAACTCCGGATTTCAATACAGAAAATTATAGATAATTTTATTTAGTTTTAAGTAATTTTATAGATATTACATAGAGCACTTTTTTCACATTATTCCTAATATGAATTATATGTAATATCAAATTTAAACTTAGTGTTCTACTAATTATTATTATCAACTCAGTATTTTACTTACCCCAAGACTAATCTTGGGAGACTATGGGTAGAATATAATACAAATAAATTAAGTTTTCTTTTATTATATTAGTTTATAAATTCATTATGATAAAAAAATATTTAAACTTATTTTTCGCTGTTTCGCCAGTAATGGCGAAATAAGGGATGAGATATGAGATATAAGATAAGGATATTAGCACCCAAAATCGAGAAACAAGAATATGGTAGTGACTCTCCTTCATCCTTATGAGAATGTAAAGCCACCTATCATCTCTGCTAATACACCACAGAAGCCGTTAAAAAAGAATAATGAATAACTTATAATACTCAATCACCTGAAATAAGTATCTATTTTGGTTCATCGATAACAGCGTCATTCAGTATAAGAAATTTATCTCAAAATATTTCAAAAGAACATCTACGATTTTCATTAAAGTCCCGCCTCTATTCAAGGTAATCTTCTAGGGTGTTAAACGAGATATTCAAGAGGTTATTTTGTGAGAAATTGAAGATAAACTTGCGTTACAGCAAATTTTATTTGTGAAATTATTTTCTCAAGAGCTGCCTTCGTTATTCACGTTGTAGATTTTGTACCGCGACGAAATTATTTTAATGTAAGAGAATGAGAAACACTAAGTGTATTTTATTCTAAACGAAATAGCTATGTTTATCTTTGAAGATTAATTTTGATATTGCCCGAATAAAACTGTTTAGTTAGTTTTTGAATGTATTACGTCAGCTTTGTTACCATACTTATGTTCTCCTTCCATTCCACAATACTCGAAGATGAAGTCTCGTCTTCAAGTAGTGCGTACTATTGGTCATGACGTATAGTGCCGAGACATGGACACTGACAGTAGGGTTGGTTTACGAATTGAACGTAGCTTAGCAGGTTATGGAGCAAGCTATGTTGAGAGTCTCTCTTATTGATAAAATTATAAACGTCTTGTTGACCCGTGTACACTTCGCTGGGCGTCATTGAACAATACATATGCACACACGCACATACGCACGCACGCACGCATATCAAGGTTTAATTAAGCTTTGTAACCTTTAATTCATTCTTAGACGCAGAAAGCACTCGCAGTGCCTCGTACGAAGATATGCACAATTCTTGCGTGGAACGTTATTGCTGTAACATATTTGACAGGCGTTCACGTGCCTACTTCACTGGGTGTAAAACATTTTTACTTTTTTAATCAAATGTAGCCTATGTCACTTGGGAATAATGTAGCTTCCTACTGGTGAAAGAATTTTCAAAATCGGATCAGTAGTACCGGACATTACCCCGAACTTACAAACTCACAAACTTTATCTCTTTAGAATATTAGTATAAAATTATATCTGTAAGAACCAGGATCACTGACATACCTCGCAAAATCAGCAAGCTGAACTGGCAACTACCCAGCCACATTTGTCACAGAACTTATGGGCGATGGAGCAGACGCACCCACCAGCCTGATGAATCGACGATCTGTGCAAGGTGCAAGGGATAGGTAGTATAAACTTGGGGAGGCCTACGTTCAGCAATAGACAACAGTTGACTGATGATATGTTCTCCTTCTTTTTAAAAATATATCTGCACATTTTGTTTATTTCGACAGATGGAGAAACTAACAGCCGGACATAGTATAACATAAGGGTTCTATTTTTATCAAAATCGAAGTAGTCATATTATTTCACATTTTTTTTATTTCCGTCTTAGGTACTTCTGAAAGGTAATCTGATTTAATATACCAAATTGAATACATTATCAGTTTAGGTAGGTTTTTCGAGTATTCTTCTTACGTTTTACCAAATATGCAAATATTCGATTCTCTGGCAGGACTGCTGACAGTTGATTGACGTTACCTCTTATCAAAAATACGTGGAAAAGATACGAAAACGGAATTTCCTACTGAATTTTTGTTTCTTTTTCGGCTTCCGTAGTTATGTTTGGATACCACTATACAATCATCAAGTCTATATATTCGTCTGTTTATGTATGTAGCTTAATTTCATCTTAGAAATTACTTGGTCTATCTACATATATGGTTAAAATTTGCAATATTCTATACGCTGCTATACAGTGATGTAGTCCACTCGCGAATAGAAAAATAAACATTTTTGAAGTGGAACTTTTTTAGAACCATTGTGATTTAAAAATCGATGAAACGAAAAAGTGACATAAAATTTAATCTTATTTAATTGTAAATGAAACACATTACTCTTTACTCGTTAGTGTTAATTTTTAATTTAAAGAACTCTAAAGGTTTCAAACGAATTCTAGCTCTATCTGTATATTCTTTTATACCTAGAACAAAGGAAATTGTGCGTAACAGTGCATTAAATTTTGAACTTTATTCTAGTGATTTAAAGTGTAAATTAGATTGATTTTTTTGAATTATAATATGTTGACGGATGTAGACTAAAGGAATTATATTAATAAAACTTAGAGAAGAATTATCTGTAAGAATATTCTCTGAAGTTTCACTTCTACTGCGTGTGTACTGCACGTGAACTTCAAACACACACACATCTTTAATTTTAAAAAATTCATGCGTCAGTTACATTTAATTTTATGACGGTCACCTGTAAATTTTAGTCATTTGAGTAAAGCATTGTGTATGTTACGTCACATACATGGAATGATTTATTGCTATATATTGTTACGAGTTACAGGACTCGAATTAAAATTAATGCCGTTGGAATTACTATAGAGTTTATTAGAACTGTACAAACACGCATAAAACAAATACAAATAAAACTGGATGCAACCAGTTCACACTGCACGATTCAGTGCAATTTGACACGCGCAAAGTCCGTCGTCTATATCCCTAATCGAGAGTACTACAAACGTCTTACTCGTATCGTAGTTGTCGCTTGACTGCCGCACCCCTCCATTCGGGCATTGTTTTATAGTCAACTGTACAATACACAATCGTTTGCGTGGGCTGGGTTCTCCAAGAAAACGTAATTTGCACACCTGCGAACGGCCAAAAAAATCGAAAACAATAACAATAAGGATTAGTTCAACGCTAATGATGGTCATAAAACAAGTAGAAAAACAATAGTATGTTTTTCTTAATTACAAATTCTAAACACAAAAGAATTCCTAAATCTGAGAAGACAATAAACTGCGTTTACGACAGGCAGCTGTGCGTTTATCTTTGACGTCATGTAACAATATTAAGCAAAGTTAAAACTGAGTAATCCATGTACGTGCCAAAATCTGCCAATTATAGAAAACAGAAAATCTTCGGAGATGCATCTTCAAACATGTTTAGGTTTTACATATTTTCACGTAGACTTTAAGTTTTCTGTATAGTGTTGTCTACATAGTGTTGGCAATCTAAATTTATGGCAGCTAATATTATGTTCATAGGAGACATTATGCGGCTATACTTGTAGTGGGTATTTGTATAATAATGTCATAATTTAATAGATTATATTAGGTATCACGAAACAGCAGCTACTTTAAGGCAGTTTATTGATCTGTTACAGTGAATAAAGGATTAGTTAGTAAATACAATACGGTCCTATTTACTAAATGTTTTGGTGGCATTTGTAATATGTATGAACAAGTTGCTGGACATTTTTGATTGCGAACATTTAATTGACGGTACCTTGATGAAATTTTTAGTATTTAAGCGATGCGTGAAGCCAAGCAAATAGAGTTGTTCTACCATTCGCCAGGCATTGCGCTCTTCGATAAGCTGACTAAGTTAAATGTTTATTTATAGAAATGTCTTTGTACGATTTGATAAATGTATATAATGTTGACAAAAAGACTTTGAAATAGTGAGTTGTTGAAATTGCGAGACTTAGGGTGACTAGAAGGGGAAGTTGGAAGTCACTGGGCTAAGTTGGGCCCATTCTTTATCTCATCTTGGTAATATATTGTCACGTGTTAGCGGGACTCTAATTAAAATACCGTTAGAATTACTATAGAGTTTATTAGAACTATACAAACACATATAATACAGGTACAAATACTTATATAACCGAACACAACAAATCCCAAGGTAATGCAGAAGGTCGTAATTCAATGAAACGCGCAAGGTCCGTCACCATTAGATTTCCGAATGTACACACGTCACGCCCGTATCGTAGTCGTAGCTCAACTGCCTCCTTTCTCAATCAGGCCATCGTTTTATACTTCACAAATGCAAACGTGCCCGTATCGTATCGTCGACATAATTTTCTAGAATCAACTTGTACTTATCCGTAACACCTGGCTAATGATGCCTGCAAGCAGCCGTAAACGAGTACAATATAACAATAGACTTTTCTCCATAATACTAGAAACGTATGCCAATAAATAAGTAAATAAAGAGAAAACGATCATAAAAGGATTACAATTAGTTCAAATGCCGATAGGTAATAAAATGTGCTTATACAGACTGTACGTGGAATTTGTCTTTGTCGAAGCCTAAGTTTTAACAATATCTAAATGTGTTGCTATCAAAACATTGAATAGAAGTATTCTTTCTTATGTTTTTGTGATTACGGTATATGTGTTTATTGATTTATTATGTGAAATTTCGATGTCACTTACAATAGTCTTAAGTTTAATGTTAAATTAATTAAGTAATAATTACACTTAGAGCACAACACACGTCTTCTTATTTTGTACTCCCCTCTGAAGCGGTTGAGCCTAGACGCACCACTCAACTTAAATTAACCCCTACATGTCCATGTACTTTTCTCTATGTTACAACTCTGTAACATACATGTGAGGGTGGAGGGCGTGGTTGTTAGAAATTGGCTCGTTTGAATAAAACAGATCTTCTTCGAATAAAATCTTCTTTAAACTATACACCTTAGAAAACATCTTAAAATCAACTT
The DNA here is from genome assembly GCA_039645545.1 of Dendrolimus houi. NCBI lineage: Eukaryota > Metazoa > Arthropoda > Insecta > Lepidoptera > Lasiocampidae > Dendrolimus > Dendrolimus houi. The sequence goes on from CM077125.1 coordinate 8,035,630, forward strand.
CATCTTAACACGCAACCAACCACCCTCCCCGGCCTTCGACTCACGACTCCCAGCTCACCGTTCATTCAAATTCCATCAAATCTCCTTCATTCATTCAATCTACACTTGCGTTCCGTTACACATCAAACCATTTTTAACATTCCTACATATATAACAGACTTTCTACTATTCATCTTCTTAATCTTGCCCTTAGAAAATTATTATGAAGTATAAAGAGAAGAATAATCCTAAAAGCGGGCTCGACTAACAAGTCTATTTTACTAAACATATAGAATAGATAAGCCCACTAATAGTAATTGTATAAACTATAAATTGATTATTATGTTAAATGATAAGATCCAGACTCCTAAGTCTGTACATATCCATATAGGAAACAGGTGAGATAGCATGTCGTAAGGCAATTGCCACACTTGTAGAATTTTGGAATCGGCAGTGGTCGAGTATTTGGATTAATAATGAGCAATATAAGGATAAATAATCATTTAATAAACTTAATACTATATACAATTAGAAGACAGACAGAGAGGTCAGAAAAAAATATGAAAAAGAGGTGTATTTAAAAAAACATATAAACTGACATTTGAGGTCCCAGTGCTAAGTTAAAGGATCGCATTTTAACACCACTAGATGGCTCTCCCTCTGATCTAGAATATGCCGCAATAACAATCTTGACTTGTGTGTCGGCTTTAATGGCCAAGTTTCAGTGCCCTTTTCGAAGTCGGCATCACCTTGGTAGCATCTTTGGTGTTGCAAATGTCCATAAGCGACAGTAACTGCTTTCTATCAGGTGTGCCGTCTGTACTCACAGCAAACAGGCGCGCACACACCTCATAGAAAAATGAATATGCAATAATAATATTACAAAATTTGAAATTTCCCATGTCTGTACATTGAAGCTATTAAAAAAATAACCTATATAAACGATGGAAAACATTATGCATTTTTTTTACATTTCTTGTCTTTTGTCTGTTTGTTCAGGATTCAGGTGGAAACTACTGGGCCGATTTCGATGCGGTTTTCGCCGATCGACAGCAAATTCTTAGACTTAAAATCTGCGCTACATTTTATCCTGGGAATCCCACAGGAATATTTTTGGAAATAATTTAAAAGGGCCATATTAAAAAAGAATCGAATTCCAATGTAATTTATTCACTGCTGGATTACAAATTTTATGTAATAACACATAGTTTTTAGACACAGTTTTCACTAAAAACATAGCTTACATTCTTTTTTAAATGCTGCGATACTTTGTGTCCTGGCAAACGCGCGGGAATTTCACGTCAAGCGTGGATGGAGTCGCGAGCATATCCTAGTATGCAATAAAAAAATCTAACTAACTACAGTTGATAACATGCTATATATAAGACATAACAAAGTGAACCTAAAGATAGCTAAGTGCGATTTAAGACGAAATACTAATAACAGTGTAACCTTAAGTTAAAGGGTAAGTGCTGAACTTCCTTACTTGGATTTATTGCGTACCCCTCGTCAACTGTGTTCAGAGATAAGTGCAGTAGCAGGATCAAAGTTGTCGACGTCTGCAAAAGAAAATGGGAGTTAAATTACAATTACAATAAAATAACTTATGATATAAAATATACCTATATAGTATATATAAGTGAGGTTTTGCACATCAATCTTATACTAATATATAAAGCTGAAGAGTTCATTTGTATGTTTGTTTGATCGAACGCGCTAATCTCAGGAACTAGCGGTCTGATTCGAAAAATTCTTTCAGTGTTAGTTAGCCCATTTATCAAGGAAGGCTATAGGCTATATATCATCACCCTAAGACTAATAGGAGCGGAGCACCAATGAAGAATGTTTCAAAATCGGGGGTTTTGAAAACAAGTTTCATGCGGACGACGTCGCGGGTACAGCTAGTAAATAAATAAAAAAATAGATTGTCCTGAAATTTAGGTCTGACAGACATCTACTTATAGTCAGTTCTTATATCTTAAGCACTATGTATGTAAAGTCAAATTTCTACCGATGGTAAGGCAAGTGAATGTATATTAAGATATAGGAACCGGCCATTAATCGACAACTTACTAGTTAATGGAAAGTACTGTCTAAAACATGATAAGGAACACGCAAGAGTAAATAAATTGTTCGCTTTGAAACATTTACTAATTCCTTTAATTTGTTTGCGTTATAGATATTACTTTAACTATGAACTTTGATGATATTTTGAACATAAGAAAGATATAACATGGTTTTTTATAGCATATGATCTATACATATAAACAAAATTAGTATTTGTTTGTAATGTCAAAATAACAGCTTTATACTAAATGCATATGAAATATATACGGCACTTATATCAAAAAATCTATTTTTTTTTAAATCAAAAACTGAGAGAACATTGTTGAAGGGAATAGCCGATAAGTTTGATTGCCGACTGATTAGTTCCTTTTTATTAAGAGAGCCAAATTAGTGTTAGTCTCATTAATTACTAACATAATATAAGAAAAAAAACTACTGATGTGTGTGTATGTGTGTTTATCTGTGTATGTATTGAACTGTGTTGTCTTTTAATAGATAAATTATTGTTGTTCTATGGTGTCATCTAGTTATGTGGGATTTGGGAGTATTTCAAAGTTAAGTTCTTTAATTGAACGATTGTCAATCTATTGATCTGAACCGCGAGTTTGGAACTCGTTAACGTTATCTACTTTTTCGGACTTGGATCTGTTTGTTCCGGTACATGATAAGAGGGTAGTGACGCATTTGCCCAAATTCCCACTAAACACTCTGGTATTTTTTCTATCGCCACATTTCGGAACCACAGGAATAAGACAGTTCCAACATCGCAGCCCTGGTTAACATAGGCTCACCCCATCTGGACAAAAGTAGTCTCCCGGCAGTGGAAGAGGCCAATGGGCCACCGCCTGCCAGGGCCAGCGAAGAGGCTAGGCTATTTACCCGTGGCCTTGGCATTAAAAGCGAAGGACAGAATACCGAGGGGTTTTAGTGGGTATCCCTAACTGTGGTGTGGCAATAGCATCTTTAGCTTAGGCTAGAGGTGCTAGCGCCACCCCGACCTGGCAAATCTCACACACCAGCCGCGACTTCCCCAGTTCACTGCGCGGCTGATTGCCCTCAATTGGGTTTCCCCTCGTAAAAAAAAGCTCACCCCATCTGCGGGCGAGCTTCACCTTGGGCAGTGGAATTTTAGCCCCTTTCCTCTCCCCACTCGACAAGTCCAATTTGGGAGGGAGCGTTAGTTAAGCTACCACAGCTCAATTCAAGTAAAATAATACATAAATTTCTTATAGAAACAGGCTGTAACAGGCAGTTAGTTCTTCTCAAAAGTGCAATGTGGATCTAAGATTATCAATATATAAAGTATAAAGTGTCGACTCCGTCACTTAGCTGTTTGCCCCAGTTAACAACTTCGCGTCCAGATAAATTCCAATTTAAATCATCTACAGAGTAATTAAAAGTTATACAAATGAAATCGGATAATCATGATTTATATTTAGACTGTATAAATTAAGTGAGATGGCGTAAACAAAATTTATGAGTTAGGAAGTTTCAGAAGAACTCTGCGAGGGTTTTGGATTTTTGTTCCTTATTAAAAAGGTCAAGGAATTATGAATTTTGAAATTTAAGTAGATATTGTTTAGGCCAGGTTTGCACTTGCAAGTTTTGTTTACATAAGTCACTTAAGTAACCAACGTCGAAAAATATTGGAAATGCAAATTCACACACCTAATTAGATTATGGAATTTTTTACAACATACAGAGATTGAAAGAATGTTTAATATGATGTAAACAACTCTGGAGCCAGTTACAGACGCACAAGCCGTTGAATCCTCACAATTTATGCTGATGTGGGTAGTTTTATAAGTGACACTGGTTTTCGTTTTTGCCGCTATTGCGTGGTGGTGAAATGAGTCCCAATGCACGATAAGTCAGTCCGGACGTTCCGCGTACTCCGTGCAAAGACCAGAGCGAACGTTTCCTTCTAAATATTCCATTGAAATCTAATATAAACCGTGCTTGCCTTTTGGTGTGAGTGTATGCCATAAATCGAAAACCTAAGTACCACCCGAGGACTTATTAGTGCCGTGCACTCACAGAAGTTGTCTAGCTACCCTATTGAAGGCGGATTCGAGGTTAGTAGTGTTTATTACCCCATTGGTTTTTGTGCAGGATTTGGCACACGTCTCCCTCCCATATACCTCCAAAATAACAGTACAGTCCACTATAACAAAAATACTGGAACCAGCGAGCAGCTGTGCGGGATCCGTGATCCAGGATTGCAAACAAACCATCTTAAATAAGTCAAATTTGATTTAGGAAGTAATTTCGCCGAGAATTAAATCTGGGGCTTCGATGTTACAGTGAACTAAATAGGTCAGCACTTAGCCCATTCCACCTCAGAGACGAAAATTTCAAATCTATTAATTTGTGTCAATTTGTTATGCAAATCATTTGCAGGTGCACTTTGTGACATTCATAGTCGAATTCTAACCACATTTTTAACTAACAAAAAAAATGTCAACTCTAATTATTTTGAATTTGGAACGCGTTTTCTATTTCACCACTTTGAAGATTGTTTTTTAAGAATAGAAGTAACCGATGACTTTTCCAGTATAATGTCAAATTTCATTAAGATTCATTCAATCGTTAAGTTGTAAAAAGTAACAGAGTTGTGGCACTTCTATAACATCTGTATGACTTTTTATAGATTGGTATATTTCTATTTTAATAGCAACAAAAAGATGTGGTAGTGTGTTTCTCACAACTGAATAGATCGAATCGAATAGATCTATATTATATATTGTGGCGAGTGATGGTGGAACAATCTTGTTGGTTTAAGAAGTTTTAGAAAAATGTAGAAGATTCTGGAAGAAAAAGACAGACTCATTTTAGAAAGAGATAGATGATGAACAAAAATTGTAAAATAGAAGGTTCAGGAACGGGAAAGACAGGGATAGAAACATGTTTAGAAAGGGATAGCTAGCAAATAAAATAATAACGAAAAGAAGATCGACATTAGGGGTTCCAGAAGATTCTTCTGGGTATATAAGCAGCGTAAGGCGCGCCTACCGGGCAGTTGAGTTCGGTTCAAGACAGAGAAGCGACTAGTGTGATACGAAAGAGTTGGAAGAGAAGTTTAATAGAAGACAGTGACGAGTTTAGTGGTGAATTTAGTGAAAAGTTTAGTGGACAGTTCAGTGAAGGAGGAGTGTAGCGAAGTTTGAGAGAAGATCCAGAAGCGAGCTACACGCGGTAAATTCGGAGGTGAGCACTGCAGTAGCAGGAGGTGGTGTATGCAATATCGGCGACGGTATTATGAGTGAGACAACTTATCGTCGGGACAGTTCTTCGTTAGTTGTGCGTGTAGGGGCAACCCTGCGGAGAAGAATCACGTACGGCTGTGTAAGTTAATAAAAGCGTTTAGTTAAAAAACTAGTGTTTCCTTCCAATGCTAAGTGCGTACCCCCTCTCGCACGTAATAATATGTAATATGTGTTTGTCTTTGGATGTCAAAAATATACGAAAATAGCCATGTAAAAGTATAGATAGATAGATAATACTATTATACACCAATACAAAAATGAACTTAAAGACTAAAATTATATCTAATTATGTATAAAGCGCGGTCTTAACCCTAAAAAGCGATCACTTCCAGACAACCCCATATATTCGAAATGAAAATACATAAAAATCAATTCAAAAGAATATTCCATTTGATCTCACTATCAATACAATGAAAGAGATTGCTTTTATGGAAAATTTTACCCATAAATATTCCTAATAAAATGTAGACAAGGGCGTCTGTAAGTTGAAGTGAGGACGTTCAACTTTTCTAAGCAGCTTACAAAGTTACTTGTAATACCTATTCCACGACTTCTTCAAAATTTGTTCTACACCTACAATAAAATGAAAATTATATATCACAACATCCCAATTATATATATACGGACAATAAACAACAGACTGGGAATCTTGTACTTGTGTTTAACAATAGTAGAGATTATACTAGTCAGCGATCAATAATATCTTATATAATATGACCTTCAAAAAGTGTTCTCCAGTTGAACTTATTTTGAATAAAACCTTTTGAATTTTGATTTTTTTATAAATTGTCTGTTTTAATTTACATCTGTAATGTAGTTAACATCATTTATTCATAATATCGACATTACGTCATACATAAGCTATGAGAATAACAAAAAACATAGGAAAGTACTAAACGCATTCGCGCGGGCGCCGTAATTGGGACGCGCGTACGCCTTGTATTGCATCGTAAGTTTCGTAAGCACGGCTACTCGCGAGTCGCGAGTCGCGATTCGCGAATCACTTTTTGGGAGCGCGGGCCCCTGTGCTCCCGGTGGGAGCGGCAAGAGACGAGGCAAGCGACGACTCCCCGAGCCTGTCGTAATATCGTCACGTAAATTATGTTAATCATGAATCTATTAAAATGTATATATTATTCCAAAGTTTAATAAAAAGCTGCAAAAGCTCACCTTTACCTGTATAATATCATTCATCGTGGTCCCATGTTATAGTTGTAAAACATCCGAGAGGCTAACGAGCCACGTGATGGAAAATGTTCAGTCGAAGACCTACAATTTGGCTGAAGCTTTTTGCTTGAAGATCATTTCAAAACTCATGAATACTTAACACTGACTAGATTTACAAGTGAAATATCATTTTATTGCTGAAGTTGCAAAAGGTTTGACGAACCGCTTGATTGAAAGCGGTTACCGTCGCCTATGGACATTTACAATACCAGCGTATTACCAACGTACTGTGGACCTTGAGGAATTTTATGACACTTTTAAAATACCAACGTCGTGGCCCTTTTTTGTCAACGCTGGGGAAATGCATTTGCGCATATCCTCAGGCCCCGGGGGATACCACCAAGGGGTATGTGGGAGTCCCGGCTGCTGGTGTTGCACACAAGCTTCAAGCACCGACCGCCAGACTACCCACCCATTAAACCAGCGTCCCTCCGCATTATGATGAGGCGCCACGGGACCGTAACCATGGGTATGACTGCCGTGACAACTCGATGCAAGCCGACAAGGAGGGGTGTCCCTGAGACTAGAACACCCCACGGCACTGGGTGGGGGTCGTCGGGAGATTCTTATTTAAAAAAATATTAATTACATATTATAATAGATAAATTATTACAAAGAAAAAACCTTATATTATATTTTACCTGTAATACCATAAGACTATAAGTAGAATACCGAGCCTAGATCATGGAAGTCAATGGGTAAGGTTCTTAGAAGGCTGGCTACCTTACCTCACTGGATCGAAATAGTGATCCGTTGTCCGAGGTAAGATATAAAAGTAGTTTTGTATGTTGTTTTAACAATCTTATAATTTTAATATACCTTTTAAATCTAAATAATTTGTAACTATATGCCTTATAAAATAATCTTTCCACTATAAAAGTCGTGGTAGCCAGTTTGCCAGGTCGTAGGGCATTTGCCCGACTGGATGGCTACCACCCCTGGTCTAGAGTATGTCACCATAATAACCTTGAGTTGTGTTCCGGCATTAGTGACCAGGTTCCAGTCTCGCTTAAGAGAGCAGCAGCGCATTTGTAGCACCTTTGGTGTTGCAAATGTCCATAGGCGATGGTAACTGCTTTCCATCAAGTGGGCCGTCTGCCTGTCTGCTGAACTCCTTCAATAAAAAAATAACCTAATGGGTAGCGCACGCGTCTCAAACTCAAAAGGCGCGGGTTCAAATCCTGGCCGGAACGCATGCACCACTTTCGCAGTTTTTTGACCTAATGTGTCTATTAATATTTTCTTAAGTTTTCGCGACTTGTATACATAATAAAACTACGTTTTAACGGTTTTAAGCGCGGTAATTTATTTGATTTTTGTTATTCCCACGTTTCCACCGAGTACCACCTGTTTGGGATCCGATCATCAAAACTATCATGACCCAAACCCAGCAAAAACCAACTGCCAGACCTCAAGACACTGTGAGCTCTTTCTGCGTGCACCGGAACACAAACCAACTTGACTGATAATTTCTTTTATTTTTCCATCCACCCATTTTAATATTATATAAAATTATTAGAGCTAGGCATGTTTGCTGAAGAGTTTCTTGCGCCGCTTCTTCTCTTCAGGCCCATAACATGTTGTGAAGCGGTGTTAAATTAGATTAGGCTCCCATAGAGTAAATAATAAACAGAAACAACATTAAAACTAAATAATTAAAATGAACAAGTTGGAAGTAGCCTAAATAAAACTTTAACAATACTCGTTGACACTTGACATCTTTGTCTTCCGTGATCACGGCCACTGAAAAGTGGCCGAAACGTCAGAATAACAAAAATCAAATAAATTACCGCGCTTAAAACCGTTAAAACGTAGTTTTATAATGTGTCTATTGTTACAATTACCCCGTGCTAACAACGGTGAAGGAAATCATCGTAATGAAACCTGCACATCGAGCTAACAGATATCTCAAACCTGCCAAACCGCCTTGGACAAGCGTAGCGGGTATACTGTCCGTTCCCCTATAGTGGGAGGCCCGCGCCCAGCAGTGGAACGTAAATGTGCTGTTATTATATGTATAATAAAATAGGAACGTTGCTACCCATATAATACGATAAGACGTGCTGACAGGTTTGTGTATAAATGAGCGGATTTCTGACAGGGGTTATTAGGATAATGCCATGTGTAATCTACTCTGAAACTCGATCTATAATAGGCATTTGTAATATTTGGAAATTTAATTACTATATTGTTTTAATTAATTTTATACCTAGTCTTACAGGTAATAATTAGATACTTAACGCGGAATATATATTAATGTATATTTTAATGTGGTAATTAATATACAGAACATATTTTTTGGTAAAATATGACTTTCAACGTGACCATACAATATGCTAATTAAATACATACAAAAATTTATTAGAAAGAAAGAAAAACTTTATTCGTATAAATAGCGACGTAATTACATTCGTTGTACATTATTATACACAGAGCATATTTTGAAAATTTGTACGCCACATTTTCAGCAAACAAGGTTTGCACTCAGCATATTACTGTGCCGGAATTATATTCGATACAACGCTGATTTTCAGTGCAAACCTTCCTTTAAGCGTAAGACCAAAACGACCCAAATTTGTTAATTAAATAAAGAATAATAATAATAATTAATAAAACTATTTCTACTTATATAATACTTAATTAGTAAAAACAAGTAAATACATTTTAATAAAACCAACATAACCAAATAAATATGTTACTTCTAAATTAAAATTAAAATAAATAATCGTGTAACAAACTTGTATCAAATCATTTATTCGAATACAATTCGCTAGAGTGCTTGCCGAGTATTACCACATTCTGTGTGCCACGTCATTGACATGAGGCAACAAATGACAATTTACTTCATAACTTATAAAATATTGAATGTGTAAAGATATGAAATGTTTAATATATTTTATTTTCCCACTTTATATAGTATATAGGCCGCGCACAAGACTGACTCGCGTTACAAGTAAGTTGTCAGACAGTGATATGTGTATACTGCATACGAGTTTCTTGTTTATTAAAAGTAAAACTATAAATTGCAATTTTCAGAACGATAATTATAGTGATTTTGGGTGAGAACTATTAATCCACGCTACATTTGCACTTCAATTTGCCTGTCTGTGTATGTAATTATGTTTGGATTCATATCAAGGTGAGATAATAACTGAACTACATTGTAATTATTTAAAGGCTTATCAATGCATATGTATGGTCTTCTTTTTGTAAGGTGAGAAGATGTCTTTTATTGTGGAATTTAAATGAATTTATTGTTTTTAGGTCTCTAATTGGTGGAGGAATATTATTCCAGCAAAGAGTGGTAGCATATTTGAAACAGCCTCTGAAAGCAGCTGTTTTGTGCTTCGCTGTTATTAAAGGTTTCGTAACAGACCGCATAGTACAATGGTGTGACCTATCCATTCTCTAGTCCATCTTATTATACAGATATTTAGGGTACTGCGAGGAAATTACACCAAACAGCATACAAGCTAAGTGTAACTTCCTCCTACCTGCCATCTTTAACACATTATTTTTATTTAAATATGGGATAACATGGTTTCTTCTTGGTATTTCATAACAGTAAAGGGCACAAGCATTTTGTATACGCTGTATTCGACGCTATGTTCGTGATAATAGGCCGGGCCCGGAATAATGTGTCACAATAATTTAATTTAGACAGCACCAGACTCTCTATTAATCTTTTTCTTACTTCTATATTGATGTAAGCTCTAATTGTATATAATATTTTTAATCTAGAAAATAGTTCTTCATAATATTACTGATATGCTTTTCAAAACACAGTTCTGAGTCAATAGTGAGACCTAGGCTACAAGCAGTATCAACCATTTCAATTTGTTCATTTTAAATTTTGATTATGGGACTACCATTTTTTATTGTACTAACTTGTTGACGACTACCTAGTATCATAAATTTAGATTTTGTTGGATTTAATGCCAGTGAATTGGCTTCAGACCATTGTACAAGTCTTTCTAGGTCACTATTAATATCACAAACAGCTTTGTATGTTTCTCTCGGGATAAAATGTTTATAAAGTTGAATATCGTCAGCATAAATATGAAACCTACAATGCTGAATGCAATTGACAACATCCGCTGTGTAAGTTATAAATAACAGTGGACCTAAAATAGATCCTTGAGGGACTCCTTAGTTAGAAGTAAGCTGATGCAGCAAATGTTCCATCTGCTTTTTTAATTTCAACTTTTTGTTTCCTTTCTGTTAGATAGCTATGAAACCAAAGAACAGTTTCATTTGTAAATCCATAATATGATAGCTCGGACAGAAGATAATTTGTGTTGATTGCATCAAAAGCCCGTGAGTAGTCTAGCAGAACAAGTACCGTACCCTGCCCTTGATCACGAGCTTCAGTAATGTTTCCTACAATATCACATGAAGCATTTGCTGTACTACATCCCTTCCTGAATTCAGATTTAAGATCAGGTAATGTATTATTTATTTCTAAGTATTCAACAACCTGTAAGTAGACCACCTTTTCCAGGACTTTGGAAAGACACGGTAATATGCTAACAGGACGCAGATCCCTATAACTGACTGGATTATTCTTTTTGGGGATTGGACGTACAACAGCCTGTCGTCATAGATAAGGAAATTTGTTAGCTGTAATAGACTTGTTTATAATATTTGTTATTAATTTAAGGGAAGTTGGCAGTGTTAATTTAATCATTTCGAGATTTATTTTATCTATTCCAATTGCGTTTGAATTAAGTGAATTAATAATTTTTAGTATTTTATTCTCAGAAACTGTTTGTAAAGAGAAACTTGTTTTAATATACTTCTGATTATCAAAATGTATAAACTGCTCCCTGCTCACAGTGTTATCTCCAGGTACTTCCAGAAAAGCTTCATTCATACCACCCGGGTCATTAAAATGAACCAGGAGTATCTTTTCTGTATGTGATTGAAGTATGTTTGATCTTAAATTTTTCCAAAGTACTTTAGCATTATTTATATTATTATTTATATGTTGTGTAAAATACCCTTTCTTTTCATTATGTAGTGCCTCTGCCGATAAATGCTTAAAATCTAAATAATATTGTTTATGACTTTCTATTTTGGTTTTATTATATCTACTCTTAGCTTTATCTCTAAGTTTGAACATTAATTTTATATTATCTGTAATCCATGGAGTTGGCGGTGTTCTAAATACTTTATTCTTCATTGGGACATGCAAGTCAAACAAAGTAACAATACAGGAGGTTAATGTGTATACCTTAACATCTAAATCAACTTCGTCACCTATATCTTGCCAAGGTAATAGTTTCAAATCATGGTTAAATAGGTCCGGTATTATATTACAATAACTTTATAAACTAATACAATAAAAGAAAACTTAAATTAGTTATATTGTATTTTACTCATAGCCCCTCAAGACTATAAGTTTTCTCGCTGGATTGGCATACTGATCCTTTGTCCGAGGTAGCCAACCATCTGTCACCTGAAGAGTCATTAAAAAAAAATTATATGAGTTTAGCAGACAGGCAGACCACCTACCTGATGGAAACCAACGCCTATGGACAAATTGTAACACCAAAGGTGCTACTAATGTGCTGCCGCTGTCTACAGGGAGATTGAAACCTGGCCACTAATACCGGAACACAACTCAAGGTTGTTATGGCGACATATCCTAAGCCAAGGGTAATAGCCATTCAGACGGGTAAATACCCTACCACCTGATAGTAGGTTGTTTTGTCTCCTCTTACGACAGGTCAATCGGCCGCAGGAAATTGTATTCCTTCTCCGTTCCTGCAGACACTTCACGTAACAAAGCCAAATATGAGGTACTAGCTTTTGCAGGTGGCTTCGCTTGCCTTAGTGAGATCCTACGGAACCGTACGATTTTCCAGAATAAAAAATCTATCTGTATACTTAATTTTATCCAGATCCGTTCCGCCAATCTGGCATGATTGAGCAACAAACATCCATCCAAACTTTCGTATGTGTAATATTATAAGTATCGATTTTTGTACCAGAAAATGTAAGAGATTAAACAAGAATTTAGGACACATCTTATACGGGTAAAGCTGCGAAGTAATTATTGATAGATAATAACTATAAGTCTTATTTGATATTTAAAATATTAGCAGCTCCGACGACCAAAATAAGTAGACAGAGCCTGAGCTCCCAGAGTGAAGCTGGCTTAAGCAAGTCGATTTTGAAAAAGGAAGCCAATCGCGCCGTAATGAATTACGAGAATTTAGTAATATATAATTGATTTAGTATGGATAGAGGTGGAATAGCTTCCAGTGGATTACTATTACCACACAAACGAAAACTACATGAATTCTACATATTAAGCTTACACACACAAGTCTTTGTAAATGTTTCACTCCATTTGACAAGTTAAGTCGTTCAAGTAGGCTCCGTCTATTCTTTTATCGTTCGTCTAAGATTAAGGAACAAAAGAACATTACAATATTTTTTGCTAATAAAGAGTCAAAGATATAATAAGATGAGCAAGTATTTGTCCGAATCCCTATAAGTATAGAAAAACAAAATACATTCGCACGTAAAATACTAAAATAATTGATATTGGTGTTTAGAAATAAAGTTGCTATTCCGGTCACGTACATTTAATCACTGTTTCGAAATTTGTTGTACGTGCAGTAATTACCACTCTGTAATTATATCTTTGGAATACTTTAGACTTCAGGTTCCTTTTTTGCATGTCGACGTTACGTAGCGCTAGTAAATTAAATTAATATAAAAGCCTTTATGCTACCATTGGATAAAATTTGCAAGATATCAATGTAGGATTATGAATGTTTCCAAACTATGTGTAAAGTGTGTGAGTAAGAAGAGTAGATGATGAATGAAAGAAAAGATAAACAATAGGCGTTGGTATTGTTACAACGTAAGCGCCGACAAAGAAAAATTTCACGTACAGATTTGTAGAAGCATATTTATTTACCCGTCGGCATTTGAACTAATAACATTGAAACTATTGTAATTCTTTTGTTTACTTATTTATTGGGATACGTTTCTAGAGAACAGCCTATTGTTGTATTATAATCATTAGCCTGGTGTTACGGATTTTAAAGTGCAAGCTGATTTTAGGAAATTCGGTGCACGTAACCGGGCGGGCACACTGCAATTGTGCATGATAAAACGATGGCCTGATGGAGGGAGGAGGGCAGTCAAGCGAGAACCACGATCAAAGCGAGACGTGTGTACTACAATCGGGAATCTAATAGTAACGGACTTTGCGCGTTTTATTGAATTACGACCTTCTGCATTACGTTTGGACTTTTTGTGTTCGGTTATATTTTTATTTGTGTTACGTATTTGTATAGTTCTAATATACTCTATAATAATTCCAACAGCATTTTAATTCGAGTCCCGTAACTCGTAACAGTATTAAAAAGGTTAGAGATCGGATGGAAGCGTAGAAGAGTTATGGTAGTTATGTAGGCTTTGTGCGGGCAGGAGATAGTCACTTGCCGCGACCCTGGCTATAGGCGACTGGAACGAACACGGGGAGTTTTAGTGGGTATCCGGCAATAGGCCTGTGAATCTCCACACGACTTCACCGTGATCTTTACACAATGAGATGTCTGTAAGTGGATATCTTCTCTTAAAAAAAGTGATGTAGTTGGCTGAGACGATATTGTAATCGACCAGATGCTGCACAGCGAGTCGAATTGGCTAGCAGTAGCCTCTTTCTGCGATGACGTTATGGCCCAGAAGGAGGATGCCGAAAGAATAAGAAAAGAGGATGAACAGGCGGACCCCTGTCACGCAGGGCGAAGAGAGGGTCGGAACTCCCTACCAGTGTACCACACCCAATGCAGTGGGGTGTCTTGGTCCCTGGGATACCTCGTTTTATCGGCTAGCATCAAGGCATCACGGCAGTCATACCCATGGTTACGGTACCATGGTGCCTTACGAATAATTATAAGGTAATCAATGTGTGAAATCCGCTAATTCACCTTGCATAAATGTTGTGATTATACTATCTATGCCCCTAAAACATGGTTGCCATAAACTAGCAGTGGTCAATTTACTAGCCGATATTAGAATGTAAAAGCCTTTAAAGTTAGCTTGCAAAATTTAGCCAAACAATGTTTCGTTCTTTTACTCGCATAAGGCTGAAAAGAAGGAAAATATAAAAAGCCAAACATATTCACTTTCAAATTAGTCAATCAATTAACTAAAATTATTTACTAAAACAATGGTACAAATAACGTAACATAATTAAAGTTTATACGCAGTAGAAGTGAAACTTCAGAAAATACACTCATATAATTTTTTTAATATAATTATAAATCCTTTAGCCTACATCCGTCAACATATTATATATAGTTCAAAACAAACTTCTTAAGTATCGCTTTCAACTTTTCACTGTTTTGGTCTAAAAATATAATTATTAGTACTATTTCGGTCCAAATTGGACCTATGTTTAATCATCTGTGCTACAGAATGTAAAACTGTCGCTTTTTCGTTTCATCGAGTTTCAAATCACAACGGTTTTAAAGAAGTTTAAATTAATTTTAAAAAATCTTATAATTGTAACACCTATAGAATTAAGTTACAAATGAAAAATATATTTATTACATAGTTTAGTTTCGTATTTATTTTTAGTTTAAAATTATGTAAAATTATTTATCAGTAGTATAACGGTATAATATATTGTTCTTATTATTAGAAATATGACTGACGTAAACCTACTTACATGTAAGGCTTCACCGAGCAAAGTAAGTAATGCATTAGTCGTGTTCCACCATCTTAACAACATTACTCGTGAACTATCGACATTGTATGTATAATATAACATAGGGCACATTGCGTTGCTCTGCATACTCGTACTGCTCTTTGTGTATATTAATACATATTGTTTATACACCAATTAACTCGAGCAGTAGAGCATATTATATTAAATATAAGCTAATAGGTGAACTATAAATAGAGGAGAAATTATTTTATGACTTTGTACAAGTTCTTTCTACCTGCGCCGGACAACACCCCTAACTGGCTCGCAAAAAAATGGTCTGTACTTTTGACCACACTCATTTATTCTTATGTATTTCGATGCGCTGAATCCGAATCTGGGGTCAGTTTGCTCCATAGACCACTCATACACATATTTCAAAGGTATAGATCACTTTTTTTGTGGGCCGGTATAATTTTTCTCTTTTCTATTTTACCTCCTGAGCTTGCTTCCTGAAGAGTTTCTTCCGCTGCTTTTTCTGTTAAGCCACAATATGTTGCGAAGCAGTGGTAAATTAGATAAAGCTACCATAGAATAAGTTTATTATTAAATTATTTGATATACAAAAACCACTACAATGTAATTAACATTGTAAAATATAAATATTAAAGTTTTGAAAACGTAAATTAACACACTATGAAAACTTATTACTAGAAGTTCAAATATTATTGAGACTGGTCCAATGACCATATCCGTAAAATAAATAGTTTCCTATACAGTTTTTTGTCATTTATACACTTTATTACATTTCTTACAACTCTGTTACGATCTGTGTGTGAAAAGAAAACGCTCGAACTTCCACAAAGAAACTTTTCCACTAAAATTCTTAATACCCTGTTCATAACCCAGACTATTTTTGTACGTCGTTAAAGAAGGACACAAAGGAAATATTTCTCTTAAATAACGATATGGACCAATGTTTCTTGAGAATTTGAAAATATGAACTTTGACAAAATAGTAAATACTGGAGGCCCGTCCCCCCTTCGCACGGGTGGACATTTATTTTTAATCGTTTTAGGATAAACCTATAAATATGACCTATGTTACTCAGGGATAATATAACACTCTCAGGGGCTCGAAAAGTATCTGAATCATATCGCGGGCTGCCTGCTTTCCCCTCACTGTCGCCAATGTGGCGCATTAGACACTGCGTTTCATAGGCTGGTCGAGTGCGCAGCATGGGCACCGCAGAGATATGAACTCGAGACCCTCGTAGGTCCGATCGATTCGCTGGGCAGTTTGGTGCAAGCCATGCTGCATAGCGACGATCATTGGGTGGGTTTGGCCAATTTCTGCGAGGCTGTCATGTCTCAAAAGGAGGTCGCGGAATGAGAACGGGAGAGAGGTGCGCATGCGTCTCGCGGGTACCGACGTCAGTCGGGGTCCCGGAGGCGCAAATATGCGCATGATCTCCCTCCTTGAAATACCGCTGCAGGGGCCCTCTAGCATCTAAGGAGCAGAGGAGTCTTCACCCCTGTTGTCTAAGTTAGTTTGCACTGCTTCCTGGGGCATTCTCAAGCACTGATGCGCTAGGATCAGCCTGGGCGTAACTACGTTCTAAGTCTTACTCTCTTCCTACCACAGCGCGGGGCACATGGGAGGAGGGCGGTTTTAGTGGAGTATTGAGTTGGTAGGTAGGATGGTTCGAGTCTCTATATAAGCCGGTCGAGTACTGTTTGGCAGCCCCTAGGGGATTGCCTCCATAATCGACTATGGTCTAATCCTTAGCAAAGGACCCATTATTGTGCGAAACGCATTTCCCTCGCATTTAAAAAAAAAGCATTCTAACCCTGAAAGAATTTTTGAGATCGGTCTAGCAGTTTTTGAGTTCATTCGTTACAAACATACAAAAATACAAATGTTTCCTCTTTATAATATTAGTATAGATTATGGTCCCAGCTCCCTTTAAGAATGTGAATATTTATAGGTCTTAATATTATTTATTTATATTCATTTAGCTAAATTATCAAAAACTGACTTGTTATAAAATTGTTGCATTGATCTGTCAGTTGTTTAGGCCTACCGTCCAAATAATTACAAATAGTCAGTGTAAATAGTTACAGCTATTTATAAATTTTATTTTAAAAATAAAAACCGAAAATATACCACATTTCATGACAGTAGAGCACTTAGCTCTAAGTGCTGTAGTGTCAGGAAAAGTGGTGGTCCAATGTTCTTATCGGGTCAATATCGATATTTAAAATGTCATACAAAAAAGTATTCATTTTCAAAATTAAATTGAAATATCCGTTGAATGTCGATTTCTCAACTATTGAGACATATTAGAAGCGCTTTGAGTCCATCGTTATTATGCACACCGGAAAAGGAGTGGAACTCATTGCTGGAGTCTGTTTTCCCAAAACCTCCAACCTGGGTGTCTTCAAGTCCCGTGTGAATAGGTACCTTCCAGGTAAGCGTGCTCGATCTTAGGCCATATCTCCGTTCGAAATCGAGCGAGATAATGGTCAAACGCAAACCTATATAGTAATAAAAAAAATTAAAAAAATGAAGTTTATCATTTATTTTTATGTGCATAATATAATAAAGAATTTATTTTAGTTATTTTCATTTAGCGTATAAGACAATAGAAACACAATGTTCTGCAACTTATATATATAATCATTCAAAATAAAATATTTTTCAATTATTCACGTGTCACGTGTCCGACATGCGAGGTAGTTCTTTTTTCAATATCCACACGCCTGAGAGGATATTGTAATTGTAGAGGGTATCCATACGCGAGCACGACTCCCACAAGGCCACTTGTGCGAATCTGAATGAACTCCTAAAATACAGTATAATGATATTTGTTCGCTCCATTCGTAGCATGCAGTGCGTCCATAAAAAGGTTTCCCCGTCTCATATTAGGATAAGCGGATTACGAATGGTGTCGAGTTCTGTAAGTACCACATGATTCCGGTTCGTGGCTTCTTTTAGCGCATTACGGCTTTAATATTTTCACCTTTGGAATGTATTTTATTTTTGTATATGGTGGTTTTGGTAGTTTTGTAGAATATACACGTGTTGATAAGGTTATTATACCCTACGGAGCATGTACTGGCTATTTCAAATACGACGGTATGGCTAACATATCCCATATAACGTAACTTGTAGCTATATCTTATACTTGACCTATGATTTAGACACAAATTTTAATTATACAGAAATAAACTAATACTTCTTAGTGTTTAAAAGTGAATAAATAACTAGCTGCGCCCCGCGGTTTCAGTCGCGTGGTGATGGAAACCGTTATATTTTAGATAATTCACACTAATTCTTTATAAATTATAGCCTATGTGTTATTCTGATGTGTAAGCTACATTATTGTGAAGTTGCATCAAAATCTATTTAGTAGTTTTTGTGTGAAAGAATAACAAACAGACGTCCATACATTACATACAAACTTTCGCGTTTATAATATTAGTAGGATTCTGCGATGTTTTTCTCTTCATTTACATAATTTTTATGTAACATTTTATTACTTACCTGACGTTTTAAAGGTAAATACGAAGGGCATATGTACCAAAATTTACTTTAAAAAAAAATGTGTGTTTTCTTAATTCGTAATAATGTATTAAGAAATATTTATTTAAATTCAAATCGAGGAATGCCTTCCAAAATAACAGAAATCATTATTGTACCGGCCCGCAAGCGGAATACATCTTTTGTAAATTGTCTTTGAAGATTATGTAGTTATTCTAAACCAGTATCTCATTTGCAGTAGACGTACTTCCACTCGTATTTGGACGATGAAATAGTCTTAATTAAAAATTAAAATAGATTTCTCATTGAAGTGAAACTTCTTTAGAATCGTTGTGATTTGAAACTCGATGAAACGAAAAAGCGACACTAAAAGAGATTACCACATAAATCAACAAGACTAAGCTTGCGAGACAATGAGATACGAGTTTTACATTGTGCAGCATAATTTAGAGTCAATAAGACCAATGATTAAACATAGGTCCAATTTAGACCGAAAGAAAACTGATAATAATATTATGTGCTCATCCTAAGGAACCCTGACAACACTCTTGGCCATACGGTGTATAGGAAACCTACCCATACAGATAAATACTTTGATGGTTCGTCTCACCACCATCCTAGTCAATAGCTACCGTGGTCAAATCTTTGTTTCAGAGAGCACATAAAATCTGTAACGAGAACCACGTGGCTGGAGAGCTTCAGCATGTCAAGCGACTTCTACAACGCAATCAGTTTAAGACTCCACACCAACGTCACAAAGGCCTTAAACCACCTTTAGTTGAGCGGTGCCCTGCTACCCTACCCTACATCAAGGGGGTCAAAGATAGAATTGGTCACATCCTCAGGCGAACTTCAATCAAAACATACTCTTCAAGCCGCATAAAAAGATTACCCAATTTTTGAGACCTGTGAAAGGCAATATCCCACTCCAGGATGCAGGTGTCTACAAGCTCGATTGTGAGTATGGATTATCATACATTGAGCAAACAAAGAAGAGCATAAAAACACGGATAAAAGAATACATTTCTGACATGAAACACACAAGGTCTATGAAGTCTGCGATCAGTGAACATACGCTGGATAAACCCAACCACTACATCAGATTAGATAACCCACAAATCCTCGCAAAAGAGAATCGTTTCATACCTAAAATGATGCGTGAGGCTATTGAAATCAAAAAACACCCAAATTTTAATAGAAAAGATGGTTGGCAAGTACCGCCTGTTTAGGATCCGATCATCAAAACTATCAAGACCCAAACCCAGCAAAAACCAACCGCCAGACCTCAGGACACTGTGAGCTCTTTCTGCGTGCACCGGAACACAAACCAGCTTGACTGATAATTTCTTTTATTTTTCCTTCCACCCATTTTAATCTATACATATAATAAAATTGTCGAAGTCAAATTTCTGTACAATAAAATACATGCTAAAAACCGAGTCAGGGGGATGTAAGAAGTGACACAGAACTAATTTAGACTTTTTCAATTTTTTTGTTTCTCTGTTTGTCTGTCTGTTTGTACCGGCTAATCTCCGAAACGACTGGACATCAGCTAGTATTATATAAAATTATTAGAGCTATGCATGTTTGCTGAAGAGTTTCTTGCGCCGCTTCATCTCTTCAAGCCATAACATGTTGCGAAGCAGTGGTAAATTAGATTAGGCTCCCATAGAGTAAATAATAACCATAAACAAAATTAAAACTAAATAATTAAAATGAACAAGTTGTCGGTAAGCTAAATAAAACTTTAACAATACTCGTTGACACTTGACATCTTTGTCTTCCGACGTTTCGGCCACTGAAAAGTGGCCGAAACGTCGGAATAACAAAATCAAATAAATTACCGCGCTTAAAACCGTTAAAACGTAGTTTTATTATGTATACAAGTCGCGAAAATTTAGAAAATATTATGATAATAATATTGTTTTGACCAAAACAGTAAAAAATTTAAAGTGATACTTAAGAAGTTTATTTTGAATTATAATATATTGTCGGATGTAACCTAAAGGAATTATATTTATATTAATAAAGATTAGAGAGTCTGTGAATATATTCTCTGATTCATTTCTACTGCGTGTGAACTGCACACACACATGCATTTTTTTATTGATATAAAACCTTTCCAAGTACGGTTATATTAAAAAAATTCAGTACAGCGATAACATTTCTAGTCAATGAGATTCTACCTTCACAAACAAATTTAGAAACCCAGTCTATCTGAGGAACAATTTCACCAATTATAAAAGGACCCTTGATCTTTTAGCTTGACAATTCCGTTATGCCATTCCCAATTAGCAGCGTTTGGACCCCGAAAGGCACTCATTAAACAAACAAGTTCAAAAAGGGCCGCGATTCACGAAACGGTTGTAAATTAAACTGTCTTTTTAATTATTAATTTCACGCCATGAAAATGGAGATGGTATTGTTATTGACTGCTTGAAGTGTTTAAAATTTTATAATATCAGACGAACGAATATAGCCAAGACTGAGTTTACGTTTTTTCATGGATGTATAGATTTGCGTTTGATCATCTCATCTGATGTTGAATATCATGCTTACTGAGAAGTTACAAATTCATTCGGGAACGTGAAGGTTTCAAGGTTGTATTTGGCAGGAAAAACAGACTCCCGCAAATTATTCCACTCTTCGGCAGTGCGCACCAGAAAAGTAGGAAAGAAGTGCTTGGTTCTGGCTGGTGGTGTTTCGACCATGTAACGATGGTGCAAGCCGGTGCGTCTGGCTGTCCAATGGTAAAATGGGGATGGAGGGACAAGCTCGTGCAGTTCTAAGAAACAATCTCCGAAATGTATCCGATAGAAGACAGATTGCCTCATGACGTGAATAACAGCTTCATACGACGTGAAGAATTTTTTTAAAACTTGTGTGCGTAAAATATTGTAATCACGTGATTGTTATTATCTGTATGATTATTAGTAATATATTGTAGCGACCAAGGGTAGAACTTTCTGGCAGAGTAAGCTGGTCTCAAGACTTTTATAAAAAGGTAGAAGATTCTGGAAGGAAAAGACGAGGACAGATACATTTTAGAATGGGATAGATGATTTTGGAATAGAAGGTTCAGGAAGGAAAAGACAGAGATAGATATCTATCTATTCCTAGTTTAGAAAGGTCAGTAATAAAAGAATAACGAAAAGAAGATCGAAATTATGGGTTGCAGAAGTTTCTTCCGGATATATATATGCAGCGTAAGGCGCACCTACAGGAGGTTCAGTTAAAGACAGCAAAGAGAGAAAGAGTTCGAAGAAGGGTTAAGTAGAAATCAGTGATGAGTTTAGTGGGAAGTTTAGTGGAGCGTTTAGTGAAAAGTTTATAGGGCAGTTCAGTGAAGTAGGAGTTTAAGAAGAGATCCAGAAGTGAGCTACACGCGGTAAAATCAGAGGTGAGCACTGCCGTAGCAGGAGGCGGTCTACGCAATATCGGCGACGGTATTATGAGTGAGATATCATCGTCGGGACAGAGCGTCGTTAGTTGTGCGTGTAGGGACAACCCTGCGGAGAAGAATCACATACGGCTGTATAAGTCAATAAAAGCATTTAGTTGAAAAAGACTGGTGTTTCCTTCCAATCCTAAGTGCGTACCCCCACTCGCACGTAACAATATCAATTAGAAACTATTCCACCTTTATCCGTACTATGTCGATTATTTAATACTAAGTTCTCGTGACGCACTGCGACGGGATTGGCATCCATTTTTAAAATTGACTAAAAGCGGCTGTACTCTGTGAGCTCCGGACTCTGTCTATTGAGGTCGTCTGAGTTGGTATTATAAAAAAAATTATATGACGAATTTCCTAAATTTCTTCAAGTATAAATTTTAATTAGCCTTTAATGCTAAATATATATAATGCATCATAGTGTGTTTTCAAACCAAATGACTTAAGCTAGGTAATAAAAGTAGCATAAATTTCTTATGATTTAGATTCAATTTATTTAAATTTGTGACAATGGGCGGCCTACACCTGGAGCAATACATCCGCGTTGCCATTTGACTAGGCAATACAGCCAACATTTTGGGAAGGTCCCAACCGATAACGAGTTGAAGTAAATTTATTACTTATACAATTATTTTATTTTGTAGTTATAGTTTTATTTATAGTATATTTCATTTACAGTATAGATTAAATATGATATGGCCATGTAAAAGTTTGGCGACTGAGGCAATCTCGTCTCGATCTAATGATATAGGTTCCAAGTATGGCCAGAAAACATTCCCCTTTTAGATAGTTTAAATTACAATTACCACAAGCTGGCAGTTAATGACAATATTGTGAGAAACCTTATTGAGATTACGAAAATTTGTATTTATGAATTTATATGTAAATATCCCCAATTTTTTCTCCTTATTTCTCCAAGTTAAGATTCTTTCACACCACATCTTGACTACTTAATAATTTTAAATAAAAGTTTGCTTATGCAGTGCAAAGACACAAACAAATATACAAACACAAGCAAATTAATTTTCCCTGTGACTCACGCCTAATATTAGGTAAATTAGAACTACGTTCTAACGCTTTTACAGGCAGCCCCCTGTCCATTGAAGCGGAACAAGGTTACGGAGCGGAGAAAGGAAGAAATATTAACCAATTGGATTGCATAAAAACTGCGTTAATGGACAGGCAGCCAATCCTATTGGTTAATATTTCTTCGTTTCAATGGACTTAAGTACGCCATTTTATTTAAATTTAATTTCAACATTTCGGCTACTTTTCAATAACCGTGATTACGGAAGAAGAAAATTGGCTAAACAGTGACCTTAAAACGTAGTTGTAATCATTTGTATTAGTCGCGAATTATGAGAGAAGTCAATCCATCGACTACTTTTCGAGTTTTATGAACATAAAAATATGGAAGATAAAGGAGATGAGGACTTTTTGGAGCAATGAAATATGATGAGTTAAGAGAAGGCTTAAAAAAGTGCTCTTAAGGACACAATTAACATATGTTATTGATTACCATAATTGATTTATGTGAATGAATTTCATCAATTAATAATATGAAAAACTTACACCACACGATTAATCCATTCAAACTAACTAAACCCCCTACAATCATAATAGAATATCAACATAATAATAATAATATCTTAAAATAACTCATCTTTTTACAACCTTGACCCAAGAATATATGAAAGCGTATCGCCATCTCCTTTTGTATTTAGGTATGAAGAAGAATTCGTCTTATTTACAAAACAATTTGGTTTAAATTTCAACGAAAAAGTTGTTACTGGAACTAGCCGCAATTTTTCTATGCTCTTGGGTCTTTAAAACTTCCCGGCTAGTTGTAATTGAGGAATTTAAACGAGTCTCCGAGCTATAAAATGTTCCCCTGTCCGAGTTAACTCACTTTTAGTTTTTGTTTGTACCTTGATGACTTGCTGGAAATTAATTACCTACTTTTATTTGTATACTTTGTTTGTATAATTAAATTCAGTAAAAGTTACCATTAAATGTATTGCATAAATAATTTGGATCTATGGACCGGACCTATTTATGCCAAAATGTATATATACCCTGTTCAACCGTTTATCTTTCTTTTCATAGGTGTATCACAGATCAATCAGTAATGTGTTACCGATTTGATTTTATATAAAAATCGAGTTTATTTCTATATAAATTTTAATCGTGCACCTATTATAACATTTAATTAAAAATACTGTATTGTGTAATAAATAAGCCATATAACCAACATGTCTATAATTTCAAATGAGATAAATACAAAATTACGAGGTGTTAAGTCTAATTCAATGCCGTGTTATTTTAATTTAATTTAAAAAAATCTATTATAAACTTTGTATGACAACGATATTTGATAGGCTGTGCATTAGACCAGTGTTCCGCAAAGTATGTACCGCGGCACACTGGGGTACCGTGGTCATTAATTGGTGTGCTTTGGAAAAATAAGGCTATGTTATAAACTTAATTTTAGTAAATAATGTAAGGGTAAGAAAAATACTTAGTTACACATAAAATATGTAGTAGGTAAATCACGCGAGCGCACGAGCGAGTCGTTTTGTTTCGTTTGACTTACTTAAAAAATGATTATTATTTGTGGTGTACCTCCAAAAATTTTCGTTTTCCTAGATGTACCTTCAACACAAACAGTTTGCGGAACACTGCATTAGATGACTCACAGATATTAAGGCCAGAGAGGAGGGATGCGCACCGGACCGCGCGCCCCCTCTCGCCTCGTGGTCAGTTTCGAGAGAGACCCAACTCTCCGGCTAACACATGATGGATTCAGTCCGTAAAGAGCCGGGTCGTTCATCCCGGCTGCAGGTGAATGCACAACTGAGCCCAGAGCCCGACAAGGGACAAGGGACATTCGAGGATCGGACAGGTGTTTTAGATACTCAATCTCTAACTACGGTGTGGCAACAAAACTTTATATGTGAGGTAATAGCGCCACCACGACCTGGCGAATCCCACACACGGGCCGCGATCTTCCCCCTCGCGCGGCTTATGGTCCTCAATCGAACTTCCCCTGTATAAAAAAAAGAACACAGAACGTTACTATTATATCACCTGGAACAATGAGGTATGACATTTGTTGCACGTGAAATTGATAGGCGTGCAAAGGTCAAAAATAAAATAAATCGGTGGACTGAGTATAATTACATTAAACTCATTTCGACATAACAACGTATCAAGCATGGATAACTGATGTCTGTGGTATCAAGTTTGACTCATACTTGGACTCATGGTACAACTAGCTAGATTAAAAAAATTGTTAATGTCTGTTTATACTCTTTAATTCAGAGTTCGATTACAGACATATTTAACTTGTTTCTACATTTATTTAAGACTTTCTAATCATTAGAAATGAATGCATTTGATATTTTTACAATTTAGGCTCCGACAAAGAAAAATTCCACGTACATCTGTAAAAGCACATTTTATTATCTGTCGGCATTTGAACTAATTGTAATCCTTTTATGATCGTCTTCTTTTGTTCACTTTATTTATTGACATACGTTTATAGTTATTGTGGAGAACAGCCCATTGTCCTATTGTACTTTTTTACGGGCACTCAAGAGCATCATTAGCTACGTGTTGCGGATTATAAATTTTGCGGGCACATTTGAATTTGTGAAGTATAAAACGATGGCCTGATTGAAAGAGGTACAGTTGAACTACAACTACGATCAAGGCGTGACGTTTGTACATTCGGGAATCTAATATTGACGGACTTTGCGCGTTTTATTGAATTACGACCTTCTGCATTACATTTGGATTTGTTGTGTTCGGTTATATTAGTACCTGTGTTATACGTGTTTGTATAGTTCTAATAAACTCTATAATAATTCTAACGGCATTTTAATTCGAAGAATTTGAAAAATCAAAAAATTTAACCTAAATTAAATATTTTATATGCATGGGTTGATATAGTTTCTATTTACATACGTACTCGGCTGTACAACTTCAAAACCTAGCAAGTGCTCCCAAAAAATTTTACAACACAGCACAAAAAAGTCATAATCTTCAACTACATGTCATTTATAAACTATTTAATAAGCTTATTGAGAACAATGCCATATTTGATATAGTTTTTACAATTTTTGGCAAAAAATAGATACATCAGTAAATGCATCAGCAAGACAAGGAATGCACAGATTTTCATAAAAAACAATGTCAGATGCTAGGTTTTGAATTATGCAGCTGTACTATAGCGTATTACAGTACATTGTAAATATTCTTGTAATCCACAACGTTGTCTCTAATTATAATATACTAGTATGTGCTCTATGTATTTTAAATTTAAACCATTAATATGTTTAATGCATATCATACATAAATAAATATGGAAATTCAGATCAATTTTTTTCAAATGAATTAATTCTTTCTTTTCTTTTTAATTAATATTTGATTATTATAATATTCAAGATTTCTTAAATGGCAAATGTTAAATGTTGACTGTTTTAAAACAATTTTATATTATTACTACCTACTTGTACGACGACTATAAATTCATGTTTGCTGTTTCGATGCATACATATGTTCTTACATATAAAAATGAATCGTAGAAATGTATGTACGCCCATAACTTGAGAACGACTTTACCGATTTTGATGATATTTCTTTTGTGTATTTGAATGGGTCTCCGGATGGTTTAGATTTACAATCAGAACCGGTAGGTGGCGCTGAGATTGGGTTCTAGAATCCCCCTAATCACCTGGACCGATTATGGTAATTTTGTTTTTGTGTCATGAAACAAAGTCTTTTAGGAATTCAGAAAATATGGCGGTAGGAAGTTCGCCGGGTCAGCTAGTATTAAATAAATAGCGCGCCATCTGTTTTTGTAAGTTTTTCACACCAAAAATGACAAAGCATCATCACTATACTGTAATTTATTTACTGTAATTTATTAACTGTAAGATCTTATAATTATGAAATGCTTGCAAATAAACTATATCTTATCTTATCGCAAATAAACTCGATAAGAAAGGAAAGTAAATTAAAAATCCGTTCACGGAAAGGTCACGGTATTCGCTGTACTTATTCGTATTCTAACCATATTTCTAACCCAAAACTAACAATGCGTTAGTTAGACCCTCAGAAGTAGCCTCTTGAAGGACTGTGACATACAGTAGTCGATTCGTCCCTCACTTGGTTAAGGATGTGTTTCACTGTCGAGTGTTGTCGTGAGCATTCGCAGGTAAATAATGGAATTTAATAAATTAAATAAATAATAACTTTAACATTACTCACTGACACTTGAGTTCTTTATCTTCTGTGATGACGAATACTGAAAAGTGAACGAAACGACGAAAAATAAATTGCCGCAGTTAACCGTTACAACGTAGCTTTAATTATAAACGAAGTTGTTTGAATAAGATGGAATGTTTGTATAATAATATAATTACATGAATGATATTATAGCATTACAGTGAGAAAATATTATAGTTTACGCATTTTGAATTCATCCAAAATAAAAATACACTCCAACTTCCACTGTCAAGGTTGTGCTGTGTGATTCACAGGAAATAGATAACTTACGGATTATAGTTGCCTAAAGTGAATTGGTAGGTTTAACATATTGGTAATGTTTATATACAAGTTTATTAATGATTTTCAAAGTTTTAGGACTTTGTTTATTACAATTAAAGGTGGATGGGTGCTACAAGGTAGCATAATTAGTTTGAGTGAGTGAGTTAATTCTTCATAATGTTTTGGATCTTTAGAGCAAATTTAAATAGTTTAAAATTATCATTACTCTGTTTTTTATCTATTTAATAAATATCAAAAGGGTTATAGCAAAATTTGAAAACTATTGTATTCTAAAAACCTATAAAACATTTGATATCTGTTTAATTTTTTATTAGATTTCAGTCGTGCTATTTTAACGACTGCGTTCAGAGTAGTTTAGATAACTCTAAAGCAAATAGGTACTTGAATAATTAGCTTCTACTAAGCAAGCCAGCGAGACTTATCTTTCAACCGACATAAAAATTATAAAAAAGTTTCGACAGTGAGTCATCACCTTAAGGTTGAGAAATGGACAGACGAACGTCGTGATTGGAGTGGCAAGATGTTCACGACATTTCTAGGTCAAATGTCTACCATTGTTGGCTTTTTCTAAAAAAAAGTAACCATAAATAGTGTGGTATGTGGTTGTAACGAACAGATTTCATACAGATTATCAAACATTCTTATTTGCCTGACTTAGCTTAATACTTCAATTAATTTATTTTGATTATACATGATAAATATAATAATCTTTATTAAATAAAATTTCCTAAAAAATATTACAATTAGTATGTGAGTTTCAAATCGCCGTCGGTTGGGAACGTGCTCAAAAACGTGCCGCATTCATGTGCTGGATGGCAACGTTGCCCCAAGTACGAGCCAGCCTTTTGGTCACGTGAGACTTCTATCAAGCGAGATGGTAGGTGTCGATAAAATCGATATGACTTAGAGACTATATTTGATTTACAAAAAAGGGCCAAAAGATCCATTTACAACCTTAGCCCTCGAGAGTCTCTCGTAATCGAAATTATGACGGTCGCCTGCCAATATAATTTTTATAACATAATTTACATTCGTAACAATATGAATGCCTACAATATAAGGATGTTCACAATTTCAACACCAGGCATAAAAATAGACTGATACTGCCATCTTTCAGATTACAAAAAGTACTTTCTTCTTTCTCAGGGTATACGTTTCTTGAAGAAAATTCCGAATTAAATGTTACAACTTAATTAACTTCCTGTATTTTAAAAAAGAGCCTGAGATAATTATGTTGAAAAAATCTTTAATAGCTAGTGGTGTTATAGCTTAGTGTTATAGCTATACGTGTTGCTGGGGAGTTTCTTGCGCTTCTTCTCCTTTAAATAGCGATAACGCGTTGCAAAGCGATGTACATAGAATAGGAAGTAGATTTAAATTTTGACTTACATGATCTTGAAATAGTGTTATCCAGTGGAACTTGTTTTGAATGAAAACTTTTAAATTTGAATTTGATAGGCTTCGAGGCCCCATGGCCTATATTTCAATTTAAATTGACAAAAGATTAAATTAGCGTGTAAAAGTTTCTATGCTTAGTTTGTCGTACTGACTTTATAAAAAAAGTATTTTTATTTGAAAAGGGCGTTTATTGACTTCTATAACATATAATTCGTGACAGCTAAGTGGGTGAGCCATCCGCATCTTTTTCAAGTAAAGTGGGTTCGAATCCTGGCCGTGAAACGTGGAGACCTATGTTCAACTTATGTTTATATGTTTCTGCTTATGTGTATATTGTTACAACCACCACATGCTGAAGCTATAGGAAGACATCATAAGTAAGCCTGTATACCGAGAATATCAGTGTGAGAAAATCGCAAATTTAACTTGGACGAGCATGGCGGGTATACCAACCGTTCCTTTAAAATCTGAAGATCCCAGCCAAAGAGATGTCTATCTGTAAACTCAATGAACCGATTCTCATAATATTATATTGTGTGGACGACAACAAAGTTGAAGATATAAGTCGTTTTATCCCGAAAAATGGGATAATTTGCACGAAATTGTTAGGGAAACAATTCACAGAAAGGACGGCATGTCCATAGTATGTCTTATACTACCTGTATCTTACATTCTCACAATATTTCCTTCAATTTAACAATTTGGTAGTTTTAACTATATACACATTATGTAACTCATTATAATTTACCTTTCTGCTACTCTATAGTCCCCGTATTCTCTGAGACAATTAACATATAAAGAAACGTTATGCCAAAAAAATCTAATAAAAGAAATCGACTTTAAGAGCAACTAAAAGCAAAAATTAAATATATTCTACTTCTCGAAGTCGGTGCCAAGTAAAAAATAAAAAACGACCTCACAAGTGCCCCAAACCATCTTCAGAGCGGTGCTCTGCTACCCTACCCTTCACCCAGGGAGTCACAGACAGAATTGGCCATAACCTCAGGCGAGTTTCAATCAATACATATTTTAAGCAACATAAAAAGATTATCCCATTTTTGAGACCAAAAAAAACAAGAAAATAAATTGTAATTGTTATACATTCAAAACGTACATGCTTCCTCCCCATCCTGACCTACGGGGCCGAGACCTGGACACTGACGGTAGGACTGGTCCACAAATTTCAAGTCACTCAACGGGCTATGGAGCGAGCTATGTTGAGCTTTTCTCTTATAGATAGAGTTAGAAATGAGGACATCCGCAAGGGGACCAAGGTAACCGACATAGCTCGCAAATTTAACAAGTTAAAGTGGCAATGCGCCGGTCATAATTGTCGCAGGATCGATGGCCGATGGAACAGACGAGTCCTGAAGTGGAGACCGAGTCTCGGTAAGCGTAGTGTCGGACGCCCTCCAGCCCGATGCACTGACGACCTGCGTAAGGTCGCCAATAGGCGCTGAATGGGGAAGGCAGAGGACCATGATGAGTAGCGCCGACTTGGGGAGGCCTACGTCCAGCAGTGGATGGTTATTGGTTGATGATGATACATTTAAAAATAAATAAGTTCTACAACATCTTGAAGTTGTCAAGTAAAACTAAAAAAAACAACAAAGCAAAATATAGTAACTTTTATGTTTTACTTCGCACCGTCTTCAATTATATTGTACAAAATATATAAGTATGCATATTTTTCTAGAAATATTTTGTTATTCGAATTTAAGTTACGTATATGGTATCCAATAACATGAACTTTATATGATACTATCCTAAAGTTGTATCAAATCCAACTCAAAAAGATTAATCAAAATCGGTTCAAATACAAGAAAGGTACGGATGAACATAAATAAAAAAAATATATTTACATGACGAATACGATGCACAGAACCATAACATCATAAAACAACTAAAACCACTTTCATATTTTTGTGCATATAAGTACTTATACTCATGCATTTATAAGCATAGATGAATGGATATTCCAAACAAAATTGTTCAGTCAAAAATCTTGCCTAAAAATAGGTAATGGAAAAAGCTTTGTTGAGTTAATACTTAAAGCCAGATCAGTTTCGGTCTGGCTGAATGAACACAATTCTATTCTATCATCCTGTCAGCTTTGCCACCTATACTTGGAACGGATTAGAACCTACACAAAGGCTTTAAAAGTTACTGTAGTTATACCAAAATAAACACTCACAAAGTACGTCTTTGTACTCTATTTGTGTATTATTTACTTTGTGTTAGTTTTTAAATAATAAATTTAGAGTCAGAAAATAGTATGCCGAATTGGTAAAAAACATGTAATATTTATAAAAAAGATATATTAATTATTTAATATGACATAATTAAATAAGATCGTTAAAGCTAAAACTAAATATGACTTCACCGTCTTATAAATATAAAATACTCACTACCAACTAAAGATTAAACAAAATACAAAGAATAGAAAAAAATCGCAGGTAAAAAATAGGTCCCTAACCACTGTCATTTATCGGGAACGTCCTCAAAAATTAGCGGCGTTGCCACGTCGTACTAAAAATATTTTTAAGTTTTATCGTTTGTTTAACATAAACTCATACATAAAACTATGTACCCTTGGTTATTAAATCAATTTTTAAGGGAAATTTTTAAGACAATTTTAAATAGTTAATTCGGCCATTGTTATATGTCATTGTGTATCACAGACTTTCCTTTCAGAAAATACTGTCTTTGTTAATGCTTGTCAAAAATATATTCTTTATACCTATCACAATAAATAAATAAATAATCGCCAGACACAGATTTCATATTCCCAAATTATGCAAGTTACTCATGTGTTATGGGTAATATATAATACAACGTATTACTCTAGGGCCGATCCCAGACAACCAGACCATAGTAAATAACGGAAAATTTGTTTCTGAAATTTACCATGCCAGGAATCGGTCCCGGAGACTCTGCGTTGCAATGTGTTAGGCGGGCAAAGGCTTGGCCCGCTCAACCACAGATGCCGTCCACAATGCTGTAGCGAGTAGTAAAATCGATAATATATTAAAAATGAACATCATGATACTATAAAGAAAATTACATATATATATATTGACAAAATATTGTCATCTGTTGAGGCTTATCAATAACTTTTCCTTGATTACGTTGTACTCTAATTAATACTATACACAAAAATAAGTAAGAAATATTTTTTTTTTATTGCTGAAGCACAGCAGGCTGACGGCCCAACTGTGATGGAAAGTGGTTACCGTCGCCTATGGACACTACCAATACCAGGGGTCCTGCCAATGTGTTGCCGGCCTTGAAGGAAAAACTGGAACCTGGCCACTGATGCCGGAACACAACTCAAAGTTGTTATGGCGGCACACTCTAGACCAGGGGTGGTAGCCATCTAGTCGGGCAAATGCCCTACCACCTGGCTGTGGGTTGTTTTGTCGCCTCTTACGACAGGCCGCCCGGCCGCAGGAATTAGTATTTTTTTCCGTTACTGCACGGAAAAAAGCAAGTAAAACAAATTAGAATAAACAATATTTGTTTTTTAATAATCGCGTGAAAAAAGAACCTACACTTCTTTCAGACATCATTAACTACTCGATATATTGAAATCCATAACAAACAAATATTCACATAAATATATACAGGAACACCAAATCAAGCGTCTAGATATAAATTGGCAACATTTTACGGGTTTTGCACGTACTTTGATCAGAATTTAATGTTACCGTTATGAAATATTGCTCCTATACATCAATGTTTACGAATCAGAGATCAGTGATAAAAAGTAATGAGTGAGACACATATTTAAAGATGTGAAAATGTCTTGAATAAAAGGAAATGTTGATGAAATATTGATACCAATCAGACGAATGATTTATTCGTCGAACTGGTGAAAAAGTTTTTTAGTAGTCTATCTCAGGGATATATTCGCAATAATTTCAGCTCTACATCAGACAGAAATTATTTATAAATAGTTGTAAATAATAATCGGCAGACAAACACACATTTTGTATATCCCCAATTTACACAAGTTACACTTGTGTTATGGATAATGTACAACAGACCACTCTGGGGCCGATCCCAGACACCCAGTTTATAGCAAATAACGGAAAGGGCCTTCACGAAATACCATGAATACTAATATATAATACGAATTCGAACCCAGATCCTCTGCGCTGCATTGAGTTTTTATTTATTTATTACAACAAAAAATAGGTAACACTACCCTACAAAACGCATACTTTTTACCAGGTGGTAGGACATTTGCCCGTCTAGCTACCAACTCCTGATCTAACCGCCATAAAAATCTAGAGTTGCATTTCGACATCAGTGCATTGCCATACACCGTGAAAAAGCAGACAGAATATTTTCTGTGCTTCTCTCTGGCATTGATATGTTACATAATGTACAACTTTAGAGTTGATATATAACCTAAGTGTATAAACAAAGGTATTTATTTTTATAATAATTATATTTTTTTCTAATTGTTTTATTTTTAATATTTACAATTATCATTTACATAAAAAAATTAACACTAAAATATACGTGTACTAATAATATAAGTATACATACAGCTTAATTTACAAAAAAAAACAAGTAAAATTACAAATAGTAAATGGGTCCCAAATCACTGTCAGTTGGGAATGTTCCCAAAAGGCTGGTAGCGTTGCCACTTGTATGGCAACGCTTATGCGTTTCCCAAAGTACAGGCCAGCGTATTGGTCGCATTTATAATTTCTGTATTGGCATATATTAAACTAAAATTTTATTTGTGTAGGTTACAGCCTTTTTGTATGTCTGCGCTAAATACTATTTAACCGATATTACAATGTAACCAAAAAACTTAAATTAGCTATATTGAAAACAAATCTGAATGGAGTATAAAATTAGATTTCGAAAATATAGAGAAAAGATAATGCGAAGGGAGCTTTTAGTACGATTTTAATTAACAAGTTTCAAAATATATACAAAAAGCACTGTAACTTAATTTAGAGGCACACAATTTCATTACATTTAAAAGACTTAAGACTAAGAAGTTGTCGCTCCGTTCTTAAATCTTTTTAATATCATCCCTATATTCATTTATCTCAGAAATGTTTTATTCTGTTTGAGATATTAGATTCACTTTAAAAAGTAAAATGAAATGGAAATTACGAGATTAAATTCTCTTTTGGGTGATTTAATAAGCTGCTTTAAATTCTTAAAAGAGAAGAATTACGGAACTTATTGTTTTTTTCAAAAATAATTACCTTTCTTTAATACTCTATTATATAATATGTAACTTATCTTTGTTTATATCATTTACGTCATTATTAATATAAAATTGATTTTTACTATCACAAATAAATAAAAAGAAAAAAAAAATAGAAAGAAGATTAATTGAATTAAACATTAGACAATAGAATTACGTAGTTTTGCAAAGAAAGTACAATGGCGCTATGCAACCTACAGTGAGTTACTTGTTCGTGCCGTTTGCTGTTGAGAAGCTTGAACTGTGGGGTCCTGACGCCACGAGCCTCTAGCTTTCGATACACCTGATCAAACTCTTTGGGTGATCAGAGCGCTGGTGGCTACCTCGGACAATGTATCAGTATAGTAGCGAGATAACGTAGCTAACCTTCTGGGCATAGGCTCAATATTTTATTTATAGTCTTAAGGGATTACGTATACATAAAATGCAATATAACTAAGTTTTCTTTATTGTATTAGTTCATACCTAGAGTAATCTCCGTGGCTACGCTGCAGGCCAAGCCCTGGGAAGTGTCTTTATTTTAATTACTAAAGACTTGAACAGACTTTTACATATGTTAGTCTTCAGTGAAAAATTGTCTAATTGATGGTGAAAAGGGCTTAAAAGTCCGTTTTGTGGTTTAGGAGGAGTCAGCGGATATACAGATAGATAGACAGACAGTCGCGGAAAGTGACTATTTTATACTATGTAAAGACATTTTAGTTTCATAAATATGTACAATGTATAATATCCATTAGAGATATAAAAAAGTATTAAACACACAACTTATATCTTTTTGTATTCTACTAGCTTCTTCATCCGCGTGGAATAGTTTATAAAAAAAGTAAGTTAAAAAACCCCCCGATTTTGAAACATTCTTCATTGGTGCTCCGCTCCGCTCCTGTTGGTCTTAGCGTGATGATATATTATAGCCTATAAGCCTTCCTTGATAGATGAGCTTTCTTACACTGAAAGAATTTTTCAAATCAGTTCAGTAGTTCCTGAGATTAGCTCGTTCAAGCAAACTCTTCAGCTTTATATATTGGTATAAGATAATATTTTTGAACCAAGCTCGACATAGTACTGGCTTATAAACCGAGTTAACACTTAGGAAGGTTACATTTTATCCCGATAAATAAAGTCGTTTCTCATAATAAAAGGATTAACAACATAGATGGCGCTGCAGTCGTGTTTTTCAATACACTACCTTAATACTTACGTGTCATAAACAACATATGATATATTGTATTACTTCAAATCGGGTTGGCTTTGACTTGCCTCTATGTTTTAGTGGGCAGTTGTGTAGATTATATGGTTTTAGTCTCTTTGTTATTGTAGTGAATTTAATACGCATCAGTAAAGTTTTAGGTCTAAAATATTACAGAATATAGCCTCCTTTAAACATATATGTTATTTATAATAAAAATCTTATTAGAAATCATCATTCATATTTCATAAGTTATTTTTAGTTTACCATCCATAGGTATTTATAGTTCCTTTGCCTGTTATTCTACACTCTTTTAAACGTAATTATGTCAGTTTAGTTCATGGGGTTTTAGCTTACGTCACTTTTTCATCTGGGATAATGTTATAGTTATTGACCATTTCACACAAATGTAGCGATGAGTTTGATGCGTTATTTGTCATGCAATATTTTTATTAATTGTTAATAAGGTTAAATTATCACAGATACGTATGTATCTATACTAACGTAGCTAAACATTAACGGCGCTACTTATTTGAGATAATGTTATAGTTAGTGACTGTACCCAAATGCATTTTGTTTATGCTGTTAAAAATAATCCTATTCATGATCAGTTGTATTAGTGAATATACATAAGTTACCTGTCAATGATTAACGTCATTAACAATTAATACCAATATTGCATCACAAATAACGTATTAAACTCATCGCTACATCTGCGTGAAACAATCAGTAGCACTAACGTTATGCCATATGGAACAGTAACATGAGAAACATAGGACCGTTATTCCTTTGCAAATAATACAGTCAATTTAAGTCACATCCTGTTACAATGGTCACTAATAAGTTTTTATTTATTCCAGTCCTCAATCAGACGCAAAAAATGTTACAACTTTCGCAACAAAAAGATACGAAACTTTTATCTCGAATGGGGACATCAGTCATGGGTATTTAAGGGTACTAGTAGACTGGGCGATTATTTTGTAGCTGACACTACTAGGCTTACAGTTTTTATACATGTTTAGTTGTAGGAATATAAAAAACTTCAAAGCGACTGGAGAATATAACTTTCATATTTTCTTCTCCTGTTGATTCTTTTTCTTTTTAACATGCTGTTGTAAAACCTTATTATATTGTTACAAAGTAGACTCCGACAAAAACATATTCCATTCCTAATCTGTACAAGCACATTTTATTACCTGTCGGCATTTGAACTAATTGTAATCCTTTTATAATCGTCTTCTTTGGTTCACTTAATTATTGGCATACGTTGCTAGTTATTGTGGAGAACAGCCTATTGTTTTAATGCACTCGTTTACGACCGCTTGTAGGCTGGTGTTGCGGATTACGATTGCAAGCTAATTCTAGAAAATTGTGTCGATCTTACCGGGCGGGCACAGTTTCATTTGTGAGGTATAAAACGACGGCCTGATTGAGAGAGGGGGCAGTTGAGCGAGAACCACGATCAAGGCGTGACGTGTGTACATTCGACAATCTAATAATGATGGACTTTGCGCGTTTTATTTAATTACAACCTTATGCATTACGTTTGGATTTGTTGTATTCGGTTATATTTGTGCTTGTGTTATACGTGTTTGTGTAGTTCTAATAAACTCTATAATAATTCTAACGGCATTTTAATACTATTCCTACTAACTCGTAACAATATATTGTCATAGATTATTATTTTATGCATTAAATTCGCATTTAAATTGATTACCATTGTCATAAATGTTACGAGCTTGTCATTTAAATTATTTTAACACAAACATACCAAAATTTTTGTATAATAAAACGAGTTTACATTTTTATTTAGCACTGAGCGTAAAATTATATAAAACAACAAATAAATATTAAATTGTCCTAAAAAACTTTATTTATTTATTGCTTTTTAAGTAACTTTTGTGTTTTACTTGAAGCCAGCTGTTAATTATAATTGATTTAGAAACATTATTGTAGGATTATAGCTTCAAGACATTGAGTGAATGTAAGTATTTGCACGTCATGTAAATGACAAAACATACTGGAAACTTTATATTATTGTTACAACTTAAGTTCTGACAAAAACAAAATCCACCTGCATATCTGATACAAAGCACATTTATTACCTGCCAGCATTTAAACTAATTGTAACTCTTTTATGGCCGTTTTCTTTTGTTTATTTTGTGTTAAAAATTTGTTTAGAAAACAACCCATTATTATTGTACTTTTTTATGCAGTTTGCGGCCGAGTCATTAGCCAGGTGTGGCTGATTAAGCCGACTTAGATACGGGGGCATTGCTTTTGTGCAGTATAAAACGATGACCTGATGGAGGGGTAGACGGTCGAGCGAGAACCACGAGTGAAGCAAGACGTGTGTATTACAATCGGGAATCTAATAAGTGACAGACTTTGCACGTTTTATTGAGTTACGACCCTCTGCATTACGTTTGGACTTGTTGTGTTCGGTTATGTTTGTACCTGTGTTATCCGTGTTTGTATAGTTCTAATAAACTCTATAATAATTCCAACGGCATTTTAATTCGAGTCCCGTAATTCGTAACATTGTGTAATATCTATTCATATACCTATGTTTTTGTAAATAAAGATTGATTGATTGATATAAATTACTATATAAAATCGCGCGTAGCTTATATGTGCTATCTTTAAGTAGACTGGTGTGAAGGCAGCCTAAAAGCAAAAGGACTTTTTCTAGAATTATGCATCACAATTTATCATCTCTCGGGGCGAAGTATTAGCATAACAAGAGATCCGAATGTTCACGTTTCTACGCCATTAAATGTCCTCGGATGCCCATTTGTTAGTCACAACTTGTCCAACTACCTTTGTTACACAAACTGAACCTAGCAAAGTACTTTTAAAGTTTTCGGAAACCGAAGTTTCTGGTGAATAAACACCGTAAGTTGGCTAAGTTGGAATCGGTGGTTGTTAGTAGATAGACTTATATACAACATGCGGTTCTATATTTCTCTGATACGTACAAACAAACATTGTTTGTTTGTCCAGATAAACGTTTTCCTGTAAGCAACGTGATACAATATATACGGGGTCTTGTGTACTATATTTAATTGACGTTTCTCGTTAAACAAAAAAAAAATTTTTTAGGGTTTCAAAGACGTATTTCCAAAAAGGGTACGTTCACATTATATCCATGTGCGTCCGTCTGTCCGTAAATCTGAATATACGAGTCGCAACAACCTTTCCAAAGACATGAAATATGTACATTTTTCATTGAATTCTTTCGCGTTGATAAAACAGTATTGGTCAGTTACGCAGAGGGCGCTGCCCACTGCAAATCAGGTCGATAAAACAGCTCTAAGGTTTTAGAAGATTTTTACAGTTAAGTTTTCATTACATGATTGTCATTCTTAGTATTGTCCGTCCTTCTCTCTGTTCTTTCACCTTCCCTCAATCATTTGGAAGGGGCACTATATGTCTTTTTCTTTCGTACTCCTCTATTCTGGTATATGTCTTCTGTGACATCACAAATCATCATTCCTCCACACAAGTTTCAATAACATTCAAATGATACTAGACACATTCTTTACCAACAATTGTAAACATACCACTACCTGTATACCTAGAAATAAAGATTCATTCATTCATATATCCATCTCTCAGTATTCTTTTTCCACGAATGAATATTACAGAAGAAATCCTAAATGTATAGTTGAGCCGTTCTAAGAAACCCCAGTTGAGTTTTCATATAAATACTGGCGAATTAACTTTATAGAAGTATTAAAATAATTAGTATCAAATTAAACCACCAAACTAGCTTATTTCTTTAGAAATGAAACACATGACATCATGATTGTCAGCACTTTTTATTCTTAAATATTAGTATCGTGACCTTGAGAATAATATATAATCGAGAAATTTTAACATAAATTGTAATTAAGTTATATATATTTTCTAAATTTGAAATATAAAAAGGTAACAAAACATAGAATATGTTTTTTAAAACAATGAATTTGTTAAAGCCAACCTATTTGGTCACCGCCTCTTTGTTTCTTTTTTCTTTTGTCGCATCTGTCACTATGTAATGTGACATAGTTTACGTTCGACCGCTGAACGCGCCGTTATTCAGCACAAACCTCACCGCGTTTTGTGTGTTGTGCCGAATTTCACACCCGCTTACCGCATGCTGGAAGATACCCGCTGTACCGTTCCAGCTGGTCCACTAGTCGAAGGAACCGCAAGACGCGGAGAAAGGATCACGAGCAAGAAGTGCCTGCCGCTGCGAAGTCCGCATCGTTCTTAGCGTGTCTGGTGCGGCCATCTTTCCTGTAAGTCCTTTCCTTCTCTTTTATTCCAGCCCCACCCATGCCATCAGAATCGACTTATTATAATCGATTCGGTAATATGTGACTATCTATATCGATTTCAATTTTAATTGTATAATTATCAATAGTTCACGTAACTACTAAAATCTGTTTGATAGATGCCAAATGTGGCTTTATAGAAAGGCCGAAATATAGAAACATAAATATTTTTTTCATTACCCCTTGAATGAATTAAATTCGTATAGGTAAATTCGTGTATTTTAATATTCTCTGTTATCAACAAGCACGTTAACATTCCTTCGAAAATGTTCTGATTACATATGAACGTACCCACGTTTAAATGTATCGGAAAATCCTTTGAAAAACTCTTTCTGAAACGAAAATATATATCCACCTCTCGTATTGTATTCTTAGACAATATTATATATTTTCGAGCAGATGTTACGCTGAGAAAATATGTCAAGAATTCAAAATGTGGGATTACGTTTATTCTGTCCATGAATTTTTTATTTTTCATCAAAGCTCTTAGTTGGGGGTGCCTGAGTAATTTTATTATGAACGGCAGAAGGTTGTAAATATATTTTAATTTTTCAGGTGTAACGTAACTTGGAAATAATATGATAAGGGACCCGATGCTAATGAACAGGGAAAGTGGGTATGAATTAATAATGGGACCGTATTCGCTGAAATAACATCCGCAAGCCTACCTACACTTAACATTCATTAGGCGATGAAGGTTTACTTTTTATGAAAAACAAAACAGCTTTATAAATAAATTTAAGAGTAAAATCAAAACATTCTGAGCTAGATATGCTTATCGCTTTTCGCGTGGCACTGGGACTTTATAAAATTTAGGATAGTATTATTTAAGATTCAAGGTGTCGTCAGTAGTACATTTTTTTACTGGCCAATTGTAATTCCGAATCTTCCTTAAAA
The DNA here is from genome assembly GCA_039645545.1 of Dendrolimus houi. Lineage (NCBI taxonomy): Eukaryota > Metazoa > Arthropoda > Insecta > Lepidoptera > Lasiocampidae > Dendrolimus > Dendrolimus houi. Next base: position 8,076,438 of record CM077125.1, read on the forward strand.
TCTAAATAGAAAGAAAAAAAAAATATTTATTGTCGCGAATGAATGCACATAAAACTAAAAATAAACTAAATTAACAATATACGTACTCATAAAACATAAATCGATTAGAATTTTATAAAATATACAACTTTAAGGAAGAAATGCACATAACACTCACTGCAATAAGGTTGGTAACTCAGCATTATGCTGTGTCAAGAACTGACACAGCGCTGATTTTCAGTACCAGCCTCCATCAAATCACCAAACCACTGACCCAAACCAATAACTTCTTATTGTCCTTATAAAGCAAATTTATATTATAAAATTCTAAAAATTCCGTGTCTGTACATTGAAGCTATTAAAAAAAACAAACTGGAATTGACTATATAAACGACGAAGAACATGATGACATTTTTTTAGATTTCTTGTCTTAAATTCGATGCGGTTTTCGCTGATCGATAGCAAATTGTTGGACTTAAAATCTACGGTACTTTTTATCCCGGGAATCCCGCGGGATTTTTCTGGTAATAATTTAAAGTGAGCAGACCTAGAAAGAATTTCTACGTCCAATGCGACTTTTGCACTGAACGGTAGAAAAAATTGTGCAATGATGGTAGTACAGTGGTACTTTTTATTCTGGAAATCCTGCGGGAATTTTCCCAGGAGTAATTTGAAGTTGTTCGGGTGCATAAAAATTAGCTTATGCCAACACAGTTTTCATTAAACGATAGCGTACATTCTTTTTTAAATGCTGCGATACTTTGTGTCCTGGGAATCCCGCGGAAACGTACCCGGGAGTGGTTTCAAGTAGACATAAAAAATAGCCGATTTCGATACGACTCATACTAAAACAATAGTTTACGTTATTATCAAACGCTGTAGTACTTAGTGTCACGGGAATCCCGTAGGATTTTCCCGGAATGGTAAAAATTAGATAGATTGCATAAATATTATTTGATTTCGATATGATAACACTTAAACGATAGCTTAAGTCCTTTTTCAAGTGATAATTTATATTCCGGGAACCCAGGAATTGGCGCAATCGTTCCCGGGAGTGTTTTTAAGTGGGTAGTATAATTAGCCGGTTCCGATCCGATTGATATTAAAACAATATAATCCGGGATTTATTATATTCCTCGGGCTTTCCTAACTACGAAACCACGTGATATTAGTACTTGCTTGATATGACAGTTTCTATATTTATTAGATGATATCGTTAGTAACACATTACTTATCCAGGGCTTTTACGGGAATTTTCGAAATTCATGTATTTTCATACTAAAAAGTACGTTGCTCTGCTGAAAATACACTTTGATTCTAAAATCTGGCAAGATAACAGTGATTAACGTTACCTGTCAAACGTTGACGAAGTCACGGGCAAATCCTAGTAATTTATAAATGTCCAAAACGAGCTTCTTTGTGTATTTGGTAATATATTTTTAATGGTACGTAATTTAGTATTACCTACATATGTTTAATTATACTTGTTTCTTTATTTTGCGATTTCACAAGCTTTTTATATTTTAGATTTATAATGCAATATTATGTATTTAGTATTAGACACATGTAAGGTGAGGGACATGATGATTTGTAATGCTACTGCTTCATCTGGGATAATATTATAGTTATATTTTCACAAAGATGTAGCAATGGGTTTATTAGGTTATTTATGATGCGATGTTGTTAAATATTGACAAACATACACCAATGTAGCTATTCCTTAATGGCGTTATTTTTAATTTTATGAATATAACGCATTTGGCTACAGTCAATAACTTTAACTTTATCCCAGATGAAGCTCGAGCATTATGATATGGTGTAGTATAAAAGAGTTTTATGCAATGAAAGACATGCCTCCTACGAGGCACCCGTGTGCATACCTCTAATAAAGAATACTTATCTTATACTAATATATAATGCTGCAGAGTTTGTTTATTTGCTTGCGCGTTCAAGCAAATAAACAAACTCTTCAGCATTATATAATCTCAGGAACTACTGGTCTGATTTGAAAAATTCTTTCAGTGTTAGATAGCCCATTTATTGAGGAAGGCTATATATCATCACGCTAGCTTACTTTTTTTTAACTACTCCACGCGGACGAAGTCGCGGGCAGAAGCTAGTTTAATTATATAGAATGTTACATATATATCGTAGATTATATAGATCGTTTGAATAGAATAAGTGCGTTCTGTACAAAGAACGAGCTTAAAACACTAAGCTGTTTTGAAAAGAAAACCATTATACCTGCAAAAATAAAACAATGCGTACGTTACGGAAATATTGCGTTGACATTTAGAAGCGATGTGGCGATGTCATCAGGCAGAGTAAATGGTAAAATTTCCGCCAGAGTGCTTAACAATCCAAGAGCACCATTGTTCTAAGACCAACAAAGTTAGAAATTTCAACACAACTGTCGGATATTACGGCTTATAATACATAACAAACATTTTGTTCGACAGATATACAATATTTTCTTAGGTTTTCGCGATTGTTAAACATAACAAAAACTTCACTTATAAGAAGACGTGATATTCATTATTTGATCATTCTTTTTAATTTGATGTTTCAGCAACTTTCTTGTAGTACCTTAATCATAAAATGATATAGATGGCAAATATTAATGATGTTAAAGTAAGTCTCTCAAGACCACGGGTCATAAAAATGGCGCGAACTTTTGGAGGCCTTGCGTGGGGGCCATGGGAAAACCAATACGTGAAGGCCCCTTGATAAATTTAATGTAAATGTGGTGTTACACTTACCGACGATTATCGATAACCTAAAGTTATTATTGTCTACCCTCAATTTATTTTTTAACTATTTAATTCATTAATAACGTTTATGATTGCTATTTTATTCTATAGAAGACTAATGTAATTAATTTACTAAATTTATTCGTTTGCTGGGTTTTATTGTACCGTTCATTTCTCTCCAGGCCATAATACGTCGTGGACTGGTAGTAAATTAGATTAGGATCCCATAAAGTAAACAAAAACAACATGTAAATAAAAAAAGACGATTCTAAATGCCTAACGAAATATTATTCTTCTTTCGTTCTATCCAAGCTTGCAGTTATATTTCCTATATTTTCAATCTTTCTGCTTGGTATTTCTATATTTTATATAAAGATCTGGGATTACCTATTCTAAATACGATAACTGACCTAGAGCTTTACTCGCATTAAATTACTGCCCCACTTCGTTGGTCAGATACTGTTACCCTACGGTTCTAAGCTAACCTAAGAATTGACTTATACAAATTTCATAAAGATGTAGCATTTTCTGATATAATGGCGGTTTAAACTCATACAAAAGTCGACTATGTTCTGTATTTTATCGTGCTTGAGTATTGTTCTAAAATAACTTCTTTCTCCACCTAGCCCGGTGGCTCGACGACGTAATATATACTAGCTGCGCCCGCGGTTTCACCCGCGTGGTGATGGAAAATCGTTATATTTTGGATAATTCACACAATATCTTTATAAATTATAGCCTATGTGTTATTCTGATGTGTATGGTAAACTATATTACTGTAAAGTTTCATCAAAATCCATTCAGTAGTTTTTGCATGAAAGAGTAATAAACATACATCCATACATCTTTCATCCATACATATATATTCTTACAAGCTTTCACGTTTATAATATTTATAGGATTAGAGAGATAAGCGATTTTGGCTTAGGTGATTGGAGGAACTCAAAGGTGGTTCTGAAGGATTTTCGGTAGTTGTAAGGCAGTAAACCTACCTCTTACAGTGAATTGTTTTAAACTGACGAATAAAAAATGTTTATTATAACAGAAAAATGTCGTATTTTATAATCTCATATAAAGTGTGTCCTTTGTTGCGAACCTAAACAAAACAGCTGGGCATCAAACGTTTACTTTGAGTTGCCAACAAATTTGTTTAACGCGTGACTTGGTACAACCGGCACCCTGTTTTGATATTAACATGTAACTGTCGTGAACTCGGTATGATACGACTTGATAAATTAATCTGTCGTATTATTGAATACACTTGAGTGGATTTAATACAATAGACTGGAATGGAAATGAACGGTGGAATGTTTGGGATATGTATGTATATGTGATAATTGGTTGTATCCAGTAAGCTCGTTGACTGTCAAATAATTTTCCGTGCAGGAACGGAGAAAGAATACAATTTCCTGCGGCCGGGCGGCCTGTCGTAAGAGGCGACAAATCAACCCACAGCCAGGTGGTAAGGTATTTGCCCGACTGAATGGCTACCACCCCTGGTCTAGAGTATGCCGCCATAATAACCTTGCGTTGTGTTCCGGCATTAGTGATCAGGTTCCAATCTCCCTTGAGAGAGCAGTAGCGCATTTGTAGCACCTTTGGTGTGGCAAATGTCCATAAGCGATGGTAACAGCTTTCCATCTAGTGAGCCGTGTGCCTGTCTGCTGAACTACGAAATAAAAACAAAAAAAAACAACTATGATACCACTACACTAGATATATTTATTTCTTCTGTTCGTGTGTATGTCACTAAGCTCCTCATAAACGGTTAGACCGATTTTGATAAGAAGAATTAATATTAATAGTATAATTTTATTATGTATTTATTATAAACTAGCTGATGCCCGCGACTTCGATGCCGTGGTGCGGTTTTTTAACTTTTCGGGATCAAAAGTATCCTATATATTGACCAGGGATATAAGCTATCACCATACGTAATTCAATTTAAATCGGTCCAGTCGTTTCGGAGATTATCCCGTACAAACAGTCAGACAAACAGAGAAACGAAAAATTTGAAAAAATCTAAATTGGTTCTATTTCTCTTCTTACGTCCCCCTGACTCTGGTTTTTAGCATTTTTTTTTCATTGTACAGTAATTTGACCTCTACAATTTTATTATATGTATGTATATATAAGTATATAGATAATCTTTCGACTGGGATACTTCAGAATATTAAAAGCTTCTACATCATTTATATTGCAAGTGGTATTAGCATTGAAAGCTTGAATGATCTCCGAATAATAAACGGACTTAGAACAATGGGAACTATTGGCACAGTATTGAATACGTACCTACTCTGCTCGTTGTTAATAGCTAATTTTCTCTGATATTCCAGTTTCGAATGAATGGATCGAAACTGCCCAACTAATGTGTATTGAAGTAACGATTTCCTTACACCGACTTCATTTTAATAGCTACAGTTAAACTCTAGATTTTGTTCGAATAATACCAAGATCCTTCTGGTACTACTAGACACCCCTTGGTTCGCATAAAATTCAAATTTGTATCTCCTGGAATCATTTAAATTGTACGAGATAAAACTAAGTTATATTTACATTTCATTTACTTTCCTACATTAAATTATTAGTTACAAATCAACAAACTTAAGATGACGCCATTTTTTATACAAGGAAAGAAAGAAAAATATTTATTGTTGCAAATAAATCCATACACATAAAATACAAGAATTTTTACTAATAAATAAATACAGTTTAAATAAATGTACGTACGTAAAATTCAGGGCATTATGCTGTGTCAGGAGCTTACTCACTTATAGATCAACTGATACTAAAACTATTTGTTTAATTTATAAACTTTGTTTAGAAAACAGTGAATCCAGGGTTATGGTAAGCTAATTGTTTATATTTTTAGAATTGAGGGCTTAGATTATAGAGACAGTAAAGAATTTCCGGGATTTCCGTATATATCTACAAAATTTTAAAAAAATAGGTTAGATATTATGTTTTATACTAGGTGGTGGAAAATAAATAAGTAAGCATTCGCATAACACCTTTGAATGATTGTCGAATAATCTAAATTAATCGTCATTATCTTAGCCTTAAATCCCGGTTGCGTTCATACCGTCCTTCGGAGACCGGGATCCGATTTCCTATGCATATTACGCTGTCTTCCAGGTTCCCCATTGGTAGAGCATTGGCAAGCATATTATCCCTCAAACCAGCATTTCTTGGGTCTACCTCTTTTATCGGGACCATAATATAATTTAATTTTACTATATTCTATAAATTATCAAGATCTATTTCAAGCGAAGGTAATTTTAAGTTTGATTTGTGACATAGTTTTAATAAAAACTATGTCACAAATCAAACTTAAAATTACCTTCGCTTTCCTTAAATCAAAATCCTTTTTCAAAATAAAGCTGAAAACACACAACATACTTTTACATTTACCTAAATCAGTAGAGTTTGTAGAATGGATTAAAAACAAATCAGGGTGTTAATTCGGCCCAAGAGATTGCAAATATTTTTTTAAAGTTTTGCCTGTCTGTCTGTTCGAACATCACGTGAAAACTACTGAACAGATTTAAATTAAATTCCACACTGAGCCAGTTTATAGCCGTAGTCAGTACTTTAATTTTTAACCCGATGATTGATATGTTTCCGTGGGATGGATAGCTGAAATGGTGACGCTATGGTCGCGTATTTTGTTGCCGCCTTTGCAATTCACTAACAAGTACGTCGGCTTTACAGCAACGCTAACGAAGTTTCGCTGAAACTGCTATTAATGAAAAAATTACTTACCTTCATATTTTTGAATCCTATGTGCTGCATCTGTAAAGAAATTTCGATAAATTAGTGAAATTAGGCAAGAGAATGATTTCGTAAATTAGAGAATAAAAATATATTTATATTGAAATTACAAACAACAGCTTCTGATTGAGCGGGCTAAGTCTTAACCAGCCAAACTCGCTAGAACGCAGAGCTTCCGGGTTCGATTCTTGGTATGGTAAATTTCGAAAAGGAACTTTCCGTTATTTATTATGGTTAGGCTGTCTGGGGTCGACCAGAGATAGGTTAGTAAGTTAGGTAACCCATAACTCATGCATAACTTGCTTATCTTAGGCATATACAATATTTATTTATTAAATAACCAAAAAAACTCACACTGTTATATACATATTAATTTGGATTATAAATATACATCATATTGCAGACAAAGCATGTGCTTTGTGCTTGACGTATGTACGTCAAGACTAGAGCTCACTACCTTAAATTAAACCCAATTCCAAATGAAGCCTTAAGACCTGATGTCCAAATTTAGTTAATCAGATCAGACCTGCATCAAGAAAGGTCCATATAGCTGTCATTTTAAGACAGGCAAGGATTTCGCTATTTCTCTAAAGGTTTTGATGTAACACCCGCCTTAAGCAAAACGTTTCATTAATTGAATGCTGCAAAGTTGTTTTTGACTTATGCGTTATATTGCGTCAGTTGAAATCATGTATATCTATCTGTCAATTCGTTTTCGTCAGAATACTCACATTCTTTCATTGCTTTATAGTATTTTATTCATGCTTACTACGCCACCGTACCTTAAAGAACGCTTTGAATTTATTTCTTGCTCTCACAATTTACTCCCTTCCAATCACCATAGACTTATTACTCCTACTCATAATACAACGTTTTTCAATCATTCTTTCACGGTTAAGGCTATCCAACTTTAGAATACATTGCCTGTTGCTGTCAAACAAGCAAAATCTCTAATAACATTTAAGAACATGGTCAGGAAATATTATTATAATGATATGTAATTTTATATAATTAGTATTAGATTGCATATAGCTATATGTTTATTATGTTTAAATAGTTGCATTTTGTCACTATGTCTTGTATATGTATATAACTTATCTGTATATTTGTATATATAGTATAGTTATATATTTATTAGTAAAAAGGAAGCAATCGTACGATAATTATGTATACCACCATCGCTACTCCTAATCAGCAATATTCTTGCAACGGGCTGTCTGAAAGAGATCGCTTTTAAGCAATAAGACCGCCCTTTGTACACAATTAGAATAATACTAGTTCGTAAGTTTTCTGTAATGGTGTACATTAAAGTGTTATCTATCTAATTAGGGATGCGGTCACATGCTGCAGTAAATTATACAAGAACAGGCGTTAAAATAACATATTATCATTTAACTGTTAACATATCTTTATAGGAATATTTTTTATTAATGTATAAACAATAATTAATGCATTATTTAACTCCTTATAATTGTACCAACTTATGATGTCATAAGTTGGTAAACTTATAGATAATCTACGAGACTGTGACAAATTTTTATGTTGATAAAAAGTGTGTCAGTTTATTTGGGTGTACGATTCCCTATTATACTAATTGGTATTCCACGCGGCTTTGTGCGTGTAAACTTTAGATCTAGAACAGAACAGAGAATAGAATATACTTTATTGTACAATAAAACTTATGAAACAATACACAAAAACAGCTTAGAATTAAGTACAAATGGCGGTCTTATCGCTGATAGCGATCTCTTTCAGACAACCTTGGGATGGAGGGAGAAATATGGCACAAACGTTAGAGCAGTGTTTAGTTGCACAATATTCAAAATTTTCTATCTACGAGGGCAGTCCGATAAGTATTTAGCCTCACCACCCGATAGCACCACTATCGCAAGAGCAATTTTTATCGCGCAGTAGTACATTCTCGTAGAACAGCTAAACGTCCAATTCCAGATTAAAATGTAATCTATGTTTCTTTCCTTTCTGATAAAAGTACAATACAAAATTTCTTAATAATCGGTTTATTCAGTTTCACTTTTGTAATTTCTTTTCTGCGAAAACTTTCTCCGTTTCCAGGGTAAGCTATACGTTTTCAGGAAAAAAATACCCTACCCTCCATTCCGTTGTAAAAGTTAAAAGGATTATTTCTTGAGGCGATGGAGAATAAACAATAAAGCTATATATATTTAAAAAAACCATTCTCACGTTTGTATATTACTTATAATATGATTTAATGTGGTTCGACAAATAGCGATTGTTTCTTCACGAAAACCGGCTAGTCACTTAGAAAACATTTATGACACTTTCGCCAAGTAAAGGTATTGTTATGAGCTACAGGACTCGAATTAAAAATACCGTTGGAACTACTATAGAATTTATTAGAACTGTACAAACACGTATAAAACAAATACAAATAAAACTGGATACAACTAGTTCACACTGCACGATTCAATGCAATTCGACACGCGCAAAGTCCACCGTCTATATCGTTAATCGAGAGTACTACAAACGTCTTACTCGTCTCGTAGTCGTCGCTTGACTGCCCACCCCTCCATTCGGGCATTGTCTTATACTAACTACACAGTACAAAAAATTGGCCGTGCGCACTGAGTTTCCGAGAAATAGTAATTTGCACACCTGGTTATCTATTCCTGCGAACGGCCAACAAGTCGAAAACAATAACAATAAGGATTAGTTCGACGCTAATGATGGTCATAAAACAAGTAAGAAAACAATAGCATGTTTTTCTTAACTACAAATTCTAAACATAAAAGAATTCCTAAATCCGGGAAGACAATAAAATGCGCTTACAGCTGCCTAGCTGGGCGTTTATCCTTGACGGCATGTAACAGTATAGAAGACATGAAGAGCTCAAAAAATCTAACTTGTGGTCGTAAGTGACAATATGTTTGCAAATGGTGTCAAATCTGACAATAAAGTATATCTACTAGAACCAGCGAAGAGAATAAAAAAGTAGATAAGAGGAGTACGGGGGTCCGAAGCAAAGAACACGGAGATTTAATAAGTTATTTAATTAAAAACTGACAATTATTTATCGATTAAATCAAAATTGTTTTATTAAGGGCCGATTTTTCAATTATTAGATAAAAGTTATCAGTCGAATAAATTATAACCTGAATGAATTCGAAAATGAAACCGTTCAACTGTTTTAATCATGCAAGTGACATTTTTAATTTTTCCATGTTATACGTTATTCTATGAATAACTTTTATCTGGTGATCGAAAAATCGGCCCTTAATAGAATTATTTATTATTGTTCTCATGTAGAGTTATATGGACTTAATTTATACTTCGCTTCAAAAATTATGGGAGCAAAAATATCCAAATTTTTGGGTGATTTTCAACAGGCCGTAACTTGAAGAACAATGGTCGTACAGCTAATTTAAAAAAATGCAAATTGTAGCCCTTATTATTTAGTTTTTGAATGTGAACTTCAAAAACAATTATCAGAATTTATTGAGTAATTTTGAGAAAACCGCCTACAAATCAAACACACACAAATCATTCGAGATTTTTTTGGTCTATGGACTTGGGAAAAATGTCGAAACCTAATCTCTTTATGGACCAGATAGCTGGTTTATTCAGCTTTAATTTCTTTTTTTAAAGACCTCGATACGAGTATTTCTCGCTGAGATATCGTTTTTTTAATGGAAAAGGATCATTTGCCTTTGATTATCAATATTTCAGCAACCAATGATTGCACAGAAAGTTCAAGGTGGGTTTCAAAAATGTGAATAAATTTTCTACAAGGACTAATCATTGATTCTTCGAAAAAAAATGATTTCAATCATTACATGAATTTGAAAACCAACAACAAAGGGCTTTTTGTAGTTCTTTTTATTTTAATTATAAAAAAAATTCAAAATATATATTTTTATTTTTTTGTATTATAAAAAATGTTCGCGTCAAGTCACTTCATTAAAACAAACATTTGGAGTCGGGACGGAGGTCGGGTACTATCTAATGTCTTGAATTAATCTTGTCCTAACTAAATGGACGTTCTAAACTGCCAAACTCCAAACCGGCCACTTTTAAAAGTAATCATCACTTGAAAGTAACTTAAAATTTAAGTTTGGATGGATATTAGTTGTACTATTTTGATGGAGATTTTATTACGCTACAGAATACTGGGCACTAGAAGTTTGGACGTGCCTCCGTTCTTATAAATGTTCGAGCTTTTTTTATCTAGAGGAAATTATGATATTTTCCGTCCGACCATTATTCAAAACTAATGCAGATCAAACTGAAGGAAAATAAGGTGTATCAACGATGCAAATATGTGTGTGATTGCGAGCGGGAATGCGGAAAGAGGCAAGAAGACCGAGAAGAAGAAAATCTTAACTTGTACACCCACCCTTTAAGTATAAGATATAAAAATGAAATATGTGACACCCCAAATAGAACGGCTTATTTAAATAACAGTGTTTTTTGTATGGCACCTAAGTTGTACAATCATCTACCAGACAAGCTTCTGACTAAAAGTAAAATGAATACATTTAAACTAAAAGTTTTTCTTAAGGATACTATTAATAAATATTTTGCAGATAAAAAATTATACCAAGAAAATATTATAACTTATAATATTGCTTTTTTTCTTTTTTAAAAATTAACTACATTATAATATACAACGGAACATTCTGGGGCCGATCCCAGACACCCAGACCATAGTAAATAACGGAGAAAATACGTTTTCGAAATTTACTATACGAGGAATCGAACCCGGAGCCTCTGCGTTGCAGTGAGGTAAGCCGGCAAAGGCTTAGCCCGCTCAACCACAGAGGCCGTCACTAATGTTAGATTTATGTAAGTATTTTTAACAATGTGTTTTTTGTATCATTTTTGTAATAAATAACAGAAAAAATTAATGATATGATAATAATGGTTTTTTTGTAAATGTTTGTTTGCTTGAACGCACTAATCTCAGGAACTACTGGTCTGATTGAAAAATTCTTTCAATGTCAGATAGCCCATTTGTGGAGGGAGGCTATAGGCTATGTATCATCACGCTAAGACCAATAGGAGCGGAGCAACAATGAAGAATGTTTCAAAATCGGGGTTTTTTTAACTTACTATTTTCTTTTTTACTATTCCACGCGGACGAAGTCGCGGTCAGAAGCTAGTATTATATAATGGCCAGCCAACATTATAAACTACATGTATTTCACGTTCGAAAGGACAAACTGTCGTTCCTACAAAGAACACACCTCTATCTTTAAATTATATGTATGTGACAGTTTATGCAATAAATGATATTCTATTCTATTCTACCAGACACGCTACGAACGACGCGGGCTTCGTAGCGGCAAACACGTCTTTCTCGTGATCCTTCCTTCACGTCTTTTGGTTCCTTTGACGAGCGGACCAGCTGGGTACATCACAACGTGTATCTCCCAGTATTTATTTATTATAAGTGTTATCTATGTATGTCACGTGAACATAGTGACAGATGCAGCGAAAAGAAAAAGAAACAAAATAGGTGGTGATGAAATAGGTTGGCGCTAGCAATGTGTTTTAAATCTGAGCTCTAAAATTAACAGTATATGAGTCACTGTGATCGAAGTATTTGGGTAATATTAGTGAAACTTGGTTAAGTGGGACCTGGATAAGTGAGAAACCTCCATAACTAGAACTCTTGCTGAGGTCCCAACACTTTGGCACTGAATTACCCCTGTTAGTGGGACGAAGCAAACCTCTATATCTGGGATTCGTTCTTTCAATTTATCATCATAGTTACCTCTATAACTGAGACAGCGAGTGAATTTTATATGCATAGACCTCTATAACTGAGATACAATCGTTGTGTTTGTTTACTTACTTATTCTTATTCTACCCGCAAATTCCGCACTACGTAAGTAATTTTGAGCCTCAATGACCTCCAATTTTAGTTTAGTTTAGTTACATAACACGTTATTTTATTTAATAATCGCACCTCTTTAACTGAAATAACCTGTATTCTGACCTCTATTAATGGAACCCTCTGTAAACGAGACAGATATTTATTTATACCTGGATATCTGAGACACTGGGTAAGTGGAATACCTCCATAAGTGAAACCACATTGCAGGTCCCTTGATGTCTCACATAACCAGGTTTCACGGTATTATTATTTTCCATGAAAAGAACTCAACTATATCTTAAAATATATATATAAATTACGTGTCACGTTGTTTGTCCCCGATGGACTCCTAAACTACTTAAGCGATTTTAATCAAATTTGCAAACCGTGTGCAGTTTGACCCAACTTGAAAGATAGGATAGGTTTCATTTTAATTTATAACATTTTTTAATCTACTGAGCCACAGCAACGCGTGGCCGGGTCAGCTAGTATACGTATAAAATTTAACCACGCTATAAAAAGTATAAACATGCAATCTTACAATCAGTTTATTGTATTGGCCGTAGAAACAAAGAAATATACAAGTATATGAACTGAACAAAATTTCATTGATATTTTCGCAATTTACGTAGCATAACTATAGAAAATGACTATATATCTCGGAATAAGATTAATAATAATTAAGAGAGCGGTAGCACATTGGAAGCACTTTTGGTATTACAAATGTCCAGAGGCGATGGTAACCGCTTTCCATCAGGTAGGCCGTCTGCCTGTCTGCTGAACTCTTACAATAAAAAAAGATCTATGTACTGATTACATATATTTTACTATATGAGATATGTTATATAGATATAACTAAAACGCTAAGCACATTCTTCATGAGAAAAATAATAATTACCCGATATTACCAAGATTTGGGAGTTAAATATCTCTCTAAATAGAAGCACATTCATTGCTCCGAGAACAATGAATGTAATATAGATACGTACAGTTTAATAAGCTGTATATGTATGCATAGATCTGCAAGACAACCGGAAATAGACCCAAGCCGCAGGGGTTTCGTGAAGACATAATGACGTCATACGATACCATATCAGCCAAATTAGAAATTTGTCGTATGTACAGACAAATGTTTACCCATATTTATGTATTACATACATACTCACGAATACAATATCGCACGTCCATAATAACTATGTCCTAATTCTTGTTAATCTACACTAATAATAAATATGTAATATATTATATATATGCGAATGTAAGCCTTGTTTTATGTAAGTTAATATATATTATGTCATAGTATGAGTGATAGGAAAAAGTAAATGTAAACCACTGTAAATTGGAGACTAATGTAAGATTAGATACATTAGATAGATATAAAAGTAGGAATATAATAAAATTAGAAAATAAATAATAAAAAAAGGGAACCTTTAACATGAGCACTATTTGTTAAACTAACTCTGAAAAAATGTATAGACTGTAAGGACTTGGTAATTTAAAAAAAAAACAGAGAAGAATAAAAAAGTATATAAAAAGACAAAAAACATAAAAAAGCAATAGCCCAGACAATCCAGATAGTCCGGAGAGAGGAGAATTATAGAAAAAAATATATATCATGTTTATTTTTTTATCATGGTATAGGTTCGTGTGAGTCGTCCTCTTCTCATCTGATGTGTGATCTAGGATGGAGCAGGCTTACCTTGTAGATACCTATTCACTTGTGACTTAAACACAGACTCCGGCAAATTGCTTCACTCGACAGCGGTGCGCAAAGGAAAAGTGGAGGTAAAACGTTTAGTTCTAACCAATAGTATGTCCACCATGTAACGATGGCGTAAACCAATGCATCTGGTTATCTGATGATAGAAAAGCAAATCGGGGAACTAATTCATGAAAATCCAAAGTACACTCTTTCAAGTGTATCCGATGGACAACCATCAGACTTGCTATCTTGGGGCGTTGCTCAGGACTTTAAAGCCGAGCATTAAAAAGACAATCATCACCAATCAGATACAATTATAAAAGTGACTAAGTTGGTTCAGTGACTAAGGGCCCTTTTTACAAGCTTTTATTTATCATCACTAACACCAACTGAAAATTGATCATGTCACAACAATTAAACAATAAATTATAACACCATATAAAGTCACAAACACACAACTAACAACAAAACTCATACAGACACTCACACCAACGCGCACTACCACCGCATTACATTACACGCACACTTCACAAACAAATCAAGACACACAAAGAGCCTAAACATTAATAACCTAGGCACAGAAAGGAAAAAACAACACACATGGCACTGGTTAAGTTATATATAGGTATAGACATAAGGCACACACTGCACATGCCCTTCCTCACAACACCAGCATAAAACAGATACACTCAACATTAGTATAAGTTAGTATTAAAATTGGAAAAAATAATATTATAAGTTATTCTTAAGGTACACTACAACATAAAAATCACTAAATTAATGTCACACACAGTAACAAAAATAAATAATAAGCGTGTATGAACTCTAAAAGCTTTCATTGAAATTAAGTTGTAAAAAAGGGACGGAACTCGAGTCCGTAGAGTTGTTAAAAAAAAAACTTTTATTTAACTTGCAATGGATGTATGTAAGTTCGGGTGGAATCTTGCAAGTTAAATTTGACCAACTTCCCGGTTTCCGATTGAGCTGAAATTTTGCACGAATATGTATATCGCGTGACAATGCCATAATATGGTACCATGGAGCTGATCTGATGATGGAGTCGGAAAGTGGCCATAGGAACTCCTGTACTAAACAAGATAGACCCGTCGTGTTTGAGCTCGTTTTACTTGTCTTGGCTAGCACTCTACTGCTACATGATATCCAGGATCTCAAAAGCTTGTATTTAAAAACCTTTTTAAAAAAACTTATTTCATTTTAATAATATGGGCTTAATTGCTGATAGGAGCATGTATGATAATTTTTCTTACTTACTTATGAAAATGAAAATGAATGTATTTATTTCAAAATGGAATCTTACATATTACTACAAAGGAATTTTAGTTACTGTTAAAGGAAAAGCTGCGCAACAAAGTTCCCAGCTACATATCTTTACTTCATAATAATTATTATTATTCGTCTTTTTTAAATTTAGTTTATACTAATACAAGATTTAACAAAGTAATTTAACTGAATGATTACTGAAAAAGCTTGGTGGCGATCGCATTATATCCTTTCGGTGTGATCATCTAAAAATTTTTTCCTCGTGTAATAAGGCTTCTTGTACAAACGTTGCTTTAAAAAAAATTTAAATTTGTTTACTAAAAGCTGTTGAACATTTTCTAGGACTTTGTTGAAGAGCATTATACTTTGCTCCACGAAACTATTGTAAACTTTATTGAGCCTACACGTGGAAGTTTTTAGTTTATTTTTGTTTCTACTATTTTTACAGTGTACATCACCTAATCTGGGAAAATCCGAGATATTTTTTTGACTCATAGTACATTTTCAAGTATATACTGTGAAGCCACTGTTAAAATGATTATTTTTTAAACTTATCTCGCAAGGAATCCTGCACTCTCCCATGTTTTAAATTGAGCGAACAGCACGCTTCTGCAGGACGAAAATACCATTTATGTCAGCTTCATTACCCCATAATGTTTGCTTAACTTTGTTATAATAGTTCAACTTGATACGGCTACTCTCTAATAAATACTTCTTTTGTAGTCTTCTTTACCATAGCTGGATAACGATGACGGTGAACAATTGTCGCATCTAAGAAATCCTGCTTTGTGAGTAGTACTGACACGCACTTGGCTAGGTTTTACTACGAATTCAGCTTGGCCACTTCAAAATCTAGCAACTGATATTGTTTTTTAAATGTATATTTATTTGTTCATTCATTGTCTATCTAGGCATTTGCTGATGTATTGTGTTTGCCAAAACATGTGAAAATTGTATCAAAATATAGTATTGCTCCAAATAAGCTTGTAGACGAATCATTGGAATGTCACTCTGAACAGTAATATGTTGTCAATGTCACTTTAGCGAAGCGTCGTATCTGTGGAGGCGAGGCGGCTATACCTGAAGGGAAGAGCACGGCGCACCAACTATTCGACGAATCGCTTTCCTTTATTAAAGTGAAAATTATAACGTAATCAGTGATAATGCCAAGAGTGATGATAATCCATCCATTCATCATCATGCCATATCATGATGAATTCTAATGAATAAAGCCTTCATGAGCTTATACGGCTCTGACGAACTTACAAGCTAATAAATAAATAAATACATTTGAAATGTCATGTTGTTGAAGTTATTATCTTGTGCTATGTTGTAAAAATTCTTGGAATGCACTTACTAAGTTTCGAATTGCACAGATAAACTAGAATTTGCTTCATATGTTTATTTTTAGATTATTCTTTAAGAAATAGTTTTAATAATCTAGGAAAAACAGAATTTATGCACTACGTTGCCAGATTAGCTTAGAATATTCTATAAGTTAGGTTGCCTGGAAGAGATCGCTCTAAGCGTCAAGGCCACCTATTGTACTGCCAAAAATATTGTAAGTAATGTATGTAGACTCTATGACATGTTTTCCTGAAATAAAATTATAAATAAAATTAAAATGTATTTTTCTGTTATTTTGGTAAACAATGAAGTATTATTATCCATCAAAACATTCTGTTAAATCGGAGTTGACCGCAAAAAAAAAACTGCGTGCAAAGTTACTATAAAAAATAATAATAGTTTCATGTAAGAAAAATATTTTCGTCGTATTATAGGTACCTAGTAAAACAAATCTTAAGTTTCAATCGTAAGCGTGATCCTGCCTCGCTAGCTTTAATTTCACGCATCAATGAATTTCAGTATAACCAAGCACATAAAACATGCCGACTAATATCAGTTTGAAAAAAGCCAATGCACAGTCAAAGTGTTGTGTTTTGTGTGTGTTTACTTTGTAGTTTTATTCGTTCAATGAATCAATTCCGTTTCGTTCGTGTAGTGACCCCTACTATAAAATGTGTTATTAAACTGCAAAAAATGATAAAATAGGTTTGCTGAAAGCAAACTCTTTTGGGGTTAACTTTAAAAAAATTCAATATAATTCTTGCAATTTACGAAGGAGAGTAGGCTTTAACTGTGGTAAACATTTATCTGGGTTGTGCATGAGACGAAAAGCAGGCATGATTGGACAGCGCGCTCGCAACTGACCGTTCCGTCAGACACGTACACAATCACAATGTGTATGTACACGTTCAATCAAGAGTAATAAAGTCCGCTCACCTTCGTAAATAGGGATGCGGACACATGGTACAACAAATAATAATATAATATTTTCTTAAGTTTTCACGACTAATATACATATTAAAACTACGTTTTAACGGTTTTAAGCGCGGTAATTTATTTGATTTAATTATTTTTATTACCGCTGTTATAAACGTTAAAACGTAGTTTTATTAAATTATAATATCTTTACAAATAAAAGAACAGGCATTAAAATGACATCTTATCATCTAGCTTTCAAAATAACATGATAGCATCAATTAAAATTACATTTGAAACAATAATTCATGCGCTATTTGGCTCATTTACTTATACTAACTTATAACGTCATAAGTAGTGTAAATAACATTTGTTCCTACCATCTATTATTGTAACATTGTAGCTAATATTTTTGGGTAGTTGTGTTTACTAATCTATACTAATTTAATAAGTTTGTGAGTTTGGATGTTTGCTGTAATCTCCGGTACTACTGATCCGATTTTGAAAACTCTTTCCCCAGTAGAAAGCTACATTATTCCCTAGTGCCATTAGCTATATTTGATTGTGTGATTAGTAAATCAAAAAAGTAAAAATGTTTTACGCCCAGCGAAGTGGGCACAGGAATGCCTGTCAAAAGTATTACACAGCATTACAGCACACAACATTCTACGCAAGAATTATGCACATCCTCGTATGAGGCACTGCAGCTAAAAGCAGGAAGCATTCGGCTTTCTGCTTTTATGAATTAGTTAAAGATTAAAAATCTTACTTAAATCTTGATGTGCCTGCGTGTTTGGTGTGCGTGGGTGCACGTATATTTTTTAATAACGTCCCGCGAAGTGGGCACGAGTCACCTAGTCTGATATAAAAGCGAGCGGACGAAGTGATAAAAGATCATTCTCAATTATAAAGAATGAAAAGTATTTTTTTTATCCATTGATTTGGATACATACACATTAGAGAAAATAAAAAATGTAACACACTAAATACGTAGCAAACATTATGTCTCGCGATAGCACCAAATGCCAGACACAAGTGTCTGACGCTGGTTTTCAACTGCATTACGACTTTGTTCGAATGCACATGTCATAGTAGGTCTCTTGGGTGGCTAATTATTGTGCGAGAATGATAACTTTAATTAATTATACTTTAAACCGGCATTCTCCGTTCAAAAGTCGAATTCCCCCCTACAAAAACTATGAGGCGGCGACGTTCTTAAGACTATAAAAATGATCTCAGTTGATATGACTGTCCGCTCCCCCCTTGCAAGGACTATAGTATAAAATAATAAATAGTAGGGGAATCGTATATTTATTATTGATACCATATCGCGTTCCGTACAACCAAAGCAAAGGAAAAAATACAGAAAAGCGGAACGACGACTGCAAGTTGTGGAATCGCATCCACAATTTATTGTGTTTGCATATATTTTTTCCAAGAAGCGTTTTTTTTTTCATTTGCTAATGGTTTTGTGCTAGTAGAATATTTGAAGCAAACATTGTGTCACTATGTTTTGTTTCGCACTATTATAACTTATAGTCTGATAATCACTTATAATAACGTTGAATCGATAAACTGTAGTCGTTGAAGAATTGGTCCACATTTGTATCGTTTGGTCATCAAAGTAGAAACAGAGAGGGATATTAGTTTATGCTTTGAACGATCATGCAACGTAACAAAGTTCAAATCGACCTAAACCTGCAGATGTGGACGTATCATATAATGCAGTATAATTTATAAATCATGTAAGTTAGTTTTAAATCTGTATAACAGCCACGAAAAAAAAACACATTTGTACTCTTTCACGCATTTTCAGATAATTTTGAATACATTTTAATGAATTAAATAACGTGCTACATATGTCCCCTGACTATCTCAAGGAACGCTTTCAGTTCCTTAATTACAGTTATACTAGATTCTTTAGATTGCCAGAGAATTTGAAATTGAAAACGCCTATCAACGGAACAAGTTTTTACAACAAGTCTTTTATCGTACAGGCCATTCTACTTTGGAACGCACTACCACTAAATATCAAGCAGACAAGATCCTTACCTTCTTTTAACAGATTCGTTAATGATTACTACCTCAAGCTATAGTATTACTTTTGTACGTATATATATAATGTGTATTGCAGTAGTTACATAATTATGTATTGTTTTTTATATTTATTAAATTATCTTATATAAATAGTAATTTATATTACTATTTGTTAATTAATAAACTACATTATTCTACGAGTGTTGGTTTAGCAACTACTGACTTTTGTTGTCCTTCTTATACTCCATCAAAGGTTTTCTGGAAGAAATGGCCATGGGCGATAAGACCGCTGATTGTATTTGTATATTAATGTTCTTTATTTTATGTAGGATTTTTATACAATAAAGTATATTCTATTCTATTCTAAATATAGTAGAATATGGGCACAATTTCAAGACTATAAAGGAGCAACTAAAAACACACATTTACATTTGAGTACATATATTTTGAAACTTCTGTAACTTATGCTGATAATAATATTATTCGGAACAATCGAATTGTTCAACAAACAACAATTGAATCAATTTAGTCGAAAAGCACATACCTAACTTAAAGGATACAATTATATTCAATGTCATTATTCAATGACCTTTGGACATACATTTGAATATTTTGATTCAAATGTATGTTTATACGAATCACTTTGGTTGATTCATCCAATGTGAAAGATAGAAATGAACCGTTTAGTCGGCTTTGCGCCCATAAAAGTAATTAATGCTAAAAAGCGAAATGACATCTCTATTTCCAAACAAAAGTGATCTAATTACCCAGCGAGCCAAATATCATACTTTGTAATCTGACTTCTGAACTAACAAACATTAAGGTCTTTGGAAGTTTGTAATATCCTATTAACATGGCATGGTTCGAAAAGGACTGCCCCATTTGGTGAGACTACAAGCAATTATCCCATCTCGCTCGTCTAATGCTGATTGGCGGGTCTCACATATCTGTTTTCATATGTTAAACATTTTCACGAGTAACGGGTTTATGTTGCTGTGACTTTTCAAACAGTATTAGATATAATAAAACTACGTTTTAACGGTTTTAAGCGCGGTAATTTATTTGATTTTTATTATTCCGACGTTTCGGCCACTTTTCAGTGGCCGTGATCACGGAAGAAAAAAATGTCAATTGTCATTGACACTTGACATTGACACACACTACAATTGTTATTATTTTTTATTGCATGAAGCAGGCAAACAGGCAGACGGCCCACTTGATGGAAGGTGATGAACGTCGCCTATGGTCGTTTGCAACACCAGGGGCGTTGCCAACGCGTTGCCGGCCTCTAAGAAATTTTATAACGCCCTTAAACGACCCCGTGTCGTAGCGCAGAAGGAAAACCTCAGTGGGAAGTTCCCTCCAGATCACTGTTGTACGCAGAATAAACGTTCTAGAGAACCGTTGTGTAGTTGAGCGTGGGAGCACCAGAAACTGTGGAAATTATTCCGTTTATGTTTTGGCCACTTTTCAGTAGCCGTGATCACGGAAGACACAGTTGTCAAGTGTCAATGATTATTGTTAAAGTATTATTTAGCCTACCGCCAAATTGTTCATTTTAATTATTTAGTTTTAATTTTGTTTATGGTTATTATTTACTCTATGGGAGTCTAATCTGATTTACCACCACTTTGCAACATGGCTTGAAGAAAAGAAGTGACGCAATAAACTCTTCAGCAAACAGGTCTAGCTCTAATAATTTTGTATAATATTAAAATGGGTGGGAGGTAAAATAAAAATAAATTGTCAATCAAGTTAGTTTGTGTTCCGGCGAACGCAGAAAGAGTTCACAGTGTCTTGAGATCTGGCAGTTGGTTTTTGCTGGGTTTGGGTCTTAATAGTTTTGATGATCGGATTCCAAACAGTTGGTATTTGCCAACTCTTTTCTCTATTGAAATTTGGATGTTTTTAGATTTCAATAGCCTCACGCATCATGAGGTATGAAACGATTCTCTTTTGCGAGAATTTGTGGTTTATCGAATCTGATGTAGTGGTTGGGTTTATCCAGCGTGTGTTCACTGAACGCAGATTTTGTAGAACCTGTGTGTTTCATGTCATGTTTTTTTTTACTGCAGTATAGGTTCGCGTTTGATCAAGATCTCGCCCATTATTGGATGGAGATATGGTCTAGGACGGAGAACGCTTACCTGAAGCTAACTATTTACATAGGGCTTGAAGATACCTAGGCTGTATCTATCGGGAAACACAGACACCGGCAATGAGTTTCACTCTTTTACGGCGCGCATTATGATGGTGGACGCGAAGCGCCATGTTCGTATAAGTTGTATGTCCACCATATACTTGTGCCGCATGCCAGTGCGTCTGGTTGTGTGATATAAGGTAGATAGCGGGATGTGAATAATAAAGTTCCAGTGCACACTCTCCAAGATGTGTCTGATTGAAAACCGATAATAATAAGATGATAAGCTGGCCTGCCTCGATGTTAGAGACTTTGAATATTGTCGAATAGTTGGACGTTTCCTATCAACTTTCTGGCTCTTGTACAAAGGACAAACAACGGGGTAGTTGAAAATCTATATATAAAATTATAACTTTAAAGGATGAAGTACAACATTTTAAATTTAACTAACTTTGTATTGTCGGTTTCTAATCAAATAAACTCTTTCTTTCTTTTCTTGTTTAATAAATTATTTTTTAAAAGGAATTAAAATATTTTCCCATATTTTGAAAGTCAATTAAAATTTGGGTCACATTTTGCACCCAGAAACTATCGCATCTTTCTGGATAAGGAGTAAGAAACAGACAGGCAAATATTTACCTATTTGAAGTGTTGATGACTGTAAGAGTATTATTATACTTTCAGAAGAAATGTTGGCTCAACGTTGTAAAGGATGATAAACGTGCCGACAATTTCATAATAGGGAAGAAATGCCAAACACGCGTGAAGCGGAGAAGAATAAGTAAGAAAGCGGACCCCAGGTTATTAAGTAGACGTTCTAACAATTAAACACTAGGATGATGATGATTAAGGCACTCTCGAAATATAATATATCACAATTAAAACTTGTTCTCAAACTGTTTGATGTAATGATTATAATGGGTGAACTTCAAATATTATTTCAAATAGGGGTGTGATAATGTGACTTGAGTTATCTTTTCATGCAAGTATTCCGAGTCAAATTTTGTTAAACTTGTAGTTTGAATAAAATATTATTTGTTGGTGGCGGAAAGGTTGCCTGGAAGAGATTGCTAAATAATAAGGCCGCCCATCATACTACCTTCTAGTATTTAAGTTTTTCTTTCAATCATGTTGGTTGTACAATAAAGAGTATTGTTTATTTATTTTTATTTTGTGCAATTGGACATTTGAAATACACGGAATACGATTTTAGTTATACCCAAAAAAATGTTTCATTATACAACCGTGCTTGAGTATTTTGTGCTCTCGCTTGAATGCTATCCAGACTCGCATAACATGTCTTTAATATTGACGGTTAATATATTTAATATATTTATTGACGGCCTCTGTGGTTGAGTGGGTTAAGCCTTTGCCGGCTTACTTCACTGCAACGCAGAGGCTCCGGGTTCGATTCTGGTATAAGTAAATTACGGAAACGTGTTTTCTCCGTTATTTACTATGCTCTAGGTGTCTGGAATCGGCCCCGGAATGGTCCGTTGTATATTACCCATAACACAAGCGTAACTTGCTTAATTTGGGGCTATACAGTGTGTGTGTTTGTCTGCCAATTTATTATTATTTATTTATTTAATATTTTAAAATTATGTTTGCAATTAACACTAGTAGATGGTCCACCTGATGGTAAGTGGTTACTACCTCCCATTGATGTCTGTCTGTCTGTCTACAACGGTAGAACTCAAGAGCCATTTCTTCTAATGGCTGTCTGGGGACGAATTTGGGCTTTATATAGTAGCAGAGTATGTCCTGATTTTAAGTTCTGCTCCACTCTTTTGAGTAGTTCACTGACTAAATATCCCTCAAAAACATATATTCTCTGGAAAAAAGTGTGACATAATTATCCCTGTTCTCAGTTACCACAACAACTTTACTGGTTTTATTACAATAAAGTCGTTTGCAAGGCTGCATATAAGGAAGACCCTAACAATCAATTAGACACAAACCAAACAAACATTTAGTAACAAATATAATTTATGATTAATGAAATAAAGGAAATAAAATTGAAAATTTACCCGAAAAGTTACAAAAATATATTTTTATTTATTTGCGCAAAAAATATAGTGTCTCATCACTATAGGCGTAAATCAAATAATATTTCATGTTTTGAACGGAATGATGATTCTCAGCTATTAATTTAATAGGGTTTAGTTACAATTGTTTTGATCGCTCTTGATATTAGACTAATTTAGTTTAGCATTACTTGTTAGAATTGAAATTGTTACGCGTAAGTTATTAGTGAGTGTATATAGAGAAAATTAATACTGCTTCGAAATTTATACTCATGTATTAAATCCTTTGAATATATATTTGAACGGATTTAATTCTAAATTTAGTGGACGGTTTTTGAAAATCTAGCCTTGAGATAGTGAGCTGAGTGAGAGTTCCTGTGACCAACTTTTCTATCCACCATCGATTTCCCTTTTTGTTGTTGATACACGGGAATGTCTTTTCTTGGGACACCATCCGCGGGCTTAGGGGAAGGCTTTAAACCGAAGGATGTGTGGGATTCTTGAACGGCCGTATACCCAACGTAAAACTACCCACTAAACCTAAACCTGTGCCCCTAACTTACACGCTTTCACGGGGCGCCAAAGGAACTAGACCATTAGGTCTTGCGTCTTTGACGCCCCAACACTCTATGACGAGCCCAGGGCGTTCTGCAGGGGAGATCACCCTCTTCAACAACAGGGGGATCCTTCGGTTCCACGCGGCCCCCACCATCCAATCTCCCTACGGTAACCACTTTCCGTCAAGTAGGCCTTCAGTCTGTTTGCCCGTTTCATAAAATATTTTTGAACTGAAACTTGTTTAGAATCGTTGTGATTTGAAACTCGGTGAAACGAAAAAGCGACACTAAAAAGAGATAAACACATAAACCTATAGGGCTAAGTCTACAAGAGAATAAGATTCGAGTTTTACATTGTGCAGCACACATTAGAAAGTCAATAAGACCGATGATTATATATAAGTCCAATGTGGACCGAAATAAAACTGATAATAATATTTTTTAGTCTAAAACAGTAAAAAATTTAAAGTGATACTTAAGAAGTTTTTGAAGTGAAACTTCTATATAGACGGGGGGTCTTAGGATTTTTCTGTCACGAAAAAGCGTTACGGCCGCGTGGAGGAGAGGCATAAATTTAGACTAGACGTGGTGAGAGGCGGCATAATTTTAGAGTAGACTATGGATGCGTTTTTTGATTCCGGATCGATCGATTTGTTTGTTTGTTAAAATAAAATTTGTTTAAATAAAAAATGCATTAATTAAAATGTACCTAACCTAACCAACTCATAATTTGCAGTAAACCTGCGACAAATCGAAATGTGTGCTGGGACAGATAGTAGAAGTGAAACTTCAACGGACAAATGGAAAAACGAATGGCAACAAAATTTTAACTTGAAGTTTTACGGGCAGATTGTTAATGTACATGTCCAATTTGAAAACCTGCTCGTAAAACTTCAAGTTAAAATTTTGTTGCGATTCGTTTTGCCACTTGTCCGTTGCCATTAGTTTTTGCACTTGTCCGTTGAAATTTCACTTCTACTATGTGTCCCAGCACACATTTTTATAATATATTGACGGATGTAGGCTAAAGGAATTATAATTATATCAATACAAGTCAGTAAAGAATTATATGTGTGCATATTCTCTAAAGTTTCACTTCTACTGCGTGTGAACTGCATACACGCACAATTTCTTTTTAAATATGACTCCAGAAGTTCTACGATGTGTTATATTTCTTTGGGACTTTTTTTAAGTCCGACAGAAATTAAAAGAATGATTTATATATATAAATTTTATTAGGTGCACACATATAATTTAACACGTAATATGGTCCAGTGCTTAAATACTTTTGTCTACCATTTGCGTAATAGCAACAAACATACTAACTACGGGGAAAGGTGGTGTAATTAGGACGATAGTGCATATATCATAAAGTTACAATTTTACTGACATACTAGAGATTTCAAACACATATTAAACCTAATATATAAAAACTTAAATAGGTTTGTCTATATATCGTGGTCGAAGCCGCGATAAAACAAAAGCTAGTATATATACAGAGTTAATTTCTCAAGTGCTCCTTCAGGGATCCTAAATTATACGAGTAGAGAAAAACAGTCAAAGGCGTCTCGAAGCCGATTTTGACGAAAAGTAAATTGGCTTCATTATATTTTTGAAAAATGAATACCCTTGTTAATAATTGAATCAGTTGATTTTGCATAAATTAACACATACTGAATTATAGTGCAACTTATAACGATCAGTTTCTGTGAAGGAAAGTCAAACGGCAAATCAAGGGAAAGTGTTCTTTTTGAACAAAACGTTCTATTTTTCATAGATTAATTAAACATAAAATTGCGCCGGTTATTTGACCGCACCTCATTTGAACGCAATCAATGTTTACCTATTGACTGATTTGATTGATTAGGGTAAAATGACACGCGTTTCATGTATTAATTTATAAATGCCTATTAAAAATAGAATAATTTTCATAATTTCCATATTGAATAAAATGAGGCGAGGTTTATTTAATGTATGGATTACAGAACATTTTATTCAAAACTAACCCTTTCTTTAGGTTTGCGCTTGACATTCCTTCACATAAATGAATCCAGACAAACTACACTACGATTTGGTGTAATAAGACAAAACGTGTATATTTTTTTAAATCAGCTGATTCGTTTCCTGTTCGGTAATTGATTGATTGAACCACTTCCCATCAGGTGGGCCGTCTTCCTGTCTGCTGAACTCACGCAATAAAAAAAATGCAGATACCTTAACCACTAACCTGTAACAATTGTAGTCGTTTAGTCTACATACATTGGCACTGATTTTACAACAAAGTTGAATAGTGTGCAGAGTTGCGTTGTAATCACGCAAAAGAAATCCTCTGTTGGGTACAGATCGATTAAAAGCAATAACTCGAAAAATAGCCCTCGCCTCATGTTAAGTTGCGTAATACTTAAAGAAAATAGGAAAAGTTCAGGACGAGTTAACAAGTGAGATATCTTTACGTACACCTATAAAAGTAGTGCTCATTTGTGTAAGTAACTTCGCCAAACAAATTTCACGCTACGTTAATAGAGAGAATTCAAAAATTGAGTAGTGTAAGGGTTGACTCATTTGTCGTTACGCAGAATTGTACGTAGTGCAGAAAATGAAGCATGTGTGTGTTGCACTGATATAAGTCTAGCTTTCTACATCTATGCTACAATCGCCCTATGTTTAATGTTTTCGATAAAATTATTTTTGACAACTTATGAGCTTTGTACAGTCGCGGAATGAAAATGTTCGTCACCTTAAAGTCGACTTTTGCTTGCACAAGTACAAGAAACAATACTGCCAACATTTTAATAAATGTTACGTTTATAAAATATAGAAACGTGAAAAAAGAAAATTACAATGTGGACAATGACAGAGGCTGAGATTAACAATAAGACACAAAGAGAATATAATAACTACGCTTAACATAAATATTAAAACCAACAAAAGGGTTTTACATTTCTAAACAATCTTTTTAGACAAGTTAGAAAATCAAACAATTTTGATCTAAATCATTTTAAATTTTATTGTCAAATAGTTAAACACAAGTTTATGTGGAATAGTCTGTTCTGTGTCTTAGTTTGAAAAGATAACATGTGCTCATGGAACGTTAAATGAATCAATATAAAAACTGGCGAACATTTTGGTACTACGGCTGTACATATAAAACTAAATAACTTTTCGTAAGATTCGTATTGTGTTAGTATATATTTTAGTAGTACTGCATAAAATGGCTTGACTAAGTCTGTGAATAATATCGCTAACGATATTACAAAAAATCATGTAGTAAAACAATAGTTATATTTTATCAACTTTATTTTTATATACTTTATGTATTTATTGTTGGTTTTATTCAAATGTATTTATTTATTTTCACTAATTAAATATTATATCACACTACTGATCCATAATTGTAAATATGTACACACTGGTGTGTGATCATTATATTACTATGTTAAATGAAAGGTCATTTATATTGATTGTACATTCATTGTACAAGAGTTAGTTACAATTTGGGCCACCTGCATATTTTTAAACAAAGCACATTTATTACCCGCCGGCGTTAGAGCTAAACATTGAAGCTCTTTTATGACTTCTTTAATTTACTTTGTGTTAAAATTTGTGATTGGAAAAACAGCCCATAGTGTATTGTAATATTTATGGTAATCATTAGCCAGGTGTGATTCTTGGAAAATTCAGTCCACGCGGTCGAGCAGACATACTGTATTTGTACAGTATAAAGCAATGCCCCAACGGAGGGGTGAGGCAGTCAAGCGATAACCACAAGCGAGGCAAGACGTGTGTACATTCGATAAACTATATGGTTCAATAACACGCGCAAAGTACGTCAGGACTTTGCGCGTGTTATTGAATCGTGCATTACGGTTGGGCTGGTGGTGTTCAGTTATATTTTTACCTGTGTTATATGTGTTTGTATAGTTTTAATAATATTATTCTATAGTAATTCTAACGGCATTTTAATTCGAGTCCTGCAACTCGTAACAATATATTACAAAAATATATCTTTAATCTGACTTAAGAAGTTTCAGTTAAAAAAATATGAATTTAGAACAATTATCCTAAACTTTCAACCAACCTTACACTTGTAAGTTTTGCTCGCCTAAGGTACAGATGAACTTCTAAAGCTAAGCACACACTACAATTTGTCAATAATGGACTCACTTATCACGCTCAGTCATAGAGGCTTATAAGCACCTCACGCCAGCAAACGTAGAGGTGTACATCATGGATTAGATCAATCAACTATCACTAATAGTCAAGTTGTACGTTATTTAGTGTAGTCATCCCGTTTGAGGAAATATTGAAAAAGAGGGCAATAAAAAGCTGTTCGATTTTCAAAAATTCCGGATGGGTTATTAAAAGGGAGGCGGCGTGAGCAATATCGGAAACTCATTAATAATGCTAGCAGCCTGCGCCTAATTCCGCCATGACTCCGGCATATTTTCTAAATGGATCAATTTGGGTGATGCTATCTTGGTTTTGAGTATTGATAGATTAGGTATCTTAGACGGCGTGCGATGTTTCTTACGGTGATGTTGATTGGATATTTTGGAGCAGAAAATGCATCTGAGCATTAGTACCATTAAATATTCTGAAATGTATAATATCGTAACGCCTATATTTAAACGTGAATTGGTCATTCTATGGAGTATGTTCATTGTCCAACAAATATAAATATTTCAAGTTTCATTACATTTAATGATGTGTTAATAATGGCTTCTGTGCTAGATATTTATTAAAAAATGCTAAATCAGATATAAAAAATGTATGTAAGTATATATTTTATCCAGGAATAATTTGTACTACATTTTTAAGTAACAAAATCTTGTAATATATAACTTTTTGTGATGTTTGGTAAGTTCCTGAATATTGATATTACACGTTTCTGTCTTTCAATTTGAATGACACAACCAAAGTGATCAATGTAAACATAAAATTGAATGATTTGATGTTATTGAACGTCATCGTATCGTTTCAGTTGTGCAACATTCAAACCGAGTTGATAATAATAAAAATAGTAAAGTTGTTGATAATATTGTGTTTAATGACTTATTTTGAATTCAATATATAGCACAGTGTTTCAGTACTCTGCTTAATAAACACTTTACTAATAGCATACGACTGTAAAATTTACTTATGGAATGAATGAATGAATTAATGAAATGAATGAATATTCATAAATAAAGATTATCAATATATGAACAAATGGATAATACAGTCGACTCTCCATAATTTGACACTCTTTAGTTTGAATCTTTTGATTTGTAATTTTTCCCGGTCCCTTGAAAAATACTCAATAAATTTAATACAATCAATGTTAATTAGTCCTCTTGGTAATTTGAAGTTGAAGGAATAGTATCTTGCCCAGGAACATATAATAATTTGAAGTCTAGATAATTTAAAAATTTCTTCTAATCCCTTGAGTGTCCAATTACCAAGATTCGACTCTAGATGTAATATATTCCTACATATATTTCAAACTTGATGAATAAGTAATACGGTATAAATTTAAAACAAAATTCAACATACCACAAGCAAAATAATTAAAAGAAGCGCATAATTGAAAATCTTTACCGATAAATTTTGCAAGAGTACTTTGTAATTCCGATAAAAGCTACTTAAATAAAGGTGAATCCAAAGCTACTTAGCATAATAAAATTTCAAGTTCAAAGGTTCGGAAATCGGGCGATAAGGCACCATTAATTTCCCCAAATAGGCACCCTATACGTGCTCCTTCGGAGAATTATGTTCTTTTGGTGAAATAACGCAAGGAAAAAATCGCCAAACTATTCGGTCAACGATATTAAAGAGTCGATATATTATATTTCGTTAAGTTTCATACTTGGTTCGTGTTGTTAAGTGACTAAGTGATAAAAACTGCTAAGTGCGTATCTGTGGAGGTTGTTTTATGTTGCGTGGTAACCCTTTTAGATGGTGTGACGCACCACTGGTGAGAGCCCAGGGCTAAATCATCAAGAGGGGTTTTGTATTCCCCGACGACAAGTGGTTGTAGTCTTGTTGTATATCGATTTCTTAATTATTCCTAATTTAAATTAAACTATATCAATACTAAAATCCTATCGTCTACGTGAGTTGCATATCAATTTTTGTAATAAATCTTTTTTTTATTGCACGAGTTCAAGAGACAGGCAGACGATCCCGATAGAAAGCGGTTACCATCGACTATGAACATTTGCAACACCAAAGGTGCTACAAATACGCTGCTGCTCTCTAAAGGGAGACTGAGGATACTCTAGATCCGCCATCTAGACGGGCAAATACCCTACCGGCTATCAATTGTTTTGTCGCCTCTTACGACAGGCCACCTGGCCGCAGAAAATTGTATTCTATCTCCGTTCCTGCACGGATAAATATTATACATATTTACACATTTATAACATTGGTCATATTTAACGGTATTGACAAATATAGTCTTATCAATATCTATAACAGCGTTATCTATTATCTGTATTTAGATAGCATCATGTTCATGGATTGAACATAGTCTTTAACTGTGTTAAATTATATATCAATAAATTGGTGTATGAAACACGACATAAGAAACAGTTTGATAGAGGTGAAAATCGCCAATATTTTTGTCAGTTACCCACAGAATTCTAAAAAAATGTGTGTGCAGTTCACACGCAGTGGAAGTGATACTTCAGAGAATACACTCACAGACAATTCTTTTCTGACTTTTACTAATATAATATAAATATAATTCCTTTAGTCTACATCCGTCAACATATTATAATTCAAAATAAACTTCTTAAGTATCACTTTAAATTTTTTACTGTTTTAGTCTAAAAATATTATTATCACTTTTATTTCGGTCCAAATTGGACCTATGTTGAACCATCGGTTATTTTGACTGCCTAATCTATGCTGCAGAATGTAAAATTCGTATCTCATTCTCTCGCAGGCTTGGTCCTATAGATTTATGTCTTTATCTCTTTTTAGTGTCGCTTTTTCATTTCATCGAGTTTCAAATCACAACGATTCTAAAGAAGTTTCACTTCAATAATATTAACGATTGGTTCCTATATTTTACCGACCGTTCATTTGCCTTACTATTAATTAAAATTTAACATAAACTCCATACAAGTAATGCCAAAATTCAACCTAAGGTAAGTGAATTGTAAGATATAGAAACTGGCCATAAAACAGAATAACCACATCGAATGCCATGGTAGCCTACTAGTTAGCGCACATTCCGAACCCAAAGGGTGCAGGTTCCATACCTGGACGGAAATCATGTACCACTTAGGCAGTTTTCTGACCTAATGTGCATATTGTTACAATTATCACGTGCTAACGGTGAAGAAAAACATAGTGATGCAACCTGCAGATCGAGATAACCGATGTGTCAAACCTGCCAATCCGCCTTGGATATGTTGTCCGTAGAAATTGGAGCGCCCAAGTCCAACAGTGGGACTATGGGCTATTATTATTACCCTATTGTTACTTGAAATCTAATAACGGGCAAAACATATTAAAACTATAGAATAAATTACCAACAGATCGATTGATCGTCTTAAAATATTTAATTATTCAAAGCAACTAAAATGTATATTCGTAGAAAACTACCTTCAATCTTGGGTAATAATGAATTTTCATTTATAATTCAATTCGGTTCTAATCGAATTGGATTTGATTTAATTTAATAGAAAATTATCGAGCTTATTTGAGCTTTAAGGGAATAATAATTTGTGAATATAACAATGGATGAAGGAATATCAATCGCACACAGTAAAAAACGTAACTCGTAACACACTCTTATGACACAGGTAACATCAGACTAGTTTTGTTTTATCAATTTCTTATAAAATTTCAATTGGAACTTTTCTATCAACCTATTATTATCTAATAATATTTTTTAAACTTTAAACATTCATAAATTAAAAGTTCATATTGGATCCTTATTTATAATTGTATGAATACGGTTTTGTATATAATTGAATTAAATTTATGTTATATATAAAATATTAAGATTATTTATATTTAAGTTTTGTTTTTTTGTAATATAAATAATTTGTTGTAAATATATTATTAAATAATAAAAAAGCAGAAGTTAAATAGGTAGCTGCTTATAGTAAGAGTTTCAATTTTATATTGATGTGGTGTAATAAATAATTGATCTATCAACTCACTAATGTGTATATATATATATATATATATATGTGTGTATGTATGTATGTATACACGTTAATACTTAACTGCAACGCAGAGGCTCCGGATTCGATTCCTGGCATGGTAAATTTCGGAAACAAATTTTATTCGTTATTTACAATTGTCTAGCTGTCTGTGATTGGTCCCAGAGTAGTCCGTTGTATATCACACATAAAACAGGCGTTACTTGCTTAATTTGGGGATATACAATATGTGTGTTTGTCTGCCGATTATATTATATTTAAAAATATATGTTTAATGGTCCAGAAGAACGGAAGGAATATTCGCTAAGTTTACCCAAAATATATTGCTGGGTATTACACATCAACGATATCAATATGCGATTTTCTTCAAGCTGTTGATTATTAGACTAAGTAAATTGGACCAAAAAAATACCCTGTTCTCTGATCTATACCGACATGAGTTTGCATTTTGACTTTAGATTGAATCATAGGTGCCATAGCTACTAAACTGTCACGAATTCAATCATGGTAGCTTAGTAGCTATGACACTAGTAATTATATGTACAGCGGGGAGTACTCTGATGAGCTATTTAATTTGGTGCCTACGTCGCCATTCTATCATCGCAACACTCACCGGCGATTGGGAGTTCATCCACACTTTCTAGACACTTGAAAGTCATCCACTTTACGTTGCGCACTGTTAGGCCCGAGCACTTATATGTTTAAAAAAAAAACACTTGGCTATGGGACCCTTTTTATTTCACTATAATAAGTGACTTGGTGGAGTCTCAATATACGGGACCTCAAAGGTCTACCGGACCGATATGGTATTAGTTCAAGCAATCCAGCCGGCAGGCATAAACCAGGTCCATAGCTGTAGAGCTGTGGCTAATAACCAAGAGAACTCTGTGAATTTTGGAAAAGATTTGGTATTTATAGGCAATTACTGCTGATCGACATTTTGGAAATCTATGTCAATGAATGGTGGACTCAGCAATAAGTGCTTAATGAATAGGGTTGTAACAGCACGCTCCTTCATGCCATACGTATGGAAATTATAGAATGAACCCCCCTCCCACGGTTTTCCCAAAGCGCTACAATATGGGACTTTTCAAAAAGGGCGTAAACCGCTATAGTTAGTGCCCCTGATGTTCTCGGGAAATGGTAACCACCTAAAATTAAGTGCACCATTTGCCAATTTGCCCACATACAAAATGTTTCTTAGGTTATTAAACACTAGCGGCCCGGCGCGGTTTCACCCGCGCTCTGTCCCGCTCCCGTGGCATGTAGCATCATGTTATATAGCCTACGACACTTCCTGTTAACATAGCTTTCTAACAGTAAAATAATTATTAAAATCGGTTTAGTAGATCCAAAGATTACCCCCTAAAACATCACAAACTCACAAACTTTACCTCTTTATAATATTAAGTAGAAATTTCAACATTTTTTGAGAACTGCGAATGGTTTATTTATGAAGTTTTCTGTAATAGTGTACAATAGAGATTTATCTATTTAACTTTAACTTTGCACGTGCTAATGGCAAAGGAATAAATAGCATGAGGAAACTTGTACAGTGAGATTTGTGAAATCCTCCAATCCGCCTTAAGCAGGCGTAACGCGTATAACGTCTATTTATTTTATTTTTATTTTAATGAGTTCAGCAGACAGGCAGACGGCCCACCTGATGGAAAGCGGTTACAATCGCCGATGGAAATTTGAAACGCCAAAAGTGCTACCAATGTGCTGCATGCAACGCTCTACATGCAGACTGGAACCTGGCCATTCATGCCGAAACACAACTCAAGATTGTTGTGGTAGCATATACTAGAGCAGGAGTGGTAGCCATCCAGGCGAGTAAATACCGCAATACTAATAATAATATACTTATACATATAATGGAGAGGCCCAATTCCAGCAGTGAAGTTAAGGAACATGTATTATTTTCAATCTACAAGCACGACATTGAAACATTATAAATATATCAGTAGCATTATACAGCGAGTACACCTGCGCCTTGTCTTAATTTACAAGTGCCTTATCCTAATTAAAAAGTAACTGAATCTACTTTAATTGTTATATAAGGCAGTAATTTCTCATTTCAATTTACAATTACTCTTTGATCAAATAAACTGTAGATATCAAGTGTATTTGTTTTTGCAAATTTTCATACTTATTCGGTATATTTACAGTATTTTTTTTTAAATTATACAACTAGGATAATAAATTCCAATTCAAATGAAATTAGTATGATTTTTATGTGTATGGCATAAAAAATACCTTTATTGGGATTATATAGTGAATTAATAATAATCAGATTTAATTAAAAATTTACTTCAATTAAAATGTTTATTACTTTTATAACTATAGTTAACTGTAATTAATAATTACTGTAATTAAATAATAACTGTAATTTCGTAATACGCTTTTTAACATAACACATTACTAATGTGCTGAAAAATTTATTTATGCAACCGTGAAAATTTTTAGAACACTGATAAATCTGTATAGATTTAACATCAATAGCTATATCTGTCTATTTTAATATCTGATAAAATATGCTTATTTTATTAATAAATCTTTGGCAAGCGCATCCAAATTAATTTATTAGTGTGGTTAAGGTGCAAAAACGCACAGACAAGCATGTTTATAATTTTATTAAGAGATAAATTATAATTTAAAAATAACTTCTGATTTTTTACAGTACATGCATTAAAATATATAAATATTTTCCAATCATGTGTTTGGAATTAATTAATAATATAAAAAATCCATAATAAAAAAGTAACTAACTTTCATAAAAAAAACTTCATACATAATACTTACTTTTGACATAAATTATTAAATCTCCAATAAATTCACAACAATTAGTCTATAAGAGTTAGTTAATAAATAAACAATAAAGATAGAAAGTAAACTGTAGTTAAAAAATATGTAATACTAGTTTCAATTAAAATTTGTTCACAATTTCAATTTTTCGTTCGAACTACATTGCTACGCAGTTACGCTAACCCGAGGCTACAGCGTAGACGTCCGCGTAGCCAAGCTTTAACGCTAGACTGCCCTTAAATTGCGCGCTCGATCCGCTTTCGGGTGAGATAAAGTGGAGATCTGTACCTATATACTCTACGTACATTTACACATATTTACTTTACTCGAGTATTTTTTTATCTTACACTAATTAACAGTTCAACATAAGGCGCTTTAAACTTTGAGCAATCTCGATCCTCCATTTTATTATCCAGCGCCTACCGGTGACAATCTAAATTGATTTTAAATAATAGACAAACACATTCATTGCGTATCCCCAAGCTAAGCAAGTTACGCTTGTGTTATGGGTAATATAAAACAACCATTCTGATGCCGATGCCAGACACCCAGACTATAGTAAATAACGAAAAGTTCGTTTACGAAATTTATCATACTAGGAATCGAACCCGGAGCCTCTGCGTTGTAGTGAGATCGGCCGGCAAAGGACTTAGCCCGCTCAACTAGGCTTTTATCCGTGCAGGGACGGATAAAGAATACAATTTCCTGCGGCCGAGCGGCTTTTGGTAAGAAGCGACAAAACAACCCACAGCCAGGTGGTAGGGCATTTGCCCGTCTGGGTGGCTACCACCCCTGGTCTAGAATACACCGCCATAACAACCTTGAGTTGTGTTCTGGCATTAGTGGCCAGGTTCCAGTCTCCCTTTAGAAAGCAGCAGCGCATTTGTATGACCTTTGGTGTTGCAATTGTCCATAGGCGATGGTAACCGCTTTCCATCAGGTGAACCGTCTGTCTGTCTGTCTGCTGAACTCAAGCTATAAAAAAAACCACAGAGGGCATCAATCGTCGGTCTATCGCGCAGAAGGTCGTACCACATTAGCCTTACTAAGACGCGGACTTTATTCCAGGATTCGTTTGCCCCATCAGCCATTGATCTTGGAAGAGAGGTGACCAATTATTTCAATTAAAAAAACTTAAGCATAAACCTATGTGATTTTGAAGTGCACCGTACTATTGAGTTTGCAAGATTGAAAGAAAAGGCAATGGTTAGGGAAAACTATCCTGAATCTATAATAGCTAATTTTACTGCTAGGTATCATTTTTGGTAATAATCAGCTTGACAGAAAATATGAACCATTGAAATGAGAAACTTTTCGATATGTCTTATAAAAAATAAAGGATTGTTTCTTCTCAGTAAAATTTGCTGTCATAAATATTTAGGATACTTTTGTCTCCAACCACGGTATTTTATTGTACCAACCTATATAACATATAAGTTTCTAACAAAAATCGTTATGCCTAAACCTAATAGCAGTGGCGCGGTGTGTAAATTCAGCTAGGGTAAGCTGGTCGAATCAACATACCGTATGATGACGCCGACTACACTACTGTTGGAAAAACATCTAACTCGCGATATATTTTCTTATTAACATTTGTATTTTTAATTTCGCAATCTTACCGCTTATTTTGAAACAAAAACTGTACCCGATCGGGTTATGAGTTGCTATTTCATCCGATACGTGTGAAAAGTCGCCGAGCGTAAGAGATAGTAATACAAAATAAAATATGCACGAATAAAAAACGTAAGCGCCAATAAATTCATGGCACTTTCGAGCTTTTGGTCGTTAGTCACTCAAAGGTAGTCTATGAAGAATCGAGTTGTGTGAAGTCCACGCCACTGCCTAACAGATATTTAACCTTCCTCCTTCACTTACTCAGTCAGTCACTATTCTTGTACTTATTCTGTAATCCAGGTGAGCGCTTCTTTCTAGTACAACTCTGTCATTGAACTAGTTCACCTCAATAGTACTATCTATTGGGTCATTAGAACTTTTAGATCATCGATCTAATCACAGTTTCTAATAGCTCATCGTTCGTGAACTCCACAAGTATGTCGGATCGCTGATTTATGTGCCATTGAGCCAATTAACTAATAGACCGATTATAGTTTGGTAATTTGAAACGTTTCCTTTAGTATAATGTAGGGAACCGATTCCTAATAGAACATCATTCGTGAACTACACAAGACTAGGTCACCTATTAGCAAATTTCACTTTATTCCTCTCCAGTCTCTAAAATAGGTGGAAGCCTCTAAATTTATAATCTAATAAGCCTAAATCTAAGTTACTAATGTTCCTCTTTACAATTTAAATCACACTTCATGAATACAAAAAGGATATTTTTATGGCATTCCAAATTTTTTTATGGGGCATGAATAAAAAATAGTTACGTCAGCCTTTTTGGAGTCCCACAAACAAATAGCAAAAAGGACACAAGCACATCAAAAAATAAATATTATAATTATAATATTACAAGTCCTTCTGTCTCTGCATATCATAGTTTTTTTTATTGCATGAGTTCAGCCGGCTCAGGCGGACAGGCTGATGGCCCACCTAATGGAAAGTAGTTACCATCGCCTATGGACACTTGCAAAACCAAAGGTGCTACTAATGCGTTGCTGCTCACTAAATGGTAACTGGAACCTGGCCACTAATGCCGGAACACAACTCAAGGTAGTTAGCGGTGCTGGCCATCCAGACGGGCAAATACCCTACCACCTGGCTGTGGGTGGTTTTGTCGCCTCTTACGACAGGCCGCCCGGCCGCAGGAAATTGTATTCTTTCTCCGTTCCTGCACGGATAAATATATTAATCCAGCCTTCGGGAACTGTACGTTTTCTGGATAAAAGGTACCCTATGTTCTATTCTATAAGTATAAACCTGACAACGTGTATGTGAACTTTCGTGACCGTCTGTTGCGTAGTTAAGTCATGAATACGTCACAGGCAAACTCACATTTGCATTTATAATACTAGCTAGCTATTGCCCGCGGCTTCGCTTACGTTAATGTCAGGAATATAAAGAAATCTTTGTGCTTTTCCAAACTTTAATCTATATCTCCAAATTTCATCCATATCCATTCAGCTGTTCTGGCATGATTGAGCAACAAACGTTCATCCAAGCTTTCGCATTTATAATATTAGTATACATTACTTAGGATTACTACGTGCGTAGTATAGAGATTAATAATTACAAACAATATTGAACAAAATGTGTTATACGTATATATAGATACGTAGCCAAATTACAAGAAAAGTTTGTTTCTACTACGAACCCCTTCATCATTTGTGAACCAACACGCACTTGGCCAGTATTTTAAGTGCTGTATATTCAAGTATTATTGTGACCTAGACACGAAGCCTCATAATGTCGTTAAGTCGTGCCTGAGTTTGTTTTCCTACATTAATTATGTAAGGCGGTACAGTACGATATTAAAGATTAGGTTACTTTGTCAGCTACAACATGATTATTCTGAAATTACATCTATTAACTACCTAATTTCTCTATGTTAAATGTACACAATTCAACATCACACTTTAATGCTGGCAGCGTACGAATAATGCATTTACGTTTATCGTTTGTTTATACTTATGCTATTTATTATACTTTAGGGATGTTTGTCCCGACTAGGTGGAAGAGCGAGATGGAATGCTCCTCCGTCTCAAAAAAAGGTCTTGTAGCGAAGCTATATTATGCCCCGCAGACTTAGGCCCGTCTGTTATTGTTGGAAATTTGTATATATCCTTTGTAAGTGTCGGGAATCGTTTACGACCTCAATTATTGCTGGCTTGTAAGTGTTACATATAGCGCGGCAATGCGCCCGGCCTTCTGGGCAAGCTCCCATCCGGCAGCGATTTGTTACACAGTCTTTAATTTACAACTTCGTTTATTTTTAGTTTTTATTTATATTTTTGAGTCGGTTCTAGTTTCCTTTTACATATAGTTTTAATGTTTAGTTTAAAAGCGTAATATAAAATAACTAAATACTAAATATATCGGTGAATAATAATTTTAGAACTAGATACATATTTAGATATGATTGGATATAACAAGGTGATTTTTAAAGTTAGCCTTAGTTAGCCAATGAATGAGCATAGTCTTGAAAACTTGTATTCATCTCTTCTAAAACATTTATCGAAATAAAATAAATAAATACAATTATCGAATTTATCTGACACGAAAATTTAATATAAATTTTCTGTATTAATCTCTAAAATCCTCATTGAAATCCATTGAGCCCTTTGGCAGCTCATTTGAGACAAACTTTGTGACAGACAATGATTTTAATAACGATATATAGCTAATGACTTAACATCGTATAAATTTCGTACTTAAATGTTGATTTTTTCTTTTTAAATCGCTACCAATTACTTTACTTTTATTTATTCATATAAATGTATCTTATTTAATTAGATTTTTGGAATAAATAAATTTATGACACTATTCCTCATCAAAATAAAAAATAACATGAAAAGTCATTGCTACAATACTTTTTATAATTCGCAAAAAATAATTTATTGCTTTTTATATATATAAAAATATGACAAACAAAAACATAACCCTACAAAGAAAAGTATAAATATTTATACTTGAGGCAAATCCCGCATCCGCTATCCCTAAGGAGAGTAAAGGAAATCAATTGATAAAGTTGGCATACGTCGGTATCCCGGCAGGGCGATATGTTTTCATTTGCTTGTCGTATACAGGCCGCGACTGTACCCGAATAAGGGTACACTTGGTGAGAAAATTTATTTAGAAAAGAGTCCCTCGTACATATGATTATATAATAGTGTTATTCTGGACGTTCTTGTTGATAAAATAAAAGGATGAGATTGCTGTTTACAATCATAGTAGAAGACTTCGAGGTTTATGACCGAGACAGGTAACGGCGACATGAGACGGAGACTGTAACACATACATATCTACGCTCTGTATGTAATTCTATGTAGAACTGACCATCGTTTTGATATGTCGCCTTTATTTTGCGCTCCAAGTATTCTATATATAATTGCATATAAAGTGGATAAGTCGTAT
Organism: Dendrolimus houi; assembly: GCA_039645545.1. NCBI lineage: Eukaryota > Metazoa > Arthropoda > Insecta > Lepidoptera > Lasiocampidae > Dendrolimus > Dendrolimus houi. Next base: position 8,116,796 of record CM077125.1, read on the forward strand.
GTCGGAGTTCTTTGTCACGTGTCTTAATCGCTTGCGTCAGTCACGTAACCCAAAATCTAACTTAACAAGAATTTTATTACAAAACTTGTGATGTGTTGACGATTATTTAGAATACGACGTGGGTCATCCCTACAGCTTCTCTAGTGCTTTTTGTGTTTCTTGTTACGTGGAAATATTTCAATTTTTCAGCCATCATCACTATTATGAAATCCATCACTGTACAGAGATACTATGCCACTTCATACATAGTCTTTGTATATTAAATCGTATGAAGATAACAAAAACACTAATTATATCTTTGGAAAAAATATTTGAAGCGCGACACAGAGATGATTGACTGGCGACAGTTACTCATGAATTCGCATACAAAACAAGTGAGATGTATCGCGGTCCCTTGACTCATGTCTCGTATGCCTGTCTCTCTCGCGTATCTTAAAGACTACATTAAAATTAAGATTGAATACTTTTGTTTAAACAAATTTACGGCGATGTGACCACGAGACTTATTAAAAGAACAGCATTGTGAAATTCTTTGTATGGTATCGGATAGCATTTCCCGCGGGTTGTATATTTTCATATAAGAAATTGAATGAATCCATACAACCTGGAATAACTTTTCGCAAATATAACAGTTCCATATTCAACCACAAAAATAGCACTTTAATGGAATCATCATTAACTGTTAATTTCGGTTCAATTCAGTTCCCTTGTAGACCGGTGGCCGCGGTTAACCTGCCCAACGCTGCCCGTTTAGATTTATTGGGTTTTCATACGTAATTTACGAGTGTCATTTATTATTCAGTATCAGCCGTACAATCAGGATTTATGACACACTTTCGAATAGTGCTGCTCAAGACTCGAGCCCTACTCCTTATAACGTACTTGAAATGAAATGGGTGGAAACTTGGGAAGCGTGAAACTCGCGGCATACTTATGAGATAATCTTATTACTTTTCATCATAATCAACCTGACGTAATTGTTTGTCTATTCTAATAGTTATTTTAATTATCTTTAATTGCAACACAAATTGATATTAAAGTTCTGGAAGAGCAAAATCTTCTGATACAAGTAAACGTTGCTTAAAAAGAAATCCCAATAATAATACATCATTCATTATACGTGTCTTAAAAACAAAATATTTAAATTTTTACTAACAAACAATAGCTAATCTATACTAATATTATAAAGAGGTAAAGTTTGTGAGTTTGTGACGTTGTCGTCGCTGTGCAGTCGGTCCTATAAGTGTCTCGAGTTCAAACCTCTGGCTGCGCACTCGACTAGCGTGTAATCTCCCGGTAAGTATCTGAAACTACTGAACCTCTACTGACCAAGATTAAAAATCACGTCCGCCTGGAGAGGCCAGGGCGGATTCTTTCACTGTTGGCAAGCTACACTATCCCCCATCAAGGTTGAGATAGGCTATATTATATATCCAAAAAATGACGCAGCGCGTGCCGTGAGTAGGGTTAAGGATCCTACGCCGCACGCGACGCGTAAAACTCCAATAGTGTAATATCCAAAAAAAATTAAGTATCCTTACTAAAACTCCAATAGTGTAACCCAAGGTGTGAAAAATTACCTAAAATCGCGTGCACTGCTACAACTATTGATGATAGAATAACACAATGTACTACGACTTTGCAGAACATATCATTATTTACAAAAAATGCCGCGACAGCATATGTCTAATTATTATAGTTATGCCACAATAAGTGTTCTTTTATTTTAAAATATTAACTAAAACACCGCCGCTAGAAAATGCTCTTTATTTCTATCTTGGTATTCATCCTTATCAAAATAAATTACTTCATATTCAAGACTGCTTCAATACCTTTATATAAATTTTTGAATTATTCAATTCGGGCATCCCATTCGAAAGATATCACGAGTTTAAAAATGTAAGTATTAGAAAAAAGTTGCGTGGTCTCCGCGCACCCTAATTGGCTAGATAGGCTTATGCGATGTAGGCATCACTGGGGTACGGGCAGTACGGGAGGGAAAATATTTTTAATTCGCTTAGTAGGTAATTAAACTCAACAAAAAATAAAGAGGTAAAGTTTGTGAGTTTGTGACGTTGTAGGGGGTAATCTCTGGATCTACTAAACCGATTTTGAAAATTTTTCACCAGTGGAAAACTATATTATTGTTGAGTGACATAGAGTATATTTGAGTGTGATGTGATTTGTTATTTAAATTTTTTTCTGATGCTCAGCAAAGTGGGCACAGGTCAGCTTGTACAATGTAAATGCGAAAGTTACTCAGGTTGAAATTATATGATACTTGTTATCCTAGAATCTGGGGTAGCAGTTGCTCAAAACGTATTCGAAATTTACGTTATCAACAATGAATGAAATGACTAAAATTTGATTTACGAAATGATGAACCTTACACAAATTATTAAAAGTAAGATAATAAGATAAAGATATAATGTCTTATCTTGGAATATGAACTATAGTTTACACAAAACGTATTGGGAAGTTATACAAGCGTGGCTGAAGGAAAGCGATATTATGGAATTTGGTATAGTATTTGGGATAACAGTGATAGGAAAAAGCATTATATTATAAAAATGGAAAATATTCTAAGGCAAATAGATATACCTAAGAAACCGAACGAAAGAACGCGAAACCGGCTAGCCTTAATCCTTATTAATATTATAAATGCGAAAGTAACTCTGTCTGTCAGTTCCGTTTTCACAGAAAAACTCCTGGACCGATTTGACTGAAACTCAGTATATATATATATATGTGTGTGTGTGTGTGTATTTTCGATGCTGCGGATGAACATGGGATACTTTTTATTCCGAAAAATGACATAGTTTCCGGAATAAAATGTATTTGTTTTTCTATTTGTTATGCTTTTACGGAAAAACTAATGGACCGATTTAGCTGAAATTCGGTACCTATATGTCTAAATTTTATACCGAGGGTGGACAAGGGATACTTTTCATCCCGGATTGTAGGATAGATTTTGGGATCGATTTATGTAAAGGTTATGCCAGAAAATATGACAGGTTTTTTTGTGGTTTGCTATTTTCGTCATTTTTTTATTTTTTATTGTTTTGGTAGTTTTAGTGGTTTTGGCAGTTTTGGAAGTTGTGGTAGTTGTGTTAGTAGTAGTAGTTATGGAAGTTTTGATAGTTTTGGAAGTTTTGGTAGTTTTGGTTGTTTTGGTTGTTTTGGTCGTTTATGTAGTTTACAGAGAGATAGATGGGATATATATAAATAAACCTAGAACGTGTGAAAATAGGGGATAAAAGTTTGTATGGGAGACCAATCATTTCTCAAGTTTACAGTTATAAAATTCATAATATATAAAAAACGATAGTAACTCGATCTGTCCGTCTGAATACTGAAAACGGACATAGATACTTTGCATCCCGGGAGATGAGATAGTTTGAAATATAAAATGAAGTAAAATTTCCGAGGGAAAATAGCACCATCATGAAAATAAAATAGAATGTAACATGTATTTACGCCTGCTCTTTAAACAAGAGGTACGCATTAGAGTTTGAACTACGGCGTTGCCGCGAGTTAAACTCTAGTCTTCAATAAAACTTAAGTCTCGTCTCGGTCTTTGTCAACACTATTGTAGGAACACTTGCGGTGAAATAAATATACAATTTTATTGTAATATCTCTTAGCGATGTTATGATAAGTGTTTACCGGACGGGCCTTGCCTGCGTATCATAAATATTAACTTGTAAAAATATGTCCTATAAAAGTCATGGGATGGTAAATCTCGCTTCCTTTTTCAGGGAGGTGTGGAGGAAACGTTGTCTATTTATGACACTACTAGGATTTACCCGCCACTTCATCCACGTTGGATGAGTAGCAAAGATCACAGTTGTTTACCCAGAGAATTTGAATCAGTGAATATATTGCATCGGAATGTGATTTTTTCGACCCAGCTACTTTAAACCGCTCCTAAGAAAATTCCCGGGATCAAAAGTAAAGCATATATTAAGACCGGGAATTTGCTGTCGGTCAACGAAAACCGCATCGAAATCGGTCCAACAGTTTTTGCGTGAATCCCAAACAAACACGAAAAATATAAAAAAAACAATAGCTTAATATTTATAATATTATAGACTAGCTGATGCCCGCGACTTCGTCCGCGTGGTGCGGTTTTTTAACTATCCCACGGGAACTCTTTAATTTTTCGGGATCAAAAGTATCCTATATGTTGACCAGGAATAAGCTACCATCATACAAAATTTCATTTAAATCGGTCCAGTCGTTTCGGAGATTAGCCGGTACAAATAGACACAAACAGAGAAACATAAAATTTTAAAAATCTAAGTTAGTTCTATTTCTTTTCTTACTTCCCCCTGACTCGGTTTTTAGCATTCTTTTTCATTGTACAGAAATTCGACGTCTACAGTTTTATTATATGTATAGAGGCAAAAAATATTTATATAGAGCATTATTATAGCGTTTAAGCGTCTTAATGTTGAGCTTAGGTTCAATTTCAATTCATATTAAAAAAATGTTATTCGACTAAGTTCCACTAGAGAGCATTTTTGAAGTTTATACATATAACTTAAAAATTAAGTTTACACCCTATTCTTCGTACACAGCTTCGCAACATGTTATAGTTTATTTTAAAAAGAAGAAGCGGCAAGAAACTCCAGCAACACATGTCTCTAAAATTTCTTTTAATTCATATCTATCTATCTCGCTCTTCTTAACCGACTTCTCAATTCTTCGCGTAAATATTTTTTACAGTTACATAAACTTGTTATATACAAATACTTTCAGAAAATTAATAGATTAGTAGCAAAGAGTGCTAAATAACAAAAATAAAAGAAATTCAGCGTAGTAATAACGATAACATGTATTAAAAATGTACAGTGGAACATATCTCCATAAATACTTAACATGTTTGACAAAATAAAACATTACACAGTAGATAAGATAAAGCCTGCAGCGAGTTGCAAAGCAAATGCAAAGCCTACTAGGTTACCTTGATTTGAAATCATTACGTTCCGAAATCCACAAATTAAATGCTCTCCTTTAGACCACGTATAAATTGGATCCGAAAGTAATGAGCTTTGAAAAAAATGCATTTCATTCGCTGAAGGATTCATAAGCATTTGTTCGATCTTCATTAAAACCCAATTGTAAATTAATGAGTTCTATTTTCAACGTTGGAATAATAGGTACGTATAATTAAATACAATGCAAATTATAATTATCACCACGGTAGAAGTATTAGGGACCACAGTCGTCCACTAATTGAATAATTGTTAATGTAAACTGTTTCTGAACCTACATGAGTAGAGGGTACAGAGATAACTCCACTCTCGCTTTTTGCTTCATCCGCTTATTCATTATTCATTTCATTATTCGTTTATAAGCTTGTTTAAAATTAATAAAACATGTTATTAATAATCGCATTCAAATCTTCTTCTTCTTCTTCTTCAGCCAATTTCAGTCCACCGCTGGATGTAGGCCTCCCCAAGTACGCGCCACATAGCCCGGTCTCCCGTATTCCTCATCCAGCCCCTGACGGCGATCTTACGCAGGTCTTCAGTCCACCGGGCTAGCGGGCGTCCTACGCTACGTTTGCTGAGCTCCAGGACTCGTTTGCTCCATCGGCCGTCGGTCCTGCGACAGACGTGACCGGCCCACTGCCACTTCAACTTGCTAATTTTGCGAGCTATGTCGGTTACCTTTGTTCTCTTACGGATGTCCTCATTTCTGGTTTTATCCATAAGAGAAACACCTAACATAGTTCGCTCCATAGCCCGTTGAGCGACTTTGAATTTGTAGACCAGTCCCACTGTCAGTGTCCATGTCTGGGCACCATATGTATTGATGGGTAGGACATACTGCTCTAAGACTTTCGTCTTCAAGCATTCAAATAGCAATTATGAATTTAACCATTATTTAACTATCCTCTTAAAATTAGATTGTTTAATGTGGCACTGGCACATAAAGTTATTTTTAATATTTTTGACACTACCCTTTTCTGTGTCCTTTATTATTTTCATGTCTGTTCTATGATATAGTCAATTGTGTATTATGTTATTTAATAAACCTTTATATTGCTTGTTTAACTAATACAAACACTAAATAACTGCCAATCCCGATATACTACATATACTATAAACCTGGTATAACTGTTAACAATAAAAGAGTTATTATTTCAAACATACATATTTTACATTATATTGTTGCGAACCGGTCATTTGCAGGTGTTTTGTGTCTCCTTTGAATGTGAGTGATCTATTATTCGTGTTAATTCCTTTGTACGTGTGTAAGACGTGGCAAATCCTTCTGTCCATTGTTTGGATTTCATGCGCATTTTTAGAAGCCATTAAGCTGACAAGATAGGAACCCCAAGGACTAGTAGGCACGTTGTTAGGGTATTTTACAAATACATAACGTTGGTCAGTCGAGGACTAAGTTAGTTGTCATTCAACTACGATCGAGGCATTACCCAGTGTAATTTCAAAGCGAGTATCATATAACGACGGACTTTGTGCGATTTATGTGATTAACATTTTCTGCTCTACGATTTCGACTTATTAAATTTGGTTGTACTTGTAAGAACTGTGAATTGCGTGTGTTTACTTCTAATAAACATTGTGATAATTCCAATGGAACTTTAACTCACATCCCACAAACTGATAACAATATCAACTTTGACCCTCACTTTAAAAAGTCCGGTAAACATAAAATTCTTATTAATATTATAAATGAGAAAGTAACTCTATCTGTCTGTCCGCCTGTCTGTTCCGTTTTCACGGAAAACTACGGGACCGATTTAGCTGAAAATCAGTATATGTATATTTCCGATGCCGAGGATGAACATAGGACACTTTTTATCCCGAAAAATAAGCTAGTTTCCGCGATAAAATATTTTTGTCTCACTATTTGTTATGCTTTTATAGAAAAACTACTATACCGATTTGGCTAAAATTCGGTATATAAGTAATTTAAATACCAAGGCTGGACAAGGGATATTTTTCATCCTGGGATAGTGAAGATAATGGGACAAGTTTGGGGACAGATTTATGTAAAGATTATCCCAGTAAGTAGGGATAGGTTTTTATTTTGTGATTTGCCATTTTCGTCATTTTGGTCGATTTGGTCGAACGTGGTCGATGTGTTCGTTGTGGTTGGACGTGATCGACGTGGTCGATGTGGTCTGTGTGGTCGATGTGATCTGTGTGGTCAATGTGGTCTGTGTGGTCGATGTGGTCGATGTGGTCGGTGTGATCGGTGTGGTCGGTGGGGTCCATTTGGTCGATATGGTCGATTTGGCCGATTTGGTTGATGTGGTCGATTTGGTCATTTTGGTGTACTGTAATGACTAACCTTTTTAGTCATATTTTATATTAAGAAATATAATATATTTGAATTATTAAAATCATTGAACGCCTCACAAAACAATCGATAATAGAATTGAATCGGGCCGCGCACGGAACAGATGGTTGTAAAAGTCTCTTCGATTGATAATATAAACGATACATTGATTGAACCAGTCTCTTTATTGAAGATCCCGGGTCAGCTCGTTCACCGCTGGCCGCTACAGTACATATCGAAGGCTTTATAACAAATGGGCGTACAGACAAAAGTCCAGTTTTACACAAGGGACAAAATTGTGAATAAAATCAAAACTAGTTGATTTTATAAGGCTGAAATTTGGAATACCCTTCTTTTTAGGTACACTTGCATACTGGTAAGACTTTCTAAATTGTAACATGCATAGTTTTTAGTAAACAACAACAAAAATTGCATTTTTGCGTATACGCCTATATGTTATAAAGCCCTCGATATTTAGTTTAAATACCGATAATTGGCATATATACTATTCATCCGGATGATGGGATAGTTTGCAATATAAAATGAAGTGAATCTTCCGGGGCAAATTGCAGTAACATAAAAATTCAATACAGTGTAACCTGTGTTGTAACCTCTTTAAACAACAGGCATGCACTAGAGGTCGACTCTAGTAAACTCTAGTACCATATTACTTTTTTTACTTTCTAAAATGAAAATGCGTATAATTTATGTTTCTAGATCTTATTCCTATTATATTTTTTATTCTTGTTCGAGTTAATTATGAATTCAGACGTTATTTATATCACTTCTAGTCAACCGATGTCAATATTTGAGCATGATGCTATTGCTCAAAAACCTAAATTCCAGAAAAATATTAGGTTACATCTATAGCTGATCTCTATTTGTACTTAAAAGTTATTAAGCTTGCTCTTGTTTTAATCTATATTATAATTCGGAATTTAATAATAAACCACTTGAAACAAAGACTAAATAAATCATCCGAACAATCTCAAACGCTCGTCAAAAGAACATCAAAACATTAGGGAAAAAGTATCCCTCAAAAATCTTCCGACATGATCATCCGATAATCCAATTAACGAGGCAAAAAAGAAAAGAACTCTGCTTCTAAATCCAATTTTAATAAAGTTCCCTCCAACTTTGAAAAAACTCCAATGAATTGAAAAGTATACTTTTTACTATAACAGACTAATTGGCGATTCGAGACTCGCTTTTTTGAACCGAATATTATGCTCCATTTTGAATGACAATTTAAATATTATTATATAGTAATGTATTTGGGCTCCGTCGCTATTTGGCGAAAAAAACAATTATTTTTTATTGAATTTCATCCACAGGTATAGACAAAGCAGCTTCGTACAAAAGTGATTGTGATAAAGTCAGAGAGTCGGACGTGACGATTTTATAACAGCTCCGTTTTTATGTAAACGATCACAAAACCCTAATAAATCAGAAAGAAATAGTATGAATTGAAATATAATTCCTAAACAAAAAATCGTAATTCTATTATTAAATTTAATCTATGCCATTAAATAAAATTGAAATGTATTTTCATAATTTAAAAATAAATTCCAACATTTAAGAGAAAACTGGTGTTGTTTTTCTTAATTATTTAGGAGGCTAGCCCGCTATATTAATAAACATACGTTACGATAAAATCGTATGACATACGATGCCTAATGAATTAAATCTGACTGTTTTTTGAATTTTTAGCTGTCTGTCGGAATGTTTGCTCATGCTTCACGACTGCAAAGTTTCCGATGAAAACGTTATGGCTTAGAACTGTAATATTATCATACACTAGGATTGAACCGCGACGTCGTCCACGCTTGACAGGTAACATATATTACAGTTATTTTGCCTATATTTAAAATCAAAGTGTATTTTCAGCAGAGCAACGGATTTTTTGGTATGAAAATACATGAATTCCGAAAACTCTCGTAAAAATTCGGTATAAGTAATCTTACTAAAGAAATAAGTAATGTTACATAACTAAATCTGTTCTACTAAAGATATGTAATAAACATAGAAACTATCGTATCAAGTAAGTCCTACTATCACGTAGTTTTGAATTTGGAAAATCCCGGAAATTTAAAAGCCCCGGATTATATTGTTTTGTGAAAATGCCACATAGGAATTACTTAATACTTAATTACTCGAATAAAAGTCTATAAATCACTTATTTCCAAGACGAAAACTTTGTAACTGTCTGCAAAATTTGTTTGGAAACATGTGCAGCATATTGGTTGAAAGTTAGCACATTCTACGTGTACGTTGGATGTATGCCACTTCCCACTTACGAGCACCCAAAGGAAATTGACCTGCAGTTTGTGCGCGTGCAATATTAACTATGTTAATACGTAACTTCATTCTGTGATTACATTAATAACTTTTGAATTAATGAGTTTTGTGTTTCAATATAGTTTACAAGAACTTGTTCACTAATGTGTACTCTGTATAAAAAACAAATGTTAAAAATATTACCTTTTAGAAAATAATGTAACGCCATCTAGAGTCTCGGACCTTTTCAAATTTACCATTTTTGAGGAGTTATCTAAATCTTAGTCGCGCATTAGGTAGCACATTTTTGAAGATATAAATTGGAAAAATTTACGACTAATTTGTATTCTACAAATCCTAACATTAAAATTTCGATGGTTTCGTAAAGAATAATATTGATTCAGCCATGGTTTTATGAATAAAAATATTGTTTATATCTATAATATTAAAAAATTCTAGCTTATATCATTTCTTAAATGCTTGCGATACTCGTGTCCCGGGTATCCAGCGGGAATTTTAAGTCAAACGTGGACAAAATTGCGAGCATATCTTAGTATAAAAACATATATGAAATTAATATCAAATGTCTGTGAAACATTCGTAATTATATTGTAAACATTAGTGTATTACAGATTTGTCGTAAGTAAATTCTGTCAATTTAGGATCTTATCTCTATCTCGAACTCCATTTAAGTACCCCCTTAACTGGCGATTATCATTCCTAGAATTTATTTTCTTACATGTCTTTAACCGACCTTTCTAATAAAGATAAGTTAAATAGTAATGAATTTTCCTGTATACTAATTTCAATAGACTTTAATTTAAAAATAATAAGAAAGAAAAGAAAGAAAGAAAATAATGTTTATTTAGAGTTATTTAAAATTATAAAAGTCTACATAAGCAGTTTAATAAAAGCCGAAATTAACTAACTCTAAAAAGGCCCTAACTTAGCAAATGCTGGTTGATAACAACCAGCGCTGGTCTTCTGTTAGTGCCAAGCAGCAACGTCACCTTCACAGAAGAAAATAAAAATAGAAAAATAGCTAATTAACATTTAATATTATTTATATTTAGAATAACATGAAATAAAGAATAGACATATTTTGAAAATTTTAATATAAGTACATAATATGTTATGAAATAATTATTGAAACTGAAAATAATGATTTCGAAAAATAATATTAGGTACGTTACAAACAAAAAGAAATTAAATTAAATAGAACTATAACTATGAAAAAGACTCAACCAGGCTTACTAAAAGGCGCTTGTATCAAGTGCGAGATCTGCTTGCTGCCTTTGGTGTTCGTACAGTAACGCTTTCAGTTTAATTTTAAAAATATGTGCACGTCGAACGGTTGTTATTGGTGGCGGGATATTGTTCCAGCACATAGAAGCCGAATACCGGAAGCTGCCTTTAAAAGCAGCTGAATGATGTCGCAAAGTAAAGCTGTACTGCACATTGCCGTAGATTAGTAGATCTCTGTGAGCCTGCCCATAGAAGTTTTTCAAACAAATACTTAGGTGCTTTGTTTTTAATTACACCGAAAAGTAGACATGCGAGATGAAGCTTACGACGGTGTTTCATTTTAAGTATTGAATAATCATTTAAAAACGGGGTCACATGTCCTCTAAATGGTATTTCAAAGTAGAATCGGACACATGCATTTTGAACTCGTTGGATGAGTTTCTGTGTTCTTACTAAAAGACGAGGACCGATAACTATATCAACTCACTCAATCGAATTCTGAGACTGATTTAGATATGGTCTGATTTGGTATAGCACCTTAAGCTTGTAAAAACATGTTTTAACAGACTTTGCTACGTGTTTCTCAAATCTAAGGTCACTGTCAATATGCAGCCCCAAACTACGAGCTTCAAAAACTCTTTCAACATCACCTATGAGCTCTACGTTTATTGAAGAATTTAAACCATTAAGCTGATATTTACTCCTAAGGATGAAGTATTTGGTCTTAGTCGGGTTAAGTAATAAACAGTTTTGCTTGGACCACGTGGCTATTCTTGTAAGGTCATCGTTTAATTTTCTAATAGCCGTGTCAATCTCCGACGGTTTGCAAGAAATATAGACTTGAGTATCGTCAGCATAGATGTGAAACTCGCAGTACTTTATGTGGTGTATAATGTCAGCCGAATACAGGATAAAGAGAATAGGACCAAGTATAAATCCCTGCGGAACCCCTCTATCGACCAATAGCCTGTCAGATAGTGAGTTAGAACCGTTACAATTATTAAGACTTACAAATTGTTGACGGTTACCAAGATAACTATAGAATCATAGTATTGATTTGCTATCAAACCCATAATACCGTAATTTCGACAGTAACAAATTAATGTTAATTGAGTCGAAAGCCCGGGAAAAATCAAGCAATACAAGCAAGGTACACATACCTTCATCTTGAGCGCAGAGGATATTGTCAGTGACATCGACTAGAGCTGTCACTGTGCCGCGTCCTTTCCTGAATCCTGACTGCAACTCAGGTAGAATAAGGTTGGCTTCCAAATAATTTGTTAATTGCTGATATACCACTTTTTCCAATACTTTAGGTAGGCAGGTAAGATACTTATCGGCCTAAAATCTTTTAAGTTTGCTGGAGTAGAGGTTTTGGGGATAGGACGAACAATTGCAAGCTTCCAAAGGTCAGGAAACGTGGAGGTACTAATGGAAATATTTACGATATACTTTATAGTTTCCAAAGTGTAAGGTAGTGTCATTAAAAGCATATCTAGAGCAATTAAGTCACAGCCCTTTTTTGCATTGGACTTTAGACTGCTAATGACTTTTTGTAACGTATCTGTATTGACCATTTTCATACTAAAAGTTGTATCACTAAATATGTTATTATTGTAGAATGCCAGTAAAGAAGGGCATACATTTGAAGTGCCAGGTATGTTTAAAAAATGATTGTTAATAATATTAGGATCATTAAGGTGCGACGGAAGTTCAATTTCAACATTGGGCAAAATAATATTCTTTAAATTCTTCCATAATAGTTTTGGGTTTTGTATTTTACTATTAATATTTTGTTTAAAATACGCCATTTTCTCGTAATATAGTGCCTGATTTGTTGTGGATTTTAAGCACCTATAGTAATCTTTTTTTGTCTGTAACTTAGTCTTATGATACTCCATTAGTGCCTTATCACGTAACCTCATCATCAATTTTATAGTGTCAGTAATCCAAGGATAAGAAAGTTGTTTAATAACAGTGGATCTTACGGGCGCATGATAATCAAACAATGACAAAATATATTGATTGAAAGCTTCAACTACTTCATTGGTGTCACCCGACATTCTAAATAGGTCCCAATTTATAGATTGCATATCAGCTATGAAGTTGTCCATACATATACGTTTAAGTGGACGATACACTATTATACGAAGTGTTGGTCTTTCTTGTTTTATGTTAAATTCGCACGCTACCAGGCAATGGCCGTGAAGACAACCTAAATGATCTAAGCAAATTTTTTTGGTCTGCAAATTGGTGCAGACCACGTCAATAAGGGTTTGCGTGGTGTCCGTAAAATGTGTAGGTGTAGATACAATTTGGTTCGAAACAAGATAAAAACGTTGTAAATGTAATGGTTTTCATATCAATTTTATTCAATAAATTTGTTAAAATCTCCTAATAGTATTAGGTAACTATAGTCGGATAAAGAATTAATAGTGTCAGAAAGAGCATCAAAAAACAGATCAACATCCATCCAAGGAGGACGATATTCTGTGCCGATTACTACCTTTTTGCCACTTAGCGACATATTCAACCACATTTGCTCCACGGATTTATGTAGCGGGTCAACTGGATGAGAACTAGTTCGAATGGATAAGCCTTGCCTCACATAAAACCTACTCCACCTCCACGAGAACGCACATCGCGTGGACGAGGTATGTGACGTAATCGGTATCCCGGCAAAGTCGGTGAACGACCCTCTGCACCAGCCTTAAGCCATGTTTCATTTATAGCTAAAATATCTAAATCATGGTGCATTGCCGAGGAAATAAAATTATCATGGTTTGTGCCTAGAGAGCCAAAATTATACAAACCTACCTTTAACTTTTTAGTAATCATTTTTAATTTTTAATGTAAAGTTTGATTTCGTCAAGGCAAAATAGAGAATAAGCAAAAATGTATTTAGTATTTCATAACAAATCATGATTATATATTTTCTAGGTTGTCATCTACTTTGGTTGTCTATTCTTGTTAAACACAATAAATATTCTGTGACTGTGCCGTGTATTTCAATTATGTATCTAGTACGTAACTTAATTGCGATGTGGTACATATTATAATATAATTAAATGTTATAGTATAAATCAAAACATGAATAGTTATAGTAGGATAACTTAGTTACAACACATAAAAAAAGCAACATTAACATTATATAGAATAATAAGGTCGCAGACAAAAAGTAATCATCACTGTTTTGTTTAAACTTTGCCAAGCTCAAAAACACGAATTAAATCGGCGTTAGAACGATATTAATAAATAATAAAGTACTGTCTGTATTAAAAAATATCATAGTATAACATTTACAAAATTAATAAAGCTAACGCGAAAACTTCTTGATTCATTCAAACGTAATTATATCTCCTCTTTGCAGACATTCATTAGAGACAAAAGTTTACGTTTCCATTAAACAGACAGTAGATGACATTCTTAATGCATTTGGTGCATTTTTTCGTGTAAATGACATCCTTTTTTTATTAGTAGATTACGATAATATTATTTATTATTTATTATTTTAGTTGAGTACACTGCCAAGAAATGTTTAAAGTTTCTTATAAAACCTTGTTGGTCCGGCTACCTGGAAGAGATTGCTATAAAGTGCCACATCATTTTAAAGTAAATATATCCATATTAACTGAAAGTATATGTTGAACAATAAAAAGTTTTACATTCATACATTCATAACAGCACTTTGTTAAAACCGCGTCAGTACCTATCTTTACACTAACCTATACATGTAAACCTTGAACTTGACAAAAAAATACAAAAACGCTTGTGAATATAATTAAAAAATGCGTGTTACCAACGTTCATGTCGAAAACCTCTTCATAGTTGTTATAAGGTAGAAAAGTATACTTTATAAGTCACTATGCAGCGCTAAAGCGCTGTATTAAGATGGTGTACAAAATTAAATATGTCAATCTAAAATAAAAAAAAATCAAGTTAATATGAATTTAATTAAGAGCAGTTGAATAGTTTTTGCTACGTCCAGCAGTGGACTGCGAATGTCTGACGACGACAAATGGTTTTTGAAATATGAGTCCTTTAGCCACAAAGTACAACAGTGGATGTCTGTTGCCTTTTTGAAACACTACACAATGCATGGACCAATACGAGATTGGATATTTTTTAATAGATCAGCAGCGCATGAATTATGATTAGTTTTATAGTTTTCAATAGAGACCCCTACAAATTCTCATCAAAAAGCATCGTTGTTTACAGACAGAACGTACTTTTGAAAATGTTAGATGTTAAAGCATCGTATTACACAAGTAGAACTTAATAAAACTATGTTTTAATGGTTTTAAGCGCAGTAATTTATTTGATTTTTATTATTCCGACGTTTCGACCACTTATCAAGTGTCAATGAGTATTGTTAAAGATTTATTTAGCCTACCGCCAACTTATTCATTTTAATTTTATTTATGGTTATTATTTACTCTATGGGAGCCTAATCTAAGTTAACACCGCTCCGCAACATGTTATGGCTTGAAGAAGAAGAAGAAGCGGCGCAAGAAACTCTTCAGCAAACATGCCTAGCTCCAATAATTTTATATAATATTAAAATGGGTGGGAGGTAAAAGAAGTTGAGAAGTAGCACTGTAGTAATAAGTCGTACAAGAGGAACGACATCTAATAAATCTCTTATATTAATATTTCAAACTTATTAATTAGGTGCGAAAACTTGTTTCAGTATTTGAGATATTCGTCTTGAATGTATTTGTGAGAATTTTCATGAAACACAACTTGGGGATTTGAGACAGCCGTAGATAAAGTGGGCTTTTGTTCGAATCCGACGTAATACTCTGAAATTATACTGATGTTCTTTGACTATTGTTATTAATGGAGATTGTTTTGAGAAAAATGTTTCATTAATCAAAATGTATTAAGTATATAATCTGTTTGTTTTGGCTTATAACAGCTTAATATTTAAATTATGAAATGGTATTCAGAGAGCGAAATTTATTTTCAACAAAAATCTTTTGAGATCTAAGTGTTTTGCTTATTTTAGTATAGAGAAATTCCATGAAGGCAGCACAATAGCTAACAAGATAAAGTCTGTATAAAGAGATAGACTTTCTAGAGATTTATAATATAACTAGGATATGCCCGCGACTTCGTCTACGCTTGAATTGCAATTACCGCGGGATCCCGGACACAAAATACCGCAGTAATTGAAAAAGAATGTAAGCTATCGTTTTAGTGAAAACTGTGTCGGAATAAGCTAATTTTATGCACCCGAACAACTACAAACCGCTAACGGGAAAATTGCCGCGGGATTCCCGGGATAAAAATATTACATTAAATTTCTTATCGATCAATAAAAAAATCACATTGGAATATTTTTTTTATCTGACGATTTTAAATAATTCCCAGCAAAATTCCCGCGGGATTCCCAGGACAAGAAGTAGCGCAGAATTTAAGTCTAAGAATTAAATGTAGATCGACGAAAACCGCATCGCAATCGGCCCAATAGTTTTTACGTGAATCTCGAACAAACAGACAAAACGACAGACAAACAGTCAAACACAAGAAATCTATAAAAAATGTCATCGTGTTCTCCGTCGTTTAAATAGTCTATTCCAGTTGTTTTTTTTTTTAATAGCTTCAATGTACAGTCACAGCATGTTTAGAATTTTATCATATTATAGATATATATTTACAGATGTAAAGGATTTTTAGGATCATCAACAGGATATTTGTTGAAACATATTTACTTCGTATTAATTATTCCTAAAAAAATAGTTCTTTTTACAAGTAACGTTATAAATTATTTGTTTGCTATTAAAAATCGTTCTTGGGTACATTTATTTACTGAGTCTAATTCATATTTGTCGATTTTTATACAACACGTGTAAGTGAATTTTCTTTATTAATTGCAAACTCAGATGTTTCATAAACTTTTCAAGTACGTCCTAAGGTTGACTGGAAGAAATTACTTTTAGTGATAAAACCGCTTAGTGTTTATTCAACTGTTTGTTAATGATATACAATAAAGTATATTCTATTCTAAGTGAATCACATTTTTATGAGTACTAAAATTGCACTATAATATTTATTAGAATCACCAGTCAATCAGAAACAACAATAATTTTAACCAACATCCATCGAATGGAGATCGTAATGAGTCGAAACTTTCGTCCTTTGTAAACACAAATTATTTGTGAACCGGGAGTTTTTAAGGGCCATTCTGTATCCAAATTTATGCCCAATGAGAATGGGAGCCCTCGAAAAAAAGTGAGATTTTATTAAAAAAGTTCCCGAGCTCTAAACGGTCACCGGGAACTCTTAATCGCGAGTTCAAGGCTCTCACGGTACACTGACTTTAGTTTACTTTATCATTTGTAGGGTTCGTAAACCCCTATCATTATACAGCTTTCATACAGTTAAGGAGAAATAAATTGCACGTCCTTATGGAAAAGGTTTGGGTATTTTAAGGAAATGTATTTTTAGAAATTCACTATTATGATCTTGTATTTTGTGTAAGTCAGCTAAGCCCAAGTTTATCTTTGTGGTGACTAAAATCATGTCCTCTTTACAATTAAAGTTTTTATACATGGTAGAGCCATACTGGAATCATTGTCTTGATTAAAACTCTTAGATACTACTCTCTCATAAAATGTTGGCGTTAGTTGAGCTAATTATGTTACACCCCCTCCTATCCCATCTCTGCTATTACATTCCTCCTGTTTCATCCTCCTATATCATCTTTATTGTATACCTCCGTCTTCTTCTTCTAAGTCGTTCCTTCACTGCTGAAGATCATGATTTTAAGGGCAGTGAATAAGTGCTCTCCTCCACCGAGATCGGTTTTGAGCATGGTGAACAGTCCAACTTATCAATGTATCAACCTGGTCAATCCCCTTATTTGGAGATCTACCACAAGGTCTCTTGCCTTCAACTTTCTCCGTGACCACAAGTCTCTTCATGTTATCTGGGTTCTTGCGGGCTATGTGGCCAAAGTACTTCGGTATTCGCTGTCGGCAAATTGCTGATAGCCTCTGGTGATCTCCAATGCTAAGCTCTTCCAGTATAGAGGCATTCATCTGGCGAGCTGTCCATGAAATTTTTAGCATTCGACGCCAACATCATATTTCAAGGGCGTCCTATACCTCCTATCCCATCCTAAAAGCTAGTAACGCATTGGGTCGTTGTAACAACCCCCCCTATAAAAACGGTAAATGAGTGATTGGCTGATCTCTCCCTCTATATAAACAATATACATATAAGAGCAAAGAGTATATGGATACTCTAAAATTTTTCCGCCCTTAGAATTGTAATTATAAAGAAATCTATTATAGAATTTCTTTTTGGTTTGATTGGCTGTGATAATATGTCTAGTGATAAGTATCCTACGTTGTGTATATAAATATTGTAATAACTCAGTTCTATGGAAATTTGTCCAAACAAGGAAATCATTTGAAAGTTCAGAAGTTGAAATATCATACCCAGTATTAATGACGGATTGTGATTAACTATTAGATTTACCGAACTACTTGCCTATTTTAGTTACCTATAACGAAACTAGGGTGAACGGAATAATCTGCTTCCGAATACCTTCCTAAACCTATAAATAGAATACGTTATTAATAAGAATTTGATTGATTAGATTTTAATATTAGAATAATACGTGTATATAATTGTATGTAGAGATGCGTATATATGTATTTTGTAATACATAAGGTGTAGTGTATGTAAAGTATATATGTAGTTATGTAATATGCATGTATAATATGGTGGGTAATTTTACTTATGATATTAAGAAACGAAGTAAAAGTATGATTTATACAAATTTAATATAGGTATTATATAGACGTTTGTATGATTTTAGTGGTTATGAACTAAGAGTTTAGTGAGTATATAAATAGAATATAAAATTATGGAGATTGGGAAGGATTTAATTAATGAAGATTTAATAAAAGGTATAATAAACCCAAAATTCCTTCCACCCGGGTCAAGAAGTGATCCCTCACAATCACTTTTTATTATACCTTCTGGATAAGAAAGGAACTAGTCGATGAACCAATCCCAAAAATATATCCTTTAAATATTATGTGAGTCATTTAGACCGATAATCCAGTTCGGTTAATGTGTGTGTGTAAGGCCAGAATTGGGTTTTGAGAGTGCCGAAGCAACTCACAAAAATACATAGCGTCCTTTCGGTACTTAGTATCGTAATACTGCCCCATGAGGCTATCTAGAATAAATAGGCTGTCTTTCTGTAATTAGAATTTAGACGCCGTGTAATTAGTAATATAGCACTCAGGTGGGAAGCACTTACTAGTCACGCATGTATTGATTTGAGATATAGGCCACGAAGACGAGCGTTTTACCAAACATTTCATATCAGCATTTAAATGACTAACAATAATTTATTGAAAGTGCCAATACGCAACTTTCAAAAATACATTGTGAACATGTCAGACGGTTCGAATATTACGAACGTGCACTGCGAGTTACTATGCCTAGGCCAACTATCTATTAAAGAATCATCGACCATAGTTAGACAAGTAAGCTGTATCAGCGCTCAAGCAGATACACCGCTGACGAACACAAGTATTATATAATTTAGTTACAATATAAAATATTGGCTCATTCCCCAGTATGAGGATAGGAAGGGTATAATATGATACCATTGGCATAACCTTACCTTTTAAGTGTTTTACTTTAGGGCAAATAACTATCAATTGAAACAGTCATTTGAATCAGAGTTAATCCCACTGATAATCAACACAGGAAGGCAGGCATTCAATGCCGAACTGAATTTAACAGTTCATTGGTGAGTCATTTTTACCTCAACACAGTCCAAGTCAAACTAGACCAGACAACAAGAGTCGTTTACTTAAGCAGACAGGACAGTTAGAGCACTGACTCGAGGCACTTCCTGATAACAAACCATTCCGCCGCATTTGTCTAATCGACGTTTGCGAACGACCTATGTGTAAAACACAAACTGTCGAATGAGAATGTCACGATAATAAATATCGTACCCAGGTAGGCAAGAATCATGTACTATAGCTACGATGTACAATTCTCAAGAACTAATCGAGCTATCTGTCCATTTTACCAAGCACTGCATTTATAAGGTAGAAATGACTAAACAAGAACTTGGTATGTCAAGACTAGAATAAATATATATATGGCCCTTAACCCTGATTCAATTTAAACTGGCAGCCAGACTTGCTATCTTCCTCCAGCTTCACTTTTGTACAATTCTCAATTATTTATTTGTATCTTGCAAACATTAGCACGCATATCATTCTTCATGAAAACAGGTCAACAGACCTTGAAAGAGGAATAAATTTCATTTAATAATGTACAGTACAATTAAGTACATAATTTATAATTATAATTTAATCATTTATGTTATGTAGTACACATATGCATACATGATTTATAAAATGTTAGAATAAGTGTTATATAAACGCTACTATAATTTTTATGATATCAAATGATTTCGACAGGAAACAAAGACCAGTAACTCCGTATTTATCGTTTTATTAATGACGCCCCTTAGACTTATTTAAAGTAAGAGAACCAATATTATAAACGTAGAGTTTGAATTCAACCTTAAAGATATAGTTCGGTCAAAGATGTTAGAAATACGTATATCAGATCATAGTGTTTTGAATAAATAGTCAGCGTTATTTATAACATTACGATGTACAACTATCATATAATGAATTAGTAATAATTTTGAATAATATATTCATTCATATAGCTTAGATGTAGGATTGCTCAGCTTAAATAAATCATTATAGAATATATTTTAATACATCTAATAAAGAGATCCTCGGCTATTTTTAATTAGTATAAAATTACGTACATTACTCTACCTGAAATTCAACTGAAATATCCTGCTTATACATAACTCCGTAGATCCCAGACGAACTCTATTCAACCACCTATATAAAAGCAAACAACTATTAGCAATATGACTAACATGCTAGTCCTCGTCATTAAACGGGGACTCTATTACTCACGTAACCGCTACTATTATTTCAGGATTTTGATGACTGGAATGCGCCTAACTGGAACCACTTTTAATCTATCGATCTCCGCACAGATCGGACTAACAATACGGACTACTCATTTCTAAAACTTTGACGCCTATATAATTTTATTATAGAGAATGGTTTATCACAAAATTATTAATTAATTTGTCGAATTGAATCAAAACTGCTACTAATCTAGTGCTAGTTAAGAATTAAATAATGAATTAAATGAACCCCAAAATCTTTAAATCACGTAATCATATGATTTTATGTGAAAGTTAAAATCAACCCACAAATGTAACGATGAAACTCTAACAATACATTACTACTACTTTTGTCCTAGTACCCCGCTCGTATATTTTACCAATTAAAGACGTCTGTTCTCATTTAATTCCGCCCCCTTTTGTCTACGCTTGAATTAGAAATTCAAAAATCAAACTAAAACTAAAGGATATTAATTATTAACAGAATCTATATTTAAATAATAAATAACAACACTACAACTTTCGTTCGCGTAGCTCAACGGCGTACCCGGAGCTATATTTCGACCACGTGATCCAATAATAAGAACCCGATGGATCTCAGACTACTTGACAGTGAGGCTTCGACCTCTGAACGACGGACTACACAACTGTCAAATCTTCAAGTAAAACTCGCGAATTCACGCTTCGAAGGACTGTCTAGAATTCTTCACGAGAGTCCCTGTGTAAGTCTGTCTGAAAATCTGTCAGAGTTACCCCAAAAGTCTGTGTAAAAGTCTATACAGGAACCTCGTGAATCCTCGTTGAAAGTCCCCCTTTTCGATCTACTTCGCGATTTCCTCTGATTCGATTAATCCCTCTTTCCAGATCTACCTCGCGATTTACTCAGATTCGATTAATAATATCCTCCTTCCCGATCTACCTCGCGATTTACTCCGATTCGATTAATCATCCCTTTTTCGACTGTGTCGCAGGCTTTTATTCTCAAAAATCCTGCTACCACCACTTCCAATAAAGGGGTGTTCTTTCATTATTTGGACCGCCCTTTTCAGCGATCCTTGATTGTTAAAGCGTTATTTGTAAATTAGACCTATTTGGCCTTAGTTTAAGAGTGTTAGTTAATTAAATATGATTGAGAAATTATCGATCAATCGATCTATACTGCAAATGCAAATATGTGTCTTAACTGTGTTACTATAAGATTCAGATTTGCTAACACTCAATAATGATCAATTCCTTAGAACCAGTAGATTCCTATCGTCATTTCTTTATGCCCTGACTATGTTTTAAAGTATGTACAATTGTAAATTAAAGTTCAATAGAATCATACGCATTATTAGTTTTGGTTTTAAACTTTAATATTATTTAATATTAAGTACAAAAGTTTTTATTACATAAGTACATGTTTAGTAAATTATAGTTTAAAATAAAATTCATAAGCATGGTGGATCCGTTACACCGTGATGTTGCAAACGTCTACAGGCGACGGTAACCACTTTCCAACAGATGGCTCTTCTCTCTGTATGCAAGTTTTGCAATAAAAAGTGGCTAAGAGCATGTTGATTCAAACAGGAAAGGAAGGAAATTTCTGTAACGACAGCGAATTTAATTTGATAACGTAACACACAAACAGAATTCACAACATTATAAGAATTCTATTACAGCTATTTGACTACACAACTTTGATGAGGTTTTTTGATGTACAAGCCTAGTGACACAACTGCGAAACATACCGCGCGGAAAGTTCGATGACGCGCGGCGGAAGGATCAGCACTAATCTGAACTCGGCGGAATTTCCGCTGATGTGTCATAGCTTAAAAAAACACTGCGAGCGTATTTAGCCACCCTTTCCGCACGGTACGTTCAGCAGGCGTGTCGTTACACTTCATACAGCGACACACCTGCGGAACGTACCAGAATGTACCATCAGCGGAATTTTCGCGCGATATGTTTTGCAGGTGTGTCGTTAGGCTAAAACAAATTTTTTTATCTGGTTTTAACCCTGGACTGTCACTGTTGTTAATCCTAGTCTATTATATAATGCCCTTAGCAACTCTTCTTCTCATCTAATTAAATAAACCGACAATACTTCCCCTTTAGATTAATGGAATTCCTTAAAATGTAAAAATACTTTTCAAGAAAATAATAAAAATAAAGCTATAAAATGCGAGGTTTTGCTTAATTATACTGCAAACCACGAAAAGATGTGAAACATTTAATTATTTCTCGTGTTGACGGTTCCGTATTTAAATTGTACATAATGTATGCAATGAAAATCAGCATATCAGAAATAAATAGATATGTTATTTTCGTTACCGATTTATAATTTGGTTTTATAACTTAGTGTCTAAAATCTTTAAGGACCAGTAAAACCGCATTCTGGTCCAATTAGAACCTGCCAAGTTTAAATTAGTGGTGATTTATGTTTCTATAAAATACTATCTAAACCCGGTCAGGCCTGGCCTTGGCTCAGTCTGATACTAATTATATTTTTCCTTCCCCCTCCGTCTAATCCATTTTGCATCTATTCTATTCCCCTACGCCTTCCTAAAGATTGCCAATGCGTTGGCCTGGGGCCCAATCCTGTTATTTCAATATCATGGCGTTGCGCAGATATTCAAGGTAAAGTTCTATGGATATAGATAGAGTCAAAAATTCGTATTCTACTAAATTCACAATATCTTCTCGATATCGTCGCGGCGAAAAATAGTAGAAAGAATTGGTATTACCATTAGCAGAAATGCCGTTAGCCGAAATGAATATTGAAAAGTTAGCAAAATTTTAAACATTTATTTCGTGGGTTTTCGCTTATAAATATTAATAAAAATAAGAGTGACGTGCTACAGGCACGCCATTGGAGTTAATAGAATACCGAAATTAAGCAAACTTACGATTGAGACGATAGACGAATAAATGATTCGATACAAGTTGTTACACGAGTATTTATATGAATTTTAATATTGAAGTAACGTATTTATTGTTGGTTTTATTAAAATTTATTTATTTGTTTTACTAATTAAGTATCATATAAGTAGAAATAGTTTTATTAATTATTGTTATTATTATTTAATTAACAAAATTTGATCATTTGGTCTTACGCTACAAGGAAGGTTTGCACTGAAAATCACCGTTGTGTCGGATATAATTCCGGCACAGCAATATGCTGAGTGCAAACCTTGTTTGCTGAAAATGCGGCGTACAAATTCTCAAAATATGCTCTGTGTATAATAATGTATAAGGAATGTAATTACGTCGCTATTTCTTTGAATAAAATTTTCCTTTTTTATTTCTTTCTATCGGCTGATTTTGACGCGATAGTGATAGCAGAATTAGGCCCTTGTGTTACAAACCTCCAAAAGCAATGATAAATAATTTCTATCAAGTGGACCGTATGTCTATTTGCCAACTATCTATCTATATCTACAAAAATTCTAAACATGCCATGTCGGTACATTGAAGTTATTAAAAAAACTGGAATAGACTATATAAGCGATGGAGAACACGATGCAATTTTTTACGTAAAAACTGCGGGGCCGATTTCGATACGGTTTTTGCTGATCGACTTAAAATCTGCGCTATTTTTTATCCTGGAAATCTCATGGGAATTTTCCTGGAAGCGGTTTGAAGTTGTGCGGGTACATAAAAATTAGCTTGTTCCGACATAGTTTTCACTAAAACGATATCTTACAGGTCTTGTCCCAGGAATCCCGCGAGAATTTCGAGTCAAGCGTGGACGAAGTGGCAGGCATATCCTAGTAACATTATAAAATTGTAAAAGTGTATTCTTTTGCTTCTTTTTTTTGTATTTGTCTGTTTGTTCGGGATTCACGTTAAACCTATTAGGTCGATTTCGACGTCGTTTTCGCTGTTCGATAGCAAATTCCTTGACTTAAAATTTACAGTACTTTACATTCCGGAAATCCCGCGGGAATGGTTTAAGGTGGTCAGAGTGAAAAAAATCGGTTTCCGATATGATATTTTCACTGGTTATTAGCAAATTTTATCTGTTCAACGTGGACAAAGTCGCAAGTAAATACTAAAAGGCAATAAAAAGAAAAGGAACACATGTAATTTAAAAGAGAAATAAAAAAGAGGCTTTATGCCTATATACGTCACTATAATTGACTTATTATTTTTTAAATTTAAATAGAGGGCTCAATGAAAACAGGAGATGGTTTCTGGAGGGTCCGAAACAACTCCGAAATAGAAAACTCGCGGACAAGCCCAACGTAATTAAAGAGATAAAGGGACACTCTCTCCGCTGGCTTAAACACGTTGAAAGGATGAGGGACGATCGGAGTGCGATAAAAGCATACTTACGTTATCCAGTCGACAGGTTAACTGTCTTAAGTACCGCTGGAAAGATACAGTGGAAGCTCACCTGAACGAGCTTCAAATGCACAACTGGAAGATACTGTGCAGAACAGCGGGAAGTGGTGTACTCTCGTTTCGAAGGCCAATACTCACTTTGTGTTGCTGAGCCAGCGGAGTTAGTTAAATAAAGCCGCGCGTTCCTCTTTAAGGAACCCTAAAAGAAGGCGAGTATAAGATAATAATCTTGGAACTCGTTTTTTTCTGGATAAAATACCTAGAACGTATTAAATTAAATATTTCCTTTTATGTCAAATAATTTCCAACTGAGGGGCGTTGCGGTGAAATTTTGGATAAAAGAAAGGGAATGCTGAGGGATAATATGACGTCATTGCTTCGACCCTTCAACCAAATGTCGCCATTGTGCAATAATGGTCACGGCTAGTGGGGGAAATTTACATTTTATTCGCAGTTCACGGAAACATGCGGTTTTGAATTTGTATTACATTGTTCGACGTGACTTTTGAGTGGCTTCAGTTGTGGTAGAAGGACTCGTACTCTTTGCAGTTCGGGTTTCTATCTATCGCTTAGTTGACTCTGAGATGGATGTTTAGTTACGTCATGGAATAATAATCATTATCAAATGGCAGAGGTGTTAAAGAGAGGTTAGGTAAAAAGCATCTCAAATAAACGTGCGAGTATGATGTTTGTCAGGTGAATGACAAACATCAGATGAAAATTTGTCAGGATAGACACAATTGGAGATCTAGATCGTCACAGTAGTCTCTGTCTACCCCCATGGGAAAAAACAAGCGTGATAATATGTGTGTATGTAATAATAATAATAGGAACGACAACTATAGTTGAGCCATTCTAAGAAGCCCCCCCATTAGAAGTTTTGAACTAACATAACAACAAAGTATCATAATAATTTATATCAAATTAAAACACCATGATTATCTTATTTCTTTAGAAACGTGACACATGACAACGTTATGTTTGTCAAAACTTTTTCTTAAATATTAGAGACGTGGCCTCGAGATTGATGTATAATCTAAAAGTTTAAACATAAATCTTAATCAAGTTAGGCATATATTTAAACAGAAAAGGTAACAAGATGTGCAATATATTTATTAAAATAATAAGTTATTTTATTGTAATTGATTTAGTAACGTCTGACTACCTATATCGATTTCAATTTTTAATTGTATCATCATCACATAACTATTAAAATCAGTTTGATAGATGCCAAATATGGTTTTATAGAACGGCCTAACTATGATACAAGTATTTTCTCAAGTATTGATAAGTATTTTACAGTTATTTACAGATCCGTGGCATTTTTGAGAATAGAAAAACTTTTATGAACCTCATGTCAGCCTGTCTTCGTACACATTATTTTTTTTTCGGAAGCTGCTGGGTCTGTATGAATGAAATTTAGCAGAAATATGTTGTATTATTGTATGCCGCTACACAAGCCAGTCGTGCCAAGCCTAACAAAAATCGTGGTAGCGTAATGGCTAGCGCACGAGTCCCGGACTCAAAGGGCCCGGGTTTGAATCCTAGCCGGAACGCATGCATCTCTTAGGCAGTTTTTGACCTAATATGCATATTAGGATAACAACAGTGAAGGAAAACATCGTAATGAAACCTGCACATCGACTTAGACAAGCGTGCCGGGTATACTGTCCGTTCCCCTGTAGTGGGCGGCCCAAGCCCAGCAGTGGGACTTTTATGGGCTGCTATTATTATTATTACACAAGCCTGAAGTGAAATCGCGATGTTTTTTAATGTATAAAAATGCATGTGTTGTTCATCCTTCTATTAAAACTGGCATTAGATTCTGACTAACTACATCTAGTAGATAAATCGTTATATATTAAAAAAAACAGTATTATTATCTTAATTATGCATATTATCATTAATTGAAAATTATTTATGAAATTTGAATAATGCAAAATTCAACATAAATAGACTGAAACGATTCATTTCCTAGCGTAACTGTTCATAATTTTGCTTATTCAGTGATGCAGATTTTTACGACGATTTCTCTTGGTCGCAGTGTATTTAACATAAATTATGATGATCAAGAACTGTAATGTCGTTCCCCGCATCAACATTTTGAATAATTTCATGTTAACAACATTGAAATAAGTTGAATATTTCGACGTCAATTTATAATGCTTGATTACGTTTCTTTTTAGAATCTAGTCATGATGTACCGTCATCGTTAGGAATAATAATGGGAAAACCTGCATACCCAGATTATTTTACGAAATGCGGAATACGAGTCAATTTATATGATGTCTTTATTGCTGTAGAAAATTGCGTGTCTAACGATTTTTTCTTTTTTTAATCAATTCCTTTACTAAAAAGTGTTAAAAATGTGCGGGATTTTAAAAATTGGAATACGGAACGCCATTGATCACATAGAAACGTGACGTCATTTTTCATGTGACATTTTCAGATTGTCAAAAATGGTGAACTCATTGCATAGGCTACGTTCCAGAAGGGACTCGCAACGACCATGTTCATGACTACGACTTTTCTCGTTCCACTTGCTTGCGGACGTTACAATGATAAACTCTAGTGGAACGGATTATGGGGCGTTGATGTCATAAACAACGAAATGCCTACACAAATGTCATTGGTTGATTTAAAAATCGCGCCTTTTTTAATGTCAAGAAACAGAGAGAATTAATGCTCTGTGATCAATGCTCACTTCGACCCACCTCTTGATATTGGTTGTTGTGAGCGCTCGGTGATCGAAAATGAAGACGTCATTAGTTTCGCCACGACCATAACGACCGCTGTCGTCTTGTGGAACGGCAGATGGAGCATTTTGGGCGTTGTGAGATACTAAAGAAACGCCTTCATAGTATTTTTAGTTTGGTGATTGTGTTTATGGTAATTAAGTATCTATAAGATGGTTATTTTTATTTTTTCATGATCTGTATTATTATATCTAGTTTAGAATTGAAAACACTGAGAAAGATGAACATGTAAACATACATAGCGAATGAACGAACTATGACGTTATCAAAAGCCCACTGCTGAAATAGTGGCGTTAAATAGCTCAAATTTATTGAAGATTATAAATAAAATTATTTTATCTAAAGTATTAATTTTTAAAAATACAATAAGAAAACATGATATCTTGTCAGAATTATAGACGTCATTGTTTCCCACTTCTTGTCAGACATTGCGCGTGAAATGCACACACACCCACAATTTTTTTAAATTGACAATTTATAGCATCCTAAATTTATGGCAGCTAACACTTATTATATTTATAGATCTTATGAAGCTAACGTTGTAGTAATTACTTGTATAATAATTTCATAATTTAATAGATTATGTTAGGTATCATTAAACAATAGCTATTTGAACGCAGCTGTTTATTGACTTGTTGCATTAAATAACAAGGATTAGTTAGTGAATACGATACTGCTATATTTACAAAACGTTTTTGTGACATTTGTAACAGGTATTAACAACTTGCTGGACATTTTAGATTGCGAACATTTAATTGACGGTACTTTCAAGTGATTTATAGTATTTAAGCGGTGCGTGAGGTCGGCTGACATGTGTTCTACCAATCGCCAGGCGCTCAGTAAATTGAGTCAGCGACTTTGTGTTATGTTTAAATGTTCATGAACTTGTTTATGTGTGATTTGGTATGTATGATATGCATCCTACCC
The DNA here is from genome assembly GCA_039645545.1 of Dendrolimus houi. Lineage (NCBI taxonomy): Eukaryota > Metazoa > Arthropoda > Insecta > Lepidoptera > Lasiocampidae > Dendrolimus > Dendrolimus houi. The sequence continues at coordinate 8,145,617 of CM077125.1, forward strand.
ATCGAGGCAGCTATGTTTCTCGTCAGAAGATCCTGACACATGCTCAGAATCGTTCGCCGATGTGGTACTGCAGGGAATGGAATGTTTCATTCCAAACTCAACGGTACCCATCGGTGGTAAGAGCCAACCAAGGTTCGATAAGTCTTGCGCTCACGCTGTAAAGCTAAAGCAACAGGCTTATCAAGTCTGGACTGCAGCGCGGGCTCGTCAAGATCCAAGTTCCTCTGACCTAAAAAAGAGATACAATGCCGCCTCCAGGTCCCTCAAAAATCAGAAAAAGCAAAAGCCTCAAAATTCGTTCACATTGGCAGAATTGTTGAGCGCCTCTCTAGCTGCCCTTCTGGGACTAGAGCTTTTTGGGCCCTCGCCAAAGCTGTCGAGGGAAATTTCTGTCGGGCGTCTTTTCCAGCTCTGCGCACAGTGGACGACCGTCTGGCACACACCGCCACAGATAAAGCCGATCTTCTGGGTGAAATCTTTGCTGGGACGACGGGGAGTAACTCCACCTACAATCTCGAAATCTTTGCTTTACTCAAAAAGCAGTCCGTTGTGCTCTCCGCTTCCTCGACGTCAATCTTCTGGCCCTGATGGCATTCCTGCCATTGTGCTGCAGACGTGTTCAGACCTTGCCCGACTTTTCACTCTCTTACCACAAGAAGATTGCCCATGTGGCACCCTGTCCCCAACCGTACAGAAGAATTATAGCCCAGCAATAACCTCTTTGCTCTCAAAGGTGATGGAGCGTAATGAGCTGCTAAATGATCGGCAATACGGCTTCCGCCACGGTTGCTCAGCTGGAGATCTCATGGTTTACCTAACCCACCGTTGGGCTGAAGCCATTGAGAGTAAAGGAGAAGCACTGGCAGTTAGCCTAGATATTGCTAAGGCCTTCTACCGGGCACAGAGCTCTTCTATCGAAGCTGCTATCGTATGGGATATCTGAGGGACTTTGCACCTGGCTATCTAGCTTTCTTGATAGGCGCAGCATTCAAGTCATTGTCAACGGTTGCTGCTCAAGTATCAAGCCCATCAACGCTGGTATGCCCCAGGGTTGTGTGCTATCACCAACGTTGTTCATCTTGCATATCAATGATTTGTTGTCTATTCGAAACATTCATTGCTATGCGGATGACAGCACTGGCGACGCGCAGTACTCTGATCGTGCAAACGTCCCTCTATCATTTGTGGAGGAAAGTCGTGATAGACTTGTGTCTGAAGTAGAGCATTCCTTAGAGAGAGTCTCTGAATGGGGGAGGCAAACCCATTTCAACCCTAAGAAGACACAGGTCTGCGTATTCTCTGCCAAAAAACCTCCATTCGAGCAAGCGCTTCAGTTCCAAGGAACTCCCCTTACCACCTGTAAAAGTATTGGGATCCTCGGTGTTGACATCGCGAACGGTGTACAGTTCAGGGGCCATCTTGATGGCAAGGCAACTTGCCTCCAAGAAGCTGGGAGTGCTAAACCGGTCAAAGCAGTATTTCACATCGCGGCAACGACTTGTGCTTTATAAAGCCCAGGTTAGGCCGTATATGGAATACTGCTCACACCTTTGGGCTAGAGCACCTGTCTACCAACTTAATCCCCTTAACAGTATCCAACGTCGAGCTGTTCACATTGTTGATGATCCCATACTCACAGACGGTCTAAATACGCTTGGCCTTAGGAGAGACTTTGCTTCTCTCTGCGTATTCTACTGGCTGTACAACGGGGAGTGTTCCAAAGAACTATTTAGAATGGTGCCTTCGCCCTCTTTCTACTATCGCACTGCTCGCCATCGATTGGGAGTTCACCCCCACTTCCTAGAGCCGCTTCGCTCATATACGCAACGGTTATGTAGAACGTTTCTCTTTTCTACCGTGGGGATTTGGAATGAGCTCCCAGTCTAGGTTTTCCCACAGCGCTACGATATGAAGTTTTTCAAAAAGGGTGTCATAAAATTTTTTCGAGGCCGGCAGAGCGTTGGTGACGGTAACCGCTTTCCACCAGGTGGGCCGTCAGCCTGTCTGCTGTACTCCAGCTATAAAAAAATATATGTGTGTGTAATTTCGAAATAATACAAAGACTTTTGAAATAGTGAGTTAATAACTGCGAGGCATGGGGCGACTATAAGGGAAAGTTAGAGGTCACCGGCCCATTCTTTATGTCACCTTGGTATTTTGTATATTTATAGTATAATTTATATAGTATAATAATTTGATAGTAACACATATTTATATGTGTTACTATCAAATTATTGAAAAGAGTTGTTCTTGCCGTTGTTTCTGTGGTAACGATATATGAATTTATTGATTTATTATGCGAGTTTCGATGACACTTACACAATGCATTATACATTTGTATTCAATGTTCACTGACAAAACAATAATACTTTTCAAGTGCTGGTAGCTGTTTGGTTAAGATTATTTCAAGCTTCATTCAAAATAAGGAAATTCTAAACATAAAGACAATTCCTTCCCCTAATAATTTCAATTTCTACCAAACCATTACTTGCCTTTCTCAAGTTACCCGAGTCCTTTGCATTTCGCCAGTCCCGTACATTTACAGTATCTTTTATCGCCCAAGAGATTGCTTTGACGCTTTAGATACGTACCTAATTGTACTATTACCGCCAATTCCATCTCATTTCGGAATGTTCACTTTGTTTTGTGAGAATCAGATTTGAAAATTGCATGTATTTACTGGCTGTTTTAAAGTTGTATGTTGATAAAGGGTGGATTCCTACATCCTACTGACTGTCATTTATCTTAATAATCGGTTAAAATTTGACATAATCTCTATAGGAGTAATGTCAAAACTCAACCGATGGTAAGGCAAGTGAATGAATTAGTTTAGATATAGGGACCAGGTAAAAGGGTGATTTACATTTTTATTAGTTAAGTAGCTAGTTGACTTTCGAAATTGGTGGGTTAACCCTATATTATCGTTTGGAAAGAAATTCGCCAGCTATGTGATAACTTGTCGATTAAGTGTATTATTGTCCCAATGATGATAGGGGCTTATCTCGCTAGTTAACTGGCATCTTAACTAATGCAAATGTAAATCAAGCTTAACTAACGTACAATTCTTGGGTTTATTTTTTTATGATCATAATAGTTCAAATTATGAGAATGGTAATATAATATCGAGTGTGTCAAGATACGATGTATTGTATGTAGTAAACGTTAGATTTATCTTAGAATGTAGTATATAGAATTGCCTTATATTAAAAAATTTTGATCTACACTGATAACATATTGTCTTAATATCTACCCAAAAGCCTAAGCTAAATATCTAAAAATATTATTTGACTCGCTATACGAAAAGCTACTGATATATTCGCATCTTGCTAAAAACAGAACCTTTGAGTCATGTCATCATACAATCATTATGTCCGTTGGTTTGTCTATTTATATTTATATGCATATCACGAGTCAAAAATTCAAAAACATTATAGTCTTCTCACAAAGAGAAAAGAACTTTAAACACAATAATACAATTAAAATTCATGTACGGGCCAACATGTACATTGATACAATTTCAAAGCAGATTTAAATTAATTTCATAATCCAAACACTTCAAATAATTATAATTTCCAACAAAGTACAGATTACATAGCCCACAGGTACATGTACTAGACTTATAGGTACAAACACATGATCAAATACAATATAAAACAGAGGAGTAATTCTGTTAAGCGCGCGGTTTATAATTTTTTTTTATTTTCGAAGACTTTCTTTGATGACTAATACATAAATAATAGGTTGTGGAAAAATTCTTTTCGCATATAGTATGTATGAACTTGTAATAAGATCTCTTTGGCAATACCATTTGAATCTGGCTGGTTTTGGTATCATTAAATAAAAAATTTAAAGAAGTCAATTCCAACTTCAAATTAGGAAAATGTGTGATTTTCATTTGTTTTTCTTATTGTTAAAATGAGTGAATCTAATGAAGAAATTCTATACATTTTAAAATTTTACTACAAAAAAGGTAAAAATGCAACACAAGCCGCGAAAAAAATTTGTTATGTTTATGGACCTAATGCAGTATCTGTGAGAGTAGCGCAAATTTGATTTAAGCGTTTTCAATTCGGAAATTTTGATATCAAAGATGCACGTCGCTCTGGTTGCCCTGTTACGGACAAAATTGATGCCATTTTAGAAAAAGTGGAGCAAGATCGATATGTTAGTAGTTATGATGTAGCCGGAGAATTGGGAATTGACCACAAAACGGTTTTGGCGCTTTTGAAAAAAGCTGGGTACACAAAAAAGCTCGATATTTGGGTGCCTAATGAGCTCACTGAAAGAAACCTAATAAGCCGTGTACTCATTTGTGATTCTTTATTACGACGTAATGAAACCGAACCATTTTTTAAGAATCTGATAACTGGTGAATAAAAGTGGATCCCGTGCGACAAAAACGTGCGAAAAAGATTGTGGTCAAAGGCCGGTCAGGCTTCACAGACTGTGGCGAAACCCGGGTTAACTCGCAACAAGGTGATGCTGTGTGTATGGTGGGATTGAAAGGGTATTATTCATTATGAGCTGTTACCGCCAGGCAGGACCATCGATTTTGAACTGTACTGCGAACAACTAATGAGATTAAAGCAAAAGGTTGAGAGAAAGCGGCCGGAATTAATCAACAGAAGGGGTGTGGTTTTTCACCATGATAATGCTAGACCTCACACATCTTTAGCCACTCAGCAAAAATTACGAGAGTTTGGCCGGGAGGTGTTAATACATCCGCCGTATAGTTCTGACCTTGCACCTTCAGATTTTCACCTGTTTCGGTCTCTGCAGAATTCCTTAGACAGTGTCAGGTTAACATCACGAGAGGACTGCCAAAACCACTTGTTGCAGTTTTTTGATCAGAAGCCCCAAATTTTTTATTGCAATGGGATCACATCCCTACCTACAAGATGGCAAAAAGTTATCCAACAAAATGGCACCTACATACTTTAGTCAAATGTAAATAAACTTTATAAAAAAACCTTTTGATTTTTTATATAAAATGCGAAGAAACTTTTTTAATATGACTAGCACCAAGCATACGTAGCTATATGGCAAAGTCGTTTTTATTAATGGCTTTGTTGACTTAAATAATTAGTTTTTGTTGTGTACATTTGTGGAGAAAATTCGAATCAGACTTGTATCTGAAGTAGAGAACTCCTTAGAGTGTCTCTGAATGGGGTAGACAAAACCTTGTCCAATTTAAACCTAGGTATTCTCTGCCAATAAAACTCCATTCGGACGTACTCCACAGTTCCAAGGAACACCCTTTACCCTCTCCAAGAGTATTACAATTCTGGATGTCGAGATCGCGAATGATGTGTAGTTTAGGAGTCACAAGGCAAAGCCCAATTTGCCTCCAAGAAGCTGGGTGTTCTAGACGGGTCCAAAGAGTACTTTACATCGTGTCAACGCCTTATACTTTGTAAAGCACAGGTGAGGCCACATATGGTACATTGCTCACATTTATGGGCTGAGACACCTGCTTACCAGCTTAACCCTTGAAGCCTAATCTATTTGGGGAGTACATAAAGCCTTAACATATGTCTCAGAGGCATACAACTAATAAAGACAACATGTAGGTCTAAATAACATGCCTTATATTCTATATGTTGAAGAAAACTTTAGAAAATAAACTAAGAATAAAATGCAGTTATAAGATTGAAATCTATAGTCACATTTATTCACAACAAAAAAATAAAAACACATTCTTACGTTCAAGCAAAAAAAAATGGGCTTCTAAGAAATCGGCTAAAACACTTTACTAATCGATCAAATATTTATTTAACTAATTTATGACACAAATGTTAAAATATGAAAATAATTAGATTTTTAATGGTTAGTTATATTATATACTAGCTGATGCCTGCGACTTCGTCCGCATGGTGCGGTTTTTTAACTATCCCACGGGAACTCTTTAATTTTTCGGGATCAAAGTATTCTATATGTTGATCAGGGATATAATCTACCACCATACAAAATTTCATTTAAATCGGTCCAAACAGACAAACAGAGAAAATAAAAAATAAAAAAAAGTCTAAATTAGTTCTATTTCACTTCTTACATCCCCCTGACTCGGTTTTTAGCATATTTTTTTAATTGTACAGAAATTCGACCTCTACAGTTTTATTATATGTATAGATTATAACTCACGAACATTTTATATGGACAGTTGAAAATTACACAGACCTTAAACATACGTCTCGCAGGCGTGCCGCCTCCCCTCAATAGACCAAAAATGACACGATTTACCTTCGTGACACAGCTACGATCGACGAGCTCCCAGTGGCCCCTGAGTTGGCTAAACATCACGAGACGCTAACTTTACCCGTTACAAAGATATAAAGAGTTTTCGATAACATGTACGCCTCGCAGATGTAAATAAGGCTTCTAGGGTTAATCTCTTGAACTTAATCCAACATCGCGCCGTCCGCATTGTTGACGATCCCATACTAATAGACGGCTTGGAGACGCCAGGCTTTTGGAGAGACTTCGCATCTCTCTATATTTTCTACAGTCTTTATGGGGACTGTTCCAAAGGACTGTTTAGAATGGTGCCTTCGTCTTCTTTCTACCATCACACGGCTGGCCATCAGCTGGGCGTTCAAACTCACTTCCTTAAGCCATTAACCTTATGTACGTAACGGTGCTCAAGAGCGTTTTTCTTGTCCACCGTGGAGCTTTGGAATAAGCTCCCAACAGAGGTTTTCCTGGGACTGCCATATAGGTGTTTTTTTTATTATTTTTGATTGTATGAGTTCAGCAGACAGGCAGTCAGCCCGTCTGATGGAAAGGTGTTACCATCGCCTATGGACATTTGTGACACCAAAGGTGCTGTCGCTCTCTAAAGGGAAACTGGAACCTAGCCACTAATACCGGAACACAACTCAAGGTGGTTATGGCGGCATACTCTAGACCAGGGATGGTAGCCATCCAGACGGCCAAATATCTGGGATGTGAATGGCTTTGTCTCGTCTTATGACAGGCCGCCCAGCCGTAGAAAATTTTATTCTTTCTCCGTTCCTGCACGGATTTTCTAAAAAAGGTGTCATTACATTTCTTTAAGACCGACAGCACATTGGTAGCACCTGTGATGTTGCAAATGTCCACAGGCGATGGTAACCGCTTACCATCAGACAGTATCTGCTATACTCAAGTAACAAAAGTTACAGATATTTAATTATTTAAGAATATTTACGATTAATCTATTTGAAATAGGTTTTTCTGTTTGAAATATTTATTCACGCACTCAAGGTAACTACTTCGACATTAAGGTTTGAACATAACCCAGCAAGATGTTTCTGTCCCCTACGTGATTTGAACACAAAATACCTAATAACTTTATATAAAGCAATTTAGCTAATTGAAATCCGAATAAAATTAGGTTAAAGTGATTAAACACTTGTTGAATAATTAAAACTATTATTTTCGTCGAAAAGCTATAAAATGTTCGTTTTAAGTAACGGCTTTAACTTGAAATAGTGTGAACAATTATAAAGTCCCTTATTAATTATCAAAAATTTTACCTCAGTAAATATTGCCTCTCTATTTATTTTACCTCAATAAATTAATTTTTCAGCCAGGTGGTAGGGCATTTTCCCTATTGGATGGCTACCACCCCTAGTCTAAAGTATGTCGCCATAACAAACTTGTGTTGTGTTCCGGCCTCCCAGTGATTAGTGACCAGGTTCCAGTCTCCCTCAAGAGAGCAGCAGCGCATTTGTAGCACCTTTGGTGTTGCAAATGTCCATAGGCGATGGTAACCGCTTTTCATTAAGTGGGCCGTCTGCCTGTCTACTGAACTCATGCGATAATATTTTTTTAAAAAACGTCATAAAAAGAAAAGCTATTGATAAGCCTCAACAGATGACAATGTTTTTGTAGGTTATATGTTACGGGCAATTTGATATATGTGGTCACTATGAATAATGACCGGTCTGTATACATAATGCTCGAATCAAGTGGGCAATATAAATAAAACTACATGATTAATCACTTTTCCCAGTCAATATGAATAATGGCAACCTTATCTTGGGCAATATAATAAAACACAGATGAACTATACTTTTTTTTTGTTTATCAAATGATGTTAGGGTATAGTTATACGGAATTTTTATTTATTATTTGAGATATAAAGTGAATTTTGGACATAAAAAATAACCACGAAGTCTAAGGTGGGAGCTCCGCTTCGCTTCGTTCCCACCTTAGCCTTCTAACCTATATTTAGAAGAATTGGATCTGTTTATAATTGTTAAAATGAGGTCGTTTAACTTGGCACTGGCAACTCAGAAGTCATGTTATATTTGAATTTTTTTTGACACCATGTTTTTGATATATTCTTCTGTCCTCTTATGTCTCAATGTTTTCAATCGTTTATTACTCATACATTATAGTATAATAATATCCTTGATTGTGCTTATTTTAATATTTTTACCACTGCCGATCCTAATTTATCTACAATAATAAATAAAAGCGCCATATAACTATACCCCACCCTTAAATGAATTAAACTTACATAATTCTTATGGAAACGTAACTGAATTTATCACGTTGTACGGCTAGAAGTAGGGAAGAGAACTGTTCATACTGCCCGGTCCAAATGATCTCAAACCATAGTTTTTTAAATGGACCACGGGCCGTTGTGCATTATTAATAGGGGCCGGCTAAAGTAATTTTATCAAATTAACCGACGTTCATGGTCATTATTCATAATGATCGGTCCATATTAATACTGCTCGATTAATCAAATTGCCCGTAACATATATATGCAACTTTCTATATAGATTATGATGTTAATTTTAAGTATATTAGCAATTTAACTACTCGCTACAGCATTGTCGACTGCATCTATGGTTGAGCGGGCTAAGCCTTTGCTCGCCTACCTCACCGCACTGCAGAGGCTCCGGGTTCGATTCCATGGTCTATTTTGTAAACGAATTTTCGTTATTTACTATGGTCTGGTTGTTTGGGACCAGCCTCAGAGTAGTCCGTTATTTGTGTGTGTTTGTCTGCCAATTATTAAAAAAAGAACTTCAAGAAAAAAATATAGACTTAACGATGCAATCTGATAAAACTAGAACGGTAAAATTTAAACACATAACAATTTAAAATTGGTTCTGTTCTTTGGTGTTGACGTCAAAGTTAAAGAAGCTAAATTCAGTTGTAATTTGTAACGTTAAGGTACCATTATTAAACTATGAGCGCGGCAATTTAACTGCTTAACTGTTATAGAACATTATTTGCTACAATATTGTGGAACAGGTCATATGCATTTTTTTTAAATTACGGCTTCAATAAACTTAATGATAAAAGCAACTAAATTTATTAGGGTTATATTAAAGTGTCATTGAAATATTCGCTGTTACGCCTTTTGACCTCTCTAATAAATAAGATTCGCAAATACGGGATGTATGTGGGTGTATGAAATTGAAGTTATTATATTAAACATTAATAATTAAAACACCATTTTCGTAATTATGTTGATTTAAGTAATTCAACATCATAAATCAATATTATGAAAATTATATTTATTTTACGATCATCGTATTACCTATCTCCTACTTCTCAGAGAGACGGATAACAATAGGTCAACGACATTAAATATGCTATCCGTATATTTTATATTGCGTATGCTTCATTTCGTATTATACTCTATCTTATCTCTACAAATGCTCTAACATGATGCTGAGGGTTAAAACACAAAATTGACACTTATGGCAAATACCCTACCACCAGCCAGGTGGCTACTACCCTGGTCTAGAGTATGCCACCATAATCACCTTGAGTTGTGTTCGGCTTTAGGGCCAGGTTGCAGTCTCCATTTAGAGAGCTGCGGCACATTGGTAGCACCTAAATGTGTTAAAAATATCCATAGGTGACGGTAACCGCTTTCCATCGAGTGGGCTTCTGTCTGCTAATATCATGCAATAATATTTTTTTTTAATTTTGAAGTATTTGATTCAGTAATAGTAAGTTTGTACATACTAACTACTAAACTGTGTCTATGGCTGGTTGTAAAATGTATTACAATAACCAACCTTTATAAAGATCACCACTTTTTTGTCGAATGAAATACATTTACGGTCTGTTCACCATTTTGGGATCGTGGTGGGGGTGTGTGGGGCGGCTTACCGGCTCCAACCAGACCGGAATAGCCATTAAAATAGCCCTGTGTTTATTACATCGTCTTTGCCTGGGACATGGACAAGGGACAAGTCACCTCTACCGTACATTCAAAAGTCATTGTCATTGTTTCTGCCTAACAGAGAAATCAAGTATTTTGTATATTTTTATACCATCGTCTGGAAAAGATTACCTGTAGAGTAAAAACAACTATTAATTTATTTATCTATTCCATTAACCAAGTAACCTCCTTTACCTATAAGGGTTTCCAAGTTTATTACGCATGTTTATTGAACTAATTTGGTTGATTTCAATGTTATGTTTTTTTTAATCTTTATTTCTTATAGAAAGTTTAATCAATTCGATTATGTTACCCTCGAACATAGACTTAGACAAAATTATTATTTGTCTATTTTTAAGTGCTATTTTAACCATTCTTAATAGCATATTGGCTTCTCTCGCTAGAGGGAATGCCAATATGCTATTACAGAGACCAATATCTAATTTATTTAGACGATAACATTCGATATATATAACTCTTTCCACGTCGTTCCGGGTACATCCCATTAGAATATGATAAACCTTTGCAACCACTCCACACTCTAAACAATTTGGTGAGGTAGTTTTTCCCGTGAGGTGAGCGATTTATTTAATGGCATGTGTCCGGACCGAAGCCTCAAGATAGAGACTACATCTGGCCATATTCAATCCTTCAAACGAAGGCGTGCTATTCAAATAACGTTGTATTGTTTTGTACCAAATCCCCTTACTCAGTGAACTCTCGTCAAAGTGCTCTTTCCAAAGTTCTTTACATTTATTTTTCCCTAGGGTCGGGAGATCAGCATGATATGGTAGCCAGTGCATAGTTATACAATCTGTAACAATGTTATGTAGATGAATTGAATGTAATCAATTTATACCTTTTTAGTAAAAAAAGAAATGTATAGACGCAAAAACGATTTATCTAAGTATATTGGAGAAAGTTCGTTTATTACTTTATATGATTCAATGTTCCAATAATAAATAGTACCGTGATTTTATACAGCTTTGTCATTGGAACTCATGGAATACCCCCTGGTGAGACGGGCTGATGACCTTAGAAAGATATCGGGCAATAATTGAATGAGTAGAACTAGAGATAGGGCTCAGTGACACGTATTTGTCCAGTAGTGGGCCGCAATTGAATGTTCAGTATTTTAATAAGTTTATTTATGGCCGGTTCCTATATCTTCCTATTCATTCACTTGCTGTACCATCGGTTGAATTTGGATATTCCTTAGTGTATAGAACGATCGGTAAGATACAGAAACCAGTCATTAGTCATTATAAAATATTTAGGATTCATTTGGTGTTATATTTATGTAGTATGTGCACTATAGTCACTTCAATCACAATTCCTTAGTATCAATAAACGTCTAATGTTTTTTGTGATTTTGCAGCAAAACCCTAAAAATCAGATCTCTAACAGAAATATCTTTTGAAGCCTAAGTAGCTTAAAACATCACGTGTACGTGAACAGTGTGTCAGAACAATTTAATCGTATAGTGAATATAGTGTTACGAGTGCGGGACTCGAATTAAAATACCGTTGGAATTACTATAGAATTTATTAGAACTATACAAACACGTATAACACAGGTACAAATATAACCGGACGCAATAAGTCCAAACTGCACGATTCAATAACACGCGCAAAGTACGTCACTATATCGCTTATCGAATGTACACACGTCTTGCCCGTATCGTAATCGTCGCTTGACTGCCTCACCCCTCCGTTCGGGCATTGTTTTATACTAACTATACATACTATACGATACAACAATCGACCGCGTGGACTGGATCTTCCAAGAACTACACCTGGCTAACGACCATCATAAAGGATTACAATACACAATAGGCGACTTTTCTAATTACAAATTCTAAACACAAAGTAAACAAAAGAAGTGCAAATGCTGGCAGGTAATAAACTGCGCTTTTATGGCCGGCAGGTGTGCATTCACATTTATCGGAGTGCTTCGTGGAATTTTGGTTAAGTTGTAACAATATTCATTCATAACTTCAGAAGTATTTAAAGATTAGACTATTATAAAAATAAATAAAAATAAAATAAAAACACTTACGTCCATAAATAAAACAAACTAATAACTTCCACTCCGATCATTTAACCGTCGCTTGCTAAAATATTGCGGTTGTAATTTTTAAAGAAACCCCTCAGCACCAAAGGAGAAACTTGTAAAGAGTTGGTAGTAAATATTTCTAGCCGTAGCTTTCATCTCGCTCTCTAGAGTATCTAAACAATTGTTCGATATCCATTGCGGTAAATATAAAGACTTGTAAAATTACCTTCAATTAAACTTTCCAATGGATTTTAGTTTATGGCAATTACCGTGATTATTTCGCTGGTGAGGTGACAAAAAGGTTCGCATAAAGAGTCTTTATTGCAACTTAGTATTGTAGTAAATTGGCACCAACTGTAACCAATTTACTGGTACATAATTATCGGCCTGGAGGAGGTTTTTCATTTCGGAATCGTTTATTCTGCTGGAATATTAAAGTGATATTTTGCAAACTAAATCAATGTGTAAATCAGTGGTGGCGTATGTTTTCTTCCATAAACGTGGATTCAAATTCTGATAAAAAGCATCCTTTACGCCCTTGCTCCACCTGGAATAATGTAAGTCTTAGTGACTGAATTATGCAGATGTAACCAAGGGTTTAATGGGTTATTTGACATGCGTCATTGTTAATGACGTCAAACATTCACACAATACGTCTTTTCCTTCCATTCTTCTGTATTCTGAGATACACCTTCTGTCACAGCAAGTCATCATACCATCCTTCACACAATTCATCTATCTCTTTTTGGTCTACCTTTCTTTATATTTGCACCCATCCATCTTGTAGTTTAACATTCTTTTGGTCACGTGAATTTCATCCCTTCTCATTACATGCCCATACCACCTAAATCTTCTTTCTCTCAATTTTTAAGTCACGGGTGCAACTTTCAAAGATCCCCTTATGTGTTCATTTCTTAACTTATCCATTCTTGTAACACCACACATCCATCTCAACATTCTCATCTCAGCTGACTAGAGACGTTTGTGGTTTATCATTTTAGTGGCCCAATATTTGGACCCACACAGCAAAACTGGTCGTATGACAGATTTACATATCCGACCTTTTAGTTTCAGTGGCATTAGTTAGTCGCATATCACACCGGTTACTCGTCTCCACTTTAGCCATGCTACCTTTATTCTTCTCCTTACATTCTTCTATACTCCACAATTACTCTGCAGTAGTAACCCAAGGTATCTGAATTCCGGGTTACAGTGTAGTTTGGTTGATTGTAGTTTAAGAGGCACAGCAGTAGAGATCCTACTGGAATCGCAAAACAGGTATTCCATTTTGGTTCTGCTCATTTTCAGCCCAACGTCTTCTAGCGCTTGCTGCCACTTGTCTAGTTTGTTTTGAAGTGCCTCCCCATCTTTATCGACCACAAAAATATCATCTCCGAAAAGTATGCACGAGGGGGCCTCATCCTGTACCTCTGCGGTTAGCGCATCCGTGACTAACAGAAACAGGTAAGGACTTAAGGCAGATCCCTGGTGCAAACCTACCTTCACAGAGAACTTGTACGTGATTCCCACTGCAGAGTGGACTTGTGTACTAACATTCTCATACATGCTTTCTGTCCATCTTCTTACGTACTTCTCTGGCTCGCCTTTCGCCCTGAGGACCCACCACTGAACTTCCCGGGGGACGCGGTCGTATGCTTTCTCAAGATCTATGAAGACCATATGAAGAATTTTATGTACCTGTCTGTATTTTTTCATTAGTTGGCGTATTAAAAATATGGCATTAGTAGTGCTACGACCAGGCATAAACTCGAACTGGGGTAGCGTCACCTCCGTTTCCTTCCGTAATCGGTCCTCAATCACTTTCTCTCATGCTTTCATTGTATGTGACAGAAGCTTTATTCCACTATATTTGTTACAATCTTGGATGTCACCTTTTTGCTTGAATATGGGCACCAAATATGATTCTCGCCACTCCTGGGGTATAGTCTCCTCGTTCATCAACTTATTACAAAATAAAGCTAACCACATCCTTCCATCCTCACCTAACATTTTCTATAGGGATACCATCTGGTCCCACTGCTTTGCTATTCTTCATCTTTTGCCATACATCTTGCACTTCGACCAAACTTATTACATTCACTGGCCCTATATTTCCTTTCAAGTCTTCTAGTTCATGTTGCCACACGTTTTCTTCATTCAGTAACTTTTCAAAATATTTCATCCATCTCGTTTTTATACTGCAATCATGCGTCAAAATCTTTCCATCTTCGTCTTTTATACACCGCATGTGAGTCATGTACTTGCTTTGACGATCTCTTACTTTGGTAAATATACAACAGATTTTGACCTATGCTGTTTCCTATGTTTTTCATATAGCTTATTCTGAACCTTGACTTTTGCTGTAGCCACCGCCGGTTTTACTTGCTTTTTTATTTGGTTATATTTTTCTTTGGAAGAACTTGGGACTCTATATTAGTTCCGTATAGATCTCGCTGCTATTCTTTAAAAACATTTTTCTTTCTTTAATTTTTTCCTAATTCCTCATTACACCACCAAGTATCTTTGCTAATTTTGGTAGCACCTTTCTTTACACCAACCACACAAATCGCTGTTTCTCTGATATAGTCTGCCAATACTCATTTACTTTTCTGTGGGCCATCTCATCTTTCACTCTTGTGACAAACGCAGTTTTAAATTCCATCCTTTCTATCAACCACCACTTGATTTTTGGTTCTGGCTTATGTATGTTAAAAAGTTTCTTTATAATAGCTTTATATTCCGCTACTAAAAGTCTATGTTGGGATGTAAGAGGCTCCCCTGGTATAACTTTATAGTCTTTGGTCACAGTAACTAACACTAATATTAACCGAGGTGTAGCAGGGGCATGACTGAAGCAAATTTTTGACATACTGTGCACATTACAAAAAAAGACGCTTAAAAGAAATGTGTCGAATAAATGATTAAATGTTGACCATACTTTACTAAAACGTAAAAACCTCATATTCAATTCCCGGAATGGTAAATTTTGTAAACGAACTTTTCGCTATTTACTCTGATATGGGTTGCCTGGGGTTGATCTCAGAATTAATCTATAATATTATAAAACCCTAAAAATGCCGTGTCTGTAGATTGAAGCTATTTAAAAAATACAAGCGGAAGAGACTATTTAAACGATGAAGAACACGATGATTTTTTTTAACCGACTTCAAAAAAGAGAAGGTTGTCAATTCGTCTGTATATTTTTTTTGTATGTTCGTTATTCGATTTATCCGTCAATTGTGAACTGATTTTCAAAGCTTTTCTTTTAATCGAAAGGTTATACTCCCAAATTGATTCCATTGTCACCATGTTAGGATCCGATGAGTGGATTCCAAAGAATTAGAGAAACTCACGAAAATTGTTACCCAACTTCGAGGTAACACAATGTCTCCGTCAATTGTAAGCAGATTTTCAATTCTTGTTCTTTGTTCGTAAGTGTATACTCTCAAGGTGGTGCCACGATCACCAAGTCAGGATCTGGTGAGTGGATTCCAGAGAAATCTAGAGTAACTCTTATTTTTAACCGACTTGAAAAAGCAGGAGGTTCTCAATTCGTCTGTAAGTTTTTTTTTCTATATTCGTTACTCGATTCCTCTGTCAATTGCAAACCAATTTTCAATTTTTTTCTTTTAATCGAAAAGTTATACTCCCGAATTGGTGCCATGGTCACCAAGTCAGGATCTGCTGAATGAATTCGAAAGAATGAATGAAGGAAATCGAGAGTAAGAGTAAGAGAGTCAATTGTGTACCAATTTTCAAATTGTTTTTTTAACTATCGAGATTTTCCCATACTCACCAAGTCAGGGTCTGATTTGTGGATCGCAAGAATCAAGAACAACCCTTGTTGAAGAACATATACACCGAAGAGTGAGAAGGCAAATTTGTATACGCGTGCCAATTGTACAATTTCTACTGGTGCTTGATATATTATTTCTAAAGCTATTGAAGTATTTGCGTAACTAAAAAGTATTTTTTTAACACAATAAAACCGACTTCACACTAAAAATTAACAAATTTATTTACTTTTTGGTTTTTAGTGTAAAATCGGATTTGTTTCTGTTAAAAAAAAATAGATTATTGTCTGTTTGTTCGGGGTTCACGTAAAAACTGCTAAGCCAATTTCGATGCGGTTTTCACTGGTCGGCAGCAAATTCTTAGGCTTACAATCTGCGCTACTTTTTATCCTGGAAATCTTGCGGGAATTTGTACCGAGAGTGGTTTGTAGTTGTTCAGGTGCATAAAAATTAGCTTATTCCGACACAATTTTCACTAAGACGATAGCTTACATTCTTTTCACATGCTGCGGTATTTTGGGTCTCAGAAATCCCGCGGGAACTTCAAGTCAAGCGTGGAAGAAGTCACGAGTATATCCAAGTTGATATATATGTACCCAATAACCTATAATATAAGCGTAAGTCACTTAGCTTGGGAGTATAAAATGTGTGTTAGTTAGTCGTTTTTTACTATTATTAGACTATAAATTAAAAATTCGTATGGAACTATATATTACGATGTGTCAAACCTGTCAAACCATCGTAGATAACCATGGCTAGTATGTTTTTACCAGCATAAATTAGGTTAAAGGAGCTTGATAATTGGCCGTATTATTGGTAGATACACTGTGTTCACCCGAAGGTTTTTCAAACTTTCAAATACGTATCCAACTTTTTTTTTATACATACTTAAGTGAACAGGCATGAATATCCAATATCAGCAAATCTACTTTCACATTTATCTATCAATATATTAGTATGTATAGAATATTTAAAGCTAGACGTTGAATTATTTAATAAAAGATAATATCGACTCAGTACTTGGCAGTACACTTACAGTCAGTGGTTCCGTAGTAGCGATGAACGTCCACTTTATATACTATTTTTTACAGAACCCTCCTAAAGCATTTAAGCGAAAATATTTCACACACCAATATCTATTCACTTTTATATAATCAATTCAAAGTATAAATCTATTCGGTTCTTTTTTACGACCACAAAAGTATAGTTTTCTTTAGTAGTATTTATTTCAATTTCTTATTAATTGAGAGAAGTAATACCAGAATTAAACTACACTATAAAAGAAACTTAAAAATTAAATACTATTATAAACATATTTAAAAATAAAATCTGTAGTCCAGATCGATCTCGATGGGGAGCGTTCCCAAAATGATAGTTGTGTTCCCACGTTGTATGGAAACGCTAATCCGTTGTCCTAAGTATAAGCCAGACCTTTGGTCACGCAAGACTTCTTTCAATCGCCTTGAAAGGTCTCGGTAAAGTTGATAAACCTCACGACCCATACCCCCAAAGTCTCAGAAGTACTGTATATCTCAACATATATTGACTTAAATAATGAGGTCTGCATTGAACAATATTTTGTCACGGTGGAACTACTTTATGTAGTACCACTGCCCAGGAACAAATAGAGAGTTAGTATTGGCCTTGTTGACGACCGCACTAAAAGCTGTTCGGTGTTTTTCCAGTAACACAAGCCAGGGTTGTAACCCCAGCCGGTTCGGGCTCCTCTGAACGGTACATTAATTACATCGGGCTGGCTTTTTCACAGTGCCTCCGGCATGCAATTAGACGATATCTGACTGAACTGAGAAAGAATATTAATTAGTAAGATATTTACCTGACTGGATGGCCACTACCCCTGGTCTAGAGTATGCCGCCATAACAACCTTGAGTTGTGTTACGGCATTAGTGGCCAGGTTCCAGTCCCATCTACGAGGTCAGTCGCACATTGGTAGCACCTTTAATCTTGCAAATATCTATAGGCGACGACGACTTTCTATCATAGTTGGGCTGTCAGCCTACCTGTTGTACTCCAGCAAAAAAATAAAAAACCAATTGAAACGTGCGCGAAACAACTTACAAACTCCTCTCTACGACCTTGACGCACGCCTTGATGTACGATTGTATGTCCTCAGAGAGAGGTCACCTGCAGCCATGTGTGCCATACGGCAGCCAAAGGCTCTAGCATAGTTTACTCCTGCATGTGTGAGGGGAACCCGAGTGGTCCGGTTTAGCTCACCCGCATTTATAGCGACCATTATTGTCTTCTTAAATAGGTACTTCAATTTACATCCCGCAAATCTAATATATGGAAATTATAAGTAAAACGATTTTTAATATTTCTCTATAGAAGCTTTATTAATATTAAAAACTTGTCTGTTAATAAATGAACTTCATCATAATAAAGTATTTTCTGCAAATTAAAATTGTTCTCTCTCCGACCCTTTCAGCAATTTTATGTTAATAATTATCTACATCATATACTGAAGTTCGTTGACATGAGTTTTTAATAAAGCAACCATTTTTGTAATGCTGTTATTAGACGGATCAATCGACGACCGAACGAATCATTGAATCGATTTGGTTGAAAGGCACAATGCTTGAAAGGAATCGACGGTATTCAATGACACTAAATGAATCTTATTTATAGGTATTTATATGTTTCACTTTAGTTGATGCATCCAAATTGAAAGACGGAAAAGAACCGTCTCATTTTGCCTTAGGCAACTTTTTAACCCATTTTTCATTATTAGAATTTTCTACCTCCGTTTTTTAAATTAAAAACAACTTTATTAAAATCTTAATATCGTAATGATCTTGCAAAATCTAAGCTGGGAGTTCTTTTGAACTTAAGGTATACTGTATCTATATTATATATAAGACAATTTTACATAATATTAAAAATAAAGCGCTTTTATTTTACTTGCATTTTTCTTAGTCGCCTTGAGCAAATATTTCAACGATTTAAAATTTTTGATACAAACTACGTAGATATAAAGCTTCAAGATGTTTTATTCAAGTATTACATATTTATTACATAAAGCAATAAGTTCGAGATTTTAATAAATAAAGAAATATATAAGGTGATTAATAATTTTCATTATTATAGTTAAAATTATGGTTAAATGAGAATGAAAACTGAACTGAAACTATATGAAACTGGACTTAAAAAGTACTACTAGAAATTGAAATCTGTTCCACGTAATAATTAAATGTTTCTATGTTTTATTATATATTTCAATGTTATTAGAAAACATGATTTTTATAAGTTATAAACTAAACTGCATCATTCCTGCTTCGGATTGCCTGAAAGAGGCCGCTTTTTTGCGAAAATACCACCACTTGTGCCCATTTCAAATAATTCTCCGTAATTGTGCAACTATAATCTATAACTAATTTAAGTGAAAAAAAATCGTCTTTATTATAAAATTTAGGTACACAGATTCATTTAGGTATATTCATTCACAGATTTCCGTGAAAACGCCACGAACAGGGTTCGCGATTCGCGTTTATATTAGCAATTCATAATTTCAATTATCATTTAAGGTTTAAAGCGTACTTATAATTTTTAATTAATCCATTAATACATTTTTAATAATTAATATATTTTAACTGCTCCATGACGCTTCCAGAATACTGCGATTCTGAGTCATATCTGTGACATATCCTGGATGTCGTGATGGTGTTGACAGAAACAAATGCATAACGTCTAGAAGCCGCTGAGACAAGAATGCGACAGTATTCATTTTCCAAGACAAACACGGAGTCAGTTTACGAAATGTGCTGCGAGGAAATATCGTGATTAATATTTCACTGTGAACATTTATATCATATATTATGAATAAAGGTGTTCCGATGGCTTTTATAAAGAAACACTTATAGACAAGTCTGGTATTTGTCTGTCTAATACTAAGAGCAGTAAACTGAAAAGTGTCAAACATTTACAGGCGCTCTGTTGCGACTTGTATAAGTGAATCGTGAAATTTGCACCTTTTCAGGCTCAAAGCAACTGGAACTAAAGCACTACACTTTAAAACTCACACTATACACATGACACAAGTATTCTACTGACCTCTACTTACGACGGGCCTGTCCCATACTTTCCAGTTTTAATTTAGTAAGGATATGTAATCTAACCTAACTCCTACTACTGGATCAATTCGTAGTTCGCAGGTAAGGCCAGCATATAGCAGGTAGGGCTATCAGCCCACGAGCCCGGAAGCACACAGCTGGAAGAATCTGATTTTGTACCAACCATATCTCATTATGTAAATGTAGCGAATATATTTTTTTCAATAGTTTCAAAGAGACGCAAATAGAAAGTTGAAATTTAAATGTTGATCAATAGATAATATAATATTGCTTAAATTTTAAATAAGATTCTTTGTATCAAATTAAATTACTATTTTTATTTTTTAATCTTTTTTTTATCATGAAGGAGCACTGATGAAGTGTACCAGCAAGCAATCGTAAGAACTAGTAAATATTACATTAAAGTAGTAAAATATTCTATTATATTTGAACTGGGCTATAATTTAAGCTGTGGTAGCTTAATGGTTAGCGCACGCGTCCCAAACCCAAAGGGCGCGGGTTCGAATCCCGGCCGGAAAGCATGCATACCTTTGGCATTTTTCTGACCTAATGTCCATATCGTTAATGTATGTATGTTAACCATGTGCAAACAGTAAAGGAAAACATCGTGATGAAGCCTGCACATTGAGATAACCGATGTATCAAACCTACCAGGCCGTTTTAGACAAGCGTGGCGGGTATACTGTCCATTCCCCTATAAAGGTAGGCCCAAACCTAGCAGCGGGACGTGACGGGATGGGCTATTATTATTATTTACTAGCGTTTTCCCCGCGGCTATGCCCAGTGGAAAACTCTAAGTAGTAGCTCAGTGTTACTTACATGAAAACTTAATTAGGTTTTTATATATATAATATATATTATATAAACCTTCAATGAAAATTTATCTAACTGATAATGAAAATCACTTAAAAATCATAACTAAATTATTGTACGTACGTTATTTGCCAATATTTAAAAATAACCCATTAAACTCATCTTTAGGTCTGTGTGAAACGGTCTCTAACTATAACATTATCCCAGATGAAAGAAAAGTGGCATAAATTAAATAAATATTAATTTAATAATAATGGCAAAAGCCCATGAACTAGACTGACACTTTTATTTTTTAAAGTTGTTTGTTTGCTTGTTATTATACAATCATATTGTATATAACAGACAAAGAAACTAAACCTATGGATGGTAAAATATAGAAATGATTTCTGATGAGATTATATTACTATTGCTACGAGTCGCAAGACTCGAATTAAAATGCCATTAGAATTACTATAGAGTTTATTAGAACTATACAAACACGTATAACACAGGTACAAATATAACCGAACGTAATAAGTCCAAACGTAATGCAGAAGATCGTAATTCAAATACACGCGCAAAGTCCGTCACTTTCCCGATTGTAGTACACACGTCTTGTTTCGCTCGTGATTCTCGCTCGACTGCTGATCTCCCCATTGGCGCATTGCTGTATACTGCACAGGTGCAATATGTCTGCCCGACCGCGTGACCGAATTTCTTAGAATCGTAATCCGCACACCTGACTAATTATGCCTGCAAACGGCTATAAAAATGTACAATAGGCTACAAATTGAATAGAACAAATGTTCTCCACAATACAAAATGAAGAATTACAAATAGTTCAAATGCCGACAGGTAATAAAATATGTTTTTATAGATATGAAGGTGGATTTTGTTTTTGTCGGGGCCCGAGTTGTAACACTATAAATAACACATTTGTTTAAGGGAGATTAAATTCTGTCATTTTTTAGATCCAAAACATTACTGTTTCTTGTTAAACTCACTACTAATAAACTAAGTTCATATATTACAGTCTACACAACTGCCCAACAAAACATAGAGGCGAGATGTAGTCAATCTAATCGGAAGTAATACAATGAATGACATGTTATTTATAACTAAGTAGGTATTTGTTAGTGAATTATTCATTGATGGGGATAAAATCTCTCGGGTTATAAGTCAGCACTATTTCGAGTTTCATTCATATGCGTTCAGCAGTTTCCAAAAAACATGCGATCGCAGCGCCATCTTTTTCACTATCGTCTATATTACAGAAACCACGTCATTTATGGAGATAAAAAGTATCCTAACTTACGCCCCAGAATATAAACTAGATCTATGTTGAATTACATTTACATCCGTTCAGTAGTTTTCACGTGATACTCTGACCAATAGACAGACAGAACGACAAAAAGACAGATAGACTGTAAAAATTGCATTTTCGGATCCTCTTGGTCTGAATTATTCCTCCTGATTTTTTCACATTTATAAACGCAATGTACAAACTCGAACGAGTTACAGATAATATAGATAGGTAGAAGTTAGATTGGAGATAGATAGAAAAAGATTAAATAAGTATAAATTATAGTGGAATATTAAAAAATATAAACTGGTCTCTCTCAAATATACGATACTATAATAGCTGTGCCCGCGACGTCGTTCGCGTGGATTTTGTTTTCAAAACCCCCCGATTCTGAAACATTCTGAATTGGTGCTCCGCCCCATATGGTCTTAGCGTGATGATATATAGCCTATAGCCTTCCTCGATAAATGAGCTATCTAACACTGAAATATTTTTTTAACTGAGACCAGTAGTTCTGAGATTAGCGCGTTCAAGCAAACAAACAAACTCTTCAGCTTTATATATTAGTATAAGATATATTGTCTCATTAAATTGCTATGGGATAAAACTAGAATACTAACAAATGATTAGAATTTCAAAGAACCTAAATTAAATGAAACGTAAATTACAAACCACTAAATAAACTTAAACTTGTTTCGGTACTTGGAACCCGATAAATACTTGCAGGAGCTAACCATTGTTCCTTAATTTCGCCTTTACCTATGTAAATCAACATTGGCGAAGGTTCTGCCAACAAAGGGCCCATGGAACAGCCTTATTCTGATAAGAAAATAGGTTTAAAAACGAAGTAATTACAAACACGTAATAAGAATACTAAAAATAACAACCTTCCAAGAATAGATGGCGCCACAATTTCTCTCTATTTTTTAACCGACTTCAAAAAAGGAGAAGATTCTCAATTCGTTGTGTAATTTTTTCATGTAAAACATTCTCTTTTTTTCTTTTACCTTCTCCCAACTATTTGGTGTCGGCACAATATATCTTTTACTTCCAGATTCCTCTATTCTGACATATATCTTCTGTCACACCACAAATCTTCATATCATCCTTCACACAACCCATCCAACTCATCATCCATTATTTTTACATTTGTCTTGTAAATGTCTTGTCTTGTCACATCCATCTTGTAGTTTAACATTCTTTTTGTCACGTGACTTTTATCCCTCCCCATTACATGCCCATACCACCTTAATTAACTAACTTAGCTTAACTTTCAAAGATCCCCTTGTGTACTCATTTCTTATATTATCCATTCTTGTAGCACTACACATCTATCTCAACATTCTTTAGTGGCCTAACATTCGGATACATATAGCATATGTACACACACACATATATATATATATATATATATATCAAATAGAAGAAGAAATATTCTCTCTCTTATGGAACAAAATACATTTCAGAATATGGTTGCCGCCAGAACAAACTCCCCTTTTCTATTCATGAAGCAATTTAAATATCTCGGCCAACACAGCTGACTGTTTATGAATTACACGAATTATTTAAATTCCTTATTCGTGTGCTTGCACAAAAATTAACGTGTAGGTTAGTGAGATATTCAATGGTAATCCGGTCTTAAAAACACATCTTGCGCTCTGGACTTTTACATTGTAGGAGTTCCTGTAAAATTAACAGAAAAATGCGCGTTCATTTTCGCGAATGTGAAATGCACGCTCAGAAATTGTTTCTCATTAAAGGTTACATTCTGGACTCAGAAAATGTAGAATGTAATTTATTTTTAGACTTTTTTTATAAATTACAAGCAATGACGGCCTGTGTGGTTGAGTAGGCTAAGCTTTTGTTGGCCTACCTCACTGCAACGCAGAAGCTACGTGTTCGATTCCGGCATGAAATTTTGTAAACGAACTTTCGGTTATCTATTTTGGTTTTTGTAATCAGTGTGGTTCGTTGTATGTCATCACCTATAACACAAACGTAACTTGTTTAGCTTGGGAATATGCAATGTCTGTTTTTCTGTCGGTTATTATTATAATCTATTTATTAATGATGAATAAGTTTTACTTTTTTCTACATAAAAACGTAATAAATATTAGTCTCTAGAATATTGTTAGGTATAAATATTTAAATGTTTATTAGATTTTTGATCTGTGCAAGTGACGGTACTGCTTGGCACTAATGGAAAACCAGCGTTGGTTTTTATCAACCAGCATTTATTGGGTTAGGGGCTGTTTAGAGTTAGTTATAACTCAAAATAAACATTATTTTATTTATTTCTAATATTTGAATTTTTATTTAAAAAAACAAATATTGTTCTTTTATTAATTATAAATATTGTTTTATTTAAACGTATTATATATATAATTTTGACTTCCACCGGCAACGGATCTTACGACTCATGAGGTGTTCGATACTGTACGGGCCGTTTTTCAACAGCCTAGCGAGAGCCTCTCTAGGTAATAGTCGAGGCTACTCGCTATAAAACCGTTATTATTATTAATGCCCGGTTTCTGAGGTTACCAGTTATGAGTACAATAACAAACGATTCCATAAAGTTATGTAATATTAGATTGGGGAAAAAGTTTCTTCGCATTTTATATAAAAATTCAAAAGGTTTTTTTATAAAGCTTATTTACATTTGACTAAAGTATGTAGGTGCCATTTTGTTGCACAACTTTTTGCCATCTTGTAGGTAGGAACGTGATCCCATTGCTATAATAATTTTGGGGCTTCTGATCAATAAACTGCGACAAGTGGTTTTGGCAGTCCTCTCATGATGTTAACCTGACACTGCCTAAGGAATTCTGCAGAGACCGAAACAGGTGAAAATCTGAAGGTGCAAGGTCAGAACTATACGGCGTATGCATTAACACCTCTCAGCCAAACTCTCGTAGTTTTTGCTGAATGGCTAAAGATGTGTGAGGTCTAGCGTTATCATGGTGAAAAACCACACCCCTTCTGTTGATTAATTCCGGCCGCTTTCTCTCAACTTTTTCCTTTAATCTCATCAGTTGTTCGCAGTACAGTTCAGAATCGATAGTCGTGCCTGGCGGTAACAGCTCATAATGAATAATGCCCTTCCAATCCCACCATACACACAGCATCACTTTGTTGCGAGTTAACCCGGGTTTCGCCACAGTCTGTGAAGCCTGACCGTCCTTTGACCACGATCTTTTTCGCACGTTCTTGTCGTACGTGATCCACTTTTCATCACCAGTTATCAGTTTTTTCACAAATGGTTTGGTTTCTTTCAGTGAGCTCATGAGGCACCCAAATATCGAGCTTTTTTGTGTACCCAGCTTTTTTCAAATGCGCCAAAACCGTTTTGTGGTCAATTCCCAATTCTCCGGCTACATCGTAACTACTAACATATCGATCTTGCTCCACTTTTTCTAAAATGGCATCAATTTTGTCCGTAACAGAGCGACGTGCATCTTTGATATCAAAATTTCCGGATTGAAAACGCTTAAACCAAATTTGCGCTACTCTCACAGATACTGCATTAGGTTCATAAGCATCACAAATTTTTTTCGCGGCTTGTGTTGTATTTTTACCTTTTTTGTAGTAAATTTTTAAAATGTATCAAATCTTCATTAGATTCACTCATTTTAAC
Organism: Dendrolimus houi; assembly: GCA_039645545.1. Lineage (NCBI taxonomy): Eukaryota > Metazoa > Arthropoda > Insecta > Lepidoptera > Lasiocampidae > Dendrolimus > Dendrolimus houi. The sequence goes on from CM077125.1 coordinate 8,171,458, forward strand.
AATAAGAAAAACAAATGAAAATCACACATTCTCCAAATTTGAATTTGGAATTGTGTTCTTTAAAATTAAAACTTTTTAATGATACAAAAACCAGCCAGATACAAATGGTATAGCCAAAGAGATCTTATTACAAGTTCATACATACTATATGCGAAAAGACTTTTTCCCCAACCTATTAGATAAACTTAGGTTAACTGTTAACTTACAACTAGTACCAAAACTCGCCACTAGATGGATCTATTTAAGAAGGAATATCTAATATTTATTTACATCAAACAAAATGTCAACAACAAAACATCAAACAAAAGATATGGAATAAGATAAACACCTAATATTGCTCAGTTAAGTTCATCCTAGTTTAACCATTGTACGATGGTGTGTTCAGAAACGCAATTTTATAAGTTATTGAACCGATAGCGCTAACGAACAGATAAACTACAGTTAAAAGTACCTCAGAAACCGGGCATAAATCTTTTAAAAATAAAACCAAACCTGCCTCCTCAAATGACTCTCCTGACGAAACTGTCATGGACTTACAAATTCCAATTTAGAACGCGTATCAAATACGCGACCTAAATAAACTAGAATAAACACCAATTGACCAATAAAATATTTGACCCAAAACTTGGACGATAGGTAAAGTATATCATGACAAAGTAATGAAAATTCATTTTTATTTGAACTTTCCCTTTCGCCTTACAGATGTACCCGAGCCATAAAAGTAATACGATTATGATATTTTGATGGTACTTTTATCACTTTTCTTTACGCGACAGTAATAAAATAACAAGCGTGTTTCTATGAAAAAGTTGCAATCTTCAAGAGAGATGACATATTACGTCAAAGCCTTGTGTAGCACTTAGATGTTTCTTGACAAAACCCATTAGTTTTATGATGTGACAATAATAAATTGAATCTGGAAATGGTTTTAATCAAATAAGGTACTTTGTTACGGTGTAGTTTCAGTTTTTACCAGTTTCGTCTGACACTAGATGATGATGTAGATGAGAATAAAACAGTGTTTTCTGCTTTTTTAAATATAGCTTTGCACTTTTTGTGTATTTAGTTTATTAATGTTCAAGTAAGTAGAACGAAGAGTGAAACAAATTGTAGGTCTTTGACTGATGCTAAACGAAGGCATGTCGTTGTGGCAGCATGAAAAAGCATATTTCACTAAACAGTTTGATATGTTCAATTAAACACATCGATTGACATTCTTGAAACTAATCTCAAATATCGTTGTTTAATGACTCATGTGGTTTTTCTGCATATTACTTCCACTTTTATAAAACGTACCACTGAGGAGTAGGACTCCTTAACCGACGTCTGTTTTTCCTGAAACAAAATCTAGGTGTCTTCAAGTCTCGGATGAACAGATGTCTTCTAGGTAAGCGTGCTCAATATTAGACTGCATTTCCACCTTACGTCAGGAATAGACATAGACATAGACATAGACAACACTTTATTGTTCACCAAATCAAAAATTACAAAAAAAAATGTCGGTCAAACGTAGACATACCTATATATAATATAAAAAAATATTCATTTTAAGTAAAAATTTAGAAAAATATATGTAAGTCTCTTATCGACTTAAGCATCAATTATTGTTGAATTATGAAAACATATATATAGTTTATCTTACGTAAACGTTAACACTATCCAAACAAGACTTGTCACTTCTAGTTGATTTAATTTCAAACACCACATGCTACAATTTTTCACCCCGTGGACACATTAAGAGGAATATCATTTCACTAATGGACCGTTGTTTATATGTTATTTATACGTATGTGTCCACAAAAAACTCGCAAACAATGTGCCAAGGGTGTTCTTTTATTGTCGCTTCGGGACAAAGTGTGAGAAAATATAACAGTTATTATTTTCGCGTATTGTCCGAAAGGTTACAGGATATGTGAAAGTGCCACGGAATAAAGTGATACTATAACATAATGTTTAAGTTGTTTATCTCGTTAAACAGGAATATATTTTCTTAAGTTTCCTGCTATCTGCTTAGTCGAATTTTAGCTGTTTATATGAGATGCTGATAGGAACTCAGGCAGACGGCCCACCTGATGAAAAGCGGTTACCATCAGCTATGGACATTTGCAACATCAAAGGCGTTACAAATGCGCTGCTGCTCTCTAAAGGAGACTGAAATCTGCCCACTAATGCCGGTACACAACTTAAGGTTGTTATGGCGGCATACTCTAGACCAGGGGTGGTAGCCATCCTGACGGACAACCACCTGGCTGTGGGTTATTTTGTCGCCTCTTACGACAAGCGACCCGGCCACAAGAAATTGTATTCTTTCTCCGTTCCTGTACAGATAAAACATGTGATAAAATTACTGGTGTAATAATGCTATTATGCTAATAATGTAATAATGAGGTTGCCTAAAAGAGATCGTTTTAAGCGATAAGGCCGCTTTTTATTGAACAATTATTATACATAGCTTTTAAGAACGTAGTTTTAATTTTTGGTTAGCAATAAAGTGTTTTTATTCATTCTTTCAGTCCTATTCCCTAACACTGTGCTCATTTTTTTCTTAATATGTAGGCATTGAGGCACCGAAGTTATATAAGTTTTTTTATAATTTAGGTATTTTTAAAAAGTTGGTAAAATAATATTTTTGATTTTTAAATCTAAAGCAGAAAGACAAGACGAAGAAAATAATTACAATTCAAAAAATCTCATTGTAATAACCCTAACTCTTTTTAGGGTAAATCTTGGGAATGGACTTATTATGTATTTGGTCCGATTTAAGTCATTATCAGGTGTGTGATAAAAATGTTTGTCGTCTTAAAAAAAAACTTTTTTTATTTATTTTTTATTGCCTTTGGCAGTCATACCAGCAGACTGCCTATGTGATGGAAGGTGGTTTCCGTCGCCTATGGACGTTTGCAACACCAGAGGCGTTGCCAACGCATTGCCGGCCTCTAGGGCATTTTATAGCGCCCTTCTTAAACGACTCCATGTCATAGCGCAGAGGGAAACCCTCGGCGGAAAGTTCCCTCCAGGCGGGAAGTTTTATCACTATTGAGTCAGTAAATAATATCATTTATAACCACAATACTGGGAAATACTCGACATACAATAATAACGTTGTCATATTCGAGTTTTCTAGTAATAAGCTATTGCACAGCTTATAGAAATATCTAATTTGTTTACTGACTTATAAACCAAAACAAGAAAAACATAATTCTAGTATTCCGAACAAATATTTTTGAAGAACTAACAATATTATGCAGTCCCAGCTGCTTTTTCGTACAGAATATTTACATAATGTATTCAAATGCTTGTAATGGAGATATAAGAACCTACCAAACCGCAGTGGACAAGAATTACTACCAAATTATCTCCCCAATCCACTCACAGCATACGAGACTCTTGACCCTTCAGTGTACACCGCAGTCCATAGACTAGTAACGTATTCATTATTTAGTACCAATCCATTTTTCAATTTCACTATAGCTAGTAATTTTTTTAAATGGTATACATGATACGTTTATGGGCGGATCCGAAGTTAAAAAAGAACCCGGATATTCCGTACACACGAAACCGCTTAAAATAATAATATAATTTTGTTGCCTTTAGTTGTTGTGTAAATGTTTGTTGAATAATAATAAATAAGTATAGAAATTAGATAGGCTCACCCAAACTCATATCCAAACATTATGTCCGCCTTTGGCTTCAGAAGTATATGTCTTGCACATATATTGAAACCATGTCAATCAATCACTCTCAACAAATTCAGTTCTGTCCAGGCCGGCCGCCATTTAATATAGATAGATATAATATAACATAAGTTCATCAACTCACTGTACTGGCAAAAATCCCATTATTTCTTACATGTCTGTCGCATTAACACCGCAAACAAACCGGACGACACAAAATGGCGGCATCTTCCATGAACCAAATAGAAATTGGGGGGACAGAAATATATATAGATACATAACAGTATACAAAAAGGGAAAAAATATGTATGTATCAAGAATGCGTGTGTGAAGTTTGAACAAGATATGGCGGTACCATGACTTAAAAATCATTGTTCAGCATTAAATAATAAACATAAATAATGTTTATATATAATTAATAATAAAATAAAATATTAATAATAACATATTTATTTATATCCTATTTTGATTTACTAGTTAGTATGATCATGGCAGTCGTTTATCTTTAACTTATTGGTTTTCATACCCTTCATTATTTCATTGAATAACCAGAATGTCTTACATGACATCAGCTGTATCCTAACAGCACTTTCTACTGACATACGGTCTTATTCATATTGAGTTAGAGTAAGTTTGAAAGCTTCTTTAAGAACCATAAAGAAGTCTATAAAGCTAACTCAATATGAATAATACCGAGTCTTTATATCAGTAGTAATCGCAACTAAACAACCTTAAGCGATCTAAAGTTTATTCGCTACTATATTCACGTATGCCGCTACTGCGATTGAAACTTCGCGTTAATTTAGTAGAATTTTGATCATCAGAGTCCGAAATTCAATTCTACTGAGAGTTTAAAAGATTTTAATCTATTTTTTGTCACATATATAATATAAACCGCAGGGGGGGCTTTGTGACGAAGCCTTAAGCGAGTAACGTCACCTCGTACCCGACTTGGGGCCAAGGCAATTTCTATGGCCCGTGGTCTTAGAGACATACAAGATAATAATAATAACAAAGCCTTTTATTTCCTTAAAAGATAACACATATTATACAAATAAAGCGACACTAATAAAAATATTATTATTTAACCTTTAAGGGCCCACTTTGGATATAGGACTCCTTCAAGTTTCTCCATTCTAGTCTTGTTTTGTTCGTTTAGTTTAGGCCAGCTGTATTTTCTATTTGGTCGAACCAGCGTGAACGCTGCGCGACGTTGGGTTTCTAAAAAAGATGTCTTTATGCCGACAGTGATCTGGACTACACTTTTTTAACTGTACATAATTATGTTTATTGTAGTTTTTAATTTTTAAAGTAGTTTATTTAAGAAATTAGTTTTTTTTTTTTGGAACAGATAGGAAAAAGTGAAGTAATTTTAAGATTGCCCTAGAGCAGTATGTGCTTACGCGTGTGTCATTCATCATGCGAGACTAACCTTACAATTTTCTCGTTTCCTTTGATGTATATCTAAACTAGGACGAGGTTTTGTCGTTGGTCTGCTACGACCCGACTGGCGACGTCTGCATTTTGAAATCAACTTATATTAAAGTAAAAGTAATATCCAACTGGAATTAGTTTTCTTAGTAACAAGTTCAAGGGTGATTTTTTATGAATAGAAATTTTCGCGGTTAACGGAAGATATTTTTGGAAACTTTTTAAACTGAATTAATACTTTTTTAAAGTAAAGTTGGTTCTACTATGAAAATAATACGTTTGTAAATATATTTAGTTATTTTATATACCTTATCACATACTTATTAGATACTTTATAACAATTCCGTTTCTTGATATTTAATTCTAAAGCAATCAAAACTTAATCATATAAACACATGAAGGAATTCTATTCAACATATTTTAATGAGGCAATTACCCGAATAATTGTGGTGGTCGGTGCCAGCGTACAACGCTCTGGATTATGCCGTACCATCCATTTTGCACGCTTATTACCGACGGTAATGCGTGTTTTAAAATGCAAGAGCTTCGTTAGTACAATCCATTTTACTGGGAAATAGATACGCCACTTTTTGTATCGAGTTTTTATAAGGTTCTTGTGAAATACTCTATCTTTTTTCGAAGCAATGTTACGTGTAGTAGCTTATAAAAAATTTTAAAATGTAAAGATTTGCTGTATTTTACTTTTCAAAATTTTGTACACAAACACAAATTTCCAGTGGGCAAACGGTGACTCGCCACTTACTGCATGGACCCCTAAAAAGCCATACAAGATTGGTGAGTGGCAACATGGGTGTGAATGTTCGGCATGGAAAAGTGGGCAAACGGTGACTCGCCACTTACTGCATGAACCCCTAAAAATGCCATACAAGATTGGTGAGGGGCAACATGGGTGTGAGTGGCTAAAGGGTTTGGAGAGGTGGGCTGGAGGTTCACCGAAGCTACTTCTGACGTTATGCCATTTATCACTTACACTTCTCTGGAGCTTAAGACTTAGCTCTAGTGATCTCCACTCCGTTCCGGCTTGCTAAGACAAGCACGGAGGCAGAGGCCTTACCTTGGTCCCGGAGTCAGGTCTGAGGTATCGCTAATCACCTAAGGTTTCTCCACAAAGTACCGCTGCGGGTGGTTTTATGTAACATTTATTATATTGTATTTATTTATTCTCAAAAATTTTACATTTTTTTTTAATATATAAAGACATTTTTTTATAAAAAAATAGATAACATTATTCTTTTATACATCAAAAATAAAATACATATTCAATAAAAAAAATATCAAATCTTGCAGCTCACCGCCAGCGGGGCCTAGGGTCCAAACTACAGGTGGTTAGGGCTCCAGAGGCAGGAACCTCCTCACAATTCGTGCCTTGTCCAAGAATGCTGTCTTCTGTATCTGGCCCTTCACCCAGCTTCCCAGCGAAAGCCTCAATAGATGACGGTCGAGGCTTTTCGCTATAAGACTATTGACGGTGACAACTATCGGCACAATGCTCTTTGACTCCAGACGCCACATAGCGGTAACCTCGTGAGCAAGATCTAAGTATTTACTTAGTTTTTCTTTTTCTTTCTTCACAAGGTTATCGTCATGCGGGATACCGATGTCAACGAGTATTGCTCGTCGCACAGATCGATCTATTATCACGATATCAGGCTTATTGGTTACAATAGTCCTGTCCGTGATAACTGATCGATCCCAGGAGAGCGTGGCACGACTGTTTTCAAGAACTGGCTCCGGCGAGTACTGGTAATAAGGCACCTCCGTTTCCACAAGACCGTATCGAAGGGCAAGTTGCTGGTGGATAATCCTGGCTACGAGGTTATGTCTGTGCAATTACTCGCCGTTAGAAAGATGTATTATGTAACATTATTGTTATGATTTGTGGAATACAGATTTGTCATAAAGTCTACGAATTTGTATTTACATATATGTGGTAAATACTCGAGCAGATTCAATTTAGGTAGCCCCTTAAGTAATATATTATATGATTTAAGATACCACCATGCAAAGCCCTTAAAGGTATATTTTAGTAACATAAATCTTCTGAAATATAATTTTAGGAGTAAATAGAAATATTTATTAAGCAAACTCGTTACTAGAATTATTTCTAGTGTCTGAGACGAATAAAGTAATAGACCTACGCAAGCGTCTAGATGAGAATGTTTTGCTTTGATTATATAAGCCTGTGTAAAAGAGAATTCTAAGTTGAATTATTGTTATAATTTCAATATTTGCTCAGCTTTTAATTTATATAAGCTGTTTGTTTTACGTGTAAATTTTTCTAAAAAAACAATAATTTTAAAATGAAAAAATGTCAACCTGGTTTAAAGATTTTACAGGGAAATGACAAAAAGGGAACTTTTATAACTTCTTCACATATATATACAGTTGTCGGTCTATTTATATTTATGTCATAGCCATTATTATCGTCTTCTATTGCCTCTTTAAAAATGTAACTGGGATAGAATATAATGGGGATGTAGACAAATTTTACAATAATTATATGCTAACATTATTTATGTGGGGATTGATATAAGTTATGTGGTGTGGTAATGAGAGTTACCCCGATTGATGGGTTGACGCACCACTAGGCTAGAGCTAGAGCTCATGGCTCAATCGCTGCAAGAGCTAAGCTCGACCGCTTGAGAGGGGATTACCAAAATAAGGCGACAAGTGTTGTACTCTAATGTATGATTAATGAATAACAGCCCACAAATGTCCCACTGCTGGGCTCGGGCCTCCCGTTATAGGAATGCACAGTATACCCGCCACGCTTGTCCAAGGCGGCTTGGCAGGTTTGACACATCGCTTATCTCGATGTGCATGCAGGTTGCACCACGATGTTTTCCTTCACCGTTGTTAGTACGTGGTAATTGTAACAATATGCACATTAGGTCAGAAAACTGCCTAAGTGGTGCATGCGTTTCGGCCAGGATGGAACCCGCGTCCTTTTAGCGCGTGCGCTAACCATTACACTACCACGACTTTTAATGTATATATTTGATTAATTAATTTAACGTTAAAATTAAGACTATATATACAGAAATCTTAGCTGCTACGTGATATTATTTGTAACCTAAGTATATTATAAACATAGATGCATCTCTGAAGGTTTTGCCTGTTTTCTATGTCACAAATTATGGCACGTATATGGACTATTCAGTTTTAACCTTGCATATGTAGTAATAATTATTAATAATAATGTTACAACCTAAGCGCTGACAAAGACAAATTCCACGTACAGATTTGTAGAAGCACATTTATTACCCGTCGGCATTTGAACTAATAACATTGAAACTATTGTAATTCTTTTATGATCGTCTTCTTTTGTTTACTTATTTATTGGCATACGTTTCTAGAGAACAGCCTATTGGTGTATTGTAATCATTAGCCTGGTGTTACAAATTTTAAAGTACAAGCTGGTTCTAGAAAATTCGGTCCACGTGGCCGGGCGGGCCACATTGTACTTGTGCAGGATAAAACGATGGCCTGTTTGAGGGAGGAGGGCAGTCGATCGAGAAACACGATCGAAGCGAGACGTGTGTACTACAATCGTGACGGACTCTATTGAATATTACGTTTGGACTTGGTTCGATTATATTTGGACTTTATACGCGTTTTATTGAATTACGACTTTCTGCATACCATGTTATATAAATCTTCTATGAAATTCTTTCATTTGTATAATTCTTATATCCGCACGTAAATTCATTACTTTGGCTCGTAAGATGACCAAGTAAATTTTCGTATTCTGCAATAGGCACGTAGTTTACTTGAATGTTAGCTTCTTTGTAGATCAAGTAATATGCGATGATGCTCACATAATTGTATCAGCTTCTATGGAAGTTTCTTTATTATGTCTTTGACAAGTAAATCGTGTTGGATATCGTAGTGCAGTCCATAGCGAAATGCAAGCCTTTTTCTGATTTTGTGCAGAAAATTATGAGTCATTATCATTGATGTCATAGAAAAAAACGGGCGTTAAAATACGTTAATATTTTACTTTTAAAATATCATGACAGTAATCATTTAAATTACTGTTTAAGCAATAATAATGAATGTGCTCTATGACTCCCTTTACTTGTACAAACATATGACGTCATAAGTCAATGGATCAATATGTTCGAACAAAATCTATGAAGCGGCGATATTTTGTAAGATAATAAAATGTCAATTGACTTGACTATCTGCTCTTCTATCATGTCTTCTATTTGCTGCTATCACGTGCGATATTGTAGCGAAATCGCGGATGAATTAAATAGAGGTGACCGCCATACGTGAAACAGAAGCATGAAAAAAATATCAAAGCACGTAAGCGTGTGGATATTTTTATAACAAAAATGGACCACTCTGGGGCTGATCCCAGACACCCAGACCATAGGAATGATGAAAGATTCGTTTCCGAAATTTACTATGCCAGGAATCGAACTCGGGGCCTCTGCGTTGCATGCAGTAAGGTAGGCCGGCAAAGCCTTAGCCCGCTCAACCACATATGCCGTCATTTATTATTAAACAAATCATAGAAAACCACATGAGGGCTAGTAATGACTTATTTATTTATTCAAACCTGTAAGTCAGGTGAAGCGATAGATACGCTTTTAAAATCACAAGTCGTTGTTGTCGTCCCCTCTAAATTTTGACATTATTTGAATGGAGCTTATTGCAAATTTTAACCGACTGTAAGGCAAATGAATGCAACGGTCGAAAGATATGGGACCAGCCGTGAATAAAAATTCATAATTTCAGAGTCGAAAAGATTTCCATGTGATTTCTTGAACATTCGAAAACACTATTGTTGACGCGGGCGGGAAAGTGGGGATAAGAGAGAAGAAAAGGACTTACTGGATAGGTCGCCGCACCAGACACGCTACGAACGATGCGGGCTTCGTAGCGGCAGGCACATCTTCCTCGTGATCCTTTATTCCCGTCTTGCAGTCCCTTCGACGAGTGGACCAGCTAGTATGGTGCAGGGGGTACCTACCAGCACGCTGGCTAGTCTCAACGGGTATAAAATGCGGCACAACACACAAAACGCGGTGAGATTTTCGCGGAAGCAGCGGCATGATCAGCGGTCGAACGTAGGCCATAGGTAAAACCATAGATGATACACTGGATAAAACCATAGATAATATACTATATGGATAAAACTTATATGACGTGGACTATGTCACATTACATAGTGACAGTTGCGGCGAAATAAAAAAGGAAACAAAGAGGTGGTGACCACTAACCAATTAGGTCTGCTTTAACAACTGTTAATAACACACTTTAAAACTAGCAAGAAGTTGTTGCATTAGGTCGATTTATCGCTTGGATTTAAATAACATAAAAAGAAAACCCTTTTCAAAATATAAAAGACAAATTACACAGGCATGGTAACAAAACTTTTATAAAGATGAGTTACTGCACTATTTTCTCGGATCACTTATTAAAAACTTTTCATGGAAACTAGCCTACGACGGACCATTGGAACTTCTAACAAGTTTTCCAAACTATTTTTTCTTTTTTTTCTGTTATACCTTTATTAAAAAGTAAAAGAATAAGGTTGTAAGTTTTTAAGACTTTCCATTTATTACTTTTTGATGTTAAGTGTATTATAGTTATTATCCTTTATATTTATTTGTCTTTTATATGACATTAGGTTAATTTTACAAGAATACAGAAGAAAAAAGTTTTACTCAAGTTTACTTCCTTCATAAAGGTGCAATTATTATTAATAGATTACAAAAACCGATTAAGCAGTTTAAGCTCTCTAAATCAAGTCCCATGTCACTGAAATGAGTTTTAGCTACTAAGGATATTAAGGAAAACAAAATCTAATAATCTATTTTTCCTGGAAAGCATCAGTATGTTTTATATCCCCGTATAATTGTCGATAGATTGTGAACGGATATATAAAAACGACTTGTAATCAGTGAATAAATGGTTCAAAAACTCGCTGGCCGCTGCCGTAGCACAGTTCTTACGCTTTTTTATTGATGCCGCTGGGGAATGTTCGCATCCTCTCCGACCCTGGAGGAGGTTTATGAGGGGCATGTGGGGTCCTGAGGTCCGCCTTTGCGTACATCTTCACCGAGAAAGAAGTTGTAAGATGCCGGCCGCCAAACAACTCTTACGCTTTGGTTTTAACCCAGATCTACTGCTTCAAGCGAGCTTCGGCTGCACTTCACAACCTATTCTTCACCTTTAAAATAGGTGTCTCTTCTAACACCAACTAATCACTATTTTGTATTCCATAAGTTATAATTTGGCGGGTAAGCATCACAATTTACAAAGCAGTAACTTTTATGCATGATATTTAATTCACAATCTCTCTAAATGGTTTATTTTATAATTAGTTAGATTATAGATTTTCAGTGCTCTTACAATATTTCGCTGACATATACAGTTAAACATCGTTAGCTTGTTATGATAAGTTATTATGACATGAAAAAGCATCAAAAAGTCGTGATTTCTTAATGGCTACCGCACGCGTCCCAAACTCAAGGGGCGCGGGTTCGAATCTAGTCGGAATGCATGCACCACTTAGTCAGTTTTTCGACTTAATGTGCATATTGTTACAATTACTACTTGCTAACGATGTTGAAGGAAGACATCGTGTTGAAACCTGCACACATCCTGATAACCGATGTGTCAAACCTGCCAAGCCGCCTTAGACAAGCATAACGGGTATACTGTCCATTCCTCTATAGTGGGAGGCCCGAATCCAGCCGTGGGACGCTTATGGGCGCTGTTATTACATATTATGACATGAAATTCTTATATTGAATAAAGAGTGGGCTCATCTTTTCTAATCTGTTTTAATAATCCATTTACCATTTTAATATTAAATCATCAGCAGTTACAATTATGCCCATACCACTTTCATTATATGACAACCTTTATGACAACGGACAATAAATGAGGCTTTACGTTGCCCTAAAAAATTACAATGATTACTTTTGCGTCCTGCTAGATGAAGAGAGTGCTTTATGAACCGTTGTTTTTTTGGCATATCTATGATTGCAGTTTTTAATGTAATTAAAATGTTTCACACTAATTGGCTATCATTTGAGTAGTTTGCATTTCAGTTTAGAGTTCGTATTAGTAAACTTTTACTTTCCTTTCAGGTATATCCTGTTATTGAATACGTCATATAATATTATATTACAGTGGAAATACTCATATCACCCTTCATAAACGGCAACTTAGGATGAAAACAGACAATAGATTATTGTTCTCCAGCTGCAAATTGTCATTACAAAGAAATTCAAACTACATGTCGGTAAAGATTTTTAACAAACTTCCCGAAGACTTTAAATATCTGCCCAAACATATTATATTCAAACAAAGATTACAAAAATGACTGTTGGATAAATGTTTTTACTCCGTAAACGAATTTGTTGAGTAAAACTTTTAATAAAATTTCTAGTGGTTAACATAAATGTATTTTTTTTCGTTGTGTTTGTAATGAGTATTTTTTTTAATAATCTTAAAGATTTGCACCCTTCATAGGCAAACATGTGATTCTTGCATCCTTATGTCACTTCAAATTTATGTACCATGTTTTAAGGGAATACATGAATGTGAAATAAAAGAAACCATATCTTTTTCAACATTCGTAGCCATTTTAGCAAACTAAAACGTTACAAAATTGTACAATCCGTAAGTCATAGTTTTTCTCAAAGATTCCTGAATGTATGTAAATGAAATTTGGTAAAATGTAGGTATTCTAATTCAAGACATATTTTTCTACACCTAATCATATAAAATTGACAAGATAACCATTAAGTCTTAATTTTTTTAACGATCTGCTTCTAATAATAATAAATACAATATTTTATACCATAAATATAATATAATATTAAATAATACATTTTTAGAAATCGCTAAAAGAATGTCCCGTAGCACAATTTTGCCCATCAAACCTATTATTCTTTATTGTACACAAAAGAGTTAAGTATACATAAAACTATACAACAGTGGTGACATACAAAGGCGAGATTATCCGTGAAAAGGTTTCTTCCAGCAAATTATGCGCCTAGAAAAAGGAAGAACAGGGTTGTACACTAAAGTTTGTTTGCATAAAACTAAAATATTACCTCCTAGAGAAATTGCAGTGACAGCCTCAGTGTCTGAGTGCTTACGGCTGTGTCTTGTTTTATGAATGTACATACGTGCTATATATGTATATTAATTTTGTCTAATATATGTATGTAGGTGCGTCTTCGCATATTTATATATATATATATATATATAACACGTCTTAGTTTTTAACTCGAGGGTGTGTTGCATCACACGCAAATCTCATATGTTTTTTTTTATCTTTTTTATTTTTCTTTATTCATTTTTTTCTTATTATGTACATTTACGACGTCCACAGTTACTTACCTCTTGGTAAGTAAATGCGGGCGTCAGATCTTTATTTTTGCTCTTTTTAAAACATTTTCCTTATATCTACTACATTTATATTATCTATGCTATCTGAATCACTATTTATGTCTATTTCTTCAAATCTATTCCTATTATGTAGTTTTTTATTCCTGTCCTATGTTAACAAATATACACTTGTTATATATTGCCAACATTTTACTAGCTTTTATTTCTTTTAACTGCTTTTTCTACAATCTCATAGGTTTAAGTGGTGCCTTATGCCACTGTATGGCACAAAATTGAAATTGTTAAATTAATAAATAACAAATAGAACATACATACTTATATCTAAACGTATTTATTACGTATTTGAACATTAACACCTAATATTTACATAATAAAATACATACAAATAGATATACATACATCCTAGTATTGTTCTTCCATGATTAAAATTGTATGTTTTGAATTAATTATGTGAGTTGTTTTTTATTTTCAATAACATACAAATTGTAAATACATTACAAATTCACTGGGTAAACCGTATAAAATCTAAGATATTTTTTAAGGTTTATCCATTTATGCTTTACTAGCACATTGTTTCCTTTCAATTTTTTCAATAGAAACAATATATAGACTATATTTATTTAATATCCATTTCTAACTTGCAGACTTTGTTTACACAGTTGTCATATTAACACTTTCGATGCACTAACTCTAGTGTAATAAATAATCAATTTTCATGGTTTTACCCTTAATTTTTTTTGAGTTTCTCCACAGGAACGTGTAATCTAAACTTAATTTTATGTTGAATTTACAAAATTTTAATATACTTTTGAAGCTCGACTCTTTCTTTATATCCTTCCTTTTTCTTCTGCGATTTAACAGGATTGAAGAAAGAATGTTAATTATTTCAGGGACTTAATTATAACACGTAGGTTCGGTCATGAAACTGAGACGTTCCTTAAAGCCGCCATTCAATTGAAATCCTAACTTTAAGCATCTTTGTTTGATTAATTTCAAAATATGCTTTAATAATGTGGTATCGCCAACTTAACTGCATTATTATCTCATAAAGCCGTGCTAGGTCAGCGGGTAACACTCTAGAGTCAAAAACTCGCATTTCAAAAGAGAGGTGAATACGGGTTCGAATTCCGGTAAACATGCACTACTTAGTCAGTTTACTAACCTAGTGTATCTTAAATATCTATTGCTCCAATTACCACGTGCTAATGGTCAGCGTTACCATTGCGATTGCTAATGGTGAGCGAAACCATCGTGATAACACCTGCACATCGAGATAATATATGTGCCAAACCCGTCAATCTACCTTGAACAAGCGTGGCAGGTATGCTGTTCGTATCCTTAAAAATCGAGAAGCGTAAGCCCAGCATTGGGGAGTTATGTGCTACCATGCTTGCTAAAGGATAATATCACAAACAAATTTTAAAATTATTTTTAGTAAGAAATATCCTAAGAAAATTATAAAACTTTTATTATGTGCAATTGAACTGTTAATATTTAATTGCAATATTTTCATTGTCGCAGTGTTATGCTATAGGCAATTAATGCAAAGTTATAAAAGTCGCATGGGCACTTGAAAATGCAGGTATTTGCACGATGTTGTTCAACATATTAACCTTTTTAAGCCTCACTTGTGTCTGTTCTGCATTTCCAAAACATTTCACACATTCTAGACCTCCAGGTAAGAATTTTATCATAAGTGACATTTTATATTATTATAAGCTTAATATAAATAGTGAATGATTGCTTAGTGGTTAAAGGCACCTGCGTGTCATTCCAATGATCGTAATTTTGTCTAGAGAGTATGCAGTTTTCTGACTAAATGTACATATTGTACCTACACAAAAATATTGTAAAGAAACCTGCAAATCAAATCCGTGGCAAAATTTTATAAGCACCAAGATTAATGTGGTGAATTAAATGTTTTATTATAACTGTTCAGAATGGTAAGTACTTACGTCTTATTTCTATTACCGCACAGCCCGCCATCGCCTGGGTGTTCTTCTCACTTTTTTAAGCCATTTAGCTCATAACCGCAACGGTTCTTAAAGACGTTTCTCTTGCATAACTTAGGTATTTGTAATTAGCTCTGGACTGATATTTTCCTTGACCACTAAGATATAAGGTTTTATTTTTTAAAGTGTCAAGAATATTCTTCAAGGCCGGTAGCATATTGGTAAAACTTGAGGTGTTGCAAATGATGATAAGCGACGGTAACCACTACTATCAGGTAGGCCATTAGCCCGTACCCCATCGATAATAACATGTTTTAGTATTGTAATGTAAAAAAAAGCATTATAAGCTGGGGCCAAGGGCGCAGGTGACGCTAAATTCGGCAATACTGTGTACAATAATAAAAGTAATAATCATTTCACATATTTTTATGTTATACGAAAATCTGTCATATAATGGGTTCGATCTTCCTAATTAGACGTAGTTATATGTAAATAGGAACCAACACATAAA
Source organism: Dendrolimus houi (assembly GCA_039645545.1). Taxonomy (NCBI): domain Eukaryota; kingdom Metazoa; phylum Arthropoda; class Insecta; order Lepidoptera; family Lasiocampidae; genus Dendrolimus; species Dendrolimus houi. Next base: position 8,187,423 of record CM077125.1, read on the forward strand.
ATCAGCAAAATCAAATCAAAAATAGAACTGTATTCAATCGCTCGTTTTTTCATCATCTGCTGTTTACCTGTTATTATTATCCAATATATGTTTTATAAAATGAATTCTTTTAACTTGATCTACACAACATAACCATTTACGATCATCTTAATTATGTCCAAACTCTCATTCTGTTAGTTCTGTTTTGCTAATTTTGAATATATACTTACGTGCAATTTCTTAAATCTTCAAGATTTCTTTTTTGTTTATCTATAGGATTCATCTGCAAACAAAATGAACATTTCGTGCGTCATAACCGCTACTGTCCGATCACTTGCGAAAATAGATTCCTGACGAGTCCTTTTGAAGAATGCAAGCCTCGTACAGGGTGTTTTTGTAACTATGGTTATATCAGATTGTACAGCAATGCTACAGGACCTTGTATACCCGATAACTCTTGTCGTAAGTATATTATTCTTATCATATCCGACTAATATCTCCACTTGCGACGATCCTGACAAACAACTTTCGGTTTCTCTACTTTCATTAATCTCTTCTTACATGCACGTTTATTTGATATGCTTTTTACCTGACCTCGTTTTAACACTTCTGTTATTTGATCATGATATGTACGTTGTGGTCTACCAGTAGCAACTCTACCTTTCACAATACTGTCATACACTTATTTTGTGATTCTATTTTCATCTCTACATGCCCAAACCACCTTAACATTCCTTTTTCAACTCTTATTATTACATTTTCTTTCAATTCACAACGTTCCCTTATTACACTATTTTGTATCATATAATTCATGCTTACCTCACATATACTTCTCAAATCTCTCATTTCAACTGCATTTATTCTACTTTCATGCTTCTTCTGCCACACCCAACTTTCACTGCCGTACATTAGTGTAGGCACCAACACCCCTTGATGGATAGTCAAACGTGTCTTTACAGACAGTTTTAGGCATTTCATAAAAGAGTTTAGCGCTCCATTCACCTTATTACCTGCAATTACTCTTCTTTCGATGTCACTTTCATGCTTTCCGTCCCTGGTAATATAATAAGAATAATTTATTTTTATCCATATTATTATAATATGTTTTGACCAAATAGACAATTTTAATGTAAATGTAATTTTCAGTTCGATATAATGAAATAGCATTTATATATGTCTATTTAGTCTATATATGGATTGGTCTATGATAAGTGGGATAAGATAAATGGAAGATTAGTTAGCATTACTCTTTTTCCAACATATTCCCAATATCTATTTCTCTACTTATTATAAAATCATAATCACCATGTTTGTAAGGCTTATTACGGTTATTTTTAAATAAACGTATTGTGGAATAGAGATGTGTATAAATATATTGGTTGCAAGACACGACATAAAATTCTTTATTGTTTAGACATTTGTCACATTTGTAACACGAATTTGCGACATTGCTGTTTTAACACCCCTCAATTCACTAATATCTACCTTACTCTAATTATCTGCATTCAAATTTTAAGGTTGATTTACATTTGCATTAGTTAAGTAGTTAGTTAATTTACAAACATCATCGTCGTTTGTACAGAAATTTACCAGTTAAGTTATAAATTATCGATTACCTACATGTCTGTTGCGACACTAAAACTTTATCGAGACAAAAGGTAGGTCTTACTTTGCCCAAGAATTAGCATAGCTATAGCAACGCGGTACCGCTGTCAGCCTTTTGGTAAAGTTCCCGAAAAGCGAGTGTTTCAGAACCAATTTTTCATCTATAGTTTTATTGTAAGCATTATTTATTTTTTAAGAGAGTTTACATTATTATAATTGTTCAATAACGTGAATGAGGCTTTAGCTTTAATTTATCTACTTTTAGCACCCGAATCAATACGATGCGGACTAAATGAAGAACCAACAGACTGTATTCCACGTTTTACTGAGACCTGCGAGAGTTTGTACCGGAAGTGTCCTCTCACAAATGCAAGTTCCACGCCTGGCTGCAAATGTATAGCAAACCATCTCAGAAATGAATTAGGGATTTGCATACCTAAAGAATTGTGTCCAACCCGTAAGTAGTAAGGTAGTAACATGAAAGAGGAATGCTAGGACTGATCTTCGTCCATTAAACATGTAGTTGTATGTTATCTTAGTTGATAAACAAAATTTTAGAGATAAGAAAGAAAAGCCCCTGAAAAAAATAGTATCTCAAGAAAAAGATAGAATCAAAAATATAAACAGCCCTCTGCGCCGCGAAGACACAGAGGAAGGCGAAATAAATAAAAAAAACCTGTAGCGTTATGTAATCTTGGTTGATAAAAAATGTAGAACTAAATAAGAAAGAAACATTCCTGTAAAAATTATCATCCCGCATAAAAATACAAAAGAAAAAAATTAACCGAAATATTTTTAAATCCTAGATGGCACCATAAGATGTGTTCCTCTTATATTTTTTAAATATAATATTGCGCTCTAATTTTCAACCAACATTTTAAACATAATAAATCTATATAGTATATAAAACATACGTGAAGCTCATCATAGTCATCTTTATCCAATCGTTGAATCCCAATCGCGTTCGGAGCGATCGCTTTGAAGTCTGCTATCTTGCTTTTTCTTCTCTACGTTACGCGATCTTCAGGATCCCTGGTTTTGGGACCATTGGGATGCATGTCATCTTTTACGACATGAGGCCAGCATTTCTTAGGAATATCCTTTATACCAAGGTCTGGCTGTGGTGGCATGGCTAGACTAGCATCTATTAATATCTTAAACATATATGAAGCTCGTGTTGCCAAAAGCCCGTATGTGATGGTGACGATGAACAAGCGACTAATAAAAAAAAACCAAATTATAATTAGTGGAGGGAGTTGGTTTTATTAATTTATTGTTAGCCATTTTATAAGACAAAATGCTAAACTTTCCTCGGAATACAGAATCATATTCACACAGAGGAAACCGCAGCGAAAGTTTTAGTAGTTAATATTGTGGTTAACACTAGGTGTATCACATGCCAGTTATATACTCAATTGGGTCATACCACCGCTAACAACAGGAAAATGTAATACCGTAGCCAAGAACATAGTCCACATTACTTCACATACACTCACCGATGACCTACATATATGTCTATGTAGTTATTATTTTCAATACTGTAAGTAATATTGTTCAGATGACATGGTAGATCTATAGTGAAATCATTATCTTGATTACAGCTTGCTGGGCCAGCTCGATCAGTGTGATACTACGCTCTCACAGAATATTGACGTGAAACGGTTAGCCTTGAGCTAATCGTATTTCATGCGATGAGTGAGAGTACCGATGGCTCCTCTCCGTTATCCAACTTTCTCCTATCCTATCCTATAACCCTACTCCAATCCCATATCCTACACTTTCTATCCCATTCCTCCTGTCTGATCCCTTTATTCTATCCATTGCCTCCTATCTCACCCTAAAGGCTGGCAACGTGTTGGCTACTGAGCGTCTGCCTGTTTGCCAGTTTTTCAATTAAAAAAAGTAATATATAACCTGAAAATTATGTCCTCAGGCATACTCAGGTGACATAACGTATAATATAAATTATAACGGCCCATATATGTCCCACTACTAGGCTCGGACCTCCCATTATAGCGGAACGGACAGTATACCTGCCACGCTTCTCCAAGGTGGATTGGCAAGTATGACACATCGGTTGTCTCGATATGCAGGTTGCATCAGGATGTTTTCCTTCACCGTTGTCAGCACGTAGTAATTGTAATAATATGCACATTAGGTCAGAAAACTGCCTAAATGGTGCATTGCATTCCGGCCAGATTCGAACCCACGCCCTTTGAGTTTGGGACGCGTGCGCTAGCCATTCATTGCGCTACCACAACTTAACTTAATGTAACGACATATCGTAATTTGTGCTAAATCCGCCGACAATACGATTACCACGTGCTAATTATGAATGATAACATCGTGATGTACCGAACCGCCAAGTCTCTTTGGACAACTATGGGTAGTACAGTAACCGTTTCCCCTAAAAATGTGGACGTTTGAGCCCAGCAATGGGACGTTCGTATGCTTATAAATAATGTGATGATAGATAGATACACTTCATTGTTCACCAAATAAATAATTACAAAAATGCACGATTACAATATTGTCTTGGTAAAAACAATAGGCGGCCTTATCGCCTTAGGTCGCCTGGAAGAGATCGCTTAAAGAAATCTCTTCCAGGCAACCTAACATAAATAATACTTTAAACTTATCTGGCTATGTAGGTGGTTCAAAGTATTACACATTAAATGCATAATTTTACATTTACACCTGTGATATCATTTGTTCATGGCCTTAATATATCTTCTGAACACTAGATACTCTTCAGTGAATAACACTATGCATATAAAGTAGACATAGAATGTGCTAACTTTCAACCATATTGGTTGTTTGCTGCACATGTTTCCAAAGAAATTTTACAGACAATTACGAAGTTTTGGTCTTTCAAATGAATAATTTATAGACATTTAGATAGCTTTCAACACTTACACCAAATATAAGATTTGAATTTGATTGTTTTAATTCAATTCAATTGTAACTTGCTCCGTCACTTCGGTCGCGCGTGACTTGGATTTTTTATTCATGTCCTCTTGACATTCAAATGAAACATACACAAAAGTTTAAATTAACGATTCTGTTTAAATCCTTAAAGTTTTTTTTAAAATACATTGAGCCTTTTCGAGACAAACTTTCAAACTGAAAATAAAATAAAAAAATGACAACGAGACACTAATAAAAGAACATAAGTACAAAATTCGTTACTATTATTTAGAATATTATCTGACTTTAAAGACAGCAATAAAACTATAAAATAACCTCGTAAATTATATTTAAGTACGATTATTATAGTCATTGTCAATACAATAGTTCTCATAAATAATAGAGCAAATAAACGGTATCAAGGAATAAAAGAGTAATTAAATATGATTGATTTCAAACAGCTAACTAAATACAGCTCGCTTTTATACGATGAATTATTCTGTGTAGGGAACATTATTTAGTGCAATAGCAATATGCAAAATCAATTACATTTAAATAATTTTGGAAATATTTTTGTGGCTCTGTAGATAAATGTGGTATCTATATATTAATAGGTGAAGCAAAAATGAAGCAAAAATTTTGTACCCCTTTTTACGAAAATTTCGCGGACGCAAGAGTATGTAATTTCGCACATTTATAGTTTATATAGAGAAGGAGTGCAGAATGCTAATATTTTTTTTAATTATGCATAAAAAACACCTTAAATCAATAAAAAAAACATTATACACACTAACATGTATTTGACACACACACGCATACATACTGTTTTGTTTATTGTTAACAATAAACAAAACAGTATGTATGCGTGTGTGTTAGTAAAATTAACTGTGTAGCCTTAGCGAAATCTGTGATTATAGAAGATTTTTGAAAACAGAACCTTAATAATATCAAAACTTTTAATTTAAATTAATTATGGTCGAATTTCGACCACTTGTCTATAAATTGGTAATGGTTGTCTATATAATTTTTCGCCAGGCCATAGAAGAAGGAATACTAGAGAGATACAATCGATAGAAGAATAATACTAAAGAATGACAATCCGCCAATACAAAACGTAACTCGTAACACTTAGTGCGTTACATGCACAGTAAAGCTCGATTCACACTGTGATGCCGTTCAAGGTTCTATCTCACTCCGATCTTGGTCCGATCAAATCTCGCTCTGTGTACACTAATAACGTATTCTTTTAGACGAACCGTACCGGGGCGACATCGGATCGGAACTAGAGCGATACGATAGTAATAATTCTCTGATTCTTTACTCTTTAAGAATATTTATTTTTGACCGGACTGTGAACAGACGGGGCGAGATTGAACCGTAAACGACATCACAATGTGAATCGGGCCAGTGGTCACCAATCCACTCTTGTTTTTTTTTATAGATTTATTGAAAATTTCTATGGATGAAAGGAACGGATGAGGAGGATGGAAGTTTTAATTGTAAAACTTTCAATCGACAACGTCTTATTTTTATTTATTATTTATTTTTAAATTAGTCATAAATTGAAAGTCCTCGTTATTTAATTTTCAATTACATAAATTTCATATTTTTTAGAAAATATAAAATAGGACTAGCTGTTTCCTGTAGCTTCATTCGCTTGGATTAAAAATAGTGTTGCAAGCCGACAGTAATCCATTGCAGATGTCTTATTACCCCTTTTCATTTGAGTGATCTATTGTTCGCGCTAATCTCTATGTTCATGCCGCCGTAAGACGTCATAAAACCTTCTTTCCTCTGTTGGCATTTCATGCGAATTCTTGGAAGCCATTAAACTGACCATTTAACGATTTCAAGAACCAGTGGGCGACATGTTGCCATTAGCCAAAGACATGCTTTACATCTTGTTTTTTCGTTATAGCTCCTGATGTTTGCGAAGACAGATGTATACCAACATGCGCCATTCCAAATCCACCAGACTGCCCATATAAAAAGCACTGTGAATGTCAACCTGGATATATAAAGTCCAAAATTAACGGACAATGCATTAAAGTTGAAGATTGCCCGAGTAAGTATACGGAATAGTCTCAAATCTATTACATGAAGATATATCAATATTGTTGTACAATTTGAAATATGTATTACATTCCGACTGACTGATATATTAGACAGACAAATAGGGACGATCATAAGAAATTGAATTCATAGGAACGCAAAAGTAATGAGATTTTGGGAATAATTTAGTATGGGTAAGTACATGTTGTCCTTACTTTTTAAGTAGACTATCGTGTGCTCTTTAGGAGAAATACCTTTTTTGTATTATAGTATGTTGTAGTACATAGATATAGTTCGTTCGCGTTAAGAATGCAGTGAGTCATCATTGTTCGCCGGCCTAGCCCCGCCCCTTGACTAATCAAATCTTTTCAAATTACAAGGTCAAGTTCACAGTGACCAGTTTAAGGCATAGCTTCGAACACGACGGTTGTGTCCTGTAATTGTGTTAACTGATTTATATTTAAAAAAAGAATACCTCACCAATTCGTAAAAATAAAAGTGGTTCGGTAATTCATAGTGGAGAGAGAAAAGTAATTTACAATGTTTTTAAGTATTTTAAACAGTCTGATTTAAATGTGACTGTGGATAGCATAGTACAAAAAAACGGCAAATGCATGCGGTGTGTCCGAGAGAACAGTTTATAGTATTCTTAGTGAAAAAAAGGCAAATGATACATTGAAATCGACCGACCACGTCTTACAAGAATAAAGTACCATGTGGGATTTAGATGACGTCATGGAACTCGCTGCAGAAAATTCTTTTATTATAAATACTATCGAGGATACCAGTGATAGTGATTAAAATATTAATGACTTAATTTTGATTTTTAACTTTTAAGTGTATTTTTTAAATTCATTAAACTTAATCTTTAAAAATATAATTTGTTTGAATTTTAACACCACTCTGAATACACCTTTACCCTGCAGTTGCACTGATGACTCACTGCATTCTTAACGCGAATGACCTATAGTCTCTACCGCTCGGGACAGCAGTAGAGTAGTGTTGTATTTCCGTTGGCATGTTTGAAGCTACTAAGCTAAGCTACTCAACTAAACCACCCCCGAATTCCATCACATATCATGCAACGCTCTCGAAAACCGAACCTTCCCTAGATTATCTATTTTAATTCAAAAACATTGTTTTAAGAACTTATTCTTATTATACGGTTTTTTAGAAAACAGCTGCAACGGTGATGCACACGCAAGAATAAAGGAATGCCCACTACCGTGCCCATCGACATGCGAGTCTCCAAACGCAGGTCATTGTTTAAAAACCTGCGAGAGAGTGGGTTGCGAGTGTGAGCCAGGTTATGTCTTATCTGAAATCAACGGCATGTGTATCCGTCCTGAAGAATGCAAAGGTATTATAAAATTTATAATAATGTTAAGTAGTAGTGGCAGTAGTAGCAGTAGTGGTAGTAGTAGTCGTCGTAGTAGTAGTAGTAGTAGTAGTAGTAGTATGAAATTCACCAAATCATCTTGTCAAGAATGGTAAGTGAGTTCGTCACCTTTAAATTGACTTTTGCTTGCACGAGTACAAGAAACAATACTGCTAACATTTTAATAAATGTTACGTTTATAAAATGTAGAAACGTGAAAAAAGAAAATTGCAATGTTGACAATGACAGACGCTGTGATAAACAATAAGAAACAAAGAGGATATAATAACTACGATTAATGTTAATTTATTAAAACCAAGAAAAAGGTTTTACATGTGTAAACAATCTCCTTAGACAAGATAAAAATCAAACAACTTGGATCTAAGTAATTAAATACTTGAATGAATGAATGAATGAATGAATGAATGAATATGCTTTATTGTACTTTAAAAGATACAGTTAACAGAAATAGAAGTTTACAATACAATAGGCGGTCTTATCGCTATTAGCGATTTCTTCCAGACAACCTTTGGATGGAGAAAAAATTTGATAAGAACAGAGGTATGTTGGTAGGTACTTTATTATCAAAAAGTTAAATATAGTTGTCTGGGGAACAGTCTGTTCTGTGACTTGTTTGAAAAGGTAACATGTGCTCACGGAACGTTGAATGAATCAATTTGAAAACTGCCGAACAGTTTCATACCACGACTAAATCAATTCGTTCTTCTGAAATGGGGAATCGCACATCCAGCGTTGGAATACCGCCTCGGACATTAAATTTTCATATTTACCTTTATTTTCAAATATCTTTTGTTTCTTTCTCTTTTTTAGGATTTATGTCCACAAAGTATGGAAGTTCGCGACGCTAGCCCCTGAGGCGAATTTTTGTGCTCTGTGCTTAAGTCAAAAATTAAACTCTGCAAATATCATATGTCACATTTCCTTTGATTAATAAAAATAGTGTCCACGCTTGTATAGATATATTCACTACTAAACAGTACATATCTATACTAATATATAAATCTGAAGAGTTTGTTTGTTTGCTTGAACGCGCTAATCTCAGGAACTACTGGCCTGATTTGAAAAATTCTTTCAGTGTTAGATAGCCCATTTATCAAGGAAGGCTATAGGCTATATATCATCACGCTAAGGCCAATAGGAGCGGAGCACCAATGAAGAATGTTTCAAAATCGGGGGGTTTTTTAACTTACTTTTTTTTAACTATTCCACGCGGACGAAGTCGCGGGCAGAAGCTAGTGATACATAAATCTCAAAAAATATCGATAGATAAAGCAAATATGTGTAAATGTATATTCAAAATTATCAAGTCTTATATTTCTCAGTAAACCCTTTAAACTTCCGTCAAACAAAGTCAAGATCTCCGAAGTTATTTCCGATGGCTAACGTGACATAGAACCTGAAGATGCGTGTAGAATGCTCAAATAATAGATTCTTGGTAACTTCTAAAACAAAGGTCGGGTTACAAAATTGGTTTAGTTAAAACTACCCTTCGTAATAACGTAGGTTTTCGGTATCATACAGTTCGATTTGAGAAATTTTACGCTATTTATTTATTTTCTCAGTATTCTTAGAAGAACCTTCGTAGCATTTTAGGGTTTTGATACACAAAATTAATAAGACAACCTTATTGTTTTACTCCGGTGTCTATTTGTAAATTGTATGTGTGTCACAAAATGATTATCTCAGATTTTTTTAAGATTTTATGTGTCTACAAAAGTGTACATATTTTGAAATTTATCAAAATAATTGCTTGTGTCTTGATTACTTATTTCTGTAAGGAGCAGTGTATTATTATTCTCTGTTTCCACTGTACTTAACCTTTGAGCGTAGGCGTCTACTTTAATCAATAAAAAAATTACGGTTCTTTTTGTTCATTATCTAAAGCGGGCAAACAAGCAGACAATCTACTTGATAGAAAGCGAATATCATCGCCTATGTTCGTTTGAAAAACCAGGGGCGTTGCCAACGCGCTGCAGGTCTCTAAGAGGACTAGAACCTGATCACTAATGCTGGAAAACAACTCAAGGTTATTATGGTAGCATACTCTAGACCAAGAGTGATAGCCATCTATCTAGACGGGCAAATGTCCTACCGAGTTTTATATTATAGTCTTTTACAAAAACCACCCAGCTGCAAAAAATACTTTTCCTTCTCCTTTCTTGCACGGATAAACGTCTCACATATTAGGAGAGCTATTCTGCAAGACGATTCACACTTTCTTGGCCCATTTAGCCTCATAATCAATTTAATATTTCAGGCGGTTATCCATGCAAAGGAAACCAAACTTTCGTCTCTTGCAAGAGCCATTGCAACACCAACTATTGCCCAACTGACGACAGTGTAGAAGAAATATTGTGTGATCTATCACCACGGTGTCTATCTGGGTGTGCGTGCAAATTTAACTATAGACGAATAAGTATTGATGACAGCACTTGTATTGCAGCTAGAGAATGCCGTAAGTAATTTCTATTGAGGTCTTATAATTAGGGATACCAAAGTCCACGCGAAGTGGAGCAGAAAGTGTAAAGCGACAAGTAATAAATTATTGCAAATTGCACCACAAAAAAAATAGAAGAATAAATCTCTAGCTTTTATTATTAGGTATAGTTACTAATATTTGTGACAAGGTACATTATGGATAGAAAAAGATACATGCGTGTACGGAATCCGAAAGTTAAAAAAAATGCTGGATACTCCGTACACACGAAGCCGCTGGAGATAATAGTATAACTGTGTTGCCTTCAGTTGTTGTGTAAATGTTTTTCGTATGGTAATAAATAAATACATTAATTAGATAGACTCACCCAAACCCTCCTCGTCTAAGAATCCGCCTTAGCTTCAGAAGTAAATATCATAGACGCATGGAAATTGAAACCCCCTAAACTAATCATTCAAACAATAGCAATAATCTCCAGGGCTGCCGCCATTTAGTTTGTTTCAACCACTCACTGCACATGCCAAAAAACATAATATTTCTCACATATCTGTCTATTTAACACGAATCCGACGATAAAATGGCGACTTCTTCCAAATTGTAAGGGAAATTTGGGGGAACAGAGATAGTTATACATACATACTATTATACAAAAGGTTTAGGAATATGTATTTATCAAGAATGTGCATTGTGGTTTGAACAAGACATGATGGTAACTTGAAAATCATGGTTCTATTAACTAATAAACAATACATATAATAACAAGAGTTGAAAAGGGGTATAAATAAAGTGGTTTGCGCAAGTAGAGAGAATGGATAAAAGGATAAAATATTTATATGACCTTAGTTCGGAAGGTACAATTGGTGTAGGTACACCGCTACGTAACTTACCACATTCCTATTGTAGTTATTTTGAAGGAAGCTCAGATATAAATCACCTCAAAGATTTGTGCATGTACAAAAAAGATATATGAAGAAAGTAAATGAAGCGAAAGATGCGTCTCAAGATCCTAAGTGGAAATCCATCATCTCTGCTTACTCTTATGAGAAAGAGGTGTGATAATATGTATGTATATAGATAGCTAACACTTTATTATACACCAATACAAACATGAACTTAAAGTCTAAAATTATAACAAGTAATGTACAAAGGGCGATCTTATCGTTAAAAAACGATCTCTTCCAGACAACACCAGGAGTGAATTGAGATGCTAATGGCGATGGTGGTATACGTAACATATAGTACGAACTACTTACATTTTAATAATAAATACATAAATAATATATATATAAATATATATATACAGAATTTTATATAGTACATAGATATATACTTAATATACATACCATACAAATACATATCTACAAAATATATAAATGTTTATAACGGAATTTAAATATCATATTCCAACGACAGGTAGTATTTTTTGATCATAGTTTTAAATATCGCTAACGATTTTGCTTGTCTGATAGTAACAGGAAGCACGTTCCAAAGCTGTATAGCCTTAACAGTAAAAGAATTGTTGTAAAAAGTTGAGTTATGTGCAGGAGTGTTCAATTTAAGTTTAGTAGACGGGCGTAAATTATGAGAGCACGAAAGGAATTCAAAACGTTGTTTAATGTAATCAGGAGTACTTGGGACAAATAAAATACTATAGAGAAAAGCAAGGATGTGTATGTAACCACTTGAGTTTTTTTCGGAATTCAGAGACATGGTCATACTTGTGTAGTCCAAATATAACCTTATACAAAAATTTTGGAGGCGCTGAAATTTATTAAGTTGTTCTTGGGTTAAATTTAGATAGCTAAGTAATAAGGACTCTGCTAGCTTAATTTTGGTGGTAGTGGGTAAGAAATTCCTCAACCTTCTAAGGGATTTGGACGAGAGATATAGCCGCCGACTTAATTCGGTGATATGAGGTCGCTAATACAGCTCACTGTCAAATATAACGCCAAGGTTTTTAATGTATATAGATAGATAAATACATAATTCTTTATTGTACATCACAGATTAGTTAAACAGAAGTAGAAAAAGATAAGAGATAGTACAACGGGTGGCCTTATCGCTAAGAAGCGATCTCTTCCAGGCAACCCTTGGCAGGGATTGATACAATTTTGATTGAGACGGTGGTGCAGTTAGTAAATAAATAATGATGAATGATAAATAAACATAAACATAGTACATATAAGTACAAAAATAATACAAATATATATACATATGCATATACACATACATATACATACACGTATATATGCATACGACAATACTAACATACGTATATAATAAAGGTTAAAAAACATTCTATGGTATTTTTTCAGACACCAAAAGGTAGAAAAATGTAATATCCATCGCCAATCGAACCATATTTGCCGTTAAGTCCCTCTTGTTGTTGAGAAATTGTATCTTCTTTTCAATTATAATCCAAATACATAGCTTTTGTTATCTTACAGCTCCTGTCACATGTACTAGACCCAATGAGGTTTGGAATCCTTGTCCTTCGCCTTGCTTAAAAGAGAATTGCGAAGATATACTAATAGACTATCCACCAGGAAATTGTAAGACAGGTTCAAGATACTGCAACCCACGATGTGTATGCAAGAAAAATCACTTCAGAGACGAGACTTCCACTTGTGTGACTCCTGAGGAATGTCGTAAGTACCTTGTATCAATTTGTTTTACATAAAAAAGTCGTGGTAGCTTAGTGGCTAATTAATTATTATTAATCTAATGATGTGGGTTCGAATTCTGACAGGCTTTCATGTACCGGTTAGGCAGTTTTTTTGATCATATGCGCATATTATTACCATTACCTCGTGCTAACGGTGATATAGAACGGTCTTGAAGATAACTTCACATCGAGATTACCGGTGTGTAAAACCAGATAGTTCTCCATACACAAACGTGGAGGGTATAACTTCCAATCCCTTGAAATGAGTACCTAGTCCCGAGTCCAGAAGTGGGACGTTTATAAACTGGTAATATTATTTCAGGTTATAGGTACTTCTAACTACAATTAACTTCAAGAATTATAATCAACCCTCACTTTTTCAGTTTATAGCACAAAGAGATTCCAAATGAATTAAAAATACCTTTTCCTTTTTCGATGTGTAGCGTATTTATTTAATATTTTACGCCTAGGTGGTAAACGTGCAAGCAACCACGCATACTTGTCCCACTTGCCACTATGTAAGTTCGTTTACTTGGTGACACACAGGTGGAAAAGATCGTCAAGCCATAAATATACACTCGCAAGTCTCCCGCTTGCTTTATAATGCTGTTGAAAAATATATACTACACAGTGACTATCTTTGTACTCATAATCATCATTCATGAACTTCTACAACTAAAAGAAATTAACTGGCAATATACTCGCCGTTTTTTTTTAATATTATTTATATTTGAAATTAATTTGTTAGTTTTATTTAGTAGTAAACTACATATATGATCATCTAGTATACTGGGACTTGTCTGAAACAGAGACATAGATGTATGGTAAATTTTAAATCATTAGATAATCAACTCGTCTGATTATAATCAACAAATCTACCTTACCTTAAAAAATTAATAATTATTACTTGTAATTTAAATTAGATAATTTAAGGAAAATTTAGAATAGAATAAAAAGAATAGTTAACACTTTATAGTTCACCAAATATACAACTACAAAAATGTATTATTACCATATTGTCATGGTAGAAACAATAGGCGGCCTTACCGCTTAAGCAACCTTTTCCAGGCAACCTAACTTAAGGAATAATTTAACCTAATCTGGCGAATTAGGTGGTGCAAATAAAATAGATATTAAACAAACATACCTAAACTACATATTTTATCAATTAAATACATGCAAACATATTTCTAAGATATATATTATAAATATATATATATATATAGAGAGAGAGAGAGAGAGATAACACTTTATTGCACACCAAAATATACAATTACAAAAACAGACCCTATTTACAATATTTCCTAGGCAATACAATAGGCGTCCTTATCGCTCAAAGCGATCTCTTCCAGGCAACCTAAATCAATTTGAATCAGGCGATGTAGCTGGTGCAGGAAAAGGGCAATAGATACATAAAAACTCAAACTAATTTAACAAATAAATATACAGATACATACATATTATACATAGTCATAAATATACACGTATATAATAATATATTTCAAAATACATAACTTATTACAATAAATGTATTAGCATTATTATACTGTGTTAACCAGACATAGCTATTTATGAACAAATAGTGTGAGTAAATTTCTAAATGTTGGTAAGGAGTCTCTCTAACAGTAAGATGCAGCATATTCCAAAGTTTGACAGCCTGCATTGTAAAAGAATTATCATAATAGGATGAAGTGTGTGCAGGTGTCATAAGTTTTCGATACGTATCAGAGCGCAAATTGTGGGCAGTGAATAGGCGAAGGAATTTAAAACGTTCCTTAAGGTACTGGGGACTATTAGGAGTAAATAATATAATACGATAAAGGAGAGTGAGAATGTGAGTATTCCGGCGAAAATGAATAGGAAGCTACTTGAGTCTTTTACGATATTCGGAAACATGGTCATATTTTCGCAATCCAAATATGAACCTGATACAAAAATTCTGAAGCCGCTCAAGCTTGTTCAACTGTTCTACGCTTAAATCTAGATAGCAGGCGTCAGCGTAATCAAGTATGGGAAAGACGATCAGGGAGGGGCTCCGTGCACACGGAGTTCCGCCGTACCTCACAAGGCTGTTGGGCGCATACCTCCAGGACAGGTACATCCTTTGGGAGGGCGGCGAGTCCGAGAATCGCGCGATAGGTCGGTGACGCGTCGCGTGCGGCGTCCAACAGGGATCGGTCCTCGGGCCGTTTCTTTGGAACGTCGGTTATGACTGGATCCTTCGGGTTCCGGTCCTGCTCGGAATAGGGCTAATC
The DNA here is from genome assembly GCA_039645545.1 of Dendrolimus houi. NCBI lineage: Eukaryota > Metazoa > Arthropoda > Insecta > Lepidoptera > Lasiocampidae > Dendrolimus > Dendrolimus houi. Next base: position 8,202,722 of record CM077125.1, read on the forward strand.
TGCTTTGCGGATGACACCCTACTCACGGCACGCGCTGCGTCATTCGCGGAATTCGTGAACCTCGCCAACGCCGGGTTGGCGATCGTGGTCCGAAGAGTAGGTAGGCTGGGCTTGAAGGTCTCTCCCGCGAAAACGGAGGCCATCATGTTCCATAGGCGGTTTCGTAATCCCACCGCGGACTTGTCCGTTACAGTCCAAGGGGTGGACATTCGTGTAGGCCCCCAGATGCAATATCTGGGGCTAATTCTCGATGGGAAATGGCTGTTTAAAGCGTACTTTGAGCAGCTAGTTCCCAAGCTCATGAGGTCCGCAAGCGCCCTCTCTTGGCTTCTTCCCAACGTGGGGAGACCGGGGACGACGACTAGGAAACTCTACATGGGCATCCTTAGGAGTATGGCCCTGTACGGTGCACCCGTATGGTCCACTGCACTTCACCGCCACAATAGGACTTTGTTGTGCCGCGCACAACGGGTCCTGGCGGTGAGGACCATCCGAGGATACCGTACAGTGTCGTGGACGGCGTCGACACTCTTGGCAGGCGATCCGCCCTGGCCTCTCCAGGCGGACGTGATAGCCAAAGTTCGGCGCTCCCGACAGGATGCCCTCGCCCGTGGCCTGGTCTATGGCCAGGCCGAACTCCAGGTGATCAGGACGCGGGAAACCGCGGCCATGATCCAATCTTGGTCAGTAGAGTTGGAAAACCCTGTTGCTGGCATTGACATGGTGGAGGCGGTTCGACCGTAGCTGTTGCGATGGCTCTCGCGGAAACGCGGGACCCTGACCTTCAGAATGACACAGATACTTACCGGGCACGGTTGCTTCGATAAGTATCTGTGTCAGATTGCGGGCTGCTTGCCTTCACCCCAATGCCGCCAGTGTGGCGCGCTGGACACGGCGTTACACACGCTAGTTGAGTGCGCCGCATGGGCACCTCAGAGGTTTGAACTCGAGACACTTGTAGGACCGATCGAATCGCTGGGCGATCTGGTGCAAGCCATGCTGCACAGCGACGATTGGTGGGTGGGTGCGGCCAATTTCTGCGAGACGGTAGTCTCATAAGGAGGCCGCGGAACGAGATAGGGAGAGAGATGGTAATGCGGATGCGTCTCGCGAGCGCCGACGTCAGTCGGCAGCCCGGAGGCGCAGGTATGCGCATGACCTCCCTCCCTGAAATACCGCTGCAGGGGCCCTCTAGCATCTAGGGAGCAGAGGAGTCTTCATCCCTGTTGACGAAGTGAGTTTGCCTCTCCCGGGGCATTCTCAAGCACTTCTGCGCTAGGATCGGTGTGGGCGTAACTATGTTCTGTATCTCACGCCTTTCCTACCATAAGCGCGGGGCACATGAGAGGAGGGTGGTTTTAGTGGGGTATTGATTAGTCGAGTCTCCACACAAGCCGGTTGATTATTGTTTGGATTGCCTCAGTGGAAAGCCTCCATGATCAACAACGGTCTAATCCCTAGCAAAGGACCCGGTATGTGGGAAATGCATTTCCCCCGCCTGAAAAAAAAAAAAAAAAAAAAAGTATGGGAAGTAAAAGAGACTCAGCAAGCGTAATCTTGGTAGCAGTGGGAGATATATATATATATATATATATATATATATATATATATATATATAATTAGTCTATAGTATAAGAATTAGGCATATAATAATAAGAAAAAGGTTATGATTATTTTGACACGCAATTTCATATAACGTTTTTGTTTCAGCTTACTACTATTTCGACCGATAATGGAGCAAAACACAGGAAGAAACTTGTTAGTTGACTTAAGTCTTAAATCTAAATTGAATTATATTTATCAGAAATAAATAAAATTATCTATATTTTTGTAGTTTAGTTGTACTGTTTGCATTTTGCTGTTAATATTATATCTTATATAAAGTTTTTCAGGGTTTCATAGCTATGTTGACATAATTGCAACCTCATATGATCACAATCGTCCTATCCGTCTTTGGATATATATGTATGTTTACCACGTTACATTCTTCTCGAAAACTATTGAGTTTACATAATATCGATGTTTCTATGACATATATATTATGTTATCTGTAAAAATACTTTCTTTTGCAATGTAATTTGATCGGAAGATGAGTATAGTGACTTATAATAATAAAAATCAGGGATCGTCACCATACACGTAACTAAAGAATTACATTTTTAGTTTATATCAGTGGGTAAAGAAACTTTTCTAAGTTTGAAAAACTCGTTAACTATTTTTAGTCGTAAAGTTATTAAAGTCAACAGATGGTAAAATGTTGTCCGCTCCCCTAATTTTTGTACTAGATATTCAGAAAATTCATTATTATTCAGCTTAAAAATACTATTCATCAAAATTTGTTTAACTACATCCATTGAATAGTTTTAAGAAAATGGACACATGTCGTTGGGCGTGTTGTCTCTTCACGATAACGCTCCCGCTCACCGATCGGAAGTTGCGCTCTATGCAATCCGCTGTGCTGGTTCAATCTCCTTGACAAGCCACCATATTCTCTGGACTTAGCCCCAAGTGATTTTCACTTATTCCCAAAATTAAAACAGGAAATTCGTGGAACTAAATTTCATGATAATAACGCGGTTATGGCCGCCGTAGAGGAGATTTTCGAGACTCAAGAAAAAAAATTTTTTTCGCAATGAATAAGGATTAGATACGTGTTATTCTAAATGAATTGCATTGGAGGAAGATTATGTAGAAAAATAAAATATTTTTGTTTATATTTTTTAATATTGATTCCAAGAACTTTTTTGATTCATTCACCCTCGTAGGCAGATTTTGCTAGTCTGATATCAACAGGCGCAAATCAGAGACGTACAGATTTGATTATCTCAATTTTCCTTAAACGGAAATTATACCAATATAAATGCATGTCTTGTCCTTTAAAGTCATTTTCCTCGAATACTATAACATTACTGTTCTATTACTATATATATATATATATATATATATATATATATAGACATATCTATTTTCATTGTCATTAATACGACTGTAAATTTTAAAAAAAGCCTGAGATAGATAAATAATTATGATGAAAAAAATATGTGCGTGTGTACAGTTCACACGCAGTAGAAGTGAAACAAAGGGTGGGAGAGATTCTAAATTTCCTGAGGTCACATTTCATATATTATATCGTTATAATATATTTAAGCTTTAAAACACGAAATTTGAAATATTAACGAAAAACTTCAAAACATTTCCAACCCAATCTCTATGAGCACAGTGTTTAAATTATCAAATATAATGTATTCTATCTCATTCTCTCGCAGACGTAGTCCTATAGATTTGTGTTTTTCTCCTTTTAGTGTCGCTTTTTATTTTCATCGAGTTTCAAATCACAACAATTCCAAAGAAGTTTCACTTCAATTTTTTTTTTATCTAGGCGTGTTGCTGGGGTTTTTCTTGCCGCTTCTTCTCTTTTAAACAGTGATAACACGTTGCGAAACGGTATACATAGAATAGGCAATATTTAATTTTTGACTTTTATGTATCACCTTCAAAAAACGTTCTCCAGTGAAACTTATTTTGAATAAAAACTTTTGAATTTGAATATTGTATAAATTTGCGTAAGTTCCGTTTTTGCCAAAATAGCTACAGAGTCCTAAAAATAAAGATAATGAAACTCCAACTGGTTTAATCTTAGTATTACACTGTTCATTTACTTTTATTAATTTCTTCATAAAAAAACATCAAAGTGTTATAAGAAAGATAAAGTATATTAAATTGAAAGATCAATAGATACAAGTGTAAAAGTATATGAAAATAGAGAAAGATGGATTTTATGACGGATGATACGATGATGTTTTGTGATGTCACAGACGTATGTCAGAAAAAATTAAAAAGCATATAGATATAAATAACTTATATCTATATGCATACTTTGCCTGCACAAGCACATATCTCATATAAAACTATTCAAAACATCGCAACATGTAAAAACTATCACAAGACGGGAGAAATAGGATAAAAGTCTTCAAAAAGGAATTTGATAAAGGTTGAAGGTATAGTAAGACGAATAAAGAAAAGAAAATTGAAGGAAATCTGTCGATTTTTGTGGCTTCCGGATATTTCCGACCGCTGAAAACATTTATTGGTTTATTTTAACAGCGTGTTCCTTTTGACAACATCTTTTAAATTTTTTTGTGGAAATTGCATATTTTCTGAAGTTTTTGAAGATTATTACAATATTACTTTTACATTATTATTCTTTTTATATATGACGCAATCATTGTAAATGATCTCCCAGAGGACCAGCAATCAATGTACAAAATAACCACAAATCAAACAAATATAATCTGAAAACATTGTATACTGATCCCCAAAGCGGACCATCAGGCTCTATGAGACCTGAGACTAAATCAAAACCATATACTAGAATGATGATAACAATTCCTCGCCACTGCTCCTATTTTCGATATAACATTAATATTGCGTAAATTCATTTTTAAAATGTCACTATATATTATAACCTAATGTATTCTACACGACTCTCTGCGGCACGAATAAACCCATGAAGTTTGTGTGCCATAGTGAGGCATAGTGGATTATGTTTTCTTTATATATGAATGTCAGAATATTGGAAAAAAAAAAAGTGAATATACAAGTTTTCGTTTTCTCAGAATAAGCTACTTCGATAAATCTGATAAGTGCGTGAGAGAACACTCGCTACAAAGAGTTTGTAGAGCTGTAGAACTTCCACCGTTTTCATTGTGTGGCTAGGCAACCATAATAACGCATTTAATCAAAAATATCCCAGAATAAAAGTCGATGTACCTTAATGGGTAGCGCACGTGTTCCAAAACTCAAACGTCGTGATGAAACCTGCACATCGAGATATCCGATGTGTCAAACCTGCATGGTGATTATTTCTGTCCCAGCTGTGGGACGTTTATGGGCTCTTATTATTATATATCATATATTAAGAAAAAATGTTTAATAGATCTTGTTCAAACTAAGAAATGATTTGGTTTTTACAAAATAATATCAACCGAAATTAGTTTTAACAAGATCCAGTAAATAGTTTAAAAAATGTGGCTGCAAATTTTTGCAACCACATTTTTTTCATTTCACCTTTTCATTATTCAAAAGTTAGAGGAGAACAGGAATTCATTTACGACTTTAGAAGCAAATATCTTTTCAAGTACTGAGTTAAATTAAAAAAATACCATTAAGAGCGTATGCATGATTTTGTAAGATTTAGCAACAACAACTCACATGAATATGTACGTTGGGAAAAAAATGTTTTAACCCTCAGTGACATATATATGTCTACTATATGGTTACCTTGTGGTAAAAATTAAAGCTTTTTATTTTGTCTATCATAACATATACGTTATACGGTGCTATAAAGCGGACACTCCTATTTTTTAGTTGTTTCACAGTTTTGTGAATCATTATGTAGCTCCATATAATTTACAACTCCCTGTCAAATTTTACCCATATACCAGTAGTTTCTGAGAAAAATGACTGTAACATAGACAAACGGACGGACGAAAATTACATAAATATAAAGTCTTCTAAAAAAATATTTTGGTACCCAAAAAACCGTTTTATCTACATTACTTTCTTTGCAGCCAAATGGTTATTTTATATTTTATTGTAAATTGTTTGTTCTGGTAATTCCCTCATACACGGAACATGCAACAGGAAAATAAACTCAACATTGGGTCACGTGCATGTGACAGACGTAAAGTGAGAGGATTCTGTAAGAGCGACATTTTCCATTAATAACAATCATATAGGTAACAAATATATAATGTCTAAAAATTACTCGACATGCTTTATCATCTTATTAATGTTAATTTTACTTACAAGTTATCTCATTTTGATCATGTTACATTTTCCAGAATTTACCATTTTTTTAATTTTTACATCTCGTTCATTTTTGACTTTGAAATATGTTGTTTTGTAATACTGTTATAATTTTTCAAGTCCTACATAACCATACACCATGTGCTTATTATTTATTTCATCCCTCATTAATGATTATGATGCTGTTACTATCCTAAATGACTATTTTTTCTTTCTAAAGGTACAGCCACTGTACATCGGTCTATGGCAAACGCCCTGCACCCTGCTTTCAAAGTTTATCTATGTAACTAACTAACATTTCGCAAACAAAATGTCGATGACCAGGGTAACCATATTAGGTAACTACCGGGGTGCGATAAATAGCCTTCGTTGCTTTTGGGATTGAACGTAATTTTGATGTATACTGAAACCTTATGAATCATGTCAAACCATTTGTCCGCCGCGTCGCGTGGTATGTCTGTTTTTTCTTTTCTTCAGGGAAGTGTATTTTATGTATGTGTAGGTTACAAGGCGATCGAGTTGCGCCTCATAGACATTTTGCCCCATGGGCCTTTGCGCCACACTGGTCTTTGCGCCCCATAGGACTTTGCGCGACGTAGGCCTCTGCGCATCCCCGAGTAAAGACGACCCAGGCATAAACAAACAGACCGACACGACGAAACTATAAGCTTTGGAAGTGGCGGTAGACTTTCAATAAGTAATTTATAAGATTCAGTTATTAAATAAATACATTCATTTTCATCCATTTTGATATAGTTATATCCATTTTATTTTTTTCATTTTGATAACCACTCCGTTTTTGTAATTTTGCTACGGAACTTTAAAAACCAGACGAATATGAATCAATTTAATTTGAGTTGAGTCTATGAATCATTGGTGGTCTAGCTTAAAGGAAACTGGTATACAAATATTTACTAGTGCATCCAAGAGAGTGTTGCAACAAAGTTGTGCTAAATGAAATGTAAATAAATAAAATGTCAAGAGTCACTTTCATTTGTTTTCTGTTTTCGTTTGGGATATACTTTATTTCGAGCGAAGGTAAGTTTCATAATATTTTTAAAAATACGCATAATAATAATTATATCACAGTTCAAATAAATAATAAGTTCTATTCTTTTTCAAATAGTTATGACGTCTGCTGGACACAACAGACTGCAAAAGACTATATAGACTATTATGAAATTAAATTGTTATATTAAAAGTATTATTCTAATGAAATATATTTTAATGCTTCTTTTTCTATCATTAGATAATATTTATCATTAATAATAAATTTAATAATAATTTTTAAAGCGAAACCAATTGAACATGTATTTTTTTTTATTGGAATGATTACTAATTTTACTTATAGAGGATATACACTTAACGCGATTAGATAGTATGCTCAATTAATTACATTTTATCACAGTTTAAATATAAATGTAGATTTTATAGGTAGCTTATTATATAAAACATTAACTATCCCTGTCTAACTTTAAAGCAGCCAAATATATATTTTTAATCCCACCTAGTATTAAAAAATGCTTACGAAACTAAACATAATGAAAGAAGAGTAAATACTCTTAGTTTTAATCTTCCAGACTTTGTCTAATGTCCAGGCTTCTTTAAGTGGATCCGAATTTTTCCCGTCTTGTTATAAATGCCACTAGACATATAATTTCATAATATTTTTTATGTATAATATAATAATTAATATTATAAAGTCCAAACTAATTAACATATTTTCCACAGTAACAAAACGATCAACATGCAGCGTCAACGAGATGTACATTGAATGCAGTCATTGCGGACCAAAAACCTGTGAAGATTTAGGGCACCCTATTCCTTGTGGGGGCGCCACTGGTCCTTGTAGTCCAGGCTGCGTTTGTACCGACGGCTTCGTCAGAGATGCTAATGGAACTTGTATATCTAAAACAGAGTGTCGTAAGTGTTGTTTGCTTTCACTTACAGTGGATTTCATTTATAACGACCTGGATTGTAACTACTTTTTGGTTATAACGACGCAACACCAAGTCTCTTAATGGGACTTAAGTCCATTTGGGAACTTTTGGGGTTTTATTTAATTCATACTATGGCACCCATGTTGAAATCTTACGCAAAAATGGTTTTTTGGAGCACCCAAAAACATATCAATTACTCTGGGATTATTAATTATAAATATTGAAATAAAAAAATGTTTAAATCTATGTACAGGATAATAAACAATGGAAAATATAAACATGTTGTTTTTTTTTCAATAAAAACACAATATGCTAACGCTATTAACTCCCAAAGTAATTATTATATTTTTACGTGATCTAAAACACCATGTTTGCGCAAGATTTCAACATGGCTGCCATAGTATGAATGAATTAAAACCCCAAAAGCTTTCAAATGGAATGGATTTCATCACTGTTGTGTATTTAGCGCCGACTTCATATTAATCTGCCCATGGTTTTAGAGGAAAATAATTTGGATATAGCGACTTCAGGTGTAATGCTGATTTCGGGTATAGCGACTAGTTTTAATGAACCATTTGTAACAAGTTCGTAAGTTGTAAGAGTACGAATCTGAGAATCAGTTATTATTATTAACTAGACATCATGCGATATATATGCCTATAGTGCGACTATATCGTCTGGCATTAAATATTGTTTTGCTTGTTTGTTTCTTTTTACTTATGTATATAGCGACGAAATAGGGAAGCGGACTGTCAAATCTACTGAAACGCTTTTTATAAAATGACAGAATGTGGCAGCCTCCTAGATTTAGAATGAGCGTACCTCCTTATGACGTCATAAGTGGGTATAAGAAAAAGGAGCCAAATACCGCATTAATTATTGTTTGAAAAGTAAGTAAAAACATTTATATCATGATATTTTAAAGTTACATGATAAGATGTTATTTGTTTAACGCCTATTCTTTTATTATATGTAAAAATCGTCGTCCTAAGCGAAATCCACTGTATTTAGTTTGTATCCTTTTACAAAAAGTTTTTCATATAATCCAAAAATGATTTCTCAATGTTAACTAGAGGACAAATTACTTTCCAAATAGTCTTATACATATAGGTAGTTATAACCCAGAGACGTCGGATTATAAAAAAAAGTTTACGATGTCTATAATACAATAAACAAAGGAAACTTCCGCTAAGTTATTTGAAATCTACTTTTGAAGTTTACTTACTCAGCATTGAGTGAGTAGTGACTGAGGATTGTGGTATTTGGACTTTACGTATTATCGAATAGTTGGAGTTTCCTCAATTCAATCGTTACGTAAACTTCAAACATACTGAAATAATTCAAAAGTTTATTGAAGTGAAATAACCGTATTAACGAAAAACTTCAAAACATTTCCAACTCTATCTTTATGAGCATTGTGTTTAAATTATAAAATATAATGTATTCTATCTCATTCTCACGCAGGCTTAGTCCTATAGAATTATGTTTGTCTCTTTTTAGTGTCGCTTTTTCGTTTCATTGAGTTTCAAATCACAAAGATTCCAAAGAAGTTTCACTTCAATAATGGGTAAAAATACAGCATTAAGGTTGAGTTTTCTTTTTTGCCACTATGGCAATTACAAAAAAGAGTACACAGTAAATAGTAAAACAATAGATCAACTTAATAATAATGTCTCATATTCTATTATATGTTTTAGCGAGTTGCGGCGGTGATTTCAACGCTACTACCGGATGCGGCAACCATTGCCGCAACTGTTGCTCCGACTATAATGACAGAAACAAAACATGCTACAGTGGTTGCCGGTACAACAGTTGCGACTGCAAGACAGGCTTCGTGTTTCACGATGAATTGAAATTATGTGTCTTGCCAGTAGATTGTTGTGAGTATTCTCTATAATACCTAAGCAAGGCAAAATTATAAATCGTGCGCAGAAGGTTTGCCGATGACGAACCCTCCCGCCTCCCACAACCGTGACCTGAGGTTGTCTAGTTCTTAGTACTGCTTAAACAAACCCCGGTCGGTGGAGTCGGACTTTGATATTTATGAGAACAGATATTACCTATGTTCGTTCGTCTAAGGCCATGTCCACGTTTCATTGTCATCAATACGTGGTAATTGTAACATTATGGGTATTTGTATAGATCAGACCTAACTGCATGATTCCCAGCCAAGAATCGACCCTTTATGTCATTTAAAACGTCACTGTGCATTAGCCACTAATCTACCATGGCTTTAACACAAAATTTAATATTAATTATCATCATTTTGTTTACATATACAGTATATTATAAATTACACTATATTTTGGCCATAAAATTTACTTTATTATTCAAATTTGAGCTTTCTTTGACACTTTACCTGCCTATACTCAGTCTGTTAATAAGGAGATTCTCATTTTTCAAAGCGTTGTTCTTCTTTAGGTATTTGAAGTTAAAAACAATTTTCTCAAAATTAACAAAAGCGTTAAATTGCAAATGAAAATTTATTAAAATTGCTTTATATCAGATAAAAAAGAAATTAATTCGGTGTTCGTAACGATCCTTCTTAGTATGTACTTCTTTTTTTACAGACATGTCCCTCTTATGTCAAGTTTTGATTTTTCAATATATTTGTATTGATGCAAGCCGATACTAATCCTTTGCAGGTGTTTTATTACCCCTTTGAATTTGAGTGATCTATTGTTCACGCTAATCTCTTTGTTCACGCCGCCGTAAGACGTCATAAAACCTTCTTTCCTCTGTTGATATTTCATGCGAATTCTTGGAAGCCATTAAACCGACCCTTTAACGATTTCAAGAACCAGTGGGTGACGTGTTTCCAGGAGGTCATGTCTAATTTACAAATGGATGAGGGTATTTTAACTGCGAATGAAGCGTTACCTGCGCTTTCGGAGCGAGTATCTTATAATGACAAACTTTGCTCGATTTATGTGATAACGATTTTGTGCCCTACGGTTTGCTTTTGTTGTATTCGGCTATACTTGGAAGAACTGAATTACGTGTGTGTACTTCTAATAAACTGTGTGATAATTCCAACGGCATTTTCGAAATTACATCCTACAAATTACCCGCAAATTCGTAACAGTATAATATTATTTAATTTTATCCCAATTTTCTTATTATACTTTTACCTACTAGAAGCTGCTCTCTTAGACCAGTAATCCACCTTAATATTGGGTAAGTGCTTGACAGTACACGCAGGTTCGACGGATTGGATGTAGGAAAAACTTTAGTTCCCATTCATTGAATGAATTATAGTGAACTAAAGTGGCTTAATTCAAATTATCTTTACATTATGCAATTAATAATCCAACAATTAAAACTTAATAATACCTTGAAATATATAAAGATTAAAAGAACTTCGCTTGAAACAGAATCACAATTTCAATCTTACCGTGACAGCAAAGAAACTTGGTCGTAAATAATCATTTTCTGCCTTCCGCGATAAACCGATAAGATTTTATTCATTCTTTTAACAGTATAATTTATTTTTACAGGAAAGAAAAAATTTGGAGATGACAGCTATTAGAAAACGTTCGAAAATAAATCCTAAGAAAGCTTTAAAATGTACAGTTTATTAATAAACTATCTGACCCGGCAAACTTCGTACCGCCACAGAATCAATTTTTTTTCATATTTACTCACCTTTTAAACCTTCCCTGGACTTCCACAAATAAGTCAAAACCTAAATTAGCCAAATCAGTGCAGCCGTTCTCGAGTTTTAGCGTGACTGACGAACAGCAATTGATTTTTATATATCAGATAAATAAAAATAATTAACTTCCTTTCACTCATTTTCATTGACAGCTTTGGTAGCTTTAAAGATTAGGTTTTAAAGCATCTAGTTCACTAAAGCCTAACAATCTATCCCTGATTCAATTCCTGTCTATAATAAATCATGAAAACCATATATTATTTTTCATCGATGTTGCAGAGCACTCTGGTCTGACTGTTACTGGATTCTACCTCAACGGTGTTTGCTACATCTTACACAGAATAAAGGTGTCATTTTCTAAAACAAAAATAGACGAGACTTGTGTCTTGACTTGTGTAGAATATTTAATATTTTAGTTGTAGAACAATGTACAAGTTTGTGATGAGCTCCTTGTCTGCGGGGAACTCATCACAAACACTGTCACAGACACATTAAGATTCATGTAAATTTTATGTTAGTTTAATGTAAGCTATAATAAATTAAGAAAAGGTACGATGAGGTTGACATAACCGAAAAGGTTAAAAGCCCCTAATTTTTGGTTTTTTTTTTAAATGATGAGGTCTCTTTTGAGTTGTTAGTATAATTTTGTTTTTCTATAAATTTACACAAAATTGTTACTTACACTAGGGTACTAACGCTGTATTGCGAGGTTATTAAAAAGTACCTCGACACCGAAATGTAACGAAAAACATAGTTATGATTTTTTAAGATCTAACTAACAACGACGCACACAACTACGTAACATGTCGATTGAATAAAAAAAAATTACACTCAGTTATATGAATGGTGGCAGTTTTCAGTATTTTCGCCGTTTTTCTACACCATTGTGTAGTGTCATGTAGACTACACTCTCCTGTTAAACAAAGCAAAATAAAGCCAATGGTTTCAACAAAAGTCACTCACATACAAAGATACATGGACAGTTTTTGATCCAAATCTTACCTTATTTAAAGGAATACCTACATACTTTAAGATGCATTTTTTAGTTATTCTCCATTCGTGGGAAACATCGAATAGCAAAGTTTGTCACGAAATTCACGAGAAGTTTCCGACTAAACTTGTTATCTGTAACTCAGCGTGGGTCTTAGCAAAAACTCCCTGAAGCTGGCCTCGGAAATTGACCGAAAGATTGATTTATGAGTTGCACGAACGAAAATCTATTGCCTTAATAATCTAATGCTCAAAAAGCTTTTATTTTAACAACGACTGTCCCACATGTCTTGTTATCTAAAAAATGACTTATATCACATGTAAGTGAGTTAAAAAACTTTTCGTTATTCTCAATCCCCGCAACATATCTTAGGCTCTCAAGTAATAAGTTAAACTGCGAAGATTGTATTATTCATTATTCGAAAGTTGGTATATCTGGTCAACGGGAGGAGATATTTCTTATATATAAGTACAAAATCATACCACAAGTATAAAAGTTTTTTGTTGTAAGTATTTAAGTTATTTTTGTTTTAAATTGTTTCATTAATATCAATGTGTACCTGAATATTTGAGTCACTTATGATTTGATGGAAGCTGGTACTGAAAATCAGCGCTGTATCAGTTTTTGACACAGCATAATGCTAAGTTGCCAACCTCATTGCTGTGAATGTTGTGTAAAGTTTTTAAATAGTTTATATATATATATATATATATATATATATAGCGTTTTAAATATCTACACCTTAGCCACACTCGTCACGTATTATTATGCAATAAAGTATATTGTATTCTAATATCATATATATATATATATATATATATGTATATATATATACAGTGTAAACTCTATGTAACGATCATGGAGGGACTGTGAATTTCATGGCGTTATAGAGAGTTGTCGTTAAATGGAGAGAAGTCTGTTATTTTTGTCTGATGTATTTTGCTGCACCAGTAATTTTGTTGTATTTTTTACTTATTTTATTAATATCTTGCGATATTGAGGCGTCTTGGTGATAAACGAAGTACTTAGAAATTTCGGTAAGCATGATGCCGACAGTCGAGTTTATTACGGGCTAGGATAATAAAGCGATAAAAGATCGTACACAGCTGCGAAGTTTTTACTAATTTTGGCAACTTAAAAGGTACTTTTTATTATTTAATTGTTGTTGTTATTGAGACTGAGTGTAATGCTATATAGAGTGTATCATTGTATGTAAGGCAAGCTAAGCCAACCTACCCAAGTGATTTCGACGCTTAAGGGAGTTTGTCGCTAAATCGAGTGACGTTACATGGAGTTTACACTGTATATATATACGTTTGTGTTTTATATATAAAAGTCCTATTAGTATAACGTTTATTAGTTTAATGTGCATTAATTCTCGACAGTAAATATTTTCTTTCTTTCTTTTCTTTATTTCTAAGTAGGTCATTATGTATAATAGCCAAATGCGTACCGATCTATACACAGTTAACTGCTTTTGTCACCTGGCTACAAAGCAATTGAAAATTTTAAACAAATATCTCATTTATTCAACGGATCTCGCTCAAACTGTTTTTTTATTTATATTATTATTTCTGACCTTCTACTTACAACAGAACAAAGGAGGGACTTTTAAAGGGTTCACTTAATCATAGCTACAAATCTTAAAACATAAAAACCCACTTTAAACTGATACTTTTTATTGACTACAAAAGCAAAACTAACTAATATGGAAGAAGAGTTATTGATAAAAAAATTACTCCCACTGTCGCTGTTTTTACTGTCTTGTGTATACTGATACAAGCTATTGTTTTCTATACGACTTAAATATTTCATAGATTCAAATTTATATTTTACATGGCCGTGACTTCCCAGGACAAAAAGTAGCATAGATTTTAAGTCCAAGAATTTGCTGTCGATCAGCGAAAACTGCATAGAAATCGGCCCAGTTTTACGTGAATCCTGAACGCAGACGAAATCTAAAAGACTGGCATCATATTCCCTATCGTTTATGTAGTCTATTCCAGCTGTTTTTTTTATAGCTTCAATGTACAGACACGGCATGTTTAGAATTTTATAATATAATAGATTTAACTTTAGTTATTGTACTGAGAAAAATTACGTCTGGGTTTACACGTCAATGACTGAACAGCCATCATATTGCCAATAAAAAGCCAGTGTATTGGATAATCCATGCAGGAACGGACAAAGAATACAATTTCCTGCGGCCGGGTGGCCTTTCATAACAGGCGACAAAACAACTCACAGCCAGGTGGGAGGATATTTGCCCGAGTTGATGGCTACCACCCCTCGTCTAGAGTATGCCGTCTGCCGTCATAACAACCGTGAGTGGTGTTCCGGCATCAGTGGGCCAGATTTCAGTTTCCCTAAAGAGAGCAGTAGCCCCTTTGGTGGTTTTTTTTGTTTTTTTTATTAACAACTCTACAGACTCTAGTTCCGTAACCTTTTTTACAATTAAATTTAAGAAGTTGTACACGCTTATTTGCTACTTTATTATTGTGTGTGACATTTAATGAATGTATGTTTGTGTTGTGGTGTACCTTAAGAATAACTTATTGTAGGTAATTTATTCTAATTTTAATACTAAACTTATACTAATGTAGAGTGTATTTGTTACATACTGGTGGTGTGAGGAAGTGCATGTGCAGTGTGTGCCTTTGGTTACAAATTTGCCACCTTTGATGTTACAAATGTCTATAAGCGATGGTAACCGCTTTCCATGAGGTGGACCGTCTGCCTGTCTGCTGAACTCCGCCATAAAAAAAAAAACAATAATCTCACATAAATATTGTCGCGATTGAAATACACAAACTCAATATTTCCACCTCTTTTGATCTCCTTTTACTCGTGAATATTAAAGTTATTGAAATATCCCGATGACACCTATATTTCGCTCTGAACATAATAACTCTCGAATTTTCCAAAGTTATAAAACTCTCAAAGTACCGTGAAGTTTGTTGGACGTTAAGGCGTAAAATTGATATTTTAATATCCCCCTGTGTTGTCAGTTTGAATCAAATTTCAAAGTAATCTTAGTATTATTTAAGTTTCCTTTTGAATTTATGAAAGATATTAAATGTCATTATTATAGTAAGAAAGTAATATAAATCCGGCTCGAAGGACCAAAATTATGTTTCGTTGTATAAAACACTCACCCAACCTTAGATACATAGTCGCATGCCGTAGCCGGTTCTAGTGAAGTAAGGTCTCACTTTTTACTTTTTTGTTATAGAGAAGTTGCCAGTATAAGAAAACTATTAATTTTATGTAATTATATATATATATATATATTGTAGTACACAACAATAATATTGCGTGGTCGTGTCTTCATCCACGTTAGACACATGGCAAAGAATGCATAGTATTGTGGCTTCTATTTGCGCTGTAATGTCCCTTAAAAAGACGATGAGAGTGAAGACGAAGCGTATCACCCCGCGCACCTCCAGCTCCTTTTACCGCTCACTTTTAGGGGCTTTTAGTTATGATAATATAATATCAGTTGGCAAAAGATCTAACCCTAATCCTATAATTTTACATAATTTTAAATCAACGTTTTCACCATTTTATATGGGTCCTAGGATATGCCCGTGACTTCGTCTATCCTTGACTTGAAATTTCCGCGGGATCCCCAGGACACAAAGTACCGCAGCATTTGAAAAATAATGTAATCTAATTTTTTAGTGAAAACTTTGTTGGAATTAATTAATTTTTACACACCCGAACAACTACAAAATGCTCCTGGCAAAAATTACCGCGGGATTCCCGGGATACAAAATATCACATGTTTTATTACAATAAATTTGCTATCGATCAGTAAAAAAATTACATTGGAATTCGATATTTTTTTAATCTGGCCATTTTACATCATTCCGAGAAAAAATCTGCGGGAATCCCAGGATAAAAAGTAGCACAGATTTTAAAGGCAAATATTGGACAGTGTGCTTACGAGGCTGGCAGCATTACCTCGCTGAATACATGCACTAATCCTTTGAGATAAGCTCCAGCCTTCTCGTCGTCTGTGGCCTGCAGCCGTTTCTCAATGCATATGTATATATACAATTTATATATATATATATATATATATATATATATATATATATATATATACATATATATATATATATATATATATATATATATATATATATATATATATATACTAGTTTTTGCCCGCGGCTTCGCTCGCGAAATACGACAGCCTAATTCAAGTTAAGAGCTACTTACTATGGTTTGACGATGGAAAACTCTAGTCGTATTATATGTATGTATCTAACAGTAAGGAAAACCGACGAAAATACGGAATTTAAATCGTTTACATTTAATCTTAAACCCATAACTCAACACGAACACAATTTTCATTAGGCTGAAACTTGAAACCAATTTAATTTAGACGAAGAAACGATATTCAGACTTCCTTAGTATAGAGTTATACAAGCTCTCATTGAAATTGTACTCTGATTCCTTGAAAGTGTTTCACACTTTGAAGGAAAGCTGAAGAAATTTCGTAAATGATAAATGATGTTTTGTTAGAATTGGTTTGAATTGTAAAAGCAGTGCTATATTTGAAAAACTTTTTATTTATGTGCAATATGTAACGTAGAAACTATTTTACTTTTATATATCTACGTAAAATACACTTACACAGTTAAAATAATAATTATAATGTGCATGAATATATTTGAATTGTGTTGAGTTCTTCGATTAACATTTTACATTATTTAAAGTAACTTAGAAGTAATATTTAGCTCAATATTTACAGAAAACTCGCATTTCTCAAACAGCACAAGTGACAAATAAGTTTATCCCGATTGGTAGTATACTACATAAAAATTTATAAAAATTCGTCAATATTAAAGACAAAACATACGAATATAAAAACAACAAAATATCCAAATATACTTTCATATGTTTATGGATTCAAATTGAGCTCATAACAAAACGAATAGCTAGTCTCAACTTGGGTTTAAACTTCCGCTCCCTTATTTGATGTTAAAGTTTTAGGTATCACAAAAGCACTTTCAAAACTAGGTCTTAGACCGAACTAGACTGTCACCATAAACAACGTCCTTGTTGTAAGAACTTTGTACGAGCGTATATATGTATATATGGCCTTATACGTCAGGAACAATGACTCCGTGTACGTGAAGCATAGTAGATCTCGGAAAGTGTTGGAATCAATCAGACAAATATTTCTCTCTTTTTTTTAATTACTTTCTTATAAACACTGATATTTTATCTACACAGTGACATTGGCATAATCTTAGAGCCATAACCCTAGAAGACTGAAGGAAAGAACTATACACTCGTATAAAACTCGACACCTATTACGCCGCTACCGAGATGATTGGAGAATCAAACACACTACGCATACGCATGATATGGGTCCAACCATATACAAGAAACTACCGGAAAATATCAAACTCTCTGGTAGTTTAAATATACTCACTTGCCGGCTTAAAAAATGACTAACCGAGCATACCTATAGCTTGAAGGGGCTCATAGAATATGAAGATTTAACAATTGTTATTGTGTGTTAACAAATGACATATTAATAATTGTATTGTTACGAGTTGCAGGGACTCAAATTAAAATGCCGTTAGAATTATTATAGAATTTATTAGAACTATACAAACACGTATAACACAGGTATAAATATAACTGAATACGACCAGTCCAAACGTAATGCACGATTCAATAACACGCGCAAAGTCCGTTACTTATAGATTACCGAATGTAGTACACACGTCTTGCTTCGCTTGTGCTTATCGCTCGACTGCCTCACCCCTCCTTTGGGGCATTCCTTTATACTGTACAAATACAATATGTCTGCTCGGCGGCGTGGACTAAATTTCTAAGAATCACACCTGGGTAATGACTACCATAAAGATTATAATACACAATAGGCTGTTCTTCCAATCACAAATTTTAAACACAAAGTAAACAAAAGAAGACAGTCATAAAAGCGTTTCAATGTTATTAGCTCAAATACCGACGGGTAATAAATGTGCTTTGTTTACCGATATGCAGGTGGCCCAAATTGTAACAGTATAATTCTTAACCCCTTAACGACCGTATACGACTCGTGTGTTTTCTGATCTAGGTTATTGAAATAACCATCATATATTTATAACAATAATTATACATATGTTATTTTTGGTATCGTTGTATTCTATATTAAATTTGTAAACGCGATAATATTCATGTAAAATAACCAAAACAATCTTGAAGTTAGGGGACTTCAACTTTGCCGCCAACATTTAGCGCCATTTCGCCCCGTTGCACAAATTCCAGTCACAAATCCACTTGAACATGACTCACAGATTGTGACCCACACGTTCAAGCTCTTATAAAATAAATATCACTTGGAAATACACAATAATGACACAGCAAAACCTAAATAACAACCATAATACTTTGTCCCAAAACAAATTAATAATGGCGGACAAGGTAAAATTTCTTTTATTTTCGTAAAATGGCGCCATTCAATTGCTATTAGTGTTCAAAGTTGTCAAAAATATATTCTCTATTGTTTAATCTATAGTGTAGTGCAGTTATTTATAGTTAAAATCCACACCAAGCATAGAAAATTGACAACAAAGTTCAGTATTATTGTATTCAACATTCGTATACGGAACAGTCCATAATCTAATTATGACGTGTAACATAGTTACAAATAAAGAAGTCTATGAGTGCATGTATAGGTAACAGCGGTTAATATACTATGGCTACGTTCCACAAGAGACTCACGACGACCACGTTCACGACCGCGATTATTCCTGTTCCATTTGCTTGCGGGCGTTACAATCATAAACTCTAGTAGAACGAATTATGGAGCGCTGATGTCATTAACGACGAAATACACAAATGTTATTGGTTGAATTCAAATTCGCGCCTATTTCAATGTCAATCGATAGTCTGTGGTCAACGATCACTTCGACCCACCTCTTGACATGGGCGTTGTGAGCGCTGTGTGATCTAATGACGTCATTAGTGACGTTTTAGCCACGACCATAACGACCGTGGTCGCCGTGTGGAACGGCAGATAGAACATTTTGGGCGTTGTGTACATACTAGAGGAACGCGCCCTAAATCGACTTCTCGCATCATCCAGCATTCATAACCATTTTGGTAAAAATGGAACTCAGAAAATATATCAGTCCGTCTGTTTTTGTACACTCGTGGTATGAAAATGTTCGCCAGTTTTCAAATTATATCATTTAACGTCCCGCGATCACGTGTTACCTTTTTAAACAAAGTCACAGAACAGAGTGTTCCACAGAAAATTATGTTTAACTATTTGACAATAAATTTTAAAATTACTTACATCAAAGTTGTTTGATTTTCTATCTTGTCTAAGAATATTGTTTAGACATGTAAAACCTTTTTTATTGGTTTTAATATTTATGTTAAACGTAGTGATTATATCCTCTTTTTTTATTGTTAACCTTGGCGTCTGTTATTGTCAACATTCTAATTATTTTTTTTTCACGTTTCTATAATTTATAAACGTAACATTTATTAAAACGTTGGCAGTATCGTATCTTGTATATACTCGTGCAAGTGGCAGTATATACTCGTGCAAGCAAAAGTCGACTTTAAGGGGATGAACATGATTTTATTCCGAGACTGTACCTACGTCAATCAATTTTCAAATTAATTACTAGCACTATTATATGGATATAATTTTGTAGGTAGGTGTATCCTAGTAATATTATAAACGTGAAAGTTTGTAAGTATGGATGTATGTTTGTTACTCATTCACGCAAAAACTACTGAATAGATTTTAATGAAACTTTACTTTTTTATATAGCTAACACATAGGCTATAATTTATAAAGATATAGTGTGAATTATCCAAAATATAACGATTTTCCATCACCACGCGAGTGAGACCGCGGGACGCAGCTAGTATACACTATTAACTACCCCATTCTAGGCACCCTAAGCAATTATTGGCACCCATTCAACTTATTCAATATATTAAAAAATCTAAACCTTTTTTATTTTGTATAATGTTATTAATATCATTTGTTCATAATAAAATATAATAATAAAGATTTCTTTCTTACTTTAGATTAAATTATTTTCAGGTTGAAAATGAACGCTATTGTTTACGATAGGGATTCCCAAACTATTTTGGCCGATAGACCTCTTTTCCAAAATTAATTAATGTCTTAGCCATAGCCATAGCCATAGCCAAATTACTTTAAAAAACCTAACTCTACTTTTTTTTCCTATTGATGCAAAATACTTATCAACTTAAAAACTTTGCGCTTGTTCAAGTGAGTAAGCTTGACATAATTTTCTCGTCAAAATTTAATAAATAAATAGACATAAAATTCAGTAAATATCAAGTGTAATAATTAATACAAATTACGTCAAAATACTGAAGTAGATAATTATTTGTTTAAAAAAAAACATATTAGTACGTACGTTACACGTGACACAACATATACAATATCTAGAGAGTTTCAAATCAGAACTTATGTTAATTTATTAATTACATTAATTAATTAGAGGTCGATTTTTAAACCTCGTCGACCCCCAAAACCAGTTTTCGTTTACGTCGACCCCTGGTAAACCGATTGTGACACCAGGGAGTCAATATCGACCACTTTGGGAACTCCTGGTTTACAATATGGCAGTTTTTCAATTGCACATATTTAGCATTTGGTAACCAACATAAAATAGTATACGTTCTATGTTTCTACGGAACCTTTTATTGTGTGTAGATATTCACAGAGTTATTAGATATCTAAAATTTATATTAGAATGTTTCACAGTCGATTCTTGGACATATTTATGTAGATGTAAGAAATGAAGGTTAAATGGTTATTATTGCGGAAATGTCCATATTCAAATTGCTGTATAATTGCGAAACCCACTAATTCGCTGCGATAATAATTTATTTATCGTTGGAATTTGCAGTAATATGATCCGTTTCTTTCCGTGATATGTATTAATCCTGGCAATAATATTTAGCATTATTGATATTATCTATCTATACTATTCTATAATAATATTATAAATGCGAAAGTTTTAAAGAATGTTTGTTACTCAATCGGGAATAGTAAGTACATAGGCTACTTTTTATTCCAAAACATGTAAAGTTCCCGTGAGATAACATTAACGCGAGTGAAACCGCGGGCAAAATCTAGCAATATATTAAATCTGTAGAGGGTTTGGAGTTTGTATAATAAATTTAGAAATTAAAAAAGCCAAGGAAACTAATTCAAACCAGCAGATTCCGAAAATATAGGTTTTTTTTATTCCGAAAATACAGTAATAGACATAGACTAAACACTTTATTTTTAACCAAAACAAAAATGCACAACAAAACAGTGGTTACTTGGTAAAACAAAAGGCGGCCTTATCGCTAAAAGTGATCTGTTCTAGGCTTTGAATGTTAATTAATAGTTAACTAATAGTTAGTTAGTTAGTTAATAGTTAACTTTAGATAGATAGATAGATAGATAGATAACACTTTATTGTACATTATATTTATTGTACTTTACAGAGCTTTAAAGTTAACTATTAACAACAGTAACTTTAGTCGCTACATTTGTTATTTTTGTTAATCTCACGACACTCTTGAGCTGGTATACACAAATCATTCGAATCCCTGAAGTAATTCTTCTCGCACACACATCTTGGACTGCATAAGAATATTAAAGTATTACAAACAGTTGGCTGGTTGTCTACGTCTTCGCAGTACTCTGCCAGACAAGCCGAAGGGCAGCTATCCCAAACTTCATTTTGTCTCGTGCAATTTACTTGAGCTGAAATATAAGAATGATCTCTTTACATTATACGTATAATGGATCAGCAAGTTTGTACGCAGTCATGTGGTCCGACACATTTAAATTTAGCATTAGGGGCCATTCACAAATTACGTCACACGAATTTTATGAATTTTTTAACCCCTCCCCCGTTCTTGTCACAGCTGGTCATATTGATGAGAGTCCTCCCTCCCTCTTGTGACATCACGTATTTTGCAATTTTACGTCAAGACATTTATAAATTAAAACAGCAGTTCCGTAATTAGTTTTATTTCCATTCAAATCTTTTTTAATAATTTAAACACTATTCTCATACAGATAGAGTTGAAAATATTTTAAAGCTTTTCGTTAATAATTCAAATTTCGTGTTTTAAAGCTTAGTATATTAGATTTTAAAATGTGATGTCACGAAATTTACGACACCCCTCCCATCCCTTGTCACACAATGTCACACTTCGTTGATCCTCACCCCCTTAACGTGTGACGTGATTTATGGATGGTCCCTTAGACCGTTAACGTCCCACTACTAGGCTAGGACCTCCCTATTTTTAAAAGAACGCTAGGATTGTCCAAGGCAGAATGGCGGATTTCACACACTGAACAACTTGTTATGTAAATATCTTTCATCACGATGGAGGATCACAGCTCTTAGGGCCGGCTTAATCGGTGTGGTTCCACGCTCTCACAGAATATCGGCGTGAAATGGCTATATTTGACCTAAATACGTTTCGAATGATGAGTGCCCTATTATCGCCCGATGCCCGACCTTCGTATCTTATACCCTCTATCCCATCCAACTCTTCTAATTTTTTAATTGTACGAGTTCAGCAAACAGGCAGATGGTCCACCTGATAGAAAGCGGTTACCATCGCCTATGGACATTTATAACACCAAAGATACTACCAATGTGCTGCCGCTCTCTAAGGGGAGACTGGCACCTAGCCACTAATACCGGAACACAGTTGTTATGGCGGCATACTCTAGACGGACAACTCTACCACTTAGCTGTGGGTTTTTATAGGTATATACCATGGTAGGTGGCTTCAACGGAAATAGAATACTAATTCCTGTGGCCGGGCGGCCTGTCGTAAGAGACGACAAAACAACCCACAGCCAGATGATAGGTTATTTGCTCGTCTGGATATCTACCACCCCTGGTCTAGAGCATGCTGCCATAACAACCTTGAGTTGTGTTCCGGCATTGGTGGCCAGGTTCCAATCCCATTTACGAGTCCGACAGCACATTGGTAGCACCTAGCACCAGTATTGCAAATGTTCATAGGCGACGGTAAATACTTTCCATCACAGTTGCGCCGTCAGCCTGTCTGCTGTACTCCAACAATAGAAAAATTATTCCCGTTCCCACCAGCACTTGGGAATTGTTACAACATACATATTAGATCAATAAAACTATCTAAATCTTGCATGTAAAGATCAAGGATATTATCTTTTAATAATAAGGCGTAGGTGCCATCCCCACTAAGCTACTACAAAGTTATATGTAAACCAACGTTAAATAACTTACGACACTCATACGAGGCAATACACGTCGGGTCTTCGTGACTCAGGCGCAAATAATTCAATCTGCAGGCACAACCGGGAAAACTGGGATATGTAGGTTCGCAGATAACTGCATTCCGACTGTCATCGACTGGACAATAATTTGTTGGGCAGAAGTATCTACTAGACACGAATGTTCCATTTTCACCACACGGATTGCCACCTGAAATATTGACGTCTGATGAGTATTGTCATTATACTGTATCCAAGCGTTTATTTTACTTTTGACGTTTGTTCGTCTATCAAGTTACATATTTCTTGACAGTAAATCCCATAAGAAACAAATGACATAATTGTCGTACTTTATTGTTGTGGGTGACGTAATAGTGACGTTCTGTGAGTCATGTAACGCACAGACTATTAAACCATCGACACTATACGTAAATAAAAATAAAAAAAGATCATCTTTAAAGAAAAATAATACCACAGTTATTATAAGTACCGCTTTAAATAGCTTATTTAATATACCTATATATAAAATGTGGGTATATTTATTACACGACATAGTATTTTTAGGAAAATATATACATAGATAAGTTAAATTGATTAAAATTTATTTATAACTGAACTCAATTTTTGTAACAAATCGAGTCGGTAACGTATTAGGACGTTACTAATTGATTCGACATCCAGCTGTCAAAAGTAAAATAAATGGTTGGAAAGGGTATATTTATTCTATTCTCATCGACCGGGGCATTGTTAAGCTTTACTCAAACGCAAATTTCTTTAAAAAAAAAATTGTCTGTGTGGAAATTCACTGCACCACGTTTCTCGAGGACAGCAGGTATACATAAATCAGCTCGGAGACATTTTACCGGACCACAATAAAACCAGTTTAAGCTATAGTTATTGCAATTCACGAAGGCTAGCAAGCTTTACTTGTGATAAAAATGTACAGGCTGGCAAAATAAAGTAGAAAACAATAGAGGCGCCACTTTCGCAAATTTGTCTAAACTCTAGCAACTTAATATCAAAGAATAATTTCAATACTTACTAGTAATTTTTAGTATGATATCAAACATTTAGCAAGTATCAAGTGGCTTTAGTTACGACGTACGCATTTTGTCAACATAGCCTATGATATTTACTTTAATAATAATGACTATAATTTTATTAATCTATTAGTAGGTACCTAAACTTCATGGAAAATCTATTTTCAACTCAATTTTGGCTTCAAAAGCTTAATGCGCCCCTTTTAACTTGATCCCATTATTCAAATCATCATTTCAAATTGAACAATTCGAAATGGCTCAAAATGAGCACAACTCTCATCACTATAATGCTATTGAGTCCAGAAATTGAACGCGGCCTGTCGCTTGTATAACTGATTTATGCAAAACGTCCTCAAATTTCGCAGGTCACATATTCATGCATAATCAACTTGCGACATCCCATTTGGCTGCAGTATTATTTTACTGATTTAGAAGATACATAATTATCTAGAAAGCAATCTCTTCCAGACAATCCTTGGATGGACAAGACCTTTTTCAAAATCATTTGTTGGCTTGCAGTATAATAAATAATATACTATAAATTATAATAACTAAATATAATATACTATTAAGTAATATTATAATAATATAATGAATAGGTATAGCTATAAAATATATACGAGCATACATATACTTACTTAATATTATTACGAGCTACAGGACTCGAATTAAAAATGCCGTTGGAACTACTATAGAATTTATTAGAACTGTTCAAACACGTATAAAACAAATACAAATAAAACTGGATGCAATCAGTTCACACTGCACGATTCAATGCAATTCGAGACGCGCAAAGTCCGTCGTCTATATCGCTAATCGAGAGTACTACAAACGTCTTACTCGTCTCGTAGTCGTCGCTTGACTGCCCACCCCTCCATTCAGGCATTGTCTTATACTAACTACACAGTACAAAAAAATTGTCCGCGCGTACTGAGTTTCTGAATGAATGAATGAATTAATGAATCTTTATTTATAGAAATACAGGTAATAGTTGTACAAAAGATGGTAAACAAAGTCAATTGGTTTCACTGTATTTGACCTAATGGTCATACAAATATTTGGGTACATGACAATTAAAAAAAATTATAACATTTCTAAATTTATAAACATACTTTGATTAAATATATATTAAGTACAGAGATAAAAGAATGTCAAAAATATATGATAAATCAGATTTCAGAGCTAAAAATATAAATATAATCATTTACATGATAAAATCCCTAATGTCATAAAAACACTTTTCTATCAGCCATGAATGCAATTTTAATTTAAAATTTCTTTTTGGTAATTCTCTTATTGATATGGGTATCGAATTAAAGACTTTTATGATCATCACTTGCCAGTTTTTTTGTCTTAATGTAGTGTTGCAGTTAGGTGTTACTAGTTTAGTGGGATCTTTAAATTTTACTCTAGAACTAACGCTATCAGAATATTTATCAAACATTAATGGATTATCTTTCACAAAGCCTCCTATTTGAAATATATATAAACTAGTCGAAATAGTAATTTGCACACCTGCGAACGGTCGAAAACAATAACAATAAGGATTAGTTTGACGCTAATGATGGTCATAAAACAAATAAAAAAACCATAGCATGTTTTTCTTAATTACAATTCAAAACACAAAAGAATTCCTAAATCCGGGAAGACAATAAACTGCGCTTACGACAGGCAGCTGTGCGTTTATCTTTGACGGCATGTAACAATATGACACTAATAATATTAAACGATATTAAAATAATAAATATTAATATTAAACATAATTTTTACTTCCAAAATATGCAATAAATTAATGTCAAGGAAATTTAAACTTCATGTTTAGAAGTCCTGTAAATATATAAATACTTGCCAATATAAACTATAACAAAAAGAAGTAATAATAATTAATATACATATATGTACATACATTAATTTGGACTACAATACTTGTATTGTAGTTTGTTTCGTGATATTTGCAGAGTTTGTTTTAGGAGATAAGATTAATTTCTTTTTTTTTCAAGCAACAAACGTATACCTACTGAATCTATGAAAATTGAACTGATAGAGTATTTTTTATGCTTACCCGTAATAAATTTTATATCTGAGGTTGAACTTTACAGTTAAGTAAAGTAAATGAGAAAAAAAATTACTTACCTTTACATTCTTCCGGTAAAATGCATTTTCCTTCCTTCTCCGATAGAAGATATCCTGGAGCACATTCACAACCTACAGGTAAGCTAGCTTTTTTACATGGGATTGCGTTGGGAGAATCGCATGTCGAAGGGCATGTCAAAGGGTGCTCTTTAATGACTGCATGTTCATCGCCATTACAGCCGATGTTCGCTGAAATGTACAAGATTATTTCTAGAGACTTTTTTTGTCAGTATAAACTGCAAAATAAAACGAGTCATAAGCTAACTTGAGACCAATTACATTTAAAAATCTGGTAATTGCATAGCAGTTTATCCACAATGAAGATTCCATAGAGATAATAAACCTCCACGTTAACGTGTATGTTTGAACCAATTTTCAGTGAAAGAATTTTTAGATTAAGACCGTCTCCTGCTTTGTTCGTGTAGTAGCGGTACGGATTCGGTATTTCGGTATACACAGTACCGAAACCGTACTGAAAGCAAACGGAACGCCTATATTTCTACAAGCGTTTCCTGATTCGCTCGATATTGGCGCGGGAGAGGCACCCACCAAGTCTACCAGGAAACACTCATAGAAGTATATGCGCTCAGTAAGCTTCCGAAACAGTTTTGATACTGTGTTCCGCATCGCTGCTGCACCGACAACAGGAATTGGCCTAAATTGTCATTTTATCATCTCTCTAATGATAAAGATATAGCTTTTCAGGGTTATATTTTTACCGGACAATTATTATTCCAGATATTTTTCTTTAATACTAATATCGATTGTAAAATTCATAGGAACACTTACTAGGACATTCCTCAATCTTGATACATTTTCCTCCACGTTCAGACAGGACGTAACCAGCCATGCACCGGCAACCATCCTCGTTAGTGTTTGTTGCAGGAGCACGATCGCAATTTTGTGGATTAGGCACTGCGCAGGTCGGTCTGCATTCCTCTGGTACGGAACATTTCTTTGCTGTAAACAATAGAACAGTTTAAACAAATAGAACTACCAGCCATAAAAAACGATACTATTATTAAAAAAAGAATTTTAAATTATTAGCTTTTGCCCGTGGTTTCGCTCGTGCTAGTGTAACTTTTGTAGACAGAGCGGAGTATCTGCCGTTGGAAGTACCTCTCCTCTTAATGGACTCTATGAATAGATGCTTGGAAAGGGTATAGGAGTTTTTTTTAGTATTAATAATTACAAATTTTATTTATAATTTACCAATAGGCTGAATAGGCTGGAGTCTAGCGGTAGATTTTGGAGGAGCGGCAAATTTGAGGTTAATATTTTATAGTCTTACTTAAATTCTAAGACTTAATGATATAACGGCCTCTGTGGTTGAGCGGGCTAAGCGTTTGCCGGCTTACCTCACTGCAACGCAGAGGCTCCGGGTTCGATTCCTGGTATATTAAATTTCGGTAACGTATTTTCTCCATTATTTACTATGGTCTAGGTGTCTGGGATCGGCCCCAGAGTGGTCCGTTGTATATTTCCCATAACACAAGCGTAACTTGCTTAATTTGGGGATATACAGTGTGTGTGTTTGTCTGCCGATTTATTTATATAATTCTTATTAAGTTCACACAAACAATTTCACCAATTAGATTTTTTTCTAAAATTTTAGAAATCGCTTTTGACTACGGCAGAAACAAACCCATCGGTACCCTGCTTCACAATCTACTAATTATGGAAGAAAAAAAATATTGTGTAATTAAGACGGTAATGCATAAATCATAAAGTTAAATTTCATCGTCAAAAAAATGTAATATGATGTGAACTAGGATATCGATTTGTAGAGGTCGGTAGGGGTGGCAAAATTTGAATAGCATACAGGCGGAAAATGTCTAAATCCGCCCCTGTGTATGTGTATATAAGATATTTACAACGTATGACGTCTGATCCTATGGGCGGTTTTTAAAATTAACGTTTAGCATTTTCCCCATAGGTATCTTTGTTTTTAGTTGTTCGGATTTCTCTCCACGATTGTATAGCGGTATTTTTTTTATTACTGAAGCACAGCAAACGGCCTGGCAGCCCAATTGTGATGGAAAGTGGTTACCGTCGCCTATGGACATTAGTAATACCAAAGGTGTTGCCAGTGTGCTGCCGGCCTCGAAGGAGAAACTGAAATTTGGCCATTGATACTGGAACACAACTCAAAATTCTTATGGCGGCATATTCTAGACCAGATCTGGTAGCCATCCAGTCGGGCAAATGCCCTACCACCTGTCTGTCGGATGTTTTGTCCCTCTTACAAAACTGAAGGAAAACCTCTAGCCGCAGGAATTAGTATTCTTTTCCGTTCCTACACGGAGAATATGGAAGAAGGCACATCATAGACGGGCATGGAAGACGTATACTTACTGCATCACGCGGGCCCGCATATCGAAAGGAAGAAAAAGTTGTAATAACCTAATGGTTAGGGCACTCGCGTACTAAATTCAAAGGGCGTAGGTTTGAGCATGACTTCGCAGTTTTTTAACACAGAGTGGATTATTGTTAGAATTACCACGTGCTATCAGTGAAAACATCGTGACCCCACCAATTCACCTTGGGCAAGCATGGCGGGTGTGTTCTGTTACCCTAGAAATGGAAGACCCGAGTCCAGTAGTGGAAAATTTATGGGCTGTTATTATTTTTATTATATATAGAAGAAGAATGGTAGATAATAGGTAGTCATATTTAAATATGGGTGGCATAATAGGTGTTGTATACGCGTTCAATAGCCTAGCAGTGCGTCTGTATAGAACACAAAATAGCATAATATAAAAGAGCTACATACGATATTTCTTAAGAGGTATACAATCTCCAATAGAATTTCTGTAATATCCTTTTCTGCAAACGCATTGTGGTTCACAATTGGTTCCAGGGATGTCGTCGCAAATGTTGGGAACATTGTAATCGTCACACCTTTCAGCGAGACAACGAGGGGAAGAGTTCCATACTTCGTGCGGTCTGGTACATTTGACGGGTGCTAGAAGAAATTAGAAATTCAAGTTTTTATTCAAAATAATTTCCACTGGAGAACACTTTTTAAAGGTCATACATAAAGTTAAAAATGTATTGTATTTCCTAGGCTATGATACCACTTCGCAACGTATTATAGCTGTTAAGGAGACGAAGCAGCAAGAAACTCCCTAGCAACACGTCGAGCTAAAAAATGCTTAACTCAAACTAATTTTTTAAATAAATTTTGTACAGAAATATGTTACACAATTACTTTTTGAAGAATTAATGAAGTTGTAGCAAACAGTGCACACTGAGTAAGACAAAGACACAATAAAGGGAAAGAAAAATATTATTATAGTTACAATGATGACATGACGTACTAAAATTTTATACTGCAACATTTAGTAACATGAAAAGTATCCCACGTACTTCAAATATATTGTTACGAGTCGCGAGACTCGAATTAAAATACCGTTAGAATTACTATAGAGTTTATTAGAACTATACAAACACGTATAACACAGGTACAAATATAACCGAACACAACAAGTCCAAACGTAATGCAGAAGGTCGTAATTCGATAAAACGCGCAAATTTTAATTCTCTTATCAGATTCCCGATTGTAGTACACGCGTCTCACTTCGCTCGTGGTTTTCGCTCGACTGCCTCTCCCGCCATCAGGTCATTGTTTTATACTGCACAAATGCAATGCCCCCGTATCTAAGTCGGTTTAATACGCCACACCTGGCTAATGACTCGGTCGCAAACTGCTATAAATGAGTACAATAAAACAATGGGCTGTTTTCTAATCACAAATTTTAAATACAAAGTAAACAAAAGAAGGTGGTCATAAAAGAGTTACAATTAGTTTAAATGCCGGCAGGTAATAAAATGTGTTTTGTTTCACATATGCAGGTGGATTTTGTTTTTTGTCGGGCCCTGAGTTGTAACAATATATATATAATAATAAACAATATTGTGTTTATACCGGCTGGGTATTTGTTCAGAAGTAATCATGAAAGTTATACTTTGATTCAATAATAAACACGGTTGGACCCAAAATAATATTAAAACAATTGTTTTGTCTATTTTGAATTCAATATTTTTGCTTATTCAACGGTTAATCTTGAAAGTGAGCGCATGTTTGTATTTTACAAATTCAAATATTTCTCTTTACTTACGACAATCCGACGCAAGAATACAAGTATCGTCGTCATAACTCTTTCTTCTATAATCGGATTTACAAACACATCCTGGAGGGCACGGGCGTTCTGGTTTACAAGCAACTTTGACAAGACTGTCATCTTCGGGACAGTATTGGTTTGGACAGCGAAAACCACAATCTGAGAATGATCCATTACTTCCACAGGGTTCTCCACCTATTTATTATTATATACAACACATCCATAAATTACATATTTTTTTATAATACATTTATTCTATTACTGTTCAGTAATAATTTATGAAATAATAGTAATAATTATATTTAACACAAATTTTTAAACTTTATTTATTTTACATATGATATAACATGCAATTGGAAGTTGCTGGAAAGGTAGTTTCCCATATTTCAGATTACTGTAAAAGTTATTAAATACCTACTGTATGAAATAAAGAACTTTAATAAACTTTTCTACAGAGTGGAATATAATTTATTTTCGCACTAACTGTTAGTATATTTATTAATAATAACCATCTTTTTTCACAACTATACCAGCAAACATTAACTAAAAAAAGTATTATTTGAAAATTAATTTTACTTCCATACGACTTTCAATTTTGTGCAATGTTTTCATAAAAACAGAGCTCTAAGTCTAGTATTGCAATGGTAACATTGTTATGCCATTATCACGTCAATGAACGACTATTCTCACACTATTCTAATAACAAAATTGGTGCCCAGAAATAATGATCTCACAAAAACACAATAGACCACAGCCATTTTGGTCTTGTTATTTGTGGCTTTAGGTAGTAGCTTTTAAAACGATTAAAAAGGATGTAGGGAACATGTAAGTATGAAAGTTGCGTGTCAGCGTTTGTATTAATGTGACGTGTGCAAGCATGGGTCATCAATTATTGCGCGCTGGCCGGTCCGCATGATCGTTCTGTAAACTCGGGGCTCAGTGAGTGAAATAAACACGTATCTATACTTTTATTCTTTCGACAAATTCAGGCTGTATTAACTTCCTGGCGAATACGCCCGCGTACTCAGGACTTACCCACATTATTATAAAACGAGTTACACAAAACAGTCGACGACTAAAATCTATAAAATATTCCTACGTACCAAGACATTTATCTGGTAGAATACATTTTCCGCCTATGTCAGACAGAATATAACCTGGTGCACAAACACAGCCTGGAGCCTTGCAATTCCCTTCGTATCTTGCGTTTGGCGATTGGCACGTCGCTGGATCTGACCAGGGACAATTTTGTAGGACAGCGTTAGGATCACCGTTGCAGCCTTGGTTTTCTGCAAATTAAGACAAAGGTCAGATAAATTGTGTCAAATAACTTAAGCGTTGGTCTTGTTACAAACGCTATAGTTAGCTTCTGCCATGACGCTGTACGCGAATGACGAATTCTTATTATGAAAATGCTTATATAAAAAATAACCGTCTTTCAAATTTAAATAAATTTCAGACGCTGGACATAGCGCAGGTTATATGTCGTACGTCACTTCCACAGTCATTTTGCATTCGTCGATTATAATCGATTGACAAATGCACAAGACGAAGACGACGATTGTGGACGTCGATAATCTGTCAAACAAATGTATCCAATCATACAGAGTGCACAAAAATTTTGACGCCCGTTTAGTTATTTCCGGAATGACCATCAGTATAACGTCAATCCAAGGCCGCAAGCGGTGTCCATGCTAGACGTCGCTTTCAGCATCTGTGAAAGACCACAGCCTTACAAAGTTCAGCAAGAACTTAGAGTCGTATTTCTAAATATGTTTGTATGTATTTAATTTATGAAGTAATTTAAGTATGTGTATTTAATTCAAGAAATATCTGGTTAAAGTATGTTTGTTTAAGATCTACCTAATAATATGTACCACCTACATCGCCAGATTAGGTTAAATTATTCCTTAAGGTAGGTTGCCTGGAAGAGATTGCTTTCAGCGATAAGGCCGCCTATTGTTTCTACCATGACAATATTGTAATTGTGCATTTTGAAATTGTATATTTGATGAGCAATATATAATAAAGTATAGTATAATATACAAGTATAGCAATAAAGTGTTATCTATCTATATTAAAAATAAACAATATTTTTGACGTTTTACAGCCACGCTGGAATGATTATCTTGATTACATTACTGGGCCTCACTGAGAGTCATACCACGCTCTTAAAGAATACCAGCGTGAAACAGTTAGCCTTGAGCTAATGATATTTCGTACGAAGAGTTAAAGTTCCGATAGGTCACTTCTCTCTTTCCTTATCCTATCCCTCCTGTCCCACTCACCTATCCCACCCCCTTTTTCTCACCCTAAAGGTTGGCAACCTGTTCGCTTCGGCCCTGGTGTTGCAAACAGTACGACGGTAACCACTTTCAATTTAGAGGGTAGTCTACCTGTTTGCCAGCTGCACAATAAAAAAATATGACTTGTGTATTTATTTTGTAGTTTTATATTATATAGCTTACCCGTGCCCCCTTCTCTGGGCGCAATTCATTAAAAAATATATATACACCCACGCATATACGCACGCACGCATATCTAGGTTTAATTATGCTTTGTAACCTTTAATTAATTCATAAATGCAGAAAGCACTCGTAGTGCCTCGTACGAGGATGTGCGCAATTCTTGCATGGAACGTTATTGCTGTAACATATTTTACAGGCGTTCCTGTGCTCACTTCGCTGGGCGTAAAACATTTTTTACTTTTTTGTTTTGTTAATCACAAACAACAATCAAATATAGCCTATGTCACTCGGGAATAATGTAGCTTTTTATTGGAGAAAGAATTTTCAAAAGTGGATCAGTGTAGATAAATTAGGATCGGCAGTGGTATGTTATCAATATTAAATAAGCACAATCAAGGATAATAATATTCTATAATGTATTAGCAATAATACACGATTGAGAACAACCATGAGACATTGGAGGACAGAAGAATATATCAAACATGTGGTGTCAAAAAAATTCAAATATAACATGACTTCTGAGGTGCCAGTGCCAAGTTACACGACCTCATTTTAACAATCAGTAATACCGGAGATTACCCCGAACCCACAAACTTTACATTTTTATAATATTATAGTAAAATATTAGAAGAAAATCTGTTTGAATTACTTATAAATTACTTACAATAAATCATTAAAAACAATTTAAAACTGTCTTACGTGGACAATCTTCAATTTTGACACACGTTCCTCCCAGCTCTGAAAGTACGTAGCCTTCTTGGCAACCGCAGCCTGCATCTGTTGCAAAGGATACCCGACAGTTAGTCGGATTTGGGTTTGCGCAAGTTGGCAAGCAATTGTCTGATAAATCACAGGTCGGTACTGAAAAATTAAAATATTTTGGTCATCGACAACAATTGGCCAAAAACGGAACCCGTATAAAATCACCTTGCCTGACCATGTCTGTTGATCTTTTAGTGTATGTCACAAACAACTAACTATTTACTCTCACAGGTCTGTGGTGGACAAATAATCTTACAAGATGAATATTCTTCGTTTAATCCACATTCTGGAACTAGAACCCGTTAAATATATTTAATTATCATCTAATCCATACTAATGATACAAATACGAAAGGAATTATGTCTGTTACGCTTTCACGGTAAGACTATTGGACCGTTATTGCTGTAATTTGGTATATATTGTTGCAAGCCGACATTAATCCTTCGCAGGTATCTTCTTACCCCATTGAATTTGATTGAACTATTGCTCGCGCTAATCTCTAATCGCTAATGTCCACACCGCCATAAAACACCATAAAACCTTCTTTTCTCTGTTGGTATTTTATGTGAATTCTTGGAAGCCATTAAGCTACCTTTTACCGCTTTCAAGAACCAGTGGGCGGCATGTTGCTAGGAGGCTATGTCTAATTTACAAATGGATGAGGGTCAATCAGTCGGGAAAGGCGCCAGTTGTGTTCTGACTGCGAACGAGGCGTTACCTAATGCACATTCGGAGCGAGTATTTTATAAAAACAAACTTTGCATGATTTATGTGATAACGATTTTCTGCCCTACGATTTGGTTTTGTTGTATTCGGCTATATTTATAAGAAGTGTGAATTACGTGTGTGCGTTTTCGAATTCACATCCCCTATAAATTTGTAACATTATTAGCCTTAATACCCATTATGGATATAAGATACTTTTTTATCTCGGAAAATTGGATAGTTTCCAGGATAAAATTAGGTAAATTTTTCGGGGCAAATAGCGCCTAGATAAAAATACAATGCAATGTAACCTGTGTGAGTGCTTGCTCTCTAAATAGCTAGGGTCTAGGGTTTGATCTGCAGTAAAACCAGGGGAAACACCCTAGTCATTTTATATTATAATTGAATAGCACGTAAAACGAAAATCATACATGATTAAGCCTGTTTTCCATGATGGGAAGCAGAGATATTGGATCTAAATAAGTGAATCCAAGATACATGTGGATTGGTGCATTAGGGTTTTACGGAAACCAGCTAGTTACGTGTATAATAAATATCTGAAAAAACCGCCTCCACGAGGTCCCCGTAGAAAAAAACCCAAGAAATTCTA
Source organism: Dendrolimus houi (assembly GCA_039645545.1). Taxonomy (NCBI): domain Eukaryota; kingdom Metazoa; phylum Arthropoda; class Insecta; order Lepidoptera; family Lasiocampidae; genus Dendrolimus; species Dendrolimus houi. Next base: position 8,238,248 of record CM077125.1, read on the forward strand.
GTTTCATGTCGTGAAGGATGACATGCGTACCGATGATCTCAAAAAATGGAAGTTAAGTGGAGAAAAAAACATAGGAAAGCGAATCCCAGGCTTCGAAGCGAACTCTCTAAACGCAACTAGGATTTAACGGTCGGATAATGATGATGACGTGTAGATTGGTGCATATAGGTAGATACTTGTTCTACTTCAGATCTGACTAGATCTTGAACTAATTTTGCGAAGTAGTAACATATCGCTTTCTGATTAGTTTGGTGTCCATAATGTTTTGATATTGTGATTTAGTGTCATTTGCTATAATAATTAAAGCCCGTAATCGTCCCACTCCTAGGCTCGGGCCTCTCATTTATAGGGGAACGAACAGTACAAACATCAAGTTTGCCCAAGGCAGATTGGCGCGTTTGACACATTGGTTATCTCAATGTGCAGGTTTTATCGAAGTTTTTCTTCACCGTTAGCAGACGGTCTTCGTAACAATATACACATTAGGTCAGAGAACTGTCTAAGCGTAGCACATGCTCTCTGGCCAGAAGTTCAACCCGCGCCCTTTGAGTTCAGCACGCGAGTTCGCTAACCACTTACCAAGTACGGCTCATCGTTTTAGTATAACAGTGTGCAATTATGAGATTGATTTGTAATAATATAACAATAATAACAGTCCATAAACATCGCACTGCTGGGCTCGGGCTTCCCACTACAGGGGAACGGACAGTATACCCGTCACGCTTGGCCAAGGCAACTTTGCAGGTTTGACACTTGGGTTATGTCGATTTGCAGGTTTCATCACGATGTTTCCATCACCGTTATTAGCTCGTGGTAATTGTAATAATATACACATTAGGTCAGAAAACTGCGCAAGCAGTGTATGCGTTCCAACCAGGAATTTTTTTACCCGATTTGTAATAAAGAACAGTGATCTGTAATAAATTACCAGGAGATTCGCAGAGATTGTTCAAAATGCAAACGCCACTTGCATTCCTCAAATGATCCTTTATGCAATTACAACCAGGTTCACATTTACGTTGAGCTGGACACATGTATTCAGTGTATGCTATTTCACAGTTTTGAGGAGGACATATTGCTCGACACTTCACAGGTTCTTCGTTATACCCGCAAACTGGTACTATTTTCGCTGAAACGAGTAAAGAGACGATTTTTTTGTATTTGCAGTTGAACAGCTATTCGAGACAGAAAAGGATTGAAAATAAATTATAGCTAATGTATAATTCAACGTTACAAGGTTTTTACGCACACTGCCTACTGTTCAAGTCGGGTGTCTGTTTATAATTTGAATAAACTTATGTATTATAAAGGGTTTTAAATATTTTAATGTACTGTTACGACCTAGTCGCCGACAAAGACAAATTCACACCTGCATACCTGCAGAAACACATTTTATTACCTTTCGGCATTTGGACTTCTTTTGTTTATTTTGTGTTTAAAATTTGTGATTAGAAAAAAGCCCATTGTGTATTGTAATCTTTTATGGCAGTCATTAGACAGGTATGCGAATTACGATTTCTAGGAAATTGCGTCGACGCTTACCGGGCAGACATATTTGCATTCGTGCAGTACAAAGCTGTAGTGGATGCACTTACCACTTTTAGTTGTAGATAGTTTTATATTATATTTGCTTAAAATTTACCACGATCCTGGTTACCACACGCTCGGGTTTCCAACTCAATTATTTGTTTATACATTTCTTAAATTTCATTTTATCTCTATTAGAAACTTTCTCAATAAATAAAACTTGTATTTTAATGTAAATCTCATTAACAAAAGTAGGTCAAGTTCAAAGTAAATCTTTTGGCATTTGGCTTTTGACGTTTGACAAGTGCTACCTTATGAAAACATAGCAACGACATTCTTTTGATCTGCGCTATGTTTACTATTCATGTTTAATCATAAGTTCTAATCACAAAATAAATTACATATAATCACTATTTTAATTTTCTTAATTATTTAATTAAATTTAATTTATCAATTACATAATGATCTACTTTTGTTATTATTAATCAATGCCTATATGCCTATGTTAGTCAGGACGTAAGGATACAACTAACCAATGAGAGATGTGTATAAAACTCGGTTTCTTGGTGGGAATTCAAAAATGTAAAAAAGACACGGGTTTTGAATTCAGTTAAGCGGAAACCATTTTGTACGACAAAAAGATACTTACTAAAGTGTAAATATTAAAGTCAGTTTAAGATCGAAGTTACATTTATTCAAGAGCCTTACATTACAACTATAACTATGATGTTATAGGAGGACTATGAGGAAGGAAAATATCGTCAGATAACTGATACATTGACGTTGTTATTGACAAGAATATGTGAAGCACTATCCGTGCGGGAACGAAGAAAGAATACGATTTCCTGCGGCCGGGCGGCTTGTCGTAAGAGGCGACAAAACAACCCACAGCCAGGTGGTAGGGTATTTGCGCGACTGGATGGCTACCACCACTGGCTTAGAGTATACCGTCATGACGACCTTGAGTTGTGTTTCGGCATTAGTGACCAGATTCCAGTCTCCCTTAAGAGAGCAGCAAGGCAATTGTAGCATCTTTGGTGTTGCAAATGTCCATAGGTAACCGCTTTCCATCACGTGGGCCGTCTGCCTGTCTGCTAAACACATGCAATAAAAAAAGTACGTCTACGTGTCCTAAACAAGTGTGTCAGGTAGAGCTTTTCCTCTAGAAATAGGCAAATCCCACTACTACTATGAAACATTGTTGCACTGACAATGTTATAAATTTAGATCATAAAAGAATATGAGATAATTATAAGAATACTAGTTTCTTATTATAATATCTTGAATGTATTTGCTCTATAACTGACATGTGGTTTCTTTATCAATTTTTTTTATTCCATAAGTTCATTAGACAGGCACACGGCCTACCTGATGGAAAGCAGTTATGGACATTTGTAACACAAAGGTGCTACAAAAGTGCTACCGCTCTCTAAAGGGAGACTGGAAGCTAGCCACTAATGCCGGAACACAACTCAAGGTTTTTATGGCAGCATATTCTAGACCATGGGTGGTAGCTATCGAGGCGGGCAAATAGTTAAGAGCTTAATTTTTTTATTTTTTATTGCATGAGCTCAGCAGACATGCAGACGGCGGTTACCATCGCCTATGGACATTTGCACGATCAAAGGTGCTGCCAATGTGCTGCCGCTCTCTAAAAGGAGACTAGAACCTTGTCACTAATGCCGGAACACAACGCAAGGTTGTTATGGCGGCATATTCTAGACCCGGGGTGGTAGCCATCCAGTCGGGCAAATGACCTACGACCTGGCTGTGGGTTGTTTTGTCACCTCTTACGAAAGGCCGCCCGACCGCAGGAAATTGTAAGAGTATTCTTTCTCCATTCCTGCATGGACAAGATAAAATACTATAAACTAATTACATACCTTCGTTATATAAACTCGAACATTTTGAATATTGAAAACTTTTAATTAATATAATAAAAATAGCCAAAAATACGTAAGACATAATGAACGTACAATGAGGCTGATCGGAATCTCCCTACAAACTGTATTTAAAGTACCAAGTAAAGTATATTACAATTACAAGGAAAAGGGGATTTTTTATATTTTTAAATCACCAGTCGTCGTCATCGAGTGTATCTACACGAAGTTAATATGTCATTATTTTTATTCGTAAACCGGTTTACAATTGGTTTACCTACTATACTGATATGTATACAAGACAGACGTACTAAATAAATATGAGACTGGCTTTATTTATAAATAAAAAATATTTTAATACCATCTCGTTGTTGAGCGTATAAATCGTATTTTACTCTATACCAATATGTTAAGAGCTTAATTTTTTTTTTTATTACATGAGCTCAGCAGACATGCAGACCGCGGTTACCATCGCCTATGGACATTTGCAACACCAAAGGTGCTGCCAGAGTGCTGCCGCTCTCTAAAAGGAGACTAGAACCTTGTCACTAATGCCTGAACACAACGCAAGGTTGTTATGGCGACATATTCTAGACCCGGGGTGGTAGCCATCCAGCCGGGCAAATGACCCTACAGCCTGGCTGTGGGTTGTTTTGTCGCCTCTTACAACAGACTGCCCGGCCTTAGGAATTGTATTCTTTCTCCGTTCTTGCAAAGATAATACATTCATTTTAATAGTACTTTAATGACGGCCTCTGTGGTTGAGTGGGCTAAGCCGTTGCCGGCCTTCCTCTCTGCAACGCAGAGGCTCCGGCTTCGATTCCTGGTATAATAAATTTCGGAAACGTATTTTCTACGCTATTTACTATGGTCTGGATGTCTGGGATCGGCCCCAAAGTGGTACGTTGTATATTACCCATAACACAAGCGTAACTTGCATAATTTGGGGATATACAATATGTGTGTTTGTCTGCCGATTATTATTATTATTATTATAATTACTTCTAAATAGAAACATATAAAATAATAATAAAATTATAATATAAATTATACTATAATAAGACAATAAAGATAATTTAATTATTCTACCCCATATATAATCCCTCAACACTATAAGTAAAACACTGAGCCTAGATCACGTCTCCTATGGGTAAGGTGCCGAGATGGCTGGCTGCGTTATCCGAGGTAAACATGAGCCTTCTGATCACTTGAATAGTTGATGAGTTGTTTTGATAGCTCTTTCTAAATTCTGTATTAATAAATGTTGATACCAAGATTTACAGTATTATATTTTCGCAATATTTTTTATTATTTTATATTTTTATAGTTTACTATGGAATGCTGTATTATATCAACTTACGACATTCTCTAGCTTCTACACACTCATTATTTTTATTGCGGTACATGTTTTTCTTGCAAACACATCTAGGTTCGCAAGTATTGGAATCACATTCGCTAACGTCATGGGTTTTGTAGAAGTCTGAACAATATTCTGCCAAACAGTGTGACGGACAAGAATTCCATATCTCATTCTTTCTTTTGCATTTAACTGGTGCTGAAATTAAAAATACGTTTTAATTTTAAATAGATTTAACGTAACATGAATTCACCACTACAAAATTTAACATCATAACAACAATAACAGTTCAGCAGTCTGATGCTAATACGTGCCTCATGTACTACAAAATTCAATTCTATACAAATAATTTAAGTAAGTCGTGGTAGCGTAATGGCTAGCGCACATGTCCTAATCTCAAAGGGCGCGTGTTCGAGCCTGGCAGAACGCATGAACCACTTAGGCAGTTTTCTGACTTAATGTGTATATTGTTACAATTACCACGTGCTAACTACGGTGAAGGATAACATCGCGATGTAACCTACACATGGAGATAGCCGATGTGACAAACCGGCCAAGCCGCCTTGGACCGTTCCCCTATAATGGGAAGCCCGAGCCCACCAGTGGGACATTATGGGTTGTTATTAAAAAAAATATTTTAGAAAATCACAAAATTATGGCTATCACCAAACAATAAGGAGACAAACAAGATTGCAGCACGTCAAAGATGCGCATACCCACTATCAGCTGTGCCTGCCTCTCCGGGTTCTACGTCTCGGTCATCAGGGTCGTATGAAGAAATCGTGACGTCGACGACCATCGGGACATCGAGAGAACACGAGGAGGGGCTAGCTCCGCCCGCTCTGCCGCGAAGACCAGCGCGGGCCGTGGGCGGCCACCGTCGGCACGCATGTGGCCTGTGAGACGTATCCCGCGCCCGACCCTCGCTACCAGTGGTGTAGTGCGCCGTATGAGATGGACTCAAGAGTTGAATGAGTTATTGGATAACAAGTAATCTTTTTGCAGACACACCCAGGTCAGCAGCGATATGATAGTGAACATTGATATCTCCGGAGATCGTTTCTTGGACAATAATTAGTTGTACAACCCGGCACGCATGGTACGGAAGTTTGATTAACACTGGATACATTTGCTACATTAGAAATATGTTTCTGTGAAATTAAATGAAAACATGAGAAAATTACCTGGACAATCCTCTAATAGTATGCAACGGCCTTTATGTAAGACATATCCTGACTTGCAACTGCACCCAGCTCCCGTGCATTGATAGGTACATATAGGATTAGGTTTTTCGCAAGTTGGAGTACACGCTGATAGACAATCCGTGTAGGTCGCGTTCTCGTCTTTACATCTTATACCTGGAATCATGCAGACCCATTCTTTGGTTTAATCGTTTTCAAAATTTTACATCTATACCGTCCTAGTATCTCAATATAATGAATATTGTATTAAATTTTATAATCAAACAGGTAAGTTGTTCTAGAACTATTTGGGGGCTATTATAAAAACCTTCGTAATAAAACTACTGGTGGTAGGTGTGAAATGTGAAATGCCCGTCTACGTAGGTACCACCGTCCTGCTTATTTCCTCCGTGAGTTTTGCTGTATTCCAGACAGAATGGGAGAATAAGCAATGAAATTACTGGCACCGAGACTAAGTTAACGTCAACAATAATTACTTTCCATCAAAAGGGTGGTATGTTTGTCTGCTTCTGGCAGTAAAAAAATAATTCAATAAGACCTCTTCCAAACAGCTCTTTCATTCATTAGTACAGCAGCTGCATTAATTGATATTAATCAACTTTTACATTAGAATATTTTGGTTTGAGCCTCGTTACAACATTTAAAATATTCATTCAAATGTTTGTTTCATTTCTCCAACCTTCGAGCATTTCCTGAGATAATCAGCCGCGTGACAGACAGATAGTTAGGCACCGGAGAGAGGTCGTAAGGATACCTTTTTCACCTTTAACAATCGAAACTTTAGCAATAAAGGTGGGGTATTCCAAAAATCTTGAAGAAAATATGCGTAGTCGAGACAAATTAAGGCTCGCAATTCGAATGTGTCAGTTCCCATTTTCACATCAAATTGTACAAATTCTTTAGCAAAAAGGAACTTTTATGATCTGTTATGCTTGTTTGTGTGTCACTGTTTTTCTATCTTTCAGTATATATCAGGAACTATTAAGATGAAGGATACTTTTGACAAAGGAAAGAAATAAATTAATTGAAAAATAACGAGGGCCCGATTTAGAAAGGTGCAATTTAAAAGTTGTCGATTTCATCAAATAAGGCATTTTCTTGTATTTTCAAAGTTAACTTATTTGTATTTTCAATTTCTAGAAGTTTTATTGTTTGTGAATTGTGTGGAAAAATGCCTTTGAGTTTTTCTACTCCGCTTGCACGAATAACTATTGTTATGATAACAATGACGCTCATGATAACAAGCAAGTGTTTTTATGTTTACTCCTTTTATTGTGATGTGACGACATGTAATGGATGGGCATTTATTCTCACAAAACTAAAAGATTTCCGTACAAAAAAGGAAATCCAATATAGTAATCAATTATCTTACAATTTATCTACTATGTATCAGATATTAAGGCTACCACAGATGTTGGAGACACTAACATGATCCATCCGCGACACTCGACGTGACACCATGCTATCTTCATGAAATATTACAGTATAATCAAAATTTTAAACCTCATAAATAAAATTATGACCTGGACAATCTTCTAATAGTATGCAACGGCCTTCATGTAACACATATCCTGACTTGCAACTGCACCCAGCTCCCGTGCATTGATAGGTACATATAGGATTAGGTTTTTCGCAAGTTGGAGTACTCGCTGATACACAATCCGTATATATCGCGTTCTCGTCTTTACACATTGAATTGTGAAATTGAATCCTGAAGGTACATTGTATTTTCGTAATTTTCAAGATTTTACCAAAATGATCCATGTCGATGTAAAATGGAATCATTCAATGTTTTTTGTGTCGTTGTTTTCATTAATTTCTACAGTTTTTTTAGTTAGTTAAACTGTATAATATCAGCTATATAATGACTTATTTTAACCATAACACGAGCATAAATAACTTGATGAATTCATATCTTGAGATGATGTTTCACTACTGATTTTGACACGAAATTGCGTTTAGCTAAACATCGCCGTACCAACGTAAGCATTTTACTCTTGTTTAACTGAATGGACTAAGTATTGCTTTAGAAGCGCGAATTCTCGACGTGGTAATTCCTGATAATTTCAGGTGATTTTAAATTAAACAAATCATAAATTATAATGATCAAACATGAAGCCACGTAAAGAAGAAACAGAAGAATATACCTGGACACTCTCTAAACAGTATGCAACGGCCTTCATGTAAGACATATCCAGAATTGCAACTGCACCCGGCCCCATTGCATTGATCAGTGCATACTGGGAATGGATTTTTGCAAGTTGGAGTACATGCTGGCATACACTTCATATAAGACGCGTTTTCGTCTTTACAGCTTGGACCTGAAACCAAGAGGGTCCTTACCTCTCTTTCATAGTCTTTGAATGTTTACAACTAGTATACCTCAACATAAAGAATATTATGTGTCAGATCTTACAATCAAACAGGTAAGTTAAATCTACTTGAAAGTTTATTAATGGTGGTATGGCTGTGTGTAATACCAGTATACGTAAGTACCACCGTCTACTCTAGAGTTATAATTGCGTATGTAGCTTATAATATTACCAGATTGATCAACTGAGAGTGATGTTACGGTCTTGATTTTCACACGAAATCGCGTTTAGTTAGATGTGGGCTTACTACCGTAAGTATTTTGTAGTTCTTGCAATTCACAAACGCGAGCAGGCTTATTTGTGGTAAACACGTGTCAAAGTGTGCTTGAGAGTAATAGTGGGTATTATGAAATGGTACGCCCTCAACATATCGTTCCGTCAAACATCGTCACACACACACTATCGCAATACGCATGTATGCATACATTACTCATGGTCGAACGTGTGCAGTTCGACTACGAGTAAAGCCCGCTCGCCTCCATGAATTACAACAAGTATACTGTTTTTTTTTAAATTACTCGGACATGGGTATTGCTTAAGAGACGGAAGTTCTAGGTGTGGTCCTTGTTAATGTTTTCAAGTGACTTAAAATTAAATAAATTATAATGACCAAAATATGAAATCGCATAAAGGAGAATTAGAGTACCTGGACAATCTTCTAACAGTATGCAACGACCTTCATGTAATACATATCCAGAATTGCAACTGCACCCAAGTCCATTGCATTGCTTAGTGCATGTTGGGTTTGGATCGTCGCAAGTCGGAGGACATGCTGACATACAATCCGTATAAGTCGCATGCTGGTCTTTACAGCTTGGACCTGAAACAAAGAGGGCCCTTTCTTCTACTTCATGACCTTCAGATGTTTACAATTATGCTAGTATATCTTAATATAAATAATATTACATTTTAGATCTTACAATTAAACAAGTTGTGGTAGGACTACTTGAAAGTAGTGGTCCTAATATAGTCACTTTTTAAGCAGCACCTTGTAAGTTGCTGTACTCATGTACGTGTTTTCCACTACATTCATGTAGTGGAAAACACGTACATGAGTATTTTGGCTCTCAAACTTCCTACTCTTATGCTCGGGGAAATAGGGAGTATTTTTGATGTATTTGGATAATAAAACCACCAAATGGGTGCTGGCAACACGCGTCGATTATCTTGTTATACAGATTTCATCACGATGTTTTCCTTCATCGATAGCACGCGATAATTGCAACAATATGCAGATTGCCACCTAAGCGGTGCATACTTCCCAACTGCTATTCAAACTTGCTTCAATTGAATTACACCCTTCTACATTAGTTACTAAGCTACCAGGACATAATATTTACTCTACAAAAACTTTAATACTTATTATAAAAATCTATTAATGGCGGAACATACTATAAAACCATATTGTGTCCTTTACAAAAAGATTTGAAATTCTAAAATGTAACTGTTGATTAAAGTGTGAAATTTGTAATGAGTTTTTTCAGGTACAACATGGCCTCCAAAAATAGTTAGGCCATCATCGACATTTAATATTATGGACTTATATTCTTGCGATTTTATATTATATTGTTTTATCTTTAATGTTTACCCTAATGACCGTGATATCTTTCATCCTCAAAATTAAATCAATAACCTTCTACAAACAACACATTTTGGCTATATACTCGTACTTGAACTTTCTGAATATTCAAAACTTTTAATTAATATAACAAAAACAGCAAACAATACGTCAAACATAACGAAACATTACAATAAAGCTGATATTAAACATTTACAAATAGTATTTGAAGTAGCATAATTATAACTGTTATAAGATACGGAAAAGGGAATTTTATATTTCTTAAATACCCGATGAATAAGAATGCAAAGAATCGTAAACACGTTTATGTTGATTTCGTGTACCATTATTTTTTATTTACAAACCGGTTTATTTACTAATTAATTTTCCTGCAGTTTGATTATGTTGTATAAACGTAGATTAACTTGTAAATGTACATCGACACGAACAGAAACTGTGACACGAAGCTAAATATGCTACGGAGCATGTGTTGGCTTTAGGTAAATCGTCGTTACATTCAGACCTGGGGTCTGGTTTCGTACTTTTTCTTTTTCACTTCGAACGATTTTAGGCAATTGTCAGTGTGAGGGTATTGGTACGCATGTCATCTCTTAGTATTGTTACAATTTAGGCCCCGACAAAGACAAATTACACGCACAAATCTGTAAAAGCATATGTTATAACCTGTCGGCATTAAAAAAAAATTGTAGTCCTTTTATGATCGTCTTCTCTTGTTCGCTTATTTATTGGCATGCGTTTCTTGTTATTGTGGAGAACAGCCTATTGTTCTATTTTACTCGTTTACGGCCGCTTGCGGCTGTATCATTAGCCAGGTGTGCGGATTATGATTACCAGGAAATTGTGTGGACGTTGCCGGGAGGGCATTCGCATTTGTGAAGTATAAAACGACGGCCTGACTGAGAGAGGAGGCAGTTGAGCTATGACTACGATACAGGCATGACGTGTGTACATTCGGGAATCTAATAGTGACGGATTTTGCTCGTTTTATTGAATTACGACCTTATGCATTATGTTTGGATTTGTTGTGTTTGGTTATATTTGTACTTGTGTTATACGTGTTTGTATAGTTCTAATAAACTCTATAATAATTCTAACGGCATTTTAATTCGAGTCCCGCTAAGTCGTAGCAGTATATTAAGGTACCGAATCATATTTTATTAGGACTAGGTCAACTAATGAACGTCACATGATTTACGAATTATTGAGTAGTCTGCCGGGGTTTGACAGCAGGCCTATACTTGAATCGCTCAGAGTTGTCTCTAATCACCTTAACTAACAGATGAAAAAATATCAATATCCACAAGCATATATATTCAGGTAGGTCATAGGCATAGGTCTTCAATAATCTTTAGATGTTTCTTAATGCCTTTTTTATTAACTTCTAAGTCATAAAAAGCGCACTGCTCTCCCCTCTAACACTCTCTAATAAACTTATGAGGGTAGAAAGTTCTAAAAATCATTCTAACGCCACCCCAAACCGTCGTCAAATTAAAAAAGGACAAAGCAGGAAGATATAGTCTTAGCATTTGAGCTATATTCATGCATATATTTATAAGAAACAATAATGTATTTAAACTTACTCGGTGCAAAACACGAATCACTCGGTATACATATTCCACTTTCATTCCTGAGATGACCCTGAATGCAATCACATCCAGGTTCGCATTTTGGTGTGCCCGTACAAGCGTAATCCGTGTATGCAATGTCACAATTTTGTGGGGGACAGATTGTGCAACACTTCACTGCCTCTTCATTATACCCGCATTTAAATACCGGTTGAGCTACAAAACAATAATAAAATGTTTTTTTGAAGTTATTACACTAAAATATTATAAATTACAATAAATATGGATAGCCACCCAGACAGACAAATTATGGCATACACCACTACTTGGTCTAAAGTATGAAGTCACAACTACTTTGACTTTTGTTCCGGCATTAATGGCCAGGTTCCTGTCCCCTCTTCGAGGTCCGGAGCACATCGATAGCACCTTCGCTTTTACAAATTTCAATGAACGACTGCAACCACTTTCCATCAGGTGGGATATAAGCCTGTCTACTGTCTTCCAGCAATAAATATAAAAAACATGTTACTCACGACATTCTTTCGCGGGTACGCAATCGTCAGTATCGTTCCTATAGAAATTCTTCCTACAAACACATTGTGGATTGCAGTAATGTGGATAGTCATTCTGACACTCGCTTAGATGATGCTCGCCATACAGGTCACTGCAATATTGTGCTAAGCAAATTGAAGGGCACGAATTCCATTCTTCATTTGGTCTTGTGCATAGGACAGGTGCTAAAATAAAAGCCTTTATTAAGAATTATTTGAAGAATTGTGTTATAAAAATACTTCTAAACTTATCAGTAGGCTCAATAAAATCTGATTTGCATTTACATGAATTATCAGGTGAAACTGACGAGTAATCTGACGACTAATCCCTTAACATTATTGGGATAGTAATTTTCCCAAAAAGAATAAGTCATCGGCTAAGAACATGTCTATCCAAACGATGATGAGGGCTGTTAAGCTGTTGAGTTATCGTCAGTTTTGCAAGTTAAGTCGCTTTATAACAAATGCAAATATAAATAAGGCTTAAGTTACAGTGGTACTCGAACTACTTATCTCTATTATATGCTTAAAGTTAATTGTAGTTTGTTTCCCTTGATTAAAAATCAAAGTACGCTTACACTAATTGATAAGGATGTCGTTATGTTAATTTACGTGCAGTTTGATTATGTTAGACACATGGATGGACTTGTAAATGTACACCAGACACAAGCAGAAACTATCGACTAGTGTGCGTGATTCAAGATTTTGCAGTATTATTTAAGTTTTAGGGACTTAAATCAAAAAGGGATCTGAAAGGTCCCACTGCAACTTATTAACAATAATACGAAAGAACGATAATCAATAATACTTACGACATTCCGAAGCTAAAATACATTTTGGGTTTTTATAGCTTAATTTTCGGTAGTTGCCTTTACACACACAACCAGAAGGGCATGGAGAAGAAAAATCACATGCGTAACCATATCGACCGTCGTCTTCAGGACAATATTGCGTTGGACAATCTGCAGTGCATGGTACAAATGTCTGGTTTGCACTGCACAATTTGGCACCTAAAATAATTTCGATATAATTAAATAAGTTGCGCAAGATTAGCTCAGGAAATTTAAGTAGAAAAATTGCTCTGAACATCTACTACAAGGATCTATGAAAATAATTAACATATGAATATTTTCCAAATAACATTTCTTTATTCGCAAAAGTTATGTCTCCTTTGCCTGGAAACTATTATACATGTAATATATTATATTAAATTAAAAGATTATCTAGACGTTCGGTTAGCGGACCCATTGTTCTATGCAAATGTATTCATATTAAATTGTGTGGGTTTAAGTTATAATAATAATAATAAACAGGGATCTTTAGACAGAGATAAACGATGGTCAGTGTCACGCCACATTTAGGTTAAATTTGTTTAAGGGGCCTCTACGTGTTGGCCTTTCCATGGCCCCACGCAAGCCCTCCAAAAGTCCAGGCCATTTTTATGGCCCGTGGTCTCTAGAGAAATAATAATAATAATTTATGTATTTCAGATACAAAGATCCATAATAACAACAAATTTTATACAGACAATGTTATTGTTAAATTAAACATTTAAAAAATTAAAATTCATATATGTCCATCAGTCAGCTAGTCAGTTATGGTGAACAATAAAGAGTTTTCATTCATTCATTATTAGTCATGAAAGTATTATATAATTAATTATCCCAGTTAATATCGAAAGTATTGTTACGAACTACATGACTCGAATTAAAAATGCCGTTGGAACTACTATAGAATTTATTAGAACTGTACAAACACGTATAAAACAAATACAAATAAAACTGGATGCAACTAGTTCACACTGCACGATTCAATGCAATTCAACACGCGTAAAGTCCGTCGTCTATGTCGCTAATCGAGAGTACTACTAACGTCTTACTCATCTCGTAGTCGTCGCTCGACTGCCCGCCCCTCCATTCGGGCATCATCTTATACTAATTACACAGTACAAAAAAGATTGACCGTGCGCACTGAGTTTCTGAGAAATAGTAATTTGCACACCTGCGAACGGCCACAAAGTCGAAAACAATAACAATAAGGATTAGTTTGATGGTTATAAAATAAGTAGAAAAACAATAGCATGTTTTTCTTAATTACAAATTCAAAACACAAAAGAATTCCTTAATCCGGAAGGAAGACAATAAACTGCGCTTACAACAGGCAGCTGTGCGCTTATCTTTGACGGCATGTAACAGTATAAAGATTATCATAAAGAGATTCAATATTTTTGCCGTGAAAAACATTAAGATTGTGAATAGATATAAAAGAAGACTACCATTTCTACATTCACTGATTTGTAATCAGTGAATGTAGGAATGGTACAGTACTCGCCAGCCGCTGCCGCGGACCAGCTCGTGACTTTAAGTTTCAACCCAACATACTGCTTGACGCAACTTCGGCTGCATATCGTAACCTCTTAAACTTTAAATTAGAACCACCTGTACCATAGACTAACCAAGGCAAGGTTCACAATTTAGAAGGTAATTACTTTTAATTTCACGAACAGGGATCGCAAATTGCAAATCAGTAACGTAAAAATGAAGGTCTTTTTTAAGAAACTCATGGTTCTTACAACATTCCGCTAACACTTTTATAATAATATGCATAATTAGAGTAATATATGACTTATATTTAGGCCACGTTCAAGTTTAGAGCTGTTTCCATTCACATCAACGTAACATCCTGGCGAAATAATTTATAATTCATGTATCTCATCAGTAGTTCCGCAGTAAGTACTCTGCGAAAGCCCTTTTGGGTTAACTTCCGGGTCCAAATAACTTTCTCTTAAACTGTATTGTTATATTTGTACATTCTATCAGCTTATCCTTAATTGAGTGTAACATCATGGAAATGAATGATAGGAATACATAGTGTTGTTGCCTTTGTACGAACTGGTTTGGAGATAAACCTTTTGCTTGTTAAAGTTTAAAATTTTCTTTATTCTTTTTTGTAATGTCATAAGTTATCTTGAACAAAACTATCACTCATCGATATCGCGAAACATTTATTTTAATATAACTATATATTTTACATACATTGCCTAGTTATACAGCCTTGATGTTTAGTTTCATAGATAAAACTTATACGTTTAGTTTCACGTTATTCACTCTGCTGACTATCTATGTCATTCGTGTCTATCATCTTAATTTTATATAAATAACCATGGAAATGAAATTGATGCATACTCATTTAAATGTTTTTGAAAATAAACTTATTTATTTCGAGTGCCTAATAGGCGTTAGTTGTAAGTACTTAATAAATTCCTGGCATTTTGGGCTACTTGAATTAGCTTCATATTTTACCGAATGTTCGAGAGGAATAGAGAACCAATTTGTTATCGCTTGAGTAATAGTTTATTACAATTTGGCTGAAGACACTGGTAGTTTCATCAATTCTCACCATATCCAGCTATAGCCTAAGTCATACGAGATTATTTTGTTATCAAAAGCTGATAAACAGAAAGATGACCTTCCTGATCAAAAATGGTAACTATTATCTATGAACGTTTGAACACCAGAGACGTAACAAACGTATTGCTGGCGTTGAAGAGATGTTATGATGCCTTCGTTAAATGACCCTATATCATAGCAGAAGAATTAAAGATTTTATACAGCATTTCTTATAGCGGGAATTGACCCTGTAGGTTTTTACTGCTCGAGCAATCATGCCATCGAGGCGGTCAGCAATTAACTAAACAACGTATATCTTACCTGGACAATCCTTGAATTTAATACACCTTTCATTATGCAGAACATATTCGGGATTACATTCACAGCCTTCTTTCAAACACATTTTATTGCACATCCCAGGATTAGGCTCTTTGCAAGTGCGCGGACACGCTGATGGACATTTCTTGTATGTTGCATTCTCATAGCATGTATGAACTTGAACAATAATAATTTGAATTAAAAAACCCGCAAGGGGGCTTTATGTGCGAAGCCTTCGGTAAGTAGCAATACTTCGTACTCGACTCCGGGGGGCCAAGACAAGCCCATCTATGCTTGACCAGCTGGCACAGAGTGGAGATCGATAAAGCAAAGATTTAAGCTCCAGGGGTGGACGTGATAAATTTCCTAACGTCGGAAGTAGCTTCGGAGAACCTGCAGCGCACACCGCTTATCCACTCACACCCATGTTATCCCATGTAGGAAGTGGCGAGTCATCGACTGCCCATTTTTTCCGCGTTCCCCGAATATTGCGACGGGTAGACGCCATAGTCCCCATAGTCCCAGATCCCTAGTTCCACTAGCCATCCCAATAGCCCATTACAGTTTGTTCTCATTTTCTACAATCGTTCTATACTGACCGGGGCTTGTCCTTGGGTGCATTTTTATATGATGTAGACAGGGATAATCGTCGGTCAGCGTCACGCCACATTTGCATTAAATTTGTCAAGGGACCTGTACGTGTTAGCCTTCCCATGACCCAACGCAAGCCCTCCAAAAGTCCAGATTATTTTTATAGGCCGTGATATTGAGAGATATACATATAATTTTAATTAGTAAACTATTAGGTAAACTAATATTTTTAATTATAGTTACAAGGTGTTATCTAAACTAGATAGAGGAACCGGTCATATGCCATGGGACCTGGAGGCCAGAACACTGGCTTCCTTGTACGCGTGGCGTAAGGAGAAGAAGGCCAGTGTTGGCCGACCTGCGCCCCGTGAGATCAAGGGGCGCAGAGACGAGTTGCGCCAGGTCCAGGTGGCAGAGTGGGCGGACCACCTACTTAACCCCAGCGCCGGCCTCGCCGTCATTCAAGCGGTGAGGCCAATCATGCCAGAATGGCTACAGAGACGTCACGGCACCCTGACGTTCCGCCTGACGCAGGTCCTCTCGGGGCACGGATGCTTCGCGAGGTACCTGCGTCGAATAAGGCGTGAACAGACGTCAGGGTGCCACCACTGCGTCGGTGGCGACAAAGACACGGCGCTGCACACCCTCCAGGTGTGCCCAGCCGGGGACGAGCAGCGCCGTGATCTCGTCGCGGCCATCGGGGCGGATTTGTCCCTTCCGGCCGTGGTGAAGGCTATGGTCGGGAGCGCTGACGCGTGGGACGCAGCCGTCCTTCTGCGAGACGACCACGAAGAAGGTGGCCAACCGCCGCTCCCCTCCCGCCAGAGCCGACGGCGACGACGGAGGGTCATCCAAGACGACCTCCAACCGCCGTAGGCTACGGCCGTGCGGGTGACCGGCGGGGAAACCGGACCCGCCCACATATTAAGGCCGGAAAGGAGGGACGCGCCCCGATCCACGCGCCCCTCTCACCTCGGGGTGAGGTAGAGGAGCCGGGGAGACCCAGATCTCCGGCTATTAAATGGTGAGGCCAGCCCGCAAAGGGGCCGGCCGTCGACCGTCCGGGCTGATGGTGAATGCGGAAGCGAGCCCACAGCCCGGATAAAGGACGCTCGGGATCCGACAGGGGTTTTAGTGGGTATCCCTAACCGCGGTGTGGCAATTGCAGCTCACACCGAAGTGGGGTGCTAGTGCCACCCCGACCTGGCGAATCCCACACACGGGCCACGACCTTTCCCCCTCGCGCGGCTCACGGTCTTTAAACGGACTTCCCTATATTGAAACTATTTTATTCCTACTATTGAACTTATAAGTACGTAATTTGTTAATTAGTTTAATAATAACAACCCATAAAACTGCTGGGCTCGGGCCTCCCAATTAGGAGAAAGGACAGTGTACCCACCGCGCTTGTCCAAAGCGGCTTGGTAGGTTAGTTACATCGGTTATCTCGATGTGCGGTTTCATCACGATGTTTTCCTCACCGTTTTCAGCGATGTTTGCACGTGGTAATTGTAACAATATGCACATTACCTAGATTAGAAAACTGCCTAAGTGGTGCATGCGTTCCGCCTGGGATTCGAACCCGCTCACTGTTTTTGGGACGCGTGCGCTAGCCATTACGCTACTATGACTTATTACTTAAATGAGTTTAAGTAATGTTTATATTAGACAGATCAACAAAATTCAATCAATTTAATTAAAAAGCACAGAACTAAAAGGACACAACGATTTTAAATGACATTGAATGATTCAAGTTTATATGCATCACTTTGGCTAATTCATCGAAATTGAAAGATAGGAATGAACTATCTAATATCTGCTTAGTGTAATACGGTTTACTTTTGTCTTTCAATTTGGACAAAGCAACCAGTTATCCATGTAAGCTTCAAATCGAGTCATTCAATGTAATTGAATGTTATCGTATCCTTTAATTTCTGTGTCTTCAATCAAATTAATTTAACTTGGTTGAACCGTATGATATCAGCTTAAAAGTCAGACAGATAAATAACAATAATAAAAACCTTATTGTCTACACCACCTAAATCGCTAGATTAGCTGGAAGAGATCACTTTAAGCGATAAGGCCTATTCTTATCAAGGAAATATTGTGTGTAACTACGCGTTTTTGTAATTATTTATTTTGATGAGCAATATCTATTTTTGTTTATTATTATTATGTGTTATCTACTTATCTTTATTTTAGATCAAAGATAAATGAACTTTTCTTATAGTAATTAGATATCTTTCACATCTACATTATCAGGTGATCGAAAGTCTGGCGTTGACAGTTGCTTATTATTTCATTAGTCTTATTAGTATTTGGTATCGATATGGCTAAAACTGAATTATCATATCCCTCTTAATTACTAACAATAATCAATACAAATATAGATATTATTAATATTATATTTAATTTACATATATATACGAGTAAAGCCCGCTCGCCTCCGTGAATTGCAACAAGTATATTGTTTTTTTTTAATTGCACGGACATGGGTATTGCTTAAGAGACGGAAGTTCTAGGTGTGGTCCTTGTTAATGTTTTCAAATGAATTATAATTAAATAAATTATAATGACCAAAATATGAAATCGCATAAAGGAGAATTAGAGTACCTGGACAATCTTCTAACAGTATGCAACGACCTTCATGTAATACATATCCAGAATTGCAACTGCACCCAAGTCCATTGCATTGCTTAGTGCATGTTGGGTTTGGATCGTCGCAAGTCGGAGGACATGCTGACATACAATCCGTATAAGTCGCATTCTGGTCTTTACAGCTTGGACCTGAAACAAAGAGGGCCCTTTCTTCTACTTCATGAAGTTCAGATGTTTACATCTATGCTAGTATATCTCAATATAAAGAATATTACATTTTAGATCTTACAATTAAACAAGTTGTGGTAGGACTACTTGAAAGCAGTGGTTCTAATATAGGCACTTTTTAAGCAGCACCTTTTAAGTACATCCACGTAGTGGAAAACACGTACATGAGTATTTTGGCTCTCAAACTTCCTACTCTTATGCTCGGGGAAATAGGGAGTATTTTTGATGTATTTGGATAATAAAACCACCAAATGGGTGCTGGCAACATGCGTCGATTATCTTGTTATACAGATTTCATCACGATGTTTTCTTTCATCGATAGCACGCGATAATTGCAACAATATGCAGATTGCCACCTAAGCGGTGCATACTTCCCAACCGCTATCCAAAATTACGTCAATTAAATTACACCATCCTACATTAGTTACTAAGCTACCATTACCATATTAGGATATATATATATACTTATATATACCGAGTTTCAGTCAAATCGGTCCAGTACTTTTTCCGTGAAAACGGAACAGTCAGTCCTATATACAATTATTTATATTATCAGTTGTACCAGCGAAACTTCGTTCGCGTTACCATGATGATAACAGTGTTAGTTAATTGCAACGCCAGCACTAAAAAACGCGACCTCGGTCTTATTTTGGTTTTGGTTCCTCTACCCCACAAATACAACGTTATTTTTCAGAATAAAAGTATTCAATGTCATCCGGGATATAGGATCGTGTTTTCACGTGATGTAAACAAGTTTTCTGATTGGCATACAGATAAAAATTCTAAAAGTTGCATTTTAGCATATCCGCTGGTCCGAATTAACCTTCCTGTTCTTTTTCGCATTTTTAAATTCTCAACCACTCTAGATCTTTACTATATTAGATAGAGATATATTATTATTTTATTAATCATATTATTATAGTCTTCTGGTTCAAGCTAAAAATAATCAGTGTATCGATTAATATTTTGATTTTTGCAATATTTTTAAACATCGATACTTTTTAAGATCACCGCTTCATCGATGTTAATCGTAACAAGGTTTACAACCCTGAGCACCAACGACGCTGACGCTGACAAGTTTTAGTTTATTGTTGCCAGCTCTAAGATTTAATATTTTTTATACTGATTGATATAATTAAATAATCGATTACCTATATAACAATGGGAAAAATGGACAATATTGTAATAATTATATACGTGAATAACTTTCCTTTTTAGATTGTAACTAATTAAGCACGTCAAAATAGTAATTCTTGCTTATAGTCGCAACTTTATGGCAGGACCTTAAAGGGTAGTCGCCCGAAGGCGATAATAATTACTATCCGATTTTAAGTTTTTGGCGGGTACTTGAAGGGTGACATTTTGCTGTTCAGTTTTATTTCATAAAATGTATACTACTGGGAAAATGAACAAAAGTTACTGTTTTTTAGCAATAATTAAATGTTTTTGTGGAAAATGCGAACTGGTTAGGAAATTTTTGCCTTTCAACAAGCCGCCAAAATTTGGGTGTTTGACATGATTGCGATACTTAATACATCAAAATAATACGAACTTATTCTGATAGCTATGTATAAAAGTATGTAGGTACGTATATTGAATTTCGTACTTGATTTTTCTAATTAATTTAAATAATGTAATCGATAGTCCTTTATTATTTACACTGGCAACTTTTTTATAATTGTAGACCGTAACTATTTGGTAACAATGTATAAGGGAAAACAATTAAAGGTTTATTTAATTGCATTTTTATGCTCGGGCGAAAAATAGACTGTAATTAAACCGTCAATATATAAAAAAAGTATTAAGATTTTAAAAAAGTATTTTTTAAGGGACGTCCAAATTTAGAAGAGACCCAAAATGGGCATTCTCCTTTTGCGTACCATACTGTTTAGTATCTATGTATGCTATAGTAGTTATTTTTCGCAATTTCAGTACACTGTTGTGTATCGTCGTATAGGATAGACCTTTTAGCCCAAAGAAATTGTACTCATTCATATTACATCCAGTACATTTTGTACAGCCTGGATGTATTAAGACTGCCTGTTCGGCTGTCCAGAGAACACGCTACGATAGACCGTTTTTTGGTAACGCGACCCACACGCGGCCTGCTTCGCTTTCGCTACTTATGGGTGTATTTTTTTTTATATTTCATTTAAATTTATTTTTGAAAACTTTTCTTATTTCACACATCTCACTATATAATTCACCACTTCTAGGTTTACCACTGAGAGCCCATGCTTTATAAGATGTTCTAGCCGCCATGGGAGCCTCGCGGACATACCGAAATGTTCCAAACTGCTATATATTTATTTTTATGACGGTAATTTGGCTGTTACCTGAAAAACTATGTAACACCTGCTTGTAGAAAATTTATCAGGTTTTGGTATATGTATTGTAATAGTACACGTAACACAGTCGAACACAAATATTGTATATCCCCAAGCTAAGCAAGTTACGCTTATTTTATGGGTTTGGGCAACATATGATCGGCCGATCCCAGACACATAGACATAGTACATAACGATATATATATTATAACGAAAAGTTTGATTACGAGATTTACCGTGCCAGGATACAAACCCAGGACCTCTGTTCCAGTGAACTAAGCGGGTAAAGGATTTTAGACCACTCAACCACAAAAGTCGTCAAATCTGTTTTAAATTGTATATTACCCATAACACAAGCGTAATTTGCTTAATTTGGGGATATAAAATACATGCGTTTCTTTCTACTGATTTCTTAAAAAAAAATTGATACTTTAAAATGGAATACAAAAAATATATATTTATATATAGATTTTTTCGAAGACAGTAAAATGCCATTTTTAGAGGTAAATGGAGAGAAGAATAAAATCATTTTACCAAACTTACTAAAGTATCAAAACTTACCTTCAACGGGACCTTTTTTAGCCCAACTGTCTCCGACGTATAACAAAAGAACGAAATATGGCAACAACATTGCAATTCGTACTAAAGCATATTGAAGAATCGTTGTTTTTTTATAACTTCTGCATACCTATATTCATACATATAAGGCTTAAAATCCACCAATGCTGAGCTATAATTTGCAAGTCTTATTCTAAAATATATTTATTCAAAATTTCAAGATAATATCTGTCCTTATTTAAGATAGATCAAGAACACACAAAAGAAACATATTTTTAGAGCTACAAGTATAATTAAGTATTAATTATAATTGTTAAATACATTGTGATGACGACTGTTCTTTGTAGGTTTTATTTAAAACCTCAACGGGGTAGGCAACGCATCGGTTCCCTTGGTGTTGCAGATGTCCACGGGCGACGGTAACCATTTACCATCAAGTGACCCCTTTACCAGTTTGCTTACAAGCAAATATATAAGGTGTATCTAATTATGGTGTAAAAAGAAAGTGGATTGGAATAAAACAGGTATAGCGTATACGGTTGTTTGATTACTACGATCTCTCTAAAAATAATTAATACATTTATTTGATTTTTAATATTCTTTATTCATAATTTGTAATAAATCATCACTTTTCACTGAATAAGTACTCGAAGGTCTGAATCTACGCGGAATATAAAAATGGAATAACACGACGTAACAGCAGAAGATTTTGAATATAAGTACTACGAATAATAGCCGGTCCCTATATCTTACCGACCGTTCATTTGCCTTACTTCGGTTAAAAATTGACATAAGAAGGTAAGGCAAGTGAAGAATAAAATAGGAACCGGCGATAAGTCTGACAGGTGAGTCTTCAAGTATTGGCGGTGTTTGAGTTCTTTATCGCTTTTGTATAGCGTAAGTGTGATGGAAATATACCTTTGCTAAAATAAAGAGGTGTTACAAAATTATCTACAGCCAGTCCAACTCTGTTTTGGCACACAAGGCGGTTGCGAGGCAGCGGTTCATGCTCTACGTACATTTCTTGACAGCAATAGTGGAGAGATATTGCTGAAAGTGGATGTTAAAAACGCCTTCAATTCCGTAGACAGGGGCGCCCTTTTGACCCAAATTAAAGAAAAAAATCCCAACTCGTTTGGTTTTCTATGGCAATGCTACAGTACCCACTAAATTAATGTACAAAAATAATTTAATAGCCTCGGCCGTCGGTTGTCAACAGGGCGATCCCCTCGGACCAGCCATTTTCAGCCTCGCGATTCACCCTATCATCACCCGTTTGAATTCAAAATTTAATGTGTGGTACCTAGACGACGGGACCCTAGGAGGTGGTGCAGATACAGTTATAAGAGATTTAAAATATATTTTATCTGAATTCGAAACAATCGGCTTACATCTTAATTTGTCTAAATGCGAACTTTATATACCTCCTATGTCCTTAAATAAGGATGAGATTACCCAAAAATTTAACCTTATAGCGCCAAATATTACAATAATTGACGATACCTCTCTTCGCCTCCTAGGTTCACCAGTTAAGGATGAATCTATTCCGTCGTTTATAAGCGATAAATTTCAAAATTTTAATTCTTGTTCGGACCGCTTACTTCAAATTAACAGCCATATGGCATTTTGGATAATTAAATTTTGTTTATTTGTTCCAAAATTCACACATTTTTAAGATGTCAATTCTGGAAGCATCCAATAATTTTACAGACACTTGACGACATCGTAAAAAATACTCTCATCAACGTTTTAAACATTGACTTACAAGAATGCATTTGGGCCCAAGCCACACTACCAGTGAGGTTTGGTGGTCTGGGTGTACGCAAAATTTTGAGTGTGGCCCTTCCAGCATTCCTGTCTTCAGTGCATAACACCAAAAAAATTGTTCAAGATATACTTCATACAGATTTGGAGCCATCGCTGTCAACTGAAGCCAGGAATGCCTGGCTGGTGGTTTGTCCGGGTAGCAGTCTGCCCACTGTCCCCTCTATACAGAGGTCCTGGGACGGGCCGATCTGCGAACTGTCACGTAAAAAACTATTGGAAACGTCGATTAGTTCTGCAGATCGAGCCCGTCTTCTAGCTACTTCTGTATGGGAATCAGGACTTTGGTTGCAGGCCCTACCGTCACCTTCTATAGGAACGTTATTGGATGCAGCAACATTCAGGTCAGCAATCTGTCTTCGTCTTGGGGCAAATTGCTGCGCACCACACAATTGTCGCTGCGGCCGGGCCGTCGACCGGCTTGGCCACCATGGCCTATCGTGTAGCAGAAGCGCAGGCAGAATTCCGCGACATGCCGGCCTCAACGATATAATACGTCGGGCTCTTGTCAGCGCCGGCGTGCCAGCCGTTCTCGAACCGAACGGCCTGGTCCGCGACGATGGGAAGAGGCCCGACGGTATGACTTTAATTCCCTGGAGCTTGGGAAGGCCGCTCGTGTGGGACGTTACCTGCGTCGACACACGTGCGCCTTCTCATCTCCAGGAGTCCAAAGTTGGGGCCGGTCGCACCGCCACTTCTGCCGAAAACCTCAAACGGCTCAAATATGCAACCATTGGAACAGGTTACATATTTGAGCCGTTTGGGTGGACACTTTGGGCCCATGGGGGCCAAGTGCCCACAAATTATTTCAAAAAATTAAAAAACGCCTGGTCGATACGACATGAGATCGGAAGGCTGGAGCTTACCTCGCTCAAAGGATTAGCCTCTGTATCCAGCGAGGTAATGCTGCCAGCTTTCTAGGTACAATGCCCAGCGACAGTGGTCTGGTGGGACGAGTTTTAACTTAGGTTTTTATTTATTACAGTATTATTTATTAACTTTCGTTTTTTTAACTATTGTATATATATTTTTAAGTTAGGTTTATTTATAAAATAAATATGTATATCTACATTATTGTTAAAATGCAGGTGTAAATCGTACAAATGTTTTTATGATCGTTTATAGATAACAATGAAATAGATCATAAATTATTTATCATTATTATTAATAACATTGTCATGAAAATATTGATTTTCATAATGAATAATTACCTACATACAAATGTAACAAATACAGTTTATCAAGCATTCATTGCTTTTACAGAGGAATTGGTATTATCATTTTTCTTTAATTAAAAACTTGTTATTCGAATGGTGATTAATAAGCAACGGTTAATCAAGGAAATTAGAGCCTTTTTCGTCTACACTCGGAGACAGCTATTAAGGTAAAACAGTATAATAAATATTGTTACGTGCGAGGGGGTACGCACTTGGGATTGGAAGAGAACACCAATTATTAACTAAACGCTTTTATTAACTTACACACCCGCACCTGATTCTTCTCCGCAGGGTTACGGAGTGCGTCGTTAGTTGTGCGTGTAGGGACGCACAACTAACGACGCACTGTCTCAACGATATAATGTCTCACTTACAATACCGTCGCCGACATTGCGTAGATCACCTACTGCTACTGCAGTGCTCACCTCCGAATTTACCGCGTGTAGCTCGCTTCTGGATCTTCTCTCAAACTTCGCTACACTCCTCCTTCACTGAACTGTCCACTAAACTTTTCACTAAATTCACCACTAAACTCGTCACTGTCTTCTATTAAACTTCTCTTCCAACTCTTTCGTATCGCACTAGTCTCTTCTCTGTCTTGAACTGAACTCAACTGCCCGGTAGGCGCGCCTTACGATGCTTATATACTCGGAAGAATCTTCTGGAACCCACAATTTCGATCTTCTTTTCGTTATTCTTTTATTTACTATCTATCCCTTTCTAAACATCTATCTATCTCTGTCTTTTCCTCCCCGAACCTTCTATTCTAGAACTTTCGTTCATCATCTATCCCTTTCCAACATCTATCTATCTTTGTCTTTTCCTTCATGAACCTTCTATTCTAGAACTTTCGCTCTTCATCTATCCCTTCCTAAAATGTATCCGTCCTTGTCTTTTCCTTCTAGAATCTTCTACATTATTCTAAAACTTCTTAAACCAACTAGATTGTTCCACCATCACTCGCCACAATATCATATTATTAAGCCCATGAACGTCCCACTGCTGGACTCCGGCCTCGCATTCTTTTATTGGGAAGCTGACCAGGAGCCCAATCCTGCTATTTCAATATTTTGGCGTTGCTAAGATACGCAAAGTACGATTCCATTGCGATAGTGTCAAAAATTCGTATTCTACTAAATCTATAATATCTTCTCGATATCGTCGCGGCGGAATAAAAGTAGAAAAAAAATGGTATCAATTATTACCATTAGGGGAACAGCTTCTGTGGTTCAGCGGGCTAAGCCCAAATTGGCCGAACTCGCTGGAACGCAGAGCCTCCAGCCATTGCTTACGTAGAGAAGATTTTAATAGAATGTTTTACACAATATGTATAAACGAGTTCCAACTGCAATCTTACTGCCCTACATTTTAAAATGTAATATGCCTTTGTGGACCAGTTATGTACTAGCAAGCATTTATACCCTTTCAAATTACTGAAACGAATCTGCAAAGCTTTTTTGTTAAAAATCTGAAAGGTAAGGTTTTCTGAGCTCGTTTTCAATTTAGCTGTGCCTTCTTGCGTTTCTGTGGGATTAGAAATATTTGTATTCATATCTTCTGAATACTGCAACATATCGAAATTGAAAATACACAATGACTCGAAATTATTACATGAGAAGAATGATTTGGTTTGTCATAATTGATCGAAAGACTTTTATATATGAATATACAATGTAATATACAAAAATAAGACCTAGAATTATCTAAAACAACTATAAAACAATAAATATTGTTTCAAAGAGATAATAACCCCTTATCAAAATTATCCAAATCACATCATATACCGAGTTTGATTTGTAGTAGGTATCAAAAGCTTTCTGTTTTTTTTTACTCTGGTCTGCGTGTCTGAGATCAACCCAGAGTCTTACTATAAGTACACAATATGTATGTACAATAAAAAAATCTAAAATCTGAACTTTCTTCGACGCCTGTTAAAGGTAAAAAATGGCGAATGATTTTATAGTAGCTTATAGAGCAAACCTTCTCGGACGTCTCTACGTTCTCCTAGTAAAACAGTTCTGAGATACGATCACATAGACGGACAGACATGAGGACATTATAAGAGTCCCATTTAGGAATTTGACTACGAAACCTTTTATATTTATTTTAAGGACTTTTGACTAATTACCATATCAGTACCGTCTAGCAAAAACTTACATGCATACAAAATAACTTATTTTAAGCTTTTAACTATGATTTCTAATACTAACTTTACCGCCACAAATAAAGACTCGGCTAAAATAAGTAATATGAAAATCTCCAAAATCCCGCAAGATTAGGTTTCCCTTATGTTGATTTACACGAATCAACTAAATTGATCAATTTTATTGAAATGTACAGAACTGAAAGGACATGATTCAAGTTTGTGTATAGATAGATAGATAGATAATACTTTATTGTACACTATTACCGAAAACCTTATAGCCTAAAAATAAAACAGATTACATTGGTCAAAGGTGGTATACATAAATATTAGAGGATATGCAGTTACTTACATATATTTTATTCATTTATAAACACGTAAGTATGTAAAATATTATATAACTAAAATTATACTTAATAGACATATATAAATACACCTACTGATATTACATGCATAAATATATATGTTGCAGGTAGTGCTTTTTTGTCATGTTCTTAAATATTGTTAGTGATTTAGCTTGTCTAACAGTAACAGGTAGCTCATTCCAGAGTCGAATAGCCTGTACAGTAAAAGAATTATTGTAAAAAGTTTGTGTTCATATGAAATGAAATTATCAGTGATCCATTTTGGTCGATTCATTTAAATTGCTATGAGACCGCAACGTAAATACTCCTCGCAGAACACACGCGTACCTTGCCCGCGGCCTGCGCGAACTCGGTACTCGTTTCATTGTTAAAACTTGTGAAAGCGTGACTGATAAATTATACATTATAGCTGTGTCTTGTATTTTGAATGCGAACATTAAAGTAATAAGTTCTCTTCCAAATAATATAATACCTTTAAAAACAATGATAAAATTATCGGTATTTTCGAAAACGGTATTGCCATACCGGTATATTTTTTTACCGTTCCTTGGTAACTTTTAACGTTATAATATAACGTTAAAAATCATATGTATAACGTTATACGTATCGATAATTTTTACATTACTACAAACGGCGTTGCCATTTTTAAGAATCGGCTTTATTACGACTGCATGTTACCGAAACAATCGACAAACACAACTCTAAATATTACGCGCGCTCTTAGCACAGTGCTGTTTGACAATCTTTGCGAGTGAAAAAGAGCGATGGTGGTAACAAAACATAGTTGTAACGGTAAAATTATCGATAAAAATAGTATTAACGTTATATTTTTACCGGTAAAATGGCTGGAATAACGGTAAGTTTTATAACGATATTTATTTTTACCGTTATCTGAAATTAGCATAAATAACGATACCACATTTTTATCGGTTTTTCAAGCCGTGGTCCTAGTGCCCGCTATATCTACAAAATCTTAGATGTTCATTTAGAAATAAAACCCCAATAGAAAATTTGAAAATCTTTTCTTGGGAGTCTGTGTTACAAAGACTGTTTAGGAGAAAATAGATTTAATTCGTTTAACCCCTTAAGGGTTTTAGTGTGATCACTTAAATTGAATTTGACACGGCTATTCAAAGGTTTAAAGGGTTCAGGATCCGTGTCTTATAAAATGTAAAAGGCCCTTTCATGTTGCTTTTAGGATTCCACTATTTAGAAGAGATTATAAGGAAGGCATGGCTTTAGGGGATTAGAATAGTTCTATTCAAAACTTTACCCCATACGCCCCAGTATATTAACGTTTATTTGAAACTAGAGCTTTCCCTGGTGGGTAGCTATTTTACTTACATAAAAACTTAATTGGATTTTTCTATATATCGCGAGAGAAGCCACGGGCAAAAGCTAGTATGACCTAAACCTGCTTTGAAAAATTATCTTACTGATGTGAAAACCGCTTGAAAAATTCGTTACGTAGTTAGCGGATATACAGACAGACAGACACGCGGATAGCGACTTTATATTATGTAAAAAAAAATATCAATCACATATCCCTAATGTTTTATAACACACAATCCTGTGCGGCCATGTTTTTGGGAATGCTCCCCACGAACAACGATCTGGATACGTTTTTTACCTGTAAATATGTATTATATAGGTAGTTTTTAATGATTATTTTTTATTTTATACTTCATTTTAATTTATAATTTAGTTTAATATAGTTTGAGAAATATAATAATTCTGTTATTTAAGAAATGCAAGTAATGCCCACATACAATTAAATAAAACAGAGTACAAAAAATACTTCAAAATGCATTTCCCAGTAGTTTTTGAGACGAAAGTTAGGACTGTGACAAAAGACCGTTGCGTTTCTACCAAAATGGTTTCGACTTTATAAAACGGGTTGTAATTAAAAGACAAAAGTATAATAAAAATTAATTTATTTAAAAAATTCTATTATATAACAATTCTATTCGACAAAAATATAATACAATTTGTTCTGCACAAGTTAATAAAATTATTTTTACAATTTATCATACAAAGACATTAAAGTAGGTAACATTACATCATTAGCCAATTGTAATCAATATAAAAAAAATGTTGAATCACACATTTTTCATTTTGGCACAAATAAAATTTAATATATAAGTCGACATGAAAACGTAATAAAATGAACATTTATTTGTTTTTATTATGCTTAATAATACAGGTCGGGATTTGTACAAAATTATCCAAATCACATTATATAAAAATTAAATGATATGTATGTGTTATTTTAAATATTTAATAAATTGTTCCAACTGGCTCCAACCATGTTAAATAATAATAACAAATACAAGAATAATTATTCTTACTTTAGTTTTTTATATGATACTGCACAGAAAAATATGGCCCTCTACTAATTATATAATATAAAAGGACTAAAAACATCATAATATAACTAACGATAATATGGTATATTCCCAAACTTTACATATTACGTTTGATAC
Organism: Dendrolimus houi; assembly: GCA_039645545.1. Taxonomy (NCBI): domain Eukaryota; kingdom Metazoa; phylum Arthropoda; class Insecta; order Lepidoptera; family Lasiocampidae; genus Dendrolimus; species Dendrolimus houi. The sequence continues at coordinate 8,268,322 of CM077125.1, forward strand.
ATAACCGAACTCTAAAGTCGATCTCGACATCCAGACCCAAGTAAAAAATTTGAAACATAACCTGCGGGCAATCAAACTTGGGATATGATGTGACTTGGATAATTTTGATAGAGGAGTGTGATCTCTTTGACATTAATAACACAAGGAATATTATGCTCCTTAATTTTCTATACAGTGACAATATATATATGTATATAAGAAAATCACTATTTTAAAACGAAATTAATCAGAAATCTCTTATTATAAAAATTAATAGTAACTGGCACAAAATTCGTACACATTAATATATTCCCTCTAAAACAAAATGTTATTTAACTATTTCATTTGATATAAAAGAAATGTATTCACTCAAGTTATGAAATAAAAGGAGCAATGTAATTTATTCAATTAATTGAATAAGTATATCATAACTACAGATTTATATAAAAAAAAAACTTTTTTATTTATAATAATATAAAAAAATACCTTTTAAAAAAAGGACGGCACTTTTTCAATAATTTCACTTAATCAATGACACCATTGCCATTATATACAAAAAAATATATAATCGTACTAAATACAGACCTGTATTTACAATTCAGGTACCCTAAACCTTATTTCAAGAATCCTTGTTTATCCTCAAAACATGTTCTAAAAAGATCCAAAAATATATTTGAAAGGAGTCTGGTTTTTATTTACATGAATTAAAAAAATTATGCACAATTTAATGTCGATTGAAATTGGATTAAACCCATTACATTGTTAACTAAAAAAAAATAGTTTTTCAATCTTTTTTCAAGACCTGGAGTCTATTTTTTTACTTATAGATTTTTATTTTGTATGTATAGTTATATTTATAGAATAGTTTCATTTTAGTTTAGTTTTTAATTAAGTTAAATAGATAGATACTTTTTCGTTGTTTTGATGAATAAGTTTTTCAATTAAGAAAATATTTCAATTGAGAATGTATTTCATTTAATAGCATATTTCAATTAAGAATATTTTCCAATTCCCAAACTTAACATACGCTTGTTTCCCATATGAGTAGGCAAAACCTAAGGATCGTCACTCGCTGCAATCTAAAGATCTTTCGCTTCATTCTTTCAATGTAATCATAAATATTATTTAATAAAGGTATACACAAGAGTAGGCAGATAGCTAGAGTTCGAAAGACAAAATAGTTGTTGAAAATACATTAAGAAGACAGAAATAACAACAGCTCATTCTAATTACGTAGCTTAATTTTTATTAAGTATATAAGTCTTTATAAGTATGATCATGGAAAAAGAATAATAGAAAATCCAATTGATAATGTAACTGCAAATAAGTCCTCAAATTCAAGACTTCTAGCGTTGACCAGAGACAAGTGATTCTTCTCACGTTTTTGATATAAAATACATAAAAAATACTATAACATTCTTAATTCAAAAATCTTATAACATTGTATTTAGGTTTAAATTATATATTTAAATTATAATAAATAAAATATATATAAATAAATAAATTTAACAAAAAATATTCATAGTTTCTACATTTGGGAACAACGTTGAATGGGTTTAATCAAATTAGCAAGTTGACAATTTACTAAAAAGGACTAGCCATCGCTAAGTACTCATAAAAGTACATCATTATTATTTATACTAAAAATAATTATATAAAAATTCGTTATTCACAATTTATATAGTACTAAAAATTTGAAGCATTTCTCAGTCGTAGTTTATTAGATTTTTTTCTTATAATTCGTTGAACACAATTTTGTCTTAGACCATAAACTTGTCTAGATGGAGTATTAAAAAAAATCTATAATAGAAAAGCGGCCTTTCCAATCGGTGAAGGAGGCAACAAACAAACTCCACCCGATGACTTCACTTTACCCACAGTAAACGAAAACTTCCAGTTTAATAATTCAATGCGATAAAATAGAGGATTATAAAATTATAATTTCAATTATTTTTATTTCAGCCTATTTTGTGCGATGACGTCATCAAGTTTACGAAAGGAAAATTATTAACAAGTAACTTTTAGATTAAAAATAAATATATAGTAGAATTAGAAGTCACACAGAATGAAATGTTTCGCCAGAAAATGAATAGTCATAATGATTTTCACGTTATCAGAAAGTGTAGCTGTTTATGTATTTTAACGCGTGACGACGTCATTGAAGCTCAAAGAAATTTTAATATCAAACATGTTACCTCCAAAATGATTTTTAATAATTCCATCTATGCATAGCGGTCGACGTGAGTTTTAACTTTTAGTAAACATTTATTTAGCTGTTTTCATGTACCCAATTGGTCTAGACAATTTTACTATCTAACATTATTATGATAATTACATATAAAAGTATCCGAGTTATTAGGAGGGAGTGTCTATGCTGAAAACACTAAGCTGCACTTACGATTGTCTTTGTGTTCACTTATTTATTTACTTTAAGTTCACTAAATTATTTCACATTCCTATTTATATATAAAAATTCACTATTCACTTTTATAGTTCAGTGGTGGTTTCGACTGGCGATTGGTCATAGTAACCGGTGAAATTTCTCTTGCCAAATGTCACGTTGTCGTTTTCAGATGCTCTGTAACAAAAATAACGGTTGATTAACTTCCTTTGATAAGTAAATTAACATAAATTTAATAATGTTGTTACAATTTGGTCCGCCTGCATATTTGTAAACAAATTCACAATTTATTTAATTTTTTTTTTTGAGCTAATAACATTGAAGCTCTTTTATGACTGTCTTCTTTTGTTTACTTTGTGTTTAAAATTTGTGATTGGAAAAACAGCCCATTGTGTATTGTAATCTTGATGGTAGTCATTAGAAAGGTGTGATTCTTGTAAAATTCAGTCCATGCGGTCGAGCAGACATATTGTATTTGTACAGTATAAAGCAATGCCCTAACGGAGGGGTGAGGCAATCGAGCGATAAGCACAAGGGAAGCAAGACGTGTGTACTACATTCAGTAATCTATTTAGTGACGGACTTTACGCGTGTTATTATATCTTGTACCTGTGTTATACGTGTTTGTATAGTTCTAATAAATTCTATAATAATTCCAACGGCATTTTAATTCGAGTCCTGCAACTCACAACAATATAAAATATATAATAATAATTCATAGACGTCCCGCTATTGGGGAACGGACAGTATACCCGTCACGCTTGCCCAAGGTGGCTTGGTAGGTTTGACACTTCGGTTATCTCGATGTTTAAGTTTTATCACAAGTTTTCCTTCACCGTTGTTAGCAAATTGTAACAATATGCATATTAGGTCAGAAAACTGCCCAAGTGGTGCATGCGTTCCGGCCAGGTTTCGAATCCACGCCCTTCGAGCTTGGGACGCGTACGCTAGCTATTACGCTACCACGACTAACATAAGTGACTTAAACATAATTACGAAATTATAGATTAAACTATATGATAAATAAAACTTAAATAAATACAACACATACTGATGATAAGAAATAAAAATTTACAAATAGGGGAAACTATACTATTTTTGACACCCCTGTACAATGATCGGCGCCCTATTATTTTATTCAATACATTAAGAAATCTATTTTTTGGGAGGGCAAAATGGTATTGTTTCTACTAAGTAGTCCCAAAACATCGTTCATTGAAAATGTTCCCAAAATGATAATCATGTCTCTCTTTTGGGTGGCATCAGTTATTAAGGTTGTGGTAGCTTGATGCTTAAATTCTGGCTGGGGTGCTACAATCACAAACACAATTCACAAATTTAAAGTATATTAGTGGGCTACGAAGCAACCTATTGTATATTTCTTCAAAGCCCGCCGCCCAGTGAGCTATATAAAAATATTGTTGTATCTTAACGAAATAAATAATAAATTAATTATTTTCTAAACTAAACAGGGTGCCAACAATAGTACTGTTCACCCTAGATACGTACCTTTGCAGCCCTGGTATCTCATCATACGCCATAATTGGCTGCGTGGCTTTCTTCTTGTGGTTGTTGCCGCCGTTTATCTTCCTACCAAGAGTGGCTGCTAGCAACCCCCCGCCGACGTTGTTGTTGTTCACACGCGGCAACGTACCGAGCGCGTTGTTCAACGCTTGCGTGTTTGGCATCCGTCGGTTCAACGTCTGAGTGTTGCGAGCAATGGATGCGGTGTTTGGAATCGGATCGAATATCTGATTGTGGTGATTGTTCAATGTACCGCCGTTCTCATTGACGCTGGACGCTCTTGCCGTTGTTGCCGTCTCTGATAGTGTCGGACTTCTTTCACCTGTGAAAGAAAGAAAGAAAAAGATTTTATTCAAAGAAATAGCCACGCAATTACGTTGCTTACATATTATTATTATGTACATATAGGGTTACTAACCATACTTTATAATAACGTATGCTACTTTATTTTCGGTAAATATACTTTATACTTTTGCATAAAAATAAAGTATGTGAAAATACTCTATTTCAAATATTTACTCTGATGTGTAAAATGAAATACTTATATGGATAAATACTGAACTATTATCGATCTAGCTTTCAATAAAAGAATTTATTCAGTAAAGAATCTAAAATGGCGAGAAGAAAGGAACAGGACACCTATAAATTTAATAAAAAATGAATTGTTTGTTATTTAAATTTAAATTGGGAATGTAAAGGTAGCTTCCAAAAATTTAAGGATAATGAAAGTTGTTAGGGAAAATAGTGTCTCCAAGAGAATAAATAAATAAAATTTTGAAAAGTAATTTTTTTTTTTCCAAATACTTTATTTATTCCCCCCTACTTAAAAAATGTAATACGTTATTTTTCTCAAAAATAGTTGTCAACCCTATATAGTATATTTTAAGAATTTGTACATCGCATTTCCAACAAACAAGGTTTGCACTCAGCAATGTGCTGAGCTGTGCCGGAATTATATCCGGCACAACGTTGATTTTCAGTTTTAAACCTTCCTTCTGACGTGAGACCAAAACGATTCAATTTTTGTTACACTTATTTTAGTCATCAAATATATGAAACAATAAGAACCATAACCTCTATTGTACACCAACATAATAAAAGTAACAAACTTTATTGTCTTAAGATTATGCATAAGTTAGTACAATAGGCGGCATTACTGCCCTTAACCCTAAAATGCAAATTACTGTTAATAGTATACATACAACTTATTCAAGATAAATACTCGATTTTACGTAACCTCTGACTGAATACATCTATTTAAAAATGATGTTTTAAATCTGTAAACAAAAAATGCATTTAAAGGTTAATCACTTAGGTTGCAACCTTTGGACGGACAAGATCTTATAAAAAATAATTTGTTATAAAATATTAATAAATAGAAGCTGGAGCTTACCTCGCTGAAAGAATTAGCCTTTGTATTCAGTGAGGTATTGCTGTCAGCCTTTTAGGTACACTGCCTAGCGACAGGTTTTAGCGAGTTTTAGTTTAGGTTTCTTATATTGTTATGAGTTGCAGGATTAAAATGCCGTTGGAATTATTTATAGAATTTATTAGAACTATACAAACACGTATAACACAGGTACAAATATAACTGTACACAACCAGTCCAAACGTAATGCACGATTCAATCACACACGCAAAGCCCGTCTCTAACATCTTGCTTAGCTTGTGGCTATCGCTAGACTGCCGATCTCTCCATTGGGGCATTGCTTTATGCTGCACAAATGCAATATGTCTACCTGACCGCGCAAACTGAATTTCTTAGAATCACACCTGGCTAATGACTACCTTAAAAGATTACAATACACCATGGGCTGTTTTTCTAATCACAAATTTTAAACAAAATAATTAAAAGAAGTCCAAATGCCGAAAAGTAATAAAATGCGCAAAACAGGTATGCAGGTGTGAATTTGTCGGTCGTAACAATATTGTACATAAATTTTAAATTTAGTTTTAATTATAGTATAGATGCTAAAGCTTTTAATCTAACATACAACGGCTCGTGTTCTACGCAATTTAATATAATTAGATTTTTAGCTCCAAAAACTGACTCACCATTATCTTTAGACAAGTACTGGACGCTATGAATATTAAACGCATGGTTGTTCGGACTGAAGTCAAGTTGCAGGTCTGCGTCGTCCACTGCCATATTGAGTACCTGAAACAATAAAATAAGAACATTGTTTTTCTTGTAATATTTTCTTAAGTTTTCGCGACTTGTATACATAATAAAACTACGTTTTAACGGCTTTAAGCGCGGTAATTTATTTGATTTTTGTTATTCCGGCGTTTCGGCCACTTTTCAGTGGCCGTGATCAAGGAAGACAAAGATGTCAAGTGTCAACGAGTATTGTTAAAGTTTTATTTAGCCTACCGCCAACTTGTTCATTTTAATTATTTAGTTTTAATTTTGTTTATGGTTATTATTTACTCTATGGGAGCTTAATCTAATTTACCACCGCTTCGCAATATGTTATGGCTTAAAGAGAAGAAGCGGCGCAAGAAACGCTTCAGCAAACATGCCTAGCTCTAATAATTTTATATTATTAATACTTATAATTATTAATATTATATTATAATATAAAATTATAAAACTTTAACAATACTCGTTGACGCTTGACATCTTTATCACGGCCACTGAAAAGTGGCCGAAACGTCGAAATAACGAAAATCAAATAAATTACCGTGCTTAAAACCGTTAAAACGTAGTTTTATTATTGTATGTCTTGACTAAAGTATCTACGAAAAAAATCGAAAATTCAAATTGTTATTCAAAATAAGTTCCACTGGAGAACACTTTGAAGGTCGTACATGTAATAAGTGTTATTCTATATGTCATATTAATGTTTACCTCGCCTACATTAAGCTTGCTTTCCAAGATGAGCAAAACTACTATTATATTTCTGTCATGCGCTCTGATATTACACGATTAAGAGGTAGAATTAGGATAACGGGCAAGTGCGTGTCGACCCACGCAAAATATATGACAACTAAAGACGGACATAGATATCGCTTTATACTACAACGAGAAAAAATTAAGAAATCAGCCAAGTGCGTGTTTGTGAAACGTTACTCGAATAATAAACAAAGATTACGAACTAGAGTTTGACTGGCGGGAAACCGCGAGGAAACTATTCGCAAATATTGGTCGATTTCCTAATTTTTTCTCGTTGGTGTAGTATACAGCACTATGTTAATCCTCCCACCCGTCCGTATGCTGCTTGACTTCTTGCTTCGTACTTGAGGAGTCATGTCTAGTCGTGCATCGGAACACACAGACTATTTTGTTATGTTTGTTATTAATTAATCGGTTTATGTTCAAGGCCATAAAGAAAGAACTAACAAATCTACAAATATGATTACTACCTGAGTTTCGTATCGCGGCGCGGGTTCGTCTTCGCTGGACTCATATCCCGAGGGAGGCCGCGGTGGCGGCATACTCATACTCAACGTACCGTATTGCTGTATGGCTTGTTCCTTGTGCTTCTTGTACCTAAAATATATACAATACAGAATGAATTAAATAATTATTACCTCTGAAGTTTAAAATATAGTAAGATTTATTTTATAATAATTTCATATAACTACGATATTATATCAGCCATGAACTCTTTCTTTACGTGCCTTCCAAACATCATCAAAACAAGGTTTTTTTTTAAATAAATACACTTAATGTTCGTGTTCTTAATTATAAAATATGTATATTGCTCCATTTCTAATATACAAAACCATTATCGAATGTTCCAGAAAAATTACATTGAGAGAATATTTTTTGAAAGTCATACTTAAGTAAGTAATTAAGCTTACTTCCTGGTGTTCGCAACGTGCTATCACTGTTTAAAGGGAACCGGAAGTAATTTCTTTAAAATGATACAATTCGTATTGTGAATTTGAAGTGTGTACAATATTAGCAGACGCAAAATTGCATATGATTCCATGACGCTTTTATACTTAGCAAATTTATAATGAAAAAAGCAAATTGTGGCTGCAAGTCTTTCTTTCACGTTAAAAAACACTTGAAGCTACAATTTGCTTTTTTTTAATTTGTTGCACGACCATTTTTCTTCGAGTTAAAAGAAAATGTCTGCCTGTTGAAAATCACCTAAAAATTTTGATATTTTTTTGCTCCTTCAATTTTTATATACTGCAATATTACCTATTCCACGAGGCGCAGATGTAAAACGTAGCAGCAATAGCAGCCACTAGGACAACTGCTGCTAGTCCGATAAGTGCTGCTGGGAGTGCAGTCATTAAGGGCGCAGCAGCAATGTGTGGTTTCCGCGGCGGCTCCGCTGCTATCAACGGCGCACGCACTTCGCTTACTGGTGATTGGAGTTTAGCCGCTACTGCTTTGTGAATGCCGCTTTCTATAGCTCTGAAAATAAGACGGGAAAACATTTCAGTTTTAACGTTGAGAGTGTTTACTCCGCAGTGGCGCGGGGTGAAAATTCGGCTAGGGTAAGCCTTGATAAAATGTACCGTATGATGCAAGCGCTGACTATACCGCTGTTAAAAAAACGTCTAACTCGCAATGTAGTTTTTTTTATTAAAATTTGTATTTTTATTTTGAAATTTTACCGCAAATTTTGAAACAAAAGCCGATGCCCGATCGGGTTATTAGTTGCTATTACATCCAATAAGTGTAGAAAGCCGCCTAGCGTAACAGATAATATGTATAAATAAAAAACGTAAGCGCCAATAAATTCATGGCGCTTTCGACCTTTTGGCCGCTAGTCCCTAGTTTCTTATAGGTAGTGTAACGGATTGTGCGTCCAATTGTGCAAAGGAGTATGAAACAAGGTTTTTTAGTGTTTGAAAGTTAGCCGTTGATACTTTGAAAGATTCGAATGCAACGTATAGCACGGTCGGTAGTAGCGTGCAACTGGTTCGGGCCAATCGTGAGTGAAGTTTGTGCATTCGATTACACCCTATGCATTCAATGTATGCTTTTATTTATTAACAAAACACACAAGTAAATACAGAAATATTTTATATATGTATATTTAAATTATATTAGTTATTATTTCTATTTAATTTTCGAATTTATTTAATTTTACAGGCAACACCGAGCGGGCCGTTCATCCATGGAATTCTATCGTCAACAGGTAAGCTATGGGGAATCGAGTTGTATGCAGTCCACGCCACTGTTACTTCAAGACTGGATCTCGAACTAAATAGTTCTAGTTCGAGATGGGGAAAGAGATCTCGAAAAACCGGCTAAGTGCGTCTCGGCACATATGCGATGAAGTATTCCATAGTGGTGATGCACGTCTGCCGTTAGTATTTCGTCTATTGAGCCTAAGTTTTCTTTAAAAGTTAGAAGCAGGAGTGACGGATTAATAAGAACTTGACAAACGCATATCTCAACTTCAAGAACTAAGCCAATGGCAGACAAATCACAAACTATGTTTATCTAGAAAAATATGTTCAGTGGCATTAAACCCGTGCGTATATAGGAGTCCCAAGGCTATGCCACATGGAGGAGAAGTACTTTAAATATTGTATATAGGATATTTTGCTCAATGGGAACAAGGTTTAATTTTTAAAAGTAAAACTGCATTCCAAAATTTTAAAAGTTATTTGTCTTATTATCCGACTGACCAAGTGTCAAAAAAACAGCTTATTTGTATGACGCTGATACACATCATTAGCCATAAGGATTCATTCCTTCCACGAAAGTCAGTATCTTAAATTTAAGTTACGTTTCTTATCGGGGACCCAATTCTGATATTACTATTGGTGGCAGTTGCTTCTCGTTTGGAAATTAAAACTCGATGTAATGGACTGTATGATTATTATTATTGAACTTTTATAAGAAATGAAATATACAGAATGTAAATATATAGAATAAGTACAAATTATGCAAGAGAGTCGTCGTTGTAAATGTGAAGAATTACGAAATGAATGAGCAAGAGAGATTGTTGAGTGTTTTTTGCCTCCAAGGCTGGCCCTATATCCCGCATCCCGTCCGACGCCTAGTTGCTAATTGCGCCAGCTATGGGCGTCAGCGGTATGCGGGGCGCGGAGAGTTAGTGTGCTCCGGCGGGCTGGTCAGGGGGTGCTCTCTGTCCGCAACAATTACTATCTTATCAAAATCACCGAACACTACCGCCTCAATCGTAAGTTTGCCTGATTTAGGTATTCTGTTAATTCCAATGGCATGCTGACCACACCGTTCGATCGATGTTTTAAATTTTGCTAGCTTTTCAATATTCATTTCGGTTAACGCCATTTCTGCTGATAGTAATACCATTTCTTCTCTACTATTATTCCGCCGCGATGATATCGAGAAGATATTGTGGATACGTAGTTCGCAGATTGTAATTGCCTTTGAATATCTTCACAACGCTATTGAAATAACTTAATTAAGCCCCTAAACGGTAAATAATTTTGATAAATTACGTAACATGGATGACATTGACTTGACCTATTTTCTAACAGTGTAGTGTATATAATTAAGCGCAGTTTATTCTAATCACGAATTTTATCTGTCCCTTTTTTTACTATTTTTCTTTCATCTGTGGAGGCTTATCAATATTTTCTCCTTATCTAGTTTGTAATCTAGTTACTATTACTTAAGCTGTCAATCCTCTAAATAAAATAAAATAAAGGAACCATACATAGATAGATAGATAACACTTTATTGTACACCAAAGTGTAGATAAACAGAAATAGAAAAATAAAAGAGTAAGTACAACAAGCGGCCTTATCGCTAAAAAGCGATATTTTCCAGGCAACCCTTGGCAGGAATTGATGGATTTTGAAAATTGACAGTGATCTCTTTTATAAATAATGATAAATGATAAGTATACACAATATATATATATATATATATATATATATATGTGTGTGTACAAAAACAATACAAATATATATACGTACTAAAGTTTATCCCGCGGCTGTGCCTCTTGCTTAAAAAGCGAGCGCTGATACAGGTTTCATTGTACTACATTTATATGTTAGTGCTATTTGCCCCGGAAAATTTACTTCATTTTATATCGCAAACTATCCCATCTCCCGACAAGAGAAGTATTTATGTTCATTTTCGGTATTATATTTAAACTAATTTACAGTAAAACCGATCCAATACTCCAGTACCTTATCCGTGAAAGCTTAACAGATAGACAGATCGAGTTACTATAGCATTTTTTTTTATAGATGATGAATTTTTATATCTATAAACTTAAGAAATGATTGGTCTCCCATTTAAACTTTCAACCTCTATTTCAATTTATTCTAGTTTAATTCATCTGACCCCTGTCTATCTATCTAAAAACTACATACATGACAAAAATGACAACAATGATAAAAATTATCAAAATGACCGAAATGGCTAAAATGACCTTAATAACTGCAATTATTGAAATGACCGAAATGGCCCAATTGGCCGAAATTACCCCAATAACCGAAATTACCCCAATAACCGAAATAATCGAAATAATCGAAATGGCCGAAATGACTGCTGAAATGATGAATATGGAAAATCACAAAAAAATCTATCCTACTTTCCTAACCGAACCTTTATATTAATCTATCCCATTGTCCGGGATGAAAAGTGGTAGTGTCCACCCTCGGTATTAAAATTACACATATACCGAATTTCAGCCAAATCGGTCTAATAGTTTTTCCGTAAAAGAATAACAAACAGAGAGACAAATATATTTTAATCCCCGAAATTCGCGCCGAAATATATATTATATACTAAGTTTCAGCCAAATCGGTCCAGTAGTTTTCCGTGAAAACGGAACAGACAGGCAGACAGAGTTACTTTCGCATTTATAATATTAAGAAATTAAGGATATATATTCACATACGCATACACACACGTATATGAGAATAGATATAACAAAATGGAACATAGCATATGTATAATTAAAGGGCGGCTTACTTCTGAACAGGCATAGAATCCCGGACCAATATTTCCTCAGAATTGGGATCAATTAAGTACAGCCACACGTCCGTTCCTTTAGAATCACTTTCAAGCGTCCCGTTTTCGTTCAGGTAATGTCTCGCTGTTAATTTCTCAAGACCAGCGACTAAGCCGGTCTTCTCTTCAATCGTCGACAACAGATGACGCGCGCGTCGACGCATTGCGTCTGCGTTCAAATCCGCAACTTCTAGTATCAATTGGTTTTCTTTTTGGAGAAGATTTATCTGAAATTAAGAGAAATAGTCGTGTAGATAACGGTGGAAAGGCTACAATGTAGTTGTATACGAGGTATGTGGCTAAGGATTTTTTTTTATTAATTTGGAAACTGGCTTGGTTCTAAATTTGATAAATATGACAACAAAAAGTTTGAAATAATCCGATATTACACTCGCTTCTGGACATTTTGGAGCGCTGTACTCTGGCGTAACTTGTGCATGTCGGCGCATCAGTCCGTATAGACTAGACGTATAAAGGAATTCTGTATTTATCTCATGTAAGCGAGTAATTAAACAATCTTTATATATAAAATTCTTCTATTCGTGTATATTCGCAGGACTCTTCCTAAATCGCTGGGCCGATTTTGATGAATTTTTTGTGTGTGTTCTAGTGGATTCCAGAATGGTTTAGAGTCACAATTGGGCCACCGGTAGGTGGCGCCGTTGAACTCAGTTTATGGCATGGAGTGGTGGATAAATAATAAAGTATTAATATGTAAAATTTCGAATAATAGAATGAACAGCAGTTGTACGTGACCACTGTTAAATATTTGAATTTGGAATCTAAATACCACAGAGAGTACTAATAGTAATACAATTTGCGACAATAGCAGGCAAAGGATCGCGGTATCGAAGTTTTTGAAGACCTTTGATGAAATGTTATGTGTATTTGAGCGAGCCCCGGAATGATTTACATTCACAATTGCACTGGGTAGGCGGCGTTGCAGTCGGTTTCTAGATTATTATTATTTCAGAGCAGGTCATCTGCCGGGCCTGCTAGAGTTTATATTAAAGCGAGCGTTAAAATCCCTTGGCATCATTATATTTTTAAAATGGCGTTACAAAATAAAATTACACTATACAAAAATCAATACACAATTTGACTTGTTAAAGATAATGACGTCATACCATCTAATACTCATACAAAAAATTATAAGGTTTCTTTTTGTGTCTACAATAAAAATATTAACTCTTGCATCTATTCATTATTGTGATTATTCAATGTTATCAGGAAATAATAATAACATTCACAACTTCATTATTTCATAGGAAACGATGTGTATACATATACATATAATCATAAAGCACAATCTAAAATTTCATTACTTCATAAAATTGTAATCAAAAGCAATTAAAAATAATGAAACTCACCACAACAGAAGCCCTCGCAATATTATAATCTTGGGTAGAAGTGGGATTGTCTCTGGCAGTCACGCTGAATTTGAATGGCAGCACTTCTTTTGGCACATTTTCGAATGTCTTCGAGTTTGTTATAACACCAGTGTCGTGGTCAAGACTAAAATATTCTTCAGCGGCTTTTGTCCACGAGTTCTTTTGATATTCAATCTTTCCATACACTCCGCTGTCTTTATCTTTGGCCTGAAAATTATAAAAAGTCTATAGAAAAAACCGCATTCTGAACGTGCAAGAACGGAAAAAGAATACTAACTCCTGCGGCCGGGCGGCCTGTCGTAAGAGGCGACAAAACAACCCACAGTCTGGTGGTAGGGCATTTGCCCGACTGGATGGCTACCACCCCTGGTCTAAAGTATGACGCCGTAACAACTTTGAGTTGTGTTCCGGCATCATTGGCCAGGTTCCAGTTCCACCTTCGAGGCAAGCAGCACCTCTGTTGTTGCTAATATGTAACCACTTTCCACCACAGTTGGGCCGTCAGCCTGTCTACTGTGCTTCAGCAATAAAAAAACTGAAATATATAGAACATTTGTATATACTGCATTTATAGGTATATTTATTACTAGAATGTAAGAAATTGTACTATGTATTATGTAATACCACCATCGTCATTATATTCTCAATTAATTCCTGGGGTTGTCTGGAAGAGACCGCTTTTTAGCGATAAGACCGCCCTTTGTGCATAATGAGACATAGTTTTAATCTGTAAGTTAATTTTGTATTGGTGTACAATAAAGAGTTTTTGATTGATTGATTGAATCTGTGGTACACCTGCCCATTTTATGAGAAATAACAGTTTACCCTCCGCGCTTGATCAAGGCGAATTAGGAAGTTTCACATAAGGATTTTTTTACGAAGCTGGCAGATAGTCATGCGGCCCACCTAAAGGAAAGTGGTTGCCGTGGCCTATAGACGATTGTAAAACTAGGAGTGAAGCCAACGCTTGCAACGTTGCCAGCCCTTATGATAGGATAGAGAGATGAGAGGATGGGATAAAAGAGATAGAGTAGGAACTCTCAGATATCGTACGTAACACATATATATATGTACTGGTTCCTTCGCGTTGTATTCCTTAACCACCAGCAGGTAATTGTAACATCATAAAGGTTCATTCCGAAAAGACAGAATTCGAACCCACATCATCAAGTTGAGACGCGAGTCCTATAGCTACTTAGCTGATATACGAGTTTAATTCATGTTAGTTGTGACCATACTAATATTGTTCCGAGTGGAGATAGAATTCATCGACGCGTGAACGCAAGGCAACTACTGTAAACACTTCGCCGACGAAGCACGACGGAGCAAGGTCAACTGTGTCATGAAAAATATTTGTGACTTACGCCACCTGATTTTTTTAAGACAAAATATACAATATAACTATACAGTAAGTGCGCTTATGAAAAATATGCCTCTCTAGCAGTTAGAAACTTCAACACGGCAACCGTAACGTCAAAGTACATATTTTATGGGAAGGCTACTAAATTAGTATGTGTGTGACTATAGCTATCCCATTTATATATAATGCTACGTACGTACGTACTGAATTTCATGTGTTGGGAATGAGCTTCAAAGACAAAAACGACTAGGAAAAATTGATGGCTTACGGTACTATAATAGCAACAAAGTCATAAATAGAAATAATAAAATAATGCTACAGTATTATATAATAAGATACATGTTTGTACACTACTAATAAGTGATATGTATAAAAACATAAACAAATCTAATATTAATGAACTGTATAAGTCAAATATTATAGTAATACAGTGCACATATAAAGTTGCACCAGTGACTGAGAAATTGAGAGGAAAAAGATTAAAGTTGTATGGTGGGCATGAATTGACGGGAGATAAATAATCATGTGATAAAAATTATGTATAAACTGGAATATTAATGGATACAAATGTAAAGAAAGCCTAAGAAAGAGATGGATGGATTGTTTAAAACATGACATGAACGTTTGTAGTGTAACCGTGAACACTTTTGCCAGAATAGAGGTGTGTGGAAGGAAAAATCATGAGCCTCGATGATTAGGGTAAGGTGAAAGAAAAGAAAGAGTGCACATATACAGTAAAACCTCTGTAAGTCTAAATTGAAGGGAGACGCCAAAAAATTCGAGTTATAGACACGAATTTTGTAAGGAAACATTCTACTCGTAGAGACTAAGATTTATATTATATTTATATTTATGGAGGTTGTAAAATCAAATATTGTTATGTTCGAGATACAGAGGTTCAATTTATTTTTTCGACCTATAGTGTTCAGATTTCGAGCACCGGAGGTTTTGGGAGTTGAAGGGAAAGAAACACAATTTTTTTCGAGTTTGGGAGGTTTTTGACTTATCGGGGTTCGACTTAAAGAGGTTCTACTGTATACATTAAGAATACAATAAATTATATTATTAACCTAATAAAACAAATAATAATAAAACGATGAGAATAAAATCAATAAAAACGTCTGGCAAAGGCGTGCAAATAGAAATATTAGAAAAATAGAAAATAATATACATATAAAGTAGAAAAGCAGTAATAAATAATGCAACACGTGTGAAAGTGAGTGCCTTATAATATTAAATATTATAAGCATGTTCGTCCACTAACGCACATAAGTATGCACATATTATAATTTAAAAATTACTCTTGGGCGTCACAGGTAAGAAATCCAAATATTGAGCATGTCAATATCTGAGCACAACACTAAAAAATATTTGGGACTCTTGAATATCCTCATAAACTCTCAATAAATATGCTTAAAAAATAAGTTGTTATGAAATATTACACTTTGATAGAGAAACTGAGAATATTAAACGTGCAACAAGTATTAAACTTTTAAGTTTACGGCTATATTAACAAAGGCTAAAACTATAATCACCAAAGTAATTCTTGAATATTTTTACTTTAACACGAGAGGACCACGCTCATTAAATTTTAAAGACAAACTGTTGGAATTATCATGCGGATAGCATCAGTACATCATGGTAATTAAATATTCAATTAAGATTTTTTCTAATGACAATGATTCATACGTATTTAAGGCAAGGTATAAGTAGAGCACTTTTGTAAATGGTTCTGTGAATTACTCTTTCATACAGTATAAAATCGTATTATATAAATTGAACTTCATATATTGCGATCTAATTAGATTTTTTAGTAATTAAGCATCCAAAATAATTAGCTAATTATTTATTCCAATTATCGATGGGTTATTAACCAAAATTTCAAAAACATAGCCATCCGGCTAGTGGTCGTTCGATAGCGGGTTAAAGAATCAGCTGATGGCTATTTGGCTAATAGAAGAATGATTAGCTCATGACCGGTTCCTATATCTTACTAATCATTCACTTACCCTACCGTCGGTTAAATTTTGACATGAAATATATGGAGCTTATGTCATATTTTAACCGATAGTAAGGAAAATGAACGGTCGTTAACATATAGGAACCGTGCCTTACTGATAGCCGACGGATAACAGCTAAGCCGTAAACGTGTCAGTTATCAGTTTAATTCGACAACCATTAATCAACTCCCCATCAATTCCGACGGCCCCCAACTCGCCAGCTGGCGAGTTGATGAACAACTTAACCGTAGCTTTTTGTGAACGACCGCTGTTTAGCTGATTACAATAGCTACCCATTTTAAATTCCAACCATGGAAAATTAATACTTATATCAAACGTCAAAACAAAATCTGTTATCGTATAAAAAAATGTATGTGTGCAGTTCACACACAGTAGAAGTGAAACTTCAGATGATATACTCACAGATGATTCATTTCTAACTTTTATTATTATAAATATAATTCCATTAGTCTACATCCGTCACCATATTACAATTCAAAATAAACTTCTTAAGTATCACTTTAAATTATTCACTATTTTAGTCTAAAAAATATTATTATCAGTTTTATTTCGGTCCAAATTGGACCTATGTTTAGTCATCGGTCTTATTGACTCTCTAATCTGTGCTGCACAATGTGAAAGTCGTATATTATTCTCTCGCAGGCTTAGTCCTATAGATTTGTGTGTTTGTCTCTTTTTAGTGTCGCTTTTTCGTTTCATAGTTTCAAATCACAACGATTCTAAAGAAGTTTCACTTCAATAAACAAATTTCTAACTTACCTTAACTTGCAAAACGTTGGTACCCAGCAATATATCCTTTGTGACGATGGCAAAATATTTCCCTTTCGCTCCAACTATCGTCGACTGTTCAGGGAACACAAACGTAGGTGTGTTATCATTAACATCGGTAATGTGTACTTTTACCATCGCTTTACTGTTTTCAGGGTTAATCAACCCTTGGATAGACTCCAATTGAACTTCTAATGAGTATTCTGATAATATTTCGTAGTCTACGGTGCTTGTATTGAGATAAATCGCACAGTCTCTCTCTTCTGTTAGTTTTACGTAAAATATACCTAAAAAAAAAAAAAATGATATAATGTGTCTATATTTAGTTGTATAACTTGAAGAGACTAGTTTTTTATAGCTTAATTAGTATGTATTATCGTAATATTGCAACTGTAAAAAATAAACCGTAACTCAAAAAACAATGAAATTTTAAAGGACATCAATTAGAAAATAACATTTATTTTTTCAATTCCTTTCTTATCGTTCAGCCATGTTCCTCTAAATAACCATACAATTCCCTTAAGCATTTTACCTATTCATTAAACACGTTCAACTGGTATTAACACAAGACTGTATTTAGCAAACTTATCAGAATTTTTTGATAAATGAATAATACAATAACGAGTCACCATCTGCCCATTTTTTCCATGTTCTTTGAACATTGCGACGGGCAGACGCCATAGTCCCCATAGTCTCAGATCTACAATTCCACTGGCAGTTCACCCCAATAGCCCGGTATGTTTTGTTCTCATTTCCTACAATAGTCCTTTTTTTTCTTTTTTTAAGGCGGGGGAAATGCATTTCGCACATACCGGGTCCTTTGCTAGGTATTAGACCGTTGTTGATCATGGAGGCTTTCCACTGAGGCAATCCAAACAATAATCAACCGGCTTGTGTGGAGACTCGACTAATCAATACCCCACTAAAACCACCCTCCTCCCATGTGCCCCGCGCTTATGGCAGGAAAGGCGTGAGATACAGAACGTAGTTACGCCCACACCGATCCTAGCGCACAAGTGCTTGAGAATGCCCCGGGAGAGGCAAACTCACTTCGTCAACAGGGGTGAAGACTCCTCTGCTCCCTAGATGCTAGAGGGCCCCTGCAGCGGTATTTCAGGGAGGAGGTCATGCGCATACCTGCGCCTCCGGGCTCCCGACTGACGTCGGCGCCCGTGAGACGCATGCGCACTACCATCTCTCTCCTATCTCGTTCCGCGGCCTCCTTATGAGACACTACTGTCTCGCAGAAATTGGCGGCACCCACCCACCAATCGTCGCTGTGCAGCATGGCTTGCACCAGATCGCCCAGCGATTCGATCGGTCCTACAAGTGTCTCGAGTTCAAACCTCTGAGGTGCCCATGCTGCGCACTCGACTAGCGTGTGTAACGCCGTGTCTAGCGCGCCACATTGGCGGCATTGGGGTGAAGGCAAGCAGCCCGCAATCTGGCACAGATACTTATCGAAACAACCGTGCCCGGTAAGTATCTGTGTCATTCTGAAGGTCAGGGTCCCGCGTTTCCGCGAGAGCCATCGCAACAGCTGCGGTCGAACCGCTTCCACCGTGTTCCTACAATAGTCCTACACTGACTGGGGCTTGTCCTTGGGTGCATTTTGATGTGACGTAGACAGGTATAATCGTCGGTCAGTGTCACACCACATTTACATTTTTGTCAAGGGGCCTCTACGTGTTGGCCTTCCAATGGCCCCACGCAAGCCCTCCAAATGTCCGGGCCATATTTTTTATTGACGCCAAAATTAAATTTACATTTGTCTTAATATATTAACGTAATATAGTAACTTAATTAATAGAATATTTTAACGCTATCTAGCTTTTTATATGGTAAAAAGTATCCATTTTATAGCTTACGTCAATTTAAAGGAGATGCCGCTTATTTTCTTTCTTGATGAGCTTCCTTGAAAGTTGTCATTACAATTTGTCTTTTAAGGTCCAATATATACAAATATAAAAATAATTTTGTTTGTCCTTTCATAGCCATAAATAATGATCTCAAAATCTTATATATAATAACGTTCGTTAGAAATCTAATAGTGTTTCTTTATATCAAAACACAAGAGAAAAAAGACTTCACACCCTCGAGAAATTTAGAATTTAATGTGATTTTTAATGAGTAGGTACATTATTTACTAGACTGTTGTAGTTCCCTTTAATCTTCAGCGATATTGGTGCATTGGACACAGAAACGCACGTTGTATATATATATGCATATATTTCCAAGGTAAACATGTCACGCTTGCGTTATGGGTTAAATGGACACCTCCCATACACTCACACCAGATACTGAAAGTTCATTTATGAAATTTACCATACTAGGAATCGAAACTGGGACCGCTGTGTTAGAGTGTGCCAGACCGGCAATCACAGAGATCGGCTTCAATCGATTATTTATCTAGTGATTAAAAATAGGAATATGAGAAGTCATATTATACCTTTTTGGGAAGACTCCGTCAGCTTGCACTTAAGCGGTGTATCGGGAGAATGTTCTCTTTTGTTCAAAAGCGGGAGAATTCTTACTAGAGTGCCATTTGGAGCATTCTCTGCAACATGTTCTGTGTAGATCGTGTCTGCAAAACCTAGTCCCACCTGTAAAGAGTTTATGTAAATATGGAATCAATAATACCACTAACATGCTACTCCTAGAATCAGGCTTCTCAATTTCGGAAACATGGAATATTGAATCATATTGTTTAAGATTCCACACATCAGAATCATATTGGGAAACTGCATATTATTTGTTGCAGTATAAAACTATATTAACCATACTTTTCAGTCTTCATACATTCATTCATTACATAAATCTTTTTTTTTTCAATTAGGCGTATTGGATTTGATGTTTTTTTAAATATCTCAAACTACCTGTTACTCGCGGCTTCGCTAAGATTAAAATCTGTCAGCGAGCAAACTTTCTACGCCTTTTTAACCACCTCAGAGGTTGGATTTACACGTATGCATTAATTTCTAACCAGAAGCAGATGTATACAAAATTGCGTGATTCTACTTTAAAAGTGATGAATTTTTATACCAACTTTCATCAACTTTTTCACCCCCTTAGGGGTTGACTTTCCAAAAAATCCATCTTAGTGCACACTTACAGCATGGAAAGTACCCATGAAAATTTTCCGTGTCCTAGCCCCAGTACTTTTTAGGCTGTGCGTTGATTTGTCAGTCAGTGGAGTGAAAAACAAAAAAATATTTATTCTTTGCTTATCGCAAAGAAGAAAAATTTTTTTTTGTTCTTAAATCTTTATTACATAAGTGACGTTTTGTCACTTTGTGATAATGTCACCCCGTCCAATCTTACAATTATTTCTATTTCCTTAAACTAAATGCAAGACATAATAACTGAGCTAGTACTCTGACCTCCCGAGAAAATGGAGAAGACAGAATACTGTTCCAGTTACCCACTTATAATCGACCGGAAACTGACTCACTCACTCAGCCAACACATGATGGATTCAGTTATTTGGCATTCAGAGCAATTTAGAGAATTAGAAACCTATATATATTTCAACTTGTTTGAAAGAACGTGTCCGGAGCGAAGTCTTAGTAGAGCTACTATAGTTTTCTTGTCCAATTCTACGCATGACAAAGCGAACCACGAGCATCGAGGGAGTCGATAGTTTTGTACCATTTGCCTTTCGATAGTGATGGTTCATCAAAATATAAAGAATAAATAATTAAAAAATATATCAATCAATTTGTTTAACCTTTCTTTACTGAACACACTGACGATTAGTCCAGATGATTTTTATTCTTACGAAACTTACATCAGGAGGAACAGTAGCTGAATGGCTGACGTAAACAGTCAGGCTGGTCACTGATGACATCACTGGCTCACCTTGATCATACGCCTGCACATCCACCTGAGAACAGACAAGTTAGATTATATTTAACGGTTTACTCTATAAAATGTTGGTATGATTCATCTTTTATTCGATCCCCTTCTTTGTAAATTTTAGTTTATAATTCTAAAAATGCATTTAAAATTGACAAAGCCCTTTTTAACGATGAATGATATTTCTAGAGATTTCTTAAACATTTTAAAATTAAATAGATTGAGGGTCATCATTATTAGTTAACCGTTGTCCACTGCTGGGAGGTCATTTTAAGTTTGTGCTATATATCGGTCTTTTGCTTTTCTCGTCCAGCCCCTAATGACGATATTACACAGCTCAGATCGTCCACCGGGTTGTAGTGCATCCTATACTATGTTTACCGAGACACGGTCTCCAATTCAGGACTCGTCAGCCATCGGTTCTAGGACATAAGCCACCGGTCTGTTATTGCCACTTCAGCTTACTAATTTTGTGACCATTGTCAGTTACTTTAGTTCTCTTACAATTATCCTCTTTTCTCATTATATTCATAAGAGAATCACGCAATATACTTTGTTTCATAGCCCGTTCACTGACTATCAGTTAATGAACCAATTTTACTGCCCGTGTCTGGACCCAGACACTAATTAAGAGTACTCATACATAACATAAATAATAAAACCACCCAAATAGCTAAAGCTACAAAATGCTATGCCTACCGTATATTCACTATCAGTCTCCTTCCTAAGATCATCCCTGACCCTCAACGCTCCACTATCAGGTTCCACATGGAAGTATTTGGAGGCTTTTCCTCTCCCAACTAGTTTGTACCGAACTCTGTTATTAGGAGCCGTAGCGTCGTTATCCACTGCTACTACAGTCTCAACAAGACTGCCGATGGAAGAAGAATCTTCCACTGTGACTGGTCGAATTGCCGATGTAAATATTGGTGCATTGTCGTTTTTGTCCTGCAATGTTCATTGTGGTTTACTATTTAATAATAATACTGTGACGTGTTTACAGTCAAAATCTATAACTTAAAAAACTGATATTTAAAAAGTTCCGTAATCAGATATTTGCTTGTTGACGACTTATTTTATTTTCAGACCATATTAGTACAAGGGAGGACTATTAGGGAGCCGAAGCCAGACACCAAAACTAGAGTTATTGGTGGTAACTGGGAACTGTTTGGATGTCCTGCTTATCGTTTCTAGAATTTCGCCGTGTACTGAAAAGGGGTAGGTTAGACATTGAAATTAGTGGCACCAAGACTAAATTTATGACCAAAACTTAAAATCTTATAGTCGATGATGTCCATTGGAGGTGGTAATTAGCTCGTCGGTAGCACTCGGCTGCTTGTTGCTCAACTTTCTAACATAAAGAAACACGAGAATAAATACGGAAACGACGATACGAGTTTACCACATTTAAACCCCGGTACCACCTATTCAAGACTTTAATGTAAATATTTCAATTGATATCGCAATTCTAGTATCTAATCCTACCAATATCTTTATTAAACAGTAACAATGGAGACTTACATCAACAAGAACTTCAACTGTCGTCTTAGCACCTGGTCCTTCGTCATTATTCTCTTCAGTTCCAATAATAAGTTCGTGTCTCGCGGCCATTTCACGATCTAAAGGCACTATGGTCCTTATCAAGCCGGATTTTCTGTCTATTGAGAAGATATCCAAATCGCCCATAAGAATCGTGTAAGTTATCTCTGGTGTCGTGTCGGGGTCTTCGGCCTATAATAATATATAGCAAAAAAGTTTTTGAACATTTTATTATCATTCGCGCTTATGAGCGCACATTTTGTATGTTTGTGTATGAGAACGCGCGTATAAGTGCGTGAAGTAAGTGTGTACATGCGTGTAAGGGTTTGTGTGTATGTAAGAATCAAACGTATTTGCTTGTGTCATAGGTGGACTCTCTGATTCTCTAAGTGAAGCAGTGCTCCGCAATGCGTTACGAGAACTGTTTTAAATAACCGACTTAGTACGGACAAAGTTTCCAGTAGATACATTTATATTAACCATGGAACGCAAACAGATGTTTACTACATACGTTTATGCACACAGGTTTTAAAAAATGCTTCACTTCATTTAACGATTTTATTCAGGTAGGCTCCGTCTATACTTTTATTTCGTCTGAGGTTAGCAGTTATAATGTTTTACGTGTGTATATAGTCAAGTGGACACAGACAGCAACATAATCTACCGAAGTAACTCATATAACACTCACTTGAACTTTGACGACAGGGTAATTGGGCACATTCTCCGGTACGTGTACGGTATAGAGGGGTGTTTGGAAGAGCGGCACCTCGTCAGCCACGTCTTGCACTTGGACGGTCACCGAAGCCGTGCCCAATCGCTTGTCGACCGCGCCGTCCATTGCTGTCACCACAAATGCGTACTCCTGAAACATAATTAAAGGTTCAGTCATTTACTTACTTACTAAACTAAACTAGTCACGTCTAAGGCAAGTTTTTTTTAACATTGAATAGGTTCGCATTTGACTGACATTGCGCCTGATGTCAGGTATCAGACATTCTTATTAGACCTATGATGAGGGATGACAATTATGTGAAAAAAATTTGTTAAACTGGAAGATTGACGGGTCCAAATATAAAAGTAGACCAAAAAAGAGATAGATAGATTATGTGAAGGATGACATGACGAGTTGTGGTATGACACAGAATGTATGTCAGAATAGAGGAGTATGAAGGGGAAAATCATATTTTGCGTCGACCCCAAATAATTGGGAGAAGGTGAAAGAAAAGAGAGAGTTCAGATCTTCGTATTATCTTAATTATTCTACCAAAAACTATGTTTATTTAACATGTTTGTTTGTTTTTTGTTACTCGTTTTATTTCGTTCTGTTGCCTCTTTCGTAATTTTTGTGTAGAACCAAGCAAGGAGGCATCTGGTTTCCTTGTTTTTCATCACTTTTAGGTCTGTTCTTCAAGTAACAAGAAAGAGTAACAAACAGTTTTCATGAGATTTGGTGTATATGTTGTTTAGAAATAGCAGATGAACATTAAATATTGTAATGCATTTTCTGCACAATATTTGTAGGGTAGATAATAGTTTATGATTAGCCGACAAACAGCGTTGTAGATTAGCATAGAGAATTTTGTAAAAAAAATATTGTTATTATTTGGAAATAAATATTTAAAAAAAAAAGATTCCTCACAAATTTTCTCATTTATACTATTAAAATAACAACTCACCTTAGTTTTCTCGTAATCCAACTTAGTGTTGGTATTGATAAGGCCCGTGGCGTTGTCAATAGTGAAAGGCAAATGCAGAGGAATCGTGTAACTGATCATTGCGTTGTCGCCTTCATCGATGTCCGTTGCATGGACGTAACCAACAAACTCCCCCGACAGTCCTGTAAAAAGCCATAAAGAACATTAATGGTCTAACCATGAAGAAACGTTCAAACTTACTCTAATTTTCTATAAATAAGACCGTAAATGTATAGCATTTAATGGATATACCTATTATAAGCTGATTTATTTTTCTAATGGGGTATACCTATTATAGTATATCATTGTCGTGTACTACCTAAATTCCGCTGTGGCTCAGTTACTGGCTTTTTAATCGAATTTAAAAAGGAGGAGACTCTATTCGTCTGTATGTTTTTTGCATGTTTCGATTACTCCGTCAAATTGTGAACCAATTTTCAAAAATCTTTTAGTCGAAAGGGTATATACTCCCAAAGTGATCCCATAATCACCAAGTCAGGATCTGGTGAGTGTATCGCAGGGAAATCGAGAGCAATCCTTACAATTGATGACGAGCGCCTACATCGAAGAGTGTGACAGCAACATTGTATACGCGTGCCAATAGTACAGTTCCTACAGGCGCTTAATATATTATTTTTAAAGCTATTCAAGTATTTGCGTAACTAGAAAGTACAAACATTTTTTTTAACAAAAAACAAACCGCCTTCAAAATAAAAAGCAAAAAATTAATATTTAACTGACTTTTTTCTACAAAATCTTGAAGTCGATGCGAAAACATAAAAATTGCTATAATTGCAAATTTGTTGTTGTTTTTGTGTTGTACTTGGCACCTGTTTCTTTGAAATTGTTTTTTTTTTATCTAAACTTCGCAAAACGCTTAAGTCTTCCTACGTCCGCCGTATCTTCGTAATTAAACTTACATTACAGACCCTTTATTAAAATGCAAAATTATGAAAAATTTCAAGTCAACCCATCGACTAACTTTAGAATTATACGGCCGCAAATAATATACAAAAGCTAAACGTAAAGATTAATGTAAAAAGAAGTATACATATATACCTTCTTTTACATGGAAGAGGTAGGAGTCTTCATCAAACTTCGGATTGTTGTCATTAATGTCAGTTACTTTAATATTAACTGTCGCGGTGCTGGCAAGTTTTCCAGGGTCTTCAGCTTTGATCACCTAAAATATAGTAAGAGATACTGTTTTAATAAGAATCCTTGGAGACTTTGGAGTAAAGATTCTTAAAGATAGCGCCATCTATGAATTTGTTAGGTGTAGTTTAAAACAAGTCGTTACAGTTAATTGATAAGAGATGGCGTTCAATAACATTACTATTTCGTTGTAGCTCGTAAAAATCATGGAATAAGTTTCCTTAGATTTATGAAGAAGAATGCTTTATTTCATTTTTAAAAACATGTAAAATGAAAAATCGGTAGGATATATACATAGACTGGTTTTAATTTCATGTTTGTGTAGAAAATCTGCACTACCTAATGAAATGTGATTTTTCAGATTAACACAATATTTCCATTGTTTGAGGACTGCAATTTGAATTTAGAGGGTTACAAAGCCTGAAATTCGCCTAGTGCTTATTTCCTTGAAGATTATTCTAAAACTTAAATATTCATGAACATTTATATGAAAGTGGCTACTGGCTATATACATAATCCTTGCAAAGCTATTATCAAAAGAACACGTTATATGACGCCTGAGAGTCAAGAATGGAACTATTTCCGTGGAGTATGGATCAAAATTCAACACGAGCTAAGAAGCATAAAATACTAGGTTCTTTTTTTAAAAGATCTGATGAAAACGTTATAACAAACATTTTTTTTATTATTAGAATACAGACAGATTGATGGCCGATCTGATAAAAGGACTACAAACGGCTTGTAACCAAAACTACAAAACTTTGTATGCCTGTCAAGGCGAAACATGTAACTTGAGACTTAGCATAACATCTGCAAAGATGTCAATGTTTCAAACAAATAAATTACTTTGACTTTGAAAAAGTGGTTACCGTCACATATGGACATTTTCAACACTGATGGTGCTATCAACGTGCTGCCGACCTCAAAGGGGAGGACTGGATCCTCGTCAGTGATCCCAGAACACAACTCAAGGTTATTATGGCAATATACTCTAGACCAGGGGTGGTAGCCAGCCAGACTGGCTAGATAACATGGCTATAGGTTGTTTTTTCGCCTTTTAAGACAGGCCGCCCGGCCGCAGGAATTAACATAATTTCTGCGTTCCTGCGCGGAATAACATACATACCAATTGATATCTTGTAAGGACTTCTCTGTCCAAACTTCTGATCACTGTAATGACCCCCGTTGTAGCTCCAATCGCGAACTGGCGTAGATCGTTGCCTGAAACTATTGAGTATGTCACTGGTTCATTTTCTGGATCTTTTGCCTGGAAAGTTAAAAGAAAGTCTTATATAGTACCTTAATATGTACTACATTGTGTATGTTTAAATATAGGTTGTGTACGTTATATCACATTGGAATAAATGCGAGTGAATTAGTGGTTAATTGGTGCAAATTTAAATATTTCAAATTTATAACGTAACCATATTAGCTCATTAATATGTCTTTGCAGGATTTCCCCTGATGTTAGGGCATAACCTTTCTGATTCTCTAAAATCGCTTAACAGATTTCACACAGCAGCAGTACTAGATACATGTCATTTCCAGAAACTCATCTATAAATTCATTAGTAAATCTAAATCCATGTAAATTTACACACAATTTCAAATACAAATGACAGCAAAGAGACGCCAGCTTGCTAGAATGCTAGAACTAGAATCTCGAATTTAATTTCTGGCACATTAAATCTCTGCAACGTATCTGCTATTTTCTCTGGTCTGGATTACTCCATTCCAATCCATTATTTTGCCAAAACGAGCGTAATATATTAAACTCAAGAACATACAAACTGGGTGTACTTCTAGGGATTGAATATAATAGCTCAATACTAACAGTGACTGTAGTGACAGTAGAGTTGATAGCGGCCCCTTCAGACACGGGCGCGTAGTAATCCCTCGAAGAGAACTGAGGTGGTCTGGTATTTGGTCCCGGAGCAACAGATATTTCCACTATTCCCTGGGAACTCAGCCCTTTTGCATCCGTCGCTCGAATAGTTACACTATATTGCTCACCGGCTTGCAATCGACCCATGCTAGCTGAAGAAGAAACGAGAAAAAATAATTTTGGTAAAAATTTCTTCGATTTTTACCACTCCTAATTTATTTTAGATTATCTCTCTTTTCTTTCATCTTCTACAAATTATTTCTGGTCAGCATATACTTATATCATATCCTTTCATACTCCTCTATTCTAGTATTCTTCCTCTGTCACACTAGAAATCATCATGTCATCCTTCACACAATCCATACATACCTTTACATTTGGACCCGTCAATCGTCCAGTTTAATATTCCTTTTGTTAGGTGATTTTCATCCTCCCTGATTACATGCCCATATTATTTAATTTGAATTAACTAATATACCAAATTCGCATCCAAGGAATGATGAGTGGACAAGGGACAAAGAAATATACAAATTCCAATTATGCATGTAACTGTTGAGAAATCCACGAACATAGAACGAATCCATAAGAATTCATTAAAATTTACCTCTGATAAACAAGTTTAAAATAAAATTGTTCAAGGCTTCAGTCGCACTATACGGCTAGTCGCAGTCCGATCGATCGTCTACCTGACCGCAAAGTATCACGCGATTAAGTACCGGCCGCATACTGAACGCATCAGTGGACATAACATACCGACAGGTTAGCCGGTGATGAGGCCAAATTGTATATATATATATTTTTTACCTGCGGCCAGCCACATAATACGAACGAGGATTAAAAAGATGCGTTAAAGATTTTCTACCAAACAGTGCCAAATTGAACTGAATTGAATGAAATTGAATTGAAGTGTACTTTTGAAATAAGAATAAATGTTTACCACATTGTGCAAATGTGCATACACAAACGGCTAACTTCAAAATACCTTGAAAAATGTGTCATGTGATGATAGAAAAGTAGTGCAACTTACACAAAACTCCGGTGTTAGGTTCAATAGTGAATTTGTTCCCACCGTTGTTAGACACGTGGTATATGCTGTACGATATACGTGCGTTCTCACCCTGGTCTATGTCGACGGCCTCCACCTAATAAAGAAAAAAGTAAAATGTTTTATTTAAAATAAAAAATATTAAATTGTAAAAGACAATGTAATATGACATGGAAAATTAGCATTCATTGTTAAATCATAAAATGATTGGGTATAACCACTTAACAGCAAATGATATGAGTCGCATCTATTAAAACAACGATTAGGGTTAGTAATTAAGATATTTTTTTAAATAATTGCGTTCCAATCCCATCTATCTTAAAATTCTGTATACTACCACAAAAAATATAATTTTTGTAATCCGTATTAATATTATAAATGCGAAAGTAAACTCTGTCTGTCTGTCTGTTACGCCTTCACGGAAAAACTTCTGGACCGATTTGGCTGAAACTCTATATATATTTTTTCGATGCCGAGGATGAACATAGGATACTTTTCATCCCGGAAAAGGGATATATTTATGTGAAGGTTATCCCAGAAAGTAGGATAGGTTTTGTTTTACTCTGATGTCATTTTCGTCATTTTGGTCATTTTTGTAATTTACAGATGATAGACGAAACTTGACACACAGGCTACTCTACTTTTTATCGCAAAAATAAAACTAGAACGGGTTGAAATAGAGGATCAAACTTTGTATAGGAGACCAATCATTTCTCGGGTTTATAGATACAAAATATCATCTCTATAAAAAAATGCGATAGTAACTCGGTCTGTCTATCTGTTACGTTTTACCACGGAAAAACTACTGGGGTACTGGATCGGTTTTGCTGTAGTTTTGTAAGTATGTAGTTTGAATACTGATAATGGGCATAGATACTTTTCATCCCGGGAGATGGGATAGTTTGCGATATAAAATGAAGTGAATCTTCCGCAGCCTGTACTCATACTAGCGCTTTAAACAAGGGTTTGACGTAGCTGCGGGGAAAACTCTAATTCCGTATAAAAAAGTTAGAATGGTTAATTTGTTCATCACCAAAAAAGCTTACGTCTAGAAAAAAATGTTTTTGATCTTTGTATTCGATTACTTATGTCTGTCTATGCCTTGGCATATCATAAAGAATTTATCTATCTGTTAACGGATTTTGAGACTCTCTATAGTCGACTGATTTCCATATCCGATTCCTGGCATGGTCATTTTCTTAACGAACTTTCTGTTCTTTACTATATGTTGGTGTCTGCCCCAGAGTTGTCTGATGTATATATTTTTTATATTACTTGTAACACAAGCATGACTTGGTTAACTTAAATGTAAAACGTGTAAAGTTGTTTTTAAGCGCTATTAGCCCCCGAAATATTCCGATCCGTTTAACGAAAACTGTCCTATTTTCCAGGGATAAAAAATATCTTACAACCTTCCTCAGAATTGAGAGTACATATATACCAATTTCAGCAAAATCGGTACCGTGGTTTTACCGTGAAAGCCCAACAGACAGACAAGAGTTATTTTCGAATTGATAGTATTAGAACAGGTTACCTTATGAACGGGTGTGGGCTCCAAACTGGCTGGTACTGTAATGGGTTGCGTCTTCGGTATCACGGGCGCATTGTCGTTTACATCCAATAATTGCACAGCCAAGGAGTAAGGCGCTGATGCTGCGACGCCATTCGCTTCTCGAGCCACAACCTGCAGTTATTATTCGTTTTAACTTTATTACTATATTCATATATATTTATTAAATTCATATATAGTTATTAAACAACAAGGTGTATATGTAATAAAATAAAATGACACCTGAGATGTTACTATTTCTGTAACTTTCACTCTATGTGAATCAAGTGTGACAAAATTAAACTTAAAACGAATTTGCAACTTTAGTCCTAGTTTTACTTAACAAAACTTACATTTAATTCTTTGATATTCATGTCTACCGACATTATTAAATTAGTTTCTAAATTTTAGTAGAAAGTAATTTTTATTAAAAAGTTATTCTATTCTTACAATAATAATAGTAAATTTCAACTCTGTTTTGTGCAAGTTCAACGAACATTAAAGAAAATATTTTTCATTAGATAATTCTTTTACTAGATAAACCATATAAAAATATATACTTTCATTCACCTGGAATCTAAATTTGCCAGCTGTTGGTGTGTCTCTATCTAAAGTTTCATCAGCTACAACGAGATAACCTTCTTCGTTGATATTGAAGAAGTTAGTTGTCAACTCGAAGCTATATTTCGGTATCGGATCACCCGGTCCCTGAAATGGTTTTAAAATAATTTTTAAATATTTTTCCACTAAGCTAAATTTTTAAATAATTTACTTCATTCATTTAAATTACACTGTAAAACAAAAACTTTGGTAGCTATCTATCCACTTA
Organism: Dendrolimus houi; assembly: GCA_039645545.1. NCBI lineage: Eukaryota > Metazoa > Arthropoda > Insecta > Lepidoptera > Lasiocampidae > Dendrolimus > Dendrolimus houi. The sequence continues at coordinate 8,299,243 of CM077125.1, forward strand.
AATATCTTGGATCTCGCAAGCGACTCTCGTTACGGTGTGCATCGGACTTCACAAGATGCACAGTACTAGACGAAATAATACGGGTTAAAAATAGGTAAAATTAGTATTGAATTTACGTAGTCCCGCTCTCAACAACAGCCTGGAGTGCCTGAGCAGGGCGAGTATCGTATATACAAAAATTACTCTGTCTTTTCATACTATTGGGGTTGCTAGAATTTAGACATATTTGCGAGAGTGGTGCTATTATTTTCTACTCTTTAACGAATCTGTAAATCAATTTATATCCGTGTCTTAGTTTATAGCAAACTTACCAAATCAGTATCAGAAACAGTAAGCTTTATTGGGAGTCCTTTAGAATCCAGGACTTTGGTTCCTTTAGGTGAATTCTCTTCCACTTCGCCTTCATCAGCCGATGCTTCTACTACTGGCGGACTTGCATCTACAGGTCGCACGGTAATCGTAAGTTTTGCGGTTGTAAATCGTTTTGCTTCTGTAACTTCTTCGGCCTATAATTCCAAAACAAAATCACTAACCGTGTAAGTAAGTGTGTCGCTTAAATTAAGTTTTCTTCGTCTATTTGTATAGCATGCTATTCATAAATTCTACACCTCCTTTTCATTGTATGTCTATCACCTAGTTATGAGTAATATTATCTCATTCTTTAACAAGAACAGTCCCAAATTAGATACTTACGGATTGTCTGGAAGAGATCGCTTTTTAGTGATAAGACCGCCCTTTGTACACAATTAGAATAGTACTAGTTCGTAAGTTACCGTAGTTACCATAAGTTACCGTAGAAATGTTTGAAAGCTTTTCTATTTTCCTACCTTTATAACAAGTTGAAACTTCTTTGCAATTGTGGTATCTACAGGTAACAGCTGTCTCACACCTCCAGTGTTTGGATCAATAGCGAAGTATGTGGCCCAGGAATCAGGTTCGCCACTCTCTATACTGTATTTTATTCTTGCATCTAAAGTATCCATATCTACGGCCTGAATCTTTTCCGGTTCAATGGACAATATCCCTGCCAAAACACCGCTGTTAACCTTAAAACAGATAAAAATGATTTTAGATTAAAATAATTTAGTATGATTCTTAAACTATTGGAATGTATTCTGTGTTTTTTATTCGCAAATAGTAAAGAAAAAAAATGGTGTCCCAAAGATTTAAAATTATATTATTACGTTAAACGTGTTATCGCTGTTATAAAAGAAAAAGCTAAATTAATTTGTATCGTCTTAATTCATTTAATAATCGCTGTATTGCAAAATGCCAAAAATTTAGTAATAGTATAACTTACATAACTCGTGTATTCGGGGTTAAAACAAGCACCCTCGTGCAATGTGCAACCTTTGTAAATAAAGGATGGGTCCTGATCATCGTCGTCTTTAACATTTACTGTCAAGATTGTGGTACTGGATAGACGTCTTTTAGTATCGCGCGCTCTATCCTGAGAAATAAAGCATAAAATGTAATGCAATTTGTGTGTTTATTGCTTTCATCGTTTAAGTTATCTTATAAACTGAATGTTGTTTTGATGAATTAAAATCGTCATTAAAAATAATGGCAATTAAAACTGAAATGTACTTCTTTGAAACATATTATTTTAGGATTATTACTTTAATTTTGAGAAGTCAATCACATGAGATTTAAATGTATCAATTCAAAAAATACCAGATTACTAGCATTCCAAGGAGCTTTGATGGCGCCAACGAACACTCGAAGGAACTCATTTTGACCTTAAACCCAAATATTGCTGGCAGAGATACATATAAAATTACTTACAGAAGCAACAATAGTGACTAGATACTTCTGTGTGCGCTCGTAATCCAACGTCCTGTTCACTGTAACTTGGCCGACATGCGGTAAAGGGATTGAGAAAAAACTGTAACCGTCAGCAGCGTTATTCTCTTCTAGAGTTTTATTATCAGTTTGGATTATGAAGTATTCTGCTAGACCATTAACGCCTGCGTCAATGTCCACTGCCCTGATGCCGTCGAAAACAGTTGTGCCGATGGGTACAAGCTGAAATAAAGTCATGTTTTATGCGTGTCCTCCTGTAAAGTAGGTATTATCTCAAAATTTGGAGCTGGTGAACTTTGGAGGTACGTTCGGCAAATTTTTTAAGACATTTTTAATTAATACATAAAAGTTAAGATATTGAAATAAGCAAAGCATATTTTTGTAATAATTAATTATTATCATTATAGAGGCTTTATTGATAAAATAAAATATGCTTATCTCAAGATATATAAATCCTAAACACGCGGAGAACACAGTTAAAATGTAGATAACGTTAGGAAATATTCTTGTTTGAATCAACAATGTAGATTTTCAACATTAAACTTACTTATACTACTGAAGGAGCAGAAATTCGCATTATTTTGCGACATCTCAAGTTTATTTATACTCAAGTAAAACATGTTACATGCAAGCTTTTTAGTTATAGCCTGTTGCGTGAAAGATGGGACCTATTAAGCAACTTAACTTATGTAAGTCCTTAAAGATTCGAATATTAAGATACGAATAACAAGGATCCATGTAAATAAGTTTAAGCAAACATGTTTGCTGTATTCACTATAAGCATTATATTATTTATATTTTAAATGACTATTAAATTTACTCAAAAGGCCATGAACTGTGTATCCAAACAGACTTAATCAATAGCATATGTTAACATCATTTGGATCCAACGAATAATGGAATTGCTTAATTATGCGGGCAGGAACGTAGAAAGAATACAATTTAAAAAAAGAGTATATCGCCATAACAACCTTGAGTTGTGTTCCGGCATTAGTGGTCAGGTTCGAGTCTCCCTTAAGAGAGCAGCAGCCCATGTATAACGCCTTTAGTGTTGAAAAAGTTCATAGGCGATGGTAATCGATTCCCATCAGGTGGGCCGTCTGCCTGTCTATTGAACTCATGCAATAAAAATATAATACGTAAAGAAGCGCGACAACAGTTCAACATCAATGAAACGTTTCGTAGGCTGACCAATTTTACATTGCAATTAAAATGTATGTATAAATTTTACATGACCTAAATGAATCCTAGAGATTTTGGTTTTTATGTAGTATATAAGTAGTGCTGCTTTGTTTCATTAAGAGGTAACTACATAAATAAATAAAATAACTTGTTACCTCTGATACACTTGTCTCATACGGTGTATTTTGAAAAACCGGTGCATTATCGTTGATATCGGACACTCTCACTATCACAGGAATCGTCCGTCGCTTCTTCGTTGCTTTCACCTGACAAACCAGCTAAACAAGACCCATTCATTAGTCAAAATCTCTATTAGTTTCGAGATCTAATTAATGATGCAGATTTCTGATATGGCTTCGGGCTTACTCTATACTATTTAAGAATATGAATCTTGTTACAATGCGTAATGACTTTTAATTGTATCCAAGTAGAGATTATAATTGGTTGAGATAAAAATGTTTCCGTATTATTTAGGTAAGCAGTTTTGAGTGTTATAAGGTTGATTATAAGGTCTACTTTATTTTGATTATAACTTAGAATACTTAGACTCTTTGTTGCTACTGAATTAGTTGTACCAATAAATTAAGTCTGAAGCTGTAGTTTATTTCTATTTTTATTTATATCATCTACTGATCAAATCATTACGTTTATTACATTAGAAAGTATTATAAGCAAATAACTTTCGTTTCTTCATTGCAAAATTACTTTTAAGTATTTAATATTACTGATGACTGCATCTTTAATGCTGGCTCTAAAATTGGGCAAAACATTTTGATAAATTCACTAGTAAATAATTTAAATGAAGTTGAGTCTTTACTAAAATGTGAAACCGTACCTGAAACACCATATGAGAAAGATTATCAGCATCCCTATCTAGCGGTTGAAGCAGCTGCAACCGCTTTCCATCTAGTTGGAATAACGTAGGGCCCTTAGGGAATACTGTGGATAGTATCACATCTACATCTGGTTCACCTACTATTGGCAAATCTGCTGGTACTGTGCTTTGGTTTACTTCTGCAAATAAAGGAAAAATTATTTTAGAGACGTAGCATGCTTTTCAACGTTTAAATAACAAAATGATAAGCAAAGATTAACGTCCACAATTGAATTTATCAAAAATTATTTTAAAGATTACTGCAATATCATGATTATGTATGATAAAGCTTATAAATACGTACGATTTCCTCTGCTCTCTTCGATATCGACAATAATACTGGATTGTCCTGTTTCCACTTCACATGGACCTGTAACAATGTTAAAAGTAAACATTATTTTATATTTAAAGGTTACAGGATAGCTCAGACATTATTATGTTACATCTATGTCTTATGTGCGTTAAAATGTAATTGTCAGACTAAATCCGGGCTTACAGCTGTTCGTGCATGATCTAAGGCTAAGCGCATAATACGATTCATCAATACTTGATTCAGCTGAGAAAGGACAAGTCCGGTATTGATAGACTGTAGTGCGTGCTTAGCTTTAGAGGCTTACGCGGGCAAACCTTACACATGTAAGGCCAGGCTAAAGTACAAAAAAAGTGCAGTGGTATTATTAACAATAGATAATAGAACTAAGGTATCAGACGACTTATCTTAAACGTCTCTTGTTATTCGTTTTCGATTTAGAACTGTTTTTGATTTTTTTTCATATTTAAGTGCATTTTACATCGTATTTTCCATTTATTTTGGGTTATATGTAATAACATGTAATTTCATAGACTCTTTCGGGCTGATATGACAAAAACGAACGACGAAAGACGTTTGAGAGTAAGGCCCCTGACATAACTCGCAAAACTAGTAAGCTTTACATTTAGTGAGGTGATCATATCTGTCTGAAGACCAATGACCCATTGAGTAGGTATACGAGTAACAGATTAGATCTTCAAGGACTCTGCTGACAATAAACCAAAAACTTCATTCTACAACCATAACCCTTTTCATGTCAGCATTAATCTTGAATCACTTTTAAAAACTTAAACTCACATTGTATGAATCATCAAAGCCAATAACATAAAGTATAGGGAAGAAGTTCTTCATTGTCTTTGAAACCATCCAATTAGCGGGAACTGAGAATGATTTATGATTCCCTGAGAGGATAATGTCTCAATACGCGCATGTCACTATATTGTGAAATATTACACTTTTATGCAAAATACACCATACGAAATGTTTATAAGTTCTACCTTTAGTAGTTTACACTTGTTTATTTGCTACAGAAACGATAAAAAAAATCATATATTGATGTGAATCGTTGCAAATTGCTGCTGCTTTTTATATGTGCAGGAATGGAGAAAGAATACAATTTCCTGCGGCCGGGCGGCCTATCGTAAGAGGCGACAAAACCACCCACAGCCAGGTGGGAGGGTATTTGCCCGTCTGGATAGCTACCACCCCTGGTCTAGTGTATGCCGCCATTAGTGGCCAGGTTCCAGTCTCCTTTAGAAAGCGGCAACACATTAGTAACACCTTTAGTATTACAAATGTCCATAGGCGATGGTAACCGCTTTCTGTCAAGTTGGCCGCTTGCCTGTCTGCTGAACTCATGCAATAGAAAAAAAGGCAGCTTTGATAATACTTTAACTTTAACTCACCTGTTATTGTATTGGCAGCCTTCGGTTTTTCTCAACTTAACTTAATTTTTAGAATTTATGTCTGTGTGTCTTTCACATTTATATCGGTCTAAAAGTTTGTCTCGAATAAGTGACGAAATTGTTTAACAGATTTTAATGAAACTTAGAATTAAAACAGTTTTATTTATTTCTTAAATTTTCAAGTATATATATATATATATATATATATATATACATATAGACAAGTAACACTTTATTTTTCACCAAAATAAAAATTATAAAAAATCCATAATTACTATATTTCTTTGAAAAATAACATGCTGCCTTATCGCTAAAAACGAATAACGAACGAAACGAAAACGATCTCTTCCAGACAACCTAGCATAATTTTGAACTAATCTAGCCATGTAGATGGAGCAGAAAATAAAATAGGACTGTACAATTTAAATATACATACTTACGCTAATTTAAAAAATTAATATATACAATCCAATGCAAGATATAATTCTTTTGATGAGTATAAAGTGTAAATGTTAATAAATTTTTATTATTCTATATAAATAAAAACAAATGTGTGTTTTTCTTCTATGCATTCCCAAACCATTGATCTAATTGTGGTGGAACTTTGGTAGAGTGTACTGAGGACGCCTGAGCGGGTTTCTGGCCCAAAAATATATTATATAAAAATAAAATAAATGTTTTATGTTTGTCCTCTATGCGTTCCTAAACCAGTGATCTGAATGTGATGAAACTTTGATAGGATGTTCTGAGGACACCCGTGAATGTTTCTGGCCCAAAAATTCTTATATCTATATAAATAAAAATAATTGTTTGTATGTTTATCCTCTGTGCATTCCCCCACCATTGATATGATTGTGATGAAATTTTGTTAAGGTGTCCTGAGGATGCCCGCGAGGGTTTCTGGCGCAAAAAATATATATAAATAAAAATAAATGTTATTTTGTAATAAAAAACACTTCAATAAACAAAATATACAACCGCATAATTTTTTACTTGACGTGCCATTACAACACATGTTATGGACGGTACAGCTAGTATTTTAATAAATTATTCAAATGTTAAAAAATCGAATACAACTTCCTAATACTGACAACAGTTAGGTCGTACGGAACTATCAAAAATACTATCAAATCAATATGTATTTCGAATAAATATTACCATAGAAACCAGTTGTATGATTGCTTAATTCCTTACTCGGATGCATTTCATACAAATATTAAATACGAGACCGGTGTCTTACGTAATGTCTCTGTAAGATATATTCCGGATATTTTCACGTAAAGCAAACGTTCAATAAATAAGTAAATCGACAGGTGGACTACGCTGTCGCTTGCTTCGTTAGTGGTTTGTATAGTAATTAATGTTAGGTACGGGTTCCCTTTCAGTTTGGTCCCTTTTACTTAATTTTACTTTTAAATTAATGCTATTTGGTAACTGTTATATTTTCCGAATGTCTATACAACGTAATAACGGCGGCTTGTTGCTCGGTTGCTGTGAAGTTAAATACAAAGTATAAGAAACGCTTGACATGTCTGTAGTTAATCTATTTCTAGGATATTTAGAAATAATGAAAAATATTTCCTGTCGCAAATCATACGCAAAGAAAAAACAAGAGCATAAAGTACACTAGAGTATTCCACGTGGTTGCATTAGTGTAAAGTCACGACCGGTATCGCGTCCATTTCACGGCGGTATAATAACACCTATTTTCATTCCGGTTCTGGAAAGTCTCATAACAATCGATTTAATCACAAGCTTATAAAAGAAGGAACAAACAAACAAGTAACCAAACAAAACCACTTTGACTTTTATAACTTAGTTTTTCAGTACAATTTGAGAATTCAAAATCATACTTCTATATTAAGTGGTACTTCCATATACCATCACCAGAATTCGAATACATCTTTTGCCTTATTCTTATTCAGCCAAAATTATTTACTTTCAGAACCAGTTATAATATTTAGTAAACTCGCTCTGCTGTTTTTTTAAATATTAAGTATTCCTGCTCCTATAGTCAATTTTTTTTAAATGGCATATTGTTTGTGAACTCTTTGAAGTACGCTCTTAAGGATCAATGCTCATAAATGTGGTAGCCTTTTTACAGGTAAATAAGCTGCGACACGTTTTTGCGCTTGTAGTAATATTTATTTTTATAGGCAGGTATGTACTTAATATAAAACTAATAATATTAAAATAATAAATAAAGATATTTATTAATACTAACTTTCAAGGAAATTATAATTTAAAGCTTAGAACTCATGTAAATATATTATACAAATACCACTACAAACGCAAAAACGTCTCGAAGCTGTCTGTACTATGTACTGTAGTTATAACTAATTATATAGTCCCCTACGACGAGTTATTTTTATACCGTCAAGGTATTTATAATACAGGAACCCGACAGAAAAGGGGTTACTACCATTCACTAAAGGCCACTAGCTGAAGTTTCTTTTTTTTTATTGTAGTATAGGTTCGCGTTTGACCACAATCTCGCCCTATGTGGAGCGAAGATGTGGTCTAGGATGGAACACACTTACCTAGAAGGTACCTATTCACACGAGACTTGAAGACACTCAGGTTATATGTATCGGGAAAGACAGACTCCGGCAATGAGTTCCACTCCTTTGCGGTGCGTATGATGAAGCTAGATACAAAGCGCTTCATTCTTACAGGTGGAATATCCACCATATAACGGTGCCACATGCCGGTGCGTCTGGTTGTCCGATGATGGAAGGGAGATGGCGGGATCAGATCGAAAAGCTCCGCTGTACACTTTTCAAAGTGAATACGATAGAAAACCGATAAGCTGGCAACCTTGCGTCGATGTTCCGAGACTTTGCGTTTTGTCGTCGAAAAGCTGGTCATTGCCAACCAGCTTCCTGGCTCTCCGCTCAATCGACTCTAGTGCTTCGAGTTGATATTTGACTGAGCCATCCCAAAGGTGAGAGCAGTACTCCATACATGCTCGTACTTGTGTTTTGTACAACACTAGTAGCTGTTCAGATGTGAAGTACCTCCTCACCTACGAGAGTATGCCTATACACTCGGTGTATAAAGTATAATAAATTTATTCATATCTCATGCTTCGGTCGCACCTGCGTTAGTATTAGAGATTTATACTGTGACCGAACGCGTCTTATTTAAAGCGATAAAAAAATAATGCCCTTAACGCATAGCCACATGTATGTATATATATATATATTCAAATTCAAATTCAAATTCAAAGTTTTTTATTCAAAATAAGTTCCACTGGAGAACACTTTTTGAAGGTCATATAAATATATAAGTTAAAATTTAATTTTTCTTCCTATTCTATGTATACCGCTTCACAACGTGTTATTGCTGTTAAGGAGAAGAAGCGGCAAGAAACTCCCCAGCAACTCGTCTAGCTAAATAATGTTTTTCTTTAAGTTTCTTATTCTATTTATATCTCAAGTTGTTTTTTTAATAAGTTTTATACAGAAGTATGTTACAGAATTACTTTTGAAGAATTAATGGAGTTGTAGCAAACAGTGCATACTCAATAAGACCAAGACACAATAAGAGGAAACAAAAATATTATGAAAGTTATAATAATGATATGACGTACTAAAATGTTATGCTGCAATATATCTCCATAAATCCCTTACAAGCTTGGCAAGATAACATTAAACAAAATATAGTATAAGATGTTAGAGTGAGCTGCTATGTAAATGAATTTTTGTCATTTAAGTATTCTTCAATAGTGTAGTATCCCTTTTTTAGCAAGATACTTTTTAATTTGGTTTTGAATTTAGTGAAAGGCAGATCTAACATTTCACTCGGAATCTTATTGAAGAAGCGTATACCAACCCCCAAGAAAGAGGACAGTACTTTTGTAATCTAAAAGATGACAATATCAGTCTATTACAATGCCTGGTGTTGAAATTGTGAATATCCTTATACTGCTTGTAGGCACTCAAATTATTACGAATATAAATTATATTATTAAAGATATATTGGCAGGCGACCGTCATAATATTGATTTCCTTGAAGCATTCTCTAAGAGACTCCCGAGGGCCGAGGTTGTAAATTGATCTTACGGCTCTTTTTTGTAAAACAAATATGGTCTCTAAGTCAACAGCGTTGCCCCAAAGTAAGATACCATAGGACATGACACTATGAAAATAACTAAAATAAACTAGTTTAGCAGTCTCTTCGTCAGTGAACTGCCTAACTCTTCTGACCGCATATGCAGCAGAACTAAGTTTTCCTGAGAGACTAGATACATGAGCGCCCCAGTGGAGCTTCTGATCAAGGTTAATGCCTAAGAATACAGTTGAATCTACTAGATTAAGTCTAGTGTCGTTAAGAGAGATATTAATATCGTATTCTTTTACATTGGGCATAACAAACTTAACACATTTAGTTTTGCTCGGATTGAGTAATAAGTTATTTACAGTAAACCACTTAGATATTTGGGATAAGGCGTTGTTTACGTCGTCAAAGTTCAGTTTATTTCTATCAACTTTAAATATAAGTGATGTGTCATCAGCAAACAACACTACCTCACACATATCATTAATAAAATATGGCAAATCATTAATATATATCAAAAATAAGAAGGGACCTAGAATAGAGCCCTGGGGCACACCCATAGATATGCCAGTCTCACAAGATTTGACATTGTTAATTTCAACGCTTTGGGATCTGTTATTTAAGTAAGACGATAATAGGTTGAGAGAATCGCCATGAATACCGTAATAATTGAGCTTTTTAGGAGGGTCACGTGTTCAACGCAATCGAATGCCTTGGACAGGTCACAGAATACACCAATGGCATTCTGTGATCCTTCCCAAGCATCATAAATGTGTTTAGGAGCTCAACACCTGCATCGGTAGTGGATCGACCTTTGGTGAACCCGAACTGTTTAGTATGAAATAATTTATTAATATTAAAATGTGAGAGCAGTTGATTCAAAATTATTTTTTCAAAGATCTTGCTTAGGGTTGGTAAAATAGAAATTGGCCTAAAGTTGGAGGGTCGTTTTTGTTTCCACTTTTAAATATAGGGATAACTTTGCTAACTTTCATTAAGTCGGGAAATACCCCTTTATCTACACATCGATTAAATATTTCTACTAGTGATAGTGCAATAGTGTCTATTATGTCATTTAATACTTTTAAAGATATACCCCAAAAATCAGCTGTGTTTTTAATGTTTAATGATTTAAACGTTTTTACAATATCACTTGTATCTATATGATTAAATTTGAATGAAATATTACATTCATCAACACGCTGTGTCATTAGCAGCTCAGCTTCCAGTGGTGATGATGACAAAGAGCTAGTTGTTAAGGTTGGTATATCCCTAAAGTATTCATTAAATGTTTGTGCAATTTCAAAGTTATTACTAATGGTGTTATTGTTAATTACAAGCTCAATTCCATCATCTCGACGTGAAGTTTTGCCAGAAGCGTCATTTATGACACTCCAAGTTGTCTTAATGATATTTGATGATTTTTAATTCTGTTACTATAATATAAAGATTTGGCAGCGATGCACACTCTTTTAAAGGTCTTAGAGTACTTTTAATATAGTCAAGAAAGTCTGGATTTTGATTAAATTGTTTTTCACTGTATAATTCATACAGTTTTATTCGACTTTATATATACCTTTTGTAGCCCAATCGCTAAACTTAAGTTTATTACTTTTGTTAATTGTTTTAGTTTTAAATGTGTTTTCAAATTCAGCTTGTATAACGTCGAAGAAACTACCATACAAGTTGTTTGGATCTTCGCTGTTGAGATCCAAGGTAGGAATTTTTTTGGCTAGATTATCTTTAAAGGTTCTTAAGCGATGATAATTCACCGGTCTACAGGTTATTTTAGAAGTGAATTTAATACTGTCAAAAGGTATTGATATAAACTGGCCACAATGATCCGACCGTAGTACATCTATGAGTGATTTATCGATTATTTTGCAACTACAAAATATATTGTCTAAACAGGTAGCTGTAGTAGCAGTTATACGCGTAGGTTCATTAAAGACATGTATAAGATTAAAGGATTTGAAAAGATTAATGATCTTAGTACGAGTTGATGACATTTCCAACAAATTAACATTAAAATCCCCACAAACTATAGGCAATTTATCAGTTTTATTTAATTTTATTAATAATTCCTCCATTGTGCTTTCAAATACACTATAATCCCCTGTGGGATAATATATATATATATATATATATATATATATATATATATATATATATATATATATATATATATATATATATATATAGATAGATAGATACATACATACGTTATCTTCACATCATTAACAATGTCTCATCTCAAGTAATGCATAAAACCTATCGCTATATCTGCGTGAAACGGCCTATATCTGTAACACTATCGTAGATGAATCTCTACTATTCTTGGTGATAGCGCTGGATTTCTATATCTCACGATCTATTCCTTTACCTCAGTATTAGTAGGAAATTGGCATCACTTCTATGTAGCTTATGTTAAACTAGCTTCTGCCCGCGACTTCGTGCGCGTTGAAACTTTTTTAATTATCCCACGGGAAGTCTTTAATTTTTCGGGATCAAAAGTATCCTATATGTTGACCAGGTATATAAGCTTCCACTATACAAAATTTCATTTAAATCGGTCCAGTCGTTTCGGAGATTAGCCGGTACAGACAGACAGACAAACAGAGAAACAAAAAATTTGAAAGAAATCTATATTAGTTCTATTTCACTTCTTACATCCCCCTGACTCGGTTTTTAGCATTTTTTTTCATTGTACAGAAATTCGACCTCTACAGTTTTATTATATGTATAGATTGTAGTCAAAAGTAAGAGAAATGAATGGAATAGTATGATCATGTCTCTCTTTTCTTCACCTTCTCCCAATTATTTGGGATCGGCAGAGTATAAATTTTCCTTCTATACTCCTCTATTCTGACATATTTACTCTGTCACACCACAAATCAACATGACATCCTTCACACAATACATCCATCTCCTTTTTATCCTACCTTTAAATTTATGCCCGTCAATCTTCCAGTTTAACATTCATTTTGTCACGTGACTTAGTCTTCTTGTTCTCCATTTTCCAGTGACGGGTGCAACTTTTAAAGATCTCCTTACTCATTTGTCAATAGTATGATCAATCAATGATCATGTATGATATAATACAGCAAGTAGCAACCCAACGTAAAACTCATTATATAGCATTTTTACCTAAAATTCTATTTTTGTATAAAGTCCGCGGAACCCAAAAAACTTATAAATTGTTAATAAACTTAAAATTTAGAAAAGCAATAAAACTTTTAAATTACCATAATTCATATTAATGGATAAACTTAATAATACTAAAATTACCATAATCATACCCACTTTAATAATTTCAAGAAACAGTTTAACCCGTGTAATAAATATTTTAACGTTATTTATTTAGTGATTGTCTGATATAATAATTTTGGCCAATTATGTAAACAGTTTGAAAGGCCTAAGTTAACTTTAACAAGTTGGTGTAAATATTGTAATAACCGACACTAACTTGGCGGAGAATTATTAGGAAATTTATAATAATAATTATTAAATATTTTAATAGTTTGTAGCTTAATAACTACACAATACTATGGTAGAAATATGTTACGAAGGACAGTCTAAATGTGATGCAGCTACTCTTCAGGTATATATTTGAAATGAAAAACTGATAAAGTTAATTTCGTGTATTGAATAGCAGAACATTGAGATTTTGTGAAGACAGAGTACTCCCGGTAACTGTTAAATCTGTCAAATATATCGCGCGTTCCATTTCTTGCAGTGTGTTTTCAGCCACACATATCGTCACGAACACAGACGTCAGTAAACTTTGAAAAGATCCAAGATCTTATAATTTATAAGTAAGTACATGAAAAGATCATTCAACCAAATCAATCAGAAATTTATAAGAAACTTTTATCTTTATGGTGTAAAAAAATGTTTTAAATTATAAAATGTTAAAAATCGAAAGAAGACTTGTGGCGCCATTTAATCGTGGAGGAAGCCTGAACATTTTACCAAACTATGTATTAGCATTATAAACTGATATTTAATAGTCACTGCCATGCTCATATAAAAAATATATGATATATGGTTCGCGTTTGACTTCGACCACGCCTCATATTAGACGATGATGCGGTCGAAGATAGAGCACGCTTACCTAGAAAATATCTATTTGCATGAGACTTGAAGACTCCTGGACTTTTTGGGAAACACGGACTCTGGTAGCGCATTCAGCTCTGTCGTACGTAGAGGGAACGTGGGGGCAAATCGTTTCGTTACCGCTGGTGGTATTTCCACTGTGAAACGATCGCGTAGACCAGAGCGCCTTGTCGTCCGAAGATGGAATAGTGTAGGGGGAATTAAGTCGAACAGTTTATCAGGTAAGCTGTACCGTTGTCAGCACCCCTGTACAATGATTGACACCCTATTAATTTATTGAAAAAATTAGGAAATCTTTATAATTTTTATTAAATTAATTAACAGGGTGTCTATCACATAACGGGGGATTAGTTGAATTATATAAGAATGTTTATAACAACAAAACATCGAGCTTTTACGACATTAACTTATGATTTAGAAGTTTTTAGAAACTATTAACTCACATCATTAACACTTTAGACTTATAAGCGCATAATAAAAGTATTTAACCATAAAAGATCATGTTCCTACTAATTAGTACGTATGCACTTAATAAGATCATATATTTTCGTTTTGTCGACGAAGGAGTGGCTAGTTACCGGCGACCATATATGTAACATGACAGAGATTTAAGACGAATGGATAGTGCAAGATAAACTACCTTAATCTAATATGTCTTAACATACTTCCTAAATATCATAATTTTCACAAATACCAAAGGGTCAAAAATTATAAACTTTATTGTCATACATTATTTAGCAAAATAAATGAAGTTTTTGGTAACATTTTAATTTCATTCAAAAACTATCTCAGTCATAGAGGTCAAAGTAAACGACGACCAAGACTTCATGTTCTATTTATGAAAGCAAAGAGTGTTTGTAGTAACAGCCTTAAGATTTAAGGAATGCAAAAAAGTATTTACTTAGTAGAAAATAAAGTCTATTAGATCGTATACAAATTTATCCGTGCAAGAAAAGAAAGAAAACTAATTCCTGCAGCCGGGCGACTGTGGTAAGAGGCGATAAAACAACCTACAGCTAGGCGGTAGGGCATTTTCCCGTCTGGATAGCGACCACCCTTCGTCTGGAATATACCACCATAATAACCTTGAGTTGTGTTCCGGCATTAGTGGCCGGGTTGCAGTCCCCTCTTTGAGGCCGGCAGTACATTGGCAGCACCTTTGTCGTAGTAAATGTCCATAAGGGACTGTAATTTCATCTTTCCATCTTTTATACTTCCCATCATATAGTTCGTCAAAATGTCTGCTGTTCTCCAGCAATAAAAAATACACTAAAACACTCTCTACTCTTCTAACATATTCTCTTTAAAAAAATATATATATATTTCAATGGAGATCAGTGTCACATCTGTTTTTTTCTAATTTCGTGCAACATAAAATAGTAATGTATCAAAATGGAAAGCAAGTCTCGTTTAAGTCAATATTTATTGAATTCCAATAAGCTGTCCGTGTGGTCTTAGTTATTATTTCGTTCATTAAATCCGATATCTTTAAGTTTGTATTGGCAATAACCGTAAATTGGGTTGATATAGAAAATTAAGCTCGGCCAGGTAACGTTTTTGTTATCTTTAAATTTGAATTTATGAGGAAGTTATTAAATTTTGAATAAGCTATAAACTGCTAAACATTAATTATAAAATCTTAGAATTTAAAGCTTTTAATTAAATTATACGTTCTCAATTTAGAAATTACATAATCAGTTATAAAGTTCAAAGAAATAATCTAAGGTTTTATAACTGTTAATTTTTACGATTTAATGTCGACGTGGTGGAATTTCTATTAGCTTCAAGACCCATCCTTCATGCTCTGAGTTTATAGGCACCTAATAACTTCAAGACATTTGCTTGGGTAAAAATAAAACCTCTAATTTGTCCTATCAACATATCAATTAGAGTGTTATGAATGGTGGTAGGATACCTCCAAATTCAGATTAGTTCAAGTCACAAATTTCAAATGCCTGAATATTATGTGAAACAAAAAAACAAGAAACATATAAGCCCATCATAGATAGCAGATATGATAGATAGCATTACATCAGGTAATGCTATCTTATTTAAAAGAACTCATAACATATCAGTGAGTCAAGGGATGTGTGGAAATTCACTTTACATCTCTAACGTAGGACATATAATAAAAAAAATATTGATACCCTCTGATATCATTACAACACAACGGAGACTCAATAAAAAGAGAAATACGAAGCGCAGCTACTTGAGATTAAACAATTATTATGCGACACTGAATGCAACAATTAGTCTCTTTTAGATCAGTTTGCCAGGTGGCAGGGTATTTGCACGTCTGCATGGCTACCACCCCTGGCATGCATGAGCATGCCGTCATAACACCCTTGAGTTGTGTTCCGCCCTTAGTGGCCCGGTTCCAGACCCATCTACGAGTCCGGCAGCATATTGGTAGCACCTTTTGTGTTGCAAATGTTTATAGGCGACGGTAACCACTTTCCATCATAGTTGGGCTGTCAGCCTGTCTGCTGTACTCGAGCAATAAAAAAATCAATAGGCAGAAGAAAAAAACATAAACAAATTCCTAAACTATAAACACTTTCCCTTGGTTAAATGTTAATAAACACAAACAAGCTATTGAAGAAATAGAAGCGAAGAATGTAAAGAGTTACATACAGTAACAAGATCGAACTACTAATCTTATTAAAACAAACTATAAATACAACAACAGCTGTATCATTATTTATTTACAAATACCGATGCATGATTGTATTAACTATTGCACTACAATCGTACAATGAAAAGTTGTACGTAATTTAGTCTTTCCTTTCATCTTTTCACGATTCTTTATTGTTCCTTACATACTTGTCTATTCTACATCGTATAATACACATCTTCTGTCCCGTCACAGATCTTTATATCATCCATCATTGTGGAGTTGATAACGGTCCGATTTCCAAAGAGAAAAATATCAAATCATGTCAAATTATTGCAAAACCTTATTCATTTAATTGTATATTAGTTTATAATACCTTTGGCCATGTAAATACAATATAGAAAATTATATATTCTCTTCTTATTATAATAATATCCTGTCCCACTCCACTGCTCGACTCGGGTCTCTCCAAGCATTTTAGGTGAACGAATAATATACCTGCCACGCTTATACAAGACGGCTTAACACATCGGTTATCTCGGTGTGCACGTTTCCTTCACGTAACAATTTGCATATTAGGTCAGGAAACTGCCTAGTACCGAAAGCTTTCAGCCAGGATTCGAAAATGCGTCATTTGAGACGCGAATAAGTTAATCATTGTAACTATTGTTTTGTCTGTTAACATACTAATTTAATCTGTAAACAGGATAACCAATGGCAAAACTGTTTCTTAGAAATTTATGAATCTGAAAAGGACGTAATTGGTACTTTCTGTTTATGACTGATTTAAGTTTATAAAGTATGTTTCAATCATAAAATGTTGATTGAAATTTTAAATTGAGAGTTTCAGTAAAAACAATAACGTGGCACCAACTGAGATTGCAGTGTGTTATGAGTTACCTTTTTTACGGACCGATTATCATTCTTTAATACTCCATGGCATAGATGACAATTTCTATAAATATAATTATATTTCAATTTAAAAGAAAACTGACATTAATGGAATCTATGGAATATACTCTATGCTACATAAAATAAAGAAGAATATTAATATTCAAGTACAATCGGCGATCTTATCGCTCATGGCGATTTCTTACAGGCAACCTTTGGATAGACCAGGACTCGTGCAATAATAAGTACATACTGTTTAAGAAAGTTATCGTGGCGAAAAGAAAGCAAGTGAAACTTACCAGGTGTCGCCGTTGTCGCGTGCAGAAGGCAGAAGAATAGGATCCATATAGCTGTCTGTCCATGCTGGATTAGCGAACTCCACCGCCCCATCTCACTGTAACAATCGATATAATTGTAATTTAGTACCGATACACTATGTACCGTGTAACATAACTTTCGTTTATTTTAGTTTAGTAAGCTTCAAAGCATTTCATTCCATTATTCTCCTTATAAAATAGATGGCTCTAAGCTCTAACTCCAAGACCTTGATTTTGCCAATGTGACAGTAACTTTAAAAGTGACAGAGGTAAAGACAGAAATTAATTCGTAATTTTGGACAGTTAAGCACTGGCTTAACTGTTCGGAATTAAACGTCTTATATTAATTACACAGTTCATTTCTGTTTTTCAAATTGAATGATCAACTAAAGTGATCCATATAAACATAAACTTGAATCATTCCGTGTCTATTTGGTTGAACCGTCTAATATCAGCATAAGAAAAGATTGAATACCGTCGTGTCCTTTCAACCAAATTAAATCAATTTGGTTGAACCGTCCAATATCAGCATAAGAAACGTTTTCTAATAACTTGAGGACAATTGTTAAAGTATTGTAATAGACGTTAAATTCTACTCGTTTATTTAAAACTAGTAGCTTCGCGTCTCTATGGATCTAGCTAGTGTAAATTCAAGTTTTAGGATCGTCGTCAAACACACGAACCGAATCAGTTATTTCCAATTCGCTCACAGATCATTTGTTTATTTTATGTAAAACACAATATAATAATATATTAACGATACTTCATAACAAAACGTTAGGAGCGATCACCCGATGTCGCGTGACAGACCAATTCGAAGAACTGCAGCTACAGCTTGGTGAGATTGGCAATGAACGTTAAGTATCTTATTCAGGCCATATGTATATTGTATATGCTTCCGTTGTCAAACCAGTCCAAAATAATTAGTTTTTAGACTAGATTTTTGTAATAATTTCCTTTGCAAGACTGTATGTAAGAAATATAAAAAGCATTAAATTACAAAACTCCGTTACGAAAATGAAATATCCACCATGCTTATGAATTTTATTTTGAACTATAATTTACTAAACATGTACTTATGTAATAAAAACTTTTGTTCTTTAAAGAAAACAAGTAATATTAAAGCCGAGTATAAAAAGCATTAAATTACAAAGTTGTGTAGTCCGTCGTTCAGAGGTCGAAGCCTCGCTGTCAAGTAGTCTGAGATCCATCGGGTTCTTATTATTGGATCACGCGGTCGAAATATAGCTCCGGGTACGCCGTTGAGCTACGCGAACGAAGTTGTAGTGTTGTTATTTATTATTTAAATAGTAATAGTTAAATATAGATTCTGTTAATAATTAATATCCTTTAGTTTTAGTTTGATTTTGAATTTCTAATTCAGCGTAGACAAAAGGGGCGGAATTAAATGAGAATAGACGTCTTTAATTGGTAAAATATACTAGCGGGGTTCTAGAACAAAAGTAGTAGTAATGTATTGTTAGAGTTTCATCGTTACATTTGTGGGTTGATTTTAACTTTCATAAAATCATATAATTACGTGATTTAAAGATTTTGGGGTTCATTTAATTCATTATTTAATTCTTAACTAGCACTAGATTAGTAGCAGTTTTGATTCAATTCGAGAAATTAATTAATAATCTCGTGATAAATCATTCTCTATAATAAAATTATATAGGCGTCAAAGTTTTAGAAATGAGTAGTCCGTATTGTTAGTCCGATCTGTGCGGAGATCGATAGATTAAAAGTGGTTCCAGTTAGGCGCATTCCAGTCCGTTACGAAATAATGCCGATAATTCCACAGAGCGTATTAACAGCAGGATATCTTTAAATAGTAAATCATAGGAAAATGTTAAAAGTAACATCGGCTGCCAGACTATATTGAGTGGGCGGGCTGGCCAATAAACAAGATACCGCGAATGACGATACTACCTTAACAAGGCTTATGATTATCGGTTGCTTGCACATTGGTTTATTAATAATAATATAATAATAACAAAACTTTATTTATTTCTCAACACAACAGATTCACTAAGAAACCTGGTGTGTGAGACTGGTGCCTGAAATAGATTTATAAGAAATCTGTATGACAGATCACCAGTGCTCCACTCCCTGGCTACCAAAAATAAAAGATTATTAACATTAACTTAAATTTAGGCTTCCACAGTTAAGACCCAGAAATAAAATGTTAGAATAAAAGATTAATGTATGAGTGAGTGCGTGCGCGTGCGTGCGTGAGTGCGTGCGCGTGCGTGCGTGCGTGCGTGGTGCGTGCGTGCGTGCATGCGTTCGTGCGTGCGCGTGTGTGTGTGTGTGTGTGTGTGTGTGTGTGTGTGTGTGTGTGTGTGTGTGTGTGTGTGTAGATGTGAATGTATAGGCAAACTAATTTAAAAACTTCTAATGAATAACACATTAATACTTTTGGTATTTTACATAAGTGGGTGGAGCTGATCTTCTGTCTCATCATAGCTCAAGGTTTTAAGTCATTTAGTGATTTTTTCTTTGCAGGCGTATTTCTATAGAGGGTATACTTGTAAAATATTGTTTACTTTATTGTAAAGATATGGTCATAGAAGGGGACAGAATCTCTGGACCAGACTCGTCTGACAGGTTCTTAAGTTACAGATAGCAGTTTTTCTGCGCTTGTCGCTTAATAGCTGTGAATCATACTGCAACTGTGAATGTTTTTTGAGCAATGTAAGTAATATAAAGATCTGTCTGACAGTTAAAAAACCCCATTTTTTGTAAAGTTCGTTGGTAGGAAAACGTTATGGAATCCTAAACTAACTTATAAAATTGCTCTTTGAGGTCTCTCCACTTCAATAAGGTGGGTTTTTCCTGCACCCCCCCCCCCCTTACTTTCTTGTCAGCAACGAATTTTAGGGACTTGAAAATGTAAATTAGGTTATGTAAACGAGGAACTAGACAGTTAATATGAGGTTTAAAAGTGAGAGTAGAATCTAGTATGATGCCAAGATATTTCATTGTCTCAGTTCTTTGAAGAAATGGGCAGTTACAATTTGAGGTCGATTTTTACGGGAATGTGCAACAATAGACAAAGTAGGTGGAGGAAGGAGATTGGATTTTGGAGAAAAGGGTAAGATTTTGTCTTACTGACATTAAGTGTTAATAAATTAGATTTGAGCCAATTACAGACCTTGCTTAGACCAGTTTGAGCATCAACAAACAAGTCACATCAGTTATTGCCCATGAAGAAAATAGCAGTATCGTCCGCAAAAATTTAAATAACGAGTCCATGATAATATTAAGACTTGGACATAACGTGGATAATCTATATCTCTACTACTATACATACTTTCATAGTAATACAAATAATAGTAATAATACAATAAAGTGATACAAGTACAATTTGCTTACAAGGAGATCCCAATGACATCTACAAATTATACAGTATGTTTCTTAAAAATAAATAATTGCATTTTCATAGTAATATAATGAAAATGAAATGACTAATTGACGACTATTACGAGTGTATTTACTTTTTTCATGTCCTTAAAAATCTATACAGCTAAAAAAAAATTAAGTGTCTGTTTGTAATGTCAAAATAACAGCGTTTTACTAAATGATTACGAAAGCATATACGGTATTCATTACAAAAAAAAAATTTACGGGAATTTCACTGGCAGATAACTGATGTTATAAGGAATAACTTAGGCTGCTTTTAAAATTAGGATTCCGCAAAAAAAATCATCCGTACAGGAACGGAGAAAGAATACAATTTCCTGCGGCCGGGCGGCCTGTCGTAAGAGGCGACTAAACAACCCACAGCCAGGTGGTAGGTTATTTGCCCGACTGGATGGCTACCACCCTTGGTCTAGAGTATGTCGCCATAACAACCTTGAGTTGTTTTCCGGCATTAGTGACCAGGTTCCAGTCTCCCTTAAGAGAGCAGCAGCGCATTTGTAGCACCTTTGGTATTGCAAATGTCTATAGGCGATGGTAACTGCTTTCCATCAAGTGGGCCGTCTGCCTGTCTGCTGAACTCCTGCAATAAAAATTTAAAAAAATAAACCACGTGGACGAAGCTGCGGGCACGGCTAGTTAATAAATAAAAATTAAACCAGCACACGAATACTCACGTCGTATATTTCCAAGTTTTTCGGCTAGGGTTTAGTAGAAGAGGTAAAGTAAAAAATTCATAAAAATTATGAAGGACTTATTTCAAATTTTCTCTTATACCTTGAACAGAGGCAACATGTTATTCATGATACCCTCTAGATGATAGTAACTGTTATAAATATTTTTATTTAATACAAATATTTGAGCCCCGCAAGATACCGAAATGATGTTGGAATCCCCGACGAAGGTTTTAATGTGTGACATTATTCCACACTGGCCACGAATTTTGTTTTCATTTGTAATTTTTTTCTGTCTAAATTAAACATGTCTTACTGCGTACGTCTGCTCTTATTTATTTAGATAAATTAGAGTTCGCTTACTTATTATAGAATTATTCAACAATGAAATACACAAAAAAAATCTTATTTCAATCCTTAACATTTTCACTAAAATCCGATGAGCTGTTTCAGGGATTAATCGACACAAATTTTCAGACAGATAAACAAAAATCCTCAAAAAAAAACAAACAAAACAGTGTTCAGTATTCAATCCAGACTTCAATTCGTTATAAATCCAGACAGACGTCATAAATGTTTTACTTATAAAATCATGTCTTTTGATTATAACATATCTCAATTCTGAATGCTATCATTAGCAGTTAATTTCTTCCCATTTGATTCTTGAATGGCCGTAAGATTTATTGACTTTAAGCAAAAGAAATTAAAACTTTAACGTACCAGGATGCTATAAATGACATGAAGTAATGATAGTCTACATAAAGTATTATGTCGCTGTAATATTTGCATAAAGACTGTTCAAATTGCTTATAGAACTTTAATAAACTGGTTCATATCCTCCAGCGATGGCATAAAGTCCAAGAAATTGATGTTTAGTATACGCCCAAAGGATATAAAACAAAGTAATAAGTAGTAGTAACTTGAAGAGTTGATTTTTTGTTTTGCTTTAGTTTTATTTAAAAAACAAACCAAAATCTTTTTAAAAATGAACAAATCGTTATTGTATATTGATTGATTGAATTTTGTGTGAAACTGTAAGAGAATCACTTACGTTGGTAAGGCCATATTTTATGGAAACCGGCTAGTTGATCAAATGCCCAGCCATACCGCCTCCACCAGGACCAGGTACAAGGGGTGTAAGCCCAAGAAAAGCTCGCTTGACATGGTGAGGGATGACATGGGTACTAGTGGTCTCACAACAAGGTATGCTAAAGACCACGTGAAGTGGAGAAGAAAAAGAAGGAATACGGACCCCGGGCTTCATGGCGAGCACGTGAAATGCCTTTCGTATGGCGTATGGATGGATCCAATATATTCTCTCACGTACGTAATGGAGTTCACGCTGACGACATGGATGCAATAGGAGTAAGAAGACTATTTGCTTTTTTCGTTTCATTAATAACAAACGACGTCTTCAGTCTAGTTTATGGTAATCTTCGAGAAGTTTTTTGATTTCTTTTGATTGTTTTTATTTATTGTCCAGTGTTATTAATTGATATTGATTTTTGTTAATTGTTATTTGATATGAAATTTGTTAATTAAAAATGATTCCTATGTTGAAACGTGGTCGAGGTAAGCTTTCCAAACTAAAGAATTGTTGTATAATTTGTACAAATGTTTCAAAATGAGTGCAATAGCAATTCGTGCACTATTATAACTCCCGCTCAATTAGTCGCTAAATCAACCGGAATATCATTGACTTCCATCGGAAAGGTGCTATCAGAAAGCAAATGCCGTTCTTCAGAACAGGGAATAATTTAGTATTAAAAATTATGTTTAATATTAATATTTATTGTTTTAATATCGTTTAATATTATTAGTTTCATACTCAAATTAAGTACCTGCCTATACAAAAGTATTAGTTTATTTGTTTATGTGCTGACCGTACACTACTACAATCGCAAAAACGTCTCGAAGCTAATTTACCTATACCTCGATAATACTGTGACCATGTCTCACCGCCGCCGGGCGACCGTGCGTGATCCGTGTGTACATGTGAAAGAGCTAGCACGGCACGACGCCGAGCCGTTTAGGCGGCAACCGTATTCACGTTCAGGCCCTAACTTTCAACAGAACATTTGCTTAAACTTTGTTCTAAAACTATTAATTTTCGCCGGAATACTCACATTCTCACTCTCCTTTATAACATTATTTACTCCTAATAGTCCCCAGTACCTTAAGGAACGTTTTAAATCCCTTCGCCTATCCACTGCCCATAATTTGCGCCATGATACGTACCGAAAACTAATGACGCCTGCAAACACTTCATCTTGTTATGATAATTCTTTTACGGTGCAGGTTGTCATACTTTGGAATATGCTGCCTCTTACTGTCAGAGAGGCCAAATCATTACCAATATTTAGAAATTTGCTCAGAAAACACTATTTGTCCACAAATAGCTATGTCTGATTAACAGAATATAATCATGCTAATACATTATTATTATAATAACTTATCTATTATTGTATATATATGACTATGTATATATGTATGTATTTGTATATTCATTTCTTAAACTAGTTTGAGTATTTATGTATCTATTGCCCTTTTCCTGCACCACCTATATCGCCTGATTCAATTTTTTTGTTTCATTTAGGTTGCCTGGAAGAGATCGCTTTGAGCGATAAGGCCGCCTGTTGTATTGCCTAGAAAAATATTGTAAATATGGTCTGTTTTTGTAATTGTATATTTTAGTGTGCAATAAAGTGTTATCTCTCTCTCTCTCTAAAAACTCATATATTTGTGAACACTAGACTGGCTCTAAAGACCGTACAAAGTTATCAAAGAAGAAAAGTGTAAATTCTACCTTTATATAGCTAAGAATAATTCAAGTATTCGTGCCGCTGATGCTTTTATAAGACATGGGAAGATATTGAATTAAATTAAACGCCTAAGGTAAGAAGGTTCCGAGAGTGTTTGGTATGTGTCAGAACTGACATGAAGCGCAGTGTGAGGTTTAATAGTACTGGTAAATAAATAAATTCAGAGAAGATTTTAAAGCTGTTATAACTTCAACAATATTAATTATATTTACTGGTGATTATGAGATTTTATTATTTTTCATTCGTATCTTTGACTAAACTCTTTCATGTGTTTTTTCTTCGAAGGATAGGTACTATGTTGAAATATTGAACGGTTTTCAATTTTAACCACTAATTCTAACATATACAACTTTTGTTGAAGCAATTCAGTGACCTGATGCGTGTCGTTTAATTTGTCGCTAAGTTAACACTTTTCGACTCAATTTGAATACATAAAAATATTTCAATCTCCAGACACTATCTCCATTAATATATGTACATACGTTCATTATACGCATAGCATTACTATGATTAAGGTAATTTAGAAAAATACATTATAAGGTATATTGCCATAAAATTAGAACTTTGCTTGATAATTTGTGTCAATGTTATTCGGTATTAAGAAAGTAAGCCTTGATTACTTATTATCGAAGCGTGTAATCTGTTAACAGTATTACAGAATTACGTCTGTTTGGTTTATTTACTAAATACCTCAGATAATCCTATTATGAGAATGTATATGTACGTATATATTCTTTCTTACAAATCTGAGTGAAATATAAGATCCATGTGTTACTGTCTGAGAGCAGTATAACTTTGGATACGATTTTCAAAAATCATTTTCGAAATTACATAACGACATAGCAACAACTGAATGTACATTTACTGATGACGTCTGCGTGTCTATTCGTATTTACAAAATGAAATCAATCTATTGGCATTGAATAGATGATTATGTTAAGAATGCTTCTATGAAGTTCTTGCTATACGTGGATAGTTAAGCTGCGCAAAATGTAGGTATATACATATTAAATTAAGTATTGCACTCAATAGATTTTAAATGAGCGACGAGAAAAATAGTGCACATAGAGGCATACAGAAAAGTATTGATGTTTTTAATAATAACTTTTATATAGGTGAAATAGATAGTGGTATATACGCTTCTAAAGTTCTGGAAATGTCCATGATCTCCAATAAATTTTCAACATTTTGAAAAATTAAGACATTCTTATACTATACTGATGCCCGCGACTTCGTCAGCGTTGTTCGGTCTTTTAACTATCCCACGGGAACTCTTTAATTTTTCGGGATCAAAAGTATATGTTGGCGAGGGATATAGGCTACCACCATACAAAATTTCATTTAAATCGGTCCAGTCGTTTCGGAGATTAGCCGGTACAAACAGACAGAGAAACATAAAATTAAAAAAAATCTATTTTACTACTTACAACCCCCTGACCCGGTTTTTAGCATTTTTTTCATTGTACAGAAATTTGATTATATGTATAGATAGTGTGTTTAACGAAAATTAGTTTGAAAAAAAAGTATTGTGAGTAATTTACTTTTGGTTCACACTTTTTAGAGACTTTTTCCATCCCAACTTCTAGTTTTTACTTTGTTATACTAAAACCGATATTACGCGGTTCATTTATGTCTTTCAATTGGGATGAATTAAGCAAAATAATCCATACAAACACAAACTTGAATCATTCAATTTCATTGAATACCGTTGTCTCTGTTCATTTTTGTGCGTTTCAATCAAAATGATCCAATTAGCATGATCCTTTAATATCAGCATGGCTTGTCTATGTTTTTGCTTTTACAAATAGAAACATATATTGATGCAGTATATGAAATAACAACAATGTCTAACTTTAGAATTATCGAGTCCTAAAGGCGTGGAGAACTATAATTCTACTGAGAACAAAATTCTTATTGTACAAGCGCGGTTACCTAGGCTATTGTTTAAAGGATTTAAAGGGCCGCGTACTCTATAATGTCCAGCATGAATATTCAAAGGGTAAAACACAAATATGGCTTTAAGAAAGGCTATCCAGGTGTAGCGATATCTGGTTTAACATGAACAAAAATATGTGGGTTATTTTATTGTTGTGTTTATGTCGGGATTGAAAATGATATATTAAACACAAGTTTTTGTGCAATACAAAGCTATAAGCTTTGTTGTTGTGGTATTTTATTTGAGAAACTAGATTTAAAATAAATTTAGTTGAAGTTTAATTTTTTCATATTATTGTATACGTCTTGGCCGATAGAGCAGACGATTCCTATAATGGACGACGTCTCGGCAGATGTAGAACGTGGAGCCTTTTAGCTCACTGGATCGATAACCTGTGCAAGTTAGAAGTTGAATAAGGAAAGCGAAGCATCGTGATATGTGGCGCATATTTGGGGAGGCTTATGTCCAACAGTACAATTAGTTGACGATGAATTCATTTTTAAGCGCCATTATACCTGATAAATAATAACAATAAGGTTAAAGATGGATGGCATTTATCTATTCATGCACGAATGAAAGACACCCAAATAGTATGTTTATTTAAACTCAACAGTCTCCAAGAAAAATCGTTATAACATAAAATAGCCAGGCAGGCGGAGGTATTTGACGATTGTGGAAATAAGTATCACGTTACTAAGTAAATAACCACGGGACCCTAAAAACTATAATTATAGATATAACATAAAAAGTACCTTTATTACATTTTAAATCTTCTTATACATTTGAAATTGTACATCAACTTATAGATTAGTTGTCTTTCATATATAAGCTTCCTCTAGTACTTTCCTACTGTTATCAATTCTGCTAATGCCTCAATGTCATTCTTCTATCATCTACTGTGTTTACTCCATCGTTTATTTTCCCTTGGGCACTATTCTAATGAGAAATACAATTTATGTAATAAAAGCGATTGATTGACAAAATCTCTACACCATCATACAACAAACCTGTCAAAACGTAACCTCAATATGGCAATTATAATAGGTATTAAAAAAATATCCAATTGATACCAATTACATGTATCAATTTTAGGCATGAGAAAAAAGACATCTCAAATAATTTGAGCGATTCTTAACTGTCAAATAAAAAACCGCTTCAATCTAAAACATTTTGACAACAGAATGATGAATGACTCGCTACTTCTTAAATGATCCTGAGAATCGTCTATCTTTTTCAGAGCTAATGATTATGTTTTCACTTTTATCTTCTTAGTTAAATTGTTCACATCAATGTTTCACAAGTTCCGTATCATCAATGGTTCTGTTTTTTTACAAAAAACGAAATCATTATAAGATCTGTCTATTCGTCTTTGTATGTCACTGGCATTTATCTAAAAAAGATAATAAGTCAATGAGTAGAAAATTTAGTACGCCTGTGTAATGTGTATACCACTACAAGATGCTGTAGTTCAATACGGAAAAAGTAAAATTAGGGGTAGCTGCCATACATGTAAATAACTAAGGGTTGTAATTTTTTTGAGTGTATGGCGACATAATATGAGAAGTATTGATAAAACCATTGTAGAAAACACAATGTTCGAAAGTCGTAAAAATTGTGTCTCTCCTTCTAATTTTCCAAAAAATTCTAATAGAAACCAAGGTTTAAATATAGTTTAAGCCAGATCTGTTGACTAATTTTTGAGATATTCTCGTTTAAGGCTTTTCTGAAGGTTACGTAACCAAATGATAAACATAATACGTAGTAATAACACACAGATAGAGAATACAAGGATACATTTTACCTTTAAATGTCGGAATTGAAAAAAAATCTGGTGCTGAAATATGTGGTAAAATCCTTCAAGGAGTAATAAAGCTTTAACTCTGACTCCTTGACCTTCATTATTGTTATATTTCAAAAGAAGCCCCTAGAAACAATAGCCCCATTCCATTTCCGTGTCCTCCCCCCGATTTACTTAGCTAACGGCGATGATTGTTGCGCCAGCGCATACAATGATAGATGGTTTATTGTAATAGCCCACACACATGAAAACCTGAATCTATTTAGTTTACGGTAATATATTTGCCTAATAGCTATCCTTGTACTAAAAGGTAGGTAATTAATTAAATGCAATTAAACGGCTATTAGACTATAAATCATATTTTAATGACTAAAACATCAGCCTTCATATTTATCAACACTAAAATATTATTATTATTATTTTATTTTTATTGCAGAGTTCAGCAGACAGGCAGACGGTCCAGCTGATGGAAAGTGGGTGCAACAAAGGTGCTACAAATGAAAACATAGGTGCTACAAATGCGCTGTTGCTCTCTTGTGGAAGACTGGAACCCGGCCACTGATGCCAGAATACAACTCAAGGTTGTTGTGACGGCATACTCTAGACCAGGGGTGGTAGCCATCAATCGGCAAATGCCCTCCCACCTGGATGTGAGTTGTTTTGTCGCCTCTTACGACAGTCCGCCCGGCCGCAGGAAATTGTATTAATTCGGATACAATATTTATGGCAACAAAGACGTGTCTAAAGTTATAGTCATAATACAAATAACACAAAATTATTTTGAATATATACGTTTACAACATACCTAACGGCTAAAATTAACAATTAAGAAATTTCAAATATAATAAGAGACGCGCGTATTTTGATCGTGATAGAAAAAAAACATATAATACAGGGAATTTTATACATCGATTTTGTTTTAGAAACTTTATCAAATCATTCAAAGTTAACATTGGTTGTTTTCCATTTAAAACCATATCTGTGTATGGTACGACAATAAAACGAGCAAACTAGTTTAATAACTTGGCATTTAGCTTTATCTCAGTCACTCGATTGCAACGTTGGAACAACACCGTAAGTTACTTAATGTTCCTATATCACTTAAGCCCTTTTATAAATGTGATTTAATGAGCCAGATTTAAGTTTCTTGATCCTAGACAGGTGTAAGACATGACCGCAACGTTGCATATCAAATTGTGTCTTAAATCGTAAGGATAAATTAGAATTTCAAATGTTCTTTAAATGACACGATTACTGTCTCCTTTGATTAGCAAAGGTATTTCATCAGCTAATTTTGTACTATATTATTTGTGTGTAAATAATGGAAGATGGTTTATAAAACGTTAAAAATTTCGTCGAAGCTGGCAAGGCATTGGCAGCACCCCTGGTGTTGCAATCGTCCTTTCGTATCGAGTACTTTCTACCAGGTGAACCGGTTGCCTGCTTGGCAGCTTATGACAATAAAAAAATACATAAATAGGTAGGTATAAAAATATCAGTGCATAAGAGTCCCATTGTTGGGCTCGGGCTTTCGTATTTTAGGAGAACGAACTTTACACTCGCCACAATGGGATAGTTCACACATATCACTTCTCAAACAATGTTTATATAAAAGAGCGGGCGTTTATAACCATATCATCATAATAACTTTAAAATATCATGATATAATTAATTACTCTTTAAACTATAATTAATATGCCACTTAATTCATTATAGAAATGACTTCATAATTTGCAAAGCTTGTACGAAATATATAATGTCTTCGGTATTTTGTAAGATGTTAAAAAGTATCTGGGTTGATTTTGCTGTCAAGTACTAGGAAATTTCCTCACATTCTTTCTTTACCTTCAGCATATAGTTAATAACAATAAGCACATTAGGTCAGAAACAGTTTTCTGATCTAAGGACTTATGAATCCTGGCTAATAAACATACACCGCCCCCGTCGTTGGACTGAGATGCGGTTTTTGACAACTATGCTCACAACTTGTTTCTATTAGTGAGTGTTTATCGACAGCGACATAAACGCTACGAGCTTTGTAAAAGACACTTAACATTAAGCACATCATTTAAATAAAGTAAACGGCAGGTGCTTATTACCTAAATATAATGTGATCAGATAGAAAAGGCCACACAATGCGTAGGAGTTACCAATAAATACGTTACCTAGACAAGAGCTCGGATTATCGTAGCTTGTAAAATCTTATCAGACTATCAAATAGTGAGATAGTTTCACATGCGACAAACAACAAACTGTTTATCTTTATCGAAAAATAACTAAAATATTACTAGGAAACTACAAGTCAACTAAATAAATAATAGGTTGGGGAAAATGTCTTTTCGCATATAGTATGTATGAACTTGTAATAAGATCTCTTTGGCTATACCATTTGTATCTGGCTGGTTTTGGTATCATTAAAAAGTTTTAATTTTAAAGAAGACAATTCCAAATTCAAATTATGAAGATGTGTGATTTTCGTTTGTTTTTATTATTGTTAAAATGAGTGAATCTAATGAAGACATTCGATACATTTTAAAATTTTACTACAAAAAAGGTAAAAATACAACACAAGCCGCGAGAAAAAAAATAAGATGTTTATGGACCTAATACAGTATCTGTGAGAGTAGCGCAAATTTGGTTTAAGCGTTTTCAATCCGGAAATTTTGATATCAAAGATGCACGTCGCTCTGGTCGCCCTGTTATGGACAAAATTGATGCCATTTTTGAAAAAGTAGAGCGAGATCGGCATATTAGTACTTACGATGTATGCTGGAGAACTGGGAATTGACCACAAAACGGTTTTGGCGCATTTGAAAAAAGGTGGTTACACAAAAAAGCTCGATATGTGGGTGCCTCATGAGCTCACTGAAAGAAACCTAATGAACCGTGTACTCATTTGTGATTCTTTATTACGACGTAATGAAACCGAACCATTTTTGAAGTAGCTGATAACTGGTGATGAAAAGTGGATCACGTACGACAAGAACGTGCAAAAAAGGTCGTGGTCACAGGCCGGTCAGGCTTCACAGACTGTGGAGAAACCCGGATTAACTCGCAACAAGGTGATGCTGTGTGTATGGTGGGATTGGAAGGGCATTATTCAGTGTGAGCTGTTACCGCCAGGTAGGACCATCGATTCTGAACTGTACTGTGAACAACTGATGAGATTAAAGCAAAAAGTTGAGAGAAAGCGGCCGGAATTAATCAACAGAAGGGGTGTGGTTTTTTACCACGATAACACTAGACCTCACACATCTTTAGCCACTCAGCAAAATTACGAGTTTGGCTGGGAGGTGTTAATGCATCCGCCGTATATTCCTGACCTTGCACCTTCAGATTTTCACCTGTTTCGGTCTCTGCAGAATTCCTTAGGCAGTGTCAGATTAACATCACGAGAGGACTGCCAAAACCACTTGTCGCAGTTTTTTGATCAGAAGCCCCAAACATTTTATAGCAATGGGATCACGTCCCTACCTATAAGATGGCAAAAAGTTATCCAACAAAATGGCACCTACATACTTTAGTCAAATATAAATAAACTTTATAAAAAAACCTTTTGAATTTTTATATAAAATGCGAAGAAACTTTTTCCCCAACCTGATAGATTAAATATTTATTGTTCACCGGGAGAATGTAGTTTCACATATAAAAAGACAGTGATATGAACAACAGGCGGTCTTATTTAATAATGCAGTCTCTTCCAAACAACACGTTAATCTGAAAAGTTTACATATTTTTTTCGTCGTCCGCCTATTATCGTCCACTGCTGTACGTAGGTCTTCCCTAGTTTGCGGCACTTATCCCGATCGTCCGACTTCCTCATCCAGCCCCAACTAACGACTTTCCGCAAGTCAGCAGTTTACTTAGGCTAGAGGGTACCCTGCAAGCTTGCCAAGTCGTGGTCTCCAGATATAAACAAATAAATAGCAATAAAAATAGTAATTAATAACTAAGTAACAAATTATACATATTAGGTTGGGGAAAAAGTTTCTTCGCATTTTATATAAAAATTCAAAAGGTTTTTTTTTATAAAGTTTATTTACATTTGACTAAAGTATGTAGGTGCCATTTTGTTGGATAACTTTTTGCCATCTTGTAGGTAGGGACGTGATCCCATTGCTATAAAAATTTTGGGGCTTCTGATCAAACAACTACGACAAGTGGTTTTGGCAGTCCTCTCGTGATGTTAACCTGACACTGCCTAAGGAATTCTGCAGAGACCAAACAGGTGAAAATCTGAAGGTGCAAGGTCAGTACTATACGGCGAATGCATTAACACCTCTCAGCCAAACTCTCTTAATTTTTGCCGAGTGGCTAAAGATGTGTGAGGTCTAGCGTTATCATGGTGAAAAACCACACCCCTTCTGTTGATTAATTCCGGCCGCTTTCTCTCAACTTTTTACTTTAATCTCATCAGTTGTTCGCAGTACAGTTCAGAATTGATGGTTCTGCCTGGCGGTAACAGCACATAATGAATAATGCCCTTCCAATCCCACCATACACACAGCATCACCTTGTTGCGAGTTAACCCGGATTTCACCACAGTCTGTGAAGCCTGACCGGCCTTTGACCACAATCTTTTTCGCACGTTCTTGTCGTACGTGATCCACTTTTCATCACCAGTTATCAGCTTCTTCAAAAATGGTTCGGTTTCATTGCGTCGTAATAAAGAATCACAAATAAGTACACGGTTCATTAGGTTTCTTTCAGTGAGCTCATGAGGCACCCAAATATCCAGCTTTTTTGTGTACCCAGCTTTTTTCAAATGCGCCAAAACCGTGTATTGTAGTCAATTCCCAGTTCTCCATATACATCGTAACTACTAATACGCCGATCTTGCTCCACTTTTTTAAAAATGGCATCAATTTTGTCCCTAACAGGGCGACCAGAGCGACGTGCATCTTTGATATCAAAATTTCCGGATTGAAAACGCTTAAACCAAATTTGCGCTACTCTCACAGGTACTGCATTAGGTCCATAAACATCACAAACATTTTTCGCGGCTCATGTTGCATTTTTACCTTTTTTGTAGTAAAATTTTAAAATGTATTGAATTTCTTCATTAGATTCACTCATTTTAACAATAAGAAAAACAAATGAAAATCACACATTTTCCTAAGTTGAAGTTGGAATTGTCTTCTTTAAAATTAAAACTTTTTAATGATACCAAAACCAGCCAGATACAAATGGTATAGCCAAAGAGATCTTATTACAAGTTCATACATACTATATGCGAAAAGACTTTTTCCCTAACCTATTATATATTTGAAATGTGACACGTATTTCCTTAGATTTCGTTTGACATACCTACACAAATTGATCTTTACTAACCACACTATGGGTTGGTGAGAAAAAAATTATACAGTGTGTGTTATTTTCTTCTTCAAAATCAGCCTCCTTTGAGTATTTTTCGCTATTTCTTATAATTTTGGATTTAGTCATAGAGAACCCACTTTAAAATTTCACCTATAGAGATCAATATACACTTTCCATTTGTTAATCAATAACAATTGCCTATGTATGTGGGTGACTTTTGAGCTTCCTTATTGTGTAATTTTTGTAGACTTCATAGTTAAATCACTTATAAAATTCACAGCTAATAAAATACTATTAGTAGTCTTGACAGCTTCTCATTTAATTACTCAAATATTGCACACAGACCGTTTATTAGGAACTGTTACTATAGAAACGTGAAAACGTTTACATAAAGCCCCCGTTTGCGGTGCATCTTCACCATTTGTTGGGTTTACGTAACAACTTCATCTGGTAAAGTTCAACAGGTCGCCGACTCATCTTACGTGGCACTTTGAATGCTATAAGCGGTCGCGGGTTGGTCGTGTCATAAAACCCAGGCCTGCACCTTAAATTCAAGCAATCAAAGGCCACATCTTCAAATTCATCAACTACTTGATATAATGACGTCTTTATGCGTAGTAAGTAGAAATTATATGAAGTTTTTTTATGGAAACGCCAATTTATTTAAATTCAAAAATATCTAATAGATATTGAAATTTCACTTTACTTTTTGTACTCTATATATTATATATTTTAATTAAATGAACAATCAAGGTTGTTTCTAATAAACAAAAATTACTACATGAGATTGTTGCCTTTCTAATGTATAAACCGAGATTTGCGAGAAATTTCTAGGGTTTCTTTCTTATATTATAGTATCAAGAATCTTGTCTTTCTGTTTTTGTTTAAAAAACTATGATTAATGTCTTAATATATGAGTATATTGTACGTTTGCCACCAATATGCTATTTAAATTTTACCGTCTCTCTAAAATTGGATACCCTAGTTCACAATTATATTAATTACAATGTTTTGTCAATGATATTATAACTTTGTGATTTGTGGACTATCGTTATAATTTAGATGAAAATAAACATATGGTTTGTTAATTACTGTAAGACAATCAAGAATTTTGGCCCCAATTTTATCTACTCAGCCTATTGATAAATCTGCCACTGGTATATACTGTAGAAACAGCTAAATAATTAAATAACAGATGACAGATGACATATGATATTCGAAAAATAACTCGCTCTTCGTTGAATTGAAATCTGAATGGAATATGGTGAGACCTCTTCCTGGTCATCAATACGATCTAAAAGCCTTCAAGTCCCAAGTAAATAGGTACCTTTTAGATAACTGTGCTCCCAACCTAGACTGCATTATCACTCTATGTGAAATTCCGGTTAAATGCGAATCTATAACTATGATGATAGGTAAAACTATGAGCAAATATTATCCCGCTTATGCTCTTGAATTATTAACTAAACTCATAAAACCTACAGTCGTGACCAATGCACCAAGTGACTGATGTAAATTAAACGCAGGTTTCCGAGGTTTTTGCGTGATGTGTCTATTTGATACTATTAAAAAATTACATTAGAACGTGTAGTGGTAACAGATCACTCGCCATGAGGTTAGCTTTGCGAGGTCATGTTCGTGTTATTTGATTTTGTAAGTGTATCTACTGATATTTGATTGGGTCTCGAGAACTTTACAAGTAACTCTACAACAACGTATAAATCGTTGAGAATTATGTGTAAGTCTATATATAGTCTACTTCAAAGAATTATTTTTTTAGAATTAACTTTTTTAAACGAAGGCACAATTTTAAGAAACATTGAGAAAACATGTAATATGCTTTAGTAATTATTGATACATATATCACACTTCATCCACATTAAACAATGGGATTGGCACCTCACATAAAAATTTAAGGAGTTATATAATTCCTAAAGAGACCTTTCGAAAATAGTTGCACACTGATAAAATGCAGTTAGAATTATAAGCGGTATAAAGCTACATATATAATTGTAAAGTCACGCGCCGAAATCTAGACGTTCAGTCACGTCACTGAAAACTAGGACGGTGTCTCGCTGCAACGGTAGACTTAGATTTTGACGAAGAATCATTTGCTCTTCGTCATTCCTAATTTCGTACTTAGAATAAAAGCATACAAAAAACTTTAAAATTAATAATAATGATAATAATCGACAACAAACACAACCATTGTATATGCCCAAGCTAAACAAGTTACGCTTGTGTTATCGGTAATATACAACGGACCACTCTGGGGCCGATCTCATACGCCCAGACCATAATAAATAACAGAAAGTTCGTTTCCGAAATTTACCATGCCAGGAATCGAACCCCGAGGCCGTCAAATTGTTCTCTCGATGACAAAAAATGTAAGATCATCCTTGTGATTTTTAAAACCAGCCTGTCTAACGATAGTCCACACGCCGTACTCAAAAGTTACTCTTTTATTAAGTTACGTAATTATGTAGTGTCTTCCCCTAATTTTATTCGATTCCACCAGATTTCTAGAACATTTGTAGCGGCATATAGAACAATTTTTCGTACAAATATATATATAAAGCTGAATATAAACCAGACCATTACTTATCGATTAAATTAAGTGTAATATAGGTACATAGATGGAGGAATGGATGGATGGGTATGACGATTTTACAAGGGTCCCGTTTTTGCCATACTGGCTACAAAACCCAGTAAAGAAAATTTCGAACGTAAATCTTTTGAAGACCACGCACGTTTGCTGAGAAACGTAATGTTGGCTGGAAAAGAAAAGCGGAGGAGCGAAATAAATGGCGCAAACTAGGGGAGGCCTACGTCCAGTAGTAGTGGCCGGATGATAAGCTGACGACGACTAAATTAATTTTACATTTAAATAATAAATAGATTCTATTTTTCGATTCATTACATAATATTGAATCATAAGAGCCAGATGCAAAGCACCGGATATTACGAGACTGGTTTCAATACTATTATAGGCACTAGCTTTATATTACTTACAAAAAAACTTAATTTGGTTTTTTACATATAATAATAACAAAGAAACTAGGTACATATAGTCTACACAACTGCTGAGCAAAACATAGAGGCCAGTCGAAGCCAACCCGATTTGAAGTAATACAATGAATGACATGTTGTTTCTGACAACGTAGGTATTAGTTAGTGAATTGAAAATCATGCGATTGCAGCGACATCTATTTTGATAATCCGTCTAATCTAAGGAAACTACTTATCGGGATAAAAGATATAAGCTTGCTCTATGTTGAGTTTCATTCAAACTATTCAGTAGTTTTCACGTGATGCTCTAACACAGTGTTCCGCAAACTTTTTGTGTTCAAGGTACATCTAGGAAAACGAAAATTTTTGGAGGTGCACCACAAATAAAATTCATTTTTTAAGTAAGCCAAACAAAACAAAACGCTTCGCTCGTGCGCTCCCGTGATTTACCTACAATTTTATGTGTAACTAAGTATTATTCTTACCCTTACATTATTTACAAAAATTAAGTTTATAACATAACCTTATTTTTCCAAAGCACACCAATTAATGACCACGGTACACCAGTGTGCCGCGGTACATACTTTGCGGAACACTGCTCTAACAGACAGAAGACAGACAAAAATTCTAAAATTTTTATTTTTGGAATCTCCTGGTCCGAATTTAACTCCTTGATTTTTTTCAGAATTTTAAACGCAATGTACAAACTCGGACCGTTTACAGATTTATTATAGTATATAGAACATTCCATATAAGTGGGATTTTTTATTTAATTGGTGCTTAATATGCGTAAATAGTTTATTAATGTGATATAAATTTTACGCTTCTAAACACAAATATATTTGACTTCCCAGACTAAAGTGCAAGTGTGTGTGCTACTTTTTAGTCGTTGTAAAATTCCCTCAATTTTTTTGGTATCGACTTTAATATTATGTAAAACAAGTAATCCTAGCTAATATTATAAATGAGAATGTGAGTTCGTTTGTGACGCTTTCAAGCCATAACTTCGCAACAGATCGTCATGAAGTTTTGTATACACGTTGTCAGGGGTATAGGAAAAGACATAGGGTAGCTTTCATCCAGAAAAGTAGTACAAATCCCAAAGGATAGCGGAATATACTCGTAAAGATGGCAGTCCGATCGCATTTTATTGGCGCCAACGTTACAATTCACTAACAAATACATCGTCATGGCAACGATAATGACAATATAACTTTAATGTTTCTCTTATTGTTAGGTCCTTCTTCAGATGGCAATACGGGTATTTTGATTTAAATATTAAGTTTGACATTTCTAAAAAGGCGTGTGTCCCAACAGTTGGTCCTCCACACTGTCTACAAAATTTACATTACCGGGTAAAAGCTACTAATATTTTCTTACGTCAATGTGGTAGCACCTATTACACGAAACATTTTCTTTTACTTTAATTTATTTCTAAATACATATCTAATTATATGTGTCTTTATAAATACGTATTTATTATTATTTATATATATATAAAATGAATTATAGAAATGTATATACGCGCATATCTTGAGAACGACTTTACCGATTTTGATGATATTTTTTTGTGTATATTTGAGAGGGTCCCCGGATGGTTTAGATTCAAAATTGGAACCGATAGGAGGCACCAGAATCGGATCCTAGATTTTTATTTTTTCAGGGCAGGACGTCTGCCGGGTCAACTAGTTTCTTTATAAATGAAACCGAACAATTTCATTTTTTTAGTTAAACAGGTTCGCGTTTCCCACGCCTATTTTCAATTAAGTCTACCACGAACAAATTACAGCAAATAAACTAGATGATTATTATAAAAATGAGATACAAAAATGTAAAAATTTAAACCTTTTCAAATTAACATTCAAAAACTTTTTATTATAATAAATATAAAATACTAAGCCGGCATTAAACCTGTAAAGCAACATTTAATGAAGACTTGCATAGTGCCACATTAGTGTTAAGAATTACATTGTGTTAGTTAATAATTATTTTTAATCACATTATAAGTGAACTGTTTTTATGGGAAATAAAGTTCTTTAAAACTAACATAAAAAGTAAACAAATTCATGTAGATAACATTTTTATAAGAGAAACAAACCTCTTATCCATTTAAATGAAGCCTTTAAACACCCACTGCTGTTCATTTGCATACTAGGCTTCTTAATTTCTGCTCTAGGTTAGTCTTTATAAGCTGTTTAATACACACATTAAAATTATATATTTTCTGTAAATGTATATTTTTAAAATAGAATTATCTGTTTGAGATTTCAAAAACAACGTTAAGGCCACACACACACGGCCGGCCTCCCTTTAGAAAGCAGCAACGCATTTGTAGCACCTTTAGTGTTGCAAATTTCCATAGGTGATGGTAACCACCTTTCCATTAGGCGGGCTGTCTGCCTGTCTGCTGAACTCATGCAATAACAAAAAGAACACTAATTTAAAATTTCCTTTTTTTCTAATTTCTTACCAGGCTATCTGACTATTTATCTTATGCTGATATTAGAGAGATCAACTAAATTGATTCATTTCGGTTGATAGGCACAGAACTCAAAGGACACAACGGTATTCAATGCCATTGAATGATTCAAGTTTATGTTTATATTGATCACTTTGATTGATTCATACAAATTGAAATACAGAAATGAACCATCTAATATCGCCTTTAAATAAGTTCCGCAACGGTTCAACGGATTTCAATAAAGTTTTAGGCATCATAACAGTAATCATATATTTAAATTTTAGTGCACACAAGAAATCTACAAAAATTGGATCGTGTTCTCCATCGTTTATATATAGTATAGTCCAGTTTTATTTTAAAGTTTCAATGTACACATACGGTATTATTTAAATAGATATCATTATCTTTCAGAATTCAGAAGAAATATATATATATATATATATATATTTCTAGTAGTATCTAACTAGTCATTCGTAAGAGATTTGGATTTTATTACTAGTTTATAAACTTAAGCTTCTCTGGAACATTGAAACTCCATTAATGAGCCTTCGAGCTGTCCATATCAAGTCACCTACGATATTAATTATAAAGAAGCGGCCCTCTAAAGATGGGATCGGCACGCGAATAAGATTCGATCTAGATGCTATCTAGACATCGCCACCGGAACCCTTAGAATAAATCTAGACGTTTGCTTCTTTTGCCTCAACACATTTGAATTCATGTGTGGGAGTCTTGAGACTGTGAGAACTGCTTCTTTGATTCTATTTTAAACCTGATTTATTGTTGCTAGTTTGATTCTTTATAAACGACTACATAAAATTCAGAAAAGTGCTATGCCCATGAGCCGTTATACGTAATTACAGCAGTGAGCTCATGAGCAGTGATACAAATGAAATTCATCATCAAATGTTAAATCACAGTCCTGAAGCTCACTTTTAAAATGAAGGATTTTCAAAAATAAACAGTATTAAACTACAATACCTTTCAAAGTTTAAGAAAAAGGGATCTCAGAAATGTTTGATGAATTTGGCTCTAGTTTTTATTATATACTTATTAAATTAGTTATTTATATTTGAAACACAACACTATTTTTCATAATGCCTATGTACATTATCATTATACAATACTTATTGTCTTTACATTATACGTCTATTTTATTATGTTGTAATATATTATCATAATATTATCATAATCTAATACTTACACAAACTCTTGCACTTATACATATTTTCTCTGTTCTGCGGATATTCAGTACGTAGTAGCAAGACCGTTTGAATATCTCATACATTTATCGATACCAAGCATTTGTAAGGAAATAATTCATTACCATTTTCTTTGGCTAGATATTTCACTGGTATTTCAAACGAATGTAAAGGGGCAATTTATATGCGATTAAAGCGGTTTAATTCTATGAGAAGTTCACGATGTTTAGTTGGGCGAGGCTCGCAGTTTCCTTGTCATGAATAAGTGCTATTATGTGGGAAGATAGGAGTGCCAGTCTAATGTTTACTAGGTGGGGATACAAAGTCTCATTTTTATAAAAAATAAAGAATATAAGAGTATTTAATAATAGCATGTGCCAGCGAAACGTCGTTGGCGTTGCTATAACAGCCACGTGTTTGTTGATGAATTGCAATGGCGGCACCAAAAAAACGCGAGTGCACGGCCACTTGTTTTACTATATTCGTCTATTCCACAGAAATGACGTCATTAATCTGGACAAAAAGTATTGACTAGGGATAAAAGTGTGTCAAGTTTCATTGAAATAGGTTCAATAGTTTTCACGTGATTGCACTAATAGACAGTAAAAATTAAAAAAGTTGTATTTTCCGAATCTGCTGGTTCGAATTAGCGCACCCTGATTTTATTCATAGCTTTAGACAGACAGATAATTCTTTATTGTACACTAAAGCATAAACAAACAGAAGTAGAAAAAGATAAAAGTTAGTACAACGGGCGGTCTTATCGCTTAGAAGCGATCTCTTCCAGGCAACCCTTGGCAGGGATTGATAGATTTATAATAGATATAATATAATAATAACATAATTTTGTATTGTACAAACTGCTCGCATACTTTGAAAGTTTGATGTCGAAATAAAACACGTGGCTAACAATAGCAGACACAAGAACTGTTCTTTTCAATTAACCTGAAACGTCTTTACAATATCCATTGACAAAACACGCAACAGAAACTAAAGCAAGATCGATACATGAAGCTTCGAACGCGGTAACAGGCAATTTAAATCCAATCTTAGTACTTAAACACTTAAAGCGGTAACAACGAGGTAAAGGCGGTATACTGGTGTTCAATGCACCTGATACAGTGCATTAAGTAGTATCGTAGACGACGCTCTTTTCACTCCTTGCATAACTTCGGAAGCATTTTAGGGTTTCAGATCTAAATAGCAAAAATGGAACGCGTATAATTTCGTCTCGCACACTTATTTATATGGATATTTTTATCACACAATTCTTAAAAGCAATTCAACAATAAAAGGCAGGATGTGTTACGAGTTTTTAAAATTACGAAACATATAAAGTTTATAAGGGATTATTATAAAATGTATATAAGATATTAAAACAATCCAGTGAACATAGGTCTCTGGGGGTCGATAAACATTCGTATTTCTTTTTAAATTTAGATTGACAAGTAATAATACCTTAAATCGTAAAGTTTTCTAAAGAACTTGAATTAAAGTCGAGAACATTCCTACACTTATTTTATTATTTTTAACTCAAAAACTGGTGAAAAGTCTTTTATACCAAAATAAACACACAAAGAAATAAATTTTCTGTCTGGATATCAACACTCGAAATAAATTTCGTTACTACTACTAATTTTAACTCGTTTCATAAAGTAATGATACGACCATGTGCGTCGTGTTCGTAGCCTTTAATTGTGAAACAAGTAGCCTCACTGATGCAGGATACGTCGCTACTCCTAGCAATAGATGTCATGTATATTGTTGTTCAAGAATGTCGTCGGTGGACTATCGATTATGAACAAGAAGGTAACCGTTCAACTAGTCACATTAATTAAATGTAACTCAATTGATATTTTGATAAGTAACTTGAACAAAGTGTCTCCAATATTTGAGTGGGTAGCACTGAATAGCATGCTTATTGGTAATTTAGACTTGAATTATTTAATAAAATATTTAGCAAGGTTTGTTGACTCAATATTAAATTTGTAACAGATACTGGGCGAATTTACCAGCAACATGAGTAGGCTGGAGCTTAGAGCGGCAGACTTTAAGACCAAATTTTGTTTTATGTCTTATAAAAATTAATATAGGCATATTATAAATGTCATTAGGCCAACAGCAATTGCCAAACAATTCGACATGTCATTTCACCACTTAGATAAATATTTCTACAATTTCTGTAGTCGCAACAATCATACTAATTACGGGAAAAGGCAGAACGATAGTGCACATTTCATCAAGTTACAATTTTATTGACGAAAATTGTCATAAATAATATGATTGTGAACGACAATATCAAATTGTAGGGGTCGGTAGATGCGGAAAAATGTTAATAACCTACGCAAATGTGTAAATCCGTCATTGAACAGATACGATTCTATAAGACAAAATTATTTCATAAATACATACTTCCAGATAACTATTACCTACACAGAAGATTTTTATTCATCAAGATTGAGTTGCACATCCCGAAATGTGTGAAACATGCTAACCTCTTGATCGAAGGCCGGATGCTATCTTACCGACCGTTCATTTGCCTTACTAACAATTTAAATTTGACATAATATACAAGTAATGTCAAAATTTAACCGATGTTACGACAAGTGAATGAGTAGTAAGATATAGGAACCCACCATAATCGTGATAGGCATTCCAACCGTTACTCTACCGACTCGTATCATACATTTCTTAAATTATATAACTGACGAATAAAATACACGCAAATAATAAGAGATTGTATGGTCTCTATTACTTATTATGTGTCGAAACGATTTCTAAAGCGATAACCCTCAAAGAAATAATATAATAACATACATTTACATACAGAGATCCGATAAAGTACTGTAATAGGCCCTGTTTACCATTTAGGCGGAGAGGAATGATTATAATAATTCTGAAGTCACAGCAACAACTATTACTATAAATAGACTGTCTTATTATGTGTCAAGGCACGAGAGCCAGGTGACTGGAAAGTAAGGACGTTATTGGTAAAAGATATAAATAAAATGGAAAGAATAAAAGTCGAAAACAAGTATCGTACT
This sequence comes from Dendrolimus houi, assembly GCA_039645545.1. NCBI lineage: Eukaryota > Metazoa > Arthropoda > Insecta > Lepidoptera > Lasiocampidae > Dendrolimus > Dendrolimus houi. The sequence goes on from CM077125.1 coordinate 8,342,500, forward strand.
AATTTTATTGCAGGATTTCAGCAGACAGGCAGACAGCCCACTTGATGGAAAGCGGTTACCATCGCCTATGGACATTTGCAACAGCAAAGGTGCTACAAATGCGCTGCTGCTCTCTTAAGGGAGATTGGAACCTGGTCACTAATTCCGGAACACAACTCAAGGTTGTTATGGCGACATATTCTAGACCAGGGGTGGTAGCCATCCAGTCGGGCAAATTCCCTACCACCTGGCAAACACAACTACCAGGTAGTACGACGCATATTTTTTTAGAATGCGCGACATGGGGGAGAGCCGAGGAGAACAGCCCAGACAAATTTAGGTACCAACATAGCGGTAACTACAATGTTTGATGTAATGCTCATGAAAGAAGAAAATTGGGACAATTTCAACAGTATGATGACCGAAATTATGTCCAAAAAGACTCGTAACGAATTGGAAAAAAAAAACCCTGCCTTCTCCGCTGCAGTGAAGTACTGCCTAAGGGTATACCAGTGCAGTGCAAGGTTTAAAAAAGAAGTATTACGTTCATCATAATAGCGCTACATTAAGAATTGCATTAGAAGTACTTAATATCTACGAAGGCCGAGGTCAGGTCTTCCTCTTCCTGGATTTTAAACATGCTTCATATTTTCACTATTAACACTCTAATGCCCGTACTATACGCTATATATATATATATATATATATATAGTATACGTACCAACGAAATGGAATCAATTTGATTAAAACACACAGAACTGAAAGGACACTACGATCTTCTATGTCACTGAGTAATTCAAGTTTGTGTTTATTTGGATCACTTTGATTGATTCATCTAAATTGAAAGACACAATTGATTCGTCTAATATCAGCTTAAGACTCTATAGTGAAAAATCGGGCAAGTATCTACGCACAGTGGTTTAGGCAAATTTAATTCAATTGCTCCAAAATTAACATGAAATATTCGAAATGATATATCAAATCAGGCCAACGGTTATTCATTCGGTTACATACAACGTTATCTCCACTAGGGTAGAAAGCAATACTTATGTTCTCGAACAACAGTTCAAAAGACTGAGAAACCTGCTATAATAAATTACAAGGAAGAAGAGCCGATCGGAGCGGATACCGCAAGCATAATTTGCTCGGTCATCCTAAGACATTAATAAATATACTAAATAGACGAACAGCTACTAAATGTGTCTACATCAAGGTTCAGGATGAAAGGTGATGTTAGAAGGTTAATTTTCCAAATTGAATGATATTCATATTATTTAACTAAAAATATCATTCAACTTCGCTTGCATATACTTTATACTCATTTGCTGCAGAAATTATTCCATTGTGTGAGATAACAGGTATGTTATCGCCATCTTCTTTATTAGATGAACCTTACCTATACTAATAATATTGTAAAGAGGAAATATTTGTATTTTTGTATGTTTGTAACAAATAAACTCAAAAACTACTGGACCGATTTCAAAAATCCTTTCACCATTATAATGCTACATTATCCCATATTAATATAGGCTATCAGAAAAAATAGGGATCCCTACTAAAACTTTAATAATGTAACCCAAGGTGTTAATAAATTGTGTTTGAGTGGCTCCCGGGATGGTTTAGATTCACAATTATACCCGATAGGTGGCGTTGGAATCGGGTTCTAGATTTTTATTATTTCGGGCCTGGACAATGTCTGCCGGAACCGGTAGTATATCATATTTTATAATGATGGGCACATTTCATTTTCGTTTGGGTAGTAGATTTGTTATTCTCAGAAAGAGGGGGGCGGATAGTCAAATAAATTGACCTACTTAAACTTATAAAACATCGCAGCTTCATAGATTTTGTACGAGCGTACCTATGTATGACGTCAAAAATAAGTACAAGTAAAACGATTCAAATTACGCATGAATTATTTGACAAGTAGTTGAAATAGCTTCTATAGTGATATTGTAAAATGTATATGATAATATGTATGTGTATATATTAAAATTTATTGTAACATGTATCCGCTTCCCTATTATCCATTTTTGTGGTATGAAAGTTTTCTAGTATAATCATACCCGTTATAGAAAATGTTAAATGTTAAATTCCTGATAATCAATCAGGTAATTTTGCAAAGACCACGAAGAAGGAATAAACAATCATTCGTTGCGTTTATTTATTAGTATGAATGGATTATAATCATCGTCAAATGTAATAATAAATTACTAACTCCTAAATATTCAAAACAATATATTTATATACAACCATTACGTGTCAAACATGAAGATCAAACCAACAGATGGCTGCACTGGGCAATTTATTGTTGACTAGCGCAGGAGAGAACGGTCCATATATCGATGAAATAAATATTTCAGAAAATCATTTAACAGTCGTGGTAACATTTTTAACAGAAGTAAGGGGCCATCCATAAATGACGTCAGACGTTAAGTGGGGGGAGGGGATTGACAAAGTGTGATTTTATGTGACAAGGGGTAGGAAGAACCCGTTTTTTTTTCGAATTTCGTGACATCATATTTCAAAATCTAAATGCAAAATTTAAGCTTTAAAACACGTAATTTGAACTATTAACGAAATACTTTAAAACATTACCAACTCTTTCTGTATAAACATATTGTTTAAATTATTTTAAAAAAAAAATTATTGGAAATAAAACTCAATAACAGAATTGCTGTTTTAATATGATAATTTCTTGATGTAAAATATGTGATGTCACATAGGAGGGGGAGGAGTCTCACGAATGTGACCAGCTTTGACAAGGACGGGGAGGGGCCAAAAAATCATGAAATTCGTGTGACGTAATTTGTGGACGACCCCTAATGTGTGTTATCAGAAATAAAGAAAAAATATTAATTGTTCTTCCTAATAATCTTCTCCCATTATCCAAACCAGGCATCAATTAATTACTTATTAAAATTCTTCGTAAAACAATTATTACAGAACAAGAATGAGGACATATGTTAAAATAAATTCTAAAATTATCCAACTAATATTATAAACGTGCAGATGAGTTTGTTTGCCACGGTTTCACACCTCAACTTCGCAACAAACAGATCATCACGAAATTTTGCATACACGTTGTTAGGGGTATAGAATAGAAAACAAGATACCCTTCATTCAGAAAAAGGTGCTCTAACCGCGTTTCATTGGCGCCACCGTTGCAATTTACTAACAAATACATTGCCATGGCAACAACAATGATAAGACTGCGACAATTCCAACGTGTTGCTCTCATTGTTAGTTCCACCTTCGCTTCGCAAGATGGCGTTATATGTATTTATCATTAGGTACTTTGAAGTAAAAATTAAGTTCGACATTTCTAAGAATTATAACATGCCAACTTCATTACATACAAGTTATTTTACAACGCAAGTTAAGTCGCGGGCTAAAGCTAGTTGACACATAAAAGAACAAGCGTTAGTATAACATCTTACTTTAATAATATCATGACACAAATAATTTTAATTACTCTTTAAACAATAAGTCAAGCCGCTCTTTAATTATTTTTTCTTGTACAAAGTTATGACATCATAAGTTTGTACGTTCGTACAAAATTTACGAAGCTGCTTCGTTTTGTAAGATGATAAAGAGTATCTCAGTTGATTTGACTGACGACTACATTATTATGTAATAATTGTTTTCGCAAGTATCATGTTTTAATTATCAAAAATACTTTTACGATAGTAATTAATTATGCTTATATTAAATATACAGGAGACGTTAATCTTGTTACAATTTTTAGTATCAATAAACTTTTTATTATAATATTAAACACTACGATTTACGATTTATATTTTTAATTAGTCTTACATGAATTTATGGATTATGGACTACTCGTACTGGTCCATGTTATTACTGGATCAGCCTTTCTAAGATGTACAGATAGATAGATACTTTATAAGTAACTAGCAGTGCGCCCCACTTGGTTCGCACGCTAGGTAACTTTTATCATGTCAATTCAAATATTCTGAACCTGGCCCACGTGTAAGAACAATAAAGGGACAATAAATAATAAGGAACAATAAATGGGATAGAGGGGATGGGGGAGGGGGTCTTCCCCCTATACATTCCTCCTGTCTGATGTGGGATAGAGGGATCCCATCTTTATTCCATCGCTCCTAAACGCTGGCAATGCGTTTGGTTTGGCTCCTGGTGTTATAAACGTGTTCAAGCGACGGTAACTACTTTCCATCAGATGGGCCGTCTATCTGTCTGCCAGCTTCGCATAAAATAGGTAATAAAAACACCCTAAAAGATATCGAAATTAAACATACACAACATTCTAATACGATAGATTTTCTCTTATACCTCCTAAAATTTTGATTATAATCTGATGAGCCGTTTCGAAGTCAAACATTCAGAAAGATTAACACAAAAATCTTGAAAACTGGTAATTCTAATTGATATGAGCAATAACAGCTACATAATATAACACATTATTATTATTTTTTTACTGTACGAGTTCAGCAGACAAGCAGACGGCCCACCTGATGGAAAGCAGTTACCATCGCCTATGGACATTTGCAACATGAAAGGTGCCAGAAATGCGCTGCTGCTCTGTTAAAGGCGACTGGAACCTGGCCGCTAATGCCGCAATACAACTCAAGGTGGTTGTGGTGGCATACTCTAGACGAGATGTGGTAGCTATCCAGACGGGCAAATGCTATGGGTTGTTTTGTCGCCTCTTACGACAGACCGCCCGGCCGCAGGAAATTGTATTAAGAATGGATAAAAATTATAAAGCCGTGTACATGGAGTAGGAAGTAGACTAAGTTTTTTTAACTAATATGTATTACGTTAAAAATCTTCTCCAGTGGAACATTGTTTGAATAAGAACTTTTGAATTTGAAATATCGTAAGAATGGTAGTTTTCTTTTAAATTTATTTTGAAATCAAGGAAAGACATTTTGATTTTATTAGTATAGATTTATTTTGCTCATTATCATAATATAAAAGTTTAATTGAGGTGTGTGCGGAGCATCCGCTTCAAAGACCCGGTCTATGTTTTTTCTCCCCTAGTTCACATAGCCTTCTGTATTCTTCATTTTGATATGCAGGTGAATTTATCAAGTAAGCCTCTATAGCTAAATTTAAAACAGGGCCGATTTTGATAAAAACTAAAGTGGTATTATTAGATTTTTGAAAATCATATAACCCGGTCAGGAACTGAATCGGCTCATTTTGACAACAAAAAAAAGAAACACGCTGTGTGATATCAACTCATCGTCAACTCAACTCAGTGTTGCTAATAAGTATCAATTTCTGTGAAGGAATGTTACATGTCACATTAAGAAAAGGGTTGATTTTAACAATATGTTTTATAATTTTCTGGCCTAGACCTACCCGACCGCATTTTCTGAGCAGCGTACCTAGCAGACTGATAACATTGTTTCGTTGTATACAGTGGATATTTTTTTTTTAACAAGGTAATCTCCAGCCTTCGCGAGCAGCCGTTCTACAATTTTCTTAAAATCATAATAAATAGAGGTCCAGACCCTTCGGGTCATGTATTTGTCTGTTTACAATCGATTTTACTGAAATTTGTTTCTTCATCTGACGCTTTATATTACAAATTTTCAGTAAGTAATTATCCGGAATTCAAATATATTACATACATTCAAAACTCTTTTAATTTTTATAGGATTACATATGTAAATGGTAATTTAAATTAATGATTTTAAGTCTACATATAAGTACGAATATACATCAATCCCTTCCATCTAAGTATCCTAACATTTCACGTCCATGTGAAAGCGGCTATCGGCGACCTTACATGCAACCCATGCAATCGCAATCGACACGAAACTGAGCTGTTTAACTCCACGCAATAAAGATGAATATAATAATGTCATTATTATTTTCCCACAATTATTTTAACATTTAGCACTTGTCGAAAATAGATCCTTATATTTATTTTTGTTAAAAATGTTGCGTGTCTATGAGAATGTCAAAACTTTAATGTGCTGCTTAGGTTAGTTTTCTTTTGATCGCTAGATGCCACAATTTACTGTTACATGCCGACAAAAAGTAAATGCACATCTACCTGCCATAAACCCGGTTTATTACCTTTCTCGCATTTGGACTTCTTTTGTTTACTTTGTGTTTAGAATTAGTAATTAAGAAAAACATTCTATTGTTATTGTACTTGTTTTATGGCCGTCATTAGGCAGGTGTGTCGAACTAATTCTTGTTGTCATTGTTTTGCGTCGAGACATATTGTATTTGTACAAAATAAAAGGGATGCGCGAAGGGAGGGGTGAGGCAGTCAAGCGACGATTACGATACGAGCAAGACGTGTGTACATTCGATGAACTATATAGCGACGGACTTAGCGCGTGTTATTGAATCGTGCAGTTTGTATTGGTTGCGTCCAGTTATATTTGTACCTGTGTTATACGTGTTTTTATAGTTCTAATAAATTCTATAGTAATTCCAACGGCATTTTTAATTCAAGTCCTGTAACTCGTAACAGTACTATTGATTCGTCCTAATTAGGAATCAGTGGAAACTGATTTATTCTGGTACAGTTCTAGTATGAAAAATAAATTTAATAAGACTTAAAAAATCTGATTAAGTCAAAAAACATTTTTTAACAATAAAATGTTGATTAATGGTGTTAGTGTTATTTTTATATACAAAAAGGCAAAAACTGAATGGTTTTATAGCGCGCTCTCTATAGTAGATAATTATGTTCAGTTGAGGACTGCGACTGGCTCACGATATACTTTTCGTTAATTTTTAGTTTTGAGGCCGGCTTTACGCCTGCCAATTTTGCTCGCGTAAACCTCTAAGGCTAAGCGCAAACGATTAATCAATATCAAACTCAGCTGTGAAAGTATATAAGGATCGTTCTCACTTAGTCGAGAACAGTTCAAATACCAAAGTTTAAACTTCAACGGCATAGTCACTATGTTATTAATTTACATATAAAAGTCAAGAACGATGTAGATAATAATCGTATAATTTAATTGTAACTATTGTTTACTCGATTACGCTTAATTGCCATGAATTATTGCCATGAAATTTTACATTAAAACTATACAATTATTCTGAATGATATATTTGATTGTTATTTAACGAATACATATCTATTTGTAGTTTCAAAAATTATAGCAAGCATCACATATTTTCCGGGTTCAATTCCTGATATAGTAAATTTTGGAAACATATTTTCTCGGTTATTTACTATGGTCTGGGTGTCTGGGATCGGCCCCAGAGTTGTCCGTTGTATATTACCCATAACACAAGCGTAACTTGCTTAATTTGAGTATATACAATATGTGTGTTTGTCTGCCGATTATTATTATTATTATTATATTTCAATTCCTTTTCAAAGGCTCAGGTAAACCTGGCAACACCAAATTAACACGGGTGAACACCTAGTGTTAATGTGGGGAGTGGTGTCGAGATTGGTGGTGTATATATATATATATATATATATATATATATATATATATTTATCGTGTAACATATTGGTCTTCTTCATTTAATTGCAGAAATTTTCTGACTATCCTACATGTATTGAGTATTGCTGGTTTTTGTAATGCGATGTAGATGTGATTAAGTAAACCAACTAATTCGAGTCGTGAGGATAAATCTTTTGGTATAACCCCGGTGGTGGAAACTACTATTGGGACTATTGTAACTTTAAGCATCTTCCAGAGTCTCTTGACTTCTTCCTGTAATTCTTTATATTTACGTATTCTTTCAGTGATGGTAGACTGGATGTTATGTGTATTCGGTATGGCTATATTTATTAAGTATGTGTGTTTATTTTCTTTGTCCATTATATTATGATTTTACAGGAAAACCGCTAAAAAAAGGGTAACCGCTTTCCATCAGATTATCTTATATAAGAAAATATACTAATGCAATTACTTAAGTGTAATATTTTATCTACATAGATTTAAAGAACTTTATTTCCCATAAGAACATTTAGTTCACTTACAATGAGATTAAAAATAATAATAAAATAATACAATGTAAATCTTTACACTAATTTGGTGCTATAGTCTCCATTAAATGTTGCGGTTTATCAATTTATATTTACACATAGACATGCCAGTCCTATTAGGCACCAATACAATTTAGTAAAACTATCTAAATTGGTGATGTCAAATAATGATCAAAAAATCTTTGGCTATTTCAAAGTTAGGCTACTTCAAGTAAGTGAAATAACGTATTATCTTTTTGAAAATTTGAATGCATGTAACTGCATGCCATTTTTTATTTTTCAATATAATGGGCACACACAGCAGAGGATATTTATTGATCGAGCATACTTTGTAGGGACTAATCTAAATTGAGTATTTGTCACAGTCATTTAAATTAGATAGATTGCACATAGATCTGATCGGTCGACACAAGCCTGACTTGCATACCCTTGAACGATGTTATCCGATCGTGAATTCATTTAATCGAACTTAATTAGTCTAACGTGCGTTAAAATTGTTCGTGAAAAAACATAGAATGTACGTCGAAAACGTATGGTAATCTTTAAAAACCATTTTCCATGCGTCCAGGTCAAAATAATTTCAATGATTGCCAAGTAAAATACGTACCTCTGAAAAGACCCTAAGATCCCTTTTTTACTATTCACAAAATAGCGCCGCGCCATAAGTACTTCAGCGAGAGTGTTTTCCGCATTTTATACAAAAAACACTCCAAAAGCTTTCAGCAGCCTTTGTTATTTAAAATATATATTTCTAACCAAATCACTCAAATATCTTTTTTTGATACGTTTCTGTCATTTCATTTTTAAACAGAGTATCAGATAAATCGATAAGTTACCATGGATGTTATATACACGAAATTACGTAAAATCGATACGCGTAGGGTCCGTTTTCCTACTTTTTCTTCTCCACTTCGCGCGGTCTTCAGCATCCCTCGTTTTGAGACCATAGGTACGCATGTTATCCTTCACAAAGTCAAGTCAGCATTTCTTGGGCGTTCCCCTACGACTGGGAAGCTGGCGGAGGCGGTATAGATAGACATTTGATCCCCATGTAATTAGCCGGTCTCCGTAAAACGTGGCCGTACCAGCGTAAGCGACTCTCTTACGGTTTGTCTACTATGTCACGGACATGAAGAGTGCCGCGGATGCGGGAGTTCCTAAAACAGTCTTACCGCGACTCCACATATCCATCGCAACCTTCGTGACAGGCAGCTCTGGCTTGTACCGCTCAACTACAGGCCCCGCTTCACTGCCATACGAAAGGACAGGTCTAATGAAATATTTATAGGTACCTGTTCTTTCAACTTAACCGGCACATTGGGGTCACAAGTTAAAGAACCATTATCTGACTCTAAATGTGGCAAATAGACGTTATGAAAAATGTCTATTGTACCTTCTAAAGGTATTTTATCTTTAAAACCATCAACACTATACACATAATTGATTCAAGAAAAAACGTACCGACCAAACCCTTTGAACCGCCACCCGTGGTGACCACCTACGTACAGTGCAGGTGCGCTCATTTCCTTTGTTTATTCGGATTTACGGTCATTGCATCAACGTTGTATTTACTAAAGTCATGTTAATTGTATTTGAATAATTAATCGACATTGAAGAATTCGTTTATTTCCTCATCTTGATTTTTCACATGTTCGATGATAATACCATTATGTACTCAGATTCTTGCATAATATTTTTTTACAATACGGTCCTCGACTGCAAGATAAATGATAATCATGTCTATCGTACACCGAAACAGGAAAGAGAAAACTATGTGACAGTATAATAGGCGGCCGAATCGCTTAATAGCGATTTCTTTCAGATAGCTAAATACTAGACATTTTTTGATTACAATATTTACATACAGGGAGTCATTGTTGCTGTGTGGGTTTAATATTTTTTGTCTGGTGTGCATGCGTGTATTGACGAAAAAAAAGAAAACATCATTAGGAACCTGCATATCAATATTACATTCAGACTTGGACAACCTTGGTCCTTGATTCGTTTACTTTAAAATAGGGATAGAAGCTGCTAATGGATGCACATTAGCGACGTTTTCAGGCTCCCTCCCTTATTGAGTTGCGTCAGCTACCACGGTCTTGAGAATGGTAAGCAGTCAACGTGTCAAACCACGTGACATCTTACACTAAAGACTTGCTCCAGCGTATCAGATCAGTTTTTAGTGTTTTTATTATACGGTGAGGTTGTAATAGATTCCTTTACACTTTTGATTAATATTACTTGAATGAAATCATGTAAAAAATAATGCTTTTATCAGGAAAGGACAATCTTTTAGTAAGTAAATTGACAGCCCCTGTGATGTAGTGGTGTGTTTGTTTCCCACTTGGCTTCTAGGACTAAGTCTCGGGTTAGATTCTTGCGGAATTCCGCAAATGAATATTCCGTCATTCATTAACCCTCATAAATCAGGTAAGTCTTAATTTAGTCAAATATGCTAGAGTAATTATAGATTCTGTAAATTTACTTCCTATTTAATGATAATAAACTATTTTATAATTTTTGTCTGAATGTTACTTTCTAGGATTAACCCCACAGGTGTTTGTTATAACTAACTCAAAACTTTTACAACCTGCTCAGTTTCAAATATACAATGTTTGTCAGTATATAACGCCTTCCCAACGCGTTAGTAACCGAGATATAAAATCCGATTATTTTTATACAAGTTGTATGTAATAAAATATTAAACCCATAACATAATCTACTTAAACTATCCTATTTCATAAATGATTAAGACATTTCCTAAATAATATCAACTCGAAGATAATAAAACTGCGTTACACGATACTAAATTTGGTAAGATTCAATAAAATCCGATATGTTGGAATTGAGTCCAAGCCATCGAGTGTCGCTGGCGTCGTAAGATAAAAATCTTAAATGTTTTTACGTCACAAGAAATATAATGTATGAACTTGAAGACAGCCAAGCAGTCGGCGACGGGAAGTTGCTTCTATTATGGTCTTCTTACAGGAGGAGCGCTCACTACGTACAAATGAATGGCACCTAATTAAATCGGTACAGCACATAGAACGTGTGAATGCACAACACTCTCAAAAAGGTTCGCCCCAAACCCTCCTAGAACTCTACTTATGACCCAATGGGACGGGACACCCGCGTTGCGCTTCTGAAGACCTATTAAAACCAAATTTTATTGTGCCAGTCACCTGCGCTCGCACTATCCTCTGTGTTTGAGCGGGCTAAGCCTTTGCCGGCTTACTCACTGCAATGCAGAGGCTCCGGGTTCGATTCCTGGTGTAGTAAATTTCGGAAACGTATTTTCTCCATTATTTACTATGGGTGTCTGGGATTGGCCCCAGAGTGGTTCGTTGTATATTACCCACAGCACAACCGTAACTTGCTTAATTCGGGAATATACAGTGTGTGTGTTTGTCGGCCGATTTATTTTTATTTGTTATTTATTATTACGGCTTGAAAAGGATAGCTGTTGACGAACCCGTTATGGAGGATAGCTTAAATATTAACCAAATATAAAAAAGTCAGATGAATGTCACTATTTAATACTTACTAATAGATGAATGTGACAAGAGTGTTTAGATGTTTTTAGTTTTTTTGTTATGGTCTTAAGATAGAACCGATTATTACGCAATGTAATATATATTATAAGTATATGCTTTTTTGGTAAAAGGGATAAATAAAACATATTTTTTAAATATCAATAGTTTTCATGACACAAATTCTAAGCTTGCGTGGATGAAATCACGTGGAAGTCCTACTAAAGCAGAACTAATCCAAACCAAATGGTTAGATTTTTTCGTTTTATTAACCGAGTTCAAAAAGGAGGTTGTTCTCAATTTGATTGGTATTTTTTTAATGTATGTACACCGATTACGCTGAGATTTATGATCCGATTTACGTGATTCTTTTTTAGTTTGATACGGAATAGTTGCCATTTGGTCCCCTAAAAATTTAACATAGTTTGGCCCAGTAGTTTTCATTTTATGAAAATTTTCCGTTCCCGTTTCTTGGGACCTATATTTTTAAGGCGCGCGGCACCTTTTGTAGGCCTACCCATAGCTAGACACTAAAATCTGACAAATAAAAAAAAACTTCGTTTAAAAGACAGACTTCAAAAAATAAAAAGTATAAAACAACTTAATAAAGATTTTTGACTAAAACTTATTTAGTTTTTTAAGAGAAAAAATAATATAAAATTTTCTACATCTTGAAGTCGGTGCCAAGTAAACCATAAAAATTAGAATATTTTGCAACATTTTGTTGTTATAACAGTGTATATGTTAATTTTTATGGTTTGCTCGGCACCGACTTCAAGATGTAGAAAATTTTATATTATTTTCTCTCGTAATAAACTAAATAAATTCTTAGTCAAAAACCTTTATTAATTTATTTTATACTTTTTAGTTTTTGAAGTCAGTTTTTTTAAACGGAGTTTTTTTTATTAAGAAAAGAGATGGAATAACGTTTTAGGGCAATTCATTAAACGTGCTGTGGGCATTTAATAATTATAATTTTATGATATACATTTAAATATTTTATTTTCAAGGGACATTGTTTAAACGTTGCATACCCCCATGCCAGAATTTACTCACGTCATTATAGGCAATTGAAACAGATAGCGTAAGATCCTGGGCTGATCGAACAAATTTATTTTGAAATCAATCCAAACATGATCAAACCCTACACTCGGCTTCCAGTAAAGTAGCGGTTGGAGACGTCAACCTAATAGAATTTACTGCAAGTAATAAAACTTAATAGCCATAAAATATCTCCAGCAACCTAGCAAAGAGAACAAAAATTCAAGCCACAGAAGACATAATAAAACTAGCTGCTTGTAGCTTAACTGGCGAATCTTCTTTTTGCGAATACAAACATTAATCAAGCTGTAACAAGCTGCTATTAATCAGTTTAAGTGTGCGTGTTGAATTGTTGGATGTCACGACACGGTAGTTTTGCGAGAGCATGGGTTTTTTGAGTATTTTAAATTTGATTAAGTTCTTTGGTCTACTTGTTGCTATTGTTTACCATATTAATGAGGTTTATGTGAGTTTGCTTTTCTTCCAGCAACAATTAAATCTGCCCTTAGTTTTACTTCAATATTAATATGTTTGTTTTTAAAATTCCATAGCCATCTTAGCTATAACTGGTGCCTTATAAAACACTGATGCCCGTTCGTCTGACTGTCTACGTATGTTTATCCATCTTTCTCAGAAACTACGGGATCTACAACATGTCGCAGAAAGATGTATTCTATATAGGTTTTAATAGGAATCTTTGAGTATTTCGAATAAATATTGTTTAGAGTTCCTTAACTAAATAACAAAAACAGTATCGAAATGTTTTCGGGAACGTACTATAGTTCGTTCGCGTTAAGAATGCAGTGAGTCATCGGTGCAACTGCAGGGTAAAGGTGTATTCACAGTGGTGTTAAAATTCAAACAAATTATATTTTTAAAGATTAAGTTTAATGAATTTAAAAAATACACTTAAAAGTTAAAAATCAAAATTAAGTCATTAATATTTTAATCACTATCACTAGTATTCTACTTGTAAGACGTGGTCGCAGCATTTCTTCCATCGATCAGCGTCTACTAACCGAATTGAGTCATAAAATATTTTTTTCACGTCAGTCATCTTAAAAGTATTGTTGGCAGCAATATAATTTTTTATTTGGGCCCACACCAACTCAATGGGGTTCAGTTTGCAGTGTTACGGAGGTAAACGGAGAATTTAAATGCCGTTACTTCTAGCCATTTCCTCGATTAAATATTTATCATATTGTGGGGCGATTTCGGCGGTCACACATAGCCACATTTAAATCAGACTGTTTAAAATACTTAAAAACATTGTAAATTACTTTTCTCTCTCCGCTTTGAATAAAAATAAAAGTGGTTCGGTACCACTTTTATTTTTACGAATTGGTGAGGTATTCATTGTTTTAAATATAAATCAGTTACTTAACACAATTAGAGGACACAACCGTCGCGTTCGAAGTTATGCCTTCAACTGGTCACTGTGAACTTGACCTTGTAATTTGAAAAGATTTGATTGGTTAGGGGGCGGGGCTAGGCCGGCTAACAGTGATGACTCACTGCATTCTTAACGCGAACGAACTATAGTCTCTGTAGGGTTAATAGACAAACCAGCTGAAACTATATCTTTATTTTTTTGTTACACTATTATTATACTGCCTCTTTCATCTGGAGGGCACACGCCCTTCGTTGTTGAAGGCTATGATTTTAGTGAACTATTAGGGTTTTAAAAGTAACAATTTGGTTTTATGGTTTAAAAAAGCTTTACCTTACTAAAAATCCTAGTAATTTAAAAGCCTTAGTAACCGCTACGTCAATGTGTGTGTGAAACCGGAGTTTATTGTCTAAGTATACGCCAAGGTCTCTGATACAAATTGACTTCTTCAAGGATGATACGATTTTCCTTTGCTTCTTGTAATACTTTTACATTTGCTGATATTGAGGGACATGTTATTGTTTTCGCACCATTTTGCTAATGCATTTAAGTCCCCATGTACAAGTGTTGAGTCCTTGTCAGATTTAATAGAACGCGCTATCTTTAAGTCGTCTGCAAATAGATAGCAATCAGTAGATTTAAAGCAATCTACAACGTCATTGATGAATATTGATAATAGTAATGGTGCCAAGTGGGATCCTTGCGGAACACCAGAGGTTGCAGAGTACGAGTATGATGAGTACCCGCCCACAACGACAGTTGATTTGCGTTCACTCAAATATGAGGAGAACCAGTGCAACAAGTTCCCGGTTATTCCTATTCTAGAAAGTTTAGTTAATAGTGTGGTATGGTCAACTTTGTCGAAAGCTTTGGCAAAGTCAGTATATATAACATCTACTGGTACTCTATGATCTACGGATGTCATAACCTTCGATAACAATGTTGCAAGATTTGTGGTAGTCGAGCGTGATTGTATAAATCCATGTTGTTTATAGGATATTTGTTGTTTTATATGTGCTGTTAAGATAGAACAGAGAAGCTTTTCGAAAATTTTAGCGAAAACTGACAAAATTGATATGGGCCGATAGTTCGATACGTTTGATTCATCGCCCGAGTTGTGGAAATTTGAAAATTTCCAAACGTATGGA
Organism: Dendrolimus houi; assembly: GCA_039645545.1. NCBI lineage: Eukaryota > Metazoa > Arthropoda > Insecta > Lepidoptera > Lasiocampidae > Dendrolimus > Dendrolimus houi. Next base: position 8,357,548 of record CM077125.1, read on the forward strand.
AATTTACCGGAACTTAAAGACTTATTAAATATCATTGTAAGTGGTTTCGAAGAGCTTTATAACATGTTTTGACAAATAAAGGTGGGATCCCATCCGGACCTGCACCCTTATTGATATTTAGATTAGAAAGAACTTTCTGAACAGTTTTGACGTCGAAAGTAATGGAGCTGAGGACATTTGGAGAGTTATTGCTAGTATCACTTGAGGCTTATTATGATCTGCATAATGTTTTGGAGGTAGACAGAACTAAAATATTGAGCAAACAGATTGCAAATACCGTTACCACTATCAGCCTTTGTACTTTGGAAATGCATTATGGATGGGAGAGAACTACTATTTCGCCTTTTACTCTTTACAAATGACCAAAAGAACTTAGGATTAGTTAGTATAGAATCTTCAATGAGTTTCATATAGCTCTTGTAGCATAGATCGATGTTTGCCTCGCAACGTTTTTTGAGTAATAGAAATGTCAGGTGATCTCTGGGATTCTTGTATTTCTTATATAGTAGACGATACTTTAATTTCTCTTTTAACATTCTTTTCAGATTTAAATTGAACCAAGCCGGGTATTTATTAGATTTAATTTTGTATTTGGGTACATGATCTGAAATTATTTCCTTAAGTTTGTTTGAAAATTTTTTAGCGAGTACATCTACTGAGTCGCAATTTTGAAATTCATTATTCCAGTTAGTTTGAGATAGTCTTGTGAGATTTTGTCAAAATCGGCTTTGTAATAATTGAATCTTTCAAATTTGTACAGTAATTTAACTTCCTTTGAACTTAAACTAATTGATATCTATATGAACAACACTGAGCTGATATGCGCTATGATCAACCGGATCGCTGTTTGAAGATAGATCCAGTATTTTGTTTTTATTGTTTCTTATTAAATTGGTTTGCTTGAGATTATGTAAGGCCATTACAAGAATTCGGGTTTCAGATATTATGTTTGTTTCAAATATCAAATTTTAATATCGCCAACTACTTATCGCTAGAAAACTAGTCTTGTTACGAACTCTTCTAGATCATGCTTGCTAACGCATTCCAATCATATAAAAAGTTTATCTGTTTGCTATTTGTTTTTTTAATCTGTTGTTAAAATTCGCATTCCTCAAATATAAACATGTTTAATTTTAAAATAAACGTATCCAATCTAATCTGTGTTTTTGTCAGAAATTCCTTATGTATGACAGAAGCTTCAAGATCTAAAACTGATTTCCGGGTTGTGTCTTGATTTTTTAATATCCTTATTATTATAGCCTTCTATCTAGTAGTAGTGTCAAGTATAATTATATGTTTATTCAAGTCTTAGAACAACTGTCAAGTAAATCAGCATCAGTCAAAGTCAGACCCTTATATCCGAGTCTCAGTCAACTGTAGGTAAGTCTTCGATAGATGCCAAAAGAGGAAGGTTTCGAGGCAGCTTGAAAAGTGTCACTTCACTAAAAAGTTGAGATTTTTCAGACAAAAAACACCTCTTGCTCAAAACAATCAATATCGTACATCTATAAATATATATCTATCTATAAGTACATCTATATCTTGTCGAAATTTACTTGATTTGTAAGGTTTTCAAAAATATAGCAAAACACAACAAACCAAAATCTAAAATTACTTAAAAATATTTGGTACGAAGGTCGTAACTCTAGGAGTAAGAACGTAACCATTATCAAAATACAAGGTGATTTTAGTATTTAGCTCATTCTCGTTTATTACGAGTACACTCACAATGAAACAAATAAATAAATATAATGCTTAACTAGAATACGTATACAAGAATAATGTTAACTAAAGAAAATATATGAACATTATTTTGAGTGTCAAAATAGACTACTGAAGAAAGAAAGATATTCTGTAGACTTCAAATAACTGGGAAAATATATAAAATAAAATAGACAATTAGAGCAAAAACACAGTAATATACTTAAGTTGTAGTAACCAGCACAGCGTCGGCTAGGCTTCGCGTCGTATGATTTACTACGAAAGATAAATCATTTCCCAGGAGAAAGATTTTATCTTTTTTACAGCTTATTAAAAAATATATAGGCTGTTCAACTATCTCACAAACTCAAATTACATTTGTAAATTTTTTTTCTTGAATTAAACTATATTTAGACTGGCCATGTTTCTCACTTCCAAATATTTATATTTGCATTATATTTTAACAGTTTTTATGTCCATGAGGCTGCGCTCGCGTATATTTTGAGTTCGTAACCCGTAGAACCTACTTTTTGAGATATAACTATCTCATGTTTATCTCCGTTATCAAAAATATACTTACATCAAATTCATTAATAATCGTTTTATTCCCACGAGCGCGAAGTAAGTAACAAATACACAAACATACATGTTCACTTTTAGGCATATTCGGTTCGTTATGTAAAACTTACTTCTTAAAAACACATTCCAAAACTATGAAATATTAGGAAGATCACACGATAACTGATTATCACTTAGTCTTTAAATATACAAATCGTAGAAAAGATTTTTAATAATATTATCAAAAACATAAAAAAACTGCTTAGTAAACAATTGTTGGTTATCTCCCGATCACTTCCTAATATCGCATTGTATTTAGCCAAAGTACCAGGAACGATGTGATTGCTTCCTTAATGGATGCACAAGTACATTGCATCATGATCCTTGGGGTCAGCTCTCAACATTGTTCAACCACAATGGCAATTGTGTGAAAGAATCACCAGAAGAACAATAGCTCCGACTCAGCAATTAGAAATACCAATTAAATATTTGTTGTAGTCAGCATCGTATTATTTATTTGTAAAACACTTTATACGAGAGCACACGTGGATGATTAATGGACATGATTACAAATAGCGTAACATGATTCATTCTGGGTGAATCAAGAATAAATAATGCGAAATATTGTTTTATAAATATATGCTCTGGGGTGATAATCTTTGTTATTTTCTGAACTATCTGACAAATTGGAAACCGTGCGAAATGTACATAATTTCTATATAAAAATTACATTTTTAAAGTCCGGATATATCATATGAAATATTTCTTGTAGTGATATAGAGGTAAATAACGTTTGACAAGAGAACCTCTTCTAAGGAAGTAAATACAGCTGGAGGGGCTTTCTTAATTTAAATTGAAACTATCACTGCAGTTTCAAAATTAACCCTAGTCTATCCATTATGGAAATTGAACTTGTAGCTATTTCAGAGGCATTTCTAAATTCAACGAATTATTCGGATATAGTAATACTAACGGATTCTAAAAGTGGCCTTGAACACCTTCCTCAGTGTTCCTAGACTTTTCGAGGGCGGCCGGTAGCCTATAATACCTTCTGCCATACTGAAGCTTCTCATAAATTTAGAATTTGCCCGCAAAAACATTGTTTTATAATGGATCGCATATAGGGCTGATTGGCAACGAACAACAAACGAACTTGCAAGTGCGTTGTTCGTTGCCTATCAATGATTTGTAACATATATTGATGGAGTGTGTCCAGAATGACACTTTTAGACAAAGTTATGGTGTCAGTTTAAGGCTAGTACGTCAAATGATTAGTATTCTGACAGACCTATCTTCGAATGATGCTAGAATTCTATATAAACTATTAGATATAAGAAATCAGTGATTACTATGTTTTGTTATATTACGTAATTATACTTACCATAGCAGCATGGTCACTTAAGCGACAAAGCCCTTTAATAATGAGTAAAAAAACTCATTAATGTTCAAACTTTAATAATTAATTAAATACAATTAAATCTCGACTACTAAGCGACCACTATACACATATATGTACATACAAATTATCTGGCCTGTTTTTCATATTATGGATCTCCATGTGCTACGGTATTAACATATCTTTCGCCTTAACTACTGTCATTAATCTCTTCATACTTGCGCTTTTATTAGAGGTGCTATTTACCTGAACTTTCTTCAATCTATCTGCGAATTTAACATTGTAAGTCGTAGTCTACCGGAACAAACTCTACTATTCACGCTACTGTCATGCACAATGTATATAAAACTAGTGTAGATGACTGACAAAACATGTTTTATCAGTCTCGTTTCATCCATTCTCTCTACATGCGACCACTAGTAGATAAATTCGAAATTACCGTCTTTGGTCCCAACTATAGTAAACATACTATCATATTGTTGAAATTGGTGCTGATTTCTAAGAAGGAGGAAAATCATTAAGTCGCAGGTATAACATAAACAATTTGACCACCGATAAAAAGCAACGATTTGCAGTTACGTCTATTATACTAATGACATGCCATCACACTTCTCAACACGCATGAAGGAATTTTAATAGTCAAACAAACTTAACACATTGGTATAGTTCAGAATTAATATTATAACGTCATTAAGTAAAAAAACATTGGAATGGTAAACATGATTAACTGGGAGTGACTAATAATTGCCAATGTTAAAAAATAAATATCTATAATAATTATTATATCAGACCTTACATTCCTGGGCCTCTCAAATTGAATTCCTTCCAGTTTTCCGTCACCGTCAGTGTGTGGTACGAGTAACAACATGCACACTCGCTCAGAAAAATGCAGGCTCACTGAGTAGGATTCAAACGCGGATATGTAATAAGCTATCACAACTTGCACATTTTGTCTTTCTATTAATTTTTAATTGAATTAAATCGAAAACAGTTTTTAGTCTAAGAGTTGCGATATGAGTTTATAATCTTTTTTTCATTACATCCTTTATACTATTAGCAAAGCTGCGGGTCCAGTTATTTAACAAAGATATAACTACGACGCAACAAATAAAGGCCATATAAGGCATATATAATTAATCATTTTGTTCTGAAATTATTAACCACATAATTTTAAGATCGTTCATAACTTCGGCAAATCTGTATCAATACTACAATACATTTCACAATTGACGTACAAAAATCTTCGTATGTTTGTTTATTTTATTCTCGACTAGCTGACGCGTGCCCACTTCGCTGGGCATCATAAAAAAATTAAAAAGTACTTATTATTAATCACAATCAAATATACACTATGTCACTCAGAAATAATGTAGCTTACCACTGGTGAAAGAATTTTCAAAATCGGTTTAGTAGATCTAGAGATTACCCCCTACAACGTCACAAACTCACAAACTACCTCTATATTATTGTTGAGTTTAATTACCTACTAAGCGAATTTAAAATATTTCCCCTCTCGTACTGCCCGTACCCCAGTGAAGTCTACATCGCATAAGCCGATCTAGCCGATTAGGGTGCGCGGCGACCACGCAACTTTTTTTATAATACTTACATTTTAAACTTGTGATACCTTTTGAATGGAATCTCCGTATTGAATAAGTCAAAAACTTATATAAAAGTATTGAAACAGTCTTGAATATGAAGTAATTTATTTTGATAAGGATGAATACCAAGATACAAATAAAGAGCCTTTTCTAGCGGCGGCGATTTAATTGAATTTTTAAAATAAAAGAACACTTATTGTGGCATAACTATAATAGATAGACATATGCTGTCGCAACACTTTTTGTGAATAATGATGTGTTCTGCAAAGTCGTAATACATTATTTTATTCTATCATCAATAGTTTTCGCAGCGCACGCGATTTTAAGTAATTTTTTTACACCTTGGGTTACACTATTGGAGTTTTAGTAAGGATACCTATTTTTTTTGAAAATATAATATAGCCTATATCAACTGGAGAAAGTGTAGCTTGCTAGCAGTGAAAAAGTTTTTTAAATCGGTTTAGTAGTTTCGGAGATTACCCCCTACAACGTCACAAACTCACAAACTTTACCGCTTTATAATATTAGTATAGACAAAAGCGCACAATTTAAGAAGTACCTGTGGTGAAATGTTTTATTTCATTTATATTTAAGCTGAGAATGCTCCTGGTCTCATTACAAAAACTGGACGTGTAGAAAGCACATATATATTTTAATATGAAATTCACAGAAAGTACACTGAAGTACATTTTAGTCAGCCATAGTAATAAAGTATTTAAATAGTCGCTTTCACTGTAATGCTGTAAGAGATTATAATAAAATAAAATAATTAAATAAATGTATCGGCGTTCATTATTTGATCATTCGTTAGTTTACAACGTTACGTTACTCCTAACAGTATTCTAGATAAAATGTGCGCTAGTTACTTGATAGTTTTACTGGCTACAGTACGAACGTTAATTGATAGGGAGATCGGTAGCAAGCCAGTAAATATTCCAATGTAATCAAATAGTTACGGCTAGTTTACATATCGATGCAGTGCGGCGATTTTGACCATAATTGAAAACTGAGCAGTGGATTGTTGCCATAAAAAGCTAAATGGATACCGAACCGTGTTAATGCAATACAGAAATATTCATACTCACGTCTAGTTCGGTTCGAGTAACTCGCATTTTACGAATCACGCGGTGCGAGCACGAGCCACTCCATTTTTGGTTTGTCGCTTTTATTTGTGGTTAAAGATATTGTAAGAATTGGGTATATGACATACGTTGCAATAAATTAAAAAAAGAAATTAAGTTGATAATTCCGAAAAAATTACTGCCGCATACAAAGACTGATTGCAAAGACCTTAAAACCGTAAAAAATCATTACAAGAAACTAAGAGGGATATTAGACGCCTAAAGTCGTATTTAGAAATTAGTAGATGCTTAGAAGTGAACAACGAAACACAAAATGGTAATACTAAATGCACTTCAATCTTTCCTAAAAAAAATGTACATAATTTCGAAACTTCCTAAGATGAATCAGAAGTAAAAAAATCGCATCTGTAGAATCACATCTTGTTTCAACTTTCTCTTGAGCGTGGGTGGATGGGTGTTACGTGTTTATATTTCGGACGAATAGACACGGAACAGGTTGAACAAACAAATCGCATTGAATTTATAATAGTCATAGATCAAATTGGACTAGTTACGAAACTTAGGGTCTAAGTCGCCCACCATAATTGTCTTAGATTGTTATTCTAATTAGGAATGCTTTGATTTATTACTGAAGCATAATTGTCAATTACTAAATTTACTAAGCAGTCCATTGTCATACTTCAGCCCTTAAGGCATATTTGTGGGCTGAAACAAGTTCAGACCATTCCAGAACCTTAAAATTATATTGTTGTTAGTTCAGACTTTTCACTCGACGTCGCTCGCGGAACGTAAGCTTCCCGCCCTATTATGCGAGGCCTTTTAAAAGATGTCCTATGTACCCTTGTTAACATAATAATTGATATATATCCAATGCTATGAAGTACAGGCAAACAAGTTGACTTCCACGTTTATACATTACTAATGAATTAGTTAAGTAATGTTCAATAGTTAAAGCACTCGCATATCAACGATATGCGTTCAAAGACCTGGCTGGGAAGGAGTTACCCGAGTACTTTTTCCAACTTAACGACCACATTGCTACATTTAACCACGTTTTGAGAGAAAGAAAAACGTCGAGTAGAAACGTGTACATCTACATTGTCGATATGTAAAACTTGCGTGCTGTGCGATATTCTGACTTAGACAAGCTTTAATAGGTACAACCTGTTCGTTCCCCTAAAATTTCACGCAAATCTGTTAATCAAAATTCCTGAAGCGGTAACAAGCAGCCATTCAAACACATAGACTTACTTACGCATTTTTATATTTTAGACCATATTATAGTTTTGTATTTTTTCAAATTTAAAGTAAAATTATTTTGAGAGTTTATGATGACAATTGCTACAAAAGGAAAGGAAGGTATTTCTGAAATATTTACTAACAATGCCTAAATATTTATTGTGCCGAGAATAAGTATTTTCTCATGTTACTATTGGTTTAAATTAAATATAAATTACCAGAAGCAAAGTATGCACGTCAGGCTTTAAAACAATGACGAACATTAAAGTTCAAAGTAAAACAGATTGAGTAGAAGGGCGGTCCCAAACACGAAACGAGATGCATCTCTAGAGTCAATGAACCGCTACAACCAACCGCCTATGAATTGTACCGTAATATTTGACTAATCAATCAAAATACTTAATGCTCTAAACAAACTTTGACTTTTATTGACCTTTCTTCGAAATTAACACCTGCGATATTTCCGCTAATCCACTAATTCAACGCTAATTGACTTTCACAACTTTTACCTCATATCATAAAGTCAATATTGTAACATTGTGAATTTTAAAATATTCTTTTGTTTCAACTAAGTTTACTATTAAGTAGGGTATTTTGAAATTTGTGGACAATAGTGGGAAAGGTTCTCGGTAACATACTAATAACTTCTATTATACAAATACGAGAATTGCAGTAGACAAATATACCTCGTTTAAGGTCGTCTTCTATTGCGCAAGTCGCTGCTTAAAGGTGTTTTTGCAATAGTCTAATGGTTTTCTCGCAGTCGTAAACAATATTTGTTTTTAGTTTCGTCATAATAACTTATCGACTAAGTTATTATGAGTGTGACATCCTATATTCTACTATATTAGGTATATATTATATACATAGTACAATGACTTTATAAACTAATACAATTGTGGGGTGCTGTAGGTAATTTGCTGGTTCTATAGTTATGGACTGTATGAGAAAGATATGACCTAGATCCCTGCACTGGAAAAGCAGAAGCTCCACCAACCTCGACATCCGCCCTCTCCTGGCTCGGTTCAGATTGCAAACAGGAACAGCACTCGGCCCTAAGTTCCACTTTGGAGCTAACACTTTGTACAAAGTCTAAGTATGGTAAATGTTCTTAGCATGCCCAGTAAGTAATCACAATGACTTGAGAGAATCTTATCTAAGAAAAGGATGAGCGCACGGCGCGGTGTTTCTCGTCAAACGTTGACAGCGAATTAATTGTCCAAAATTGCTGCATACACCCTGCTGCGTTAGCCGTCGCCCCACACGGAAAGAAGGTAGACAGCGAAAATTTAAGCGATGTTCTACCTACTTTAAACTTTGCATAGACTGAACAACTATAAAAGAACTTAACTTAGTTATATTGTATTCTACCTATATATATTTTAAAATAAATCTTAAGTACGATTACGTCTAATAAACGCCTATAGGCGACGGTAAGCACTTTCCATGAGCTGGGCCGTCTGCCTGTTCACCAGCTTCGAAATAAAAAAAAGATCTATAAACAATTGCCGTCATAAGAAGAAATTTGTGAGCAAGTCCTTAAAAGTATTAGGGATTTGCTTACAAATTTTACATCTTAGACTAGGAGAAAGAGGGTTTCTATGTTTCGACATATACTTGTTGTAAAAATGCTGTGTGTTAAAATGGATCACTCTAATGTATAAGTAGTACTAAAAACAATTTATAAAAAAATACTGTTACAAGTTGCAGGACTCGAATTAAAATGCCGTTGGAATTATTATAGAGTTTATTGAACAATACAAACACGTATAGCACAGGTACAAATATAACCGAACAACAAATCCAAACGTAATGCAGAAGGTCGTAATTCAATAACACGCGCAAAGTCCGTCACTAAATAGATTACCGAATGTACACAAGTCTTGCTTCACTCGTGGTTATCGCTCGACTGCTCGTCCCTCAATTGGGGCATTGGTTTATACTGCACAGATGCAATGTCTGCCCGGCCGCGTGGACCGAATTTCCTAGAATCAGCTTGTACTTTAAATCCGACACACCTGGCTAATGACTGTCATAAAAGATTACAATACACAATGTGCTGGTTTTTGATTACAAATTTTAAACACAAAGTAAACAGAAGAAGTCCCAAATGCCGAAAGGTAATAAAATGTGTTTTTACAGGTATGCAGGTGTGAATTTGTTTTTGTCAGCGTCTAGGTCGTAACAATACTAACTAACTAACTCCATTGGATCAGCGACCCAAAATGTGTCTTGGCCTCCGAGACGAGAACACGCCACCTGTTTCTGTCCTGTGCGATTTCTTGCTAGTTTGGGTTATAAAAAAATACACAATGTATTATTCTGTCTTAAAAATCACGTGCCTATACGCTTGACCACGGCACGGGCGACAATTCTCTTGCCATACCTTATTGGCGTTAATAATATACACAACATAGTAAAACAAATTTAGTAACAACTAAACAAACGTACAGCTTCGCAATAACTCAAACACCATTCTATTTAGCTTGTCGATAATAAAACTGTAAGCCTCAAGCTTTTAGTATATATTTAATAGACTGTCGCGTGCTAAGTTACTACGTTATGTCACATTATTATAAATATTTGTAACAGTTAAGTGAAATGGTTTACATCCTCATTCCTGTGACACGAATAATAACTCATAAGTTAGATGATTTACATAATATGATCCCTCCCACAAACATCTCACAGCTAGGCTTGAAGAACATTTTAATGAAACTGACTTTATACCTACCACCCCTGTTCAAGAGGGATTAATGGATTTCACTCAGCAATCCACCTGATCAAACTGTAATATTCGTATTAAATTTTATACAGACGAGAAAAACTCTATGTTCAAGTCCGAATTGCACATGAAATGAAATGAAAGGAAATGAAATGATTCTTGTTTAATTGACTCTCCGAGTGGTAGATAGGTAATGACTAATGTTATAAAAATAGGCATTTTTATTACTAGCAAATCTAAATTTTTAAATATCTATTTTTGACGTGGTAGTCAGTCTGGAATATATTTTATTATCTTGATTGCAGCTCTTAGGGCCGGCTCGATCGGTGTGATACCACGCTTTCACAGGATATCGGCGTGAAACGGTTAGCATTGAGGTATTCGTATTTCCTACTATGAGACTTCCGATGGTCCTATCCATTTCCTCTATTCTATTCCTTCAGTTTGATCCCTCTATCTCATTCCCATATCCCTCTTTATCCCACCCTAAATGATGGCAATGCGTTGGCTTAGCCCCTGGTGTTGCAAGCGTCTATACGCGACCGACGGCAACCACCTCCCATTGGCTGGGCGACCTGTTTACCAGCTACGTAATAAAAAAAGATTGAATGAGTATGTTTTTGACAACTTTTTTTTTGAGGCTGGGGATATGCACTTCTTGAGAATGCCCCGGGAAAGGAAAGCTCATTTCGTCAACAGGGGTGAAGACTCCTCTGCTCCCTAGATGCTAGAGGGCCCTGCAGTGATTTTGACAACTACCCCATGTTACGTCAAATGATAACGTTCTCGAAGGTTGAACACACTTGAATATACTTATTCATACGAGACATGAAGAAACCCAGATTGTAATTATAGTAGAGGAGACGCTGAAGATCAACCTTCACCCTTCTGATAACCAGACAAGACATATTTTTTATCAAATTATGTTGATTTATAAACACGCCTATGATAGCTTGCCAATCGAAGTGTTCATGGCTATTTCTAATTAGATTAATTTTAATCAATATTTTTTCATAACCTTCAAATATTTTGATAACTGAATAAATTTAGTTTCAACTGATAGTTTTTAATACGGAGAATATGCCTTGATAGGCTTGCCTACTTATTTCTGGCAAGCAGACAAGGCAAGGCAATATAGGTAACTACACCTTTCTGTTAACCAATAAGAATCGGTATCATAAGAAAGATAATTTAATTACAAAAATAACCGAATAGGCTTGTCTGCAAAAAACCGTTCATGGAATATTATTACCATGCCTTGAAGACTTCAAAAATAGCCATGAATACTTTTCGATTGGCAAACTATCATAAGCGTAAATCAATATAGTTTGATAAAAAATATGTCTCTTGTGGCTATCAGATGAGTGAAGATTGATCTTCCACGTCTCTTAGAGACTATTATATTCCTATAATAGTACAATTGCGTTCCACTTTTCGCCGTACTCATAACGAACATGGAAACATATACACACAGTACAAACGCGATGAAATCGATAAAGTGAATACAATAGTAAGTACGTTTTCACTTTACGTGTTGACAGCTGCTTATCGTTAAAGTACATTTGACTGGAGAAAATTCGATCCGAACTCAATAAATACAACACATTAAGATCGTATCAAATCCTATAAACGTTTCATTGAATACCCCTAAATAATGTTCAGTGTTTTGAATGGGTCATTCAGAATACCAGTTCTCAATCAACTTGCAAAAATGGTAGCAAAAGGACATACATTCCGATTTTGTACGTAAACATGTGACATTTCCTTCTTAGAATTTTATAGCGCCATTCTTATGTCCTTGTCTTTTACTTTTGAAAGCTTGGCTGTAGCTGGATTTATTTCGATTCAGTCATTCATAGACATTTCTAAATGCTTTGTTGGAGTGTACGCGATAGGCCATAGAGCTCAAATAACTGGCAGCCATAACAGCATCCGATAACGATGATAGTCAAGTTGCCTTATTCGATTAATTATGTAAATTCTTGAATTTTAGTTAAAGTTAAAATTTGTTAGTAATTTTATTTATGTAACTAATTTGCATGTGAACACGAATTTATTATTATGATATTCACTTGTAATAAAGCACGTTTATAAATTAAGACAAAAGATACAATCATGATTTAATTAGAATTTTTTTTTGGAAGATTGATAAAGAACAAAAACTAGTAAGTATTTTTTTATTTCCGATGGAGTTACTAATATGAAACTATTTCTGAGGTACAAAATTAATTTTGGAAGATTTTAATCAATAAATTACTTTAGAATAATAGTGAAATCAATCGGCGATTTAGTTAAATACCTCCGAAACAACTTATTGTGGAACCGCTCAGAATGGACGTTTACCTTGATTTCAAATAGGGGTAGTTGACATTAAATCAACTAAAATTCTTTTTATCACCTTACTAAAACTTACAGCCTTCTTAATTTTTTTTTATTAATCTCATTATATTTTAAAGTCTGCTTTTGATAAGTAGGTAATTACGCAATTTATTCTAAAATATGTCTCATAACTACCATCTGTTTCTGAATAGCTCAGCTAGCAGGCGATTAACTAAATAGGAATGATTAAATATATTCATAAAATCCCCCTTAAAAGTGCTTAGTTATTTAGAACAACAATAACAACAAATAGTGCGGCAATTAAGAATGTTGTATATGTCAAATCTTATAAAGTACAATCGACAAAACTCTCAAGTCGCAGAGAATTATATAGAGAAACCATGCGCGTATACCTGATATAGATGAAGAATACTACACCTCTCCATATTTGTAACATTTTCTGAAACTATTCAAAACTGTCATTAGTCCAGAAATATTAGGGGTTTCACCTCGGAATGAAAGATAGTCAGCTATAAACTTGTATAAAACTTCATTTTGGTACCCTAAAACTTGTCTCAAACCTACCTATCCTAGGGTGGCCGCGACTGCAAATATTACAAGTTCAAAAAAAACGATTTTTTAAACATTTATTGCAAATATCTTGTTTCCTATGGATTTTATGCTATTTGTATTTCATATAAATATTGTAGAGGATTAAATTCTCTACTACTTTGGTTTCAACATTTTTTTTATATCTTGAACCATTTTCGAGATAGAGGGCAGAGCGCGTGCACTGCTATGCTATTTAGAGTATCATTCGAGGTCAACCTGTAGTCCCGATTAAAAACACGCCGGATAAAGTTTATAAATTATTAATAAATATTTAATTCTAAATCATTTGCATTTTTTATTAACTCTTGCATTAAAATTAATATTGTTTTCAATAATTCAGTATCTATTCATTTAATAATACTTACCTTTAATAATTGTAAAGTTATTAAGGGAAATAAATACTGTAATTATTTCTTCATTCTAATCTTATTTATATTAATTACTTCCTAACTAAATAAATAGAAAATAATTAAATTTTTAATTAATGTTTTTATTGAAAAATTCCATTTTATACATTTATGAACGTTGAAATTTAAAAAATTAAATAATAATAAGAACTACTAGTTCTAATTTCAATTTTCTTCTTCATAATCTTTCAGTCGCTGTAAAATTTCAAATTCCTCTGTATTCTCGTCTTCAACGATATTTGTCTCCAGTTCTTCCAGAATTTCGGGGTCAAAAGTAACGTCTTCATTGATATCACTCTTATATGGTGAACATTAAGACAAGCTTGCCCATTACACTGGCCGCAAGCTAAAGAGGACTGCAAACCTGCTTTCCTGCATCTACATCGTGAACCACAACCATTCTTGCGGTTGCAGAATATTGTGTTAAGCAATTCATGGGGAGCTGGTTGATTCATCGTCATAACAGGTTCTAGGAATTCATCACGCATTATCCAACCCCAATTATAATTTTTAAACTTTACCCGGCGTATTTTTAATCTGGACTACAGGTTGACCTCGAATGATACTCTAAATAGTTAAACATTGCGCACGCTCTGCCCTCTATCTCGAAAATGGTTCAAAATATCTAAAAAAATGTTGAAACAAAAGTAGTAGAGAATTTAATCCTCTACAATATTTATAACAAATACAAATTGCACAAAACCCATAGGAAACGAGATGTGTATAAATTTGCAATAAATGTTAATTAATTTGCAATAAATGTGTAAAAAATCGTTTTTTTTGACCTTTGAACTTGGAATATCTGTAGTCGCGGACAACCTACGATAGGTAGGTTTTGAGACAAGTTTTAGGGTACCAAAATAAAGGTTTATAGAAGTTTATAGCTGACTATCTCTCATTCCGAGATTCTTGCCCTCATTTGACTAATATTCCTGGACTACATATAATACGCTCTCAAATATTGAAGGCATACCTTTTTTATGGTTGTATGGGTTCGCGTTTGACCGCTGTTTCACCTGATGTTGAGTGATGATGCGGTCTAGGATGGATGGAGCACGCTTACCTAGAAGATACCTATTCACTCGTGACTTGAGGACTCCTAGCTTGTATTTGTCAGGATAAACCTCAGTTGTCACATATAAAAATCCCACTGCAGAGTAAGACATAATAAATAATGGTTCTCCATTAAAAACATTTGTCTTTACAGCTCACATAATCCCATCGCATTTTCGCAACGATTTGATTCACCTGTGTATGTCATTTCTATATCATACTGCCTCTATGACAAAACTTAACCACTCTCTTTTTTTTAGAAAATGTGTCTTGTAGCCTGTCATTTGTCAAAGTTGTCAACTTAAAATCGTTATATAGAAACCAATAAAAATGCTCCGATACCTGTTTTTATGTAGTTGTCACGTATTTTCTGGTTTCAAGTTTGATAGTCTAGTTTTGTCTAATTTGTTTTAGATATTTTTATACATATTTCTGATATTCGGGCAACACCTGCGATAATGTTATAGTTGTTTAATGTGGCCAAATACGTTTTATTTGTCGCGTAATAAAATAACGCCGTTAACGAATAGTTACATTAATGTCCATACATACGTTATCTATCAATATATAAGTATAAGGTCATTAACTTTTAACAACAAAATCGTATCACAAATAACGTATTATTAAAATAGCCTATCACTACGTCTGCGTGAAATGGTCAATAGCTATAACATTATCCCAAATGAAACAGTGCATTAGCATCCCATATGAACATAATCCGTGTAGGAACGGAGAAAGAATACAATCTCCTGCGGCCGGGCGGCCTGTCGTAAAAGGCGACAAAACAACCCACAGCCAGGTGGTCGGGTATTTGACTGTCTGCCCGTCTGGATGGTTACCACCCCTGGTCTAGAGTATGCTGCCGCCATAATGACCTTGAGTTATGTTCTGACATTGGTGGCCAGATTCCAGTATCCCTTCAGAGCAGTAGCGCATTTGTAGCAAATGTCCTTTGGTGTTGCAAATGTCCATAGGCGATGGTAACCACTTTCCATCAGGTTGGCCGTCTGCCTGTCTGCTGAGCTCCTGCAATAAGAAAAAAGTAGCATAAAACGGTTCATATTTATTTCGTACATTGATCGGGTTAAATTAAATTGTGCTTGTTTCATATTTGTATCCGATTACTGTGATATTTTAAGCAAGGTAGCTTAAAACTTGAAACAGCGATCCCCGGCATCTTTGATAATAAAAGACATTAAATGGAATAAATAAGCTCTTGTTATTTCGTAGAATTTTAGAGATTTTATATTGTTACAACTTAGGCTTCGACAAAGACAAATTCCACGTACAGTCTGTAAAGCACATTTTATTACCTGTCCGCATATGAACTAATTGTAATCCTTTTATGATCGTCTTCTTTTGTTTACTTATTTATTGTCATACATGTCTAGTATTGTGGAGAACAGCCTATTGTTCTAGTGTACTCGTTTATGGCCGCTTGCAGACTGCATCATTAGCCAAGTGTTACGGATTATAAAGTACAAGTTGATTCTAGGAAATTATGTCAACGTTGCCGTTAGCACATTTGCATTTGTGCAGTATAAAACGATGGCCTGATTGAGAGAGGGGGTCAGTTGAGCGAGAACCACGATCGAAGCGTGACGTGTATACATTCGGGAATCTAATATTGTCGGACTTTCCGCGTTTTATTGAATTACGACCTTCTGCAATACGTTTGTATTTGTTGTGTTCGGTTATATTTGTACCTGTGTTATACGTGTTTGTATAGTTCTAATAAACTCTATAATAATTCTAACAGCATTTTAATTGGAGTCCTGCTAACTCGTAACAATATTATTTTCTTAAGTTTTCGCGACTAGGACACGGCAGGCTAAATAAAACTTAAACCATACTTTTTGACACTTCACATCTTTGTCGTCCGTGATCACGACTACCGAAAAGTGCCGTAAAGTCGGAATAATACAAAACAAATAAAATACCGCACTTAAAACCGTTAAAAAGTAGTTTTATTATAGATTTTATATCAGGCAATATTTATAAATTTTTATTTTTTACTTTTTTTGCATATTTACACGACCGATAACATACTTTGACAAGTTATGCAATTGTTCTATAATATTTTAATTCAAAGAAGCTTCTTCAATCAGAAAGTCGAGAGAGAGAGAGAGAGAGAGTAAGAATATTTTTAAATAATAATAAAATATGAAAAAGCCGGACAATAAAAATCTCTCGCAGCATCTAGCTATGTAGGATATAAACTAATAGCGCACTAAAAAATGGAATTTTGAAAATTCAACTCCTAAGAGAGTGAAAAAAGAGATGAAAGTTTGTATGAAAATCCGTCGGTTTCAAAGCAATAAACACGAAATGTTATATACCTGCTTCTGGTTAGTAATAAACGTTCACGTGTCTCGGCGTTTTGGGAAATTCAACTCCTAAGGGGGTAAAAAAAGGATGAAAGTTCGCTCAAACTATGGCCTAGTTTAACCTACGCGGGCGAAGCTGCGAGCAAAAGCTTGTTATTAATACTTATTCGATTTTATAAAAAAATATCTCGTGGGCTACTAAGGCATTCGATGACTTATTTCACCATATATTTATTCAAATCTTTATTCGCCACTCAGTATAGTTCTTAAATACAAAGTATAGTCTTTCAGACATCCACGAAATCGTATGCTAAATACTAATAAATAGACCTTTCAACATGAAACTATTTTCGTAAAACAAAGTAATACTTTGTTATATAGTAGCGCTTTTGTTCCACTAAAACGAAACTTCCAGCCTATAAATACTAAAGGGCATTCACAGGTTATAAAGTTCAAGCCTGCACCAGTCAAGGTCTTGAAGATGCCGTTATCGGAACACAAGCGTCACGACAACCGATGCCAGCCCGCTGGTGAGTTAGGATGCACTGGGAAGTAAGTTTCCATTGTGCTAAAATAAAAATCATGATTTTTCAAAACAGAAGTTAGGTTGCCTGGAACAGAACGCTTTTTAGCGATTAGGCCGCCCACTGTACTATCTTTGTATCTTTTTCCTTTTACTTGTCTATGGTTTGATGTACTATAAAGAGTTATCTATCTATCTATTACCTATTATTATTGTTGATCTGATGAAGCTACAACTCCATTAATTCTTCAAAAAGTAATTCTGTAACATACTTCTGTATAAAACTTATTAAAAAAAAGACAACTTGAGATATAAATAGAATAAGAAACTTAAAGAAAAACAATATTTAGCTAGACGTGTTGCTGGGGAGTTTCTTGCCGCTTCTTCTCCTTAACAGCAATAACACGTTGTGAAGCGGTATACATAGATTAGGAAGAAAAATTAAATTTTAACTTATATATTTATATGACCTTCAAAAAGTGTTCTCCAGTGGAACTTATTTTGAATAAAAAACTTTGAATTTTAATTTAAATTTACAGTACAAACAAATCAAAGTTTTTGTTGTGCTACAAGAAAATTATATTAGACTAAATACTTTAGATTAAACACAATGCATGTATTTATGAATTACTGCACACATTTTTCCGGCAAAGATAAAAACCTAATCCTCAGTATGTTATTTATCTCGTATTCAATTTGATTGCTTTTTAATCGAACGGCTTTACCACTTGTCAGCGAGTAACACTAAAATACTCGTATTACTATATCAGATATAAATATCTACAAATCCCTTTACGATAATTTTGAAGTATAACGAAATATAATTCTCAATTTTCTTTCTCAAATCCTCCTATTCTTCCCTGTTTGATGACTTGCTTAAATATACCATTAATAAAGTAGCTGACTTACCAAAATTGTAATTCTGCTCAATTAAGTATGATTTATATCCAGTACATTGTCAAAAATAAGGGGATACCCCTTGGTTTATAACTTATAATGCGATAAGTATAAATTATGATAACATGTCAGTTCACCCAAGATATAAACCTTTAAAGATCTAAGTAACGATATGTATGAGTCAGCACCTAAGCAGTAGGGTGATGAGCATAGTTTACACGTAGCAAATACAACAAAAATCTGTAACATTGTAATATAGGTTCATAATCCATAAAGAATATTTTTTAATTCTAAAAATTCGACCGATATTTAAAAACGTGTGGTAATGAAAACAAGACACACTCGATTGCCTCGACAGGTATTTTACTTATTGTTTGCTAGTTGTCGATAGTTCACCGGGTAGTCGGTGCCGCTAAAACGACACTATCTAAACCATAAATAACGACATCTTGGAAATAATCTAACAATTAAACCAACGTTTAAAATAAATAGAATAATTATTTTTACCATTATTAGATTATCTAGACTTCTTACCTATTTACAAAATGATTTTTAAGACTAATAATTTTCACAACAGTAATCTATTCGAAAATATATTTTACAAACAAATATTACTATTTAATGATTATGTTGTTAAACTTGTTAAAAGTTCAATTAAATTGAAACTTACATAAACTACAAAGCATGAATCCTTATTACTTACAGCCTCTCGATTTTACAGACCAAATATAGCGTAGATCTGATAGCCTTACGAGTGAAGTATGGACGATAATAAGTCTGAGATTACGATCATTTCCAATGAAATCGCAAGTAGAGCTACGATTAGCGTATTGCCAATTGTCATTGGACTATTATTAACTTGCGTAGTACAGGATGTTAAGAGAAAATAATGGTTACGTTAGATACTGTTTCTAAGAGAATCTTCGATTACGGATATTAGCTCAGTGGAAAGGAATTTAGTAAATAACTTGTGTATGTTATAATATAACTCCTAAAAACAGGGATAAAACTTAAAGAAATTGACACAGCTGCTATATAGCTCGAAGCTTTAAAACTCCGCAAATATTCAGAAATATAATTATCTTTTCAGCTTTTGGAGTCAAGACGCTTGGTCTCTCTCTGATCTCACGGGACTACAAGGCTGGTATATATTTCGAGCTACATACTAGCATAGCCAACCAATATGGCCACTCATCTATCCATTTAAGAATGATCCATCCTAACAGCGATCTGGGGCTAACTTTCCTACTTTAATATTAATTTTATTTGAATGTATAGGTTTAGTTTTAAGATTTACTTACAATAAAACAATTTATTTAAAAAATACTTCTACTACATTATATACTACTATATAAACAATAAAATGTTTTGTCAAAATTCAACATTTCGTAACACTAGAAAGAGTTCAGTCATATTTCTGGAGTGTTCGGCTCAATAGTTTCGATTTCGTTTCTAAACAAAAACTTAATGGACTAAGTAACAATTTCTCGTACCGCGAGGTCAGGCATTTAAGTTTCGGCCAGACACGAAACGATAATGTCGTTGGTTGCGAAAGTCACGCGGCTGTTCTAAATCACACTTGTGGGTAGAAACATCGAAAATTGGTAGGGTAATTTGATCTACCGTAATTATTGTGGCAGCACTGACACGCGAGTGTCCAGCATTTTTAGTGTTAAGTTTCTTTTTCGTAAACATAATATTTGTCGAAAGATTCTGTAAGTTTTTTTAAAAGTGTACTTTATTTGGATGTTTATGTTTGGTTTTTCTTCATGGCTTGTGATAAAATCGATAATATTGAAAGTTGTACCATACGAGTATGTAATTTTGGTACTAAGGATGGGCATAGGATACTTTTCATCGATAAATTTCCATGGGTAATGTATGACGTGGATAGTTCTGGTAGTCCAGTATGTTTATAAATAGACGTTAAATCAGTCCCTGATCTTTAAGCAAGTAGACATTAGACGAAAGTCGGACCTAAGAAACAGGAGCCTCAACGAAACTAGTTCTAGGGTAATTTTATAGTGAGTGGATCGAGAATTGAGATTTTCAAGAACAGAAGATTTTCAACATAAACACTACGCTATTCTTATTTTAAAAACAAATCAATATACTGTAAACTATTGTTCTTTTATAAGACTGCATGTAACCAATAAGTCTCCGCCAAAACTTGGGTCTGAAAGATTAAACCCTAGATCATATAAAATAGATTAAATATTATAAAAATTCACATGATTTCGCAAATTTAAAAATGCTAATACATTTGAAAACATAAACAACTAAATGATTTTAATGCATGCATGAGTCATAATTATAGTTAAATCTATTAGGCTGTTTGGAACCAAATTACCTCATGTTAAAATATTGTTTACTTGATCATCTTAATAGATTCAATCATTTACATTTTAATTACGAGATATAAATAGTAACTAAATACTAAATAATCATAAGTAAATATAGTATTAAGAACCACAGAACTTGCAGTACGAAGATCGTTAGTTGCGCAAGCAATTTTTCTTACTATTCAATTTGTCAGTTATAGCACATTAGGGTCAAAGTGCGTATGAGAATGGTTGGGCTTAAGCAATGCTACTTAGAGAATAGAGAATGAAAGACAAAGTCCTTATGAATACAACCAAGCTATTTTATAGCAGATGTATAGATTCATGGAAGAATAACAGGAACGATAATATTTTCTCAGTGAAAATATACCTACATTTAAATCGTATTAGGCGCGGCATTTTAATTGACTTTGTGATCACAACTACTGAAAAGTGGCCGAAAGTTGAAATAATATGAGAAAGAGAGACAGATAAATTTCATTGTACACCACATTACAAAAAACAGAAAAACTAAAAAAAATATTCTAAATGTGCACAATGGGCGATCTTATCGCTAAAAAACGATCTCTTCTAGACAACACGTGTCAGGAATAAAACAGATTTATTTTGTCGTAGGTGGTATACATACATATTATACGATATGCAGTTACTTACATTTTATTCAATAATAAACATATAAGTATGTAAAATATTATATAAGTAAGAATTATATTTAATAGACATATATAAATACACCTATTAATATTACATACATAAATATAATATCAAACTTTACCATGTTGCAGGTAGTGCTTTTTCATCATGTTCTTAAATATTGTTAGTGATTTAGCTTTTCTAACAGTAACAGGTAGCGCATTCCAGAGTCGAATAGCCTATACAGTAAAAAAATATTGAAAAAAGATGAATAATGTTTGGGAGGGATTAAGACTAAGATTAGTAGAAGGTCGTAAATTGTAAGAGGAAGAAATGATTTAAAAACGTTCTTTGAGATAATACGGGGTTGTGAAGATAAACAACACATTATAAAGGAGTGAAAGCATATGAGTATTCCGGCGAAAACGAATTGGCAACCACCAGTTTTTTACGAAATTCAAAGACTTGCTCATATTTGCGTAACCCAAATATGAACCTTATACAAAAAATGCTGACTTACATTATGTGTATTTGACGCTAAAACTTAAGAAAATACAATATATACCTAAACTGTTTTTACTCAGAAGATAATCTTCTGAATAAAAACAATGTACGTAATATTATAAAATTCTAAACATGACGTGTCTGTACAGTGAAGCTATTTAAAAAAACAACTGGAATCGACTATACAAACGATGGAGAACACGATGTATTTTTTTAGATTTCTTGTCTGTTTGTTCAAGATTCACGTAAAAACTACTGGGCCGATAACAAATCGACAACAAATTCTTACGACTAAACTGCGCTACTTTTTATCCTGGGAATACCGCGGGGCTTTTTTGGATAGATTCGGATAGATTGATGGATAGCAAATTTTATGTACTAAAATGTGTGATATGTTTTATCGCGGGAATAAATGCTGTGTTCCGGGAATCCCGCGGAAATTTCAAATCAAGCGTGGACGAAGTCGCGGCCATATCCTAGTACGTAATATTGGTAATAAAACACACGTTTTTGCATTAAATAATTACTATTTATGGCCAGTACTTATATCTTGCTAATCGTTCATTTGTCTTATATCTACTATCGGATAAGTTTGAAATAAGTTCAATATAAGTAATGTCAAATTTCTGTCGATGGTAGTGATTTGGAAGATAAAAGGTCAAATTTTTCTCTTTATATTTATATTTTTATATGCACCTTACATAATAAAACTACGTTTTAACGGCAGTAAAGCGCGGTAATTTATTTGGTTTTTATTATTCCGAAGTCTTTTTTTATTTTTTTATTGCATGAGTTCAGTAGACAGGCAGAGGACTCACTTGATGGAAAGTGGTTACCATAGCCTATGACATTTGCAACACAAAAGGCTACAAATGCCCTCCTGCTCTCTTAAGGGAGACTGGAACCTGGTCACTAATGCTGGAACACAACTCAAGGTTGTTACGGCGGCATACTCTAGACCAGGGGTGGTAGTCATCCAGTCGGGCAAAGACTCTACCACCTGGCTGTGGGTTGTTTTTGGCCTCTTACGACAGGCCACCCGACCGCAGGAAATTGTATTCTTCTCTGTTTCTGCACGGATAACATTTGGGATATTAGGAGTATTGTTAGTTCGGTCTTAAAAACTTATAAAGATGTTCTTTATCGACTTTATATTATTTAAAACAAAAACAAAACCGACTAATACTTATTTCTTTTTAACTTGGACTGATTTGGTGTAATAAATATATTGCCCCACTAAAAGCTATAATCAGTAAGTGATGTCACTACAACTGATTAATGGTTCGAACGAATAATTTTACTTTCGATTTAACGCTTTCTAACGATATATCGTATAACATATTATTTTTATGTAATTTGCCTGAAGCTGTACTTATATTATTGAGGAAATACTATATTACTATTATGTCGCACTACTGATAAAATAGTGTCACGACTAAAACAGTTTAAATTTTTAAAAGAAATAAATATGTCCAATGTTCTGTAAATCAATTTGATCCACGTTTCTCAATAGTACATATATATTATTTTAAAAAAAGGGGTTCGAATGAGTAATTAAATGAAGAAACAGATTTATAGTCATATATTTATTACTCAATTTATTTATACGCTTAGGTACATATATTATTATAAAAATACTTTTCAAATTTCAGGCTGCAAAGTACCTATCGAACAATTAAAATTAACATACATAAAAAATATCAATAAGTTCAGTAAAAATTTAAAGACCGATTTAAATTAATTAAAAAGTTGAATTTTAAATCGATTAGATACTGGGCTAATCTCCTGAGGGCCTTATTGGCCGTAAACACGTTTTTAAACTATTTCTAGGCCATTTATTTTTGGCCACTGGAACACAAATGGAAAAACTCTTAAGATTTAGAACTTTAAAAAACCTGGTGACAATGATGCGCGATTCGCCTTTTAAACTTAAACTACATATAACGGCCTGACAAATATTTGAATAAAGTTTAAGCGGGAGACTTGTATTGTAACACAAAGAATAGCTGTCAATCAAGTTCACAAATAATAATCATGATATTACTAGTTCTTATATGATTGATGCACCCACATATAATGGAATTGGATCAAGGACAAATAATGTGTATCATTAAGTTATTATAATTAATTGCATTGAAAAAGTATATTGGTACAATTATGTCTTAGCATTCAATAAAAATACATAACAACGCGTATTATATAATAAAAATCATGAGTAAACCTACTTTTAACATGCTAAAATCATCTCCGATAATGGATTATTTTTGTCTTTCAATTTGGATGAATCAACCAAAGTGATCTATGTAAACATAAACATTAATCAATTAATGTCATTGAATACTGCCTTGTTGTCTGAGTTCTGTGTCTTTCAACCGAATTGATTTAATTTGGTTGACCTGTCTAATATCAGCATAATGACGAAAATAGACGGATCATTTATGTCTTTCAATTTTGAGAGAAATAAGGCGTTGTCAATTTTAAAAAATAAACGAACTTACTTATTGTTCAAAAGATTTCATAGGTTAGTAACGAAATAGCAGTTATAAAGTCACTTGTAAAATCTTTTTTAACAATTAAGATTTTTTTTTTTTAATTTTATGTCCCACTAGCTGCGCCCCGCGGTTTCACCCGACGTGGTGATGGAAAATCGTTATATTTTGGATAATTCACACTATATCTTTATAAATTATAGCCTATGTGTTATTCTGATGTGTAACCTATATTACTGTAAAGTTTCATCAAAGTCCATTCAGTACTTTATGCGTGAAAGAGTAACAAACATACATCCATACATTCTTACAAACTTTCGCGTTTACAATATTAATAGGGTTTCTATACAAATCGAAAGACAGAACAGAACGTCTAATTTCGGCTTTACTTAGGTTGTCTGAATGGGATTTTTTTGCCTAAAAAGTATTGTAAGAAAGCTTTTAGTAAATATTTCTTTAATGCTGAGAAAGATTGAAAATAGCGTACAAAACCACATTACCTAGGACGAAACACAGACTAACACAATAAAGTAAAACCGAGAAATCAAATTACCACTTATTAAATTTAACGGTAAATCATAGATATCTGAGTGTAGCGGTCACTACTAAACCACGTTAGCATATAGCACCAATAACATGGAATAAAGTCATTCCGAACTTATTCCCTTTCTCCATACCGTTACCGATGCCATTTCTCAACAATAGTACAATAATTGAATTTCTTAAAGTGCGAAGAACATTATTATAGTACTGCATTGTGTTCTAGTTAAGGCGTAATTACTTTAAAGTGGATTCTCGCCATGGCGCTTTAATCGTTATCTACGATTAAAACCGACAAACAAACTAAAAGCAGCTGTTTTCGCAGATTCTTATTACGAATATGACAAGTATCAAAATAAATTAGAATTTAATGCTATGTGTTACACGATCAGTATATTTAGATATGTATCAATCTTTCTTAGTCGAAAGCATCAGGTGACGATATCAGACCCTACTAATGTTAGATCATTCAAGTCGCGGGTCACATAAAGTGGGCATTACACTATCCAATATGCAGAGCACTAAATCTAGTGCGCTAGTGCACTAGATGAGCAAACGTCGCAGAGCCCATACATTCGCACTAGACTGGACCACTAACTACCTAACTGCCTTTATACCATCCAATTTTATCATGCTATCTCACCTAGGGTTCTGCAAATTGGATAATGTAATGCCCACTCAAATCCTTCCCCTTTCTGTATTACATTGCAAATAGAAGTACATGTGGGACTCGACTAGAACATCAATGATTCTTGTCTAAAACAATAATATATTTCTAAGTTACTTTCAATAATATAAGTAGTTAATGCACGAAATAAAATACACCATAATACATATTACTTATTTTTTATTTTCTGGCACCCCTTTTAGAGTTCCTATTATTTGAAAATCTGATACTACACTAAGACAAATTATACTTTCTATTAGTACCGAATTTTATGCGTTTTACTAAAATGTAGTTCCTGAAATAATCATCTGTGAAATATTTAACTTTATGATTAAAAAATAAAATTTAATAAATAAACATCATTAGATGTGTTATGATTATAAAGCGTAGATGCTACAATTTGCATTATTTACAAATCACTTACTTCCTCTATGCAAATGATTCCAATAGCTACTTAATCCTAATTTAAAAACCAATAAATTCCATGCCATTGCAAAATGAAGCAATTCATTATAGGCCATTAAAGTACCAGCGCCTCGTGCAAGCTGTGTAAGTAAACCAGCTCACAATTACGAATTATAGCATAACGAGCCGATAGACAAATAGTAATAAGATGATATACATATTTATCATTGAACTATAACCTTTTCTATGGCAAATATGAAATTAAAATAAGATAGTTACTCCCAAAAGGTTGAGAGATTTTTTTGAATTCAGCAGACGGGCAGACGGCCCACCTGACAGAAAGCGGTTACCGTTGCCTATGGACATTTGTATAACTAAAGGTCCTACCAATGTGCTGCGGCTCTCTAGGGGGAGACTGGAATCAGGCCACTAATATCGGAACACAACTCAGGGTTATTATGGCGGCATACTCTAGACCAAGGGTGGAAGCCCTTCAGACTGGCAAATACCCTACCCTGGTTGTGGGTTGTTTTGTCGCCTCTTACGACAGCACGCACGGATAGAATAAATACTAAGATTTAGCTATAGTTCAGTAACTATACTGCTATTAAAACTTTGGCAATTTCAATGTTCTGTTTATAGATTAGTAAGCCGAAATTACATGGGTTCACTTCTCTCTCAATTTCAATAGAAAGGGGACAAAAAATATTGCAACGATTAAGTTCGTTTATTTCTTTCAATATTTTTTGTCCCCTTTCTATTGAAATAAATAAACGAACTTAATCGTTGCAATATTTTTCGTAAGTGACGTTCATAATTGCTTATTTAAGTAGTTAATAAAGCTATTAAATATTATCGTTTTAAGCAGTTAAAATGTCATTTATCAAAAAAGTTGTAATTATTAAGTTCGTTTATTTTTGTAGATTATACTTGCCCCATTAAAATTAAAAAATAAATTGATTAAAAAAATAATTCAATACATAACACATACTATAAACCAAAATATTAAGGCTGTTTCGTGTTTTATAAGTTTTAGTACGTTTCAGAATCATCAATTATTATTTTACACATTACTTTGTAGTTTTCTAAAATTATATAACAGATTTTAAACACTTTTTCTTAGGAGACGTTTAATAGTTTTCGATGGGTTTTATGCCAAAGGTCTCTTAAAAGATAGAACTAGTCACACTATGCCAAACTTTCAGACTTCAGAATCTTAGAACCTCAAACATCTATTACACATAATTAAACAAAACACTTAAAGACATAAAACAAACAAAACATCAAATGCATTAAAAAACAATAATGGGCCTATAACAGTTATGGAATGCTTATACTAATAACTACTGCGTTGAAAGCCGTAATAAACGTTTTAATGAAATGTTGTGTAAAAAGTGTAACAAACAGTTGTGAGATTAATCGTAACTTTATTGCGACAACCGTTACTTATAGGAATTATTTTCTTAGACATATGGAAAATGTGAAAATATCTTCTTTAATAATTCTATGAAATCTACATGTTGGTACTTATAAGTGCCTTGCCTTGGATAAATTTTAAAGAATCCATTTAAGTGGTTTGGTAACTATATGACATAGACGCCATATTGTTATGACATAGACGCCGACAAAAACAAATTCACACCTGCATACCGGTAAAAACACAATTTATTACCTTTCGGCATTTGGACTTCTTTTGTTTACTTTGTGTTTAAAATTTGTGATTAGAATACAGCCCATTGTGTATTGTAATATTTTATGGCAGTAATTAGCTAGGTGTGTCGGATTTAAAGTACAAACTGATTCTAGGAAATTCGGTCCACGCGGCCGGTCAGACATATTGCATCTATGTAGTATAAAGCAATGCCCCGATTGAGGACAGGGCGGTCGAACGATAACCACGAGCGAAGCAAGACTTTTGTACATTCGGTAATCTATTTAGTGACGGACTTTGCGCGTGTTATTGAATTACGACCTTCTGCATTACGTTTGGACTTGTTGTGTTAGGTTATATTTGTACCTGTGTTATACGTGTTGGTATAGTTCTAATAAACTCTATAATAATTCCAACGGCATTTTAATTCGAGTTCTGCCTGCAACTCGTAACAATATGTTCATTAAATATTGATAACATTGAAAGATTTTCTCCTATTTTACGTCAGCTAATAACGAAGTAAAAATGAATTGTAATCTTCCTTTACGTTTATAACTAGAATATAAAAATAATAAAACTACAATTTAACGGTGTTAAGCGCGATACTTTATTTGATTTTTTATTATTCCGACGTTTCGGTAACCGTTAAAACATGTGTAATAGTCTAAATACTATACGTTATAAAAAATTCACTTTTCCGTAGTAATTTATATTTTCATAGTTGAATCATCCTAGATGCGGCATTATGTCAGTAAGATACTTTAATATCTAACTAGAGAAAACTATACTGCAGTAAAACTTCATCCAAACTACAGTTCGATGTTAAGAAGCAAGATATAAGTAACTAGAATCTAACGATCAAGCACATAAATGCTTCTGCAAGTGAGTCAGATTGAGTACACTGAATAATTCTGACAAGAGGCCAGATTAATAGTCAAAGTTTGTCTGGAAGAAATCGCTCCCAGCGATAAGACCGCCCATTGTACTTATCATTACGATTGTATATACCAATTTATTTTGTAGTATTGTGCGCAATAAAGAATTTTCTATTACTAGGATATGCCCGCGAGTTCGTCCACGCTTGACTTGAAATTCCCGCGGGATTCCTAGAACACAAAGTATCGCAGCATTTAAGAAATGAATGTAAGGTATCGTTTTAGTGGAAACTGTGTCGGAATAAGATATTTTTTATGCATCCAAACAACTTCAAACCGCTCCCCGGGATAAAAAAATATATCACACATTTTATTACATGACATGATGTCGATCAGTAACAAAATCATACTGGAATTTGATTTTATAAATCTGGCCATTTTTAATCATTCCCAGAAAAATTCTCGCGGGATTCCCAAGATAAGAAGTAGCGCAAAGTAAACTAATAATTAGCTGTCGATCAGCGAAAACCGCATCGAAATCGACCCCGTAGTTTTTACGTGAATCTCAAACAAACAAACGAGAAATCTAAAAATTATTGCATCGTGTTCTTTATCGTTTATATAGTCTATTCCAGTTGTTTTTTTAAATATCTTTAATGTACAGACACGGCATGTTTATAATTTTATAATATTATAGATAGATAGAATATTCTATTATATTAATAGCAGCATAGAAGTGATCAGAAGGAAACTAAGCAGCAATAATTTCTAGACATTGATCATGAGGCACAAAGCGTCCTCGCAATTTGATCAAACCTGATTATAAATCACTTTATCTTCATTCAGGAACATCTATCTAAGAAAGTTTTCTCTGCCTTTAACTAGAATTGCCTGTCCACAACACTGAGCTGGCATAACTAAGCGCAATTTATAAACGACATTTTACTAAATACGTAGGCGGTGTTTAGTGTTATTTAAAAGGCTTTCACAGTTGGTTTTATGTATCGTTTGGAATGAACTTGTTTTACGATAGGTAATAAGATAAAACCATATAATGTTGATGGAATAAAATTTCGGTTATTAAGATTTTCCTACTTAATTAGTTTAATTTTGATTTATTAATGTTTCAATAGACTCATATTTAGAGTAATACCTATTAGATAGACAGGTTCTATATACAAAAAGTTTAATTTCTTACCCTAATTATTTATCTGTACCAAGCAATGACTGTATGTAGTTGAGCAGAAAAAAGGAAAGAAAGCACACTGTAAAACACTTCTTTAAATAGTAATAACAGAAAAGAGCATAGAAAAAATGTACAGATAAAAAAACAAAAGAATATGTTCCAAATTTAAAAATAGTACATTGCGGCCAGTAACAAACTTTATTATTCACAATAAAAACTTTATGGTGGAAATTCGCAGCACACACGTTTCTAACTTCACTGTGCTTGTAGTTGTAGGATAGGCTCTATATTTTTGTTACTCCATTGATGTTGCGATCGCATTCCTTTAAAAAATGTAGCAGATGGTGCTGTATTTATAAAAAAACAACAAATGTTATAGTCGCTGGATCTAGATTATATGATCTATATCTTAGGTATAACAAAACAGATGCTGCAACTGTGCTTCGTCTTTTTACTACACTATGTGATGCTAATGTCGACTAAAAATAATGCAAAGCTTTAGCAGAAAGGTTTACTAAGAAACTTAGAAAGAAAATGTACAATACAATACTCTTTATTGTACACCAACAAGACAAAGAAAAAAATACAGATTGAAACTTAAATACTTTATTGTAGTACGAAGGGCGGCCTGATTACTTAAAGAAATTTCTTCTGTGCAACCTTTGAATGGATAAGATCTAATTACAAAGCGTTGGTGTGCAGTTGAACTAGATAGATAGAACTTACTGTAGAAAGATAATATATAAAATATAATTTTAGTGGTTAATATTTTTTTAAAATGCATATAACGTCAGCAGTTTAAATTATACCTAATACGATTCAAAACAGATTAGCGGAGTCTTGGTTTTGGTATGCACTTTCATGCTCAAACTGTCGTTTCTCGAAGATCTCGTGGTTTTGAATAGAAACAGGCTTACAGTTAACTCCTTATTTACTCCATGATTCATTTGACAAGATGACAAGCGTTGGAAGTTGGATGTTTTATGGGGCGAGTTTGGTCAACAATTTCTATAATAGCACTTAACTATAAATGAATACATTATGAAACTAGAAGAAATTAATTTATAATTTATAATATTTCTAAAAATAGCATTTAATCGAAAATAGCCCACATTTCAAAAACAATGAATGGGTATTTTTCATAATACTTTTCCTTATTTTTTAATTGAAGTTTACCAGAAATTTCTATTTCATAGTTCAAAACTTATAGTGGAACAAACAAGTTTTACGACTAGTAGTAAATATTTAAACTCGTGAACTATTAACTAAAAGAGTAACTAAAAGAATATAAGGTGCCATGTAGATATGGTAGCCACCCTAAATTGTATTTTTTTTGCAATCTGACCACAAACACTACACTACAAGTATGACTTAACAATTTGCAGATCTTTGCCAAATTCCATTTATATAGACCCAATAGTAGTTTTTCAGAAAAATTGTGTGATGTCAGATGGACAAAATGATTTTTGTATAAAGGTTCCGTTTTTACCAAAATATCTCCAAAACATAAATAAGCATGAATATATAGCTAAAATTTCATTTTAATACCAATTTAAAATATTTTTCGCTTATTTTATGAACTTTCTCTAAATTATTATTTAATACATTGTAGTGCTTTTTGACCATCAATGCTCAAATTACCAATTTCGTATTAGTGTCAGATAAAAGCTACCTTTAATTAGATATAAAAACCTTTAATTAATTGATCAAACATGTTGATTAACTCTAAATTGCGATATGCAAGCGATATGCAAAGCTACAAGATATCTTCGATGATTAGAATTCCAGTATTTGTGAATAACCGTATGTTACGTGACCAGGACTTTAAATAAGTAGTGTATATTAGTGCTGTTTTGTAAACTGTTGGTTGTTATTTTAATGACCATGTTGGTATTTCCTAGCACTAACCTGTTTTTGAACCGTTGTTTACAGGACTTGTGGATGTAATTTTGCTATCAAATTCTAGTGTCTTACTCAGCTTTTAACTACGCTCGTCACCTCAGTCTTGGTCATTTTGCGCTATTTCCTTGTGTCAGAAACAGGGTTGCCAGGTTTAAAGCCCTGTGTTTGGCAATCCCTAGTATTAAAATAGCAAAGTATGAGCAGATTTATAAACTTACATCATTAAACAAACACCGAATCATGTAATCATTGAACCGATCAACATATTCACAAGGAAACGGTATAAAATCATTCCAAGTGAGATGTTTATATATTATTGAATTTACACTATAATATTGACATGTACAGAAAATAATAAATTATGACAATAATAATTTGGTATTCAATAAATAGGTATATAAACAATTGGTTTGATAGAATTATAATTTATTAATTCGACGAAAACCAAACAGTAACCTTAAAAAAGTCTTAAAGGTGTAAAACTTGCATATTACCATATATCTAGCAAATAATTTCATTTCATAACAACAAATAATCTTGAATTAAGAAAAACCGGTAACTTTCATTCACAAAGCTTTCGTGGACGTTCATCATTTATTTATTTTCTAAAGGGACAGGCAATGTTACGTTAGTAACTAAAAAAATTATTTTATAATAATAAAATGATAGTTTCGCACACTGATAATCCTCAATTTCTTCCTCATCGTTTTTACATTATTCTGTATTTTTGCCAATTTCATCTGGCATCCCTAGTCGTTAATGCCATACAGAGTAAGGTTATTTATACAAACATTCATTTGTGTCTTTTAATTTGGATGAATCAACGAAAATGATCTATATAAACATAATCTTCATTCTTTCAATGTCATTGAATACCGTTGTGTCTTTTCAATCTGTGTTTGCAAAACAAATTGAATCAATTTGGTTGATCCGTCGAATATCATCATTAGACTACTAGTGTTTTAGATAAATCGGAATAAACATTGATAAAATCAACTAAAAGAAAAATAATTATTCGATTAAATATTAATTGCCCGTAGTTAATGCAAAATAATAACAATATGGGTCTTAAAATAGAACTGTGCAATGCACTATATACAGATGTTCGTGGAATCAGTATTTATTACACAGTTCAAAGACTGGTCAGTTATTTCGAAACGACTTTAATTAATTTATGTCTCAACCGTAAACCAATAAAGCTATTTCAAAAAAAGATAATTATCTAAAATTGACAAAAAAATCATTCTACTTGGACATTGACCAAAATTTCTTGATAGTAATCAACATGTTATTAGGGTTGGTAATTCACTGTGTATTCAATACTTTAGTATTTTTAATTGTCATTTTTTACATATGTATATTATTTGGACCTTGTAATAAATATATTATGGTGTCCAGGAAATCTTATATGTACTAGTACCTAATCAATTCGAAAAACATCAAAAATTTGTTTAGACCACCTAGTGCCTTGAGCTCATATTTGGTGTTTTTGGAATTCATAGCTATTCATAAATTCATAAATTTGTAAAAAAGATATCACTGTCACACGGTACATATTATATTGGTAGTGCTAAGTACGTACCACTTCGCCGTCGTATCTATGAACAAACTTCTATAATATTCCATAAAACAGCGGATAAACATAGCATGCCTACATATGGCTAAATGACCATAGACTTTTACGGTGGAAAAAACGTGAGGATCAACATGCCTTAGAGTAACTACGCAGGTAACCGCTTACAACCCTATTTGCTATTAAAAATGGATTACAATGCATATTTCTGGCAACGGTGTCGTGTCGGACAGTAGACACGAAAAGAATTTTAATCACGAACCGTAGATTAATTGCGCAAGAACTGTTCCGATATGATTGTTTCAGCTGTCTGTATCGGCTGGATGTGCCGAATCAGGAAATCTAATTTGAAGGGGTCATCACACTGTTTTAATTAATCAACGGTAACGGATATATTCAAATATATAATGCGTTGCTGTTGTAGTTCTAAATATAATAAATATTTATATTGTATACGAGGTTTACTTATTGCTTGGTTCGCGCGGGTCTTGGACTTTGTATTCATATCTTCTGAATCCTACAAAATATCGAAATAAAACATACCCGAAAATATAATGAAATTCTTGTTTGAGTACTTATCGTTTATAATGAAATCCGTTGAGCCATTTGGAAGCCTATTGCAGGCAAACTTTCAAACTGACAGACATCAATTCTAAAAATGGACATCGTAACACTACATAATTGAACTGATCACGTACTTGGCCGATTTCTTAAATTAATTTGTCACACACTTCTAAAATATACAATTTTTGGATATTTCTAAACTCTTATCATGTAGAGCTTAACATATTTATCTAACTCAATCAAAGTCGAATAATGGTCCATGAACCTTTAATTGTTTTTGTTACCTTCTGTAATTCTAATCAGTTACTAAGTAAATTATTACTTAAATAAAATATTTTTTGTGACATAAATGTCACTAAGATATATGAAATACATATGGTATAGATATTAAAAATTCGTCATATCTAAAACACGGAGTCTAGTTTTTCCGATGTCTACAGCCTGGGTGTCTTCAAGTCCCATGTGAATAGGTACCTTCTAAGTAAGCTTGTTCCATCTTAGACCATATATATCTTCGCCTAGTATTAGACGAGATAATGGTCAAACGCGAACCTAAAATTCAATAATAAAAACACACCTGACATCAAATAAACTCTAATAACAACATTGACATGACAAACGATAAAGTCGTGACATCATAATAGATTTCTTTAAAACACTCGTAACACAAGTAACATCCATATTTGTAATGCACTTGAACAGCTAATAGCTTAACATACGACGTCACGAACATTCGTGTGTATTGCACTAACATGACTCGTTTTATAACAAGTAGGTTAGTTCAGTAATTGTCTTCAGACGGTCTTATAGGGATCTTTCCGCTTTCAAATTTAGGTTATTTTCTTCACAAAGGTTACACAACAAGTTATATCGCGGTGACGACTTACAAACGTGATACATAGAAAAAATATTTTAGAATATTCACTTTGTTAAAGAAAAACTACCCTCATCAATTATTATTTATTTAATTGCATGTAGTAAAATTGTATCTTTTGTAAAGTCGAGATTTGAAAGAACGTAATATTCATGAGGATTTCCCAAAATATTGTGTTTATATATTGTTGTATGTAATTGGACCATTTTAGTCTATATATCTTCCATGTTCGAAATAAACAGCTTTTTGGCTGTTACCGTAAATAACTTTATGATTGTGTGTAGTAATAAAGAGTTATAATATAAAATTTTCACATGCGTAAAAAAATCCACATAATATTTTACTTTAATAAAATTATAGTTAATATTATAAGGAAAAGTAAACAAATATATGTGTTATCTACAGTAAAAAAACAAATAATTTAGTCACATAGTTCGACCATAAGCTGGTATTGAAGTTCAAAAAGTCCCTCCTTTAAGAGTCACATTTTCTAATACGAAAATTGTCTTATAAATAAATTAAAATAAAAAATATCGATTATAACAAAATCGATTTAATATATAACTTTTGGTTGCAGGTCACAGCGGTGATTGTGCTCAGCTTAACATGGGCCGAAAATGCAACTACAAAAGCAAAACCAAAGCGACAGCTGGAAGACATATCATCTCCCCAAAATGCAATATTCACTTGTACTACCACATTCACTAGCAATAGAAGAATATTTCAGGCATCACAAGACGGAAAATTGCCCCCATATGCCGTTCAAATGGAGCCGGTATAAATATTCACAGAAAGATCCACTTTATGATCGTAACCACGATCATGTAGGTGACTCCTTGGTTAGGGATGTTGTTCAACAATAAAAAGTCGATTGATTGATTGCTTGTCCAGCTTCTTAATATTAAAGAGATAATATGCTGGATTAATATCTCATTATCGATATGGAGCAACACTGCATTCGAGTAATGAGTGTATATTAAACATAAAAAGTATTATATAAAACTGTAACTTCATTTGATTAGCTCTATAAAGAGCTTTCAAAACGAGAATGGTATATTTTGTATTGTGGCGTATTGCGTGTAAATAAATATTAAAAAAACTGACAGTCGTAGGACTGTACGTCAGCAGTGGAAACTGTATCTGAGCGTGACGGTCACGCGAGTCAAGTGCTTTTCCCCATACTAAAAGTACCATACATTTGCATTTTGCTTTATAATACACGAGAGCGAAGTAGGTACACGCTAATCACTATAAGACAATTTATGACTATGCCTTGAGTTTTCATATATCTTCGGCACGCGGTTATAAATTGATAGGAAAAACCCAGCTAATATACTGGCTAATAGTGCCGTTCCATAATTTCATAACTTAGCGATCGAATTCGCGCTTATATCACGACTTAATCCCGCAAAATCGGGAACCATTCCCGGATAATAGCTACCCGCCGTCTCAGTAGCGAAACGTGAGCGATAATTTAGCGATAGCCTTCCAACGGTACTAGACAATCGAGATCGTTTACGTATCGCTTATCTAGAATCGGAATTTAGCGAGTGCCTATACGACTTGTCTCGCGAGTGCTGTCGACATTCGCAGTATTACTTTTCCTCAGTGTCTCTTAAAGTTGATTGAGCCTTGCCGATGTACATTTCAATTGTTCAAAAAAGATGTTTAAAAAGTTTTTTTTTTTTTCGAATTAAGATCGAAATTTCGGAATGATCAAAAGAAGTACTTGGAGAGCGTAATTTATCTGCCGTAGGAGAATGCAATAGTGTCTTGGCATATCCATTATCGAGAGATGCCAAAATGTTTTGCAAATTTGTATGATTGTTTATTTTTATTTATTTAGGTTTATGGCTTGGCAGCTAGGCCTTTAAGCCAGATCTTAGATTATAATGCAGTTTCTTCATTTTTTTAAGCCTATGTGTAGCACAGCTGGACTGTAGGTTATCAGCTGGTGCCATTCAACGGAGTTCTTGTGACAACTCGGAAGGCCACATTTGACTATACGGTTCACATTTCTCACAAAACACATAATTACTACTCAAAAACTATCAATATCCTACAACTATTGTTCATTTTAGAGTAATTTTACACATTTTTAGAAAATAAAACTGCACAGCACAATGTCTCGTTTGCGTTCCCGCCAAAAACTCCTGATTTGTTTATTTAGTTAAATTAATTAAAGATAAATATTATTTAGGATTTGGGTACTTTATGGGGTGACGTGGCCGCAAAGCGGCAAAGCTCTTTCTAAATAAAGAATTTAAAAAAAAACTTTTTTTGATTAATTCGGTTTAATATTTCAGCAGATCACCTATGAACATTTGCAACACTAAAGGTGCTATCAATTTGCTGCCGGACTCGTAGATGGGACTGAACCTGACCACTAATGCCGGAACATAACTCAAGGTTGGTATGACGATATGTCCTAGACCAGGGCTGGTAGCCATCCAGACGAGCATATACCCTACCTGGCTGTGGGTTGTTTTATCGCCTCTTACGACAGGCCGCCCGGCCCCAGGAATTAGTATTATTTTTCTGTTCCTGCACGGATAATATTGAAACCAACCACGGATATTTGTTGAAAACATTTTTGACGTTCTACAACCATTTTTTTATTTATTTACTATCTCACATTTCTAGAGTTCGAAAGTCCTCTCTCTATACAATATTTACGGAAAGTTAATAATTAATATCTCTCCACGTAATGACTTAAATAAAATAAGTTTCTCTACAAACCTGTTAAGGGTCAAATATACTACATCTTCCTGTCAAATTTAAATTAAGTCATAAAATAGAACCAGTCAGCAGTCAAAAAACAATTTACATAGTCAGGTGAGAAAACGAACAGGAAAAAACGATCTTTTTTGGAACTCTATAAACTAATAAAGATACTTCTATTGATTTAAGCCAAACTAAAGGCATTATATATCAATCGGCTGTCAGTCGATGGTTTACTTTTTAGATCAAGAATGCTATTACGAATGGTCAATGAAAATTTTTGATGGAACTTCAAAAAGCAGATGACACGGTAAAATATGGTTGTACGCAATTAATAGCAAGATAAAATCAAAATCTCTTTTCATTTATGCATTTTTAATACAATCAACTTTAAATTCCTTACTGTTAAAGACATTGTTCTTCCTATCTCATCAATCTCCGAGCAATTAAATAGT
Organism: Dendrolimus houi; assembly: GCA_039645545.1. Taxonomy (NCBI): domain Eukaryota; kingdom Metazoa; phylum Arthropoda; class Insecta; order Lepidoptera; family Lasiocampidae; genus Dendrolimus; species Dendrolimus houi. The sequence goes on from CM077125.1 coordinate 8,395,369, forward strand.
CGAGGCAAAAACAATCGTTACTTTTTACTCTACTATTAAATTATACTATACATTAATATTCGAAATGATTTCGGATATGTATAAAAGCTAATGATACAAGTTGTGATTTATCGGAGCATTCGTGCGGCTAAATAGTAAAGTATATAGGAGTACAAGTACATTTGTACAAGTACACACTTTACGATATGATACATTAATTTTAGCTAAAAGCATCTATATAAATATACTCACATTTTTTGGAGACCACGTAGCACGTGGACCACGGTATTTATTTTATGTAATAATTATTGGATTTTTCTATTTTTCTTTCATCTTATCCTAATCATTTGCGGTCGTTATAAATACGGCTTTTCTCTTTCTTCTTTTCACTGTCACACCACAAATCATTATGTCATCCTTCACATAAATGGTGGATGTCAAACAAAGTTTAATACTAATTAAAGCATTTAGATACAATTTTGTAAATCATTAAACAATACTCATAGATACGGATATACATAACGTAATTTTTGTGATACTAAAGCCCTCCATGCAGCTTCGCTCTCATAAACTTCCAATCGTTATCCTTCGGAATCACTAAATACTACTATTAGGTAAATATCCTACATTTCAAAAACTATTCAACGAATTGAGATATGGCTCTAAAAAAGCGTTATATTTTTTATTACAAAATGGAAAACATCAGCCCTAAATTCTATTTGGAAAATAAATCTTACAAATGAGATCACAAATAAAATAAATTATCGATTACATAATAGATTTATGCGAATGAATTTCAACAATTAGTATCATGAAAAGACATCACACGATTAATTCATTCAAAATGACTAAACCCACTACAATTATAAAAACATCAAAATAAAAAAAAATATTAAAATCACTTTCATCTTTATACAATCTGGGCCCAAAAATGTATGAAAGCATATCCATCTCCTTTCATAATTTTCAATTCAAAGGTTGTGTGACGAAGGAAGTAACAAACATCATACACAAACAGTATAATATGGATTATCTATAATATCATAAAATTCCAAAGCATGCCGTGTCTGTAAATTGAAGTTATTAAAACAAACAACTGGACAATAGATTATATAAATGATGAAGAACACGATGCGTTTTTTCTTAGATTTCTTGTCTGTTTGTTTGGGATTCACGTAAAAACTACTGGGCCGATTTCGATGCGGTTTTCGCTGATCATCATCAGCTAACTCTTAGACTTAAACTATTTGCTACCTTTTATCCAGGGAATCCCATGAGAAATTTTCTTTGGAATGATTAAAAGTGGCCAGATTAAAAAAATCTAATTCCTATGTGATTTTGTTACTGATCGATATCAAATTTAATGTAATAAAATGTGTGATATTTTTTCCCGGAATCCTGCAAGAATTTTCCCGGGAGTGGTTTGAAGTTGTTTGTATGCATAAAAAATAACTTATTCCAACACATTTTCACTAAAACGATAGCTTACATTATTTTTAAAATGCTGCAATACTCTGCGTTCCGGGAATCCCGCGGAAATTTCAAGTCAAGCCTGGACGAAGTCCCGGGCATATCCTAGTATATCATTAAATTTAATTTCTATTTTAACCTGTGAAGACTCAAGATTCCAGACAATAGATCATAACCAAAGTAGTATTTTACACCCAGACCGTTAACTGTACCATATTCCAAGTATACGATGCTGACAAAATACTAATTTACGAAAACCACACCCCCGAACATCACAAAGTCGTAATCTCCGACCACAACATCATGTAAGAAATTATAAAGTCTAGACACGTTAAAGACACTGCTATTAGAAATACGCTCACGGTGTATAAAAAAGTCATTCATAAGTCAAACAGCAAATATATGACACGTGTCTGCTTCCAGAAAAGGTTGAAACTGGTGACAGGTAGCTGTTGGAACAGGTTGAATGAAACTATTGAAAACCCCGTCACAGTAATGACTTGTGATCAGATTTTTAACAAACAAATTACGTATCTAACACAGAGGTTGTATTCCTCAGTACCAACCTTTACTAATGCTTACAAAATTATGAAGTGTTCACGTTAAGAAAGACAATTCGCTTATGTTCGCCGGGTAAGACTTTTTTGATATTCAATAATTATCTAAAGTTATCTCTAACGTCATATCTTGTAGTAGCTAATAATAATTAAACGACAGTGATTTTACAATATACGTTGATTTTAATTTCTAGATATAAAGTAGATGAAAATAGTTATTAACTGCTCCTCTAATAGATGTCTTCATTCATGCAAGATGTTTTCATCTTGAATGAGAAATTATTTACTTGCAGTTGCAAGTTTTAGGTACAAATTATTGATGACTAGCTGACCCGGCAGACTTCGTACCGCCTCAGAATCACCAACCAAAATTAGCCAAATCAGTCCAGCCGTTCACGAGTTTTAGCGAGATTAACGAACAGCAATTGATTTTTATATATAATGGAATGAAATGGAAGTTTCAGTACGGTAAGTAAGATATACTCTTACATTTTGGAGGACAAAAACCAAAATCTGGTCTATAGAATAATAACAACTAATAATAACTGTTTCAGTTTTAGCCTATTTAGATAATTTTCAGTTATAGATAGATAAGACTTTATTGCTGAACAGACTATACCATTAAACCTTGTTGGACACAATAGTTTAGAACATTAATACGCAACGTCGAAAAAATAGCCTTACACAGGAAACGTATTTGAAATGATATAAAAATGTACTTACGATAAAATGTTCCTTACGACTTTTAAAGTTTCCACCACACTTACACATAATACCTATGTTGAACCTAAAGTTTTAACGCGTAACTAAATACTGCATCCAATTACTCCATATTTAATAGGTGATACTATTATGATCATGCAAAAAGTGGATTATATTTTGCAAATATAAACATATCATACATTATGTTGATTACATCATAAACGAAATCTGAAATCAGAATACTGCCTCATAAGTTTGAATAAAAAATGGTAATGACCAGCTATTTCGATCGAGTTGACATAACAGCTTCAAATAAACCTGTATGGTGAAAGCTTTTTTAAATCTAAGTTATGTAAGATCGAAAAAAAGAGCGATATCGATTGAAAATAATCCTTTTTGATTACAAAACTTGATATAATATAATTCCTGTGATCAATATTTATAAGCCCCAATTATTGAAGTGACAACTTTATTAGGTACGTTTGGCAATTATGGAATGTTGAAAAAGCACTGAATTCGCATGACCGTCACGCACAGATACGAATTTTTCACTTCTGACGTGCAGTCCTACGACTAACAGTTTTTTTTGTAGTAGTATATCTGATATTTCCAAATTCAAATATTCAAACGTAGAATATGAAAAATACACGTTTCAAACAAATTTACTCAATGATGTCGAAAAGTGCGAAATGAAAGGATACGGCGATACTAAGTGGTATTGAATAATTCAATGTTATGTAGACGTGGATCACTTTGGTTGCTTCAACTAAATTGAAAGATAGAAGTGAATAGAATTTCAAAAGTACCAAGGTACTGCTTGGAGTGTATTATAGTCCCTCTTTACACATTGATTTCTTCTCTTCATTTGAAACAATCCTTGAAAATCTTGTTCCTTCTTATACTCACTCTCTCATAAGGGTGATTTTAATACATGTCTGTTAAAGCAAGATTCCCGCTCTTCCTCCTTTAAATCTGTCGTTGAATCTTGTAATCTTTCTATTCTACCCTCTAGCGCCACACATCATTTTCCCAACTGTATTCCCACACTCCTTGACCTAATCCTTGTTTCTTCTCCTAACCTAGTAGCTAAGCATGGACAATGCCCTGCTGATGCATTTTCCTATCATGACCTTCTATTCCTCTCCTACAAATTACGCACACCTAAACTCAAACCTAAGGTTCTTCTACAACGTAATTTTAGTGGTATGGATGTTAATAATCTTGAAAGAGATGCGCTGGACATTGATTGGGTTCCATTGTTACAAAGTAATTCGATTGATGAAAAAGTCTATATCTTTTCTACTAAGCTGATCGCACTTTACGATTTACATGCACCTATTCGACCTGTCAAATTAAAACACTTACCTGCTCTTTGGTTAACTAAAGAGATCAAAGTCTTGTTGGCAAAGAAAGCGGCATCCAAATCAAAATACGCACGACGCCCAGACTCTCATAATCGAGATAGTTATATTTTGCTACGGAATCACTGCAATAAGGTGTGTAGATATGCACAACGTCACCACATTCATGAATCCATTAATAATAATGACTCATCCAAAGTTCGGAAGTTTTTAAAATCCCTGGGGGTCGGTAAGTTGCAAAATAATTCCTTAGATACTCACAATATAAATATTGATTCTTTAAATCACTATTTCTCTTCGTCAGCAAGTATTAATCTAGCTACTAAAATGAATACTTTAAATAATCTTTCATCATTGCCAGACCCGGATTATTCTCCATTCTTCTTTACTCAGTTTACAGAATGTGATGTTAAGAAGAGCATATTATCTATTACATCTAAGGCAGTGGGTAGTGATACTTTGAGTCGTAATATGATCCTGCCCATCCTTAACATCATACTTCCTATCATCACTCATATTTTTAACTATTCCATTTCTAGCAGTATCTTTCCAAATAGTTGGAAAGAAGCCCAAATTATTCCCATTCCAAAAAAACCAAATCCATCCTCCTTTTCCGAATACAGACCAATTTCCATCCTACCTTTTTTATCCAAAGTCCTTGAACGCCTTATCCACAGCCAGATTAGTGTTTTCCTGAACAACAATATCCTTTTAAATCCTCTACAATCTGGCTTTCGACCCGGTCATAGCACTGCCACTGCCTTAGTTAAAGTTACAGACGATATCCGCCTCGTTGTGGAGCTTGGCAACATAACTATTCTTACATTGTTAGACTTTAGTAATGCTTTCAACACCGTGGACTTCGATATTCTGCTTGGCATATTATGCTCACTTAATATATCTCCATCTGTAATTGAGTGGTTTCGAAGTTACCTGTTAGGGCGCCGACAACGTATTCGCGTTGAGGATACATATTCCACTTGGTGTAATACTTCTGCCGGCGTACCACAGGGTGGCGTTTTATCTCCTTTGCTTTTCGCGATGTTTATAAACTCAGTTTCCAAAAAACTTCAATGCTCCTACCACCTTTACGCAGATGATCTCCAAATTTACAGGCATACCACTGTCGACAGACTTGCTGAAGCTATTGATCTCACTAAACAGGATTTACGTAATATATCTGATTGGAGTAAGGCATATGGACTAACTGTGAATCCTTCAAAAAAAACACAGGTAATTTTGGTGGGTAGTTCCAGGATGGTTTCCAGGATAAGGTATCCTTTGCTATCGCAGATTATCTTCGAAGGAGTTCCTATATCTTTTAGCACCAAAGTAAAAAACCTGGGCGTTTATATTGATAGTCATCTCTCCTGGAGCCTCCAAATTCAGGAAGTCAGTAGGAAGATGTTTGCATCTGCAGCTGCACTTCGACGACTGCGTAATTTCCTTCCTCATGCGACTAAAACTGTACTTGCACAATCTCTCCTCCTACTAATTCTAGATTATACCGATGTCAGCTATCTTGATCTTACTGAAAGCCAACTATGTAAACTTGAGCGACTTCAAAACTTTTGCATACGATTCATATTTGGTTTGCGTAAATATGATCACGTTTCAGAATTCCGCGCTAAACTCAAGTGGCTTCCAATACGTCTTCGCCGGAATGCTCATATACTGTCTCTTCTGTATAATACATTATTTAACCCTCAAACCCCTGCATACCTCAAGGAACAATTTCATTACCTTTATTCCGGTAACTTAAAGTCTCTCAGATCCTCGGAAAATTTGTTACTTAAAACTCCTCTGCATACAACTAGTTTTTATGGCAAATCCTTCACAGTCCAAGCAGTTCGTCTTTGGAACGCACTGCCTGTTAATATCAAGCTAGCCAAGTCACTGCCTATTTTCAATAGACTTGTGAAGGATTATTACAGCTCTTTTAAGGATGCAGCAGCAGTTATTGTCATCTTTTTCTAGTTTTATATTTAAGTGTATTTTATAATATTTTATTTACATATATCGTATTAGTATAATTTTTATTAATGTATGTATATTATATCATTATGTATATATTTATAAGATATTGATTCGAAGGTGAGAATATTGCAACATACCTCTGTTCTTATCAATTTTTTTCTCCATCCAAAGGTTGTCTGGAAGAAATCGCTAATAGCGATAAGACAGCCTATTGTATTGTAAACTTATATTTCTGTTAACTGTATCTTTTAAAGTATAATAAAGCATATTCATTCATTCATTCATTCATTCATTCATTCAAGTGAACCGTGTAGTATTACCTGTACATACAAGAGAATTAATATTTTTTAAGTCGTGTTTGTACAAAAAAAATTTGGGTTCATAAATAATTTGTATTGAGTAATATTAATTAGCAAGCTTAATTGCTTGTGTAACTTTAATTGCTGATGGTAAAACGCAATTTAGCTATCATATATCACTATGATTGGGCATAGTTTAATGGACACGCGGAGATTGTTTTTATAAGTAATTTACACTTGTGTCCATAACATTAAACAAAATTGTAATGAATGAAGGAATGGTTTAAATGTGGAGGTAGTATTATCAAATTTAAGTTCTTTACTTACAAAAAAATTCAACTGTTGTTTCCATATGAATGGGGTAATTTTTTAAAATTTTTAAATATTTCAATAATTTAACTACGTTTTAATGGTTTTGAGCGCGGTATTTTATTTGATTATTATTATTCCGACCTTTAACAATACTAATTGAGACTTGAAATCTTTGTCTTCCGTAATCACGACTACTGAAAAGTGGCCGAAATATCAGAATAATAAAAATCAAATAAAATACCAAGCTGAAAACCGATAAGACGTAGTTTTATTATTTGTACTAGGCGCGAAAACTTAAGAAAATACTAAATATTTATATATTTTTTACTGTAATTTTAGGTATTTAACCAAATTTTGACATAAATATTTTTTAAATTTTACAGCTTGTTTAGCAAAAGCGGAATACATATTACTGTGTTATGTCCATCCGTCTCCCGATCTGTCTATTTATATCAAAAATAAACTATGATGGAAAGAGATAATATATTTTCAGCGTACTTACATATTGTGAAGTGAGTTTCCGAGTGACTCTTATGTTAAGTCAATGGATGGCATAATTTTAGTTTCTAGAACTTTTAAAGTATATGGTGGAAACATAGATAAATGAGATAATACACTATTGGAAATTTCTGATAAAATCCAGATGATCAATCAAGCGTAAGAAGTAAGAATATTTAAGAATGACGCAACTACGTTGAGCGAGATGGAACGCTCCTCCGTCTCAAAGGAAGATCTTCCGCCGAGGTTATCATGTATTATCTGTGAAGGCTATTGTTATGCCTCGCAGGCCTAAGCCCAACTATTATTGTCGGTTTGTATAATTATATTATTTGTGCATGTCGGAAATGATTTGTAACTTCAATTATTGCACAGCACCATCTATTGGCTTGTAAGTCTTCCATTACAAATACATCAACGATAATTGGTTTGAATAACATTTGTCGACTAGTTTATGATAAATAAAGTATTTTCGATGAGATGCTTCTTAACGTTTTGCGGCCAAAAAAAAAACAGCGTTGGACACCTCATACAATACATACAAACCCTTAACATTACGAGGACTAAACTAACATGTATAAATTTGTATTATTTTGTATGATAATACTCTTGAGTGAGACAGAATTCAGCAAACCTACTTAATAATGTTACGACTTACACGCCGACAAAAGTAGATTCACACCTGCATACCATAAAAGCACACTTTATTACCTTTCCGCATTTGGACTTCTTTTGTTTACTTTGTGTTTAAAATTTGTAATTAAAAAACAGCCCATTGTGTATTGTAATCTTTTATGGCAGTCATTAATCAGGTGTGTCGAACTGATTCTAAGAAATTCGGTCTATGCGGTCGGGCAGCCATATTGTATCGGTTGTGTAAAGCAATGGCCCAGTGGAGAGATCGGCAGTCTAGCGATAGTCACAAGCGAAGCAAGACGTTAGTGACGGACTTTTCGCGTGTGATTGAATCGTGCATTACGTTTGGACTGGTTGTGTACAGTTATATTTGTACCTGTGTTATACGTGTTTGTATAGATCTAATAAATTGTATAAATAATTTCAACGGCATTTTAATTAGAGTCCTGCAACTCGTAACAATAATATAATCGTTTTTTTGCCGCTCGACTTCTTCAAGAACATATATTTAAATGGTTCACTGCTATCAAAAACACCGTAAGATAATATTTTCGAAAGTCTATCAAGCCGTTTAGTCTCTATTAAAAACTGGTAGAAAGTAACGGTGTATCGGAGATAGTAACGGTTCAAAATTTGACTATTTATAGGCGATATAATAATATTTAACAACATAAACGGAAAGATTAAGATGAAAATATTTGACGATAAAAGTATAAATCATTTGTACCCCACCTAGCTGTTAATTGATTCACATTTGAAGTGAGTACGTAGCATCTTCTATATACAAATGACATAAGAAGACAAGATTTTGTGGATATATAATGTTGTAATGAATGTCCTAAAATGGTTTTAAAATAATGTTCAAGTGAACAAACACCAAGCGAAAGCCGGAGAAAAACGGCTTTCCTACTTTTCTTCTCTCGGTCTTTGGCATCCCTTATTATGAAACCATTAGCAAGCGTGTTATCCTTTAATTCATCAAACCAACATTTCTTGAGCTTATCTCTTTTTCTAAAACCTGGCGGAAGCGGCATGGTTAGATATTCGTTCTCCTCCTAATTAGCGGGGTTCCGTAAAGCATGACAGTACCACAGCATGCGACTCTATTTGCAACCATTTTTATTTGTATCTGTTATATACGTGTTTGTACAGTTCTAATAAATTCTATAGTTCTTCCAACGGCATTTTTAATTCGAGTCCTGTAGCTCGTAACAATATCAACAAAGTACTATGACCACTTTCGCTAAAACCCCTGCTTGCTACGAAAGTCGTGACCCAGTGAATTATTACGGTTTCATTAAGGAAAAAAAGTATTACAAAATATCAACGGGAAAAGTAAATGGTGTACAAGGTTATTATTGTGTAAAAGAAGCGATTAATTTTTTACTTGTTTTTAAAAGAACAAAAACTGTCAAAGTAGGTAATGAGATCGTTCACCTTTGATAAGTATTTTATTCGGACCGGTTTCTGATACGATATTGACCCTATTAATAATTAAATGACAAACGACTTTTCAAGAAAATTTACTGTCTGCTTAGTACAGATACATATTACATTTCTAATTACATATATATATATATATATATAAGTAGACTCTCACGGTTTAAGTCCTGCAGCAAAAAAATGAACTAATCAACTAATATGGGACACAGATCAGCCCAGCCACGTTGTTATGTACGTTGTTTTTATCAAGTCTTTTAATGTAAATGTTATACTATAATAATTATTTATTCTATTTCCTAATACTATTAAACAGAAATCATTCTTAAATTATTTTATTTTTCTATAATTCTGCTACGCGACCGTAGCGCCATGTCTAGCGTATGACCGTAGCGGGACTTAAACCGTGAGCCAAAATCTAGCAACTATTTTCAAAATCGAGAACACCAGACATTAGTTAGCTTGCATTGTAGTTGAGTGAGAAAGCGTAAAAAATTACTTTATCTATATAAATAACAATTCATAGCTTTTCGTTGATAACCGCATCACTTAAGACCGGCTAGAATAATAGGTCATTTTTTTTAAATTGCTTGTAATAATAGTACGTATAAGGAAAAGAACTTGAAAATCTACCTGAAATATTCGAAAAATGAGGGCAAACCAAAAATTGTTTTTATGTTTGTATTTATTACAACTTAACTCATAAAAGGCACAGGTCTTCTTTAGTCTATAGTTTATGTTTTCGATCACTAATATAAAACTTGATTTTAAAAATAATTTACGCTTCTGTCTACAAGGTCTTTGGAACCAGTCTTATCAATCAATATTTGTTTTGAATTTCAATTATATCTAATTTCACGATAATCACTACATACTTTTTTAATGGATAACTTTAAAATATGTAGGTTAAGTATACCAAACAAAATTTACAATAACGATTGCCTCAGAACATAATAAAAGACCAATATTTTTTTGAATACAATGTAGCAATATAATACATAGCTGTATATAATTTAGTCTAATTTTATAGTACAAAACCAATAGACTATTTTATATAACCAATATACTATCAAGCAAAAGGAACCAATTTATTGTGCGAATGTCCATGACCTTTATTCAATAGACATTTTAATGTGTTAACGTGTTACGACAAAGATCTTTTGTGTAGTATACAATTACTAAAACTATATTGTTTACTGTAACATTAAGCTTGGAAGCTTGTGAAACTATTTTATTTAGTATTAAAAATTGTATTCACAGAAAATTTAATTATGATAAAATAAATGTTTTTAAGGCTAACATATTATTATATTGACAGTGAAATTCGTTAGGACAGCTCTATAAATTCCTAGCATTAGAACAGATCTATCTATCCTTTTGTTAGGCAATGAAATGTAACCTGTACATGAGCACTAGCAAGAGCAGTGCGTAATTTAATTGAATATGCTACGTTGGATGTGAGGAGTAATGCTGAGTGACCGAGTTAGAAACTCCCGTGATATGGTACAGCCACGTTTTATGGAAACCGGCTACTTATGTAAGGAGTAAATATCGAGCCATGCCAGCTTTGTAAATAGCGGTAGCCCAAGAAATTCTGGCTTAATATGGGTGGCAATGGCCAATATTAATGGTCAGTAGTACCTAGAGGACGCTAAACACCACGAGAAGTAGGAATGTAAGAACACGGACTCTAGGCTCCAAAAACCAAACAACATTCAACACTAACATGAAAATAACGAGAACGAAAGCACGGAAGTTTTCTTATACTGCTTCAGTTATACGACAAAAGTTTCCAAATTAAACACCCTGACTGGGAACACTTAAGCTCGCGCAGTAATTGTTACCTGTCCAATTACAAACTCTATTTCTTTAAAGTAATCTGACATCAATGGGAGCATTATCACCTCGAAATGAGGACAGGGCATAGACCGTTACAAGTCGCGCCAGAGGATGGTAGCGCTCACTGTAATACGGTCGGCTTTAATTGGCTTCAGGTTGGCTTGGAAGCAATTCTTAATTCAATAGTTTACTTCAGCTAACATTTATTTACTGCCATGTGATTACGTTGTAAGTAAAATAATCTGTGAACCGACATATTTATGTTTCTTAATGTAAAGATACTCGGATCGTAATACAACCAAAAACAAAGAATGTCCTTGCATTTTGGGTAAAAATAATCCCTGAAACGTGATGATAAAGCAATATAAAAAAACAAGGCTTAGATTTAAATAACAAGAGCCGTAGTTGATGTTTTACCAATTTACATGGTTTCATATTTTTATTCTGTGTGCATATTGTTACAATTACTGTGTGCTGATGGTGAGAAAGAAAATCGTATAGGAAACAGCACATTTACACTTACGGTAAGTGAAACCCGTTAATATGCCTAAGATAAGGTGACAGGTAGAACGCACGTTTCCCTAAAACAGGGAGGCCCGCTCTTAAATTATCCAGTACAGGAAAGCAGTGAAGAGAGAATCAAAAACAAGACACGCTGTCAGTCAAACCACAGATAAAACTTATAAGTCAAAATACACATTGATCGCAGAGTGTCCGGTGTAACTACTTTTCGAATTTTCATTCTTCATCCTCCGGCTTCGCACCGTCCGTAATGTGGATTAGTATATGTATCTCCTATATAATAATACAGAACGCGTTTACATAATTATATTTCTATTGCCTGATTTCTATTCAAATTAATATCTTATTAACACGTTTTATATTTATAAAATGAATTTTGTATGATTTATACATTTCGAGAATTAATATAAGCATCTATTCGTTTTATACAAAATAGCCATATACTTTTACATACACAAGCAGATCGCTTGCCATATCAGAAAGCCGTTACGAATAACTTTGATTTGTTAATCAATGAGCCAATTTATTTTACTTCCAAAGTGTTGGGTTAAGCTGTTAGCCACAGAACCGTTATTCTTGCATAGATACATCTGTTGAAATTTAAATCTTGAAATTTCTAATAGATACGATTTATTGCAATGCAAAACAAGGAAGTATGATAATGCAAATAGTATTGATACTGTTGAGTTTTAATGGTTTTCTGAGATATTCAGTACATTATTAAAACGTTTTACTATGTCTCTCTGTTTGTACCAATTAAAGTGTATGATCTGGAAGACCACGGGCCATAGAAATAGCCCGCGCTTTTGGAGGGCTTGCGAGGACCCATAGGAAGGCCAATTTAAGGTAAATGTGGCGTAACACTATTATTATTATGTTGATGAAAAATACTATTAAAGTTTTTCTTAATAAAGATATCATAGTTTATTGAATCTTTCTTTAAGTCATCGATACCAGCATGAAATATAGAATACAAGTCAAACGTATGTTTTTCACGGCTCCTTAATGCTTTTCGATATTTCACTTTCTCCAAGGTTCCCGTTAAAGTAGGTATTATGTTAGTCGTTAAGTCAGTCAAGTCACTGCACGTCATCATACCCTTTGAGTTCTGTGTTTTTCAACTAAATTTATTCAATTTTGTTGAACCATGTAATACCAACTTCAGATAAAAGAAAACTGACATTTTAAACCACGCTTGATATATTTTGTCTACTGCCTAATCTTCTATAAAGAACTAGCTGTTTCTAAATATAGAATTTCAACAACCTTTTAAAGTAATCTAACATCAATGAATAGCGAAATGTGTATTCGCACTACATAAAAATAAAAAAGTGTTATAGTTATTAACGTAACTGAACTCGTTATTGGAACTGTTACTTTTTACACGTAACGTTCACATTATGTTCTCCTTACACGATTATTAAGTCACGCGAGTAATCGAATTATCTCTTTGTTCCTGAAAAGTGGAGCAGAAACGTTAAACCTCTGATTAATTCATCGTGATATTTTTTTTCATGTCAATGTCCTGAACACCTTTCTTTTTATTAAGAGATAAATTATTTAATTATATGTTAGCGGAATTATGTGTTTATATGGTTGAAAGTGGTTTTCTAAAGAAAAAAAATGTATAAAAGCGAAAGAAACGGCTGAAAAGATCTTAATAAAATTTGGCTATAAATTAGATTCTATCTCAGGGAAGGATTACCTTTTGTCTCAAAAGCAATCTTGAATGGGGCGAAATAGGGGATGAAAGTTTGTATTTGTAAACTCATAATTCGTCAAGTTAAGGATGTCAAAATTCACATTTAGGCTCTTGATTTGGAACCAAATACGTATTTACGTTGAGTATGAGATAGGGATTGTTTTTGGTCATACACATTTTAAATTCTTTTATTTTCAGAGTTACGTTTTTCTGAATAATTATTCATTATTAAATATCATTTCCAGTGTTCTTCTTCCAGGATGGCACGTTCGATTAGAATAGAAACTATTTAATTCTTCTGGCCGATCGTCGTCATATAAAGGTATAACGTCTAAGTTTAGCTTCCCTTTAGAAATTATTCATAGACATCAGCTACTTACAACTGTTTTCAGCAATTATTTAACCAGTTCCTGAACTTATCAAAGAACCATTTTCTGAAGTTACACGCAAAAGCAGAACACCGGCGCCAATTTTGTCATTTACAAGCCATTCATGAATATAGCTTTAAAATGCAAATATTAACAAAATTCTTTCGCAGTGACAAATCCGTATACAGTTACATAAAATCAGCATTGTACATTGAATACGTAAAAAGCATTGACACCGCACGTTTAGTATTCAGGCGACGTAAGGTTTAACTGGCGTAACAAATTAATACAATAGATTGTGTAGTACTTTAGGTTAAGAACTCGATAGTTAAGTATTAATAATTTCCCGTTTTACTGTTTTCGTATGGAAATTATTTACTTTATGGTTGCTTCTAAACTAAAAGGTCAGACGGAAAGGACTATGACATACATGGGCATATGAAACCTTTTTTTTCATAATGGCCATGAGATCCTTTTGAAGTGAAACTTCTTTAGAATCGTTGCGATTTGAAACTCGATGAAACGAAAAAACGACACTATCAAGAGATAAACACATAAATCTATAGAACTGAGCCTGCGAAAGAATGAGATAGAATACATTATACATCGTTTCATACTACTCGGTCTCCTTTTTGTGCGGTGCTTCGTAGCCTCCTCACTCTTGCGTACTAAGCGTTGTAGATATAGTTATGTTCGCCTGTATATTCTCCGAAGTTTCACTTCTACTCCATGTTAACTGCCCACACACACAGTTTTCTTTTAAAGAGAAATCCATTTACGGACTCCCCACTGCTGGACATGACAGTGATAGCTCGCCGGATATTTGTCGGAATACCCACTAAATAAAATCGCGTGTGTGCTCCCCTACCCATCGCCAAAAGTCATGGTCACGCGAATCAAAATAATGGCGAAGCCGCGACTTTAGCTGACGTGGGTCCACCCCCGTTTCTGGGTGGGCCTCTTATTAGGTCGGGAGTTGTCGCTCGACCGGACCCTTGCACTTTCGGTTTGAGCTATGAAATCATAAAATATTTGTTAAATGTGTGACATGCAACGTGAGATGAATATTGTACAGATTTCATGTCTATCTTTATTTAAGAAAGGTCCGTGGGGTCCTAACGCTCTAAAGCTCTACCGTGACGTCGTCAAACGTTTACTACACATCTCACGCAACCAAAAGGCTGATGTCTATTTTTCCCAAAGATTGCGTTGCTATACAAAGTGACAACGCCGCCAGCCTTTTAAGGACGTCCCCGGTAAGTGACAGTGGTTTGGGACCAATATTTTATCTTTAACAATGTTTCCCTTTTTTATTTCGTTTTATTATATTTTATTTAGTTCTAGTTTTTAATATAGTATAGTTTGTAATTTGTTTTTAAGTTTATATTGCATTTTTAACTAAAATTCTGCAGCAATAAAGATATCATAGAAAGAACTACAATATTAAAATACAAAACAACACGTAGGTACTACACTACAGTAGCAGATATAACTATATATTGTTCCTTAGACTCAAGACTGGATTTGTAACACCTCGAATCAACTAAGAATAAACTGTACTTCGCTGTTTACCTGTTTACGGTCAGCAAGTCCCGGTTTATAGACTTCGTTCAGGTCAAAATAATAACTGTATCAAGTATTGAACAATTTGTCACAGGAAAGTTGGAAACGGCCAGTTTTCAAGACAGTATATTTGCCAACTTGTCTAAAGTGCATTGGCAGGTTTTTTGACATATCGGTTTACGAGGACGACGTCTGCCGGGACAGCTAGTTACATTTAAATTTAAAAATTAAATTAAAAATATTACTCAAGGAGATATTAAATGATATGCTTGTGAAATAGTGCTTAATGCTAGCTTGCACAATTATGAAAAGGTGCGTTTACAGTGATTGAAGGTTCGATCGCATGGTTGCCACACCATGCGATCGAAATTCTACGACGTAAACACAATTCACTTCAATTCAGCATTCCAAACGCACGAATGAGCAAGTTACGATCTCCTTCCAGTGAGACAGCATCAAATCGTAAAGCAATCGCTCGAAAAGCAAACACTCCGACCGTGCCCTTATGAGGAATGTTGTCCAACCAAACATTTACAATGTTTGTGCGAAAATAATTTAATCCGGTGTTTGAAGCGTGGGCTGCCTAATTTGTTCCGATTTGGAACTGCACCCTTTTGATTCTATGTCTTATATGTTGCTACATATGGTTACTGCTGTAACCAATCTAAATATCGTCAGCGTCAATTGTGATGTACATAAAATAAATGTAATATGTAACAATTTTGACGAAAAAAATAATATCCCAAAAATGTAGTTACAAGGTCCTGCACTGGCGCCGACGATATATAAAAATATACATTCAAAAATATGTCTATAAGCAGTTACAGACCTATCTACCAGTTTACTACCAGGTGGAAGCGTGCCCAAAAGACTACCTACATTGCCCCCCCCCGTGACACTTCTAAGGTTGTTTGGTCACGAAAAAATCCTCACGTGTTTCAATATGTGGGTAATGAGTCGATAAATTGATGACAATACCGTATTGTTTAACACCTATTTTGAAACGAAAGAGACCAGAAGATAAAATAAATGAACTCAATTGGACCTTGGTCTAAAATAAAACCTCGTCTGTGAAATTATATTACCAATTTTTATAATTGCTTTAACAAAAACAATACTAGTTGAGCTACTATAAAAAAATAACTCACCTAAATTGTATTATTAATTGCCCTCATAATCTGACCGCCATAATTGAATCTGAAATAAACAAAATTATAAATTATTGAAAATGAGAAAGCGCCAGATTCTTTCAAGTACGAATCTCCTTCCTGGATCACAAAGGGCAATAAAAATCTAACACAATCTCATTGTGTTAGATTTTTATTCAAGGTACTTGTATAGCATTTCTAGAATTAGCTATAAAATTCAATACAATTGCTTCCACGCCATATATCTGAATTACCAACAAGGCACACTGTGAAAATAACCGCTACGCTCCTGATGGATAAATTAAGGGAGTGTATAAAGTTTTTATTGCTTTGATTCTTCTGTTATTATTCTGTGTAATTGCCGCAATGACTTCGACGCGATCTACGGCATTGCAAAACACTTTTACTCTTTTATTTACCGAAGCACTTAACAATGAAAAACGACTGGCAACTTCTAAGAATATTCTGAATATAAGGAGGATGTCTTTTAGATTTGCCGATCACGTCGTCAAAGGCGCGTGAGTTCGTCTTTACACTTTTAATGGCAACAATTTCAATGCATTTTAGACCTTCAGAGCAAAGAGGCAAACTACAATTTAGAATACTTTAATTCAGATAAGCTTGAACTGATTCACTACTATTACGATTGTGTGCGTTTATATCAGTCACAGCATCTACCGGTCAATATATGCTTGGAGTTGCTTCATATACGTGTTTTGTTGATAATTCAAGTTATATCGTTTCTTTTTATATGGTGAATAGTGTAAGCATAGATCCAATTAGCATGTAAGAGTAGTTTGTTTTCAAACCTCTTTACACAATCAATGCCGACTTTTTCAATTTAAGCATTGATAACGGTATTTGGCAGACTTTCTTTGGTAACAAATTAAGTCATGCGTTTTAAGGTAGTTAAACGAATTATATTGGTTAAAAGGCGGCAGTATTGTGAAAGCTGAAAGTTAGGTAACTTTCATGTTTTATCAGAAGTGTTTAACAACCAAAACAATAAATTTATACGATAAATTTCAGCTGCAAACGAAAAAGGTTTTCATTTGAAAATGAACCTTAAAACCGTAAAAAAGAAGTATGTTTTCTATTGTTATGTCATATAAATGTATCTTTATTTTTATCTGCGATATTATAGAAACTAATAATAGAAGCATTTTAAAAAATACATATAATTCTAATTTAAGGGTACCTATTTGAGGAGCATTTGCTTCAATTCGATATTATTGTAATCAGTAAAGCCACTCTTTATATGTTATATTATATTAACATCTCACGTGTTATTATTATTATTATGCGATCATTTGAAAACAATTACAACACATTAAGAACATAATATGTATGAAGGGGTTAATTAATTTTGTAAAACTGTATTGACTTTGAATTGTATGCAAATTGTATGTCACGTCTCATATTGAAACCCAATGCATGTTCTAAAACACTGTCACCGTCAATTATTTTTGTTAAATTATCAAAGCTATACTGAAATTACTCCAAAACATACTCTTAATATCATTATTTTACTTAAAATCTATTGGAACAGTAATATCAAACAAATGGATTTCATAGCGGCGAGAGCAATCAATGAGTACGTGAATTTTTTTATTTGTCTATAGAATCTCTAAAAAACTTTGTTATCTGAAAACTACTCAATTATTGGAGTAAAATGGGTGTGTCATGCATAGGCAGAGGAGATAAATATGTGAAACAGGTTTTGACCACAGAACCCGTAAAGATTTAATGGTGATGTTAGTATGGAGATTACCCTTCCCTCTTAGAGGTATAACCACTGTACTAAATATAACGCCGTTGTTAATTATTTCTGCAGTCATGAGAATAACGAATGCACGAACCTAAGTCACGTTAAGCATTCATCAACAGTTTAAACATAATTTACTTCCTAATTCCTAGTAGTTGGTTCAGGATCTTTATTTGTCTAAGACAGCGAATTCTTCTTGTATTTGTAACCTGAATTTCTAGTCTTAAATTCGCGTAACTCCGCGTAAATATTATTTATTTTATAGTTCTCTCATCGTTCGCTCAGGATTTTTATTATTATATGCTAAAGTCAAGACTTCTATATTTATAACCTGAATCTCTATCTTCTTAAACCATGCCTAAGCCTCAATGGTGTACCTATAGTTTATTAATTAAAGTACCCGCTAGCGCCAAATTTAATAAAATGTTAAATAAACTCATCATTACCCATACTTTCCTAATTCCCGATGGCATACTAAACTATCAATTGTCTGAAGTCTACTTTTCTACATTTTCTCGTCTATTTCACGCGGTCCCCACTTTCGGCCAAGCCCGCATTTGGTTTTTGGTTTCTTTTGCCGGAACTAGACGAAGGTGGTATAGCGAGACATTTGTTTCACACCATATTCCGCAAAATATGACCATGCCAGCGAGTTACGTAATTTCTGTTTTATCTGCTATGTTACGAACATGAAGGATTCTGCCGGTGTACACAATATGAATGACACTTATCGAGGGTTTAAAATATATTTCATGAATTAAATAATGAAATAAGATTTCTGTACGTTACACGAAAACAATTCGCAACATATGAGTAAGCAAATTAGTGCATTTAAACAAAATTTTAGCTATATACTACATGTCCATGTTAGGTCTGATATTTATCTTATTGAGGACATGTTTGAGTATTACATGCATGATGGGCAGCTATTAATTGTAAGTGATACAAGGTTTCTAAAACATTATAAACTGTTTATTTAAATCGAGATAAATGATGAGCAAGAATGTCGGACAGTGTGAGAATAGATTCAGAATTAGTAAAGTTGACTCGAAATACAATAATAATGTTATTGAATGAAACGAGATATCATTGCTATTAGAAGTAACTACATTGTTCATGTTAACATACAATTTTAGTATTATAATCAAATAATATATTTATTTGGGTTTAGTCTCTTTTCTTGATCTTGATTTGTATAAATAATTAGAGTAAGTTAATATATTACTCTACCCAACTTAGTTTGTGTTAACTTTAGTGTTAATTCTTGTAAAAATTATCTCTTTCAAGTGTACAAATTTTAATACTCATGTCAACCGCTTCATTATCAAAAGCATGAGAAAATAACAAAGTAGCACAGAAAATAGGAAATTAAATTTTCATATGCGTTTTATCCGTGCAGGAGCGGAGAAAGAATACAATTTCCTGCGGCCGGGCGGTCTGTCGTAAGAGGCGATAAAACAACCCACAGCCAGGTGGTAGGGTATTTGCCCGACTAGATGGCTACCACCCCTAGTCTAGAGTATGCCGCCATAACAACCTCGAGTTGTGTTCCGGCATTAGTGACCAGGTTCCAGTCTCCCTTAAGAGAGCAGCAACGTTTGTAGCACCTTTTTTGGTGGTTGCAAATGTCCATAGGCGATGTTAACCGCTTTCCACCAAGTGGGCCGTCTGCCTGTCTGCTGAACTCCTGCAATAAAAAAAAGAAAAACGAAGTTGTATGTTATAATGTACATGCGATTATATAATATGAAACCCAGACAAAAGTTGGGTCCTAATGACGTCGGACAAATTGTACTATATTATTATAAAGGAGGCAAAGCCTCAGGAAGTTGCGATGTTTGTAGATATAATATAAAATTCCCACAAGTTCCTATTAACACGTATAATAAATGCATCAGACTCGATTTACGAGGGCACAGAGTATACTTTTCCTATATTTCCTGAATGGAAGCAAAATCCGCGGTTTTCAGAGCGTCTCGTTCTCACAGTACTTCACCGTACACGGTAATAACAAATGAAATTTTATTCTCTCCCATTGTAATAAAGTTGACATTTTCATTGACATTATTGCCTTACGTATTGCTACATTTGAAATTGAACATTATATTTATTAATGTAAGATACAAATTTAAAACAGACAGTAAGTGGCCATAGGTTATTATAGAATAGTACAGGATTACCCGTCGTGGTCAGGTTTCCCAAGAGGTACATAGCCTGACAGTAGTGCATTTAGTACTTATATTGCGACAAAGTGAGAAATTGTCTCATGAAACAAAGTATCAATTTCTTTGGCTTCTTGTGATAAAATTTGATGCGGAAAACAGTTCCTTAATATTGTAACGATTATTGAGTTGATTTATCTTTTAAATTATTTTTATACGCATACATTATTTCTTTTAACATTTTATTCCTATGCTGTATTGGTGTGATTTCAATGTGAACGATCGTCTTCCGTGATCACGGCTACTGAAAAGTGACATCGAAATAAAAAATCAAATTAAATACAGCGCTTAAATCCGTTAAAACATAGTTTTATTATGTGTTCTAGTTGCAAAAACTTAAGATAATACTAAGATTTCTTAATATTTTGAATAAAATAATAGGTTGCCAATTATTTTACTGAGGGTACTTGTGGGCACCCTCAATATAATATAGTTTCTATATTTATTTAATAATTTACAAAAGTTATAAACACATATTATCAATATTTTATTTCAAAAACATGATTCATTAAAGTTTCAAATGAATCTCTAGGAATAACCAAAATGCAGTTTTACATCACACCGACAAGTCCCAACGCTGTTGGAATTTTAGATAATTGAAATTCTCAAAGATTTGTAATACCTCGCACCATGTTTTGGATGATATAAACACAGGCTATTACCATTAATGTAATAGATACACGCTCCACGTATGTCGAAGCCGTGCATTCATTTGAATTACTAATAAATTAGAATATTAAGCGGGTAACAGTTAATAAATGAAATGCGGAAGATGTGCTTTTTAAAGTGCCATTATGGTGCAACCGAGTTTAATATTAATAGAAGTTCTATAGATTCTATTAATACTTCATAACTCAAATGGGATTATGTATCGTAAATATATGGGCTACCAGATATATTGTGTCATATTTTATGTGCTCTGTGTGTTTACTAGATTTTCTGCTATTTAAAACGAGAAACTTGAGTCTAGGGTTGCCAAAATTCTGTACAAAATATTAAGGGTTAATATTCTTATTTTTATAGTCTTTGTAGACTGGTAAAATAATATGAACAGTGGTTTGAAAAATCAGTACATATTATATTTCTAATGGTGTTTAATAAACTGTTTTTAAAAACAGTATAATTTTGGTTAAATTAACAACACTTGTAGAACATTGACAACTAGTCAATGTTCTACAACTGTTTAATATTTATTATGAAATAACTCTGCTACTTAGTACTACAGTACTACAACTAGATGGGAGGTTTTAATGAGCTGGGGTTTTAATTGCTGCCTATTTAAAGACATATACTTCAACGCCACTATTTAAGAAAACACACAGGCTGGATAAGCAAATCGAACGAAGCCATATTTAAAAAAGAACAAGACAATAGAAATCATGATGAAAAGGGCAACCACGCCTATCCACAAAAAAATGTATAACAATATTTATGTAGTATTGAAAGAAAAGCAAAAATGAGACTACAAAACAATTTCGATACGAAGTACACGCGAGCAAAGCCATGTTAATAGCCTTAGTGATTGATATATTAGAATTATAGTAATAAATAATATTGCTTTAGTGGTGATTCGTAGTCTTAAAGTAAATTGTTTTTTTATAACTATCCTCATACGACACAAGAAATTTTAATGATAGAATGTTTTGTTATTATAATTTTAATTCTATTATGTTTATTGTATTGGTTAGTTTATGGTCGAGTTATTATTATTTGTAGATTTGACAAACGTAAACATTATAATGGGTTTGACGGCTGACCAACCGTAAAATTTTCTTACTTTTGGTCTTGTCGCTGTTTAATATTATAATATATGATTATTGTATGTTATAGTTCTATTACTTACCTAGATGTGTCTCACGTAATATCTACGAACTTATAGAAAGGTTTGCCATTAGACTTCAGGTTAAAGAAATTTCATAAAGAACAATAACTTCTATTTCTCAAACCTCACCGACAGCTACTTGCATGCCTCTACTGTTGGCAAGGATGAGTTCCTATATTCTAAGGTGTATATGAATAAAGTTATAATATATTACTGTAACACGCAGAAAATCATTCAAGTTTATTTTTGATTTTATTCATTAGTAAAAATAAGAATATTAAAGCTAGGCCGATCGACTATAGTGTACATGTATTTGAAGGTTGGTAAAAAATTAATTTTAATCCATGATTAAAATTTCAAACCCCTAAGAAAAAATATCGTATCAAAGAAACATCAACTCTAAAAAGGTATAGTTCAGAATAAAACCCTTCAGACTTAAGCTGTAATTATTCTTTTACAAGATATCCTAAAGAACTTAAGAAATGTACGAAAATTTCAACAGAGACACCAATCATTTAGTTAAATATCAATATAACGCAAAGTATGCCGGACCGTTATACGCACAAAAAGTTGTAGTGGGTCAATGGCACAGCCGTACAAGCTTACAAGCGCACGCGCATCACTCGTGAAGGCTATGGATCAGAGACACTATTGGACCCTTATGCAAAGAGATAAATAAGTAACAGTTTACTGTTCAACAAATAAACAATTACAAAAATGCGCAAATACAATATTATCATGGTAAAAACAAAAGGCCTTATCGCTTAAAGCAGTCACTTCCAGGCAACCTGACTTAAAAAACATTTTAACCTAATCTGGCGATATAGGTGTTGTATGTAGAGTATTAGATAGGACTTAACTTAAATACACATACTTAAATAAATTAAATATATACACTTAAACTACTTTATAAACATTAAATCTTATAGATTAGAATCGATATCCATAAGAAAACCAAAGTACCTGACATATACCACAAATTCAGTAAGTTGAAGTTGCAGTAACCTAAGTCCTATAATGGAGACAAAATCTTGGTAAACGTAGTAAGGTGTCCCTCAAATTAAAGCACTTGATTAAGTTTCCGTTCAGCAGAGACTAGCGATTGGATAATGAGTCTCATTCCTTCAAGCTCAAATTTTACGATTAAATGCAGATGGGCTATGATCGTTTTTATTAATTTGGTTCTTATAATCTTTAATCATAAATCACTGTAAAAACAAAACGCAAAAACCAGCAGGTAGCATTGTTAAATCCAAACGAGCTTTCTGTTACTTCTAATGTTTGTATGATATGAGAAACAGTTTTTTAACATCTTCGGTTTGGTTAATGAACTAAACACATAAGGTTAAGAACAAGGTTGACTTACATCAGGGAAATCGTAATGTTATTCTGTTTTTATTAATTTTTGATCAGACCTGAGAGAGAGTAGGAATTGTAAGTCATCGACTAACCACAGTGAATACCCTTTTAAAAGTTGGAAATTCGTTTCTTAGCGGCGTGCGACAGGAAGTTATTATTTTACAGACAATATTGTTCTTCGACGCAACTGTCATTTTGAGAACCGGTTACTTGTAACCCAACAAAGACAGATCATTACCATAATACTGCAAAAAGAAACTTAAAGCTGAAACACACGTACCCGTCGGAAAGTATATAACAACAGTGTAATAATTTAAAGCAACAGCAAACTGGAAGATTGTGTAGAGTAAAAGTAGGCAAAAAGGCAGGTAGACAAAATATTTGAAAAATTATATAGAAACTTTTAAAATGACAAAAGAAAGATACCTGTTGGCTCCCAGTGATTGGAAAGGGTCGAAAAAAAGAGAATAGAATCACCACTAGTAAATACAAATTCTAATTACACTATCTAGTACAATATGCACGAGTAATACGACACTATACATAAAGCCAACAATTTATTTGAGATGAGTTGACTAAACACACAACAATGAAACATGGATCAATAGCAATTAAATTGTATTTGTAAACAAATCAAAGAATGTTTGAGTGTTTATGAATAAAGAATTATAAACAATTTAAATAAGCAAAGTCATTGTAACATACCTAAAATATAATGTAACATTGATAAATTATCAGTATATTATAATAAAGTAAGGATATTGTGTTATGATAATGAAAACCCCTTATATTCAAAAGAAAAACATCAATCAAAGATTAAATCTAAACGCAACTTTAAAATCAATGGCGTTTTACTTATCTATACATATATAATTGCTTGACCTCACTGATTAGACTGATTGACTGACAAATATACATACATATACAATTATATATATATACACATATTGCACAGACCAAACAACTGGGGCTAGGACCGTGAAAATTTGTATGCGGCTTCTTTCAATACTGTAGGTGCCCACTAAGGATGGATTTTCGAAAATTCAAGCCGTGAAAAGGGGGATGAAAGTTTGTATGAAAAAATGTCATTTTCAAAGTAAGAAATTTTATATACCTAGACATAAATGTACACGTGTATCGGCGTTTTTGGAAATTCAACCCCTGAGGTGGTGAAAAGGGGCTACCTTTTAACTTTTTTTGACTGCTAAAACTATTACTTTTTTAATCTACGCGAGCGAAGCCGCTGGCAGCATCTAGTTTTTTGTTAAGATATTAAGCCTCTAGGTTTTAACTGACAATACGAGTAACTTAAATATACCATTAAATAACCGAGTACTATCAGTGTTTGTATTTAAAACAACCATCAACTGATTAACTATGCTCGCGATTTATATAAAATGATTCTTGAGAGACCGGTAATGTAGGACCCAGTTCTACCCACATAGCTATATAAATTACTTGGTAGAAATCTACGAACTGTCCATCTGTCTCTTAAAGGAAATGTCTGATAAGTAAAATAACATCACGCTGCGTTGACTAGGATACTATTAGATAACTGTTATCATTAGACAGAGTAGAATAACTATATTTAAACTAAGGCATATTTAAACCTTTAAATATTAAGTTATTTTAAGCCAAAGCAATATACAAAAATGAAAGTGAAATTGTTTCAATTTTTCTTTGCATGAAACAACAATTGTGTTATATAAGTAATGATGAATTTACGATACTGGGTATAAATACAGAGTACTTTTATGAACTGAAAAAGAAATAATTTCCATTGGGATGCGGATACCACAACGATACGGACTGTTATAAGATTTGGTACAAATATATGACCCGTCATACTTTCTATAACCAAGAATACTTTTTATCGAAGTACAACACGACGCTTAAACTATTTTTTAAGCTTTTAAGCTTTTATCCGTGCAGGAACGGAGAAAAGATACTATTTCCTGCGGCCTGTCGTAAGAGGCGACAAAATAACCCACAGTCAGGTGGTAAGGTATGTGCCCGACTGGATGGCTACCACCCCTGGTCTAGAGTATGCCGCCGTAACAACCTTGAGTTGTGTTTCGGCATTAGTGACCAGGTTCCAGTCTCCCTTAAGAGAGCAGCAGCGCATTTGTAGCAGCTTTGATGTTGCAAATGTCCATAGGCGATGGTAGCCGCTTTCCATCAAGTGGGCCGTCTGCCTGTCTGCTGAACTCATGCAATAAAAAAAATATTGCACAAAAGCGCAAAACAAAACCGTTCAATTAACTAATGATAACGCACCACATAAAAGCATCGAGTACTAGAATTAAAACAGCAATACGGGTTGTAATAAATTCCACTAATTATAGAAACAAACTCATCAAGACTTGAGTGGATGTCAGTTGAGTCAGGTAGTCCGTCATCGTGACTGGTCGTCGTGCCCTTCGTGGTGAGACCACCAGCAAGCTAACAGTATCGCCGCGTTGAATCCTTACGGTAAATGTGAGTTTCTGTGGTTTAATGAGTCTTTTGGTAATTCTGAAGAATTAAGAGCATAATAAGTTCACGTAAACTACTTTTACCTACATGTTATTGTATGCTGTACCTTATATGCCATACATACTGCAGAAAATCGAAAAAATGAAATTCTATGAAGTAAAAAATCCCCTAATAAATACAGTAACAACCAGTGTGTATCTTTGATATATTTACAGAACTATTCACAATAACCATATCAATATCCCATATAAAATATCCCATTTTCCGAGGTAAACAGTATCATAATTATGTCCATCACAGTACCACATACATAACATGCTATATTGGTTCATTTGTAAAGTCGTCAATAAGTTACAAACAAAAGTATTTGCATATAAAAGAGTTATGAGAGCTGACGTTAAAAGGTATATTAGCATAGATCTACGCCAGAAAAGATATGTGAAAAGAATGTAAGTACTATCAAGAAAGCAAAACATAAGACTTTTCAGTCATAAACTACCCGAGATACTTGCGGTTCATAAGAAGTTACCACACTATCCAGTTAGACTTTCGTAATAGATTGAGTATAAAACATAAACCATTGCTAATAACTTCCCTAAAGTATTATAGTAGCAAAAAGCTAACTACACTAGTTACTGACGAGTCGATATACTGGCGATAGACGGAGAATTACATTTCATTAAGTACATATCTATACTCTATTTTATAAATTATACAATTACATCTTACAATTATGTGGACACTGACGTCGGGGCTGGTCCACAAACTTGCAAGTAAGCGTGCTATGGAACGAGCTACATCGATGATATTATAAAATACTAAACATGCCGTGTCTGTACATTGAAGGAAGCTATTTAAAAAAAACAACTGGAATAGATTATGTAAACGATGGAGAACACCATGCAATTTTTTTTCAGAATTCTTGACTGTTTGACGGGATTCACGTAAAAACTACTGGGCCGCTTTCGATGCGATTTTCACCGATCGACAGCAAATTCTTAGACATAAAATCTGCGCTACTTTTTAGCCCAGTAATCCCGCGAGAATTTATCTGGGAATTATTTAAAGTGACCAGATTG
This sequence comes from Dendrolimus houi, assembly GCA_039645545.1. Classification (NCBI taxonomy): domain Eukaryota; kingdom Metazoa; phylum Arthropoda; class Insecta; order Lepidoptera; family Lasiocampidae; genus Dendrolimus; species Dendrolimus houi. The sequence goes on from CM077125.1 coordinate 8,422,464, forward strand.
AAAAAAATCGCATTATAATGCGATTTTTTCAGTGATAGATAGCAATTTTTGTGTATTAAAATGTGTGATACTTTTTATCCCGGGAATCCCGCAGGAATTTTCTAGGTAGCGGTTTGAAGTTCTTGGGATGCATTAAAATTAGTTTATTCCGACACAGTTTTCACTAAAACGATAGTTTACATTCTTTTCTCATGCTTCGGTACTTTGTGTCCCGTGATTCCCTCGGGAATTTCAAGTCAAGATGGGACGAAGTCGCGGGCATATCTTAGTATTATTAGTATTATATACAGAACCAAGGATACCAACAAGCAAGCTGAAGAGACATTGGGCCGTCTGTTTTTTTGTCGATGGAGCAGACGACTCCAAGTCGACTATTTCCCACGGGTAACGCCCAACACAGCAGCGAGAATTGAAACGAAATGATGATACAGATACAGCCGCAGAGTTACTGCCGCATTTACATTCCGACAAGTATCGCAAAAAGAACCTAAAAAGTTAAGTATATGTTTTATTAAAAACACAACCTACTGGAAATTTATACTATTTTATTAAATTGATTTTTCGTCTTACTATAAAACCTTGCATAGTTTTCGTCAGTCATAGACCTACAATTCGGCCTAAACGTTTCCAGTTCTCGTCTGGTGCCCACTAAATAGATTGAAGTATTGCAAAACATAAATATTTAACAACTAGCTTCTGCCCGCGACTTCGTTCGCGTGGAATAGTTTAAAAAACCCCGATTTTGAAACATTCTTCATTGGTGCTCCGCTCCTATTGGTCTTAGCGTGATGATATATAGCCTATAGCCTTCTTAGATAAATGAGCTATCTAACACTGAAAGAATTTTTCAAATCAGACCAATAGTTCCAGAGATTAGCGCGTTCAAGCAAACAAACAAACTCTTCAGCTTTATATATTAGTATAAGATATAAGATATAATAATCTCTGGACAGCCATTATTGCCATTGTATATCAGATACGTTAGTAAAAACTATTACATAGCGCATCTATGTAGAAAACGTATTTCATAACGTTTTTTTAAAATAAAAAAATCCTTGTTCGTAACGGCTACAAACAATATTTTTATCGATTTTAATTTAAAATCAACAATGACGATTCGAATGACCTCCGACGCACTCACGTATGGTTATTGTAACTTGAGCTAGCGGTCCAAACGAGTCCGACCCAACGCGACACCGCTACTAATCGAATTAGATACGAAAGAGCATTTGGAAAGTGAAAAACGGAATTGGATGACGACAGTTACAAGTTTAGCTATGTTTGGGACGAGGCGATTGTATCGGTGTCAGTGAATAGTTTTGAGATCATTCATTTTTATGATGCTGATACCCGTTTTTATGATGGATTGTGACGGTACTTTCATGGCTATGAAGAATAAAATAAGTAGTTCTTATTATTGTGAAATGAACTATCTTCGCTGCTAATTTATTAATTTTTAATCATAATTTGCTGAAAAACAATAATTTTGACATTATAATAAAATTACATTGTACGTATTATTCATTTTAATTATTTATTCATTCAAGTTGGCGGTAGGCTAAATAAAACTTTAACAATACTCGTTGACACTTGACATCTTTGTCTTCCATGATCACGGCTACTGAAAAATGGCTGAAACATTGTTATAATAAAAATCAAATAAATTACCGCGCTTAAAACCGTTAAAACGTAGTTTTATTATGTATACAAGTCGCGAAAACTTAAGAAAAAAAATTGACTATTCGTATATTTGAAATATGGCTCGAGTTTCATATCGCTCATACCTATAAATAAGTTGAACCTGATGGTTTCAACCGTGTAATTTAACTACTGCACCTATACGACTAACAAGAACAAAATAGTTGTTGTTGTGAAGAGAACTGCTTTCGCTGCCTAACTTTTTAATTTTTAATAATATTTTGCTGCAAAGTAATCATATAGATATGTCGTATCTATCATATATGACTCGAGTTCCATATCATTAGTACCTAGTTGGGGCTCACCGTTTGAACCGTGAAACTCACTGTACCTATTCTTTTAGTTGTACCATACTAAGTTAAAGTAGATATTATGTGCAGTAAAAAAATCACAAGTTATTCAAGAATTTTCATCAGCATGTAGGCTACGGTCCTGACTGTGTCTGCAGGAAATAAAATCCACCCAGATGTATCCTCACCTTCGTTTATTGTTTTTACTATTTTACAACGGAACCTTACAAATCGGTAAAACATTATTATATGCGCTTACATATTATGTGTAACAATCAAGCCCTAATATTTCACATATCACTGATATAGCTTACATGTCACATTTCAAATTTATGTCAACATGTCAAACTCTCACCACTCCATACATGCATCTCATACATTAAATCACAATAATAACATAACAGTTCTATTCGTAACATGGTGATAAATCAATGTTGCTGATCTCACAACAAAAACCGCGAAGCAAAAACTTACGTCACGAATCGAATGGTCGCATTGTGTGGCCGTGATCGATTTCACGAGTCGATTCTTATAAAATAGGGCTGTAACCTGTAAATAGCAGTTGTTAAATTAGTTATTTTCGGTGTTATTTTATTGTGCGCCCCAATAACCTGCTCCTTTGTCGCAAGCGTCAGCAGTAGCCACGCGGAAATATGTCTTTTATAAAAATTCTGACAAAAACGTGTTGGCTATCGACTGAACTGTATATTATGAAATTACTTTTTGAGATTGGTATCATGTTCATCATCATCATCCTAGCGTTAAATCTCGATTGACTTCGGAGCGTCAACCTCGAAGCCTGGGGTCCGCTTTCCTACTTTTCTTCTCCACTTCGCACGCTGTATTAAAGCTGTTACCAACATTACTTTCGGCGCAGAACTTGAATTTTATATTCATATTGTCTAAACATTGCCAGATATCGAATGAAACATAAACGGCCATTTAAGATAGAATAGAGGAGCAGAAAGTCAAATCAATTGAGATGCTTTTTATCATTTTACAGAAAATCACACGCTTACAGATTATATAAAGCGTGCATACTTATTATTATACATATATATCTTTCAAGACCACGGGCCATAAAAATGGACCCGGACTTTTGGAGAGCTTGCGTGGGGGGTGGAGGGCACGAGAAGGCGAACACGTAGAGGCCTTCGACCATTTTAATATAAATGTGGCGTGACACTGACCGGCGATTATCCCTGTCTACACCATATAAAAATGCACCCAAGGACAAGCCCCGATCAGTGTAAAACTATTGTAAGTAATGAGAACAAAAGATACCGGGTTATTGGGGTGAACTGCTAATGGAACTGGGGATTTGGGACTACGGGGACTATGGCGTCTGCCCGTCGCAATGTTCAGGGAACATGGAAAAATGGGCACACAGTGATTCGGCACTCCTTACAAGGACCCCTAAAAATGCCGTACAAGGTTGGCGAGCGCAACATGGGTGTGAGTAGCTAATGGGTGTAGAGAGGAGGGTTGCAGGTTCACCGAGGCTACTTCCGACGTTATACCATTTATCACTTCCACCCCTGGAGCTTGAGTCTTAGCTCTAGCGATCTCCACTCCGTGCCGGCTGGCTAAGGCAAACATGGTAGCGGGGGCCTTACGTTGGCCCCCCAGAGTCGGGTAGGAGGGGTCGGTACTCACCTAAGGCTTCACCACAAAGCCCCTGCGGGATTATTATTATTTATACTAATACTAATATATAAATCTGAAGAGTTTGTTTGATTGAACGCGCTAATCTCAGAAACTACTGGTCTGATTTGAAAAATTCTTTCAGAGTTAGATAGCCCATCTCTCGAGGAAGGCCATAGGCTATATATTATCAAGCTAAGAACAATAGGAGCGGAGCACCAATGAAGAATGTTTCAAAATCGGGGGCTTTTTAACTTAATTTTTTTTATTATTCCACGTGGACGAAGTCACGGGTAGAAGCTAGTTATTATATAAATACTTATGACATCATTTGCAGGTACAAGTAAAAGGACTCAAGCAGCACAATCACTATTTCTATCGTGATATTTAAAAGTAAGCTGTTAATTTAATGTGTGTTCTTTACGTGTACGTAATGAGTGGATTTATTGTAACAGGATCCGCATCCCCATTCCTGTTTTAATTTTTAAATTGTTCATTGAAATCCGACGAGCAGTTTCGGAGTTTATTTGAGACTTTCAAGGTAAAGTCTAAAAACAGTCATTGACAACTAAGCATCTTATATACCTATAGCAATTATCTTGAAAATCGCATACATTCTAATTTTATATATTGCTATAGATTTAAGTTTATGACAACCCTTGAATTTAAATGTGTGATGTTATTCGATATTGTAACAATAATCGATGTTGAGTCGATCCATTAAGATGTCTCACGCTTGCTTCGATGGCTACCGTAATCTGTGGCACAACAGCCTGCTTTTGGCAATGTGATAATGGTATATTTTAATGTGTAATATAAAAAACATAGAGAATTTTCTCCATTTTCGTTTAGTAGAATATTGTTACGAGTTTGCGGGACTCGAATTAAAATGCCGTTAGAATTATTATAGAGTTTATTATAACTATACAAACACGTATAACATAGTTACTAATATAACCGAACAGAACAAATGAAAACGTAATGCAGAAGGTCGTAATTCAATAAAACGCGCAAAGTCCGTCAATATTAGATTCCCGAATCCGTGTACGGATTATAATGTACTATAGATGAGAACAATGTTTAACAGCAAATAAATCTTGCAGGAAAATATAATTACAAAATTATGATTTATGTTAGCAAATTTTAATGAATAGATGGAGCAAAATGAGCAATTACAAATTATAAACGCTTAATAGTAACTATTACGATATTTCCGTAACGGAGCGATGATAAAGATGCAATTTCGAGGACATAATAATTTCTCAGTACGACTCGCGGAAGTAAAGTATTACTTACAAAGTAGTTTGGAACGCGGCAGTCTCATCGGACGCACGAGAAACGAGTTGTATTTACAGTCTTATAATTAAGGGACTAGTAAATAGTGGAGATTCAGTGAAGGCAGTCGCGACTCATACCAATGACGTGAATACGAAACCATGGAAGAATACTAAGGTACATCAATTAGTCAGTAAAAAACGTAACTCGTAATAGTGGCCATACACCATCCTACCTAACGTGCAATCGGCATGACGCTGAGGACTGAATCAAGTAGAACTGACCGTTTGTGGGCGTGGATTGGCATGACAGTTATACTTGATAGAGCAATCAAAATTCAATTCTTTTGGCTTGATCATGCCGATTGGATCATACCGATTGGACCGTCTATGGCCGTCGACATCGTCAATTCACTTGAGTGAAGTTATTTATGGCTCTTGTTTTTATTTTTGTTGTTTACTACGAGTAAAATGCCCAAGACGGCTAAAACATCGTCGTCCGTCACTGGTGACGTCATGTCTTCAACTGTCGATTGAACAGTTTAAACTGATCAAGTGTGGTCTATATGAACGAACTGCAGATTGGATCAAGGCTGCAGCGTCAAACAGTTTGGACGATAGGTATGATGCTTATGACGTATGGCCACCTTCTGTGCAATCTGTTTTTAAAGTTATTACTTAAATTAGCGAAAATATAAAATGTATCAAGTAGAAACACCGCTGCTGTGCGCCTTGCCAATATCTCACAGCATGCATGCGAGCGAGTTGCAAGGCCAGGTTAACAACACGCATCATCGCCAGATGCTCTGCACAAAGAGGCGGTCAGGCGTGTGAAGCCAGACATGTCGTATGTGGTTCTGTCGATATTGAGAATTTTAGAATAAACGCATACGAAATCACAGGCAGCAGCTAGTATTTCATGAATTAAAATCCGAAACGAAACATTTAAGACCGACTGGGCAGTGCGTAGTAACTAAAAATTGCCGGTCATATCACATTCAAATACAAATCGCTGACATGCGTTCATGCATATATACTCACATGACCCTTACATAAGCTATTCGATGGCATAAGTGAAATTATAGACATACATATAAAACATAGGCTTTCCAAGTTATACTTTGGCAGTGTAGCAGATTGCCGAGATTTCCATAGGGGCCGCTTTAGCATGCTTTCTATGTAAATCCGTGGAGAACATCTTATTCGATACGCGCACACTTAACCCCGGTGTCGAGGACTCGATTCGAATATATTCGTATTAAATCGGTTCTCTTAATACCCTACTCCACCCACAGGTTGCTGAGAGAAATATTTCGAAAAAGTAAATCTATTTATACAACGATTTCGATTATAGCGAACATTCAACAATATGAGAGAGATACCGCTTTGAAGATAGTACGCTCACTCAAAAACTCAATAATAAAAAGTTTTTAATTTCTCATGTTTAAATATACATATTAGTACAGAAAACACCAATAATAAACAATGTCAATTGTATAATTATAATTTTAATAGTGTAAAATTAGAAAGTATCTCTATAGATAAATGAAGATTTGATTAAAACATGAAAATGATATGACGTGAAAGAAGTATTGAAGTAAATTAATAACCTAACAATAACATAATAAAAATTACATAATTTGAACTCTTTCATTTACATTTATATTATATTATATCCCTCCACGTCGGTTCATCAACCCAATATTACTTATACTATGAAAAAAACGGGCTACATATTAATATGTATATTTGCAAATCATTGTGTAAACATAATAATAATAGACTTTATTAGTATAATTTAATTTGACATGATATAAGCTACATTAAATTATCTTCATTTAGATTTAAGTATTAAATATTGCACATCGATACCGGCAGATAGTTGTACTAACGGCTTATTGTGACACCTTTCACCTTAACTATATTCGTAATATAATGAAATAAATCCAAATCTAAAAGAATCGATGCATCACAGCGATAATATAATGGAAGAGAAAAAAATAATTAAAATATTGTTACGAGTTGCAGGACTGTTAGAATTACTATAGAATTTATTAGAACCATACAAACACGTATAACACAGGTACAAATATAACTGAACACCACCAGTCCAAACGTAATGCACGATTCAATAACACGCACAAAGTCTGTCACCATATAGATTACCGAATGTATACACGTCTTGCCTTGCTTGTGGTTATCGCTTGACTGCCTCACCGCTCCCTTGGGGCACTGCTTTATACTTTACAAATACAATATATCTGCTCGACCGCGTGGACTGAATTTTTAAAAATCACACCTGGCTAATGACTACCATAAAGATTACAATACACAATGGGCTGCTTTTCCAATCACAAATTTTAAACACAAAGTAAACAAAAGAAGACGGTCATAAAAGCGTTTCAATGTTTTTAGCTTAAACACCGACGGGTAATAAATGTGCTTTGTTTACAGATATGCAGGTGGCCCAAATCGTAACAATATGAACGAAGCCTTATACTTGTCACATATTTTGTAACGCTTTATACATTTTCACTGGCACTATGTACAAAATCAATTTTCGTTAATTTCCGTGTCCGCCCACGGACAGATGCATGTAAATAAAGCCATATAAAGCAAATGAATAATTAATGCATATGGGGAAAAAATTGAAAAATCCGGTTTTTATAATATTATGTATTATTTTTAATTTATGCGTATGTAAATTTTATAATATTTATATGCCAATCTGTATTTTTATGGTGTAGCACAACTTATGAGAGTGTCTACTATGCATCTGATGTTTAAAAGTTAGGTCAATATAATAAAAACGTATTTTGTTAAGTGTGTAAATTCTATGACTTTCTATATTACTTTTTAAGCCCCGACGAAAAAAGAGGAATGTTATAAGGTTAACGTGTGTATCAGTAGTATCATAACGTATGTGAATTTTATAAGCGCTGTTGATTTTAAAATTATTACAATATAACCTTTTCTTAATTACTAAAGAACAGAAGACAACGGGCTAGCGAACTGTCTAAATGAAAGTCGTTATCGTCCGTTATGGATTTTAATAAATTTGTAGGAATTTTAGTTTGAATGGATTTTGGTAGCACCTTTTATAAAAAAAAGTATGATAAGTTCAAGTAAACCTAGTGCTGATTTTGAATCATCAGATAAAAGTTATCCTACTACAAAATTATAACTGATTAAAACATTTGCAATATTATACAACTTTATTTTTTATCTTGTAATATATCCTAAGAAGAATTTTTAACGGGTATTTGATAAATTAGCCTTTAAAAACAAAATTATTAAAATTAAGCCGAAGTTATATACAGATTCTTCACAGTGCATATAAATAAAACCTTTGTATTTTAATACAGTACAATATGTAGTTCGATTAAAATGTCTCTTTATACTAACAAAGCCTTTCGCACAATAAATATTCAAAACAATCCATTTACTGTACTTTCCAATATAATATCCTTACAATAGGAAATTATTTCACAGTTTCACATTTCCATAAAATGTAAGAGTAACACCATTAAATGTTCCAGTAATCCTATTTCCATGTTTCCCAGTACTTAGTACTAAGCCGCATTCAGCTATTAGCATAACTAGAGATGCGCGGGCGCAGGTGAACGGATAACGGAACGTACGCGCATATCGAAGACGCATCAAATTAAAACTTTTAATCTTTTTTCAACTATAAGTCGGTACTACTAGGGACTATTTTTCATTGACTCATCTCATTGCGCCATCAATCAATTACATGCTCTATTGCGTCGGATTAGAGTTAGTTTTCTGTTGTAAGAAAAATTGAGTGGTGGTTTTAATTTATTGCCTAGGGTAGCCTACAAATCTATGAGACAACGTGGCACGCTGTCGCAGATTAGTGCATCAGAGCTTATTGTATGGTTATTGGTAGGGTAGTACAGTAAAATAAAAATGCAAGCGGTAAGCTTTGCCTTGTTTCTTCGAGCCTACATTGCGATTTATTTTCTTGATAGCATGAAAGGTACATTAAAGATGTATGGAATCGTTGGACTATAAATGTGTATTTGAAATTAAACTGAATTGCCAAGCTTATAGAGCCATAATTTCTGTATTGTATTTATTATGTAAGAGTAAAATATTTTTAATAATATATATTGATCTTAAGTAGCTACTTATGATCAAATTGCATCATTAATTTAGTTAAATGATAAACAAAATCTGCAAATGTTTAAATTCATTATAGTTACAACGTATTACCATTGCAACACGGCTGGGAACATTTCCCACCAGTGAGATACATTCATAAAATCCTTATGACTTCTATGTATGTATTTCACGGTAATTTTTCTCAAAAATTACTATAAATATATTAAATTTTATATGAAGTTGTTATTCTATACACCGCAACACATTGGTATTTCGGATTAAAATTAGAAAAAATATTTTGTGCTGGCTGGTATAATTTGAGAGAAACTATTTTAAAACTTTCAATCTTTGATTGTTTTAACCTAAATAGTAAGTCTTAAGTAATAAAGCGTCTCAAAGCGCCAGACGGACAACCTGTGGCGCCATCTGGTTCTATAGAGGGTCTCAAAGCTCTCCAGACATTTCTGTTGGACTATTGTCATTCCTAGTATTCTTCCTAGATAATGGGAACATAAAATGTTGTTTATTTTGGAAAATGAGATAATTTTACCGGAATACCAATCCAATGGATACGCAATCGAACCCGGATAAAAGGCCATTATATATAAACCTAGTTAGGTAATTCGAAATTGTTGTGAACAAGGTAAATAAATGTTATGTTAGTAGATCGTTAAGTAAAGAACGGTCCTGAGAGCAAAACTCGTGATTCCGAAAGCGAATGTAGAAACAATTTATTCTAACAGCTTTCAAGCATGAAATAACACTTAGGGAATGAGTATTATGATAACTAAATATATTTTATGTATATTGAAATATGTAACCCATTCATAAGCGTTATGAAAAACATGGCAGACATTTGTGTATATTTTAAAGAAAACGAGTGGAGTTACCATGCCATGGCAACTTCATGGAATTAGATCTTCAACATAAAGCAACTTTTTGGGTGTAATTAAATGTAGTTTTCGCAAACTCCGCTACTCGCTGAGCTACAGTGGGGTAATATGGGTTTTCCCAGTTAGACTGGTATAAACCATCCCGGTGTTGCTTCTTTCTCCAGAGTCCCATATATAAAGGCATTGATTAAGCTGCAATCCCAGTTGACTTGAGCCGGCTCATAAGAGATATTTGTTTGTAATAGGGATGTGGACATATGTTACAATAAATTCTAACAATATTTACATATAAAAGAATAGGAATTAAAATAACATCTTAATCTTACGTTTAAAATATTAATATCATGATATGAATCATTTTAATTATTGTGTGAACCATAATTAATGCGTTGTTTGACTCCTTTTACTTGTACAAACTTAAAGTTAGCATGTCCATAGTCTAACTAACTAACTCCATAGTCTAAGCTGGATAGCGCCATACATCTTATATCAAACAATGGAGCCATAACTGGACTCTGGATATAAACCTGCTTCAAGACAAGTGTACGCACGCTTAAAGAATCGTGAAATCATGATAAATGGCACGGGCATCCTACAGATGGTTTTTCTGCAATGTGCAGATTGAACGTTTTATACGCACTATAATTTCCCGTCAATCTATAAGACTGTTTGATTGTTTGTTTGTCTACTAGGCTGTTTATAATAAAATACGCACACACACAAAAATACGTACACACACAAAACTTACTCACATTTCACTCTGACTTCGTACGTCTTTGACATTGACAATCCTATACTAATATATAAAGCTGAAGAGTTTGTTTGTTTGATTGAACGCGCTAATCTCAGGAACTGCTGGTCTGATTTGAAAAATTCTTTCAGTGTTAGATAGCCCATTTATTGAGGAAGGCTATGGGCTATATATTATCACGCTAAGATCAATAGGAACGGAGCACCAATGAAGAATGTTTCAAAATCGAGGAGTTTTGAAAACAAATTCCACGCGGACGACATCGCGGGCACAGCTAGTATTTTATAAATACCGACTTTCATACTTATTTTTTCTTGTTCTCTTTATTCACTACAGTTGAAATCGAACGCACTACAAAAAAGGCCTCTTACATTTTTATCGTAAATGTCACCATTTAACAAATATTGTATTAAAGTTTGATTATTTTCCGACAAATTTATTTTTTGCTTATGAATTTTGTAACTCGTGAACAAATAAAGTTTATAAAATAGGCCGTGTATATTTTTGTAGGAAATCGAACGCTCTACAAAAAATGTCTTACATTTTTACTGCAAATGTCACCATTTATCAAATATTGAAGATTAAAGTTTGATTGTTTTCAGACAAATTTCTTTTTTGCTTATGGATTTTTGTAGCTCGTGAACAAATAAAGTTTATTTATAAAATGGGCCATGTATATTTTTGTAGGAAATTGAACGCTCTACAAAAATTGTCTCTATAATATATATAAATAACTGGTGTATATATATAGTATAGTTATATATTTATTATTAAAATGTAAGTAATTGTATAATAATTATGTATACCACCGTCGCCACTTCTGGAAGAGATCGCTTTTTAGCGATAAGCCCACCCTCTGTACAATTAGAATTATACAAGTTCGTAAGGTTTCTGTAATGTACATTTAAGTGTTATCTATTAGGTTGGGGAAAAAGTTTCTTCGCATTTTATATAAAAATTCAAAAGGTTTTTTTATAGAGTTTATTTACATTTGACTAAAGTATGTAGGTGCCATTTTAATGGATAACTTTTTTCCATCTTATAGGTAGGGACGTGATCCCATTGCTATAAAAATTTTGGGGCTTCTGATCAAAAAACTGCGACAAGTGGTTTTGGCAGTCCTCTCGTGATGTTAACCTGACACTGCCTAAAGAATTCTGCAGAGACCGAAACAGGTGAGAATCTGAAGGTGGCAAGGTCAGGACTATACGGCGGATGCATTAACACCTCCCAGCCAAACTCTCGTAATTTTTGCTGAGTGGCTAAAGATGTGTGAGGTCTAGCGTTATCATGGTGAAAAACCACACCCCCTCTATTGATTAATTCCGGCCGCTTTCTCTCAACTTTTTGCTTTAATCTCATCGGTTGTTCGCAGTACAGTTCAGAATCGATGGTCCTGCCTGGCGGTAACAGCTCATAATGAATAATGCCCTTCCAATCCCACCATACACACAGCATCACCTTGTTGCGAGTTAACCCGGGCTTCGTCACAGTCTGTGAAGCCTGACCGGCCTTTGACCACGATCTTTTTCGCACGTTCTTGTCGTACGTGATCCACTTTTCATCACCAGTTATCAGCTTCTTCAAAAATGTTTCGGTTGCATTACATCGTACAAAGAATCACAAATGAGTACACGGTTCATTAGGTTTCTTTCAGTGAGCTCATGAGGCACCTAAATATCGAGCTTTTTTATGTACCCAGCTTTTTTCAAATGCGCCAAAACCGTTTTGTGGTCAATTCCCAGTTCTCCAGCTACATCGTAACTACTAATATGCCGATCTTGCTCCACTTTTTCAAAAATGGCATAAATTTTGTCCGTAACAGGGCGACGAGAGCGACGTGCATCTTTGATATCAAAATTTCCGGATTGAAAACGCTTAAATTAAATTTGCGCTACTCTCACAAATACTGCATTAGGTCCATAAACATCACAAATTTTTTTCACGGCTTGTGTTGCATTCTTACCTTTTTTGTAGTAAAATTTTAAAATGTGTCGAATTTCTTCATTGGATTCACTCATTTTAACAATAAGAAAAACAAATGAAAATCACACATTTTCCTAATTTGAATTTGGAATTGTCTTCTTTAAAATTAAAACTTTTTAATGATACCAAAACCAGCCAGATACAAATGGTATAGCCAAAGAGATCTTATTACAAGTTCGTACATACTATATGCGAAAAGACTTTTTCGCCAACCTATTATGTATCTATTTAATCTGGGGTGATTTGGTGAATTTTCGTAACATAGCTATAGAAAAATAACGAAAAAACCGCGTTACGTCTCATATCGTGAAACTTATGATTTTTTTTAGAAATTACTCATCAGCAATTTTATTATTAACGTTGTTTCGTTTGGGGTATAAACTTTCGACTTTTTGCGGTAACAGAGACCTTAAGTTTTTCGTAACGTATACGTACTCCAATATCTATCTATAACGTATTCCAATATCTATAGAATTAGGCAATTAGCAAGTATTAATGATTTTGGTAAAATCAATTCTAATTTTAACATAATCAGAAGATACCGACAATAGTCATACTTCACTTAATTAAACTTTATAATTTTATGGCGATTAATTAATGTTTTGGTTATCTTACCTTAATTAAAATGATTACTTACTTTACCCAAAATGGTGTTAATTGATTAAGCAACTAGTTAAAAAATATTACTGCTTCGCCATTAAATCTAAACCATGGTCGATTAATGTATCAGGGGTATATTTAATTAAATGCTTAAAGGTCAACTAAAAAGATTAGAAGTAGAAAATGGCCTAGTAAAATGACCAAATCAATGCCGTTACCTTTTAAAATGGAAATAGATTTTACTAAAATAATGTGTGGGCATATTATGAATAATGTAAGTTTGAGCCTTGTTGTTTTATATACACCTAAATTCCTAAAAATATCTATTAGCAGGTGCGGCAGACGTTGCCTGCCCTGAAAAAAATAAAATCTAGAACCCGATTGCAGTGCCACCTACCAGAACCAATTACAAATCTACCTAAACATTCCCAGTACCCGCTTAAACACATAAAATATGGCAGCAAAATCCTGGAACCCGACTCCAGCGCCGCTTATCAGATCTATTTCTTAATCTAACCTAAACCATCCCAAGAACCACTTAAAAACACAGAAAAATACAACAAATTCCTGGAACTCGATTCCAGCGCCACCTGTCGCATCCAATTGTGAATCTAAACTATCCCGAGACCCATTCAAACATATTAAAATTTCATCAAAATCTGTCCAGTGGTTTGGGAGTTCAATGACATACACACTTACAGAAAAATTACGTGTATAAAAATTAGCCGTGCCAGCCACTTTTTGCAGGAACGGACAAAAAATAATACCCGCGGTCGAACAGCCTGTGAAAGAGACCACCAAATAACCTTAGCCATGTAGCACATTTGCCCGTCTGGATGAATATCACCCCTGGTCGATCATATGCCGCCATAACAACCTTAAGTTGTGTTCCGGGATCAGTGGCCAGGTTCCCCCTCTTTGAGGCCGACAGCACATTGACAGCGTCTTTAGTGTTGCAAATTTCCATAGACGACATTCACCACCTTTTATCAGGTGAGCCTTAATTCTGTCTACTGTACTCCAACAATAAAAAAAATACCTTCTAACGGCACGATATCATAATATACACAATAATTTAAAATAAAAAATTCTATTGTAATACTCGTATTCACGGAAACTTTTTACTGAAACTGTTTCGGAGTCTATTCGACATAAATAGATACATTTTCTGTCCTCTATGTATATTGCTTTTCAGACACGCTGAGAGACAAAAATGGTAGATTGTTACACGAGTATCCATATCAATTGTCTAGATTTAAATTTATGGTGAACAATAAAGAGTTTTCATTCATTCATTCATTAAATAATAATTTAGTGAAAAGTAATTTATAAGTACAAAATGATGTTACAAAATTGTTGATATGTTTCTATTACAATTTATACCGCGATTTAACAATGGCTGTAAAAAAAGTTGGTACATGAGTCGCATGTATTATCTATGGTTCGCGTAACTTTTTTTTTTTTTTAACAGCAGGCAAAAGTCATTTCCCAGGGACGAAAAGTACTGTTTTCATCCCTGTGATCAGGCAATTCCAAGAGTAATTTCAGAATATGAGAAATGAAAAGGTAATTTACGATTAGGCATCGTACAATTAACCTAAATGGAGTTCGCTATCTCGTTCGCGCATTACCACATTATTATTTTATTATTTTTTATAATTACAATTTTATAGTTATTTCATTATTTTTGAAGATATAAGTTGACAGAGTTTAATTAAGAAAAACCTGTATCACGAATCTCAACAGTAATATTACGAATATTACGGTCTTGTGACTGGTCAGATTTACATACCCGGATGGGACGCCGTCCCCTCCTTCTGCGAGCACGTCATGTTTGCGAAGGAGGAGGGGAGCGGGAGCGTGAGCGGACGGACGTCTTTGCTCCGCTCACCGTAAGCGGGCGGCGAAGGTGGGGTATAGGGTATAGGGGGCCCCTTGGGGTATAGGGGTTCTCACTCACCCGCACATGCCGTCGAGATGAGCACTCACCTCTCCTCCCGTGGGGCGCGTCACAAACCGCCCCACGCCCGCACTAGGCCAAGACGATGCCGGGAGGCAAAAGAAGTCCCCCGGCAAGGAAGAGGCCTGTGCGTGAGGCCCACGCCTGCCAGGGCATGCGGAGCTGGGAATCCACCGCTGGGAAACACCCAGGGGTTTTAGTGGGTATTCCTAATTGGGGAGTGGCAATAGCGTGGCACCAGTTCTGACTGGGCGCGCTAGTGCTACCCACGATCTGGCGAATCCCACACACGGGTCGCGAATTATCACCCCAGGCTTATGTGCCTGTCGCGGCTTAGTCCTCAAACGGATTTCACCTGGCCAAAAAAAAATGATCAGATTTACATAAAAATGGATAGTATCGTAAAATAATTGAGTTACTTATTTATCCCAGAAAAATATATTTCACAAGATACGTAATCATAAGGAATTAATCGCATGTAAACTTCTATATTAAAAACAAACAATGAACTACAGTGAGGTGTGCTTACTTATAACAAAGTATTCATCGCTAAAATTCTAAGTCCCAACCTAACATTAAAGCGACGTGCCTAACCTTTGATAACTTGAATACTTTTCGCATTTCATCCAACAAGTACGACCTAAGACATCCACGTATTCACGCCAGCACTTATAACCACAATAATGACGTTGCAAACAAGGAAATCAAAGGCATATTCACACTTTCAAACACTGTTATTCAAATGAAAATTAGTTGCGTCTTTTCTAGTATTTGCATCTTATTCCTTATTCACATTGCATATATTAAAAATATAAAGTACTTATAGATAAGGATTACTTGAGTCCTATCTTAGAAGAAGAGATGTAGAAATTATAATCCTGGTATATTAAAATAAAGCTTTTATAATCAGCCCGGCTTTGTTCGCTGATGTCATTAGTGTCGTAGAAATGTATTTATTATGTAAAACATTTTTATATACATACATTGTTCGGAACATTTGCGTATCTTGTCAGTTGATTACTTCGTAACAAGAACAAAATTTACCATTTCTTTAATAAGTATATTCCTCAGAAAATAATACTCAGAATGATATCAAGCGTCCCGCAAGAATCGCATCTCTAGAAAAAGAGTTAAATGTTAAGCTTTGTATCCCCTAGAAGCAGCCAATATAATTTTTTCTATAATATTGATTCAAAGAAATAATTTTACAACAATGGTTCTAACAGTGTTATTCTATTATATTATGCTTAACTCATATGAAGCAGATACACGTTTTGTTGCAATATCTGACATTTACAATATCCCATTATAAATCAGTAATGATAATACCTTCCAACCTGTACTTACACGAAAGAGCGCAAGAACGACATCAAATATCCAGAAAAGCATTCGTGGTCACATACATGAAATCAAATGCCACGACTATGTATGAACAAAGAGTAAATACTATAGTAATCTTAAGCAAGTTCTCTTACGTATTTAAGTAACGGATATAATAAATATTGGTGTTTCGTGTCTTGGTATCTTAGTCACTAAGGCATCTGCCTCTCATTCTGATAATATAGGTTCGAATATTCCACCGGGAAGCATAATTATATATTATATTATAGCTTAGGCAAATTTTCTGACTTAATTTGTTTATTGTTAAAATCAACACATGCTGACGTTGAAAGAAAACATTGTCAGGAAACCTGAATATTAGAATTATTAATGTATAAAACTCGGCAAATCCGTCTAAGACATACACGGAGGGATTGACACGAGAACAGCGATGTTTAGGTTGATAAAATAAATATGTGAAATTTTGAACAGAATTCAAAACTGTAAGGCGGCAAATTCAGACGTGACATTTTCATGACCGTCATCATTTTCGTGACATTGGCGTGACAATTGTCACGCCAACACTCCTTTTCAATCTTGCTGACATGCATCCCCGCTTCGCCCGCAGGTCATGAGAGTGTTAATACGAACTTGCAAGTATGCGAAAACATGTTACAAACGCCGCAGTTATTACGAAAATACACTAGAGCAGTCTCCCTCAGACGCCTGACGCGATGCACATACATTGTGCGCGGCATTCATATGTTGTACACCGCATCATTTTTGATAATTCCAGCGTCACGACGTCGCGTTTTCGAACAAAATTTTCAAACAAATCTATTCAATCATAGAAAAACACGGAAAAAATTGACTCACATTTAGACGTTTCAAAGTGACCAACGGTATAACGTCAATCCGACATCCGGGAAAGCGGAGTCCAGCCTCGATAGACGCTATACGTCGTTTTCAGCATCCGTGATAGGCCACAGCCTAAAATAGAGGACTACAAGAACGACATTACAAATCCACAAGCGCTCTCACGTCGTCTCAAGAAACCTGATGTCACGAGTTTTGTTATTCAAGATTGGTCACGTGCGAGCGAATTTGATTCATTGTTGACGTGGTACGTATACGCGTTTAGGCGGTTAATCTTATATTGCGTGGTTTTTGACATGTGATATGAATACATGCATTGTAAAGGGAACAAAATATATTATTATTCTCCTCAATGTTTCAATTCAAATACTCAGTTTGAGTCGAGTAAAATTTAACTTTATCCTAAGTCTGTTATAATTTCTGTATTTTTAAATCTGCGCCATTCATAGTATTATGTTTAAAATTTTAAATTAGTTTACATTTTAACGTTTTTGAATTTTATTGCTAACTACAGCCAGAAATCAAATGAAAATGTATTGTCCTTAAAACAATTACAACGTACTTTAGGTCATTTTCGTAATACGTAAACATATAGGTGTACCAACCTATACATTAAAAAAAAGCGATTAATATGTTTAATTGGTCATATAAAACCAATTAACCGTCACTTGCTTAATAAGTAATCATGGTTTCATCTAATAAATTTCTAATTAACAAACATTACATTTCCTTTTGAACAATGTTTTTTTCTAATTTTGTCTCTGTATAGTGTTAAATTAAAAAAAAAACAAGTTCAAAAGTTTTGGAAAATAAACATAATAATTATATATTAAATTTCAATGGGCATAAATTTAATTTAGTTCCAACGAAGCTCTTGAAAACACTTAAAGATTTCTAACATGCACACGGGATACAAGAATCACACAATTAGCGTCATGTTAAGGAACATCGATGGACTTGTCCTAAATTCAAAGCGGCAATATAGCGGGGAGACTTCCTTCACCATGCTTTTGATACTAAACTTCTGCAATCTAACGGAATCAATTAATGCATTCTCAACAAGTATACGTAAAGACTTTCAGCTATCAACATGATTTCCGTACGTGTAGGCGTAACTAAATAAGTATGTATTTTTAATTTATTCGAACTGAATATAAGATTTTAAATTAAAACATTTTCACTCAATTACGCTTTAAAAAAATGGTTTAATTAAAGATTTAAAATGTATAATATATAGCTTAGTGAATTCTTAAGGTTTAACAGTGTCCGAAACGTTGAAATAAAAATCAAATAAAATGCCGCACTTAAAACCGTTAAAACGTTGTTTAAATGATGTATACACAATTATACTTATAGCTTTTCCCAAATTCGGCTGGTATGCATAGACATTAACCGATGGTTAAATTAAAAAGAGGTAGTACAGTGTATTTGACTATCAATTCAATTAAGATACTTTTATCAACTCACAAAATGTTACACCCTTCTTGATTGTATGAATGTACAGTAAACTATGACGTCTTTTCTCCTTTTCACGAGTATTCTAGCCTATCAATGACTACTTAGAAAGTGACGATCTTATTTATACAGAGTAAGGATGGTGTGCATAGACATTTAACCGATGGTTGCAATAAAGTAGTCACTAAAACTAAATGGCTAAACAGCAATATTTTATTTTAACCGTCGGTTAAATGTCTATGCACACCAGCTTTAGTATTGCATAGACTTTATTCTATTCAAGGGATGTTAAATTAAAAAGAGGTAGTACAGTGTAACAGTAAGCTATGACGTCTTTTCTCCTTTTCACGAGTATTCTAGCTTATCAATGATTACTTAGAAAGTAACGGTCTTATTTATACAGAGTAAGGATGGTGTGCATAGACATTTAACCGATGGTTGAAATAAAGTAATCACTAAAATTAAATGGCTAAACAGCGATTATTTTATTTTAACCGTCGATTAAATGTCTATGCACACTAGCCTTAGAGTCTGTTTGCACGCTTCTTTATGGTTCTTAAAGAAGCGTTCAAACTAGCTTCTAGCTCTTTATGAATAAGACCATTAGTATTTATATAATATTTTAAAGTGCAACCAAAGTTTTTAAATCCCCTATTCATTTTAGATATATAGATTAAACTGTATTGCCCTCCTAAAATAAAGCAACGCAAAAATATATAGTTAAAATATATTTACGCGAAACAAATGGCCTAATCGTCTAATCTCTTTTAGGCAACCTGTAACCTGTAATTTTTTATTACTCTGGTGGTGTAAGTGGTACATGGACTTATAGAATTTGTTTAAACACATGTAAATTATTTTCGAATTTAATGTAAAATATTTCACATACCTACCCAGTTGGTGAAATTTGTTTCACGATTAAAAAAACGTTTGTGTGAGCCGATTTCAAATCAGCTTTATATAATGTAATTAAGTAATAATAAGAATAATCGGCAGACAAACACACACATTGTATATCCCCAACTTAAGAAAGTTATGCTTGTGTTATGGGTAATACACAACGGACTAGTCTGGGGGCCCATTCCACACAGCCAGACCACAGTAAATAACGGAAAGTTCGTTTCGAAATTTACCATGCCAGGAAACGAACCCGGACTTTCTGCGTTGTAGTGAGGTCGGCCGGCAAAAGCCTTAGCCCGCTCAACCACAGAGGCCGTAAGTGGTTTGTTATTATAAAACTTCTCGCTCTAAAGCTAGTTATCGATCTGAAATACGTACCCTGTGATTACAAGTATGCCAGCTAACAATCTAAGATTCTCTATCCGTAATAGCTTTTCCATCACTAATGTTGTGCCATTAATTTCACACTGACTGAAAATGAAAACCCGCCCACGTTAAGGATGTAATTAATAAAAGCGCATACATCGACCAGTTCGGTATCTACACACGTATTGCAATGTACCGCTTGACAGTCAATGGGCGTACATTAGTTGTAGATAGAGATTGGTCTAAGTAATGTGAGAAACTCTGAGAAACATGAGATTCTTGACTTGATATATTCGATAGTTTCACTCTTTTCTTTCTCCTTCTCCCAACCACTTGGGATCGGTAAAATGTCTTTTCTTTCCTCTACTCTTATTGCATGGCATTCGATAGAAATTTATGGACAGGTCAAATCTAATCTAAGGACCCATTTTTAAATCATCAGATGAAAGTTATCCATCAATAAAATTATAACCTGACTAAATTTAAAGGTGAAACAATTCAACTGTTTTATTCACGTAAGTGTATTTATAATCTTTTGTATTCTATTCTAAGGCTGGTGTGCACCGACTTTTAACCAATGGTTAAAATAAAATAATCGCTAAAAATGTATGCATAAACAGTGATTATTTTATTTTAACCGTCAGTTAAATGTCGGTGCACACCACCATAAGAATAACTTTTAACTGGTAATAATTGACAAATCGGCGCTAAGAAAGTCAAGGGTAATGTTTTTTTATATTTATATACTATGTTGTGGAAAATCTAGTTCTAATTTTTTAGATTGAGGGTAATTTTTTTATATATCAGGACTGTGATTATTGAAAACTTTACTTAGGCCATAAATCTTATAAAATATGTTTAAATAGAAATGTATCCGATTTATCCAATTAGCAAAAAGAGTAAAAACATTAAATCAATCAAGAAATCTTAACGACTATTCTTAGTAGAAACTGAAAATATACACTAAGATTTTACAACTTGAACCACACAGCAGATATGCGCTAGAGCAGCCGGCATCGTATAGGATCAAGGGAATAATTTATAGGAAGACAAGCGGTCCCTGCAGATTGTGTTTCACAGCTGTCTTCAAGAACACTTACTTGGTTGAATATGCTGTGGTAAACTTGATTTAGGTTTTCTATTTGTTTAGTTTAAACATGTCAACAACGTGGATTATGTTTAGGACAGTTCTAATTCTTAAAGAAAAAACAGAACCAAATTTGTAAATTTCTAGTATAATCACGACAAATTTGTTTCGTGTAAGATTTAATTTTGCATACAACCGATTACACTCATTGCGTAAAAATAACAGTGGAGCACATCGACATTTCCACATCGTGGAGTACCACTTCCATAGAAACAACATATGCCATGCTCAGGCAAGGCCTAAGACATTGTATGGAAATTTAGATTCGCACAATTGTTCAAACTAAACGCATTAGTTTGTCAAGTAGTTGTTTAGAATATGATAATAATAACAATAAAATGGTATAAGCTCATAAACTGGCCGCTCCTGTACTCGGGGCTTCCCATTTTAGGAAAACGGAAGGTAAAGACAAGCCTCTCGAGTACGATAGGCTTGTCCAATGTTGTATAACAGATCATAATATGACGTCCGTTGCCACGATGAGCAGATTTATTCACAATATTTTCTTTTACTGTCAGCTCTTGGTAGATCAGATCCAAAAAAACTATGTAATTGGTGGACAGGGTCACTATATTAATAACAAAATTGGGGTAGGTATAAAACGTTTCATGTTAAAATTTAAATCAAGCACTAAAATTTGTAATAATGACGAAGGTCCCGGTGTCATGTCATAATAAATTCTTCACATTGGGGAAATTTTTAAAACTTTATTTGGTGACCTGTATACCTCCCAGCTCGGACTTAAATTAATCTATCCAAGCATGATGGCCATAGCAAATTAAAACTTAAGTAGTATTTCGATAGAAGAAGAAGAAATCACTTCATCTAAACCAACACAAGCAATTATTCGTATGTCATACTTAATCGTGTCATGGGTAAGGCAGCGGTAAATCATTAACGTTTACACATACCTAACGGGATGATACCGGCATTGGTTCATTCATAGGAAAACATAAATGGAGTTTCATCTTAACAAAAAGGTAAAGGGCGTGAATGAATCGGTAAGATGGTTTAGCGAAAACAGGAAATTGAATTTGTAATAACTTATTCCGACGGGTTTTATAAGACAGTTCCAAAGCAAGCCTACCAAGTTAGCGATTACGATATGAAACTCAATATCCACGCTCACGATCGAAACAAATTTTTAGATAAAAGGCAATTCGACTTAAAGAGAATTTTCAAAAGTATTAGACCACACGGTGAAATTGCAGGAACTGTCCTATCCTCTGCAGGAAGTATCCCATGTTGTCATGCCCCATTGTCTTAAATATCAAATTTAATAAGGTCTCTCGAGACTAATGGGGGCTGTTCTGTATTTGGGGCGTTGCTATGTAACATGGAAATATGGCCAGAATTCGAAAAACCTTCCACCGATAGCGATCTAGAATCGATTTTCTATCTGTAGAAATATACATAAAATGTAGGTTTTTAATTCCTTATTAAATTTATATTAGTAAACAATTTTAATTTAACAATGTTTATATTATACATGTATATAGGAATTCTTCCATGCCATAAGGTAGAGTACAATGGGCAGGCAGCCTTATTGTTTTAAGCAATCTCTTCCACACAACCTCTAGATGGACAAGATCTTATTTTAGAGTGCTTTGACGTACAGTGCGTTAAAATAAATATATACCGTATATACATGATTAATACATTAATTACTTTTTATATCATTTGAAGATCCGTTTGATGGACGTCAAAAAAAACTTGAACAAATATTGTATTATACATCATATATATTTATCTGTAATTAATTTAATAAAATACATCCCACCAAGTCTACAGCAAGCTTTGTATGGATTATATATTATAGATCCCATAGTAAGCTACGCGTAATTATCTGATCGATAAAAATAACTGATGGCTTCCGGTGAAATTTCCCACGATTCTTGATTAGCGCAGACATGTAGACTATCGGATGACCAGGCAAATGGATATGTTGCATCTTGAAACTAATATGTTACATATATTTAATGTCCTAGTGATTATCATTATACTAGAATAATTGTACTTCGGGATAAGGGCATAATCGAACGAGATTTCTTTCAACTAAATGACATTGTAGTCAATAATTCTACATTGACTTTACATAGAAAATACATAAACAGTTCAACAAATGCCAAAGGTTTAACTACCTCTAAACAGGCCCTAACTCAGTACATGCTGGATGATAACAACCAACGCTGGTCTGCCGTTAGTGCCAAGCAGTAACGTCACCTTCACCCTTCACAGAAGAAAATAAAGAACTAATAAACATTTAAATATTTATGCGTACGAAAATTCTATAGACTAATATTATTTATAGTAAGAGCAACAACAAACAAAGAATAGACAAAAGATATAATTTTAAATAATATAATATAAGTACATAATATGTTATGAAATGATTATTGAAATGTGAAGATAATAATTTTGTTTGAAAAATTAAACAACAAGCATGTTCTGACAAAATCGATATCACTTATTCTCAATAACTTAATATCTATGCCTCTTCATGCTGATGAAAGGGAAGACTACGTGGCAACATCACTTGTGATTCCTATTCAATTTACTAAATATTTAATTCTACTACAAATATTTTTTAGCTCTTTGATGTACATCGCCTCTTAATATGTTTTGTATTGCTGTGATATTTTAAATTTATTAATTTAATAGAAGATTTGACACAAAAATATTTTCTTATTACTACACATGTTTGCGGCCATGTGTATGAATTCTTTATACTTCATATTTTTATAAGCCTTATGTAATATAAAATAAAAGAGATTATTCAGCACGTTCAGAAGTAAACGGAACTTTACTAATTTATTATACACCTTGAACGTAGATATACATTTCCAAGGTTCTCATTCTCATTTAACGTTTTATACTACTTTATAAAACAAATAATGCATTAAAATTAATGGTAAATATCCCATGTACCCTGTAAATTACGGGATTTTATTTCAACATCATCCTATTTTGCAACATGTCCTTTAGTGTTAAACACGTTATTAGTATTTAGCACAGGGTTGGTGACGTTGTATGCATTTATTTTCTTTTAGTTGTACAGAATTTATCAAAGGCTATGAGCGGTATATATTGGATAAAAGTTCTAAGATGGTAGGCAACGCTGTGATATGTTCCCTTTAACATAAACAGGTTATTCCAGGTATTTAGAATTTATACATTATCTTTATAAGGGAAGGAGGCTCACTAAGCTAATATGGTCAGATTCATCTGAAGTGTATTCGGCATCTAATACTGTAAAGTAGGGCATTAAAATGGAACAACAGGATGGCTAAGTTGGTAGCTCCCATGTAGTAGCAGTAAATGATTATTTTGGGATAAAAAGAACACGATTGATAGGTCTTAAATAGGGCTTCTGTAGTTGCGTGATCTGAACCTTTGACCGCCTAGCTCGGTGGACCGTAGAAAAGTCACGTTTGATTGCTAGCATGGTCAATTTCATAAAAAAAAACTTTGCGTTATTTATAATGGTCTAAGTATCTGAAATCTACCACAAAGTTGTTTGTTGCATAGTGGTTCTATGGTTATTATATGCAATAGATAACAACTACCCATAACAAAAATTAAAGTTGCTTGGGAATACATAATATGTCTATTTGTCTGCGAAAAGAATAATAGTATAAAGTAGCCTCACACACGTGTGGTTTTTGCCTCATATGGAACCGACTATTTGCAGGACTTACGGGTAAATGATAGAGCTGTAACTTTACTTTTAGACTGTTCTCGGAGATATAACCGTGAACAGCACCAAAATCATCAATAACGCGCAGGTGTTGAGCGCAAGCCCATCTCACAAATATGTTTACAAGTCCTTTATATAAATGAACGATGAAAATAGTGTAATCAATGTCATTAGTCTCATTAGTATTTTTAAGGTCGCCAATCAAATGTGCCAATCAATATAAATGTCTATTGTCAAAATACAGTTGGATAATAAAGTCAATTGATACGGCATTATAAGAGCTCGATTAAAAACACAAAAAAGCTTTGCTAATGAGGTTCTCTTTCGATTGTCCAGTCCAATAAAAGAAACATTTAAACGCTACTAGAGCCTGCATCTTTCGTAAGGGTCTTAATAGAAAACAGATAGATAAAGAACTAGTTAAAGTTATTTTCACAAGCAATTTGTTTTCTAGGCTGATGGCTAAAATGAAAAAAATAGCCTGTTGTATCTCAAACAAAAGGTAAGAAATGCGATCACTTACGATTACAGGTGAGCAACAATAGGGCTATATTTGATACCTTAGTTTGCAGTCGGAGACCAGGAGACTTACCTGAAATATAAAATAAGGTTAATATAATAAGGTTTATATACTATATATAGAAAATAATACATATTATGTAGTTATCTAAAATTTATTATATATAGTTTTATACACAATTAGTATAATACTAGTTCGTAAGTTTTCTGTAATGGTGTACATTAAAGTGTTATCTATCTATATATCTTTGCACAAAGCTCCGCCTAAATAAATTTTGAAACCGCTTAGAAGCTATCCTAGTTTCTGATGAAACTGATAATTATAATATGTTCATCTACGTTATCGAAAGCGCATTTATGCTTAATTTCATGATGTTCACTTTATTCTCATACACTATTAGTTTAGAAAGAGAAATGTTGAAAAAATAACATAAGTAGATTGCCAACAGTGAAATTTATACTTTGTTTGTAAATGTTTGTTCCTTCATCAGAGTTTTGAGAATAAAACCATCATCAATACATTTTTTATTCTTATAATTTGAAAGTAGGATACTTTTAATACTAAAAAATAGGATTGACTATGCAGAATAACTATGTAATAATGGTCAAACCCAGCTCTCATTATCAAAATTCCCGTTGAACGTAGGGAATTGAATGGAATTTCAATTTAATCATTGAAATTAATATTTATTATTTTTTTTTTTAGAGAAAGATAGTTTTACTTTTTATTACATATATCAATGGACAATACAACGCAAGAAAATTTAACTTATTCGTATTATATTCTACTCATAGTCCCTCAATACTATAAGTAGAATACTGAGCCCAGATCACCGTCTTCTATGGGTAAGGTGCCCAAAAGGCTGGCTACGTTTCCTCGCTGGATCGCCATACTGATCCGTTGGCCGAGGTAAGCACCAGCCCTCTGATCACCTGAAGAGTCAATGAGTCGTTGCGATAAATTTTGGTAGAGGCTCATGGCCTCAGGACCCCACGGTCCAAGCGTCTCGACAGCAAACGGCACAAATATATAACTCTCACTGAGGGTTGCATACTTGCGCCGCTTGAGTGATTCGGCTGTTTCCGCCGCTGTACCGGCTGATCTAGACGTGTTTGGTAAATGGGATGCGGCCAACGTGTCTACGCAACTCGCATCCCACACCAAAGGCTTGCCACGTTGCCAAGGAATTAGAGTCATTCCTAATTGAAATGGATGTAACGGAATTTCAATTGAATAATTGAAATGAATGAAACGGAATTTTAAACATTCAAATGAAATTCCATTCCACCCATATGAATGAATAAGTAAATGATCATAGAATCACATTAGGTTTTATGTTCAAATAGATGACAACCCTAAAGGAGAACTGAACATTGTAGTAATCTCGATCACAATTTGCCCGAAGCCAGTCAGCGTAGTTGCGAGACCAACTTAAAGTCCCAGTCGCTTTTAATGCTTTTTTGCATCGGATTGACTAACGCCTTTCGATTTTATTAAACTTGATTTTACGCAGTACTTATAAAGCTGATTTATAGCAAATATGTAGCTACTTTAAGATTATTACTGCAGTTTTAGTTTACGATGTAGATTATTTTAAATTACGATGATGAAAGGGATATAAGCAATAAAAGTGTTTGCGTGTTTGATCTAACTAAAATACTTATTTGTACAGTAGAAGAAACTAGAAATTTAACGGAAGAGATGTAAACACTCGTCCACAACTCATCATCATTAAGATCAATCTGATTGCGGTGCAATATTGATCTAGTTTGATCACAAATTTAAAAGTTTTTTTGCAACGTCATGAAGTATACGGCTTGTTTAGTCCCTGTATTTATATATACGATCGTTCTAATCAGGTGTAAACTAATCGTCAAAACTCTAAATGATACAGGTGTAGACGTAGCACAAGACTTGTCTGCACATCCCATCCTAATCTTAATATTTCTTACCTATTTTAGAAAATTTCTGTACTGGGAAACTGATGCTTGATATTCCTTTAAATTTAAAACATTTTTTCCAAAGGGCGTCATTAAACCTGAAGACATTACAATTCAAAAAAACTGATTTCTTGAAAAGTATTTGTCTAGAATAATATTTTAAATGTCAAAAAACAGTAAAGCTAACGTGTATAGACGATTACGCTGGCAGCAAGTAGCAAATTATGATAGATTTGTTACAATGTCTATTGTTGTTAGCCTACACAATAAATTACATTTCCACGAGATAGGCAAACGTTAGAACTTTTCTAATTCGAGAATTTCTACCTATCTTAAAATCCATTAGGTATCACTTAATATTTGTAGGCACAACAAACGAAAGCACTTAACTACTTTACTGTAGGACCAGATGTCTAATCTGCAGAAAAAGATAAAACTGTATAGCCGTTAGCCATCTACATAGGGCCTATCTCGCTGGGAGAAGTTAAGATTGTCGAATAAGTAGGCCAATAGAAAGTCAGCTAATACATGCAGGTTGTGTTGCCTAAGAGGCTTGTAGGCTTAATAGCTTATAGGAAAAGCGATTTGTCATAGATGTTCTTCGATCAAGTCGTTGGAAACAGAGACTTGTTTTAAGCTAAATGTTGAAGATAAAGTAGATATAATAATATTAGATATATCAATAGCAGGAGTTTTTAATACAGATCTTAATGTTCTTGTTATGTAGTTAGTATATTTGTTTGTATGTATATATAATTCAGTATGCAACACATATTACAGTAACATCTGAAATCCCTATTAATATTATAAATGCGAAAGTAACTCTGTCTATCTGCCTGTCTGTTCCGTTTCCACGGAAAAGTACTGGACCGATTTGGCTGAAACTCAGTATATATATTCAATACCGAGGATGAACATAGGATACTATTTATCCCGAAAACTATCCTATTTTTTGGAATAAAAATATATTATATTTGTCTCTTTGTTTGTTACGCTTTTACCATAAAACTACCGGACCGATTTGGTTAAAATTTGGTATATTATGTAACTAGAGATAATCCCGCGGCTAAGCCACGGGTCAAACTCTAGTGCGTACTTCTTGTAATTTATATGTACATATACAATACATATGTAAATAGGGGTTTTATGGAAAAGTTTGCTTTTTAGACATAAGGGCCCAGTTGTATAATCATGCTTTTTTTGTTTAACTATATTTTGGTGTATATAATATATAATTTAATAACATTTATAATGATCTCTATATTTAAACAGTGTGCGGGCTTTAAAATATATTTATTTTAAATTATAATTTATTTCTTGTTTTAAACCATCATAATAAGAATAATCTTATTTAATATTTAACCAATAATAAGATATTTGAGTTGATAGAACAATAACGCCATAACTTTTACAAAATCAAGGCGGCTACGTCGTTTTGTAATATGACACATAATTTGTGCCTCACTTAAAAATGTTAGCCTGCAAAATGTTTTGTTTTTATGTCACATTTTTAGCATAGTGCTATGAAGCACCGTTATTTAACTTGTACGCAAATGTTACTCATATTTGTTTGGTGAAGTGGGAAAGTACTTTCTATTCACTTTAAATTAAAAAATTAAGCCGGAATTTAAAAAAAATACATCTAAATATATGTATCATGAAGTCAGAATCTTTATTGTCAAGTTAAAGAAATACCTTTCAACCCTTAAAGCCAAAACAGTTACTATTTGTTTCATCTAAGTGGTCCTTCTGTGTGTGTTGTTTGATCCGCACTTAGCCTATTTATTTAATTTTCCACTGATTCCCACTAATCCGACGATAATGAATGAAATAGCACAACATCACGTAAAATTAGTAGTAAATATGTACATTACATCATCTTTACGAAACATTCCATGATGTTATTGTGTTATAATTAAAACATTTAATTTATAACATACTAGTCATAATCAAGTGACTTTGCTTTCTTTAGACATATATTCCATGAGATCTATCATATTTTCGAAATAAAACGTAAAAACTTATTAAATAAATAATAATTATTATTATTAATGCGCTGTTTAAAAACTAACGGTCTGATTCATAGAGTTAGATATATATATATATATATATATATATATATATATATATATATATATATATATATATATACAAATTAAAATGTACAGAAGTGAAAACAGAGTTCTCTTTCTTATGTTACACATACATTCTTATGTTACAATTTTGTTTTGTTAACTTTATCTTTACATGCAGTACGTATTATTCATTAACTCAATGATCATTTCTTTCCTTTTTCGAGTTTCCAACCAAGGCCGTCTTTACACGGGGGTGCAAGAGGTGCCTGGCACCCGGGTGGAGACCTTAAAAGGCGCAAACAGACTGACTTCAATATTAATGTCATTAGAGAACATCGTGGCTTTTCAAATTTCGTCCATATAGACCCAGTAGTTTTTGAGAAAAATTAATGTGACATATAAAGACAGACAGACATGACGAAACGAACAAATTAATAGGGATTAAATTTCGTGGGGCGCAAACCAATTTTCACACCCCGGCGTCCAACACGCTAAAGACGGTCCTATTTTTAACAGTAGAGTCTGGCCAGCGAATCGTGGCACAACTAAATGGATGCAAATTCGAAATATCTTCATCTCGCAACTTTAAATATAACAAGAAAAACACAATTTGGTACATTTTTGTTTTTATATTAATCTAATTACAGGATACGAATAGGAGTGTAAAATTATGATAACAACTTATAAGAAGCTTTCAATAATTGAAGATATTTTGAATTTGCCGCCATTTCGTTGTGCCACAACTCGCTGGCCAGACTACGATTTTTGTTCTAATAGATAGACTATAACATTGCTTAGGACTAAAAGTTTTGCCTCTACTTTTGTTTTGCGTACCGCTCTCGAATGGAACAATTTGCCGGAGTTGGTGTTCCCCGATTCGTATAAGCCACTAGGTATCTACTAGGAAAGCGTTCTCCATACTAGATCATATCAATTGAGATAGCCACAGAGCTAACAATATCGTCGCGCGTCTGCCGCCGCGCCCCTAATAGAGGTGGCAGTAATATTAATATCTGTAAAGTTATGCGATAGTCGCATATCTGAACGGAAGCGGCCGCCAGTTTCAACTCGCAAGTCGCAAACAAAACATTCATAAAAGTGAGAATTATGCCTAGTTGTGCAGTGATTTGGTGTTCTAATCAAAGTAAAAAGGTGACTAAACAAAATTCTGGAGTGACATGTGACAAGAAAGTACCTAAGAGCAAGTTTTATCTGATCCAAAATGCAAGTCAAAGTTATTTTAGAACACAAAATCTCAACCGAGCGTAAGCCATAATTCATCAGTGAATGCGATAGTGGGGTGACGCGTGGTTTGGCATCAGTTATGTCGATAGTGCCTGTTAAGGTATGTATCCATGAAATACCTTACTAATTTAGTTTTGATTTGACAGTTTGAATTTCTTATTTATTGCGTATATTATGAAAATCTTACCCATTGAATTCGATGACCTAGACTTAGTATTCTACTTATAGTCTTAAAGTATTAACTATAGGTATATAAGGGAAGTTTCTTTCATTGTACTAGTTCTCAGTTTAAGTATTTTGTTAAATATGTGTTTTTTCTTTATGTATATTGTAGTATTTTAGTGATCATTTCAGAAATTATTTAAAATATTGTTGATCCTAGTAAATTTGTTTATCAACTTTATTGATTTCTTTTATTTTATACCTAATAAAAATACACATTTTATTACCCAATAATCGGGCGAGTGCGTACAGTTCATGAGCTATGAAGGCCTAAACCAATTTCTTGTCATGAAAAAAATATCGATAAAAATGTCGACACATTCCGCAGCACTTTAAGGACCAGATGGCTGATGTAAGACAATAGGTGGGCGTAGAAACGGTGACTCTCATTGGCAGATTCAATTTGTATGGCAAGTATTGCCATGCCACCTCTATTAGCGGCCGCACGGCGGGAGTGGGGTTCTCTGCTCTGTGGAGATAACTACTAAACACAAACCTATACGGTGATAATAAAAAAGACATTTGACTTTTATAGCGCTTTGCGAGACACGAAGGGATTCTCAAAATAATTAAACATTTGATACGGTAATTAATAGTAATTAAGGTAACAAACATTAAACGATTAAAACACATTACCATATCCGTTTTCAATAGGCCATATCAATGAAAACTAATAAAATTTAGCTGAGAATTCACAGTCGTATCTTTTCATCAAACGGTTATAAAGAATCCAAACGCAGTAACTGTGAATACGATCGTTAGCAGATAAGGAAAGTAAAAGCATGCTATTTGACAATTAGGCCGCCATATTGGATTTTGTGTCAGAGGTCATGCGCACGTTTCACTAGCCAACGTTAAGGTTGGCACTTGGATTATCAGTGGCGAATAGAAATATTTAAATTTTATTAAATAAATGTCTTTAATTTCGTTTCATCGAACTCGAGGAGTAAACCAGAAATAAATTAAACACAATATGTGTACAATCATAAGTTGAATGAATATAGTGACAAAGATAATATAATACTTACACATAGTTTATCAAATAATATGCAATATTGTAAAAAGTTTAGTAAATATAAATATGTATTCAAAATTATATTTATAATGGACATATTGTATGCAATTATTATATTGAGTTTTCAATTAAAACAAAACTATTGTCTATTGCATAATATGTCGTTTAATAAAGGTTTTACAAAAATCAGAGAGAAAAAATATGGCGGCTGACAGCCAGGACACGAAGGTTGTCGCTAGAATGGCAGGCTATTGAACTAATTCATGCAGCCTTGCATTTTAACTAAATTAATTATTGCCAGAAAACAGGTCGTGTTTTGAGTTTTTACAGTAAACACCCTTTACTTATGATGCCAGTATTAAATCAAGTATAACTTATACATATATGTATGTATGAAGGTAATTAGTATACTTCTTGGCGGTATTATGTAGTTTCGTTTTCTTTGGTTTTAAACAATTACCTCAAAAAAACCTACAAATATATTTATAATGTTACATGAGTCAGTGTGTAATGAAAACCCTTAACAGCTGTATCTCAGTGACACTCATTAATCTTTAAAAAATGTATGTTACTAAAACTATACACCTATGGCTGTGTTTCAAAATAACTACAACTTCTGACAACCCTAACCCAGGCAGAAGAGACCAGTTACTTGCACGAACAAACCGCACCTCGGTAATGGGCACGTATATGGAAATGACATTTCAAAAATTACATTTTAATGATTTAATTAATTTTTAGTAACAAATTTTCATGTAACATAAATAGTAGGTAATATAATATGATGATTTCTTGCATAAATAATGCACTTAAAAGTCATTTTTTATAATTATTTATATGTTGCGTACCCTAACATCTTATTCACAGTATTGCTTAAAGATTTCCTTATTTATATCACTAACTTTGATGAACTGCAGATTGTAAGCAATAATAATATTAAAAAAATTATTATAGGTTGTATTAATAAAAGTTGTTAATAGTTATTAAATTGGCAGTAGGTAGGTTATTAGAGTAAAAAGGAACTAAGATTATTAGGAATTATCTACCTATTAAAGATTTAACAACAAATGTACCTACTTTCCAAAAAGTGTTACATTCCTTTATTTCGATATTTATCATCATCGTCATCCTAGCGCTAAATCCCAGTTGCGTTTGGAAGAGGTCACCCAGATTGCATTTACGAAATTCCCATATCCGTGAAAAAATCCCCATCCGTCAAAAATTTTCCCAAAACTATACTATTTCAGAAACTTTTCCCGGTACATATTACTAGATGAAAAAGCTTTACACCCGCCTGTAGGACTATGCACATTGTAGGATTTCGTAAAGGCGACAACCTTTCGTGATTATTTTAACCGGCTTCAAAAAAGGAGGAGGTTCTCAATTCGTCGTGTAAATATTTTTTTATAATTTTATTGCAAAATAAAAAACCATTAAAACTATTGCATACAAACAATTTTGGATTTAACTTTTATTAAGAATTTCATGCTATCTGGAGTATTTTGTAGCATTTATAGTAAAGTTAGGGGTATAAAATAATTTTCATCCTCAAATATTTCCATAACAAATTCTTGTCTCCAAACACTCTCCAACCGCAAAACAATTCCGAAACTGGGAAATGGGGAGAAATAGCTCCAATTTGGAGAGTCTAGTTTGGTACGTCTGCCTCGAAGTTCGGGGGCCGCTTTCTTAGTTTTTAATTGTGTTTAGTTCGATGTTTATCCATACTAATAAATACAATTTAAATTGTCTATTTCATTTCCAAATAAACGCTAATATTTCAGTGAAAACGGCTATTTACGCTATGTATAAAGCATAAATCACTTAATATTACTACTTTATTAAGCTTATTTAAGCAGTCAAAACTAGAATTTTATATTAAAATGTGGTGGTTGTTTTATTTTGATATCTTGCAGGATTTAGGATATGTGAATATAAAGTCCCAAGCCCCGAGATGAAGAAGTAGCGATTGTAGGTAATCCTAAATAAAAAGCAAAAGAACTAGGTTTTAAATAATTACTGAAGTTTAAAATAATTCATTTCTTAGTTTACATTAATATGCTTAAATATTTTTGCAATGTTCTTCCTTCAATAAAAAGTCAGACAAAAACTTGTCTGACAATATTCAATGAAATGTAATATACAACGAAAAAAAATACATTGTTATTTTTTCTTTTCGCTTTAATTAAAACAAGCCGCCGTTTTCACGGAAATTATTGAACAGCCGATAAACAGTGTATACTCGTACGTATATGCATTCAATTCACGCCCTATATAACAGGCGCCAAGTGTAGCAGTTAAGGTCTATTCACATAGATTCGTGAAAACAAAAGATAAAAATGCTATTTAAATTAGATACAACAAAGAAAGAAAGAAAAATTTTCAAAGCATAAGCATTATGAAAAGTAGATAAGTTAAAAGTCAACCGGGGTTAACACCAATGATACATATTAATTATTAATTATTAAGGTTATATCTCCATTTAGTAATAACAGCTTACATGCAAATAATGTCTCGGCTAGAGTATAAAATTATTTGGTTTTATAATCGGGAAAAATTTATTTAAAAATAATAATAAGTAATAATATGCCACTGCATGCAGGCATACAATGTAAGAAGAAATTATGTTTGGTGGAACCGATCGATCGTTCAAGATATCACTAGGGTAGAAGATATTTTGTGAGAAGTTCAAACGGATGATTACCAAAGAACATAATTATTGTGGTTGTTGAGTCATAAATAGCATCAGTAGATAATACAGTCTATATATAGCCCGTCCAGGCATTTGTTTTACTTTTAAAGTTTGTACGTTCATCAAGTTGCGCATTTTTGACTGTAACTTTCACGTGTCACAGTTGTCATACTTTATTATTCTAGACGACATAGTAGTGCCAGTGTGTGAGTTATAGAATGTATAAACTTAACTATCGTCATCATATTTAAGCTTAATGATAATTAATAGTTTTGAAATTTTATTAATTTGGTTTAATTAAAAGAAAGTAACACGGTATTTCTTTACATTTAAAAAGCTATACTCTTGCTTTTATTTCACTTTTAAGTATAAACATGCATGTCATGTGGCTTATTTATTACGCAATAAGTGTTTTTAACAAATTATATAGGTGCACTAAATTGATTAAAATGTAGTGACAATGAATCTTGATTTTTATATAAAATTGAAGCGTTAATGCTTTAGGCTTGGTCCCTAAAATTCGTGTTCGAATTTAACAATGATCGACCTGTCAAAATTAAAATAAACCATTGAACGGAGTATAGTCTAAAGTGTAATCAAAAAAATAAAAGTGAAACAGGTGTAGTGTAAATACTGCTTTAACTAATACAAAGAGGAAATGCAGACGGGTTCACGGGCAGTGACCCGAGCAACCGTCAGGTACCGTGACACCCGACATCGACTTCTGTACAATACACGGCACGTTTTTCATTAGAGGAACATTCGGAATTAAAATGAAAACAAAAGTAACAATTTGCACACACGCGGTTTTTATACACAAAACAAGTGCTTGCTTATTAGTTGTTACTAGGACCATAGAAGAATTCTATCAATCAGTAAAACATACATGAATAGATAGGCCATAAACCTCTCTGTTTTGGACTTTTTTTTTAATTTAACGTCCAGATACAATAATAAAACAAACGGGAATCTTTAACACGAATCCTCCAGTATCCACATTGGTATAATATAACTTAGTCATGATTTAAATGATGACCATTTAGACTTTTAATAAATTCTTTATATATGTATAAAATTCTAATGTTATTGTGTTTATTATACTGTATGTTACTGAACTTCTAGGCGCTTGGACCGATTTTGATGAATTTTTTCTGTATGTTCAAGTGGGCGGAGATGCAATCGGGTTCTAAATTTTATTATTTGCGGCAGGACTTCTCCTAGGTCTACTAGTTAATCTATATTATAATAAACCTGTATTGGCGTTGAATTTGTGCAATGAATTTAAAAAAGAGAACATTCAGGGGACTAATTTGGACTAGCAGATTCTGAAACTGCAACTTTTATCATGTTTATCCGTCTGTCTTTCAGAGCATCCCGTGACAACTACTCAATAGATTGAATTAAACTCGACACAGAGCTAGCTTAAATCCCGGGTTAACACTTAGAATACTTTTTGTCCCGACAGGACTTGTTTTTTTTTTATTGCACGAGTTCAGTAGATAGACATCTGGCCCACCTGATGGGAAGCGGCTAGCCATCGCCTATAGACATTTGTAATATCAAAGGTGCTACCAATGTGCCGCTTTCTAAAAGAAGACTGGAACCCGGCCACTAATGTCGGAACACAACTTAAGGTTGTTATGGCGGCATACCCTAGACCAGGGGTGGTAGCCATACAGACGGGAAAATACCCTACTACTCGGCTGTGGGTTGTTTGTTGTTTCCGTGAGACAGACAAATATAGCCAAAAAAATAGCACTGCAATCAGATTTTGTGTCGCCGTTGTAATTCACTAACAAACACGTCGTCGCCATTACAACGGAAACGAAGTTTCGCTAGCACAGCTGTCAGACAGTTATCAGATCTTTTACCCCCAACTAATTTTCCGTTGAAGAAACGCCCACGACAATCGACTAAACAATGCGTCTAACATCCAATCACAATATTAGCGAACACAAGCACGTGCGCAAGCGTGATACAATCCGTTGTCAATTCGTGTCTCGTACACGACGTGATAAAATCGCAACTTTACAACTTACAGATATCCGCACGCATTCTTAGCAGGATTATCTCACAAATATGTATATTAGGTATTAACATACTGCTTTTATCACTAAATATTATATCATCTCATCTTTTGCCTCATCAAGACCACTACTGGATGTAGTTGTCCCAAATTCCACGTCATATATTCCGATCCTTCGCTGTCATCCAGCCCAGCTGTCAGTGCATCATTGTCTGCAATCGCGTTATTTTAAAGATCACTCATTTTTGTCTACAATACAAATAATGAATGCTTATTATCATCAACAAGGCAATAGAATCGAAATAGTTCTTAAGAAGATACAGGACTTTAGACAAAACGTGGTTGCGGGTAATAATGTGCTCGGGAAACTCACCTCATAAGAAGATGAGATTTTCACTCATCTCACTTTACACAGAAATCAGAAATCTTTTATTCATAACAATGTTACACATCAATTTCAGTAATATAATTATGGTCTCAATTAAAATAGGCAACTCTTCTTGACTATAAAAGGTGTTCTACTAACCACTTCTTAAGCCGAATTTTAAATGCATTTACGGATGGTGAGTCCGTTATTCTGTAGAGTAATTTATTGTTTATCAACAGTCCCATGACATTTTTTTTTTTGAGTCGGGGGAAATGCGTTTCTCACACTACCGGGTTCTTTACTGGGGATTAGACCAAAGCGATGAGAGATGACACCACGAATGGGCACCAGAGTCAAATCGCCGGCTTGTGTGGAGACTCGAAAACTCACTACTCCACTAAAACCACCCTCGTCACATGTGCCCGCGCTTATGGCAGAAAAAGCGTGAGACTAAGAACGTAGTTACGCCCACGCTGATCCTAGCGCATCAGTGCTTGAAACAGTCCTATGACATACGTCAACCTGCCCGAATTCCCAAGATTGTGCTTTACGTGTCTCATGTGATTCCTGTGCTGAGTGAGGTTCGTATGCACACCGCTATTCTTTACATAGATATGAACGTTTAGTCTCACATACACCGCAACTTGGTATATTATACTCCATCGGTTATCGATTCTACGACAGATATAGATTGCCTTAAATTTATACCCGTCATATTTATTATTCAATAGAGACTGAAGATATACTTAACCTAGAAATATATAACAATTCTTACTGGATAGACAGCCACATTACCGTATGAAAAAACTGAATACCTAAATACAGCACATTTCTTCGTAAATAAATCCGATACTATCATCCTTCATAAATTGACCTAGACATTCGAATAATCCGCTTCGCATTGCATATAAGCTGCATAATCACACCTATTAGGTATTCTGCACACGTAATACGTGAATTGACATGGGTGGCTTGTGTACGCGATTATATCCTTTGTTTTTGTTGTTCAAAACAATGTTTCTTTGCAAATAAAAATATCTTTCAATTATGATTAGGGTTATATGACATCATCTTGATTTAGGGAAATGTTATATTTGTTTGAACTTACGTTTTTTTTATTATATGAGTTCAGCAGACAGGCAGACTGCCCACTTGATGGTAAGCGGTTACCATCACCTATAGAAATTTGCAGCACCAAAGGCTACAAATACGCTGCTGATCTCTTAATAGTGACTGGAACCTGGTCACTAATGCCGGAAAACAACTCAAGGTTGTTATGGCGGTATACTCTAAACCAGTGGTGGTAGTCATCCAGTCGGGCAAATACCAATTGGCTGTGGGTTGTTTTGTCGCCTCTTATGGTAGGCCACCCGGCCGCAGGAAATTGTATTCTTTCACTGTTCCTGCACGGATGATGTTCTAATATGAACAGATTTCCATGGTTACACAATGCGGTAGTTGAAATATTTCACAATAAACTCTGAAACACTGATCATATAAAAGAGCGCGCTTCAAATACTATGTTATAATCAAAACTCTAAAATATGGTAATAAAAATCATTCCAATTACAGTTTAAACAATTAATTTATACGCTATTTGATTGAAGTAATAATTTTCAACGCTCGTACAAAATCTAGGCGGCTTCGGCGTTTTATTTTATTTGTAGGGCTAACAGCTGTAGTCTTATAAACTAAAGTTACAGAGATAGCTAAAGAATAGCTATTCATAAACCTCCACAGATGACAAAGGAAATAACAAAATATAAAATACATTAATTTTAGAAAAAAGAACAATAATATGAAAAATTTGTGACCGGGAACCTAATTATTATTAAAATAGACTTTGATTAATTTCGCATTTAAAGATGCTAGACTGTCCATAAACAAGTCAATGTCCACATTATCCGACTTGCTCAGTTTGGTTGAATTCATTAACTGTAACAAAAAATGTTTTTAGGATGATAACTTGTTATCTCGTATGGCTCGTACTTATAATACTAAATTTTGTAAAATTCATTTGTTTGCGTTCTCCAAATACAAATTTAAAAGTAATATTATTAAAGACTTGCAGAATTTTCCATAACACAACCCGACGTTAATTGTTTAATTTCAAATTAACTTTTGCTTTGTAAAATTGTTACTAGTGTGGTAGTTTTCATAAGAAAACCTGTTATAGGCCTTATTCTCTGTTGTAAACGATCTTATATTATATTTGTGTACTTGTTGTTGGTTTTCTCAATAAATAAATAAGTAAAAAGTATCTCAGTTGATTTAACTGCCAACTTTCTACAACAAAGATTAACAGGCAATTTTTTGATCTCGGTATAGGTAAGACACCAGCTGAATGCAGAGTTGAGATTTGCGTGAAGCTACGTTGAAATATCTGAAATGTAAAATACATAAGATTTGCAATGTCACCATTTACAATCAAATCTACATTTTGTTTTCCTTTTAACCAGTATTTTTATTACTCAGCAATAAATAGAAATAAAACATTCATCATTAAAAATTATTTACAGTTAAAAATAAAATAGCTAATAACGCGCAAATTCTGTGGAATTCGAAACGGATCGTATAGCTTTATATATACATGAACAACGTTATGTGCTATGTCACAATAAGGTATTTTATGCACAATTGCGGATATTGCAATATTAATATGTATTAGTAAAGAACTTTCCGTGCTTTTATTTGCGTATACTTCGTTGTTATGCTTCGCGTGATCTAGCTTATATGTGAAATTTCATAACTCTCCCTACTATTTTTATCATTCTTTGCTAGGACTTCATTAATTCTTGGAATTTATTAGTTTGGGAATTCGGTTGGCTCACCTCTCCCCTATTCCATTCTACTATCATGTTACAATTATTTAGTAGCATAGTTGTTCTTGTCATCTTTCTTTTTTAAGTTAATTAATTTTGTTATGTACCCTCTTATTTCTAAGCGATACAATCGGCCATTTCCTAATTGAATATTAATGTAATATTTTTATTTATTCTGTGATTAGCGCCTGTTTTGTAGTTGTTTATAATTTACCACAATTTTATGTATTAGGTTGGGGATAAAGTTTCTTCGCATTTTATATAAAAATTCAATAAGTTTTTTTATAAAGTTTATTTACATTTGACTAAAGTATGTAGGTGCCATTTTGTTGAATAACTTTTTGCCATCTTGTAGGTAGGGACATGATCCCATTGCTATAAAAAATTTGGGGCTTCTGATCAAAAAACTGCGACAAGTGGTTTTGGCAGTCCTCTTGTGATGTTAACCTGACACTGCCTAAAAAATTCTGCAGAGACCGAAACAGGTGAAAATCTGAAGGTGCAAGGTCAGGACTATACGGCGGATGCATTAACACCTCCCAGCCAAACTCTCGTAATTTTTGCTGAGTAGCTAAAGATGTGTGAGATCTAGCGTTATCATGGTGAAAAACCACACCCCTTCTGTTGATTAATTCCGGCCGCTTTCTCTCAACTTTTTGCTTTAATCTCATCAGTTGTTCGCTGTACAGTTCAGAATCGATGGTCATGCCTGGCGGTAACAGCTCATAAAGAATAATGCCCTTCCAATCCTACCATACACACAGCATCACCTTATTGCGAGTTAACCCGGGTTTCGCCACAGCCTGTGAAGCCTGACCGGCCTTTGACCACGATCTTTTTCGCATGTTCTTGTCGTACGTGATCCACTTTTCATCACCAGTTATCAGCTTCTTCAAAAATGGTTCGGTTTCATTACGTCGTAATAAAGAATCACAAATGAGTACACGGTTCATTAGGTTTCTTTCAGTGAGCTCATGAGGCATCCAAATATCGAGCTTTTTTGTGTACCCAGCTTTTTTCAAGTGCGTCAAAACCGTTTTGTGGTCAATTCCCAGTTCTCCAGCTACATCGTAACTGCTAATATGCCGATCTTGCTCCATTTTTTCAAAAATGGCATCAATTTTGTCCGTAACAGGGCGACCAGAGCGACATGCATCTTTGATATCAAAATTTCCGGATTGAAAACGCTTAAACCAAATTTACGCTACTCTCACAGATACTCCATTAGGTCCATAAACATCACAAATTTTTTCGCGGCTTGTGTTGCATTTTTACCTTTTTTGTAGTAAAATTTTAAAATGTATCGAATTTCTTCATTAGATTCACTCATTTTAACAATAAGAAAAACAAATGAAAATAACTCATTTTCCTAATTTGAATTTGGAATTGTCTCTTTAAAATTAAAACTTTTTAATGATACCAAAACCATCCAGATACAAATAGTATAGCCAAAGAGATCTTATTACAAGTTCATACATACTATATGCGAAGACTTTTTCCCCAACCTATTAACAATATTATTCCTTTATATGATGAAGTAATTATGTAGATTATAATTCAAAATCTCTTAATTGCATATAGATGGTATTCATTACATTTTATTTTCATGTTGACCGACGCGATAGATTTATACTGTGTTCGGTTTATTTTATTACATGTAAAATTGTAAGTACAATATTTTATATAATATCTTATATAAAATATTATCTAAAATTTCCAAACAATAATGTATTAAATTCTTTTCATTCATAACCCTTTAATTAAAATAGTTTATCGATGACTTCAAACCGCCATCGGTTGTGCCAATTTGCTAAGTTTGATAGACTGTAAAATTGTTGGAGGGATGGGGAGGTGTTCTAAAAATGCTTGTCGAGTTTGAATAGTCAGTGTATAATATATGTTAAAACCGTAAGGTTCTCTGATTATAAAGTATTGTGACCAGTGGCTGTTCTTTTACTACCATAAACCC
The DNA here is from genome assembly GCA_039645545.1 of Dendrolimus houi. Classification (NCBI taxonomy): domain Eukaryota; kingdom Metazoa; phylum Arthropoda; class Insecta; order Lepidoptera; family Lasiocampidae; genus Dendrolimus; species Dendrolimus houi. The sequence continues at coordinate 8,464,339 of CM077125.1, forward strand.
TTCTGAGTTATTGCAAGTATTACAATCATATCCCTCTATCCAATTCCTCGTGTCTAACCCGTCCATCCCAATCATTTTATTGTAACCCCTTTAGGATGGGATAGAGCTTTAGCCTGTAGGCTGGCAACGCAATGGCTTCGCCTCTGGTGTTGCAAACGTCTATAGGTGCCGGTAACCCCTTTCCATTAATTAGGTGGACGGTCTGCCTCTTTACCAGCTTCGCAATAAAATTCTTCAAAAAGTAATTGTACAAGACATTTAAATCTACTTAAAAAAAAGAGCCTGAGATAAACAAATATGAAGTAAAAGAATTTTTATATTGACATGTTGCTGGGGAGTTTCTTGCTGCTTTGACTCCTAAAGTTCTTTGTGTTAATTTTTGTCTGATACGGCCCCAAAAAAGGGTTTTAAATAATAAAACGTCAAAATTGAGACAAGAAAGGCTTGTGGCGCCATCTATTCATATACGATTTAAGAACTTTTCAGATCTATATTTTGCTGAGCGTTTATCATTACTAATATTTTTCTTGCATGACATTATTCGTAATCCGATTGAGTTTAAAAAATATCAGCCTTTTTATAGTAAATATATTTTTTATTCATTTAATTACCCTTTAAGCGTTTTGAGTGCGGCCATAAATGATTTATAAGGTCGAATATCCATTTATACACTTTACCAACAGATAAGGTGACTAATTTCCTGTTAATGCCCTTTTCCACGTACTGTCGAACCCAACTTAGGCACTATAAATTCACATTAAAATAATAGGGTAACTGACCTTATCACTCCCCAGATTCAAAGAGGTTTAATGGCAAAACGAGTGACAGTGCAAAGTAAATATGGAAATAACAGTTTATCTATTATAACTAACCATTGATATCATGTTAGTAGGCATTATGACTTCTCAGAGGCATGTGATTGAAACAATCAATCTTTCATAAGCTATATGCGGTAAATTGATATTGGTTTGACATTAAAATTATTGACTATCCCCGCTATTAGTGTCATATTTCCTGACGGTAAAAACAATCAGACCGCTTTATTTGCCAGTTAGGAAAATTTATTATTTTATAATATAAGGTAATGTTATTTAATCTTCGTAATAACAGTCTTAGCTTAGTTACTGTTTTCATGGCTACCTGGATATAAAATAGTTATGCAGTAATTGTTGTAGGTAGCATTGCAACTGGTATCATCCATCAGGCTAAACTGACAGTGTAAAGGCCTCTCGAACAGAATAAATGGCCCTAAATACGAGCAGGTCGGCTCTTTTGTCTCAGATAAGGTAAGCTATTACTTGCTTTCGTGGCGCCCGCGCTATAAAGGCGGAAGCGATAAACTTAACAGTTGCCAGCCGTGAGGGAATCAGATTGTTGGCGTCACTTCAAATGTATTGGCATAGAATAGCCTTGGATTGGCAGTGTTGTATAATTTAGATGAGGTTGATAACTGTGTATTTCACCTCATTATTGTTTGCCTTATTAAAAATACACGATCGTGGATGCATAAATTTATTTTACGTTTATTTTTTTAAAGCAGTTTTAGAAAAAAATTCGTTAATAATTGAAATATAATTCAAAATTTCTTTAATTTTCGACAGTTGATGTTCCTATTTTTTTTCATTGGGCATATATGGACAACATTTGGCTGGAAAATATATTATTGTGTATACTGTTGTAACCTTAATAATTATTAAGAATCTACAAGTGTTTAAATAGTAATTAATTACGCTATGCTGTTATTAAAACGCCTCTTGAAATTTTATAATTGTAATTTAGTAGAGTTTTTGTAACTATCAAAAAATAATTGTATCGAAACAAATAACGTGTCAGCTTTTTAAATACATTGTAGATTGACAAAAAAAAAGAGTCATTCGTTTCGATACAACCCTTTATTTCTAATTTACAAAAAAACCTCTTCTAAAATTTCAATTTATTATATAAAATATAACAAATCATGGATAAGCATAAGGACTTCTCATCTGTTAGTTTAGTAGTATTACTTATCAAAAAAGCAAAAGACGTATTGCCGCATACATATCATTAACACACATAAAAGAAATAATTACCGTTGTTATATCAATGTAGCATGTTTACATTTTGAGTTCTTAATTATTCCCACGTTCATTTACAAGTCTCGTGTTGATACTTCATTAATTATTCCTACTAAGTAAAGAGACATTGCCGAAGAAGATTAAAGGATTTAATAAAAATTAATAGGTACATGATTAACATTGATATCTTGGTAGACATCCTAATTAATTGTGTACACTTGGGAATAACATGTATGAAACGTAACTAATATTCAATACTTTCTATGTTTTAACTCCATAAAGTACTTTTTAGAGTTCTTATACCTAAAGGTAAACCATAAACAATCACTGTAAAATGACAAACTATTTCTTAGTTGGTTAGTTAGGTCTTAGTACATTTTTTTTATACCATTAGAGCCCAAAGTCAAGAAAAAATATTCAATGTTCAAAAAATTTGATTTAAGTTATTTTTGAAGTGGAACTTCTTTAGAATCTTTGTGATTTGAAACTCGATGAAACGAAAAAGCGACACTAAAAAGAGATTAACACATAAATCTATAGGACGAAGCCTGCGAGAGAATGAGACAGAATACATTATATTTAATTATTTAAACACTATGGTCATAAAAATAGAGTTGGAAATGATTTGGAGTTTTTCTTTAATACTTCAAATTTCGTGTTTTAAAGCTTAAATATATTATAACGATATAGTATATGAAATGTGAAGTCAGGAAATTTTGAATACCTCCCACCCCTTGTCACACTTCGTTTCACTTCTACTGCGTTTTTTTATTTAAATGGTGAAGCACATTTGATAGTACAGCTATTCAAGAATAACGCTCAAAAACAAACTGAAAAAGTCTTAGATTTGTGCAAGTGGGACCAAAAAGGGTGAGCCTAACTAAAAATCTATGACACTTTTGCTAAGTAATTACGTCGCTATTACTTCGAATAAAGTTTTTCTTTCTTTCTTTCTAAGCAGAAATTTTGATATTCTGAACAGTCATGATGTCCCCTACCCGCAGGTAAAGGATTATCCATTAATTACGGCACACTTTTATTTTATTACTAGAATATTTTTAAAGTTTTTATTTTATGTGATCATTTATGCATATCAATAACACGTGATTGTGTCACCATCATTATATTTAAGAGTTTATTAGCTCTTGCCGGTGGAGCCTCCTCCAATTCTTTCAATTCTTATACTTAATCATAAATAATTAAAATGTGGCGAATAAGTTTTATTTCAATTCAAGTTCTCCCTATGAACTTTATTCCAAAAGTTAGTCACGAATATAATATAAATTATGACTTTCATATGACTTAAGATAGAAATAAAATTAATTGTAAAAATAAGATTAAATGTAAATGGAAAAATAATTACAAATGCGAATGCGATCTTGTTCGTTTGTTTGTGACGTTCTCACGCTTTAATCACGCATCAGATCATGAAATCTATCTATAGTGTTATAAAATTCTAAACATGCCGTGTCTGTACATTGAAGATATTTAAAAAAACAACTGGAATAGACTATATAAACGATGGAGAACAGGATGCATTTTTTTTAGATTTCTTGTCTGTTTCTCGGTTTGTCTATTTGTCGGTTTCTGTTTGTTCGGGATTCACGTAAAAAGCACTGGGCCGATTTCGATGCGGTTTTCGCTGATCGACAGTAAATTCAGAGACTTAAAATCTGCACTACTTTTTGGGAAGGATTTAAACTGACCAGATTGAAAAATAAATTGGAATTTCAATGAGATTTTTTCACTGAGCAAATTTTACGTAAATTTTGTGATTTTTTATCGCGGGAATCCTTCGGGAATTTTCCAGGGAGCGGTTTAAAAATTTTCCGCTGCATAAAAATTGTCTTTTTCCGATACAGTTTTCCCCAAAACGATAGCTTGTATTCTTTCTTAAATGCTATTATACTTTGTGTCCCGGGAATCCGCGGGAATTTCAAGCCAAGCGTGGATGAAGTCGCGGGTATGTCCTAATAAATAAATAAAATAGCTGAAAAGATGGTGGTCCAATCGCGTTTTATTGGCGCCACCGTTGCGATTCCCTAACAAAAACAACATGGCAACGATAGCGACAATACTATTTTAAACTGTTACTGTCGTGTTTATTTCCACCTTCGCTAGACGGCGTTACGTGTATTTTGAATTAAATAATAAGTTGGACATTTCTAAGGAGAACGTGTGGGATTCTCCACTCTGTTTACAAAATTCACATTAACGGGAGCGAAGCCGCGAGCACAAGCTGGTAAGAAATAAATCATACTGGATAATAACTCAATTAGTGTGCTATTTTTATACAAGTCTTATTGGTACTAAGTAAGACATCTCCATAAATTATGACAGATGTGAGGCAACTAAGACTAAAATTACAAATGAATACACACAAATAACATGGCATTTTCTTATGAAACAACCAATCGAAACAATCATTTTGTATGCAACGTGTCATTTGAGCATGCGCAATAATGCGGCCTGCGTTGCGGTTATTACATTATGCATTGCTTTTTTACTTTCGAGTCTATCATAATAGTGCCAGTTTTATTAAACTAAAATAAATAAATAAACTTAATAAAGTATTGGTTAGGTAGCTTAGTGGCTAGCGCAGACGTCAGAAACTCAAAGGACGCGAATTCGAATCCTGATCGGAAAGCAAGCACCATTTAGGCAGTTTTCTGATCTAACGTGCATATTTTTACAATTACCACGTGCTAACGGTGAAGGAAAACATTGTGACGAAACCTGCACATAGAGATAAACGACGTGTCAAATCCGCCAATCCACCTTGGACAAGCGTGGAGGGTATACTGTCCGTTTCCCCTATTAATGGAAGGCCCGAGCCCAGCAGTAGAACTTTAATCGGCTGTCATTATTGATATTTGAAAGTCTCTCAAGACCACGGCCATAAAAAATATTAATATTATTATTCTATTGGTTAGGTGATCGTAACACGTCATTTAATTTCTTATCTCGTGGATTTATATGCCTTGACATCGCCTTCTTATGTATAAACTCCCAACCGCCCCGTAGTTACCCTCTAACCTCAAATATTTTTTACCTTCTCTCAGTCATTGCTTGTCAGCTCAATGTATTTTCCTCCATACTATTTTATTCTGGCATACCTCATCTGTCACAGCACAAATCATCACGTCATTCTTCTCACAATCGGAGTATGATGTAGGACATTTCGATTTAAAAACCTGCAAAAATTTTGATATAGGCTACATTTTTTCCCCATGTATTGGTACAATATAGTTACCATAATAAATAGTATAGTTACCATTTAGTAACTGTTGACTTTATCAGAATAGCGAACAGGCTGTATATTGCCACAAGAATCAAGAATAAAAAGGAAGAGTCCCAAAATTGAGTCATTAAAACTTTTCGTTCTATCTTTAAAATTATTGGATATATAAATTGTTGTATGCGAGACGGACTTGTTTCCTCTGCAAAATGCAATGTCGAAAAACGGACTATTGACTAGGTACCCATTTATATAAACTGATATATTCTATTTTCTTAATATTATCTAAGTATCTAATTTATTTTTATTAAACTACTTAAATTGTTCTTATTTAGGAAATATATAACAACACTTTACCTAATACTTTATCTAAAAATTTTGAAAACGAGTAACTTTAATACCAACTTATAAGAATTTGCTGCAAGGTTTACGAAAGCTTATCAAATAAGAAATAAAACAAACAGATATTCTCGTATACAATAACTCATAAGCAAAATCTAAAATGTGTATCTACAGAAAAATAAACCATGACTCCTTGGGAAGGTATATAATTTAGTGTCTTTTATCATTTATATCACATAAATATTATAAGATAAATATCAATTCAGTAATCCTTATAAGGCATGTGAAATTCGTAGATCACGATTTTAATTTCGTTTTATTTGTACATGTTTACATAAAAATAAATCCTAACTTGAATGTCAAGGACATGCAAGATTAAGACACATGTAGTCAGACTCTAGAACATACTAAAATTTCAGATTTATCTTTTGAAATCTTACTCGGTAGCTGTAACAAAAAAAGTACATTTTCTAGTTAAAAGAATACCAGTATTTCGCGAACAGAATACTTAAAGCTACTAGTTTGTTACTAAGCACATCATCCACACACACATCGATATCATTGTAATTTCTATTTAAAAAGCAAGCTAAAATTGTTCTCATAACGTTTTGGTACAATATGATTATAGCATAGATACAATTTAGTAACTATTTAGCTTGTAAGATTGGCATTTACATATACAAGCGTGTTTTGAAAAAGGCGCATCCATTTTTTTTTTACTGTAAGTTTATGATAATAACTATACTAATATATAAAAATGGCGGCCGCCGTGGTTGAGCGGGCTAAGCCTCTGCCGGCCTACCTCACTGCAACGCAGAGGTTCTGGGTTTGATTTGTGGCATGGTAAATTTCGGAACAAATTTTCTCCGTTATTTATTACGGTCTGGGTGTCTCGTATCGGCCCCAGAGCAGTCCGTTGTATATATTACCCATAACACAAGCTTAACTTGCTTAATTTGGGGATATACAATTTGTGTGTTTGTCTGCCTATCATTATTAAAAGTAATCGTGTTGAAAGCAATTTGCGTTGAAATTATTTTTAAGTTATTTTAAATTTTTCCAGAATTTTCCCCATCGTAGTTCAAAAGTTGGAAAGGAGGAGGTGCTGACTTTTTAAAACTTCATAAGAACTCACCAACTGTAATGAATTTTGCGTAATCTAAGTCTTATCTTAAAAATAATATTCTGTTATATATGTCCTTCTGACTTAACAGGATCATGCAAATTTGATTAACAATACATTAATCACGTCAACTTCCCGTCACAGGAGTACAGAGTGGATGATTGTGTAAATATTCCAATATGTAAATGGCCCCTTCATAGAACAGTATGGCACTGTGCAAAATATTTGCTTTCTCATACAAACATCGGTTCTTTCGACCATGGACGTATTTCACGACAAAACTGCGACGGCAATGCCGTTATACGCATTTCGTGGGAGCTTAGCCATTCAAAGCCCCTATTCAAATGTAGGAAGGCGTCTAGTTTCTATGCATCTAAAACGGGTTCCAGCGGTGACTAACTTCTGTCATTCGAGTTTATTTATAGGTCTTTTATAGCCGGTGTGTATATGCTATCTATCCCTACTATTATTGATCATTATTATTTAAAATACCACACACCTTTATATAAATACTAGGGAATGCCCGCGACTTCGTCCACGCTTGACTTGAAATTCCCGGGATACAAAGTATCGCAGCTATCGTTTTAGTGAAGTGTGTCAGAATAAGCTAATTTTTATGCACCCGAACAAGTACAAACCGCCCCCGGGAAAATTCCCGCGGTATTCCCAGAATAAAAAGTAGCGCAGATTTTAATAAGTTTGCTGTCGATCAGCGAAAACCGCATCGAAATGGTACCAGTAGTTTTTACGTGAATCCCAAACAAACGGACAAGAAATCTAAAAAAAGTGAATCGTGTCTCCATCGTTTATATAGTCTATTCCAGGTTTTTTTATAGCTTCAATGTACAGACACGGTATGTTTAAAATTCTATAATATTGTTACTATTTGGGCCACCTGTATATTTGTAAACAAAGCACATTTATTACCCGTCGGCTAATAGCATTGAAGCGCTTGTATGACCGTCTTCTTTTGTTTACTTTATATTTAAAATTTGTGATTGGAAAAATAGCCCATTGTGTTTTGTAATCTATTATGGCAGTCATTAGACAGGTGTGTGGAAGTGATTCTAAGAAAATCGATCTTCGCGGGCGGGCGAGCAGCCATATTGTATCGGTGCAGTGGAGAGATTGGCAGTCTAGCGATAGTCATAAGCAAGGCAAGACGTGTGTACATTCGATTTGCGCGTGATGTTATATTTGTACCTGTGTTATACATGTTTGTATAGTTCAAATAAATTATATGGTAATTCTAACGGCATTTTAATTCGAGTCCTGTAACTCGTAACAATATTATATAGACAGATTCCCAAATTACTAGTAAGTACGCTAAGTGACGTCACTATAATTCTGTGGTAACTTATCAGTTGCAAAAAACATCATAATTAACTTAAGACCACCCTAGTAATAACAACAGCCCATACAAATCCCACTGCTGGGCTCAGACCTCCCATTTATAGGAGAGTGGACAGTTCACTCGCCACGTTTGTGCAAAGCGAGTATCGGGAATGACACATTGTTTATATTGATGTGCAGGTTTCATTTAGATGTTTTCCTTCACTGTTAGCACGTTGTGATTATAATAGTATGTGCATTAGGTCAGAAAACTGCCAAAGTGATGCATACTTTCCGGCCGGGATCCGAACCGACGCCCTTTGAGTTTAGAACTTTGCAAGACACCCTAGCCCGATTATTATCTGAATAAAGTTTGTAAATAAATATCTTGCTAGTATATTAAATTTACGTTTTCCTATTTATATTCATCTTATATACACCACTACTTACTATGCATTATTGATTTTTATTCTAGTTTTTATGCTTCATAATGATGTAATTTTGTTGATTTGCCGTGGCGATACCTTAAGGGCTCTGCGGAAGTCTGTCGTCTGTAATGTTTGCCAAACCAGGGCGATGCTAGGGAATTACCAACTACCAGGACCCATCCGGTGGGAGAAGAAGCTAAGCCAACGGAACCCTCGTTCCGATGGGTCAGACAAACTCTGTATGTCAGTCTTGAAGTGAAACTTCTTTAGAATCGTTGTGATTTGAAACTCGATGAAACGAAAAAGCCACACTAAAAAGAGATAAACACATAAGGTCTAAGACTGCGAGAGAATGAGATTTAAGTTTTACACTATGCAGTACAGATTAGAAAGTCAATAAGAGCGATGATTAAACATAACATAATATAATAATAACATTTTTTAGACTAAAACAGTGAAAATTCGAAAGTGACATTTAAGAAGTTTATTTTGAATTATAATACGTTGACGGATGTAGGCTAAAGGAATTATATTTATATTAATAAAAGTTAGGGAAGAATTATCTGTGAGTATATTCTCTGAAGTTTCGCTTCTTCACGTGTAAACTGCTGAGAATTTTTTTCCTTATGACGTTTGGTTTATATTAATGAAATGTGAGACAAAACTGTATTCTGTATGCCGCTACAAAGTACTGCCCTACTAATTGCACTTGCAGTAATCGTCGTTTTTGGGTTTTTCATTTTTGCAGAAATGGTACCCAAGGCGCTACAGCTATAAAGCTTGATTTTTTTTATTGTTTTTTAGATACACTAAAAAGTTATATAACATTTAGATATCTAAAAATATATTTACCGCGTTTTTCCCGAAACCGTTATTTGCAAGTACTGCGTTTACTATAAGGAGGGCAGAGTAGTGTAGTGTAAGACCTTCAAAAACCAAAATGTAAGGGTGAGCCACATATTTGTAACGGAAGGTGATTTTTTTTATCATCAGCAGTATGCAAAAGGATAATTGTAAATACATGACAGGAGTCAAGAAGAGGAGAAGAGACTTGCACCAATCACATTTAAACCATATTCTGCACATGTCCATATTATATGCTTAATGTTAACTCAATATACTTCAGTTATATAATAATACGCATATTATTGCGCTTCATTAAACAACTATTCTTATTTTACATTTGACTTGCATTTTTACGATTCTTGGAAATGTATTTAAAGCTGACGTCATTTTAACAGCGAGTCAACAGACAAAAAGCGTTTTTTGATCGATTTCTCATCCCTTGTTACAGTAATTATACATACTTTATTGTGGTGAAAAAAATATATGTCAATCTTGATCATATTTCTGAGGTAAACTATGTACTCAAAACGCATTTTCGATAAATTTTCTCGATAGAAAATAATTACAAAGTAACCTCTAAACGTGTTCTTCAATCTTGTGTCATGTTATTACTGTTAATCGTACATCGCTAAAATAAATAACAGTAACATATCATATCATAAGAAATATACACATTATAATTTTTTTATTCGGTTACTTAGAGAATTTGCAAGTAATTAATTATTTTATTATAAATGACTTCAAAAATCACGCTTGCCGGTCCCAATGTGTGGAATTTATCAATACGCCGGACGGCTCGGTGCTGTGTACACGCGTCGCTCTGCTCGAGCGTGCTATTCGAAATTAAATTTTAAATAAATGAATGTAATAATAACCACAATTTCGAGCCCATCGAGCTATATTTATTTGGCGTATATGGTAGAGGACTGGTCTAAATCATAGACTGTGTGGGTTCGAATCCTACTAGCTTCACTTGATCTAGTAGATTTTTTTATTTCTATATCAAAGTTGATAAAATGTTCTTTTCTCTTCTTAAATAATTTAATAAAATGCAATAAAAATACTTTTCTATTAGATTGGGGAAAAAGTTTCTTCGCATTTTATATAAAAATTCAAAAGGTTTTTTTATAAAGTTTATTACCATTTGACTAAAGTATGTAGGTTCCATTTTGTTGGATAACTTTTTGCCATCTTGTAGGTAGGGACGTGATCACATTGCTATAAAAATTTTGGGGCTTCTGATCCAAAAACTGCGAAAAGTGGTTTTGGCAGTCCTCTCGTGATGTTAACCTGACACTGCCTAAGGAATTCTGCAGAGACCGAAACAGGTGAAAATCTGAAGGTGCAAGGTCAGGACTATACGGCGGATGCATTAACACCTCCCAGCCAAACTCTCGTAATTTTTGCTGAGTGGCTAAAGATGTGTGAGGTCTAGCGTTATAATGGTGAAAAACATCGCCCCTTCTGTTGATTAATTTCGGTCGCTTTCTCTCAACTTTTTGCTTTAATCTCATCAGTTGTTCGCTGTACAGTTCAGAATCGATGGTCCTGCCTGGCGGTAACAGCTCATAATGAATAATGCCCTTCCAATCCCACCATACACACAGCATCACCTTGTTACGAGTTAACCCGGGTTTCGCCACAGTCTGTGAAGCCTGACCGGCCTTTGACCACGATCTTTTTCGCACGTTCTTGTCGTACGTGATCCACTTTTCATCACCAGTTATCAGCTTCTTCAAAAATGGTTCGGTTTCATTACGTCGTAATAAAGAACCACAAATGAGTACATGGTTCATTAGGTTTCTTTCAGGGATCTCATGAGGCACCCAAATATCGAGCTTTTTTGTGTACCCAGCTTTTTTCAAATGCGCCAAAACCGTTTTATGATCAATTCCCAGTTCTCCAGCTACATCGTAACTACTAATATGCCGATCTTGCTCCACTTTTTCAAAAATGGCATCAATTTTGTCCGTAACAGGGCGACGAGAGCGACGTGCATCTTTGATATCAAAATTTCCGGATTGAAAACGCTTAAACCAAATTTGCGCTACTCTCACAGATACGGTCCATAAACATCACAATTTTTTTTCGCGGCTTGTGATGCGTTTTTACCTTTTTTATAGTAAAATTTTAAAATGTATCGAATTTCTTCATTAGATTCACTCATTTTAACAATAAGAAAAACAAATAAAAATCACACATTTTACTAACTTGAATTTGGAATTGTCTTCTTTAAAATTAAAACTTTTTAATGATACCAAAACCAGCTAGATACAAATGGTATAGCCAAAGAGATCTTATTACAAGTTCATACATACTATATGCGAAAAGACTTTTTCCCCAACCTATTATGTAATTTTAATACCGAGGGTGGCCAAGAGATACTTTTCATCCCGAAAAATGAGATAGTTTCCGGGATGAAAATATATGTGGCCGAACGGGCCTAAATGATAAAATGAAATCACCTGAAAATAAAACCTGTTCTACTTTTTGAGATAACCTTTACATACATCTATCCCATTATCCGGGATGAAAAGTATCCCTTGTTCACCGTCATTATTAAATTACATATATACCGAATTTCAGCCAAATCGATGTAATAATTTTTTCCGTAAAAGCAGAACAAACAGAAAGACAAATATATTTTTATCCCGGAAACTATCACATTTTCCGGGATAAAATAAATATATAACAAATAAAATGCATCCTATTCTCGGCATCCAATATATATATATATATATATATATATATACTGAGTTTCAGCCAAATCGGTCCAGTAGTTTTTCCGTGAAAAGGGAACAGACAGAGAGATAGTTACTATATACCTATATATGGATTCATTGTTGTTCCATAATACAATTACATCATTTTAATAAAGTTTACTCGTCTAAAAAATTATTAAAAAATAAAAACAAACACAGCCTGAGGAGGATTCGAACCCTGTACCACCTAGTTACTATTACGCTCGGTGAACGGTTGAGCTAAAGACGCTTAGAAAGATTCGCCAAAATTTCAATAGCTATTAAGCTTATAAACGATCTGTCTCACTTTAAGATATTTTGTCTCGCTCTTGTGCTCGTCAGCCTTAGAATGAAATAAATTGAATCAAGTTGGTATGGACACGGTGCGCGTAGGTATGTTCAGTTGCAATTTTTCGCCACGCTCGAACTTTTATTACGCGCTGTTTCATCGAAGTAAATATCGGCCGTGCGGGGTTGATTTTCTGAAACACCGATTTGTATCAGCTCTATATAGCCTCTTAAAACTTGTTTCTATCAAAATATAACACTGCATATTACAAAAGGTCACTTTTAACGAAATTTATATACCTAAAGAGCTATACCTACAATATATGGTTTATGATTTTACCTGTTAAAATGAGGTCGTTTAACTTGGCAATGGCACATCCGATGTAATTAATCAAGTAATTAAAAAAAATATGACACCAAGTTTTTATATATTGTTTTGTCCTCTCATGTCTGTCTTCTAACTGTTATAGTATTAAGTTTATTGAAGGCCTTTTTTATCCTTTATATTGTTACAACTCAGATTCCGACAAAAACAAAACCCACTTGTATATCTGAAACAAAGCACATTTTATTACCTGCCAGCATTTAAACTAATTGTAACTATTTTATGTTCGTCTTCTTTTGTTTACTTAGTGTTTAAAATTTGTGCTTAGAAAACAGCCCATTGTTTTATTGTAATCTTTTTTGGCAGTTTGCGGCCGAGTCATTAGCCAGGTGTTGCGGATTAAGCCAACTTAGATATGGGGAAATTGCATTTGTGCAGTATAAAACGATGACCTGATGGAGGGGGAGGCAGTCGAGTGAGAACCACGAGCAAAGCGAGACGTGTGTATTACAATCAGAATCTAATAAGTGACGGACTTTGCGCGTTTTATTGAAAGTATCTATATCATATAGTATGAATTATTATAGAGTTTATTAGAACTATACAAACACATATGACACAGGGACAAATATAACCGAAACAAATCTAAACGTAATGCAGAAAGAAGGTCGTAATTCAATAAAACGCGAAAAGTCCATCAATATTAGATTCCCGAATGTACACAGGTCACGCCTTGATCGTGGTTCTCGCTCAACTGACACCTCTCTCCATCAGGCTATCGTTTTATCCTGCACAAATGCAAATATGCCCGCCCGCCCGGCAAGCGTCGACCTAATTTCCTAAAATCAGCTTGTATTTATAATCCGTAACACCTGGCTAATGACAATAGGCTGTACTCCACAATAAGTAAACAAAAAAAGACGATCATATAGAGATTACAATTAGCCGACAGGTAATAAAATGTGCTTTTACAGACTGTACGTGGAATTTGTCTTTGTCGAAGCCTAAGTTGTAACAATATATTAGATTTTGAAATGTGACGTCACGAAATTTAGAAACCCTCCCACCCCCTTAACGTTTGACGCCATTTATGGATGGCCCCTTAATAATAATAACAGCCCCTGATCATCACACTATTGGGATCGGGCCTCCCATTTTTATAAAGAAACGAAGAGTATACCCGCCACTCATATTCACGGCGAATTGGTTTGACACGTTTATTTCGATTGCTCTGAAAGTTGCACCCGTGACTGAAAAATTGAGAGGAAGAAGATTAAGTTGGTATGGGCATATTGAGGAGGGATGAAAGTCACGTGACAAAAAGAAAGTTAAACTACAAAATGAATGGGTACAAATGTAAAGGTAGACCAAAAAAAGATTGATGGATTGTGTGAAGGATGATACGATGATATGTGGTGTGACAAAATATGTATATGAATAGAAGAGTGTGGAAGGAAAAGACATATTGTGCGGACCCCAAATAATTGGGATATGGTGAAAGAAAAGAGAGAGTAAGATTTCGATGTGCAGGTTTCATCACGAAGTTCTCCTTCGCCGTTAGCACGTGGTAATTATAACAATATGCAAATCTCAAACTGCCTAAGCGGTGGATGCTTTCGAGCCAGGATTCGAACCTACGCCCTTTGAGTTTAGAACGCGTGCGCTAATCACTGACTGTATGTACTGAAAACATGGCGATGGGTACAAATTTATTTCGCGAAATAAAAATGAATCTTTTTGTCATTATTTAGTTTGGTGTGTTATCTATCTATCCCATTGGACACTAAAATAAAGCCCACGCGAATTAGTACATCATTTGAATTAATAAATAAAAATAAATTGTTTAATAATTCAATTTAATAAGAATATATTCGACATAATTAATGTATGTATTTATATCAAAATGATATTCTATCTATTTCGCCTTAAGTAAAAACTGAAACTACCGGAAAGGTACTTTCAACTTTTCCAGCTAGTTTAAAAATCTTGTTTAGCGAAACACGTTTTATGATGTATTTGAACAAATATAGATGCTTCGTAACTTATCTTTTCATCAGTACAATAACCTTAGTTTTTTTAAGTCAAATGCTGCTTGACTATCATCCAGTCAGTAGGCAACTTGACGCCGTGTTTTGTACTAGAATTTCTTAGTGAAAATCTTTATAACATAGTTAATAAAAGTTTAAATTTTAATTGCATTTCATGCAAAGATCAGAACGTAATAAAGTGTAAACAATGGTTTGTAAGTCTCATAATCATTCAAATGGAAAACCTAATAAAATTATTTTAGATTGTAGTTTAAATTACGACACACACGCAAAAATATACATTTCACACAACTTATTCATAATATTTATACATGGTTTATAGGCTCGTTAAAAAACTGTTATTCATACATGCATAAATAATACGATATAGTGGGATACTCTTTAATCAATTTTCAATCGAAGTATCAATCTAACAAACACAGCATATTGAGCCCTATTTCTACAACGTCATGCCCGGTTTACATTATTCCAGTTCAGCGATCGAATCCAGCGCTGGAATGCTACTGGAATAATTAAACCGGCACTGGAATGTACCCATGCCAGTGAGCAATCCAGTCCAATGATTGGATTGGCGGTCTACTTTTGAATCCAGGGCGATTCCAGTGCTGACAGAACAAATTGTACATACAGTAAACAGGTCGTCTACCTTCAATTTTTGTATAATCATTATTAACCCTCCTTTTTGATCTCTTTCGTCGATTCAATTTTTCGCCCAAATCCGTTCCATTTTTTAGTTCCTTATCAACCCATGAATAACTTCTTGTAACAACAGTAATTGAGCACGAGTAAAACATTTTCGTAATTGATTTCTTTTTTAGATCATTTTCACTGTAGTGTAGTCACTCTTTAACGGCTTCTAAATGACTGGAATAATGTAGACGATATCATCCAGTCCAATACTGCGTTGGAATGACTCACTGGATTACTGGACTGGAGTAATGTAAACCGGGCATAAGACTCACATTTCTCTCGTAATAAAACTAGATAATTATGCGCGCGCGCCTTTTTTATCTGGGTAGAAAATAGTGCCTAACTTTGTGGAGATAGGGGTTAATATGCTATATATCGTTTACTTAGTTAGTCGCTACTCACACTAAGTTAGAATTTGGTTATTTTTGTAAAATTAGGTTATAATTCTAAACAATGATAGTGATATGAACAACAAACATTACATTCTGGGTCAAAGACTAACGCTTTGAACTGATGTGAACTACATTCTCACCAACATTATACTCCGTGAGAACACAATAGTTTTTAAACAATATGACATTTATATTTACTTACAATAGTTAATAATAATAAAACCGAAAGTCACAAACTTCACACGTGCATAGTATTCTAGTGGAAAGATTCGCAAGATAGAACATGATATATAAAGGTTAGAAGCCAGTCTTAAACTAGGCGATAAAAGATCACACTAACAGCGTTTTATTAATTTTTGAAAAACCCGTTTAACTTGAACTTAAAATCTTTTTGATAACAAAATAGAGGTCTGCCTTATTATTATCGTTTTACGAACTATAATAAATATAATTTTAGAAGACACGAGACAAGTGAACCTATATAAATAACAAGACATAGATTTGTAATTTACTTTGAAGTTGCAAAGTCTAATAAAATGCATTTTTATGAATACTTTCGAAATGTATTCCCAACCTTTATTATTATCTTTTTTGCATGATTTTTTTTTAAATTATTTATTGAAGTATAAATGCAACTGTGAAGCTAAAACGTGTTTCTTTATTTCTTACCAAAAGCCTAAATATGAATTTTCATACCGCTAACTTGAGGTACCTATTATAGGTCCCTCATGCAAATTTTTATGCCCTATTTTACATGCTACAAGATTATTTTAAAGACAAAATGTAGCCTGTATCCTACTCCAGGATGTAATCAATTTTCGTGTCAAATTCATAAAAACGTAACAAACAAACAGAGTTTCTTCACGTTTGATAAATAAATCTTTGTCACTTTTTTTTCTTTTTTTATTGCATGAATTCAGCAGACAGGCAAACGGCCCACATGATGGAAAACGATTACCATTGCCTATGGACATTTGCAACACCAAAGGTGCTACAAAGGCGCTGCTGCTCTCTTAAGGGCGACTGGAACCTGGCCACTAATGCCGGAACACAACTCAAGGTTGTTATGGCGGCATACTCTGGATCAGCGGTGGTAGCCATCCAGACGGAGAAATGCCCTACCACCTGGCTGTGGGTTATTTTGTCGCCTCTTACGACAGGCCGCCCGGCGCAGGAAATTGTATTCTTTCTCCGTTCCTACACGGTTGATAGATAGATAGATTATTACTAATGCACTCAGGTTTCAAATTAGCGTTTCAGATGACGTGGGTTCGAATCCTGGAAGGGAAGCATGCTTCCTTGAGGCAACTCTTCTGACCTAATATGCATATTGTAACATATTACCACGAGCTGACGGTAAAGGAAATATCACGATGAAACCTCTACATCGAGATATCTGATTTTTGAAATTCACCAGTGTTTGTCGGAAAAGTCAGGCGAGTATACTATGTTCCCCTAAAATGGAGCTTAGAAATAAGAAAACCATAATCCACCAGAGGGACGTTTATGAGCTGGCATTATGGATATAAAAAATTATTAGTATTCCACACCAGTTCATAGACCTAACCTGTTTTATCTCATACGTTAATTTTCGCAAACATTATTAGTTAAACTGTGTTTTTAGTTTGTTAATTTAAAACATTTTACTAGTTTAATATCTAACTTTAAATGTTACTTGTGTGGAGCTTATGTCAAATTTTAACCGATAGTAAGGCACATGAACGATTATTAAGATATAGAAACCGGCCATAAGACATTCAAACATATTTTTCTTTTCGACTGGTATTTTTGTCGACATCTCAATCGCATTTGGCAACACTAAACTAAATCTATCTAGATTACTGGTGAGCCAATATTATATTATAAATTAAAATTAGTTATTTCCGAAGTAGGCTCTATACACATTTCAAATAATACCTATATTTAGTTTTATTGTAAGTATTCTACTTATAGTCTTGAGGGTCTATAGGTAGAATACATTATAAGCAAGTTACAGTTTCTTTTATTGTATTGGTTTATATTGTCTCAGTTGTATTATAAAATTGTTTTTCATCTTTGTATTTAATTTGTGTTTGGTCATCGGTAACCTCCTTTCATTTTCATAGCGAGCAAAAACATGAACAGTGTAATCGATTGCAAAAATCAGTGTAATCGATTGCAAAAATCATGTGTGTACCAAAATTATCTTTTGCGTACTACTCATGCTTGTCACATGTATAGTAAAAATCTTTATACCACAAACGGCATGCAGTCTATTGTTTTGAGGTGGGCAAGATAGCCACGACTTACAATGCAAGTGGATACGTGGGAGAACGAGGTATATGGAACATGTGAAACATAGTTTCAACAGTTAAATAAGCAATCATCTGTCTGATGACAGATAAACGATTCTCGTTTGTTTGGGAACTAAGCGGCATTTTGAATAATTGCAACTAATAAGCTATTATAAGTAACGTTTTAAAATGGTGAGAGCTTTTGTATTAGCCAAAACAGACATATGGCAAGGAGGATAATAATCAATTGTGAAGATTTTTGAATTGTGTAGGTGACATGTATTATTTGCAATAAATTCTAAAATTATTTTCATATAAAGACTTTTTATCTTAATAAAACTACGTTTTAACGGTTTTGAGCGAGGTAATTTATTTGATTTTTGTTATTCCGACGTTTCGGCCACTTCACTTCACTTCACTTTTTTATTTATTAGCAACTGGCTCGTTCTTTATTGAACCACCATTACTGCCAGTGTCAGGTGTGAAAAAACCAAGGTATAAAAAGAAAAAACATGGGCATGTGTGATTTGAGAATGAGGAAAAAGGAAAAATAACTAAATAAAAAAATAAAAACTTGTTCATATGTCCAGATCACCACCACCTGTAAGCAACACAAATAAAATAAAAAGCGAACAAAGTTTCGGCCACATTTCAGTGGCCGTGATCACGGAAGACAAAGATGTCAAGTGTCAACGAGTATTGTTAAAGTTTTTATTTAACCTACCGCCAACTTGTTCATTTTAATTTTGTTTATGGTTATTATTTACATTATAAATTATCGCGCTTAAAACCGTTAAAACGTAGTTTTATTATGTATACGAGTCGCGAAAACTTAAGAAAATATTACTTTTTATCTTACTTTCCAAATATCACGTCAAAAATAATGTCAAATTCTATTACAAAATTAATTAATAATATATTTGGTACATTAAATTATTGCATCATAAATTGCTATTTTCGTACAAAATTTAGATAGCTTCAGCGTTTTGTAAGGTAATAAAAAGTGTCTCGCTTGATTGTCAACTACACAACTATTGGGTCAATTGCCCATATAAAATATGGTTATGTAAAAAGAAACTTGGATTCTATTTTATCAAGCGATTAATAAGTAAATAACAGGTTTTTAGTCTATATTTTATGCAATCAGCTAATTGTGTTCTAGGCATATATAAAGGTGAGTTACGTCCACAGTTATTTTATTGGCTACGAAACCCCAAAAAAGCGTGTAATTGGAAAAGTAAAAAGTATTTGTTTTTGTTCCGCCTTTTTTACAATTTTGGATGTTATAGTTAAAAAATAATATGGCGAGGTTACATTTTACAGCTTTGAAAGCAAATATCTCCCTACTTACTGAATTAATACGTTCTTAAAAAACTATACTAAAGTTTTTAGGACCGTCGAAAGGGTACCAAAAACTTGAATGCCTATTACCTATACTAATAAATAATATTTATATTGATTACATATAATTATGGCGATCATCCCTAATTTTGAATTTTTTAATGATTTCATTATAAATTGTTTAACAGCGTATACAATATTAGCTTTTACCTAGCGCTTCACTCGCGTTAACGTTATACCACGGGCAACGTACATTTTTCCGGGATAAACGTAGCCTGTGTGCTATTCCAAACAATAATCCATCTCTGTGCTAAATTTCATCCGATCCGTTCTGGCGTAATTGACCAACAAACATCCTTCCAAACATTCCCATCCTACTAATATTATAAACGCGAAAGTTTGTAAGAATGTATGGATGTATGTTTGTTACTCTTTCACGCAAAAACTACTGAATGGATTTTGATGAAACTTTACAATAATATAGCTTACACATCAGAATAACACATAGGCTATAATTTATAAAGATATAGTGTGAATTATCCAAAATATAACGATTTTCCATCACCACGCGGGTGAAATCGCGGGGCGCAGCTAGTTTATAATATTAATACAATATAGATAATATATTCACACCTATAAAGGTTTTAAAATAAAGTACTGAAAGGCATTGTAAACGCGCTGGTACGTTAGATCGAGCGACCTGCATCGGGACCTGAAAGTGGAGTTTATCACCAGCATTATTAAGAAATACGCGGGAAGCCCACGAGCATCGTCTCGGCAACATGGACATAACGAGAAGGCCCAAAGTACAAAAGCATTTGAACTAGTGCTATAAACAAAACAAAAGTGTAGTGTAATGTGCTAGCTATTAATAAAGAACACATGAACAAAGTGTCTTCGCCTTAATGGAAACAAAAAAAATCTTAATGGACACTTTCTTAGTATGGTATTATCTTATACTTTAATTTATTTAGGTTATATTTAAATTACTTATTAGTCTTTTTAGATTAGATGGTAATATTAATGAGGTATTTCTTCTTAACTACTACATTTATAAAGAAAATAAGGTGACTGTGAAGGTTGAAGGACGGACATGACATTTGAAGAAATATTCAATTTTCACTAAAACGGCTACGAAACCTCAAAAGAAACCTAAAGAATTAAGCCAGCTTTATTCAAGCTGAAATCTATTTTGATCAAAAATATAAGTTTTAAAAATGTTAACGAGCTAGCTTAACATAATAAGACACCCAAATTCATTCGCAATATCCTTTTTAATAATTCCCAGAAATCTCAAAGCTTAACAATCTAGACACATAAAAACCCCCACCCATAGTTTTATATCACAGCATCTCAAAACAAATCTGCCACTAATGGCTTAAAGGGTACCTCAAATAAAGAACTTTTACTTTTTACTTTAAAAGTTCGTGATGTATCGATAAACATTGTTTCGATCCTGTTTCTGTTTCAAAGTATTTTATAGTTCCGTGGCCAAATAAGTGAAGTGAAACAGAATAGAATAAATATATTGTATAAACTGTTACAATGTAATAATTAAAGAAACGATATTGTATTATTTGTATTGTTATATTATTTCACCATCATCACCCGTCCGGCTGTCTGTATTTATGTTATGTCACGGATATTTTTGGTTAACCCGAAAAATAAAAAGTAAAAACAAACTAAAAATTATATGTACCTTACACATTACTCAACTAATAAATTTAATATTCTCTTTCGAGGGACCCGAATACAAATTCGCAACAATATTTTTCAATATTGTTTTTGCAAAATTTAGATTACACCCAAGACTTTATATGTGTATGCCAAATTATACATGTGTAGCTTTAATAATTAATTCCTGAAATATTAATTCCTGAGATATACCGCTGTAAAATAAACCCAAGTGAAATCATAATGGCTGATTTTTATCTTTAGCTATGAGGACCTTTAAACGGACAGATGCATCTCCGACCATTTCTTTGGGTTTCTTAGTGGAAGAGATGTTTATCAAATTTCATATTAGGGCACAGAACCCTATTATACAGAAGTATTTTTAAAATTGATATTATTTTAAAGTAGGTCATAATAATCATTTAAAATAATGTTTCGTAGTTTTTTCTCAGGAAATATACATGCGAGAAGTTTGCATACAAATTGTACGTCGTCTACATTCCTCATAAGCAAACTAATCGCACAATAGGAGATAAAAATGAGACAAAAACTCATGACTACGAAACTGGTTATGTTGTTCTTTGTAAAGGATACGTGGTTACGAGTACGTGGAACCCACATCCGGAGTGTGATTACATGACGCGTGTCAGATGACGATTCGTTCGGGCTCCAGTGTCAGATTTACCAACGAAATAAAAATATCTCTTCGAATCGTGAACTTTATTGAGGTTAAAGTTACTCGCACTCTACTACTCATCTGTCCTATTAAAGAACTTCTCAAAGTAATCATTAGTCTACTTAAAAAGAAAGAAATTGTTGCTAGGGTTTTTATTTATTTCTTATCTTGTGAACGGCGACTAAAACATGTTTCAGAATTCTCTATAGAATCACAACTTTCTTTATCCTTCACTTTTGTTTTTTTTTTATCTTCCGTAGATGGCAACAGTAATTTCGCGTTTTTAAAATAACGTATTTCAAAATTAAGCATTTACTTTTATTGAACTAAATGTTAGAACAACAGCCCAAACTGTTACATTTTTCCGAAATAAACGACGCATTAGAGTAGCAAAATGAAAATAATAATGAAGTACTTCATATTATGTAGTACTTCGTTATTATTTTCATTTTGCTATTCATAAAGTATATGAAACTGATATTAATGTCATTGCAACGATAGTAACAATAACCGCATGAAAGAAATTTACATTTACGTTTTTATACCCGAAGAGTAGTGTATTGCGATAATAAACTAGAGAAAGATTCGTAAGTAGATTTAAAAGTAGATGATCCGTATTTTAATAGAGATGTTTGTGAAATAGAATCCCCATGAATTAATACAGATTCCCACACTTCAAAATTCTTTCACCAAAATTCGAAGTCTGTGCTCCGTCACTAAGAGCCTTTCGAAGCGTCCACGCAATAATGATAGCCATCTAAGCAATTACAGTATTAAATAATCGAGCGCTCACAAGGGCGTGGCTCTGTGAAAGCTGAACAAGGGATTCAAAATTATGTCACGTCTTAAAGAAACATACATCAAGATTGCAACAAATATCATGTTTAATTAAATAAGCAAATTGATTTATTAACGATACGACTATTTGCTAAGCAAATCTTAAATTTGAAGATACATACGTGATTTATGCTGACAGCAATATTATAATACCCTATAAGAGAAAGTAGACTAATGAAATTTAAATAATTAAAAACAATGAATTTAAATTTAAGGAAATTACTAATTCAGAAGACTACTAACAAGTTAATAAAAACAAGTTCTGAATAACGACTAGTTTCTTAATCACTCTTAACTGTAATTATTGCCACTTCAAACTTAATAGACTTAACGTTTTGGTATATAATTTACCTATATCATCTATATGTTATTTTTCACTACAAAAAACCTTAATGTTGATCGACTGTCATGCTATTAAAGGAAGCTACTCGATTTTAGGAATGCATAACTTTTTTAATATAGCAAAAAAGACGATTCAAATCAAAAACCGGTGGTGAAACCTGTGCACCTGCGTATAAGTAATGGCCGAGGGACCATACTTGGCCACACAGATCAAACTCATAACATAGCTTGGGTCAAAACTTTCTGTGATCAAGGTTTTATCTGATGTTTAATTGATTTGACTGTCGATGTAGATTTTGAGAATATGTTAATCAATATGCAAATATATATGAAATAGTTTAGTCTTTATTATATATAATATGTAAACATAAGTTTTAAGCGCGGTAATTTATTTGATTTTGTAATAAGCTATTATAATAAATACAATTCAAAACATAAGTATAATTTTTTAAATATTTCCGTAGGATATGTATGCCAGGTTGAGTTGTTCTACTCGAAGAGATAATGTATACCGGTATGTCGTCGTCATCCAATCACAGTCCACTGTGATGGTCGCAGGCCTCCCCAAGTCGATGCCATTCATCCCGGTCTTCCGTCTTCCTTATCCAGCGCCTACCGGCGACCGTGCGCGGGTCGTCAGTCCATCGGGCCGGATAGCGTCTGACACTACGTTTACCAAGACGTGGTCTCCACTCCAGGACTCGTCTGCTCCATCGGCCATCAGTCCTACGACAGACGTGACCGGCCCACTACCACTTCAACTTGCTAATTTTGCGAGCTACTTCGATTACCTTGGTTCTATTACGGATATCCTCATTCCTTATTCTATCCATAAGAAAAACACCCAACATAGCTCGCTTCATAGCCCGTTAAGCGACTTGGAATTTATGTACCAGACCTGTCGTCAGTGTCCACGTCACGGCCCCATAGGTCAGGACGGGGTGGACGCACTGCTCGAAGACTTTCGTCTTCAGGCATTGCGGCATGGCCAATGAAAAGAATTGACGAAGCTTACGGAATGCTGCCCAGCCCAACTGAATCCTCCTATTGGCTTCCCCCTCAAAGCCGGTAACGGTATGAATACGAGTTATATCATCAAAATATATACCATAGGTACGTACATAAATATTTTCAGGATATTAAAAATTGTAAATTGTGTATTTATTTTATAAATTAATGTAAATAGTTATATGTTCTTCTGTTGTTCCTCATTTTCTACTCCGTCTGTTTAGTTGGCTGGAAGAGATCCCTTGAAATGATAAGACCACCGTTCATTGTCAAGGCATTGTATATGATAAATTGCTATTTTATATTAGTTCATTAGAGCGCTAAATAAAGTGTTATCTATTTCGTAATGAAGTGAAACACTTGGTGACAAAATATTGGGAAAGGAAGTGACTCATATTAACAGATTTCGTTGCAATCTGCATGGTTTATGAGCTGGGAAAAATATTAGGTATTATTTTTGATGTTTGTGCTATAATCAAAGATTTACACAAAGGCTCTGTAACCGATTACAAAAAGCATTAAATTGGCAAGTTATTTATTTAAGATCCATTATTCGCTCCAACGCTTTGGAGCGATCAACGTCAATGCAACGGTAAAAAAATTTGAAGTTACAGCAACGACTAACAAGCAAAGATTAGATCTTATAACATTATACTAGTAAATAGGGGAGCGCGGAATTGCCGAATATAATACTATATCACTAAAAACCAGGCAAATGAGTGTCAGTCCACGAGCTATTAAGGATTCCGTAGAGGTAAGAAAAGTCCACTGTTTTCATGGTTTGGCTATGGAAACAGAAAATAATATTTAAGCGAAATTACACCGTATCTCAACGGATTATGATAAAATAAATTTTCGTTGAAAGTATTTATAATTTTCAATTTTTTCAGAATTTTCCACTTCACAGTACAAAAGTTGAAAGAGGAGACAATTTTTACGACTGAAAAAGTATCTGTCCACTTATTGATATAAATAAAAAAATATTAAGGAATACCGTCATGAGTTTTATAACTAACTAACGAGACCCCACATTAAAAAAAATTCAAACTCATTATAGTTTTTAGTTTCTGATAAAAATTACTGTAACATATAAAAACAGGCGAACGAATATGACGATTTCGCAAGGGTTCCGTTTTAACAAAAATTGCTGCACAACCCTAAAACGCCAATTCAATAAAACGACCATTCGAAATCACATCTTACATAACAACCATCTTTCCAAGATTACAAAATTACAAAACTGGACCAAGTCAAAGCCGCGATATTAATCTAGAACCACGTTTTATTTATTTATTACGAGTCCGGAGGCTTAGAAAAAAAAACAGTCAATACACCATATTCCGTGTACGTGTTGGTTTTGTACAGCGTTCAACAAACAAAAGACGGCCGTAGTGAAGGTTGGTCGTGGTTCCGGGGGAGGGGATGACAGACGAGAGGGGGGAGGCATGACACGGTGCGCAGGCGCATTCAAAAGAAGCCGCAGGATAGAGCTTCTGCGGTCAGAAGGGACATGATTTTATTTTGAAGATAAAGTAATGCAATATGTTTTCCATGGGAAAGTATTCCTCTCTATAAATACCAGGGAAACATTGTAATATTGACGTTTGAGTAATAAAATATTCTAGCTAATAGTAGCTAAGTAGTTATATGTATACCTTGTTTTTTCTTACAAGATTAAATTTTGTCTTAAGATGATTTATATAAAACATTTTCTACCGTAATATCTAACTTTAGATGTGACTTATGTTGTCCAAGACATTTAAACATCATTAAATACTGTAACTCATCGTAGAAATCCTATTTGTAAGGTACGAAAACGATCTGCTAAGGAAAACAATGTATGCCAGCGTTTATTATTATATAAGAGTAAGTATCCTCCTTGATAAATTCTATATACTAAACCAAGCTGGATTCAAGGAAACACAACAAGAACGAAAACACACAATGATATGATGAACATACATAGGTATATGTTCTATATAATTTCAAAAAAAATATTGTAAAAACATATGCCGTAAAACATAAGCAACACACTCCACATGCACTAATCTCACTACACGTCACTGTAATAGTAACACTCCATACGAGAATGAGTATCATAGTAATGTAAATTAGAAATATATTTAGGATAACTAACTTTAAAGTACACGTCAGTACACATACACACACCCAAAATATGTCACACACAAAAACAATAAACAGTGTGTAGTTTTCAATACCTATCAAATTAAATTTATCGTTAAAAAGGTACGGAACAGGAGTCCGTAGAATCTGTAGAAAAAAAAACCAAGCCGCATTAGCAGATTTTCCACATGGAAATCTAGAAGAGCAGACTGTTAACGTTTCAATGGTGTATATTTAATTCAGAAAACGTGCCTGACCGATGCATGCTCCCCAGCCATCAGCCTCAGCCAGGATTCGAGCCCACGTCATCCAAATATGACGCGGTTGCGTCATCCAGTAAGCCACGATGCATTGTTGTAAAGTAAGTATAGTGGTGTTAAATCAGAATTCACAGTTACAACCAAAAACACTAATTTGTAAAAATAGAAATTTTAACTTAAATTTTGGAATTTATTTCAAAATCATGGACAGGTACTTCAATTATATTTAGTATAGATAGATGAAAGATTTTTAATCATATTTGCAAATGAATGAAAATTTGCATAGAACCTTCGTTTTCCACCAAATATGTTTGGCAACTTTTGATTTCTAAAGAATGTATAGATTTCCTGCAATTAATAGCATATGGCATTCATGCGTAATGCTGCTGCTTCATCATGGATAATGTAATAGTTACTGACTGTTTCACGTAGATGTCGCATCACAAATAAATATTGCGTTATTTATGATGCGTAATTGATACTAATTGTGAATGACGTTAAATATTGACAAATAACGTATGTACATACACATATACATTATACACTAATGTAGCTATTCGTTAACTGCGTTATTTTTAACGCTATAAATAAGACGTATTTGGCTTCAGTCGATAACTATAATATCGCAGGCGAAGTCCGAATATTACTGAGTACAAATTTGCATAGAACCTTCGGTTTCCATTAATCATATTTGGCAACTTTTGACTTCTAAAAAATGTATAGATTTCCTGCAATCAACTGCATATGGCATTAATGTGTAAAATATATATTAATAGAATATTTTTGGAAGTACCCTCAATTTCCGTTCCGATGTCTATGTCTCGCAACCGAGGCGATCGACTCGTCAAACCAGTTTCGACTCGATGAGCCGTGAACGTCATTTGTCGTCAGTGTTAATTGAAAGATTTCCGTTGTTTCACTTCATATTATTAATCTTATTAGGCGCAAGACATACATAAGCGGCGGTGGGCGAAGACAAGGTTTCAGAGCGGTGCGGGCGCATCGCCGCTCGCCACGTGTTTCATACAGAAGAAGCAGCGAGGCGCGGGTGCTCTCAAATGTCGGCATCTCAGCGGTTGAAACGTTTAGCTAGCCAAATATCGAGCGAGAGCACGACTGACATGGTAAAATCCCGAATTTTCGTGTGAACTATAATGGTGAATTCAACTGAATTTGGTTTTTTTTTAATATAAATTTTATTGTTTACCTCATTTTCCAAAAAAGTTCGACATATAATGGGATTTACAAACGGCGTAACGCGGGCGCGGCTCCGATTCGATGCAGAAAAAGTGTGCAAAAAAAAAGGCAAAAAGTCGAGGCGGTTATATATGGCATTTTAGCATTTGATTTCGATACAACATGACCTCTGACGAAGATTTAGTAGCTCTAGAACGTTTAGCGACCGCGCCGAATGCGCGAATGGCATCCACAGTTCAGCACCCCGTCCGCACCACGCCACATGTAAGTAGGTGTAGGTGTTCCGCGCCCCGCCGCTTCTCTCTCTACATTTTGTATGAAACACGTTAACCGCGTACTCACCTGCGAGCCTTAACCATAACCGTTGCAGTTACTGTAACAAAAAATCGTAGTGTTCACGCGGTGCGCTCGCAACGAGCCGATTAAGCGAAGATCAATGACGGCTCTAATGTGTACTTAGAGCACGTTACTGTATCCACTTCTGTACAGATGTCTTTACTCATAAACGTCTTTCATCGTTCGTTTTCGCTTTAGAACCTTTTTCGTTTTTTTTTATATTGAAGTACATTGTATGTTTCATTTAGTTTTGAGTGATATGGACTATATTATTGTAGTTTTAAAGAAATCTTTGTTCTTTCTGTCTTCTACCTATCTGAAATTTCATCGACTATTTCGGGCTGATCGTATGAATACGAACGACGAAAGTCGTTTGAGAATAAGGCCTCAGTTACGGAACGCAGATGAGTACGCGGATTAATGAGCGGCGTCGCGCCCGCGCCGCGCCGGCACCTCGTCTACACCCGACGCCGCTTAAGTTTGCCCCCGCCTTAACAACCAAATAGAAACGTTTGAGCGGTGAAAAGTTTGAAAGTTGGAAACAGGTTCAGACGTAGTGGCCACTTTAATTAGTCAGTGTGTCCCGTGTTTGTATAATTAGATTGGTTAGGACAACTTATCAGGAAACGTGCTTTGATTTTGTTAATAGTGGCATTTAAAATTCATAAAAAATGTTTAACTGTCTAAAATTCTATTTCATTTCCATAAAAAATTACGTTAATGTTGTTTATCTTATTGTGAATAGTGGTAACATAATTTAAGACGTAAATAAGGATTTCTATTTATTTGTAATTTTCGATATTAAACCCAGAGACAGATTCATATACAGACAAACATAGACAAATAGACAGCGAGATTCATAAAATAAATAATTTTGAATTTATTTCATAAACACATGACTCCTTAAATAAGACAATTAAGTTTAAAAGTCATAATTTAATTACTTTCAAACAATCATTAGGATAATTATAATATCGAAAAAATAAGTGACAATTCATATTGTATTAATACATATATGTGAAAGTGATTTGTTCAGATGTTTTTGAATTCTTTTCACTGCAGAGATGGATAGTAATTTATAGAAGACGTTTATAAATAGAAAAATACAAAGTTGAAATTCAAGCAAACCAAGCCGCGTGGAAAGCTGTAGTATGTAATTATTTGACAACGCTACTATTATTACATGCGTCCATGTTCCCTTCACAAGAACTCCTAATTCGTGTTAACTGCACCAAGGTGGAAAGATGTGGACTGTGGGAATTCCCATTGAGCATAATGGCATTTTTGTGGCTTAATTAATGCTCTACACACGGGGAATTAGACCCTTTTGTTCCCATCCTGAGATTGTTCGCGCTGCATTCATTTTCTCAGTTCGTTAGAAATAATAGACCGCTATAATAGTATCAGAATGAAGTAAAAATGTCATCGTCACATAAATGTCTCACTGTTTAGAGAAATGGACCGTTTATCTATACCTATCTATGTTTATCAAAAGCAGTTTCTTGGGTTCATTACTGTGCAGGTTTCGTCACTATTTTTCCTCACCTGAACGTGGTAATTATAACGTATAAATTACGTGGTAGATCCATGCTGGTATCATTAACTTTATTACGGCTCTTAGTACCAGCACGATGGGTGTGATACAACGCTTTCACAGCATATATAGGCGGAAAACTTTAAGTCTTGAGCGAATCATGTTTAATCGGCAGACAAAGACACTAATTGTATATCCACAAGCTAAACAAGTTACGCTTGTGTTATGGGTGATATACAACGGACCACCCTGGGGCCGATCCCAGACACCCAGACCATACTAAATAACTGAAAGTTTGTTTCCGAAATTTATCATGCCAGGAGTCAATCCCGGCGCCTCTGCGTTTAATTCAGCGAGTTCAGCCGATTAAGACTTAACCCACTCAATCTTAGAGGCCGTCCACCTATCAACTCCTCCATCCTATTCCTTCTGTCTGATTCCTGTATCCCATTCATTTTACCCCATCTCCTATCTCTCATGCTATAAAGGCTGGCAACGCGTTGGCTACACCCCTGGTGTTGCAAACATCTATACGCGACGATAACCACTTTCCAGTAACTAGGCCATTTGCCTGTTTGTCAGCTTCGAGATAAATTAAAAAAACAAAATACAACAGATAAACTGCTAAGCGATTCATTCTTCTCGGCCAATAAGACGCAAGTACGTTAACCATTAAGCTACTACGTCATGATAGTTATAACAAAAATATTAATTTTTATTCATGCTAAGAAATAACATGGTCGGTTAACTTTACACTTTCAATAAACGTTAACATGTATCCCAACCAAATGTTCTTGGTATTCTAAAAAGGATAGCAATATTTATAAATCCTTAGCAATGAGCGAGACGATACTACAGGTAGTATAAGATGACGCCGTCATGTCACAATCTTGGAGTCAACTTTTTAAAGGAAAACAAATTACTCGAGTGAATTATATTATTTTTAAACGACATAAAGTTTAATCACATATGATAGTAGAAAGAAAAATTAGTAGTGCTCTTTAAACTTTTTGAGGGCGTTTCCATATCAACGAAGCCCAGAAAACAATAAGCGTCAATTGTGCTGATATTAGACCGATCAACCAAAATGATCAATTTGGTTGAATTGATCATTCAAGTTCATTGAATACTGCCGTCTACGTTTATATGGATCGCTTTAGTTAATTCACCCAAAATGAAAGAGAAAAATGAACCGTCTAATATCGGCTTAACAAAACCAAGACTCATTTTTAGTATAGATCGTCCGTGCATCGGCGTTCACTGGTCTCTTAGATACTATAGTATCTAATATAAAAATGAAGGCAAATCTATCTATTCTGTTTTCACAACAAAGAAAACGTACATCTACTACATTTTCACAAAGAATAAATAAATATCTGTAGAATTTTATCCGCCTTGGACTAATGTGGCAAGTATTATTGTATATATCTCTAAAATAGGGAGACCGAACTCAATAGTGTGAGATTTATGGTCTAATGTCATAATACATTTACAACAGGAAAACCGACGACTTAGATATAATCAAACAAATTAATTAACTAAACATATTTGTTTGTCACATCAATTACTGATCAGATTACATTCGTTAAATATAAAAATGTTACACGATAAAATTTTATGTAATAGACAACCGTTCACATAAATCACTTCAAGAATCAAACAAAGATATAAAATAATTCTTGATTTATTTTGTAGATAAATATTGTAATGCCCGTAATTATATTTGGCATAAATTGAAAAACTGGTTAAGTATGTGCAAAGCACGCGCAGTGAAGAGTTCTATAGTAGCACATAGAGTTAACGGTTTTTGCAATTTGGCTTTAAGTGTTAAGTGTGTAAGAAACCATCAATGCACCATGGACAAGAAGCAAAGTAGTGATTGGGAATTCCAATACGTTTAAACAATAGACAGAATCGCAATTGACTAAAAATTACAAGGGAGTCGACAATCGTCATGTTTTCAAATTGTTTCGAGTCACCTTATTCGACGTACGGTACTAGTACCGGAACCCTTACTCTCAAACGCTCTTCGTCGTTCGTTTTCGTCCAATAAGCCCGAAAGAGTCAATGAAATTTTTGATAGGAGAAAGAAAGAACAAATATTTCTTTAAAACTACAATAATATACTCAATATAGCACAAAAATGAATAGAACATACGATGGAAATTGCACTCAATATATAAAAATACAAGCAATAAAGTTCTAAAACGAAAACGATCGAGGAAAGACGTTTGAGAGTAAACCCTTCTGACTCATACACGTTAAGTCTCGTCGATTCCTTAGCTCGTCCATTGATTACGACGCCTAATTCGAACTCAAACCATCAACTAAGAGTGAAAATCATGGAGGTATGTACACAATCAGCTTGATCAAAATTTTTTACGATAAATAGGTTCGCGTTTGACCACGATCACGCATAATATTAGACGATGATGCGGTCGAAAATGGAGCACGCTTATCTAGAAAATATCTAATTACACGAGACTTAAAGACACCGGGATTGTACTTTTCGGCAAACACCGACTCTAGTAGTGCATTCCACAGCTCTGCCGTACGCAGAAGAAACGTAGAAGCAAACCGTTTCGTGCGCACTGGTGGTGTTTCCACTATGAAACGACGGCGTAGACCAGAGCGCCTTCGTCCCCGAAGCTGGAATGGTGTAGGGGGAATCAGATCGAACAGCAAACTAACTTTTGATTATTGTACGTATTTAAATAATATATTCCCCATACAAACAAAATCTCACCGGAACATGAAGACAAATTGCCAATAGTCAAGGTCAAATCTTCAATGAGTTCAAATCCGATAAGAACACAGTTAATTGTTAGTCGATTCATGGCATATGCTATATGTGGCAGGGCCAAGGGCAAATAAAACACGAGCAGGCAGCCAAATCATGATACAAAAAGTACACAGAAAAAAAGAACAGGTGTGGCGTTCTTTGTTCTACTCACATCTGTTAGTGGAATGTATCATATTACTGGGTATAATGCGAGAAGACTTGTATTAGTCACTTACACAGGTATTTTGTACTTATTTACATATATTTAGGCATGTGTTAAAAACTCTGTCAGGAAAGCAGCTCGTTAGGTTTTAGGATTTTGCTTTATTTGATATGCGATGACTTTTTGTGCTTTGGATAATAATAAAAAAAATGTAACATGTAAGGTCGAATACGTTTATCAGGAAAGGGATGTTGAATATCCATTCGATATATTGATATTTTTGGTTTTTATTTTCACTTGGCATAGATTGATGTCGAAACTTTCAACACAATTTTTATGAAAATGTATCTTAACAAAAATATTTCGAAAAAAATGTAAATTACGATAGATAAGAGAACAAACTGCTTATTACAATTAGATCAAACCCTAAAAAATCTATGTCGACTAGTATAGTCATTCTAATATTAAATACCGGAGCATTTCAGCATTAGTACGTTGAGAGCTTCAGCTTTCGACTCTAGGGTTTGTTTTTCTACTTCTTGGCCATTTACATGGTCTTTGAAATTCTTCGTTGTGAGATTATTGGAACACACACCGAAAAACCTATAAGTCTAAATAATCAATCCCCTTAATTCAAAGTCTACGTAGATAAAGATCAAAAGGAAGTTCAATATATTTATAGAATATTGAATTCCAATCCAACATTTAAGACTGCTAATAAAATAATGAAAAGTAAAAGTTCTTAATGTCCTCGATATGCGCAAAGGCCAACAACTATCTGAACGCATACTTACCGACGTACACCTTTCAGTCCTTTTGAATCGATCAAACAATTGACATGTGGGTATGCCTTGAAATCTCAAAAAGGTGACCTTGAGATCTGTTTTCATGTTACCACATCATTATTACGATAAGATCACTGAATATATTAATAGCATTGATGTAAAAAAATAATGACGTCGTTCTAGACTAAACTTCATTCAAAATTTTGCAAGTAATTTCTATAAAATTAAAATGTATTAAAAAAAATATTTGTGTAGGTGATGTTTCGCGGTTCTTCCAACTGGAAGAATAAACAATATTGATTCCAACTTAAATATAGAATCATCACCCATAAAAATGGATCTTTTCAATTTAGTCGAATATTATTTTAAAATGTTATTCTAAAATATACCGCGAAGAGTTTCAAAAGTTAAAAAGTAGAAAAGAAAATTTTGATTTTACTAATTACTCAGCCAATCGCGATTCACTGCTAGACGTTTGAAGGTCTCCTCAAGTGTGACCTTGTATATTCCGCTTGTGCGCTTTCCTCATTCAGCCCCAAGAAGCAACACAGGGCAACATCCTACCGGACTGGACGACGTCCAGAACTTTGTATATATTGAGATTGTAATTATGGATCTTCCCTCCAAGATTGGCTTGTTCTACGACAGACGTGACCGGCCCACTGCTACTTCAGCTTACTAGTTTTTTGTTAAACTCTTTCGATATACATATTATCATTTCAGTTATTAAAAATTAGTAGATAATTTTGTAACTTTTTTAAAAATGACATGATACAAAGAATCAGGAAGTGAAGTGAAAATAAAATAAGTGTCAAACATTAATGAATTGATGACTTATCCTTAAGTACGCTCAATTAGCCTTAAACAGCTTAATGAATATTAAATAAGTACACATTTGAAACTAGTAAGCTGTATATGCTTAAATAATGGTAATTAGTGCCGGGTTCCTATATTTTGTTGTCAATTCATTTGCCTTACTACTAGTTGACGTCCTGAGTATCGTGGAAACATACGATTGGAAAAAGCTGACCTGATTGAACTTCAAGCTCACAACTGGCAAACTGCTCTCGTTTCGCAGGCCACGACTGACTTTGGGCCGCTGAGCTAACGGAGTTAGTTGCTAATGTTTAAAATTCGATATAATCATATAATAATAATAAAAGTAATATTTCTTTTTTATAAAAGTAAAGGAAATGAATGAATAGTAAGAATCGGAATCCTGCCAGAGGTCTTTATCTTCTAGGTATCGTGATTAACACCGGATGCATCAACAATCTACCTCTCAATCCTGAAGTCGTTTGTTAGCAATTTAGATAAAACTCCTCATAGCTAGCTGAATCGCTTTAAACACGCAATTCTTGTTTTATTTCTGCCATTTTCTAATACGACTTTACTGCTGTTTTATTATTTCATAAATATGATCACTCTATAGTTTCATAATCAGTTTCAAATAACGATATTCTGTCTACATGCAGTAAACAGGTATTAAGCGACGAATATTAAGTCTATAAGTCGAAAATAATTTACTGTCTTGTCTAAATCTGGCAGTTTTGTCTAACACTAAAGTTTACGTCATTTTATGAACGCATTGCACCGCATTGCCATTATTCATTGCTCTCATGCATGATTACTGAATTCAAAACTAAAAGACTAAATAAACTTAATGGATGGCCTCAAACGTCTGTAAAAGCGCAAGGAGAAAAATTATAAACGTGTAGATTGTAGAGTATTTAAAGCACAGATGACGTGTCACAAAATTGGGGATCTTAATAACATGTGTAAGGAAATATAATAATATACAAGTAAATAATTGGGTATTTAATTGACATCAAACTTTAGGCAAAACATATGAAATGTGCAACTGCGATGGCATAAAGTAAAGGAAAGACTAAAGTAATTTGCAAGAATATTTATGTCCTTCCTTCATGCATTAAGAATATACCTGGTGTCATGAAATTTGGTATACTTTGAGGAATGAATATAGAATACTTCTTATCCCGAAATATAAGGCAGTTTTCACAGGATAAGAATCTAAGATTTACACAAGTAAAACTGAAGTCAGGTATCATGTTATTTGCTGTAGTATGTAATTATGATAAAGAGAATGACAATACCTAAATACAAAAATTTTCACATATTCCTCACTTTACCGAAAGCTCTAATATGAATGAGATAATTAAGCTTACCAAAAAGCCTAGCTAAGCGGCCCATAACTTCGTGCTACCGCATTGCCTATTGTCACAAATCTGCCCGTATAAGTCACAAATACCCTCTAACCATTACTTGTAAAATCAAACTAGCAGTCACGAAACTATAATAATAAATGCAGTGACAGAAGTGACACATTTTCACGCTCGTAGCCGTCGGGTGTATTGTTAAATTTAATGCACACTTCAATATTGAACAGCATATTATTATATACCTATAATAATAACCATTCACATTTAATTTCTAATTTAGGTAATATTACATTTAATTTCTATTTTAGTCAATATCACATTCAACAGCAATGTGTCCAAACGTGTAAAATCTCTTTAAGATTCAATATGTATTAGTGAGGGTTGTACATAAATGAGGATTCTATTAGTAGCTAATTTTTTATGTGGTTTTAATACTAACTAGATATACAAATCATGTATAGTTAATTATGTAAAAAGCTAATTTTTATTTTACCAATCAGCAAACAATTACAGCTATATATTTTGAAACTAACTTAGGTGGAAACTTTCACCTAGCCTCTGGGGTTCTTCCATTAAGATAAGCAAACTAAGAAAACTAACAACAACAATACTAACAATTAAGTTTACTAATCAATTAACATACGAAGAAATAATATAGATTGTAAGCATGTGAGAAATAAAAGGCGTTTTTATTTTATTTATTCTGAAACTAAGAAAATAGAGGTTGTTATATGGGTTATAATAACAGACAACTCTTGAGGCCGACTTTAGGCACCCAAAGCAAGACGTCTGTGTAACAGTGAACTAGTTTAGCCGTGGGTTAGACTATTAGGCTACAGAGAGGGGTCCACCAGCATTTGGGGACGCGGTGGATCTAACCTCTGTTGGTGAAGTTGGTCACTCTGTCCCGGAGTGATACAGGGACTGATGGCCTTGATGCGCGGATGACCATGTATGTAACTACGTTCGAAACCTCATTTTATTCCAACTCAAGCGCTGGCACATGGGACGCAGGCTCAGGTTTAGTGGAGTAGTTGAGAACGTATGTATCAGAGTCGCACACAAGCTTTGCGGCACTTAATCCCGCCGCGTAAGGTCTAACTCTCCTGCGTCGTCTAAAAAAAATTAGGCTACAGAGACTTACTGCTTGATATAAGTTTTTACACCCCGACACCAGATCAAATTATAATCTTCTTTAATATTTTAATTTAACTTTCTATAAATTATCGGGTTGATGAGAACGAGATAAAAATAAAAAAGCCGCATCAAGCCCAAATGAAGCAGACAATTGCTAGATAGGAAACCATATATAAACCATAAATATTTACGACAAGGATCTGTGAAGTGGGTAGATTTATACAAAGCCAGTTTCAATAATAGGATTAACATTAACCGACCTATACCAGGTTATGCAGCAAAGGTAAGCCGCTCCCAAACACATGCTGTAGATACTTAGAATTGAAATCAGGAGTCGTGTCTTGTTCGGTACAAAGCACGCCCATAATTCAGATTAAAGTGGATTATAGTTAATTTTGTATTGATTCCGATTTGGTGTCGGTTTGGTGATTAGGATGACGAAGTACGCACCTATCTACTGAATCATAAATATAAGGGCCCTTTATACACTATCCCGTATGACTTATATTAATAATATTAATAACAACCTTGATTTGTGTTCCGGCATTAGTGACCAGGTTCCAGTCTCCCTTAAGAGAGTAGCAGCGCATTTGTAGCACCTTTGGTGGTGCTACCACTCCTGGTCAAACAACCTTGTTTGTGTAGCAATGTAACCGCTTTCA
This sequence comes from Dendrolimus houi, assembly GCA_039645545.1. Classification (NCBI taxonomy): domain Eukaryota; kingdom Metazoa; phylum Arthropoda; class Insecta; order Lepidoptera; family Lasiocampidae; genus Dendrolimus; species Dendrolimus houi. Next base: position 8,501,497 of record CM077125.1, read on the forward strand.
ATCAAGTGGGCCGTATGAGTCCGCTGAACTCATGCAATAAAAAAAAGCATGAGAATTAAGTTTTGGAGCCTATATGATATCAAGCAAATTTTCAATATTTACTAGGACAAATTAATCTTATTTCATCACACATAAAGCAAAACAAAATTAACGCTTTCATATCCTTTATAAACAACAAGGACAATAATCTTTAGCCTCTTGCAAAAACTTTACAAGACTTTAAATTGAACACTCTCCTAACAATTAACAAATTATACAATTTGTCATCCCTGTACAACATTATTTAAGGTAAGAACATACATTATCTGAATTCTCAAGCCTGACAATGTGGCTTAACAAAGGCCATACAGCCTAGCAGCATTCCTCGACAGGTTTGATTGAGCAGATTAAACAATGCTATTGCAACATTGTCATGTTTATGTAGGTGATATTTATGGGACATTAAAAATTAAGTCCAAATATCAATTTAGATAAAGGATATGTTTGGTAACTATTCCTCTTTGAAGAACAAAAAAATATTCACATGACTAATTGAGAACCTCCTCCTATTTGAAGGCGGTTAAAAATAATACAGACTTATTTGAAACAAATGGTAATGAAGCTCACCCTCTGCTTGACGTAGTTACTTACAACTGCTAGATTATTGTATTTATTAGAACTTAAAATGAACTTCCAGTCAAAATTATTCTATAGTGGAATAATATTTGAAATCTATCAATCTTAACCCAGGGTTGCCTGGAAGAGAAGGCTTGTAATGATGAAGCCGCCCATTGTATTTGTTTTATATGCTTTAGTGTACAATAAAAAGTTTACTATCTATATTTAAACATGTAATTTTTTTTTATTAGCATTAGAGGCAGACTGCACCTTTGGTGATAAAAATTACCACAGGCAACGGAAACCACGCTTCATTGGGTGGGCCGTTACCTTGTCTGCTATATTTTAACAACAAAAAAACGGACACAGGCAAGTATGGCGACCACAGAGAAAAGTTGTAATAAGTTCTGCAAGATTCGCGTATGTATACGCAACATGCTTAATCTATTAATGCGAAGTACCTAAATAAAGTAAAGTTCTTAGTAAACATTCGGTACCTACTTTTTTGGTTTTTGTAAACTGAAACTTTAGCCTTCGAGACTCGATCCAAACTATTTGTGTTGTCGACGATCTCGTATACACACGGTCTAAACTCTAAGGAATCTTTCAATGTGCTTGACCCAACACATACTTAGTTTTTTTTTATTGATTGTATTCAACTTCTGGAGGGCTTTCCAAGGTGCTGTTTAAAAAGTAATAGGTTCACATTTTTGCGAGGAACGCGAGAAAAGAACGCGTAATCCCGTTCCACATTCTCATTTCGCGCACATTTCTGGCGATGTCGCAGTATCCTCGCGAGAAGCTCGAGAAAATGTGGACGGCCCTTAAGAGTCCCTAATGGCATATAGGTACAAGTAAAGCCGCGGCGATGCCCAAATAGTTACACAACAAACAAATCCCTCGATGACTAACAAATAAATCTACTGTTAACGTTTTCCTGAATCAATAAAATACTGAATGGAGATAATTCAAGCAGATAAGGAAGGCATGTTATTGTCATTATCTTCAACGAAACATCCAACATATTTCCAAGACAACAAGGACTGGTCTCTCATTACTGTTAGAACATGGCAGTAAAACGGGCCTATTCTAAACGAACAGTTATTTAACAAAGCCAGAATAATCTGTAGTTTACAATTTACAACTCATGAGTTGTAAAACTACGTACTTTACTTACATACATTTTAATTAATAGATTTAAAAGTTAAACAGTAAAAATGTTATTATTCATAAGCTATTAATTAAACTTTGTTAATTGAAGTTTTTTAAAGTGAAACTTCTTTAGAATCGTTGTGATTTGAAACTCGATGAAACGAAAAAGCGACACTAAAAAAAGATGAACACATAAATCTATAGGACTAATCCTGCGAGAGAATGAGATAGAATACATTATATATATTTAATAATTTAAACATTATGATCATTCGGATAGAGTTGGAAATGTTTTGAATGGTTTTCGTTAATACTTCAAATTTCGTGTTTTAAAGCTTAAATATATTATAACGATATAATATATGAAATGTGACGTCACGGAATTTGGAATCCCTCCCACCCCTTCTTGTCACACTTTGTTTCACTTCTACTGCTTGTAACTGCACACACACACACACATTTTTTTTATATATATATATATATAAGGAACAGATCCTTTTAGGCGTGACATTTAATTCCTTACTTAAACATAGCATTAAAGTAGTACAAAATTCATAACGCCTCATGTAGTCGAAAAAACCCTTTGAAATGCATGAGGCTTTTTTTTATATGGTTAAGGTATGCGTCTGAACGACATTGCACACGACTTGTTCACGCAATATTTGGGGTTACCTTAATTGTATGAAGAAAATTTTTCAGATTGATATTTTTTACCCCAGGAATCCCGCAGGAATATTTCCGGGAGCGGCTTGTACTTGGTGAGGTGCATAAAAATTAGCTTATTCTAACACAGTTTTCACTAAAACCATAGGTGCGGTTCTTTGTGTCCCGGGAATCCAGCGGGAATTTCAAGTCAAGCGTGGACGAAGTCGCGGGCATATCCTAGTATTATCTTACAATTTAAACAATATCACCTTTACTCGATCGAGAAAACCAATAGCTACAATGTTCAAAGAACAAAAGTTTTACGTCAATACAAATTCTGTAACAGCTGTAATGGTGGTTTTAGTTCCCTTTGCTTTTAGTCGCTCACTTTAATCTTTATCATTGTACTTTACTTTTGTATATTCATACTATAAATTATATCTAAACTAGTACAGCTAAGGTTTTATGGTGTAAAGAATACGATGCTTATAAGAATAGTATGCTTTCTACTTCTTACAGTTGTTGAATTGTTATATACATCTTTATAGTGAACGGTAAACAGTAAGTTAATTTTTTCAACTTAGCTTATAATAATAGCCTATAAAAGTCCCACTGCTGGACTTGGGCGTCTCTATTTCAAGGGAGTGGATATATGTACAAACAATTATCCAAAACGGGTTACAACATCGCAAAACGTCAAAGATCGAATTTTTCGATTAGACACGCTTAAAAAATTGATTGGACACGGATTTTATACGAAAAATATGTATTATTAAAGCAAAATCAAACATTCAATACGTTCAACTTATGGTGATGAAAATAAAGCGGTTAAAATAAGAGTTAGCGGGAGCGGAATAAAAATGAAGATTTAAGACTTTCTAAAATCCTAATGATTACATTTTTTGTACTTAATTAATTATTCAATACACTCTAATAAAGTTTTATATAAATACGGGAGGTAATTGGATTACCAAAAAATATAAATATACTTTTGTATGTCGTATATACATACTACATTTGTGGAGAACCGCAGTCGGAGGTGGCACAGCGCCAGCGTTGTTACAAATTCAGGCTTTTTTAAGTAACTGAATTTAAATCTACTACTTATATGTTTGCTTCGAAAAACAGTCGCAAACAAGTCTAGGGCATCTAAGTGTGAGCTGGGAACTGGCAATAAATATGCAGAATTCAAAGATGCGTTCACTACCTCTGTTCTTTTCAGACTACGAGACAGAATTATGTTCTATATCATGCTAATAATTTAACGAACGGCTTTGAAGAGCTCAGCCATTTATAAATACATAAAATACGTAGAAATAAAAAAATAGTATAGAAATTGTTTAGAACTCAAGTGCAACTTAATCAACGTCTTGGGCAACCACTTCTTACGCCGGCACGCGGCGCACATCTCTAATATAACTACAATTTGCGAACCCCGGGCTTCGAAGAAAAAGCTTCATATGCAACCGGGATTTTACTCTTAGATGTTGATGATGTATGTGTTAGTTAGCGATAAAGAACGGCATGGTAAGAAGAAAATCTACACATCACCATTGCGACAAGTGTTACAAATAACGTCTATTCCTCAAAAATACGGGGCGTTGAGCCTTGCAGTTGAGGTATATGGGTGTTATTATAAGTTAATAATTTAAAAATATTAATGTTAAGTCTAAATTTAATGTACATATTGTTACGACTTAGCCAAAATTCCACGAAGCACAACAACTAATGCGAATGAACACCATAAATCCCAAGTTTTATTACCGCCCGCATTTGCACTTCTTTTATTTTCTTTGTATTTAATATTTGTAATTAGAAAAGCCGCCTATTGTGTATTGTAATCTGTTCCGGTAGGCAGTGGTCAGGTGTGATTCCGGGAAATCGGGTGCACGAGATGAGGTAGACATATTGCACCGTGCAGTATAAAACAATGCCCGAACGGAGGGATGGGGCAGTCGAGCGAGGATTACGATACGAGCAAGACGTACATTCGATAAGCGATATAGTGACGGACTCTAAGCGTGTTATTGAATTGTGCAGTTTGTACTAGTAGTGTCTAGTTATATTTATACCTGTTTCATAAGTGTTTGTATAGTTCTAATAAATTCTATAGTAATTCCAACGGCATTTTAGTTCTAGTCTCGCGCTCGAAACAATATATAATTTATACATACGACGAAAAATATTATTTAACATATCAATATCATTTTATATTGCGATAATACATGGATATTCAAGTTTTATGTAATTATAATATGTATACTAAATACTAATATGGATACTCATTTATATTTTAGATGAAATATAGATAATATAAATTTTCCACTTTTCTAACAAAGCCGCTCCTTTATGCAACGTTATTCGAATCGAATGAATGGTAATAGGACAAAAAATGTAATAGAACCGTTGACAGATTTTCATCAGAGGCCAAAGCCCGAACAGAGCTACAAGATACAAAAACGACCATCCATAGATTTATTAAGTAGGTAGCAAGAAAACAGATTTAACAAAGACTTTCTTTCTATACACTATTTTTGCTTATTTTACCTAGTTATTATTTATGCCGCTTATGACCAGGGTCTGCTTTCTGCCTCAATTTACCTTTTTTTTAGGAGGGGAAATCCGATTAAGGGATGACAGCTGCGCGAAGGGGGATAGTCGCGGCCGGTGTGTCAGATTCGCCAGCTTGGGGTGACACTAGCACTCCTCGTCAGAACTAAAAGTACTATTGCCACGCCACAGTCAGTTATACTCCTTAATAGTCCTCGGTGTTTCTTCATGCGCCTTATGCCAGGGCTACGGGAAAGCGGAAGTTGGACCAACTCCGCGTGTCCCGGCGGGCGGGGGCCTCTAAGGCCACATCCACTGTCGGGGAACTACTTTTTATCCCCCGGCAACTTAATGGTGTCTGCGTGGGCCGGTTTGTGACGCGCCCCATGGGAGGAAAGGTGAGCGCGCGCGGAATACGGCGCGCCCCCGTCTCGGCGGCATAACGACGGGCGGGAGGGAACCCTATCCCCAACTGCCCACCCGCGCCGCCCGCTCACGGCCGCCGAACTCCGGACCATGGTATAAACCACGATCGGGAGTGAAAGGTCAAATCCGGTGAAGGCGACGAGGTCTCGGCGCTGCTCTGTCCAAGCAGGACACTGCTGGAGTGTGTGTAACGCCATATCCACGTTGCCTGTGTCACAATGGTGTCACCCTGACGTGGGCTCTCAGCTCAGAAGACACAGGTACCTCCCAAAGCAGCCATGCCCTGAAAGATCCTGTGTCAGCCGAAACGTCAGGGTGGCGTACCGTCTGTCTCGCCGCCTCGATGGTGGCGGGGCCCGCGCTGGGGTATCTTAGGCGATCTTCCCAGACCATCAGAACGACCGGCACGCCTCGATTTCGCGAGGCGCGGGTCTGGTGCCCCTTGCCAGGGTCTCTTTGCGCCAGTGATACAGCGACACGAGGACCCTGGCCTCCAGGTCCCAAGGTGGGATCCTCAATTTCCCTGCTTTAACTCACTTAATTTATCACGTCATGACTTCCAGCTATCACTTTCTTAGGCAACAACAATATAAATAGCCGGCACACGATATACCTGAACTACCTCTGGGGACGCGTTTGAATTTTATTGAACGATCATAAAGAGTGTCATGGAGATCAATCCTACATATGTTACGACTAATATACGAGGATACACATAAGATCAGGATCTCCTATATACACGACAGCCGTAACAATGCCCGTAAGATAGCACATAAACTACAAGAGGATTGCCTTTGTAGATACGACTAAGTTTTACGGAAACCGACAAGTTATGAGGGGAACAAATGCCTAGTCCTACCGTGTCCCCCAGGTCACGGCAGAAGGGGTAAGTCCGAGACACGCCTGGTTTGACGTTGTGACGTATAATATGCGTGCCAGTGACCTGACAATAAGCGATTCTGAAGACCGTGCAAGGTGCAGACTAAATAATAGGAAACCCGTGTTCCGAAGCGACCAAGATTTAATAGATAATTAATGATAAGGGACAATGTATTCATATACAATATCAGACGAATGTGTTGTGTTGACATAATAAAACTAAGTTTTAACGGTTTTAAGCGCTGTATTTTATATGATTTTTATTATTCTGACGTTTCGGCCACTTTTCAGTAGCCGTGATCACACAAGACAAAGAGTAAATAATAACCATAAACAAAAAATAAAACCAAATTAAAACGTAGTTTTATTATGTATACTAGAAAATATTATGAGTGTGTTGGCATTGTTTCGGTCCCAAATTGCGACTTGAGGAATATCAGAGTAGTAACGCCTACCAGAACGGGTGGCAGCGTAACGGCTAGCGGACACGTCCGAAATTTAAAAGGCGCGAGTTTGAATCCTGGCCGGAACGCGAACACCATTTAGGCAGTTTTCTGACCTTATGTGCATATTGTTATAATTACCACGTGCTAAAAACGATGAATAAAAACATCGCGAAACCTGCATATGGAGAAAACCCATGTGTCAAACCTGCCAAGCCGCCTTAGACAAGCTTGGCGGGTATATTGTTCTACACACTATATGGGTATAGTGGGAGTTCCGAACCCCCGTGAATCAATGACAGCACCTACATTAGGCACTGCTGCGTAATGCAATACTAGGGTACCTAAGTGATAGCTGTACTATATTTAATTTACATAATTGAAAGCAATAATAACTAGAAAGAAAAGAAGAAAGATAGAAAATATTAAACTAAATACTTAAAAATAAACTAAATTACAAATAAATCAATATTGTTACGAGTCGCGAGACTCGAATTAAAATGCCCGTTAGAATTACTATAGAGTTTATTAGAACTATTCAAACACGTATAACACAGGTAAAAATATAACCGAACACAACCAGTCCAAACGTAATGCAGAAGGTTGGAACTCAATAAAACGCGTAAAGTCCGTCACTTATCAGATTCCCGATTGTAGTACACGTCTCGCTTCGCGGTTCTCGCTCGACTGTCTCCCCCTCCATCAGGTCATCGTTTTATACTGCAGAAATGCAATGTCCCCGTATCTAAGTCGGCTTGGGCTGTTTTCTAATCACAAAGTAAACAAAAGAAGACGATCATAAAAGAGTTATAAATAGTTTAAATGCCGGCGGGTAATAAAATGTGTTTTGTTTCAGATATGCAGGTGTGTTTTGTTTTTTTCGGGACCTGAGTTGTAACAATATAAAGAACAAATCGCTGCCAGAGGTATAGCTTGTGTATGTATGTAAATATGTATCCATGTTTAATTAACTATTTATAATAGTAATTTTACGCATTGTAACTATGTCACATGTTTTCCTGAAATAAAGATATAAATTAAATAATAATAACATAGAATAACATCTTAGAAACAAAAGAACAATAAAAAATACTGTTAAAAACTTCAAGTATCATCATCATCATCATAATATTCAAAAGCTTCTTAACTGCCTCCTACAATCTTTTCACTACTCTATACGACATATTTATTATATATTTAAAACATACTTGACTTGTATATTTATTTAACAATAATAATATAATATTTATCGATAAAATCAATGGCAATCGACTAAAAAGCCGCTTATCCTTTCAATAAAACTCGTTTTATGCAGACACAGCTAATTAAAGATAATCAAGTTTTTAGTACTTTTAGTTACTTATAGTTTAATCGAAACTTGTCTCGTAACTTGTTTTGCATTTGCATGTAACCGATTGAAAGGTCAAAATAAATTTAATAACCGAACAATAGTGACGGAACTGCATGGTAATGTTGTAAGTAGTGCGTTTCTTTTTAATCTGAATCTTCTCGAAGTTTTTGTGGGTGCTGGAGTTTTTGGCGGGAACTGAAAGGAGATGTCTGTGCAGCTGCTGTGCAGTTTTATTTTCTAAATATGTGTAAAATTACTCTAAAATGAACAATAGTTGTAGGATATTGATAGTTTTTGAGTAGAATTATGTGTTTTGTGAGAAATGTGAACTGTATAGTCAAATGTGACCTTTTGAGTTGTCACAAGAACTCCTTTGAATGGCACCAGCTGATAACCTACAGTTCAGCTGTGCTACACATAGGCTTAAGAAAATGAAGAAACTATATTATATATACATCTAAGATCTGGCTTAAAGGCCCAGCTGCCAAGCCATAAACCTAAATAAATAATTTGTGGGTGCTAATGACAGAACCATAGAACAGTGATTATCGGCATTGTTATTATGATAATCGGCACCAGAGTTGATTGCCGTGATGGCGGATCAATACAAGGAATGCAACCAAGTGAACACAAATGACAATGTTCTATTTGCTTCTAGAGCTTTCCTTGCGATGAGATTTTATTTGGATAAACTTTAGATTTCGATCCCGCAGAAAGTACTATTTTCATAATTTTTGTCGTAAATACTATAGATCTACATTTCTTTTTTACTCGAAAAATAGACTAAATTTGGCGGGATATATATTCCAAATTTATGCGAGCAAAGTTAAATAGGCACCTAAATCGATGCTTATGAAATTTGACACTTGTATATGTGCTTTCGATAAAAAGAATACTTTTGATTCCGATTCCAAAAATTTAAATTATTTTCGTCGGATATATTCGAAAAGTATGTACCTATGTAGATGCCTATGTACATAGGCGAAATTGTGAGAAAATCTATACTACATAAGTAGGTAAACGATAAAAAAAACCTAAAAATATTATTAAATATGCAAATACACAAGTTGTAGATAACGGAAACATGTTATTTTTATGAATATTGATAGTAGGTTAAGCATCTATAGGTATTTACAACTTAGAAAGGGGGTCAGCGGCAATATTAGCGTGTTCCTATTTATTTCAGAGGCCCCCGGTTGTTAACCTACTTAAAAATTAAAATAAACAGTTAAGTAACTTATTTTTTCATAACGCTATAAACATTAAATCTTTGATTTTCGTTTTCAACTTGGTAATTTCTGTTTAGTCCACATATCTAGATAAGTCATTAGGTCTACACCTAATGACTTATCTAGATATGTGCAGAAGGCCGTGCGGTAACTGATTTTGTGTGAAAAGTCTTTTATTGTATAGCCATTTAATGCCAAGAAGACGTAAAGTTTAGCGCAGAGAATTTGTTACAACGTGATAAAAATAGGTATATATCAAGAAGTCGTTCCCCGTTTTAATAATTATTTATTTGAAAAAAAATATTTGTTGCAAATAAAAAACTTAGTTATACGTACTTATAATACAAGTTGTGGTAGTTTAGTGGCTAGCGCACTCGCGTCCCAAACTCTAGGAGCTCGGCTTCGAATCCTGGCCGGAAAGCACGCTTAAGCAGTTTTTTGACCTAATTTACAGTGTTACGGTTACCACGTGCTAGCGTTGACAGAAAACATCATGGTGAAACCTGCACATCGAGATAACCGCTGTGTCAAACCCGCCAATCCGCCTTGGATAAGCTTGGAGGGTACCTATGCTGCCCGTTCCTCTTTTAAATGATAGGCTCGAATCCAGCAGTAGGACTTTTATGGACTGCTATTATTATATATTATTATTATACTTAGAGTAAACTCATTGTAATAACGACTTTTAATAGTATAATACAAGTATAATCGAGTTTTTTATTTACAAATAAACACAATCAGTATGTATTTACCAGCATGTTACATCGTAGGTTTAATAAGGATTAAGATGAACAGTTCTACAGAAAACAGAAGTAAAGACAGTGCGCAGGTATTGTTTTAAGATTTAGTACCCGTACTTACATGAAAAAGGTTTCTTATCGGTCCACCTGCCCTTCAGGGCTAAGAAGCTGCGTCGTTCCTTCCCGGAATGCGACACCTGTGACCACAACACTAAAACGCCGAACACCACAATCTATGTAAACAAGTAACGTTTTATCAGCTATAAACCGAAAACCACTATTATCACATTAAATGTTATGGTTGCACATCCCTTTACGTTAACTTCGTAAAAAAGTTTCGCGGCTTCGAAGTCAGTAGAAAATATCCATCAAACAACCACCCACTAACAAAGAGAGCGGCGAACTCATTTGACAACGTGAACGCAGTAGCGAGACGCGCGCGGGGATTTGCGTGAAGAGAATTGAACTCATTGAGCGACAGTGGCGCCGCTACACCTGTCCATTTGTGTACACTGTACAGTGTATACCGGACCCGCAGCTTTGTATTGAAGATATTTTATAATGGAATAGGCGTGTGTAAGAGTATAGCTATATCCAAGTACAAAGTACTTCTATATAAATGTAAAAGGTACTAAAATCAGTCCGAGTCGACAATACCTCCTACTTCAAAGTATTTTTCAGAATCTCTAAAACTGTATTATTGTATTTTCATAAAATTTCGTATTTTGTATTCGAACTCATTTTATTGAATATATGATTAATTCTAACAATCTACACTTGCTCAATAAGCTAGATATGCTCTCAGAGGTGAGACTGTAGCAGTTGCTAAATATTTGCCAAGAAAAATACAGTCTTGCATATACTCGAGACACTCGAGTCCATAAGTAGCTAATAATAATTTATTTAGAAAAGTTTCAAAGGTTTAATCGTCGATACAGTATTGCTAGAATGACGATGTTCTACAAAATAATAAGGTTGGGGTAAAAGTCTTTTCGCATATAGTATGTATGAACTTGTAATAAGATCTCTTTGGCTATACAATTTGTATCTGATGGTTTTGGTATCATTAAAAAGTTTTAATTTTAAAGAAGACAATTCCAAATTCAAGTTAGGAAAATGAGTGATTTTCATTTGTTTTTCTTATTGTTAAAATGAGTGAATCTAATGAACAAATTCGATACATTTTAAAATTTTACTACAAAAAAGGTAAAAACGCAACACAAGCCGCGAAAAATAATTGTGATGTTTATGGACCTAATGCAGTATCTGTGAGAGTAGCGCAAATTTGGTTTAAGCGTTTTCAATCCGGAAATTTTGATCAAAGATGCACGTCGCTCTGGTCGCCCTGTTACGGACAAAATTGTTGCCATTTTTGAAAAAATGGAGCAAGATCGGCATATTAGTAGTTACGATGTAGCCGGAGAACTGGGAATTGACCACAAAACGGTTTTGGCGCATTTGAAAAAGCTGGGTACACAAAAAAGCTCGATATTTGGGTGCCTTATGAGCTCACTGAAAGAAACCTAATGAACCGTGTACTCATTTGTGATTTTTGAAGAAGCTGATAACTGGTGATGAAAAGTGGATCACGTACGACAAGAACGTGTGAAAAAGATCGTGGTCAAAGGCCGGTCAGGCTTTACAGACTGTGGCCAAACCCGTGCTAACTCGCAACAAGGTGATGCTGTGTGTATGGTGGGATTGGAAGGACATTATTCATTATGAGCTGTTACCGCCAGGCAGGACCATCGATTCTGAACTGTACAGCGAACAACTGATGAGATTAAAGCAAAAAGTTTAGAGAAAGCGGCCGGAATTAATCAACAGAAGGGGTGTGGTTTTTCACCATGATAACGCTAGACCTCACACATGTTTAGCCACTCAGCAAAAATTACGAGAGTTTGGCTGGGAGGTGTTAATGCATCCGCCGTATAGTCCTGACCTTGCACCTTCAGATTTTCATCTGTTTCGGTCTCTGCAGAATTTTTTAGGCAGTGTCAGGTTAACATCACGAGAGGACTGCCAAAACCACTTGTCGCAGTTTTTTGATCAGAAGCCCCAAAATTTTTATAGCAATGGGCTCACGTCCTTACCTACAAGATGGCAAAAAGTTATCCAGCAAAATGGCACCTACATACTTTAGTCAAATGGTAATAAACTTTATAAAAAAACTTTTTCCCCAACCTAATATATTTCAGAAACTGTCTCTATGAATTATATAAGTTAGATGCATGTATATAATACTAGAATATGCCCGCGACTTCGGCCAAGTTTGACATAGAAAATTAGCGCGAGATTTCCGGTACACAAAGTATCGCAGCATTTAAAAAGAATGTAAGCTATCGTTTTAGTGAATACTGTGTCGGAATAAGTTATTTTTGTGCAGCCGAACAACTACAAACGGCTCTCGGGAAAAATCCTGCGTTTTCTTGAGATAAAAAATATCATAATATATTTTATTAAGTACATAAAATTGGCTGCCTTCAAATCATGTGTGACAAGCGTTCTCCATCTAAAACTATATTATCATGATTGCTTTACCATAAAAAGACTTATCATAAGCGTATTTCATTTCGAATTTCGAATATATAAAAAAGGGACCAAGCGTGTGTCGAATCACTCACAATGAAGGTTAGCGGCTAAGAAGCTACATAATTATTGTCTTTTGGCTGGCCAAAAATATGTCGTGTGTCCTTATGGCCTAAAAATTGTTTGATATATTTTTTCCACTTCTAAAGTTATAAAGGTTCTAAAGGTAAAGATAATTATACACTTTTTCTGTGCACAGGACAGTGCATATGCGGTATTTTACTGTTGAGGTTTCTCTTTTTTATTGCCTAAAATAGACAAACAGGCAGACTGCCCATCTGGAGGGAAGTGGTTACTGCTGCCTGTGGACATTTGCAACACGTTTTCAATGCATACACGCAGTTCTTCAATAATTTAATGTTAATTTTTAACCAAAATTATACATTATTTGTAAATAAACCTGGACAGCCCCGCCAAAAGTGAGAATTCCCTTTTTAACAGTATGTATAACCTTGACCATAACGTCTAGAACAAGAATTATTTTTTTGCCTTCTGGCAATATTATGTGTTATCTGTAGTCGAGGTCAGTGAATCATAAACAAAGTGAATTTATCCATGTTTTTTTAATTTTAACGTTGATCCGAGTCTAAAAGGTAACTAAATACACATCTGATAATACCAAGTTTCACATGAGCAGTGATTTTTAAAGTTTACCAAGGATGTCTAGTGGAATCTGAAGAAAAAATCATTTCGATATAATTCGACCTCATTTACCAAAGAACAACCTACATGATAGGTTTGTAATGTTTAGTTTAGCTTCTTTTAATCAAATAATTCTTCTGTTAAGTATCACAAGGCGCTACAGCTCTTGCTTACAAATTTATAGTTTTTGTTATTAAAGTAAACATCATAGGCTATTTTGACAAAATGCGAACGTCGTATCTATAGCAACTTGATACTTGCACGATTTTCGATGTCGTACTAAAAATCACTAGTAAGTATCGAAATTACTCTTGGCCTAATATTGGAGTTGCTAGAGTTTAGAAAAAAATCACGTAAGTGGCGCCCCTATTATTTTGCCACCCTGTACTTCAAAATCCGTTCTGATATTTTTAACAAGTAGGTTAATTCATTTTTACGTTTGTGGTCTTGACTTATTTTGAAGATAGAAAATAAAGGTGTCGATGCAGTACTTGTAGGTTTAGCACTATCCTAAATGATAATTAAGGATGTGTTGTACGCTAGTTCCACGTTGGGTCTATATGTTTTATATACTTGAGTCGTAAAATTGCTCTTAACAATTTTTGGGTTTTACTTATAAGACACGCAGCTTAAATTACAAATCAGTATTTCCAGTATATTTTCTCCCTAGTACAATGTGCTAAGGATAAAATATGTATCCTATACTCTGATTTCTAATTACCTGGAATAAAATGCTACGATCGACCTTTTTTATATCGCAAGCTTGGAGCAACTTGCCAGTGTGAGTTGAATTCGACTCACACAACTAACTCACTTATGAATCAAAAAAGATCGACTGCATCTTTCGTTGTAGTCCAGGTAATTAAAAATCAAAGTACATGTTCATAAAACGACAGTTATTATACCTAACTGTGTAATCATGAGTACATATGTATATATTACCCTCAGATCAAATATATTCCTCTGAGATATTACTAAATTTTAATATTAAACCGTTTTAAACTATTACCTACAACTTTTTTGATACGTCCCGTTTAAGTTATGGTATAACTTAACAAGCTGCCAAAAATAAACCAAACCTCTTGACAGATATATAGAATATCAAAAACGCTTCGCCTGCTTTGTGTAACTTATTAAATTATGAGTGACTTTATGGTACTCTAAAAAGCCTAGCGCCATCTGTATTTGGTAGCCAGACTCGCCGCACTCGCATTAAGATTTTTCATAGTTGTATACATAGGTACTATTTTGTATCAACAATGATCATGTGATACCTTTTAACCCCTAAGCCTAGCGACAGACATGCGGAACATTCCAAGCGGAAAGTTCGGCGATTGAAGGATCTGCGCCAATCTGAACTCAGCAGAATTATGATTTCCGCTTATGTATCATACTCATAGATAACTTAAAAAACATTGCCAGCGTATTTAGCTGAAGTTTCCGCGCAGTACGTACCATAGGTGTGTCGCTAAAATGAGGCCTAAAAGCACATTAAATCTGTAATAATCTACAGAATTTAAATCCATTGTGGAATTAATTCCGTGATGCGCCCACTTTATAACTCTATAGAACTTGCTCAGGATAGCACAGATTTTGTAGAAAAAAACTACATGGCTAAATTCAAATTCGACGCAGAATTAATTCCGTAGCTGCGTAGTGGTAGTGTGTGCGCGTCTATGAAGTTTCATGTTAAAAAATTTGCTGAAAAAAGGGACATCAAAATATTTATACTGCGTGTTAGGTTTAAAATTTTATCATTCTTGCAAAATACAGGACCAATGTTGACACGAGAAAAACTCATTGTCAGCTAAAATAGTGTCGTATCAACAAAAAAAAAACAAATTTTAGGTGTATGTTTGCTGTGATCAAATCATATGCCTTTATTTACCTAATCAAATATTTAACATTTTAGCCTTTAATTACAGGCAAAGCTTTTACAATATTGTAGATGTGCATGGATTAAAGACGGGAGTCTAGAGTACTCATCATACTTTTATGTTCTGGTTATTTCCAACTACTCTTAGGGTAAAGACGACAAGGGAAAAATCACATAATAAATTCAAATAATTTATTACAGTGTTATGTTGTGCCTTTGTGAATAAATCTTTATTGTGTTTCGCATTGTATTGCTTTTAGATTATTTATTATTAATAAGAAGACAAACCAAAACGCAATGTTTTTTTTAGAAAATACAGCATATTAATCTACATAATTACAGATTTATGGCACATACTATAATACAAAATATACAGGATCATAGACTATATTCTTAATTAAATCTAATATCACTTTATTTTAATGATATAGGTAATGATGTAGCTGCGTTGTTAAGATGATGTTTAATATGAGGAAACTTCCAAGTATATCTGCAACAAAATAAAAGAAGGATTGAAATAAAATGCAATAAATCAAACTTCTTATAGCTCCTAATTATTCTAGCATTCCAACAAGGGCCAATGTGTCAATATTTGATCAGAGGTTTTAAAGCGGCCACTTTTGCGAATTTATACAAGTAGAACTTTACGATGCGTCTTACATCTACCACCCTATCAGTATAGTATATCTAAACACGTGTCATTTTATTTCACGATTTTGCAACAGCACTGACATGCTCTTCTACAATAGTAACCATTGAGATCACTTCTACAATCGTGACCAATATTTCTAGGATAACAGAAAGTATTCCCGCCATATTACTCCCAAGTTTTAAAAGCTAAGCTACAATGATATCAATATGCGATTTTCTCACTCAACATTTGCAATCTGTAATAACAAGCAAATTAGACTTAAAACTTACATTCTCTATTTATTTAGCTAATACTTTAACATGCTAAATCCTTTTTGAATTTCATACGATAACCAAGTATATTAGGCACCGAGCTATCAACATGTTGTTTTTTATTTATAATTAAAGGGTTTTGTTGTTTAAGCGACCATGCTGCCCTGGTACAATTATGTAATCTAACAAAATAAAGTAATGAGTGATTTCTTATATCTACTAGTTTATATAGAATTCTGGTGTCGTTCGAAGATGGGTCCGCCAGAATGCTATTAATTTGACCTATTAGCCTTAAATTTATATGACAACTTTGTCTAAAAGCGTCATTTTGGACACATTCCATCAATATATGATATAAATCATCGATAGTGTTGCATGTTTCACTATTTGCGGAGTTAATTCTGCGAACTAAGTATAGGAATTTGTTGCATGGAATGTTACCAGATCTGAGTCTTAAAGCTGTTATTAATTCCTTTCTAATCAAAGTTGTGATGCTAATCCAAAGAGAATTTAAAGGCTGCGACAGGATCGTGCAGTACCATACTCATTTTTCTAAGGACCTTACATTAAAATATTCTTGCCAATATTCTAACATTCTCTTTTTAATTTATTAATATAATATGGAAAAGAAGAAAGAATGTCAATCGGCAGACTATAAGTTTCCCTGTTACTGTTACTGTTGCCAACCAGCACTATATGCGATGGGATTCATTGTAGAACAATGGTCTTGTGTGCAGATTCTAAATTCATGAGAAGCTTCAATATAGGCTACCAGTCGCCCTCGAAACGTCGAGGTACACTGAGCCAGGTACCACTTCAAGACCACTTTTAGAATCCGTAAGTAATACTATATCTGAATAATTAGTTGAATTTAGAAATGATAGAGCCTCTGAAATAGCTTGAAGTTCAATTTCCATAATGGATAGACTAGGGTTAATTTTGAAACTGCAATGATAATTTGAATTCAAAATTAGAACAGCCCCTCCAGCTGTATTGGATTCCTTAGAACCACCTGTAAAAAAAAATCACATAGGATAATATTTTAAATTTTTAAATGGTGATACTGACATTTAGACATTTTTGATTGTTATTTTTACATAATCTGCACACTCATAGCCTTATTTATTTTTTCAAGTGCCTCTTTCTTTGTTCTTTTGTTATTGATTTGAATAATTTTTGGTATTCTACTACTAGTAGTAGCACATCTAGATGTACCTTTTGAATATGTAAGCAATTATTGATGATCGAGAATAATTATCCTAATATTAGATGTGCTTTGACAAATCTTGCATATACATATATTATGTATACAAAACACTTACACAAAGAATCAGAAGCACAATCTTGAACTGCAGGAGCTTGGTACTCATCACTTATTTCTAAAAACTGATAGATTGCTTTGAAACCTGTTCCGTCCAATCTATCATTCGATCGGAACGTCACTTTAAAAAAGTTTCTTTCAGATTCCACATGAAACTCTTTCATTTGTCCACAATATCTACCGTATCTATTGTCTTCAGTCATATAGTTTGAAAATTCTACGTAGTCACTCGCTGATACGGCTTCGCACCTGGAGACGATAGAAGGATGTCAATGAGTATTTTAAAACAGAATACTTTCGTTAAGTACTCATTAAGCACTGACTATAAGAATTTTTTGTATTTAGAATTTTAAATTTAAGTAAAGAACTGGAATTTATAATCTCACATTTATATAGTATAGGATGGAAACTCGTCATCTATTAACTTAAAATGCTTTTTTATTATCCTTTCTACGTATTATGTCGAATTGTATAGGCGAATTGATTTAATTAAGCTTTGGCCATTTTACTCCAACTTTCCATCTTCAATCTCAACAAGTTCAACTTTGATAATAATTTTTAAATTTGCGATGATCTGGGATTTATTGGAGTGGGCACGATTATTTCCATCATATATCAACCTTTATATACGTAACTTGCTAAACTTGATTAAAATTAGTGTGTTTCTGACTAATTTACTTTACAAATATATTATTTATATTCCTTTTTTAAAGTTTTGCAAAATAATCAGGTCTGATAGCAGTTCTATTGATACCATAATAAGTTTTCTTTGTATCGGTTACTTTAAAATTTAGGAAAAGAATCATTTATTCTGGAAAAGGATCAAATCATAGTTGCGTCCGTGATAATTATATTAAAACAAATGCTTATATATGCATTATTTCTCGCCAAATCATAGATAGAATTTTTATATGTAATTATGTATATTAATACTTACGGTAAAACACCTTCAACGTCGAAATTAGTGAAATGTAAGTGAACTTTTTCAGTCTCCCCGCCGTGAAAGAAATATGTACACTCCGTGTCCCGTGGGTATGGTCCCGGTGAATTTGGTGAAGCGAATGTCCCATTGTGTGATTCACTACTATTGTATACAAAGGCGCATGGGAACTCTTTAAGTTGTTTCCCTGTAGTTATGCCGAAATCTGTAAAAAGAAATCATCTTAAATCTTGTAAAAATAACAATGAAATTACAATTGACTTCATCAATCGTTAGTTAGAATTCTACGCTGTTTGATAGATTCGGCATTAATTGTGTAAATCGGCTAGTTATGTGAGAAACCAATGTCTAGGCATGCCGCCTCCACTAGGCTTCGGTAGAAAAAAGAGGTACGCCCAAAAATGCTGGCAAAAATTTACGTCGTAAAGAGTGGCCTGTGTCTCAAAACAAAGGATGCTAAAGATCGCGCGAAATGGAGAAGAAAAGGTAAAAATGTGACCCCGGGCTTCGAAGCGAGCAACCCAAAAGCAATTGGGACTTAGCGATCGAATAATTATTATCCTATAATGCCCACCTTAATTAGCAAGAGAAGGCTGCACTAAATATGATTTTTTAATATAAAATCAGGGATTACATAACCTTCAGCGGCTAATCTAGAAAGGCCATAAAGTTTAGTGCGTTTATCTTCCAGGGATATCAGACATAAATACGAATCATTCAAACTTACTTTCTACAAATGAATAGGATATTTTGAATCCCCTAGCGTATCTAGATGATTGTGTCCCCCTGAATTCCAGCATCAATTTGGGCCCATTCGACATAATTGGTTTGGGGAGGTCAATTCCGCAGAAGCTATTCACTTTTTCTAATCGTCCATCGACGTTAACGAAGGCCTGCAGCGAGTCAACGTTCATACAGCTGAAAAATTAAATAAAATCTCAATTAAAATTTACAAGTACATTTTACGTACGACCATTGCATATTGAGAACTTGATCTCGTTATGTTTTAACTTTTATAGGAGTATTAAAATATTTTTTATTCGTTTCATATATAAAACTCCACGGATTATACAAATACGTAATATATTATTTACATTATGTAGACATGCACAGCCGCAAGTAGAAAAGTAGTGAGAGGAAGAGGATCGGGCAGCGCGAATACGCCATGTTTGACTTTCATTGAATTATTTCAATTAAGTTTACATGAAGCGCTTTGAAAAGCAAAATTGAGCTGCCTTATATCGGCTTAAGACAGTAATTGCAAGAATACAAATATTCCATTAGGATAGAAAAATGTATGAGAAGTGCACGTTTGCTACTAAATTTGAACCCACATATGTCATTGGGTCATATAAGTTTTTTTTACTACTGAGCTACTACGACTTGAAAGCAGTAAAACTTAAATGTTAATGTTTTACTATTTGCATTAGTGGTTTCATACACAAACATGTCAAAAATCATTAGTACTGAAAGTATCTATCATAGTAGACAAATATCTATAATACTTATTTAATGGAATAGTTTAATTCATGGAAAAATAATACTAATTAGCTTTAAAAGTTACATTTTCAATATATTTGTAATGTTTTACATTTGTAATAAGTACTATTACTTATTCCTCTTATTTCCTCGTGTTTTTTTTTAAATATTATAATATATATAATAGAACCAACATAATTTTATTATATAAACCAAATACTTTAATTACAAACTAATTAAAATTTCGAAGTCGTAAAAGATTTCCCATTTTATATTTGAATAGAGGGAATTACATTACCCAGTACCCATAAAAAAATACGAGTAATCGATACTAACTAGCGACATCTAGCAAACACGATAGTTTCATCTGTGTCATAAACCATCAAGGTACACAGGGCGGAAAAATAAAGTAGAAAACAATAGGGGCACCACTTTCGCAAGTTTTCCTAAACTCTAGCAACTCCAATATATGGTCAAGAGTAATTTCGATACTTTAGTAATTTTTAGTATGATATCAAACGTTGTGCAAGTATCAAGTTGCTTTAATTACGATGTACGCATTTTGTCAACATAGTCTATGGATATAATTATATAATAATAATGACTATAATTATGTAAGCAAGAGTTTTAACGCCTTGTGATAGTTAACAGAACAATTATTTGATTAAAAGAAGCTAAACTAACCATTACAAGACTATCATGTCGGCTGTTCTTTGGTAAATATCGTCGAATTACAACGAAAAGATTTTTACTTCAAATACCACTAGACATCTTTGTAAACTTTAAAAATCACTACTAACGTGAAACTTGGTATTGTTACATGCGTATTTAATTATTTTTTAGCGTATTTTAGACTCGGATCAATGTTAAAATTAAAATAACCTGTATAAATTCGCTTTATTTATGAGTTACTGACCTTGACTACAAATAAAATAGAATATTGCCAGAAATGAAAAAAGTTGATTTTCTAGACATTTCTGTCGAATTACAGCACTTTTAAAAATATTGACATGGATGATTGGGATCGTTACCTATTCCTAATACTTTTCTTTCGTGGTTTATATAAATCATGGACGTATTATTGTAAACATATTGAAAATTTTCATCAGCAATATTGCCATGTTTAACATAAATCTTTATTGCATTATAATAAAGATCTGATACTTACTCTGTTGATACATCAGCAGATTTATACAAATAGAAGTCTTGAAATATTAATCTAATTCTTTCCTTTCCTCTTCCGAAGAACTCATAGTGACAATGAGTGTTTGGTGGGTATGGTGTAGGATAATGTGGTGATGTTAACGTGCCATGTTTAGTACCATCACTGTTGAATTCTTGGTGACATGATGAAGCTGGAAAGAGAAATAATAATAATTTCAAACTGATTCATTCATAACATTTAAAAATTAACATTTTTTATTGAGTTACCTACATTTCTTGTCTACGTATCCGAATGTAATATTAGTTTTAGTGGCACATGCGCAGTTCCTATAGTGTATTATCTATGGTTCAGCACTGCGCATGTGCCCACTAAGCGTCAATATTTTAAGGATGTTTATTCGTCAGTCTTAGTTTCGCATTAGAAATTGACAAATTACAATTTGAATTCCTTGATCGGTAATATAATGGAATAAATCAATTGTAATAAATCTAATGGATAATATTTCAGTGAGCTCAGATATTCAGTAAGTAAATATACTAAGATATACAAAATGACCATTTAAATTGTTATGCTTATCTTATAATTCGTTATTATTTTGAGATCCTATGTAGGTAGTTTGGAGACATCACTATCAGGGCGTTCCTACAATAGCTCACAATGCCTACAATGCTCCGTTAGCCGTTCCACCAGGCGACCGCGATCGTTGTGGTCGTGGCGAAAACGTCACTAATGATCACACACGTCATTTTCGATCACACACGCTCACAACGACCCATGTCAAGAGGTGGGTCGAATAGCCGTTTCACTTGGGTTTACGATTGTAACGCTGCCAAGCAAGTGGAGCGGGAAAAATCGCGGTCGTGAACATGGTCGTTGTGAGTCCGTGGTAGAACGTAGCATATGAAAATTGTTAGTGTCAATGTCAAAACAAAAATCTCAATATTACTGTCATGTGAAATGAAATGACTAACGCGATTAATAATAAACTAATATTTTTCACTTATTATATTACTTTGCTCTTTAATTTACAAATCATAATTTACTATTACACTTATTACCGTGTTTATAGTGTGTTTCTTAAACTTGTTATGTGATAAGAAAAATAATATTTATGTTTAGGTGTTTTCTGTTATGCGTTAATATTGATAAAAATACCAAATAACAATATGTCTCTTCTGTTTATATAGCCCTTTTAATGTGAAAGAAATCTCAGAAGCTTATATTTACTGTGATTGCAATCATGTCGCAAGCAGCACCGTTTTTTGTCGATCGGGCTAAAGGAGGCCGTGCGTCGTGCAAGGGATGTAAAGGTAACTGTCCAGGAGGCGAACTGCGTTTTGCCAAAGTTGTACCTAGCCCTTACGGGGAAAATCAAAGCATGAAATCATGGCACCATGTGGATTGTTTTATGAATGCCCTATTAAAACAGAGACCTGCTACAAAAAGAATAGACTCAATAGACGACATTGATAACTGGGATAACATAAGCAAGGAAGATCAAGAGCTTCTTTTGAAGAAAATAAATGAGATGGAAAAGCTTTATGCTGAGAAAAATAGTGGGAAATATACTGCTAAAGTGATTAAAAATCAATCTATGGCACCCAAGAATTGTACCAACCTAGAAACTGTTAGTAAAGAAATGGATATACTTATTGACGACAATATGTTTACTACTTTCATAAATTTATGTTTTAACATAGCGAAAGTTGATGCATATACAGAAAAAACAGCAGTGGTTAACAGGTTTTTCACTAAAGGAGTTAATGGCGACTATTTTAAAGGAGATCTGGCATTATGGTGTAAGTTGCTTCTACCTCGAGTATCAAAACGAGTATACAACTTGAAAAGTAAGCAGTTAGTAAAAGTGTTTTCAAAGATATTTAATACAGATCATGATGACATGTTAACACACTTAGAGCAGGGTGATGTAGCAGATACTATTCAGCATTTCTTTTCAAAATCCAGAACAAATATACAACCCAAAACTGAAAGTAATTTTTCAATACAACAAATTGATGAATTCCTGGAAGAACTTTCAAACTTAACAAAAGAAGAAGAACAAATATACCATTTCAAAAAAACTGTAAGAAAATGCACTTTGGATGATATAAAAATGCTAATACGATTGATTAAAGGTGACTTACGTATTAATGCAGGTCCGAAACATATATTAGAAGGTGTACATCCAGATGCATACAGTGTT
This sequence comes from Dendrolimus houi, assembly GCA_039645545.1. Taxonomy (NCBI): domain Eukaryota; kingdom Metazoa; phylum Arthropoda; class Insecta; order Lepidoptera; family Lasiocampidae; genus Dendrolimus; species Dendrolimus houi. The sequence goes on from CM077125.1 coordinate 8,524,627, forward strand.
TTCAAACATCCCGTGACTTAGGAATGGTTATAAAGAGAATACTTTCTCAAAATACCACTGTGCAACATAAGGATGCGATACAAAAAGGCATTATTGCAAAACTCTCTTTAATGACTCCAGTGTTACCGATGTTAGCAGAAGCATGTAAATCTGTAGAAGTGGCAATGAAAAAGTGTCCAAATGGAATGTTTTCTGAAATCAAGTATGACGGGGAGAGAGTTCAAGTACATAAAAAAGGGAATGAATTTAAATATTACTCCAGAGCCTTGAAACCAGTGATGCCACACAAAGTCAGTCATTTTAAAGATTATTTACCACAAGCATTTCCTAAAGGGGTGGATTTGATTTTAGATGCAGAAGTTTTGTTGGTAGATGTAAAAACAGGAAAGCCGTTACCATTTGGTACATTGGGTATTCATAAACAGTCTAAGTTTGAGGATGCCTCTGTTTGTTTATTTGTTTTTGATTGCCTTTATTATAATGGTGAAGTATTAATGGATATGCCTATAAGAAAGAGAAGAAAAATTCTTCATGAGAACATGGTAGAGGTTAAAAATCATGTGATGTTTTCTGAGATGGAGTTGATTGAAAAACCAGCTGATTTGGCTAAGATGATTGCAAAGGTAAAATCATAGTTTTTATTTTACCCTAATACTTTCAAATGGCTTTTTCCATACTTTATTACTATTTGATAAGTAAAATAGTTCTTGTTCTTGTTCAGAGACCTTAAAGTATCTTGTAAAATGTAAGTAAACAAGGAACCCTAATGATCTCTTTCTAGTTTCTATGTGTCATTTCTGATAATATAATATGATATTTGGTACACCTATACAAATCTCAGAGGTTTACAAAAATGTGGTGTTGTGAACATATTTTTTAATTTTGTCACAATGAAGATGACACTTATTATTTTTTCAAACTAATAGATTAAGTGGTGAATAAATACTAATTAAGTATATCCCACCTGTATTATAGGTAGTACATCTATACAGATATATAAAATTGAAGTGTCTGTTTGTAATGTCAAAATAACAGCTTTTATGAAATGTGTATGAAAGTATATATATATATGCAGTCTACTTAAATAAACATTTTTGTCTGTTTTTCTGTCTGGATGCTTCAGGTAATCTTTGAAATGGCTGGACTGTTTTTGGTGGGGCTTTCACTGGCAGATAGCTGAAGTTATAAGGAGCCTACTTTTTTAGAGTTCTGCAAAAAAAATACCACACAGACGAAGTCATGGGCATTGCTAGTATTGAATAATACTGGTGGTGATCCAAGACCAGAGTAAACAATGCAAAGTTTATTAATGATACTTATAGGGAATTGAACCCATAACCTCTGTGATGAAGTGTACTAGGCAGGCTATTACATAAACCAGAGGGCCTGGCAATTTATGGTTATATCAAGTTTGTTATTACTAGTTGTATCCATATCACACATTTCACTCATTAGACCTTTCGTGACCCACTTCACTGTCTCAACACCTTTACTTGAATTGCTTACTTGCCTATGATTTGTTTTCTGTATGTTTAACTTATATGTAGGTTCTTCCCAGTAGTTAAGATGATGAGTAATGCTAACATAAAAAATCTATTTCCAATATTGTGTGTAAGTGAGTTGTGAGTGTAAAATGTGATGATTAATATATTATTTTGTTATATTTATGTAATATTATTATATGTAAATTATTTTATTTTTATTTTTCAGGTTTTAGAACTTGGCTTAGAAGGTTTAGTACTAAAAGATGTTGAATCTAAGTATGAACCAGGCAAAAGACACTGGCTTAAAGTTAAAAAGGATTACCTGTTTGATGGAGCTATGGCCGACACAGCAGATCTTGTTGTTCTAGGAGCATGGTTTGGTAAATATATAAAAAATTATAATATTAGGTTGGGTAAAAAGTGTCTTCGCATTTTATATAAAAATTCAAAAGGTTTTTTTATAAAGTTTATTTACATTTGACTAAAGTATGTAGGTGCCATTTTGTTGGATAACTTTTTGCCATCTTGTAGGTAGGGATGTAATCCCATTGCTATAAAAATTTTGGGGCTTCTGATCCAAAAACTGCGACAAGTGGTTTTGGCAGTCCTCTCGTGATGTTAACCTGACACTGCCTAAGGAATTCTGCAGAGACCGAAACAGGTGAAAATCTGAAGGTGCAAGGTCAGGACTATACGGCGGATGCATTAACACCTCCCAGCCAAACGCTCGTAATTTTTGCTGGTTGGCTAAAGATGTGTGAGGTCTAGCATTATCATGGTGAAAAACCATGCCCCTTGTGTTGATTAATTCCAGCCGCTTTCTCTCAACTTTTTGCTTTAATCTCATCAGTTGTTGGCAGTACAGTTCAGAATTGATAGTCCTGCCTGGCGGTAACAGCTCATAATGAATAATGCCCTTCCAATCCCACCATACACACAGCATCACCTTGTTGCGAGTTAACCTGGGTTTCGCCACAGTCTGTGAAGCCTGACCGGCCTTTGACCGCGATCTTTTTCGCACGTTCTTGTCGTACGTGATCCACTTTTCATCACCAGTTATCAGCTTCTTCAAAAATGGTTCGGTTTCATTATGTCGTAATAAAGAATCACAAATGAGTACACGGTTCATTAGGTTTCTTTCAGTGAGCTCATGAGGCACCCAAATATCGAGCTTTTTTGTGTACTCAGCTCTTTTCAAATGCGCCAAAACCGTTTTATGGTCAATTCCCAGTTCTCCAGCTACATCGTAACTACTAATATGCCGATCGTGCTCCACTTTTTCAAAAATGGCATCAATTTTGTCCGTAACAGGGCGACCAGAGCGACGTGCATCTTTGATATCAAAATTTCCGGATTGAAAACGCTTAAACCAAATTTGCGCTACTCTCACAGATACTGCATTAGGTCCATAAACATCACAAATTTTTTTCGCGGCTTGTGTTGCATTTTTACCTTTTTTGTAGTAAAATTTTAAAATATGTCGAATTTCTTCATTAGATTCACTCATTTTAACAATAAGAAAAACAAATGAAAATCACACATTTTCCTAATTTGAATTTGGAATTTTCTTGAAAATTAAAACTTTTTAATGATACCAAAACCAGCCAGATACAAATGGTATAGCCAAAGAGATCTTATTACAAGTTCATACATACTATATGCGAAAAGACTTTTTCCCCAACCTATTATTATACTGAAGAAAGAAAATTATAATAAGAATATGGTAATTAATCTAAGTCAGTGACTCTTAACAGTAATTAAATATGAATAATTTTCTAGCTTTCAACTTAAGTTTTATCCATGTTTTTCAAAGAAGTGTTTGTTTGTGGATTTAAAGATTAATTGAGATATCACTTGATTATATGAATCCTGGATATCCTAAATATTTGAATGTTTAATATATTTTTACTATTTTTCTAATAATATTTCATATAATTTTTATTTTTGTGAAAGTTCATCAGTGGACAATACAAAATGCATGTGTATCTTTTACATACATAGTTTACTTTTTTAAAGTAAATCTGCAGCCAAACAAATATTGCATATTCCCAAGCAAAGCAAATTAGACTTTTGTTATGTGTAGAGTAGATTAAAAATCTCTTTATTGTTCACCACATACACATGAAACAATAATAATAAATCAGCAGACAGGCACACACATTGCATATCCCCAAATTAAGCAAGTGATGCTTGCACATACATACATACATACATATTTTCACGCCTGTTTCCCATTGGGGTAGGCAGAGATGATGGATACCTGGATGTCCTGACAAACACTTCGCCTCATCAACTTTCATTAATCTTTTCATACATACATGCTTATTTAAACTACTTTTTATCGAACCTTTCTTCAAAATATCTTCAATTTGATCATGGTGAGTATGTCTCGGTCTACTGGCACCAACTCTACCAATCACTTTGCTGTCATATACTTGGTTTGTGATTCTGCTTTCATTCATTCTCTCCCAAACCACCTTAACATTCCTTTTTCAACTCTTGTCACTACATCTTCTTTCAATCCACAATGCTTCCATATCACACTGTTTCTTATCATATCACTTACATTAACCTTACGTATACTTCTCAAAGCTCTCATTTCAACCGCATTTATCCTTCTTTCATGCTTCTTCTGCCATACCCAACTTTGATGCTTGTGTTATGGGTAATATACAATGGATCAATTTGGTGCTAATCCCAGACTCCCAGACCAGCAGTAGTATATAATGGAACCTGGAGCCTCTGTATTGTGGTGAGGTCAGTCGGCAAAGGCTTAGCCCGCTTAACCACAGAGGCCATCATTAAAACATAAATAAATCATTTACAGTAGTTACATTAAACAGTAAAGGCAGGAATAATGGACAGCCTTATCGTTTTAGAGCATACACAAAAGACAAATTTCCTGCAGATCTCTGACATTCAGGCCAGAATAAATAATGAAAGATTCATTTACCTTGTTGGAATTTAGACCTATGACCACTCTTTATATAAAATGGTAGGTTTCAGGCATATACCATTAGAAGACAGCTAAAGAGTTACAAACTCAATTGAACATTTATTTGCTAATGTCTTTATCACTTAGTGTTTCTTGGGCAAATTGTTAATGTCAAGACCAATTAGTTTAGTTTGACTTTAATCAAGCATTGTTTATTTTTCAAGGTACTGGCAGAAAAGGTGGAATGATGTCAGTGTTTCTAATGGGATGCTTGAATAAGAAGCATAACAAGTGGGTCACTGTAACCAAAGTGCATACAGGTCATGATGACAACACTCTGAAGCAGCTACAGGATGAACTGGGACCATTGATGGTGAAGATATCCCAGGATTATCACAAGGTTCCGTCTTGGTTAGATTGTAATAAAGGCATGGTACCGGATTTTGTGGCCTTGGATCCAAAAAAACAACCAGTTTGGGAAATTACTGGTAATTTTTTTATTTTTTTATTGCAGTAGTTCAGCAGACAGGCAGACGGCCCACTCGATGGAAAGCGGTTAACATCGCCTATGGACATTTGCAACACCAAAGGTGCTACAAATGCGCTACTGCTCTCTTAAGGGAAACTGGAACCTGGTCACTAATGCCGGAACACAACTCAAGGTTGTTATGGCGACATACTTTAGACCAGGGGTGCTACCCATCCAGGTGGCTGTGGGTTGTTTTGTCGCCTCTTACGACAGGCTGCCCGGCCGCAGGAAATTGTATTCTTTCTCCATTCCTGCACGGATCCTGTGAGAGTCGTTCTTCTTAGCTTATAAGTGATGAAATTTTATGAAAATAAGTTGTTAATGTACATCTAAATTACTTTTATACTCATATTGATACATTGCAATGGATATTAAAGATTTTATGATCTAAAAATTGTCTGAACTTCAAAGATCCCAGTTTCAATTACTGAAGTGAAAAAGTATCTCCAGTATAGTCTTACTTAAAAAAGTATAAAATATTTTAGTGATTTCAACTTTTTATATACATCTTTTCCAGGGACCGAGTTGACAAAAGCAAATCTTCATACAGCTGATGGAATATCTGTAAGGTTTCCAAGAGTAACAAGAATACGAAATGACAAAGATTGGGAATCTGCTACTAATTTAGAAGAGCTAAGGCATTTGTACAAAACATCAAAAGAGAAGACAGATGTTTCGTTATTAACTAAACTAGCAGAGACTGCTTCTGAAAGTGATGAGTCACCAAAAAAGAAGGCAAAAGAAAGCCCTTCTAAATTGAAAACTATTAACTCATATTTTACAGTGAAAGAATCAAACAAGAATAAAACCAATAAAAGTGATACAGAATCTAATTTGTCTAGTAAAAATTCAAGTTTTGATGAATGTGACACTAAGGCAGATATTGACAAAAATGACAGTAAAAAGAAAAATAAAGTCAAATATGATACTGTTAGTCCAAATTCTTCAAGTACAACAATCGACACTAGTTTTGATGTTGATATGAAGGAAGAATCTAGTGACGAAAAGTCCACCAATTCACATCATAAAAAGAAATCTAATATAAAGCGAAAAAGAAATATTGATAACAATTCTAGTGACAATACAATCGATATGTACAACGACAATAAGAGCATCAATGACGAATCTCATTCAAGTGACAATAAGGAATCAAATAAAGCTAAAAAGATGAAGAAAAATCATACTGGTCCTGTTGAAACTGTAGATGATTGTGTCAGTGAAAGCAAATCACCTAAACACAAAAAATTAAAGAAAAATGAACATTTTAACAAGAGCAAGGATTCTGATAGAGTTAAAATCAAATGTTTGCCTGATGATCCATTACCAGATGTTTTCAAAGATAAAATAATAGGTTTCTATCCAGATTTTATAAGTATACCAGAGAACGAAAGAAGAAATTTTGAAAGGCATTGGATAGCTTATGGTGGTATTGTTAATAAATCGTTGAAATCAACAGATGTTGATTATCTTATACACAACAAAAAAGTAATTGAATTTAGGAAAATGCAAAAGTTGATAAAAAGATCGCCAAATAATGTTAGACACATAACTAAAGGTTGGTTGGTTAAATGCATTAATGATGTTAAACTCTGTGATACAATACATTTTTCAGTAACTGTTGAACCATAATTATTAAATAGTGATAAGGTCATAAATATAATATGAAATTTATTTTATTAACAAATTGCAATGCTTAAATGAATATATGAATTATGTGTTTATCGATTTATCTATTATTAAATATTTGTACTTATTTATTTCGATTTTTTTTTTTTAAAAGAGCCTTTAAAAATTAATTTTATAGCAACCTATGAGTTCAAGGTGTCGTGACATGAAATACTAAAACGACTTTATATAACTAGTAGCTGTGCCACTAATTCATAAATTAGATTAAAAATTAAAACAATAACAATTCCGAAAAACTTATTTTTGCAATCTGCTGGCACGAATTAGTGGCCCTGATGTTTTCTCTTTTTAATACATTGTACAAACTCGATCCCTGAACAAATTTATTATATTATACACTAATATAATAAATCTGTTAAATGAATATTTCTTTCAGTCATGTAAGAAGTATAATGGGAATCACGATCGCCCAGTAAAAGACTTTCTTTTTGATGATTTATTATCTTTATCTATAATATTATAAAATTCTATTTATGGCCGTGTCTATTTAAAAGGAAAGTTTTCTATTAAAAAAAAAACAACTGGAATAGACTATATAACCGACGGAGAACACAATGCATTATTTTTTAAATTTCTTGTCTGTTTGTTTATTTGTTTGTTTGTTCGGGATTCACGTAAAAACTACTGGGCCGATTTCGATGCGGTTTTCGCTGATCGACAGTTAATTCTTAGACTTAAACTCTACGCTACTTTTTACTACTTACTACTATTTGCTACCATCGGGACTCTCAGTCATCGTACGAAACACGTTTAGCTCAAAGCTAACCGTTCCATGCCGACATTCTGTGTGAGTGTGTGACACCGGTCGAGCCGGCCATAAGAGTTGTAATTAAGATATGTGTCCAGCATCGCTCTATAACACGTGATTTACTATTTTGCTAGGTACCTGTCATTCCTAGGATTGTTTTGCATGACCATAATACTAGCGAAGTCGCTTGGTTTGGAAATGTACAAGGGGTTTTGTCTGTCGTTGTAATTACTGTTTTTTTTTAAATATAATTCACATTGTGATGTAGTGCCTTATACAAATACCATTTAAAATATTGTTATCTACTTTATTGTTTTTGTGTGTGTCATAGTTGTAATTATGTAGGTATATATTTTGTATCCACTAATGTACTATAATTCCAATTTTTTGTGTATTACATTTTTAGACAATTAACAACAACTTTTGATAATTAATTATTGTTAATAATTATTATAAACTTTAATACAATGGTTTTTATTTGAGTAATTCTATTCAGTACGCTATGTCACGGAAATTCCAAGTATCTTATGGTTATTTCCTGTATTTACAGTCCATTTAGAAAGTACAGGAGATAACTATTTACGCCATGGAAGAAGAATATCAGGTTGGACTCGATTGCTTTGGCTAGTTTCTACATTGTTCGCTAGATGTCGCTATATAAATTTATCGTTATATTACGAACAGTATCTATTGTTTCCCAATGGGGTAGATGACATGATACAATAAATTATAAAATTATTTTCATGTATAAAAGCGGGCATTAAATCACTATTATCTTAGTTTTGTACGTATATATAGTCTCTTTTTATATAAAAATGAATCGTAGATATGTATGTATGCGCATAACTTGAGAACGACTTAACCGATTTTTATGAAATTTGTTTTGTGTATTTGAATGGGTCCCCGGATGGTTAGATTCACAATTGGAACCGGTAGGTGGCGCTGAGATCGGGTTCTAGAATCCTCCTAATCACCTGGACCGATTTTGGTGATTTTGTTATTGTGTCATGAATCAGTCTTTTAGGAATTCAGAAAATATAGCGGTACAAAGTTCGCGGGGTCAGATAGTTTTGTATAAATATAGTTATAAAATATTATTATACCTATATAATACGCTATTTGATTCGTTTAAGTTAAGACGTCATAACTTGCCATTTTCGCATAGAATCTAGTGAGCTTCGGCGTTGTGTAAGAGATTAAAAAAAATTCAATTGAGACCTAACTGTCAACTAGGGTAACTAGTTCACGACCACTTAGCGGATTTGTCATCTTTAAAGTAAAAGTGTTCACGGAAAGAAATATTTATTTACTTATAATTGATTTGAATGAATTGAAATACTAGTTCTCCCGTTTTTCTGTATATTTATTACGGTAATATTTGAAAATATCAAAAATTATATTATATTAAGAAGCCAGTAGAAAAAGTACTTTGTGATGAGGGATTAAGTCGAAAATTCAAACACCAATATATGTTTTAAATAATCACTATTTAAAACATATATTATATGTAATTTATTTTATTTTATTTGGGTGGCTAACAGCTATCATTAATAATAACTAGAAATAAGCTAGATTAATAAGCCTCCACAGATAACCAATTATAAAAAAAACCAATAATAAAACTTAACTTAAAAAATAAGTTAATTTAGGATAATAAAACTACGTTTTAACGGTTTTAAGCGCGGTAATTTATTTGGTTTTTGTTAATCGGACGCTTTGGCCACTTTTCAGTGGCCGTGATCACGGAAGACAAAGATGTCAAGTGTCAACGAGTATTGTTAAAGTTTTATTTAGCCTACCGCCAACTTGTTCATTTTAATTATTTAGTTTTAATTTTGTTTATGGTTATTATTTACTCTATGGGAGCCTAATCTAATTTACCACCGCTTCGCAACATCTTATGGCTTGAAGAGAAGAAGCGGCGCAAGAAACTTTCAGCAAACATGCCTAGCTCTAATAATTTTATATAATATAAAAATGGGTCTAAGGAAAAATAAAAGAAATTATCAGTCAAGTTGGTTTGTGTTCCGGTGCCAATAATAACCATAAACAAAATTAAAACTAAATAATTAAAATGAACAAGTTGGCGGTAGGCTAAATAAAACTTTAACATTACTCGTTGACACTTGACATCTAAGGTCTTCCGTGATCACGGCCACTGAAAAGTGGCCGAAACGTAGGAATAACGAAAATAAAATAAATTACCGCGCTTAAAACCGTTAATACGTAGTTTTATTATGTATACAAATCGCGAAAACTTAAGAAAATATTAATTTAGGCTATGTAAATAATCGCTGCCAGATTAAAAAACTTCAAATATTCGTAACTAATCAGTTGACGACCACCAAATACGCGAAGTTTTTGTATGGCATAAATTGAATGGTCGACAATTGCTCAGTACAATTCGCAGGTCGCAGTCTGACGTCTAAATTAAGCATATCTAATGGAACTAAAATGACAAAATATTTCACGCCATACTACGCAGTAATTTGAATAAAAATAAAAAAAAGATAAATTAAAACAGTTTGTTGCCGACCACGTATTATTTTAGTTAAAATATGCTTAAAATAAAGAATATTTAGAGGTAAATACAATTATATATTGACATCTCAATATTTATGTGTGAAAGTGAAGAAAAACATGTTTCAACTCATTAATTTTTACGTTAATTTTAGAGACATGCGTCATGGTTCAATTTCTTCGTCTCACTAATGGCCGGTTCCTACATCTTACTATTCATTCATTTGCCCTACCATCGGCTTAATTTTGACATTAATTATAAGGATTTTATGTCGAATTTTAACCGATAGTAAGGCATATGAACGGTCGGTTAGATATATATGTGATAAAAAACAAAAACTGTCATAGTAACACGTGCAGTGAAGAGAGAAGGGATTAATTGTGTGTTTTCATATATTATGCTTTTATAACGCTTTCCCGGTTTTAGTTTCACTATTTTTACTTAATTTATATAAATGGTTGAGAACCGGGGGTGGTCGGCGAACTGACCCAGTTACCTTACGTTATTTTACCCTTTACTTTTCTAGTGTCATGACTGTGGCATCCAGTCAGTTTGAATGTCTTACTTATTATTGTTACAAGTTGGGCAAAATACAAGGGATGCACATCTGCCTGCCATAAAACCTGGTTTATTGACCGTCCTCTATTCGGAGTTCTTTTGTTTAGACAATAGCCTATTGTTATTGTATTTGTTTATGGCCGTTCGCAGACAATCCTGCAGGTGTGCAGAATTATGTTTTCTGGGAATAGCGTCGATGGTGGCCCAGGTGTGATTCGTGGAGATCATTGTTTACACGGTCCTAAGCTGAGTATAAAGGGGTGTCCGAACGGAGAGATGGGCAGTCAAGCGACGACTACGATACGAGTAAGACGTTTGTAGTACTCTCCATTAGCGATATAGACTACGGACTTTGCGCGTGTCAAATTACATCGAATCATGCAGTGTGAACTGGTTGCATCCAGTTTTATTTGTATTTGTTTTATACCTGTTTGTACAGTTCTAAGACGAATGGATGAACACTTTTTTTTGGCCAGGGGAAAGCCGCGACAGACACAGAAGTCTGGGGGGATGTTCGCGACCCGTGTGAGTGTGGGATTCGCCAGATCGGGGGTGGCACTAGCGTGCCCAGTCAGAACTGGTGCCACGCTATTGCCACTCCCTAGTTAAGGATACCCACTAAAACCCCTGGGTGTTCCGTCCTGCGTCTTATGCCAGGGCTACGGGTAATTGGGATTGCCGGCTCCTCGTGCCCTGGCAGGCGTGGGCCTCGCTCACTAGGCCTCTCCCAAGTGCTCGGGTAACCCTAAAACAAAGTCAGTTAAGTCTGTATATGTAGTTTTTCGGTATTTTAATATACTTACCTAAGACAATAATGACAACGTATACGCATAGTATCAAAAAGCGATATTGATCGCCAAGCGACCGTTATACGGCCCGTTTCACACAATAAGTGCCGCCACGTTCATTGTACATTTTAGATAATGACTGTACTGGATTGTGCTCATTTCAGAAGACTTCCGACTTACTGGATGTTCAAAGCTATATATAGATCGGCAATGTACTCTCATGTAAGTATAGATACGTGAGTTTTAAACATCGGGTTGTCAAATAATGAACATTCTTAAGATTACTACACATTTTTAGGCATTATTATAATATAACAAAAATACTATAAACAACCTAAATGACGATAATAATTATTAGTCATAATTATTCTGTTGCTTTAAAAAGTTTGGCGTGTTGGCTATGTATATGTACAGTCGTGGTATGAAAAGGTTGTCCAGTTTTGAAATTGATTCATTTAAGGTTCCACAACCATTATTACCTTTTTAAACTAAGTCACAGAATAGGCAGAAAATTATGTTTAACTGTTTGACAATAAAGTTTAAAATAACCAAGATCAATGTTGTTTGATTTTCTAATCAAACAAGATAAGTCTGAGAAGAGAGATTAGAGATGTAAAACCTTTTTATTGGTTTTCATATTTATGACAAGCGTAGTGATTATATTATTTTTGTTTCTTATTATTAATCTCAGTGTCTCATTGTTAACATTGCAATTTTCTTTTTTCTCGTCCCTTTATTTTTAAACGTAATATTTATTAAAATGTTGGCAGTACTGTTTCTAGTACTCGAGCAAGCAAAAGTCAACTTTAAGGAGACAAACCTTTTTATACCGCGACTATACTGTGGTGGCTTAAAATATTGGTAATTAAGTAACAAGGAATATTAGCAAATGTGCCTGAAAAATCACAATAACCACCTTGTTCCTTTTCAAATATACATTGCAAAACACAAATATTCGGATAAAAATCTATGTGGAGAAGTTCCCTTACAAATATGTACGTATACAGCCACCCGATACGATCCGACGTGTCATCTTTCACCAAAAGAGACCATTGTGCCACATAACTGTCATATATATTTTATCGTAAGTATGAATATTTATAGTTACATCGACGTGTATAAGAAATAGAAACTTGAAGAGAAATTTAGAGACCGTTTTTTTTTACATTGTGGACTTGTTTTAAAAAATCGGGCAAGTACAAGCAAGAGGCCTTACACTTCAACGACTTTCAGGGTTCGTTTTTGTTTTAGAGCTTTTTTACAGTGTTTTTTTTATATTTAAGTGCATTTTCCCTTGTATGTTTATTTTTGTGTTATATAGACTATGTTATTGTAGTTTTAAAGACATCTTTGTTCTTCCTTCTTCTATCCAAAATTTTATCGACTCTTTCGGGCTGATTGGTTGAAAACAAACGGCGTATAAGAGTAAGGCCTCTGTTTCATACTCAATGAAAATTCTGTAGAAGTGCCAGATGTCTACACTTATCAAAATTTGTCTACAAAACAATGAAAAAAGAATTTAATTAATAATATTTCATATCTCAAACATTACTCATTCAATAGATATTGATCATACAACTTTGGGAAATACAACCTAAAATATTGAAACAGTCATAACGCCGACTTCGTTGACAACTAATACAGAATCATTAGATTTTCAACAATGAATTTTACTATTAAGAATACCTACCATGCAAAATAGCCTGTTTGTTGCACCATCTAATGTAGTATGACGTAGTACTTATGGCGGGTAGAATTCTGACATTACTTACGTGGAACTTATGTCAAATTTTAACCGATAGCTTACTATCGGTTGATAATATTAATGAACGGTCGGTAATTTATAGGAGTCGGCTATACATTGTTTTTGTTAGATTTTACTGAGACTAGGGAATGTTGTTTATTGACTACCGACTAGCTTCCCCACTAAAATACTCAAGCGTTTCTCTTTGTCGCTTCGTTAACTCTCATACTTCTCATAAGTCTAAACTGCTCATTTCTTAATTGGGCATAAACACGATTAATCACACAGTAAAAAGTGTTTTAATGTGGAAACCCTAGAGTAAGTAAATATCCACAAAAAATCAGAACTTTTCCCTCTGTCTATTATACCTCTGCTGCACATGGGATAGTGCTAGTGTTAGTGATTGTGTCACGAAGATGAAGCCAAGAGTTTAATGCCTTATTTGGGATGCGAGATTGTATAGGGGAACCTGTTTTACCTTAAACAGTTTCACATTTTCAGTTAAAAAAATAACGCTGAGCATAAGACCTATCAAATATGCATATATGGAAAGATCAGTCATTCAACTATATAATGAATTAATAAAATCTGTGAATTTGCTATAAAGCTGGGAACAAAAACCATTAGATAAAAAAAGGGAAAACTCTCCAAGGTATAACAGACCTGATGTACTTTGGCCCATACAAGTTGTACCTGGAACATTCTAGGATCAAATGGAGATAAACACAAAGTTGCTGACGAGAGTTTAATTAGTATTTATACTAATGACTACGATAAATGACTATATCAACTCGTGTAATCAACAATGAACATTGAACACTAACGTAAATAGCAATATTTCTCAAAAGAACATTATCCTAGTCCAACTCTAACTTTATATTTTATAGTAACAAATCAGATTACTTTGTAAACCTGAAATGTAGTAAATTTTAACTTGTTTAAACAACATTTTTAAAATCAACTTTAAAATAATCAATAAGCTTTGTCTGTTGTAATAATAATAAATAAATAAATGATTATGATAATAATGATAGATTTAATAATATAATTATGACGAATGCAAATAAATGTACACTGTAATCTTTCATCTAATAATTATGAAGTCAGGAAATAATGTAGTCGGTGTCGATAATAATTGTATGGGGTAGTCTGGAGGAGATCGCTTTTGGCGATAAGACCGCCCATTGTAGTTTAATTGCATGTGCAATAAAGTTATTCATAAGCTTTTTCCTTTCTATGCCCTGGGAATCCCGCGGGATTTTCCCAGTAGTGCTTGAATGTGGATAGGATGCTTAAAAAATTGTTATACGGATACGATTTCTACTAAAACAATAGTTTATATTTTTTTCAAATATTGAGTAATATATCCAGGAATTCCGCTACATTTTTCCCAGAATTGGTTTAAAATGATGAGGGTGCTTTAAAATTTGCTGTTTCCGATACTATTTTACCAGAACTATAGTCTACGCTATATTTTAAATACAATGGTACGTTATGACCTGGGAATCCTGGCCTTTTTCCTAAAAATCGAATAATGGATGTACCTTGGCCAGTGTCCAAGGTACATAGTTGTATATGGAGCCCAGGTACAACATCAACATTAACATTAGCTTCGAAAACTTAAACCATCTGTTTATTATTTAATGCTAAACAATGGTTTGAGGTCATGGTAATCCCATTTCTTGTTCAAACTTCAGAACACATTCTTGATACATACATATTTCTTTCTCTTTTTATGAATTGATGATTTTTTTTCTTTTCTCTTTTTACTGGTATGTATGTATAACTATCTCTACGAAAAATGCTACCCTACAAAACAATAACATTGCATCATTGCTAAAAATAGCAATTATGCAATGTTAGTGTTGCCAGGATCATAAAAACAAGTATAATAATTAGTTACTGATGCACTAAATTATCTATGACGATTATCTATGTCATATTCATATACACTATGGTTCTCATGACTACTGTGATGGACATCTTGTAACATTCGGCCATCCTACCGCAGCCGTGGTCCCCCGCGGCGTGTCATTTATTGATTTTCTTTGCCTTCTGTCACCAGAGAACCAAAGAGAAAAAGAAAATTGTCATACAATTATAACATTTATACAGCACTAGCTGTACCCGGCAGGCGTTGTCCTGCCCTTAGAAATAAAAACCCAGAACCCGACTGCAGTGACATTTACCGGGACCAATAGTTAATTTAAACCATTCTCGATCCAGTTTAATAACAAAATAATAAACATCATAATAGGTCTCACCGTTTAGGAAGACTAGCGGTGCCACCTACCGGTAGATCTATAATCTTAACCATCCCGAGACCCACTTGAACACATCTAAAAATAATTTCACCTAAATATTGGAACCCGATTAGAGCTGAATTAATTATTTTACATGTATTTTATCAATAAAATAACTCCGACTGAAGCATCTATTTTAAACGATATTCAGTTTTTTTTTACATTGAATCCTGATATAAGCATTTGCAAGATTCATTAATGTACCGAGTGTATGTTATAAGTTTACACACAAGCTTGGTCACAGAGACGTGGCCACGGAGACGTGGTCACGGAGACGTGGTCACGGAGACGTGGTCACGGAGACGTGGTCACGGAGACGTGGTCACGGAGACGTGGTCACGGAGACGTGGCCACGGAGACGTGGTCACGGAGACGTGGTCACGGAGACGTGGTCACGGAGACTTGGTCACACAGACTTGGTCACACAGGCTTGGTCACACAGGCTTGGTCACACAGGTTTGGCCACACAGGCTTGGTCACAGATACTTGGTCACAGAGACTTGGTCACAGAGACTTGGTCACAGAGACTTGGTCACAGAGACTTGGTCACAGAGACTTGGTCACAGAGACTTGGCCACACAGGCTTGGTCACACAGGCTTGGCCACAAAGGCTTGGCCACACAGGCTTGGTCACACAGGCTTGGTCACACAGGCTTGGTCACACAGGCTTGGTCACACAGGCTTGGTCACACAGGCTTGGTCACACAGGCTTAGTCACACAGGCTTGGTCACACAGGCTTGGTCACACAGGCTTGGTCACACAGACTTGGTCACAGAGACTTGGTCACAGACTTGGTCACACAGACTTGGTATTAGTCAAATGTTTGTGTACCGGGCTATTAATAGGTAAAATAACCTCGAGAGAGTTAACGAGACCTCCTCGGTTTGTGACAAAAAAGATCTGGCTGTCCACGTAGTGTTCCTACGAAAAAGGTAGTCAAAGCAGTAAGGGAAATAATTCGAAGAAATCCTATCCGAAAGCAAAGATTTTATCTCGGGAGATGAAGATATCACCTAGAAGCATGTCGCGTATTTAAAAAGATGACTTAGGACTTGAAGCCTGTATGAGACGCACTGGTCATTTCTTAACTCATAATTTAAAAAAGAATAGGGTGGTAAAATCGAACCAACTACTGAAGCGGTACACAAAGGGAGGTCACAGAAATTTTTTAATTACGGATGAGAATTTTTTTACAATTAAGCAACATTTTAAGAAACAATATGGTCATTGTATTTATGCTCAAAGCTCTAAAGAAGCTTCTCAATTAGTAGATTTATCTGTCTTCAGTCATGGTTTGGTGGGGTGTTAGCTATGAAGGAATGACAGCCATATTTTTGTGAAAAAGGTATCAAAACATCGGCACAAGTATATCAAGATACCATTCTTGAGGAGGTAGTTAAGCCCCTTAACAACACCATGTTTAATAATCAAGAATGGTCTCTAAAACAATCCACACGATTGGCAGTGAACAATTTTCCCATGGAAAGAGTGCGTACTTCTATTGATAACTGGCCTCAACGTTTAAAGGACTGTATTGCAGTCAATGGAGATCACTTCGAATAAGCTTTTTATATTTTAAATTGTTTCATATTTATGCATTAAACTGTCACACTGTAAAACTTATAAATTTTATTTGCAATAAAAAAAAATCTTTGTTACAATATTTATGGCAAGACTAAGTATTACAACTATAATGGTATTTTTCCTTCCTTTTATTATGTCTCTGTATTATTGAATATGCACTGTTTGCCACAATTCCATTAATTCTTCAAAAGCTATTCTGTAACATACTTCTGCATAAAACGTACAAAAAAAGAACTTGAGATATAAGTAGAATAAGAAATATAAAGAAAAACAATTTTTAGCTAGACTCATTGCGAAGCGCTGTACATAGACTAGGAAGTAAAATTAAATGTCAACTTACATGTATGATCTTCAAAAGCGTTCTCCAGTGGAACTTATCTTGAATATAAACTTTTGAAATTGAATTTGACTTGGGTCACGCAGACTTAAGGTCACGTAGACTTTCGGTCACGCAGACTTTCAGTCACGCAGACTTTCAGTCACGCAGACTTTCAGTCACGCAGACTTTCAGTCACGCAGACTTTCAGTCACGCAGACTTTCAGTCACGCAGACTTTCAGTCACGCAGACTTTCAGTCACGCAGACTTTCAGTCACGCAGACTTTCAGTCACGCAGACTTTCAGTCACGCAGACTTTCAGTCACGCAGACTTTCAGTCACGAAGACTTTCAGTCACGAAGACTTTCCGTCACGAAGACTTTCCGTCACGAAGACTTTCGGTACGCAGAATTTCGGTCACGCAGACTTTAGGTCACGCAGACTTTAGGTCACGCAGACTTTAGGTCACGCAGACTTTAGGTCACGCAGACTTTAGGTCACGCAGACTTTAGGTAGACTTTCTTATACCCTACCCAGCAGCATAGGGGCCTGCCATTTTTAGGTAATCCCACTTCTGAATGTAAAATGCAAGGAGAGATTTGGGTAAGAAAGTACCAAATACACCAAATATTAACTATTTGGGCAGGGTTTCCCCTTTATTGTTCAGCCTTTAATGTGAATATTCACACAGCACAGTAAGCAATGAACACAGTCTAAACGCCACTACGCCTTTTATACGAAAAATGCTACCCTACAAAACAATAACATTGCATCATTGCTAAAAATAGCAATTACATCATAGTGTTGCCAGGATCATAAAAACAATTATAATAATTAGTTACTGATGCTCTAAATTATCTATGACGATTATCTATGTCATATTAATATACACTGTGGTTCTCATGACTACTGTGATGGACATATGCTGTAAATTAAAAAAAATAATTAGAGCGCGTAGAACGTACTTTTTGATCAAGAAATTATAAATAATCTTTTTTATGTGTACCAACACAGCGCCGGCGAATCACAAGTAACTTCACGTTAGGGTTGACAAAGGGGTGCTTCGACTGCTATAGGGAATATTATTTTAAAACTCGGGAGTATTTAAAAAATTACGATTGTCCTAGGTACACTGTCCAACGTACAAGGGCTTCCCCTATACATATTACATACGTTATCTGTCAATACGTAACGTCATCAAGTATAATTAAAAACTATATCGCATCAAATAACGCATTACACCCATCGCCACGTCTGCGTGCAACGGCCTATATCTGTAACATTATCCTAGATGAAGCCCCACCACGACTAACACAAACGCAGGTGGAGCAGAGGCATTAGAGGTATGCCCGAATCAAAAAGTAAAATTGTTATAGGATTTTAACTCTGAGTATTTTTGATACGCGTACCATTATCCATTTTTTTGCAAAAGCGTCTTTTACTTATTTTTAACGCGTATAAGTAATTAAGTTCACAATCTGTTAACAAGGCTTTTAACAAGTACATAATGTGTGGACAATTTGAAGGGAATTTTAAATTGGTTTAGGCATGAAAGTAGCGTGTACGGGAAACGGTGGTGGCAGATTGCGGTGCACTCGTCAGTACTTACCAAATTACCAAATACATAAGCAAAAATCAGGTAAAGGACATTTTAAAGCGATATCGAATAAACAATATTTTAAATTACTATACTAATTTTAAATTAAATCATCTTTATATTTGAATGTAACAACTTCGCTTGCTAAAGTGGTTTGAATGTTTCAACTTTTTGGGTGATTAATTATTATTTTAAATTATCACTCTGCCACACTCAGAGTCAAATAATATTTAGTACTTAACTTAAAAGTAACAGCAATGATGAAATGTGAACACTTTTTACAGATATTTGTAAAGTACGAAAATGGCAATAGCTCTATTGTAAATTTCATTGGCTCTTTCAACTTTAACATAAAAATGAATAATAATGTGAATGAAAATGTAATATTTCATAGTAAACATGATTTTGTTATGCTAATGGCTTAGTCTAATACACAAAGAGTTCTAAATATTTTAATATCCCCAGTCACTCGTTATAATAACATTGATAAGCTCAATAATTAGCTTGCTAGATGTGTTTTAATATGTAAATCTAAAAGAGAACAAAAATAGCAGCACACACGGGTTCACAATAACACCAAACTTGTTGAAAACAAGTCCCATTCCAAGCAACGTCAAATGAGTTAACTTTTAACGTTTTTCCACGAGCCTGCTGCAGGTAACCGAATAAATATCTCGAGCAGAAAACGATTTAATATTAAATTAACCTGATGCAAACTTGGTAATCAACAGCTTGCGGAATAGCAAAAATTAACATTGCCTCTACAGTTGTACAGTTCTCTGATTATGTTTACGTATTTAGAATGCTGATCTACAAAATTCGAAGAACCTCGTAATGTTAAATAAACGTTTAATTAGCATTTCTCTATATAAATACGACTTCTTTTCTTTCTTCTTGTACCAATTATTTGAGGTCGGCACTATATGTCTTTTCTTCCTTACTCCTCTATTATAACATACGTCCTCTGTCACACCACAAACCAAAATGTCATCCTTCACTTAATCCATCCATAACTTTGTTGTCTACGTAAATGTGATTAATAGTAGATATATATAAAAGTTAGCTTAATTTCAATACTGTGTGTTCAGAATACATTATGACCGCGATATATTTATTGCCTGAGCTTGGAGCAAGGAAGTAAATTTCTTCCGTTCTTGTAAATACATATAAAATTTATTTTTTTCTTATACTCGATTATTTGAAAAAGAGACGACGTTAACGAAAAGAAAGAAACGACGAATGTAAATTTGTATAATGCCGGGTACACGTTGAGACAACGACCGCCAACAAAGGATAATAATGATAAGAACGTAGAACTTTAATAAATAGCACAGTTTGAACTTGCTACATCAAACTATACTTTTATCTGTAAGAACATCTGTAATCCTGGCATGTGTTGGCAGCAAGCCATGAGAGCGCAATGAAAATCCGACAAGCTGGCAGGCTTGCGTTAGAAAATTCCGTGTACTGGCTCTGTCTGACATCACTTAGTCACAGGATAAAGGTAGGTGTTTACAGAAGCACTTTTTATTGTATAACTTGTCTTTCTATCACCTCAGCAGTATAATTACAAAACCTTGCAAGTTGTTCTCGAGAAATTTCATAACTATTTTTATTAAGCTTGTAGGGAGTGTTACAATATTGTATATTGATTGTGTAAAAATATTTACATATTGTATAAAAATTCTTTTGTTCCTCAGTAACCGTAACCACTAAGATAAACTACACTACATTATTTGTGTTGAGATGATTTTCAAGTAAACAGTATAGATAATATAGTACCAGCTGAGTTGCCGTGCAAAACTTCCCGATTAGTGTTACTTGGTGTATTGCCTCAAAAAGGGGTATTCTCGCAAAGGAAAGGTATCATAGACCACCTTTTAACACTCTAACAACCACTGGAAGCAGCTTTAGGACACGATCCGTGTGTTCCGTTTTAAATTTTCAACAACCCTCTTCCGACCCTCGAGCATACTTCGCTTTGTATGTGCAAAAACATATTAATTATTTATACCCACGTAAAGCTTTTCTCGCTCAAATGAACTCGAGCTCGTACTTTTGCATATTCTCAAAATTATCACTAAAGCACAGAAATATAATTTACATTTCATAAAATTTAATGCATTTACAACTCCGCAGCTCACTTGAGTGGCTGTTTCGTTATGATGTTTATCTTCTGTACTGAAGTAATTCTATTTAATGATGTACCGTCTTTTTGGGTTTGCATAAATAGAGCAGTTTTTATGGTCCTAAGTGCATAAATAAAAAGCTTGTTAAGCAAAGAACATCAAATACCAACAACAGTACATATGTAGTTGAAGCGGTATATTGGATAATTTCTTGAACGAGATATTTTGATGTTAGTCTTAAGTGACATTTGCTTACCATATTATATAAGATGACTAACAAGGTAGTGAAATCATGAATAAATTAAGAATTGCATAGGTGCGTCGGATTGCGAAAGAGATGTCTTGAAAAATTATGACAAATTCTATAAAGGTTAATGAAAGTAGAGGATGCGAAAGTTGTTTGTCAGGATAGTCGCAAGTGAAGATTCGTCGTCTCTGCCTATACTCTATGGAAAGCAGTCGTGATCTGTATGCGTTCTTTAGTTAATAACTTTTTTTATTAAATGTCGATGGTTGGATAGATATTCCTTTTTAATAGAATATAAAATATGTACCTCCCTTTAACTTTAATACAGTATTGTGGAAAAATCTGTAGAAGATCAAGTCTCAACTCATAAATAATTTTAAATAAATTGGTTTCAACAAAATTCAAATAATATTGGTTTATGGTTGCACTACAGTAGTTTTTGGACCTCCAAATGGGTGCATTTATTAGAATACTGACCAGCTAGACATGTCAATAAACTCGGCCGTCCACCGTGGCCCAAACCGATCTTGCTGGAAGAGAGCAATTATTCACTGCCATCAAAGTCACAATCCCTAGCATTGTGGGAACGACTTAAAAAAATACGAGGACAGTAGTTTTTGAAATAGTGTACTTTAAATTAAATGTTTTTGTGTATATTTATGTAGCAACAGCACAAAACTGCAAAGTAATTAATTATGTACAGTATAACGTGCGCTCAGTACATGTACCTACGAGTATATTGATGATGAAATTTTATCGAGTCGCAGGACCGTAGCGTATTGTTTCAATTGGTTCAATACAATTCCTGATTGTATTGTCTACAGACCTCACTTTAACCTTTCATAACCTTCTATTCAGCGATTTGCTATTGAAAATGAAAATTCTATTAGCCCCGCCTTAGGTCTGTGAAATTTCAACGATATTGCCTTGAGGTGTGCTCTGTACGGTTGCAAACGCAAATTCGAAGCTTGGCTGTATCAAATATTTATAAGAGAATCCTGTTCACGTCTTCTTACTATGTGAGTATGCGGATACGTAACGTTTTTCGAATTGCAATACTATCTCTTAAACTAAACTACGGTGTTCTAACGTTGCCTTTTAAAAATTTATATGCTAAGTGGCGTATTTATTATTACCGCAGTGAATAATTTTTTGCCTATCCTATCTGCAATGTAAACCAGCGGGGTTATAATAGCGCTTTTTAGCCTTATTAGAAATATGCAGCGTGTCCAAGTTAGAAGGACTCGCAATTCACAATATGATTGTCACAAAGTGGCTGTTTTAAGGCTACCCAGTTCATTCATGCATTTCTTCTGTTAACTTATTTTTCAATTAAGATTATTATCTTTATTTTGATTTGTAATATTTTCATTGAAATTGAAGTAAAAATTGTTCTAGAATTGTATCTACCCATAGATGCAACTTTTAGTTTCACTTGAGCACGAGGTTCATTAAGTTAAATCAATAAAGGATACATGAGTAAAATTGGAAAATAATAAATATATTTATTTGGTTCCTTTACAGCTACTATACCACAGCATTGTAAGAGATAATTTAAAAGTACTACTATACTTACTAAATTGGTTTGTAACCTATTAAAAACAGACACAGCTTAGTTTGAAATATCAACAACAGACAATTTTCTATGTAATTTATGTGGAAAGCATGATAGGGCAGAGCTATATATAACTATACAGATTTGTAATACCTAATTTAGACAAGGAAATTGATGATATTGAATGTTTAGATGTCATTAACAATATTGCTACTTGCTTACTTAACAAGTAAATGTTCTTTCGTGATACCTGGACGTTACGTTGGACAGTATAATACGAGAAAAATGTGACCACAAATTACGGAAGCCTTATAAAGGTTTGAAGATAGCTGCGACCAAACGTACTGGACCGTTACGGGAAATTGCTACGATCATTCATCTGAGATCTTTGCAAAATTGAAACTGGATTACGTAATGGTCAAGAGAACGACGTGACCAGAGAAACGATGAAATTAAATTAACAAGAGCTAGACTGTAATTAAGTTTCGACTTAGACTCAATTAAAACAGGTTTTTATTGTCTATTTTAATTGTTCTATTAAAATTATAGAAATATATTTAATGACAAATTTTGTGTCGTCGTCGTCAGCCAATCGCAGTCCACTGTTAGACGTAGACCTCCCGAAGTTTGCGTCACATGTCCCAGTCCTCCGCTGTCCTCATTCAGCACTTACCGGTGACCAGGACCTTGCGTAGATCCTCGGGCTGGAGGGCTTCCTACACTACGCTTGCAGAGACACGGTTTCTACTACAGGACTCGTTTGCGACAGACATGAACTGACTCAGTGCCACTTCAGCTTATTTTGTGTGCTTGATAGTTATATTGAAGTAATTTGTTTTTTAAATAAATTAAAGTTCCGTTATACATACGCTGTATTATTTGCCATAAAGATGTATTCCTAAAACAATTAAATTTCGAGTAGATATTGATTTGATGTAAAAACAAAATATTAGGCCTCCTGATTTTTTATAAAAACGTTTCCTTGTATAAAACTTGAAATTAAGTTGTGTACAAGAATACATTGCTGCAGACATTAAGTCAGTCACCTTGAGATTACAATTCTTTGTAATCAAAAGATTAGAGGGCCTAAAGCGGCCACTTTCGCAGATACGTATTACGAATATGACGACATCAAAATAAAATGGAACTTTATGCTATGTCGTTAACCTACCTTTATATATAGCTATCTAGACACGTGTCAATTTCACTATAAATTTTCCAAAAGAGGCCGCTTTAGGTCCCCAGTTACGATCAGATGAGGACGTAATAAAAACAAAATTTATTTCTTAGTGAGATAATAAGTATATAGGAATATTTTTACGACTATGTAAATGGAACCTGAAACTACTGAGCAGCCGTGTGTAAATTCAGGCTGAAGCCCAACTCTGTACTGTAACAGGCAGCATGTAATGGACGCTTGAATTGGTTTGCGTGAATTTTTTATGCATGATGAAAATTATATGATTTAAATTTTACGTGTAGAAATTTACTAGCAAATCATTATTTTTCAAAGATTATAATTTATTTGTGAGAGAATTATATGTCACAGTTTCTTGTTGATCAGTCCACATGCTATTCTATGAAATAATCCTAACCGACTCTGTTAGGTAGCACTATGCTTTTTATGAGATCTATGAGCCCATGGACTTGCTTTTGGCTAAATAAATAAAATAAAAATATTGTTGCCAGCCGATACTAATTCTTTGCAGGTGTCTTATTATTCCTTTGTATTTGAGTGATTTATTATTCACGCTAATCTCTTTGTTCGCCCCGTCGTACGAAGTCATAAAACCTTCTTTCCTCTGTTGGTGTTTCATGCGAATTTTTAGAAGCCATTAAGTTAAGGACAAGTTAAGGATTTCAAGAACCAGTGGGCGGCATGCTGCTAGGAGGCCATGTCTAATTTACAAATGGATGAGGGTCGGTCAGTCGGGATATGCGTCAGTCGTATTCTGACTGCGAATGAAGCGTTAACTAGTGAACTTTCGGAGCAAGTATCTTTTAACGACGAACTTCGGGCGATTATGAGATAACGATTTTGTGTCCTACGGTTTGGTTTTGTTGTAATCGGCTATACTTGTAAGAACTGTGAATTACGTGTGTGTACTTCTAATAAACGTTATGATAATTTCAACGGTATTTTCGAATTTACATCCTACAAATCTCTTACAAATATTATACTTTATGGTGTTAGTATTATTACTCGTTTTTTTAAATTTATTCCAATAATTTGGAGTCGGCCAAATATGTCTTTTTCCTCCACACTTCTTTATTCTGGCATATATCTGCTGATGCATTCCAAATCGTTATGTTATCTTTTACAAAATCCGCTCATCTCTTTTTTTTGTCTATCTTTACAATTGTATCTTACAATTAGCATTAAGGGCACGCAATAATATTTAAAAACACTTGCTATTTCGGAAGTAGACTCTCATCGCACTCCTTATATTGTTCGTTTTAGTTGTAGTAGAAAAGTAGAAGTACGCAACTACACAATGATAGAGAGATAGCAAAAATGCGAAAAACTAGAGACCGCTACTCTTGGTGCATTGCCCGAACTGAATTGAATAAATAATGGCTACCCTACTCGTATCTGAGGGATGAAAATAAAAATGTCAGTTTATATAGACGTATGGAGCATCTAAAAAATCGCAACAATGTTTTCGAGTGAGTTTTTTTTTAAAGTTGCTGAGATGCGCACTTATCAAGTCACTAAAGACAGTCCCTTCTCCTATAATTTTTGAATAACAGGCTAGAAAACTGAAACATTTCATGGTATTGAACGAATAGGTTTGGACAAAATGTAGGTACTAAGGATTGCTTGAGGTATGAGATACTTTTAAATACTTGTTTTTTCGGGTCCGTAACCATTTTGGCGGCAATTGGAATCCACACTCGTTATTCTCTGTATAACCTTGTGTCTGTTTATGTCACTGGTTACTGAATCTGTATATAAAATTAAAATAATAAATTTATTGTAACTACTATTTATGTAACCTATTTTGTCAACCCTACTGACCATTGACGCGTGACATCGCGGCTATCGGCAAACCTTTTGCGCATGGGTAGTATACCTACACTTTGTCAAGCAAACGTATTGATATGCTATACAAAGTTATAATGAAATTTCGAGAAAACTAAAAATTAGGGGTGTTTGCTATACATGTGAGTGAGGAATGAAAAATATGACACGCATTTGACAGATTTACTAATTCTGCTATACAAGTATACCATATCGCAAAAGCCTATGATTTTCAATATTTCAATTATCAACGCATCTACACGCACTAGGCCCCATTTTATTTAGCTCTTAAAAATATTTAAGTTAGAAAATTCAACCAAAAATAAAACGTTGCGACTAGCTCACCCATGCGTGATCTTATTTATACCAAAACTTTGAGAATACGAGGAAATGCAACCGCAGGCTTCGTTCTGTGAAAAATGCTCTGGACGCTATACAAATTCGGCTTGGGTTCGTATTTTATGAATAACTGGAATTTACGATTCGCCTTTACCGGAATCTCTTGCAAAAACTTTTATGTTTTAACGAGCTATTGGCCAGGAAGGTTTGATATGTGTAGAACGAAGAAATTATACCTATGTATGTGCCTTGTGTTTATTGAATTCTACTAGTTAGTATTTATTGATGGCCGTTATTTGATTTTATGGTTGTGATTTAGGCATAAGTACATATTTTTGTTAAATTTCACCTTTACGTAGCGGAATACGTTACACCTTCCTGCCAAATGTGATCCACATAATCTCAGTAGTTTTTGTCTGTTTGTTCATCTGTAGATACATATGTATAGACACTTATAGAGGTATGGGTAAGACGATTTTAAAACGGTTCCGATTTTGCCCAAATGGCTGCAAAAATCTAAAAATAAACCATCAACGGTCTTATTGCTTAGAAGCCTTCTCGTCCGGAAAAACTTATTAAAAGTAAATATACCAATTATTGAAAAATAATTATTTGAGATGTTATTAGTAATGTAAAGTGAATATATTTGTACAACCAATAGCGGGTAGTATTTGATTCATTGCGATGACACTGTCAAAATTATTATAATTACTATTAATAAAGTTTCTAAAACTGGTATTATGTTATTATTACACTTTTACTAAACTTCAACTTTTTCCTCATTTAGATTAGAAATAAATAAACTAAACAAGACGAAAAGGCGGACACGAGAAATGTTCTATATATAATCTGTTGTATCCAATTCTAAAAAGTAGAAGAACTTGTCCACTATACATACATATTTACAGAGTAAGAAACATATTTTCAGGTAGACAGATAAGAAAATATAAATACACATCATATACCGGTTTATTACCTTCTTATCGTCGACAAGGGATTGCGTTTGATAAAATCAAAGGCTTCACTCATTCCAAAACACCCCATTGGGAATAATATAGGTGATATGTAAGTAACCTTGAAAATGTAAGAACTCCACTCCATCTATTCGTGAAAATATTAAACACCTGTATTCATATTTTAATGTACTACGTATGAGTCTGTCTTGCTATTGGATACACTGATATTCAAAAACGCGTTTTCCAAATGGTCTCTACTGATTAAAATGTTAAGTATAGGAATATATTCATAGCTATAAATCAATTCATTGCTCATGATATTTTGCTATATTTTCCATCTCATATTTCAAAAGTTAGAGATAGAGAATAGGGACAATAATTTACCATTTTGGAAAAGTATACCTCTTTACTTATTGATTTAAATAAAAAAAATTGTGTGAGTGCAGTTCACACGCAGTAGAAGTGAAACAAATTGTGATAAGGGGTGGGAGGGATTCTAAATTTCGTGACGACACATTTCATATATTATATCGTTTTAATATATTTAACCTTTAAAACACGAAAATTGAAGTATTAACAAAAATCTTCAAAACATTTCCAACTCTATTTGTATGAGCGTAGTGTTTGAGTTATTAAATATAATGTATTCTATCTAATTCTGTCGCAGGCTTAGTCCTATACATTTATCTCTTTTTAGTGTCGCGTTTTCGTTTCATAGAGTTTCAAATCACAACGATTCTAAAGAAGTATCATTTAAAAAAAATAAGGGAATAAAGTGTAGACGTATATAGAATACAGATTGCTGCCTAATTTCACCCATTACTTATTACATTAATACCTAGACATACCTAATAGTTTTTGAGAAACTAAACCAGTAGACTAACACAAACATTATATATTTTCTAGTTATGTCTCTGTCATAGGTAATAAATACATAACAGACAATACTGGGGCCGATAACAAACTCCCAGACCAGAATAAATAACCGCAGATTTATTTACAAAATTTACCCTGCTGGGAATCGATCCGGAAATCTGTTCTGTAGTAAACTAGGTAAGCCAACGCTTAGATAACAACGACACAGAGGTATTCGATAAAAATGGAATAATAATACCTATATAACAGTTTTTCATGCGATAAATGAATAGTTAGTGCAGGTAAATAGAAATTTCGTGGGTCTGGCATAACTGTGATCAAAGGGGCATGAATCCACTTTAGTCTCAAATAAACCGTCTAACCTCAACGAAACGGAACTTTGAACTGTTAGTCAATGTTTCCACAGTTGTCTGCCGGGGGTGTTATAGGGTCTTTACTTATTCACGGCCGATGTTCCCGAACACTGGTTAATTATGATGGGGGGTGCCTCGCTGAGCATAACTTTCAAATTGGATTATTCGCACCATCGCTCTCTCGCGCTAGTTGACAGATAATAAGGTGGAAGCTAGGGATTTTTTGTTCTTGCTTCAAGCGCTGCCGTTTTGCTTACAGATTTTCTTGGGAGTCCTTTGGTAATTTTATCACCTACTTTAATAGGTCTTTTTTTATCATACACGCCTTTGTGCTTTCTAAACGACTTCCAAGTAGTTTGATATTTTTAAAGCGCTTAATAAATACAGTCTTAATTAAGTTGTTATGCGATTATTTTTTTAAACAGTTATTATATTTTTACAAACATTTTCTTTGCCAAACTGCAACACAGTGTGTCAAGGTGTATTTAATATTAACTTAGATCACTTTCTTATCTATTTTGAATTTGCTTAACAGTATTTATCACCGATATCTAAAGGAGCTAACCCAAATCTCGTGAATTTTAGTTAAAAACGTTTTGGTTTATTTATATTTATTGATTGAACAGTATTCCATATTATTTTTAAAACAATTTTAATTTAGAAAATGACATCTGGGTCAGAATTTCGTAAATTAAAATTATTTTCCTACAAGTAAAATTTAAAAATAGAACAATAAAATAACAAATTAAATGATAAACGGGCGTGACGTGATAGTATGTAGCTTTAATAATTGTTTTAAGATAGTGTGTTATATTTTCTAATTAAGTATTACAAGAAAAATATCCTGTAAAAGTATATTTAAAAAAACTCCAAAATAAAAATAGTCATTAAAAGTTTACATAATTATTTTTTTTCTGTGATACGGAATATTTCAATGGATGTCGAATATTACAGCTCGGAATCCTTTCGAGTAAAATGATACCCGATAATTATTTACCTCGCATTTCCAGAGTGTTCCTGGGGTTCGTGTTCATTATTCGAGTTTCTCAGGGCTTTCTGTATGTAAACATGAAAAACTGAAAGCGTATTATGAATAGAAATCTTTGGGTGACTTTGAAGTTAGTGATGATTTAAGGAAAAGTGGAAACATTTTTCATGTCTCTACAGTGTCGATTTGCCTGCTTCCTTACAATGTATTCCATTTAACCCTTAGAGAGAGACTTACTTATTTGTGCCGTTTACTATTGAGAAACTTAGACCGTGGAATACTGAGGTCAAAACTTTACAAAATGCTATCAAAACGACTCTATAATTCGTGATCAAAGGGCTGGTGCCTGCTTCAGACATGGGATTAGTAGGACAATCCAGCGAGGTAACATAGCCAGTTCTCTGGCACCTTGTCCGTAAGTATAACTAAGTTTTGTTTATTGTACTTATTTAGTTTATAATGTTTAAGTTATATTTCATCATATATATATATATATATTACTAGCAAAAAGCGGTGCTTTAGGAGGACTCGCGAAGTTTTCTACCTAGTATAATTAATTAGTTCTGATTATTTATTTGTGCATAACCAAAAAAATCCGGCCGTATTTTTAACTAAACATCATTGTGTTGACATCGATATCAGTTTTTAGTTTTCGAACAGATAAGGTTAGTAGTAACAGTCCAGTTGATATTACACATATCTCATTGGTTTTATAATTTGTATAAAATTAAATTTTTATGATAGTTAGCGCATCTAGACAAAAATTGAAATTAGTATGTCAAAGCACAAATCTAAAAGTGTGATAGTTTCTCAGAAAAGTGTACCACAAAAATATATATATTGTGGGATAGTGTTAGAGCTCGCTTCACTCGCCCTGATTAGTATTATTCCACTTAATGCCTGGTCATAGTCACGTTAAAAATATGAACATAATGCCAAAAGAGTTACTTACGTCAAGAATATATGCAAGGAGCCATGCATTTCTGTCACTATACCAACCTTCTTCATTTCATGCATTGGAATAAGTCGCAGGTGTTTTAACCACTTCCCTACTTTAGTATGTATTATAAAACGTTCTGCAAAACTTTTGTCTCCTCATTAAACTACGATAGCCAACTAGTTCAAAACTTCAAAATACAGCTTTAAAAGTTTTGGGTCTCCAAGTGACAATTTCAGTTTTGAGTTTTATTTTAAAGGACTTTATAACGCTGAACGGAACTTTAATTTTCAATTTCGAAAGTAATAAAACTTTTTTGAGCTATAAAAGTTAGACTTAATAATTTTTTCAATTACTTTTACTAAACTGAAACTTTTTATAGCCTATTTGCTATTATTTGTTAGCCTCAAAGCGTAAACGTCCTTAATATACTAACTATACACTAATTTTGGGACCCGCAAAAGATTAAAGAGGATGGCCGTGGGGTAGCTAAAGATTCCGACTCTCTTTATCACACCACTCCGGATGTCGCCAGCTCGCAGCACACGCATTGATACACATTAGAAATTCTTTCTTAAGAAGAGTAAAGACCTATAACTTTGTTAAGTTCTTTCAAAATGAATGAATGATGAATAAATTAAAGTAGTATAACCAATAACAAGCAAATATTCCTTGCTTGCTATTGGTTTTACCAATGTGCTGCCGCTCTCTAAAGGGAGACTGGAACATGGCCACTAATGCCGGAACAGGGAACATGTGGGAATGAATTTTCATAACTTTATCTTTCTGCATGTATGACAATAATCGTACTCTCTACAAAATTTTTAAAGAAGCACTAGAGTCCTTTCCGATCAAGCATAGTACAAAAAGTATTTAGTCACAAGGCTTCAGTTTCACTTGGTTTACAAATCTAGAAGAATTGTATTTTCTATAGCAAATAGTTCTGGCTGGAATTCGACGAAATCTAATTTTCACCGCATTCTCCGATCGTGCAATTGGCACAAACGAGCTAGAAAACGCAACTTTGGCACTAGTTAAGGAGTTCTCGGGCGTCGTTGTCTTGTTCCACGACAATTCTGCAACCAAAGTTAGATAACTGCGGTTTTTGCTTACAATTGCAAAGCTTGAATCATTATGAATGTGTGACTTTCAATTATATAATTCAATAGTAAATATCAACACTAATCTTTATACTGTAATAATGTAATTACGTGATTAAAGTTTGGTTAGGTTTTATTATTTCTCAGATTCTATCAACTAACATAAGTTCATCAAAAGTAATTTTTGGTATCTATTTTATTAGCTGCACCACCCTCTTCTGTCATAGATTTGTATTATACACTCTGCAAAACATGTAAAATAAAACATGAAAAATTACGATAAAATGTCAACGAATAAACTATTAATCAATCAGACTTTATTTGAAAAAACATAGGTACATAAATAGGTATTACATAATATAAAGCTTCCAGTATGTTTTGTCATTCACATGACGTGCAAATGCTTACATTAACTAAATGTCTCGATGCTATAACCCTACATTAATGTTTTAAATCCAAATTAATTTCAGTAAGTATACATGTTAAATATATAAAAAGTAATTATAAAATTATTAAAAACATGTTAAAGTATTAAATGTGAAAATTTCAATGTCATTATCTTATTTTATTGTATTATCATTAATATATTCGTTTACACTATAGTATAATCTATTAAGTAAAAGAAAGTCATATAAGGTTTGAAACGTTTAAGTGCTAGTTTGCTAACATTAGTAGGTAATTTATTAAATTTATTTAATATACTATAAATTAAGAGGTATTAAAAAATAATATTTATCAAAAATTAAACATTATTTATTATAGATTCAATTCCAAAGTTGTGAAAAAGAGACAACAAAACATGCGTAAAATTCATTGTTACATTGATATAATGAATGCATTTTCATGGATAACCCAAGCTGACTGGTTTGTTTCAGACTTTGAACAAATACAACATTGTTTTTTGTTTTCATAATTTCAGTTAGAATTTAGATCATTTGTTTGAGTTAAGACATAAGTACCTATATAATGTAAAAGTTAGAATAAGAACTTGTCATTTAGTAAAAATAAATTGATCCAACTTTTGTAATATGTTACCAATTTGGAAATGAGAACAAAATTAAATATCATAAACCATATTTCTTGATCACAAAAGTTTTAAATATAATTACTGGGATTGTAAACGGATTGATTATCCTTGGTATTTTTCATCGATTTAAGACGTTTATAGAGTTCCGTAGCCCATTGGGCAAAAACAGAATCTTTATTAATTGTCATTTCCATACGGTGTCCGTCCTACTGTACAGGCGCGGAACGAAAATGTTCGTTACCTTAAAGTCGACTTGCTTGCACGAGTACAAGAAACAATAAATAATAAAAAAAAAAATACTGCCAACATTTTAATAAATGTTAGGTTTATAAAATATAGAAGCGTGAAAAAAGAAAATTGTAATGTTGACAATGACAGACGCTCCGATTAACAAAGAAGATAAAGAAACAAAGAGGATTTTAAAACCAATGAAAAGATTTTACATATTTAAACAATTTTCTTAGACAAAACAGAAAATCAAACAACTTTGATGTTAAACATCAAAGTTGATCATCAAACAAGTTTGATGTTTACATCAAAATTGTTAAAATTAATTATAATTAATAATAATGTAAAATTATTTACAAATAATTTAAAACTTTATTGTCAAATAGGTATTAAACTTAATTTTCTGTGGAATAGTCTGTTCTGTGACTTAGTTTAAAAAGGTAACATGTGCTCGCGGAATGTTAAATGAAACAATTTGAAAACTGTCGAAGATTTTCATACCATGACTGTACATTTATCTTTCTGTATCACATTTACTGGAGAACTAGTGCGTTGATTGGTCCGTTCCTATGTGTTACCTACCGTTCATTTGCCTTAAAATAAAGCCTTAAATCTGAGATGAGAGGTATTTTTTCTCAATGTTTCTTTCAAAATCCTCTCCTCTCAGAGTACCTTCTGCTACGCTAGTCTTTTCCAACTCATGCCAGTGAACCTGTCTAGGGCAGCACGTCGCTAGTAGGATCTAGCAGTAAAATTGAGCTCGTCCTGCCAGCACCTACTCTGCCTTCCCCTACTCCTTCATTTACTTTACTAAGAGTTGAGATTTGACATAAGCTCTATTACATGGATTATTTACATGGGTAAATAATGTTAAAATTGTAACTATGGTAAGGTAAGTAAATGAATAGTAAGAAATGAGAACCGGCAATATGTGAATGATATTTAGTCAGAATATGTAATCGACTGTAATGCTTCACACTTGAAATAGTGTACAAAAATTACGGGGTAGTTGCCATAGATGTAACTGATTTTTTAAATGTACGAGGACGAATCAAAAAGTTCTTAGAATCAATATTAAAAACAGTTTGTTACGACGTTTTTCTTTAATCACTTTCGGAATTAAATTTGCATAATAGGGTCCAGCAATGGTCTGGCCTTTTGGCATATGATCGATAAAACGGATTCTTTCACTATCTCAAAACTTTGAGGCCATAATTTTGCCAGCGGAAGGAGCCACTCGAAATTATTTAATGGATGAAGAGGATGGTCGTTTCCAAGACATGCTTTGTCTTTTAGTTTCAGGATCGAAATGTTGGACCCACGTTTCATCCATGTTGACAAGGCGACGGCAAAAATTATCCGAATCACACTGGAACATTTCAAGATTACGCTTAGAAATTTCCAAACGTCGCTTTTTGTTTTTCAGACATGGCGTCTCGGATTAAATTCTTTTCAGGGTTTTGTAGCTAAATATCAAAAATAGTGACCCCTCGCTGTTTGTGCGGAACTTTTCAATATGTGTGGTAGAACACGCACTTGCTGATTTTTTTTACTCCTCTTGCAACAAACGTAGTAAGCATATGATCGAAATTTTTATAGATTTTTATACTGTTTAAATTTAATTAATGATTCAATGAGAAAACTGCTGTACAAATGTTCTATCACTCGTAAAAAAGTCAGAAACTTCTTTAAAGAAGCAGAACTCATTTAGCAAGCAGTAAAATTTTATTACATAAAACGTCCATAAACCGACGACAGTAATTAAATATTTTTGTGTACCGTTTTCCCTTTTATGCAGATAATTAAATAGCTTAGGTGCTTTTGGGGGTAATTAGTTACCAATTACTGCAAATGTGGCGGCAGTCCCGCCAAGTGTTTCATGTTACTATTCCTAATTCATTTTACGAGCTCCATAGAGTTTGTGTCACACGACTCTAGCCCCGTCTTTCATTGTAAGTTTATTGAATGGAACAAAGTAACAAATTAGTAAGATTTTGCTAAATTTTTTATGACATCTATATCTTTCTCGAAAGCACAGGTGTATTACTTATTAATATCTCCAAATATTAATTATTTGAATTTGTAAGTTACAAATCTTTATTTTTATGTACGTTTTATACTAGTGGTCAGTGTCGGTACCTACTTCGATCAGCTGAGCAGTATAGCGATTCAATGAGATATCTATGCCTACATTTAAGAGAGTTTATTTATAGAAAACATGACCTGGAATTGTTAGTATCCAGTGATTGTATATGGAATACAGGAGTTAACATTTAATGATTTTATTAAGATTTTAATAAGTCTTGATAGCTTAATGGCTTTCGTACTTATGGCTCTGGCTTTGACATATTTTGCTGAGCATGCACGTGCATGCATCTTAGGCAATTTTTCTGCCTCAACTTGCATACTATTACAATTATAACGCGCCTACGAAGCTGTAGAAAAGAATGTGTAAATAGAGATTATACGTGTGTAAGCTTTGGATATGTGTGGCGGGAATACCGTCTCTCTTTTATGTTTTCCAATCGACACCATTTTTATCCAATATATATTCCCGACCTTGAAATGTAAAAAGTTAATGAGTTTTTTTTTTACTATTATAGTGTTTTACCATCCACTTGTAAATTTTCACAGAAAAAATATCTTATAGTTTTAAGCTGTTTTCTTGTAATTTTTTTCATAAAACACAGCCATCAACATCCCTATTAATATTATAAATGCGAAAGTAACTCTATCTGTGTGTCTGTTCCGTTTGACACAAAAACTACTGGAGCGATTTGCATGAAACTCAGTATATATATATATATTTTCGATACAGAGTATGAAGAACCTAGGATACTTTTTATCCCGAAAAATGGGACAGCTTTCGGGATAAAAATAGATTTGTTTCTTTGTTTTTTATGCTTTTACCAAAAAAGTACTGGACCGAATTGGCTGAAATTGGGTACATATGTAATTTTAATTTCGAGGGTGGACAATGGATACTTTTTATCCCGAATAATGGGATAGATTTATGTAAAGGTTATCCCAGAAAGTATGATAGGTTTTTTATTGGCCATTTTCGTCATTTTGTTTATTTTGGTCGTTTTAGTCGTTTAGGTAGTTTTGGTAGTTTTCGTTGGTAGTTTTGGTGGTTGTAGTAGTTTTGATAGTTTTGGTTGGTAGTTTTGATAGTTTTGGTAGTTTTGGTAGTTGAGTTGGTTATGGTAGTTTTGGTAGGTGTGGTAGTTTTGGTGGTTGTTGTAATTTTGGTAGTTGTAGTAATTTTGTAGCTTTTGGTTTTTTTTGTGGTTTACAGATAGATAGATATAAATAAAACTAGAACGGGTTGAAATAGGTGATAAAAGTATGTGTGGGAGACCAATCATTTCTCAAATTTATGGATATAAAAATTCAATTCGATAGTAACTCGATCTGTCTGAATACCAAAATGTACATAGATACTTTTCATCCCCGGAGATGGGATAGTTTGCGATATAAAATGAAGTAGATCTTCCGAGGGCAAATAGCACCAACATAAAAATATAATACAATGTAACCTGTAATAACGCCTGCTCTTTAAACAAGAGGCACGCACTAAAGTTAGACCCGCGGCGCAGCCACGGGGTAATCACTAGTCTTTCTTATATGTGTGATACATGCAAGAGAGATGTTACGTTACCTAACAACATTAACGATTGATAAAACTTCTGGTGTAAAACTTGCTATGAAAATCTAACTAACAGTTAGTATTTACTTAGTTGCGCTATCTCAAGTTATTTCATTATTTTTGCACTAAATGCAATGGTTTGTAACAATAGAAAAAATAGTAGGTATTATATAATAAAACTTTGCCTGTGAGGTGTTAAATGAAAAATCTTTCTAACAATGCTATTGCGGATGCTTGGATCGATACGTGTGACTTGCATTCTGAAGAAAGTTTCAATGCAATTAAAAATGTACACATAGGAAACGAACTTAAGAATAATGGTATATTGAAACAACTTCCAAAAAAGTGCTATGCTTAATTTTTGCGTTTGTGACTAAAAGCTATAAGTTCAAGTATGAAAGAAGTATTTAATTTGATTAAAGTAGTATAAAGGCAGATAAATGAGAGAACAATTCCATCTGATGCTAAAGGACCAACGTCAAAAATTGGTATATACGATGTACTTGCTATAATATGGTAAGTATTGAAACGAACAGTAAATAAATCAGTGTATACACATTGAAGTACCGATACGTACGGAAGCCTTCACCTTCGTTTTATTTTCAATTATAACACTTGAATATCATCGATAATAAGTATACATTTTCTTTTTCAACGAACATTTATTTAACAAACCCCACTGTAAGCTCTCCACCATTAATAGTTGCAAACAAGTTGCTAATCTTCGAGGGCTTTTGAGAAACGTTACGCTTTTTTTATACGCCACTGTCCGAAGATGACACTGACAGTGATAGTGTGGCAATCGTCGGCTATTTTCGCCGAAATATCCACTGAAACGTCGACGTCGCGTCGTCTCAAGTCGTGGTAGCGTAATGGCTAGCGTACGCGTCCCAAACTCAAAGGGCGCGGGTTCGATCCCTGGCCGGAAAGCATGCACCACTTAGTCAGTTTTTTGATCTAATGTGCATATTGTTACAATTGCCACGTGCTAACAACGGTGAAGAAAACATCGTGATGCAACCTGCACATCGAGATAACCGATGTGTCAAACTTGCCAAACCGCCTTCGATAAGCGTGGCGGGTATACTGAAGAAGAAAAAAGAAGAAGTTAACGGCGCGACCTCGGCTGTCGTGGTCCCACTCCTAGACATCGCAAGCCTTATAAACGCCGTTATATAATAATGCGCATCTTCGTTTGGCACCTTTTTAATTCGGCGTCGTCAATTACCCACACAGCCCTGGATATCTGATCGGTGTGGCCGTGTTTGGGGATAAACCAGAAATAATGTAGGGGGAGATAAGGGAAATTTTAAAACAAATCTTATATATAATAATCAATTGCTGTTCGCTAGTCTCGCTAAAACTTGAGAACGGCTGGACTGATTTGGCTAATTTTGGTTTTGAATTATCTGTGGAAGTCCAGGGAAGGTTTAAAAGGTGAGTAAATATAAAAAAAATGATTCTGAGGCGGTACGAAGTTTGCCGGGTCAGCTAGTTTAAAATAAAAACAAAAGGCTAAATATATATACTTATATCTACTAAACACATATTTCGATCAATTTTTTATGCGGTACTAAAACTAACTCCAGTGTGTACGTGACTTTATCTAGACAGAACACAGTGTCAGGAAGAAACTAAGCATAGCTTGAGCTAAATTATCAAATACTTTGTTTATTAAAAACGCTTTCGCTTCTTGTCTAGCTCGGCCTCTTAGCTAGATCAATATTAAACGCCTTACACGAAAATGCTTAGTCATTAACTTTTGTAGTTCTTTATGGGCTCGGATTTGGTATATAGAGACGCCTAATTTTCCATCCGATACACAATAAGGGAGGAATAATTTATTAACCTAAATATTGTATCACATTATTTCAATCTGTGACTCGCGACGTCTTGTCTTGATTTTAACAAATTGGAGGTGAACGTTAAATTTGTAAAACAATTGTTAAATGTGTAAAACGGTATACAAGTAAGAAAATTGTTTTAGAAATTTTTTAAATCTTTAAGGTACAGTTTAGACGTTGTTGTAACGACGTAAAGTCCATGTAAACCACGCAAAGTGAATACGTCGTGGGGATGAATGATTTATTGCCATTTTGTATTTGACTTTAGAAGCATATGTATATACGCTATAATTATAATATGTATATCTATAATATTACTAGCTGACCCGGCAAACGATGTTTTGCAATTTAAATTATTTCTAGTCATTTTAAGTAAGTTAAATTATTAAAGTACTAATATCGCTATTAAAAAATAGGGGTTGATTGTAGAAGGTAAAAATTTGAAGTTGTATGTATTTTTCAATGTTAAATCATAATAAAATATAAAAAAGAAATTATGTCAAAAAATTAAAAATAAATTGTGGTGGGTCACCCTTATCATTTATGTGTATGCAAAATAAATGTTGGCCGATTCTCAGACCTACCCGATATGCACAAAATTCCATACAAATCAGTTCAGCCGTTTCGGAGGAGTTTGGTAACAAACACCGCGACACGAGAATTTTATATATTAGACTATAAAATTCTAAATATGCGTGTCTGTATCTTGAAGCTATTTAAAAAAAAACACATCTGGAATAGATTATATAAACGATGGAGAATATACCATGCACTTTTTTTAGATTTCTTGTCTGTTTGTTCGGGATTACGTAAAAACTACTGGGCCGATTTCAATGCGGTTTAAATTCATAGACTTAAAATCTGCGCTACTTTTTATCCCGGGAATCACGCGAGAATTTCCCCGGGAGCGGTTTGTAGTTTTTCAGGTGCATAAAAATTAGCTTATTCCGGTACAGGTTTCACTATAACGATAGCTTACATTTTTTTAACCACTGCGGCACTTTGTGTTTTGTGTGGATTTTTCTGGGAATGATATTAATTAGTTAGATTGCATAAATTTTAGCTGATTTTGATATGATTTCACTATAAGGATAAGTTCTTTTTCAAGTAATACGATACCTAATGTTTTAAAGTGGGTAGTATACATAAAAAATTGCTGATTTGGATCCAATTGGTAAACAATATAGTCCGGGACTTTTTATATTTCTTGGGATTTCTTAACACTGAAACCACGTGATATTAGGTCTTGCTTCATATGACAGTTTCTATATTTATTATACATCTTTAGTAGAATAGATGTAATCATGTACGCCTGTAGTAATGTTTACGAGAATTTTCAGAATTAATTATTTATTCAGTATTTTCGTACTAAAAAATCTGTTGCCCTGCTGAAAATACTGAACCTTTGAATTTAAATACTGGCAAAACAACTGCAATCTACGTTACCTGTCAAGTCTGTACGAAGTCGCGGGCAAATCCTAGTTAGGTAATAATTATGACACATACTAAACAGGAACTTTAAAATTTTATTATTTTCTTAAATTTCTAAAGATTAATTATAATTGTTGTCCGTCCTTCAATTACATATTATATATATTTAATCATCCCAAATTTTACCTAAATGTAATAGTTACCGAGTAAAAAGGCTGTGTTATGCGGAAAGACAACGGTCAAGAAGAATATCTAATGGTTTCATTTTGATTATTTGGCAATGATATCATAAAAATCGTGAAAATCTCTCATATTATGCGATTATGTGGTAGAAGACGGAGTGTACTAACTTCCAGACAACTGTGGTCCATCATGAATAACATTTCTATACAGAGATTACATTCCTAAATGCCTCAAAGCTCTCTAGACAGCACTTATTAAGAAATACATACTCTGATAGACCATTTAACGTCTTAGCATACTTAAACACGTTCTAGTGCATATATGGTGCATTTATAGTCGTAGGTATACAATATTCTGAGTATAAAAATGACCTTGGGTAAAGCATTTTGTGGTTGGATTTTAACATTCAACGTGAAAATCAGTCTATTTTCATACTGAACGAATTTAACTTAGGTATCGAAACGTGCAAATATTTCAACAGAAGCTATTTTAGAATTCATTCCAAATACCAAAAATGGCATCTTTATAAATACGTCATACCCAACATTCAGGTTATCTGTGTTTCGAATTATGTATTTCTACAATAAATTAAATATTTGAACAATATCTGTTGAGCAGTTTTGAGATGTGGCAAATAATAAAAATAAAGTCATAAACCCACTTATTTCGTAACTATGTTACACGTCAGGATAAAATTATTTGTAAATTTATAAATATTGAGATTTACATATTTGTCATTAATGATTACATTCCCTTATTTATTTC
This sequence comes from Dendrolimus houi, assembly GCA_039645545.1. NCBI lineage: Eukaryota > Metazoa > Arthropoda > Insecta > Lepidoptera > Lasiocampidae > Dendrolimus > Dendrolimus houi. The sequence continues at coordinate 8,565,051 of CM077125.1, forward strand.
AGGCTATACGTGTGCCCGAGTGGCCGCTTCTTAAGCTGGCGAGTGAATGCATTTAAACTGCCGGAAACTGACTTTTTTCGGTAATTTGTTGTATATAATATGAATGAATGAATAACCGGGCAGGAACGGCAAAATAATACAATTTTCTGCGGCCGGGCGGCTTGTCATAGGAGGCGACAAAACAACTCACAGCCAAGTGGTAAGCTAGAGTATGCCGCCTTAACAACCTTGAGTTGTGTTCCGGAATTAGTGACCAGGTTCCAGTCTCCCTTTATAGAGCGGCAGCACATTGATAGCACCTTTGGTGTTACTAATGTCCATAGGCGATAGTAACCGCTAGTAACAGGTGGGCTGTCTACCTGTCTGTTAAACTCACGGAATAAAAAAAAATATGGTCGGACCCATAACAGGCGTCAGTGTGTTAGATTCTCCTACGGCCTTGGTAACAAAACATAATGGACTTACGTCATGATTGGTTAATTTTTATCTAATTATTCTAAAATATGAATTGAATATGAATATAATATGAATAGATAAGTCTGACGAATTTACGATATAAAACACATGTTATTAAAATTATCTAAAATTTATATTTGATAATACAAAACAAAATGTACAGGTACAGTTTTACACAACTCTGCTTTCCGGTTAGCTGCGAGCCTTCGCCTGGGTGCTCCATGTTGCGTACCACACCGCTGCCAGTGAGGAACTATGGTGGATCCGTATAGACACCACGGACTGTCATGGTTACATAGTGTTGGCTGAAGATCTCGCCATGCCAGCCTCAATGACATCATCCGCCGAGCTCTTGTCAGCGTCAGCGTACCAGCCATCCTAGAGCCAAATGGCTTGGTGCGCGACGATGGCAAGAGGCCGGATAAAATGATACTTATTCCCTGGAGGATGAGAAGGCCGCTTGTGTGGGGACGCGACATGCGTTGACACTCTGGCGGCATCACATCTTCCAGTGACTAAGTCAGGGGCTGGCAACGCTGCTTCAACAGCTGAAGATCTCAAACGGCGCAAATATGGAACCCTAGGACAGGGTTACATATTTGTGCCGTTTGGAGCTGAAACTTTAGGTCCGTGGGGCCCATCGTCAAAGGGTTTCTTCTAAGAAATTTGTAAGAAACTCTTTGATACCACCCGTGATCAGAAGGCTGGTTCATATTTCGTGCAACGAATCAGCATTGCCATAGAGCGTGGCAATGCAGCCAGCCTTCTGGGCACGCTTCCGTCTGGCAGCGATTTGTTACATACTTTATATTAATTTATTTATAATTTAGTTTATTTTTAAGTATTTAGTTTAATATTTTCTTTCTTTCTTCTTTTCTTATTAGTTATTCTGTTAAAACATCTTTTTACAAATTCAGTGTCGTCTTGCGAAAAACAAAATTAATTATCGGAAATACAACTCTTTCGTATTTATTTTGAAATTTCAATTGTATATTCGATCAGTGTTTTAATTATTTTGTAAGCTACTAGATACATTTACAGAAATTTATTTTGCGAAGTAAATATACCGCGTTGCGTATATACACGCTGCACTGGGAAATGGGAATAGCGTATGTGAAGTTCCTCATATCGATATAACTTGAGTGGAATAGTACGTTAGCATTCTCGCATACGCAGTGGATACTCGACAGCTAGGTAATTAGGTTGTTTATTTTCTTCTGTCTACATATTATGGTACATACAAACACACATGCACACAAACTAACAATAGGCGTAGGTAGACATTATGTGTGAGAGGATGAAAAAGCTTTGCCTTGCTCTTTAATTAGGGGCTTCATTTTCAGTAACCATAATTATCTAGCTTTTTTATAATAACATTTTATTATTATTTTATTCAGAAACGTTGGAGGAACTTGCCGATATGCTGAAAAGCCTGAATAAATCCTCCCAATGAGTTGGTCTCGGCATGAATTTGGACAAGACGAAAGTCATGTTAAACGTCGATGGTTCCCCTCTTGAGGTTGTGCAGGAATACCTTGGATAAAGAATCCAGGTAGGTAGGCACAACTTCGAGGAGGGAGCCAGTAGGAGGATCCAGTTAGGCTGGGCAGCATTCGGTAAACTTCAACAGGTCTTCTCGTGGACCACTCCGCAATGCTTTAAGACAAAAGTCTTAACATAGGGTGCCGAGACATGGACACTGACAGTGGGGTTGGTCCACTTCAAAGTTGCTCAACGGGCTATGGAGCAAGCTATGTTACGTGTTTCTTTTGTGGATAGAATCAGAAATGAGGATATTCTAATAGAAAGAAGGTAACCGACATAGTTCGCAAAATTATTAAGTTAAAGTAGCAGTAGGCCGGTCACGCCTATCGCAGAACCGACGGCCGACCTTTCGGAGCAAACATCTCTTGGAGTGGAGACTATGTCTCGGCAAACGTAGCGTAGGACGCCCTCTAGCCCGGTGGGCTGACGACTTGCGCAAGGTCGTCGGCAGGGGCTGGATGAGGAATACGGGAGACCGGGATATTTGGAGTAAACTTGGGCAGGCCTACGTCTAGCAGTGAACAGGAACTGACTGAAGAAGAAGAAGATTTTATTTTATTTTTTGCTCAAGTATGGCAGACAGGCTGACGGCCCAACTGTGATGGAAAGTGGTTACCGTCGCCTATGGACATTAGTAATACTAGAGGTGTCGCTAATGTGCTGCCGGCCTTGAAGGAGAAACTGGAACCTGGCCACGAATGCCGGAACACAACCCAAAGTTGTTATGGTGGCATACTCTAGACCAGGGATGGTTGTGGGTTACTCTGTCGCCTTTTACGACAGGCCACCCGGCCGCAGGAATTAGTTATTCTCTTTCCATTCCTGCACAGAGAAATTATATATGTAACATTATTTTCATATGTATTATATTTTACGACCTTAATAGTCTAACATGCCAATTTTTTACACCAAGCTTATATTATTTATCTCAAAAACAAAATTATGTATTACTAGATTTCGTTCGCGCCTTCGTCGCTTAAATGTAAGTATCGTAGACAGAGTGGAAGACCGGCCGTTACAAACCAACACGCCCCCAATCGCCGTCCTTACAGATGTGAAAGTTTATTTCTATTTCAAATATCCGGAAGGCCATCTAGCAAAGGGGGAACTAACCACGACCACGAGTGCAACACCTTAAATTACATTGTCACTGTCGTTGCCATGACGATCTATTTGTTGGTGAATTGCAACGAGCGCCTATAAAACAGGATTGGAGCGCCATCTTTTTAGTTATAATCGTCTATCCCTCTATCTATGTCCTTTTCTATACTTCTGACAGTGTGTGTGCAAAATTTTATGACGACCTATTGTGTAGTTAGTGAAAATGTTACAGACAAACAAACTCACATTTTTATTTATAATATTAGGATTACCGTTATACTAATTCCAAGCGTTTATTTTACTTTTGACGTTTGCACCTCCATTAAGTTACACATTTCTTGATAGTAAAGCCCACATGAAAAATGACATAAATGTCGTACGTTACTATTTATTTTTATGTTCATGGCTTGGCAACTAGGCCTTTAAGCCAGGCGCAGTTGTTTTGTAGGCTACAATCGACGCCATTCAACGGAGTTTTTGTGAAAACTCGAAAGGCCACATTTGACTATACAGTTAACATTTCTCACAAAAACACATCATTACTACTCTAAAACTATCAATATCCTACAACTATCGTTCATTTTAGAGTAATTAAACACATTTTTAGAAAATAAAACTGCACAGCACAGCGCCTCCTTTCAATTCCCGCCAAAAACTCCTCGTACGTTACTAATTATTTATTTAGGTTTATGGTTTGCAACTAGGCCTTTAAGCCGGATCTTAGATTATAATGTAGTTTCTTCATTTTCTTAAGCCTATGTGTAGCACAGCTGGACTGTAGGTTATCAGCTGGTGCCATTCAACGGAGTTCTTGTGACAACTCAAAAGGCCAATTTCGACTATACAGTTCACATTTCTCACAAAACACATAATAACCACTTAAAAAACTATCAATATCCCACAACTATTGTTCATTTTAGAGTAATTTTACACATTTTTAGAAAATAAAACTGCACAGCACACCATCAGTTCCCGCCAAAAACTCCCTCGTACTACTGTTGTGGGTGACGTAATAGTGATGGTCTGTGAGTCATGTGTAACGCTCAGACTATTAAACCATCGACACTATGTGTAAATAAATCGAAAGTAATCGATATGAAAATAAAAAAAAAGTTATACTTAAAAAAAGTAATACTGCAATTATTTTAAGAGCCGTTTTATTTTGATAATTTAATATGTTTAAAATATGTTCATTGAAACGTGGGTATATTTATTGTACGATATAGTATTATTAGCAAAAATATATAGATAAATTAAATTGATTAAAACTTATTTATACATGAAGTCGATTTTTATAACAAATCGAGTCGGTAACGCATTAGGACATTTACGAGTTTATCCGTCATCGAGCTGTCAAAAGTAAAATAAATGCATGGAAAGGGTATACCTATAAAGTAATTGACATTTTAAACATTGTTTCTATAACTCTTTTCGATTAGTAGGTATGAATGAATCCGCATAAAGTCCCCTATATTTTCCGTCCTATTTAAATTGTACCTAAGCCATTATAAGTCTAAATTTCGAAACTTTTTGACTTGATTTTAAACTGAGGCGAGGCTAAACTTTCAGAATTATGATTAACTAATTTTAATTGTTGGACGTGATTTAATAAACCTATTTCGTTAATCAAGCTCAACTAAGCTTATTTATAAAGTTTTACCTAATAATCTAGCATATAAATCATCTCTATAGTGTTATAATTCTAGTGATATGAAATTATGTTCACTGAAGTTTATTTTCAGCTTTATATATGTTAAGGCTTTTAATGCGTCTTTACTCGCGTTTAGAAATACATTTTAATACAAAACTAGATTTATACCAAACTAGAGGCCCTCTAGAAAATAAATTTTTACTTGCATAAAAACTTAATCAGGTTTTATATACATAAACCTTCAGTAAAGAATTATCTAATTGATGGTGATAATCGCTCAAAAATTCATTGCGTGGCTTACAAGGATTTAGCAGATTAAAATAGTGGTACTCGGTCGACTACCGCATTACCACTAAAACCATGCAATGTTCTTTCTACCCTTAGCCAGAGTTATGGAACAACAGCTTTCTCTTACTAAGGTAGACCAAAAAAGAGATGGATGGATTGTGTGAAGGATGTTACGATGATTTGTGGTGTGCCAGAGGACGTATCGATGTCAGACTAGAGAAGTAAGGAAGAAAAATATATTGTACTGAGCCAAAATTATTGGAAGAAAATGAAAAAAAACAAAGCTCTTTCTCTTTATTATGCGAAACAATAGCTTAAAAAACTTCGGTGAATCTATAAATATTAAATCTAAGCCTCATAGGATGTTTCCTATAAGGCCTAGACCTAGATTCAACACTCGGTACATTGTTTGTTATAACGCGTTATAGCAAACGTTGAACCGAATATATTAGCCTTAAATATAGTGAAAGTAATACAGGCAGAAGGTCCCGCCATAAAATAATGCAAAATAACCTATTCAGGAGTTAAATATCCAATTTTGGAGAGGAGTGCGACCAACGTCATAATTAACAAAGGTCCGGGGCGGCGGGCCATGCATAACTAAAGCGTACATACCAACGAGGACCTCCCTAAACTATGGGCACTGCTGCAAAAACAAATATTGTAGCGTGCTGTTTTTTTATTTATCTGGGGTTTGTTTATAGGTACCATACCATACCATAACATTTTCTAAAAACATACAGTACAAATGTTAAGCATGTAGCCGAGCTAGATTTTACACTTACATCTTGTATTTTGTGTTGGCTGGGACAACTAAGCTTGTAAAATAATTAATACACAAATGCGAAACATAGACGCGCACACTGACACACTAAAAAAATATAGTATTATATCAAAATTAAAATTTATTTCGGTTTACAATAAATAGTACCGTCTATATAAAGTCTGTGTATCAAATAGGACGATATGGGACAAATTACGTAAGTAGAGAAATAAACATCGTGATTCTAAATAAACAGGATTAAATACATTTTTATAAAAAGAAAATTAATTTTTGTTTCGTACTAGAGTTTTCACCGCGTAGCATATAGGTCATGTATGACAGAACGTTTGCCGAAGACTACTAACTAATATTACAATGTATTACTTACTACTATTGTATATACTTATGTAAAGTATATACAATAATCAAATTATTACAACAACTACTTGTGTAACCTTTTTTGGCGACCCTACTGACTATCGACGCGTGACATCATGAGGCTATCGGCAAACCTTCTGCGCACGGGTAGTAGTACGTAACTCTTGTTTGAAGAACAAGTATTAATACAGGTTACCATGTATTAAATTTTATGTAATGTATTAAATGTGTAAGATTCACTTAATTTGGAAACACAAACTATCCCATCTCCCGGGATGAAAGTGTCAAATGTTCATTATCAGTATTAAAACTACATATATGCCAAATTTCAGCAATAATTGTTCACTCGTTTTTTCATGAAAGCGTAACAGACAGAGTTCCTTTCGCATTTAAAATATTACACTTTAGGTCCGTATATTAGTAATAGTAATTATGAAAACCCTAAAAAGTACAATAGCCTCAAAAAGGATGAACAGGGTAAAAACGCCTCGTAAGAAAAAGGCCCTTCAGGCGACCTTTAACGTAATTTTTATTACACAATTTAGAACTTTAATGCCATGCAATAAGATTTAAAATAAAATAATATCCGTCAGTTTAACATACAGTATTTTGAAATTAGAAGGTCTTGTAACCGGCCTTATTCGGCCGCATTTGGGCGCTATCAACGCGCTCATGCACATGTTTTTTTTATATAATTTACGATTTTATATTTAATTTTTCAATAAATAAATAGTTTTCGTTTTGACGTAAAGAACGTTGTTCCTGACGGGGGTCTCCCGTCCGCAGTTTTTTTTTATCAAGTCTAATAAACTTCGTATAAATAATATGAATAAGCGGTTAAATGTTAACTACATACGGCCTACTGCTGTAGTACCTGCATGAGACAGGCAATCAACTGTTGAATTGGTCAGGCTTAAACCGAAAGCCATCGGCTATCCAATTTGCTGTTAATTCAGTCTGATTTTAAAGTTAATAGCTTTTGACTCGTTTAGAGCTTATATGAGATTTCCATCCCAAGTCGATTATGCCCCATCATAATAATTAAAGATTCGTTCTTTCTGCATACATCTATTTGAAACAGGTGTGACATTATGTAGTGTTACAACTAGGACCCCGACAAAGAGAAATTCACACCTGCATACCTGTAGAAACACACCTCATTACCTTTCGGCATTTGGATTTCTTTCTGTTTACTTTGTGTTTAAAATTTGTTATTAGAAAACAGCCCATTGTGTATTGTACTTTTTTTACGGGCGTTTGCAAGCATAATTAGCCAGGTGTGCGGATTACGATTGTAGCAAATTCGGTCCACGCTGCCGGGCGGACATATTGCATTTGTGCGATATAAAGTAATGGCCCGATTGAGGAAGAGGCAGTCGAGCGATAACCAGGAGCAAAGCAAGACTTGTGTACATTCGGTAATCTATTTAGTGACAGACTTTGCGCGTGTTATTGAATTACGATCTACTGCATTAGGTTTGGACTTGTTGAGTTCGGTTATATTTGTACCTGTGTTATACGTGTTTGTATAGTTCTAATAAACTCTATAATAATTCCAACGGCATTTTAATTCGAGTCCTGCAACTCGTAACAGTATGTATTCTTCTTTCTTGGGCGTTGGTATACGCTTCTTCAATAAAATTCCGAATGAAGTGTTACAAATTAAATCCATTCTTAAATTCAGTAAATTTAAAGCTAAATTGAAAAGTACCTTACTTAAAAAAGGATACTACACTCTCGACTATATAAACCTCAGTCGACGAGTATGGACGAAACTGATCGAAAGATTAATAGTAAATATTAACTTATTCATTACACAGTGAATATTTCTTCAAGTTTTCTGAGTGCGACTGGTGAAGTTATACTGTTAAGATACATTTTAATTACTACTAACGCTTTCTATACGTAAAATATTTAAACTGTTTCTTAATCTTCAATATCAATAAAGTTGCAGTATTTGTGATTTTAAAATAAATGTTAAAATTGACGTGAACGTTGCTGTTTATGCGACGCGTAATCATAAATGTTCGTTTTTAGAATTTCTATCTGTCAGTTGGTCTAAGTTAGACTTGGAAACCGCTCAACAAATCTCAATTATATTTTTAGTTTAAAATTTCCAATATGTTTCATTTTAATATTAGGGTTCAGAAGATAATTGGGGATATAAAGTCCAAGTCCTGCTCGAATGAAGTGACAGGCACAAATATATTTGTAAAACTGCATGATTAGGGCATCATGGAGCTGACATGATAACATTGTAAGTTAAGGGACATGATTATATTTGATTGCAAAATACTACTAAGTTAATATGTAGTACTAAACCGGCATGACTGTTGTCAAGAAACGCGATGTATTGATATAATAAATATTCCTTCCGTACAGCACAATAAACCAAAACCGAGACATTATAATGGTCAGAATCTTATTGTTTTTGAAACAGTATTCGATGCCATAGACAAGGGGAAGATTTGTGGCACTCGCGCCGATAAACTGCGAGTGAAGTAACAAAATAAATTGTTCCACGTAAACGTTATATCATTGTGAGTTGGCGAGAATTCTATTTATTGTTACTGTGATTGTATTTGGTTTAGTCAAGACACTATTTATTTGATCTCTATTTATTATATGTATGTCCGTAATATAAGGCTTAATTATATTATATTTAAGTATACAGACTACTAAGAGAAAACAAAAATAAAGTGACAAATAAAATATGGCTTCGAAATCGCTGTTTTTTAGGAATGTTCCCAAATACTAGTTGTGTTTCTACTAGAAGGCAATGCTTATGGTGTTGTTAGATTTCACTGTTCTCTGGAACACAATAGGAAATCAACAATAATTTCATCGCATCATTAAATACTACGTTTGTACTAATAATTAAAGTCATGAGTTCAACATAACTATAGAAAAACATCCCTTAATTTGCATTCTCCAAACCATAAAAAATACGATTTTATATATTTTTTTTGGTCAAATGCACTACTAATCTTTTTTACAGAAATATGTCTTAAAAACTTGGTTTTTAAAATAAAAGTGTTAATTTTTTTTTTATTGCACGATTCAGCAGACAGGCAGACGGCCCACTTGATGGAAAGCGGTTACCATCGCCTATGGACGTTTGCAACACCAAAGGCTACAAATTCGCTGCTGCTCTCTTAAGGGAAACTGGAACTTGGTCACTAATGCCGGAACACAACTCAAGGTTGTTATGGCGGCATACTCTAGACCAGGGGTGGTAGCCATCCAGTTGGGCAAATAGCCTATCACCTGGCTGTGGGTTGTTTTGTCGCCTCCTACGACAGGCCGCCCGGCCGCAGGAAATTGTATTCTTTACTCCGTTCTTGCACGGATACAAATAATTGTTTTTCAAAGTATTTTCTAAACTATAATAGCGACATAATAACACCAATAGAAACTATTTCTAACTTAATCCCGTTGTGTATTGACGGTAGTTTCCTAAATCGGGCCCTTGATAATAATTGTAACAGACCGCTGGTTACGTTCGATATAACAGAACAATAGGTTTCCAATGGAATCCGCATTTGGTATTCACAATACAAACGATATTAATAGACAAACACACGGCTTCTTTTTTACGATTACACCTTTATACGACTATTGCGGTGTAAGTAGTATGGGATACTTTATGCACAGCTCATCGCTCGGGGACAAGCAAGAAGTAGTATGGGAATAGAAGCGACTGCAATTCTGCAGTCTAAATCAGGATCGTGGGATGCAGTCCTACATACCCTGGCATATTAATGAATGAAGAATGCGTCAAGAAATACGACACCAGTCATACTAAGACCCGCTAGAAGCCAGATCTGCAAAGCGTTCCTACGCATATACACATAACAATGGACAGTTATATGCTTCTCTTGCAGCCGAGCTTTTAAGAATATATTCGGTTTTGTAAGCCAAGCCTTTTTTTTGCCCATGCCATAAAATAGCGGCCTCTATGGTTGAACGGGCTAAGCCTTAGCCAGCTGATTTCACTGCAACGCAGAGGCACCGAGTTTGATTCCTTGTATGGTAAATTACGGAAGCAAATTTTCTCCATTATTTACTATAGTCTGAGCGTCTGGGATTGGCTCTAGAGTGGTCCGTTGTATATCACCTATAACACAAGCGTAATTGGCTTAACTTGGGGATTATACAATGTGTATGTTTGTCTGCGGGCTATTATAATCAAGGCAATTATTTTAACTTGATAAGCTTCGATAAGATAACTTCAGTTAGCTTCGTTTCATGATAGAACCACTTGCTATTTGCACGCAGACCCGCTCTCTTCGGTAACTATTGAAGGTTAATGGGGCATTCATCATTTTAACTTCGACTTTGGTCGGATGCATATGTCATAGTATATGGTGATCACCTCTCTAGGGTGACTAATTATTGTGCGAGAATCATAACTTATTGGCAGTCTTTGTTTGGAAGTCGAATTAAATGCTTTTCCTAGTTTTGTGTATTTTGCTTTACAAATCCTGCACTACCACTAAAGTTTCATTAGATTATTAAATGCCTAGATAAAATTAGGGAAATCTAATTATCTCCGTGACAGAGCATAATCATGATTTATATTTCTAACAAGTTTGCTTTAAGAAAACTTTGTTAAGTTTAGCTTGTGTAAGATCTCGAGGTTTCAGCTTGGGGTTTCATTACAAATTTATCTGGAAGATATTTTATACCGCAGGGAAAATATGGTCAGATTTGCCAAATCTCTTATTATGAACTTCGTTGCGTGCTAATGCGGTAATCCTGTGTATGTCGGCATAAAAATATCAGAAACTATATAAATTTTTACATTCTCTATGGACTTCTTTTGTAATAATGTAATTTTACTGAATTTTGCTATGCGGTCTATAGGATCTTCCAAATTTAAAATACCGCTGATATTAGACGGATCAACCAAATTTAATCAATTCGATTGAAAGGTACAGAACTAAAAGGAAACACCGGTATTCAACATAAATATAAATAACATTGCATGATTCTTGTTTATGTTTACCTGGATCACTTTGATTGATTCATCTGAATTGAAAGGCCAAAGTGACTCCTCTAATATCGGCATAAGAAACTGAAAATAATATCATTCCCATGATATTATAGATATAAATGTAAATTTTTAGGAAGTTATAGGTAAATGGCAAGATTAGTATTTCATAAAGAGTTAAGAATTTTGACACCGGTCTTCTGTGAGAGCATAATCGCGGCTCGGACAAGAAAACGGTAAATAAAAAAAACAGTAAAGTGTGTATCAGCCAGTGAAGGGATTTGTAGTATAGTTCGCGCCACGTAAAAAGAACGCTGGCTCTGAACCTGTGCAGTGAGTATTTTATCGATCAAATTGGTGGTAATCTATTTTTAATTTCAACCAATTCCAAAGTACTAAGCAGCTAGTACCTAATAAGATTCTACAATAAAACAATTACTCATAAAACATTACCCTAGTATAATTAGGATACGACTATACACCTGCGCAGACACATGCCCTCCAGTACCGCTCAGCGTTCTTTTTACGTGGCGGGACCTATAGCAAAGAACTTTCATCGTTTTTGCTACTTTGTTTTATAATCCTTAAAAAATATATTAACATAGCTTTATTTTTTGGGTTATACTCAAAATTTTTGCAATATACCCTTTCCAAGCATTTATTTTACTTTTGGCATTTCGATGACGGATCAATTAGTAATGTTCTAATGCGTTAGCGACTCGATTTGTTATTTATTTTTCTTTAAAGTAGAACATTTTTTATTTTCAAATCGATTAATTTCGATTTATTTACATATAGTGTCGATGATTTAAGTCTGTACGTTACTGACAGATCATCACTATTACGTCACCTGCAACAATAAAGTACAACAATTATCATTTGTTTCATGTGGGCTTTACTGTCAAGAAATATGTTACTTGATAAATTTTAATGTGCGTTTGCACATTAAAAGTAAAATAAACACCTGGAAACAGTATAGTTGATTTAGAGATGAATTCTAATGAGATAAGTCATCCGCAAACGTTACTAATTTTGTTAAATTTAATTGCTAGTAACCTCGGTTATTAGTTTCAGCGACCCAGATCATAATTAAAAGGCAGACGCTGTTACCCGCAGCGGAGCTTTGTACCTCTTCAATTAGCGGAACGGTACAGTATACAATTTTCTCAATAAAATATGCAGTGGGAGCTTGTCATAATTTAGGTTATATTCATGTGTACTAATACAAAAACATTTCAAACATTTATTCTGAATTTAGATTATACAAATTAAGCAAGTTACGCTTGTGTTATGGGTGATATACCACCACTCTGGGGCCGATTCCAGACACCAAGACTATAGTAAAATAACAGAAAGTTCGCTTTCCGCAATTTACCATGCCAGAAATTGAACCTGGAGCCTTTGCGTTCCAGCGAGTGTAGCCGGCTAAGACTTAGGCCGCTCAACCACAGATTCAATTTATAATGCGAAAATGGGTATACGGAAGGTGTTAAATGTGATGTAGTACAGTTCTCCAAATTCCGCCTTTCGACATGCATGTATACGAGTACCCTGCTTAAATTTGTACAGTATAATATATCTATATATTAATACGTGAAGCAAAAACTTTGTACCCCTTTTTACGAAAATTGCGCGGACGGAAGAGTATGAAATTTCGTACACATATAGTTTATATAGTGAAGAAGCGACAAAAACTATTTTTTTTTAAATTATGCATAAAGAATACATTACATACACTACCATGTATTTGACACACACACGCATATATACTCTTTTGTTTATTGTTCAAGTCAAATTAACAGTGTAGCCTTGGCGAAATCTGTGATTATAGAAGTATAGTCTTTGACAACAAATTATTATGGTCGAATTTCGACCACGGGCGACCACTACTTTATCTAATTATTTAATTTAATTATTTATTTACCTAATAAAATGGGAGGCCGTCAATGTTGTTTTTTTATTTAGGGCCTTTTAGTAAACGTGCAAGTACGTTCGTTAAAAGATATAATTATTACATATTAGTGTTTCGTCTACTCGGTTTTAGATAATGCAAATTGCACACTTTTTCACTAGTTTAGACAAACGTCGAAAGTTGTGGTAGCGTAAGGGCAAGCGCACGCGTCCCGAACTCAAAGGGCGCGAGTTCGATCCCGGCCGGAACGCATGCACCACTTAGACAGTTTTCTGACCTAATGTGCGTATTGTTACATTTACCACGTGCTAACAACGGTGAAGAAAAACCTCGTGATGCAACCAGCACATCGACTTAACCGATTTGTTAAGCCTGGCAAGCCGCTGTGGACAAGTGCCGCAGGTATACTGTCCATTCTCCTATAATGGGAGGCCCGAGCCCAACAGTGGGACATTTATAGGCTGTTATTATATTATTATAAAGACAATTGTAATGTTAAGTCAAGTATTCGCTACTCTTCTAAAATTTACTCATAAATAATAAGGTTTAAAATTAACTAATAACATACACGCTTTATACAATTCCAAGGTAAGGAAATTACGCTTGCGTTATGGGCAATTATGCAACGGAACCGATCTCTAACACCCAGGCTAAAGCATTTAATAGAAATCTCGTTTTTTTATTACTGAAGCACAGCAGACAGTGATGAACAGCAACTGTGATGGAAAGTGGTTACCGTCGCCTGTGGACATTAGCAATACGAGAGGTGCAGCCAATGTGCCGCTGGCTTGAAAGGAGAAAGTGGAACCTGACAGTGATGCCCGAACACAACTCTTTAAAATTAACCCCGCCTGGAACTGAACCCGAGGCTATTATTAAACTAGGCAAGTGGACTTAGACCTTCCTCAGTAGATTGCAGAGACAATGAATACTTTTCAGACAGGAAGAAGTATTCTTACACGTTGTTCAGTTGAGTAAAGGAGTTTAATTTCGTATCTACACAGCTATAAAAAGTTACGTTTACAGTTTACCGTCAAATCAGGAAAGGAGATTATGATAAACGGTGTTTTATTGTGTACGTTGCAAATAAATCATTTCTCAAGATACAGCGCGCCTTATCTGTGTCTGACAGATTTTCTTGCTGACGGTACACAGAAGTGCTAATTTAGTGAAAAATATAATATAATGTTAGAAGTTGCGAGACTCGAATTAAAATGCCGTTGGAATTATTATAGAGTTTATTAGAACTATACAAACACGTATAACACAAGTACAAATATAGCCAAACGCAACAAATCCAAACGTAATCCAGAAGGTCATAATTCAATAAAACGCGCAAAGTCCGTCACTATTAGATTCCCGAATGTACACACGTCACACCCGTATCGTAGTTGTAGCTCAACTGGCTCCTCTCTCGATCAGGCCGTCGTTTTATACTTCACCGATGCAAGTGTGCCCGCCCAGTAACGTGGACACAATTTCATAGAGTTTGCTTGTAATTTGTAATCCGCAACACCTGGAAATTGATGCAGCCTGCAAGTGGCCGTAAACGAGTACAATAGAACAATAGGCTGTTCTCCACAATAATTAGAAGCGTATGCCAATAAATAAGTGAACAAAAGAAGAAATTCATAAAAGGATTACAATTAGTTAAAATGCCGACAGGTAATAAAATGTGCTTTTATAGATTAGGAGTGGAATTTGTTTTTGTCGGAACCTAAGTTGTAACAAGTAAGTCGTAAACTTAAATAACCAGTAAGTAAGTAGTTGATCCTTATAAGCTACACTATGATTTAGTATAAATAATATAGATTGTTTATTTTTTTTCAAAATCTGATTAGTGTTTTTCGCTATTTCGTAAAGTTTAGGATTTGGCCTTGCAAGTTTACTTGAAAAATTCACCTGTAAATGTCTGTAGTCTCAATACCTCAGTACCGAGAATGGGTATGAGATACTTTTTTATCCCAGAAATCGGAATTATCTGGGGTAGAATAGCGTCTAGATAAAAATTTAATGGAAAGTAATCTGCGTGAATGCTTTCACTCTCAAATTATAGCTTCCGCGGGCGAAACTGCGCGAATATTTTTGGTGTTTAATAAATAACACAAGGTGTCAAGCTTTCTACAATATATTGCTTCATCGTGAATACGTGACTTCGTTATGATATAGAGGATTAGGTTCTAAAGACTTAACGTCAGCTGAAGCTCAAGTGGGTAGTTGCTTATGTTTTCATTCTTATACTATTTCGTTAAAATATACCTACTTGATTATTTAAAAATAGTATGAGTATGGAACAAGTGTACCAATTTAGAATATAGGTATATTAACATGTTGCCTGGTTAGTTAGTTGCACCTTATTTTTACGCTTTATCAAGCGATATATTATATTTAATTTTATGCTTAGACTAACGCTTAAGTATTTTTCAATTTTTTATTACACGAGTTCAGCAGACAGACAGACGGTCTACCTGATGGGAAGCGGTTACCATCGCCTATGGACATTTGTAACACCAAAGGTGGTGCCAATGTGCTGCCGCTCTTTAAAGGGAGACTGGAACCTGGTCACTAATGCCGGAACATAGCTCAAGATCGTTATGGCGGTAAGTATACCGCCATAACGATCTAAGCTACCACCCCTGGCTTAGAGTACTAAGCCAGGGGTGGTAGCATCCAGACGGGCAAAAGCCCTACCACCTGGCTGTGGGTTGTTTTGTCGCCTCTTACGACAGGCCGCCCCGCTGCAGGAAATTGTATCTTTCTCCGTACGTGGACGGATAAAATATAAAATAGAGTTATAGGTTATGTTGACGCATGATTAACCAACGGAGGTACACACTGGTACAGCCGGGTGTGAAATCAGTGCGCTCGCACTGGTGTGTATACGCAGTATGCAAAATTGGCTATGACATTCGCTCGTAGTCTACGGCCACCCGCCAACATTTAAAAATATACCACTGAACGCAAACCGACCATTGTACGCGCAACCAAGTTTTACTATAAGATTGTAAAAAACTGAAATATACGCACTCAAACAAAAGGTGCTTCATTGGAGACTTCCTACGCTTCACGTTATTCTGATCATATTTTAGGGTGTCGTAGACAAATGAAAAAAACAGTGGACTTGCATCGCATCTACGGAACCCTTCA
This sequence comes from Dendrolimus houi, assembly GCA_039645545.1. NCBI lineage: Eukaryota > Metazoa > Arthropoda > Insecta > Lepidoptera > Lasiocampidae > Dendrolimus > Dendrolimus houi. Next base: position 8,581,285 of record CM077125.1, read on the forward strand.
ATATGCGAGGTGTGACGCACTCGGCTGATATATTTTTAACATTCTACAATAATAACGTATTTAAAAGTTCTTTCTATCTATATATATATACAATTAATACCTGCTACAGTAGTTCTCAAAACTTTTAAACTCATAATATTTTTCACTTAATAACAATAAAACTTAAAAGTGTCATACAAAATGGCAAAAAAATTTAATGAACAAACTTTTCATCGTGATCTCGTCCAAGTTCGTGTTAAGTGAAAAAGTTTGCATCTTAAAGACTTTCCATTAAAGTATCCGACAATTTTTCTTAATAGTAAAGATTATTTTAACATTAAAAAAAATACGTATAATCATTAGTTATATTGTGAAAGGAAGGTCCATGCCAAATTTAAAGTCTATAGGTACTATAGTTCCTGAGATATCGTGATGAGTCACTATATACGTGGATTTCAATTATATTCATATATAGATTACCATTTTTAACTCAGATATTTAAGATAGAGGAATTTGAAATTGGTGTTTTCAAAATGTTGCAAGTTTTCAGAATGTACGAATATATAGGAAAAACCATTATAAAATCTAAAAAGTTAGGTACATTGCAAACCTTTTAGGTAATAATTGTGTTATTTTTATTGCGTTGGTGTAGAATAAAGCGTATTGTTGTTGTTATTGGGATAGGCGCTTCCCTAAGTACCAGCAGGCTGATCGCGAGAATGCTGTGGTAGCGGCCAGGCGGCGAATCAAATAATTATTAATTAGAAAAAAGGTTAAAAATAAAAAGTATAATATATTACAACAACACATAATCATTTATTGGAGAAATCCTTAATGCACAAAATCTGACTATCACACAGCAACTCTTTTCAGTAGAGAATGTCCGAACATATCTCGATTCAAAAGGACTATTTTATTGACTAATTGGGGATGCCTTACAGTCCCATGAGCTGAATAGCCTCCACTCAGCGCACAGCATAATATGATATGCGAGATTGTTATACATTTTAAAGGAGTCAGTTACATCCGTAAACCCGTAATTAAGCCATGAAAATTGGCTGTGATGTTAAGTGATGAAATTATAATGACACCTCAATATTACCTCGTTAATGTCGACAGTTATGTAAACTACGTGTAGCACTTATTTAATTTATACTTACATATACAGGAGTGAAAGTTTTAATTGAGTCTCTGTGGCCAAATCAGAAACTACGAGATATAGAGAAAAATTCTCAAAAGAGTTTCGGGGCCGATTTTGATAAAAACTAAAACGGTATCAATGGATTTTTTGAAAAATTAATTACTCTAGTCAGGAATCTTATCGGCTGATTTTGAAAAAAAATCGCACTATGTTATTCCATATACTCAAAGTATACAACGTGTTTATTATTTAATATTGAACCATGATTTTCAAGTCATGGTTCCGCTATCTCTTGTTAAAAACCACATTACACATTCTTGATACATACATATTCCGTCTCTTTTATTATAATAGTATGTATGCATATCTATCTCTGTAAATATCTATGCATATTCATTCATTCGCCCGTCGCCATTTTGTCGTCGGATTCGTTAGTGGTGTTAAAAAGACAGACACGTGAAAATTAATAAGATTTTTGGCAAGTGCAGTGAGTTTTTGAAACAAACTAAATAGCGGCCGCCCTGAAAAGTAATTATTATTGTTTGAATAATTGGTCAAGGGGGTTTCAGTTTCCGTGTATGTATGATATCTACTTCTGAAGCTAAGGTAGAAACGTGGCTTATCTTACTGCAATAGGTAGCTCATTCCACAGACATACAGTCTGGAGTGTAGCGGGGTCATTAAAGAAGCTAGAAGCGGGTACATGTGTATTTATTGAAAATGTAGTGGAAGGGCGCAAATTATGAGAGCTAAAGATGTCCCAAAAAAATTGAAATGTTCTTTGAGGTAATGGGGAGAAAAAATACTGCAAATAGTAAAAATGGCAATATTTCGGAAACTGTACAAAGTTTTGAAACAACACCTCGTTTCAATATATCTCTACTTATCTGTGTTTATATTTCTCCGTGACTAATCATAGGAAATCCTGAAAAATCCCCGGAAGCGCCGGAAAGTACACATAAAGTTCGCGCATAAATTTGTCGGATTTTATATAATATTTTCGATGTAAGATAACAGACAAGTAATTTTTTATATCCCTTCATGTTGAAATGCCAAAAATAATACTTTCCGTTATATTTTCAAACAAAAATTACTTGAAAATGTATGTATAATAATCAGAGATGCCACGAATATTCGGCTGCTATTCGGTATTCGGCCTATTTGACTACTTTTTTAACTATCACAGTATTCGACCGAACACCGAATACGAAATCGTCTTTAATAAAAGCACATATTGCTCAATATTATATGATTACATTTCCACCAAAAATTGGTAGTTAAAATTTCGTTTTAAAAGTGTTAATTGCTATTTTTAATTAAAAAAAATATTGTAATTTTACGTTTTGGTCAGTTTATAAAATCTCAGAATCAAATAAAAAATCATTTAGAATCGCGCTTAAAACCATTCAACATAACTATGAAAACCATTCAAACATTCGGTAGCCGAATATTCGGCGCTTCGATCGAGAGCGTGGCCGAATATTCAGTATTCGGTATTCGGCCAAATCACTATTCGTAGCATCTCTAATAATAATGCAGAGTTGTTACTTTAGCCAAACCCTAGAAAGTAGCTCTATTTTACTTAGGAACATTAAACTTACTTAAATTTACATATATATATATACACCTTCAGTGAAAAATTATCTAACTGATGGTGAAAACCGCTTAAAAATCTGTTGCGTCGTTTAGGAGGATTTAACGGATATACAGACAGACAGACAGACACGGAAAGCGACTTTGTTTTACACTACGTAAAGGTGCTTTAAAATCATGTATATAAGACTACGAGTATCTATCTACCTATAATATATATAATTAGCGCGCACGAAAGTCTGCGCGCGGATGTATTGTATTTTATGCTATTGTAAATTATCTAGTACATTAATTATAACTAGCTAGCCAATTTTCAATTACCTTAATCTGTAAAATGATAAATTAATTTTAATCAAACGATGGAAAAAGGATTACTAGGTTTTCAACATTAAATACGCTGGTAGTCGCGCGTAGACTTATATTGCGAGCAGTTTAAAAACAAACTCATTTATTTTTCAAAACACGATACTGCAATATTTTACCTAACTTTAGAATTACACGTGTTATGGTGCGTCCACATCTGTTGCCTGTATCACTATAGAGTTTAACAGGCGTGCCAGAGAAAAAAAAACTTGATAATTTACACATGTATAAAGATACGGCCTATTTCTTCCCTACTTTAATATACGCGACCATGCAATGTATTGATAAACAGTTTGACCAAAAAACAGGTGTGGCAGTCTTAACTTTTTAGAATTTGAAAGCAACAGACGGTTAAGATTATAAAGCTTGTGACCCCGAAATTAAAATGTGTAGCTAATAAAGTAAATTCTATGAGCATAGGCGAGCACCGCGACTCGTAAATTTCTGTTATAACTTAGCAATATTTTATTTCAGTTGTTTGTTACTATAATTAAAATATGTTTTGATTACCTTATTTTTACTCTATTAATTAAAGCTTTCCACGCGACTACGCTCGCATAAGCTTTGTTCCGAATCTCATTAGACTTTTTGCTTTTTACAGAATATAAAATATATACACCTAGGTAACTAGGAAACCAAATAAACATATATGGTTTCCTAGTGACTTGTATATAGTAGTATTATGAAGTTTCATTTTATATCCAGGACCGTCCAAAAATAATAGTGTCTTAATGGATACAAAACGTGCATTTCATTCCAATGACATGATTTCGAATTGTGGCAAAGACTATTAAGCGCTGAGGGAATTTTTGACTTGATATTTTTATTATTATAAATTACTAGCTGTTGCCAGTGACTTCGCTCGCGTAGATTTAAAAATAGTCATAGTTTGAGTAGTCAAAAAAGTAAAAATGAATAATTTATTATCATTAAATATCATTGTATTCTTTCAGATTCATGCCTTTCAACGAAATTGATTCAATTTGGTTGATCCGTCTAAAATCAACAATAGCGATAAGTATCCCGTTATTCTACTTGGTAAGGGCAACGAGTATACAGTCCGCTGATATATATGTAAATACCAGTTCTCGTTCGTATATCTTATGGGTTGATATAATTGTTTTTATATTAGTAACAGTTATAACTCCCATGGGATGGACAACTATCACTTTATTATAAAAACAATTTTTAATATTAGGCATGTTTTGATTAGAACGATACGTACAGTCACGCTCGTTTCACAAAAAGGTAGCCACACATGATGGTTTCCACCTGGTACGATCCCGAGAACACCTTTCGCTTCATCTACTTTTATTAATCACTTTCAGGTACCTTTATTTGAAGTACTTTTACCTGACCGTTCTTCAAAATATCTGTTATTTTGATTTGACTTGAGCAGAACAGAACAGTAGTAGTAGGTCGGGATTATCACTTATAGTGACTTCTTCAAAATAATACATACAAGTACATATGCAAAAGTTAAAATTTTAAATTAAAGTGTAGGGGCAGTTTACAAATATTATATAAATTAATTTACTAAATAAATACATAACACTTACACAACTATAACACGTAACATAATACAACAAGTGGTTTAATAAAAGCATTATTTTAAATTTAATGTATCATTTCGACTTCCTGACTATCAAGAGTACCACTTATGTACACAAGCGTCGTGTATTGTAAATAAATTGTGGACAAAGGCCTTCCTTTGAATAACTTCATATTTTAAGATAGCGATTTAAGGATAGAAGAGGACTGGAAGAATATATTCTACAAGAGAGAATGTAAGTGAACGTTCAGTCTCTATTTTCAAAACAAAAGAAAAAAATTGGCTTAAGCTTTAAAACTTGGCTGAAGATCTATCTTTCCTTGCACTTGACAAGATAATCTTGATTGATTTCATTGTTACAAGTTCCAATTTTAACTTCAAGCATGATGTTTGAATTTAAATACTCTAGAGTTTACATAGTTTGAAGAACAAGTACCGCCCCAAAATCCGTTTAGTCCAAGTCCTTGCAAAAAAGCTTTGACATTCTGTACGTGATTTATTGCTTGGTACTTTAATTCTATATTAAAACATTTGTAACTGATTTCACATCCATAGCAAAAGGAGTTCCTATTGTTGCTACTCGTTTTATGTCAAGTTTTTAAGTTATTTCAAATTTAAGGTGATATATCACGGCTGGGGTCAGGATTTCCTATTTTTAGGGGAACAGACAGTATACCCGTTACGCATGTCCAAAGCGAATCGACGGGTTTCACACATGCCGAAGGAAGCGTCTCGTGTAGAAGAAAAGTTGATCAGACCCCGGGTTCCACAGTGGATGTTCCAATAGACGCTCAGATGATGTTATGTTACACATCTGTATGTTTATTTTTAGAACTCTGGATTTCATGTTCATTGTAAATGTCTTGCTTATTTTGATATACAATCGATTTCTTTAAATAATTTTTTTAATCAGATTTTTTTTTTATATTTGACCCTATCCAATTCAGAATTACTTTAATTTGAAATTAATTAATTTTACGTAAAAAAATTATAGGTATAATTTAACATAGAATATAATATTATGTATCAACTTTTCCTATTTATACTATACGATACCTATACTAATTTGGTTCTATATGTTCTAAATGAACTTTTCTTTTAAGTTTATCTAGGTGAAAGCCATCGATCAGCAATGAATTATCAATAAATCTGCAACAAAAGTTTGTTTACTCACCTATAAATCTACTGGCGCTCTTTGCGACAGTTTCATTAATTTGACAGCAGAAGGAAATAGAAACGAAGCTCAAGAATAATCCTTGATAACTTTTCTTGATCATTTCTCCACAATTTAATCCAGTTTCCACCTATGCACTGGGCACATCACATTCGTACATATTCAAACTAAGTTTAGGGTAATCTAAAATGCTTTTCAAAGAAAGGGTGTCGATTACTCGTAGTAAGGTCGAGTGTTCTCGACACGCGGCCGCGGACTGAAGTTGGGTTCCGTCTAACTAGAACGGCGGGAACGTACTGCGCAGTACAACCCTGGTTCGTTATTTTTCTTTATTTATTACAAACAAAGTCGATGTTCGAATTTTGGTAATGTTCACCTGTGCTTTCAGCAGGCAAAGGTTTGAGTGGCTTTTAATTTTCATTGAGCGTGCGTCGCGCGGATTTATTTGCAGACATTTTTTATCGCCGAGTTTAATTGATATATGCTTTGAATAATATTGCTTGATAGAAAGCCGTGTAGCGTAGTAGTAGTTCGTGAGTGACGTAAGTTCGAATCCTGGCCGGAAAACTTGTACCGCTTAGGCAGGTTTTCTATCTAATATGCACATCGTTCCAATTACCACGTACTTACGGAAGGAGAAATTGTGAGCAACCTGCTCAACACTCAACTAATCTCAAACAACCATGAATGTTCGTTTCCATAGAACGAGCAAGTCAAAAACTGTCGTTAAAAATTCAACAATAAGTTTCAAACATACCTCGAAGGGCGCAAAGTATCTGTTTGTAGAATCGCTTACTGAAATTGACACTGTGTCCAGTTATACTGGTCAGTGGTAGACATAGCATAAAGTTTCACTTTATTTTGATACTGGTCATATTCGTCATAAGAATCTGCGAAAGCGGCCACTTTAGCCCCTGGCCTTGTTTAGCTTTGACGATCAAAGAATTCCCTAATACTGATATGAAACATGTGCCTTTGCACTATATTTAGCGATATGGATAAGGGATCTGTTTTGATAAAACAAAACAAAAATGTTTAAGAAAATATAAAACAACCATCAAAATAATTTCATTTAGACGGTTGTTTCTCGCGGGAGATAAATAATTTTGTGACCCGAGTCCAAGTCGTAAACAGAGGACTTTTACAAAATTTCAAAGAGCACGACGCGGCGGCGTCGTCACAATTAAGCAAATAGTGGCACATACAAAAATATATAAGGAACGAAGGGAATGACGCCGGCGAACTTGTTACTTCGCTGAAAGCATTTCGAGGCATAATGTTGAAAATAATTATTAGAGAAGTTATTTGGCTTCTAATTGTTATTGTTCTTGGAATTTTCTTCGCTGTGTTAGATCTAGTTGTTGGGTGTCAGCGTCATTTGAATCCTGTCTTGGTTGTATGGTTTAATGATTTTTTAATGTTGTTCATTTTTCTCATAAAATAGGTTTCAAGATTGCCTGGAGTATATGCAGCGTTGGTATTGAAGATGTCAATCGGGCAAACCTTCCCTGGAAGGGGCTTATGAGCTCAGTAAGAAAATCATTCATCAGATAGTATTGTTACGAGTCGCGAGACTCGAATTAAAATGCCGTTTGAATTACTATAGCGTTTATTAGAACTATACAAACACGTATAACTCTAGTACAAATATAACCGAACGCAATAAGTCCAAACGTAATTCAGGAAATCGTAATTCAAATATACGCGTAAAGTCCGTCACTAAATAGATTACCGAATGTACAACAAGTCTTGCTTCGCTTGTGGTTATCGCTGGATCCATTGGGGCATCGCTTTTTTTTTTGCTGCACAAATGCAATATGTCTACCTGACTGCACGGACCGAATTTCTTAGAATCACACCTGGCTAATAACTACCATAAAAGATTACAATACACAATGGGCTGTTTTTCTAATCACACAAAGGTAATATAAAATGTCTACAGGTAAGCAGGTGTGAATTTGTCTTTTGTCAGCGTTCAGGTCGTAAGATTATATATCTATACAGATAAATAAAATTGAAGTGTGTGTTTGTAATGTCAAAATAACAGCTTTTTACTAATTGCATATGAAAATATATAGGGCACTTATATCAAGAAATCAATTTTTAAATTTTTTGTCTGTTTGTCTGTCTATCTGGATGTTCCGGCTTATCTATGAAACGACTGGATCGATTTTGACGGGTCTTTCACTGGCAGATAGCTGATGTTACAAGCAGTACCTAACTCAGGCTACTTTTTTTTAGGGTTCCGCGAAAAACAATTGCACGCGGCTGAAGTCACGGGCACAGTTAGTACCTAATAAAGTTTGAGATGTTTGTGCTAGTGTTACATGTTTTGAATGTTATTGTGCTTTATCAACATTTGTTTACGCTTTGCTTGTACTAACTACTTTGTTGTGCTTTTGTAGTCTACGTACAAGTCCCTTCTTGGCAAACTGTGTTTACCAAATTGTATTCAATGTTTACAAGAATGATTTTTGGTTAGTTTATATTACGGATCTTAAAATTAAGCTCATTCACTCATTGGAAAATGGAATTACACCAAAAGCGCTGTAGAATATTGTATTAATTGATAATGTTCATGTTTTAACCCCCTTCAATTAGTACAGAACATTTGATTAAAAGAAATCTGCAAATCAAACAGTCTTTATAGTTTCCTATATCTTTACATCTTTATTGCAAAAGTTAGATGCCGTAAATAATGATCAATCCCTAATTACCGAGCTATGAGTTAAGCCCATGTTTCGAGAAAGCGGTCTACCACATTTGTAATTATACGGCAGTAAATAGAAAAAAACAATAGCAAGAGAATATCTTTAGAAGACAGTTTATAGCATTCAGTCACAATATCGTATTTAATAATACTGTCCGACAAATTCCTGTTTGATAGAAAAAACACATATACTGTGGAACTGCTGGATAATGGCGAATAGTGATTTCTTGTCACGATTTACTTGAGCTTTGTTTTTAGGGTTTCGTAAATATTTTGGAAAAAATGGAGCAGTTATAAAAACTGTCATACCCGTTCATCGAAGTATTCGACAGTCAATTTTTTCGATAACTCCCTGTGCCTATAACGCCCCTGCTGCATTAATGACGTTAAACATTGAGAGATATTAAGTATATATATATTTATTATATACTAATTTATCATTAATGGCGTTATTTTTTAACGCTATAAGTACGTCGTATTTGGACACAGTTACTAAAAGTAACGCAGGTGGAGCAAGGACATAATAGAAAATAATTCAAATATAAATAGAAATCATAAAATCGCCATTTTAAATATCTGTCTGAAGGTAATCGAAACGTTTGTATATCTGAACTGAATTTTCAATCTATCCATCTATCATTTAAGAGTTGTGCTCTCGTCGGAGGAGCTATTCTCGACATGTTTAATAAAGATTTTTAATAATCATAGCAGTGCTTCTTAATGACTGTTATTTAACTTAATAGGTGGATTTTTTATTTGAAAGTCGCAATAAATCCATTTTTGATCTATGAGATAGAAAATGTATTTATTTTTATTGCAGGAGTTCAGCTGACAGGCAGATAGCCCACTTGATGGAAAGTGGTTACCATCGCCTATGAACATTTGCAACATCAAAGGTGCTACAAATGCGCTGCTGCTCTCGTAAAGGAGACTGGTACCTGCTCACTAATGCCGGAACACAACACAAGGTTGTTATGTCGGCATACTCTAGACCAGAGGTGGTCGCCATCCAATCGAGTAAATACCCTACCACATGGCTGTAGGTTGTTTTGTCGCTTCTTACGACAGGCCGCCCGGCAGCAGGAAATTGTATTCTTTCTCCATTTCTGCACGGATAAAAATTACTTTCAATAATAATTGATTTTAACAAAATCCGTTGAGCAGTTTTTGAGTTACAGAATAATTCTGATTTAATTCTATGTTAGGATTTCTTAGCCAAATGACAAAATTAATAAACGATTGTTACCTCTACGGAATCCTGCATTATATTATATGGACTGATAAGCACTTGACAGATTTCTACATTTGCCTTAGAACATGAACAAACGTCAGGTCGTGAAACGTGAAAACAACTGCTTAAAAACGTATATTTCACTTTTAATACCTATACCAAATGAAATCTAATGACAAGACTAAAATATTACTTTATTTTCACCAGATTCTTACTGTTTTTGCCTAAAATATACTTTTGCTACTATTCAGGAAACGGTAGTCGACCTTTAGAAATGCTGATAGGTTTTTGATGAACCTTTATAAACCAGATACGACATTTTCTTTAATGTTCTCCATTAAACAGAAATGATTGAGAGGGCATCATTAACTACTTGGGAAACTAATGAAAATATATGATTGTTATCACAACAATTGGTATTTACAGTCAATTTACTGTCCTATGAAGAAATGCAATAAACAATTAAACGAAATGAAATATCTATTCTTGCATAGATGTAGTTGAATGCAGGTGTTATCTATAATATAATAAATTCTTAAAATATATTTCGTTCTGTACATTTTACCAAAGTTTTAATGCTGTGCAACAGCGCAAACTATAATCTTATGGCCCGTTCATATATGTTATAAACCGTTCCTTGGTTTTATAAGTAATGGCAAAATTCAACCGATGGTAAGGCAAGAGAATTAATAGTAATGTATAGGAAACGGCAATTAACAGTTACTATTTATTTTATAATCCTACTACCTACTTCACCAATTATCGAACGATAAATAATTTCACAGACAACTTAATAATAGCACCAATTATAATACAATAGTTATATAGTCTACGTATAATAAAGATACAAGTGGTAGACAGTCTTCCCCGCGCAGGACCGAAAAAATAATACTAATTCCTGCGACCGAGCGAATTGCCGTAAGAGGCGACAAAACAACGCACAGCCAGATGGTAGAGCATTTGCCCGACTGAATGACTACCACCCCTGGTCTAGAGTATGCCGCCACAACAACTTTAAGTTGTATTCCCGCATCAGGGACTAGGTTCCAGTTTCTCCTTCGAAGCCGGCAGCTCATTTGCAGCACCTCTGACATTGCTAATGTCGATAGGCGACGGTAACCACTTTCCATCACAGTTGGGCCGTCAGCCTGTCCGCTGCGCTTCAGTAATAAAAAAAACACCCTTTTTAAGTCAGAACTGCTATCAGGTCTATTTTATCTATCCATTCAAACTATTCCAGTATGCATATGCAGAATCACGTAGTCTACTGACAAAATGAAAACCCAGTTTGGAACTAAACAGTGGCCACTAAACAACACTGTGTTAACCAAATACAATTCAACATGCAGTGCACAAATTACTCTTAGCAAGGGCTATTTTAGTAGGCAAAGCTATTTCATTCATTTGGAAAGCACATTAATTTCTGTTGTTTTTGTAACACGACTTTTTATTTTATTTGGTTCTAGGAATGGTAACTTCTAAAATCTCCAAAATATTGAATATTACAAGCCTTCTTGTCGTGTAGTTTTTTTTTATTTCGTTGTCATTCCTAATAATATACATACTTGATGATTGAGTATTACTTATCTATTATCACTCATACATACAATACTTACAGAAAAATCTGAAGACTTATTTTATTAGAAATATTTGAGGCCAATGATTATTATGGTTTTTGTTAAATAAACATATTAGGTGGGTATAGCTTTTAATTTAGTTAAACCACCAAATATTTTTTGATTTTTCTTTTAATTTCTCCTTGGACACCGGTTTGCCTGGAAGAGATCGCTATAAGCGATAAGGCCACCCATTGTTCTAATGGAAATGTATTCATATTAAATTGTCTAGGTTTAAGTTATCGTGAATAATAAAGAGTTTTCATTCATTCATTTATTTTATCCGGAAATAGTGGGTCTATTTATAATGAAACAGAAGAAAAGATTATTTAAATAATTAATAATAATCTAACAATAGCGGCCAAAAACAGCGGCATGTAAACGTTAGTTCTTAAACCTCCAACTGCTAAGCTCGAGAGCATTTCAGTTGATGGGACGGTATACTCGCAAAATCAGTTATTTCGATGTGATTAGTTTACTCAACCCATAATGTTTTTCTTCTATGTGAGTTGGTGTTTGTAACAAAATGTAAATTAAAATAAAAAAAAAAAACTGCATGAGCGGTGTGTGCCACCTGGCCAAAATTGAATGTATATATTTGAATGAAACGCGAGTGCTTTACTTAGCAACTGAGTTACTACGACAAGGAGGATGTTTGTTTCATTAAAATTACTAGCAATTCAAACAATGTTCGAAACACTATAACTTTGGGCTAAATTGTTACAGTACTGGAACACAGATTATTGAATTATTGATGACCAACCCAAGCCAATCTTCCGCATGTACATAGACATAACCTTAGCCCATAGATTACCAAGGGAGTGATTACGCCCCCCGGGAACCCTCCGCGGGGGCGGTAGTTGGTCCATAATAGGACAAAAAATACACCGTTTCTGCATGGTATCTCGTGCATGGTGGACAAAGTTGCAGGCATCGAAGAGGTGTTGAAGGTGTTGCTATGCTTATCCTTTACCAATGACGTAGGGGATTGGGAAGATTGGCGAACCTCGCTAGCGAGTCACGCTAGTGACTTAGGGTATCCTTATCCCAAAGGTATCCTGATCGATAGTTTGTGTACGGAAATTACAGTGAAACATCTATGACAGGTCCCTTAGCAATTCACCACGACAAGGAGGGACACTGGTAGGATCAGCGGGCAGTACAGCAGTTGGAATTTTTCCATTCCTTCTTCATGACTATGTGATGAGTTAACCGCTAAAAGTCGTATATACTATTTGGTAACCTTCCGCGGGCCCGAAAAGGTATGTAATTAATTTTCTCCAGTAATAAAAAACTGATATCTCATTCTTGCCAAGCTATCATAAACAGCTATATTTTCAAATTAACTGTTATGGACTACAGACGTTGATCTTTTTGATTTCTTCTAAAGGGTCGATGATTCAAATAAGGTTGGGAATCACTGCCTTAAAAGGTCCATAGCGCCCATGCAAACAATAACGTCGATACGCCCAGTCGCAGAGATTTCAATTATTTAACTTGTCTGCGGCAGTTTGACCTAAATTCCTGATAGCTAACTGATAGATAGTGGGCTAACCTGTCCCGGGGCAGTCCAGCCAATTACTCTTTTATTTCCATCCCCGCTGTTTGATGTTACCTATAAAAGCTTTTATTTTAGACTAAAGCAGAATGGACCTTCACTGAAGATTGCAATTTTATTACTAATTCGAGGGACATAATCAATATTCAATTTGATTACGTTTATAACAACATCACATGAATGTGAGTATAGTTCGCGAAAATTAGTTTCTCTTACTTTGATTTGTTTCGTCTTCATGTTACATTATGTAGAGATTTTGGATACAAATGTTTTTTAATATCTCTTACTATCCCTAGACAATTGTTCATTTTTTATATGCAGGGAATTAACTTTACGAAACAGAAAATAGAAATAGGTTATGAAATCGTATAGACATCATAAAGTGCCATTTCCTTCGCGATTTTGATTGACATTAATTTGATTTGGTTTTGTTTTGTTTTTCCCTATTTTTAGTTGATCTTATTTGTATATGGTTCGTAGCTCTCAAATTCAATACTCAGTCGTGGTAGCGTAATGACTAGCGCACGCGTCCCAAAGTCAAAGGGCGCGGGTTCGATCCTGGCCGGAACGCATGCACCACTTAGGCAGTTTTCTGTCTTTATGCATATTGTTACAATTGCCACGTGATAACAACGGTGAAGGAAAATATCTTGATGTAACCTGTACATCAAGATAACCGATTTGTCGAACCTGCCAAGCCGCCTTGGACAAGCGTGGTGTGTATACTGTCCGTTCTTCTATAATGGGAGGCTGGAGCCCAGCAGTGGGGCATTCATGGGCTTATATTATAATATATCATATATAAGCTTTAGACATTAAGAGGTGTTAAGTACGCAGAATTTATGATATTACTTTGCATATATAACATACATATAGATAATTTGCTTTCAAGATCATCAGTATTTCTAGTAATGTATTCAAGCTTTGAACTGAGCCTAGTTTCTCGTTTGATTATTCAAGACTAAAATTTTACGTCCGTCCAGTTCGTTTTCTTTTACCTTATGAAGAATGCACAAAAGAAAATTTGTCTCTATCCAAACAACAGCTTATTCATAGATAAATAGATCTCTAAACAACCAAATTGGGAAATTGAATTTTCGAGTACATGGAACGGTTTGAATTAGATAAATAAACTAGTGAATTTCTAAATTTTGAGGTTCTTCGTCCAGAAAATCTTAATGTATTATATTATGGTTAGACGTTAGATGAGTATAACGTTATTCTAAATATAATCATTTAAATAGACCTTTCATTAACGAAGATTGTCTATAATATTATAAAATTCTAAACATGCTGTTTATTACTTAACATACATTAATGTTGAACAATGTTTTTTAAGTCATGGTACCACCGTCTTTTATTCGAACTTCAATTCACATTCTTGATACATACATATTTCCTTCTCTTTTTGTATATTGGTATGTATATCCATCTCTGTCCCCCTATCTCTCTTTCGTTCATGGAAATGCCGCCATTGTGTCGTCGGATTCGTTTGCGGTGTTAAATAAACAGACATGTAAGAAATAATAAGTTTTTGTCAAGTGCAGTGAGTTGTTGAAAGAAACTAAATGGCGGCCGCCCTGAAAAGTGATTGTTATTGTTTGAATGATTGATTAAGGGGGTTTCAATTTCAGTGCATTTGTGATGTCTGCGTCTAAGAAGCCAAGGTGGACATTCTTAGTCAACGGGGGTTTGGATGAGTCTATATATTAGCCTAGTTTTATTTATTATTATTCCACAAACACTTACACAACAACTGAAGGCAACAAAATTATACTTTTAGCTTCAGCGACTACGTGTGTACGGAATATCCGGGATTTTTTTAAACTTCGGATCCACGCATACACACATGCCGTGTCTGTACATTAAAGCTATTAAAAAAACAACTGGAATAGACTATATAAACGATGGAGAACAGGATGCATTTTTTCATATTTCTTGTCTGTTTGTTCACGTAAAAACTACTGGGCCGATTTCGATGCGTTTTTCGCTGATTGACAGCAAATTCTTAGACAAAAAACTACGCGCTACTTTTTGTCCTGGGAATTCTACGGAAATTTTTCTAGAAATGATTTAAAATGGCCAGATTAAAAAAATCGCATTCCAATGTGCTTAATTTTACTGATGGATAGAAAATTTAATGTAATAAATTGTGTGATAATTTTTACCCCGGGAATCCCGCGGGAATTTTCTCGGGAGCGGTTTGAAGTTTTGCGGATGCATAAAAATTAGATTATTCCGATACAGTTTGCACTAACACGATAGCTTACATTCTTTTTTAATATTTTGTGATACTTTGTGTCCCGGGAATCCCGCGGGAATTTCAAGTCAAGCGTGGATGAATTCGAGAGTATATTCTGGTAAGCTATATAATATTATATAGCTTATAATCTTCCTTAATGAAAGGTCTATTAAAACACAACTCTGAATCATTTATTTCATATTAATTGAAAACCAACTAAAACTTCACAGAATATTAAATTATTAAATACACGAATATTCTATTAATATTAGAAAGCCTTAGAGGATAATGAACGTAATTTTCCAACAATGTACAAAACTAGCAACAACAAGTTAACATTGTAATGGTATACGCTGTATTATTTCTACAAATATTTGTATAAGAAAACTCTCCGTACTCGACAAACAGCAGTTCTTGATGTGACGTTTTCAACTGAATAAATGTGTAAATAAGTTGAACAAACACGTTCCCTGCTTTAAAGTTACTGTACAGTTATACTTTGAAACACATGAGTCCATAAACAGCACGTGTAGATGTTGATGTTGTTTTATGTGTACTATAATAGAAGAATAATACTAGGAATGAAAAAAAATTGTCTAATAGGAATGAGTATATTAGGTATATATACTTAATCATTTAAATTGAGCAGTGTTATTTGATTCTCTACTCCATTTACATTGCCAGATTAGTTAAGAATTTCCTTTATGTTAGATTGCCTGGAAGAGATCGCTTTTAGCGATAAGACCCACTTTTTGTTTATACCTAGAAAGTATGTTTTTTACCAAGAAGCCTGACAAGTACCTAGCAGTCTATAACGTATAATGAAGGATTCTGCAGAGGTTTCAAACGAACACTATTTTCATTATTTGATTACGGAACTATAAAAAAGAATTTAATCGAATATTTTTCAAGATCTGACCAACAATCTCGACATGACACTGGAAAAAATAATTTAACACCTAGTTACATGGATATTGGCCAACCCTTATGTTTGTTTTATCCCTGATTTCAATACATAATATGTACCGTCATACTTATCTATATCTTCATCCGTCAGTACTTGAAATCCTTACCTAAGGTTGCCTGGAAGAGATTGCTTCTTAGTGGTAAGGTCGCCTATTGTATGTACTATCTAGCTCTTTTTTCTTTCGTTTGTTATAAATGTATTGGTGTACAAGAAAAACTTATTTTTGTATTAATTTTAATTCATATATACCTAGTAGTTTTCGAGTAAAAAGACTATGATGTCCAAAAACTGACGGACAGTGAAAACGTAAAGGGTCGGTTTTTGCTAAAATAACTATAGAACACCATTATATGTATTTATTTATTGATTTTAAAATTTAGGCACATCTTAATTTATGCACCATCTACATACATCGCCAAATTAATTAAGAATATCCTATAGGTTAAGTTGCCTGGAAGAGATCGCTCTAAGCGATAAGGCCACCTGTTGTTTTACTTAAATATATTGTAACTAATTTATTGTTTATTGTCTGTTATTTTGTTGAGCAATAATTTGTTATTTACCTATATCTATCTTATTATACAGTTTAATTATACTATTAATTTTACATATAAATAATAAAAATATGTTACATACGATATTTGTAATGCCAAATTTTGTATTAACTTTTAGTTATTGAACACATCAATGCTTTTCTCCCAAAGATTTAAAGTCCACCGCCCCTTTCCTCCCAGAATGGACGTTGTTAGTATGAAATAAAAATCTGCTAGTAAAATTATAATAGTAAACTGCCCCAGTTTGTATGTAACATGAGTCTTCGGTTTTCTTAATATCGATCTATTTATTTTTCATTAGTCACCAAAAAGGTAGTGAATTTAGATCAAAAAACGCGACCTAATAAGCCTTCACCAAGGTATTAATGCGACCTTTACCTGCACACGCCGCTTTACCCATAGCGTACTGAGTTCTTCAACAAAAACAAAATTGGGTGACACATTTACATAAAGAAAACAACTGCAGAGCATCTTCAGTAACATTGATGTTTCAGTTTGGGTACTTCGGGCCTTAAACTTTTACGGGACTTGTGATAACATTTTTGTTTAATTAAATAAAAGATGGCCTCTTTAATGAGCTCTAGAGGAAAATATTGAAGGATATTTCGTCAAGTTTCGTGAGAATATTTCTTAGAGCGAAAACTGTCGAACTTGTTACTGAATTGAGGAAAAGATTTTGCCGTATTGTATTTTCGAAATAATTTGCTTTAAAACAGAGTATATTGTTTCTATTGGAGAAGAACAAATCTCTGACATGTCATAATTATGATAAGATGTTATAGAAACCCTCTTCATCAACTGATGTGCGTTTCGCAAATGTGCATAACATATGTAGCACCCAAATAGCAGATTGTTACACGAGAGGTGAAAGTGACCTATTTAGGCATGAGATCGTTGGCGTACGAGCGTAGCGAGGGCGCTAATAGTTCGAGTGCATAAATAGGCCTTTCACCCGAGTTCAACACTCTGCTTTTCATTTTAAATATGAGGAAAGTAATTAAAAACGAATAAGTTGAACAAACAACTACTTCTCTAATGAAATCAGGCGTTAAATTCCTATCTAAATCTGATGAACTCATTTAATACATCACATATGTAACGTCAAGTAAATTTCTTTTTCTGTGGCATTCTACTTACTAGCCAGTATTTTTTGTTACAGATTATATTTAGCTCAAATTTATTTAAATTATACAATGATTTAATGAAAAGTAATTTATATATAAAATGATATTAGAAAATGGTTGATATTTTTTATTTCAACATATAGCGCGATTTAACAGTGGCTGCAAAAAAGTTGGGACATGAGTCGCGTATCATCTTATATTAGTAGAGAGTATTATCTATGGTTCGCATAGTTTTATATTTTTTTGACAGCAGAGAAAATGGTTTCCTAGAGACCAAAAGTGCTGTTTTAATCCCTGTAATCAGGCAACTCCAAGCGTACTTTCAGAATATGAGTATCGTGAAATATGGCAACTTAACCAACGGTTGTCAATTTTGCCATTATAGGTCTTCGACTTTCGTTTACGAGATTACAATTACCTCTAACAAAATTATTTTTTTGGGCATATAATGTCCCTAAAAAGACATTTTGTGAGAGGTAATAGTAATATTGCAAACGAAAACGTATAATGGCAAAATTGACAACCATTGGTTAAGTGGCCAGATTTCAAGGTAATGAAAAAGTCGTTTCCCATCATCAATATTGAACTGAAATAAAATAGTACTTTTAGTTTGGCATTTTGCATGCAAAATAGTTTTGCTGATAAGACGCAGGATTCCTTGTGAGATAAGTTTGAAGAAATAAATATTTTAACAGTGGCTTTACAGTATATAAATGAAAATGTTGTATATCTCAAGAAAAATATTTCGGATTTTCCCAAACTAGTTGACGTACATTGTAAAAACACTATAAATAAAAATAAATTAGAAATTCACATATGTAGGCTCATCAAGTTTATAATAGTTTAGTGAGGCAAACTAGACATAATGCTCTTCAACAAAATTCCAGAAACATTCAAGTACTTTCAGTAAACAAGTTTAAAAATTAGTAAATCAATGTATGTGCGAGAAGGTTTACCAACCGATTAAAAATTTATATGTACATAGTGCAATTGATATGTATGTACGCTGTATAATTATAGTGGAAGATCGTAATGTAAAAATAGTTATAGATATGGGTTGTATATAATGTGACGCTAAATATCTTACTAACTAGAGTTTTCCCCGCGGCTACGCCGAGCGAGATAACCTAGGTAGTAGCTCTATTTTACGTACATACAAATTTAATTAGATGTTTTATCTAAAACTTAACTTTACTGTATCTTGTTACTAAGTTCACTACAATAACAAAGAAACTAAGTCCATATAATCTACTCAACTGCGCAGCGAAACATAGAAGCGAGTCGCAGCCAACTTGATTTGAAGTAATATAATGAATGACGTGATGTTTATGACTACTTAGGTATTTATTAGTGAATTGAAAAACGCAAATGTAGGCGTCAGCTACTTTGCTTACTTTGCTAATCCGTCTGTTCCAGGTAAACGACGTTTTTTATCTGGACAAAAGATATCCTAAGCGTTGATTCGGATTATAAACGAGCATTATGTCGAGTTTCATTCATACACGTTCAGTAATTTTCAAAAAAGATGCGATCGCAGCGTGATTTAAGTTAGCTTCGTTTCGAATTTCATTTAAATCCGTTCAGTAGTTTTTACGTGGTGCTCTAACAGACAGACAGACAAAAATTCTAAAAATTACATTTTCGGAATCTCCTGGTCCGAATTATCCCCCCTGATATTTTCACATTTTTAAACGCATTGTACAAACTCGAACCATTAATAGATTTATTATAGTATAGATAATACTAATTCCTTTAGAAACTAGATTAAAATACAATACATGGCGTGTATGGGGACTTTAACTTACAAAATATATTTTCGTTATTCTAACACGGAAGAAGTGCCTAAAGTATCTATAAATCTGTAAGTTTCCACTTCTTTATTATACCTGAGAGAATAAATCTCATAATATTTTCTAAGTCGCGAAGACTAGTACACATAATAAAAATTACGTTTTAACACGCTTAAAATTGTTAAATAAGTTTTAACAGTTTTATTAGTATAAATCTCGTAAACGGATTATTCGTTTTTTTCTCTAGTCTAGGCGTTACTGGAATTGTTTTTATGTGGTGTCTGTTTTATCTTACTCATATAAGTGTTTATATGCCTAGTTAATCCAGACACACAACCATCACTGTATCGTCTATTGGCATACTATCCAGGTGAGGACGGCGAGTGAACTACTCCGTAAAATCGCAGCTGGAAGTGATGCACATATAGACCTAGTATCAAATGCTCAGCGACTATTAGTGTATTTGGCAATTCGTGTATTGTGCGACGTTCAAGCATTAACCACGCGAGGTTCACTGGTTGACAACTCAGCGTCCACGTGTGAAAGTCGATATTTATCGGTTGGCTTTGATACGCTATGACAATTATTCCCTAACGTAAAAGAAAACACTCCTGGAAGAAAATATCATGGATAAAGCAGCTTATATTCAAGAGGCTAAAAGTTTTGCCCAGGCCAAAATTCTCCACAAGCAAGCTATACGAGGTCTCGTATATACGGGATCAATTTATCTAGACTTCCAGGTCGGCAACACTAGGTTTATCTTCCAGTGTTCCAAATAGGCCTGCGTTCCATATTCCGAATACTAGGAACTTGATCCTAGATATGAAACCTAGTTAACCAAATAACACATCTTAGGTGATTTTAACACACGTATTGCTTCGAAGGTATATTTTCTGACAAACTGAGAAAATCAGATATCATGCGAGATTAGATTACTATCCGATTTTCGGGTTAACCCTTATGAGATAATGTGAAAAATAATATTTGCCTGCTTAAGGGTTCCGTAATATCAAAATGAATGTTTGGACAGGGAAAATAAATAAATGTTTAAAACGGTATATTACTTGAACGTTTGGAATAAAACAATTTTACTGTTGATCAAATCTACAAGTTTTAAAATCAATATAATATGTACGTGAGCACTGAAAGAAATTGTAAGATCAGCTTTCAAAGGTTCTGTTGCTGTGCTGGTGTATTTCTATTCTTAGAGGAACAAAGAGTTATATTTATACTTGCAATGATAATCTAAGACAATTCGACTGGTTTCAACATCTGTAATTTTGACGTATAGGTTTCCATATAATATTTTCAGAATAATATCCATATTAATTCAGAAAAAAATACACTACATTTAATCAATAGAAACGAATATAAATCATAAGATGGAGACAATAAAGTTAATATACAGAATTTGGTATCTACTCTACTCAGAGAGGGTTTTAATGACGATTACACGTAAACAACCATTGATACTTATTATTCTTATTGTACAGCTTAAATTTACAACTGTTTTTTTATTAGATAGTAAGTGACAAGTACTTTGTAAGATATAAACAAAATATCGCTTTATTTTAAAATTTAAAGGACTCAAATGTGACAATAATTCGGTACCTACAATTTAATATATTTCACTAATGTTACCAACCGTTTCTGTTGCGGCGGCGCTGGATTTAACGATAAGTGAACTGTTTCATATTGAGAGAAAAGAAGAATGTGACAATTTTGAAGGGTAGTGGGGAGAAAGAGCACGCACGTACCTGTTTAATGAAGCAATGGCGAACAGCAGCTCCTCTGCTCCTCAGTGCACTTCATTTACACTTCATTAATGTTATTTGTTATATGTGATTCTATCTAGTATATTTATGCCGTTTGGAGTTGAAACTTTAGGTCCGTGGGGCCCATCGGCAAAGGGTTTCTTCAAAGAAATTTGTAAGAAACTCTTTGATACCACCCGTGATCAGAAGGCTGGTTCATATTTCGCGCAACGAATCAGCATTGCCATAGAGCGTGGCAATGCAGCCAGCCTTCTGGGCACATTTCCCTCTGGCAGCGATTAGTTACATACTTTATATTAATTTATTTATAATTTAGTTTATTTTTAAGTACTTAATTTAATATTTTCTTTCTTTCTTCTTTTCTTATTAGTTATTCCTTTTAGTTTAAATTTTATTTTTGTTTAGTGATTGAAAGTCCTAATTCTATACTAATGTATAAATAGGAAAATATCTAGTATATTTATATATTAATAAGCGGTGCGGGTTATATTATATGTTATGTCACTTACAGTGATGACATTGTTTATTTATTTACATTTATATATACTCAAGCGGTGCCACGCGGAGCGATATTGTATTGTATTTTATATTTATTGTATGTTAGTTTATGTTATAATATAAATTTACATTGTTTGCGAGACGAATTTATTTTATTTTCTTGATGAAATGATATAAAATGACTGACGTGCGTGCATAAAGGGAACGCGCCGCCAGATTTATGTAGAGAATTTAAATAGAAGAGAACAAAAGATTGTATAGGCCGAAAGAAGGTTACTTGGCGGTACCAGCTTCGTTATAAAAAGTTAAATAAAAAACATTAAACATTATGAAAGAGCTAACAAAATATAAACGGAAGGGACTTCATAATATTGAGACTGTTTTATAGAACCAATTTTGTAGGCAGATATGTCTATGTAAGAATTGTAGTCTTTCTCCGTCCCGATGGATTCCTAATATAATATAAGATCTTCATGTAAAAATAAGATTTCCTTTGTGACGTATAAAATACTCTATGATAGAGTGCGATTTCAATGTTTTTTTACCATTTATTTTCTATTTGATCAGTTGGGTATTGTTTACGTTGTGTATTCATACATAGACAGAATAAATCAGCTTTTACCACACTTTTCTGTTTTAGAATAAAACATGTTGGAATAGAAAATTTATAATTGACTGCCTCTGTAGTAAAGTCGGTCAAGCGTTGGCTCGTCTAGCTCACTTGAGAGGTCACGGATTCGATATCTAGCGGGTAAGTTTTGTAAATGAATTATCCATTATTTACTCTGATTTGGTTGTCTAGGTTCATCTAGTTAATTAGAACGTAGAGAGCCTGACTTCATTTTCCACTAGGGGTAAGTTTTGTAAACGAACTTTCTGTTATTTGCTTTGAACTAAGTGTCTGGAATGGGCTCTAGCGCTGTTGTTAGGGGCCATCCATAAATTACGTTGTTACGAGAGGGGAGTGGGTCGACGAAATGTGACATTGTGTGACAAGTGACGTTACATTTCAAAATCTTATATATTTTAGCTTTACAACATGAAATTTAAACTATTAACGAAAAACTTAAAAATATTTCCAACTCTATTTGTATAAGAACAGTGTTTAAATTATTAAAAAAGGAACTGCTGTTTTAATTTAATAATTTCTTGATGTAAAATTGCAAAACATGTAATGTCACATTAGGGAGGGAGGAGTCTCACGAATGTGACCAGTAATGACAAGGACGGGGGAGGGGTCAAAAATCATGAAATTCGTGTGATATAATTTGTGGATGGCCCCTTATATGAATGAATGAATGAATGAAAACACTTTATTGTTCACCAAAAATTAAAACTAAGTACAGTAAATATTGAACAAAGGGCGGCCTTATCGCTTAAAGCGATCTCTTTGAGGCAACCCCCTAAACTAAGGACAATATTAAGACAACAGTGGCGGTGAAGACAATACATAATAAGAAACATTCCAAGAATAAGTAAAAAAATAAATAATAATATGTATATATGTATGGAGACCACCTCTAATTTTTTGTTGTTTCGCCAGCTTACTACATTATTTTAAAGTGCACTGTAGATTAGACCTTCTTATAAAATTTTAACCACATATGTCCAGTAGTTTCTGAGGAAAATGACTGACATACAAAGATAGACGGACGTGACGAAACGGAACTCTTATGTTCACTTGTCTTTGGCAAAAACGGTAAGTATAAAAGAACTCCGGTTTTGTCGACGGAAAGCAAGAAAAAGTAAACGAAGCTGCACAAAAAACTATTTATTATGGTAAATATTTTTATATAATAAATCAAAAAGCAAGTTTACGACAACAGTGTGAAAGGTAGAGCCGGTGCTGGTACATCACGACGTACTCACCATGATCAAATTGAAGATATTACGAAGAAACGTTTAGTAAAAAAAGTAGCTTAAATAAACGCGTATGTATGAATCGATTAGTAAAAGGAGATGAAGCGAAAAGTGAATTGCAGCAAGTGGAACTCCATAGTCTGCCTACCCCAACGGGATATAGGCGTGAAAATATTGTTAAAACTTAAGTTCCGATGAAAACAAAATCCACCTGCATATCTGTAAAAAAACACATTTTATTACCTGTCGGCATTTGAACTACTTGTAATTCTTTTATGAACGTGTTCTTTTGTTTACTTATTTATGGGCATTGGCATGCGTTTCTAAAG
This sequence comes from Dendrolimus houi, assembly GCA_039645545.1. NCBI lineage: Eukaryota > Metazoa > Arthropoda > Insecta > Lepidoptera > Lasiocampidae > Dendrolimus > Dendrolimus houi. The sequence goes on from CM077125.1 coordinate 8,605,341, forward strand.
AATAGCCCATTGTTTATTGTACCCGTTCATGGCCATTTGCGGCCGACTCATTAGCCAAGTGTTTTGGATTATGTCGACTACGATACGGGCACATTGCATTTGTGCAGTATAAAACGATGGACTGGTTGAGGGAGGAGGCAGTCGAGCGAGAACCAGGATCAAAGCGAGACGTGTGTACTACAATCGGGAATCTAATAGTGTCGGACTGTGCGCGTTTTATTGAATTACGACCTTCGGCATTACGTTTGGATTTGTTGTATTCGGTTATATTTGTACTTGTGTTATGCGTGTTTGTATAGTTCTAATAAACTCTATAATAATTCCAACGGCATTTTAATTCGAGTCTCGCAACTCGTAACAATATGTATGCGTTTATGTACATATATAAATATATTTTCATTAACAATAATTGTCGAACAGTTTACATTTGTAGGTAAATTGAATTGTGGTCCAATTAGTAATTACATTTCGTGACGTTCAAAGTTTTGGTAACAAGAAAACAGTTCTGATTAGCAAAGTCTTTACGAAAGTTCTCTTTCGAGATCAGACATGTACACTATTGTTTCGAGAAGTTCGCGATTCGATTTTCGCGGTCGACCTGTCGCATTTCGTTTGAGAGAACTCATTATAGTCTTTGTTTAATGGAATCTGAAGGGTATTACTAAATTGAGACGTTTTGGAATTTTTAACGTTCAGTAGTCAATTTGATAAGAAATCCTTATACAATCGTCATATCTTTCTGTCTGTCTTGAACTTGAAACATTCAATATCTTTTCTGTGCCTTTCAAGCAAATCGATTCAATTTGATTGCTCCGTCTAATATTAACATTACAGTAATTTTACTCGAAACCTACAGAGTCTGTAAGCATATTGGCGAAGAATCGAAGTATTTTTTTTTACCTATTTTTTTTCACTATGCCTTCCTCTGTCTCTGGACAGAGCAGAGATCTTTTCTATTTTTAAATACGAGGTGTACGCTCTTTTGTTTCTGGAATAACTCCTAATTTGTATTGCATTGTGTCACTAACTGAACATATTTCTACCTTATTTATATTACGTGATGTTTTACCTACTGTTGTTTATACCGTTTTTTTATATTTATGTCTTACTGTGTTGTACTATTCTATGTCTTTTCTTATTTATCTACATATCTATCTATCTATCTATACTGTAATATTATAAAGAGGAAAGATTAGTATTTTTGTAAGTTTGTAACGAATAAACTCAAAAACGACTGGACCGATTTCAAAAATCCTTTCACCATTAGAATGCCGCACTATCCCTTAGTAACATAGGCTATATTTATTACTAGAAAAATAAAGATCTCTACTAAAACTTCAATAATATAACCCAAGGCGTAATTTTTTTTTCCATAAACCACCCGTGCGAAGCCGAGATGGGCCGCTAGTACTATAATAAATCTGTGTATGGTTCGAGTTTGTAGAATGCGTTAAAAAATCAGACCAGATATCGAAAATGCAATTTTTAGGATTTTAGTCTGTCTGTCTGTTAGAGCATCACGTGAAAACTAAAGAACGGAATTTAATGAAACTCGCCATAAAGCTAGCTTATATCCCGGGGCGTATTTTAGAATAAATCTTTTATCCCGATAAATCACATCGTTTCCATAGAATAGACGGATTAGTAAGAAAGATGACGCTGCAATTGCGATGTAGACAACGATCGCTGTAATCCAATAACAAATACTTTGTCAGATTATCCACATGTCATTCATTACGTATTAGATATTCAAATCAGGTTGGGTGCGACTTTTCTTTATGTTTTGCTGTGCAGTTGTCTACACTATATTGACTTAGTTTTTTTTGTAATTGTAGTAAATTCAACAAGAAACTAAAGTATTGAAGGTTTGTACATATAAAACACCTAATAACATTTTTATTTGAGTAACAAAGAGCTACTGCCTAGGGTCTTTCATGGGGCGTAGTCACAGGGAAAACTCTGGTATTGTAATAAATCAGTAAGTGGCTCGAGTTTGTACAATGCATTTAGAAATATGCAAAAATATGGGATAATTCGGACCAGGAGATTCCGAAAATGCAATTTTAGAATTTTTGTCTGTCTGTCTGTCTATCTATCTGTTAGAGCATCACGTGAAAACTACTGAACGGATTTAAATGAAACTCGACCCTCCTTCACGAGACGACCAGGGAGGGGCTCCGTGCACACAGAGTTCCCCCGTACCTCACGAGGCTGTTGGGCGCGTACCTCCAGGACAGGTACATCCTTTGGGAGGGCGGCGAGTCCGAAAATCGCGCAATAGCATGGCGACGCGTCGCGTGCGGCGTCCCCACAGGGATCGGTCCTCGGGCCGGTGTTTTGGAACGTCGGTTATGACTGGATCCTTCGGGTTCTGGTCCTGCCCGGGATAGAACTAATCTGCTTCGCGGATGACACCTTACTCACGGCACGCGCTGCGTCATTCGCGGAATCCATGGACCTCGCCAACGCCGGATTGGCGATCGTGATCCGAAGAATAGGTAGGCTGGGTTTGAAGGTCTCCCCCACGAAAACGGAGGCCATCATATTCCATGGGCGGTTTCGTAATCCCCCTGCGGACTTGACCGTTACAGTCCAAGGGGTGGGCATTCGTGTAGGTCCCCAGAAGAAATATCTGGGGCTAATTCTTGACGGGAAATGGCTGTTCAAAGCGCACTTTGAGCAGCTAGTTCCCAAACTCATGAGGTCCGCAGGCACCCTCTTTCGGCTCTTTCCCAACGTGGTGGGACCGGGGGGGACGACTAGGAAACTCTACATGGGCATCCTTAGGACTAGGGCCCTGTACGGTGCACCCGTATGGTCCACTGCACTTCACCGCCACAATAGGACTTTGTTGTGCCACGCACAACGGGTCCTGGCGGTGAGTACCATCCGAGGATACCGTACAGTGTCGTGGACGGCGTCGACACTCTTGGCGGGCGATCCGCCCTGGCCTCTCCAGGCGGACAGGATTGCCGAAGTCCGGCGCTCCCGATAGGATGCCCTCGCCCGTGGCCTGGTCTATGGCCAGGCCGAGCTGCATGTGATCAGGACGCGGGAAACCGTGGCCATGATCCAATCTTGGTCGGTAGAGTTGGAAAACCCTGTTGCTGGCATTGGCACGGTGGAAGCGGTTCGACCGCAGCTGTTGCGATGGTTCTCGTGGAAACGCGAGACCCTGAACTTCAGAATGACACAGATACTTACCGGGCACGGTTGCTTCGATAAGTATCTGTGTCAGATTGCGGGCTGCTTGCCTTCACCCCAATGCCGCCAGTGTGGCGCACTGGACACGGCGTTTCACACGCTAGTCGAGTGCGCAGCATGGGCACCTCAGAGGTTTGAACTTGAGACAATAGTAGGACCAATCGATTCGCTGGGCGATCTGGTGCAAGCCATGCTGCACAGCGACGATTGGTGGGTGGGCGCGGCCAATTTCTGCGAGACTGTAATGTCTCAAAAGGAGGCCGCGGAACGAGATAGGGAGAGAGGTGGAAATGCGCATGCGTCTCGCGGGCGCCGACGTCAGTCGGAAGCCCGGAGGCGCAGGTATGCGCATGATCTCCCCCCCTGAAATACCGCTGCAGGGGCCCTCTAGCATCTAGGGAGCAGAGGAGTCTTCACCCCTGTTGACGAAGTGAGTTTGCCTCTCCCGGGACACTCTCAGGCACTTGTGCGCTAGGATCGGCGTGGGCGTAACTACGTTCCAAGTCTCATGCCTTTCCTACTCATAAACGCGGGGGACATGGGAGGAGGGTGGTTTTAGTGGGGTATTAGCTCATAGACATCCATGGGTTCGAGTCTCCACACAAGCTGGTCGATTATTGTTTGGATTGCCTCAGTGGAAAGCCTCCATGATTGAAAACGGTCTAATCCCTAGCAAAGGACCCGGTATGTGCGAAATGCATTTCCCCCGCCTGAAAAAAAAAACCGGCGCATTATTAAGTAAGTTGGTCCTGCCGTATGGTACTACGAACATTGGTGGCTGCCTTCGTCTCATCACAAAATTCGCTGGAACGTTCAGTTTCATTTCAGCCTTCGATCAATAATAGTACTGTTGATCGAAGATTTCAGCTAATACTCCTGGGTTAAATAATTTTCCTCTTAGCAATTTAAATAAGTAGGACACCAATGCAAACTTTCGTCTGGATGCCAAATTATTATACCCAACCATGCCTAAGACAAACAAGGTGGGTATATTTATTACAACTCCATAAAGTTTAAGCATATGATCTTCGGATATTAGAAAATCAAAACAATATGAATAAGTATTATGTAAACCAAACCTGGATCGTGATAAAAGGCATCTAAAGGAAATATAATCCTTTAATACAAAGGGGCAAAATGATCCGACTCCAAAAAGATATTTCCTCTATGTGAGATAGGTACAATCTCATCAAATATTTAAGCAAGTGGTAAAATTTGGTTGATATGTAGAAATATACAATACATAAAATATACAATATCAGAGAAAATTATGGTATGTCTATGATGTTTGTTCGAGACAATCTCTACGAGGTTAATTTAACAACATATCAGATTACTTCAGTTATACAATTTCGAAACATGTAAAGACTGTCAAAACTATTGTTTTAAATAGACAAGTTCCCGATTCGCCCGAGTTCTCAGTGTGAATCCGGCTAAAGGATGCCGATTTTGATACAGGAAGCCGATCGCGCCGCAGTGTATTACGTAAACGTAGTATTAAATAATTCAATTACTACGGATAAAAGTGGAATACTTTCCAGTGGATAAATTATTGTTAATCACACAGACGTAAACCACGTGTTATACTACATAAGTTTACGCACACAAGTTTTAAGAAATGTTTCACTTCATTTGATGCTTTTGCTAACGTTGGTTCCGTGTATACTTTTATTCATTCGTCTGTTGTTTTAGATAGATAGATAACACCTTAATGTACGCCATTACAGAAAACTTACGAACTTGTATTATTCAAATTGTGTACAAAGGGCAGTCTTATCGCTAAAAAACGATCTCTTCCAGACAACCCGTGGCATGTATAATGCGGATTAGGAGTGACGATGGTGGTATACATAATCATTGTACGATTACCTACTTACATTTTAATAAGAAATATATATATATATAAGATATTTAAACATAATAAACATATAGCTATATACAATATAATACTAATTATATAAAATTACATATCATTCTATTGCAAAAAGTATTTCCTGACCATTTTCTTAAATATTATTAGACATTTTGCTTGTCTGACAGCAACAGGTAATGTATTCCAAAGTTGGACAGCCTAAACCGTGAAAGAATGATTGAAAAACGTTGTATTATGAATAGGAGTAATAAGTCTATGTTGACTGGAAGGGCGTAAATTGTGAGAGCAAGAAATAAATTCGAAGCGTTCTTTAAGGTACTGTGGAGTAGTAGGGATGAATAAAATACTATAAAGCAATGAAAGAACGTGAGTATTCCGGCGAGAACGAATTGGCAACCACTTGAGTTTTTTACGAAATTCAGAAACGTGGGCATACTTGCGTAACCCAAAGATAAACCTTATACAAAAGTTTTGGAGGTGCTCAAGTTTTTTAAGTTGTTCTTGAGTTAAATCTAGATAGCTGGCGTCGACATAATGAAGTATGGGTAAAAGTAGCGACTCTGCAAGCTTAATTATGGTGGCGATGGGCAGGAAGTTTTTCAGCCTCCAGAGTGATTTCGAGGAGAGAAACAACCGCCGACTCAACTCCGTTATATGGGGTCGCCAGGACAGCACACTATCAAGTATAACTCCAAGGTTTTTGACCTTAATTTTAGTGTATATTATCCCAATAACTAATATATCCTAAAAAACCAATAATTAAAAATAGAAAACAATTTGAAATCTATTATTTAACCTTGATTTTGTTGTAGTTTTGTTGTGACGCAATGTGACCCATACCTGAGCTTGGTTAACTTTTCACTGGGAGTAAGTTAAACCACGTACTAGTACAAAATCTAGAGATAATAACAATAACAACAGCCCATAAACCTCCCACTGTTGGACTCGGGCCTCCCACTATAGGCGAAAGGATAGTATACCCGCCACGCTTGTCCAAGGCGGCTTGGCAGGTTTGACACATCGGTTATCTCGATGTGCAGGTTTCATCACGATGATTTTCCTTCATCGTTGTTAGCGCGTGTTAATTATAACAATAGTACATTAGGTCAAAAAACTATCAAGTGGTGCATGCGTTCCGGCCAGGATTCGACCCCTGCCCTTTGAGTCTGGGACGCGTGCGCTAGACATTACGCCACCACGACACAATATGCGTAAATACACGACACGACACGACGGCCTCTGTGGTTGAGTGGGCTAAGCCTTTGCCGGCTTACCTCACCGCAACGCAGAGGCTCCGGGTTCGATTGCTGGTATAGTAAATTTCGGAAACGTATTTTCTCCGTTATTTACTATGGTCTGGGTGTCTGAGATCGGCCCCAGAATCGTCTGTTGTATATTACCCATAACACAAGCGTAACTTGCTTAATTTGGGGATATACAGTGGTGTGTGCTTGTCTGCGATTTATTTATTATTATTATTATTTATATATGAGAAGCGTTTAGTTGCTACATTGAATAAACATCACTCTTCAATTACCTACATGCATAGAGATAATACATACATATGGTAGCTATTTTTGTAACATTTGTTACATATAAGACAAACCTACTTGACGATTAATAGGTATTAATTATATACTTTTGATTCCTTTCTCACAATCCATAGCCGGAGTTGTCTGGAAGAGGTCGCTCTAATGCGACAAGGTCGCCCTTTATTCCTTCCTTTAGGTGCTAAAATTACTGTAAATTATTTACTTTATGTATATTTTGTGGTCAACAATAACAAGTTTTCTATACGGGTTGCGTTTTAACTAAAATTCTTACGAAACCCTAGAAAGATTTTAATTTTTATACAATAGGTATCTACAAAAGACCTGGAAATGTGTAGAATAATTCAATTCAACCAAAATCGCATATAGTATTAATAACACTCCATTTTTCAGGGGTGCGCACTCAGAAATGTATTAAAAGCACCAAATACCATGTTACATAAAGAATTTCTACGTTAACTCGCCAAACTAACTGAAATATTCAGTTTTGCTACCTAGGTCTCCAAATCCTTGGCCTCTATTTTCAACTACCTCATGTACATTCAGGGTGACCAGTTTTGAAATATTAATCGTGGGTATATGTACTTTGCTATGTTGAACATATTTGCGGGCGACATGTCAGAATATTCCTCAAGATGCAAATTATTGAAATCTAATCAAAACGGCAGAGTAATTTGTTTTGTTAGTGACGGGCGATGCGTTAAAGGTTGGCACTTAGTACCTACCAACCTGTAGTAAACTTTATACATAATAATATTTTTGTTTTTATAGCTCGTCACATCGCTCTTATTCGGGCCCGGCCACGATCTTGTCGCTATGAGCGACATGTAAGCGTGACCTGACGAGTGATAGAAACAAAAGTATTAAAGCTGATTCACACGAGACCCGTCATTGACGATTCGTCAAAAAAAACCGATACGTCATGACGAATGCGCGTTCACATTGCACACGGAAACGAGTTTTTTTGCGATTCGTTACTATATCTGAAAAGATGTTCACACTTGATTCGTGATTCAGAGTTCAGTCTTAATGTGGTGTGCGAACGCATCAGCGAATCCATTACAAAAAAATAGTGACTCGTGTTTATTAAGAGACGGTACGTGATTTAAGACGTATAAGCCATTTTGTGATTCGTGTGAACATGGTCATTTAAAACCAATACCGCCATCAAAAAAATCAGAAGTCATGAAATATGACGATTTAGCAAAAAAATTGAATCATATTCCTGTGAATGAGCCATTAGGGTATACGATTCATCGCTCTCCGCGTCAATCCCCACCGCGCGTGATCAAGCCGTTAGCTGTCGCACATGCATCTGCCATAAGGCTGTGGCAAGACCGTAAGCCGTTTGTTGTCTTGACATCAAAATTGCATATTACCTATCATGCAAGAATAGTAATAAGTATGATAAAACTGACCGGAAAATACGTAACTTTAAAAAGATTTAAATCATACATGATGGCGTCACAGATCATTCTTCTCTGGGTTTTGATGTCTTGTTACGTATGTTAAATATTGTATTAGTCGCTTAGGACCGATTTTTCAATCGTCAGGTAAAAGTTATTTATAGGATACATACAATACAACTAGAACATTAGAGTTGCGCAAATAAAAAAGTTGAATTGTTTCACCATTAAATTCAGTCCGTTTATAATTTATTCGATGGATAACTTTTATCTGATTATTGAAAAATCGACCCTTAGACGAATAAATAATTATTAATCTATTATGATTGGACCATAAATTATCATTCTGAAACTTAAAATTAATATTTAATTTTTGGCAGATACAGATTACAGACAGATAGAGATACAGTTATAAAAATGTTTTAATAATAAAAACCTTAAGAAGACGCTGAAGACTGACCTGTACTGTCATGCACTCATGTAAGTTTTATTTTCAGAGTTACACATTTTACAAGGCAATTGACGCCCCCAGTTTTCATGGCTTCACTGCCAACCACTGCATGTTTAAATTTTATATCAAACACTTGTTTTATTTGCATTGCGCTTCGACACTTTGTATATAGAGTGCATGTTGCTTAAATAATTTAGGTTCGAATTCTAGAACAACAAAACAACGTTTGCCAATAAGCAAATAAATATACCTAAGTTGTACCTACTCATAACTAGTACAAGTTTAATAACCTCTGTGTTTGAATAAGAGAATAACGTTTAGTTTTTGCTCTTCAGGCTTGTTTAGCTGTTACTCTGCTACAATAGTTAGTAGAATAGAAGTCGAAACTATACGTTTTTCAAATTCAAATTCAAAAGTTTTTATTCAAAATAAGTTCCACTGGAGAACACTTTTTGAACAGTCTATGTATACCGCTTCGCAACGTGTTATTGCTGTTAAGGAGAAGAAGCGGCAAGAAACTCCCCAGCAACACGTCTAGCTAAAAATTGTTTTTCTTATTCTATTTTTATCTCAAGTTCTTTTTTTTATAAATCTTATACAGAAGTATGTTAGAGAATGACCTTTGAAGAATTAATGGAGTTGTAGCAAACAGTGCATATTTAATAAGACAGAGACACAATTAAAGGATAGAACAATATTATTATAGTTATAAATATAAAGACATGACGTACTATTTTTTTTTGCTGCAACATATCTCCATATATTCCTTACAAGTATGGCAAGATAAAAACGTTATACTCGTACAAAATACAGTATAAGAGAGGTTGGAGCGAGCTGCTATGTAATACGCTGTGTGTGTAATGTGCTTTAATGATGATATACCTTCAGTTCCTAAGAAAATTAAAATGTTACTAAGTTACTAATAGTTGCTATTAGTACATGGGCGGCGGTGACCACTTTCATCGGGTGGGGCGTCTGCCTGTTTGCCAGCCTTTGGCAATAAAAAATATATATTAAATAACGTTTTAGTATCAGTATACTACTTATAGTGTTGAGGGACTATGGTTATAATACAATATAACTAAGTTAAGTTTTTTTATTGTATTTGTCTAAAGGTACACTAGAATATGTTGCATTTATGATAATGTGTCGTGTTTTATATAAACATATAAAATATTATATGTTTATATATATATAACGGTTTTTATCGTGTAATCCAGATAAAGCCTGTATAAATTGTGGCTGGCACACTGTATTTTAATATTTCAATATAAATTGAATCAAAGGAAAATGTTTCAGATAATACATGCTATAATTTCTTTTATAGTTTTGACATAACATAAAACAAAATAAAAAGAAAAGCTTAAAGAATTAAATCATACAAAGAGAATATGTCCAATGAGGTTTTTTTTTATCTATTCTACGGACTCGAGCTCGTTTATAACTTAATTTTCAAGAAAGTTGTAAGTATATAAACACGCTTCTTGGTAATTTTTGTTCTTGTGTGTGACATTTGTTCAATCATATGTGTGTTGTGGTGTACTTTCAATGTCCAATGAGGTTTGGACATAGCCTTTTCTTCTTCTTTTTAAATAACATAGCTTAGAACCATTCGTGTATCTAGTCAATGTAGAGCATTCATTCATATTCAAGTTTTAAAATTATCCCAAGCAAATGCCTCAGCTAAATTGCAAGAAAGTTTTGTAGCAGATTTAAAAGGCACATTGCGCTATAGATTTGAAATTTCAACACAAACGAACAATTCTTCGTATCATAATATCCTGCAACTACCATTGATTGTTTTTATCAATTTTATATATTTTTTTAAATTAAAATCTACCGGCAAGCAGATTCCCGCCAAAAACTCAAATAGAGCCTTTTATTTAACATCATAGCGTAAAATAATCATATAACAGTTACCCTTGTAATAGTCGACATTCTCGGTGGGATTCTTCAATACCTATCGTACATTACTTTGGTATCAATGAGAATACACGTGGGCATTAAAAATTAAAATGAATACTTACTCGTAGCGCTGACTTCGGGCCCAAGGGATTCAAAAGCTTTTCCAAAACTCAACTTTAGCAAGCGATCGGAATCTGAAACAAAATATTGTTTTTTGGTAAAGTACCATCTATTGGTACTAATAAGAACCATCTGGTTTATCTTACACTATGTAATAAATGAGGATCAAAAAGAAATCGACAGATGGCGTTGTACGGTAAAGAAAAATCTGCATTTGGATTTAGGGCTGAACTTTGAACAAAGCACTCATAAATTGTATGTGTTTCTAATTGGATATTAGATACTTTATCAGTATGATTATTTTTACGTTATTTCAGGTCAGGTAGTTTTTTATCTAGTATAATTTTTAATATCTTACTCTTAGATACATAAAAAACCTTGTTCTAATTTCAACTCCATGTGATAGATGGCACTTTACCTTGAAAAATAAATGATTTTTATCAGTAAATAAATGTTCTTGAATACAAGGAAGGCAATTACAATAAATAGAGCAATGTTATTAGACTTTAGTATATTTTAATAAGAATTTTTTTAGCCAAAATAGTCACATCATCATATACATCATGAATGTTAAATTTTGAGCCGGTACCTATTTACATACATAATCTCATTACTTGCTAAGAAGGTTGAAAAAAATACACAATATAAAATGAAATTGACGTTTATTTGCCAGAATCAAACATGCACTAATAAGGCTTGACACACTTGGTGGAGAACCACGACACTATATCACTCCATGTATATTCATCTGGGACTTGATCAGCATTTGCAAACGGGTCTTGAGGTTTGGACTCTCCTCCCGATAGGCCCGATGATGACGGATATGACACAGAAACCACTTGGTGTTTGTAATCCTCTTCGGTCACAACCTTACCTTCTGAATCCCATGTGAATCTTTGTACCTTACTATTCCACTTTAAAACAACAGAAGGGTATGGATCACCGCTTTTAACAGATCTAAAAGTACACGGCAGGTTTAGTGCTGGCAGTTCTTTCGGTTCACGTGTTTCTGCTTCTAATTCCACTTCGGCAGAGGTAACCCTGCATTCTGATGAATGCAGGTATAAAAATATGAAGAACAGGTATTTCATTATGCGAGTTCCGTTGAAGACTGATGCTTCGTTGTTAAATTCACACGTATCACTAAAATAATAATCGTCAGATAATTAAGGTCACTGCAAGTCAATTACTTAATGTATTTTTGTATGATAATAGCCGCGAATAGTATAATTGTATTAGTGTGTTTAAAATTAAATTTTAAATGCTAGCTTAGCTGAATAATGTTAGGTAGGTATATTATGACTGCTACGTTCGGATCCGGTACAGTAGCACTGTTTTTTTTTGGCTAAAACTGTTGCCCGAACTGGTTTGTTTTTTGTCCCCAGTCGCGTCTCAACTCTCGTATATAGCTTATTACATCACCTATAATTTTACTTACACTTTACTTTTACGAAGATTTATAAAATTACAATATCCCCGCGACTTCGTCCACGCTCGATATGTAATACCCACGTGATTCCCAAGACAGAAAGTACCGCAGCATTAGAAAAGAATGTAAGGTATCGTTTTAGTGAAAACTGTGTCGGAATAAGCTAATTTTTATGCACCTGAACAACTTCAAACCGCTCCCGGGAAAATTTCCGCGGAATTCCCGCGTAAAAAGTATCACACATATCACACATTTAAAATTTGCTATCGATCAGTGAAAAAACCGCATAGGAATTCGAAAATCTTTTTCAATCTTGCCACTTCAAATCATTCAAAGAAAAAATCCCACGGGATTCTCGGCATAAAAAGTACTAAGAATTTGCTGTCGATCAGCGAAAACCGCATCGAAATCGGCCCAGTACTTTTTACGTGAATCCCGAACAAACAGCCAAACCGACAAACAAAACGACAGACAAAAAATCTAAAAAAATATTGCATCGTGTTCTCCGTCATTTATATAGTCTATTCCAGTTGTTTCTTTTTAAATATACAGACACGGCATGTTTAGAGTTTTATAATATTATACTTATATATACTTAGATAACATTTATATCACCTAGGCCAAGACTATAATGTAAAAAATCTTTATAAAATACACAATACAAAAACCGTAATTATAAATATAATCATTTAAATAAAATCTCGTCAAAGCCGTATAAGCTCAGGAAAGCTTTATTCATCAGAATTCATCATGGCATGGCATGATGTATGTGGGTATGTTTTACCAAAATAATGTCACTATTGCTTAAATAACAATCATCTCTCTTGACATTAACACTGATTACGTTATAATTCACTTTGATTGAGCCAATGGATCGCGGTTTGTCAAATACTTGGTGCCCTGGGACCTTGTCTAGAAGAGGTTAATACATCTTCCTTCTTACGGCCACATCGCTTCCTTAGCCACGATGCTCCGCGAGAGTGACATTGACAACATATCTTGACAGTGTGACAGTGATGTTTCAATGAACCTTCTACAAATATATAAAGATTTCAGACACGTCAGTAGCGGGGTTTAATGCCTAAGCCCCCAGTGGTTAGGGCTCCAGAGACAGGAACCTCAACCAGAACAGGACAACTTCATTGCATGTCTTGGAGTCTTTAACGAAATTAAATGTTGCCAATAATGTTAATTCAAATTCAAGTTACTTCAAATTTAAATTCGAAAATATACGATACGCTAAGTACGACAATTTAAAATACGTGGGATTAACATGTCGCCTTGATTTCGCATGTTACACAATCTTTAAAAAAAATCATCATGAAAATTTCATGTGAGGTAATAAATAATTAAGGATTAGAGAGACCAGAACTTACTTAACATTTTAGAAATACTGTTATTTCCATACGCATTTATACAAGTGTTAGGCAAGGAAAGAGCGTTTGGATACTCGCCAACATTCCTGTTCATATTTCGTAGGGCTTACAAATTTAACTGTATTGTTATCGTCTAGCTTCTTGAGAGCTTTTACAATTTCAACATTAGTCTTGATAGCTAATAATAAAATTATATTAATCGTTATTTAAATTGAAATAGTTATGACCATTCCTATCCGCACGTCTTTATCTGTCTTTTTCTCGTTTATCTTTGTATGTCATAGGCATTTCTTTCGGAAACAATTGTGTCTATATGGATACAACTTTTAAGGATTGGAACAGAACTTTTATCTCAAATTTACGTGTAAGTTCTACTTCGATATCTTGCAAGATTCTGAAGATATGAAAATAAACCTCTGAAAGAGAGAGAGAATTCTTCTTACTTTATTTAAATATGATGTAAGCTGATATTAGAGCGTTTATTTATTTCTTTCAATTTGCATAAATCAACCCAAACGATCCAAATAAAAATATACTCGTATCTATTTCAATCAGTCAGTGACTTTAAATACCGCAGTATCCTTTCAGTTTTATGCTTTTCAATCACATTGATTCAATTTGGTTGCTTCGTCTAATATCAGCATTATTCTGTTTCATTAATACAAACCAGCGGCAGTAGAGTCCGGAGGAGGTTGAAAATGGAAAGTGGCTGCAAAACCCTGTCCTGGAGTGGCTGAGTTCGCCGTAAACTGGAGTAGCAAAGCTGCACCAGTTGATAATACTTCGTAGCCTGAAAACGAATAAAATAAATTTCCTATTAATAAAATACACATAATTTCTGAATTTGAGTTCGTGAAATGAAGAGATTGACGGACGAGGATACACGGCTTTGTCAAACCCATTTTGCATGTGGCCATGGAACACGAAAATTGGCTTTAATCGATTAATGTATCTTATATAAGACCATTTTCGTCCTCTTTTTTTACGTTATCTTGGTTTTGTAGCATTACTACAGAATTCTTAAAATTGCGTTAGAATTATAATCTTCACTAAAATGAGCTACCATTTGACATTATTTGATAGGTTACGAAGTTGAGTACATAAAACGCATTCGCTATAGTAATATCCAATCAATATTTGTTTATTTAGTGTTCTATCCGTCAAATGGAATCAAAGTTCTACAATAAATCGATTAAGCCAGAATACCTTGCATTGTTTGATCCCAGAAATTCCTATTGCAACATCGAACATTCTGTTGTGGGTCTCATTCCTTAGATTTTTCTTACGTCTATGAGCGTGAGATTAGCTATATTGTTTTGCTTTAATGCCTCTGCTCCATATGGGATAATATTAGTATTAGTGACTGAGTTACGCAGATGTATTTTGATGTATGTATTTTAGAAGCAACTTGCGAAAGATTGACAGACAGCTCATGTACATATACACTAACCTAGGTGATAATTAACAGCGTTATTTTCAACATTATCAGTAAGTCGTATTTGGATACAGTCACTAACACTAATATTAACCCAGGTGTAAAAGGAGCATATGAGAAATAGAATAGTTATAGGCAACTAGCTGTAGCCAGCGGCTTCGGTCGCGTAGATTAAAAATAGTCATAGTTTGAGTAATCAAAACAGTTAAAAGCTAGCCCCTATTTCACCCCTTTAGGGTTGCAATTCGAAAAACACAGATACATGTGTACATTTATTTCTAATCAGAAACAGGTTGGTGAGGTATATAAATATTTGTGCTTCTTATTTTAAAAATGACGGATTTTCATATAAATTTTTATGCCCCCTTTTCACCCCCTGAGGGGTTGAATTTTCAAAAATCATTTTTTAGTGCGCATCTACAGTGTAGAAGGAAGCCGCATGCGAATGTCGATGATCCTAGCCCCAGTAGTTTAGGGTGTGCGTTGATATGACAGTCAATCAATCAGTCAGTGAGGCCAAGCAATTATATGTGTAGCCATGTAATTTTAGTTGAAAGGAATTGTTTTTGTTATCAATATTATCAAATGCCCTGGGTTTTCGAGTGATTTTCAAATCCTACTTTCCGTGAACACTTTAAGTAATCAATATCAGATGTTGTTTTAGATTTTTATCTATTACTGTAAAAATTTGTTACGCAATTTATCAATCGTAATTATGAGTTTTCAATAGAAATATTTTACTTTAAATTAGATTATTAAGTTCAAATATTCGATTAATTGTAAGTTTGTCCATGGTGTGCAAATTATGCCTAGTGATCTTAGCCGCCAGCTAGTGGTTTTTGTAATAATGCTCATATTTACAAAGACCACTTTAGACTAAAAGTTTGTATGTTATGTTGTATAATTCGGTATGGCGGAAAATGGCTCTGGTCAAGAGTAACTTTATTTCAAAGCTCTTAGAACGAAAGCCATATAAAATTCTAGCGTAAAAGGCAATATTAGGAATTGAAGGAATACGGAGTGCCGTGGAAATTAGGTGTTGAATGTGGGGCCAGCAATCACACCCCGCAATGGAAGTGCCGACCGCTGTATGTAGGGTTGACGGATTTGTAACTTTACATGTAGCCAATTTGAAGTTTTTTAGTGCATGTCGTAGGCTTTATTTGAATTTAATTTCCTGTTTCTCATTCAAATGTGGGTTCAAATCCCGGCTAGAAAGCATGCACCACTTGGGTAGTTGTTACAATTGTCATGTGCTAACGGTAAAGAAAATACCGTAATGAAACTTGCATATCGAAATAGACGGTGTTTTGGAATCTCTAACAAAAAGTTTTTAATCTGATTGACAAGGCTTAGAAGTGGCCATGATATATAATTTTTGAATTAAGAACTTTATTGATGTTCTTTTGCTTGATACATATCAAGCAAGACAGACAGACATCTGTCTTCTTTAAATATAAAATTGGTCTATTTCGCATGTGTAATTTTAATCTTATATATAAAAATCAATTGTTGTTCGTTAGTCTCGCTAAAACTCGAGAACGGCTGGACTGATTTGGCTAATTTTGGCTTTGATATATTTGTGGAAGGCCAGGGAAGGTTTAGAGGGTGAGTAAATATGAAAACAGTGCTTGGAATATAGTAAAAACAACAATTTCGCTTTCCGTTAGAAACTGCGTATAGGCGGTGTGAAGTTTGCCGGGTCAGCTAGTTATTAATATTTTACAATCCATTCGAAATATAATAAATAATTCAAAGAAGTGTACACGGGGATTGATACCCGCAAATACATACTGGGTAGCTTGATGGGAGTACAGACAGTATTCCTTTTACGCTCTCCTCTCTACGTTCCCTTATAATGAAGGAGACGGGAGACTAACACTGGGATGTTTACGGGCTGACATTTTCATTACGTAATTACGTATACAGCGTTATAACACCAAAAGCGAAATTAAAGTTTCTTATGTTATCAATGGGACCATTGGAGGTTTAGTACTTAAGAATGTAAGGTGCAACCCTACCCTCAAAAGTGACTTTAACTTTGACGTAGCATTATTCATTCAAAGACGAAACTATTGGATGCGGAGATAGTAGGTGACTGAGTATATGCGAATGTATTTTGATCTGAGCAGAAATATCTTGGTTTACCGGACGAAAATGTTTATAAAATCGCATTTCCATTTGATATAAATTTTGAAAGAAATATAAAATATGATGATGAAGAGGTATGCATCAATAATGAAGCCGTGGTTAAAACACTCGCATCTAAAATGAGGCGGGTTCAAATCCTAGCCAGCAAGCTTGCATATTGTTATATATAATTTATTTATTACTAGAGTTCTCGACAGACGTTGTCCTGCCCTGAAAAAATAAAAAAATCTAGGACCCGATCCCAGCTCAACCCACCCACCAACCCACTCAAACACACAAAAAAGAACAATCAGTTCAGGAGATTAGGAGGATCCTAGAATGTTTTGTGTCAGGTGGATTCGAGAATGGTTTAGATTCATAATTGGACCCGGTAGGTGGCGCTGCAATCGGGTTTTAAATTTTATTTCTTCAGGGCAGGACAACGTCTGCCGAGACAGCTAGTTTTTATTTATATAGATTTTATAAAACTACTAATAGTTGACTTTTTATGAAAACCTTTATATTATTATTTATGTATACCTATAAATATTTATCAACAAGACATTAACAAGGGTTATTTTTTATCAAAAATTTAATACAGAATCATTATAGTAGATTTATGGAAATTCGATAAACAATATAAAATTAAAAACAAAGCAGTAAGCGCTGCACGGGCTATGGGCCACGCGGCCGTTCCTTTCCAGCGGTCTTCGAGTGTTGAAACCATTAATATTAATTTTTAATTAAATAAACTTGTATTTATTTTTAAAGTTGACTTAAATAGACATTCATATTGTCCACCCAGTGTTTATAGGCGCCTAAATAGGCGAGTCCGACTCGCACACGGCAGTTTGTTTGTTATTCCTATAATTTTGATTAGTTTTGCACAGTCGAAGCACATAAAAAGTAATAGAGTTTTAGCCGCTTCGGACCGTTGTGTGCAATGCATAGAAATGCGGCCAGTTTTTAAATCTCCGGTTTTCCGTGTGCGAATTTAGATAGTTCGATCCCATGCCGAACTTTATTGACTTTTGTTCCAGCTGAACGGTAGCCAAAAGTTTGCTGAACGAAATAGTTCATTGGGTAGTTCTATTTGACTGTACGGAAAAAATACTTCCTCCAAACATGAAAGATTGGATTAGAGATATTGACAGTGAAGGACTTGATTTGAAAAATAAAAGTTACTAAAATTTGAATGACGGTTGCTACAACAGACTCGTAATAATGAATTAAATAAATAAAAGCTTTCTAAAGTACAAACTGATATCATTTCTTTAACGACTTTGGTTGCATATTTTAAGTTGCTATTAATTGATCAGATGTATTTAAGGCGGCATACAGAGCGAAATGGATGACAAGATATCACAAAACATGTGTATGAAAACAGTGTGGATGGTAGGTATGATGCTGATAGGCCGCGATGTGTTTCCGTTTTATTCATAAAACGGAAATAATCTGAAAAATGGTCAAGTAAGAATTACCTCAAATAAAAGTGTATGCAGAAATTAACGAAAGAGTTGAAAGTTTGAGGTGTGTAACAAGAACGTAGCAAGTGGAGATCCATTCCATTTCTACCCTTATTCGAAAGAGGCCAGAATATACGTATATAACGTAATAAATTGTTAAGCAATATTTCCTAAAGACTCTCATCCTATTTTCCTTTTTGGACAGATAGGAGTGGTCGCAATATTAGTCTTCAGTAAATACATTAGGTATAATTACCTGTGAGCTCATTACACAGCATCGCAATCGCTGGGGAATTCGCGTCCCTTCCGTCAAAAACCTTGATTATGTCTGCACGCCGGAGACAACTGAAAGAGATACATGCTATCTTTATTAAAAATTAAGTAATAACAATATTGACATATATATTAATATATATAATAATCGGCAGACAAACACACATATTGTATTTCCCCAAATTAAACAAGTGACGTTTGTGTTATGGATAATATACAATGGACTACGCTGGGGCCGATCCCAGACCGTACTAAATAAAGGAGAAAATTTGTTTCCGAAATTTACCATGCCAGAAATCGAACCCGGATCTTCTGCGTGGCAGTGTGGTAGGCCCGTAAAGGCTTAGCCCGTTCAACCACAAAGGCCGTCATACACACACAAACACACACACACACCACACACACACTCTCACACACACACACACACACACACACACACACACACACACACACACACACACACACACACACACACACACACACACACACACACACACACACACACACTCACACACACACACACACACACACACACACACACACACACACACACACACACACACACACACACACACACACACACTCACACTCACACACACACACACACACACACACACACACACACACACACACACACACACACACACACACACACACACACACACACACACACACACACACACACACACACACACACACACATACTAAAACATGCCCGCGACTTTGTCCACACTTGACTTTAAATTCCCGCGGGTTTCCCGCGATAAAAAAAATCACGCATTTTATTACATAAAATTTGCTAGCGATTAGTGAAAAAACCGCATTGGAATTCGATTTTTTGTTTCAATCTGTCCGTTTAAAGTCATTCCCAGAAAATTCTTGCGGAATTCCCGGGATAAAAAGTAGCACAGATTTTAAGTCTAAGAATTAGCTGTCGAACAGCGAAAACCGCATCGAATTCAGCCCAGTAGTTTTTACGTGAATCCCGAACAAACAGACAACAAATGTAAAAAAATTGCATCATCTCCGTCGTTTATACTATAGTCTATCCCAGTTGATTTTTTTAAATAGCTTCAATGTATAGACACGGCATGTTTAGAATTTGTAATGTTAAAGCACTGTCGTGTTGAAATAGTAATATGTGAATTTAATACTTTTTAAGTTGTGTAAGTAGTTAAATGATTACATTTACGCTTATGGAAATGGAATTCACTTTGGACTAGCAGTGTTCTAGGAATTACTATTATATTATAATACTATTATTGGGATGAATATAGAATATCCTTTAAACCTGAAAATAGTAGAGCTCCAACAAGATCTCAAGACTCTAATCTTACACAACTAAAGTTGAGAACAAAATAAGTCTTCAAAATAATTTTAATAATAGAGCATTGGAATTTGACTTAATTGAAATGGGTATAGTTATAATATTAGACAAGTTAGTTTAGTTTTGTCAGGTTAATTTTTGTTGGATTGAATGTAACAAGTTTCTTGTTGGATCAAAGTGTATGTATGCACTTATCAACTAAAATACTTGGTACTTTCATAAATTTATTTATTTTATTTTCTTGTATTTGGGGTGCTAATAGCTGTAGTCTTAAAAACTAAGATACAAAGACATAGCTAGACGTGCTGCAGGGGAGTTTCTTGCCGCTTCTTCTTCTTAACAGCAATAACACGTTACAAGCCGGTGTACTACTAGGAAGTAAAATTAAATTTTAACTTATATGTATGACCTTAAAATTTATATGCCCTTCAAATATTTCGAATAAAAACTTTTGAATTTGAATTTATAAAGTTAAACTAGTGATAATCCTCCACAGATGAAATTACCAGCATTCATAATTCTAACTAGGATTTGCTGCGTTACAACGGGTCCTTGTCTCGACAGGCTTATTACGAGTGACTGGCAACACTATACGATAACAACATCCTCAGTTTTAATTTAAAGTTACTCATTCCATAGCTCAGTACTTAAAAATTTCATTTTCATAGCAAACTGTAAAACTTTCGCTCGTTTGCGAATATCGCATAAAATCGTCATCAAATCGTAGGTGCGAGAATAAAACCGTCATATTTCTCTTCATAATCTACGATCAGATATTGAATGTTACAGCACCATCAGAACTCATCGTAAAAATTGTCGTAAACTTTCTAGAACACAATGTTGGGGATGCGCAGTGTAGACTTATGCTGTGATCAGTCAAGCGGTTTCCGATTTTGTTGACGTTATTAAAGTCGTTTATCAAGAAAACGTCTTAGAACATCACTAGCTGCTTATCTGTTGAGGCTATCCGAAAAGTAAGTTTGACAAGTCAATTGATTATAATATATACATAGATATGTACTTTAAAAAGAACTTGAGATAGACAAATATGAAGTAAAGCAGTTTTTAGCTAGGCCTGTTACTGAGAAGTTTCTTCCGCTTCTTTTCCTTAAACAGCGATATAGCGTTACGAAGCGGTGTATATAGAATAAGAAGTAGATTTAATTCTTATATGTTCAGCCGTTCTATAAAGCCACGTTTGGCATCTATCAAACTGATTTTAGTAATTACGTGAACTATCTATGATAATCGATACACGAAGTCACACATTAGTAAATCGATTAAAATAAAATGATTCATTATTTAAAAAATATATTTTACTGCAAAAAGGTAGGAAATATGCATTACTTAATTACGATTTATGTTCAAATTTTCGATTATATATCAATATCCAGGCCACGTCACCAAAATTTAAGAAAAAAAAGTGTTGGCAAACGTAACATTGTCATGTGTTACGTTTCTAAAGAAATAAGCTAATTATGGTTATGTTACAAAGCTAGCTCGTCATTATTTAAATGAAACTTCAAAAGTGACTTTTTAAGGCGGCTCAATAATAATTTATGTATACATAATATGATGACCTTCAAAAATGTTCTCCAATGGAATTTAGTTCGATTAAAAAAAGTATTTGATATTCATTTAAGTAATTAATTTAAATTGTATGATATTGATTTACTGTTATATTGTTCGACTGGCATTGAGTGGTAGATTTTAATGGAACAAAGACATCACTCTGCTACCTCAACTTATAGATACATCTGTGTGCTCCAGTAAAAAATATACAGTAGGTACGGTTACATTAATTTCATTTTCATCTGTGTTACCCTATTTTGTGCAAATAAAGAATTTTAAGTCATAAAATATTTATTAGCAACCAGCTTTTATACAAAAACTGCCAAATACGTGTCGTATCATTAAAAAGTTACGCAGTGGCGAGAAGCTTCAAATATTTTTAAATATTGGCAACTGGATAATTTTTGCCATTTTCGATCGAACTCAACTGGCCAGCCAAAATATGGTGCGTGATGTGATAGTTGTTAACCTAACCTCTTGTCTTCCACCTTATCTCGATCATTTGAGTTTGGCACAATGTCTTTTTCTTCCATACTCCTGTATTCTGGTGTACGTCTACTGTCACACATCATCGTCATTGTGTCATCTGTCACATAATCCATCTATTTTTTTTTAAATCTAGCTTTACACTTATATCCATCGACCTTCCATTTTCGCACATTTACGTGACTTTTATACCTCCTCATTATATGCACATACTACCTTAATCTTAATCTCCTTCCTCTCAAATTTTCAGTCACAGGTGTAACTTTCAAAGTTGCCAACCAAAATCTCATCAAAAATACATTACACACCTTGTTCTACATTTTATTAACCAGGCATACTCATAAATAAATTATAAAATTAACTAAATTCAAACATACTTACATACACTAACATGAAGTGATTCATAGAACATGAGAAGATCGTATCTAAATAAATGATTTTTAAGGCTGTCGAGGCCCCGAAGAATATAAATCGTGTGTCAGGCGACATAATTATAAACATACCTATACCGTATTCAGGGAACGATGAGACAAGTTGTAAACATACTGTTACAACTTAGGCTTCGACAAAGACAAATTCCACGTAAAGTCTATAAAAGCACATTTTATTACCTGTCGGCATTTGAAATAATCGTAATCCTTTTATGATCGTCTTATTTTTGTTTACTTATTTATTGGCATACGTTTCTATCATTGTGGAGAACAGTCTATTGTTCTATTGTACTCGTTTACGGCCGCTTGCAGGCATCATTAGCCAGATGTTACGGATTAAGTACAAGCTGATTCTAGAAAATTATGTCGACGATACGATACGGGCACATTTGAATTTGTGCAGTAAAAAAACGATGGCCTGATTGAGAGAGGAGTTCGGTTGAGCTACTACTTACAATACGGGCGTGACGTGAGTACATTCGGGAATCCAATAGTGACGGACTTTGCGCGTTTTATTGAATTACGACCTTCGAGTCCCGCTAACTCGTAACAATACCATAAAAGAGATTTTTCATACGTCACTTAGAAACATTATATACTAAAAAAAACTGAAAAAGAGGTGATTCTCAAAGTCGTCACCTTTTTTAATGCAACATTTCACATTTTAATGTGTCATTTTGTCATCGGTTGGGTTATATCCGCTCCCATTACTATTTGCTTGTTGATGTGACAGTACGATTGCCAAGACAATTTCGTTTATTTCTTGTCAGTTTTGTTGTTTCTGTTAATTTTCTTGTTGTATTACGTTTTTATTTTATTTTTTTATTGTTTTCCTTTGTTGTGTAACAAAGGAAAACACTACATTTAATTAAATAAAAATAAAGTTTGAGATAAACTGTTTTCTTTATTTACACTTTGTCTCATGCTAATATGAATATGGTATACGTAACAAATTTACTAAAATATGCTAACAAAACTATCGTATGAACCAGTCTTAAGGCTCATGTTGCCGTCAAAGGTCGAAAGTGGGGTTCAAACAAAAACAACTTTTGTTGGTATTTACTGATTAATAATTTATCAAACAACTATCATAAATCTACACGATATGAGATGTAACACGGTTTTACCTCATTTTTCTCTAGTTATAAAAGAGTAAGTAAGGAAGTTAAGAAAAAAATTCACCAAATCACCTCCAAATTTTTGACTTGAAACCATTTTAATTCTTCAATTTTTATCAAAACAGGACAAAAACATATTTAGATCTTTATAAAAATGATAAATAATTTATTTTAAAATATTAGTTTATTTTATTCATGTAAAATAATAATGCATCTTGATAAACGACGACGTATCTGAAATCTCCGCTGTCGCCTGAAAAATAAGTACCGTAAAATGCTCAAGGACTTCGGCCTTGCTACCAGCCTTAATTTTGTTATTCACATGAATTACCGCTCTCATCAACCGATTAAAGTTTCGTTTAACTAGCGTGCGGCAAAATTTGGTTACGGTTTCCACTATAAACGTATTTGTACAGGTAAATTCCTCACGTTTAAATTTACGAACGCCTAAGTCTCATTTCACATTTTGTACTGTACGTAAGTACATATAATTTTTTTTTGATTAAACTTTACCCTACATGTTTCGAGTTCTCAGACAGCTAATGGATAAGTTGCATCATACATCCAATTGTGACGGGTGGCTGTATCTATACTAATATACTTATATAAAGCTGAAGAGTTTGTTTGTTTGCTTGAACGCGCTGATCTCAGGAACTACTGGTCTGATTTGAAAAATTATTTCAATGTTAGATAGCCCATTTATTGAGGAAGGCTATAGGCTATATATCATCACGCTAATACTAAAAGGAGCGGAGCGCCAATGAAGAATGTTTCAAAACGAGGCTTTTTTTTCCTTTTGAGAGCTTCCGCTGCGTGCGCTGCGTAAACGGTTAAAGTTTCGCAAAAATCAGGTGCGACAGAATTGTTCCCCTTTAAAAGTTATAAAAAAAGTCCGCGACAGTATATATCTATCTTTTAAGGTTGCCTCACTATTACCTTTTTTATGTTAACCAAATTTGTTCTAAAATAATGCATTATTTGCGAAGGTGTTTTTATAAACATGATATTAATCGTTATCCAAATAAATACGTTATTCGTTACAAGTATTTAATTTAAAACAAAATTGTCATTTACATAATTCGATTTCAATGAATATTTAGGAGATATCGCAGTTTTTAAAATAACATCGCAGCAAAATAATGATCAAGTACTGTGCGCGCATTTATGATGTGCAAGGCCGGCGGCGGGCAGTCATTAAGATTTAAAAATATTTTCACCTTCTACGTAAACAAAGTCGCGGGTAAAAGTTAGCGTTAGCTCAAAGTAACTATTCTACGCTGACGAAGTCGCGGGCAGAAGCTAGTAATGTATAATCACCCTCCCTTAAATACCTTATTATAAATTTGAAAACATTGTAGTGATTACCATTATGTATGTATGTGAATGCGAACCGACAACAAAGACATTAACACACAAAGGATTTGGAGGCAATGATATTTGAATGAAGGAGTTGAGATTAGGCGTATGTATTAACCGTCTTATTCATATTGAGTTAGAGTAAGGTAAGCTAAGCTTCTTTAAGGTTCGTAAAGAAACAGAATTCTTAGAGATAGAAGAAGCCTACAAACTTTATTTGACTCAATATGAATAAGACCGTAAGTATTTAACTGATAAAGCCGAAAATACGGTGTATAAATAATATAATATTGTAAGTAACAAACCCAAAAAATACTGAAGTAGTACCTACTAGGTTATAAATAAAAATTTTAATAGTATAAGGAAGATAGAGTAGTAAGTAAGGTTTTGTTCATTAAAAAAAGATAAATACGTGTAAAACAGTATAAAAGAGTAAAGAAAAGCATATGTCCCTATAATCATAAAAAAGAACACATGGAAAAAAAGGTAAAAAATAGAAAAGTAAGCCTGGAATCTAGATTATCAAGAGATGGAGGCAGGCGAAAAAGAAAACATCCTGAGATCTTCCTTCCAAACCTTATCTAAATAGAGACATCAAGTAAAATAATTGTGACAAAGACATTTTATTACTTCTACGATTTACCTCTATGGTGACAAACGTACTATGACACAGACAAACGGAAAGACATATTTATGAGAGTTCTGTTTTTTTCAGAGTGATTGCGTAACCCTAAGTCCGTGTCCCCATTAGACGAACAGTGAGCGTCTGACTCTGACTGGCGTATCGGTCGCTAACTGTCGCTAACTCAATGTCGAGTTAGCAGGGAACTGTAGCGAATTAGCCGCGAAGCGCTTGCGAACTCTTGGGGGGGAAGGTAAACGGTTAGTATATAACGCCGGGCATTGTTCGCTGCTAATCAGCTGCTCACTGAATGAGTCGGCAAGCAAAACGCCGTACATACAAAACTGCACGCATTGAGTGCTGTATGGATAATCCATTTAAAAATTATAGAGACGCAAACTGGAAGCAAACATTTAGCAGCTCATTGTTAGTCTAATGAGGACACGGCCTTAAACACTCAAAACTATGTGGTGTGTATGGTGGTAATATAAACGTGGACAATGTTGGCATAATTAAATTATGGATATAACCGCCCACTAGTGCTCCCATTAATGAGTTCCCGGTAGGTATAAACTACACATGCGCACTTGTTTCATTACCCGGATTATGCATGAATGCATCGCTTTAGGGTACTCTTGTACAATGTTTCATATAGGAGCTATATACGTGCTTCAAAACTGTTTCGAAGCATACAATAATGTTTAATGGACCTATAATTTTATGAACTGAATATCATATAATTTTAACTTTATATTCCGGTCGTGTCCGGAGCTTCACAGCCTGGGTTATTCTTCTTCTAAGTCGTTCCCTTACTCCTGAAGATCGTAACTTTGATAGCTGTGAATAATTGCTCTCTTCCACCGAGATCGGTTTGGAGCACAGTAGACGGCTGAGTTTATTGACATGTCCAGCTGGTCAGCAATCTGATCAATCCACCTATCTGGTGATCTACCGCGAGATATCTTGCCTTCAAAACTTTTCACGGGGCCACTAGTCTCTTCGTATTGTCTGGGTTCTTTCGGGCTATGTGGCCAAAGTACTACAGTGTACTGTAACGACTAACCTCTTTAGTCGTCATATATATTAAGAAATATAATTATTTGAAATTAATTCGTGGAGCGCCTCCCAAAACAATGGAGAACAGTATTGTATCGGGCCGCGAGCTGAACACATGATTGTAAAAGTCTCTTGATTGCTAATATAAGCTATATATATCCTGAACTGGTCTCTTATTAAAGATCCCGGTCAGCTCAGAAACCGCTGGCCGTTACATGGTGGAGGCGCCGGGTATCAAAGGGGCAATAGCACATCGTAGTGGAAGTGCTGCGTAGACTAGTGCTCTATTCATTAAAACATTTTATTTCTGTCAATATTCAGTTTCGTGTGCAAGCCAAATCGAAGCTGAGCTCATCCTACAACTCGCTTGAAAAGGACGAAAAAGCAGAAGAAACATTGACGAGCTTCTCTAACAAGATCTCTCTATATATCTGGTGATGTTTATTTAATTATTTTAAAACATGTCACAGAAATACTCGGTTATCAACAGTCATTTTGGGGATTTTTTTAATCTCAATTTAACATTATCGCTGCCTTGATTAAGTGGGATGATTTAAATAAGGTGGTCTCTTATTAAAGATTCCGGTCAGCTCAGAAACCGCTGGCCGTTACAGTACGTTATCGGCATATTGCTGATAACCTGTGGTGATCTCCATACTCGAGATCTTCCATTACTGAGGCATGCATTCGGCGAGCTGTTCACGGAATTCTGAGCATCCCAAGCAGCACCACATTTCAAAGGTGTAGATTCTGTGTCCATCCGCAGCCTTTACAGTCTAGATTCCCGAACTGTACAAATATGGATAATACACGCGTCTACACTCAGTGGTTTTTTATCCGCTTTAATATCTGTTGGTTTTTCTAGCCTGGGTTATAATTTTTTATGTTGACTGGATTTATAGTGTCTTCGGGATTCTTCATTAGAGATTATTGGAACACAAATGAATAGTTTCTTCTTGACGTCAAACTAGAATATCTCATGTCTACATATTTAACTAGAAGCTATCGGAGTCGGCATGACAAGGCATACATGCCAATACAGGTCGCAATTCGCGTAGAACGGCGGCGTATCAGCGTTACCGAAACCTTTTACTGTTTTGTCGACGATATGAAGGTGAATCCGGGAGTACATGATGTGCTCTTTGTGTGTGTATGTGTGCGTGTATTAATTATTTTATATTTACGAAGAATCAGTCAATGAAGTTTATAAGAAGCCACGTAACAACTCTGAAGATTCATTAAGATTCTACTAATATCTACCTCAACTAGACCACTAGTGATAGTAAATTAATGTACATCATCTCGGTTGAAACTGATGTCGTTTGCATCCCTTTAATGATAATTATTATAGTAAATAACTAACCTTATATCACCTTTCTGGAATGACACTTCTTCGAAGACAACTTTCACACGCTCCTTCGGTCTGGAAATTAAAACAAATATTCAATATCAAATTGGTAAATTGGTAGATACGTATTTTTATTTCTATGCAGATATTTAATTTTCAAAATAAGTTTGACGATTAATTTCCACTCTCCATTGAGGTTAAAGCGAATTAAAGACTTCCAGTAACTTATTTTATCTATCGCTACTAATAACTCACTCTTTTTTTATCTCCTACCAATCATTTGTGTTATAGAAAAAAAAATTTACATCGCTGCCAAAGTCATTGCATTTACATTTAGTTAAGATATAATAAATAATCAGAGTTAAAGGGTGATATTTTGTTGTGTAATTTTATTTAAAAAAATAATGTTACTTGAAAGTAAACTACATTTGTAGGACACTGATTGATTTTAACGAAAAATTGTGCATTTGGGCTAAAAATCTCTACTATTTGCTAAAACACGTCATCAAAATAAAATAAATTAAATTGTCCCGCACATTATAAATAACATAACAAAATATACCGCGCCTGTAATGCATAAATATGTATATTATGTAAGTAACACGCTCCGCACCGCAATTGTAAAATATAATAAACATATATAATATAAAATACAATAAATACATACACATCAAATAAAATATTATAAATCTAAAACAATAACAGCTGCAGTGAAGTGGACTGAGGAGCAGAGGAGCAGCTGCATTTTATGCCCATTGATCAGGTACGTGCGTGCTCAATCTCATATTCCCACCTAAATTGCCCAACACTTCCTTTTCTACAAAATTGACATAGTCCATTGTTATCACTAAATCCAGCGCCACCGCAAAAAATGGTATACCTTACCCTCTCCCTTATGACAGCTCCCTTTCGAGCTGTCACAAGAACTCTCTCAATCGGCAATAGTCTAACACCTACAGTTTGGTTAAGGAATTTACTTGAAAATCATTCTAAAACTAAAATATCTTGACATTTGCTGGATGTACAACACGTGCAGAACTGTATATAAGCAGATGATAAAGAAGAACAAATAATACCTGGCATGAAAAACATAGGAACACCGCACGTTGTTAGGATATATGGACGGGTACCGAGGACTGTACAGGCGACCATGGGACGGCCGGTTCCCGGATCGGCTGAACAGGTAGTCGCATTCCGTTCCCGGGATAGGAACACCGTCTATGTCGAATAAATCTGAAAAGCAGAAAATATTTAAATTAGCTCTAAATATTATTACATTGTTAATCTATTTAAAGGAACCTCCACATTCCCACGAGGGCACCGCGGGAACACGAGGACGAACAGGTTTTTGTGTTTTCGCACTATACTCGCGAAAACGCCGCGAGAGTGTAGACTTGTAGAGAACCCATAAGATGTCATATATTCTAATATTGATAGGCTAATTTGAGACAGTGTTTTTTATGTTTTTGTAACTTTTTCTGGTAATCAAAACTTTATGAAGTGTCAGACTAAAATAGCACTAATAACCATTTATTGGACTGATTTATTTTACAACTAAATAACATGCAGTTTTTTGTTTGAAAAAGAGTTCCAACACATTTTATGGTATACGTACGGAATAATACACATGTACATAGGTACATAAATATGAAACGACTTAAATTGGATTGGATTTTAATTATATTGGAAACTAGATGAACCGACTATTGTGAAATTAAGTCACATAATATAATATCAAAAACGTTTTACACGTTTTCGACATCAAGCGTGAACATAAAATACTTTCTTCCTAAAATATGGGACAGCTTACGTGGAATATTAAACCACATAGAAAGCATAAGTATGAAATACATGGAAATTCTAGGCAAATGCTAGTAATTCCGGACTATAAATAATAAAGGCGATATATCTAAACGTTAACTTCCCTTAAGGGACGCATCCGCAATACCAATAAACCATCCCATGCTATTTCCAATACCATCACGTACCCGCAATAAAAGTATTAATCCCCAAAATTAAAACGTTACAATTTCAACATTGTTTATCTTAACAGTTCACGTACAATCTAAGTTGGTTGTATAATCTTTATTCATTTCGCTGTTACGCTCACCGTCCAGCCGGGTTATAAAACGAGGCTTGTATTAAATTATGGGCAACAGGGTTAATTGACTTAAAGCCAGCTTTGGTAATTCCACCTCTATAGTGAGTTTGCTAAATGTTATTCTATTTAGTTGTAGTATTTGGTGGGTTTATGATGATTTGATGCTTAATGAGAGCACGCTCGGTGATATGTTCACTTTGTTGCTAAGATGGACAAAGTTTAAGAGCGATTTGTGGATAAGACGACGGAGAATCTTCTTGCAGTTTACTTAGTACACAGTGAAGTTATTTAGCGGTTGCTGTATGTATTATGTGCAAATGTTTGTTAATAAGTTGGATCGAAGAATTTTTATACTGGACCATTTTATTTTTTTAGTAAAATCTTTATAGTCATTTTCTGATTTATTATCAGTATCTGTATGTATTTGCAGTTGGCGATTTCATTTCAATTTTCTTTTGCCAGAATATTATTTTGTTTCTGTTACCAAATGAAAAAAAAAACTAATTTCATCGTGTTTGTTTGTCCGTTTGTGTATATACCCGTCTTTATTTGCAGGTTAAAATATTTTTTCCAGTTATTAATATGTGGATGTGAATACAATTTGGCTGGATTGTGTAAAATGTTCCTAAAATGGAATAGTTAAATTAAGAAAATAATGGAAACTAGGAGTAGCCATACGTAACATAAAATTGAGAGGAAATAATTCCCTGTACAAAGAAATATGGGACATCGGTAAAGAGTTATTGAAACATCGCTAATTATTAGTGCAATAGCTGGCAAGTTCTGCGTTTGTAAAGTCGTGCAATTCACATTAATTCTGATGATCCATAGTTAAGAGTCAACACACGGGAAGTGTCAAAACAATATTATTGAGTAACTTTCTTTAGGATTGAAGAACGTAAAGAGTCTGGTTTCTGGCTCCAAGCTATAGGTACATTGATGGATAACACTTCCTTTTCTTTAGCTATAAACCTGCGCTTGGGTTCTCGCATACGTGCACCACACACATGCGTCTGTGGAACAGAGGTAATCAACCCTGGATATCACGGTCTTTCTTGCCACCGCAGTGCCGGCAGATGGTCACGCCACGCCGCCGTGAATAATGTCTTATAAGAGCGCTTGCCACCGCTAAAGTGCCAGCTTTATTGGAGCCGTGATGATGGTAGGCATTCTGATGGAATGACTCTAATTCCATGGCATGTGGGATGCGACCTGCGTAGACACGTTGGCCGCATCCCGTTTACCAAACACGTCTAGATCAGCCGGTTTGGTGGCGGAAACAGCTGAATCACTCAAGCGGCGCAAATATGCAACTTTCAGTGAGAGTTGTATGTTTGTGCCGTTTGCTGTTGAGACGCTTGGACCGTCGGGTCCTGAAGCCATGAGCCTCTACCCAAATGTATCAAAACGACTCATTGACTCTTCAGGTGATCATAGGGCTGGTGGTGCCTACCTCGGGCAACGGATCAGTATGGCGATCCAACGAGGAAACGTAGCCAGCCTTCTAGGCACCTTACCTTAGAAGACGGTGGTCTAGGCTCAGTATTCTACTTTAGTTTTGAGGGACTTTAGATAGAATATATAATAAATAAGTGTTCTTTATTGTATGACATTATTTATGGTATTGTTTCCTATACATATCTGAATATATTTAAAGAACTTCAATTCTCATAAAAGAAGTTGTACGATTAACTTAAACTATGAGAATGAGAAAATCAAAAAGTAAGATAGAAAGTTCAAATACTAAAATTGCGAGTAGTTATAAGTTCTTTTTTGTACATCCAATCATCAAAAACAAAATACCAATATTTTAAAGTATTGCATATTCCACATCGGTTTTTTATTCAATTTATTTTAATATAGATTCCTTGAAAGTATCCGCGTAAAACATCTTCGTTTTTTCATATCAAATAACATCGGCAATATTACGCACGTTTGAAGACGTCACGCGAAGGGCGACCACGCCTTCAAGCATATTACTGCCATATTGTAAACCTTAGTGTATTTATAGAGGATTTTACTGAAAGAGGCTTATATTGCTAAAGGATATATTCAAATGTAGAAAAAGTTGTGGTATTTTATGCTAATAAACTGATCTTTACTTGGGATATTTTGTTGAAGGACGGAAATAAGCCTTAAGAAAGAGGTTGCCACTACGTAGAGGTTGTTCTATTTCTAGAGGGGTCTTGTAAAACTTAAATGGACTTTACACAATACAATGTTTCTTCGGTATTATGTAGGTACCTCACAGGCTTTTTGTACGCAAAACTTTTATTTAATACATTATTTTAGTGATCTAATGATTTAAGCTTTGACCTATCTAGATTAATGGAACGCTGAAGTACCTGGTTTGATTACCAGCAGTGTAAATTGCATAAAAGATTTTTGCGTTGTTAACTCTGGTCTGGATCTGGGATTCGTTGACAATCAGATTTGTCATGTACAAGATTTACGATGTTTATTCAAAAATAACTATAACTTACTAAATATGTTGCTAGCGGCAATATTTTTGTCTCTTCTTCGTTATTAATAACTTACATGATTTTTGAAAGAGATTTCAAAGCGGCTTATAAAAAAAATATGATATAAAAAGCGGTTTTAAAAACGTTATTCACGAAAAATGAATTAAAATAAATTGTTTCGAATTTTAAAAAGTCGGTAGAATTTTAAAACCAATTGAAGCTTCTCTGCTATAAAATCTTATATGTTTTATGAAATTGATTACTATAAGATCACAACAGACGTTTCTTGTAAGCAATATTTTGCTAGAGGTCGCGATTTTCCTTTGGAACGATCATTTGTCAAAGTGACTAAGTTTACATCTAGAACCGTTATTCGGCAAGTCACTTTTTACGTAAAAGTTTGCCGGAATATCGGATAAAAATAAAAATAAAAACCTAGAGAGGAAATTGAATTTCTTCTAAAGATGTTGAGATTGTAAGGTTGCGTCAAAATATACCTCAAAACATAAAGGTATTGGATTTGTATTGCTTAGAAAACATCTAAAGCTATAATATAAAATAAGGGTAATATTTATTAGTGGCTAAACACTGTCGAAATTGAACGGTAATGTAAAAATGTTAGGTTTGAATCTTATTTAGGCTTTTGAAGTGAAACTTCTTTAGAATCGTTGTGATTTGAAACTCGGTGAAAAGAAAAAAATGACACTAAAAAGAGAGAAACACAAATCTACTGGACTAAGCCTTCGAGAGAATGAGATAGCAATTTTACATTGTGCAGCACAGATTAGAGAGTCAATAAGACCTGTGTATGGAAGAGATCGCTTTTTAGCAATAAGACCGTCCTTTGTACACAATTAGAATAATACTAGTTCGTAAGTTTTCTGTGATGGTGTACAATAAAGTGTCATCTATCTATCTAAGACCGATGATTAAACATAGGTCCAATTTGGGCCGAAATAACACTGACTATAATATTTCCTAGCCTAAAACAGTGAAAAATTGAAATTGACACTTAAGAAGTTTATTTTGAATTATAATATAATATTATGACGGATGTAGGCTAAAGGAATTATATAAGTATATATATATATATATATATATATATATATATATATATACACACTTATATATATGCTAGCTGACCCGGCGAACTTCGTACCGCCATATTTTCTGAATTCCTAAAAGACTTTGTTTCATAATACAAAAACAAAATCGGTCCAGATGATCCTATAATGATTATAGGATTCTAGAACCTGATCTCAGTACCACCTACCGGTTCTAATTGCAAATCTAAACCATTCGGTAAGCCACTCAAACACACAAAAACAAAATTGCCA
This sequence comes from Dendrolimus houi, assembly GCA_039645545.1. Lineage (NCBI taxonomy): Eukaryota > Metazoa > Arthropoda > Insecta > Lepidoptera > Lasiocampidae > Dendrolimus > Dendrolimus houi. The sequence continues at coordinate 8,639,175 of CM077125.1, forward strand.
AAATCGCTCCAGGTGATTAGGAGTATTCTAGAACCCGATCTCAGCGCCACCCATCGGTTCCAATTGTGAATCTAAACTACCCGGGGACTCATTCAAACACACAAAACAAATATCATCAAAATCGGTCCAGCCGTTTAGGAGGAGTTCACTGTCAACACACGTATGAACGACGGTGGCCCAACGTCTAATGGAGGGCCAATAATCTCCCTCCTAAACCATCCATCATCACTAACACCAACTGATTTTTTTTCTACAACAATTCCCAGTCAACACGTTGTCACAACAATTAAAAAATAAATTATAACACCACACAAAGTCACAAACACACAACTAACAGCAAAACTTACACAAATACTCACACCAACGCGCACTACCACCGCATTGCATTACACGCACACTTCACAAACAAACCAAGACACACAAAGAGCCTAAAAATTAATAACCCAGACACAGAAAGAAAAAAACAACACACATGGCACTAGTTAAGATAATATAATTATATAGGTATAGACATAAGACACACACTGCACATGCACTTCCTCACAACACCAGCATGTAACAGATACACTCTATATTAGTATAAGTTTAGTATTAAAATTAGAATACATTAATATAACAAGTTAATCGTAAGGTACACCCCAACACACATATGATTGAACAAATGTCACACACAAAAACAAAAATTACCAAGAAGCGTGTTCATATACTTAAAACTTTCTTGAAAATTAAGTAATAAAAAAGGGTACGGAACTCGAGTCCACAGAATTGTTAAAAAAAAAAGAATCTGCACACACACACACAATTCTTTTTATTGCGAAGCTGGCTATGAAGCAGACCGTCTAGCTCATGGATAGTGGCTACCGTCACTTATAGGCGTTTGCAATACCGATTGTGAAGAGTACGCATTGTAAACCTTTCGGATGAGATAGGAGGATGAATAGAGAGATCAGACAAGAGAAATGGAGTAGAAGGTTTGGCATAGGGGATTGAAATAGACTTTTATTGCTGAAGCATAGCAGTTAGACATTGCCAGCTTAAAACATTTTAAATGGGATAGTATTTTATCTAGAAGTACCAAACTAACGTGGTTGGTTAATGGGGCGTGCTTAAAAGTTTACGTTCAGTTTACTGACTTTAATGGTATTATGCATTACCTACTACAAAGTTTAATCTTCACCCTTTAAAAAGTTGCAAAAGTGACGTCATTAAACTGACAAGGCTTATATGAACTTTAAGTATCTTAGTGTAAAATATTCTTTGTGCTTTATTTTCTTCTTATAAATAAAAATTAATGTTTGTATGTTTGTCTTCGATTAGCTCCTGAACCATTGGTCAGAATAGGATGAAACTTTGGTAGGGTGTTCTGAGGACGCCCGAACAAGTTTCTGGCTCAAAAAATCTATATTAATAAAAATCAGTGTTTGTGTTTGTCCAATATGCGTTCCTAAACCATTGATTAGATTGTGCTAAAACTTTGTTAAAGTGTTCTAAGGATGCCCAAAAGGGTTTCTGGCTTAAAAATCTATATATCTATAAAAATAAAAATCAATGTTTGTATGTTCGTCCAATATACGTTCCTAAACCATTGATCAGATTGTGGTAAAACTTTGGTAAAATGTCCTGAGGACGCCCGCGAGGATTTCTGACTCAAAAATTTTTATGCATAAAATTCTTCTGTTTGTGTGTATGTCACTGAACTCTTCCTAAACGATTGAACCGATTTTGATGACATTTTTTGTGCGTGTTCAAGTTGGTCCCGGAATAGTTTAGATTCAAGATTGGACCCGATAGGTCGATTGGCACCGTTAAACTCCTCCTAAGCCGTGGGACCGATTGTGATGAATTTTTTGCTTGTTCAAGGAGAATCAAGAATAGTTTAAATTAACAATTGGTCCCGGCAGATGAGGCTGCAATCGGTTTCCAGGATGTTAACAATTTTTTTGTGTTTTTGAGTGGGTCCCGATATGATTTAGATTCACAATTGGACCCGGTAGGTAACGCCGCTAAACTTTTTCTAAACGGTGGGACCGATTTTAATGAAATTTTTAGTTTGTTCAAGTGGATTCGAGAATAGTTTAAATTAACATTTGATTCCGGTAGATGGCGCTACAATCGGGTTACAGATTTTTTTTAAGTGCAGGACAATGTCTGCTGGGTACATTTAGTTGTAAATAAAAGTTTACGCCCTAATAGTAAAGTTATTGGTGGCAGTTGCTTCTCGTTGGAAAATTAAAAACTCTATGTAATGGACTGTATGATTATTATTATTGAACTTTTACAAGAAATGAAATAAGTACAAGTTATGCAAGAGAGTCGTCGTTAAAGCAAGAGAGATTGTTGAGTTATTATGAGAGTTGTGGTGAGAGATGAGAAGAGACTTTGCCTCCAAGGCTGGCCCTATATCCCGCATCCCGTCCGACGCCTAGTTGCTAATTGTGCTAGCTATAGGCGTCGGCGGTATGCGGGGCGCGAAGAGTAGGTGTGCTCCGGCGGGCGGGTCAGGGGGGTGCTCTCTGTCCGCAACAAAAGTAATTCAAATTGCCTAATTGACGTTGGACAAGAGTATACAAGTATCAAAGGCATTTCAAATTTTTAACGAATTTTAAAGTCTTCCAATAAATTCCGGGTAAGAATATTATTGTATGTTTAAGATTTAGTTCTTGATATATTGCTCTTTAGTAATATTATTGTACAAACATCCTTTAACAGTAAGTATTTCTTATCAATTTGTTTGAAAGTTTACGACAAAACGTGTACTACCATACTGTTACGAGTTGAAGGACTCGAATTAAAATGCCGTTGGAATTATTATAGAGTTTGTGGCGGATTGGTGCAATGAAGAAGATAGGCTTTGTTTAAAGACGAATTATTTACTTTCAAGTTTTTTCAATATAATACAGAAAATAATTTCGATGGCTAACATTAGAATGACAATGTCAATAATATGTAAAAATGTATAGAAAAATAAACGTATAAAAAGGTTGTCCTACAGGGCTCCCCCCCAGAGACCATCCTAGGATGGGCGATAATAGTTAGGGAACAAAATTCTCCTTCCCGATCGCGTTCTTGTCCCAGGTTCAATAATTCAGTTTTTTCAATATAAAACAGAAAATAATTTCGATGGCTAACATTAGAATGACAATGTCAATAATATGTAAAAATGTATAGAAAAATAAACGTATAAAAAGGTTGTCCTACAAGTTTATTAGAACCATACAAACACGTATAACACAGGTACAAATATAACCTAACGCAATAAGTCCAAACATAATGCCGAAGACCGTAATTCAATAACACGCGCAAAGTCCGTCACTAAAAATAGATTATCGAATGTCCACAAGTCTTGCTTCGCTCGTGGTTATCGCTCGACTACCCTTCCTCAATCGGGCCATTGCTTTATATCGCACAAATGCAAAATGTCCGCCCGGCAGCATGGACCGAATTTTCTAGAATCGTAATCCGCACATCTGGGTAATTATGCCTGCAAACGGCCATAAACGAGTACACTAGGCTGTTCTCCACAATAACCAATAAATAAGTAAACAAATGAAGACAATCATAAAATAATTACAATTCGTTCAAATGCCGACAGGTAATAAAATATGTTTTTTTATAGATATGCAGGTGGGTTTTGCCTTTGTCGGAACTAAGTTGTAATAATACATATGTATATTATAAAAATGGAAACATTTTAATGTACATGCAAACAAGTCTTTTGGAGAGTTTAATATAGAGTAACAATAAGGTGTTGTTTGATATACACATAAGTCCTGACAAGTAATGGAATGCATACACACCTGTGTCCACCTCGCTTCAAGGTTGTTTGCCTAGATGCATTCTGGCTTTCTCCCAGTTTGTTTTGGCACTACCTTAATTCAGTTTTCATATTGTTTGAGTACTTTAGTATGCAAATAAAGTGTAATATTATGTGGAAGAACTTTAAGCTAGGTTTTGCATGGACGACAAAACATAAAAATGCTCTAATAGTTAAAGCATTGAAAGGAAGATTGTTTGCACAAACTGTTTTAAAACATCGGCATGAAAAAGAATTCTGATATTGAACTGTAATACTTTATTTTTGGAACTTGAATAAGAGAGTACAGGTAAATTAGCTTCGAGAGGTTTTTGCGTTGGTAGTAGTGTACTGTCAGCACATAAATAAACTAATAATTTTTATATAATTTTACGGCAGGTACTTAATATGAAACTAATAATATTAAATGATATTAAAATAATAAATATTAATATTAAAGATAATTTTTAATACTAACTTTCAAGGAAATTTAATATTCAAGTTTAGAAGTCCTGTAAATATACAAATACCACTTCAAACGCAATAACGTCTCGAAGCTAATTTACATGTAACGCTATTATTATTGTTACAACCTGAACATCGACAAAAGACAAATTCACACCTGCATACATGTAGACATTTTATCACCTTATCGGCATTTGGACTTCTTTTCTTTACTTTGTGTTTAAAAGTTGTGATTAGAAAAATAGCCCATTGTGTATTGTAATCTCTTATGGTAGTCATCAGCCAGGTGTGATTATAGGAAATTCAGTCCACGCGAACGAGCAGATATATTGTATTTGTACAGTATAAAGCAATGCCCCAATTGAGAGATGAGGCAGTCGAGCGATAATCACAAGCAAAGCAAGACGTGTGTACATTCGGTAATCTATTTAGTGACGGACTTTACGTGTGTTATTGAATTGTGCATTACGTTTAGACTGGTAGTGTTCATTTATATTTGTACCTGTGTTATACGTGTTTGTATAGTTCTAATAAACTCTATAATAATTCTAACGGCATTTTAATTCGAGTCCTGCAACTCGTAACATTATCATAAGTACATAGTGAACGGTAAGCTAAAGATTAGGCTCAGCAGCACGTCTTGGGAACCACACTTACCATTAGGTGGATCATCTGAACGTTTGCCTACTGGAAAACTTAAACTACTAAAAGTATTTTCAAAAACTATATTTACACTCAATAATGAAAACCGAAGGTAGCAGGATGCTAAAAATTGTGAAACTTAAGTTTGAAACATATGCCTGATGGAAAGTGTTTAAACTATGGGTTCGGGGCGTTCTAACTTTTTATTTTATTTTTATCAACACAATTGGATTTAGCACACTGATAGGTTTTATTCCTCACTCAGCCTGTAAGTATTTGGTCCTAAATAACTAAATTCTTGTGGCATCTCGAACTGACACATTTTACCAAAGAGATAAGATTTTACATAGAAACACAGTGATTGCTAAAAATAATAAATAATCATCGTAAAACTTATTTATCCTGTACTTGTCCTGACCTATGGGGCAGAGACATGGACTCTGACGGTAGGACTGATCCACAAATTTCAAGTCGCTCATCAGGCTATGGAGCGAGCAATGTTGGGTGTTTCTGTTATGGATAGAGTTAGAAATGAGGATATGCGTAAGAGAACCAAAGTAACCGACATAGCTCGCAAAATTAGCAAGTTGAAGTGACAGTGGGCCGGTCACATTCGTCGTAGGACCGATAGCCGATGGAGTAGACGAGTCCTAGAGGGGAGACCGGGTCTCGGTAAACGTAGTGTCGGACGCCCTCCAGCCCGATGGACTAGCGACCTGCGCAAGGTCGCCGGTAGGCACTAGATGAGGAAAAAGTGGCCGTGATAAGTGGCCCCGACTTGGGGAGGCCTACGTCCAGCAGTGGACAGTGATTGGCTGACGACGACGACGAACAACTTATTAGACTAGATTTATGTTCTCTATAAATAAAGCTGTACAGCCAAGTAATAAATATTTTTCTTCCTAGACATATCCGTTTATGTTTTGTGATTAACGTTTTGTCCCTAGGTTAAAATGTATCTTATTTAATTGTCATATACTGTTTAGGTAAAGCCGTGATAGCTTAGTAGTTAACGCACTCCCATCCAAACTCAAAGTCATGGGTTCGAATCCTCTCTGGAAGGCATGCACCACTTAGGCAGTTCTCTGACCTAACGTCTCTCAATCGGGGCATTGCTTTATACTGCACAGATGCAATATGTCTGCCCGGTCGCGTGGACCGAACTTCCTAGAATCAGTTTGAACTTTAAATCCGACACACCTGACTAATGACTGTCATAAAAGATTACAATACACAATGGGCTGTTTTCTAATCACAAGTTTTAAACACGAAGTAACAAAAGAAGTCCTAATGCTGAAAGGTAATAAAATGTGTTTCTACAGGTGTGCAGGTGTGATTTTTTTTGTCGGCCTCTATATCGTAACATTAATGTCTATGGAGGGCACTTGTTCTTGAGTACTTCGGACACATAGCCAGAAAACAAGGTGACAATTTTGAAAAACTAATCGTCACTGGCAAAATAGAAGGAAAAATATCCCGAGGCCGTAGTCCGATGCATTAGTCCAACCAGATCCGCAACACACTCAACGACTCCGTGTATGACGCACTGCATATTGCCGCTGATCGTCTCCGATGACAAAAAATAGTCAAAAAAAAAAGTAGTGGGAAAAGGTCACGACCCTCAGGAATGAGGAACACTACTCAAGGAAGAGGAGGAATGACATTTAATATTGACAGATAACGTATGTATATATCGAGGGCTTCATAACATATAGGCGTATAAGAAAAAATATCGTTATTTATTGTTTCCTAAAAACTATGCATGTACAATTTAGAATGTCTTACCAGTATGCAAGTGTACCTAAAAAGAAGGGTATTCCAAATTTCAGCCTTATACAATCAAGTTTTGCTTTATTCATAATTTTGTCCCTGGTGTAAAACTGCACTTTTTTCTGTACGCCCATTTGTTATGAAGCCTTCGATATATACTAATGTTGCTGTGCGTTAATGGCATTATTTTTAACGCTTTAAGTAAGATGCATTCGCCCACGGTCTATATCTTTAACACTAACGCAAATGAAGCCGCGGCATTATGAATAAAACATAATTGACTACGCTCTGCTTTATGAAATTACATCTTTTAGGTATCATCATGAAATCTACAGATGTAAATAAATGACGAGGCTGTACGGTCTACGATCTTTGCCTGTTTTTCAAATACTGAAGAACAAAAATAAGACTACTACTTAGTATAAAATGTTGTAAATAAATTATGCCCTAATGCACTCCGAAATTAGAAAGTTAAACAATATTAGAAGTCGGTGCAAAAGTTTGTAAAACAATGAAATTACTTTTGAGTTTTCGTTTATTATTAAAAATATATTAGATGATGAGTAGGTGGTAAATGGTATAGCGATGTTCTACGTAGTACTTAGTGGATGAAATATGGGCGTATAAATTACATTTATACTTAGGATAGACTATAAAAGTCATTTAGGTACTAAATTTATGTTTTGCCTATTTAAGACGTAAAGAAATGTTACAAAAACCATTAGAATAATTGGATTTACGAACAAAATGGAGACAGTTAACCGATATATATTAGGGATGGGCCAAATGTGGTTTGAAACGAATACGAACTTCGGCCGACCATTGGTTATAACAAAAAGTTCGGCCGAACTTCGAATTGATTTCGCCACGATTTCTCAAGAGAAACACGTCGTGACTGTTGACGTCGTGACTTGATAACGCCGAATATTTAGCGTTTTTTACATCATAACCTCCTTCTAGTAAATTTTAAGTACGAGTAGGTGGGTTAAATAATTTTTAGACCTTTGAAAAAAAATACACCATTTCAGAATTATAAATTCTTAATGTTTAATTCGTAAAAAAGTGATTTCAATCAAAATTAAAGTTGTATTGCTGATGTCCCTTAGAAGTGTTTTATTTATTTAAGTTACGCATTATAATTAAGCATTTACACTACTTACTGATGTTTGTTAAAGGAATAATAAGATTTTTTATTTTTGTTTTAATTTCATGTCTATTTAATTAGGCAAAGACTCAATCAAGAACTAATTTAATTTTTACCACGTTGCAAGTTAAGGTTTACATGTTCCTAACCAAAATAAATAACCATGAGTATATAAATGCTTATTTTTATTTTACGATTATGATTGATTTTCTATTAACTTCAGTCAAAATAGTGCAAGTAGATATTTTACTTTTTCTTTCACCGAATGTTCGGCATTTAAACCGAATTTCGGCTCAAGCTGCTAAAATTCGGTCAAACCGAATGTAAAACGAATTTCGGCCCATCCCTAATATATGTTTTTTTTTGTTTGTTAGAATAATTTATTGCCAAAAATAATAACTAGAAAGAAAATATTAAACTAAATACTTGAAAATAAACTTAGTTATAAATAAATTAATATAAAGTAGTAACAAATCGCTGCCAGTAGGAAGCGTGCCCAGAAGACTGGCTGCATTGCCACGCTGAATGGCAATGCTGATTCGTTGCGCGAAATATGAACCAGCCTTCTGATCACGGATGGTATCAAAGAGTTTCTTACCAATTTCTTTGAAGAAACCCTTTGCCGGTGGAACCCACGGACCTAAAATTTCAACTCCAAACGGCACAAATATGTAACCTCTTCCTAGCGTTCCAAACTGGCGCCGTTTGAGATCTTCAGCTGTTGAAGCAGTGTTGCCAGCCTCTGACTTAGTCAATAGGATCCCAAGCGTCTGTTCGAATGTTTAAATTTTTTAAAGTACCTAAACATTGTTTTATGAATGACACAAACTCGCGAATATTATGTTTTTTATTTTATTTTTAGTAATGCAGTAATATAAAATAATTAATTGTTATATTGAAGGACTTTTATACATACAAGTAATCAGATGAGACTATTGATACAAATGTTACAGAACACAAATAGGCATAATGTGTTTGTTTGGGATTTATGTCTTTTTCCTTCTGCTTCTCCTGATAGGCACGATATGTCAGGGTGTCATTTTTTCATTTTTATGTTTTCTGTCCTTTTTATTTCTTTTTTCTTTATTACGAGCTTATAACTACATATTACAAAGTACTTAACATACTATTTCACAGTGCTTATTTTACTATCTATTTATTTTATACTATGTACTGTATATACTTCTAAAAATTTGTTTTTTTATGTTATCATATTTTCATTTGTTACAAACTTACTCCTATTACAGTATTTGGGATTTATGTTAATGTTATATATGTAGCTTGGATCACTTATACTTGATGTAGTAGAGTTATGCTGGATCACTATCTTGATTACAGCTCTTGGGCCGGCTTAATCGGTGTAATACCACGCCCTCACAGAATATCGACGTGAAATGGTTAGCCTTGAGCTAATCGTGTTTTGTACGATAAATGGGAGTTTCGATGGCCCACTTAGGTTCCCCCTATCTTTTTCTCTTTAGGAGGCTTACTCATACTATGCGACCCGTTAAGAAGAGGAAGGGAGGTCATCAAAATACTACTTTGTCACAGAGGCTTTGGGCGCGTAAGTTTTCCTCACGTTGTCAGGTCAAGTCTAGGTAAATCTCGCACTTTTTCGAGCTGTATTCAAATATGACGCGCAACGCTTGGGTTTTGTCACGTAGTCAAGTCAAGCATGGCATATACTACAGGTAGTCCCCCAAGGGGAGAAGGGGGGTAAAAATTGTAAAAAAAATGGGTCAAGTAGTACGGGTGTATGTTCCCGTATACCATTCCTCTTAATTGATCTTTTATCCCGTCTTAAAAGCCGGCAATTCCTTGGCTGTGCTCCTGGTGTTGCAACCGTCTATAAGTGACGGTAACCATTTTCCACTAGGTGAGACATCTGCCTGTTTGCCAACTTCTAAAATTTACTTTAGATTGGTTTTGAAAGGTAATTATTTCATTGTGTCCTTTAAAAAATATATCATGTTCATCCACGATGTCGAAATACATACATTGCACTTATATGGACGATCGCAAACTTAGCATTTCTATATTTGGAAATTGAAATCTTGGTACTATAACGACTAACCTCCTTATCATTATGATATATTAATAAATATAATTTATTTAAATTTAATGAAAGAATGCCTCCATGCAACGGCCAGCGGTTTCTGAGCTGACCGGGATTTCTATCTTCGAATGAAAGACTGGTTTAGAGCATAAGTTTATATTCGAAATCAAGACACTTTTCATATGTGTTCTGCTCGCGGGCCGATACAATAATAATGTCTTCTCTTGTTTTGGGAGGCATTCTTCAATTAAATTTAAATAAATTGTGTTTCTTAATATATCATAACGACTAAGGAGGTTGCCAAAAACGAGTGACTTGTAAATCTTGTGAATTTGGTGTACTGTGTATGTCGAATAAAGTTTTGATTCTGTAAAATCGGAAATTAAGTGAACCCCATCATATGTAATAATATACGTCCAATAGCCTAAAGACCGGGATTTTAATTATGAACAGTGCATCGACCAATTATGAAATCGTGAGAGAAATTTAATAAGTGTTTTAAAGCACACTCGCTGCCGACGTGTACTAATTGAATTGCACTGCACCGATATTATTTCGAGTATACTTATCGATCGATACTTACGTATTAATATTTTGTTGATATCGCGATTTTTTAATTAATTTTACATTCTTACTTAGAAACTGGTACTTGAAACATTCATTTTAATACAACTAGAACACGATATTTTATAATATAAATATTCAAACTGTAATATAATCTTTAAGCTTTTGCCATGTGGTAGGGTATTTGCCCCTCTGGATGGCTACCACCCTGGTCTAGAGTATGCCACTATAAAAACCTTGAGTTGTGTTCCGGCATTAGTGGCCAGGTTCTAATCCCATCTACGAGTACGGCAGCACGTTGGTAATACCTATGTTGCAAATGTTTATAGGCGACGGGTACCACTTTCCGTCTCAGTTGGGCCGTCTGCCTTTCTGCTGAACTCATGCATAAAAAAAGCATATAGACACCAGGTGCTAAAGCGGCCTTTTGCAGATCCATTTAGTGACATGGGCATGTGTCTAGGTAAACTTTTTTTATTGCGAAGCTGTTAGCTTCGCATAATGTTTGTAAATTAATTTTGTAAATTAATCTTCCGCTCCTGACACAGTTTTTTTATCACGCTATTATTGCCAGGGTATTTTAGTTGTATATTTAGTATGTGCCTTTTTATTTTCTTTTAATTTTTTTTTGCTTAACTACATCTTAATATAACACAAAAATTTTACTACATCTATATGTTTTACTTATGTTGTAAATATTTGATTATTTCATATAATGATTGCCAGCCTTTAGAAGGGGATAGAATAGAGGGATAAGTAAAGATGACATAGATAGAAGGGATGGGATAGGGGAATAGAATTAGGACGCGGAACGTAGCTCAAGGCTACCCATTTCACGTCGATATTCTGTAAGAGCGTGGTATCACATCGATCGAGCCGGCTCTAAGAGCTGTAATCAAGATATGATTCCAGCATGGCTCTACCAAGTCAAAACTGGTGTAAGACATAACATACAGTTTCAATTTATTTTGATACTTGTCATATTCGTAATACGAATTTGCGAAAACGGCCGCTTTAGGCCCTTAGGTGAAAGTCGGACCCATGTATAAATTACAGATCTTTGATCGCTGCCAAGCAAGGGAATTGTGGCAACTCAGAAATGCACATTTTACTAAATATTTTAGATCCCTATTAATACTATAAATGCGAAAGTAGCTCTATCTGTCTGTCTGTTATGCTTTCACGGAAAAAATGCTAGGAGTGCTAGGTCGGTTTTGCTGTAATTTTGTTTAAATGTAGTTTTGGACATAAATACTTTTCATGCCAGGAGATGGGATAGTTTGCGATATAAAATAAAGTGCATCTTCTAGACCCAAATAGTACTAACATAAAGATTTAGTACAATGTAACCTGTATTAACACCTGCTTTTTAAACAAGAGGCACGTACTAGAGGTTGAGCCGCGGCGCAACCGCAGAGTAAACTCTACTTTTCAATATAAACGCAAAATTATTTTTCAAACATAATCTATCCTACAATTTACATATTTTTTTAAATCAAAATTGTAGGTACATTTTTGATATTAAACTACACAGTAAAATTTCCAAAAAAAAAATCATTCCTGGAGTTGTCTGGAAGAGATCACTTTTTAGCGATAAGACCGCCCTTTGTATATAATTAAATATAGTTTTAGTATGTAAGTAAATTTTTGTATTGTTGTTGTTAGCTCAAATTTTTACCAAAAACCTGGCATTTAAATGGATTTCCTTAATAAGAGTCGTAAAAAACTAGAAATTTGCAATTTTTTTAGATTGCAAAAAAGTGCCTAAGTTGATATGGCTACCCAGTAAAATATGCGCTATGGTAAGCGATAGATTGCCCCCATTCTCTGACATGAATATTCAATTTTCTTGAAAGAAAACTTCGATAGAATTTTATGTGTCATCCTTTTACTACATAGTTCACTTAGAGTTATTTTAGCTTATGCCTAACTGGGTTTGCGTAAACTTTCAAAATGTCTTTTTCAACTGCTATCATCTTATTCTAAATCTTTCCCTGGTCGTCGAGGATCGTGATTTTAAAAACACTAATTGAACTTGAATTTTGATTTTAAATTCGAATTAAATTATTGAACTCTTCCACTGAGTTCGATTTGGAGCACGGTGGACGGCCAAATCTACTAACATGTCCAGATAGTCAGCAACCTGGTCAATCCACCTATTTGGAGGTCTACCACGAGATCTCTTGTCTAAAGCTTTCCCAGTGAACACAAATTTCTCTATATTGTCTGGGTTCTTTCGGGCTATGTGGCCAAAGTACATCAGAATACGTTATCGGCATACTGTTGATAACCTCGCTTGATCTTCAACCTCGAGCCCTTCCAGTGTGGAGGCATACTGGCACCAAGGCAGCTCCGTATAGTAAAACTATTATTATGATAAACCTTTCGAATCCAAAATTAATTTAAAAACACAAAGTGTCACTTTGTCGCTCGACATTTTAAAGTTACTATGTTCATTCCAATTGGAATTTCGACTAGTCAAAGTCGATATTTGACGGTTCACTTCTGTCTTTCAATTTGGTTGAACCCAATCTATAATATTATAAAATTCTAAACATGCCATACATTGAAACTATTAAAAAAAAAAACAACTGCAATAGACTATATAAACCACGGAGAACGCGATGAATTTTTTTAGATTCCTTATTTGTTTGTCGGTTTGTTCGGGATTTACGTAAATACTACTATACGTAAATAATAAAATATATTAAAGTGTTTATGAAAATTATCTGAATAAAAAAAGTGATTCTATATATAATAATTTCATAATTAAGATAAAAAGACATACATTTAACATTGAACTCAAGTTTATGATAATGCTACAAGTTACGTTTTATGATTTTGTCTGACATAAAGTCATAATTGAAATAGTAGCCGATATGATCTGAGTTAATGCATACTGACTTATTTGTCAGACATGTGAATTGTTGCGTCAAGTTTTTATTTAATTTAAATTTTATAGCCTCTTGGCTATTCATTGGAAACAGGTGTCGGCCAAAGAGACTGCAAAGGCAGACAAACTGACGACCCACCTGATCGAAAGTGGTTACAGTCGCCTATAGATCGAACCTTTACTGCCATTTTATCGTAAGCGACATTTGGACTTAAGTGTATTGGTTGCTGCAAAAGGTATTTTAAACTATTATTTTGTTTTAAGGCTTTCAGTTTTACTTAGATTAGGCCCAACTGAATTTAAAACTGAAAGAAATAAAACATAATAATAGTTTAAAATACCTTTTGCAAGAAAAGCTATATTTAGGTCTAAATGTCGCTTACAATAAAATGATGATTAAGGCTCGAGATGTCATTCTGGTGTCGCAAGCACCAGAATGAAACCATCGCGTTGCCAATCTTTAGGACGAGATAGGAGGCATAGAGGGGATGAGGATGGATTAGAGGAATGGAATAGGGAAGGATAGGATAGGAAAAATGGGATCTGAGAAGGGAGAAGTGGGTTATTGGAACTATACAGGTACTTTTAAACTTTAAATTGAAAAGTAAAGAACATCCCTAAAACTTGGGTAGGTAAATAGTAAAAAGTCTGGACAATAAATAGTCTAGACTTTTGTTTGTTGTTGTTGTTGAAGTTAAAATCTTATTTATATGTCCAAACTAACAACCTAGAAATGGCGTGAATTTATTCGATCGATCTAGGTTGGTGCAACAGTATTGGGGCAGAGTCTTTATCAGACTCTGCCAAAAAGATTTATAAACATATTGCCTACGCCACTTACCATAAGTCAATGTTCATTGTTAATTATTAAGGCGATATAGTCAAATTGTGACCAAGCCTTTAAGCAAGAATAAATTTAATCTTATTTAAAAAAAATAACATCTAAAACATTCATGACACCCATTTGTCATGGTTTATGACCATATAGTCACTCAACGTCACGTGACATTGATAAGTTAATACTGTATAGAATGAATACAATTTACAAAAACGCACGAATGTTATGAAATACCTTTGTCGTACGGTGACGACTTTATGAGTGTGGGACATGATTTGATATCTCTACACTGTTATTTAATGTTATTATGGTTGAACATGCTCAGTTAATTTTGCTTATCACATCTTATTGCAACTGAGGGCGCGTGTTTTGGAAATTGTTTTTAATATCTCCAATATCCCACTGCTCGAATGTTTATACGCTTAATAATAAACTTTAATGCATGTCTATTTTAAGTATACGCGCCACGTTTAAGGCTTGTAGCAACGCTAACGTCCTTGAGGATTATGCGGTACTGACTTTTCGGGCGATAGCGAAGATTCCATAGATGCGGTTGTTCTTCAGATTCATTATTATTTAAAAAATTATAAAACCAAATTATTTAACTGTCCTGTATAAATATGCAGATATTTTTTATATAGTTTTGATATAAATTCGTGCAGGAATGGAAAGAATACAATTTCCTATGGCCGGGCGACCTGTCGTATGAGGCGACTAAACAACCCACAGCCTGGTAGGTCTCCCTTTAGAGAGTGGCAGCATGTTGGGAGCACTTTTGGTGTTATAATTGTTCATAGGCGCATCCACAAACTAGTTAAAATTGAAGGAGAAAAATGGGATAATGTCAATAATTTGGAAGTGATTTGATGAATTTTTTTTGTTCTTTTGATTTCAGAACTTTAGAAAAAATTACAAAAAACCGCATTACATTGTGAATATATATGACAATTATTTGGTAAATTATTGATCAGTAAATACCAACGAAAATTTGTTTCGTTTGTACCACATATTCGACTTTTTGCGGTAACAGGGGCGCCCGCCCTTAAGCAAGGTGGATTAGCAGGCTTCACAAATAAATAATCTCGGTGTGCAGGTTTATTCACGATGTTCTCTTATACCTTCAGTACGTGATCTTTATCTATATATATATATAATTCTTCTGTACGTGTGTTGACAGTGAACTCCTCCTAAACGGCTGGACCGATTTAGATGATATTTGTTTTGTGTGTTTGAATGGGTCCTCGGATGGTTTAGATTCATAATTGGAACCGGTAGGTGGCGCTGAGATCGGGTTCTAGAATCCTCCTAATCATCTGAACCGATTTTGTTTTTGTATCATGAAACAAAGTTTTTTAGGAATTCAGAAAATATGGCGGTTCGAAGTTCGCCGGGTCAGCTAGTTTTATATAAAATATAAAAAAGCATTGTAGTATTAATTTTTCTGGCAAAATATACAACATATAATTATGTATATCAAAATGCAATAGAATAACTAGAATAAAGTTTAGAATATATAATCAATTAAATTTTGTTAATTAGGTTAAAAAATAATATACAAATTATAAATTTATTATAAAGGAAAAGCAAAAACCTTTTTTTTATCTATTTTGTATACTAATAAAAATTATAAGCATGTCAAAATAAAATATAAATTAATGAACTCAATTTCTCAATTCCAAATTAAATAATATACAATTATTTATATTAAATTATAAACTGGTGTAATGAAGGAAACTTAACCTGTGTTCTAAAAATAATATCTCTCAACCCAAGTCCTTAAGACTATATGTAGAATACTGAGCCTAGGTCATCGACGTCAATGGGTAAGGTTCTCCAAAAAGGCTGGCTACATTACCCCACTACATTGCCATACTGATGCGTTATCCGAAGTAAGAACCAGTCTTCTGGTCACCTGAAAAGTCGATTAGGCATTTGAAAAACTCTTTTTAGAAGCTCGGACGTTTTGAGAGCTCTTCGTAGAGAGAAGCTCATGGCCTCAGGATTACTGTTATTATTATGCCATGTATATATTTTTTATTATTATTGAAGATTTACAGCAACAATTTTATTATCCACGCCTGCGAATCTCTGTATAAAATATTATTTTTCTTAGTGACATTACACAAGCAGTTACAAGCCAGCTTCAGAAAGATAACAACACAGCGTTTCGCGTCCTAAATAAATAAGGTCCCAACTCAAATGGGGTTTAATTTAATAAACGGAACGTGTGCTATCACGAGTACCTACCTAAATATACCGTAAGATACATCCAATGTTTTTAATACGTTAGATGTATATTTTGATATAGAATTAAGAACATACGTAAATCACAGTACTTAAATGTTTGCTGCATGATGTTATTTGGAGACAAAATTTGAAATTGAATTAAGAGACATGAAATAGTAGGATGTTACACGAGAGGTGAAAGCGACATATTTAGGCACGAGGTGGTTTGGTACACGAGCGTAGTGAGAGCGCTAATAATTCGAGTGCTTAAATAGGCCTTTCGCCCAAGGTTAGAATAGAATAGAATAGAATATATTTATTGCGTAATGCATGTACAAAGTTGTTACGGTTTTTACAGTATCAATGCATTCGGCTCATTATTGGGCATGCAAAATTAAAGTTACATACAATATTGAAGTATAAAAAAAAATTACAATCAATTAATCGATATAATTAAAATTAAGAATTAATAATAATAATCAACAATTAATCTAAATAATAAAATATCTACCATTACAGCATGTAAAATATATTTATGTCAGTCCATATTGCTTTATCGTCCATAAACATGTTTATATTATAATAACATTTAGTGGTCAGTAACAATTTATTTTTATTTTTATATAATGTACATAGCAGCTCTCTAAGAGACTTCGGAAGCCTATTGTATAACACTGAGCTTTTCATTTCGAATAGAGGGAAGTAAATAAAAACTGTTTAACAACAAGCAACTACATCTCTAATAAAATCAGGCGTTAAATCCATATCTAAATATGTGAAACGTAATCACGTACGTCATATATGAAAAGTGAAATAATTTTTTTTCTGTGGCATTCTACTAGCCAGTTTTTTTCCCTGATGATAGTAAATATTTAGCATAAATTTATGTTAATTATAAATAATAATTTAGTGAAAAATAATTTATAAGTATAAAATGATGTTACAAAATTGTTGTCATTCTTTTTATTACAATTTATGCCGCGATTCAAGAGTAGGTGTATAAAAAGTTGATACATGATTCGCAGGTATTACATATGCTTCGTATTATTTTTAAAAAAAATTGACAGCAGGGAAAATCGTCACCCAGGGACCAAACGTGCTGTTTTCATCCCTGGTTCAGGCCATTCCAAACGTACTTTCAGAATATAAGGGATGAAAAAATAATTATACGCCAGAGACGTGCGTGCCAATGGTTTCAATACAAGAGATGCTGAGGAAACACGCGATGTGGGGAAGAAAATGTAGCCGCTCTCCTGCACTTTCCCTGGGCGTTGGAGCGGTAACTCCGAACGCAACCACGCCTGGATGACGATGAACAATTTTTACATTTAATTCAATTATTGTTGCGTTAGTAGTTTAATTATTATTTATTATAGTGATATAATTCTTAATTATTGTTATAATATGTATTACAACGAGTGACGATATAAATTCTAAAATGAGAGCATGTAGTACATACAATATTCGGCAAAATTATCATTATTAGGAAGGTATCAATAGTTATGTCAGAAGGTAATTCTATAAGGTCAGGTTGGTTATTTTTGGTCGTGTCAAAAATATTCTCATCTTGGATATAAGCCACGCGGTGCGTCTATTTCGTTATTTCAGCGTCAATGGTCTTAGCTAATGAAAGTTGGTAACCCTCATGTAGCCGGTGAGTGTATGTGATGTATGAATAATAAACCATTTCATAAGACCGACCACGTTCTGGGTCAAGTATGTTGACCGTACATAATATATAATGTATCAAACAACTTTTTATGACGGCCTAAGAGCCATTGTTGTGTCTGTTGTATAACGTTTTACCAAGTTCAAAGGCAAAAAACTAATGAATTATGTAATGTAATAATACATTGCCGCACTCAGAATAGAATAATTATTCATTAACTATTACTTATAAATAATAATGTAGATACTTAACATACAAAAATTACTTACAATCAATTGTAAGTTAGGAAAATTTAAATTTCTATATTGCAAGTTTTATAATGAATTTAAATCGCCTTTAAAGTTATCGTTTATAAATAATAATGTTGACACATAACTTAGAAATATTAGTTACTATATTTTTAAGTTAGGAAAATTTCAACTTCTAAATAGAATATTTAATTTAATAATGAACTTTAATGGCTTTTAAAGTGAATCGTTTTTTAAAGTTCTGAGTGCGGAAGTATGAGGACAACAGAGTACCAAACTGTTAAAACCTATGAATGTGATAGGTAACCATAAATTACGCAAGACAAATATAAATAAATTAAGTATAAAATACGATGATGCTCTCATCGTCGTTATCGACCACTGTAATCCGTCGCTATATGACGCCTACAATGGTGAAGAGAAATGCGCTTACGTTTCGCTAAATGTTTACTCAGGCCCGGTTCCTATATCTTACCGACCGGTCATTTGTAATATACTATCGGTTAAAATTTGACATAAGCTTCATAATTCTAATGCAAAAATTCAACCGTTGGTAGAGCAGGGGAATGAATAGTATGATATAGGAACCGGCCATTAATAACACAATACTCGTATTATTCTTAGACTAATTTTAATTATAAAATAACATTTATAAAAAAACAAGTAGGTACCTACTGATCATTGGTGGATGAAAAAAAATAGATTTTTTTAAATATGTATATGAATCTTTGTGTGGTTGTTTGTTGACTCGGTCCTTGTCTTATATCACAAGTTTCATTCAATTGCCTTACTATCGATTTAAAGTTGATATGACTTGTATGGAGCTTATGTCCAATTTTAACTGATAGTACGGCAAATGAACGGTAGATAAGATACAGAAATCGGTCATATACCTTCAAGTAATTTTTAGAAACTTGTTACAAATGGTTCATAAGAACTAGTCGCTATACTCGATATGGGAGTTACATCCGAAGTCGCTATAGCGATTTTTTTCCCTCTAAATGTCTAATACTTTAAGTTCACGGGACTGAAGTGTTACCTGGCTATAATTGAGAACTTTTAACTGATTATCGTATGATAGTTATAAGTTAAATCATGCCCAGTAACACATTAAGTCACAAAAACTGTCTTAGCTAAAATTACTAAATATATTTTGAAAAATTGTTGTTGTTATTTTATGTTTTACTTGGCTGATTTCAAGTTGTTGTAGAAAGTATTTATTTTCTGCTTTTTATTTACTTTTCTTTTTTATTAAGTGCTCCTGTTTGTCTGCTTCAGGCAATAAAAATGTTTCTATGATACAGTAGACAAATTACAAAAATAGTGTATTTTTAACTTGTACCTAACCCTTTGTTGTACGCTGACAAATAATCACTCACCCAGTTTATTAGTTCTTAGTAAAATAAATAAATAGAAGGCACTCGATATTTCAGTGCTTTAAACATAACAGCAAATACCCAAAAGCAATTCATTTCAAAAATTAATACTTTGTGCACATATATGAAGGGTGAAAAAAATACCACTAATAAATTCAATTCTGTCCGGTTTGTTCGAAAAACATTTCATTTTTTAATTGTACCCGGGGAGTGACATGTGTGGTATTAATCCCTCGGGATATAGCCACCAATTAGAATTGTAAAAAATATTTTTAAATCACTTTGGCCGTTAACGTTGTTATTGCAAAGATTGGATTTTTATAAGTCTCGTACTAGTTCTATTGGTTTATGTAAGGGGCTATACTACAAATTCTTTATATTCCCTAAGGCCGGCCTAACATTAGTAAGATTTGCTCGCGTAAGCCTCTAAAGCTAAGTGCGCACTACAATTTATCAGTACAGAACTCAGCTGTCAAATTCGAATTCCTAAGATTTTATTCAAACTAAATTCCACTGGAGAATATTTTTTAAACGAGAACAAGGTCACAACAAGGTTAAAAATTAAGTTTATTTCCTATTTTGTGTACACATCTTTGCAACATATTAGGAGAAGAAAAGAAATATTGATCCGATGTTGACAATCATAGTGCTTGCTTATTCTTAGAGGTTTATGCACATAAAATCTACTGGTGTACGGCCGGCCTAAGTAGTAAGAATGTGTTTGCTTATCTTTATTGATTTTCTATAGTAAGATTGAATCAAGACATGATTTGACACTAGACGAATTTTAAAAAATTTGCAAACAGTAAAAATTTCATGCTTGCAAGAAACAAAATACTGTGTTAAATATATTAGTCCAGGATCCACCGTCCATTTTTGCTATTTATTACTATCAAGCTAAATTTCCGTGAGTATCTTCATTCTGACGAGACGCCCAACTTTTTCTCTTACAAACATTTTCGGTTGTGGTAGCTAAAAAATAAAATATGTCGATTTGATGATTCTTAAAAATGTAGTACTAACTGGGATTTTTTTGTTAAATCTCAAGATAATTATCTAATTATTCGAGAAAATATTTGTCCTACAAAATGTGTGATTTGATCAAAGAGTCCTTCTAACATGTATCGATAACGAGGTCATCAAAAAGGATATCTAACCAGCTGATTTTTTTATGTTGCTTAGTTCATATTTATATAATTTAACAACTACATTGTCCTACAAATTGCGTGGTACGTTATTGCGGTACTCCAATTGAATATATTTGAAATTAAAAATCAATTTATTTTCTGCATTTTGCCACAAGAGCTGAGTCATACCGCTACGCATGCGCAGAGCATTGTTTACTGTGTATCAGGTATCCCACGTTGGTGTCGACCATAAGCGTGCCAATGAGGCACATATACCTACTTACTACCTTTAGCGGCAAAATAGGTACTCTCACCTAAGTACGTATTTTTCGCACGTTCCGTTGTATGATACGTAATTTTTAATTTTCGACAAATTTATACAAGCTTCGTAAATGCTTTTTTGAGCAAATGTGTTGAAAAAAACTATTGTTGGCGAAAATCAATTTATAATCATAACCTTTATTTAGACGAGTTTTTGACGAACAAAGCTGATTCATTATTTCTGGTTGATTTCGAATGATCTAAAATGCTTGTAATTTTTCACGTTCCAAAGATTAAGTTATCTATAAGAATGTAAACGTGACTTCTTTGCTATTTTAAGAAGGAGACAAAGAGGTCCTCCACATATTAATACGTGAACATTTGAATGTTCCAGTATTCTAGTGTTATGGGATATTGAACATGTCGTTTTTAACATTGTTTATCGTTAGTTGTTTATTTTATATAGTGAGTTTAATTTTCGTTTTCATTTTTTCTTTACGTACATAGTGTTTTAAGGTATCATAATTTTCTATTTCGAGACGAACTGTTTTATCGAAAAAGTGAAATATTGTTTTATTACTGATAATAATATATATTAAGTATGTTTGTTTAACACGAAGTTTATTATTTAATTTTTTCTCAAATTAGTTTAAATTAGGGTAAACCTAAGTTTTAGAGAACTTATCTAAAATATTTTTATAATATTCTTACAGGTTGAAACTACTACAACAAAACAGACTCCCAAAATCACAGAATGTGGTTGCTATGACAAGCTTGACTCATTTATTAAAGATACTGTTTTTATGTTATATTCACATGGATATAACTCATTAGAATATAAATATGTATTTGATTCCTTTAAAGAGGATTTACTCCATGCGATTGAAGGAAAAGGAATTTACTCAGATGTTATGGAAAGTAAACTAAACGACATGCATGATGAAATTTCAGCGAAAGTCTCTAGTCATACGGGAATATCTGAATCTGAATTAAAAGAAATGCTACACAATTTTGTTGATAAAATTGTTCAGTTCATTAACTCACCAGAATTCAAAACATTAGGTTTTAAAGCAAAGTTAGATGCATATAATGCAGATCTTAAAAATGTGTTTGAAAATAATGGTTTAAAATCAGAGAATTTTACAGAAGAATTAGACAAATTTGTTGACGTCTTTCACAAATTAGTCGACCCTGCGGAATTTGATTATCCACCAATGAAACAAATGCGCAATCACTTAAAGGAGCAGCTTAATAAAGCCAGCAGCTTAGACAACTTCACTATGGCTACACTCAAAGATATATTAGCGGAATCCAATAAAAATATCACTGATATTATAGATGATCCTGAATTTATTAAATCACATATTCAATATCATTTAGATATCCTTAATAGTGAGATATCTTCAGCAATGGATCGTTGCTTGATACCATTGTTCTCTGACTTTAATATGAAAAATGAGGAGAAAGAATATTACAAAGGAGTCACCAAGAAGGCTTGTTCGAATTATGTTAACTACATGGTAAGTTTCTCTATTGTCTGTTACTTGTATATTGTAAGTGAATTGATATAAGTCTTAAGTT
The DNA here is from genome assembly GCA_039645545.1 of Dendrolimus houi. Taxonomy (NCBI): domain Eukaryota; kingdom Metazoa; phylum Arthropoda; class Insecta; order Lepidoptera; family Lasiocampidae; genus Dendrolimus; species Dendrolimus houi. The sequence goes on from CM077125.1 coordinate 8,661,828, forward strand.
ACTCTATTGGAACAATCTATCCCATCTAGTTTTGATTGACCACTGCAACATGGAGTATTTTGAAATTATTACAGCATTTACAAAAATAAAAGAAAAATTAAGGATTTTTTAAATCCTTTCATTTTGTCCCTTATATCGAACAAGAGTCAGGGAAAGCAAAGCGAGGAAAGTAACTAATTGAAACAGTTGTTATTGTGAAACCCACCTATCCATTCTAGATAAGCGTTATTGATATATCGCTTTCCTCCTGGAAATTATAAAACTCTAGTGTTTTTTACTAGTTTGTAAAATATATTCAGACTCAAACTGAGTGTACAATTCTTTCCTTTATAGTTATTTAGTGAAAAAAATAAGCTTTACAAATATGTCTATATCTATACATATAATAAAATTGTAGAGGTCAAATTTCTGTACAATGAGAAAAAATGCTAAAAACCGAGTCAGGGGGATGTAAGAAGTGAAATAGAACTAATTCAGATTTTTTCAAATTTCTTGTTTCTCTGTTTGTCTGTCTATTTGTACCGGCTAATCTCCGAAACGATTGGACCGATTTAAATGAAATTTTGTATAGTGGTAACTTATATCCCTGGTCAATATATAGGATACTTTTGATCCCGAAAAATTAAAGAGTTCACGTGGGATAGTCAAAAAAACCGCACCACGCGGGCGAAGTCGCGGGCATCAGCTAGTAGTTAATATATTAACATGTCACCTTATTAACAGGTAGGGAACCTGTTAATAAGGTATTCTTTCCTAATTTACCTTTTTTAGCATATTATGATGTCCCAATAGTAGTACTAATAAGAAATGGAAATATTATAAAAACGAAAAGAAAATCGTCTGTCTACCAATGACTGGGGAGGAGGCAAAAAAAATTGAAATGTGTGCTGGGACACATAGTAGAAGTGAAACTTCAACGGACAAGTGGAAAAACGAATGGCAACTGACAAGTTTAGTGGCAAAACGAATCGCAACAAAATTTTAACTTAAGTTTTACTGTTAGTAAATAAAGGGTACATTGTTAATGTACTTGTCCAATTTGAAAACCTGCCTGTAAAACTTCAAGTTAAAATTTTGTTGCGATTTGTTTTTCCACTTGTCCGTTGAAGTTTCACTTCTACTATGTGTCCCAGCACACATTTCGATTTTTCGCAGGTTTACTGCAAATTATGATTTGGTTAGGTTAGGTACATTTTAATGAATGCATTTTTATTTAAACATATTTTATTTTATCAAATATAAAAACTTAATTCAATCCGGAACCAAAAAACGCATCCATAGTCTACTCTAAAATTATGCCGCCTCTCACCACGTTTAGTCTAAATTTATACCGTTCCTCCACGCGGCCGTAACGCTTTTTCGTGACAAAAAAATCCTAAGACCCCCGTCTATATAGAAGTTGCACTTAAAAAAAACACTATATTGAAGTATGTACGTCTTAATGCTAATCATCGTCTTAAGCATTTCGAACTTTAGAACCAAAGTAAAGCATATCATCAAACTCAATAAATAAGTTAAGTAAACTTAACAACACAACAACAGCTAGTATATACAGTTTATGACGTAAAACGAGCTGCAAAAATTTTCCTGTTTGATCTGTTACTTATGAAATAGCCGAGTTGTTTGTATTAATAACAAAGATACACACGCGAAGTAACTTACGTTTGTCGTTCATATTTGTGTTATAGGCTAAGTCTATAAATAAGGGTTTTTTATGCTTATATATACAAATAGTTTAGTAGCTTCAGATGAAGTAACAAAGACAATAATGCATTTCATGGAGAACAATAGCATAATACTTAATTTAAATTCAACAGTGTTTATTTGAATAACTGCATGGGGAAAGTAAGACAAAAGAAAAACAAAAAGCAATTCAAATTTATTATTTACCTAGCAATGCTCGCCACTTTGCATGAGATTTGGACTTTAAATTCATATCTTCTGAACCCTGCAGAGTATCGAAATGAAATATGGGTCAAACACAAAAACAGGAGATAAAGTGTTCAAGTTACATAAATTCCATGTGTACATTATTTGTTCATGTAATTTTTTTTATTACATAATATTATGTTGTGGGTATGTTAGATATGACAGGCTTTTGTATTTTAACAAATAAATTATTTTTTATTGCTCTCGTTCAAACCAAAATGTCTCCTACTGTAGACTGTTCGGATGCTGAATACCTCAGTTTGGTAGACGTTGAAAAATAATCCAATAACAAAAAATAAACTTTTTAATTATAGAAACATGTAAAAATTAAACAACTTTTCATATAGCAATCCATGTCTGCGAATCAAAACATATAAACATATTGTTCCAACGTTTGTAGTCTTCTCCTGTAGACATGTAAAACTTTTTTGTGTTTGACTCATATAAACGAAAATTCAAGATAAAATTCCTAATTATTTAAAGGAGTTTAAATAAGCATGTATTTATGAAAAGATTGATGAAGCGAAAAGTGTTTGTCTGGATCATAGCAGGTGGAGATCTATCGTCTCTGTCTACCCTAACGGGAAACAGGCGTGACAATATGTATGTAAATTCCTGGGATTTACCCCACTTTCTGAATTTCATTGAATCCGTAGAGTGGTTTTGAAGGATATTCGTGCTAAATTTTGACAGACAAAAATTCTAAAAATGATAATCTATTACGCAATATATAACAGCAGTCTTCGCTTAAAAGTTGGCATTTTTTATTGCAAATCGGCAAATAGGCAGACGGCCTACCTAATGAAAATCTGTTACCGACGCCTATGGGACCATCCACAAATTACGTCACACGAATATCATGATTTTTGACCGCCTGTCCTTGTCACAGCTGGTCACATTCGTGAGACTCCTCCCTGCCTAGGGTGACTTCACATATTTTGCAATTTTACATCAAGAACTTATTAAATTAAGACAGCAGTTTCGCAATTAGTTTTATTGCCATTTAAATTCTTTTTTAATAATTTAAACACCATGCTCATAGAGGTAAGAGTTGGAAATATTTTGAAGGTTTTCGTTTACAAGTTAACTTACCCTTTTTTACAACTTAATTTAGAAGAAAGTTTTTAAAATGCATACACGCTTATTGGTTATTTTTGTTATTGTGTGTGACATTTATTCGATGATATTTGTGTTGTGGTACCTTACGAATAACTTATTATATTAATTTATTCTAATTTTAATACTAAACTTATACTAATGTAGAATGTATCTGTTACATGCTGGTGTTGTGAGGAAGTGCATGTGCAGTGTGTGTCCTGTAGCCTTATGTCTATACCTATATAGATTATCCTAACTAGTGCCATGTGTGTTGTTACTGTTACTTAAATATATTAGAATTTTAAATGTGACGTCACGAAATTTAGAACTCCTCCCACCCTTTGTCACATAATGTCACACTTCGTCGACCCCCTCCCCCCTTTAACGTTGACGTAATTTATAGATGGCCCCTATAGACGTTTGCAACACCAACTAACTAGGCCAATACGTTGTCAGTCTTTAGGATAGGATAGGGAAGTAGGCGTACGAAATACGATTACTTCAAGGTTACTCGTTTCACGCCGATTTTCTGTCCATCCAGCCGGCCCTAAGAGATCTAAACCAAGATAAAAAGAAATAACAGAAAAAAACTTCAATTATATAAATGGATTTTTATTACTAAAGTAATTTGTTTTTCAGTTGTTCGAGATGCAACAGAAAGGATTCAAGGAATCTAAACCTGTAACATCACCTGTAATTCCACCTCAAAACGATGATGATATAATAGTTTCATTTCCTACACTTGATGATAATTATGATGATGATGATGATGATGATGACCAAAAGGCGCAAAAATAATTTGATAAAGTACCAATAAATATGTATAATACATATAACTTAAGCTAAGAATTTAGGTCTTTATACGATTATATATAAAAAAAAATTACTCACACTAAAAGCAATTGATAGACGTTTTAATTTACTTTTAACTATTGTAAACCAAATCCAAATGCATACTTGTCATTGTAAATCGTGTCTTTTTAATAGAAAATGTTTCATGAAGACATGGTTTTCTATTATTGAATTTAAAACATTGTTTATTGATTTTCATGTTAAAAAAATCACTTTTTGTCACTAATTTACAGCTGCTCATTGTAGTGTTATGTCTTTAGCTTTATAATGATACGTTTAAACATAAACAATGAGTTAATTATTTATTCATAATATTAGTTCAAAATAAGTAGCTGATGTAAAAAAAAATAGAATAATTTGTGTAAAACGTAAATTAATATTATATTTTTATTTTTAAGCTTTTGTAATTATTTACTATTTAAATTTTTTCTTATTGTTCCATTTGATAGAATCAAATGGCAATGTTAACGACATATATTTTGTTTGTATTGTAGAATTTAATTGTATTCGCAATAAAATTTAAAAAAAAACAACTATTGGGAGGAAAAAACGATCCCATTATTCATACTTAAGGAAGGCTATTTTCTAAAGGCACCTTTATACACAAAACTTAGCATTGATTTAGAACTTTGCGATAACTAGATAAAATCAAATTGTTGAAAGGTGCTGGGATGCTGCGTATATTCGAAAATACTTTTTCATTTCAATGAGTTATCACTCCAACCGCCGGTTGAAATATGAGTACTGGTTCTAACTTTACGTTACAATTGTAAACGATTAAAAATGTAGAAGTCACGTACATGGATATTGCTGACTCATAGTGACGTATGATGATGATAACAAGCCTTGAGTATGACTTCATCATTGTAATATTAAACGATAAAATTATTAAAAACAAACAATGACAACACTGTTATATTATTTTTAACTAGCTGTGCCTGCGACTTCGTCCGTGTGTAACATTTTTTTCGCGAAAACTTCATTTTAAAAATAGCCTAAATTACTCCTTATCACATCAGCTATCTGCCAGTGAAAGTCTCGTCAAAATTAGTTCAGCCGTTTCAGGGATTAGCCGGAACGTCCAGACAGATAGACTGACAGACAGACAGGCAAAAATTCAATAATTGCATTTTCGGAATCTCCTAGACCGAATGATTACTATTTATTGTTTTTTCACATTTTTATTTTATCGTTACAAACAGACAGTTCGATTTTATTTATCTTTATACATGTACAATCTCCTGTAGGATACACAAACCAAGTGTGCGTGACCTAAAATGCGGCAAAAAACTGTCATCGATATTTATTCACACCGGACCAAAACCGATCACTTTTTTTTACATTCTACCAATTATTTGGGTTCGGCACAATATGTCTTTTCCTTCCATCATGTCATCCTTTCCACAAAATCCGTCCATCTCTTTTTTCGATCTACCTTTACATATTAACATTCTTTTCATCACGTGACTTTTATTCCTCCTCATTACATGCCATACCACTTTATTATTAACACCACACAACTGTCTTAACATTTTCATCTCAGCGGAGTGGAGATGTTTCTGACCATATTAGTTTTACTTATATCTGAGACATTTTAGTATGAATGCTATTACTTTATCAAAACACCGGTTAATTGTCTCCAGTTTAGCCATGTTACATTTATTCTTCTCCTTATACCCTCCTCCACCATTAGGTTCTTGGTTTGCGTTATACATAAGTCATAACATAAAAGAAGCGTAACTGGCTTAGGTGTGTTTCTTGTTGGATATCTCTCCGACCTACAACCTCCAATTACGTAGTGAGACTGGGTTGAGTTTGGGGGACTTCTCCAGCGAGTCCCATCCAGGGACGTGGGATGCTCTATTCTCAAGGGCACCATGACGGTTTGCATTGAGGCGCCACGGCGGACTACCCACGAAAGCTGATTTACATAGATCCAGCTACTGACTACAAATTAAAAGGAAGCTAGTGCTGCCTTCAAACTGGCATCGTATAAATTAATTTAAAATCAGTACAGTGCTACTAAGTCAGTGCTGACTCCAATATTCCGGATTCAATAGGCGGAGGGATGATTGATTGTATTTTTCCACGTGATACTACGATTTTGGTAACAATGATAAAAATAGTCTCATTGCAAATGTAAAGATGAACTTTGATTGCAAATATGTAAGATCCTGTGTGACAGATGCCAGCGAGTTATATGTACAGGCTGTTGCTTTTGGAGGTTGCTCATGTGATAATAGCGAAACATAAATGTCGCACTGCTGGTCTTGGGGAAAAGCCCGTTTGGCTGGATAAATTATATTATCATCTAATTTTCTTTAAGTAAATTTATTGCGTAGGTTTGCATTACGAACATCACATGCAAACTTTTTTCATTTTTTACAGTTCAAACCTTTATTAGCAGGCAAAGGATTTAAATCCATACATCTATGAAAAACAATAGTTTGACACAGATGTGTCAAACTATATGGGCATGTGTTCAAAGCCTAGACAGTTGTACTTGGGCCTCCACATTTAAGAGAAACGAATACTAAACCCGTCATTCTAATACTAGGCAAATTGTCTAATATGTACACATTGGTAATCTCGACGTGGCGATTTTTTTACAATCCCACCATCAGTATGTGTTAACTGTATCAATATGCACGTTATGTCAGAAAAACTGCTTAAGCCGGTGCATGCTTTGTGGCCAGAATTAGAACTTATGTCATGGAAATATCACATGGGTCCTTTTGTACTAAGCAATCAAGATTTTATAGTAGATATCTTTCATAAATTTATTAGCTTTTAATTAAAGAACAAAAGTTAGAATGTTATATTATTTGTACTAAGCGCACAATATAAGGTTATCGTCCTTCTGCAAACTCTTAATGAAGACGGAGTGGCTTAGGATAGTCTAGGTATCAATAAAGTGGCTTATGTTAAGATTAATTAATTAATGTCTATCAGAATTATAACAAAATTTCATTTCTAGAAAATAAAGTTTAACGATAATAAATGATGTCAAAGTTTTTGACTCCTTTATTTTTCTTTCAAGGTATGAGATACAAGTATATTCGTTACTAGATAAATCTTTTGTAAATTAATAAAACCTAGGGTTTCTATTTCTTCCCTTTCATTGACATAAAGATTTATCCGTACAGGAACGGAATAAGAATACAATTCCTGCGGCCGGGCGGCCTGTCGCAAGAGGGGACAAAAAAACCCACAGCAGGTCGTGCGATATTTCCCCATCTGGATTGCTACCACCCCTGGTCTAGAGTATTTTTTTATTGCACGAGTTCAGCAGACAGGTAGACGGCCCTACTGATGGTCAGCGGTTACCGTCGCCTATGGACATTTGTAACATCAAAGGTGCTACAAATGCGCTACTGCTGTCTAAAGGGACACTGGAACTTGGCCACTAATGCCGGAACACAACTCAAGGTTGTTATGGCAGCATACTCTGGATCAGGGGTCTTAGCCATCCAGGCGTGCAAATACCCTACCACCTGGCTGTGGGTTGTATTGGCGCCTCTTACGACAGGCCGCCTGGCCGCAGGAAATTTATGTATGCCGCTGTAATAACCTTGACTTGTGTTCAAACCTTAATGGCCAAGTTCTAGTCTCCCTTTAGAGAGCGGCAGCATATTGGTAGCACTTTTGATGTTCCAAATATCCATAGGTGAACCGTATGCCTGTCTGTAGAATTCATTCAATAAATAATAAACGCAACTGAATCGATTTTCAGTATCGGAGGACCTTACAGGCGAGTTAAAAACTATACAAAGTTACCACATCTCAAAATGTACGCAACAGAGATTTTTAAAAGTAGTTTTAATTAAATTATTATTTATTTCATTTCACAAAATTTATATGAGAGGGGGACACAATTTTCACGAATTTGGAAGCACATATACCTATTGATTATTTAAAAAAATATTTTTAAGAGCTGTTTAATGATATCCCATATATATATATACAATTTTTTTACAGTGAGTTCAAATGTAGCCACTCCTAATTTTTTTGTGTTTTTGCGATTTCACTGCATCCCTATGTAAGAGTATAGAGAATATATATTACCTATATTTATTCATACAAACTCAGTAATTTGTAAGAAAATGATCTTGGCAGTAACCATTGTTGGTACTATAATAATATTATTCTGTGGCTGTCTTTGAAGACCATGGGACATAGAAATGGCTCAGACTTTTGGAGGGCTTACGTGAGGCTATGGGAAGGCCAACAGATAGAGGCCCTTTGAAAAATTCGATGTAAATGTGGCGTGACACTGACCGGTGATTATTCCTGTCTATATAAGTACAAGCCCCGGTGTAATGTAGGACTATTGTAGGAAATAAAAAAAAAGTTACCGGGCTATTGGTATGAACTGTTAGTAGAACTGGATCCGGGTCTATGGGGACTATGTCGTTTGCTCGTCGCAATGTTTGGGGAACATGGATAAAATGGGCAGACGGTGACTGGGTCTGGACTGGGTGAACCCCCCCCATTCCATTCTATGGCTACAAAATTAAAAATATTTATATTTCTTATAACCTTGAATAAATTGACAGTCCCAATAATTTTAGTCCCAATAACGTTACAATTTACCTTTAGCATTCCGTTTTTACCAAAATGTCTTCGAAATTTAAAAAATGCAATTGTCATAATAATTTTATAATTACGCTATGAAAATAAGACAATACTTTTTGCTACGAATTATATTACTTAATACATAAAACACGTGAAGCAAAAACTTTGCACCCCTTTTTACGAAAATTGCGCGGACGGAGGAGTATAAAATTTCGCACACTTATAGTTTAAATAGAGAAGGATTGCAGAATGCTAACATTTTTTTTTTAATTATACATAATATATACATTAAATTAATAAAAAAAGTTACACACACTACCATATATTCGACACACAACCTTAATAATGTTTAAAATTATAATTTAAATTAATTATGGTCGAATTTCGACCACTGGGCGACCACCAGTATTACTTAATACATAACTTAAAAAATATCAACCTGTACACTAAAGCGGTCAATGTGTTAATTATTCTAACATTATAGTGGTGTTAGTAAAACGTAAATGATACATAAAGTATGATTTTAAATGGAGTTTCTCAGTATGTTTTATGTTCGTATGATTTTCGCAAGATGTCCGGTAGATTTAACAGTGTTGTTTGTGTTTTACTAGCACTATTATTTTGTGTAAGTTGTTGTGTATTATTACCGCCTTATTAAATTAAGTTAGAGTAAGTTAGTAGGCTCCTTTACGGTTCTTTAAAGAAGCCTACAAACTTACTTTAACTCAATATGAATAAGACCGTTAGTGTTTACTAATACATATATTATACAATGATAAATATTTAAGTCATAATAAGTGATATGGCCAATTGTTTATTGGCCAAAATATCTGTGTTTCATTAATACTACGTGGCTATGTCGTAAAACAGTTTTTACGGCCTCTGTGGTTGAGCAGGCTAAGCCTTTACCGGCCAATCTCACTGCAACACAGAGGTTCCGGTTTCGATTGCTGGTATAGTAAATTACAGAAACGATTTTTCTCTGTTATTTACTATGGTCTGGGTGTCTGGGATTGGACCCAGAATAGTCCGCTGTGTATGACACAAGCGTAACTTGCTTAATTTGGGCATATTACAATGTGTGGGTTTGTCTGCCGATTTCAAAAATAAATTTAAAAAAGTTTCTTAGTGTATGTACATTAATTACTAGTCTGTTTTTGATATTTCACTACAAAACAAAAACAACACGATAATTATACTTCTGATTATTTACAAAATATGAATTAACATACTTACATACAAAACAATTTAAGTAAGAAAGTAATATAAAAATATAGAGTCATAAAAATGTATACTATAAAAAATATGTTATATCTAATTATTGACTATCAATAAACAAATTTATAATCTGTATTTACCATATCATGCTGACCAATCAGGAATGAGCTTTATGGAAAATCAAATGAAATTTTTTCAATACTTTCTCCATTATGAATTTAGTTTCTTTTTCGAAAGATAACTTTGTAAAATCATTAAAATTAATTTCGTTTCTTATAATTTAACACTATTAGACACAAGAAAAAAAAACCCAATTCTTTTTTTTATTTATTAAAATCATTTTTAGACAAATGGAGCTTACGTCAAGAGAGATGTAGAGAGCACAACCCCAAACATATTAGACCAGTTTAAAAAGAATATGGACGTCTTTCGCCATTGCATTGATCAAGCCCTCTCAAAATCAGCTGATGATGTGAACGTGAATCAACTTCAGCCTATATTTAATTTGATAGGTGATCAGGTCAACAGGTTCTCTAAAGCGGTAAGTATTTTAAACCTTCTTAAAGGTAATGAAGGTTTACACTATCTTCACGACTGTGGGAGTACATAAATATTTCGAGATTTAAATAAAAAGTCATTAAGAAACATCGTTATGTTTTAAAAAAATCTATCTATCTATACTTACATATATTATACTTCACGTATTTTTTCATTTTATATTTTAGTGTTATTAGTTTAGTGCAACTTAAACTTAATTCGTTAATTATTTATTATATGTAAATTTCTATTGTTAAATGAAGTTAAATTATTACTTTTGTTTGGGTCATTGTTTTCTTTGGCTAGAACTGAAAATCAACACTGCGTCAGCCCTTGTCGCAGCATAATGCCGAGTTCTAGCCTCATTGGCGTGAATGTTTTGTTCTTACGTTTTTTGTTAATTTTTGTGTGTTTTGTTAACTAGAATTGTATATTTTTGATTTACATGTACAACGTCTTATTACGCGTATTCTTTTTTCTGTGTGTACATACATTTACGACAGTAAATCTTTTCTTTCCTTCTTTCGAACCCCCACGACAATTTACACCGATAAAAAATTTCAACTGTCTATTACATACACATATATGGCGGCCACCATTAATATTTATTTTCTTACAATTTTCCTACTTTATCCAACGGCATATATGTAGATTACAGATTATTACTAAATTTCATCCATAGACCCAGTTGTATCCGAGAAAAATGACTGTATCATACAAAGTCGGCCAGATGTGGTGCTGTGTGATGAGATTTAGGTACAGGAGTTCCGTTTGAGTGAAAAAAGTTACGAAAGCCTAAAAATAAGATTAAAGGACTAAATAGGCTATTATGAAGGTGCTACACTTAAGATGCTATTTAAAATAGCATTTTAAGTGTAGCACCTTCATGGTTTCATAATTATTTCTTTCCATTAAGAATAATAATCATCTTATTTTTTCAGGTTAATGATTTATCGGGCAAGACGACAACTGAAGCTCCTTTATGGTAGCGACAAGCCACATTTGATCGTGAATTTAAATTATGTGAACTTTGCAGATTGGATATATCTCTAATTTTTAGGATTACAATTATTAAAATAAAATGTAAAAATAAAGTTTTTATTTTAATGACACTAATATTGATGAAGGTATTATTCAACTATTAAGTCCCTGCTCCATTTGGTATAGCGTTAGTGACTGTGGCCAAATGTGTCTTGTTTGTAGCGTTAAAAATGTCACCGTTGATAATTAGCTACATTAGAGTATATACTTACGTTATCTGTCAATGTTTAACGTCATTAACAATAGTTAATAACAATGTCACATCACAAATAACGCATTAAACCTATCGCTACAGCTGCGTGAAACGGACACTAACACTAACATTATTCCAGATAGAGCAGGGACATTAGAATTAATAAAAAATGTTTTCACTTTGACGTTGGGATTTCGTAGACACACTTGAGTTCTAGATGAAAGATGTATGAAATACGAAATTTGGTACACAAATTTACAAATTTCGTATATTTAGCCTTAATAGTTACAAGATAATCAGCCATGAGTGTTGTCAATATGGAACCAACTAGATAAGGGTTCCTTCTTTATTTAGGTAGCTATTAACCCTAAAGAGAAAACTATCATTATGTTAAAAATCAAAAACATCTTTTATATCTCAACAAGATTTTTCACGTCACTTACGTTCGCCTTCAACACATTGAGTTTGATATATGACACATTCTATCATTGTCAACGCAGTTTAGACTTTCCCCCGGACAGGTATACGGCCTCAGGTGCGAGGCTCTCTGGCAAACATTTGTCTTAGTTGACTCAAGAACTTAGCAAATGCTATTAGAAATTTTGATTTCGAGACTAGTAAATCAGGTGAAAATATTCTATGCGAGACAAAAGAATGAACTACTTGTGTTGATTAAAATCGATTTTGTGGGGTTTAGTTTTCTGCCAAAATAAAATGTCTGGCTATGTAGAGGGAAGAGTTTTGTAGAAATAACATGTGTACTTATTACATTTGGCTGCAGAACCAAAAAAATGTTTAATCTAAAATACCTCATATTTATTCAAAAAATCTCTTTTCATGTATTTTTTAAATTTAGTAAAATGCATGTTTCTTTATTGATGAAAAGTAAAATGTAAACTTATAAACTACAAACTATACTAAAAACTAAAAATATATAAAAAAAGGAAAAATAGCTAAAGATAAACTATTGGTCCCAAACCACTTATCAGGAACGTTCCCAAAAGGCTGGCGGCGTTGCCACGTCGTATAGCAGAAAGTAGTTTTTAAATTTTATTAACTCCGCTTTTTATAATAATTTCTAACATTATTTACATAATAAAAACCAGGTGATAAATATTATCTTATTTTTAAAATATAATCATAGAAACAATTTTAATTACTATTTAAACAATTAATGCGCTATTTGACTTTTTTTATTGCACGAGTTCAGCAGACGGACCACCTAATAGAAAGTGGTTACCATCGCCTATGCATATTTGCAACACCAAAGGTGCCACAAATGCCTTGTTGTTCTCTTAGGGATACTGGAACCTGGCCACTAATGCCGGAACATAACTCAAAGTTGTTACGGCGACATATTCTAAACCAGGAGTGGTGGCCATCCAGACGGGCGAACAAAACAACCCACAGCCAGGTGGTGTGTTATTTCGTCGTCTCTTACGACAGGACGCCTGGCCGCAGGAAATTGTGTTCTTTCTCCGTTCCTGGACGTTCTTTTACTTATACAAAATTATGCCCTGACAGTTATAAATATACGTGTTATAACAGCCCAAAAATGTCCCACTCCTGGGCTCGGACATCCCACCATAGGGGAACGGACAGTACCCGCCACGCTTGTCCAAGGTGGCTCGGCAGGTCTGACACATCGGATATCTCGATGTGCAGGTTTCATCATGATGGTTTCCTACACCGTTGTTAGCACGTGGTGATTGTAACAATATGCACATTCGATCAGAAAACTGCCAAAGTACATACGTTCCTGCCAGGATTCGAGCCTGCGCCCTTTGAGTTTGGAACGCGTGCGCTATCCATTACGCTACTACGACTACTGACTAACATTACTACTTACAACTATGTACAAAATCTATCTAAGAGGCCATTAGATTTTGTTAAATGTTAAGATGTCAGTGAATTTTATTGCTATCTACCATATCTATTTACTATCTTACTAAAATAACTACCTGACCCCGAAGACAATATTCCTATTTAAGATGTTATTAGTATTGAACTAGTAAAGTACAAATGAATAAAAATAAATAAATTAAAGATAAAAACGTTACAAATATAAATTATTGATAAACCTACTTTCCCTAGATTTATCTCCCACAATAAAAATGAAAAGGTAACTCCTCTGGTGGTTGGTTTCGAGACACATACGGTCCGGAGGCTTTAACGGGATCCTGAGGGATTTTCCGCATCTTGTTTACCCGGACTGTGTGCATATTCAATTGTGAATTACACCGTTTTTTTAACAGGCACTAAATAAAGCATTCTTGGCCAAATAATACTATGCTTGTAAAGTATATAACATATTCGAAATAAAACAAAGGTCACCTGTATTCTAAATGTTATCTCAGAATCGGATAATAATTCATTAGTTTTAAAAGACATAACTAAATATCTCGGTTTGGATTTTTAAAAACCTAGATAGATAGATAGATAGATAACACTTTATTGTACACCATTACAGAAAACTTTATAGCCTAAAAATATTCTAAATGTGCACAATGGGCGGTCTTATCGCTAAGAAGCGATCTCTTCCAGACAACCCGAGACAGGAATAAAACAGATTATATTGGTCAAATGTGGTATACATAAATATTAGATGATAAGCAGTTACTTACGTATATTTTAGTCATTTATAACATATAAGTATGTAAAATGTTTATATATATATTTAATAGACATATCTAATTACACCTACTGATATTACATGCATATATATATATATATATATATACATAAATGTACGTAAAAATATCAAACATCACTATGTTGCAGGTAGTGCTTTTTTGTCATGTTCTTAAATATTGTTAGTGATTTAGCTTGTCTAACAGTAACAGGTAGCTCATTCCAGAGTCGAATAGCCTGTACAGTAAAACGAATTATTGTAAAAAGATGAATAATGTTTGGGAGTATTAAGTCTAAGATTCGTAGAAGGTCGTAAATTGTGAGAAGAGATGAATTCAAAGCGTTCTTTGAGATAATACGGGGTTGTGAGGATAAACAACACATTATAAAGGAGTGAAAGAATATGAGTATTCCGGCGAAAACGAATTGGCAACCACTTGAGTTTTTTTACGAAACTCAGAGACGCGGTGATGTTTGCGTAACCCAGATATGAACCTTATACAAAAATTTTGGAGAAGCTCAAGCTTAGTAGGTTGCTCTTAAGTCAAATCAATATAGCTGGCGTCAGCATAATCAAGAATGGGGAGTAGTAAGGACTCTGCAAGCTTAACTTTGGTGGCTATGGGTAGGAAGTTTTTCAACCTCCCGAGGGATTTCGAAGAGAGGAAGAGACGTCGACTCAATTCGGTTATGTGGGGTCGCCAAGATAGCTCCCTATCAAATAAGACTCCTAGATTTTTTACTTTCTCACTAACCGGGATATGTCTACCATTAAATATGAAATTTGGTAAGCAGGTCCAGTCAATTCTACACAGCATCCGTGAACTACCTATGATAATTAGCTGAGTTTTCTCGGGATTTAAAATGTAGTATTATTTAAAGAAAGAGATATAGCAAAAAGAGAAATAAATTATGAATTGTGATAATTGAAATTACGAAAATTACAATTTCTGTATTATAAAATGTGAATCCTAACTGTAATATTATGAAATTCTAAATATGCCGTGTCTGTATACTGAAGCTATTTAAAAAAAAAACAACTGGAATACTAGATAAACGATGGAGAACACGATGCAATTTCTTTTAGATTTTTTGTCTGTTCGTTCAGTATTCACGTAAAAACTAATAAGTCGATTTCGATGAGGTTTGCGTTGATCGACAGCAAATTTTTAGACTTAAAATCTGCGATACTTTTTATCCTGGGGATTCCGCGGGATTTTTTCGGGGAATTGTTTAAAATGGCCAGATTAAACAAAAATCGACTTCCAATGTGATTTTTTCACTGATCGATAGCAAATTTTATGTAATAAAATGTGTGAATCCCACAGGAATTTTCCCGGGAGGGGTTTGTAATTGTCCGGGTGCATAAAAATTAGCTTATTCCGATACAGTTTTCACTAAATCGATAGCTTACATTCTTTTTAAATGCTGAGTTACTTTATGTCCCGGGAATCCCAAGGGAATTTCAAATTAATCATAGACGAAGTCGCGGGCATTATTAGTCACTGTAAATTATTTAATTTACAAAAATTGTGGTAGTTAAATTAGTTTAAGCTTTCTTTGAAAAATGAAAGTACTACTTTTAAAGTCTTTAAACTTTGTGTTTTTAAATGTAATTTAAAATACAATATAGAAATACGAATGTTCATTTGTTTGTGACGCTTTCAGGCTTTAATCACTTAACTGATCACCACGAAATTTTGAATACGTAGAAAATGACATAGGGTACCGTCTTTTATAAAAAGTATATTCCCGAGGGATATGCGAATATAATAAAAAATGGCGCTGCACTTGCGTGTTATTGGTGTCACCGTTCCAGTTCACTAACAAATACATCGTCATAGAAACCAACTAGCTGATGCCCGCGACTCCGTCCGCGTGGTGCGGTTTTTTAACTATCCCACAGGAACTATTTAATTTTTCGAGATCAAAAGTATCCTATATGTTGACCAGGGATATAAGCTACCACCATACAAAATTTCATTTAAATCAGTCCAGTCGTTTCGGAGATTAGCCGGTACAGACAGACAAACAGACAAACAAAGAAACAAAAAATTTGAAAAAATCTAAATTACTTCTATTTCACTTCTTACATCCCCCTGACTCGGTTTTTAGCATTTTTTTCATTGTACAGAAATTTGACCTCTACAAATTTATTATATGTATAGATGACAAAGCCTGTACAAGTTCAATTTGTTGTTCTCATGGTCATTCATAGACAGGTGTTTTAAAATAAAAATTGCTTTTGATATTTCTAAGAATTAAAACCTTTTTACTCTTATTTTAGTATATATATTTGTTAGGGTTTTTTTTATTTGTATGTATTAGTTTTATTTGAATTTGTATATATTATTCATTTTAAGCTTGCCATTTTAATTGGGTGTGTATATTTGTAATTTATAGTAAGTCAATTTTTAAGTTAGTTTTATTTAATAGTATTTATAATTTTGTATGGGCCGGTCACGTCTGCCGCAGCACCGACGGCCGATGGAACAGACGAGTCCTGGAGTGGAGACCGAGTCTCGGTAAACGTAGTGTCGGACGCCCTCCAGCCCGATGGACCTGCGCAAGGTGACCGGTAGGCGCTGGACGAGGCAGTCAGAGGACAGGGATGAGTGACGCCGACTTGGGGAGGCCTATGTCCAGCTGTGGACTGCGACTGGCTGGCTTTTATTGTCATATAACAAATAATTTTATTTATTATATGACAATAAAAGCTAAATTTTTACTGTAAAAAAATTATGATTGATTTCAGTTTAAAGAATATGTTTTAAATAAATAAAACGTTTATTAAAACCTGATTGCATTGTCAAAACCTATATTAACACAACCGAAGCGTGGGCAATAGCTAGTAGGCACCTCTATAAAAATGATATGAAAAAGAGAAAAAATAGGAGAGCGAACAGTGAAATCACCCGAGATCCTTTTTACCATCCTACAAAACGTCGTTGCCTTAAAGACTTTGTGCCAGTGTACATATCTATGACGTCATAAGTATGTACAAGTAAAAGGAGTCAAATAGAGAAATCATTATTATTATGATATTCTAAAAGTAAGATGATATTTCAACGTCTGTTCTTTTATATGTAACTAGTATACACAGCAAATGTTGTCTTACCTAAAAAAAAAAAATTCAACGCCACCTACCTGGTCCAATTGTGAATCTAAAGCATCCCAAGCAAGCAAGTTGTGTTCTGGCATTAGTGATCAGGTTTCAGTCTCCCTTAAGAGAGCAGAAGCGCATTTGTAGCACCTTTGGTATTGCAAATGTCCATAGGCGATGGTAACTGCTTTCTATCAAGTGAGCCGTCTGCCTGTCTGCTGAACAACGGAAATAATAAAAAAACCCGGAGCCCACTCAAACATATACATACACAAAATTTACTTAAAAATCTTGGAATGCGATTTCAGCGCCACTTAACGGTTCCAATTAATTGTGAGTCTAAGTCATCCTGGGACCCACTGAAAAACACATTTTCATCAAAATCGGTCGTATTTGAGTTTTAGCCAGACTAACGAATAGAAATTGATTTTTATATAATTATAAAAAGAAAAAGAAGATATATGTAAATAATGTTAGAATTCCCCTATTGTATACATCTGCTCGCATTTCTATTGGTTTCGTTCTTACCTAACTGTAAATTCATGTAGTTACGAACTCGTGGTGTTCTTAGGTGGTTTTAATATGCATTGAGACCAGTTCCCGATAAGCCATCTTGCAAAGCCTGACCTAATCCTGTTTGAGCGTCTTCGCGTGAAGGAGCTTTGCGCAGATTTACGCCAGATTTTCCACATTTTTAATGTTTGGTAAGAATCCTTCGGCGTGGTAAGAATCAATTCATAAGTATCTACTTAACATTTTAGGGTTTCGTGTTTATTTTGGTAAATATGGAACACTTGTACAATTATCACGTCCCGAGTTATTTTGCACAAAAACACCAGATTTACAAGCGTTATGCTCTTGAATTTCGGTGAATGAATGAATGAATGAATGTTCTTTATGCATACATAAGTTACACGTACATATCCAATAGGAGGTCTTATCGCCACCGGCGATATCTTCTAGACCACCTTTACAATGATTAAAAATAATTGAAATAAAATATACTTAATACAGATTATAAAACAAAGAAAAAAAAAATTGGCAAAATATAATAATACTGATACGCATGTGTTTATGGTTATTCCTAAATATTTTGATGTCAGTGTGTTTATTTATCTTATGTCAGAATTATATATACACAACCTTTATCTAATATTTTAGTCATTTATTGTTACTGTCCAAGAATTCCTGAATCGAATGGTGTATATCATACAGCGATACACAGAAGTTTGGTGACAAGAGTAAGAAATAAAACTAGGAGGTACCCGCCATACATGTAGCTAAAGGATAAAAAAGTCTATTTTTAGGGTATATGGTTGTGTGGGATACTGTTATTAGTCAGGCGTTTTTTTATTATGTTAATAAGTGAGAAGTTATTTGTTTTCAAAGTACAAAAAAGTATGTCCCCCTGTGATTTTTGAAGAAAATAAACGAAAGTAGTGGTTTTTCAGTTATGAGGTATTTTCGTTTATATGCTTTTTAGAAACACGTAAAATAAAACCATTATCGCCCATTAGCTCCACCAAACGCTTCCGTGGACTGACACGTAGTTGACTGACTTTACTCATAGTATTACAGAATTATAGATATACGAAATGCTAGTTTCATGACAAAAAGGAGGACATGCATGCCAATAGTTTCACAATAAGGAATTCTGAAGACTACAAAGTAAAAAAGGAAAACAGAAAGAAGACTGAATGTTGCAGAGGCAACTACAAGACAGGTAGACAGGTACCTACCTGTCTACTTTCAGGCGATCTCTACCTGTAAACTGTCCAGCAACCTAGGTAGGTTGCTGGACAGTTTACAGTTAGAGATCGCCCGTAAGTTTGAAGTTTTTGACATAAAAAAAAATTGCAAGTGTTAATGTAAAAATTAACAATTCATGTTTAAGTATTAAACTCAGCTTTTTGAAAATCGTTTAGAATTTTAGAACTGTGTAATATAAAGAAACCATTCTTGTAGCTTGTGCGTTGTATATTGTCCTTTAGTGTCATTCAAATGCATAGTGCAGCTCGGAATTTTCACAGAAAACGTCTCCAGTGATTGTTGGATTATCATATAGATGAATAGGCATCTCTTGAGACGATACTATCTGTCATTTTGTTCACAAACTTCTTGTTACTAAACACAAAAATCATAGTAGAAGATTATATATAATCATAGTAGACCATAGAGAATCATAGAAGAAGTTTTCGTAAGTATTATTTTGGGTAGTAAATTTTGATTTAAAAAAATACGTCCCATTTACTAGCAAGGATTTTATTAAAATCGTTGTCGAACGATAAGGAGCTCGATAATAAACAAAACGTTTTGCTTCCAGGTTCATTCTGCGTACGGATAATCTGTGGAATACGGTATCAGAGCTCGTGTTTCCCGACAATTAAAATTCACGTGTCTTCAAGTCTCGTGCTAATAAATATTACTTAGTAAGCGTGCTGTATCTTTGTTTGCATCATTGTTTAATATAGTCAAATATTAAATTGCTTATTAAAAAAAAATGATAATCTACTCATGGCTAGAAATATATTAAAGTATTGTAAATAATTAAATGAAAAACCTAGGATTATTACCTCGCACTCTAAAGTCAAGTCGTGGTAGCGTAATGGCTAGCGCATGCGTCCCAAACTCAAAGGGCGCGGGTTCGAATCCTGGCTGGAACGCAAGAACCGCTTAGGCAGTTTTTCTGACCTAATATGTATGTTGTTACAATTCCACGTGCTAACAACGGTGAAGGAAAACATCATGATGAAACCTGCACATCGAGATAACCAATGTGTCAAACCTGCCAAGCCGCCTTGAGTCAGCGTAGCGGGTATACTGTCCGTTCCCCTAGTGGGAAACCCGAGCCCAGCAGTGGGACGTGTATGAGCCGTTATTATTTATTATACTCTAAAGTCAACTAATTCAGCTTTATCTCTCCAACATCTACTATGTAAATAGATATAATCATACTATGATTATTTTTTATATAAATCAATATATATGTATATTTTATTTTATTTTTATGTTTATTTGACTTCCATTTAAAAATGTATATTCTGTATTACGTCTCTATATCTTAGTTACATTGCAAAACCCAGAACTTTCATAAAGTTCTCTAATCCATGCTAAGGTTGTCTGGAAGAAATTGTTTTTAGTGATAAGACTGCCTATGGTTTTCTGTACTTATATTTCTTGAATTGTATCCTATTGTTATGTAATAAAGTATATTCTATTCTAAACAAAACCTATTTGTAATAATGAAAGCATTTTAAGAGAGTAGTCAGAATTTTATAAGTAAATATGTCTGAACAACACAGCACAGTTATAAGTTCGACTCCAGTTAAAACAAAATATAGAAATATTCTTATGACTTGATAATGCTTTGTATGTATATCATGTGTACTTTAAATTTATCATTTGTATGTATGAAACTCCCCGCGATAAATGTTTATTACTTTAGGGTCCTATATGATACATGTGTTGCGGTGTTTCACGACGCTCTAGGAGTAGGTATATTTGATCCATTTGTTTTAATATGACCAGAATAATGCTAATATGTATAATCTGACCTCTGTTTCAACACAAAGCGTCATTATAACGTAAAATAATTCTTGCCATACTTAGCGAATGAAATTAACTTACTCCTGGCAAATTACGATACATTATATTTAACACGAGTCTATCTCGTGTCTCCCGTCTTTGAAAACAGAATTTTTGTTTTATTTTCTTGATTTTTGCAAAGATTCTTGCTTGCTTCGTTTATTTTTAATTTCATAATTACATAAAGTCTCATGATTTTATTATGAAATTGGTAAAAATCTAATTAGGACTTTCAATAAACTTGTAATTGATTTTAATATGAAAAATATGATTTAGTAATAAAACTGATTGGAAGTTTTACTTGATATTTTATACGTACAATAATAAGGTCAAAGCTTAGTGTTGACGATAGAATTCGTTGGATGAACGGCCCGCTCGGTGTTGCCCGTAAAATAAAATTCATAATTAAATTATTGTATATATAAATATACTTACATACATATATTAAATTAACAAAGATATAATGTAAGATATTTGTGTATTTACCTGTGTTTTTATAATAAATATTAGCAAATTGATTGCCTAGAGAGTAGGCGAATGCACGAGCTTCATTCAGGATTGGCCCGAAGCAGTTGCCCGCGACCACCAACTGTGATATACGTGCCCTGCATTCGCTTCTCTAAACATCAACGGCTAACTTTCAAACCCTTAAAATCTTGTTTAATTTTCTCCTTTGCATCATTGAACGTTATATCCGTTACAGTTAGCAACATGTCAATTTTATTAAGACATTGTTCTGTTATTTGCTACACTTCAAACACATTCGCATAATTATTACTAGATTTAATACATTGCTCAGATTTTGAAAGCCAAACAGTTACAAAATTATTTCTGAGGAAGTGAACACCCTGAAAATTAATTTATGAGTTTGTTTTGTCTCATTAGAGTCTCGAGGCAGGCACTTAAAGAGTTAAGACACTTCAAAGAGAACGGAAACTCGTTATAAAGGTATAGGGGTGTATTGTGATTTGATCTTGGTTGCCAGGAGCAGTCTTTGATAACGTTCAAGATGCTCTAATTATAGTTCACTTTTTAATTAGTGCTCTCTTATATAACAAAAATGATCACTTTTAGACCTGTTAATTTATTTTTTACTTGAGAATGCTTTTGAAATCTTTATAAAAATTGTTTTTATATATATAATAATAATAACAACAACCCGTGAATTTCCCACTGCTGGGCTCAAGCCTCCCATTATAGGGGTACGGACAGTATACCCGCCACGCTTGTCCAAGGCGGCCTGGCAGTTATGACATATCGGTTATCTCGATGTGCAGGTTGCATCACAATGTTTTCCTTTACCGTTGTTAGCACGTGGTAATTGTAACAATATGCACATTAGATCAAAAAACTGCCCATGTGGTGCATGCGTTCCGGCCAGAATCGAACCCTCGCCCTTTGAGTTTGGGCCACATGCGCTAGCCATTACGCTACCACGACTTTTTTGTTGGTTGTTTTTGTATAATTAAATAGATTAGATTTTTCTTATGTCAAGAAATCATATTTCTTTTATCAACAAAAATTTTGAATCGGTGCGTTTTGCAATTTTGTTGTATTTTTTTGACTTCAAGATGTTGTAGAAAGTACATTTTTTTGCTTTTTACTTTGAAGTTGATTTTATTTTTGTTAAAAAAATTTACTTTTTAGTTGCTTGAATAGCTTTAAAAATATTTTAAGCGCCTGTAGAAATTATAGTACTGACACACGTATAGAAGTTTCCCTTTCGTAGAGTGTAGGCGCCCGTCGCTCTTCAACAAGGATTGCTTTTGAATTCCCTGGGATCCACTCATCATACCTGGACTTAGTGACAACGGAACCATCTCAGGCGTATGTTCTTACAGATAAAGAACAAATGAAAATCGGTCCACAATTGACGGCGAAATCGCTTAACAAACATAGAAAAAGAAAATTATATAGACGAATTGAAAACCTCCTCCTTTTGAAAGTCGATTAAAAATAAATCTAAAAGTTTTAAGAAAAAATTGAAAAGCGCAGTGCTTTTCTTTTAAATGTATAATTCCATTTTAGTATACGCTTCGCGCTGTGAAAAGTAACATACCGAAAAAATTGGTTTTATTTTTCGAACACACCTCACGGCTTTTCGAAAAATGTTTTACCTTATACCGATAATTCAGGAGAACGATGATCTGACAGCGAGTGATCCAATACGTGCTTACGTATCACTTTTAAGGTTATTCAATTTCACGTGAATATTTTCAATAACAAAGTTGGGGGTGATATTATGTCTTTTCAAGACTTAGCTGAATTTGCTTAAAAGGTGACATATTGTAGGCCGATCAAAGAAATTCTGATTTAGGTTTCCGTGCTGGGACTTGAAAGATCTTTTTGAGGTGGTAGAGCCATCCTGAAATAATTATCTTGACTATAGCTCTTAGAGCCAGCTTGATCGGTGTGACACCCTCACAGAATATTGACGTGAAACGGTTAGCCTTGAGCTGGCCGTATTTCGTACGATGACTGCCCGTAATGTGATGTATGGTGTCATGTGATGTCATGTGATGGCCCGTTTTCCCCTTCCTTATCCTATCTCCCCTGTCCCATCTTACAGGCTGGCAACACCTTGACTTTACTCCTAGTGTTGCAAACGATATCTATCTATCTATAATATTGTTACAAGTTGGGCCAAATACAAGGGATGCACATCTGCCTGCCATAAAACCTGGTTTATTGCCCTTCCCCTATTCGGAGTTCTTTTATTTAGACAATAGCCTATTGTTTTTGTACTTGTTTATGGCCGTTCGCTGACATAATCCTGCAGGTGTGCAGAATTATGTTTTCTAGGAATAGCGTCGATGGTGGCGCAAGTGTGATTCGTAGAGATCATTGTTTACACGGTCCTAAGCTGAGTATAAAGGGGTGTCCGAACGGAGAGATGGGCAGTCAAGCGACAACTACGATACGAGTAAGACGTTTGTAGTACTCGCGATTAGCGATATAGACGACGGACTTTGCGCGTGTCAAATTGCATTGAATCGTGCAGTGTAAACTGGTTGCATACAGTTTTATTTGTATTTGTTTTATACGTGTTCGTACAGTTCTAATAAACTCTATAGTAATTCCAAACGGCATTTTAATTAGAGTCCCGCACTATAACAATATTATAAAATTCCAAACATGCCGTGTCTGTACATTGAAGCTATTTAAAAAAACAACTGGAATAGGCTATATAAACGATACACACAATGCAATTTTTTTTAAGATTTCTGTCTTTGTCTGTTTGTCGATTTGTAGCAATTAGCAGTAAACAATAAAGAAATATTTTGTATTATTTTCATATCATAAGTTTTAATTCTCTGTGACACAAAGTATTAAAACTTTAGAATTACACGACCTTCCAACAAATACAGGTGATGTAATTACTGAAATAAATTTATTTTCCGGGGGCACATATATTGTTAGCGGTGTAGACATATAAAAAGACTCCCAAAATCTTGTATGGAACATGATTGACTTTGACAATCAGTGTATATGTGTCACACGTAACGAAAGAACGCCTTCGGTTTATCCCCTACATCCGAAGTGGAACGCACTAAGCTGATAAAATGTATCAAAGAGACATTCGTTATTGAAGTTCAGTCCATGATTTGGAAGCTTAACTACCTGTTGTGCTGTTATGAAAATATTTTTAATGTAGTTTTTATCTACCAGAAGCACATAGCTGTGAATTAGAGCTTTTTGTCTGTTCTATTTATCCCTTTTTCATGGCCTTGCAATTCAATCTGTTACCATGAAATTTCGGGTTATAGAACTATATTTCTCATAAAAGAATTTTTACAATTCGCCTGATCTATGAGGACACTAATAAGTTAATATAAATATATTATATATGAGGTAGAAAGCACAAACACTAAAATTAGAGATAGTTATAACATTTTTTCGTTGTTTGGAAAGTACACACACAAATACAGTCGTGGAATAAAAAATTTCATCGCCTTAAAGTCGACTTTTGCTTGCTCGAGTACATGAAACAGTACTGCCAACATTTTGATAAATGTTACTGGTACCGCCATGTAAACCTCCTTTCGACCTATCCAAACTTTCATCTAATATATTTAAATTCTCACTTCAAGTCTGACGGTGCCGTCTCTTTTCGCACGCATGTCAGTCTCTTTGTCATGTCATCAATATAAATAAATTAAATTAGCACATTGTAAATATATAAAATAAAATAACATAAAATATATCGCGTCCGCAAAGCATAAATGTGTATATTATGTAAATAACCCGCTCTGCACCGCAATTGTAAAATATAATAAACATACATATAATATAAAATACAACAAATACATACACATCAAATAAAATACTATAAATATAAAACTATAATAACTGAAGTGAAGTGTATTGAGGAGCAGAGGAGCAGCTGCATTTCATACCCATTGACCAGGTACGTGCGTGCCCGTTCTCAAATTCCCACCTAAATTGCCCAACATTTCTTTTCCTGTAAAATTGACACAGTTCGCTTATCACTAAACCCAGCACCACCGCAACAGTTACGTTTATAAAATATAGAAAAAAGAAAATTGCAATGTTGACAATGACGGACATTGAGATTAACAATAGTTTTATTCATCAGATACAAAGAGGATATAATAGATAAAAGAGATAATTACTGTTTATTATAAATCGTAAAACCGATGAAAAGTTAAGTCACATCTCTAAAGAATCTTCTTAGACAAGACTGAAAATCCAACAACTTTAATCTAAGTAATTTTAAACTTTATTGTCAAATAGTTAAACATAATTTTCTGTGGATCAGTCTGTTCTGTGACTTAGTTTGAAAAGGTAACATGTGCTCGCGGAACGTAAAATAAAACAATTTGAAAATTGGCGAACATTTTCACACCACGACTGTACTTCCAATAGTGAAACGGAACTTTGTATCCCCTGGGCACAATTTCGACGTAACATGGTTTTAAAGTTTACTTCAGCGATATTGTGTAAAGATCTACCTAACTACTGGATAAGCAGATTAAGCAGACAGATGATAAGGAAATCATTATGGTCTATTTTTTATTTATAGGTGGAGTGTACCAGGCAGCTTTCCCGATGGAAAGATGTTACCGTTGCCTATTGATTTTTTTAAGACCAGAAGTGCTATCAATGTACTGCCGATCTAAAAGGAGTGTTATGACCTTTTTTTTTAATAAATAACCCATATCGTAGTACAGTGAGAAAATCTCGGATGGATAGCTCATTCTAAATTTTATTCTCAAAATGGACAAGAAAAATCTTCTTAAGAACCTTTGCTTACAGAAGCGTAACAGCTTATGAACGTCCAGCTGATGGCGATACGGGTAATTATAGTTGTGATATTAATACATGTAGTATGGTGGGTGGTTGGGTAGCAACTGGTAGTTTATTGCCAGACGGGATTGTATAATTTTTTCAATTATATATTATGATTTGATATACTAGTCTAAAGAGTAATCATTTATTTATTTAATACATAAGAGTACATATTATATGAGTGTAACAAAAAAATTCAGAAGCACTTACGTTTATCAATAAAGCTGTAAGTTCCAACGAATCCAGTGGCGTTGTTCTGTTTTGGGCCAGTATGAAACTCAAGGACTAAGGCTGGCCCTGGAGAGTACAACGCTGGTGGGGCGTCCGATCTACTCCCACACAGCTCTCTAGCCCACGCAGATCGCTCGTTCACAGCACCAGGCGGCCCAGGTCCTTGGACTTCCCAGTATATTTTCAAGTAATCGCCCCGTATGCAGCTGAAACAAATATTTTATTTTCACACTAACGCTTAGTAAAGCAGAACTAAATTGATCTTATATTTAACTTTTCTCTGAAGTACGTGAACATCAGTTCATATATAAGGTCTTGAATAAGGTTTCCGCGTATTTTCAATCAGTAACTGTCTAAGAACAATTTCATTAGAAGAGATTTCGACATTCTTAGTTGTTCATTTTAGTTGCTTATATTATTTTTAGGGTTCTGTAGTCATTTTAATAAAAATAGAATCCTTAAGTTATGTATATATGAAGGTCATAGTATTTTTTCTGGAAAACTTTATATGCCGCTAACTAAACAATGCTGTATGGAAACCGCACACAATAAGGATTAAGGGTGGCCGCCATACATCGACCTCAGTTACGGGTTGATTTTTTTTTTAATATACGTCGTAACGATGTTTCTTGGAGGCTCATATGCGACAAACACTATGGGCAATGTCCGGCGTGACACTGTACGCAACTCACGTATGCTTATTATGAAAATGCACAAAAGTGGACCCTGCCAATCGCCTGGTGTGGGGCGGCATATACGAAATATGAATTGAAATTGTAATAAGTTTGTAATAGTGTAAATGCAATAAATCTATGTTATAAGATTAATGAACATGAATAATAATGAATGATTAAAAACCCTACAAAATCTTCTTAACATGAAATTTTACTTAACAAGCAGAAACTAAAATATAAAATTGCCTTTTAACTAAACTCTCTTTCGCTAATGCAAAATGCAACGGAGCCATATTACCAAGCACTCCATATTGTAAAGCTATTTTAATGGATAGGCAAAGTAAAGAAAGAGTATACATGGATTTAGATTTTAAGTGAGTAAAGATAGCAAACAAAAGCAATATGGACATCGTCTAAAATGTGAGGATGTACAAAAACAGGAGATGAAATATTGTACAGAGGTGAGAATTATCTACCATAAACAATATAATGTAACAACTCAGGTCCCGACAAAAACAAAATCCATCTGCATATCTGAAACAAAGCACATTTATTACCTGCCGGCATTTAAACTAATTGTAACTCTTTTATGCCGTCTTTTTTTGTTTACTTTGTGTTTAAAATATGTAATTCACTTTAACGTTGCGTGTCGGTCTGTATTTAAACAGAAATTAACTTGTTAATTGACGATTATATAAAAGGAGATATGCTGATCTAGAATATACATATTCAAGTATGCATAGACTTCAGTCAGTTGTATTTATATTACAGTGATTTTGCAGAAGATAAACTGAAAGGAAATATTTGCAGAAGATAACTGAAGGCAAACTTTTTGATCTAACAAATGGTATATATATCATACACCCCACAACACTGATATATACCGCAGTATGCTGTTTTTAGATTTTAGAATGGAGATATAGAAAAACTTTTGCAGCCTCGGGACATATTTCGCGAAGTGTACCTTGTAACAGCCGTCACTCTTTCGGTAGTGTATCTATCCAGTAAGATAACCGGCACAATTCCCAAAGTGTATTCGGTAACACAACCAGCACACTTCCCAAAGTAACATTTACATTTGCCGCCCTTGTGTAAAACTATAAAGCCTGATTGCAGAAGCTGTATTTTATCATAGCCCTCCTTTTTGCTTCACTTACACCGGGCAATAAAGAAAAGAAACATTAGCCTCACTGTATCGTTATTGAAAGTGTAAAGCGGGGCTTATATCAAAATTTATCGTGAAACGGTTGCTGTAAAATTTTATGGATTTGCTTTTAAGAAAACATTTTCACATTTTATTATTTTCCTTGCCTTTGTTTTTATTTTAAAATGTTATACACACGATGAAATAACGAAAGTTTTATTAAGAATATTATTCGTGTATTTGTATCTTATATCTTATCATACTGTGACAAATTATTTTTTCTTTTACTTGCCAAGATAGGTAAGATTATGTAAATATAAGAAAATTAAAACTTTTTTAAATTTGACTTTAATAATAATGACTAAACTTTTTAAATTTCTCTTTACCGAATCCTCTGTGCGCTAGTTGGACTATTATTAGTTGATATTTTTTTTTGTAAGTACAAACACACAATTTTTTTTTAGAAAAGTATAAGTAGGTACTGATGAATATATCAATGTTTCCCCAATAGTATTTTATATAAAATAACATATTCTACATTTATAGGTATCGTATAATGGTATTCAGACTTTATTCAAACACTAGCTTCTGCCCGCGACTTCGTCCGCGTGGAATAGTTACTTGGCGCTGACGCTAACTTTAACCCGCGACTTTGTTTACGTAGAAGGTAAGGGCCCCCCCGCCTTTCTTCCTCATGACTGCCCGGCGGCCTTGCACATCATAAATGCGCGCGCAGTACTTAATCATTATTTTGCTGCGATGTTATTTTAAAACTGCCATATCTCTTAAGAGTTTCATTGAAATCGAATGATGTACATGGCAATTTTGTTTCAAATTAAATACTTGTGATGAATAATGTATTTATTTGGATAAGGTTTAATATCATGTTTATAAAACACCTTCGCAAATAATGCATTATTTTAGAACAATTTTGGTTAGCATAAAAAAGGTAACAGTGAGCCAACCTTAAAAGATAGACATGTGCTGTCGGGGACTTATTTTTAGAACTTTTAAAGGGGAATAATTCTGTCACAGATAATTTTGCAAAACTTTAACCCTTTACGCAGCGCACACAGCGAAAGCACTCAAAAGGAAAAAAACCCTGATTTTGAAACTTTCTTCATTGGTGCTACGGTCCTATTGGTCTTAGCGTGATGATATATAGCCTTTCGCCTTTCTCGATAAATGGGCTATCTAACACTAAAATATATTTTTCAAATCAGACCAGTAGTTCCTAAGATTAGCGCGTTCAAGCAAATAAACAAACAATCTCTTCAGCTTTATATATTAGTATAGATGTGTAAAATCGATCAAAATGTAACATCAAGACACTTGTTACACTCATCTACTTCCGGAAACATATACCTATTTCAGGGCGGCATTACCTCAAAGACCGAACGTCGAATGAGTTTTATTATGAAACAAGTAAGCCGTTAAAAAAAATTAGTTTTATTTTTGTACATCTTTTTACATTATTTTGACGTGGTAGAGCCATCCTAGAATCATTATCTTGAGAGCTTAGAGTGGACTCGATCAGCGTGATACCACGCTATTTCAGAATATCGGCAAGAAACAGCCTTACGCTTATATCGTACGACGAGTGAAACTTTCGATAGCACACTACCCTGTGCCCTTATCCCATCCCAGTTCCTCAATTCCATTCCCGTACCTCGTCTCTTTAATCCCATTGTTCCTGTCTCAGTCCTCTATCCCAAGGCTGACTACAGTTGGCTTCGCCGTTGCACATGTTTATAGGCAACGGTAACCACTTTCCATTGGATGAGCCGTTTGCCTATGTGCCAGCTTCGCATTAAAAAACATATAAATTTTTATCTAAAAAACTGTGTGAGTTTGCAGTTCACACGCAGTCGAAGTGAAACAAAATGTGACAAGAGATGGGAGGGATTCTAAATTTCGTGATGTCAAATTTCATATATTATATCGTTATAATATTATATATATAAGTTTTAAAACACGAAATTTGAAGTATTAGTGAAAAACTTCAAAACATTTTCGACTCTATCTGTATCAGTATAGTGTTTAAATTATTAAATATAATGTATTTATTCTATCTCATTCTCTCGCAGGCTTAGTCCCATAGATTTATGTGTTTATCTGTTTTTAGTGTCGCTTTTTTTTGTTTCATTGAGTTTCGAATCACAACGATTCTGAAGAAGTTTCACTTCAAAAAGACAAAAACGTGAACTCAAGAAACCAACCTGAAAAGTTTCATTCGTTTTGCTATAAAAACCGTTTCGTTTCTTTCCAATTGGGTTGGGCTTAGGTACTCTTGAAAACGAGGTGTCATCGCCAATATGTGAGTTGAGGTGACGAGATTGTACTTTTAGTATCGGGTGTGTTTATATCGGTTTAGGAATTTGGGTTGCTTATGTTACCTGTATGTACTTTTATGTGAATATGATTTTTATTTTATTTACTACGATATGTCCGCGACTTCATCCACTTTTGACTTGAAACGGCAGCATTTAAAAAAGAATGTAAGCTATCGTTTTTATGAAAAGTGTATCAGGAAAAGTCAATTTTTATGCACCCGAACAACTTCAAACCGCTCCCGGAATAAATTCCCGCGGAATTCCCGAGATAAAAAGTATCACAAATTTTATTACATAAAATTTGCTATGGAGCGGTGAAAAAATTGCATTGGAATTCCATTTTTTTTCAATCTGGTCATTTTAAATCATTCCCAGAAAAATTCCCGCGGGATTCGCAAGATAAAGATAAAGCAGATTTTAAGTCTAAGAATTTGCTGTAGATCAGTGAAAACCGCATCGAAATCGGCTCAACATTTTTACATGAATCCCGAACATACAGACAAAACGACAAACAGACAAAAAATCTAAAAAATGCATCGTGTGCTCCGTCATTTACATAGTCTATTCCAGTTGTTTTTTTAATAGTTTCAATGTACAGACACGGCATGCTTAGAATTTTATAATATTGTTACGAGTCGCGAGACTCGAATTAAAATGGCGTTAGAATTACTATAAGAGTTTATTAGAACTATACAAACACGTATAACACTGGTACAAATATAACCGAACACAACAAGTCCAAGCGTAATGCAGAAGGTCGTAATTCAATAAAACGCGCAAAGTCCGTCACTTATTCGATTCCCGATTGTAGTACACGCGTCTCGCCTCACTCGTGGTTCTCGCTCGACTGACTCTTCCTCAATTGGGCCATTGCTTGATACTGCACAAATGCAATATATCCGCCCAACAGCGTGGATCGAATTTCCTAGAATCAGCTTGTACTTTAAATCCGTAACACCTGGCTAAGGATTACAATACAACAATAGGCCGTATGCCAATAAGTAAACAACAGAAGACGACCATAAAAGAATAGATAGATAGAAGATAGAAAATACTTTATTGTTCACCACATACACATAAAGTAAATCATTTACAGTCATTTCGTGTCAAGGCAGGAACAAAGGGCGGCCTTATCGCTTTAGAGCGATCTCTTCCAGACAACCCGGGCTGTGGATTGTGCGAAAGAAATCAAGAGTGTATGACGGTGGTGTGCAAAAAATACATGTAATTAATAGGGTACATAGATATTATTACAATACATATAATTAAGAAAAAGAAAAAGAAAATAGACAATCACAGACATTAATATTATATATATTCAAATATATACATTATTAATATGTGTATCCCAATAACAATAGCTATACAATATTAATAATAGCAATAATACAATATATCAATATTATATATATTAATATAATATATACAATATTAATAAATATATTAATAAATTAAAATACATACAATTTGATATTAAATATTAATTAAAGTGAGAGATAATATTTTCTTATCAATTTTTTCAAAGTGAGGAATGATTTTGCGTGTCGTATGTTTTCGGGCAATGAGTTCCACAGTCGAACAGCCTGCACAGCGAAGGAGTTGGTGTAGAATGTAGAAGGGTGTGCAGGTATTTTTAAAATAAGATTATCAGAGGAGCGCAAATTACGGGTGTGAGAAGTATGGAGTAATTCGAAACTTTCCTTAGATAGGGAGGGGTAGAAGGAATAAATAGTATGCTATACAATAAATGAAGAAGGTGATCATTCCGGCGAAATGAGATTGACAACCACTTGAACTTCTTACGATATTCAGTGACATGGTCATATTTCTTTAAACCAAATATGAACCAGATACAAAAGTTTTGAAGGCGCTCTCTCTCTCAAGACTCAACAAGAATCTCAATGTTATTAGTTCAAATGCCGACGGGTAATATATGTGCTTTGTTTCAGATATGCAGGTGGATTTTGTTTTTGTCGACGCCCGAGTTGTAACAATTTCATAGATCTTAATAAAATAAAATGAATAAATAATGAAAAATATATTAGAATTTTCCTGTTTAGCTTATGTATACAATAACTACATAATATAGCATAAGCTAACTGATTTTTCGAGGTAAAAAGTGTCCCATTGTAATAAATCTCTATACCAAAAGAGCACATGCAAAAATTCATAATATTGAATCGCTTGGACTTTGATTACTTATTCTACGCAGACTATCTTGTTTTCCTACATAAAAAGTATCTTATGTCCATTTCCCATAGACAAAACTTGATATTAGTGTTCTGTAAGTGAGCAGCAAAAAAAGTACGCTCTTTATTGACGGCCTCTGTAGTTGCTTTGCCAGCAAGCTCATTGGAACACAGGGTTCCCAGGTTTGATTCCTGACATGGGAAATTTCGTAAATTAACTTTCTATTATTTGCTGTGGTCTGGAAGTCTGGGATTGGTCCCAGAACTATTCCGTTGTATTTTACCTAGAATACAAGAATAACCTGCTTAGCTTGAAGTAATAAAACATGTGCGTGTCTTCCATTAAAAAAAATACAGCTATCCACGGTGCGTGGTCTGCTTACAGTTGGAGGTTTTTTTTAAAATATATATCCGAGTATAGTTTATCAACCAGAACATTTTTCTGTTTAGAATAAATCTATATTTTTTGTAAAATACTCAAATTTTAACTGCAAACTTACTATAGATAAGACGTACTTGAGACCTCTTACAAATTTTGTTTTAACCAATTTGATTTTCATAATTTTTGCATATATTTTGTAGAAATGTAAACTCCACAAAATATATGCGAATAACACATACATAAATATTACAAAGAGAAAATTTCCGCATAGAGAAAACAGTTACAGTGAAAGGAAACTTTTGATTTATCAATATGGAGTCATTTATTATTTTTCTCATCATTCATTTGATAACAAACACAACCATGAATCTAAACTTCGTTCGCAGAACGCGGGAAAGTGTGGGTAGTTATAATTGATTAGTTATAAAATTGCATGCACTCAATTTCACATTTTACAGAAAATTGGTATTCAGAGAAACATGAAATATATCATTTCAAAGCAAATGTGCCAGGCTTCTATAAATTTTAATATATTTTGCTTTTTGTTCATAATTTGTGTTGAAATTATTAATATACAAGTTCAGTTAGATATCTCAAATGTGTCTATTCAATTTATGTGTATTCAAACATTTTCTCGACGTTTCAAATGTGAAAGTTTGTTTTCTTCGAAGAAGTTACGTTCTAGAAAATTTAATTCCTACATATTAATTCTGTTACATTAATGTAAGCTAAAACTATATATTAATGTAACAAGCTAAATGAGATGCGAGACCTTTATTTCTGGTCAAATTTAAGTTAAAAGTAAAAGTAACCAATTTAATCAACTTTTTTGTCGAAATTTTTATTTTCTCAATTAGTCTCATATTTCTACTTCTTTTTATAATTCTTTACGTATAATTTTTTTTATTGCATGCGTTCAGCAGACAGGCAGACGGCCCACTTGATGGAAAGCAGTTACCATCGCCTATGGACATTTGCAACACTAAAGGTGCTATAAATGCGCTGCTACTCTCTTAAGGGAGACTGAAACCTGGTCACTAATGCCAAAACACAACTCAAGGTTGTTATGGCAACGTATAAATAAATACAGTGGATTAATCTTATATGGAATAAATAGTTAAGATAATCAAAAACAATTAAAATAACATCGGTTGAGGCTAGGCAAAGATAATATTAATATATATCTTTGACATTTAACACTGAGTTTTGGGATAACACAGCTACTAGAAACGATTCAGCTAAATACCTAAGATTTTGGACTTTTTTAAAATTAGATTATAATCTCTATTTCTAAACTCAGTATTAGATATAAATTAGTTTTTTTCGGGATAAATAGATTCAAGCGCAATGTAGTTAGTGGAACACTTATAAGCCAATAGATGGTGCTGTGCAATAATTGAGGCCGCAAACGGTTCTCGACACGTACAAAGAATATATACTTACAAGTTACCAAGAATAATAGGCGAGCCTAGGCCTGCGAGGAATGTCGACAGTCTCGCTGGAAAATCTTTCTTTGTGACGGATGTGCATTTCACCTCTCTCCTCCACCTAGACGGGACATCCCTAAACTTTGCTCACCATAAAGGATTACACTTTGTATTGTAGAGACTTTTACTATAATAGTTAACTTAGAACAAAAACATATGGCGCTCATTGAGAATGCAATGCGGCATGGCTCATGTTAGCCGTATCAGCGCCACCGTCAACAGTAATCGTGGCGCCAAACAACATGTTGAGCCTTCGATTACAAATACTCGTAGTCAAACGCTCGGCTGTTTGCCAGCACGTAGCACTGTGAATTGCAAATCCCGTGTTCAGTCGTGTATCAGGGTCGTCCCGGTTTTCATTAGGACACCGATGTTAACCATGTTTCGAGCGAACACACCAAATGCTGCACTTATGGCCGTTGTAAAACCAATCATCGACGCTATTTGTTAGGCGCGTGAAATGTTTACAAATTTTCACGATTACATTTCTCGCTCTACGATTCTTTTCTTTTTTTTGTTAATGGCTACAGCTTGTTTATTTAAATGAATAGTAATATGGCAAAAGCAAATTCAGCTACAGTCATCGAAACTGTTCTTACATGTAAATTCTCTAGGTTATTTAGGTCAGGCATATCCTGTTTAAGTAACCCAAACACCAACACAATATTTACACGGCCTCACAAAAATTTAAATATAAATTGAGGGTCTATGGACCAAAAGATCGAATCTGGGATCAGTTTGGTCCATACACCCTCAAATTTTAAGGGTGTATGGACTAAACTGACCTCAGATCCTGATTCAGCGAATAGAAATATATAAGAATAGATGACTTTGTACTTTTGACCTATAAATAACCTATAAAGCTTTTTTTTAAGGCGGTGGAAATGCATTTCGCACATACCGGGTCCTTTGCTAGGGATTAGACCGTTGTTGATCATGGAGGCTTTCGACTGAGG
This sequence comes from Dendrolimus houi, assembly GCA_039645545.1. Taxonomy (NCBI): domain Eukaryota; kingdom Metazoa; phylum Arthropoda; class Insecta; order Lepidoptera; family Lasiocampidae; genus Dendrolimus; species Dendrolimus houi. The sequence goes on from CM077125.1 coordinate 8,697,296, forward strand.
CAATCCAAACAATACTCAACCGGCTTGTGTGGAGACTCGACTAATCAATACCCCACTAAAACCACCCTCCTCCCATGTGCCCCGCGCTTATGGTAGGAAAGGCGTGAGATACAGAACGTAGTTACGCCCACACCGATCCTAGCGCACATGTGCTTGAGAATGCCCCGGGAGAGGCAAACTCACTTCGTCAACAGGGGTGAAGACTCCTCTGCTCCCTAGATGCTAGAGGGCCCCTGCAGCGGTATTTCAGGGAGGGAGGTCATGCGCATACCTGCGCCTCCGGGCTCCCGACTGACGTCGGCGCCCGCGAGACGCATGCGCACTTCCATCTCTCTCCCTATCTCGTTCCGCGGCCTCCTTATGAGACACTACCGTCTCGCAGAAATTGGCCGCACCCACCCACCAATCGTCGCTGTGCAGCATGGCTTGCATCAGATCGCCCAGCGATTCGATCGGTCCTACAAGTGTCTCGAGTTCAAACCTCTGAGGTGCCCATGCTGCGCACTCGACACTATCACCTGTACACCGAACTAACAATTTATCGCTTTTTCCGGTAAAAAAGCGCGGAAAATTGTATGAAAAGAGTGTGAGCAAAGCATTCGTGACCGCTACGCAAGGAAGCTGATCAGGAACTGAACCTATAAAGCTTACGTCAACAAGTAGGAACACATGCTAATAAACCGTGTAAAATATCTGTTATGAACTCCTTTACAAATAAATATATTTAAAAAAAAGTGGCATTGCTAACACATCTTGCTATAATAATTTCCTTATAAATCAACGACATAGAGATCTTTCACCTTTATATATATTTATTTTATAATTCCACCGAATCATTTATCAAACTGTTCTTCGCTACATCAAAGTAAAAGAACTTTTATACGTCTCGAAACAGAAATCATAAAAAAACGAAATAAACGAAACTAAAGACAGTCGGTGTACGTGATAGATGTGGCAAGAAAGACAATCTGAGAAAGTTGGTTGAAAGTACCAAAAGAGATTTGTCTTGGTCTTGTTTTCCCGAGAGTACGCGGATGTCGCCATCGATCCGCGTACCGGCTTGATATCGTAAACCCCTAATAATAGATGTGGATAAACAAAGTTTTTAGACAGGTAAACAGTGGAATTTTGCGCACAATATGATATTCACTTTATGGGAATAAAAACACATCTTAAATTAATAACGCTAATTCTTATTTGTACAATTACGGAATAAAATTTTTCCTCACCTTAATGTCGACTTTTGCTTGCACGAGTACAAGAAACAATCCTGCCAAGATTTTAATTAATGTTACGTTTAGAAAATATAGAACCGTGGAAAAAGAAAATTGCACTGTTGACAATGACAGATGCTGCGATTAACAATAAGAAACAATGAGGATATAATCACTACACTTAACATAAATATTAAAACAAATAAAAAGGTTTTACATATGTAAACAATCTTCTTAGAAACACAGAAAATGAAACAACTTTGATCTAAGTAATTTTAAACTTTATTGTCAAATAGTTAAACATAATTTTCTGTGAAACAGTCTGTTCTGTGACTCAGTTTGAAAAGGTAATATGTGCGCGGGGAACTTTAAAGGAATCAATTTGAAAACTTGTTCATACCACCACAGTACATAGAATAAAAAAAAGTATGCTAATTAAAAAAAATACAATTAAATATATAGTAACTTATAAATAAATAAAGTGATGGTAGCGTAATGGCCAGCGCACGCGTCCCAAACTCAAAGGGCGGATCCTGCCCGGAACGCATGCACCACTTAGTCAGTTTTCTGATCTAATGTGCATGTTGTTACAATTACCACTTGCTAACAACGGTGAAGGAAAACATTGTTATGCAACATGCACATCGAGGTAACCCATGTGTCAAACCTGCCAAGCCGAGGCTCGAGCCTAGCAGTGGGACATTTATGGGCTGATATTATTAACTTATAAATAAATTAAAGTAATGAAAATTACAATCAATATATGAATCCCAAATCGCCGTCAATTGAAGAAGTTCTCAAAACGCTGGCCGCCTTTCCGCACTGTATGGCAACGCTAATACGCTGCCCCAAATACAGGTCAGGCCAGACCAAAGGCCAGCCCTTTGTTCAAGTGAGACCTCTATTGAACGAGTTGTTAGGTCTCGATAGAGTCGATGAGCCTCGGGACCCCATGGCCTGAGACTTTAGGGAAAAACTATAGATAATATTGAGCTTCGGTCATCGAAGTTATAGCTAAGGTTCCCAGAAGGCTTGCTAAGTTATCTCCTTGGATTGCCATACTCATTCATCTGTTGTTCGAGGTAGGAATCAGCTTTATGATCACTCGAAGAGTCAACAGGATATATGATTTTTTAGAGATTGAAACCATTTTGACAAAAAGGACATTCATGTAAATATCTATCATACATGTAACTAGGGATACCATTTTTTGTATGTATAGGCGTGTAACCCTGGTATGTAACCAAGGCGAAGTTTTTAAGACATTTTTGTGTCGTAAGAGCTGACAAAGCAGCGCACAGCCAGGTCATAGGGCATTTCCCCATCTGGATGGCTACCACACCTGACCTGTAGTTAGTTAACAGTACTCAAACTAAGTTTTTATATATGACTGCGTACATAACTGCCATATTAAACAAACAGCTTGAAACGTTTTCCATACATTTCAATTAAATTTGTTAGAGCCCGGACATTTATCTCTGTCTGCAATATAGGCATATATATAGTTATTTAGCATAGCCGTGTTTGCTGTTCGGAAACCGATAGTGGTCAGCAATAGTTTGCACTTGATGCATATTAATGTTTCGTCGCATACCATTATTCATACAATTGTATTCGGAATTGTCAGACGTCTAGCATTCGAATGGACATAACTCTATTTACCTGTTTGGTATTGTCATGTATTCGATAAAATATGATATAACCATCCCATTTTTCCTATCTGACCTCTCTATCTCATACCATTTATCCCATCCATTCTATCCCATATTAAATTTTGGCAACCCGTTGGCTTCACCCCTTGTGTTACAAACGTCTGTAGAGGACGGTAACCGTTTTCCATTACATGGGTCGTTTGCCTGTTTGCCAGAGTAGCAACGAATAAAACATTGTGTGTGTGTGCAGTTCACACGCAGTAGAAGTGAAACAAAGTGTGACAAGGGGTGGGAGGGATACTAAATTTCGTGACGTCACATTTCATATAGTATATTGTTATACTATTGTTGCGGACAGAGAGCACCCCCCTGACCCACCCGCCGGAGCACACCTACTCTCCGCGCCCCGCATACCGCTGACGCCCATAGCTAGCACAATTAGCAACTAGGCGTCAGACGGGATGCGGGATATAGGGACAGCCTTGGAGGCAAAAACCACTCAACTTGACACAACTTGTTACATCTTGTCACATCTTCACAACGGCACATGTGTACTTCTCTCATCGCAACTCAGACTCTCTTGCAAAATGTATACCTATTTTATTCGTGTAAAAAGTTAAATAATAATCATACAGTCCATTACTCCCGAGTTTTAATTCTCCAAACAAAGAAGCAACTGCCACCAATAGTTTTTTGGTACTTCGCCGCCGGATAGAAGAATTGCAAAGAAGAAACGAGCAGTGTCTTTTGCTCCATCGAAACCACAAGAAAGAAGAAAGACCAACTCTATACGGTCTCGTAGCGGTACCCCAAAGAAGAAAGAAGATTATTATAGAAGATCATCGTGGGCAACCCGGACTACGTACTAGGAGACCAAGAGTTCCTGCCGGATTACGTACCAGGAGACCAAGAGTTCCTGCCCCGGACGCCGAGGCTACGCGTCTGCAGGATCAAGACCGGAAAAAAGAATAACGTTACTTCGTACCGTGACCGAGTGACTGTCCACCTAACGGTGCCAAACGGTCAGTTCACAAAGTCGTAGACGGTGCGCTGTTTCCAGTTAGGTCGGTCAAAGGTCTCAGTGTTTAGTGTTTAGTGTAGTGAATTAGGATCGTCGGTCATACACACACATATACACACTGGTCAGGGTAGTCGGTCATACGTGTTAGGCTTAGGCAAGTACCGAAGATGCCGAACACTAGGAGCAAGACCGCCGAAGACAGAGTGCAGAGAGCGTATCAAGAACCCCCCGCGTCGCCGTCCGTACATATATCCGCGTCCGCGTCCGCGCCGAACGTATCGCGACCCGCGTCGCCCGGAGTGCAACAGACGACGACCGCACAAGTACACGCCGCAAGTCGTACTGAACGCCGATCGCGATCACCGTCCGTCCGATCACACCGCTCGCAGCTCAGCGCCGCCACTTTGGTAAGGCAAGTGGAACTGGAAGCAGAGGAACAAATCGCCGCGATCCGTCGAGAAGAGCTCCGGTTACAAGTGTCGCTGATTAACAAGAGGGTCGCTGCGAACATAGCCGCCCTCAAGGAGCAGACAGACGGAAACAGCGTGTGCGAAGACGATGGGGTGGAAACAGAGAGAAATATCACAGAGTGGTTGAAGAATACCCGCATACGGGGGGAGTCGCCGAGCGCAGGCGACAGGACCGAGCTCGGAACGAGAGGAGCCGGACCGCGACCACCGTTAGACGCCGCGGGAAGAGCAAGGGAAGTGTATCCAATGGCGCGCGACCGGTCTGCGGAAACGAACGACCAGACCGCTCGCGTGACGTTCAGAACGCCGCGCAATGCAAGATCGCCGACGCCGACCAGATCCAGGGATCGAGGAATCGACCGCCTAGCCGAAGTGTTGGAGCGCATGACACGCAACAGGCCAACACCGCGACAGTGTCAGGAGCTGCCTACCTTTAGCGGGGCCCCGGGAGAGTGGCTACCATTTAAAGCTGCAATGCGCGAGTCGACGAGCTTACACGAATTTTCACCTGCGGAGAATTTAGGCCGTCTACGCACTTGCCTTAAAGGCGAAGCAAGGGAGTGCGTAACAGCCCTGCTGTATACCGCCGTGGATCCTGCGATCATCATGAAGACGTTGGAGCGCTGCTATGGACGTCCAGAGATAATAATCAGTCGCGCATTGGAAGACATCAAGAAGTTGCCACGATCGGGTTCGTCTGCCAGCGAACTCAACAGCCTAGCCACCAAACTACAGAATATAGTGACGGTCATCTCGTGTGTCGACAACAAGGGGTATCTACTTAACCCTATGTTGACGGGACAAGTCGTCGAGAAGCTCAGCCCGCATCTACGAACGAAATGGTGCGACTTTGCAGATGAATTCTCGAGCCGAGACGAGCCGGAGATTATGACACTATCGAAGTTTCTAATGGGCGAAGCAGACAGAGCAATGAAGTATTCCTTCGTGACGTCATCACTACCTACGATGAGTGTAAACGTCACTAAAGAAAATAAAGTGAAGCCGCCGAGGATGAACGAGCGTCGTCGCGTGTACGCTACAACGGAAGCCAAGATCGTGTGCTACTGTTGCGGAGCTGACCACCAGACAACGCAGTGCGGCAAGCTGGCTTCGATGTCGTTGCCAACCAGATGGGAGTGGGCCAAGGAGACGAGAATATGTTTTTGTGCCTACTAAGTAAACACAGGCGGTTCCGTTGTAAGGCGAGGAAGTGCGGTGTTAACGAATGCCGCGAGCCGCATCACGCACTTCTACACCAGCGGAGGGAAACTGAAGCCGTCAGTGGACCGATCGACCGAGCGGAGTCGGTCAATCAACCGGCCGACAGAGAGGAGTCGGTCATGACGGCATCGGCTCACAATTCTAACACCGGGAGCAGAGTGTTATTGAAGGTGTGTCCGATTACCGTCAAGGGGCTTAACGGAGAGGAAGTGAGTACGTACGCGTTGCTGGATGAAGGGTCCACGATCACGCTCGTCGACGAGGAGATAGCCGGGATGCTAGGGGCAGATGGCCCGAGACGGCCATTGAACATCCACGGCATCACGTCGAGCCAGCGGGAAGCGGAAAGTAGGGTGGTGAGCGTTGCGGTGCGCGGAAGAGCGCAACCGCACTACCATCCTATCAAGGCGCGCACTGTGAAGAAACTCGCACTGGGAACTCACTCCGTTAAGTCTGAGGTCGTACGACAGTTACGTCATTTGAAGACGCTTCATACAGACGATGTGTGTTTTATGAACGCTAAACCGCGCGTATTGATTGGAGCTGACAACTGGCATCTGATCGTGACTAGAAAACTGTTGGCAGGAAAGAAGAGCCAACCAGCCGCTTCCCTGACCCTCTTGGGGTGGACCATACATGGGAGTGCACCCAGAGGCATAGTAACGCAGGGAAACGACACAGTATTACACGTCCGAACGTGGCAAGACAAAGAGCCGCGGAAAAGGACAAATTATTCGAAATAGTGAAGTCTCATTTCGATATCGACGCACTCGGCATATCGAACAAAGTGAAACCTGAAGCTGAAGAACAACGGGCGCTAAAGATATTTTCAGAAACCGTGAAGAGAGAAAACGGCCGCTTCGAAGTCGGACTGCCCTGGCGAAACGATGACGTCACCATGCCACCGAGCTATGACATGGCAGTGCGTCGTCTACGCGGGATCGAGCGCAAAATGGACAAATCGCCGCAGTTCAAACAAGCATACACAGCTCAGGTCAACAGGCTACTAGAAAGAGGTTACGCCGAGCCTTGCGAACGAAGCCACGAAGGAAACCAACGCGTGTGGTACATGCCTCACTTCGCCGTTACGAACCCGAATAAGCCTGACAAAGTGAGACTGGTATTTGACGCCGCCGCCCGTTCGAACGGGGTGTGCATGAACGATGCGTTACTGGATGGGCCAGACTTACTATGCGCCTTATACGGAATCCTGTTCAGATTCCGGGAAGGGAAGATCGCCGTAACAGCCGACATACGTGAAATGTTCCTTCAAGTGAAGATAAGGAAGGAAGACAGAGCGGCGCAGCACTTTTTATGGCGCGGGGACGACCGCCATAACCCACCTCGGCGCTACATTATGACGTCTATGATATTCGGAGCACGAAGCTCGCCATTCCTCGCACATAGCGTGAGAAACAGGAATGCGAGTGATCATAAGAAACACACCCACGAGCGTATCACTCAATCACGCAAAACCACTACATGGACGACTGGGTTCAAAGCTTCGAAACGGAAACGGAAGCAGCCGAGGCGATAGCAGAAGTACGAGAAGTGCACAGGAAGGCCGGCTTTGAGCTCGCGGGATGGGATACGAATCGCGAGCGCCTTATGGAAAACATCCCGGATGAAGAGAGAGCCAGACAGCCTAAAGAGCTGGGTGCTAGCGCGCATCCCTACGGGAAGGCGTTGGGTGTGTTATGGATGCCGGAAACGGATGAACTCGCGTTTAACACCGCCATGCCAAGAGTTCCAGATAGCATAAAATGCAGCACGCAAACACCCACTAAGAGAGAGGCCCTAGGCATGGTCATGTCACTTTTCGACCCACTAGGCTTGCTCAGCCCGTACACTATAAGGGCGAAAATCGTGCTACAAAGGCTCTGGAGGCTTAAGCTAGGCTGGGATGAACCTTTGCCAACGGAAGAGGCAAGGGAATTCGAAGAATGGATTCGTGACTTAAACTCTATAAAAGAGTTAAGATTACCACGGTTCTATGGATGGGATAAAGACGTCGTGAACGTACAATTACACGTCTTTACGGACGCCAGCGAACAGGCCTACGCAACAGCGGCTTACTGGCGCTTTGAGCGGCGCAACGGGAACGTCGGCGTCATTTTAATCGCAGGAAAAGCGAAAGTGGCCCCGATGAAGGCGCAAAGCATCCCACGAATGGAGCTACAGGCCGCGCTAATAGGAGCCAGGTTAGCGGCGGAAATAAAAGGAACATAGTTTCAAGCCTTATGACGTCATCTACTGGAGCGACTCGAAGACTGTTCTTCATTGGATAAGAAACGACTCGGCACGATATACCCCATACGTTGCACATAGACTGAGCGAAATCGGCGAAATAACCGAGTCCGAGCAATGGCGATGGGTGCCGACGAGTTACAACGTCGCCGACGACGCAACCAGGATTAACGTCCCGAATATGAAATCGGACGACCGCTGGTTTAAAGGCCCGGAATTTCTCCGTGAACCCCCGACGAAATGGCCGAAGGAAGAACCGACGGAAACCGAAGATGACGAAGTCGTGGTAAATTACACGACCGATGAAAAGCCACTTGTTGACGTCACAAGATTTTCGTCATACGGAAAATTGTTACGAGCGACCGCCTACGCGCTCGCCTTTATGGACAAGTGCAGAAAAAGGACTCGCACTATGGAAACGCGACATATAGAGCAAGCTGAACGTTTACTCATTCATCAAGCGCAACAGGAAAGCTTCCCGAAGGATTATGAGCGATTAAAGAAAGGGGAACGCGTGTCACGTGACAGCCGGCTTTATAAGCTCGACCCCGAATATGGGGGGGACGGGGTAATAAGACTAAACGGTAGGATCAATGCGGCCACCCTGCGCGAGCTTACCGGGAACCCACCGATCTTAGACGGGTCACATCACCTCACTCGGCTGATGATAAGAGGTGAACATGAACAGCATCATCACATAGGAAGAGAACACGTCGTAAACAACGTCCGGCAAAAGTACTGGGTGCTACGAGTGCGGCCTACTGTGCGAAACATCCTGCGGCAGTGTACAGTCTGTCGGTTGAGAAAAACCGCACCGACAGTACCTGTGAAAGGAAACCTTCCAAAGGATCGTCTAGCTGCCTACGCACGGCCCTTTACCAATTGCGGAATCGACTGTTTTGGCCCCATGTGGGTGACCATAGGACGTCGTAAAGAAAAACGATGGGGAATGCTGTTCACATGTATGGTGACTCGTGCCATTCATATGGAACTTATAGCGAGCCTTAGCACAGACTCGGCTATCATGGCCCTAAGAAGGATGGGAGCACGACGCGGCTGGCCACAAGTGATATGGTCTGATAATGCAACGAATTTCCATGGAGCGAACGCGGAGTTACTAACGGCGTACACGAGATGGAAGAAAGAGATGCCAGATCACGTGAAAGGAGACACCTAGCGTGGCGTTTCATCGATCCCGGCGCACCAAACCAGGGGGGAGCTTGGGAGCGACTAATTCGAACGGTGAAAACGGCACTCCACGCAACATTGGCGGAACAAGCTCCCAGAGAAGAGACACTTACGACTGTCATCACGGAAATAGAGCACACCGTAAACTCGCGCCCGCTGACTCACGTGTCGGTGAGCCCTGAAGACGACGAAGCGCTTACCCCGAACCATTTTCTAATCGGATCGGTGACGGGCCTACCAATCACGGGAACGAACGAGTTGGCAGGTAAGAAGACATGGATCGCCACTCAAGCTTTAGCGGACATGTTCTGGACTCGTTGGCTACGCGAGTATTTACCTACATTGACACCGAGGGACGACGTACGACGAAATGAGGAAAACGTACGCGTGGGAGACGTCGTTATCATTGCGGACAGTCTGTTGCCACGTAACGTATGGCCCCGGGGTCAAATCGAGCGCACTTATCGCGGACCGGACAACGTAATACGGAGCGCGGACGTGCGAACGCGGGGAGGCATCTTCAGGAGACCAGTAAGGAGGCTCATCGTCCTGACGAGAAGAAATGGCTTCGAGGATCTGCGCCGGGGGGAGGATGTTGCGGACAGAGAGCACCCCCCTGACCCACCCGCCGGAGCACACCTACTCTCCGCGCCCCGCATACCGCTGACGCCCATAGCTAGCACAATTAGCAACTAGGCGTCAGACGGGATGCGGGATATAGGGACAGCCTTGGAGGCAAAAACCACTCAACTTGACACAACTTGTTACATCTTATCACATCTTCACAACGGCACATGTGTACTTCTCTCATCACAACTCAGACTCTCTTGCAAAATGTATACCTATTTTATTCGTGTAAAAAGTTAAATAATAATCATACAGTCCATTACTCCCGAGTTTTAATTCTCCAAACAAAGAAGCAACTGCCACCAATAACTATATTTAAGGTTTAAAATGCGAAATTCAAAGTTTTAACGAAAAACTTCAAAACATTTCCAACTCCTATCTGTATGACAATAGTGTTTCAATTATTAAATATAATGTATTTTATCTCATTCTGTCGTAGGCTTAGTCCTATAGATTTATGTGTTTGTCTCTTTTTAGTGTCGCTTTTTCGTTGCATCGAGTTTCAAACCACAACGATTCTAAAGAAGTTTCACTTCAAAAAGTTAGCGGTCACTTATTTCATTATGTGAGAATTGATATGTAAGTATAATCAGTGAGTTTTTATCATTTATAAAATATTTAGTGATCACAAGCTCACAACAAGCTCTTACTTATGAATATAAAATAATAATTAAGTGTTACTATTTTATAAGTAGAATATTAAAATAATAAGTCTGTAGCTTTTGAAGTTTTACTAAAATTTATGTAAATGTATAAAGTAAACATTTCTAAAATGGAACATCTAATGGCGCAATTACAAACTTTAATTAAGTCAAATGTTCTTCAAATAAACCCACCACGACAAAACAATAACAATTTACTGTTATTTCATTACACAAAATTGAATGTATCTCCCACCTATACGGCTGTTGTCATATGCAAATTGTTTTTAAAACATATTTGACTGATTCGTTGAGATTGCTGTTTGTACAAGTTTTTAATCCCCGCTGGTCTGCTTTCTAACACGATCGTCGTGCACTCGAGATAATTTAGGAAAATTAAGTACTCTATTTAATTATTTTTTTTTAAAGTGAAAAACAGAAATGTCTTTACTTTTTCACGGAAATTCTTCATCATATTGCACGTGAAACATGACCGGTGGCAAAATTCGGAAGATTACCATGGCACGACAGTCGATCTATGAGCATATAGGGGACTAAATGTCCACGTCATAAATGTCAAAACATCGACAGGCCAAGAATATATTTGTTATTGATAAAGCCACCTTCGATGTTAAGTTGGGGGACGCATTAAAAGGCGCCTTGAAGTCCGGTGATGAGATTGATTGATAAAGTGAAAAATATTTGAATTGAATAATTATTTATCTCTTCCTCTTCAGCCAGTCCCTTTCCACTACTGGACGTAAGCTTCCCCAAATTTGCGTCTAATATCCCGGTCTCCCGTCTTTCTCGTCCAGCACCTGCCGGCGACCTTGCACAGGTCGTTAGTCCACTGGGCTGGAGGGCGTTCTACGCTACGTTTGCCGAGACGCGGTCTCCACTCCAAGACAGGTTTGCTCCATCGGCCGTTGGTCCTGCGACAAACGTGACCGGCCCATTGCCAATTCAATTTGCTAATTTTGCGAGCTATGTCGGTTACCTTGGTTCTCTTACAGATATCCTCATTTCTGATTATATCCATAGGAGTAACACCTAATATAGCTCGCTCCATAGTCCGAAGACTTCCGTCTTCAAGCATTGCGAATACTTATTTAACTCAACCGGGTAATATTTTATCTAAAACATCTTGTGCGTGTCGGACCACGTACAACAGACCGGTGATCGACGTCCACTACTTTTATAATTTTCTACGCAATCCCATGAAATATTTATTCAAAAATTCTCCATATATCAACAATTATAAAATCAGTTGGAACACATTCTGTGGAATAAATATTTATCGGAATGTGTTCAAACCCATGTTTGTTAACAGTGGATCAGTATGGCGATCCAGCGAGGTAACCTAGCTAGCCTTCTGGGAACCTTACCTATTGACTTCGATGACCTAGGCTTAGTATTCTATCTATAGTCTTAAGGGATTAAAGGTAAAATACAGTATAAGTTAACTTGCCCTTTATTGTACTAGTTTATAATTTAACTAACGGCCCATCCCGGCTTCGTACGTGTGGTTTAGGACTTATTTTTTTACACCTTGGGTTACATTATTGAAGTTTTAGTAGGGTTCCCTAATTTTTTCATGTAATAAATATAGCCTATGTTACTTAGGGATAATGTAGCATTCTAATGGCGAAAGAGTTTTTGAAATCGGTCTAGTCGTTTATGAGTTTATGCGTTACAAACATACAAATATACAAATCTTTTCACTTTATAATATTGGTATAGATGTAATATCTTTTTGTTTAAAAATATTTTTGAAGGTTCTATCCAATTGATTTTATTCAGAATTTTCTACCCAGTTCATAAGTTTTAAATTTTACTATTTACGCCATTACAGCATTGTATAGCGGGATGTATATTACATATTCGTACTAAATATCATCAACATATTTATCATACACTAATTTTTTGAGAAAAAAACTACTGTGAGGAAGATGTCAATTTTGTAGTGGTCCAATTTTTATCAAAAAAGCTATGAGGCCCTAAATATCGACAAAGTGCACAATGAAGGGTTTCCGTAAAAACCTTAAAGATTTTCTTAAATCTTTCACTACATATTTCACCACAGAGATAAATAAAATGTAGACACAAAGTGCATACCAAAATTGCACTATAAGATTTACAAAAGAGCAGTTAGAATTCCCCAGCGGTGAACGTTAGCCTCTAAAACTGAGGACAAACGATGCGACTGGGAAATCTTTTCACTGTTCAAACGAAAGCAGCTAGACTATAGCTATTACCGTGACAATTTATATGTTGTAAGTTTTTGCTATCTGAGATAAGGAAACAAAGGTATTTGAGGAAACTTTACATTCATAACAATTGTCGTGCTAAAGGGCTTTTACGAGTCTTTTAGGATTTTTAGTTCTTTATTTACGTCACCCGCGAGTTTGTTCGCATTTATAAATTCTGAATAAAGTAAAATAGCAAATTGTTATGTTTGAACACGTATTTCTTTATTTCTTACGAATAGCCTAAAAATGATTTTCCATATCCCCAACATTTTGTTTATATGTCCACTTCTCCGATAACTAGAAGGAAAGTGGCGAAGGCAATGGGCACTGTGAATATGTAAACATAACTGATTTGTATATGTGATACTTTTAATATAACTTAACATTGTGGTTTGCCCACACCAATTTTTAGAAGTTATTTTTTTAATGTAATTTGCTCAAAAAATGCATTTATGAAGCCTGCATACATTGCCTGAAAGTTAAAAATTAGGCACCACACAATGGAACGTGCAATAAAATGGGTACTCTCATCTAAGTACCAATTTTATCGCACCCTGTGCAATAAAATAAGTACTTAGATGAAAAAATATATAAGAATTCCACCAAGGAGTTGCAAGTTACAAAAATAAATAAGCTGAATAATCGTACCTCCTTGGAAGTGCTTTTAATCAATATATTTGTCTCACTTTAATACTATACAGAAAATTAGATGAAAGATGTAGTTCTAATTTTTACCACGCGCAAGTAGCGCCATTTGCAAATGTTCGCCATTTTCATATTAGAAACGTCAAAGATTTTTTGCAACTTTTCCGACTGTTATTTCTGGTTGTTTCTTTACCTATTGTTCTGTTTTCACGCAAATGTATTTAAAAACGTTGTATAACACAAGTGCGATTGTTGATTTTTACTTACTCATGACTATAGTAAGCCCTCGAATTCGTCTCGGACTTTACTCGTCTACTCGTTTGTAAAGGTAACTCACCGAAGTGGTGTCATAAATAACTATCACCGCCTTCGAGATTGTTTTTGAGATACAAATTAGTAGTAATATGGGGTTCTCTAGAATGCATACATGTATGTAACTAAGTATTGTATTATAATACATAATATATACAATATTTACAGAGAGAGAGAGAGAGAGAGAGAGAGATGTATATATATATATATATATATATACACACAAGATATAGACTCCTTGCCAAGTTTAATTAAAATTTGTTCAATTGTGAAAAGGTAACAAAAAAGGTACACCTTTGCACTGTTTACTTTTACATATTTTATATTATTATAAATATATAAATATGGTACGCGGCAAACTATATACTATATACTATACTATAGAAAACAGATGTTTGCGCATTAGAAGATCGTGCGAATCATAACATACTAAGTATAAGAGACTTTATGGTATAACTAGATCGGTAATATTTGACTAAGAAATGTTATTTTCAACAAATGCATAATACTGGTGGAAAATTAAGAATATTTGTTATTGTTATTAGTCAATTTTTGTGTCTATTGAAAATCTCAACTGTTTAGTGAAATATGCCTTTTTATACTGACACAGGAATTTGTCCAATTTGGTTCAAGCTTCTGTTACATATGTCTAGTTTTATCCTACTTTTTATTATTATAAAACTTTATATTTATACTATACTATATATAGGCATATATATAGCTAAGTAAATAAAAAAGAACTCGTGATAGCGTAATGGCTAGCGCACGCGTCTCAATCTCAAAGGGCACACGTTCGAATCCTCACCGGAACGCGTGCACCACTTAGGCAGTTTTCTGACCTAATGTGCATATAGTTATAATTACCACATGCTAATAACGGCGAAGGAAATCATCGCGATGAAACCTGCACATCGAGATAACTGATGTGTGAAACCTGCCGAGCCGCCTTGGACAAGCGTGGCGTCCTCTATAGTGGGAGTCCCGAGCCCAACAGTGAGACGTTTATGGGCTGTTATTATCTTTTTTTTATTTAGGTAAAAAGAAGAAATACGTACAAGATAGTCTTTCGCTATGTTCCCCTTTATCACGCCTTAACAAACTACAAAGAAAGCTAAGAATTGTTAAGTAACACATCGCATTGTGATTGATCAGCAATCATTGTAGAGTCTTGTCGTCCTTCTATCGGGATACGTTCCATCAATCACTGCCCAGCCCATCCATCGGAAACGCCTTTCCTTAACATTCCGTTATTTTTTAGCGATACGCGCAAAAGATATACGTTATATTACTTTGTTATGTTCACGTAAAAGGGTTTGATGGATAGATAGATAGATAACACTTTATTATACACCAATACAAACATGAACTTAATTATAACTAGTAATGCACAAAGGGCGGTCTTATCGTTAAAAAGCGATCTCTTCCAGCCAACCCCAGGAATGAATTGAGATGATAATGGCGATGGCGGTATACGTAACATATAGTACGAACTACTTAAATTTTAATAATATATATAATTTATTTTAATAATGTTTATAAATGAATTTAAATATCATATTCCAACGACAGGTAGTATTTTTTGGTCATAGTTTTAAATATCGCTAGCGATTTTGCTTGTCTGATAGTCTGATAGGAACAGGAAGCGCGTTCCAAAGCTGTATAGCCTTAACAGTAAAAGAATTCTTATAAAAAGTTGAGTTATCTGCAGAAGTGTTCAATTTAAGTTTAGTAGACGGGCGTAAATTATGAGAGCACGACAGAAATTCAAAACATTGTTTAAGGTAATAAGGAGTACTAGGGGCAAATAAAATACTATAGAGAAAAGCAAGGATGTGAGTATTCCGGCAAAATCGAATTGGTAACCACTTGAGTTTTTTTCGGAATTCAGAGACATGGTCATACTTGCGTAGTCCAAATATGAACATTATGCAAAAATTTTGGAGGCGCTCAAGTTTATTAAGTTGTTCTTGGGTTAATTTAGATAGCTGGCGTCGACATAATCAAGGATAGGAAGTAATAAGGACTCTGCTAGCTTAATTTTGGTGGTAGTGAGTAAGAAATTCCTCAACCTTCTAAGGGATTTGAATTTGACTAGTTTCTAAGCAATACGAAATATATTAAATTTTATTATACATTGTTTAATATGAGAATATACAAACGCTGCTAAGGGCCGATTTTTCAATCGTCAGATAAAAGTTATCTGTCAAATAAATTATAACCTGACTAAATTAAAAAATGGAACATGATGTTTTATTTGTGCAACCGTCATTTTTAATTTTTCCATGTTATATTTTATTTTATGAATACTTCTTATCTGGTGTTTGAAAATACGCCCTAAGACGAATTAGTCGATAAAGTAATCTCATATACTGATATACACTTATACATGTCTATATAATCTAAAATAATATCGTCGGCGTCAGTGCAGGACCTTGTAACTAAATTTTTTGGTGGCATGGATGAATGAATTAAAACTCATTATTGTTTACCATAACTTAAACATAGACAATTTAATATTAACCTAAGTATTACTATTTTTAAATTGTGATATTTATAAGTACATGTAATATGTTACAATTTTGACGAAAAAATAATGTCATCAAAAATGCAGTAACAAGGTCCAAGGTATATATTACATATTTATAATAAGAAGAACGTACTAAAACAAAAATATACCTAATACCTAATAGGCACTTTAAAGTAGTGCATCAGTCTCATATAAACCATATAATTTTTTTATTTTTTTATGCAGGAATTCAGCAGACAGGCAGACGGCCCACTTGATGGAATGCGGTTACCATCGCCTATGGACATTTGCAACACCAAAGGTGCTACAAATGCGCTGCTGCTCTCTTAAGGGAGACAGGAACCTGGTCACTGATGCCGGAACACAACTGGACATTATTATGGCGACATACTTTAGAACTTCTGGTCTAAAGTATGTCGCCATAGTGGTAGCCATCCAGTCGGGCAAATGCCCTACCACCTGGCAAAACTTATACTATAATAATAATAACCACTATATAACTTTTAAATGTTTTAAAAATGCGCTATTCATTTATATTCCGTGCAAATGTTAAAAAAACTACCATATATTTCAAATATTTTTATTCCGATTAGCGAGAGCTAATGGTGAACCACAGTCACAACATCTTAAGGCGTCCAGCAGAAAAGTTTACAATACCACATATTTTACAATAAATTCTAGAAGGAAATTATGTTCATAGAAAAAAACGGCCTCTAAGCAAACTTGGTATCATTTTACTATTAAAATATCGGGATAAATAATTTGCTAATATAACTACTTTCATTACCGTTTAAACAATTGTTAAATTGCAGAACCACAGCAACACAAGTTACTTCCCTCAAAATCCATAAAATTTCATTAAATAATTTTGTCAGTGTTTTAATGTAGGTAGTAACACTACAAATATACCGATAATAGGTAATTTCGTTCTTTAATAAATTAACATGTAAGCGGAATGAAGCTTCACTAGAATTACTTCAACCGATTTATTAATGGTTTTACAGGTAATAGGCTCATTGTGGAATTACGTATTATTTCTTGGAAATGAATGCTGAATATAGTTAATAAATAAGGATATTGACAGTAAAATAGTGCTAGTGTGATGGTCGAATCTATTTACACTGTTTTTAGTTATCGAAGAAATTCGTATAATTTTATAAGTCCCTGGCTTTTTCCTTTCTATAAATGTGTCTGTATTTATGTATGTATTAAATTTATAAATTAGTGTAAGTATGTATATTTAAATTGCAGTCTTTTTTCTACTCCACCTACATCGCCAGATTAGTTAAGAATTTATTTTAAGCTAGGTTGCCTGAAAGAGATCGCTTTTATCGATAAGGCCGCCTGTTGTTTTGAAAAAAAGTATTGTAATTATTTCTTTTTTGTATTTGTTTTTTTTGGTGAGCAATAAAGTGTTATCTAACTATCCTTTTATACATAATAATGTCAGGTATATCGATGTTATGACGTCAAGGAATGCGAAACCAATCGACCTTGACACCAAAAGACAGACAGATGCAGATCGCGAACAAAGCCCTTCTATAGAAATACATATAACACCAGCGGATAGTTATACTGCATCTCTTGCGGCCAAGTCTTCCAGAATAAGTTCAATTTTACAATTTACTATCATGTACATATTAGAAAATAATAATAGAGATCACTATCGACGGATATGTTAGCAAGGTCACCCAAAGCACATATACAGAGTTTTTGACAGTTTTTTCTTTAAAAACCAAGATATCTGTTTATGTTTTTATTATAGGTACGCGTTTAACAATGGTCTCTTCTGATACTAGGTGAAGATACGGTCTAAGATGGAGCACGTTTACCTTGAAGGTACCAGGTTGTAGGTAAAGGGAAAAACAGACTCAGGCAATGAATTCCACTCATTTGCTGTGCGCATAAATATACAAGTTGTAAGATATTGATGTAAAAATTGTGTATTTGCGTTAAAATCTTAACTTTTTAGTTAAATATGACTTGGCGAGCAGCTAAAAGAACTTTTTTGTTCGTTGTTTGTCGAAATTTACAACTTAGATGAGGTTGAGTTTACACAAGTCGAGTTATGAATGAATTAAGAAGGCCTATGTCACGAAGTCATAAAATCTTTAATAAAGGTACAGTCGCGAAATGAAAATGGTCGTCACCTTATAGTCGACTTTTGCTTGCACGAGTACAAGAAACAATACTGCTAACATTTGAATAAATTTTACGTTTGTAAAATATAGAAACGCGAAAAAAGAAAATTGCAATGTTCGCAATAACAGACGCTGAGATTAACAATAAGAATAAAGACGATATAATCACTACGCTTAACATACATATTAAAACAAATAAAAAGGCTTTACATGTCTAAACGTAAAGATTTTATATTTTTGCACTAACTTATGCCAGCAAAATTTTATGGCAGCTAATGTGAGTTTAAAGGAGATATTATGAAGCTACAGTTGTAGTAATTACTCGTATAATAATGTCATAATTTAATAGATTTTGTTAGTTATCACAAAACAATAGCTAATTAAAGGCAGATGTTTATTGACCTATTACAGTGAATAAAGAATTAGTCAATAAATACGATACCGTCATGTTTAATAAATGTTTTGGTGGCATTTGCAACAGGAATTTATTATCAAGTTGCTGGACATTTTAGGTTGCGAACATTTAATTGACGTTAGTTTCAGTTTCTTTTGATAAATGTGTAGAATCGAGATGATATAAAGACTAATTGCAAGGCTTGTGGTAACTATAAGGAGAGATTAGAGGTTACCGGGTCAGGTTGAGCCCATTCTTTGTGTCATCTTGGTAATATATCTAAATGTGTTGCTATCAAGAGCTTGAATAGAAGTATTCTTTCTTATGTTTCTGTGATTACGATATATATATGTGTTTATTGATTTAATATGCGAAGTTTCGATGACTTACATATATGACGTCTAATTTTTTTATGGCATCATATCAATAACATTTTAAAAGTTTGATTAAGATGTTATCTTAACAGCTGTTCTTTTATATGTAAAAAAAAGAATTTATTGCAACATGTGTGCGCATCCCTATTTTTCTTGACTCATTTTTCTTATTCCTTTTTAGGCCCGTAAAAGTTATCAATCGAATAAAGTATAACCTAACTAAATTAAAAAGTTTAAAATAATCCAAATGTTCTATTCATGCAAGTGTCATTTTTAATTTTCCCATGTTGTGTTTTATTCTATAGAATAACTTTTACCTGGTGATTGAAAAATCGGCCCTTAATGTAGAATTTAATTTTAGCTATGAAATTGTTTAACCAAAAGGACTAAGAAATCATATTTGAAATCTACTTAAGTGGCCATCTCGCATTCCGCTGAAAACCATTGTCGATTCCCATTTTTTGTCTTTCCCATTTTCTCTGAGATCCTTTAGAGAAGATGGATGTGACAGGGCGCACTTCAGCATAATAAAAACGGAATTCCTTCATTAACGCAGGGAGTGATATTTGAACTTTGGACAGAATTTCTCAAAGAAAGCAGACTTCGACCTAGGAATTCTTGTATCTATATTACAGGTTAATATCATTTTAGTAAAGAAATGTTAAGATAGTTTAAGTGGTATTTTCTTAAGTTTATTTGAAGTTAAGCACGGTATTTTATTAGATTTTTGTTATTCTGACGTTTTGGTTACTTTTCAGTAGTCGTGATTACGGAAGAGAAAGATGTCAAATCATGTGGTGGTAAATTAAATTAGGCTTCAATAGAGTAAATAATAACCATTAATAAAAATTAAAAGCAGATAATTAAAACGAACAAGTTGGTGGTAGGCTAAATAAAACTTTAACAATACTCATTGACACTTGACATCGTTGACTTCCCTGATCACGGCTATTGAAAAGTGGCCGAAACGTCGGAATAATAAAATTCAAATAAAATACCGCGTTTAAAACCGTTAAAACGTAGTTTTATTGTAGTTTAAATGGGTAGAGATGATTAACAAAACAGATATAAGTAGAGTGGATAGGAGAATTGGTATCGTAACTGTGGTACATTTAGCAGTCTAGGTAAATAAGTACTTTAAGCCGTCATTATTTTAGGACATTTTAATATAAATTACATAATTAAGTACATACTTATAGATGAAGAGAACGGTTTATAGCAGGATCGTAACAGAAGGCCCTTTGTCTACCTCGAAAGGAAAGAGACATGTAGGTATATATCTATATTAAAGTGTAATAAAAAGATAGCATGTTGATGAAACTAAATGCGTGCTGTAATGAATTCTTCTGTAAAGAACAATTTTATTCTATAAGAATTCTCGAAATCGTTACTCGTTACTTATATTAACAGAAACAGTAACTAAAGTAATTACTTACGATCTTATTCATAGAGAGTTAGAGTAAGTTTGAGCGCTTCTTTATGGTTCTCAAAGAAGCGTTCATACTTACTCTAGCTTTTTATGAATAAGACCGTTAATGTAATGCATAATTATATTATTTTCTAAACTATTACTTTATATTCGTATCACCTAATTTAATTAAACTCTTAAGGCATGCAGGATCTTTTGTATAACATTTACCCAGCGTTTAGAACTCGTTCAATTAAAATGGAAACAAATACATAATATAGTTGTTGTGGACCCCTCTGACCCGCCCGCCGAAGCACACCTACTCTCCGCGCCCCGCATACCGCCGATGCCCATAGCTCTCACAATTAGCAGCTAGGCGTCGGATGGTACGCGGGATATAGGAGCGGCCTTGGAGGCAAAAATTGTTATTCTCAATTTAATACGGACACAATTCTCATTGACGACTTACCACTTCTCTCTCTCGACTCTCTCGCACAATTTGTCATTTTCATTACGTACTTCTTATGTATATTCTAAGTTATAGTTTAATAATAATCATACAGTCCAATTTTATATCGAATTTAATTTCCAAAGAAGAAACAACTGCCACCAATAATAGTCTTAATTTATTTTTTGACATATCAAGTAAAATTAAGTAAAAAAAAATATCCAGTCCATTTTACATGTAAAACACGACCAACCCCGTTCATCACGAAATTTAACCAGAGTACGAAACCTTTCAAACATTGATTAATATTAATGATTTCCTTGGGAACTAATTTGAGTGGATAATGGATCTTTTGTATCTGATGAAAAAGTAATTTGTACGAACCCCGAAGGTCCAATTAGAATGCGAAAAGTAGGTGCTGCTTGATCCATTAATCATCATATCAAGGAAACCCGCAATTCTTTTGCTACAACGGTATTGAGATATCGCGTGCCAAGACACGATTTAAATGTGATTCTAAAAGATTAATTTATTCGTTACAAATGTTTCCACTATCTTCAGGGATAATAGGCTCTTTAGATTTATTATACGCAGTTTTAAAAGATTTTCAGACAGATTGTGATGTTAATTAAGAGCAAACAATTAGTAAGTGTAATCTTTATACAAGTCTCCTGCTAAATTAGTTAAGATAGTTTAAGAGCTTTTATTTAAACAAAGTTTTAAGGGGGTATTCTGGTTTAAAAGCCCGAAGTTTAGGTGTTTTTTCAGTCGCGATAAAAAAAATACAAATATTTCTACTATACATTTTTTTTATAAGATTTTTTATTGATATTTAAATAGTACAAAACAGTAATAAAATTAAAAAAAAATTCACAATAACTACAGACCGGCAAAGTCCCCACTTTGCCGGTCTGTAGAACAAAATGTATTTTTTTTAACAAGTCCCCACTTGTTAAATAAAATACATTTTGTTTTTTTTTTGTTTCCAACAAAACGTATTTTTTAAACCGCCTCCATTTTGTGATCTTTTTTCTTTTAAAACGTCTCTTAGTGCGATAGCTAAATCCTTCCTCTTTAAGGACTATTAATTGTTTTCCATTTCAGGTCACTGGAAGGATTGATATCCTGCACACCAGGATATGCCATTTTTTAATCAGTCCCCACTTTGCCGGTCTGAAGTTTTTTAATATTTTTTAAAATATTTATTTATATTTTGTACTATTTAAATATCAATAAAAAACTTATTAAAAAAATGTATAGTAGAAATATTTGTTGTTTTTTTTATCGCGACCGAAAAAAACACCTAAAATTCGGGCTTCTAAACCAGAATACCCCCTTAACGGACATTAGTTCACGGTCGTAAATCAAGTCTGCTTCTTTTTCTAATGGATATAAAAATGCAAGATTTTATTGATATTATAAAGAGAAAAACGGACAAGAAACTCTCAACAACCATTTATTATTGACTAAAAAATTTTCCTAATAACTTTACGTAATATTAGTTTTGTTGATAATATGTGCCTACACAAGTCAAAAGGGAGTTTAAAATAAAATGATTTCCAATAAGATCAGGTCAGGTAAAAAACACCTCAAATGTCAGGGTCGTCGCAAGTGGTCAGTCGTCGTCTCTGCTTAACCCCTATGGGAAATATGCGTGATAATATATATATTATAATGAACATCCTTATCAAATATAGTAAATGAAAATCGTTATATGTCATGTCACAATGTCAATAAAAATTTACTCCTTGACATTACATTTAAAATATATAGGACTAAGTTATTTGACTATTGGGTAAACGTGACATTTTACTCATTTCAAGATTTTTTTACAATAACAATTAGGATACATATAATTTGAATGTAGTTACATTACTACATTTAAATTATGTCTATCCTAACGTGTGACATATATAAAATATAAATAAATTACTGTTGTAATAGTAATAAATAAATGACTATTGTAATAATGAATGAATGAATAATTTATTGCTAAAATATATGTAATGATAACTATAAAGATATAATTACGAATGCAAATAAACGAATAGTGTTGTCGTCCATTTAATAATTATGTAGTCGGTGTCGATAATAGTTGTTGTATAGGGTACTCTGGAGGAGATCGCCTTTGGCGACAAGAGCGCCCATTGTATGTGCAATATGTATGTATATAATTTATACAATGCTAAATCATAAATGATCGACTTAGAACTTTTGTCTGTCAGTCTGAACGTTGGTATCGAATAGGATTTAGAACGGCTAACAACAATTTTATTTTAAATATTCGTGTACCTATATTTCGATATTTTGCAAAGTTCACAAAAAGCATTGTAATCATATTAAAAAAATCTACAATTGGAATAAAATGAAATTTATTCTGTTTATACGCGACATGAAATCCTTTGGTATCTAGTAGAATGCTTCCAAGATACCGCTTTTATCCTCTGTTACTGGAAATGGATTTAGTGTGATTTACTAACGTGTGTTGGTTGGTTTTTACAGCCTTTTGGATCAAATAGACCGACGCGATTCTAGCCCAGGCTTTATTTAAAGTCGTATCGTCCAAATACATTTTAGTCCATATATTCTTAAAAATTGTTTTCTAAAATAATATATTTGTTACGACATAGAAATCTGTTGACTGAATGTTTTTTAATACAAATTACGTAAAAATATTTAAATAGGTAATTATTTAAATAAAAACATTAAAATCGCAAAGTAAAGATAAAAAAATAAAATGTGATGAATGAACCTGGTGTCTTTCTCAGTACTTCAATGGTACTTCCTACTAAAATATTATGCATTCTTATAACAAATTGGTACACGTAACATAACTTAAACAGTGCCTTGAAAGTTTCAAATAAGAACTTGTGTTAATTAATAGGGTCGATTTTTAGACCTCGTCGACCCCAAAATCAGTTTTCGTTTATGTCGAGCCCTGGGAAACCGATTTCGACCCCAGGGGATCTATACTGATCACTTTGGGAATACCTGACTTAGAAAATATAAAAATAAAGACTAAGTCGTAAGCAAACAAGTGATAGCCACAGCTAGTGTACCAATAAATTTGCATAGAAGCATCTCCTGAACTACCTGTATCACATATAGTTAGTATGAAAGGTATATTCATATTAAGCCTATGTAGACAACTAGTGATTTACGCTAAAGGAATTCCCTACCGCTGATTTACGACGGGAAATCCATTTAGCTCCAAAGGTACTAAGGTTTATTCTGGGTCTTTATAGAGTTCTCTTTTGAGAGCGATAATAAAAATATGAAGTGGCCTCATAAAAAATATTTCATTATTTTAGTCTACATTTAATACAATGAGATTGTTATTGTTTTCTATATTTGAAGCCAGTGTAATTATTACTAGAGACTATATTTTTATATTCGGCCGTCTTTATATGCATAGAAAAAGGATACTAGAAATTACTTTGACTTCAAAGTCAATTCTTGAATGATTTGCTCTATAAATATAAGTTTTGTTTTCCTAGCATTAGAAAAACATAACTTATAGCGACAAACAGAAAACATCGTGCTTCCACATTTTTTATCCATATAGAACTAGTAGTTCTTAACAAAAATTATATACATAGAGAAAAGAATAAATATGACGATTTGATAAGGGTTGCTTTTAATCCAAAATGGGTACGAAACCGTAAAAATATATCTAAATAAGTACATATGTGTAAGTAACAAATCATGTACTTTTTTCTTTGAACTAAGAAAAATATGTAAATCTAAAACCAAAAGAAGTATAAAGTGCGCTTTATATAGGCCATGAGCCTATAAAAAGTGCTTTCGACTGTTCACCTGATTGGCTGGTGACTACCTCGGATAACGCTATAAAGAACCAGCGAAGTAACGCAGTCAGCCTCCTAACACTTTACCCATACAAGACTGAGGCTAGGCTAGGCTAGACCTAGACTGAGTATTCTACTTACAGTCTTAAGAGACTATATAGGAAAATACAATGTAAATTTTCTATATGGTATTACTTTAGTATTTATTATATATATTAAGGTAATTTATTGATTTATTATTACACAAGGACAATGCAATAGTGCCCGGTGTAAAAATGTAGTCTACGCAAACGAAGTTGCGTGAAATACTCGGGTTTCACTTATGTGAATACAAGCTCCCAATTTGTTAAAATTTGGCAACATTATTACATGCGATATATCTTGTAGGATTTTATCAAGAGAAATGTCTTTTGTAATTCTTTTGGCTTTTCGCCAGATCGAAAAGGATTTGTTGGGTAATTGAATGTTGTTTAAACTTAAGAATTTACGAGTGTTGTTTTTTAAACAATTTTTGATTTATTATTTCTTGTAACAATTGTACTTATCTGAAAACTATCGATTAACATAGCAATTTTTTTGTTATTTCTAGAACTATTTTTTAAGCTCAACTAAATTTTTTTGATGTCCAAGTATTATGATATTTTAATAGTTTTTGGATTTTTTGCTTATAATAAGTATACTACAGTATATAACAGCTATTGTTAAATAATCGTAAGACGCTCTATATTCTACTTTTACTTGTTATTTAAGTATACAAAATAATCTTTTTAGACAGTAGGTTAACTAGTTGTATAGTTATTATAATATTGTGGCCGTTAGTGACCTAAGTTGTTAAAAAGCGACCTAAAATAAATTAATCAAAAATAAATAAAACGATTACTTCAATGTAAAGTTTCACATTCAATTTTGCTATGTATATTTTTTGGGTTATATTATAGCTCATAACAATATACTAATAATAATTGTAACTGATTGTTAAAATGTTCCTATCGACACATAAATACAACACTATTTATAACATTAGACATTTATTAACCAACATCTCTAACGTAATATTATAAACATTCAAATCTGTCTACTTTCTATCAGATTGTTATATCACGTGAGTTACGAATATTGTTAATGTCAAAATGACAGTTATCTCGCCATGTCTTCATTTGCCGTCAGCACTTGGTTATGACAATATGCACTTTAGGCCAGAAAGACTACCTAAGCCAGCGATACTCAACCTTTTTTTATAAAGGCCACATCGATGTATTAGATAAGTTGTTGCGGTCCAAAACATAAATTTATGTAGGTGTTATTTTATTGCTATAGTATAAAAGAGGCTTGCGATCCACCTAATGGAAAGTGGTTAGCGTCATCTATGGACTTTTGAAATACCAGAGGTGGTACCAATGTAATTGTAAAACTATTAGTATGTCAGACGAGCCACTTACAAAAGCTCGACGGGCCACATGCGGCTCGCGGGCAAAGGGTTGAGTATAGCTGACCTAAGCGATGTATGCTCCTCGGCTATGATTAGAATCCATGTCAGATAAATAAGAGGCGGGTGAGTTAGCCCCTAGGCTATAACGAGTACAACGACAAGTATCATCATCATTATCTGAGCGTTAAATACCGGTTGCATTTTCCAACCTTTCTTCTCCGTTTCGCGCGATCTTCAGCATCCCTTATATTGAGACCATTGGTACGCGTGTCATCCTCCACAACGTCAATCAGCATTTCTTGGGTTTACCCCTTCGAGTGGAACCTGGCGGAGGTGGTATGGCTAGGCTTTTCTTTACAGAGGAATGAATAAAACAACAATATAACAGGTAAATAAATATATGGTACCTTTCAGCTTTTAGTTGTTCTATTATATATCCGCCGGGGCTAATCCATAAAGTAACTTGTTACATTAGTCTAACATACAAATCATTTACTTCATTTGTAAACAGACACCGGAACAATGAACCTAGGCTAGATTGGATTCCCATGAAGGGCCTATACGCGTTCTCATGCCTCATCCATTTGGTTGCGTTCCAAGATACATTCATCAAATTACTGCTGGCAGTGCTCAATGTTGCCACCCTTAAAAAATAACAAAAGTATTCATATTATCTATTTCTTTCTTCCTTACAAATTCATCGTATCTATCTATTGTATTGATTCTTGGTGTGCTTTGTTTTGACTCAATAGAAAACTTACTATACAGGTTTTTTCTACCAAATACTAGTTCATACAAAAAGTGGATTTTTTCCTTTTACATACAATCTTCTATTTATTATATGTGTTTCTATAGAATTCAATTTTAAACCTTTAAAAATCATTGCTTTGTATTATAACATTTAATTTTGTTACATAAATAAATGACACTACTAATCGCTGCTGAATATTATTTAGAGGGTATAATTTGCATATTGTGATTGTTCTAAATATCGTTGAGAAGATAGAGGATACGTTGATTTGTTGAACTTCAAGTTTATAATTCACGTGTGTCCAGATCAGAATAAAGTTGTGTGTGTAGTGTATATATATCGTTAAGTGGTGTAAAAGTCGATGATGATTTGCAATGCCATTTAGTGGCAAGTTATAGCAAAGTGGATAGCATAAATATAATGTCTTATTTGATCAAACACTTTTGTATACCTTTTTTTATGGGGATCGGTTAAATGCTGCGTGGTGGTAGCGTAATGGCTAGCGCACGCGTCCCAAACTCAAAGGGCGCGGGTTCGATCCTGGCCGGAACGCATGCACTACTTAGGCAGTTTTCTGACCTAATGTGCATGTTACAATTACAACGTGCTAATAACGGTGAAGGAAAACATCGTGATGCAACCTGCATATCGAGATAACCGATGTGTCGAACCCCGCCTTGGACAAGCGTGGCGGGTATACTGTCCGTTCCCCTATAGTGGGAGGCCCGAGCCCAGCAGTGGGACATTTATGGGATGCTATTATTTTGCAAGTGGGTAACAAAACCTAACCTAACCAAAAACCTTCAGCACGAAAAAATCAGAGGCGCGAACATACATGGTGATGAATAAAACGACATTCGAATTTACAAATATCCATTTTAACATACATCTATATACGGGAAAATATATATATGATAAATTGGATTATCTATGTTGATTTTCATCGCAGACATGGCAACAATTATAATATACGTGTACGATATGACTGTGGGATTTTCCCCAAACAAGTGTTACATGACTATGTTCGTAACTCAATTCGTGTTTGTATGAAGTTCGAACATTGAATATACCAAAATACAAATCCGGTAGAATTTGAGACGAACATTGCTTTGAATAAATTATTTCAAAACTGTGTACAGTATATATTATATTTCAATAATGATAAGAAGGTGAAGCAATAGTATAATAATTAATCTAAATATTTAACTAACTGTCACGCGTATAATCGTTTAATGTACGTTTAATTGTTAACTCTTATTTTTTTGGAAATGTTTTTGGCTCTGTTATTAGCAAAGGGGAAAATAAATTTATAGTATTACTAGTGGAACTGGCAGACGTGATCCTGCCCTGAAAGAATGAAAATGTAGAACCCGATTCCAGCGCCACCTATCAGGTCTAATTGTGAATCTAAACAAACTATCCCGGAACCCATTCAAACACATAAAAAGTTCATTTTAATCCTTGAATCAGATTGATTCCAACGCCACTTTCCGGTTCTAATTTTGAATCTAAACTATTCTCGAATCCACTTGAACACATACAATAAATGTCATCAAAAGCGGTTCAACCGTTTAGGAGGAGTGCAGTGACATTCACACGAGCGGATGACATATATAGGTATATTTATTACCTGTCCCTGCAGACGTTGCCCTACCCTGAAGAAATAAAATTTAGAAACCGATTACAGAGTCACCTACCGGGTCCAATTGTGAATCTAAACCATTCTGGAATCCAATTGAATACACACAAAAAATTTCATCCAAATCGGTCCAGCTGTTTAGGAGGGGTTCAGTCACATACACACGCACAGAAGAATTTAAAATATAAAGATATATCATTATTAATAACAAAAACTGAATGAATCTAAATAAAATTTATCAAGGAGACAGATTTTATCCTATGGCAAGACGTAAGACTTTTATCTCAATCTTGAAAATAATGAAATAGGAGATGAGAATTTGTATTTGTAACCAAATTAAAAGTTTAGATTTTTGGTAAGAAATGAAGAACAGAGTGCTTCAGATTTATCTACAATGGCATTTCTACTAACTCAGAAAGTAAAAAAATAAATATGGAACACTTCGCGTATACAGACAGTTTTTAGTATGAAAACTTCATACCCTCAAATCAGATATGATTACGTAACTCGTACATAAAGGCGCGAATGTGTTAAAGCATTCTGTTCCCAGATTCAACTTCAGTCATTGGGAACATTCCAATTGTCGGCACCCATTGACGCGAGGCATTCCTACAGGCAACTGGATTCCGAAACACGTGCTCTCAACGGTACAACGACGCAAAAACCTCGAGAGGGAACTGTAACTGGAATATTTTAAAGTACGAGGTTTTGCGCAAAGGTTCTGAATTGTTTATTTTTAAAATTTCGTTATTGGTTAATGTTTAACCGTAAACTCACATGAAGTGGTTACAATGACGATCAGGGTCTCTAGGCTGTGTTTTGAAAACTTCCCAATTTGATGAATTTATTATCCTAGAAATAACACAGACTATCGTCATTATAAGATGCATTTTATTAGTACATGGCTCAAAATTTTCATTCGATAAAAAATATTATCTACTCCAAAATTGTTTGATTCCAAACAAAAAAAATTGCAAAAAATGTTCCCCACATAGAGAACCTGATGGTGAATAAATAAGATTATTGATATGAATAAATTACTTATTACAGTTTCCATGTCATTTCTTATTAAAATTGACAGACAAATTGATATTCTCATAACTATAAATTTCTATTGCTTTTTATGTTTTTATACAATAACTTAAAGGTGATGTTTTGTGTACAATTTTATTTTTAAAATACATATAAATCTGGTTAAAAATGCAAAATAATCCAAGAATATAAGTTATTTTTCTACCAATCTCTAAGTATTTGTATGGTAGCTAGATATTTAAATATGATTTTTTAATAATGCGCTATCTGTGCAGGAACGGAGAAAAAATGCAATTTCGGCGACAAAAAAACCACAGCCAGGTGGTAGGGTATTTGCCCGTCTGGATGGCTACCACCCCTGGTCTAGATAGAGTATGCCGCCATAACAACCTTGAGTTTTCCGGCATTAGTGGCTTCCAGTGTCCCTTTAGAGAGTAGCAGCGCATTTGTAGCATCTTTGGTGTTGCAAATGTTCATAGACGATGGTAGCCGCTTTCCATCAGGTAGGCAAAAAAACCTCACAAGAAGTCTCTTGTATGCCTCAGTTCAAGAGCTACTACAATTTGTTTTACTTCGTCGTCGTGGCGTTTATAATAATTACGTCGGATTTTAGCTAATTTTGATTAAAGTATTATTCGACTTGGAGCGTATTGTTACAACTCAGGTCCCGACAAAAACAAAATCCACATGAATATCTGAAACAAAGCACATTTATTCCCTGCCAGCATTTAAACTAATTGTAACTCTTTTATGATCGTCCTCTTTTGTTTACTTTGTGTTTAAAATTTGTGATTAGAAAATAGCCAATTGTTATTGTACTCTTTTATCGCAGTTTGTGCAGCCGACTCATTAGCCAGGTGTGGCGGATTAAGCCGACTTAGATACTGGGGCATTGCATTTGTACAGTATAAAGCGACGACCTAATGGAGGGAGAGACAGTCGAGCGAGAACCACGAGCGAAGCGAAACGTGTGTACTACAGTCAGGAATCTAATAAGTGACGGACTTTGCGCGTTTTATTGAGTTACGACCTTCTGCATTACGTTTGGACTTGTTGTGTTCGGTTATATTTGTACCTGTGTTATACGTGTTTGTATAGTTCTAATAAACTTTATAGTAATTCTAACGGCATTTTAATTCGAGTCTCGCGACTCGTAAGAGTATCTCCTAGCAGTTTGGCTTGAATGTGTGTTTATTCATCGCTCGTTTTTAATAGCTTCAAATAACTATTCTGAATGTTCTTACGCGGCTTGTAAAGTGCGTAAGCCAGCCACTCTTTATTTCATAAAAAATAACAATAGGTCTTGTGGAATATGGAACCAAAGTTAATGGGACTGATGACGTAGAAAAGTCATCTAAATCAAACGTTATACATGAACCCGTTCCCCAAAATGCAAATGAAAGCAACAACGAATTTACAAGACGTTGGAAACAGCAGTAAACGAATTGTTATACCGCTATTAATATTCTTGGGCACGTTTTAAACGTATAATCACTAATCATGGAAAGTGTTAATATTAGAGAATTAGAATAAATAAATCAAAATGTAATTAGCAAGATGACAACATTTGTTTTTGACGTGATTTAGTAAGAGCGAAATTTTAAAGGTCCACAAAGTTTTTTTGAATTTTTTTGCCCTCAAAGAGTAAAGGTAAATGTAACAATTTTATTATAAAGAGGAGATTTTATAATCGTTATTAATTTTGTTTTCTTTTTGGAAAAAGATATTTGATTTTAATAATTTTGTCGGTCTAAAGCGGACGGTTTTGGAGAACCGCTTAGTGACATTGACACGAGTCTAGATATACTGGTGGGTGTATAAAGACATAGCACTTTATTTTGATACTTGTCATATTCGTAATACGAACCTGACAAAGCAACCTCTTTAGGCCTCCAGACATTATTTTTGAGTCTTGAAAATTTGGCGTGTCATGGTTTAGCCGTTCCTTTTTTTACTGCAGTACTTTAAATCCCGAGAATCTTAAGGGAATTTTCTTGGGAGAAGTTTAAAGTGGCTAGGTCGATTTTTTTTATTGAGATACGTATTTTGCACTGATCGATATAATCTTTAGTAAAACAATTTTAGTAATGTATGCCTTTAGTAACATTACTTATCCCGAGTTTTTACGGGAATTTCCGGGATCCATGTATTTTCATACTGAAAAATCCCTGTTGGAAATAACCTTTAATTTTATCTATATTAAGCAAAATAACTCTAATCTTTGTTACCTGTCCAACGTGGACAAAATCGCAGTCAATTGCTAGTACCTATATAAATCTATGACCTTACATATTTTATAAGTATGCTATTATCCCCGACTTTGGCGATACATAAGGGCTCCAAATAAAAGTAATAATTTTTAGAGGAGAATCTTACAGGAGCATATTAATTAATTACCATTGCGTATTCTGTATAACATATTTTTCAATTTCTTCTGATTTGTGGCCCTTTTGTATAGAAGTAACAATTTGTTATTTAGACATTTGCCACTTGAAGGCTGTTCAAATTTTGCCGCCCCTGCGGACCTACAAATCGATATACTAGTTCACAATCATATTAATTAAATATTTTTGTCATTAAAATTGTAACTTTATATTACAATTTGTGCACTATCGTCTTACATTACACCATCTTTGTCTCGTAATTAGTAAATTGTGAACTAAGGGATCGATGTGTTTGTTCTTGCCGCAACTAAACGCTGATTATATATAATTAGAGTAAATATAATAATATCAGCCCCTATCCACCACTGTTGGGCTTGGGTCTCCCATTATAGGAGAACGGACAGTATACCCGCCACGCTTGTCCAAGGCGGCATGGCAGGTTTGACACATCGGTTATCTCGATGTGCAGGTTGCAGCACAATGTTTTCCTTCACCGTTGTTAGCACGTAGTAATTGTAATAATTTGAGTACTATCCAAATTATAGAAAAATTTGCTTCTTTTGTGAAACCTATCCGTGCAGGAACGGAGAAAGAATACAATTTCCTGCGGCCGGGCGGCCTGTCG
Source organism: Dendrolimus houi (assembly GCA_039645545.1). Taxonomy (NCBI): domain Eukaryota; kingdom Metazoa; phylum Arthropoda; class Insecta; order Lepidoptera; family Lasiocampidae; genus Dendrolimus; species Dendrolimus houi. The sequence continues at coordinate 8,729,741 of CM077125.1, forward strand.
TAAGAGGCGACAAAACAACCCATAGGCAGGTGGTAGAGCATTTTTTCGACTGAATGGCTACCACCCCTGGTCTAGAGTATGCCGCTATAAAAACCTTGAGTTGTGTTCCGGCATTAGTGACCAGGTTCCAGTCTCCCTTAAGAGAGCAGCAGCGCATTTGTAGCACCTTTAGTGTTGCAAACGTCCATAGGCGATGGTAACCGCTTTCCACTAAGTGGGCCGTCTGCCTTTCTGCTGAACTCCTGGATTAAAAAAATATTGTCGAATAATTGTTTATCTGAAGTCTACGCATCAACTGTTGGATCCACTGAGGGGTGGATCTTTTAGGATAATTTAACATTTTTTTATTTAATATATGAAGTGATTAATCAGGAACATTTTAGTGGCTATATAAATAAATTTTATTTTATTTCTGTAAGACAAAATAAATTGTGGCCCCAAATTTGCACGGCGGAGCAGTCCGTCGTAAGAAGCGACAAAACAACCCACAGCCAGGTAGTAGGCAATTTGCCCATCTGGATGGCTACCAAACCTGGTCTAGAGTATGCCGCCCTAACAACCTTGAGTTATGTTCCGGCATTAGTGGCCAGGCTCCATCCCCCTTCGAGGCCGGTAGCACATTAGCAGTACCTTTGGTGTTGCAAATATCCATAGGCGACACTAAACACATTCCATCTTTCGTGTGGAAGATGTTAAAATTAAATATAACAGAATATGAGCTAGACAATAAATTTTGGTATATACACTTGATAGTGGTCAGTTTACATCGGTCTGCCAGACATTGGAACTTGTATCTGAATATATGTATTCTTAAGCTGCTTGGTATTCTCAGTGCATCATCACAGGTTCACCATTAGGTGAACCGTCAACCCGTGTGCTGTACCCCAGAAATAAAAAAACAGCGTGATTCATATCAATGCAAATTCAAAGACGAATATTAAAAGGCGGTGCGATCTAATATCGGCGTCGGTTGAAGCAAATAAATTTAATCCAATAGGAATATGCGAAAGAACTGTCGGGGAACCGCAAAAGGCGAACCCGTATAAATTGGGGGAAATGTGATAGAGGCCCACGATAAAGTCATGGATATTATGGATGGGTGTTATGGCCTATTGAAATCAATGAGACCTTCATTGAAACTCCACTAAAATGAGATCCCTTTTCCGCCGACCCAGTAGTTGCTCTATTACGACAATAGATCACTTACTAAGATACGTTTTATGATACTTTAAATCATGAAAGAGCTTCACAAAGTTCTTGCATAATTTAAATAAGATAGATAACACTTTATTCGAAGTAAACAATAACAAAAATGCATAGCCACAATATTCTTCAGGCAAAACAATAGATGGCATTAGTTCAGGCAAAGGAGTTAATCCCACGACAAGTGATTTTATATATTAAACCAAGTAAAACTAATGGTCAGTTCCTGTATCATACTACTCATTCACTCGCCTTACGTAACGCATGTGAAGTGAATCCATACATACATACCATTACTGTATGGTAATGGTATGTATGGAGCTTGTGTCAAATTTTAGCCGACAGTAAAGCAAATCAACGGTTGGTAAGACATAGGACGGACTATGATCGAGCAAATGAGTGTTAGCCCATGCACAATGATAGAATCTATAGAGGCGACAAACCTTCGCTGTTTTTCTCATTTGGCTACGAAACCACAAAAAGTATTTAACTGAAAGTATCTCATACCTCAAAAACTATTATTTGCCTAATCATTTGAAGAAAATGAACCTCCGCCATATTGTAGTGTCTGGTAGTTTGGTGAGTATTTAGCAGTTATCTATGTTTTTTGTCGGTTAAAAATATGTTTGTTAAATTACTTCTAAAGGCTATAAAATCATAAACATAGATACCATACATTTAATATACAAAAAAGAACATTATCGTAATGCTAACTATATTCCCAAGGTATACGTCGAATAGATGTATTACAAGAAATAAATAACGAATGTGAGAGACAAGAAAACTAATATATCCAAAGGAATCCACAAAGGAATGTCGGTGGATTTTTCTAACTCACCAAAAAATATTGCGAAATACAAGACGGCGGCAGTTGAAACGCAACAATAAATAAATATGAAATTCGCAAATTCCTCGAGGATTAATTTTTATATCTGAAACTGTGATGAGGACTAAATATAAAAATATCTGCTAAAGGTGTGTGGAGCTACGCTTAATGGATTCCGTAGGAAAACGAATGTCCGCCGTTATTGACTGTTGCTTATGTCCCTGCCCCATCTGGGATAACTAGATTAATTACGATAAAAATAACGCCATTAATTATTGGCTAAATTAGTGGATTTTATATATTTAGTTATTTTATACATTATAGGATATTTTTGAGAAGTGAACCGTCTAATTATTGGCTTAGGTTAAGACTGCATACTATTCTACAATTACGATGAGTTCTATAAGTTCTTACTTCATTTATATAGCGACTCTACCCTATAATATAATATGATACTTTTTTATTTTAGATGCGGACAAAATAATGACTTAATAATTTTTACGACCTTTGTCATTATAGTGGAGCACATATAAAAAACAATTGTTTAGATTTAGAGGTTCTTTTTCCAATTTTACTATAACATGCCATTGCGTTAATACATCTCCTCCTAAATGAAACCGCAAACAGGCCAGCAGACACCAAGCATGGCCAACAGGAATCCTGGGATAGGTATCGGAAGCCGCTAAGTGGCCAACTGAAGCCGCTGAGAGGCTACCGTCAATCGAAAAGGGCAACTTAGGGATTACATCCCAGTCACAGCTGGATAGTTGGCCGCTGAGTTGAGGCCTGGATAAAGAGAAAATTCTCCAGATCCCAACCTTCTTATTGAACAAAAAATCCCAGAGAAAGAAGAACCACGCAACTTCCTCCCAAATCCCATGTATATGTTACGGGCCATTTAGTTAACCGGGCAATATTGATATGGACCGATCATTATGAATAATGGCTAAGAGCGTCAGTCAAATTGATAAATTTATTACTTTGACCGTTCCATATTCATAATGCCCAATGGCCTGTGGGCCAATTATAAAAATCATGGTTTGAGATAACTTTAATTTATCACTTGGACCGGGCAGTATGAATACTTCCTTACTTCTAGCCGGGCAATATGATAACTTCGGTTGTGCCGTGCGAATTGTGTAGGGGTGTGCATTGGGGGAAGGCCGTGAGCGCAAGCAGTGACGCGTTTATATAGTGCCAAAAGTTTCCGAGTAACACGGTTGTAACATTTATATAAAGACAGACCGATTTAATATGACGAAATTATAGAAGTCCTGTTTTTGCTATTTCTCTGCGGTACCCTATAGAATCTCACGGTTTGCTCCCGCGAGGATCATATTATTATAATCTTGTTTGTTTCTTGATTGCTTATAACGAAACAAGAGCTCGGTGTCATTGAGTCGAGTGGAGTTTCACTGCCTTTGAACTTAAGAAAAGATTTTCTTTATTAAGACATCAAAAAGAGATAAAGTTTCGCGAAATATTGTTTCTTGATTTCAATGAACACATTTAATTTTACACATAATTTCATGATTTACTAACTTGATATAAGCCTATAGCTTACTCTCAGACCAATACAAGTATAGACGGAGCCTACCTGAATGAATGCATCAAATAAGTGAAGCATTTTTTACATATTTTTTTGCCTACGTAAAAATATTTTTTTTTATTAGCTGAAGCACAGCAGATAGGCTATCGGCACAACTGTGATGGAAAGTGGTTACCGTCACCTGTGGACATTAGCAATATGAGAGATGCTGCCGCCCTTCAAGGAGAAACTGGAAACTGGCCACTAACGCCGAACACAACTTAAAGTTGCTATGGCGGCATACTTTAGACCAGGGTCTTAAAATGAGGTCGTGTAACTTGGCACTGGCACCTCAGATGTCAAGTTATATTGAAATATTTGTGACACCACGTTTTTCTTATGTATTCTTTTGTCCCGTCATGTCTGTCGTCAATCGTGTACCATTAAACTTATTAAATGCCTTTATATATTTCATAGTGCTAATTGTTTATAATTCACACATTCGACCACTGCCGATCCCGAACTGCTACAGTGGTAGCCATTCAGTCAGGCAAATGCCCTACCACCTGGCAAATATGTATTATATACGTGGTTTGCGTCTATGTGGTAAATAGTAATAAGTATAATAATGTATGCACTGCAAACTATTTCACTTCTAGCCGTACTAATTATATTATTTAATACAAGTTCACATATCGCACTGCGGCGCGATCGGCTTTCTATTCCATAATGGATTTCTTTTAACCGGCTTCACTCTAAGAGCTCGGGAATCTGTCTACCTATTTTATTCATCTGCGATCTTACTATACAATTATTTGCCTTACTACTGGTCAAAATTGACATGACAACTCTATACAAGTAATGTCAATTTTTACCATAGGTAAGGTTTAGCTTTAGTCGGCTAACAATCGTGTCAACAAACAATATGCATATCGCGGATAAGGGTTCTCATCAGGGTTGCCAGGTCCTCGATTATAACCGAAAATTATTTCATTTTGAATACATTAGTATAAGTTCAGTAATAAAATTAGAATATATGAATATAATAAGTTATTCGTAAGGTACACCACAACACAAATATCAGTGAATAAATGTCACACACACAATAACAAAAATAACTAATAAGCGTGTATAAACGTTAAAATACTTTCTTAGAAATTAAGTTGTAAAAAAGGGTACGGAACTCGAGTCCGGAACTTGAGTCCGTAGAGTTGTTATGAAAAAAACCGAACATTATTTGCATTTATAAACTTGCATTCAACTTGCATTTATTTTAAAATAGTTGAATGGTTTCACTTTTGAATTAGCTCAGATAAATTTACTCTACTAATAATTATTATCCGATGATTGAAACACCAACCCTAAGGCATTACTTTTTATAGTTCGGAGGTGGGCACTGAAAATTAATGCTATGTTAGACTACGTTTCAACATAACAAAATAATGAATAACAACCTCATTTGACAAATTGCGACATACTATCTTTTTAAATATGGTTTTTATTGTTATATGTATTCTGTTGTTTTGCGTGTGTCGCAATTGGAATTTTTTTTTTCTTAATAAAACTTAGTTTTATTATGTATAGTAGTCGCGAAATTTTAAAGAAACTTTTTCTTAGTTTCACTTCAATTTATAACCGACTAGCTACGCTCCGCGGTTTCACCCGCCTGGTGATGGGAAATCGTTATATTTTGGATAATTCACACTATATCTTTATAAATTATAGCCTATGTGTTATTCTGATGTGTAAGCTATATTATTGTATTGTTTCATCAAAATAAATTCAGCAGTTTTTGCGTGAAAGAGTAAGAAACATACATCCATTCATTCTTACTTTATTGTGATAATTATTTCTATTACATTTTTCATGATGTAAATAACGCGCCAGACATTTTTTGGAAAAATAGCTAAATACTAAAAAATATTTTCATAAAAATGAACTGAAAAATTTAATCACTTTTCACTGAAATTTTTCCTTATATTTCACGATGAACCTGAAGTGTAAAGGAGTTATTTATGCTGAAATGAATCATAAATTTTACAGGCGATGTTATAACTTCAGGTACGTACATCGCTTTTTTGTTACTTTGTAAAGGTTATTCGAGCTGGTTTATTCTCATATGTAATTAGTAAGTAATTACATAGATAATGTTATTAATTTGATTCGCTGGCAAAAATGCTAATTACAAAGCCTTTTGAGAATACGTTAAATATAATAAAACTACGTTTTAATGATTTTAAGCGCGGTAATTTATTTGATTTTTGTTATTCTAAATTATTATATTATTATAAATTAGATTAGGCTCCCATAGAGTAAATAATAACCATAAACAAAATTAAAACTAAATAATTAAAATGATCAAGTTGGAGGTAGGATAAATAAAACTTTAACAATACTCGTTGACATGTGACATCTTTGTCTTCCGTGATCACGGCCACTGAAAAGTGGCCGAAACGTCAGAATAACAAAAATCAAATAAATTACCGCGCTTAAAACCGTTGAAACGTAGTTTTATTATGTATAAAAGTCGCGAAAACTTAAGAAAATATTACGTTAAATATAATTGTCATTTGGTACGTTCGCTTACATTTTAAGTTGTTATTCTGTACACTATCCCAATTTCCGGAATTAAAACACATCTTTTTTTATTGCTGGAGGACAGCAGACAGGCTGACGGCCCAACTGTGATGGAAAGTGGTTACCGTCGCCTATAAATTTTTGCAACACTAGGTATTACCAATGTGTTCCTGTATTCGTAGATGGGACTGGAATCTGGCCACTAATGCCAGAACACAACTGAAAGTTTTTATAGCGGCATGCTTTAAACCAGGGGGTAGCCATCCAGACGGGCAAATAGCCTATCACCTGGCTGTGAGCTGTTTTGTCGCCTCTTGCGACAGGCCGCTTGACCACAAGAATTAGTATTCTTACTCCGTTTCTTCACGGGGAAATCTTATATTCACTCCTAAATTTTTTTATTGTAAAGCTGACAATCTTGCAGACGGCCCATCTTGCCCTACGGGTAGACAAGGTAAACAAGTTAAAATTTTGTTGCGATTCGTTTTGTCACTTATCCGTTTTTCCACTTGTCCGTTGAAGTTTCACTTCTACTATGTGTCCCAGCACACATTTCGATTTTTCGCAGGTTTAGGTACATTTTAATGATTGCATTTTTTATTTAAACATATTTTATATTATCAAATAAAAAATCGGGATTCGATCTGGAACCAAAAAACGCCTCCATAGTCTACTCTAAAATTATGTCGCCTCTCACCACGTCTAGTCTAAATTTATGCCGCTCCTCCACGCGGCCGTAACGCTTTTTCGTGACATAAAAATCCTTAAAGCCCCCTTCTATGTAGAAGTTTCACTTAAAAAAAAATGATAATATTTTCGGCTTGTGATGTCAATTTCAGCACCATTAAAACAACACTGGAAAATAATCCCAATCGCGCGATCCACAATCCACGCAATAAAAACAATACACGGTGTGCAGCTGAAAGTAGTACGAGAGGGGGAAAACTGAGCAAATGCAAAACAGAATGATAAAAGATTGCACAGGCACAGCAGTTCCGTGTTTTGTTGTGGCAAAACTGAAGAATTATTGGATCATTGGAATTTTATCTCAAAAGTGTCACGCGATATTCATTTTTACAGATTTCCGGTATTTAAACATTCATTATAATAATATAAAATGAATAATCGGCAGATAAACATTAAATAGACATACATAAAATATCCCCAAGCTAAGCATATTACGCTTGTGTTATGGGTAATAAATATAACGCAGACCAACTCTGGGCCGATCTCAGATTCCCAGACCATCTATAATAATCTATTAATATTATAAATGCGAAAGTCTGCTAGGATGTAGATGAAATTTGACACACAGATAGATTATAGTCTGGAATATCTGGAAAAGTGCACGGTTCCCGTGAGATAACATTAACGCGAGCGAAGCGCGGACAAACGCTAGTAGTAAATAACGGAAAGTTGCTTTTTTTTACAATATTTACCATATCGGAAATCGAACCCGAGGCTTTTGCGTTCTAGTGTACTAAGGCCGTCAAGGACTTAGCCCACTCGACCACAATGGCCTGACCTCATTGGTGACGCCTCTGGTAGTGCAAATGTCCATAAGTGATGATAATCACTTTTTATCGGCCGTCAGCCTGTCTTCTCTACTTTATGCAATAATTTCTTTAACAGCAACAAAACCCACTTCAAACTAAAAAGCAAATAATAAATATTCTCTGCAACATCTGGAAGTCCGTGCATTTTGCAATTTTCTTATTGTTCATCACCTCATCAGATCCTGATTTGGTGGTAATAGGACCGACCACCTTAGGAGTATACTCTTTCGAATAAAGAAATATAAATAAGAATACAACACAATTATTTTTGAAAAATATAGTAATTTTTATACTATAATTCGCACAGACTTCAAGATGTTGCAGAAAATATTTATTTTTTGCTTTTTAGTTTGAAGTCGATTTGATTTTGTACAAATATTGTATAGCCTTAGAAATAATATATTAAGCTCCTGTAGAAATTGTACTACTGGCACACGTATACAAGTTTACCTCTCCATCAGTAGGCTCTCTTCAACAAGGGTTGCTCCCGATTTCTCCGGGAGCCACTCATCAGATCCTGTCTTATTGAGAATAGAAACATTTCCGGAATATACTCTTTCGAATAAAATAAAAAATCGGTCCGCAGTTGACGGAGAAATCGCATAAGAAACAATACAGTCGAATTAAGAATCTCCACCCTTTTAAAGTCAGTTAAAAAAATAACAAACTAGGTAAGTGTTTGGTAGTCCAACCAAAACGAAGGGTTTTTTATAGCTGGATTACAGCAGATTGGTTGACATCACACACACACACACATACACAGAGTATCGAAAGTGGTTACCGTCGTATGGACATTTGTAATACCACAGGCGCTGCCACTGTATTGTGAGCGTTCAATGGAAGCCCGGAACCTGACCTCTAATCCCGGAACACAACTCAAGGCTGTTATGATGGCATGCTATAGATCACCCAGACGGGCAAATGCCTTACCACCTAGATATGGGTTGTTTTGTTGCCTCTTACGACAGGCTGCCCAGCCGCAGGAATTAGTATTCTTTCTCCTGTACGGACATGTAAGGGTTTCTTAAAGGTAACTACCATCCTCTGTTTTCGTTATTTAGTTACCGAACTGTGAAATATGATTTAATCGAAAATATTTCAAAATCTCAACGAATATTGTTCAAATATATTTTCGTTGAAAATATTTCTTTCCGACTGTCCCTACCCTCCATAATCAGAGTGTTAAAAATATGGTCCTCCTTCGTTCTGGAAGGAGGATAAGTAAAAAGATCGAATTCTAATGTGATTTTATTACTGATCGACAGCAAATATAATGTAATAAAATGTGTGATATTCTTTACCCTGGAATCCCACGGGAATTTCAAATCAAGCGTGGATGAAGTCGCGGGTAAATCCTAGTAATTAACAAAAATATATAATTTATTTTTCTCAACTGCACAAGTCAACAAAGATATTAAATTTTTCAACTCGGCACACTTCATTTTGTTTATAGCTGCTGCTAAATTCGTATCATTTCCATTTGCTACGTTAACGCTATTTCGGTGAGTCTTCGAACAATAACTTGCTGCTTACAGGTGGACACTTTTGCAACTTGTCCACCATACAAGACAGTTCTTTTTACTTCTACCCTCCATGACTCTGATAAAACAACTTCTGTAATATTATCTTCAATAAATCGGAGCCGAATTCCGAAGTTTTTTTTTATTGCAGGAGTTCAGCAGACTGGCAGACGGCCCACTTGATGGAAAGCAGTTACCATTGCCTATGGACATTTGCAACACCAAAGGTGCTACAAATGCGCTGCTGCGCTCTTAAGGGAGACTGGAACCTGGTCACTAATGCCACCTGGCTGTGGGTTGTTTTGTCGCCTCTTACGACAGGCTGCCCGGCCGTAGGAAATTGTATTATTTCTCCGTTCCTGCACGGATATACGGACAGTAATTTCTTAGTAATTATTTTTATTACCACGACAAAAACAAAACAACCAACCTCTTAATAGTTTCCTCATTAAGGTACACTTTGACATAGTTTAATATTAGACAATAATACAGAAAGTAAATAGGCGTACTGGTAACAAAAGCCGAGAGAATTCTTTTATATTTTGATATTAGCTTTCATGTCAGCCACATGTGTATTTTAAATTAGATTCTATCGTACGGGTTTTCTACTAAGATTGAGCAAATGCGTGATAGAACACAAATTATGAAAAGTGCCGTAGGAGCTAAAAAGTGTACACCATTTTCTTCGTTATCTTCAGGGCTTTCCACTTCATACTTCTAAAGGTAGAGTGAAGACTAACATTAATGTTACGACTCTCTCTTTTCTCTCACTTTCCCAGTCATTTGGGGTTGGCACGATATGTGTTTTCCTTGTATACTCCTCTATTCTGGCATATGCCTGTTATCACACCACTAATCATCATGTCACCCTTCACACAATCAAATTATCTTTGTTTCGGTCTACCTTTACACTTATATGCGTCGATATTCCAGTTTAACAATCTCTTTGTCACATAACTATGGTCTCTGCTCATTAAATGTTCGTATCACCTTAGTTAATTTTTCAGTCACGGGTGTCAATCAGTCACTTCATCCATTCTTGTAACACCACACATCTATCTCAACATTCTCATCTCAGGTGAGTGGAGATGTATTGGATTTATTATTATACTGGCCCAGTAACATTTTTAACGACAATGGAAGCTAATACCTATCCTTCCACTTATTTATTATGTTTAATAAAAAAAATTAAAGAAAATCGTAATGATCTTTTCAACATTTACGTGTAGGGTGGCCACTAATATTTTTAGTTAGTTTAGTTAATTATGTAGTGTCATACAGACACCTCTTTATCAGGTTTAAATCGTATTAATCCAGTAGGTGCTAAAACAAATCACTGTGATACTAAAGATCTCTTATGGATAGAATTACAAATGAGGATATCCGTAAGAGAACCAAGGTAACTGACATAGCTCGCAAACTTAGCAAGTAGAAGTGGCAGTCGGCCGGTCACGTCTATTGCAGGTACGATGGCCGATGGAGCAGACGAGTCCTGGAGTGGAGACCGCGTCTCGGTAAACGTAGTGTCGGACGCCCTTCAGCCCGATGAATTGACGACGCAAGGTCGCCGATAGGCGTTGGGTAAACAAGGCGGACGACCGTAATGACTGGTCCCGACTTGGGTAGGCCTACGTCCAGCAGTGGACTGTGATTTGGCTCATGACAACGACGATGACATAAAGACAAAGAAACAGACAGAGCAGATAGTCATGTCGTTGAAATAAGTATTTCGTTTATGCCAAAAAAGCTATGAAGCTCTAAAATATCTTGTGTTTCTGTTAATAAAATAAAGATGATTACAATAAGCCAAGTGACTTATGTAATACTTGCAACAACTCAGAAGGGTTTATGGTAGTAAAAGAACAGCAACTGGTCACAATACTTTATAATTAGAGATTTAGAGAACCTTACGGTTTGAACACTACATACACACACTGACTATTATCAAACTCAACTTCGACAAGCATTTTTCCTTTTGAATTTAGAACACCTCGACTTCCTTCCAATTTTACAGTATATGAAACTTAGCATATTGGCACAACCGATAGCGGATTTAAGTCATTCATAAACTATTTTAATTAAAGGATTATGCATGGCAATAATTTAATACATTATCGTTGTTTGGATATTCCAGATAATATTTTATATAAGATATTGTATAAAATATTATACTGAAAGTTTTATATGCAATAAAATAAGTCGAACACAGTATAAATCCATCGAGTCATCCATCAACATGAAAATAACATGTAGTGAATACCGTCTATATACAATTGAGAGGTTTGAATTATAATCTGTACACAATTATCACATTACACAAAGGATAAATATTTTAACAAAATTATTGTAAATTATAGACAACTACTCTATACAAAACAGGCGCTAATTACCGAATAAATAAAAATGGAACATTATGATTCAATTAAGGAAATGGCCGTTTGTATCGTTCGGAAATAAGAGGGATTGTTCAGAAATAAGAGGGTACATAACAAAATCAATTATTAACTTTATAAAGAAACACGACAAGAACAGCTATGCTACTCAATAACTGTAACACTTATTATAATCACCTTTATTTTAGTAACGTTATTTATAATAATTATTAACTTAAATTATAATGAAACATTAGTCAAATTCAACTGTACCATACGTGTGAAATTAGTACCATGAATATTTTACACATGTGGGATGCTGTTGGCACGGGCTAAGATGCTTGACTGACCGACATTATAATTAATGTATGTAATAGGTTAATATATTCTGTTTCCGTAAGCTAATTGAGAATACATGTAGCTATAACGCCGTATAACAAATGGCTGGTGCGGGTCGGACTCGCTCAAGGTCCCTCTATTAATGATTCAAAATATATTTTTTCACTACTTGATTTATATCATAAACAATATTGATTTCACATCTATTCATAACCTTGAAGAAAATCGTATAATAGCGATAGCGGCCGGCAATAGTCAGAAAATCTGTGTAGTAAATACATTTTATAGAGCAACCATACGCAAATCCGATTCGCACAACGCCACTTGGTTTAGATTTTTGTATCAATTCACATATGCATCGAGATTCACTTAAAACTTACTAAGCTAATGTAACTTGAGTCTTCTTTTATTGCAAAACCAAATTTTCTAAGTTAAAATCACTAGTGTTTATGCTACGAATTCAGTAGGAATTTTTCCATCCCCTTGCCATTCTAATAACATTCTTTTTTACTATTTGTTCAATATGACGGACAAATTCGTGAACAAATATTAATCCTTTGTAATTGTTCACTGTCAACTAAATTTCTTTAAAATTACGTAGTAGTAAAATCAGTTTCAAATTTGGATGATCAAAGAATATATTATATACTATATCACATCATTGATTGCTTTTTGAACTCTGAAAAAATAAAATTAACCTAGTCACGTTTATTTTCTTCAATCAATCTTTTTTTAGACATTGTAACAAAAAATAGACCAATCTTTTAAAGTAATTACTTAGAGAATCTGGTCAGCTGTAAAAACTAAATAATGTTCTGAAACTAATTTCGCTTAAAGCTTTTTATTTGAGATGCAGACATAAATCTAAATTTAATACGAAAAGGGGCCTCCAGTCTTTGAAACTCTTAACAGTCTCAAACACAAATTGGCTTATTAATTACGAGACTGACTGTTTTCATGACAATTTTAATAAAATAAGCTTGCGAAAATCTTATGAAGATATTAGATAATAATTAATATTCATTTTGTATATTATTAAGTGTAAATATTAATTACCAGTGTCATTTATTCCAATTGAGTGAAATTAGAAATACAATGCAATAAGTATTTTTGTAAGTTTTTCTTTGTATTATTTATGGCCGTAAGTGATAGTGTCTTTCTTAGTGGTTATTTCGACATGTTATATCAAATTCGAGTCGCTTTAATTATGTGAGTTCGAAAAGTAACAGAGAGCATATACTAACGCTTAGAAAATTTTAAACTATGAAAAAAAGTATTACGTGGAATCCTGTACATCGTAATTAACGATGTGCGGCCCCGTCTCTGTCATCTCTTATGGATAAAATCAGAAATGAGTATACCCATAAGAGAACCAAGATTACCGACATAGCTCGCAAAATTATCAAGCTGAAGTGGCAGTGGGTCCACCACGTTTCTTCACAGGACTGATGGCCGATGGAGCAGACGAGTCCTAGAGTGGAGACTGCGTCTCGGCAGACGTAGTGTAGAACGCCTTCTTGCCCGATAGACTGACGATCTACGCAAGGTCGCCGATGGGGGCTGGAGGAGAACAGCGGAGGACCGGGATAGGTAGCGCGAACTTGGTGAGGCCTACGTACAGCAGTGGACAACGGTTGGCTGATGACGACCCTCTCGAATGAGCTCTTGAGAAGGTGATAGATAGATTGTTCGTTCCCTTGTAACGGAGGCGTATCCTCCGATTAGCAACAGCCGGCCGGCCCAATTAGCAACGGGTAAACGACCGAAATTAAAGATTTTATCTATCCAGAGCTAATGGTGGTTCAAAGCCAGCTAAAAGCGAGGTGATGACTATATCGCTAACGGATGAATGACACGTTATCTGACAGCCTACGGCTGATAGCTAAACCGTAAACTTGTCAGTTTTTGGTTTTACTCGACAATTTTTAGCCAGCTGGTGAATTGACAGCGACAACTGATGGCTAAAAGGTAAACTTGTCAGTTTTCGGTTTCATTCCACAAGCATTAACCAATTGGCGAGTTGTTGCATAATTTAGCCGTGGCTATGTTATGAACAACCATTATTTAGCTATTTTTTATAACCGTTAACCACCACCCAGTCACGGGTGGGAAGCCTTAAGCCTCCATAGGCTCATTTTATAAAAAAAATTGTATCATCCATGCCTATAAAAGAGGGTTCATTCAGTGAATTTTTCTTTCTTCAAGTCATATGATATTTCATAATAAGGCAATAAAAATAAATATTATAAGGGCTAAACACAAGTTAAGTTAGTTAGTTAACAACGTAAGTTTTTAAGATTTTATTTATTTATTACATAAAATAAAGGTAGACTTAAATAGTTATTTCTGTAAATATTAATTCAAGTATATAAAATAATTATACACATCTTAGCATATATTTGTGTGTGTGTGTGTGTGTGTGTGTGTGTGTGTGTGTGTGTGTGTGTGTGTGTGTGTGTGTGTGTGTGTGTGTGTGTGTGTGTGTGTGTGTGTGTGTGTGTGTGTGTGTGTGTATAGGTATATCTCTATTAGTTATCCTAACTTATTATATTCACTAAAAAAATAACACACCACATACTCATTCTGTATATACATGGCAAAAATAGAGGGAGACAAACCTTAACACGTGTTAATGGAGACACGGTAGATGTAACAACTCAAACAACCTCATATTTATTAATTGTATTTAAAGCGCAGACTTAGCATCTTCTTCAAACCCTTTCGGGTTTTAACATTTAGATATTTAAAAATATGTATGTTTTTGTTTGAATAAATAAATAAAACAATGGAAAAAGAATTTAATATGACTAATAAACTTTTTTATATACATACTACAGTTTTCCCCGCGGATTACGCCGCGTGTCAAGCCACGCGCTGTAGCTTTATTTTACTTACATAAATAAAAAAAACATAAACTTAATTCGGTTTTTTACATATAATTATAACAAAGAAACTAAGTCCATATAGTCTAGACAAGTGCCCAGCAAAGCATAGAGGTGAGTCGAAACCAAGCTGATTTGAAGTAATACAACGAATGACATGTTGTTTTTGACAACGTATTTGTCAGTGAAATAAAAAAGGCGATTTCAGCGCCATCTATTTTGCTAATCCATCAATTCTGAGGAAACGACGTCACTTATCGGTATAAAATTATCCTAAGTGTTAACTCGGGTTAGAAGCCAGCATTATGTCAAGTTTAATTCATTTACGTTCAGTAGTTTCCAAAAAAGATGCGATTGCAGCGCCATCTTTTTCGATATTTTCGTCTATCCCACGAAAACGACGTTATTTATCGGGATAAAAAGTATCCTAAGTTACGTGGGATATAAGCTAGTTCTATATCGAGTTTCATTTAAATCCGATCAGTTTCGTTCGTTTTCACGTGATACTCTGACAGACAGACAATCAAAAATTATAAAAATTGTATTTTTGGAATCCGCTGTTCCGAATTAGCCCTCCTGATTTTTTACATTTTTAAACGCATTGTACAAACTCGAACCATTTACAGATTTATTCTAGTATAGGCAGATAGATAAGTAACATGTATAAATTATACTTCTAACTTAAAATTCAGTTGTTCTCTTCAATAGTTTCTCCCAATTATAATATTATAAGGACGGCTTTGTTATTGTGAACTTTCTAGAGCTAGTTTTATTTCCAATAAGTTTTAAATTAATATTATTATTTATTTTAGCTGGGAACGATGTCTTAATTAATCAAACTTACAAAGTAAATTAAGTGTTGTTTTAAAAAAGAATAATAAAGCTTCTTAAAATAGAAATGAAACTAAGTTTGTAAATTGCTTTTTAGTAAGATTAAGCATGATTAAAATTGTTCGTATACAAATTACACTTACAAAGGCCGCGTAATTAAGTTAAGGAAATGATATTATTTTGTTTCTAAAACCAATTAATAATAAGAGGTAAAAAGCTTTCTATTCACAAAAGTGTTGAATTATATAAATTAATACGCAAATTATTTTTATTTCTATGCAATCTACGTGGTAGAATCATGCTGGAATCATTATCTCGATTACAGTGTGTTAGTGCGAGATTTTTTCACTACTCGATCACGTTCCAGTTAACGCAATTTTGTATGGGAATGACTTATCGCCACCTCGTGAGCGTGAAGGAAAACGTAAATGGTGCCATACAAAATTGCGTTAACTTGAACGTGATCGATTAGTAAAAAAAAACTTGCACTAAGCACTCAGTTCTTAGGGCCGGCTCTATATCGGTATGGTACCACGCTCTTACAGAATATTGGGGTTAAAGTAGTTATCCTTAAGCTAATCCTATGGCTCATTTACCCCCTCCTCTCATTTCAATTCCATACTCATCCCCTCTACCCCGTTTATTTTATTCGCCTTCTCCCCTTTCATAATTTAAGAAATTTATGTTATATATTATACACTCTAATACAAGTTTCTTAATATCTATAAATATAATCTTATTATATTATATATACTTTAATATATATAATCTTCTTATCTATGTTTATTTCTACTTTTATATATATTTTTTTATCTTGTTGCCATTCCTCCTGTCTGATATCTCTTTCTCATCTCCCTATCCCATCCTACTTATCTCACCCTAAAGACTGGGAACGCGTTGGCTTTGCTCCTGGTGTTTCAAACGTCTATAGGCGATGGTAACCACTTTCCATGAGCTGGGCCGTGTGCCTGTTTGCCAGCTTCACAACAAAAAGTATTATATGCCATTTCTCAAAAATAACTCTTTACCGTCGTTTTGATAAATCGTTGAAAATGTTGTCATTACAACTCAAATTGAACTGTCAACTTAAGATAGCTTTAACCAATCATTTTAAATGAAAGACATTACAATATCCTTTCAGGTAACTAGATTTAAAGGTAAATGTAAGTTATTGTGGTAAACATGAAAGTAAATGGCAAATCAATATTAAAACGTCTTAGCTCAGCGCTGCGGTCGACGATTCTTCAAGTCATTATGGAAGCTGCGAGAAAAGGATTTGTGGCTGCCGTGGAACATTATTTATCAGCCGGATATTAGCAGTCGCTTTGGATTTTACATAAAATGAACATTTGGATTGTTGTAAAGAATTATTTATGAAGTCCTTGCAAAAGATGCTAAACATTTATTCATAGCCACAATACATAAGAATGAAGAAAAACGACAAGTTTGTGCAGTCCGTCAGGTACCAAAGTTGCGGTACTTTAAAGTGTAAATTTCAAATTAACTTTGCCAAGTTTCGGATATAGTAGGATACAAATTAAAAAGAAACCTTCGTGCCGGCACTGGAACACACCCAAACTTGATTGATAACTTTCTCTTTTTCTCTCACAATTTTAATATATTATATACATTATTAGAGTTAGACATGTTGCTGATAGGGTTTCTTGTGCCACTTCTTTTCTCTCGGTGATAAATTAGATTAGGCTCCCATAGAGTAAATAATAAACAACCAGAAATTAAAATTAAACAATCAAAATTGGTTGGAACGCCTTGAGGCTAGGCTAAATTAAAACTCTGACATTACTCATTGACACTTGACATCTATCTTTGTATTCCGTGATCACGGCTCCTAAAAGTAGCTGAAATATCAAAATAAAATACAAGTAAAATGCCGCCCTTAAAACCGTTAAAACGTAGTTCTCATTTTATAAGTTACTTAAGGATATGGTTTCCAAAAAGGGTGTCATTTAATTTCTATGAAGCCGATAGCTTTGGTGTTGCATATGTTCGTAGGGCAGTAAATAATTTCCATCAGATGGGCCGTTACCGAGTTATACTCCAGCGATAGTAAAAAAAAGTAATAAGAGAGAATAAATCATAGATTTTGACATGGAAGAAGATTACTAGATATTAAAACCTACTAAAACACAAAACTCAGGAAAAAACAGGCACGAGTACACGATTTTATAGGTCACAATTGTTTTGGTTTTGACGTTTTATAGTTGCATACATGTTTATATAAGATACTTTAATTTAGTACTTTCATTTTTAAGAAAGCATTTAAAAATTTTACAATTCAATTTAGATTTTTTTATACAAACTATAGAATAAAAAAACCATTCACGACATGTTGTACGTTTATGGTTTCTGGTGTTATTATTACAAAAAGAGCGATACGATTTAGAACACCAGAACGATTAACACACCATCTACAATTCCACTTCACTTGTCATATTCATTTTTAACGAGGACCTCAAAGCAATAAACATATATTTTATTTAACACACCAATCTTTCCGGGCAATAACTCTTCAAGTAGCAACAGTCGGCTTCTCATATAGGCGAGCGTTATTCTCGCGGACCCGCGTACGATGTGAAATTTTTAACAAGCCTATAAATCTTGCACCCACATCTGTTGGCACGTTACACTGTAATGAGATACTATACGATCTAAAAAATACGTGACCTTATGTCGCCACGGAGATTCGGGCTGCCACAGGATCTGGGTTAATTGCAGGTATTTGTACACGTTTTAATTCTAACAGATCGTTCTGTTTTAACAGTATCTTTTATAGTGATAGAAATGTTTGTTATTCAAACGGGTATCGGAATTTTTAGAAGAATCAGTATGAGACTCCTACCTAACACCTACCACAACTGGGATACTTTTTGTTTCCTTACAAAACGTCGAAGCTACGTAGAGTTTTCGATTGAGGAAGTTGTGACGTCATATTTAAGAAAAATTAAAGGGGAGAAGGTTAAGGTAATATAGGCATGATGTGAGAAGGGGAAAAACATGTGACAAAAAGAACAATTGACGGATATTAGAGTAAAGATAGGCTAAAGTGTACTTATATATGGATGGAGTTACATGATGATTTGAGATATGACAGAGGACGTATAGGAAGAGTACGGAACGAAAAGACGGACACTGTGGTAAACAGCGATAAACGAAAACTTATACTACGTCTCTACTAACTGGGTACGTAGTTGAATAAATACTTTTAAAACATTGACATTTAAAAAAAAATATTATACAGCAATAAACCGGGTGGTTTGTAAATTAATTTGAAAATTCAAATTTTACTTAGCATAACAAATTATAGCAAGCACCTTTATGTGTAAGGTAACCTAATACGGTCCGGGCTATTTGTCACATTTTGTCAGAAGGGTCTTTTTACAAAAAAAGTAATTTGTAAAGGTTTACCTACTCAGTTTAGTTATATAATATATCTCCAAGTACTGAAGCTGAAAAGTCTATTCTTAAGGCAACGTATAGGGATAATAAATAGTGAACATTTTTTTAGGTATTCCAGTTATTTTGGCAAAAATAAAAACCTTATAAAATCGACACGTCTGTCTCCATATTTGTCTGTCTTCTTTTAAATAATAGGTCCGCGTTTGACCACGATCACGTCTATGTCGGACGATGATGCGGTCAAAGATAGTACGTATTTTCTTTTAAGCGTAATGGTAAAGCATTCCTTCTTAAACAAGCATATTACTCAGGAGATGATTATTTTTGTGCTTAAATAATAATATGATTGTATAAAAATGCCTTCCTATTGTAAAATTAATAATGTATATTATAGGTTACAATTTTTTATCATTGTAATTATGACTACGTATTAATATTTCAGACACAAATGTTTTTTGTTAATGAATTAATTAATATAAAAATATAAATATATTCACATGAGACTTGAAGATTATACCTTTCAGGAAACACGGACTCTGGTAATGCATTCCACAGCTCTGACGTACACTGCTGCTGTTACCACTGTGACCATTTGTCTGTCTACTGCACAGTTCTTTGTCACAAAAATTAATACCATAGACTTTGTGTCTAATTCATCCCAGTACTTTTTTATTATTGCGAATGTGGCAAACAAGCAGACTGCCCACGTAATGAAAACTGACTACCGTCGCTTATAGCGACCTTTGCAACACCAGGGGGAAGCCAACGCGTTGCTAACCTTTAGAATGGGACGGGATACGAAGATGGAATGAAGGAGATGGGATAAAGGGGTCAAATAGGAGGAATGGGATATTTCTCCCCCTGTTGTTGAAAGAGTTTTCACGCCGATATTCTGTGAGAGCGTAGTATTACACCGATCGAGTCGGCTCTAAGAGTTGTAATCAAGATAATGGCAAGCATGGCAAGATAATGCCTGCTTGACGTAAAAGCATGGATCAACAACGTCAAAAACGCGCCATTTCACTTTCTGAGAATACTAACTGACATATAAAAAGCAGATGAAGGGGTGTACATGATAAAAATATGAAGGGTTTTTCCAAAATATGAACCGATTTCTAAAAGTTGATTGTTATTTCATCGGAAAATAAAAGGTTTTCAGTTACCTATTATACAAGGTTAAGCCAATGTTAAACATCTACACGTAAACAGGTCGGCTATACAGACGTCTGTAGAAACAAATAAAACCTAACTATATTGGCTGAACCACTTGGAATGTTTGCACTTGTGCTCAGCCGAGATTCTAACAATCTTAATATCCGTGACTAGCATCTGTTTACACAAGTTACGAACCATTTTATTTCGCTATAAGAAGGTAACCATTTTCTAAACTTTAGTCTTCGAATCTGTTGGATCTTTCGGAAGACAATATAAAGACTTATTACACTTATACGTCGAGTATTATATTATTTCGATTACAAGTGACATTTTATCTTTAATAGAGGAAAAGGTTATATTTTAGTATTGTTTATACTACCAAACATATAACCAAGTTTACTTTTTATTTGCTGATTATTAAATTGTAGTTTAAAAAAACTAAAACAAACACGCTTTTTTTGTTTAATAAAATGATAAACGAGAAAATTAATGTCATTGTGATAAAAGCGTAGGGTGCTATATTATAACAATTGATTTCGAGCACTACAATGAAAATATCTTTTCTAGTTAATCATTTGTTATTATACTAATAACTCTTTTTTTACTTTTTAATTCGATTAACTAATCGAGCGTATTAATTAATAAAAGCGTTTTAAGTTTTTTTAATTACAATTTATTCAAAAGGTAAAAAATAACAAATTATTGTATTGTCATCGTTCCTTTACAAGTGCGCAAAATTTCGAATTAATGTGACCTTTTAAAGTGAGTAAAAATCGAATTCAAAGATTCTGTTACCTATAAATGAAACTAATATAAAGCGTGTAATAAACCTTTGTTCTACATACGATATTTGTTAAGTATGATTTACATTTGCATGAACTAACTGGTTAAATTGCGAATAAGTTCTTATCACCATTTGGATAGAAATTAACTCCATACAGCTTATTATTTAAATAAAAATTTGCTGTCTAAGTGTTAATACGAATTTAACTCGCTAATTTCAAAAATTAACTTGCTTCTTGATATGATTATTGCATGACATTGACATGGTGAACTCGTACATCGAGTTCCTTTAATTTTTGTCACTAGCTATTGAGAGATCCTCGATATTTAATTTATTTAACCATAGCTCATGTAGGTGTTTATAAAGGTCTTAAAAAGTAAAAAACTGAAATATCCAAAAATCAGGATACAAGAAATTTCATGATAAACTATGTATTTTTGAGTCCGTAAAGAAAGAACAACTTCCATACAAAACTTATTCTCATATGTTTGTTTAAAAACAATAAGTAAATGTTTCTGTCAAATCAATATACGAAAATTATTAATGAATTAAGTATAATAGAAATAACCCTTGAATTGAAGTTAGTATTACACATTTATTACAAATCGTTTAAAACTTAAAGATAATAGGCGTACAAATATAAGCGCTCCTTAAACAGTAATCTAATTCCCTTTTTTTGTAAAAACAAAAACTTATATCGAAAACGTGTTTTTGTTTTGTGATTTAACATCTTGAATGACTCATCACAATCTTCTACAAAAATAAGTCACTTTTAACATCTATTTTAGTAATTAACCCCTATAGATACTGTTATAATAAGATCACAAAAAGAGAACTATTTGTAACATCGACTATAGGTGTGTTATATACTTTTATCGTTGTCATTACTTATGATTAATGGCGTAGGAAGCGATTATAACATCGATAACGGGGCTATTGTGATAGAACAGAACCATGTGAGTCACTGACCTATCATCGAATGTGCAGTATGGTGGAATGAAAGAACAATAGAATTTCATTTCTTAGCTGAAGTTGCCAATGGACTTATATTTTATATGATATACTGAGATATGCCTGCGACTTCGTTCACGCTTGACTCGAAATTCCCGGGACACAAATATAACAGAAGTAAGCTATTGTTTTAGTGAAAGCTGTGTCGGTATACGCTATTTATTATGCACCCGAATAACTATGAACCTCTCCCGGAAAAATTCCCGCGGGATTCTCGGAATAAAAAATATCACACATTTATTACCTACATAAAAATTGTTATCGATCAGTGAAAAAATCACATTGGAATTCTTTTTTTAATAATCTGGCCATTTAAATTCGTTCCCAGAAAAAAATCCCGCGAGATTTCCAGGGTAAAAATGAGCGCAGATTTTAAGTCTAAGAATTTGCTATCGATCAGTGAAAACCGCATCGAAATCGGGCCAGTAGTTTTTACGTGAATCCCGAACAAACAGACAAGAAATCTAAAAAAAATTGCATCGTGTTTTTTATCATTTACATAGTATATTCCAGTTGGTTTTTTTAATAGCTTCAATGTACTGACACGGCATGCTTATAATTTTAATAATATTAGAGATATATAGATATGATACTAGCAGTGCCCGCAACTTCGTCTGCGTGGAATCTTATTTAGCAGCAATCTAAAAAAAGTATCCTAACTTACTTCTTATAACATCAACTATCTGCCAGTGAAAGTTCTGTCAAAATTGGTCCAGCCGTTTCAGAGATTAGCCGAAACATCCAGACAGATATTTTTTTTAAAAATCGATCCTTTGATACCTGCCGTATAAACTTCCATATGCATCTAAATGCATATTTTGACATAACAAACAGACACTTCAATTTTATTTATCTGTATCGATAATATTAATTGAAGTCGTTCCTGGGATTATCTGGAAGTCATTGCTCTTTAGCAACAAAACCGCCCTTTGTGTACATTGGTGTATGTGCTATTTATAGAATTATGTATCTATCTAACATACGCGATCTATACGTATTATACTTATATAAGATAATGTCTAATAATGCAATTATTCTATTTATGAAAAAAATAAGCTACCGTTTTATGTGATTTTTCTTATATATAAAAGAAATCACAAGAAGAATATAATAAAAAAAAATGGGAAAGTTCGTAATTAGGCCACGAAACCTTAAATGAGTAAATCTCCTTCCTATTCAAACTATACAGAATTAACACTAGTATTTAAAACACTTGTAAATAGTTACGTCTATAGAGTACAAGGTACCTAGTAAGTTAGAGATGTTAGGTACATTTACGAGTAAAACAATCCTATTAACCTTTTATAAAGTAACAGAAACAGAAAGAAGAATGTGCACATTGTTTCATTAACGACAGTACTTTATATCTCATTTTTAGTTTGCTAACGAAATAGCCTGGTATAAAACCCCTTTTGTGATGCAAAGTCGGTACAGCAAAACAAAAGGAAATATTTTTAATGTATGTAGTGTTTGGGAGACGATGCTGCCTCACGGGTGCAATTTTTATTCCAACAAGTGTAGACTATACAATTTTAGTAATCCCCTTGTACCAATTAAATTTTCTGGGTTCCATCTTCACAGAGTTGTTAGTGGAGTGCGTTTTCTATAATTTGCTAAATACCCAAACGTAGTCAAACATTATCAAGACAACAATTCAAAGGAAATTTTGATTTGATCGTGGTAGAGTCGCACTGGACTCATTATTTTGATTACCGCTCTTAGGGCTGGCTCGATAGGTGTGTTATTTTTTAAATTTTTTATCGTGTTTTTTCGTCACTAGTGACGATATCTGCGTCATAGGTGATGGCAAATATTGAAGTGGTACGACGCTCTTACAGAACATCGTCGTGAAAGTATTATACCGTGACCCAATCGTATTTTCAAAATAACAATAATAAGGCAAGACCTCCGCCTCTGTGCTTGCCTTAGCCAGCCGGCACGGAGTGGAGATCGCTAGAGCTAAGACTCAAGCTCCAGAGGTCGAAGTGATAAATGGCATAACGTGGGAACTAGCTTCGTTGAACCTGCAGCCCACCTCTCGACAACCCTTAGCCATTCACGCCCATGTTGCCTCTCGCCAATCTTTTACGGCATTTTTAGGGAACCATGCAGTGAGTGGCGAGCCACCGTCTGCCCATTTTTTCCATGTTCCTTGAACATTGCCACGGGCAGACGCCATAATCCCCATATACCTCGATCTATAACTCCACTAGCAGTTCATCCTAATAGCCCGGTACCTTTTCTTCTCATTTCCCACAATAGTCCTACACTGGCCGGGGATTGTCCTTGGGTGCATTTTTATATGGCGTAGACAGAGACAATTTTCGGTCAGTGTCACGCCACAATTACATTAAATTTGTCAAGGGGCCTCTACGTGTTGGTCTTCCCATGGCCCCGCGCAAGCCCTACCAAAAGTCCGTGGCCTTGAAAGACATACAAATTATAACAATAATAATCGGCAGACAAACAGACATTGTATTACAAATTTTAGCAAGTTACGCTTGTGTTACGGGTAATATACAAGGGACTACTCTGGGGCCGATCCCAGACACCCAGATCATAGTAAATAACGGAGAAAATTCGTTTCCGAAATTTAACACACCAGGAATCGAGCCCGGAGCCTCTGAGTTGTAGTAAGGTAGGCCGCCAAAGGCTTAGCCCATTCAACCACAGAGGTCGTCAGAGTTTTTACGACGAGTCAGATTTCCGATGATGATGAGTTCTCCCTATCCTAAATTTCATTCCTCCCGTCTAATTCCTCCATGACATTGCCTTAATTTCATCCTCCTATACTATCTCCTTTATCTCATACCCTGTATCTCATGCTCAAGCCTGGGAACGCGTTGGCTTCGCCCCTAATGTTGCCAACGTCTATAAGCGACGGTTACCACTTTATATTAGGTGGGCCGTCTGCCTGTTAGTCAGTTTTGCAATAAAAAATCAACGAAAGAGTTATATTATTTGTTAATATATCTAAAGAATGAAACATACAAAATATACTTCTAGTTCAAGTTTTCTATACAATCCAGTTTATTGTACGCACAAATGTTCCATATAACGCGTTTGTATACAATAAACTTGATGTTAGTGACAATATATCTTCCTTGAACTTTGAACAAATTACTACATAGTCTTACACTTAACATTGTATAAAAGGTCTTGTAATTTTATATTCAACAATGTCGTAATGTTGAATACAAACTTACACAACACTTCTATCACCGTCTTTGTAAACGAAAAGCATCAAAAATAATGATCCGCCAAATTTTAGATGCTCTGCAATTCTGAGGCACTTGAATTGCCTGCTGTTTCAATGAAATTCCGCCTTTGGAGAGCAAATATTTCTGCTAAGGTGCAGTTAAGCTTTATCCAGAATGTAACTGTTGTATATCGCCGCTCATAAAATTAAGGAAACAAGAGCCTGTTGAATGTTTCATTTACTTTTTTATAGAGTTACAGAGATCAAGTGACAAGTTACCTGACCGTCTGACAACTTACCTGTAACGCGAGTCAGTCTTGTGCACGGCCTATATAGTATATAGGGTGCGAAAATAAAATATATTAAACATTTCATATCTTTACAGTAAAATAACACATTACATGTTTATAGGTTATGAAGTAAAATGTCATTTGTTACCTCATGTCAGTGACGAGGCACACAGAATGTGTTAATGCTCGCCAAGCACTCTATCGAATTGTATTCAAATAGATGATTCGATACAAGTTGTTACATGCGTATTTATTTCAATTTAGAAGTAACAAAATATTTTATTGTTGGTTTTATTAAAATTTATTTATTTGTTTTACTAATTAAATAATACATTAGTAAAATTAGTTTTATTAATTATAATTTAACAAAATTGGGTCGTTTTGGTCTTACGCCAAAAGGAAGGTTTGCACTGAAAATCAGCGTTGTGTCGGATATAATTCCGGCACAGCAATATGCTGAGTGCAAACCTTGTTTGCTGAAAATGCGGCGTACAAATTCTCAAAATAATCTCTGTGTATAATAATGTATAAGGTATGTAATTACGTCGCTATTTCTTTATTATTATTATATTAGTTAATACTAATATAATAATAATTTATTTATTATAAGACAATTTAAAATTGAAATTAATAAAATTGATAAGTAGACTTTAAGATTAAAACTGATTCAACTTTAAAATATATGTCTTAAACAGAAATACGTTGATTGAAAGTTTTAATTGATATTTTCAATGAAAATAAAAACTGACTAGTGGTGCCAACTGTCATTGCAAACTGTGTCATGAGTTTTTTGTTCTGAGCAATCATCATTAGTATTCTTATTTCATGGTCCCAACACTAACTCAGAAACAATACATTTCGTTTCGAAATAAGAACCTTTGCATAATCTTAGTACGAGCTCTGTAATCCACCCTTGTCGATTTATATATGAGAAGCCATTTCCGACTTATACGTAATACTTATCATACAAGTAGTCATATTTTCTCATAAGATGAATGTTTGCCTGATCTACACGTACGGTTTTGTCTTATATGCAGTTATCTTAATAAAGACGTAATAATCCTGTAGCCTTCAAGATTTAAGACGGAAGTAATATTCTTCGGTTTTCAGAGTAAAATTAGATGGATTTTGTTTGAACAAAATTCATTGTTTTCTATATTACTAATGGTCGCCCGTGCTCGAAATTCTTCCATAATAATTAATGTCAAAGCCTATAATATTCTACAATCTTTAGTTAATTTGACTTGAACAATAAACAAAAGAGTGTCAAATACGTGGTAGTGTATTGTTTTTTTATTGATTTAATGTATTTTTTATGCACAATTAAAAAAACAATTAGCATTCGTCGCTTGTTCTCCGCACAATTTTCATAAAAAGGGATACAAAGTTTTGCTTCACGTATTAATATATAGATAATGTCACTACCCCATCTGGGATAATGTTAGTGATTTTGACCAAATGCGAATTGTTTATAGTGTTAAAAATAACGCCGTTAAAGATTAGCTATATTAATGTATAGACATGAGTTATCTGTTAATGTTTAACGTCATTAACAATCGTATCTCAATAACGCATTGAACCCTTGGCTACATCTGCGTGATGCAGTCACTAACACTAACATTATCTCAGGTGTATCAAAGGCCAAAATGGAAATATAATAAATGACTTGTCACAGAAAACCTAAATATTTACGTTTTCATTATGTGTGTAATCGCACCATAAAATTAACATTCCGAGCACAGCGACAGTGAAGATACAAAGGCAACCAAATAAGACATATGTGTATAATTTGGTGACGACTTCTCTGTTAATGACAAAGAACGTGCCACTTTGTGACGTGTTCTTTCTTGGAATGTTTTTAATTTTATTTAATTAAGGTATGAAAATATATCTACAATATTAAAATATTCTAAATATCGTATCTGTACATTGAATCTATTAAAAAACCAATTGGAATATATAAGCAACGGAGAACACAATACAATTTTTTAAGATTTCATGTTGTTTATACGGGATTCACGTAAAAACTACTGGGCCGGTTTCAATGCGGTTTTCGCTGATAGACAAAAAAAATCTTAGACTCAAAATCTGCGCTACTTTTTATTCTGGGAATCCCGCGGAATTGTTTCCGGGAATTATTTAAAATGGTCAGGTTAAAAAATCTAATTCTAATGTGATATTTTTACTGATCGATAGCAAATTTTTATGTAATAAAATTTATGACTTTTTTATACCTAGAATACCCTGGAATTTTTCCGGGAGTGGCTTGAAGTTGTTCGGATGCATAAAAATTAGCTTATTCCGACACAGTTCCAACTAAAACAATAGCTTACATTCTTTTTTAAATGCTGCGGTATTTTGTATCGCGGGAATTTCAAGTGAATTATAATACTACTTATACTACTATATATTTAAAACGCCAAATCTTCCACTCCCTACGTGCACGCAATACGCTTAAAAAGGAGTGCAAAGATTTCTATCTATCCATTTTTGTATATATAGATAAGATTTTTTTTACTATTGCGAGGCTCACAAATAGGATAACGGCCCGCCTAATCAGAAGGGATTACCGTCGCCTATAGGCATGTACAACGCCAATGACAAGCCAACGTATTATCAGTCTTTAGCACGAGATATTTCTGAAATAAACTAATCAAATGAAAAACATTTTGTCACATAAAATTTCATGCGAATTAATACAATGTGCCAGTTACGTCATCACCACTGGTTGACACCAGTCTGTCTCCATCTAAAATACTAAATATTTTTAGAATAAGAATAATAAATATTATTCCTTTACGAATAGTAAATTGTAATAAATATTACTTCTGTTCAAGTCTTAAAACTTTGATCATTACCGAGGTATAAAGCGGTTCAATGCTACAAAATGCGATACCAGTGCTAATTGAAAGAGAATTGAAACTAAGTGAATATTAAGCCAATTAATAATGTAACCTCAGCACTGGCATTGAAATTACAATGGTAGCGATGAAAATGTAAATCGAGAACAACCCTTCTGGTAACAACAATGAACGGGGAAACAGTGAGAGCCAGATTTAAAAGACCTCTACACGAATATTAATGCTTTATACTTTTACATATTTGCGGGATTCGATTTTTTTTATTGCAGGAATTCAGCAAACAGCAATTAACAATTAACAAACACTTGATGGAAAGCGGTTACCATCGCCTATGCACATTTGCAACCTCAAAGGTGCTACAAATGCGCTGCTGCTCTCTTAAGGGAGACTAGAACCTGGTCACTAATGCCGACCGGAACACAACTCAGGGTTGTTACGCCATAACATACATACGACATACTTTAGACCAGGAGTGGTAGCCATCCAGTCGGGTAAATGCCCAATCACCTGGCAATGGAATTAGATGTCTATTGAAAATGCACAGCATTTATTAGAAGTATACACACGTAATTTACATTACATTTGTGCATTACATTTGGATTATACGTGTTTGTACAGTTCTAATAAATTCTATAGTAATTCCAACGGCATTTTAATTCGACTCCTGTAGCTCGTAACATTATAAATAATTTCAATAGCAACGGTAATAAACGACTCGTTCGCAAAAAGGATTGGTTCGCCGAATACCCCATCGCAACAATACGATAAATATTCTTGGAAGAACCTAAAAGGTCTACATTAAATGGTCAGTTAAGATAGAATAGTTGGACTCAAAGGATTTGTTATGTTACAATGACACTTTTCAAGGGCCGTTGTTTTGATAAATGAATGAGTGCGTGGGGAAAAGCTAATTGTTTAAACTGCTATTTTGTTTTCCACTTCGTGGGTGTATGTGATCTTTGCTTGGCGTATTAAGGTCGCATGGGCGGGACACTTTTGGTAACAATGTGAAAGGGCAAAATAATGTTTTGTAATTGTTACTGGCGTACTTAGAGCTTTTGGATTGTCAACTATTTATAATTAACTCGCTTTTGCCCGCGGCTTCGTTCGTGGTAATGTAGATTTTGTCAATACATTCATGTTTTTTCTATACTTCACGATATTATCTGAATGATAGGTACCTTATGCTACCCTGAACAAAAATATCGTCTGACACACATTGAAATTCTCATCAAAATCTTAAAACCCGATTTCAGCGCCAACTATCGGGTACATTTGTGAACCTAAACTATCCACGCTCCCACTCAAGCACACACAAAAAATTCGTTAAAATCATGGAACCCGTTTATAATGTTTTATAATTAATTAGGATATGCCCGCGATTTCAACCACGCTTGGCTTGAAATTCCCGCGGGATTCCGGGGACACAGTGTTCCAACATAAAAAAGAATGTAGACTATCGATTAAAATTAAATGAAAACTGTGTCGGAATAAGCTAAATTTTATGCAACCGAACAACTTCAAACCTCTTCCAGAAACATTCCCGCGGGATCCCCGGGGTAAAAAGTAGCGCATATTTTAAGTCCAAAAATTTGCCGGACATCAGCGAAAACCGCATCGAAATTGGCCTAGTAGTTTTTACGTGCGTCCCGAACAAGCAGATAAACCGATAAACAGACAAGAAATCTAAAAAAAATATGTATCGTGTTCTCTATTGTTTATATAGTGTACTCCAGTTGTGTTTTTTTTTAATAGTTTCAATGTACAGACACGGCATGTTTAAAATTTTATAATATTGTAGATAATAAGTTAATACTCAAATGGCTACGAATCTCTAAAAAATACATAAATGAGTTTATAAACATTTCAATTTAAAAATATCCAGTGTACGTTTCTCCGTGCAAATACAATACATATCAAAGAGCATCCATAATTCCTGATAAAGGTACTACACAGTTGGGCCGAAATCGTATGAAATATTCAATACATCCGCCAAAGGTGCACCACATCTCGTTTAGCGTTTAAATAACCATCATCATACACATGTGATATTAATGTACACTGTGCGCAAATACGACGAATAAACTGTTTTTATTACAAGATATATTTTTGAATCAAACTTTAGTTATATAATGGTTATATACCTTAGTATTTAGATGGTTAATTTAAAACATTTTTGCATTTTAATATCTAACGTTAAATATTTTATAAGTTGATTAAGACATTTAAACGTCATAAAGTGGTGAAAACGATTGTAAAAATCGTGTGTATGTTGTACTAAAAGTATCTTCTATAGAAAAATGCATACAATCTCAATCTATTTTCCGTGAAGGAACGGAGAAAGAATACAATTTCCAGCGGTCAGGCGGCCTGTCGTAAGAGGCGACAAAACAACCCACAGCCAGTTGGTAAGGTATTAGCCCGTCTGAGTGGCTACTACTCTTAGTCTGGAGTATGCAGCCATAACAACCTTGAGTTGTATTCCGGCATTAGTGGCATTGTAGCACCTCTTGTATTACAAATATCCATAAGTGATGGTAACCGCTTTCCACCACAGACCGTTTGCCTGTCTGCTGAACTCCTGCAATAAATAAATATGTAATGTGTATATTTGTATATATAGTATAGTTATATATTTATTATTAAAATGTAAGTAATCGTACAATAATTATGTATACCACCATCGCCATTCCTAATCAGCAATATTCCTGCCACTGGTTGTCTGGAAGAGATCGCTTTTTAGCGATAAGACCGCCCTTTGTACACAATTAGAATAATACTAGTTCGTAAGTTTTCTGTAATAAAGTGTTATCTATCTATCTATCTATAAATATTTTTTCTAAGACGAATGATCATGTGACAAAAATAATATTAAAATAAAAGATTAATGGATAAAATGTTAAAAGCAGTCTAAAAAGATGGATGAATTGTGTGAAGGATGACATGGATGGAAGAAAGAATGTATGAGTAGAAGGGTATGAAAGGAGAAGATATATTATGCCGATCCCAAATGATTGGGAGAAGGCGGATGAAAACAGACTGTTTTATGCTTGCAGTGTTAATAAATCGCCCAGCGGAAAATAATAATGCCGCGAGTTACAGTTAGAGTCCCCACAGAAATATTAGTATCTCAAATGGCCGGTTTCTATATATTATTATTCATTCATTGCCTTACCATCGCTGGAATTCTGACATTACTTTTATGGAGTTTAGGTCAAATTTGAACCGATAGCAAGGCAAATAAACGGTTGGTAAGATATAAGAACGGACCAAAACTCAACTACGGATCGAGGGTCGAGTTTTAAACTAATTTATTTACATTTCTAATTATTTGTCAATATTTAAGCGCTACGGCTCTTAATTGTACTTAAATATTGTTAAATACACAATTACTATTTTCTAAAAGAGCTCACATTAATATTTAAAAAAAACACGTTGTTACGAGTTGCAGGACTCGAATTATAATGCCGTTGGAATTATTATAGAATTTATTAGAACTATACAAACACGTATAACACAGGTACAAATATAACTGAACACAATCAGTCCAAACGTAATGCACGATTCAATAACACGCGCAAAGTCCGTCACTAAATAGATTCTCGAATGTACACAAGTCTTGCCTCGTGGCTGGTTATCGCTCGACTAACCATCTCTCCATTGGGGCATTGCTTTATACGGCACAGATGCAATATGTCTGCCTGGTAAGCTTCGACGCAATTTCTTAGAAATCGTAACCCGCACATCTGCCTAATTATGCCTGCAAACGGCCATAAACGAGTACAATAGGCTGCTCTCCCTAATAACCAATAAATAAGTAAACAAAAAAAGACAATGATAAAAGAATTACAATTAGTTCAAATGCCGTCAGGTAATAAAGTATGTTTCTATAGATATGCAGATGGATTTTGTTTTTGTCGGCACTAGGTCGTAACAATATCAAGGGTAAATTTGTGATAGTAACAACTATAAAAATATTTATTTTCTCTGATCGAAAGGTGAATAAATTAAGTATCTCACAAAAAATTTATGACCGGTCATTAAAGTTATATCGTTCACGTACTCACCAAGTTAAACAACTTGAAACACGGTGTTTTTATGGACTGCTCTTAATTTTCATTTCATTAAAGGAACTAACGAAGCGTTTATTTCCCTGAAGAAAATCAATGTTATCGGGAAAATTTAAAGTTGCTCTTAGAAGCGCTACCGAGTATCGCTGCAAATAGTAAAACGTAGCATTTGTCGATACAGATCTCTTTACGAGTATATGCCTTTATTTGCTGTATTCAGAGCTTGAGGCTATACTACCTTGGACGATTATAAATCTTGTACTAGGTATTCCCCACGACTTCGTACATATTATTTTTTATTTATTTGTTTTGAATTATATATATACATCTCTAATGCTGAAACACGGTATTTTTATTTCTTAGTAAAAAAAAGCTGTAACACGGAGGTTTCATTCTTCAGCACCAACCTCTACCAACGCCTACGAAGAAATAATGTTCACGTGACGTCTTCTGACAGACTTCGCTTATGTCTGCGATAAATATAAGACGGTTTGCTGATTAATAAACAAAATCTAAATTTATCTTTAACATCATAAACAATTAATTGTGGTAGCTTAAAATATTAAACTACTATAGTGGCGCCCAACGTGGGGTGGCAGGGTATCAAGTCATCGGTTAACACATGGAGCGACGCCCTGTTTCGACTTCGTGGGATGTACAGCAGACAACTACCAGCACATAAAATATTTCGTGAGATCTTCTCTAAAGAACAGACTGACGAACGTGCTGACATCTTTGTATGTAGATTAAGGTCTTTACTAGCCAAATTGCCTCACGAGTTACTTGAAGAAACCAAATTAGATGTAGAATATGCATTATTAAATGTTAAAATTAGAGATAGGGTACCTCGTGATTCAGTAAACGGGTTGGAACAACTTATTTCTAAAGTCAGATCAGTGGAGGAAGCGTTGGTAGAGGTAAGTGCCCCACACCCTCTCTACACCACGACGGCAAAACCAATTATTATTAGCCCACCTCACCTCCTTCTCCGACTTATATTAATAACGCTGACAATGTCAAACCGTCAACTTTATATAATACTGACAATAATAGTCAAAAAATAATTAAGCGCATACGACCAAAATGCGTTTATTGCAAAATTTTTGGACACACTGTAGAAGAATGTTTAAAAAAACCGAAAAATAAATTTACCGAAAGCGGTCTTGTAAAAACACGGAATTGCATTGTTATGGTTGTGGTCAGGTAGGTGTTATCCGTTCAAACTGTAATAAATGTAAAGTTACACAAAACTTCAAGAAGCCAGAGTTCCACACTATTTTATCATATGATAACGTCAGTAGACAACCTTTAATTGGAATTCAAGTTGTAGGTCGTTACGGTTTAGCTATTCTAGATACTGTAGAACTCATTCCATCGCAAGTTCGATGTTGTACCGTATTTTAACCGATGCCGGAATAAGTTTTAAGACCTGTTCACGGACAATAGGATTACCCGACGGCTCACAACAAGAGCACGCTGCTCTTGAATGCGAGGTCGCAGTATGGGTAAAAGACCAAGCTATACTTACCTAACGCAGAGACTAGAACTCTATTAGGTAGGGATGTCATTACGCAAGCTAAAATTTTGTTAGACTTACCACATAACTGTTGGAGCTTTCATAGTAACCCTTTACATTGGTATCCTTTTATAATTAACCATGATTTAACAACCCACAGAGGCCCAGATTTGGGTGAAGTGAAACTGTCTGAGATAGATAACACGTCGAAACTGGAGTTGAGAGATAATGAAGGAAACAAACTTATTACAGATCAACGGGTACAACTCAACGCGCTCATCGTCAAAAGAATACACTGTTTTGCGAAAGACGGTCCCGCGACGGATTACGCTGTCCATCGAATTAAGACCAACCCGCTGCATGAACCTATCTCTTCACCCGCATACCGAATGTCTCAAGGTAAAAAAGTACTGTTAGAACAACAATTAGAGAAACTTTTAGAAGGTGACGTCATAGAAGAATGCGACTCCCTGTGGGCTGCTAACGTAGTCCTCGTACCTAAAAAAGATGGAAGCGTCCGGCTATGTGTCGATTATAGAAAATTAAACGCAATAACAGAACCGGATCGCTACCCTCTTCCCAGAATAGAAGATGTTCTACATGCAGCAAAGTCTACAAGTTTCATGACGATATGCGACTTACGATCAGGATATTTTCAAGTTAAGCTCCACCCTGATGACCAAGATAAAACAGCGTTTGTGACTCCGCTTGGAACTTTTAGATTTAAGAGAATGCCAATGGGTCTACGTAACTCAGGAGCTACCTTCCAGAGACTTATGGATCGATTTAAGTCTAGTAAAGAGTTATCTAAAGTTTCTATATTAACATATCTCGACGCCATCATAGTCCTGTCAGAATCTTTTTCACGCCACTTGGAAGATCTAGATGCCCTGTTTGATAGGTTAGAGTTATACAATCTACGTGTGAATCGAGAGAAAAGTAAATTTGCTTGCGATTCGATCAAGTTTTTAGGTCATATAATAGTCCCAGGAGGGATAGCAGCAGACCCTGATAAGACCAGAGCTATGGCTACAATAGCATCACCCAAGAATATCAAACAGCTTAATCCTTTTTGCAAACGTCCAACTGCTTCAGACGTTTTATACCAAATTATGCTGAAATTGCCAAACATTTGACGAATCTTCTCAAAAAGAATAGTAAGTGGATATGGAACCTCGAACAACAAGACGCATTTGAAATCATTAAACAGTTGCTAGTGTCAACTCCAATATTGCGTCAAGCCGATGAAACAAAACCATTTTCATTGAGAACAGATAGTAGTAGCTACTGTCTTGGGGCCGCACTGATGCAGAGAGAGGATGTTGATGGACGTCCTATTGAATATGCAAGCCGTATGTTGACTAATGCGGAAAAAAACTACAATACTACCGAACGAGAAAACGAGAAGCTTTGGCGGTAGTGTGGGCCGTAACAAAATTTAGAGGATATATTGAAGGTTCCGAAGTAATTATAAAAAGTGATCATCAACCTTTACGTTGGCTAGTGACAGTAAAATCGCTGAGCGGCCGATTAGCGAGGTGGGCCCTCACGCTTCAAGAATACAATCTACGAATCGAGTACACCCCTGGCAAATGCAACGCAGTAGCCGATACTCTTTCACGTCCACCCTGCGATGAATCTGGGTGCGATGTTGGTTTTGTTGAAGTCGACTTACCTAAGAGAAATCCCAAAGACGTTCGTGAAAATCAATTAAAGGATCCCGAAATTCGTAAGGTAATAGAGGATTTGGAACGAACCAACGATCCGTTTAGGGGGAGGAGTTGGTCAGACCGAGGTTTTATCGTATCGGATCGCGTCCTGTACAGATACGGACCACACGATGCTGAAGAAGAAATCGCGTGTCTAGTAGTACCGACACAGGAATGCAACATGTTGTTGGCAGAGTACTATAAAGCGCCTACGGCTGGACATTTTGGTATTGAACGTACTTTAGATCGTTTAAAGGTGAAATATTACTGGGCTGGCATGAGACAATCCATTGTCAACTATGTTAAAGAATGTGTAGAATGTCAAAGATATAAAGCTGATAATAAGAAACCTAGTGGACTTTTACAAACGCCTGCGACTAAGTAAGTAGTCGAAGTAGTCGCAGTAGACCTTTTCGGTCCGTTACCAATAACTCCTAGCAATAAAAGGTGGGTTCTGATACTTTAGGATACTTGTACTCGTTGGGTTGAATTATTCGCCTTACAAAATGCTACCAGTGCAGAATGTGCGAAAATTATGGTAGAAGAAGTATTTCTGAGGTATGGAGTCCCTCGGCGTATAATAAGCGATAATGGAGTACAGTTTATTAGCGAGGTGATGCAGCAGGTAAATTCATAACCCTAATGTGAGGCATTATAATAAAATTAATCGGCACACAAACAAACACTTATTATATATTCCCAAGGCAAGCATGTTACGCTTGTATTATGTGTATTGTTACAATTTAGCCAAAATTCCACGAAGCATGCCGAAAAAAAGCGAATGCACACCTGCCGGCCATAAAGCACTGTTTATTATAGTTTATTACCTGCCCGCATTTTGAGTTCTTTTGTTTACTTTGTGTTTAAAATGTGTAATTAGAAAAGCCGCCTATTGTGTATTGTAGTCCTTTATGATGGTCGTTAGCCAGGTATAATTCTTGGAAGATCCAGTCCACGCGGTCGATTGTTGTATTGTGTAGTTAGTATAAAAAATATCACACATTATATCACATAAAATTTGCTATTGCACAGTAAAAAAATCACATTGTAATTCGATTTTTTTTACTTGGACATTTTAAATAATTCCCGCCGGATTCCAGGATAAAAAGTTGCGCAAATTTTAAGTCTAATAATTTGCTGTAGATCATTGAAAACCGCATCGAAATCAGTCCAGTAGTTTTACGTGAATCCCGAACAAACTAAAAAACCGGCAAACAGACAAGAAATCTAAAAAAAATGCATCGATTTCTCCATCGTCTGTGTAGTCTATTCGAGTTGTTTTTTTAAATAGCTTTAATATTAAAATTAATAATAATCGGCAGACAAACACACATATTGTATATCCCCAAATTAAGCAAGTTACGTGTGATATACAACGGATTACTTTGGGGCCGATCCCAGACACTCAGACCGTAGTAAATAAGGGAGAAAATTCATTTCCGAAATCTACTATACCAGGAATCAAACCCGGAGCCCGAGTTGCAGTTAGGTAGGCCCCCAAAGGCTTAGCTCGCTCATGCACAGAGGTCCTTAATGTACAGACACGGCATGTTTAGAATTTTATAATATTACCAGCTGACCCGACAAACGTTGTTTTCCCATTTAAATTATTTCTAGTAATTTTAAGTAAGTTAAATTATTAAAGTACTAATATCGCTAGTAAAAAATACGGGTTGATCGTAGAAGGGTGAAAATATGAAATTGTATGTATTTTTCAATATTAAATCATAAGAAAATATAAATAACAAATTTTGTTAAAAAATATTTAAGGGTGGGCACCCTTATCATTTAGGGGTATGAAAAATAGATGTTGGCCGATTCTCAGAGCTACCCGATATGCACACAAAATTCAATACAAATCGGTTCAGCCGTTTCGGAGGAATTTGGTAACAAACACGACACGAGAATTTTATATATTAAAAGAAGATAGATTTTGAATATTGGACAAATGAACCATTACTATCAGTAAATTTGGATTTATTTGCAATGTTTAATATTAAGAGGCTCTTCGTTTTCTTAATGCTTAAGTATTTTCAGAGTATACAAGCGAATGTGTTCACACAGAGATTAGGTTATGTAAATACTGCTTATTTGGTTAAAACAATTAAATGTTTTGTTTGATTATTTTCAATTTTAAAATGGGATATTGAAATTATTTTAGCTTTTTTAATAATTTTATTCTTATATAATTTTTACTTAATTTTATTTTCTACGCTCAGCGTATTTGTCACTGAATATTTGGTGTTATGATGGCGTTACAATATTTTTTAAAGCTTTATTTACGTAGTATTATTTACGTTACAATAGATGTTAAAAACAAAACTGTAATACGATTACTATATACTCCACGCGTTAATTGGTATTGGAGAGACCTTTTGTTGACAGTTCTATGATCACGGGGAATAAAGCGGCTACTTTAGAAGAATCACCTAGTGAAATTGTCACGTGTCTAAATATACTAGTAGGTGTAAGAAATAGCATAGAGTTCCATTTGATCTTGACACTTATCATATTCGTAATACAAATATGCAAAAGTAGCTACTGTAATCAAAAAGTTTTGAGAGAAATTTCAACTTAGAATATCTGTCTATAGAACAAAACATATGAAAAAATTTAAAATGACAGTTGCATGAATACAACAGGTGAATAGTTTCACTTTTGAATTTAGTCAGGTTATAATTTATTCAACTAATAACTTTTATATGAAAAATGTAATTTACATTCATCGTTATGATTGTTTTTAACCTGTAATCTTAACACTATATAAACGATGGAGAACATGATGAAATCTTTTTTAGATTTCTTTTTTGTTTGTCTATTTGTTCGGTATTCACGTAAAAACTGCTAAGTCGAATTCATGTGGTTTTCGCTAACTGACAGCTAATTCTTAGACTTAACACCTGCGCTACTTTTTATCCTGGGAATCCCGCGGGAATTTTCCCGGGAGCGGTTTGTAGTTGTTCGGGTGCATAAGAATTAGCTTATTCTGGCAAAGTTTTCACTAAAACGGTAGCTTACATTCTTTTTTAAATGCTGTGGTACTTTGAGTCCCGGGAAATGTCAAGTCAAATGTGGAAAAAGTCGCAAAGGTCATATCCTAGTATAAAATAAATAACTGATTGTTTTCAACCCTAAATTATATTTTGCGGTTCTACTACAGGATTATATGATAGGATATCACAGAATTGTATGACTGGAAGTATACTCAATAATAATGTTAACACTGTTGTAAGAGACACCGATATTGGCACATAAACCAATGAAATTAGGAATTCAATTACTCTTACTAAATAGTTTAAAAAGATTGACTCTCGCTGAATCAACCTGGTAACGAGACCACTTCAGTCGCAACGGTGTAAGTGGGTTTTTTAATCAACTACAAATGCAGTAGCTTAGATAAATCTCAACGTTTGCACTGAAGAGAGTCATTGCGAGATTGCATTTATTTACTATTCGCTTGACAAAAAAAAAATTACATAGTATTTGCTATTAAGTCTAATTATTTGGTATGGTTAAAGTGTTGTTAATCTTTGCGCACGAGGCATTATTTCACGACTGGAGTTTTTGGCGGGATCTGAAACGAAACATTGTGCTGTGCAGTTTTATTTTCTATAAATCTATAAATTTACTCTAAAGTGAACAACAATTGTAGGATATTGATAGTTTTGAGTAGTAATTATGTATATTTGTGAGAAATGTGAACTGTGTAGTCAAAAGTGGCCTTTCGAGGTTTCTCAAGAACTCCGTTGAATGGCGTCAGTTCTAGCCTACAATTCCAATACAAGCGTTACCTATACGAAGACTTATACATCAGAACTAGCTGTATGGACTAAGATTCCTCTGCTGGCCCTTGTGGCGAGTTCTACTACTACTACTAATTATTTCAGGACTTCGGCAGTAAAACTGAATGTTGATTTTGAATATACGTCTTTAAGATTTAATTAAATTATTAAAATCTCAATATTCTATGAATTTTTCTTTTTTTATTGCAAAGCTGGCAAACAGGCAGCCGGCCAACTAATAGAAAAAGGTTACTGTCACCTATAGACGTAGCCTTTAGGATGCCATAGAGAGTATGGCATAGAAGGGGTGGGATAACGAAGATGGGATATAGGGGATAGGATAGAGCGATCAGATTGGAAGAATGGTATAGAGGCATTCCTCTATCTCATCCCATTAGATAGGGGAATGGGATAGGGGAATGGGATAGGGAAATGGGATAGGAGAATTGGATAGGGGAATGCAATAGGGGAATGGGACAGGGGAATGGGACAAGAGAACGGGATAGGGGGATGGGACAGGAGAATGGGATAGGATAGATGGGATAGGGAGAAAGAGAAATGTGCCATCGGTTTTCTGATATTATTATTGTAAAGATTCCGTTTTAAGACATTAGTCACGCTGAAATTTGACATTAAAACTTTCCACATGACTCACGTTAATTTTGAATCTGTATCTTGCGGAAACTAATAACGGGGGAGTGTATCATTTTCACAACCACTATCGTTAAACATATGTTATATTTCAAGAGAATTTGTTAATTCAATCGCTAAATGGGCTATCACTCTTTTCTTTCACCTCCCAATTATTTGGAGTCGGCACAATATGTTTTCACCTTCCACACTCCTCTATACTGACATACATCCTCTGTGACACCACAAATCATCATATCATCCTTCACACAATCCATTCATCTCTTTTTTGGCCTACCTTTACCTTTGAAATTATGAGTAATCAATTTTGCAGTATAACATTCTTTTTGTCGAGTTTTCACCCCTCCTCATTACATACATTACATACCACCTTAATCTTCTTTCTTCCTCTAAATTTTTCAGTCCCGGATGCAACTTTCAAAGACCGTTCAAGAGCGTTCAAAATCACTAAGTGGGCTATGCGTGCTATTTTGCATGTTTCTCTTATAGATAAAATCCGTAAAGAGTATATTAATAAATAAAGCAAAGACAACGACATAGTTCGTTAAACTAGCTGAAGTGACAGTGGGCCGGCCTTGTCTGTTGCAGGAGCGATGGCTGATAAAGCAAATGAATGAGACTGGATTTAAGCAAAAGTTAACTAGGATGGCTGGAGTCCTGGAGACCGTCTCGGTAAACGTAGTGTCAGACGCCCTCTAACCCAATGGACTGACGAGTTGCGCAAGGTTGCTAGTAGGCGCTAGATGAGGAAGGCGGAGGACCGGGATGAGTGGCACCGACTTGGGGAGGCCTACGTCCAGCAGTGGACTGTGATTGGCTGACGACATGGCTACTCTATCAACAAAGAGGATTGCTATCCCCAAGCAATCCTGGGGATAGCAATAGGGTAGTGATGGACTCTTGATGGCATGCTCGGTCCTATCTACTAAACTACTCTGGTATTCCACCGCATCGCTGTAAAGCCAAGGTCTCGGGAGCCAAAGAGCATTTCGATAAATGGATTCTGCAGTAACATCTAACATTGCGGAACTCTTCTGAGCCAATTTTTTTTTTAATTTTAATCATATAGCTAACAAATAAACTCAACAATCTTTGATCTTACGAAATCACAGGCCTAGTGAAGACATAATACAAACGAGCATTGTTACTAGTGTAAACAAGCGAGTAACATTTAGAAATCATATTTTCCTTTAAGTTCCAAGCAAGTGGAAACATAGAGGAAGCAACGATTCATTGACCTGGAAATCTTAGAACATTATCTCCAACTGAAAGATTAATTAGTTTGTACAAACATCTTGGCTAATCTCAAAATCAACGTGCATCCGCCTGAAATAAATAATTAACTCGAGCTGTCACAAAATTGCAATTTAATGTAACCCTTACAATGCGGAGGTCATTGTTTATTTTTTTATGGTATATTAAAAAAAAAAACGCTGATTATTATTTTAATATGCTCACTTAATCCTTAATTTCAGCTGGATGAAAATGAACAAAATATATTGTTTTAACCCTGACTATTGGAGATTCTGCGTATCATAGAAGTATCTATAGCTCCAACGAAATCATGGGTAAGGTTCTAGTATATGTAGCAAAATTATATAATTAAGTTTGTTTATGGCTGGTTCCTATATCTATACTATGAATTCACTTGCCCTACCATTTGTTGAATTTTGACATTTCTTATATGGAGCTTATTGCAAATTTTATCCGATAGTAAGGCAAATGAATAGTAGGTAAAAGATAGGAACCGGCGGTTAGTGATGTGTATGTTTGATTTCTCATCACAACCCACCGCGGTATGGTACAGTAAGTATTAAAAGATTTTTATAAAAATTCATAGGACATTTTTAGTGCAGAAAGTGTTAGATAAGATAGATCTACATTTATATGTGGATTTTTTCTTGTAATGGATAGAAATAATAGAACAAAACATAATTTTCTAATTACTTTATTGGTTTGTCGTCCTTTTGGCATGCATCATAAATATTTAATTAAATAAAACATTAAGTTTAAGCTATGCAATGTAGGTAAGAAGGTATAATGTGGTTGTCTAGAGTCTAGACTTTTGTGGTAATATTTTGAAATTAGTTTTAATTTTTTGTGAAACATGAACCCGGCCGGCAATTAAAGTGTTAACAGTAAATCACAATTTAAATTTAATCTACGTAATGTTTAGTTATAATTCCAGCGTATGAGTATTCAGTCGTGGAAAATTCGTCATATGTGCAAGTTCTCCAACAGAATTTCTTGGAAACACTTCGGGAAGAAATATGTCGGGGCAAGATAACAACGGTGTCGCTTCAAATAAAGTAAGTTTTAAATCTTCAAACATTTTCACTTGTTTTGGATTATTCATGTAAAAATGTTTGTAGTATATTTACATTAAGATAATTTTACGACGGTAATATTTTATACTTAAAGTTTTTTTTATAATAACTACGAGAAACAAGAAACTAAACTTGACAAATCTTAATTAACTAATATTAGTTATACTGAATGCCACTTCTTAACCCGCTGTAAGACAACGAAAACTATGTATTGTTAAAAATATACCAAAAATAAATTTTCATGAAAAACATTAAAATAAAAATTATGTATCACTAAAAAAATCCCTTAAATCTGATACTTTATTAATAAAATTATAAACCATTTAGCAATTAAAGTCAGATTTTTCTTCCATTATCAATTATTGTAATAAATTAATGAGTAGTTAGTTTTAATCCTTGGTTGTACTTAGTTTCACTTGAATTAACTAAAAGTATTTAAAGTAAGAACAGTCCATCAGCATCTTTACAATCGTATTAATGTCGAAGCAATACGCGGATATAAAAAGAAAGCTAAAAAAAACACTAGTATTATAAAAACTTAAGGTGAGTGTAATGTAGTAAATCTAAACTGTAGCGTGTAAAAGTGTTTAGGTTGTAATAAAAACCATAAAAGGAGTCAAATAATGTATTAATTTATTATTATAGAAAAAGAAATACAAATATTTTTATCATGATAATTTAAAAGTAAAATGTTACTTTAACGTCTGTTCTTTTCAATATTAATAATGTTAGTATTTATTATAACACGTGTCTTATTAATTAATTACTGTGTATTAAATTACAGTCTAAAAAGGGGGAACGACGCCGTAGTCGTCCCGAAACGGATTCCGCCAAAGATGAGATCAAAAAATTCAAGGAGAACCTGCTTCAATCAGTATGCTCTGGGGAGTAAGTCGTACATATTTTAACATTCTCGTTAAACCTCCTTATTAGCATATATTTTAGGGTTCCGTAGCCATTTTGGCAAAAACAGAACTGATATAAAATCCTCATGCCCGTCTTTGTACAGTCGGGCTATGAAAAGGTTCGCCAGTTTTCAAATTGATTCATTTAACGTTCCGCGAGCACATGCTACGTTTTCAAAATAAAATTTCAGAATAAGTTTTAAAATTATTTAAATCAAAGTTGTTTGATTTTATATCTTGTCTAAGAAGATTGTTTATATATGTTAAACCTTTTTATTGATTTTAATATTTATGTTAAGCGTAGTGATTATATCGTCTTTGTTTCTTATTGTTAATCTCAGCGTCCATTATTGTCAACATTGCAATTTTCTTTTTTCGCGTTTCTATATTTTACAAACGTAAAATTTACTAAAATGTTGGCAGTATTTTTTTTAAATTTATTGTAAAAACTTTTGGACAAGCGTCCATATCAGCCCGTGAAGACAAAACCTTACATGCACATAAAATAATAATATTTTTTCTTGTACTCGTACAAGCAAAAGAAGACTTTTAGATCAAGAATATTTTCATTCCGCGGCTGTACATACCTGTGTAGGGCGTCGTTAGTCAGATTTTAAAACCTACGGACAAAAGTTTAAAAGTGTAGGAAGGGATGTACTATTGCTAGGGACGCCCACTAATCAATTTTTTATTTACTAATGGCCGGTTCCTATATCTTACTATTCATATCATTGCCCTACCATCGGTAGAAATTTTACATTATCTGCTTGTGTATGGAGCTTACGTGAATTTTTAACCCATAGTAAGGCAAATAAGCGGTTAGTAAGATAAAGGAACCGGCCATAATTGTTGAGGTTTAAGTTTATTTTGAATAATAGTTTTCATTAATTCATTACTTTGTGGATCTGGAACGTAATAAACAGTATAATCTAATTGTTGTTGTATAACAATTTACTCATACAACAAGTTTATTGTTGTATAAATTACTGTTACGAGTTACGGGACTCGAATTAAAATGCCGTTGGAATTACTATAGAGTTTATTAGAACTATACAAACACGTATAACACAGGTACAAGATAACCGAACACAACAAGGCCAAATGTAATGCAGAAGGTCGGAACTCAATAAAACGCGCAAAGTCCGTCACTTATTAGATTCCCGATCGTAGTACACACGTCTCGCTTCGCTCGTGGTTCTCGCTCGACTAACTGCTCCCTCAGTCAGGCCATTGCTTTATACTGCAGAAATGCAATATGTGCGCCCGGCAGCGTGGACCAAATTTCCTAGAATCGTAATCCACACACCTGGCTAATTATGCCTGCAAGCGGCCATAAACGAGTATAATAGGCTATTCTCCAGATTAACTAATAAATAAGTGAAGAAACAAAGCCAATCATAAAAGGATTACAATTAGTTCAAATGCCGACGGGTAATAAAATATGTTTTTATAGATATGCAGATGGATTTTGTTTTCGTCGGAACTTAAGTTGTAACTCTACTTATACGAGTACAAACAACAATTTACTTGTTGTATAAGT
Organism: Dendrolimus houi; assembly: GCA_039645545.1. Taxonomy (NCBI): domain Eukaryota; kingdom Metazoa; phylum Arthropoda; class Insecta; order Lepidoptera; family Lasiocampidae; genus Dendrolimus; species Dendrolimus houi. The sequence continues at coordinate 8,774,592 of CM077125.1, forward strand.
AAAACAAATAATAAATAGACGCGAATTTGAACTACAAAAACGATGTGAGTTTTCCCCGCTATTAGTACATTAAACAATTACAGACTTAATTTAAAACCTTATCCGATTTCATATTCATGTTTTTAACAGTCAACCATAAAGTAATTCCACTCCTTTATTTCTAATTTTTAATTTCCGCCCAGCGTTTGTTGAAGCCGCAACAAAAACCCATCTGAAGCTATAAAATGGGTGTACGGTCGACACACTTAATACTTTTTGTGGTGTAAATAAACGGTTCAGCAATTTTATAGACGCAATCTATGTGTAGGTTTTTGTTTGAAGCGGTCCCGTGACTCGCTATGTTTTTATTAAGGTTCCGTATCTAATTTGTAATAAATGCGACGTGGTATAGCCATGCTGGAATCATCATCATGATTTAAGCTTTTAGAGCAGGCTCGCTCAGTGTCATACTACGCTCTTACAGAATATCTGCGTGAAACTGTTAGCCTTGAGCTAATCGTGTTTCGTGCTATGAGTGAGAGTTCCGATGGCCCACTTTCAAGTCCCCCTTTCCCATACCTATCTATTCCATATCCTATTCTTCTTGTCCGATCCTCTCATACCTATCTATTCCATATCCCATTCTTCCTGTCCGGTCCTCCCACACCTATCTATTTCATATCCCATTCTTCCTGTCCGATCCTCTCCCACCTATCTATTCCATATCCCATTCTTCTTGTCCGATCCTGCCATTCCAATCTATTCCATATCCCATTCTTCCTGTCCGATCCTTCCACACTTATCTATTCCATATCCCATTCCTCCTGTCCGATCGCCCCACACCTATCTTTTCCATATCCCATTCTTTCTGTCCGATCCTCCCCTTCCAATCTATTCCAAATCCCATTTCTCCTGTCCGATCCTCTCATATTTATATATTAGATATCCCATTCTACCTGTCTATTACTCCCATATTTATCTATATCATATCCCATTCTTCCTGTCCGAACCTCCCATACCTATCTATTACATATCCCATTCTTCCTATCCGATCCTCCCATACCTATCTATTACATATCCCATTCTTCCTATCCGATTCTTCCATACCTATCTATTACACATCTAATTCTTCCTGTCTGATCCTCCTATTCTATCCCTTTATCCCATCTCCTCTGTCCCTCATCAAAGGCTGGCAACACTTAGGCTTCGCATCTGGTGTTGCAAACGTCTATAGGTGATGATAACATCATTACAGTACCTGGGCTGTCTGCTTGTTTTTCAGCTTTGTATTAAAAATAACGGAACCATTACAAAATCGTCATGTCCATAGGACTTTTAGTTCTATCTTTGTATGTCGGTCATTTTTTTTTGGAAATTACTGAGCCTGTGTAGATGAAATTTAGCAATTGACGAGGGAGTGATAAAGGGGTCTGAGGGTTAAAAAATATGTATGGTACCTACATAGGCTTGCGGGATATAGTTAATCAGATCTTTCAAAGTCATGATGTTTGTTAGACTATTTTAAATGAATAGATATGAAAACCTAACCCCCTTCTTCCTCTATTTTTTGCCAGGTGGTAGGGGATTTGCCCAACTAGATGGCTACCACCCCTGTTCTAAAGTATGTCGCCATAACAACTTTCAGTTGTGTTCCGGCATTAGTGACCAGGTTCCAGTCTCCCGTAAGAGAGCAGCAGAGCATTTGTAGCACCTTTGATGTTGCAAATATCCATAGGTGATGGTAACCGCTTTGCATCAAGTGGGCCATCTGCCTGTCTGCTGAACTCAAGCAATAAAGAAAATTAAAAAAAAATTGGATGATGATGGTAGAGCTAATACACCTTCAATGGCAATTGCTATATTGGTTTGAATAAGACCTGCTAAGTAAATTGTTAATTATATGTGTTTCTATTGTTATTTCATATATTATATATGTTTTAACTGTAGATGTTATTATTCGCATTTAAATACTATTTAGGGTTTTGGAGCCAAATACAAAAACAATGAACATGCATAACCTCTGCGGAACCTTTCATTTTAAATAAATAGTGGTTACTCTCAAATTGCGGCTTACAATTTTTTACGTTTTGGGTCTTTTATGTTTTGAGTTTGTTTCATGTGTGTCGCATTTAGAAATATGTTTTCTCTTATTTCACAATTTGTACAAATATCAAAAACAGAACACCGACAATATTTTAGTCTCTTTTATCTGAATGAAATAAAGTTAATCTGTTATATTTACCAGTCCAGTAATAACTGAGAGCAATCTCGAGATAAGCGTGCCGCAACAATCAAGATCCCGTTCCGCGTCCAGAGCGAGAGAAGCTTTATGTATACCGGCGAATGTTTTGGCTGAAATCGACGAATCCAAGATCTTTGAACTAAAAGAGGTAAGCTATTTCTAGAGTTCTATAGTCATTTTGGTGAAAACGAAAATATTTTAATATCGGGCATGACGGTTATCTTTATATATAAAATTCTTCTGTTCCAGTGTATGTTAGTTACTGGACTCCTAAACGGTTGAATCGATTTTCATATTTTTTTTTGTGTATTCAAATTGGTCCCGGTATTGTTTAAATTCACAATTGGAGCCCTTAAATGGCGCTACAACGTCTTCAAAGTCCGCTAGTATAAGTATACAATACTAACCAGCAAAGCTTCGTTCTGATTCCCAATATGACGACGTGTATTTTAGTGAATTGCAAAGGCGGCACCATAAAAACGTGTCACAGCCTTTTCACTTTACTTGTCTACTCCACGGAAAGGACGTCATTTATCGAGATTAAAAAGTACTTAAGAGTTGACCCGATATATAAGCTGCTATACCTGTGCCAAGTTTCATTTAAATCCGTTCAGTTATTTTCATGTGACGCTCTAAGAGTCAGGCAAAAATACGTAAACATTTTTAACGAGAATTACTTTGAACAAGATCTCTTAAGTGGTTTTTGAGATATGGGTTGTTGTCGACAAAATGATTTTTTAGGATTTCGAAGCCAAATTACAGAAACCATTTTCTGTAATTAGTCAATCAGGTCTAAGGGACTTATCATTTTCATTTTACGTGTACTGCTATTTATCGCAGGCCGAATTATGTTATCAGTGTAACATCCCTAAAACTTACAAATATATTCATTACTAGGATATGCCCGCGACTTCGTCCACGCTTGACTCGAAACTTACGCAGGATTTCCGGAACACAATGTACCACAGCATTTAAAAAAGAATGTAAGCATTGTGCCGTATCGTTTTCGTAAACATTGTGCCGGATTAAGTAAATTTTTATGAACACGAACAATTACACATTGCTCCCGGAAAAATTGCCGCAGTATTCCCGGTATAAAAAATTATACATTTTATTATATAAAATTTGTTATCGATCAGTGAAAAAATCATATTGGAATCCGATTTTTTTAAATCTGGCCATTTTAATTCGTTTCCAAACAAATTCTTCCGGGATTCTCAGGACAAAAACATGCGCAAATTTTAATTATAAGAATTTGCTGTCGATCAGCGAAAACCGCATCGAAATCGGCCCAGTAGTTTTTACGTGAATCACGAACAAACAGATAAACAGACAAGAAATCTAATAAAATTGCATCTTGTTCTCCATCGTTTATATAGTCTATTCCATTGTTTTATTTAAATAGCTTCAATGTACAGACACGGCATGTTTAGAATTTTATAATATTACAGATACGTAAATATTTCTTTACAAGAGCAATATTTTTCAGGCTTTTTTGCTGTTTGACATGGATGGCGACGGCTGCATTGATTACAATGATCTTAAAGCTACATTGGTCAGTCTTGGTGATAAAGTGGACGAACAGGGAGTTCGCAACATGATGTCTGAGGTAAGGCTTTCCTCTTTTTACGAGTTATAAATGCTTTATTCACATCTCACTATATAAATATAATAAACAGATAATGTAAGACTTGCGGTGACTGCTCACTACCTACTGAAAACATCGCGGTATTCCGTCTTCGAGGGACAACAATTCCTAAGTTGCTTGCTACCTCCGATCCTAGTAGTTGCGAATTTGCAATTATTCTTGCAGTAACGGAGAAAGAATACAATTTCCTGCGGCCAGGCGGCCTGTCATAAGAGGAGACAAAACAACCCACAGCCAGGAGATAGGGTATTCACCTGCCTGGATGGCTACCACCTCTGGTTTAGAGTATGCTGCTATAACAACCTTAAGTTGTGTTACGGCATTAGTGACCAGGTTCCAGTTTCCCTTTAGAAAACGGCAGCGCATTGGTAGCATCTTTGGTGTTACAAATGTCCATAGGCGACGGTAACAGCTTTCCCATTAGGTGGGCCGTCTGCCTGCCTGCTGAACTCGTGCAATAAAAAAATAAAAACTCGCCTATTTTTTTCTATAGCATACAAATCTTTTCCACATAGGGGCTGGGATTCTAGGGAGTTGCCTCTCCAGCTTATAGGGTGAGAAGAGCACACCGGAACACCAGCGTATCTTCGATATCGGAAGCCTTGATGTCAGAGGCAACTAATGTTGTGCCCTGAAGGCCGTCAGGACCATACAGACGACTGCGCGTTTACGGTAGTCTAAGATAGATGAACACCCTGCTGATCGTCTAATCCTGTCGATTGGAAGGGCTGGCTGACCCATCCGCTTCTTTTCTTGCTCCACCAAAAAAAAAAAAATACTATCGCCGATATTGCACAGACCACCTTCTGCTACTATAGTGCTCACCTCCGAATTATCCGCGTGTAGCTCGCTTCTGGATCTCCTATTAAACTACGCTACACTCCTCCTTCACTGACCTGCCCACAAAATTCACCACTAAACTCGTCACTGTCTTCTATGAAACTTCTCTTCCAACTCTTTCGTATCGCACTTGTCGCTTAGCTGTCTAGAACTGAACTCCCCGGTAGGCGCTGCTTATATACCCGGAAGAATCTTCTGGAACCCATAATTTCGATCTTCTTTTCGTTATTCTTTTATTTACTGTCTATCCCTTTCTAAACATCTATCTCTGTCTTTTCCTTCCCGAACTTTCTATTCTAGAATCATCTATTATTCTTGTCTTTTCCTTCAAGAATCTTCTACCTTTTTCTACAAGTCTCGAGACCGGCTCACGCTGCCACAAAGTTCTAACCTCGGTAGCCACACTATATTACATTACTGTCTTGCAAAACAAAATAACCGTGTCTCAGTAGCGTCTTTGATGTTCTTTGTCTGAGTCCAGAATAACTCTAAATAAACTTAAAAACGGTCCGTAAAATCTGTACACCTGTAAATTTCTCTTTTTGAAATAAAATACTAAAGAATGAAAGTCCTAAGGAATACAGACGTAAGACAATTATAATTCTAATAAACAAAAAGCCTTTAAATAAATTCGTTCACAATAAATAAAAAGTTTATTTCCATAGGACAGTCTTAAAACAGATAGAAAACTTTACTTTCCATTTAATTCTTCTTAAGTATTGTTAAAAGTTCGGCAGGTCTGAACTGTTTCCAGTCACGTGGTGGCAATCATCGGTGACTGGCGACTTTTAAGAAAAAAAATGTTCATCTCTGAACAAAATAATGCGTAACCACAGCAAAAAGGGTTGTAACAACTTAGATGAAACTACGTTCCGGAAATTATTGCATTACGGAAAGGAGCAAATTATTGTTAATCTACTCATATTCTGAACAAAGAGATAATAGAAGACTAGTTGCAATAAATCGTCCGATATGTTGGAGTGCACATTGTCTACTAAATTTAGATCTTGTCGCTGATTTGTCTGTTATACGCCAGTAGCATGTCTGCGTTACTCGGGGCTAAGCAATGTCGATTCCCGACGAGGTCACTTGTCCCTACCTTCAGTCTTATTTAGGGGATCAAATGAATAAATCCCTAAGTCAAGGTTGTCTCGTGCCTTTTTCTCATCATTATTAGTTCTGAGTATAATATTTATTATTAAGTATGAGTAATAAATTATGCTATTAAGTTGACTGTGTATATAATAACAGAGTAAGCTTTTGATAATATTGATGATGATCTTTTGTTTAACGTTTTTTGTCTGTTGAATGTATTGGTATCACGTCGGGGTCACCAAAAATGTTTATGAATGATATCAGCAATTAAACGTATAACAATTGGAAAAAACTATAAATAAAATTTTAACAGAAACATGTTTGCATGCTCAATACATTACGGTAACAAGGAAGAAAAAAAACAAATGAAACAACATCAAATCAGGGCAGGGCGTAAACGCGAAGCTAGTGCCGCGCCACTGAACCAGTGTTGCGCCGCAACATAAAACTTTGTAGTTGATTAGGGTACATATATAGTACATATTTGCTTCTTATTATTGTTATAATATAGTTTATTATAGATAATAATTTTAAGTAATCACCATGAAAGGATTCTTCTTTAAATCTGATAATGTCATTTTTGTATATAAAATTGAATGATAATGTAAATATGTCACAAGGCATAAACAATATCCGTCTACTCACTTGTAATGTCGGTATTGAAAGGCATCACCATGGTACGAGTGAATTTTACGTCATATTTGTAGTAGGTATATCCGAGGTACTCCTGAATATTATTTTATATTAGGTTGGGGAAAAAGTATCTTCGCATTTTATATAAAAATTCAAAAGGTTTTTTTATAAAGTTTATTTACATTTGACTAAAGTATGTAGGTGCCATTTTGTTGGATAACTTTTTACCATATTGTAGGTAGAAACGTGATCCCATTACTATAAAAATTTTGGGGCTTCTAATCAAAAACTGCGACAAGTGGTTTTGGTAGTCCTCTCGTGATGTTAACCTGACACTGCCTAAGGAATTCTACAGAGACCGAAACAGGTGAAAATCTGAAGCTGCAAGGTCAGGACTATACGGCGGATGCATCAACACCTCCCAGCCAAACTCTCGTAATTTTTGCTGAGTGGCTAAAGATGTGTGAGGTGTAGCGTTATCATGGTGAAAAACCACACCCCTTCTGTTGATTAATTCCGGCCGCTTTCTCTCAACTTTTTGCTTTAATCTCATCAGTTGTTCGCAGTACAGTTCAGAATCGATGGTCCTGCCTGGCGGTAACAGTTCATAATGAATAATGCCCTTCCAATCCACCATACACACAGCATCACCTTGTTGCGAGTTAACCCGGGTTTCGCCACAGTCTGTGAAGCCTGACCAGCCTTTAACCACGATCTTTTTCGCACGTTCTTATCATACGTGATCCACTTTTCATCACCAGTTATCAGCTTTTTCAAAAATGGTTCGATTTCATTCCGTCGTAATAAAGAATCACAAATGAGTATACGGTACATTAGGTTTCTTTCAGTGAGCTCATGAGGCACCCAAATATCGAGCTTTTTTGTGTACCCAGCAAAAGCTGGGTACACAAATTTGAAATACATTTGAAAAAATTCAAATGCGCCAAACCGTTCTGTGGCCAATTCCTAGTTCTCCAGCTACATCCTAAATACAAATATGCCGATCTTGCTCCACTTTTTCAAAAATGGCATCAATTTTGTCCGTAACACGGCGACCAGAGCGACGTGCATCTTTGATATCAAAATTTCCGGATTGAAAACGCTTAAACCAAATTTGCGCTACTCTCACAGATACTGCATTAGGTTCATAAACATCACAATTTTTTTCGCGGCTTGTGTTGCATTTTTTTCCTTTTTTGTAGTAAAATTTTAAAATATATCGAATTTCTTCGTTAGATTCACTCATTTTAACAATAAGAAAAACAAATGAAAATCACACATTTTCCTAATTTGAATTTGGAATTGTCTTCTTTAAAATTAAAACTTTTTAATGATACCAAAACCAGCTAGATACAAATGGTATAGCCAAAGAGATCTTATTACAAGTTCATACATACTATAGACGAAAAGACTTTTTCCCCAACCTATTATATAAAAGATAGATAATAATAATAATAAGAATAAATCGGCAGACAAACACACACACTGTATATCCCCAAATTAAGCAAGTTATACTTGTGTTATGGGTAATATACAACGGACTACTCTGGGGCCGATCCCAGACACCCAGACCATAGTAAATAACGAACAAAATACGTTTCCAAAATTTACTATACCAGGAATCGAACCCGGAGCCTCTGCATTGCAGTGAGGTAAGCTGGCAAAGGCTTAGCCCGCTCAACCACAGAGGCCGTCAAGATGAAAGTAAGCACGGTATCAGTTGATACACCACCGCTAAGGACCCTTTGTTCTTGCGGACAACTAAGCAATGGTTCGCTGGGACGGTGACCGAAGGACAGAACGACATATTTTAGTTGAATGAATGAATGAAAACACTTTATTGTTCACCAAAATTAAAACTCCGTTCTTAAAAACTAGATACAATAAATGTTGAACAAAGGGCGGCCTTATCGCTTAAAGCGATCTCTTCCAGGCAACCCCTTAAACTAAGGAAAATATTAAAACATGACAGTGGCGGTGTAGACAATAAATAATATAAAATACTAAAAATATATGAAATAAGTAAATAAAAAAAAATCTACATAAACACAGTACATATCATAATACATACAGAAAAAGCAGCACTATTAGAGCTGAGAGGACCAAAAATAATTAAAAACCATGATTTTAAAAGAGGATACTCACTTAGCTTGTCTGGTGTTGAGTGGCAGTGAGTTCCATGAACGGACAGCCTGTACTGTGAAGGAGTTTTCAACGAAGGAAGAAGTGTGTACAGGTGTCATTAAGGAGAGAGTATTACTAGAACGCAAATAACGGGAATGAGAAAGATGTAGGAAATCAAAACGTTCCTTTAAATAAGGAGGAGTACGAAGATCAAAAAGGATGTTATACAAAAGAGAGAGAGCAAGTGAAAATTTCGGTGAAGGCGAATAAGTAACCATTTAAGCTTCTTACAATATTCGGAAACATGGTCATATTTGCGCAACCCAAATATGAACCGAATACAGACATTTTGAAGTTGTTAGTTATGACATCTTAAGAATAAACGGCGTATCCTACAATATTAATATAACGATCAAACACGTAAATTAAAAAACAGAAATTTTAATTATCACGCAGTGTAAAAATTACAAAACTCGCAGCAGCAAATTCTTTAGTAGTCATTTTAGCATAATTTGAAATGTCAAAAATTTCAACCTGCCCCGGGCATTTTAAGTGATTTTAAAAATTTCCATTAAAATTATTTGAAATTACACATCAGATACCGTTATCCAATTTATTTTAACGAGGGTCCAGTTGAATAAGGAAGCGTCTGTAATTTATGTAGTTGGTTAACTTTTGGGGCTTACAAAATCAAAAGTTGCGACATAAAATATTGACTTCGAAATTTTTTTTAATACTGAGTTCTCTGATCTGGACAGTTAGAGATTCTATTTCTGCGAACTACTGGAATGTCATTGACTGCGGAGTGTAAATTGACTACCTGATTGGTAGCATGAATATTTTGTAAATTATTAATTGTACATTTTAATGATTATATCTTCTTTATATATAAAAATGAATCGTAGAAATGTATGTACGCGCATAACTTGAGAACGACTTTACCAATTTTGATGATATTTGTTTTGTTTGTTTGAATGGGTCCCCGGATGGTTTAACTTCACAACTGGAACCGGTAGGTGGCGCTGAGATCGGGTTCTAGAACCCTCCTAATTACCTAGACCGATTTTGGTGATTTTGTTTTTGTGTCATGAAACAAAGTCGTTTAGGAATTCAGAAAATATGGCGGTACGAAGTTCGCTGGGTCAACTAGTTCATACTAAAGAGTGTGGTTGAACAGTTCGATCTGATTCCCCCTAGATCATTCCATCTTCGAACGACTAGGCGCTCTGGTTTTCGCCATTGCTTTACAGTGGAAACGCCACCAGTGCGAACGAAACGTTTCGTCTCCGCGTTCTTTCTTTGTACGGCTATGAAATGTACTACCAGAGTTCGTGTTTCTCAAAATTTACAATCCTGGTGTCTTCACATCTTGTGGGATAGGTATTTTCTAGGTAAGCGTGCTCTATCTTTGACTGCATGACTGCATCATCGTCTGACATTAGGCGTGACCGTGGTCAAATGCGTCCCTATTTATTATTTTAAAAAAATGTACGCATAGGTCCTCTGACTTTGCATCGGGGAGGCCTACGTTCAGTAGATTGCGATAAACAGCCGCTTACGATGGGTATCTATTTGTGGTTACTAGACAAAAGTATAACAAATAACAAATGTAAATAAAAAAATTAGGAATTTTAATTGTCGATGTTTTATTGTTCAACTGATAGAGTATTTCGTGTACGTCGTCTTCACAAGGCACGCGGTGGGTTTGTTACAAGATATTATTGGAGAGAAGCCTGTAAACCCTTGCAAAGCTTAACATTTTTAAGAGAAGATTAACTTATAAAGCAAATCAAGTATTATTAACCTTTAACCCTCTTGATAGCGGTCTGGGGCGAGCTTTCCTACTTTAATTATTAGTATATTGTTTGTTTTAACCTGTAGTATTTTTAGGGTTTACTTTTAGTTTTAATTATTCTTAATTACGTATATAATATAATATTGAAAAATTAAAAAATAATACATTTAGTTCAAGTTTTGATTATATTGAATCTTACATATATATTAATTAATATAAAGTAGTACAGTGAAGGAAAATTAACTTATATTGTATTCTACCTATAATCCCTTAAGATTATAAGTAAATACTGAGCCAAGGTCATCGAAGTCAATGGGTAAGGTTTTTAGAGGGCTGGCTACGTTACCTCGCTGAATCGCCATACTGATCCGTTGCCCGAGGTAGAAACCAGCCCTTTGATCTTCCGAAAGGTCGATAAATCGTTTTGAAATATTTTTGTAGAGGCTCATGGCCTCAGGACCCCACGGTCCAAGCGTTTCAAGAGCAAACGGCACAAATATGTCACTCTCACCGAGGGTTGCATATTTGCGCTGTTTGAGTGACTCAGCTGTTTCCGCCGCCGAACCGGCCGATCAAGACGTGTTTGGTAAATGAGATGCGGCCAACGTGTCCACGCGGGTCGCATCCCATACCAAAGGTTTGCCACAAAGCCAGGGAATTAGAGTCATTTCGTCTGGACGCCTACCATCGTCACGTGCAATAGTACTGCCCAGTCAGTTTTGACTGATTTGGTCTAACAAATAAATTAATAGTAAAATAACTTACCATTACGAAACATACTCAAATAAAGGAATAAAACGTAACATTAAGTTTTAAAACAGACTAACTGACGGTGTATGTGTGGCAGTGAATCCTTATTTTAAAATGTGAATATTTCAAAATTTGATTCTTTGTTTTGAGAGATAACACGTTTCTTTTCCTTATTAAACATCAACAATTTACGATATGCATAAAACCTTTATTCCTTTCTCGAGATTTAGGTATAAACCTGTAATTTCACTTTATATAATTTCATCGTGAAATGTTTAAATTTGTTTATAATATTGTTCTTAATTTTTTAAATTAGCATTCAGACTTTCGCATTATATGTACATATATTTCCAAGTTATAGAGCTAAGTTTGTGTTACGGGTATATAAACAGTGGATTACTATGGGGGTGATCCCACACACCCTAATTAAAGTAAATTTGTAACGGAAATTTTGTTTACGAGATTAACCCTATTAGGAATCAAATCTGAGATCTACAACAATATAGCAAAGTATGTCAGCCACCCTGAAATCACTAGAAGACAAAGAACAGAACGATACCTTTATAAAATATATTGAAAGTGAATTAAATAATGAAGTAAAATATTGATTTTCACTTTATTGTTAAATATCTTTCTTGGCGTATTAGTAAATCGTCTAAAAGTTTTAATCAAAGCTTTGTCAAGTAAATTATTATTTTTAAAAACTTAAGAACCAAGGAATACCTCAAATCTTAACGCTTGAGTAAAGCGACTTGTTGATTTTCTTCCCCTTGAATGAAACCCCAAAAATATTTTTCAAACATGTTTATTCTATTTTCCGTTAATTATAATTTAAATTTGCTTAAGGCGCTTGAAGACCTAGAAGTGTCCAAACAAAATTAATTTCTAAACATTCAATTGGAGGACTTTTGAAATTTCACAAAAGTACTGCTAAATAAATACAAATATTTATTAAATTTTTACCCTTACCAGTTTATAGTTCTTTCATTAAAATGTTTATTTGTTTTTTGGTACACAGTCTAATATGTCAATCGTGCTCAGTGTAAATTTTAAGGTGTGGCGTCTTCTGGGATAATGGTGCACGCTTACCTAGAAGGTACCTATTCCCGCGGGACTTGAACACATCTGCGTGAAACAGCCTATATATAACTGTCATATTATCCCAGATGAGGCTCCACCTTTATGACAATTTTTTTAATATTTTGAAGTCTCAAACATAGACAATAAAACTTATTCATTATTATCCGATACATTTTGGAAAGTGTATGTAAAATATAGTTTTTTAATTTATATAAACAATCTCCCGCCAACCATCAAACAATCATACGCAAGATGCAGTACCGGTATTTGCTAGACTTATAATGTCATCGTCATCCTGGCGTTAAGGCTCCTGTTGCGCAAAAGCTCGAAAACGGTGTGCAAACGAAACAACTTTTCGTTGGTAATTACTGATTAATAATTTAACTGAAAATCATCATGAATCTTCACAATATGAAATGTAACGTGGTTTTTTCGTTATTTTTATATAACTATTTTATGTTAAGAAAAAACTTCACCAAATCACCTCCAAATTATTGACATGAAACTATTTTACTCCTTAAATTTTTATAAAATCAAGATATAATAATCTACATGTTCATAAAAGGAGAGAAATAATTTGGATTTATTATTTTTTAAATTTTATTTTATTTTATGTTATTCACAACAAAATAATAATACATTTGAAAACGACTGCGTCTATGGAATCCCTACTATCGCCCGAAAAATTAGTACTGAAAATTTCTCAAAAACGTTAGCGTTGCTACAAGCCTTAAATCCCGGTTGCGTTCAGCGCGCGTCTCGAAACCCGGGGTCCGCTTTCCTACTTTTTCTTCTCCTCTTCACGCAGTCTTCGGCATCCCTAATTGTGAGACCATTGGTACGCATGTCATTCTTACGACCTCAAACCACCGTTTCTCAAGCCTACTCCATATACCGGGACCTGGCGGAGGCGGCATGGCTTACAACGTATTAGAACAAAACGTTCCGGGTCAACTTTAATCATAATCTGTCTTCTATCGGATACATTTCGGGGAGTGTTCCTTAGAACTGCACGAGCTGGTTCCTCCATCTGCATTTTATCATCGGACAACCAGACGCACCGGTTTGGGCCACCGTTACATGGTGTAAACCCCACCAGCCAGAACCAAGCGCTTCGCTTCATCTTTTCTGGTGTGCATTGCCGAAGAATGGAATAATTTGTTGTAGTCTGTTTGTCCTGACAAATACAATCTTGAACTCATCAAGTCACGGGTGAATAGGTACCTTCTAGGTAAGCGAGTTCCATCGTAGACCGTGCCATCACTCAACACCAGGTGAGACATTGGTCAAATGCAGACCTATACATCCATAAAAAACACCGCAAAATAGATCCGTGTAGGAACGGAGAAAGAATACAATTTCCTGCGGCTGAGCGGCTTGTCGTAAGAGGCGACAAAACAACGCACAGCCAGGTGGTAGAGCATTTGCTCAACTGGATGGCTACCACCCTTGGTCTAGAGTATGCCGCCATAACAACCTTCAGTTGTGTTCCGGTATTAGTGGCCGGGTTCCAGTCTCCCTTTAGAGACCAGCAGCGCATTTGTAGAACCTTTGGTGTTACAAATGTCCATAGGCGATGGAAACCGCTTTCCACCAGGTAGACCGTCAGCCTGTCTGCTAAACTCAAGCTATAAAAAAAAAGATCAAAACTCTTTGTCAGAGTTTATATTTTTGTATGCTTATAACCTGGATATTTTTAACACTAATATGAATAGCTTTAGAACTGAAAATGTTATTTTTACAGGCTCCAAATCCGCTAGACTTCGACGGTTTCGTAAACCTCTTAGGCTACAAAACATTGGAGCTGGATTCCGAGGAAACACTAGTCTCGGCTTTATCCCGCTGGGATAAGGATAACTCCGGATATATTTCCGAGGAGAGGTATGGCATGATTTATTATTAACGTCAGCTTCGGAATTTTCGCTTGGTGTTCTTGTGATGTGTACCTACTTATACAGGTTTTCGACCTTGTATGCTACTACTTTTATGTTTTTACTAGGATATGCCCGAGACTTCGTCCACGTTTTAGTGAAAACTGTGTCGGAATAAGTTAATTTTTATGCACCTGAACAGCTACAAACAGCTTCCAGGTAAATTCCCGCGGTATTTCCGGAATAAACATATACATATTTTATTACATACAATTTGTTATCGATCAGTGAAAAAATCACATTGGAATTCGATTTTTTTATTTGGCTCGTTTTAAATTCTTCCCAGGAAAAATAGCTCAGATTTTAAGTCTAAGAATTTGCTGTCGATCAGCAAAAAGCACATCGAAATCGACCTAGTAGATTTTCACGTGAATCCCGAACAGACTTTAAAATAAAATTATTCTCGTGGCTGGTTGGGAAATCTTTTTATCGGGTATCTGAATTACTGAGTTTTATTATTATTATGTTATAACCAACACGCGCTCATGATTCAAATTATTCGACAATTAATTATTATTAATAATAAAGAGATAGTTAGTTAGAGAGAGTTAATACTAAATGAAATAAAGATTTTATTTCATTTCAACAGACAAGTTATCTAAAAAAAATCGAATCGTGTTCTCGATCTTTTATATAATCTATTCCAGCTGTTTTTTTTTAATAACTTCAATGTACAGAACACGACATGCTTAGAATTTTATAATGTAGATATAGATTTGTGCCTATACAAATACCTAAATTTATATTGGTATAACTACAGACCTATACCCGTATAAATTTTGTGTGTCTGTCTACAGTACTCTCTCGTCATGGTAAAACCACTTTACGGAATTTTCAACGAGGATGCGGTGAGGGAGTGGGGAGACTCACCACAACTGGGTTAAGAACGTGTTTTCGCTATGCTCATCTTCACGAAGAACTACTTGCTAAGAACCGTTTCTGTTTCTTTCTTGTTCATTATGAGGCTGCGGAAACAATAAAGGACAAACTACTTCAGTGTAACTGAACTAGCCTAATATGGAATATTTCAAGAATAGTTTCATTAAATTGCTAAAGTGAAATCGCAAAAAATACGAGGACTCGCCATACATCTAGTTTAGGGATTAAAAGTACAATGCAAGGTGATTGGGTATCAATAGAAAGGACTAAATACTACCTATATAATGATATTTTTAGTGACTTTATTTAAATCTAGATATGTTTTGGATATTTGCTTCCAAAGTGGTTAAAATTATATCCCCACTCGCTTTTGAACAATGAAGTAGTAAATTCTGGAAAAATCAAGATGGTGGAGCTTAAAATATGCTTTCAGCGATGTATAAACAAGATCGGTAGAGTCAGTATTGAAATTTTAAGTATTTTCGATTAAATATTTATTAACAGTTCCATAACCAAATGCAAACAATGAACATTTAATTCTGTCACTTATTAGAAATTTTTCACACTTACATATTAAAATCCCAAAACTGATAATTTTCAGTATATTAGGAAGCACACACATCGGAACCAACCGCAAAAGACACAGGGTAGAATTAATAAAGTTCTTCTTCCTTGTCTATACAACAACATTGATTAACTAAACAGATTGTAAACCCATTAAATATGTTATATTACTTAATTTACGTAATCGAAGCAGTTACCACTAATAACAAGCGAACAACAACTTATCCGAATGGGATAACTTAGATAATCTCTCTCGAGTATTGTGGCTCATTTACGAAGTTTCGGTGAACAACTTATGGGATAACAAACCTTTTAGTTACGGTCTTTTGATGGACGCGGTAGGAATCGGAACTCAACTTCGTATTAATCGGCTATTAAAGATAAGTAATTCATAAAGGTTTTTTATTGTTGTGGTTGAGAGTTTTATTATGTGTTTCAATGTCCTATTTATTCTTTGACAATTACTGGATAAATTTTACCGCGCTGGAAATCTAATATTTTAGAGAAAAGGTATTGGGCAAGCCATAATAAAGCATTTAGAGAGAGAGAGAGAGAACACTTTATTGTACACCATTACAGAAAACAGAAAAACTTATAGTCTAAAAATATTCTACAAGTGCACAAATGTTAGGTCTTATCGCTAAGAAGCGATCTCGTCCAGACAACCCGGGGCAGGATAAAACAGATTCAATTTGTCGAAGGTGGTTATACATACATATTATTTTAGTACATTTTAAAATCAATATTGCTATTTCATAGAATCAAAACAATAATTTTATTTTCAACAGGTTTTGCCCGAGTCTTCACACGCATTAATGTTATTCCATGTAACCGTACATTTTTCCGGTATAAAAAGTAGCTTACATGTTATTCCAGACTATAATTTATCTCTGTGCCTAATTTCATCCAAATCCGCTCAGCCGTTCTAGTGTGATTGATTGACAAAAATCCATCCAAACTTTCGCATTTATAATATTAGTATATAGATAAGTGTTAATTCTTATATTGTAACAGTGTTCCGCGGGGTAGTTTCCTCGGACCTCTGTTATTTAGATGTACATAAATGACCTACCTACGGTAACGCCAGACAAATATGTACTTTTCGCTGACGATGTGAGTAATAATAATAATAATAAATCGGCAGACAAACAAGTAAGTGTAGTTGTACCCAACATAGATAATATGGATAACGCCCTATTATGAGAAATGATTACAAAATGAAATTGAAAACATATTAAACAGGCTAGATAATGATAAACTAAAAGCGAATATATCTAAAAACAATTGTGTTTTTTCAAAATTATAATAATAACAATCATTTTGATGTAAGCTTGACTTGTAGAAATGAAATTATTAATAAAGTTGACGAAACCAAATTTCTTGGTATAGTAGACGACAAACACTGTAACTGGAAGGTTCCTATAAACTATATCTGTAAAAACCTAAATCTTTTTGTGTTTACACTGAAGCAACAGAGGAAAACATCAAATCAACAAACAAATATGACCGAATATTGGTTACGTAGACTTAGTACCAAGGTATGGTCTCCTGATCTGGGGAAACTCCTAATATAAAGAAAGCTATCATAGTACTAAAGAAATGCGTCAGAGCTGTTTGTGGTGCAGGGCCATTTGAATCTTGCAAACCATTGCTTAAGAAGCTAAATATTCTACCACTGTCTTATCTCTATATCTACCAGATTGCTTGTTTCGTAAGACAGCACGAGTCCTTATTTTTTCCATTTAAAAATAACCCCAATTCTATAGCTAAATATAGAGACCTTACTAGACTCCAAGTTCCAGGGCATAATACCGCATTAAGCAATAGAAATTCTATAAATATCTTTAATAAAATACCACAAAATAAGGGAGCTGCCTTTAAAAATAAATTATTTAGTTTATTAATTGACAAGCAATTTTATTCCATAATTCCTACAATATATAAGGACAATCTGTTATCTGTATTATCTAATATTGACACTAGGTTAATTAATATTATTTTACTTAAACGACATGCAATATAGAACAATATGACATTTTAGAATAATTTTCGCATTATATTCTATGATATTAACTGAAGATATAAAATTGCTACCTTAAATTTATAAATATTATGTAAGCTCAAGCTATGATTGTATGTTTATGTAATAATCTCAGTTATTTTCAGTATCAATATTTTGTATGCCTTTTATAAGGCGAAACATGTACCGAGCATATTTCACTTGTAACATTTAATTCCATGTTACTGACAAATAAATTAACTTCATTTAATTTAATTTCAACACAACCATCTTCGATGTAGTTGTTTATCAACACAAAATGAATTCAAAAAGAAGTTAACTTAATTACTTCCATCCCCAGAGATGGTCTAGATACTAGATGGCTTTCGGAGAGACTTCGCGTGTCTCGGCGTATTCTACCGCCTGTTCACTGTGATCGGGAAGTATTCCGAGGAACTGTTCAGAAAGGTGTCTTCGTCTTCGTTTTACCACTGCAACACTCGCCATCGCCTGGGAATTTATCCGTATTTCCTCAAGCCACTCCGCTCATGTACGCAACGTTTCTCTTGCGCTCCGTGGAGATTTGGAATGAGCTCTCAGTTGAGGTTTTGCCACAGCGCTACGATATGGAGTTTTTTTAAAAAAGGTATCGCACTTTTCATCAGGTGCGCTGTTGACAGGGCGCCCGTCAGCCTGTCAACTGTATTTCAGCTATAAAAAAGTTTGCTAAACTAAAATTAAATAAGAAGATTAAAAGTAAAAAATGTATACAAATCTACACAAAAAATAAATCCCAAATTATTAACGGCTGAGAGCGTTCCCAAAATGCTAGCCGCAGTTCGGCGTTGAATGGTAAAGCTAATGTGTTGCCCGAAGTCCAAACCCGTCCTTTGGTCACGCAAGACCTCTATTAAACGCAATGAAAGATCTCATAAGGTATAAGTAGTAAGTTATATATATATAAGGATAAGTATCGTAAAGCGTGGCTCAGTGGTCTCAACAGCGAAAGTATATGCATATGTTTATAAGTAACATTATTCTAAATATCTCCAAGTCTAGATAAATACTTATCACCGCAAATAATTATTCTCTGGCTTTTTTATGTTTTATAATTAATTATTCAATACACATTTTTTCGACCAAATCAACCAAGAATTTTAAATATTACTCAGTTTTATTTCTCAATTATTTACTGATTTCTTTTTAAAATAACAAAACAAAATCATATTGTTTTTTTCTTGGTGTATTTTTTTTGTGTTTATACTTTGGGCTGTTTACTTGTAATAGCTGAGTGCCTATTGCATTTGAACAGGAATTGCTTTCGTTTTCTATTTGTAGTTTTGTGTAGCCTTAAGCACTTAGCAACCTGCATAATTGTGCTTAATTTAATAATAGCAGTGGAGATATTACATTGCAACCGGTGTCAGTCTTTAAGTAGTTTACCATTCTAATGTTTAAATCTTAGTTTACAAGCTTATAATTGTACATACATACAAATAAAAAATTGTAGATGATCCTTAAATTGATAAATAAAAGCCACAGGAGAATCTAATCATATAAGATTCTAAATCTTTTCAGAGATAGGTTTCTGATAGACAATTCAAATTTTCACGACACTGGCAATATTTAAAATTCGTTTTTATATTTTCATATTTCGCACATAAATAAAAAGCTCCATAAAGAAAAATCCCGAGCAATAACATAAAATCTGTTCATTGAATTTCACATTACTCACAGGAATTGCTGAACATTGAAACGGAATGACATTACATATTCTGTTATACGCATGAGAAAGGAAACGTGGGTTACATAACTTACCTATGAACATATTTAATTTTAAGAGCCATAAGTAATGATTGTGTTAATAGGATAGTTATAATAATGTATTGATAATGATTGTCCAGATCTTCTAAGCAAGGTCCACTTTAAATTCTAAATGCAAAATTAATCAAACTCTATACTGAAAAGTTTCCTGTTCGACAATCTATACTAATATTAAAAAGAGGTAAATTTTGTGAGTTTGCATGTTCGCGAAAATCTCCGGTACTACTGATCCAATTTTGAAAATTCTTTCACCAGTAGAAAGCTACATTATTCCCGAAACTTAATTGTGACTAATAAAACAAAAAAGTAAAAATTATCGCACCCAGCATAGGCAGTGGGCATGGGAACGCCTGTCAAATATGTTACAGCAATAACGTTGCACGCAAGAACTGCGCATATGCTCATACGAGGCACTGAGAGTGCGTTCTGCGTTTATGAATTAATTAAAAGTTACAAAACTCAATTAAACCTTGACATGCGTGCGTGCTTGTATGCGTGGGTGCATGTGCATTTTTAATGACGCCTAGCGAAGTGGACACGGGTCAGCTAATTATAGATATTTTTAGTTTTTCATTCTCCTTTGAACCTTATTTCAAACATTTTTTTTCTGCCATCTGTGAAGAGTTATCAATGGCATCCTCCTTGCTTATATATAATAAATAATATGTACCGTAGATTTTAAGATAACAGCTGTTAGCTTCCCAAATACAATGAATTAAAATAAAATAAATAAACTTCGAAACCCTGTACAGCTGGCTATACTTCGGATATTTAGCAATTACAGGGCGAATCCTTACTTTACTCGTGTGGCAACAAATTCCAATGTCTTAGCAGCTCCACATGATTTAGATTTATTTAATGATAAACCACTAACTGTCAAGACTTTTTTAGTAAGAGACTTGACTTAAGACTTTTTTTGGTTACAAAAATGAGCGAGTAAATCTTTCGCATATCTGATGGAACTTAAATTGGTTTGTTTCTTCTTTTTCTTTCATACTTTCTTTTATAAAAATTATATTCTTATACATTGTTATTGTTGTATATGCAAGCCATACACATAACTACATGTGAAAACTATTAATTGTTTTTTTTTTTTTTTATAGGATATATTTAGTTGTAAGCTGTAAGTTTTCCGAATAAAATAAAATGTCTATACAAGAAAAATATCTATGTTTCAGTCCAGAAAATGTTCTCTTAATTACCATGAATTCCTTAGAAATAAATTAAAATAATATAATATTATGCTCACATCATGAATATATAAAGTGACATCATAATTATTTAGGCCGTGTCCCCATTACACGAACAGTGAGCGGCTGTTTGGGGGCTTCCAGTTTGCCTCCCTATAATTTTTAAATGGAGTGACCTTACAGCGCGTAATGTATGCAGTTTTGCTTTCCGACTCGTTCAGTGAGCGGCCGATTAGCAGCGAACGATGCACGCGGTCGGCAGCGCAGTTAGCTCACGATACCGGAGCGCTAACACTGATATATACTAACCATTTACCTTCCCTTCCAAAAGTTCGCAAGTGCTTCGCGGCTAATATACTACTGTTCGCTGCTAACTCGACATTGAGTCAGCGACTGATACGCCGTTCAGAATCAGCCACCGAACATTCAGCCGCTCACTGTTCGTCTAATGAGGGCACGGCCTTAAACTCGCATTTGGACATCATCCAAAACCTATGACACTCAAATGTCCTAACTTACGTACTTTATGGGCTATTAATTAGTTTTATTTTAAATCTGTCATGAAAATATTAAGTGGTTACTCATACCCGTGTTAAAACGGAATGAGCTAATGGTTCAACAAAATATTTCTAGTAAACAAATCATTTCTATCTGACATTTTATCTGATAAATAGTTAAAATTTTCTAAATTAGATCACTCACATGATTATTTTAGGGGACGTATGGACATCGTCAGTATGTCGCTGGTGGTGGACCGAATTGGCCAGCTCGGCCTAAGGGTTTCACAGAGAAGGCAGAGATCAGACTGCTGCCCAACGTGGGCTAGCCGGGTTCAACCTGCTGGCGACTCTATGCCAGAATTTTCCGTAACATATGTACGATGTTCCTATTTAGCCTGAAGCCTTGGACGTATGAAACGATATATGTATATTGATAAAGATTTTATTCGTGGTAGAACCATGCTGAAATCATATCTTGCATTAGATCGGTGTGATACCACGCTCTCACAGAATATCTGCTTTGAGCTAATCGTGTTTCGTACGATGAGTGGAGTTCCGATGGTCCACTTCCTGTTCCCCCTATCCCATCTTACTTCGTCATTATTTATTAACTGCACCACCATCTGTATTAAAATTCTATCAATCCCTGCCAAGGGTTGCCTGGAAGAGATCGCTTCTTAGCGATAAGGCCGACCGTTGTACTCTCTTATCTTTTTCTGCTTCTGTTTGTATATGCTTTGGTGTACAATAAAGAATTATCTATACATCTAGTTATCTATCTATCTGTTTATTTATCATCTTTTCTATCCCATCTTCCTTATCCCATCTTTCCTATCCCATCTTCCCTATCCCATCTTTCATATCCCATCTTCCCTATACCACTTTAACTATTACATCTTCGCTATCATACCTTCGTTATCACCTTATTCCATTCGCCTATTCCATCTCCCGTATCTATTCCTGCTCTCTGATCCCTCCATCTCATCCTCTGTAGATAGTCCCTCCTATCCCATCATAAAGGCTGGCAACGCGTTGGCTGTTGTCGCTTACGTCTATAGGCGATGGTAATAACTTTAAATGTGCTAGGCCGTCTGTCTGTTTGCAAAGTTCTCAGATTTTTTTTATAGTGGTGTGCAAAAAGTATTAGCACAGTAAATTTAGAACACAAATATTTTGTTTAGGAGATAGATGTTTAAATAAACTAATTTAGTGAGCTTACATACTAAGGTAGTTAAACTAAATTACATATTTAACTTTCTATTATACATAATTAACAAGGTTTTCTCATAGGTCCGTCTGCGTAAACTTTTACTATGATATTACATTATTAAGTAGTATAAGTAAATATTATACGTAAAGTAAACATTTCTTAGCGCAATTTTTATGAGTTAAGTTCTAAGTGTTACAATAATGTGTTATAAATAATTAATTGATTTACTTTCTCCTTTAAAAAAAGTTCTTTTTTCTTTTTTCTAAATAATGCATATGTTTTCGTTTGACCTGTTACGAAAATTATACGAGTAGAATGGTCGAGTGTGAAGCAAGTTTATCTATTCACACGTGATTACAAGACAATCAACTGGTATAAAACATAGACGCAAATTGCATTGTTTATAGAAGTAATAGCAATTCGTTCTCAAACAAGGTAGTTGAAAGTCTAATCAAGAATTGTCTTGATTTATCATCTTACAAAACGCCGAAGTAACATAGATTTTTTACAAGCGTAGCAAGTTATGTCGTCATATCTTTGTTGAATCCAATGTCGTATTAATAATAGGTATTTAAAAAAAAATGCAGGTGTTCAGCAGACAGGCAGACGATCCACTTGATGGAAAGCAGTTACCATCGCCTATGGACATTTGCAACACCAAAGGTGCTACAAATGCGCTGCCGCTCTCTTAAGGGAGACTGGAACCTGGTCACTAACTGAACACAACTCAAGATTGTTATGGCGACATACTTTAGACCAGGGGTGGTAGCTATCCATTCGGGCAAACGCCCTACGACCTGGCTGTGGGTTGTTTTATTGCCTCATACGACAGGCCGCCCGGCCGCAGGAAATTGTATTCTTTCTCCGTCCCTGTACGGATTAGTAGCTAGCTTATAGCTATATATAGGATTATTAGCTATATAGCTTAAACAATAATTAAAATTATCTGCATCATTATACAAATTATGATAATGACAATGTATTTTCTCGCTGCAAATGTGTAGTATCCACAAATTTCTACGAACGTTGTAACAACCCCCCTATAATAATTAAAGGTATAAACAGAGATTGACTGATCTCTCCCTCTATATATATATAAACAATATACATATAAGAGCAAAGAGTATATGGATACTCTAAAATTTTTCCGCCCTTAGAATTGTAATTATAAAGAAATCTATTATAGAATTTCTTTTTGGTTTGATTGGCTGTGATAATATGTCTAGTGATAGGTATCCTACGTTGTGTATATAAATATTGTAATAACTCAGTTCTATGGAAATTTGTCCAAACAAGGAAATCATTTAAAAGTTCAGAAGTTGAAATATCATACCCAGTATTAATGACGGATTGTGATTAACTATTAGATTTAGCGAACTACTTGCCTATTTAGTTACCTATAACGAAACTAGGGTGAACGGAATAATCTGCTTCCGAATACCTTCCTAAACCTATAAATATAATACGTTATTAATAAGAATTTGATTGATTAAATTTTAATATTAGAATAATATGTGTATATAATATGTATGTAGAGATGCGTATCTATGTATTTTGTAATACATAAAGTGTAGTGTATGTAAAGTATATATGTAAGTATGTATATATGTAATTATGTAATATGCATGTATAATATGGTGGGTAATTTTACTTATGATATTAAGAAACGAAGTAAAAGTATGATTTATACAAATTTAATACAGGTATTATATAGACGTTTGTATGATTTTAGTGGTTATGAACTAAGAGTTTAGTGAGTATATAAATAGAATGTAAAATTATGGAGATTGGGAAGGATTTAATTAATGAAGATTTAATAAAAAGGTATAATAAACCCAAAATTCCTTCCACCCGGGTCAAGAAGTGATCCCTCACAATCACTTTTTATTATACCTTCTGGATAAGAAAGGAACTAGTCGATGAACCAATCCCAAAAATATATCCTTTAAATATTATGTGAGTCATTTAGACCGATAATCCAGTTCGGTTAATGTGTGTGTGTAAGGCCAGAATTGGGTTTTGAGAGTGCCGAAGCAACTCACAAAAATACATAGCGTCCTTTCGGTACTTAGTATCGTAATACTGCCCTATGAGGCTATCTAGAATAAATAGGCTGTCTTTCTGTAAATAGAATTTAGACGCCGTGTAATTAGTAATATAGCACTCAGGTGGGAAGCACTTACTAGTCACGCATGTATTGATTTGAGATATAGGCCACGAAGACGAGCGTTTTACCAAACATTTCATATCAGCATTTAAATGACTAACAATAATTTATTGAAAGTGCCAATACGCAACTTTCAAAAATACATTGTGAACATGTCAGACGGTTCGAATATTACGAACGTGCACTGCGAGTTACTATGCCTAGGCCAACTATCTATTAAAGAATCATCGACCATAGTTAGACAAGTAAGCTGTATCAGCGCTCAAGCAGATACACCGCTGACGAACACAAGTATTATATAATTTAGTTACAATATAAAATATTGGCTCATTCCCCAGTATGAGGATAGGAAGGGTATAATATGATACCTTTGACATAACCTTACCTTTTAAGTGTTTTACTTTAGGGCAAATAACTATCAATTGAAACAGTCATTTGAATCAGAGTTAATCCCACTGATAATCAACACAAGAAGGCAGGCATTCAATGCCGAACTGAATTTAACAGTTCATTGGTGAGTCATTTTTACCTCAACACAGTCCAAGTCAAACTAGACCAGACAACAAGAGTCGTTTACTTAAGCAGACAGGACAGTTAGAGCACTGACTCGAGGCACTTCCTGATAACAAACCATTCCGCCGCATTTGTCTAATCGACGTTTGCGAACGACCTATGTGTAAAACACAAACTGTCGAATGAGAATGTCACGATAATAAATGTCGTACCCAGGTAGGCAAGAATCATGTACTATAGCTACGATGTACAATTCTCAAGAAGTAATCGAGCTATCTGTCCATTTTACCAAGCACTGCATTTATAAGGTAGAAATGACTAAACAAGAACTTGTAAGTCAAGAATAGAATAAATATGTATAGGGCTTTTAACCCTGATCCAATTTAAACTGGCATGGATTTACCACAAACGAAAACACATTACCTCGCTGAAACTTATTATAAATGATAAGTTACAGCTACTTTACCTTGACATATACATGTATATAATATCTCGTATAGAGCAAAAGATATCAGTGTAAAGTACAAGGATTATAACGTGAACTTCATTTATATAATCGTTGATATAATAAATATTAAAAATTTATATAATGTTTAGTGTTATAAAATGATGTATTAAACGACTTCAATTAAGCGTTAATCCCAGTTGTATTAACAATCTTTGTCTTAAAGCCAGGGGACTCGCTATCAGAATAACTATTATATAAACGCTATTATAATTTTTATGATATCAAATGATTTCGACAGGAAACAAAGACCAGTAACTCCGTATTTATCGTTTTATTAATGACGCCCCTTAGACTTATTTAAAGTAAGAGAACCAATATTATAAACGTAGAGTTTGAATTCCACCTTAAAGATATAGTTCGGTCAAAGATGTTAGAAATACGTATATCAGATCATAGTGTTTTGAATAAATAGTCAACGTTATTTATAACATTACGATGTACAACTATCATATAATGAATTAGTAATAATTTTGAATAATATATTCATTCATATAACTTAGATGTAGGATTGCTCAGCTTAAATAAATCATTATAGAATATATTTTAATACATCTAATAAAGAGATCCTCGGCTATTTTGAATTAGTATAAAATTACGTTCATTACTCCACCTGAAATTCAACTGAAAAATCCTGCTTATACATAACTCCGTAGATCCCAAACGAACTCTATTCAACCACCTATATAAAAGCAAACAACTATTAGCAATATGACTAACATGCTAGTCCTCGTCATTAAACGGGGACTCTATTACTCACGTAACCGCTACTATTATTTCAGGATTTTGATGACTGGAATGCGCCTAACTGGAACCACTTTTAATCTATCGATCTCCGCACAGATCGGACTAACAATACGGACTACTCATTTCTAAAACTTTGACGCCTATATAATTTTATTATAGAGAATGATTTATCACGAGATCATTAATTAATTTGTCGAATTGAATCAAAACTGCTACTAATCTAGTTCTAGTTAAGAATTAAATAATGAATTAAATGAACCCCAAAATCTTTAAATCACGTAATCATATGATTTTATGTGAAAGTTAAAATCAACCCACAAATGTAACGATGAAACTCTAACAATACATTACTACTACTTTTGTTCAAGAACCCCGCTAGTATATTTTACCAATTAAAGACGTCTATTATCATTTAATTCCACCCCCTTTTTGTCTACGCTTGAATTAGAAATTCAAAAATCAAACTAAGACTAAAGGATATTAATTATTAAAAGAATCTATCTTTAACTATTACTATTTAAATGATAAATAACAACACTACAACTTCGTTCGCGTAGCTCAACGGCGTACCCGGAGCTATATTACGACCGCGTGATCCAATAATAAGAACCCGATGGATCTCAGACTTGACAGCGAGGCTTCGACCTCTGAACGAAGGACTACACAACTGTCAAATCTTCAAGTAAAACTCGCGAACTCACGCTTCGAAAGACTGTCTAGAATTCTTCACGAGAGTCCCTGTGTAAGTCTGTCTGAAAATCTGTCAGAGTTACCCCAAAAGTCTGTGTAAAAGTCTATACAGGAACCTTCGTGAATCCTCGTTGAAAGTCCCCCTTTTCGATCTACTTCGCGATTTCCTCCGATTTGATTAATAATCCCTCTTTCCAGATCTACCTCGCGATTTACTCCGATTCGAATAATAATATCATCCCTTTTTCGACTGTGTCGCAGGCTTTTATTCTCAAAAATCCTGCCACCACCACTTCCAATAAAGGGGTGTTCTTTCATTATTTGGACCGCCCTTTTCAGCGATCCTTGATTGTTTAAGTGTTATTTGTAAATTAGACCTATTTGGCCTTAGTTTAAGAGTGTTAGTTAATTAAATATGATGGAGAAATTATCGATCAATCGATCTATACTGCAAATGCAAATATGTGTCTTAACTGTGTTACTATACGATTCAGATTAGCTAACACTCAATAATGATCAATTCCTTAGAACCAGTAGATTCCTATCGTCATTTCTTTATGCCCTGACTATGTTTTAAAGTATGTACAATTGTAAATTAAAGTTCAATAGAATCATACGCATTATTAGTTTTGGTTTTAAACTTTAATATTTCTTACTTGTTTTCTTTAAAGTACAAAAGTTTTTATTACATAAGTACATGTTTAGTAGATTATAGTTCAAAATAAAATTCATAAGCATGGTGGATCCGTTACAACGTCACCAGTCTACATTATTTTTAACATAGATAATCATCATTCACTCCTACATCAATTAAATAACGCGAACATTTTTCATATTATAATATCTATCGTGACTGAAAATATTTTTCGGAAAATTGTTATGAAACTATGCCAAATGGTCTCACTGAAATATATTTTTTTCCAACTTGTATATACGAATATATTTTCAGCTATAAGTTATAACATTTTTCAATGCGCAGTGTAACAGGCAGCAAAAACTTGTAGCTCTTGTATTTGCGTAATTGGTTATTACCATGTTATTACATAACCGACGTCGAAGGCGTTTATCAGAAACGTAACGTAATATCTTTCCCGCGTATTCGCCTCCCAAATTTTAAACTGAACATAAAATTCAAGTTTCATGCGTACGAAGTGGTGGCCATAACTGGTCTGGTATATAAAACTATAATGACTAATTTTGGTTTTGAATTATTTGTGGAAGTCCAGGGAAGGTATAAAAGGTGAGTAAATATGAAAAAAAATGATTTTGAGGCGGTACGAAGTTTGCCGGGTCAGCTAGTGTATAATAACAATAATCACTATACATACTTATTATTATACATAATTATAATAATAATTGACGGCCACTGTGGTTGAGCGGGCGAAGTTTTAGCCGGCCAAGCTCACTGGAACGCAGACACTTCGGATTCGATACCTGGCATGGTGAATTTCGTAAACGAAGTTTTCCTTATTTACCGTGGTCTGGGTGTCTGGGATCGGCCCAGAGTGGTCCGTTGTATATTACCCATAACACAAGTTTGGGAATATGTAATGTGTGTTTGTCTGCCGATTATATTTATGTCTCTCAAGACCACGGACTATAAACATGGCCAAGACTTCTGGAGGGCTGGCGTGGGGCCATGGGCAGGACAACACGTAGAGGCCCCTTTGACAAATCTAATGTAAATGTGGCGTGACACTGACTGGCGACTATCCCTGCCTACGTCATATAAAGATGTACCCAAGGACAAGCCCCGGTCAGTGTAGGACTGCTGTAGGAAATGAGAACGAAAGATATCGGGCTATTGGGGTGAAGTGCTAGTGGAACTGGGGATCTGGGACTATAAAGGCTATAGCGTCTGTCAGTCGCAATGTTTTAATTTGTATGTATGCCGATTTATTATTATTATCTTATATGTCTCCATGATCACAGGCCATAAAAACGGCTCGGACTTTTGTAGGGCTTACGTGAATATAGAAGCCCCTTGACAAATTTAATTTAAATGTGGCGTAAAATCTAAATTTTTTTCCAAAAATGTATTTTCGGAAAACATTTTGTAAAACGCTGCTAAATAAAATGTTATTACTCGAAAAACGTTTCGTTAGGAAATTTGGTTTTATGTGCTTTTACATAAATCCCATACCTTTTCAATGTCGTGTCATAGACTGTGTTGGAATTTTATAAGTTATAAATACATATTATTGTTTCAATAATAAAATAAATACAGACAATTCTAAATTAAAAAAAATTGTGTGTGTTTGTGCAGTTCACACGCAGTAGAAGTGAAACTTCAGAGAATATACTTACAGATAATTGTTCTCTAACTTTT
This sequence comes from Dendrolimus houi, assembly GCA_039645545.1. NCBI lineage: Eukaryota > Metazoa > Arthropoda > Insecta > Lepidoptera > Lasiocampidae > Dendrolimus > Dendrolimus houi. The sequence goes on from CM077125.1 coordinate 8,803,826, forward strand.
ATGAATATAAATATAATTCGTTTTCCTACCTACATCCGTCAACATATTATAATTCAAAATAATCTTCTTAAGTATCACTTTCAATATTTCACTGTTTTAGTCTAAAAAATATTATTATCAGCTTTATTTCGGTCCAAATTGGGTCTATAATCATCGGTCTTATTGACTCTCTAATCTGTGTTGCATAATGTAAAGCTCGTATCTCATTCTCTCGTAGTCTTAGTCGTAAAGATTTGTGTTTATCTCTTTTTAGTGTCGCTTTTTCGTTTCATCGAGTTTCAAATCACAACGATTGTAAAGAAGTTTCACTTCAAAAAAGGTAACACTCGTTGACCACTTGTTAAAATTTAACATAAAATGTAGCGTAATTTCATGTTATAAGCTACAAATGTACACAATTTCGTATTCCGTAACAAAATTTGTTTGAGAACTTTCTTAAAAATTATTGTAAGAGATCGTTAGGCAACAAGAATAATAGAGACCATTGGTATGCATTCCTACTCTTTCGATCCATGTGACCAGTTTGTACTTAAAGCCTTTATCACACATATTTATTTTTAACCGATTTTAAAAAGGAGGAGGTTCTCAATTTATCTGTATGGTTTTTTTTGTATGTTCGTTACTTGATTTCTCCGTCAATTGTGGACCGATATTCAAAATTTTTCTCCTGAATTTACTTATACTCCTGAATTAGTCCCATTGTCACCATATCAGGATCTGATGAGTGGATTGCAAAGAATAGAGAAACTCGCGAAAATTGTTAACCAACTTCTTCATAACACGATATGTCCGTCAATTGTAAACCGATTTTTAGACTTTTTTCTTTACTCGTAAGTGTATACTCCCAAGGTAGTCTCGTGGTCATCGAGTGAGAATCCGATGAGTGGATCAGTTTCCAAGGATATCGAGATAAGGGTTGTTATCTTTATTATGAATGCCGTACGCCTAAATTCTAGGAAAAAACTTCAACATGCGTCTAATAATTACATTTTCTACAGGCGCTTAATTTATTATACGCATGTTACGCGTTTTTCCGTCATTTGTAAATCGAATTTGAATTTTTGTCTTTACTCGTAAGTGTGTATGCTTCCGAGGCGGTTCCATGTTCATCAAGTCAGGATCTGATTTGTGGATCGCAAGGAAATCGAGAGCAACCCTTGTTGAAGAGTATAAACACCGAAGGGTGAGATGGCAAATATGTATACGCTTGCCAGTTGTACAATTTCTATAGGTGCTTAATATATTATTTCTAAAGCTATTGAAATATTACCGCAACTAAAAAGAAAACTATATATTTTTTTTTAACAAAAATAAAACCAACATCACACTAAAAACCAAAAAATAAATATTTAACAGACTTCTTTCTACAACATTTTGAAGTCGGTATCAAATAAAACATAAAAATTACTATACTTTGTAAATTTCTTGTTCTTTTATGTTTTGGTTTTTAGTGTGAAGTCGGTTTTGTTTTGGTTATTTTTTATTTATTAATTAGTTTAGTGTATTTTACACTTATAAGTGTACAATATTTTGAAATAAACAGTTAAACAACTTAAAACGATACCTACCAAGAAACTTTTCTTAAAGATTTTTAGCTAGTCTGAAAATGTAGATAATATATAAAGTTATACTAGAACTTAGATGTTAAAACGTAACTGTTAATTTCAAAGTTTCTGCTTGTGGTTCAAAACTAATTGGTTGGTTTCACAAATCGGTCATTTCAATCTGTAGATTTCCGAATGTTTTTTATTATCTTGTGATGATTGAGACATATTTGGCTCTCTACCATCAAATCTATACCCTTGATATAATAACAAATGAGTTCTTAACAGATGAATATTAATCTGTGAGAAATCAATATTGATTAATAATTTTAGCCACTCCCCTAATATAAACTTGGACGAAGTTACTTAATGACAGAGCCTATCCAGCGGTGTCGTAAAACGCAGATTGCATTGAGAATTTTAATAAACTCAGACGAGATTTACTGGAATATTTACTTATGAATAATATAACACTTTAAATATTATAATTTATTCATTTCAAATACCGATTTGTAGCTGGAACGTGACGAAAATTATTTTAATGGAAAAGTAATATTTTAGAGTTATCAATGGGTTACTTAAATCGCCCAATATTTGCATTCATTTATCTTTGAATATTTTTGTTTTGGTCTATATTTCACTGTGGCAATAGCAATTGCTAGAACTTCGTCACGACTTCGCTCATGCATATCGCATGTGACTTCTTGTAATTTTTGTAAAGATAAAAGACTTAATGTCATTTGTCAGTACAGTGATTAGCTTACATAGAGGTGACGAAAATTTAATGTTTTTGTTACGATTTGCCTACGGAACACAGCATTTAATGGATACATCTAAAACCCATTTAAAGGATCTTGTTCAAACCATTTTATGGCGAATGTGTTTTTAAGGTCTACCTCCTTAATTTTGTTAGACATTTTCTACCCATTACTTTATATTATACACACACTTCGTACGACTTTCCATCTTATTAAGCCACCTAGTCTTTATAATTGTTTTTCATATTACTAGCGTACGGCAGCTCGATGAAAAATGGTTACTTCCATTAGCAAGACTATACTGTTTCCAAGCGTTTATTTAACTTTTGACGTTTGCGCGTTTAACAAGTTACATATTTCTTGACAGTAACGCGCACATGAAACATATGTCATAATTGTCGTACGTTATTGTTGTGAGTGACGTAATATCGATGTTCTGTAAGTCATGTAACGCATAGACTACTAAACCATCGATACTATAGGTAATAAAAACGAATCGAAATTAATAGACTTGGAAATAAAAAATGTGCTCCTTTAGTACATTTTTATACTTTATTACAAAAATGGTTTATTTAATATATGTAAAATATGTTCATTGAAATGTGAGTATATTTGTTACACGATATAGTATTTTTAGCAAAACATATAGATAAGTGACAGTATCAATCTAATATACATTTTTTAACATGTCTTAAAATTATAAATACAATTAAAAACTAAGTTATAAAAAAGTATAAATAGTACAAGCTATTATAGACTGTGTTACAAATCGCTGCCAGATGGGAGCGTACCCAGAAAGCTGGCTGCATTGCCGCGCTGTATGGCGATGCTTATTTGTTGGGCGAAATATGAGCCAGCCTTCTGATCACGGGTGGCATCAAAGAGTTTATTGCAAATCTTTTTGAAGAAACTCTTTGCCGATGGACCCCACGGACCTAAAGTTTCAACTCCAAACGGCACAAATATGTAACCCCTTCCTAAGATTCCATATTTGCGCCGTTTGAGAGCTTCCGCTTTAGATAAGTTAAATTTAATAAAACTTATTTATAAACGAAGTCAAATTTTATAACACAATTGAGTCGGTAACGCATTAGAACATTACTAATTGATCCGTCATCGAGCTGTCAAAAGTATAAAAAATACTTGGAAAGGGTATAAAGGTGTTACCAACGTGCTGCTGGCTTCGAAGGCATTTAATTACAATTTTATTTAATGCGAAAATACAGCAGGCATGCTCACGGCCCACCTGATGGAAAGTGATTACCGTCCTTTATGAACATTTACAATACCAGAGGTGTTAGCAATGCGCAGCCGGCCTTGAAGAATTTTTATTACGCCCTGTTTGAAAACCCTCATATTATAGCGGGAAAACCTCAGCTGGGAGTTCATTTAAAGAGAAACATTCTAGAGAACCGTTGTGCACATGAGCGAAGCGGCTTAACGAAGTGGGGATTAACGCTCCGGCGATGGCGACCGATGGAGTAGTAGAAAGAAGACGAAAGCACCATTCTGAACAGATTCTGGGAACAGTCCCCGTTATATAAAATGTAGAATACGCAAAGAGATGCGAAGTCTCTCCGAAAGCCAAGCGTATCAGGGCCGTGAGTACAGAATCACCGACAACGCGAACTGCTGCTCCACGTTGAATACCGTCCAGGGAAATAAGCTTAACCTTTCCCAAGATTGCGTTTTATGGTGTTTGAAAATCTCGGCTGGAATCTCATTTACCGAAGAATTAAATGACAAAGTTGAATAATCAATCAATTGTGAACTGAATGAACATCGATCCGAGGATCAAATTAACAGCAGCGTTACCGCAGAAACATACTTCTTAAGTCAAATAATGACAAAAGTTGAATTTTATTACATCGAAGTACATACTTAATGGGTCTCTTTGCTAACTTTATCACATTGATCAAATAAACTTTCGAGAACCGTGTTAAAAGTTCGGTAAAAGATAAGTTTTGAGGTTTCTACCCGCATAACACTAATTATTTTTGGCACTAACTTGGATGACTGTAAATTTCGAGATGCAGTTTGTTTTGCAAACTTTAAAAATTTGGAGCAAGTTAAAAAACTCACTACTTTTAATTTGATATTTTCAAATAGGAAAAGTGGATAGTCTTTGGCTGTTTTTGTTACTCATTATTCGATTCTATATATACTGCTTGCGTAAAAATGAAATAAAATATTAAATCCACAAATATTTGTTTGTATGTATGCTTCACCTACAAAGTTATAGACGAGTTTTTTTTAAGTGCAACTTGTTTAGAATCGTTGTGATTTTAAACTTGATGAAACAAAAAAACGACACTAAAAAGATATAAGTACATAAATCTATAGGACTAAGCCTGCGAGAGAATGAGATAGAATACATTATGTTTAATAATTTAAACACTATAGTCATATGGATAGAGTTGGAAATGTTTTGAAGATTTTCGTTAATACTTAAAGTTTCATGTTTTATAGTTTAATCTATACTAATATATAAAGCTGAAGAGTTTGTTTGTTTGTTTGCTTGCTTGAACGCGCTAATCTCAGGAACTACTCGTCTAATATGAAAATTTCTTTCAGTGTTAGATAGCCCATTTATCGAGAAAGGCTATAGGCTATATATCATCACGCTAAGACCAATAAGAGTGGAGCACCAATGAAGAATGTTTAAAAATCGGGGTGTTTTCTTTCCTTTTGAGAGCTTCCGCTGCGTGCGCTGCGTAAACGGTTAAAGTTTCGCAAAAATCATGTGTGACAGAATTGTTCCCCTTTAAAAGTTCTAAAAAAAAGTCCGCGACAGCATATGTCTATCTTTTAAGGTTGGCTCACTATAACCTTTTTTATGCTAACCAAATTTGTTCTAAAATAATGCATTATTTGCGAAGGTGTTTTTATAAACATGATATTAATCGTTATCCAAACAAATACGTTATTAATCACAAGTATTTAATTTAAAACAAAATTGCTATTTACATCATTCGATTTCAATGAATATCTTATGAGATATCGCAGTTTTAAAATAACATCGCAGCAAAATAATGATTAAGTACTGCGCGCGTTTATGATGTGCAAGATCGGCGGGCAGTTATGAGAGGGAAGAGATTAACGCGTTCAAGCAAACAAACAAACAAACTCTTCAGCTTTATATATTAGTATAGATATTTTCACCTTCTACGTAAACAAAGTCGCGGGTTAAAGTTAGCGTTAGCCCAAAGTAACTATTGAACGCGGAAGAAGTCACGGGCAGAAGCTATATATTATAACGATATAATATATTATTACGAGTGCGGGACTCGAATTAAAATGCCGTTGGAATTATTATAGAGTTTATTAGAACTATACAAACACGTATAACAGGTACAAATATAACCGAACACAACAAATCCAAACGTAATGCAGAAGGTCGTAATTCAATTAAACGCGCAAAGTCTGTCATTAATAGGTTCCCGAATGTACACACGTCTTGCCTTGAACGTGGTTCTCGCTCGACTGCTTCCTCTGTCAATCAGACCGCTGTTTTATACTTCACCAATGCACTGTACCCGCCCGGCAACGTGGGCTGAATATCTTAGATTCAGCTTGTACTCGTAATCCGTAACACCTGGCTAATGACAATAAGCTTTGCTCCACAATAAGTAAACAAAAGAAGACGATCATAAAAATATTACAATTAGTTCAAATGCCGACAGGTAATAAAATGTGCTTTTACAGATTTGTAGGTGGAATTTATGTCTTTGTCGGCGCCTAGGTTTTAACAATATGAGTGAATATGACGTCCCGAAATTTAGAATCACTCGTACCCTTGTCACACTTTGTTTCATTTCTACTGCATGTGAACTGCCCACGCACATTTTTTTTGCTTACTAGAATAAACATAAGATGTTTTTTGTCCAGAAAAACCTGCTACTGTTGATAGAAAACCGAGTGTACTCAATAATATGCGATTTTTTTTATTTTATTCCATTTTAGTAAATATGGAGCACTTATGAAATCTTTATGTTTTGTTTACCATACATATAACTGAGAGATAAATGATTTTCACACATATAGGCTTGTAGATTTTTTGATTTATGTCGATAGGTAGAGACATATGCATTGCTAAATTCGTCACGTTTAAAGAAAGAGATGGAAAAATTTTAACAATTTTAATTTTATAGAGTTTAAAAAGACTTTTAACTAAAATTTATTTGAAAAATATCCATTAAGTAGTTCTAAGATAATTACATATTTATAAGGTATGTTCCATCATATACGTTTTTGGGTCCCTACAAAACTCGTAGTTGTGCGTGGTTCACAGTTGCGTGTGGTGATGATTTCTATATCTAGTCTATATCTTGGCCATTAAAAAATATAATTCGATCACCTGTAATAATAAGACTACATTTATTTCCAGGCTTCGCCATGATCTGATGACGTGGGGAGATCGTTTCACCGAAAAAGAAGCTGATTACGCTTTAGACGAAGCGCCAACAGTTTACAAAGACGGGTATCCAATGATTGATTACGTCAAGTTCTGCAGCCAGTTGTGCGGTCTTAAAAAGCCGACAAAAATAACTATAGATTAAAAAAATCATATAAAATCAACATTACAGAATGTTTTCAAATAATTCAATGTGACGAATATAAATGGTTGACTTTAATGTTATTTGTATACATATTCTGAAGTCCTTATAAAATACAAAACTACGCAAACGTACCCCGGGCTCCATAGTGGACACTTCGAATGCAATCGGAATTTCAGCTTAAAACTATAATAAATATGAGCTTTATATTACAATAATGTTACGACCTACACGCCGACAAAAGTAGATTCACACCTGCATACCATAAAAGCACACTTTATTACCTTTCCGCATTTGGTATTCTTTTGTTTACTTTGTGTTTAAAATTTGTAATTAGAAAACAGTCCATTGTGTATTGTAATCTTTTATGGCAGTCCTTAGCCAGGTGTGTCGAACTGATTCTAAGAAATTCGGTCTACGCGGTCGGGCAGTCATATTGTATCGGTGCAGTATAAAGCAATGGCTCAATGGAGAGATCGACAGTCTAGTGATAGCCACAAGCAAAGCAAGACGTTATTGACGGATTTTGCGCGTGTGATTGAATCGTGCATTACGTTTGGACTGGTTGTGTCCAGTTATATTTGTACCTGTGTTATACGAGTTTGTATAGTTCTAATAAATTTTATAAATAATTCCAACGGCATTTGAATTCGAGTCCTGCAACATGTAATAATAATAATATTTATGAATAAATCGAACTTGATCAGAACGATATTAAAACTGCATTTTCTAGTACGTAGGTAGATTTCAAAATAAATGCTAAAGTTTAGAAGATCGAATATATATCGTCCTAACCTACGGAGTCGAGGCATGGACACTGGCGGCAGGATTGGTCCACAAGTTCCAAGTCACTCAACGGGCTATGGAGCGAGATATGTTGGGTGTTTGTCTTATGGATAAAATTAGAAATGAGGATATCCGTAAGAGAACCAAGGTAACCGACATAGGTCGCAAAATTAACAAGTTGAAGTGGCAGTGGGCCGGTCACGTCTGCCGCAAGACCGATGGTCGATGGAGCAAACGAGTCCTGGTGTACAGACCGCGTCTCGGTAAACGTAGTGTCGGACCTCCAGCCCGATGAACCGACGAACCATGCAAGGTCGCCGGTAGGCGCTGGCTGAGGAAATCGGAGGACAGGGATGAGTGGCGCCGTCTTGGGGAGGCCTACGTCCAGCAGTGGACTGCAAATGGCTGACGAAGAAAAGATCGAATATAATTTTCAAGTTCCAGAATAACGAAGTGGCAGATTCTGCTAGTTTTGGATATGTTAATTTTCCAGAATAATTTTAAAGATGTGAAATCTGCGTAATTAACTCCTTTTGTAGATAAAATGTATGTGCTTCCAAAATAAAATATTATTCTACCATAGTTAAGTCGGTTTGGCCGGTCTGATAATAAAGATTTAAATATATTCCATATACTCACCCATCGTGGTCTTTGTGAATGTCGAAATCCGTGAATACCAGTTCTACGATCTCGTGTGGCGATGGTAGGAATGTGTAGAGCTGGCAGTCGATGTGCGGCGGGTAGGGCCTGGGGTAGTCCGGGCTGCTAAAGGTGCCGCGCTCCTTGCCGTAAGTCGATGTGAAACGAATGCATGTGCAACCTGGAACAAACATATTACATAATATTAATAATGTTGCCCCTTGCTAATCTTGTACTGCGTTTTTGGGGGCCCATGCAGTAAGTGGCGAGTCACAGTCTGTCCGTTTTTTCTATGTTCCTTGAACATTGCGACGGGCAAACGCCATAGTTCCCATAATCCCTGATCCGTAGTTCTACTAGGAGTTCATCCTAGTAGCCCGGTACCTTTTGTTTTCATTCCCTACAATAGTCCTACACTAACCGGGGCTTGTCCTTAGGTGCATTTTCATATGGTGTAGACAGGGATAATTGTCTGTCAGTGTCACGCCACATTTAGATTAAAATTTGTCAAGGGGCCTCTACGTGTTAGCCTTCCCATGACCCCACGCAAGCCTTCCAAAAGTCCGGGCCATTAATATAGTCCGTGGTTTGCAGAGACATACATTTAATAGTCTAATAGCGAAGAGCCTTGACCGCACCTTTAAAGACTCTGGCTTGGTATCTGGGTGAAGGGTCGGATACAGAAGGTAGCTCTGTTGAACACGGCCCGTATTGTGAGGAGATCCCTGTTGCTGTAGTCCTAACCACCGGTCGCTAGGCCCCGCTGCTGACGTACATCGTCAAAAAAAAATTTACAATTTAAATTTTTTTTTTGAGAATTTGTTTTATTTTATTTTATATATATATATATATATATATATATATATATGTAGAGATTTAAAAAAAAAATTTTACATCCATAAATATATATGTGAATAATTTTCATTTATTTCAGAAAATGTAGTATTCCCATATATAATAAAATTTAAATAAATAATTTAAATTGGAATTATAATGATAGCAGTAAAAATTAATTATCAATATCTGATTCATGTTTTAGGGTACCGTAGCCATTTTCGCCAAACCATAATTCAATTTGGTTGAAAGGCACAGAACTAAAAGGATACGACGGTATTCAGTGATATTGAAAGTTCAAGTTTATGTTTACATGGATCACCTTGGTTGGTTCATCCAAATTGAAAACAGAAATGAATCGTCTAAGATCGGCTTAACCCTTATAAGACCGTCATATACGTTCGTCAGTCTGACTGTCTGTCTGACCACCGTCTTTGTATGTTATTTATAATCATGCTTTTTGAGACAATATTGACTCTGAGATATATACTCAATAATCTATCTATACATCTAGTAATATTTTTTGTAAAATGTATAAAGTGTATCTTTTAGTTTTCCACTCTATGCCTCTCAACATTCTATAACATTTTCAGACTGGTAGAACTTAAAATAAAATTGTACTCAACATTAAAACTCACGTAAAGTGCCTCGATGTGAAATGTACATTCTTCTCGTAATAAGCAAATCATCTGTAAAGCAAATTCAAAAGACACCCACAGCTAAGATAAACTTGAAAGCAAACGCTTCATCTTGTGTTAAACGTGAATGAGGAATAAACTTAATTTAATATGACTCATTTCATCTCGTTGTGCATAAAAATCGTTATGTTAAGAGGCTTGGTAAAATCCAAGTTAATGCTCGCATGAGTTTAACGTTATATATCATTTTGATTACTTTATTTGTAATGCTTCATTCTTGTAAATTTGTTTTTTTATACCGTGAATTAAAAGAAGTAGGAAAATGAAGAATGTGTATCTTAAGAATATCTAAGCCTTTAGAAACCACGTTAGAATAAAATTTGTTTAAAAACTCTTTTACTCGAATTCATTTATTCGGAGGAAACACAGAGAGATGTTTTAAATACATAGTATGTGTTTCGACTGGTGAAGGCATACAATTTTTTTTTATTGTCTAAAGTAATAAAATATCCAAGAGTGAAACAAAAAAAGACAATTTTCAATTGCTTCGCAGGACTCACAGGTATAAAATGATGTTGTTCTGACTAGGCCACTGAATTAAAAGTACTTACTATCCAAGATTTTTGTTTGCAATGTTTGGCCAACTTGATATGGTCGATGTATAATTGAAAATGGAAACAATCTTATAAATAAGTTAATATACGAGTGTATATGTATTTACTTCCACCATGCTTTCACTATCAAATTTTATACCAATTTTAATACGGTCTCTATATTTTCATTATTCTGAGGTAATTATAATAATATCTTGTTACTTCAACCCTATTTCAGTACTTTTGATCACGGCGAAGTACAAGATGACAATGACAGTGGGACGATAACGGATTTTGTATAAAACAACACCATCTCACTTTTGTTATCATCAAGAATGGCTTTACATAAATACTACCTGTAAGCGTTTTTTTTTTATATATGGCTTATAAATAAATACAACAAACCACAACTCTATTGTTTTTAAGCAAAAACATGCTTGTTATATATAATGTTAATAAATATATTTATTTAGATAATTTCGTATATACGCATATATTGGTATTCTATATATAAATGTGTCTGGATCTATGTATGTATTAAATTTATAAATTAGTGTTAGTATTGTTACGAGTTGCAGGACTCGAATTAAAATGCCGTTAGAATTATTATAGAGTTTATTAGAACTATACAAACATGTATAACACAGGTACAAATATAACCGAACGCAACAAGTCCAAACATAGTGCCGAAGATCGTAATTCAATAACACGCACAAAGTCCTTCAATAAATAGATTACCGAATGTACACAAGTCTTGCTTCGCTCGTGGTTATCGCTCGACTGTCCTTCCTCAATCGGGCCATTGCTTTATATCGCACAAATGCAACATGTCCGCCCGGCAGCGTGGACCGAATTTCCTAGAATCGTAATGCGCACACTTGGGTAATTATGCCTGCAAACAGCCATAAACGAGTACAATAGGCTGTCCCCACAATAGCCAATAAATAAGTAAACAAAAGAAGACAATCATAAAATAATTACAATTAGTTAAAATGCCGACAGGTATTAAAATAAGTTTATTTATAGATAATATGCAGGTGGGTTTTGTTTTTGTCGGAACTTAACTTGTAACACTATTGTTATGTGTGGTTTGATATGTGTGTTTAATTTTGAGATGATATAAAGACATTTGAAACAGCAAGTTAATAACTGCGAGGCATGGGGTGACTATAAGGGGAAGCTGGTCACTGGGCCAGGTTGCGCCCATTCTTTATGTCATCTTGGTAATAAACCCAAATGTGTTACTATCAAAATGTGTTTATTGATTTATTTTGCTAAGTTTCGATGACGCGTACACTTAATAATCTAGTTTAATTATGTCAGTCGGAATGCGGACGTCTTCACATTTTAGGGGAAATTGCAGTATACCCTTCATGCTTGTCTGAGGCGGATTGGTGAGTTTGACACATCGGATATCTTGATAGGCAGGTTTTATCATGATGTTTTCCTTGACTGTTCGCAGATGGTTATAACAATATGCGCATTAGGGTAAATAATTGCCAAGTAGTACATGCTTTCCGATCAGGATTCGTTCCCACGTCATTTAAAGAGAGTGTTTAAGTTAATAAATCGTAAACAACTTAACGATTACTGCTAAAAAGACATATATGACTAAGAAAATTTTTGCTCTAAAGCAGTGAGTATTAATGTTATTTAAACCAGATTTATACGTTGTTTTGATAATAAAACTTCACAAGAAAATTTCATATGGTATACATTTATATGTTTACCATTTGAAAAAAACCTTAAGGAAGTGCGTGTAAAGGTAAAACTGGACAACATATCATTAACTTTCAAAGTTACACCAAAAACGAAGTATTCAACCATCAAAAGCGTATATGAGTTAGTGAAATGAAAATGTTATTTAAATGACAAATACATAAAATTCGATAATTTTGATCGATTTTATCAATAACAATATTGAACAACTTAGCCCCCCGACAAAGACAAATTCCACGAAGCACGTTTTATTACCTGTCGGCATTTGAACCAATAGTAATACCTTTATGATCTTGTCTTCTTTTGTTTACTTATTTATTGGCATACGGCCCATTGTCCTATTGTAATCGCTCATTAGCATCATTAGCCAGGTGTTAAAAGCTAATTCTAGGAAACTGTGGCTACGTTTCCGGGCGAACATACTTTTTCATTTACATTTGTCGAGCATAAAAGGACGACTTGAAGAATAGAGGGGGGCAGTCTAGCGATGGTCACCGACTTTGCGCGTGTTATTGAATTTGAGTCCCTGCAACTCGTAGCAATATCAATCTAGCGCTAATATCATTATAACAGTCATTGTTAGAGGAATCAAGAAACAACTTTATTTATATACGTATCTATATTTACTAGTGGTCGCCCGTGCTCGAAATTCGACCATAATAATGAATGTCAATGACTATACTTTTGTAATCACAGATTTCGCCAACGCTACGTTATTAATTTGACTTGAACAATAAACAAAAGAGTATATATGCGTGTGTGTGTCAAATACATGGTAGTGTGTGTAATATTTTATTATTGATTTAATGTATTTCTTATGCATAATTTAAAAAATATAGCATTCGTCGCTTTTTCTCTATATAAACTATAAGTGTGCGAAATTTCATACTCCTCTGTCCGCGCAATTTTCGTAAAAAGGGGTATAAAGTTTTGGCTTTGCGTATTAATATATAAATATCTTTTCATTTTAGTAACTTCATTCCGAGGGCCTAAAGACGTCGTTTTCGCAAATTCATATGATGAACATGACAAGTATCAACATAAAGTGGAACTTTATGCTGTGCCTTACAACTACCAGTATATCTAGACACGTGTCAGTATCGTTAAGCGATTCTCCAAAGGCGACCGTGTTAGGCCTTCAGATCTGTCCTTGTATTCTTTACTACATAATAATACTAGCAGTTCCGGCAGACGTTGTCCTGCCCTGAAAAAATAAATATCTATTCCTATTCCAGCGCCACCTACAGGGTCTAATTGTGAATCTAAAGCATCCCCGGACCCACATAAATACATTACTTTTTACACATTGGGTTACATTATTGAAGTTTTAGTAGGGATCCCTTATTTTTCTAGTAATAATTAATATAGCCTATATTAATCTGGAATAATGTAGTATTCTAATGGTGAAAAAATTTTGAAATCGGTAGTTAGTCGTTGAGTTTATTTGATACAAAATACAAATCTTTCCTCTTTAAAATTATTGTATGTCTTTCAAGACCACGGGCCATAAAAATTCCCGGACATTTGGAGGACTTGCGTGGAGCCATGGGAAGGCCAACACGTAGAGGCCCCTTGACAAATTTAATGCAAATGTGGCGTGACGCTGACTGGCGATAATCCCTGTCTACACCATATAATAATGCACCCAAAAACAAACCCCGGCCAATGTAGGACTATTGCGGGAAATGAGGCCAAAAAGTACCGGGCTATTGGGGTGAACTGCTAATGGTACTAGGGGTCTGAGAATATGGGGCGTCTGCCCGTCGCAATGTTCAGGGAACATGGAAAAATGGGGAGACTGTGACTCGCCACTCTCTGCATGGGCCCCTAAAAAATCCCGTACAAGTTTAGCGTGGGGCAACATGGGTATGAATGACTAAGGGGTGTCGAGAGCTGGGCTGCAGGTTCACCGAAGCTACTTCGGACGTGATGCCATTTATCACTTCCACCCCTGGAGCTTGAGCCTTAGGTCTAGTGATCTCCACTCCGTGCCGGCTAGTTAAGTCGAGCACGGAGGCGGGGGCCTTGCCTTGGCCCCCGGAGTCAGGTCCGAGGTGTCGCTACTTACCTAAAGCCTAAATTAGTATTTAGTTTATTTATATTATATTAAAAATAATAATTTATTTATATTATAAATTATTATTTGGAAATTTACCGAATTAAAAAAAATGGTCTAAATAGATATATTCTTTCGATAACGGGTATAAACTAGAAAAAATATAATTTCTGTGTAACAGCCATTCGAAGTTACCACGAATGTAAACACCTTTGCTTTCACGCAACTATACTCCTGTATTACCATAGACCTTTTCCGCTGTTTGTAAGCTGCCTTTGCGTGTGATAAGCCTAAACCGATAGTTAGGTAAAGTTTCACTCGTGACTTACATCCGGGCTCATAAGGCAACTTCAACATCCTCGAGATCAAAGGAAAGCCTCTGAATGTTCGGCAAATAGTTTCAATTAAACACAGTTTGTGCGAGACTCAATGCTAAGATTACGAGTTGGTAGTTTCAAGTCGACCTCTTTGACAATGTATTGTAGGTACTTTGATTTCTTAGTGCCGTAACTTTATTTGCTAGAGTAAAATAGGAATTGTATAGATAAGCTAAGCGTATTATCAGGTTCATTGCGAAACGGGGTCTAAGTAACCCGAACGTATCTCACTTGCGGTGCGGTTAAGAAAAACAGCCTGTGCTGCGAAGGGCGTAACTTAAACTTGGCTCAGTGTAGAAAAAAGATGAAGATATATCTAAGATGTGCTGTTAAACCAGTTTCGTGGTATACCTATCTTAATACGGGGTTACTTTCACCTAGTACCACCACACAACACAAAACAAAAATCCATATTAGGCAGACGTTGTCCTGCCCTTAAAAAATAAAAATCTAGAACCCGATTGCAGCGCCATCGACCGCGACCAATCATTCATTTAAACCATTCTCATGTGAGGGTTTTAGTTTTTAAAACGTTAAGGGACTCAATAGACCACGTGCCTATCTGGCGATCCGATAGACTGAGAATATTGCAGTCTATTATGTCAATTATACTTATTTCCAGAAATACCGCGGTTCCAGAAATACTTCAACTCTCTTTTCTTTCACCCTATTCCAATCATTCGGAGTCTGCACAGTATGTTTTTTCCTGCCATAGTTCTCTATTCTGGCTTAAATTGTCTGTCATACACAAGCAAAATAGAAAATATATTAGGTGTCGTTTTTAAAATTAAATTAGTAAGGAGACTGTTTAAATATGGTACGGAATCTCTTGCAAAATAAAAGCTTGAAATTTGATTGTTGTCTACGCGTTACTTGACATAACTACCTATACATATAAAATGATAAGTAACTTTTCCCTGAAAAGCTGAATAGGGAATGTCACATTCGGTCATCTTTCCAAATACAGTTACGTTATGAGCGTAGTCTCATTTATCTTTCAATATGAATGGGTAATATGAGTAAGAAATCGGCAGATATCTCATTTTCTCTACGTTTGACCGCTTTATTCCTCATTCATTTATAAGGAAACTTATTCCAGTGGGGTTTTGGAGCCTTTCATATTTATGACCGCTTGATTTTCTTCGTGTCGCTTTTATGTTAGTATATTTCAAACAATGTTGTTATTTTCGTTATATTTGCACTGAACCAGGCTCCATTGGATAAGAAAGACTTTATGTGTAATGTTAGGTCACATACATGAAATAATTTATTGCTACATAATTAGCAAGGTTAAAACTGAGTATTCCATGTACGTAATACAGAAAACAAAAAACCTTCGGAGATGCATCTACGAACATGCTTAAATAAAGGGGTTTAAAGGGTTTTAAATATTTTCAAGTAGCAGTTACGATTTCTGTATACATATATAGATATAAGTTTAATGTTAAATAAATTAAGCAATAATTACACTTAAAGTACGACATCTCGTAGTCTTACTTTGTACTCCTCTTAAGAGCGGTCGAGCCTAGCTCCCGCGGCGATGGAGCCCTGGGCTTTCGCCAGTGGTGCGACACCCTATCCAACGGGGTGACATCATAGACGCACCACACAACACACTTCAAGTGGTGACCCCGCTGAAGAACATCAAGCAAATAGCCGACGAAGAACACACCTCTACATACCGCGACTGAGCAATCATCATGGAGCATTACAGACCCCTCTAAAAATTGATCAAGTGCATAAGCTTCAAGGATTACGTAGTGGCGATAAAAGGACAAATTTTTCCTTTGACTACAGAACCATAGCCCATACTCTACCAAGTCCAAGTCGTGGTAGCGTAATGGCTAGCGCACGCGCTCCAAACTCTAAGGTCGCGGATTCGAATCCTGGCCGGAACACACATGTACCACTTAGGCAGTTTTCTGACCTAATATGCATATTGTTACAATTACCACGTGCTAACAACGGCGAAGGGAAACATCGCGATGAAACCTGTACATCGAGATAATTGATGTATCAAACCTGTCAAGCCGCCTTGGACAAGCGTGACGGGTATACTGTCCGTTCCTCAATAGTGGGAGTCCCGAGCCTAGCAGTAGGACATTTATGGGCTGTTATTATATGTGGGTGTATACATACATACGGAACCATAAAACATTTAGTAACAGCATTTAGTAGAAAATATTGCATTTCTAAGAAACTATTTTTTTTTTATGTTCGTACCCTGCTGTTGGGAACGTACACTAGGCTATACTGGGATTCCTCAGCAAGGTCGGTATACCCACTAAAATACCCGAGTTCCTTCCTTCAGCATGAGCTAGGATTGCCAGAATACGGGCATAGTTAACGCAACTACTCTTTCTTAAAAATTACTCTTTAAAAACTGCTTTCAATAGTCTTTAAAATAACATTATTATGTACAAAATTATATGAAGACTGATTTATTCCAAAGAAAATCTAGAATCGAAAAAAAATCGTATAAGATGATATTTGAATTTTCTTACTCAAATTACATTAAACTACAAGAACAACTTTGATACTGATGGTTTGTCTAGGACAGGTATTAAGACTTTCGTTACCGTTATTTGAGTTAGTAGATATTGACTTTTGTTCCGAAACAAGATCCCGATGGAATAAAGGGTTGATGTTTACCCGGAATTAATACTATAAAGCTCTAAGGCCCGTATTTTGTAACAGTACACGAACTGGTATTTGAGACGAAAATTTATCTGAATTAAAAAGTATTTTGGTCCTGTGGCACTGAATGCATTTGAAAATAATTTTGAAGGTTTACCGTATAACGCATCGGTTTGGGTATGGAATAAGAATACCAGATATAAACAAGAAGTATTTTTGAAACAAAAATGTGTGTGGGTGTGTGTGTGTGTGCGTGTGTCCAGTTCACACGCAGTACCTAAAGGTGAAACAAAGTGTGACAATTTACTAAATAAAATGTCGCACTTAAAACCGTTAGAACTTAGTTTCAATCACAATGGTCACATTAGAAAAATGAATAAGCAGCGAAATTGTCACAGGACACGTGATCGTTCATGACTTAAAAAATCAGCAGAACAGAGTGATTTGAAGTGTGAATCATGTTTTGCCTTGTAACAAAACCGTTATTTATTTAAGTTTAAATATTAGTACGTGATAAATAGCAAATCGTAATGATAATAAACTTATGAACATTAAAATAGTGATACAAATACTAGTAAAGTTAAATAAATTCAACTGAAACATTTCAAGCCTATTTGAAATAAACAATATTTTAACACATTATCAGCCAGCTTGGTGCCAAGTTG
Organism: Dendrolimus houi; assembly: GCA_039645545.1. Classification (NCBI taxonomy): domain Eukaryota; kingdom Metazoa; phylum Arthropoda; class Insecta; order Lepidoptera; family Lasiocampidae; genus Dendrolimus; species Dendrolimus houi. Next base: position 8,821,628 of record CM077125.1, read on the forward strand.
GTAAGTAATACACGGCGCAAAGGGGGCGAATTCCAGAACGTTATCAGTTCAACTATTCTAGAATTTATGGGGCGTGAAATACGTAAAATTCAAAAGTCAACCCAGGTTCCCAGAGACGGAGCCAGAATAGCGATATGAATACAGAATGTGCAAAATATCGTATTTTAAAGCTGCATACTCATCTGCAAGCCGTAACTGCAAGCGAGCGGATACAGTAACGTGCTCTGATGTGTGATGTACGCCTTTTGATTTTCTCTTCGTCAACTCTTTGTGAGCGCACCTCGCACCGTTCATCCGCCGGGATCAGGGCGATTTTGAGAGGTCGCGAAATTTCTCCGTGCCACGGAAAGGCCACCAGACGCCACAGCTCAAGGTGGACACCGGACGCCGCAAACTGGCCAACCATGCCGCAGACGGAGCCAACGCTAAGCCTGCGTTGGCCACCGCACCCCGCAGTTTGGCCGGCACGAGCCGCCGACACTCCTGTTATTAGGCAACTCCCGTACCTCGTTACCAGAGGGTAGTTAGCCCCTGCGCTCATACCGGGGTAAAGAGCGTCAGTTTGAGGCCCCAGACCAGCTCTGTCAATACAAAGGCAGAGACTTTTTTTATGTTTGCGTGTAGGCAAACTGGCAAACGGACCACCTGGTGATAGGCGGCTACGATCGCACACGGACATCTGCAACACTAAGGGAGCCCATTCGTTGCCTACCTCGTTGAGATTTTAGGTATCTGTTCACGCCCTTTTTGAAAAGCCCTATATTGTAGCGCTCTGGGAAAACCGCGGGAGGGAGGGAGTTCATTCTATAACTAGAACTCATATGGCATGAAAGAGCGTCCGCCACGTACCGTGGAGGACTTCCAAGTGTCTAGGTAGTGTGGATGAGCTCCCAATCGCCGGCGAGTGGTGCGATGATATAATGGCGACGTAGGCACCAAATCAAATAGCTCATCAGAGTACTCCCCGTTGTACAGACGGTAGAACACGCTTAGAGCGCCAATATCTCTTCTATGGCTAAGAGACTCTAAACCGAGACGATGACCCGAATATATACGCTTACTGTTACGATTCGCCGATGAGTACGCGGCTTAATGCAAAAGTAATTCTCGATGGTTTAAAGCACTGCTTAAATTATTACAATAGTTATCTTTAATTGAAGTCTTTAGTATTCACGGCAGATTGATGAATGAAATTCCATGTTAATCGGTTCATTCCCAGAGCCGGGAAGAAAAAATATTTAAATATTTCTGATATTGCAGAGTCTAGTGCAGTAATTATTTTGATTACAGGTATCAGGGCTGACTCGATCAGTGTGATACCATGCTCTTAAAGAATATCGACGTGAAAAGATTAGCCTTCAGCTAATTGTGTTTTGTACGGTGAGTGAGAGTTTCGATGGCCCCTTTTTTATTGCTGGAGTACAGCACACAGACTGACGGCCCAACTGTGATGGTAAGTTGTTACCGTCGCCTTTGGACATTAGCAACACTAATAGGTGCTAGCAATGTGCTGCGGGACTCGTAGATGGGACTGGAACCTGGCCACTAATGCCGAAACACAACTCAAGGTTGTTATGGCGGCATGGTCTAGACCAGGGGTGGTGGCCATCCAGACAGGCAAATGCCCTACCACTTGACTGTGGGTTGTTTTGTCGCCTCTTACGACAGGCCGCCTGGCCGCAAGAATTAGTATTCTTTCTCCGTTCCTGCTTGGATAAAAGTTCAAAGACCACTTTCCCTCCCCTATCCCCTCTTTTATTTCATCCCTCAAATCCCATTCCTTTTATCTTATACTGTCTATCCCATTCTAAAAATTAGTAACTCGTTGGCTTTGCCGCCCCTGGTGTTGCAAGCGCCTATAAGCGACGGTAACCACTTTTCTTTAGGCCGCTGTCTGCCTATTTGCCAGCTTTGCAATACAGAAAGAAAGAAAGAATTATTTTATTTAGGATAAATAAACACTAACAATACTGACTAAAATAAAAATAAATGCATCAAAATAAGTCCTAAAATTGGACCCAGACTCAGCGTAATGCTAGCCGCTACGGCCGGCGCTGTTCTTCTGCCTGGGACCAGCAGGTGGAGTCACGGAGGACAATACAAACAAATTATATATCAAATCGGTTCAGTTTAATAATTATAAAAATATAACGGCTTATTAGACAAATTTACATCGAAATAATAAGATAAAAAGAAAAAATATGCAACAAACCAGTCCGTTTCACATTTATATCTATACTAATATTATAAAAAGGAAAGATTTGTATATCTAAAACGAATAAACTCAAAAACTGCTACTGCTGAATGCTTTTTTTTTAAGGCGGGGGAAATGCATTTCGCACATACCGGGTCCTTTGCTAGGGATTAGACCGTTGTTGATCATGGAGGCTTTCCACTGAGGCAATCCAAACAATAATCAACCAGCTTGTGTGGAGACTCGACTAATCAACACCCCACTAAAACCACCCTCCTCCCATGTGCCCCGCGCTTATGGTAGAAAAGGCGTGAGATACAGAACGTAGTTACACCCACACTGATCCTAACGCACAAGTTCTTGAGAATGCCCCGGGAGAGGTAAACTCACTTCGTCAACAGGGGTGAAGACTCCTCTGCTCCATAGATGCTAGAGGGCCCCTGCAGCGGTATTTCAGGAAGGGAGGTCATGCGCATACCTGTGCCTCCGGGCTCCCGACTGGCGTCGGCGCCCGCGAGACACATGCGCACTACCATCTCTCTCCCTATCTCGTTCCGCGGCCTCCTTATGAGACACTACCGTCTCGCAGAAATTGGCCGCACCCACCCGCCAATCGTCGCTGTGCAGCATGGCTTGCACCAGATCGCCCAGCGATTCGATCGGTCCTACAAGTGTTTCGAGTTCAAACCTCTGAGGTGCCCATGCTGCGCACTCGACTAGCGTGTGTAACGCCGTGTCTAGCGCGCCACACTGGCGGCATTGGGGTGAAGGCAAGCAGCCCGCAATCTGACACAGATACTTATCGAAGCAACCGTGCCCGGTAAGTATCTATGTCATTCTGAAGGTCAGGGTCCCGCGTTTTGCCATCGCAACAGCTGCGGTCGAACCGCTTCCATCGTGTCAATGCCAGCAACAGGGTTTTCCAACTCTACTGACCAAGATTGGATCATGGCCGCGGTTTCCCGCGTCCTGATCACCTGGAGTTCGGCCTGACCATAGACCAGGCCACGGGCGAGGGCATCCTGTCGGGAGCGCCGAACTTTGGCTATCACGTCCGCCTGGAGAGGCCAGGGCGGATCACCTGCCAAGAGTATCGATGCCGTTCACGACAATGTACGGTATCCTCGGATGGTCCTCACCGCCAGGACCCGTTGTGCGCGGCACAACAAAGTCCTATTGTGGCGGTGAAGTGCAGTGGACCATACGGGTGCACCGTACAGGGCCATACTCCTAAGGATGCCCATGTAGAATTTCCTAGTCGTTGTCCCCGGCCCCCCCACGTTGGGAAGAAGCCGAGAGAGGGCGCCTGGTGGACCTCATGAGTTTGGGAACTAGCTGCTCAAAGTGCGCTTTAAACAGTCACTTCCCATCGAGAATTAGCCCCAGATATTTCATCTGGGGGCCTACATGAATGTCCACCCCTTGGACTGTAACGGACAAGTCCGCGGGTGGGATTACGAAACCGCCTATGGAACATGATGGCCTCCGTTTTCGCGGGGGAGACCTTCAAGCCCAGCCTACCTATTCTTCGGACCACGATCGCCAACCTGGCGTTGGCGAGGTCCACGGATTTCGCGAATGAATAGGGTGTCATCCGCAAAGCAGATTAGCCCTATTCCGGGCAGGACCGGAACCCGAAGGATCCAGTCATAACCGACGTTCCAAAGAACCGGCCCAAGGACCGATCCCTGTGGGACGCTGCACGCAACTCGTCGCCGACCTATCGCGTGATTCTCGGACTCGCCGCCCTCCCAAAGGATGTACCTGTCCTGGAGGTACGCGCCCAACAGCCTCGTGAGGTACGGGGGAACTTCGTGTGCACGAAGCCCCTCCCTGATCGTCTCGTGAGGGAGGCTGTTAAAGGCGTTCGCTATGTCTAGCGAAACCGCCAGGACAGTATCCTTTGCTTGGACTGCGTCGTCCGTTACAGATCGCAGTGTCTCGAAGGCGTCCAACGTGGAGCGCCTCTGCCGAAACCCGAACTACGTCTGTGCTAGCCCCGGCTCCACTGTATCGAGATGCTTAACGAGGCGTTTCGCTAAGATCTTCTCGAAGACCTTGGCGACCTCATTAAGCAACACTATGGGCCTGTAGGCGGACGGATCGTTGGGAGTATGGCCTCCCTTGGGAATCAGGCATAATCGGCGACGTTATGCGACGGGAACTGACCTGCGCGAATACAGGCATCAAACAGTTCCCGCAGCTGGCCGCGTAGGTGTTTGGCGGCCAGGAAGAGGAGCCGACCCGGAACCCCGTCGGGTCGCGGAGCCGTCTTCCTGCCCCGGAGCCGGTCCAGGGCGACGTCTAACTCTTCCTGGGTGATGGAGTGAGGCTCCGCTTCCAAGGTGTCGGGAATGATTGGACCCATATCGGGGGGAGTGAAGATCCCCGGATCCGGGAAGAGCCCATCGATAACCGACCGGAGGACCTCGGGTTCGAGCGTTTCCGTAACCGTGGAGGTGCAAGGCCGCAACATGTTGCGGGCCACACGGTACGGACGCCCCCAAGGGTCCCGGTCCAGCTCAAGGAGCTCCTCCCAGGCCCGGGCTTTCGCTCGCAGAATTGCGATCGAAAGGGCCTTTCTGGCCTCTCTGAACTTCCCCACGAGTCCATTCTCCTCAACATAGTCTGGAGGACGACGCGCTCTGCTGCGTTTGAGCCTGTGGCTGATTCTGCGGACTGCCCTCCGCAGTTCAGCCAGCTCCTCAGTCCACTAGTGGACCGATGTACGCGGCGGCGTTCGTTTGGCTCGAGGCATAGTAGCGTCGCAAATCCTTTTGAGGGATTTGCGCATGTGCTTAGCCTGCGCCTCCAGATTCCCCAGGTCGGCTGGGTAGGTCCAGCATTCGATGCTAGCCCTCTCCTCGGCCTGCTCCGCTTCAAGCTTGGTAAGAGCCCAGCGCGGGAGTCGGGAGGGGCCCTGAACAGGGTTAGCGCTAGGCGAGGGGGAGAGCTCGAATCTGATGTATAAGTGATCAGATAGAGTCTCCACCTCCTCCAGCACTCTCCATCCTACCACTCTGCGGGCAGCCGCATGTGTGGCGAATGACAAGTCGATGATCGATCCACCCCGCGCACGTATGCAGGTCTGGACCGACCCCTGGTTCAGGATGGACAGGTTGGATTGAAGCGCCCAGTCTTCAACCGCCCGTCCCCTAACATCGGTAACCGCGTTGCCCCAGGATTGGTGCTTGGGATTGAAGTCGCCTAGGACGAATATCGTCTTCGGCGCTAGTCTGCCGACGGCTGCCCTAATGGAGTCCAAGGCGAGCTCGTACTCCGTCAGGGGGCGGCTCCGCGTGAGGTACACGCCTATGATGACGTAACATCCGCTGTCCGCCATCGCGTAGCCCTTTCCTCTTTCGAGACTGGTGAGCGGTGTGCCAAATCCGGCTGTGGCGACCACGGCTACCACATCGTCGAGATCCCCCACCCAGTTCCTGGCTGGGGGAACATAATAAGGTTCGCCTATTACGGCCAAGTTTGCTTGCTACTCCGCCATCGCCTGCAGGCACAAGTCCTGGGCGTCGGGGGAGTGGTTGACATTAGCTTGGAAGAGTGTTAGGGGTGTACTGGGCATTTAGGTGTCCATAGGTACCCCCCTTTTACTCGCCGGTCGTTTATTCGCCCTCGGGTGGACGAATTTACCCTTGACGTATGGGGGCTGGCAGTGCCTCGCCAACGTCGGGTGGGTAGCGCGTTTGCCCCCCGCCGCGCAGACGGCGCAGTGGGGGTCGCGGGCTGTGCAGTCCGGCTGCTTGTGTCCACTCTTACCACAGCGGAGACACAAGCTGGTCCGGTCCGGGCACGAGTCCGGGCAAGTCTGGGTGCCGTGGCCGACGTTGAAATATCTGTGACAACGTATGGGCCGGGCTTCCAGAGCCTCCACCTTCGCCGAGGTGAAGCCCACCAGAAGGTGGCCCCGCTCGGCGATGGTTTTGGCTTCAAAGACGGGACACATCACGTATGATGCGCCCATTCCCCCAGGTCCTATGCCAATGTGCCTCGCCTTGACATGGTCGCGCAGGCAGTTGCCCACGCTGGCGATGGCACTGCGAAGCCCATCTACTGTGGCCGACTCATCCAGCCCTCAGACGTAAAGCTCCCCATGCTTTACGAGACGGATGACATTGGCCATCCCTTGGAGCGCCCCTCGAAGGGCCTCGACGACGCGGTTCGCCCTAGTCGCGCTCTCGGGTCCTGGGGGGAAGTCCAGGAGTCGAGCATCGCGGGCGGTCCGCGTCACTTTCAGCCCCTCTCTGAGGCCTAATTCGGTGATATTGACCACCGAGGCGGCCTTCGCGAAGACCTCCCGGTAGCCAATACCGTTTTTGGCCGATTCCGGGAGCAACTTGATAATAATTGCTTAAATTATTCTGTTCTACATTTTTTCAATGCAGAACAACGTCTGCCGAGGCAGTTTGTATTTTATGCATAATTAAGATATGTCCGGGTCCTCGTCCACATTTGATTTGAAATTCCCGGGACACGTAGTACCGCTGCGTTTAAAAAAGAATTTAACCTATCGTTTTTGTGAAAACTGCCGAAATAAGCCAATTTTTATGCACACGTACAACTACAAACCGCACCGGGAAAATTCCCGTGGGATTCCCGGGATAAAAAATACTATAAATTTTATTACATAAAATTTGCTACCGATCAGTGAAATAATCACATTGGAATGCGATATTTTATAAACTGGCCATTTTAAATCATTCCCAAAAAAATTCTCGTGAGATTCCCAGGATAAAAAGTAACACAGATTTTAAGTTTAACAATTTACTGTCGATCAGCGAAAACTACATCGAAATCGACCTAGTAGTTTGTACGTGAGTTTTGAACAAACAGACAAATCGATAAACAGATAAGAAGAGAGATGAGGCTTCCAATTGACGCTATAACCGGGACACCGCCAGATACCCCAACACCAGTAACAAATTATGTGAGCAATCTTCAAAATAAGTTGAACAACGTACACTCGATGGTTCGTGAGAACAGTTTAAAGACTGGGGAAAAGATGAAAACCCGTTACGATCGAAGTGCCAAGGGCAGTGGCTTCAACGAAGGCAACCTAGTATGGCTTCATAACCCACTTAGGAGAAAAGGGAAAAGCCCGAAACTTTAAGCTCCGTGGGAAGGACCTTACAAAGCTATAACGCGGATCAACGACCTCACGTATCGTATAAAACAAGGAGTAAGAGGAAAACCGAAAATTGTACATGTAGATCGACTCGCCCGCTACCAAGGAAGCAATGATGCTCGGGACGAGCATAACTAAGAGGGAGACATGCTCGTGTTATTTAATTGTGTATTACAATTGCACTTATTGCGACCGGTTATTGTACCTGTGTTATACGTGTTTGTATAGTTCTAATAAATTCTATAGTAATTCCAACGGCAGTTTAATTCGAGTCCCGTAAGTCGTTACAATATTACTATATTATAGATATGTAATTCTTTAAACGAAAGTCAGAAGTAATTATTATACTTCAATAAACTAAATCTTATCGATATCCACATTAATTTCTAACTAAATTACAATAACGTCGGTTATCTTAGCGGCTTGAGCAACTTCGTCCGGTGTCCGGAAAGCGCTTCCAATTTCCGGATACTGGCTTATACCTACGGCTGTACGTTGGGAACCGAATCGGATATCTAATTTTCAAATAACATTATCTTGTGATACAACTTAATACTTAAAATATCAAATCGTTAAGTTCAAAATATAGAGGTTTTGTTCGAATTTTATCATTTTTGTTTTAGATGTTAAGAAGGTTTTCGTTTTTTTTTAATGAAACTTCTATATAGACGGGGGTTTTAGGATTTTTCTGTCACGAAAAAGCGTTACTGCCGCGTGGAGAAGCGGCATAAATTTAGACTATAGTTCATTCGCGTTAAGAATGCAGTGAGTCATCAGTGCAACTGCAGGGTAACGGTGTATTCACAGTGGTGTTAAAATTCAAACAAATTATATTTTTAAAGATTAAGTTTAATGAATTTAAAAAATACACTTAAAAGTTACATATCAAAATTAAGTCATTAATATTTTAATCAGTATCACTAGTATCCTCGTTAGTATTTATAATAAAATAATTTTCTGCAGCGAGTTCCATGACGTCACCTAAATCCCACATGGTATTTTCTTCTTGCAAGACGTGGTCGCACCATTTCTTCCATCGATCAGCGTCTACTAACCGAATTGCGTCATAAAATTTATTTTTTCACGTCAGTCATTTTAAAGGTTGTATTGTTGGCAGCAATATAATTTTTTATTTGGGCCCATACCAACTCAATGGGGTTCAGTTTGCAGTGGTACGGAGGTAAACGGAGAATTTCAATGCCGTTATTCCTAGCTATTTCATCGATTAAATATTTATCATATTGTGGGGCGATTTAGGGGGCTTTCTTTAACAATTCTTTTTTTAAATAACTCATATCTATGAATGTCCCTTTGCTTTTTAGTCAGTCTATTTTTTACTGTTTGTTCCAAGCGGCCGTCGGTATGTTTTCGAGTTTGACAGAATGATAGGGATAGGCGTTATCCATGACAACAATGCTCCTTGGTTCTAACTTAGGCATAATGTTTTTGAACCACTCAAGGAACCTGTCACCGTCCATCTCCTCATGATAATCTTTGATTGATTTCGACTCAAAAACTAATAGACCTCCATCCACAAATCCTTTGTCGGTACCAATGTGTAAAATAATTAACCTTTTTTCCTTTCCAGTAGGAACTCTTGGGCTGATAGATAACCCGTCTTGAAAAGCATGCCTTGGATTTAACATGTCCTGCGTTTACCCACGTTTCGTCAAGAAAGTATATGGTTTTATTTGCTTTTCTGTGTTCTTTTATTTGCCTGAGATATCTATCTATCTCTATCTCTTTCCATTAATAATGTTCTATTATCCTGTTTATTGAAGTCAAATCCCAGCTCACGCATTATTTTGTGAAGTGTGGTACGTTTAAATGTTGGAATATCTTCATTAGCTTCACAAATTGTCATAATTTTATTTAACGTCGGGTAGTCATTTTTTAAATATATTGAGTGTACTTTTCTCCTTATAGCACATTTGTCTAATTCATCGAACTTATCAATCATAGACTTGCTGGCCTTTTTTTTCACTGGCAATTTCTATATATTATTTTCCTTTTTTTTCACTAAGAATACTATAATCTGTTCTCTCGGCCACGCCGCATGCATTTGCCGTTTTTTTGTACTATGCTGTCCACAGTCACATTTAAATCAGACTGTTTAAAATACTTAAAAACATTGTAAATTACTTTTTTCTCTCCACTATGAATTACCGAACGACTTTTATTTTTAGGAATTGGTGAGGTATTCATTTTTTTTAATATTAAGCAGTTAACACAATTGCAGGACACAACCACCGCGTTCAAAGCTATGCCTTCAACTGGTCACTGTGAACTTGACCTTGTAATTTGAAAAGATTTGATTGGTTAGGGGGCGGGGCTAGGCCGGCGAACAATGATGTCTCACTGCATTCTTAACGCGAACGAACTATAAACGCGGCGAGAGGCGGCATAATTTTAGAGTAGACTATGGATGCATTTTTTGGTTCCGGATTGAATTCAGTTTTTTTGTTTGATGAAATAAAATATGTTTAAATAAAAAATGCATTCATTAAAATGTACGTAACCTAACCAAATCATAATTTTCAGTGAACCTGCGAAAAATCGAAATGTGTGCTGGGACACATAGTAAGTAGAACTGAATCTTCAATGGACAAGTGGAAAAAGGAATGGCAACGGATAAGTGGCAGAACGAATCGCAACTAAATTTTAACGAAGTTTTACGGATTGTTAATGTACTTGTCCAATTTGAAAACCTGCCCGTAAACTTTAAGCTAAAATTTTTTTGCGATTCGTTGAGACTTATCCGCTGCCATTCGTTTTTCCACTTATCCGTTGAAGTTTCACTTCTACTGTGTCTACAGTACGTCCGTACAGCACGCATTTTTTTATCCTAAGTGAATCAAAAGTTGAGTCTTATAGAGTTTATTTTTAATTTTAAATTGGTTTTGTCTAATGTTGCGGCATCCGTGATAATGTTAAAGATATTGACTGTGCCCCAATGCGTCTTATTTAACGCGTTAGAAACAACAACGTTATCGAAAAGCCACATTAGTGTATATACATACCTTATCTGTCAATATTTAAGGTCATTGACGATTAAAAACAATATCGCGTTACAAATACCGCATTACCCCCATCGCGACATCTGCGTAAAACCGACTCTATCCGTAACATTAGTCCATAAGAAGCCCCCCACCCTAAAAAATAAAATAATTGAAATAATAAAACACCCTAAAGCATATGTTAGGTATTATGACTGTGTTTTAACGAGTTTCTTTATTGACAGAATAATAATAGAGAACAAAAATCATTTCAGTAACATGTTTTGTCTAAAAGATTTCTATATCAAACGAACTCCAATTACTTAACTGTTACACATAGCTTTGATTAAACGTTATTGCATACTGTACGAAATTTATTACGTGAAAGTTTTCTTACTAAATTATGCCCCAGTTGAACAAGTTAACTGTTCTGATAATTGCTCTTATTGTTTACCCGATCGCATCCGTTAATTGGTTGTACAGGCTATTTATTACAAGTCGGTAACTTCATCTACCAAGCATTTACACTATGACTGCTGCCAGAATTATTACACAGCTCAATCATGCCTACTCTTATATTTATTTTAATATATGAGGTTAACAACCAACTTATAATTCCAGTAAACCAAAAAAGTCGTGCTAGTTTAGTGGTTAGGGCACTCGTGCTCTAAATTCAAAGGCTGCGGGTTTGAAGCATGTACCGCTTAGGCAGTTTTCTGACTTAATGTAAGGTTCCAGAACAAATAAATAAATCAGCAGATTTTCGTGCCTCTTTCTGTCTTTATGTCTACGCCTCCCTCTCTGCGCGCGACATTCACAGTCGATTTTTTATTTCATTCAATTACAATGTCATAACAGTCTTACAACTAAAGCGATAATGTAAGCACCTTATCATTAGCCTATTGTATTAGTAATACACTTCAATGCACTTTCTGTTAATTTCTTTAATCTTCTTCAATCCATGATAATATGATTATCTATGCCACTTAGCATTACCAAAATAATCCTACATATAATTTGAACATTCTACAACTTTTCGAATAAAAGTAAAACGCACATTATTATTGACTAGCGGTTCCGGCAGACGGTTATCCTGTCCTGAAAAAATAAAAATCTAGAATCCGATTCCAGCGCTACCTACCGGATCTAATTGTGATCCTAAACCATCCCGGAACCCACTTAAATACATTTTTTTTACACCTTGGGTTACATTATTGAACTTTTAGTAGAGATCCCCAATTTTTTCTATTAATAAATATAGCCTATATAAATCTGGGATAATGTAGTATTATTGAAATCGTTGCAGTAGTTTTTGGGTTTATTCGTTACAAACACACAAAAATACAAACCTTTCCTCATTCTAATATTAGTACAGATTAGAATAATTGAGAGACAAAAAGCAGACAAATATAGCGAAAATCATAAATTTAAAACTCTATCCTAAATATTTACAAGCCAGCTTCTGTAAAACATTATGAAGAACGTTGTATCGACAAACAATTAATAAGTAATAGAGTCAACTCAACGACATTGGAATTTTATTACGTTTCGATTCAAGCGTCAATAAACACCCTCGAACGGGGTAAAGGTTCTGAAGCTATCGAAGTTATTCGTCAATTTGCACTGAGAAAATTGCTTTTTGAACTAACCCAAGCGTACCAACATTTTAATTTTGAAATCTGAATTTTAAAAATCTCTATCATCAAGTTTATTGCAAATAGGTGAACCTATATTATTGAAGAACGTTTTAACGAACTGCAATTCGTATTCAGTTAGAGAAAAGAAGCCTACAAACTTACTCTAACTCAATATGAATAAGAACATTACTATTTTCCCGGCAGAAATAATCATTATATTTAAAGATGGTTATAATATATTGATTGAGTTGTCATTAAAAGTTGTTCAGCATAATTCTGGTCAATATACATAATTTAGTAAATCAAGAAGTAAGTAATAAAATACCTAATAAATCTTAATAACATCCTTGTTTTTAAATTAAGTTCGAAAATTAAGTCTTAATATCAAAACAAATAGGTATATATATATGCCATGTAGAATATATATATAGTCATAGCCAAAAGAGTTAGGTATATACTGCCTAGAGTAGGTACTAGTCTCCTAAAATTTAATTGTCTCATTAGCCACTTGTCATGTCTATCGATTTCCAGTAGACCATGTGCCTATCTAGAAATAAATGTTTGCAATTTCATAAGTTTCGTGAGTTTTTGATTGTTGGTTTTGAGCAATATATACCTTATATGTACATACTTACCGCATACCTTTCAATAAAAATAATTACTCATTAAGAAAGATTTAATTCTAACCTTAACGGTATTGCGTTGTAGCCGACCCTTAAGGGTCAATATAGACCTCTTTGTGTATCATTGGGCTAGAGTTGCCTCAAACCCTAAAACTACGTCCAATAAGTTTGCAAAACTATGTATAAAGTATGGTTAACTAAATATGAAGTCAATTTAACGCTTTAGTCTAAAGACTAACCTAACCTAACCAACTCACCGTTTTTCTCTCAACTCACCGGAAACCGGATACAAAACGTTGTTTTCGAACCCCCGTCCAATTAAATAGACGATAATCGAAAACTATCTGCACCGTTCTCTCCCTCGCTCTCTGGCGACCCCCTTCTCCAAATCATTAAAGTGACTCACAAAAAGGGGTCCCCTGCCAGTGAGAATCGACCCATCACCTCGGCAGTGGAGGCCGGCGCCACGTCTATAGGAATCGGGGAAACATTGTTTCCCAAATTTATTTATTTATTTGGTTTACCAACAATTACCTGCACTAATACAAAGGATGTACATAGCTTTCTATAAAAAAACATGACAAATGCAGTAATTACTTATAGGTAAACACTAGATGCAATTTGATATTTTGTAGTTTTATAAATTATAATATAATGAATTTAAGGAAAAGAGAAAAAAAATAGTAATAAGGCTTTAATAGTTATTAAGTTTCAAAAATACAAAACATATATTTAAAAAAAAATAGAAGTTAATTAGTAATGTGAAATGCAATAATTCGACGATATTTGTAATATGAATTTGCATGTAGATAGATCAGTAATATCACTATAACGGTTTATTAGTTTACATAGTCTAGGTATGGGAGAGTTGGCACCAAGAACGGTGCGACGTAAAGGCGGACACAGGGGTGTAATAGGTGTTCGAGAGCATCTAGTCGGTACTTTAAAACTAAAGCTATTAAGCAAATCGGGACAGTCAATCATTCCATCAAATAGTTTAAACAAAAATTGCATATCTATAATATCCCTTCGTTTGTTCAAAGAAAATATTTTAAAATGCAGCAGCCTATCCTTATATGAGAATAATCTTCGCGCCCTTCCTATGCTGTATGCAAGATGCCAAAGAAATCTTTTCTGTATTCTCTCTAGCCTCAAAGAGTGTGTTGCGTAATGAGGTCGCCATACCACTGAACAGTATTCTAGTATAGCTCGAACCAGACTGTTAAAAATTGTTTTATGAGTGTTAATATTATTAAATACTTTGCTATGCCGTAAGACAAACCCAAGCATCCTAGAAGCATTTTTTGTGATATGATCTATATGAGGAACAAAAGTAAATTTGCTATCGAATAATATGCCTAAATCTTTTGTAACGTTTAATTCTGTTATCTTATGATCCCCTATAAAGTATTGTCCTTTTAAAACTTGCAGTTTTCTTGCATATACTACTTGGTAGTACTTTCCGCGATTTAAACACATGCTATTTTCCTTACACCAGTGACATATTCTATTCAAAGCCTCTTGTAAAAGTCTACAGTCTAAGTCAGATTCAACTACTTTGGCAAACCTTAAATCATCAGTGTACATATATACTCGTGTATGATGGAAACAGGTAGTTATGTCATTAATAAATATATTAAAGAGTATTGGGCCAAGATGAGAGCCTTGGAGCACGCCTGAGGTAATTACATGATCATTAGAATTAAATCCATTGACAACGACTTTAAAGCTACGGTTTTCAAGATATGATTTTAACCATCCTAAGAGAGGACCTGTCAAACCATATGATACTAATTTTAAAACCAATAGATCATACGGTACTAAATCGAATGCTTTACTTAGATCGGTGTACACAACGTCCACTTGTTTGTTATTATCAATTGCATTTACTAACATCCAGTGTACGTTACGAGATTTGTACAAGTTGATCTATTTGGTGTAAATCCGTTTTGATGTATTTTCAGGTATAATTTTGCATGGTTTTGTATCAAGGGACAGACCAGTGTTTCAAAAACTTTGGCGAATGTAGGGAGAATAGAAATGGGTCTGTAGTTAGTTACTAATGAAGCATCATCAGATTTGTAAATTGGGACAACTCTAGCAGATTTCCATTTAGAGGGAAATACCCCTGTTTGTAAAGATTTATTAAAAATGATGCTGAATGGAGTAGCTAAAGCAGAAGCACATGATACCACAAATACAGAAGGAATATTATCTTATCCAGCTCCTTTATGGCGGTCTAGAGCTTTTAGTTTTTTAAGAACCTCGACTTTCGAAAATACATGTGTAGTTAATGCTTGACTATATGCAGTTAGTTTTTCTAAGAAATCCGTCGGTTTATTTACTGGTTTAGAACTATTTATATTATAAGTCCGTGAAAAATGCATGGCAAATAAATTACAGATTTCAGTTCCCTCAGAAGTTATATTGGTTTCATCTCGAAATGAGGACGGATATGAACTCTTTCCACTTCTTTTATTTTTGATATACGTCCAAAACATTTTGGGATTTTTATTTATGCCTTCCTCTACATTATTTAAGTACTTTTTGTATTTAGTTTTCGCTACTTGTGTGCATCTTTTACTAATAGTCTGCAAAGCCAATCCATCTAGAGGATTGCGGTATTTATTATATCATAATATTATTTTATTTTTTTCCTTTAACATTGTAATTAGATTATTGTCAAACCATACTGGATATTTATATTTGTTATTATTGGTACGTGGTACAAATTTATATATCATTTTTTGAAGGTGCTCATAAAAACGTTCTATCATTGTATCGACGGCGAGTCCATCAAAGATGCTATCCCAATTAAGATTAAATAGCTCATGATTGATTAAGCTGTAATTAGCCTTGAAATAATTAAGTTTTTTAACATTGAAATTGTATCAAAGACTATGTTTTTCAGTGAAACAGAATTTAATGTCCAAGGGGAGCGTGATAGGTGTCTATTTTGGTAAGGGCATTAATTGATTCCAAAACGTTACAAGTAAAGTTATATAAGACTAAATCAAGTATACGACCGGAACTATTGTGTACTAAGTTAAATTGTTTGAGCTCATGTAAAGACATAAAATCAATTATGGTGGCTCCCATACCTAAAACTATGCTATCGTCATTAAAGCTACAAAAAGTATTCCAATTAATATTACTCAGATTGAAATCTCCTATTATAGAGGTTTTTAAGTCCAAATCCAATACATCGTTACATTTATCAATAAATTGCTCGAAATATGCTTTATTTACTGGTGGAGGCAGGTACACGGCACACAACGCAACCCTAACCGATGGCAAGTTAATGGTGACCTAAAGATTTTCGCAAGAATTTTCCCAGTTATTAGTACGACATGATTTATATTTACTTTTGACTGCTATGAGGATGCCTCCTCCATCCTGTTTATTAAGTAAGCTACCTTCCTCACGGTCTCGTCTGTATACCGTATACCTGCTATCAAATAATTCGCTATTAAGCCAAGTTTCTACAAAAATAATAACGTCGTAATTATTAGTGTTAATTTCAGCATATAAATTATGTGTTTTAGTGCGAAGTGCATGCACATTTTGGTAATATATGTTTAAACAAATGAATTTTATAGTGATTTTCCAAGATACAAAGTAATAAAATGTGAGAGAAGAGGGAGAAAAAAAAATTACATAAATAAAGATAAACACAGATTATTTTAGGTTTTCCCAAGAGATAGTGCTTTTTACTATGATATAACTTGATTCCTCGTTCTTTCGTAAGTATATACGACCACCACAAACCCAGACGTATTTGTAATTTTTTTCTTTTGCAAATTGTCGTGCTGCGTGAAGAGATTTATTGACGGGGGATAAATGTTCAGCAACAAAAATAGGTGACTTTGTTCCCGTATATCCCAAATGCTGCGAGCTCAATTTATTTTCTGGGTTTTTCTTATTAAAGCTGATTGATGCTGCTAAATAATTATCTCTCATTCTTGCCGAGCTGAACTCGACTACAACAGAACGTGGACGTGCATTATTAGGGTTAAGCTTTGAAACTCTGGTAACACGCATTATGTTGTCTTCTTTTATATTTATGTTAATCACACTAGCTATGTCTTTTACAATACAAACAAGATTCTCCGATTTCTTTTCGGGTAGGCATTGAATTTCGACATTGCGACTACATGCTTCTTGTTCCAGTTGATTTATACGTGATTGTAAATTAGTTACAATATTATTCGTATTAATTTGCTGACCTTCCAGATTTGTTACTTTTTCAGACAAAAATTTGTGTTCCTTCTTTATTGCTTCGAAAGTCTCATTCATGTGTGTCATAGAGTTTGTCACCTGTTCTAATTCATGGGTAACTTTTTTAACTTCCAAGTGCATATCGACCACCTTTCCCATACAACTAGACATGTATTTTTCAAATAAATCTTCCATTATATCCTTCATTTCTTCACGTGTAACGGAACTGCTATCCGATGTATGAGGCATAGGAAGAGTCTTTTTTCCGCAAGGTAATGTTCTCCGTGACGCGGACAGGTGTATTGTCATTATTTCCGGCCTTTGATATGTTTTGCCGGCAGCTTGGACATTTCCAATCATTTCTTACGGTCTCCTGATTACCGTTTGGAAACAAGCATGCATAATGATAGGCCACCTTACATTGTCTACACTGAATATAGTGTTCATCTCCTTCAGCAAGAGTACAACAGCCCCATTCCAACATGATTAATGTTCTACCAATGTACAATTTTCACAAAGAAAGTAAATAATAATTCTAATAATTCAATACTAATAATTGTGAGTATTTTTTTCCTTGTTTGAAAATCTTGAAATACTCGTAAGTTGAATGTATAATTTTGCTAGCGATTTATATTTTAAATTATGGCCACCCCTAGTGTATTGCGCTGTCACTTGAAGATGACATCCAAAGAGTAACAGTGTGTGAGTGTCTTACATAGAAACAATTAAATTTGTCTTGCATAAATCGACCAAAGATAGAAGATAGTTTACAATTTCTTTTAAGACGCTAGACTTATCTTTATAATTTTGGTTCCATCCAAGCTTCAAATTGTTTGCAAAATTATCACCAACAAAACTTAATAACTTTATTAATCGTAATTTAACACTTGTTGAGCTAAATGTTGCGTTATTATGTGAAATAAACAGAAAAAACTCGAGAGCGTAATGACTACAAAGATGTGCAGTGTATATGTAAATTCGGCTAAACGGGTCCGGCCCTCACTCTCTTAGCGGCCGGTAGCGGAGCCGTACCCTTACGTTTGTCTGCCGATAACGGCGGACGAAGGGCGGGGGCGGGAAGGAGCCGATCTTCGATGCCGGCGAACCGGCCATCGATTAGCCCCCCAATTGACACTAAGAGAGCTCCTCAATGTCCGATTGGTGGAAGACCACCTCCTGCGCCGCCACCCCTTTTACGGCTTTCGACGTCTCCCGCATCTGTACGAATTCCATGCGGTAGGCTTCCACCTCTTCCCGCATGGATTGCACGTCTTGACGGAGCCGGTAGTTTTCACTACTTATTCTGCAGATCTCAGAATCTAGGCTTCTAACCGACAGACTCTTGACTATGTCGACGAGTTGGCTGGCTGCCTGCTTTAAAGCGTGGACAAATCCGCCCTTTAAATAGCCAGTGGTCGTGGCGACGTGCTGAATGTTCCCGCACTCATCCACTCCCCTGGCAGCTGTAACTCCACCATAACAGTGGTGGACTTTACTCGCTTCTTTGCGCATGACAAAAAATCGACTGACCTACCCACCGGAAGGGTGGAAGGCGTCGACGAGCCAGACCGACGCGCTTTCAAACTCTCACGCTGGATGAGAGTTTTAGCGGCCTCTAATGTATCGGCCGTCTTATCCAACGAATGGAAAGAGGACGGCGTCGATGCACCTGACGTGTATACTGAGTTAGAGCCCAAGGATAAGAGCCAGTCCCACCAGTGAGTCCTGGACTCACTCACTCAGTGAGTGCTTGAACTAGAAGGGGGGCAGCCACAGCGGCCATTCCGGCGGGAGTAATCACCGTCAAGCTGGCCGCTGTCGCGATGACTTGACGACCCCTAGCCCCAGTCGTGGCCGAGCTTGCAGACGTGGTCAGCGAGCGGGCTGCAGGCGGGGCGTCAGAGCTACTCAATATCGATCCGTCGCACCCCTCGGCGGGTATGACCCCCGAGTGAGGTGACGGATTGACACCTACACCTATCGCCGCTATCCCAGCGGTACCCTAACGGGCCGCGGCGTTAGCGGTACCTACGTCATTCACGACGGCAGGGACTCCCACCGACGCAGCGCCTTACTTTAACCACGGCGTGGGAATAAATTCCTAACCTAACCCGCTGCCTGGGGCGACTGCCAAATCCGCGAGACTGTCCCGTGGTTTGTCAGCCGCCGCAGCGCTTAAAAGTGAGGCGGGTGTCGAAGCCGTATCAGCCTCTTTGCCCGCCCGCAGCCCTATCACGCTACGGCTGCGCCTTGGCTTGGACTCACCGGTGGTGGGCGACTTCTTCCCATTTTGAGAGCTGAGATGCTCCCGTTTCCGGGGTACTCTCGGCTCTCTCGACGGTTTTCGTACGGGGTCCATGTGGATCCCTTGCCACATGCGACCGCAGTAAACCGCGCCAAAACGCAACCACGCAACAAAACCACAACTAGTTGAAGCGGATCAAAGATCCGACGAAAAAACTAACCGTTAAAAGCGTTAGTGTTGAAAAACACTTACTAAAAGGTGAAATGCGCCACTAACACACGCTAGATACGCACTACAATATAATAGGACACTGTAACAGACAAACAATCGTTAGATATTCGGATTAGCCAATAGAGAATTCCTGCTCAAAATGCATATAGCAGCGAGCGCAGAGTGCACGTCAAGGATATCCCTAACTAAAGTCACCATTACTTTACCTCTCGTTTATCTATATCACACCCAAAAATTCAGATAGAGGATTTCGCCAAAATCCAAAATTAAGCAATGCAATCGAAGTCCAGTGAATGTTAGTCAACGTAAAAATAATCAATACAACCAAAACAGCGCAATTCGTCGAAAAATCCGAAATAAAACACAAAGTACATTCATATAACTAAAAGAGAAATGGAATAAAAAAGGCGGCAAATAGAGTATAGCAAATTATACATCGATTTTTTAATAAAAATTAATCGATTAGAAATATACTACTAATTCAAAGTCTCAATATTTAAGCAAAAAAAAAATCAACTTTCGTATTTAAAAATCGATATTATTGACATAATAACCAATGATTTTCGTATCTAAAAATCAATATTATTGACATATCGAATTGTTAACATTTATCGCCGTAAAGTAAAAATAAGTGAAAATACTGTGATTTATTATTATGAACTTTAAAATTATAATAACTAATTAAAAACTTGTTTACTAAACTAAAAAAACAGTTTTAGCGTTTATATATTAGGTGAAAGTGTATTCCTAAACACAAATCAAACTTTTTTATCAACAAGAGTGACATAACCTTGTTCATCAAACGTATTTATGTTTTTCCCATTATTGATTTAGAACTTGTCGGTGGACCCTAAAAACGTGTTTCCTAGCCCAAATAACGGGTCTAGTGTCTATATATAATATAAGGCGTATGTATACCCCTAAACCTAATTTCCCTTAAATCTTATGCCACTCTGTGCAAAAGTTCGGCCGGTATTTTTATTTTAGACATTAATATTTTATATTTTAAACACAAATTTATCCTATGAAAATACTCCATAGTATAAGATAGACCATTATCACATACGAAACCTTTTTAACTGTTAGGGACAGTATGAGTTTAGAAAAAATATTGAAATTATACGCTGGACAACGACAGTGAAAATTCATATCTTTGGTAACTAATATCAATAAAAATGTCATTCTCTTATAAATGAAATAAATTAAGAATAAAAATACGAAAGAGTTCGTAGCATTAACTATTAAGTTCCTTTATTTTATAAGTTAAGAATGTCTCATTTCTGTCAAAATTGAAAGACTGAATTGAAACGTCTATTTTCGACATGAGAGGCGCCTGCCAATTCTATTTTGGATTATTTTTGTTTTCAAATAATATGAAAATCCCTCGTTCGGCATTTTACGACCTTTGTCTAACTAACATACATTATTCCGGTTGAATATTTTATTGCTTTGTTGATTTAGGTAACGTGGTAGATCCAAAATTAGATATCGTAAATGTGGATTCACGGAAGCCGTAAACTGAACTTTAACACTTTTCTAAGGAACATTCGTGATAATTTTTGTAGTAGCTTACTAAAGGTTTCACAGCCATTTTGACAAGCTGGGGACTTACAAAATCGTCATGTCATATCGTCGAATTTTCTAGGACTAAAAAAACAGACCACGACTGCGACTGATAAGGCCATTTTGTAAAAGCAAGGTGGTTTTTTATTCAAAATAGGTCTATGTACTAGACATTAGAAGTTTTTTATATTAATTAATATAATTGAGACAAACTAATACAATAAAGAAAACTTATATTAATTATATTGTTCTTCCTAGGTTTCCGTTTTGTATAGGTAAGGTTCGATTCCACGAGGTAGAGAAGCCACAAGCCTTTTTATCTCCTGAAGAGTTGACGAGTAGTTTTGATAGCTATTTGTACAGATTCTTGGCCTCAGGACCCCACGGTCTAAATAGTACTTTATCTTACAAATAAACATAAGTACATATACCTGTGTATATCTAAGTCGTGGTAGCGTAATGGCTAGCGCACGCGTCCCAAAGTCAAAGGGCGCGGGTTCGATCCTGGCCGGAACGCATCCACCACTTAGGTAGTTTTCTGACCTAATGTGCGTATTGTTACAATAACGGTGAAGGAAAACGTCGTGATGAAACCTGCACATCGAGATAACCGATGTGTCAAACCTGCCAAGCCGCCTTGGACAAGCGTGGCAGGTTTACTGTCCGTTCCCCTATAGTGGAAGTTCAAATCCAGCAGTGGGACATTTATGGGCTGCTATTATAATTATTATACATATACCTGCACCTTGTTTTTCTTACAAGATAATTTTTTGGATAAAGTTTTATTTATATTGTGTCTTTACATGATTAATATAAAACATTTTCTACTGTAATATCTAACTTTAGATGTGCCTTAAGTTGTCTAAGATATTAATACATCATTAAATAGTGTAATTCATTGAAAAAATCCTGTTTGTAATGTACAAAGATGATCTTCTAAGGAAAAAAGTGTATGTATTAAGGTACGATGTAGCTGTTATTTTGCTATTATTATTAGTATGATAAACGTAAAATAGATACATAATTATATTCAAGAACATGAACTCGTCAACCGTTTAACTTAATACTCACAATTATGGGATTAGGAAGACCTTTAATAGCGAACAATAGCTACACATTAATATTAAACAAGCTAAGGTTGGCACTGACTCTCGAAATTTTATTCTACTCTCGAAATTCACACACATACACGTATGTACATATACAGAGATATTTAATATGTATGAAAAGGCATATATTTATGCATAACTTATATAACATAGTATTTATCTTATAGATAAATATATATCTTAATATATAAATATAATAAATTAAATACATATATAATTTATTATATTTATATATTAAGATATATATTTAAATTATACATATATATATTTTTTTTAATGCATGAGTTCAGCAGACAGGCAGACGGCCCACTTGATGGAAAGCGGTTACTATCGCCTATGGACATTTGCAACACCAAAGGTGCTACAAATGCACTGCTGCTTTCTTAAGGGAGACTGGAACCTGACCACTAATGCCGGAACACAACTCAAGGTTGTTATGGCGGCATACTCTAGACCAGGGGTGGTAGCCATCCAGTCGGGCAAATGCCCTACCACCTGGCTGTGGGTTGTTTAGTCGCCTCTTACGACAGGCCGCCCGGCCGCAGGAAATTGTATTCTTTCTCCGTTCCTGCACGGATGATATATACATATACAAATATTAGATATATATAATAGGTTGGGGAAAAAATCTTTTCGCATATAGTAAGTATGAACTTGTAATAAGATTTCTTTGGCTATACCATTTGTATCTGGCTGGTTTTGGTATCATTAAAAAGTTTTAATTTTAAAGAAGACAATTCCAAATTCAAGTTAGTAAAATGTGTGATTTTCATTTGTTTTTCTTATTGTTAAAATGAGTGAATCTAATGAAGAAATTCGATACATTTTAAAATTTTACTACAAAAAAGGTAAAAATACAACACAAGCCGCGAAAAAAATTTGTAATGGTTATGGACCTAATGCATTATCTGTAAGAGTAGCGCAAATTTGGTTTAAGCGTTTTCAATCCGGAAATTTTGATATCAAAGATGCACGTCGTTCTGGTCACCCTGTTACGGACAAAATTGATGCCATTTTTGAAAAAGTGGAGCATATTAGTAGTTACGATGTAGCTGGAGAACTGGGAATTGACCACAAAACGGTTTTGGCGCATTTGAAAAGAGCTAGGTACACAAGAAAGCTCGATATTTGGGTGCCTCATGAGCTCACTGAAAGAAACCTAATGAACCGTGTACTCATTTGTGTTTCTTTATTACGACGTAATGAAACCGAACCATTTTTGAAGAAGCTGATAACTGGTGATGAAAACTGGATCACGTACGACAAGAATGTGCGAAGAAGATCGTGGTCAAAGGCCGATCAAGCTTCACAGACTGTGGCGAAACCCGAGTTAACTCGCAACAAGGTGATGCTGTGTGTATGGTGGGATTGGAAGGGCATTATTCATTATGAGCTATTACCGCCAGGCAGGACCATCGATTCTGAACTGTACTGCGAACAACTGATGAGATTAAAGCAAAAAGTTGAGAGAAAGCGGCCGGAATTAATCAACAGAAGGGGTGTGGTTTTTCACCATGATAACGCTAAACCTCACACATTTTTAGCCACTCAGCAAAAATTACGAGAGTTTGGCTGGGAGGTGTTGATGCATCCGCTGTATAGTCCTGACCTTGCACCTTCAGATTTTCACCTGTTTCGGTCTCTGTAGAATTCCTTAGGCAGTGTCAGGTTAACATCACGAGAGGACTGCCAAAATCACTTGTCGCAGTTTTTTGATCTGAAGCCCCAAAATTTTTATAGCAATGGGATCATGTCCCTACCTACAAGATGGCAAAAAGTTATCCAATAAAATGGCACCTACATACTTTAGTCAAATGTAAATAAACTTTATAAAAAAACCTTTTGAATTTTTATATAAAATGCGAAGAAACTTTTTCCCCAACCTAATAATAATAGTTTGTATATCTATATAATACAATAATATATACAAATATTAAGGGCCTTCCATACGTGAATCCAATTCGCACACTATCGCTTGTGGTTATATCAGTTTTCAACTAAGTGATAGGTATTTTAAAGTATCAATTATTTTATTCTATTATTTATTTTACACAAACTTACATACAAACCTATAAAACAGTGGTGACGTACAAAGGCAAGGTTAACCCTAAAAGAGTTTCCTTCCAGGAAACCTATGAGCCTAGCGAAAAGGGGAAGAACAAAAGCCAGGTTTGTGTGTACTAAAATATTAATTAAATTGTATCAATTGTTATTGTATCTCATATAAGTGAACTGTAATTGTAAATTTTAGAACAATATTTTTACACAAAATAAAGGTAAGTACCTACATTAAAATTAACCATTTCTTATAAAAATCAAATTGTTTGTTTTCGACAACCCTCAACTTAATAAACAGTTATAATCTTAACACGCGGCCACTTATAGGGTGGGATTATAGCCAGCCCTGTTCAAAATGTTTTAGTTCTCAAACATTAATTCAGTACAAAGTTTGCTTTATTATAATCACCCTACTAACACATGCTATTTAATAAAGGTAAAGACATTCCGAATAAATTTCCTTTTAGAGCGTCAATACTTGAAAGAAAAAAATATGATCTAACCAGTTTCTATTTGGGCTTCTCTCAAAGTTTCTTAGCATAAAATCTATTTTAATTATCCTAAACGTAAACGAATTATAGTTATTATGAAAAAAGGAATACATATTTTAATTTTGTGCTGTTTCTCCTTAACACAGGTTATTTAATAACCAGGAAGACAGCGCCACTTTCAAGAACTCGGCCAATACAAAGAACTCAATCAAAATAGTAATGTCGAAAAATATTTTGATTTTCTAAATCTAAAGAAAACGTATTTTAAGTCTAATTTCTTTTCTAGAAAAAATGCGTTTGATATGCACTAGGCTTAATTTAGATACCCTTTGGCATAAATAAATGCAAATTCGTTTGGCCATGTTACAAACAATGTATTATGCAAGCGGTGTACATTACACACTTTATCTTTCAAGCTCGTAAACAAGGAGTTATGTTTCTAGATATTCCTGTGTCACTAATCCTATCCTCATAAGCACGACAGCGGTAACTCAAAAAATAAGAAAATAAGATTTATCTTTTGTATCTGATAGTTTGTTGATTTAAAACTCCAGCCGACGTATGTCTATAGAATAGAGGACTTTGTGTCGGCTCCAAATAATTGAGACAAATTATACCCCCTATAGAATAAACAAAATAATCGTGTCTAAGATGGAAAAATGAAAAAAGGTCATGTAATAAATTATATGTCATTAAGATATAATTTTTCATATAATCTCGTAATTTTCGATACAAAAGTTGAAATACGACAACGTAAGAGAGGGGCAAATTCATGTTCATTTATCTCTCACAAAAACTAACCATACCATGTTTTTCTGTTAAACTAATATGAAATTTTGTCCCTGAATAGTGTGTTATTTCTATTAAGTAACAAAATACTATTTGTATAAAAAAAAATATTCTGAAAAAGTATGTTTTATTGATGAATGAAACTGATTTAATTTTAATTTAATAACTAGAAGTGAATTACAAAAAGAAACAATAAGTGTCCTATTTTTTAACATTAGCTATAATTAAAACTACGTTCTAACAGTTTTAAGCGTGGCATTTGTTTGATTTTTATTTCGTTTGGGCCACTTTTCAGTAGCCGTGAACACAGAATACATAGATATTAGGTGTCACTGAGGAATGTTAAAGTTATTATTAAATTTACTCGCAACTTGTTTATTTAATTATTTAAGTTTAATTTTATTTTATGGTTATTATTTACCCCGTGGGAAGCCTAACGTTATGTACTAGTGTATCATGTGTTGTATATTGCATTGCATTATTTGTACTAGTCGCAAAAACTTAAGAAAATAATAATATTATAAATTAAAACGGGATTTTTTTGCAACAACGCCAATTGCCATCGCCATCTGTGTTAAAACTAATGCGTTGTCTAAACATTGGAAAGCAGTTCACGTTTAAAAAAAAAAGGTGGGACATTAAAGTAACTTTGTTGCGGAAACCATTTGCCGTGAAACTTTGACTTTTTAGTACCAAATAATAAATTAAAACTAAAACGTTGAGATCTCCTTATTTCCACCGTATAATGCGACCATTAAACGTGCCCTGAAGACTCATCTAGCAAACTTTAAAGCTTAAACAACGTCCAAACTGATGAATGGCCAAATGCTCCCTAATTGAATATTAAATGCGGTTGTCTACAGGATAGCGGGACGACATGACAGGGGTTAAGGGGGTTGTGAAGTCGGTGAAATTGCCAACTGCCAGTCCAGTCCGAGAATTTGTCCCAACCTTAATAAAGCAGGAGCTATTTTTGGTACATTTCAACTGCTGTTTAATAACAAATAAACGTTGTTCCCAACGAACAACAATTTGGGACCTTTATACTATTTATAAAATTTTTTTACCCCATTGTATATAATTTGATTTACTTTATATTATATATAACCAGCTGACAGATGCCCACTCCTTTAGGCGTCATTGAAAAATAAAAAGCACGGACGCACGCACGCACGCACGCACGCAGGCAAATCAAGGTTTAATTAAGTTTTGTAACCATTAATTAATTCAAAACGTGGAAATATTAATAATAATAAATTTATTGAACTGTAAATGTTACAATACTTGTAGTTACAATAATACTTAAAAGCACGTGTAGTGCCTCGTACGAGGATGTACGCAATTCTTACGTGGAACGTTATTGCTGTTATACATTTGACAAGCGTTCCCTTGCCCACTTAAACAGGGGTCATTAAAAAAATTATAAATATTACTAATTACAATAAATTTATAGCTTATGTCACTTGGAAATAATGTAGCTTTCCACTGGTGAAAGAATTTTCAAAATCAGTTCAGTAGTACCGGAGATTACCCCGAACATCCAAACTCACAAACTTTACCTCTTTATGATATTACCACTAGTTCAATAATAAACGCATACATAAAATACCAATATCTGATCTCTGATAATTTTAGATTGCTAGATTAACTGAAGGCGAGAGAGATCCATCGGTTTAATTATATAGGCTATTAATACCAAGTATTTGTTTGTTCTTGAAATCTCATTAAACGGTCCAAAGCACATGCAATTAAATTGCTTATATAACATTAATTCTGTGTAATAAGTAATTAACCATTAACGATAACATATGAGCTGCTCCAAAGATGTGTTAGATCTTAATTTATACTGTATCTCGATTGTACTTGAGAAGGATATTAGTAGATTATGGTTGACATTTGAGCAAGTTAATTCGTTTTGTATTTATTATTTTATTTAGTTTTATGGCTTGGCAGCTAGGCCTTTAAGCCAGATCTTAGACTATAATGTAGTTTCTTCATTTTCTTAAGCCTATGTGTAGCACAGCTGAACTGTAGGTTATCAAGTGGTGCCATTCAACGGAGTTCTTGTGACAGCTCAAAAGGCCACATTTGATTATACAGTTCACATTTCTCACAAAACACATAATTACTACTCAAAATCTATCAATATCCTACAACTATTGTTCATTTTAGAGTAATTAAACACATTTTTAGAAAATAAAACTGCACAGCACAACGCCTCCTTTCAATTCCCGCCAAAAACTCCTCGTACGTTACTAATTATTTATTTAGGTTTATGGCTTGCAGCTAGGCCCTTAAGCCGGATCTTAGATTATAATGTAGTTTCTTCATTTTCTTAAGCCTATGTGTAGCACAGCTGAACTGTAGGTTATCAGTTCTTGTGACAACTCAAAAGGCCAAATTTGACTATACGGTTCACATTTCTCACAAAACACATAATTACTACTCAAAAACTATCAATGTCCTACAACTATTGTTCATTTTAAAGTTATTTTACACATTTTTAGAAAATAAAACTGCACAGCACAACATCTCTTTTCAGTTCCCGCCAAAACTCCTAATTCGTTTTGTAAGTAACTTTGTGCCATAGATGCAGATTATTTATATCTGTGTTTTGTACACATTCAATCTATATTAGAATCACACAAAAATTTATATAAAACTAGCTGATGCCCGCGACTTCGTCCGCATGGTGCGGTTTTTTAACTATCCCACTCTTTAATTTTTCGGGATCAAAAGTATCCTATATGTTGACCAGGGATATAAGCTACCACCATACAAAATTTCATTTAAATCGGTCCAGTCGTTTCGGAGATTAGCCGATAAAAACAGACAGACAAACAGAGAAACATAAAATTAAAAAAAATCTAAATTACTTTTATTTCACTTCTTACATCCCCCTGACTCGGTTTTTAGCATTTTTATTTACTGTACAGAAATTCGACCTCTACAGTTTTCTTATATGTATAGATAAAAGTTAAAAATTCTTTAAATTGCAGTAAAAGTATTCTACTTTTACGCGGGATTATAGACATATATCATTATCATCATAACTAACTTATGATTTCTTGTTTTGTATTAGTTTATATATGTCACAAAACTTACATTATATGACAGAAAAAGGTGAAAATTCTTTAAAACTACGAGGTTTATAACGTTCTATAAAATAATTCACGGGAAATGTACACACTGTAATGTTCCATTTGACGGCCTCTGTGGTTGAGCGGACTAAGCCTTTGCCGGCTTACCTCACTGCAATGCAGAGGCTCCGGGTTCGATTCCTGTTATAGTAAATTTCGGAAACGTATTTTCTTTGTTATTTACTATGGTCTAGGTGTCTGGGATCGGCCCCAGAGTGGTCCGTTGTATATTACCCATAACACAAGCGTAACTTGCTTAATTCGGGGATATACAGTGCGTGTTTTTGTCTGCCGATTTATATTATTTAATAATTATGAAGTAAGTAAATAATGTAGTCGGTGTCGATAATGATTGGATAGGGTAGTCTGGAGGAGATCGCCTTTGGCGATAAGGCCACCCATTGTACTTTAACGTATGTGCAATAAAGTTATTCATTCATTCATTCAAAAGATTTATGCCAATATTGAAGGGACAGGTCTAGTGTAGTTGCGTACTGTTTTGGGAAACAGATGTGATAATATGTATAAATTTAATTAAAACTAGGTTTTTTGGTGAAGTTTTAATTTTATTTTTTCTAATTATTTTTGAAGTTTCGTGTTTTTTTCAATAAGCATATCACAATTATTTCCTATCTTTCATATTGTATTTATACTTCGCTGCACCGCAGGAGCTCCTGCATGGTAAATTTCGCAAACAAATATTCCGTTATATACTATAGTCTGGGTATCTGGGATCGGCCCCAGATAGTCTGTTGTACATTATCCATAACACAAGCGTAACTTGTTTGGGGATATACAATCTGTGTCTTTGTTTGCCGATGATTATTATTATTATTACTATTTACTTTTAAAAAATCTCAACTGTTACAAAATCGGACGTTTCTATTTTACATTTTGCCAAAATTACGTTGAAAGTACTTTTAAAGTACTGCACAAATAAATTATCTGTACAGAAATAAATTATTTTAGTCAGTTTTGATGTCTAGTCCTTATTTACCAACTTACCAGTGGGGAAGACTGTATTGAGATTGTCAAAAGGAAACTAATAGATAACGACATGCCTGAGGAATACTCATACCTACTAAAACATTGCCTCACATCAGGCTATTTCGTGTGGGACTACGGCTTCTACGACCAAATCAACGGTGTAGCCATGGGCTCACTGGTGCCTCCTGTCGTGGCTGACATTTTTATGGAAGACTTCGAACGGAAGGCACTGGATACCGCTCCGAC
Organism: Dendrolimus houi; assembly: GCA_039645545.1. Lineage (NCBI taxonomy): Eukaryota > Metazoa > Arthropoda > Insecta > Lepidoptera > Lasiocampidae > Dendrolimus > Dendrolimus houi. Next base: position 8,851,295 of record CM077125.1, read on the forward strand.
TAAGCCGAAGATGTATAAAAGCTACGTAGACGTTACTTTTCCGTCCTCCCAAACGATAAAGTCTCTGCATTTCTAGATCATCTCAATTCCATCAACAGTAATATTAAATTTACTATGGAACTAGAGGCAAACCATAAATTAGCTTTTCTGGGTGTACTCATCTTAAGGAACCCTGACAATACTCTTGGCCATACGGTGTATAGGAAATCTACCCATACAGATAAATACCTTAACGATTCGTCTCACCACTATCCTAGTCAGTTAGCTACCGTGGACAAATCTTTGTTTCAGAGACCACGTAAAATCTGCGACGGGAACCACATGACTGGAGAGCTTCAGCCTGTCAAGCGCGCTCTACAACGCAATTAGCAGAAGACTCCACACCAACGTCACAAAGGCCCCAAACCACCTTCAGTTGCGCGGTGCCCTGCTACCCTACCCTACATCAAGGGGGTCACAGACAGAATTGGTCACATCCTCAGGCGAGCTTCAATCAAAACATATTTCAAGCCGCATAAAAAGATTACCCAATTTTTGAGACCTGTGAAATGCAATATCCCACTCCACGATGCAGGTGTCTACAAGCTCGATTGTGAGTGTGGATTATCATATATTGGGCAAACAAAGAGGAGCATAAAAACACGGGTAAAAGAACACATTGCTGACATGAAATACAAAAGGTCTACGAAGTCTGCGATCAATGAACACACGCTGGGTAAACCCAACCACTACATCAGATTCGATAACCCACAAATCCTCGCGAAAGAGAATCGTTTCATACCTAGAATGATGCCTTAGGCTATTGAAATCAAAAAACACCCAAATTTCAATAGAGAAGATGGTTGGCAAGTACCACCTGTTTGGGATCCGATTATCAAAACTATCAAGACTCAAACCCAGCAAAAACCAACTGCCAAACCTCAAGACACTGTGTGCTCTTTCTGCGTGCACCGGAACACAAACCAACTTGACTGATAATTTCTTTTATTTTTCCTACCACCCATTTTAATATTATATAAAATTATTAGACCTAGGCACGTTTGCTGAAGAGTTTCTTGCGCCGCTTCTTCTCTTCAAGCCATAACATGTTGCGAAGCGGTGGTAAATTATATTAGGCTCCCATAGAGTAAATAATAACCATAAACAAAACGAAATAATTAAAAATCAACAAGTTGGCGGTTGGTTAAATAAAACTTTAACAGTACTCGTTGACACTTGGAATCTTTGTCTTCCGTGATCACGGCTACTGAAAAGTGACTGAAACGTCGGAATAACGAAAATCAAATAAATTACCGTGCTTAAAACCGTTAAAACGTAGTTTTATTATGTATACAAGTCGCGAAAACTTAAGAAAATATTAAATTATTTTTATCATTTTTTATTGTAAATAATATAAATCAATGCTGCTTAATCTTCATCAACTTTAAGTGTAAAAAATTACAAAGTTCCAAGCAAATCAACTTTAAGCAAGTGAGATCAGCTGACGTCCATAAAGCAAGCAATCTCACGCCAAGAGCGCCGTTTACGAGGGAACTTTGGTTGTTCATCCTCCGCAGACAATGTGACCTTTTAGGATATAATATCAACTAGCCCTTTGCCTTTGTCTTTTGAATATAATTGGTAAAATATGTAGGAAAATCTGATTAGACATTACTGACTGATTACTCTTGTAATTACTGGCTCCCTCACCCTATCTAATAAGTGATACAGTCTCGAATGTATTACATACGTACTCTGATATAATAAAGTATATATTATTATTTTTTAATATCCAGCACAAATTTTATTGAAGTGATAACTTCTTATGGGAGGGTAAACCGCTTCGTTGCATAACGCGTTACGGTGCCAGTCTGTCTGGCTTCCCTTTCTCTCACGCATACGGCAGCGGTAGGCAGGTTCCTCCACTCTCACTCTAAACTACAGCGCTAGCCGTATTTTGGACAGAATATTAAATAGTTCAACTTAGATTAGTTTAAGTTATCACTTCTGCTGGGTGCCCGAGACGCACACGTTTTTTTATTTAAGTATGGCGTCCGGGAAGCCACTAGGTTATCAATTTAAACACGATATTTTTTGGCTACCCATTTTAGTATCACGATAAACTATGCTAGATGGTAAATGAGACCGCGATGTCGCATCCGCGCTGGTGTTCACTGAGGCCGCTGCAAGCCGATTCCCGATTATCGACAGGTGGAACGGACATTTGGCAGAAGAAGAAAAAGACGCAAGACGGTGGAGGCCATTGCCCCCCACAGGTTGATGCAGATACTTGTCGGGCATGGGTACTTCAGCAAGTACCTGCATCGCTTTGTAGGGCGTCACGCCACACCAGAGTGCCAGGGGTGCAGTGCAGCCATCGACCTAGCGTTTCACATGCTTGTCGAGTGCACCGCGTGGGGACCCCAGAGGTTACAATTCCAGGCCGATTTAGGGCCGGTAGAATTGCTGAGAATACTGGTGGAAGCCATGGTCCACAGTGACGCTAACTGGCAGGCAGCTCTATCCTTTGCCGAATCAGTAATGTCTCAAAAAGAGGCCGCTGAGAGAGAGAGGGAGAGGACAGTGCGTGCAGCCTTCGACCGTCGTCGTCAAATGGGAGCTTGGAAGAGGCGTTACGCACAGGAAATCCTCTTTCACGGGAGGAGAATCAGTTTGGCGTTTGACACAAGAGTCCCACACGCACACGAAGCAGGCGGCACTAGGTGCCGCTTTTGGTCTTTCCCCGTATCTAGATCCGTGTGTGTGTCGCAAGAAAAGACATTCTCCCTGAAAAAACAAAGAAAAGCCGATCCCCGCAACCACGAACGTTTATTCCACGTACAACAACAATCTGGAGAGAACTTCCCGCCGAGATTTTCCCTCTGCGCTACAACATGGGGTCGTTTAAGAAGGGTGTTATAAAATTTCTTAGAGGCCGGCAACGCGTTGACAACGCCCCTGGTGTTGGAAATGCCCATAGGCGACGGTAACCACCTTCCATCAAGTGGGCCGTCCGCCTGTTTGCCTGCTTCAGCCAATAAAAAAAAAGAAAACAACTCGCTAAATAAACGCCACGTCAGTGAAATATTCGATATGCAGCGAAGAATATTCATATTTCTTATGTAAAGTTTTATATCGTTAGCGGTGATGTGCCAGACGTCTAGAGTCTAACATAATGTTGAATTTGAACCACTTTCTATTACGTGTGCCTTCAGTCTGTTTGTTTGTTTGTTGTTTGTGTACATCAGTATTAAAAAAGACAAGTCAGTCTTGAAGTGCAGCCGTGAATTATATCCGATTGAAAGTTGTGAAACTAAATGTACAATATCAACTACATCTTAGCTAAATTACTTTTGTAGAATACTATAAATTAATTATGCATTTTAAACAGTGAATTTGTTGGTTGTATTTTATTTGTATGCTGTATAATTACAAACATATTATCTCTTCACTTTGAATTTAACTAAGTCCTTTAAAGTTAAAACAATATGGGTCTGGTGTTACGTTAATTATATACGTGCCAAGTCTAAGACCGTAGATTCTAGACCTGATATAAGGCTTTGTTACAAAGTGATTTACATGTTCAAAACTTTGGCTGTTAGTACATATATTTAATGTTGTAGGCATATATTCTCCTTTAGGTGTTTGAGAAAATTGATAAATAATCTTGCGTTAACTTATTTTGCAAACAAGAACAATTTATCATAATCAACATTTAATTTTTCGTAATCTTAATTTTACTTGCGATTTTAATTGCCTACTTTTTTACATTCTAGCACAACTAAACTATCCAATAGTCTGGGATAAACAATGTCTTATATTAATTAATCCCTGTTGTAAAAGTGCGTTTATAAAAAGGTTTATGATAAATAATATTGCTTCTTAGCGATAATGGGCGGTCTTCCATTGTGCACATTTAGAATATTGTTAGGCTATAAATTTTTATATTTTTTCTATAATGGTGTACAATAAAGTGTTATCTATCTATCTGTCTAATATTGCTAAATTAAAGTTTACTCTGCTAATTTTAACTTTAAATTCGTATGCCGCGAATAGGATTCCCTTTTTAGAGATAAAAGTGTCTTATGTTCATATTGTTATGCATTTGGATGCTGTTTACCAAATGTCATGATAGATAGTGCTATTTATGTTATCTGTAAATTACAGACGTATAACTTAAAAAAAAAATATTTTGTCTCTTTGATGCCTTCTAACCATTTTACATAATCGATTTTAATACAGGAGTATGATAAAGACAGGACATGAAAACAGAATCCTGGATAATGCAAGGGTCTCACGAAATAAAAAAAAACAAAGGTTTTGCGGGTAATATCACGGAGGAAGCTCTAGTAATAAATAAAGCAATAAAATAAAATTTATAATGACCAAAGGCTGTGACGTTAATAGCGCTGTACGTATCCTGGTCACGACCACTGTGACATGTGTTCAGGTGAGTCGTAAAAACCACGATGAAAAAATCATGAACTGTAAAAATGTGGGCATAATATTCAGCTATGAGAGTGCGCGTCGAAATTCATATTTGATTTAGGAAAAGCACTTACACTTATTACCTTACAAACCTATTACGAAAATTCATAAGTAAATTGTCTATACAAATATAAGCGCGACTTCTTAGCTCTCGATTTTCTTTTTTTTTATTGCATAAGTTCAGCAGACAGGCAAACGGCCCACCTGATGGACAGCGGTTACCATTGCCTATTGACATTTGTAACACCGCAGGTGCTACCGATGCCCTCTAAACGTAGAGTGGAGCCTAGCCACTAATGCCGGAACACAACTCAAGGTTGTTATGGTGGCCTACCGTAGACCAGGGGTGGTAGCCATCCAGACTGGCAAATACCCTAACACCTAGCTGTGGGTTGTCTTGTCGCCTTTTACGAACGGCCGACCGACCGCAGGAAATTGTATTCTTTCTCCGTTCCTGCACGGATCATCATCCAAGCGTTGAATTTCGGGTGTATGTGGAACATTCGCTCGACGTCTAAGGTCCCCTTTTCCTACTTTTCTTCTCCATTTCACGCTGTCTTCGACATCCCCCGTTTTGAGACCATCGGTATGCATGTCATCCTTCACGATGTCAAACCAGGATTTCTTAGGCCTTCTCTTTCGACCGGGATCTGGTAGAGGCGGCATGGCTAGACATTTGTTTCTTACAAATTAGCCGGTCTCCGTAAAATGTGGCCATTCCAGAGTAAGCGACTCTTTTGCAGTTTATCTGCTATGTCACGGACAAGATACTGTAAGCTCTTTCTCCGTGCACCGGAACACAACCCAACTTGATTGACAACTTTCTTTTTATTGTTCTTCCCACCCATTTTAATCTATAATATTACAAAATTCTAAACATGCCGTGAATGGAATAGACTATATAAACTATGGAGAACACGATGCAATTTTTTTAGATTTCTTGTCTGTTTGTTCGGCATTCACATGAAAACTACGGGGCCGATTTCGATGCGGTTTTCGCTGATCGACAGCTTATTCTTAGACTTAAGCTCTACGCTACTCTTTGACCTGAGAAGCCCGCGAGAATTTTTCTGAGAATGATTTAAAATGGCCCGAATAAAAAAATAATCGAATTCCAGTGTGATCTTTTTACTGATCGATAGAAAATTTATGTAATAAAATGTGGGATATTTTTTATCCCGGGAATCCCGCGGGGATTTTTACAGGAGTGATTTGTTATTGTTCTGGTGCGTAAAAATTGTTTTATTCCGACACAGTTTTCCCTAAAACGATAGCTTACATTCTTTTTCAAATACTGCGGTATTTTGTTTCCCGGGAATCCTGCGGGAATTTCAAGTCAAGCGTAGACAGAAGTAGAAGTCGCGGGAATATTCTAGTAATATTATAAAATTCTAAACATGCCGTGTCTGTACACTGAAGCTATTTAAAAAATAACTGGAATACACTATATAAAGGACGAAGAAAACGATGCATTTTTTAAAATTTATTGTCTGTTTGTTCGGGACTCACGTAAAAATTACGGGACCGATTTCGATGCGGTTTTCGCTGATCGATAGCAAATTCTTAGACTTAAAATCTGCATTATTTCTTGACCTTGGGAATCCCGCGGGAATTTTCCCGGGAGCGGTTTGTAGTTGTTCGGGTGCATAAAAATTAGCCTATTTCGAAACAGTTTTCACTAAAATGATAGCGTACATTCTTTTTTTAAATGTTGCGGCACTTTTTGTCCTGGGATTCCCGCGAGAATTTCAAGTCAAGCGTGGACAAAGTCACGGGCATATCCTAATATTAATAAAATTATTAAAGCTAGGCATGTTGTTGAAGAGTTTCTTGTACCGCTACTTCTCTTCAAGCCACAACATGCTGCGAAACGGTGGTAAATTAGATTAGGTTCCCATAGAGTAAATAATAACCATAAACGAGAATTAGAATAAACAAGTTGGTGGTGGGCTAAATAAAAACTTAGACATTATACATTGACAAATGACTTTTTGTCTTCCGTGATCACGGCTACTGAAAAATGCTGTTTTTCTCTGTGCAGGAACAGAAAAAGATTACTAATCTCTGCGGCTAGGCGGCCTGTCATAAGAAGTAACAAAACAATCCACAGCCAGGTGGTAGACCATTTCCTTGGCTAGATGGCTACCACCCCCGATCTAAAATATGCCGCCATAACAACTTTGATTTTTGTTCCGGCATCAGTGGCCAGGTTCCAGTTTTTTCTTAGTGGCCGGCAGCATATTGGCAGCATCTCTGGTATTGCTAATTTCCGTAGGCGACGGTAACAACTTTAGCAATAAAAAAGTGGCTGAAATGTCAGAATAAAAATTAAATGAAATAAAGTACTTAAAACCGTTTAAACGTAGTTTAATTATATATACATATATTTTTTTTTATTTGACCTGGTTAATTTTCTATCATGTTTTACAAATTAATATTCGATATTTTCAATGTGGTAATTTATAAAATTATACTCATGTCATTATCAGCGTGCGAAATGAATTTTAAACTTTTCACGAATGAGTACCGCATGACATGATATGTAGTGACACGTTGGCCGTGTACAATCGGTCGTTTATCATAGACACCACTCATAGTGTCTGGTCAGTTCATTGTTTATTTACTAAGCTCTGGACTGGAAAATCAAATTTGGAAATTCAGTACACTGGGCATGATCAATCGGCTTTATATGAGCATTTCAGAAACACAGGTTTATTATATATTACAGGATAAATTCTTTATGGGGGTTTGCGATGAAACATGAAGAATGGCGTTATATTACGCAGTTTTATTTTCAACAAACATTACAACTTAATTTTTGAGCTACCACAAGAACTGCGTTTTCTGTCGTGACGCAAATACCTACGATTGATCTAAGTATGATTTTTTATAGGTGATTAATAAATTAAATAAGAATTTCTTACTAAGCTATACTTACTCCGCTGGCTCAGCGACTCAAAGTGGTTCTTGGCCTCTGAAACGAGAGCATGCCATTTTTCTCTATCCTATCCTATCCTGCACAGTTTCTTTCCAATTATTGGCTCGTAGCTCTGACAGGTCAGCCTCCACTCTGTTTTTCCAACGACGTTTGGGCCGGCCGACCGGACGACGCCTACCGACCGTCCCAAATATTCTTTTCTCACGCTGCGATCCTCCCCCATCCGTTCTATGTGACCGAGCCTACAGAGGCGGTGAGCTTTTATTTCTCCTATTATGTTAGGTTGGTTCTGACCCTCCCGCTACCATCCTCCCTCTTCGTTGGACGCAAAATGTTACGGAGAACCTTCATTTCTGCTAAAAGCTGGTTCTCCTTCTTGAGGAGGAAAGGAGTAAACGTCCAAACTTCGCATCCATACATCAGGACGGGCCGTATGACGGCTTTATAGATCCTGATTTTAGTTTTTCCGTTTAGAAGCCTGGACACCAGTACCTTCTGCAGGGCTGCACGACACCTCAGGGCGTTTTGTATACTTATATGTATTTCATCCTCTCTGGTGTTTGTGTCGGTGTCTGTGCAGCCCAGATATTTGAATTTGACTACCCCTCTATATATAACATCTCCAACGTGAAGGTACTGGCGTGGCATATAAATATTTCTGTATCGCTTCGTGTGTAGATATTCTGTTTTCTCGTGATTTATTTTCAGCCCAAACTTTATAAGACGCATAAAACAGCAATTTTATCTAAAATTTGGTTTATGCATCATTTCCTTATCTAAGATATAAATATAAAGACCCCAAGTCCCACTCGAATAAATAACAGAAACAGTTAGTGTGTAATACGAGTCTTCTTTCTCTTACACGTACCTAAATTAAAAAGTAACTATTTAATGATTGCAGTAAACAGTTTATTGTTCCTTCCATTTTCTTTTATACTGCCACTAAAAAAGAAAGTGTCCAATTGCAACGAAAAATTACTATCATTAGCCAACTCCTTTAATTAAGTATTTACATTAGTAAAGATTTTGTTTTCTAAACTACTTGTTCTATTGGTTTTATTCGTACTTGTGTTTTTAAGCTTAGTTGAATATTAAATACAAAGCATTTATGAGTAAATTAGCGAAATAATTAATTAGTAAACGTATCAAGCTATCCACTATTATAAACTATCCACTTTGTTTTCTTTTACTTTCCCCAATTTTTTGGGATCGGCACAATATGTCCTTCTTTCCATTCTTCCCTGACATACGTCCTCTGTCAACTGTCACACCACAAATCATCATGTCATCCTTCAAACAATCCATCTCTTATTTTATGTACCTCCACATTTGTACCTATACACAAATTATCCACTATCACTTAAAAATCGTGCAACTGAACTGGCGTGTGTTCAATGGCCGATTCTTATATCTTACAATTCATTCACTTACCATTATTTTTTAGACATTTGATATTAGTTGTATGATAGACAGATAGATAGATAACACTTTATTGTACACCATTATGGAAATGTTATTCTAATTGCGTGCAAAGGGCGGTCTTATCGCTAAATATTGCTGATTAGGAGTGGCGATGGAGTGGACATTATGTTATGTTTGAACCAGTAGTGAGGCAAAGAACGCTTAATAAAAATATAGGAACCGGCCATAAGTGGGATAATTGATATTAATTTGGTCTATGACACGTTTTAAAAAGTCATGTTAATAATAATTTTAATTTATAAAATATCATTTATAATATTAATTTTAATTACCGGTTAAACAGTCTTTAGGAATTAGAATTAGGAAGGATTTAGGAATGAATGTTATTCTAGAATATAGGCTTTTTATATAAAAGGAACTAGGTCTACTGATGAGGGAGTTGGGACTGAATCGTTTTGATGTAGGCCTTTCTATAGAACTTCTGGCACAGCCAGCCTCGAAAAAGGTTAGTTTGTTAGTCAGCTCTTTTTTTGTAACAATATAAAGTTATTGTATATTTGGGAGATGATAGGGCTGACATGCCTATGTGGCAAAAGTCCCAAATAAAGTAAAAAAAACTAGGTCTAATTCACATTAAATTTTTTACGGCATATACTTATATATGTAAAACTGTAAATTAAAATAACAAATAATGTAGAGTAAGTTGGGAATATTTTGTACAAATTTCTATTGGACAACCATTTTGTTGTTTTTAGTATCCATTTGTTGAAGTATCGGCACAATAATGGATAGCTATAACTGACATTAAACTGGACATTTATGGGATAGGCTTAATAAAAAACAGTTTCAACAAAATTCGGTTAGAATAAGTTCAATTGAGTACTTTTTGAGCCATGAAGCATTTTCTATTTAATGCTTTATATTTTTATTTTATATTTTTATGGTTCGGTAGCCAAATAACGAAGACATTTTATCAACTCTACCGAACCTTTCATTGTATACAAATTGCTACATTTGCCAAATTTTTTGATACCTATTTTATTTAACTTTTAAAATTATCTAACAGTTAACGATTTGTCTAAAGCTTGATTTACATTTTCATTGCTTAAGTAGTTAGTTAACTTGCATATAAGTCCTTGTCATCGTATTGGCAAAAAGGAGACGGAGAGTTTTGGGTCAAAACAATGCAATGAGTTGAGATATGACTTAAAAAAAGCGTTATATTTTTTTTTCAAAATGAAAAACATCAGCCCTAAATTCTAGCCGGAAGACGAGAAATGTAAAAAATAAAGTCATAAATAAAATAAATTATCGATTGCCATAATGGATTTATGTGAATGAATTTCAATAATAATAATATGAAAACACTTACAACACATAATTAATTCATTTAAAATAACAAAACCCGTTAGAATTATAAAGAAATATCAATATAGAATAGAATAGAATATACTTGATTCCACATAATGTTACAAAATAAATTCATATCATAGCAGTAGTATAATCTTGTCTATGTTTTAAAGGATCTGTTCCGGGTAATCTGATATAAAGGATATTGTTAGCTAATCTGTTAATATATGTAAGTGGTGCAAAAAAATTATAAATATAATTTTGATTATGATAATTGATTTTCGACAATCCGCTTTGGATAAGCCTGCCGGGTATACCGTCTTTTCCTTTGAAATTGGGAAGCTCTAAACCAATAAATAGATTTCTATGGCCTGTAATTCCAACTTTGATTCATGCGTGCTAAAATCTAACTCATTTCACGCTAGTTCACACGTCTTCTAACTTTTTAATACTACGAATATTGTGTAGCTACGTAGCAATTGCTACGCCAGGAAAACAGAAGTTACGTTTATTGAGTTGTTTGTGTTTGTGCCACAAACTTACACGTGTAATTCTATTGCAGCTATATGTTTATAATAATTCCGTGGGCTAATACGTACAATCGTAATGATAAGTACAATGGGCGGTCTTATCTCTGGGAACGATTTCTTCCAGACAACCTTTGGATGGATAGAAACTTTGTATGGTTGAGAATAGGTAAGCAATAAATATAATATATTAATATGTATGTAAATATAAAGGATAATTTTACATAAATTACAGTTCAAACATACATTATGTTTATCTATATGTACATGTTGTGTGTCACACAACACCATCCCAAGCATATTATAACTAAATAACATTATTATTTATTTAAAAATATATATAATACAATATAATAAAAATAAACCTTAAAATCACTCTCATCTACCTTAATAAAACTACGTTTTAACAGTTTTAAGCGCGGTAATTTATTTGATTTTTATTATTTCGACGTTTTTTACAATCGTCTATCTTTTTACAATCTGGGCCTAGGGATGTGTGAAAGTGTATCCGTTTCTTTTTCCAGTTCAGTAATAAGTTGTGGATTAAGTAGTGTCGAAGCGATGATAAGGAGTTATTCGCGACTCACTTTTTACTAATACAAATGTAAATCAAGCTTTATGGGGACGATAAACCTGAAAAAACATGATCCTTACTGGGTCAGCGACCTTTTTATCCGTTCTTTTTATTGCATGAGTTCAGTATATAGGTAGAAGGCCCACCTAATGGGAAGCGATTAACATCGCCTATGTACATTTGTAATACTAAAGATGCTACCAAAATGCTACCAATATGCTGCCGCTCTCTAAAGGGATATTGGAACCTGACCACCGATGCTGGAACTCAACTCACTTCTTGTGGAGGCACACTCTAGATCAGGTACGTAGCCATCCAGAGGGGCAAATACCCACCACATGGGTGTAGGTTGTTATGTCACCTGTTACGACAGTTCGCTCAGCAGTAGGAAATACTCGTAGTATCCTTTCTCCGTTCCGGTACGGATAAAATCTGTCCCTGTAAACATACGTAAATATACAAATTTTCAGAAGCGAAGAAAGTCATCGAGCCATACTTGCTTGCACGTTTATCACCGGCTTTAGAATGAATATAAAAAAATATTTCCACTGTAAGGCATGTGCTAAATATTAGGGTGTTGTGAAGGCTAACAACAGGGCAATATCACGTGTATCGTAAAATATGGACGAATGATGGGCGGCTGACGCTGAATAATTTATAAGAGCTGGAATATTTCGGACGCCACAGCCCTGTGGTCAATAAACAAGGGTGGAACAAAAGTTAGTGTACGATAATAGATGTATTTCACAATGTATCCGGGTTATTATTTATCGGTCATTAGTTTTGATTTGATTTCGAATTGTATTTTACCAGAGAGCCTGAAGCGGCAGCTTTTGAAGAATTGCTAGTGAAATTTATAATTTACTATTAGTTGTAAGGCATAGCAATAAGTTTAACTTTAATACTTGTCATATGCGTCATACGAATTAGCAAAAGCGGCGGCTTTACACGCTCTGCCCTATTTGTTACGACATATCTTATACCAATTTTTAAATAAATTAATTGTAATAATAATTATTATATGTAGGTTTAATAACATAACTTACAATAGTGACTGACGTTAACGAACCGATTTAGATAATATTCTAAAACTGAAGTAAAAATACTTAAAACAATCTAAAATGAGTAAAAAAATAAAGAATTTGATATATTTGTCTATATTTTCAATATAATATCGAAATTATTATAAGTGTAACCTGATTTTATAATATATAATATATGACGCTAATCTTAAATTACTGTTTATAGAATTTTTGTATGTCAGTCTTTCTGGATTGATGAAGGATGATATAATGATTTGTGGTGTGACAGAGGATGTATGTCAGAATAGAAGAGAAAGACATATTGTGCCGACCCCAAATAATTGGGAGAAGGTGAAAGAAAAGAGAGTTTTTCTGGATAAACTTCATACGACTGGATTTTAACGACAATTTGAGGGATTTTTTATGTGTTCCTTTTCAATATCTTGTATGGTTTAAAAGATATGAATGATATGAAAATAAAGTAAAAGCCCCGGGTGAATGAAAAACGGGGCAAAACTAATGTTTAAAAAACTATTGTTTGTTTCCTTTATTTCATTAGTAATTATAGTGGTGACATTTTTTTTTGTTTTTGTTCAACATTGACCTCATGTAAATTAAATAGACGTTTTATGTAATTCTCGTATAATTGTAATATATCTTTTTTGTTTTGTAATTAACTGTTCGAGCCAATTTTTATTTTTTTATTTTTATTATATAAATTATTTTAAAGTAGAAACTTGATTGATATATGTATTAATTTTGTATTTTGTATTTGAGAATATTAATTATTGTATGTTTCCCAAACAAATTGAATAATTAAATTAAATTAATTAATGTAACAATTAAAATAAAAAAATTGTATATTATTCTAATTGTGTAATTCGATTAAAATTCGAAAAATGGTTATTTATATTATAATTGGGCATCGTATAAATAACGTGTTAACACTTATTTCCTAAAAAATATTTTAAAATCACTGGTATAGACATTTAAACTTTATTCATTGTAAGTTTCTTAATTAAATTCCTAAGTTTAAAATTATCATAAAATATTAAATGTGTCAACCCTAGCCCTCAAGTTAAGACTAGTGAATAATTTTCAAGAACAGCTACTGTAATTCTTCTGTATATTTTGTATACTTAATCATGATTTCATAGTACCGCGACTCTAAGTCGAATAATTAATCAGGGAACAAGGAAGTAATGGTATTGTTATGCACAATTTATTATCGCTTTAAATAATCTCTGGAGCCATTCCCCTCCTCTTTGTGGAAATATTTCAAAAGGGGTCAACATTTTCCTGTCCCTCATTTTTATGTTTTGGAATTTTTCGTTTGTGCCTGTTTACGAATGAGGTAGAAAGATAATTATTATTCACCAGAGACGTAATTACGGTTGAACTTTTTTAGGAGAGTGAACTTTAAATTTCGCTTTCATTTTGGTCCCAAAAGACTTTCTACATAAACTGGATATAATTTTTAGTTGCGCTTTTAAATATACCATTGCCACGGTTTGTGAATCTAGACAGTATCTAATATTTATGTATAAAATTTTAGAATACTCTTCAAGCAGGTAGGTACCAGCTGTAACCATACAATCCCCCATTCCAGCCCCAGTAATATAAACAGTCATTTAATCCGAACGCTCGTGGTATCGGGAAAAGTTGCATTGTATTAAATAGTTAATTAACACAAATACAATATTCGAGGCTAAAAATAATCAGTGATACCCGTGAGCAGAAGGTTTGCGGATAGCCTCACGCGTCGATGGTCAGTAGGGTTGACAAAAATGGTTACATAAAGGTTGCAATAAATTTATTATTTTAATTTATTATTGTATATACTTTACGTAAGTATTTTTTTTGTTGATACTTAGGGGCATTACCTTCGCCACATATAGTGTAGTGACGATGTTAATCTAATATGCTCTCCTCGTCAACGTTTATTAAAAGCTTGTACATCTAATGGTTGCAATAATGGCATGCGCGACAAACAAATCCTCTTAGAACTAATACATATATAGAGTGCTATGTACGTTAATAATTTGATAGTTCTATATTTTTATATTGATCGAGTATAGCAGAAAGGCTAACGACCCACCTGACAAAAAGTAATTACTGTCGCCTATGGACATTTGAAACGCCGAAGTGGAATTGAAATATTTTAAGATATAATAATAATAATAATCCGCGGGGGGGCTTTCTGGCGAAACCTTAGGTGAGCAGCGACACCTCGGACCTGACTCCGGGGGCCAAAGCAAGGCCCCCGCCTCCGTGCTTGCCTTAGCCAGCCGGCACGGAGTGGAGATCGCTAGAGCTAAGACTCAAGCTCCAGGGGTGGAAGTGATAAATGGCATAACGTCGGAAGCAGCTTCTGTGAACCTGCGGCCCACCTCTTTACACACCTTAGCCACTCACGCCCATCTTGCTCCTGCCTTCTATGGCATTTTTTGGGGCCCATAGAGGGAGTGGCGAGCCACCGTCTGCCCAATTTTCCACGTTCCCCAAATATTGCGACGGGCAGACGCCATAGTACCCATATTCTCAGACCCCTAGTACCACTAGCAGTTCACCCCAATAGGCCGGTACTTTTTGTTTTCTTTTGCCCACAATATTCCTACACTTACCGGGGCTTCTTCTTGGGTGCATTATTATATGGTGTAGACAGGGATAATCGCCGATCAGTGTCACGTCACATTTACATTAATTTGTCAAGGGGCCTCTAAAAGAAGAAGAAAGAACAATATTTTATTTAGGACAAAAACTAAGTTAATAGAAGTCCTAAATTGGACCCAGTCTCAGCATAATGCTAGCCAACAAGGACTAGCGCTGTTCTTCCGTCTGGGACCATGAAGTGAAGTCACGGTGGACAATACAACACACATAACTACAACAATATATACAGCATAATGTAGTTTGATAAATGGAAATGAATTGCAGACTAAATATATATATATATATATATATATATATATATATATATATACATATATATATATATATATATATATATACATATATATATATATATATATATATATATATATATATATATATATATATATATATATATATCTACGTGTTGGCCTTCATGGCCCCACGCAAGCCCTCCAAAAGTCCGGACAATTTTTATGATCCATGATCTTCAAAGACATACATTATACTAATAATCTTTATTTTGCCACAATTTATTACAAAAGTTGTTAGAATATTTAAGGCTCGATACCTTCTACAACGTTCATTGTGTGCAAAAATCTAAAGTAACTTAATATTTATCCTTACTCTATACTATAATAATATTATAAAGAGGTAATAAAGTTTGTGAGTTTGTGACGTTGTCGGGGATAATGTCCGAAACTACTGAAGCGATTTCAAAATCTTTCACTGCTGGCAAGCTACATTATTCCCGGTTGGCATAGGCTATATTATATTTTAACCCAAGGTGTAAAAAAATTACCTAAAATCGCGTGCGCTGCGAAAACTATTGATGATAGAATAAAATAATACACTGCGACTTTGCCGAACAGATCATTATTTACAAAAAGTGTCGCGGCAGCACATATTTAACTACTATAGTTATGCCACAATAAAAAATTCCTTCACCAATGGAAAGCTACATTATTCTTGAGTGACATAGGGTACATTTGATTGTGATTAATAATAAGTGTTTTTTAATTTTTTACTGATGCGCAGCGAAGTGGGCACGAGTCAGCTAGTCATTTATGTTACTTTATTTCTAAATTTTGTGTAACTTTCTCTATATTATATTTCTCTATATTATATTTCTCTATATTTATATTTTCTACATTTCAATTAACTAATGGCCGGCTTCCATGTATATTTTACTTAAGGTCCATTTACCTTACTATTGGTTAAAATGCAACATAAGATCCGTACAAATAATCTCTTTCTTCTACCAATGCCAAGGTAAACAAATTAATAGTAAGATATAGAACCAGCCATAAATGTACCAGATGTTTGTATGCTAACGATACGACGAAATGTGCACGCACCTTTATATTCGCGATTAATAAAACTAATTACTTCACAGACTTAATGCAGAATATTGATAATAAAATCGCATGTATGGTAGATAGGGTATATCGTGTTAATAACTTACTAAATGCCGCACACCGTCGCGTCGTGATAACCATTAGGCTAAAAGCTTGTGGTGCTTTGCTAATGCGGCTCCGATTTTAATTAAAACTCCCTATATTTTTTGTGAAAGAAAGATTAGGTATGGACTTAACTGGGCATTCAAATGACTGCTAGCTATTATTACTTTAAAGCTGAGATCTTATTAGTACAGCCTTAATAAAATCATTATGTCTTACGGGCACTTGCTTGAAATTTTTATATGACAGATACGCACAATTTCTTTATTTAGTACCTACGTGCTTGTACTTCTCAATTCTCTCTTCCATCTTCCACACTCAGTTTTTCTTCATAGAGAAAATGATAAGGTCATTACTGTTGTGTCGTAGTGACTAGCCAGACAACTAAACTATTCTCACCTTGTTAATTAAAATGTATTTTAATTTAAAGATGAGAATAGTATTTAGTTGTTTGTCTAGTTACTACGACGTACGGCATTGGTCTGTTATGTCTTTATCGCTTTATAATTACTAGTAATGTATTGCCACTGTTAACGATGCCAAAATATTTTGTAGATAGTTTTTAGAAAGTTGTTTCCCACAAAGGCAATGTAGATGCTGGGATATGAAATAATTTATGACGTCCCCCGTAATATCCTCCATTGTTTTATATTTTCGAGAATTTTGGTAATATTTTAAAATAACGCCCTTTGTAAGACCATTTGAGTCAAAGAAAGATGATTCTGACATCTGCCATTGCCATTGTACATGTTTTAGAAAATAGTTTTTTGATTTATTTACATGCTTTGTTTTAATTTAGTGAGGAAGCAATTTATTAGTTTATGGACAGGGGTCGCATCTTCCTAGAGGGGTTGGGTCCAGGCCAGGGAAATCGTGGGAAGCTTCCTCAAATGTTAGTTTTTTTTAATGTATTTGTTCGTATAAGTAGATGGTGATCTGCCAAAGTGAAGTCAGTATAAAGTCAACGGATTAAAGTGTATAGTCAGTGTGTATGATATACCGATTACGGCTTTAATATAGCCAATAGTTATTTCATTGTAAATATAACTCAGTAGTGTTCTAATAAAGAACGTGAAGCGTAAGAGTGACTGGTGTATTATTTCCACCGGCATATCCCGCCAGCACCTCCTACAGGCTTCCACCGAGAGCCCTGTCGGAGACCCGCTACAGTTCTTCATAGCCACTATTGCCTAAAAGAGAAGCTTACACTTCATTATCAGCGATTTAATTACTAACCTCTTAATTCCATATATATAAAGATATTCAATACTTGCAATATACATAATCCAATCTAAACATACAAACAGCTTATCTATAAGTGGTGATTTACATACAAATTAATCTATATCCAACCAAGTGTTAGCCTACTTAACGCCTTCGTGATTCGAGCATCAAAAGCATACAGGGTAATCGATAAATTCTATAAGCCTTTATTGAGGTGTGTGTCCCTGCAATATTTTGTATACTCATTTATTGGTGGTGTTAAAGAGCGTTTAGATTAATCCGTTTAATGTATTTTGCGCGCTTGAGTTGTTTGTGTTCGTTGCCATGGATATTGTATGTTTGATTTGCATTTATTTATAACAATTATCTTTAGATAAGGCGTTATTATGTCTTTACCAACTTAATCTTTGTATGGGAATGTAATGTGGGTCATATCACGTCAAGTGGACCCCCCCCCCCCCTTACCACTTGATGATAGAAAACTTATTAAAATATAATTTTAGAAAGTAGTTCATACCTAAAAATCATCTCAAAATATTGTTAAAAATATAAATAAATATATAAAAATTGAAATGTAAAGATTATTTATTAAATAATTGTGTAAACTGTAGCGATCTACAGCCTTAACAGCTAAGCTCAATAGCGCGCAGCACTTGTACCGCTCGCCGCTGCGTCATATAAAAATTCATATTATTTAAACTAATACCGGGCAGTGAAATTTTCTTTTGAAATAAAGAACTTAAATGTATAACGCGGATTATTAAAAAAAATAATTCGATTATCGTACTGAGAAGTCATTAAAATTAAAATTTGTTTATTTAAAAGTTAATAAAAAATATGATAATAAACAAATTAAATTTGGAAAAGAATTTTATGTGAAATTATAGATATTTGACTATAATCGCTGAAAATTTCGTTAAGTTATCTTCTATAGCTTTTTTAAAAATATTTTTATTTTATTTTAAGGACCGAAATTTTTTTTTGTAAAAAAAATGTTACTAAATATAAAATTTTCGAAAACTGTTTTTAGGCATTATTTTTAGGTATGACTACTTTCGATAATTATATTTTAATAAGTTTTCTATCATCAAGTGGTAAAGGGGGGGTCAACTTGACGGGATCTGACCCATGTGCTCTATCTGAGTTAATTTAACAATACAGAGACGAATTTAAAGAATGAATATTTCTGTTATGTTAAGTATAATATAAAAATAAGTGAAAGTCTAAATAAAAACACGTTTTAAAAAAGTATTTTTTATTAAATTATATTATAGGTATCCTAGTAAGTAAACCTATTTGGAGAGTAAGCTTAATCACAGGTTATATTGCATTAAATTTTTATCTAGGCGCTATTCGTCGCGCGATAAAAGCTATCCCATTTTATGGAAAAAGTTTCCTTTGTCCATTTTGGTATTACGATTACATATACACAAAATTTCAACTAAATTGGTACCGTGGTTTTTCCATGAAAGCATAGTAGGCAGACAGAGTTACTTATGCATATTATCAATATTAGTATGGCTATTCAGTTTAGCTTATATAAATAATATATTCCGAATTTCAAAAATTCAAATAAATATACTATGTAATATAAATGTTGGCGGCAGTTGAATATTAAAATAAGTATTTAAATTTATGTACACAATTTAAATCAAAATTTAGTTTGTACGCCGAATAGATAAAAATCACGCAAAAATATATAAGTTTTGTTGTAAAAATAGTCGTTTGAGAATTTTTAAAATATTATGTTAGTAATTTAATTTATTTATTTTAATTAAAGCTATTTAAGTCATTTGATTTAATTCTTTACAAATTCTATAATTTTTGTAATCAAATAAGTCTCTATAGGCCTAAGTCATAAACATAGATTTCCATCTCTTGGTAGTAACTTATCTTCATCTAAACTGCAACCGTATTCTTTCAAACATAGTGTCGATTTTCGTTGTTTCCATATCAAACTGACACTTTCGATCATGTGTGTATCGAGCAAAGAAACCATTTGCAACGTTGCGGTGTCAGGGGTCCGCTTGTGGTTAGGTCTTGACCACACAGGGTTATGGGTTGCGAGACCCTTATGCTTAGAGTGTTATGGCCATTTAGGCGTAACGTTTTGCGTGGGTGAATAGATCTCAGTTAATTGTGATTGGACCTTCATTATGCTGAAACTGGGCATATAATAAATATCATACACATAATAGTTTTAATATATTTGGACTATGATATTGTGGAATAATCAGACTAGTTAATTCTAAATTACGAAACTATTTAACTTAACAGTACGTGACTGAGCTCTAATATGCTTTTATTAGTTTATTGAAAAAATATGTACGTACATATATATATGAGAAAGACATATTAGTTACACCATTTATAACTCAAGAACGGCTGTACCGATTTGGCTGAAAATTGGTGGGGAAGTAGCTTAGAACCAGGAGACAGACATAGGATACTTTTATCCCGATTTTGATGAAATTTGTTTTGTATGTTTGAATGGGTCCCCGGATGGTATAGATTCACAATTGGAACCGGCAGGTGGCGCTGAGATCGGGTTCTAGAATCCTAATTATCTGGACCGATTTTGGTGATTTTGTTTTTTGTGTTTTAGTGGGTTCCCGGATGGTTTAGACTCACAATTAGAACCGGTAGGTGGCGCTGAGATCGAGTTCTAGAATCCTCCCAATCACCTGGAGCGATTTTGGTGATTTTGTTTTTATGTCATGACAAAGTCTTTTAGGAATTCAATAAATATGGTGGTACGAAAAGTTCGCCGGGTCAGCTAGTCTATCTATACATAATATAATAAAACTGTAGAGATCGAATTTCTGTACAATGAAAAAAAATGCTAAGAACCGAGTAAGGGGGTGTAAGAAGTGAAATAAAACTAATTTAGATTTTTTAAATTTTTTGTTTCTCTGTCTGTTTGTCTGTCTGTTTGTACCGGCTAATCTCCGAAACAACTGGATCGATTTAAATGAAATTTTGTATGGTGGTAGCTTATATTCCTGGTCAACATATAAGATACTTTTGATCCCGAAAAATTAAAGAGTTCCCGTGGGATAGTTAAAAAACCGCACCATGTGGACGAAGTCGCGGGCATCAGCTAGTACTATAATAAATCTGTAAATATTGTGCTCCATTTATCGCCATATCACCCTCAGTTTAATCCAATTGAAAATATATGGGGCTTTGCGGACAGAATCATCCCCCTGACCTCTCCCCTGGAACTCTCGTACCCCCACGCCCCGCTTACCGCGAATATGTAGCTCGCTCGGTTAGCTGCTAAGCCTCTGCTTCTAACTGGTACCTTAGTAAGCACGTTATGAACCTCCGGCTGACTAACCATGCCGCAGACGGTGCCAACGCGAAGTCCGTGATGGCCACCGAAAGCCGCTGATTGGCCAACGCCAGCCGACGACATACCCCTATATGTCAGGCGGCTCCCGTACCCCATCACCAGGGGGTAATTGCCCCCCGCGAATGTGGACCGGGGCAAATAGTCTAGACTCGAGGACCCTTACCGGCTCTGCTACCCAAAGGTAGAGACGATGACCTACTCAGCAGAGCCTCCGGCAAATAATTGTTCCTAGTCGATCAAGTACAAAATAGTTTCCGAACAAGTAATACACACAAGCGAAGACAAGGAAGAACAGGAAGCATTCGGGAAACTCTACAACCATTTGGAATCTCAGAGTGACTTTCGTGGTTCTTGAGGATACCAGCGTATGTGATTAGTACCACTCGTATCGATCGGTGAAATCGATACAATTAGTGCTATCTGTGTTCAGTGGAACATTCGGGTTCTAGTGCTAACTTGTGATGATTGACCTTGAACGTGCCGTTTAGTACAGTAGTGCTGGTCAGACCTATTGCTATTGTAGCATCTATAAATAAATACAGTCCATCGCTAAGGAGTGTTTCATTCAGTACACCACCTGCAAGCGTAACATGGGGGGTAGTAAAAACTTACGTGGCAAAAAAAATCACAGTGAACATGAACGCTAGAATGGCATTCGCTGAGTAATAATGTAATAGCATAACTGTAGAGGAATGGAAAAATGCAGAACGAATTAGAATTACACAAATGATTCATCAAATGAAAATGAGGATGAGGATGAGTACGAAATGTTTGAAGTTAAAGAAATTAAGTATTAAAAATTAAATTTAATATTAATATTAATATTTTAATATCCTTAAGTTCATATTAAGTACCTGCCTATAGAAAAATAACAATATATAAAAAGTATTAGTGTATTTATTTATATGCTGACCGTACAATACTACAAACGCAAAAACGTCTCGTAACTAACTTCTTTGTACCTACGTAAAATTTAAAAAGAATAATTATTTCCCTAAAGATATACAAATCAAATAAATACTTCTGAAAACACATTGTACAGTACCATTTCAGTGTATGGGCGCATATTCGAAAACTTACGTTATTACTATGCTGGATGGTAATGCTTTTGCACTGTACAAAAGTACAAACTTAATTTTTCAAGAATTATATAAGATTTCCAATTTAAATATTCTATGAAATACGAGTAATTTTCTAAAAGTCATAGGATGAAAAATTCACTTTGTTTTTCAAAACAAAAAATACATACATACAGCGGCAAGCAAAAATCACCGACACTTTCACAGCCTGTTCTTAATAATTATTATCAAAGAGAATGAAGGCTCCAAATTTCAAATCACGAAATCCTAATAACAAAACAACAGAGCTTGAAATATTGAAGGCATTATCCGGGGAAGTGGGAAACGTCAACAGCACCAAATCCACTCATGCAGTATTAACTTGTACCATAAAAATACAAAGTCAATTTCCGGAAACGGCGAGGGGACAGATAGAATGTAATAATATTTATTCATGCGGTACCACTGGCAACACAAAAAGTCACTTATCTTACATAAAAGGCTAGGGCACACTAATAACGTAATCGTATTGTTATCCCCATTGATAAACATTATGCATGAAAATGACTATTCTGTGAGAATACTCGGTGCCAATAAAATATTTTTTTTTAGTATAGGCAGTGCTGTTTAGAGGATTTTTTTGGGTTCCTTTGTTCTGTGCAGGCTTTGGGGGGGAGGAAGAGCAATAAGGCGCCGCATACGCCAGTTTAAATTCTGATATATGAACTATTGAGCAATTCTCAGTGAGTGAGAGAATGTGCGTATATATATATATATATATATATATATATATATATATATATATATATATATATATATATATAAGATACCGCACGCACCAGCTTAAGTTTTGATAAACTATATTACAGTAAAGTTTCATGAAAATCTGTCTAGTAGTTTTTGCGTGGGACAGTGACAAACATGCATCCACAGATGCTCACGAACTTAGTTATTAATAATTAGTAGGGTATAAAAGGGCGCCAAATGCATGACTCCGCCGTCGATGACGCCGGCCCTGCCGTTAACGCCGGCCCTGCCGTTACTATTTAAAAAAAATGGAGAGCTTATAAAATCGTCACGACTATTTGTATATGTATTATACATAAACTTAGTTATTTTTCTTAAAAACTACTGGAGCTATATCTATAGATGAAATTTGGCAGAAGGTTTTCTTCTAGATGCCCCTAAACCAATAACTCAAAAAAAATTAATAACATCTATGTTTAATGTAGTTAGTTTAACTTTATATTTCTGTTGTCCACAGATTTGCAAAAATTCATGCAAACTACCGATCAAAATCTTGTTTGCTAATTTGCATTGAACTAAGCACCTGTCTTTTCTTACTTTGAAATTGGCAACATCAATGCCAAAAGCGGTGTAGCCTCAACTAAAAAAAAAAATTAGGGTAAACTGTTATTTATATAACTGTAGGATGATTTATTTTAAATATTACAGATGTGACTAGTGTCGTTAGACAGTTTTTTAAAAACCATCGACATGTTTGCTTTAGTCGTGAAAAATATATATCCACGTGTAATTTTTTGGCCAATAAGTAGAAGTAGTGGTAATGGAAACTGGAACTAAAAATATGGTTGTATAGCAGCAGGTCATCATTATCCAAGAGATAAATCCCAGTTGTGTTTGGAACTCTTGCTTCGACACCCAGGGTCCACTTTCCTACTTTTTTCTCCACCGCATGCGGTCTTCTCCATATTTTGAGATCATTGCTACACATTTTTTTTTTTGATAACTGAGGGATCTTTGGACACCATCCTCGAGTCCTTCGGAGTAAGGGCCAAAATGCAGGCTGCAGGCATAAGGCCTTCATCGAGGGTGTGTGGGACTCTCAGCAACCGGTTCTCCACACTCGCTTGTAAAACAAAGCTGCCACGAGAAACGGCCGCCAAACTACCCACTAAACCTAAACCTGTGCCCCATTTATAGCGCTTTTACGGGGCGTCACGGGATCTCAACTGCACCATGATGCCCCTACGCTCTGTAACTGGGCCGCCCCGGGGAGCAGAGTGACCCACTTCGTACAGCAGGGGGGGAAAGTCCGCTGTCACCCCCGTGACAGCGGCCCCCTGTGACGGTAACTATGGGAGGAGGAGATGCGCGTAGCGGCGCCTGCGACCGCCGGCCCGCCTCCTGCAGACGGGGTCCGCGTACGCGTCGTCCTCTCTCGCTCTTTCAGCGGCCTCCTTCTGCGACATGACGGATTCGCAGAAGGAGGAAACCGCAACAGGAATCCTGGAGCATCGCTTCAACCATGCTTCGAAGCGAGCTTACAGGGCCAACGACGTTCTCTAGGAGGGCCCACTGGGGCCCCCATGCGGCGCACTCTACGAGCGTGTGGAACGCCGTGTCTTGGAGTGCGCCGCATTCGTGGCAAGATGGGGTAGGTTCCCGCCCCACGATTTGGTGCAGATACTTACCAAAGCAACCGTGCCCGGTAATTATCTGCACCATCCTGAACGTCAGGGTCCCGCATTGAGATCATTGCTAGCCGTGTCAACCTTCACAACGTCAAGCAAGCATTTCTTAAGTCTTTCTCTTTTACTGGAACTTCACGGAGGTGGCATGCTTAGACATTTATTTCCCACATAATTTACCTGTCTCAGGTTATAGAGCAGAAGGTGTTTTCTTTTCAATTTTGTGACGTTATATTTCTTAGTACATTATAGTACAAATTTATTTTTACACTTGTTTGTGATCTTTTTGGCTACTTTTATACAAAAATTCATAAAGTTAGTGCATTTATCTTTTTAAAATATTTGTAGTATACCAATCTACACCAAAATTTATCTTGCTAGACGTGTTGGCGGGGAATTTCTTGCCGCTTCTTCTCCTTAAATAGTGCTACTGTATAGTATAGTAGTGATAACACATTGCGAAGCGGTATATAGAGTTTGAAATAGAGTTAAATTTTAACTTATATTTATAACCCTCTAAAAATGTTCGCCAGTGGAAATTAGTTTGAATAAAAACTTTTGAATTTGAATTTACTTACTTGGGTTAACAGCATGACCCTCGTCAACGACGTGCATCGATAGATGAAGCAACACGAGTAGTGTGGCTGACAACTGGAACAAAAAAAGTAACATAATTAGTAATCCTAGTGTTTAAAAGTATTACTTCGATGGTTAGTTTCACCTTGTTCCTTAAAACTCGCTAGTGACTAGTATTGATTTTTTTTCTTTATTCTTTATTGTACACAAAAAGTTACATACAAAATTATAGAATAGTAGTGATGTGCAAAGGCGAGTTTAACCCTAAAAGCGGTTTTTTCCACAAACCTATGAGTCTAGCGAGAAGGTGAGAAACAAAAGACAGGGTTGTGTACTCTAAAATATTTTATGATTTAACTATGTAATGTACTATGTATTTGTAAACAAAGCACGCTTTTTACCCGCCGTCGGTGTTTGAGATAATAACATTGTAGTTCTTTTATGATTGTCTTCTTTTGTTTACTTATTTATTGGTTATTGTTGAGAGTAGCCTCTTGTACTCGTTTATGGCCGTTTGCAAACATAATTAGGTAGGTGTGCAGATAACGAATTCTAAGAAATTCGACCTACGCGGGCGGGCAGCCATATTGTATCGGTGCAGTACATAGCAATGGCCCAATGGGGAGATCGGCAGTCTAGCGATGGTCACCAGCGAGACAAGACGTGTGTACATTCGACAAGGTATATAGTGTCGGACTATGCGCGTGTTATTGAATCGTGTATTACGTTTGTACTGGTTGTGTCCAGTTATATTTGTACCTGTGTTATACGTGTTTGTATAGTTATAATAAATTCTATAGTAATTCCAACGGCATTTTAATTAGAGTCCCGTAACTCATAGCAATATAAATGTTAGATAATTTAACAAAGTGAAGACTTTAGGGGACGTTAAATAAGGAAGCCATTTTGAGTTGAAGACAGTTTTTATTAACCAATGTTGTCACATATGAAATATATTTTTAGCGTTGCCAGACTTAATTCTAAAATTAATATGTTTTATGTCTTGAAAAATAAACATATTAAAAAAACCTAACTACAGGATTAGAATATACACTATAAAAAACATACACATACATGCATATATAATGTAAAATATAAACATATAAGCATACGTATGTGGCAGAGCGTTCCATCTAACTGCGTGGACGGAGAAAGAACCACTATTGTAACTCCAGCAAATACAACAAGCAGATTTTTAAAATCGAAAGCAAGCGGCACGCGGACGAACGTAGGCACAAAGAAACACATATATCGCGATGCGACGCGGACCGAAGACTATTTTTGCGTGCGCGGGCGACAACTGACGCCACCCACCCCCGCATCCTGCTCAACCCCCTCTGTTGGCATACGCGCGCCCTCTGCCGCCCGTTTTCGCCATTTATTTACAAAATATATTTAGTAAACATTAAATAAATGTTCGTGGTTCTTTCGTCGCTAACAACTATAACATGCCGATGAATGTGTGGGTGCGTTGACAAGAAGAGATTTAGACGTTCTACAATGTTTGTCTGAACGAACAAGAAATTCAAAACGGTAACGAAGATAGGAAGGAGAAAGGGGGTTATGTAAGATTTTAAACAAAAATCTTCATAGTTTAACTTACTTCAAATCTGTAGACTTATTAATTTAGGTCAGCTTAACGCGGCCGTTTTAGCATATTTTTTTCCTAAATCGAGTTTCAACAGATTTTAAATATGACATTGACATAAACTTTCTTATTAACTACTGGTTGCTTTATTAGAATTTTCAATTTTTGACTAATTAGGTACAAAAAATGTATTTTAAATACTTAATAACATTTTGGATGAATGTTTAGCAGTAATTTTTTATATCAAGACTCGAGAGAAGAGCGACTGAACATACCTGAACAAGAAATAAAATTTATGGGCTTTTTTACAATTACATTTTCACTGGGTATTTGTTGTACGGTATACACACTTAAAAAACTAGGTATGGATATAGAATATAGAAATAAAATAATCCTGGAAAATGCGTGTATTCCTGCGAGATTTAGAACTAAAATCTAGCCGGGCTAAGTCATATTTCAAGGGAATTTACGATATACCCGCTACGTTTCTCACATTTGTAATCTCTATGTGCCGAATTTCTTATGTTTTGTTTAGATACTTTCAGAATATTTCCATTATAAAATATAGATCATAGACCATAAAATAATCTATCTATGAGGTGAGCACTGAAAATCAATGCTGTGTCGGACTACATTTCAGCACGGCAAAATGCTGATTGCTGAGTGCCAACCTTATTTCTCAGCTTGCGGCATACAATTTTTGTATATAATTTCTATTCTATTGTGTTACTATTTGTTTTGTGCGTGTCGCTTTTAGAATTAAATATTTTCTTTCTTCCTATCTAAACGGTAAGAATAACGTAAGTACCAGTAGAGGAAATCGTATCCATTTCATACGAATAAGACACGGGCTCTTCAACCACCAACCCACCACGCTTAACTATTATAAATAATGAAATATGTACCACTAAAATCAAAATAATACCATTCCAATCTTCAGAATGAATAAGAGAATGCTATTGAATATGGCAACTCATTCACCAACAGGATGTAAGCCTTCTCTTTGACGCCACTCATCGTTTTCCTGAACTGTTCACATCAAAGTATTCCTGTCTTATTGATATCCTCGAGTATGTAGAGTGCTTCAATCTTGTTTATTGTTATTGGTCTACTGAATAAAAATAATGATTAGAAGATAAAAGTATACTTGAATACCGTTTATATTACAAGCGTATAATTACTTGAACCAAGTTCCTCGTTAGTAGGTAATATAGTTTTAGTTATTCTCAGTTTATTTTGTACTATTTGCCCGTCATTTCGTTTTAATCCCTAAAATCTTTACTTAAATTCACGGCTTAACAGCCGTTTGAAAAAGCCTACGAATTTTGTTAGTCTTCCGTTGGACCACGAGAAGCCGATACGTAGAGTAGAGCCCCTTGACTATATTTTATTCTAAACTCTTTGTGACATTGGCTAACGAGCATCTCTGTGTGTTTTCTAATAATGTAGCCAAGGATAAGCCACGGTCGATATCAGACTATTACAAGCAAGTAACAAAATGGACTGGGCTACTAGAACAACTAATAAATAAATGTGTGACTGTGACAGAGATTACAGTACCTGCTCCTTGGAATGTTAGAAGGACAAGGATAAAATGGGCATAGAGTCTACCACCACTCTGTGTATGGCACATCAAAATGCTTTACAACAACAGCGACGAGTGACCTGGGTCCGAGTAGCTGAACGATCTGGAGGAGAAAGTCGTAATTTCATCTGGGCTATTACGTACATTATGTCTTTAACATTTCTACTTCACTTCCTACCCTGGCGCAAAAACCTTAGTGCTTCCGAGCGACCACCATTTCGAGCTTGTTGGGTAGCACGACCCATGGACCCTCCCACAGGACCCACGGAGTCGCATAAAAATTGTTGCCATTCACCTTGCATTTCGACACAAAGTACCCATGCGAGTAAATGTATTTAAACCATGATAGCCTACTTAATTGTAAAATACTAGCATTTGCCCGCGACTTTGTCCACGTTGGACAAGTAACGAAGATTACAGCTATTTTGTTAAATATAAAAACAAAAGTTATTTTCTGCAGGGTAATGGATTTTAAGTGAGAAAATACATAAAGAAATCCCCGTAAAAACTCGATATAAGTAATGTAACTAAAGGCATATAAAACTACAATTGTTTTACTTGGTCACTTTAAACCTTTCCCAAGAAGATTCCCGTAAGATTCTCGGGATATAAAGTACCGCAGATTATAAGTCCGGAAATTTACTATCAATCAGCGAAAACCGCATTGGAATCGGCTTAGTAGTTTTTAAGTGAATCACGAACAAATAGACAAGAAATCTAAAGAAACAGCATCGTGTTCTCCATCGTTTATATAGTCTATCCCAGTTTTTTTTTATAGTTTTAATGTACAGACACGGCATGTTTAGAATTTTATAATATCATAGATAGATGTTTTATAAAATGCTGGTAAATAAAATTTAGTATTATTTTAATAATATTATAAATTTAAATTAACACCTAAAGTAGTTTACGTTTGATTAAATAAAATATAACACGGAAGGACTGTTGTAGTTTTAGGATTTGCGTGTGGCACAATCAATGTGACGTGTTACATGAGCTTAGTTAATTATAAGAAAAGTTTCATAAAATTCTTGCATTACTTTAACATAACTTTAATATAAAAATAAACAAATGTTTATACCAGTAGAAATACAAAAAAGAAAGAAGAAAGAAAATATTTATTTCCAATTGCGACACACACAATAAAACAGATAAGAAAATATATTACATATATAAATTGAATGCCGCAAGTTTAGAAATGAGGTTGGCTCTCAGTATTTTGCTGTGCCGAAACATGGTCCGACACAGCACTGGTTTTCAGTACCTACCTACCGACTACGTTTCACCTTGGAGTGATGATGTCCTCTCTGAATTACTCGTCAACAGCGAATTCTGTTTGGTTTTTTCACACGAGCATGAGAATGGTTCGCAAAACCGAACTTACTATTGAAAGTTCGGCTGCAAGAGTATCAGTAGGTATAAAGGTGCTCTTAGACGAGCAACTAAAGTTGCTTAATCCCGGTCAATTCACGTCAAATATAACGTCACGACTACATTGCGCAATTTAGGGCGATGGCAATATGTAGCAAGCTGTTGCTGAGATACGGCCACACAATACTATGCAATATGGAGTAACTTAAAAAACTAGATGGCTTCATGTAGTCGTGATGTCATAGATGACCGAGATTGAACAATTTGAGTTGTTCGTGGTAGAGCACCTTAACTGTCAACTGCTGTTTCATGTAATATACAAGTGTAAAAGAGTTTGTAGAGCTACATATGGCGTTGTGGTATCCCAGTAACTAAGGCATCCGGCTATCATTCACATGATGTGAGTACAAATACGGATGTGGACATATGTTAATTAAAAGAACAAGCGATAAAATACCATCTTGTAATCTTACTTTTAAAATACCACAACAGAAATAATTTACTTGCTCTTTAAACAGTTATTGATGCGGTACTAAACTCCTTTTACTTGTACAAACCTATGACGTCATAGGGTGTGAAGTTTTGAGAGGTTGTAAAAAGAATTGATTTGGCTGTACGCTCCCCTATTCTAATTGGATAGCATGCACTGTTCAGGCAATGCGACAATTTTTTGACTCATTGTTTCACAAGGTGAAAGAAATCATTGTAAGGCGATTTTCACATCGAGATTATCGATATGCGCAACCTGCCAATCTGATTTTGATCAGCATAGCGTGTTCGTCATCCACTCCCTTAAAACGGGAAGCGCGAACTTAGTAGTAGGACATTTATGTGCTCCTGTTATTAAATTTACTTGACGTTAATGCATCAAGTTTTCGAATTTTTTTTACTCGCACGTTATTTTTTCTCAAAAATTAATGGCCTTTTATTATAAAGGTCGACTAAGAAACTTCTTAGTAAGTATACGATCCTATGATTTGTTGAGATTAACAGTTCTCATTAATCTTTTCTTAATTTATTTTGTACCGGGTGGGTGATGGTAGGTGGATTATTGATGAAGCCTTAAGCTTCAATGTCCATTAACTATACTCCAGGTGACAGTTTTTATAATGATTAATCGGTAAATTAATTGCATAATGTTTGTAACGCTTATCTAAGTTCGTTACAGAACAATAATTTTACCAGAGACTAAAACTTTTTTAAGGTCTCTCTCCTTCTCTCTCTCTCTCTGGATGAACTCTGATAAAATCAGCATATCCATCTGTCCGTTTATCTGTCGAAGCTATAATTATGTTTCTCTAAAGGCTGATTTACATTGATCCAGTTGACTTGGGGAGCGGACTGACTTCAAAATATTCACTGGGGAATATTGCAGTCAGCACAATGTTGTATGACATATATCTATATGTCTAACTACATGTGTAAACTGTTAACAGATTATAGTTTTTTTAAATAGTATGTATT
Source organism: Dendrolimus houi (assembly GCA_039645545.1). NCBI lineage: Eukaryota > Metazoa > Arthropoda > Insecta > Lepidoptera > Lasiocampidae > Dendrolimus > Dendrolimus houi. The sequence continues at coordinate 8,882,360 of CM077125.1, forward strand.
TAGTTGTAAACTACAAGTTTTCTGAATAAAATAAAATATTTAATTTTATTCAGTGCAACTTCACATTTTTTAACAATTTTGAATTTGATCCTCTGATTCACAGTGGCTTTAACCCTCTCCATATACTAGCTAAATTGCTCTTTTTACACGGCATTATATAACATTATACATAAATAAAATTAACTAATTTAGATAATTAAAATTAAATTTTGAAGATTAGAATTCGAAGATTAAAAATATATTAACTTGTGACTTTTAATATGATGAAAGCTCAATCGATGTTAATATAAAACCATTTATAGCCGGTTTCTGTATGTTAATAACCGTTCATTTGTTTTATTATTGGTTATAATTTGACATAAGCTCCATACAAGTAATGTCGAATTCCCACCGATGATGGTACGACAAGTGTATGAATAGTGAGATACAGGCCCTAAACATTAAATTGTTCAAAAATATCATCAATTAGGTCAAATACAAATTGCATCCTTACTTTCAAATTTTAATTTTATCACTTCTGAAATCCGAATTTATATAAAATACATTATAGAACAGAACAAACATGTTATGGTTTAGTAAAAACATAGAACATTTGAAACCGAGTGAAAACTTGTATCTTGCACATTTTTGCTGGACCGAGTTAGTTCTAAACAAACTTCCCAAATGTGCGGCAGAAGTGCGCTTGAAATTCACTACAGCAGCTGGTTTAAATTTTTGTTGTATTTTAAATTGAAACATTGAGAACTTTAAAATTATTTATTTTACACGATTTTATATACATACTAGGATATGCCCGCGACTTTGTCCACGCTTGAATTTAAATTTCCAAGGGATTCCCGGGACACTTAAACCACAACATTTAAAAAAGAATGTAAGCTATTGTTTTAGTGAAAACTATGTCTGAATAAGCTAATTTTTATGCATCCGAACAACTGCAAACCGCTCTCGGAAAAATTCCCGGGATGTAAAATTTCACACATTTTATTACATAAAATTTTCTATCGACCAGTGTGAAAATCACAATGAAATTCGATTTTTGTAAATTTAACAATTTTAAACCATTTCCAGAAAAATTTCCGCGAGATTCCCAGGATAAAAAAGGCAGATTTTAAGTCTAAGAATTTGCTGTCGATCAGCGAAAACCGCATCGAAGTCGGCCCAGTAGTTTATACGTGAATCCCAAACAAAAAGACAAATCAGTTCTCCATTTCACATCCAAGAACTGTTACATTGAATATAAACTAAATGTACAGTCTCTTACAGGCAACCATAACTTGCTCAATATAAATAAAATATACACCTACTAGAAAAATCAGGGTAAAATACTAGACTTAAGCTTTATTCGTTATTAGTGATTATATGCGATTACTATTGATACGAGTTGCAGGATTCGAATTAAAATGCCGTTGGAATTATTATAGAATTTATTAGAACTATACAAACACGTATAACACAGATACAAATATAACTGAATACAACCAGTCCAAACGTAATGCACGATTCAATAACACGCGCAAAGTCCGTCACTAAACAGATTCCGCATGAGGTACACAAGTCTTGCTTCGCTTGTGGTTATCGCTCGACTGATGATCTGTCCATTGGGGCATTCCTTTATGCTGCACAAATGCAATATGTCTACCTGACCGCGCGGACCGAATTTCTTAGAATGACTACCATAAAGATTACAATACACAATGGGCTGGTTTTTCTAATCACAAATTTTAAGCACAAGGTAAACAAAAGAAGTCCAAATTCCGAAAAGTAATAAACTGTGCAAAACAGGCATGCAGGTGTGAATTTGTCTTTCTTGGTCGTAACAATATGATAGACATAGATATTAATACCTAAACCTAAAACACACGATTCGCTACGGCTCAGCCAACTCTTAATTATAAGTAAAGTCATTAATCCATCGACTATTTCTGTTTTGTGACCATATACGGAATCTGATTATTTAATAAATACAAATAGCGAGCCCAGCAGACATTGTATTGCTCTGAAAAATAAAAATCTAGGCCCCTATTGCAGCGCCACCTACTGGGGCTAATTGTGGATTTAAACCATTCTCGAATCTACTTGAACACATGCACAAAATTCCATCAAAATCGGTCCAACCGTTTAGGAGGAGTTCAGTGACATACACACGAATAGAAGAATTATACAATATATAAAGATAACGGATACTAAGCTACTTATAATGATGATATTAGACGAATCAACCAAATTGAATCAACTTAATTGAAAGGCACGGAACTGTAAGTACATAACGGTATTCAATGACATTGAATGATTCAAGTTTATATTTCACTTTGGTTGGTTCTTCTAATATAGGCTTTAGGACCGATTTTTCAATCACCAGATAAAAAGTTACTCATAGTAATAAAGTATACCCCAGAAAAATTAAAAATGTCAGTTGCATGAATAAAAGAGTTGAATGGTTTCACTTTTGAATTCACTCAGGTTGTAATTTATTCGACTGATATATTTTAACTGATGATTGAAAAATCAGCCCTTATTGATATGTTCCAAACTAGGACAGAATCATAAACACGTCAATGTTATGCAACTATCGTAATCATTACGCCAAACTTACGAACGGGGAACTCTGGGGCCGATCCATGCACCTAGATCAGAATAGTGATATTAGACATGACTTTATGGTATGCCTTTGGTTATCGTTATAATATTAATTAACTTTTAACACCTTATGAAATAGGTAAATTAATCAAGACCTGTTAGCAATTTGCGTTTCATTAGCAACACAGTTGTTCAGTATAATCAGGCAGTTGAAACTATATGGTGCTGTAGACTATGTAACATATGGCCCTGCGGTAATCTGGGTCGAGCTTGACTGCCTCGAATATTTAGAGTTTGAGCTACACAAACTTACGACTTGAATATAAATGTAATTAGGTACAAAATATTTTGAAAACAGTAGTACTGATATGCAACGTTATACATATTTATGTTTATATTTTATACTACTTGTGCTACTTTGTTCACCAAGACTTGCATTTTATATTCATATCTTACGAACCCTGCTAAAATATTGAAATTAAACATACATTTTTGAAACAATATTATAATAATGATAATAATAAATCGGCAGACAAGCACACACACTGTATATCCCCAAATTAAGCAAGTTAAGCTTGTGTTATGGGTAATATACAACGGACCATTCTGGGGCCGAGCCCAGACACCCAGATCATAGTAAATAACGGAGAAAATACGTTTCCGAAATTTACTATACCAGGAATCGAACCCGGAGCCTCTGCGTTGCAGTGAGGTAAGCCGGCAAAGGCTTACTTAGCCCGCTCAATCACAGAGACCGTCAAAATTCAAAATTCTCATTTTAATCCTTACAAATTTCACTGAAATCCATTTATTGGAGATCATCGTTTTTTTTCATCATCAGTCATTCATCATCATCATCAAGTAGTAGTTTTCATTTAAATTTTGGCAATTTTTATAAATCACAGACGTCTGATATTTGTCATAGTTAAATTGTATCTATTTATTTTGTTGTGTGTAATAAAAAAAATCTATTCTACTTACTAAATAATTGATGGCGCGGACGTGAATGCGGGAATAACAGAGAAGGAAAGGACGTGCAGGATAGGTCATACCAGACACGCTCCGAACGATGTGGGTTTCGCAGCGGCAGGCACGTCTGCCTCGTGATCCTTTCTTTACATCTTGCGGTTTCTTCGACGAGTGGACCAGCTGGTACGGCAGAGGCACCCCTTCCAGCACGCGGGTTAATAAAGCAGAGTGCTTAGTGCGAGTTTTTTTACTACTCGATAGCGTTCAAGTTAACGAAATTTTGTATGGCACGATATAGGCTTCCCTTCACGACACGAGATGGCGCTAAGCATTCCCACAGAAAATTGTGTTAACTAGAACGTGATCGAGTGGTAAAAAAAACTCGCACTAAGCCCTCCGTTATTGATTGAGGTACGATACAAAACGCGGTGAGGTTTCGCGGAAACAGCGGCACAGAGTATATCAATATAACAGGAGCACAGATGAAAAAACATATATAGGAGAAACAACGGTCTACCGTAGACTATATCACATACACATAGTAACAGATGCAGTGCAAAGAAAAAAGAAATAGAAGCGGTGACCAAATAGGTCGGCGTTGACAATAATGTCTAAATCGAATAACGGGTAGGTAGTCAATAATAACAATATTATGGGGATGCACGATGATCGATTAATTAAAAGAAGTACTGTGTGAATAAACCATAAAATATAGAACAATCAGTTAAATGTATAACATAATAAATCTGTAGATGGGTTGAGTTTCAATGATGTAGACAATTAATTTAAAAAAGAGAGAAAATTGAGCGGACTAATTCGGACTAGCAGATTCCAAAAACATCTTCTATAATTTCTGTGTGTCTGTCTATTCGAGTATCATGTGAAAACTGCTGAACGGATTTAAATGAAACTCGACACAGAGACTTTTATCTTGATAAATGAGGTCGCTTCCGTAGAATAGATGATTATTACCCAAAATATGGCTCCGCGGTGGCATTTTCTTTTGTGCCACTGTGGCCGTTGCAGTTCACAAATAAGTCGATGTCATGGCAATTCAAACGAAGTTTGTCTGGCACATGCTAGTCAATAATAAAACAAGAAAAGTTGTTCACAGCACAGCTCAGAATATGGAGGGGATATCAACAGCAGTGTAGTTTACTACTATAAAAAGAAATTGTACGGTTTTGATACTTCCAAAGATACTGGGGCTTGATCATTATTAACATCAGACCCCGGTTTGAAGGGTGTTGCCAAGCCAAACCATGGTGAGTTATCGTATGTTGTTTAATAAGTCGTTTGATGACTTGAAACGCACAACTTGCAGTGCACAAGTGCCGCACATGATGGCGATGTTAATACGTCTGGTTTAGTATATTGTTTGTTACGTATTTGTGTGTAAATTTACCTTGGGGTTCCCAACAAACATAATGAAAAACTAAAATTTCCATTAAGCAACATAAACGTATTATTAAATTTTAGATTTGCGGTCCAAATTTGCGAACCCCGAAAGACAATAGGTCCTATGGAACAGTATCTGCAAGATATAAGCGGGTTCCGTCTCGAAACTTTAATAAACCCTCGCCCCGTATTTAAATCCACAGTTTAACTTCGGCCCGGGATAAATCCAAGGATTAATGGCGAAAGACAGGCAGCAGAACTTACTGTACTTGGCCGTTTTAAATCAGGGTTATTTGAGATTTTCCTTGATTAAAATGAATATTACAAAAGTAATAATGTAATCTATAACTTAATGTAATATATTTTTAGGCCTTCATTGCCACTATCAAATACTGAACCCTATAAAATGATCATGTACAGGTATTTTCAGAAAACGTGGCCGTGTCAGCATATATCACTCTTGAAATATATCTGTTATGTACCGAAATTTGATGTTATACTAGCCCGAAAGTTGAGCCACTTAAGTAATAGACCAAAAACGTCTCCGCTCAGCTAAAATGAAAATTTTGAGATAGATGTATGGTGTTACAAGAAAGGATAAGGTGAAAAAAGAGTATTTATAGGGGTCTTTGAAATATGCGCCCGTGACTGAGACTGAATTGAGAAGAACATTAAATTGGTATAGTGATATAATAAGGAAGAATGAAAGTCATGTGACAAAAAGAATGCTAAAATGGAAGATCGACGGATAAAAGTGTAAAGGTAGACCCAAAAAGTGACGAATTCATTGTATGCAGGATATTTGTGGTGTAACAGAGGACGTATGCCTAGGGATAGGGATTGAAGGAAAAAATATATTGTGCCGACCCCAAATGATTAGAACAAAATTAAACAAAAAGAAAGATTGAATTGCGTTTTATTACAATCTCGTCTAATATTAAACAAAGATATGATCTAGGGTGGTATTCATAAGAGATCATTTATAAGATATTTGAAGATAGATATCCAGGTTATAGGGAACGGGAAATACAAACTCCGGCTAAGTATTCTATTCGTTTGGAGTACGCAGATCGAAAATGGACTCAAGGCGCTTTTTCCGGTTTTTCCAGAACATACCGGTACCGGATGTTAGTGATTCTGGTTGTTCGTTAGTAAAAGGAAGACAATGAGACTAAAACCTCCTGGTGCGGTTGTTTTAGAATTAGCTTTGCATTTAGGGGCCATCCATAAATGACGTCACACGTTACGGGGGGAGTCCTAAAGTTGTGAGGTCACATTTTAAAATCTAATATATTTCAGCTTTAAAACACCAAAGTTGAACTATCAACGAAAATTTCAAAATATTTCCTACTCTATCTTTATGAGAATAGTGTAAATATTTGAAATGGAAATAAAACTAATTACAGATCTGCTGTTTTAATTTAATGATTTCTTGATGTAAATTTGTAAAATATGTGGTGTCACACTAGGGGGAAGGAGTCACACGAATGTGACCAGCTGTGACAAGGACGGGGGAGGGGTCAAAATCACGAAATTCGTGTGACGTTATTTGTGAATGGCTCCTTCGAGCATTTTGAACAAACAAAATTTCCAACTTTATAAAACAAAAAGGATTTTTCACTTGAAAAGGGGCAGCAAGTTTATTAATAATGCTTATAACTCATAAGTCCTCCAAGACAGTCAACATTAAAAATTTGCTAACTTTTCATTTCTTTTGTCTTCTTTCGAAGAGTATTTGTTTAGGACACAATATATAAGATAAATAAAGATGTGCAAAGAACGTTGATGATCAAAGACTAGAATTTTTGCATGAATATTGCCTTACTGAGTATTAATAAAAAATATTAAATCCAACTTATTAATAGAGAAAATTCTTTATACTAAATGAAGGATGAACTCTAATAAAATAATACTTCTATATTAAAAGAAATAGAGTAGGTATCTCTGCCTTTTTTTAAATCGGTTAAAATAACAATCGCCTAATAAAAAAAGCTAACTCTTAAAAGTTCCTAAAATCTAAAGGTTATTCTTTTCTCGCTTTTTGACTTCTTTTTATTTTAAATACCTACATTTTTTACACCAGATGGCCTATAGAGGTCGTTTTCGCAGATTCGTATGATGAATATGACAAGTATCAAAATAAAGTGAAATTTTATGCACGTGTCAACTTGAATTAGCAATTCTCCAAAGGCGACCGCTTTAGGCCCTCTAATCAGACAAAAAATGAAAATAAACATAATAATATTTTTTATATGTTTATATATTTGCCGATAGGTGCTGGATGAGGAAGGCAGAGGACCGAGATGAGTGGCGGCGACTTGGGGAGGCCTACGTCCAGCAGTGGACTGTGATTGGCTGACAACGAAAAATATTTTTTATAATATCCGCCAAAAACTTCCCACTGATGGGTTTCCTCGTTATGTGAACAGTCACCATACCCGATACGCCTATATTATACAATTTGGCGAGGTTTCCACGCAGGTAATGTCAGTGTGCATGTTCATCATAATATTTTCCTTCATCGTCAGAACATATTGTGTCAATATTAGTTATTCAATCAATAATTCAATAATGTAATTCCGGCACATAACGAAACTAGGAAACTGCCTAAGCGGTGCATGATTTCTAGTCAGAATTTTAAAGCACGTCATTGCGATAAGATGCGAGTGCATTGCCTACAGAACTACAACCACATTTTTTTACTAGCTGACCCGTGCTCACTTTGCTGGGTGTCATTAGAAAATACACATACAACCACGCACACACGCATATCAAGGTTTAATTAAGCTTTGTAAACCTTTAATTCCTATTTTAATATTATAAATGCGAAAGTAACTCTGTCTGTCTGTCTGTTACGCTTCCACGGAAAACTATTGCACCGATTTCGCTAAAACTCAGTATATATATACTATATATATTCGATGCCGAGACATAAACATAGCATATTTTCTATCCCGAAAAATGGGATAGTTTCCGGGACAAAAATATATTTGTCTCTCTGGCTGGCATGCTTTTATGGAAAGACTATTGGACCGATTTGGCTGAAATTCGGTAGGTATATATGTAATTTCAATACCGGGGGTGGCCAAGAGTTATTTTTCATCCCGGATAATGGGATAGATTTATGTAAAGGTTATCCCGGAAAGTGGGATAGGTTTTGTGTTTTGTCTATTTTGTCCATTTCGTCCAATTCCATCCATTTTGTAATTTTTATCAAGTTTTGTCATTTATGTAGTTTACAGATAGATGGAGGTTAGGATAGTTTGCGATATAAATTGAAATGAATCTTCCGGGGGCAAAAACATAAAAACTGAATACAATGTAACCTGTACCGTCTGCTCTTTAAACAAGAGGGATGCACTGTTAATTCATAAACGCAGAAAGCACTCGCAGTGTCTCGTACGAGGATGTGTGCAGTTCTTGCAACGTTATTGCTATAACATATTTGACAGGCGTTCCTATGCCTACTTTACTGGGCGTAAAATATTTTTGATTTATTAATCACAGTCAACAATCAAATATAGCCTATGCCACTCGGCAATAATGTAGCTTTCTACTGGTCAAAGAATTTTTAAAATAGGACCAGTAGTAGGTACCGGAGATTACCCGAACATCCAGGCTCACAAACTTTACCTCCTTATGATATTATTATAGATATAAAAGTGAACTTAAAACAGTTAAACGGTGATTTTATATGTACTTACGTATCATGTATAATGAATATTGATTTTATCGGTATCCCCAAAATATTTGTTTCTAATTTGCTAAGTACTAATTATTGTAATGTTTATATTAATTGTATGTATATTTATGTATGTAATTTATTATTGTTCACACTATATATATATACCCACACACACACACAGACAGACATATATATATATGTATATATATATATATATGTAGCAGTGCAACATCCGTCCGTCCTAAGGTGCAGTTGAATACCAGCGTCAGGCACCTGTTGCCTGGCATATGCTGAACTGCACCTATTTGGTACCATTGCGAGACTTTTTGTTATATATCACCGTACAATTCATTGCCATGTGTCTCGTTGTGTGATGACCAAATAAACGTTTTTTCTTTCTTTTCTTTCTTACGAGTATATAAATATCCATTTCATTTTTTTTATATACATTCTACACAATAAATGCATGAAAATGGTTCGAAATTGTTTCAAACAACATTTGAAAAGGCCGTCATGTTCGCACATTTATCGGTTTAATTCGCTTTTCTATGTTATCGGTAATTTATTGAAAATATGGGCCATATTGTCCATATAGCCTGAAGCTGCTTTTGACGTGGATTGAAATACAATCAGATAGATTAGCCCGACTGTAAATGGCTCTGCAGGCTTTAAGCCTAGTTCGCCTATTGTCATATTATTGTATTGTTATGGGTTTTATATCTAAAATATAAAATCATATCTTTTAAATACCCCATTGCTGGGCCCGGGTCTCCGTATTCGATTGCCGGATTTAGCACATCGCTAATCTCCATATGCAGTTTACATTACAATGTTTTTTCACGCTCAGTACGTGATATAACAATGAGCAACATTAATTCGATAATCGGGTGGAATTATAATCATGTAATTGTAATTTAAAATGATTAAAAACGGGTTTTATAATAAAATTTATGTTTTTAATAAACATTCTCGTGTGACTTCTTTCGTGTAAATTTCAACCCATATCCTGATGAAGTTATATCCTATATACTAATTATTAAGTATTTCATATATTTATTTATTTTATAGCTGGAGTACAGCAAATAGGTTGACGGCCCACCTGGAGTAAAGCGGTTACCATCGCCTATAGACGTTTGCAACATCAGAGATGTCACCAACGCGCTGCCGGCCTCGAAGAAATTTTATGACACCCTTTTTGAAAAACTCCATATCATAGCGCTGTGGGAAAACCTCGGCTGGGAGCTCATTCCAAATCCCCACGGTACGCAAGAGAAATGGCCGTTGCTTTATTTAAAGTGCACATTAGCAAATATAATTATAGGTACTTTGTTCTTGAAAATTAACTCGCGAACACTGTCCTGTTTTTCAGGAAAACAGCATCCCATATTCGAAATGTTTTAAAAACAAAAAGCGACACTTACTTATATTATGACCTAAAAAAACTTAAACAAAAACTATTTAACCAGTGACGAAACGAGTTTCGTATCAAAGTTTGATAAAATTGCTCTCCAGAATAGCATAATTCAAAACTGTGTCGACATAGCCTGCGGTACGTCCTTCACAAACGCCTTGGGGACCGTCAGTACATTTTATTTGCACCGCAACAATTGTGTGAACTAAAATCTTTCCTGGGAAACACGGTGATCATTTGCTTCTTGTATTACCCATTACTAATAGTATAGTATAGTAAAGTTCTATGGGTATTTATTATGGTCTGGGTGACTGGGATCGGCCCCAGAATGGTCCGTTGTATATTATCCATAACATAAGCGTAACTTGCTTAAATTGGGGATATACAGTGTGTGTGCTTGTCTGCCGATTTATTATTATTATTATTATTTATAATTGTATTCAGGGTAAAAAAAAATAAACTTTTTTGACGAAGCGATAAAGGGATTGTTATTCCATTGTTATACGCACAGTGAAAGGTTTCGTACAAATAAAGAATATGAACTCCTTAGATTTTTGGTCATTTGAATAGGGAATTCTAAAAGCGACTAAAATACAAATAAAAATGTATTTAAATAGAAACAGTTAGCAAGAAATATCATTATTGTTAATATCTTATAAATAATACATTTTTTCATCAGCCGGCTCCTCTATATTTTTTTAATTTCTTTACACCACTTTATATAGATCAGTGGTTCTTAACCGGTGGTCCGCGGACCACTGGTGGTCCCTGGAGGCATTCCAAGTGGTCCGCGAAGCCATCGTAATAAACAAGTGACGTTTATTACGATGTGTCGAGTCATCACAACGCAAACCGCGCAAAGAGAATGCAATCACAAAAATCTCATTAAATTTCAAATCCGTAACTTACATTTTCTACTTTTTAAAATAATAAATAAATACATGCTAGTTCTAAAATTATACGTGCTTTATTAGATAAAGACAAATACATAGAATCTATACATATACATAACCGACTGGTGGTCCCTGGGAAGACTGAAATTTGGTAAAATGGTCCCTCATGACTTAAAGGTTAAGAACAACTTTATACCCCATATCTATCTTGCAAGTTTTATTCATATAGACGACTTATTCGATTTTGAGATAAATGGCAACAAACGGATATACCGACAGATGGAGGGACGGATATGAGGATGTTGTAATGGTTCATAAAAAATGGTTTGTATTAATTGTGTAATTATGCGTGTATAAAAATGACTACAAAACCTTAAAAAAGTACAAGAAATATTTCCGTGCACTGATATTATATCCCTTAAAAATTATCCCCATTTTAAATTGTGAATGTATTCTGACAATGCTATTGGTACATCACATGAAATCTACCAGCAAATCAGCTTAAATAAACAAACCCTTGAAAGGGCTTCATGTAAAAAGCCCTTATTTATCTGACCCAACTATCTTTGCAAATTCGTAACGTAGTAGAAAGATAGCGGCTATTTGTTAAATTCAGCAGTCCAAGCCGGTTTGCGTAGAATGGGCACCAGTTTCCCCATGTGAGTAGTCGTGTGTAACGCGCGGATCGTATATTTCGAATAATGGTACTAGATATCGGTCTATGTCGGGGCGGAGAATGGGGAATATAAATAGAAAATGAATGTAATTAGATTTAATCTTAAATGATCTTTCACTCATGTTGGGTATATTCTTTTATTACAAGCGTCTGACAAATTCAACCGTGTCCCTTAAAGGAAAAAATGATACATGAAAAACGGCAAAAAGCTCAAAAAAATTGACGATGATAAACACTTTCATTCAGGTAAACTAGTCTGCCCATCTGCTTGTCTGATGAACTCATGCCATAAAAAAGCTCCATAAATTTGGATTCATTTGAGGCTCCCATATCTAAAGGTAAAGAGCGACCCTCACGATCTCACTCCGACGTATATCTGTCTACGTGTCTCAGCTGACTCTTAGGCTAAATGTATGAGCCGCCGAGTTAGGGGCGCGCCGGTGTTTCCCGTGCGCTCACCAGTCATTTACATACCACCCCACGTAAAAAGAGAGTATGAAGTCGCCGGTTGCTTAGTTCCCCTCAGCAGTACACAAGTCGGATGGGCACCTGCCAGAGCCTTGCGAGATAGTCTAGTTATGTACCCGTGGCTAAAGGCGAAGGATGGAACACCCTGGGGCAAAGGGTGGGAACTCCAGAGATATTAGTGCCACCGCAATAGGACAGGGAAGATGGGAAGAAAAAGGGAAAGTGATCCAACGTACCAAAGGTGATTAACACGCCTTTTCAGGTCCATATTGCTCGACAAAGATATTTTCATTAACAAGTTTTCGAACAATATTTGCCTTATAAATCTAATATACATTTAATCCTATACGAATATAATTTTGGACAATATAATTTTATTACGAGTAAATGCGATAAATGAATTTGTAGCACAACGCACACAAATCACGTAGACAGTGAAGGAGGCAAGTTGGGCAATAAACGGGCGCAATATGGCCTCTGTGCTAAATTACCGAATGATGGCAACATATTATGAACAATTCAGACCGTTGACCTCGAAACTTAGCAACTTTAGGGTTGTATTGCGAAAGAAATCGCTAGAAGAATAAGGAATGAACCTTTTCCAACATTGAATAAACTCATGGTTGTCAATGATAACAACTTTATCTTTCACCGACCATATCAATGTATTATACTTATGACTCGTATGCCCAGTACTATTTTATATTCATATCTCTGAACCCTTGTAGATATGTCAATACACAAATATTTAACATTGCTGTTTTATCTTAGCAAATTTAGGGTTGTGTTGGAAAGACGTCGCTGAAAGAATAAGGGATAAAACTTTTCCAACGTCGTATAAAGTCATGGTTATCAATGATAACAACTTTATCTTTCACCAACTATATCAATGTATTATATTTATGACTGTGTCTGGGAGTACTCCTTTATATTCATATCTTTTGAACTCTTCAACATATCTATACGAAATACTTTTAAAATTACTGTACTATCTCTTAATTTTTCAATGGGATCTGTAGCGCCATTTTGGAACTTATTAGAAACAACTTTCAGACAGAACTGACAGGCAGAAAATCGAAAAATTCTTATTTATAAACAGATTTCTTATGTATTATTTATATATAAGTCTATAGTATGTAAAATTTATTAAGTTTTCGCAACTAGTATACATAATAAAACTACGTTTTAACGGTTTTAAGCGCAGTAATTTGTGTTGTAAGCGTTGCTTAACATGTTTCGAAGCGGTGGTAAATTAGATTTGGTTCCCATAGAGTAAATAATAACCATAAACACAATTAAAACTAAATAATAAAAATGAACAAGTTGGCGGGAGGCTAAATAAATATTTAACAATACACATTGACACTTGACATCTTTGTCTTTCGTGATCACGGCTACTGAAAAGTGGCCGAAACGTCGGAATAATAAAAATTAAATAGATTACCGAGTTTACAACCGTAAAAACGTAGTTTTATTATAGATTTCGTATGAATAAAATTTTCACTTAAAATTTTGAGCTACATTGCAATCAAATTCAGGACATTTCAATTTTCTTGTTATAGATATTTACTACATAGATATTTAGAGATACCATGAATTCTATAACTACCTATAATGTTAAAATTTCCCGTAGTTAGAATTGTAAAAAATGACCCAAACCAAACTGGATACCTTAAAATTACATGCGAAATCTGCCTGTATTATAAGTAGAATGCTGAGCCTTTCAACGACGTCCAGAGTTTCTGGATAGCAGCAGGCTAGTTAGTATACGAGCAAGTTTTATGAGTATTAAATTAACTTTGCCTTATAAAAGTTCGATCAACTTCGAAGCTTGTTGCCTGGCTGATTAATTCGAAACTCATCGATGAATGAATGGCTTGAAACATCTTAATTGTTGTAGATATTACGATTGATTGAGTCCTTTGTTTGTATGATAAGAGACACATTTCAACATACGTAGAGAGAGATATTGTATGAATGGAGATTAGTTCCAATTAGCTAGGAAAAATAAAATAAAATATACTAGAGATAGAAGTAAAGTAAAAAAATAAAACATCAATATAGAATGAAACGTATAGCAGCTTATTTTTATTCGAATTTTCGTTTTAAATTCAAATAATTATTTCGTCTCTAGATTACTTGACTCCTGTTAGATATTATTTTTGCAATAAGTTCCTTTTGAGTCTATCATCATTAAATATTTTAATAATAGTTACTGTTATACCATTAGTCTTTTTTTTCAATAATGTCACATGGAATTGACGTATTCAAAATATAATGAAACGCATTTTGAATATCACATTATACGAATTTTTCCCTAATTTCTCTGCCTAATACTATAGACACGTACAACTGCTTACTGTAGGAAAATTCTAGTCAAAGTTGCCTTATCACCATTGAGAGCTATAACATATTACACACCATAACCATAAAGTTAAGGGTATCTCAAAGAAAAAGGTTGACCTACACGTAAAAAATGTTACAGCTTAAACTTCTTCATGAGACCTATAAATCCAGTTGAGACGTGCCAAAACCTATTACCCCCACTTCGTTTATAGCCGGCTGTTTGGTCGCTGGTAGTCAACTGTAATAAAGACCCTTCCAAAACTCATGTATCCTCTTTACTAAACTGAACATTAAATTAAAGCCGTCTATATTCGATATTATTTTCCATTGCTTTCTATAAGATCCAACAAATAAAGACGTACGGTACTCTCTGCATTCGTCAGAAGTAGGAAAAATAAACATCTAAAAGATATTTTACAATACAAACATTATTAATAACAATACTCAGACAGTTAAAATATTCGCCTGAACAACAATATTACAATATTTGATATCCGTATAAAATTTTAAAGCACAGCGCAGTTGTATCAATTTAGCCACATCTTCGCTGAATTAAACCTGTTTATCTAAAACTATCTGCATACATATTTTCTTATGTTTTCGATACTCCCAAAAGTTCTCATATAGTCCTATATAGGATTTACTAATCCTAGTTTACACTACGAGAGAATTTCAAGAGAGTAACAGTCTATTCATTAAAGTATAGTTTAAAAACTTTAAAAAATCTTCGAAGTAATAAATTATGTTTGATTAGGTACAGAGATTTTATTATACAGCAATAGAAATTCTAATTTAAAAAGAATAGAGTTATTTACTTTATTAACAAAAGTAATTGATTTTATTGTAATTTAAACTGGGGTGCTTCATTAAAGAACATAACTATCGAGTTAACCAGCGTATCGAAAGGTAAACACCTAATCATTCGGCCAATTCACCTCTTAAGAATTAATTTTTCCGTATCTTCCACATTCGCTAATAAACAGGGCCATTCGTCGGGTGCTGCCGATTGAACCCTTATTTAATCACCATTAGGCCTTTCCGTCCACACAGAAGGGTATTACTCCAAGCCACTCTTAGATTTAATATGTGGGCACTGCGTGACGTCAACATAATGGTGTCTGTAACGAAGATTTACCGCCATTCGCCTGCCATTACTTCCCACAGCCAATAATAAACCCGACAATAGAACAAAGTCCGTCACGTTTTCATTATAAATGTTAGGCTACGCGTGACGCCTACAATGAGTACTAGCGCCTAAATATAGCCTCGGATTGTTCGGTGTTGTTTAACAGGGAATCCGCTAACTACGGATGTACGAGATTTACCACTGATAAATGAGCAGTACTAAAAATAGTGCTGCAGTTTCATTGTGGATTACACATTACCAGTCTTCTATTTACTTTTTCAAATTTTAATAGAGGACTGGTAAAGTGTTGCGATATGATATGGAACATATATTAGTTGCTGAGTGGAAGAATAATGGACTACATGTGAAGAGATTGGTGAAGAATGATAGTATAGTTTATCTCAAGGTTATAATAGTGTATTTCTCTTTTGCTTCGTCGTCTCCAATGAATGATAACCATAAAAATCTTTACTGTTGCACGTGCCCCTAATAGTTTAAATGGAAAGATACAGTGCTTGTATATATGCCAAATCGCGTAGATGTGTGTATCGGGGTTAATTATAATGGTTACAAGGGAGATATGAATGCTGATTTTAAACGAACGCCGTAAAGGAAAATGTTTTGGTAGATAATAGACAAAAAGCTTACTGGAAATTCACGAAACAATAACGCGTTCAGCTTTCGCGGTCAACCGACTTGGACCGATATGAATAACGGTAACAAATGTTCGCTTGTTTTCTAAGCAACCAATCTAGGATAAGTGGTGCGAGGTGGAAATTGGGCTAGGGTAATCCGGTTTAAACACATACCGTATTATGCAAGCGCCGACTACACCGCTGTTGAAAAAACCTCTAACTCGCGATGTATTTTCTTTTTGTAATTTGTATTTTTAATTTTGCAATCTTACCCCATATTTTGAAACAAAATCCAGTGCCCGATCGGGTTATGAGTTGTTATTTCATACACGTGTGGAAAGCCGCCAAGTGAAAGAGATAGTAATACAGTAATAAGTTATGCACGAATAAAAAACGTAAGCGCTAATAATACACGGCGCTTACGGCCTTATGGTCGCTAGTTAATTTATAGAGGCACTAGTAATAAGATGTTTAAACAGAACGCGTAAACGCCAATGAATACATGGCGCTTTCGCCCTTTTGGTCGCTAATCGCTGCATTCGTAAAGGAAGGTTATGGGGAATCGAGTTGTATGAATTCCACGCCAATGTTAGGTGTTTTAAAAGAAACAGGTAGGCAGATACAAGATTTTATAAAATCGGTCTACAAGTTTGGACATTTTAATTTACAATACATGTTGCATGAATCCCTTATTGCATCCCTTCTGAGATGCAAGCTTCAGAAGAGTCTTCAAATTGTACTCATTCTTGAGTCCATACACTGTTATAGACACTGAATCTGGTTTATTGCCACCTTTAGAATTTTTAATAGAACTCTCACGTCCTCCGTTGCATTGTGAGCTATGTGTTGTGTATGGACGGTCGTCGACCGACTGGACGCTTAACAAAGATTTACTGGCCAGCGTGTGACACTATCACAAACTCGAAACTCACTTAGTTTTCATATAACTTACTTTTAAGCTATATTTTGCTGGCAACACTGTTTAGGAAAATTTCATAGCTTAAATTCATATATAATAATAATGAGAATCGGCAGACAAACACACACATTATATATCCCGAAGCTAAGCAAGTTACGTTTGTGTTATGGGTGATATACAACGGACCACTCTGGGGCCGATCCCAGACACCCAGACCATAGTAAATAACAGAAAGTTCGTTTCCGAAATTTACCATACCAGGCATTGAACTGGGAGCTTCTGCGTTCCAGTGAGTTCGGCCGTCTAAGACTTAACCCGCTCAACCACAGAGGCCGTCTGATATGATATTTATTATAGACTAGCTCCTGCCCGCGACTTCGTCCGCGTGGAATAGTTAAAAAAAGTAAGTTAAAAAACCCTCCCGATTTTAAAACATTCTTCATTGGTGCTCCGCTCCTATTGGTCTTAGCGTGATGATATATAGCCTAATTGTTTTTTTAATATATAAATTGTTTTATTGTATGATGATGAGACCGGCAATATCAATACTTAATTAGGTGTATAAGTTGTATAATAAGCTGTTTAAGTAATTAAAGTTTTTTAACTATCCCACGGGAACTCTTGAATTTTTCGGGATCAAAAGTATCCTATATATTGACCAGGGATATAAGCTACTACCATACAAAATTTCATTTAAATCGGTCCAGTCGTTTCGGAGATTAGCCGGAGCCAGTACAAACAGACAGACAAATAGAGAAACAAAAAATTTGAAAACATCTAAATTAGTTCCATTTCACTTCTCACATCCCCTTGACTCGGTTTTTAACATTTTTTTTCATTGTACAGAAATTCGACCTCTACAATTTTATTATATGTATATAGATATTAATAACTAGTTGTGTCCGCCCTTGTTTGCCCAAAATTTAAGTGAAATGTTTGGCTGTCAGTTTGTCGCACATTATGACTGACGTTTATGTTTCATTTTGTTATCTTGTTGAATTCAGAAGATATGCACATATTGTTCAAGTCCAACGCGAACGAAGCAACAGGCATAGCCAGTAAATTAGCAAACTAATTCTAAGCTATTGTACCTCATTTCAAACGAAGTAATAACAACTAATTTTACATACTAAATTAATAGGAAATTTTCACAAAACTTTTACCGGCGAAATCTATAACTTTTTAATGAATTAACTTTGAATTTTTCGTTTGTGATAAGTCATTGTATTTTTTTAAATAACGGGAACGTTAAAAGGGGTGATCATTGTACAGCACCGTCACCAACTTTGTTCAGATTAATTGCCTTATTTTATTATAGGCCGCATTTCTGTGTAAAGTATCTGTACACTGGTCCACGATGTTTGAGCCTATTTAAATTCTGATTTTATTGCAAAACAGATTAATTTAATAACATTTTTGGAATCCGGTAACTAAAACTCAAATTGTATTAAAAAGAAAGTTTAATGACTTCAGTTCGGTATTTTTAATGTAACAGCTGATTATGTCAGGAAATAGGTGCAGGAATGGAGAAAGAATACAATTTCCTGCGGCCGGGCGGCCTGTCGTAAGAGGCGACAAAGCAACCCACAGCCAGGTGGTAAGGTATTTGCCCGTCTGGATGGCTACCACCCAATAGAGTATGGCGCCATAACGACCTTGAGTTGTGTTCCGGCATTAGTGACCAGGTTCCAGTCTTCCTTAAGAGACCAGCAGCGCATTTGTAGCACCTTTGGTGTTACGAATGTCCATAGGCGATGTTAACCGCTTTCCATCAAGTGGGCCATCTGCTGAACTCCTGCAATAAAAAACAAACAAAAAAATAGGTACTGTAGGTAAGCAGGTACAGGATTTGTGCGAAATCTCAATCTATAAATTATCATGGGTTACTACCCATAATATTTAATAGATTCAGATTTCGCACAAGTCATATGTCTACGTAAGCGTAACTATTGTTAAAAAAAATCTGAGTATTGAAAAGGAGAAATATTGGTTTAGGAATTTATTAGAGTGCAATGAATGCAACATACTATTATTGTTTAGTAACGTTTACGTTTTTGAAAATTTACACAGTACAATGAACTGATGGAAAGAGTCTAATTTAATTCTATTATTACGTAAAACTATTTTCGAATTGCAAAACTATATGAAATTTGGTTAATTTTAAGAATAATAAATGCATAAAATCATTAGTAATGAAACGTGATCCATTACATTTTTTTAACGGTGATCTTTCAAGTTGCTGTTAAGTTTACATAAACCTTTATAAGGGTGCTGTGTACATTTTCATTTATCTTTTACAAATGAAGGGATGGCTTTCTCTATTGAATCACAGAGAATGGGATTTTTTAGAATAACAACGTACTCGCACTTCGCAATCGAATGAACATTGATAAGCTGAAATGCCAACAGCGATATCAATATACTCGTTCACTTGTAAACTTATTCCATTTTTATTTGTATTATAGTCGTAAAAATCACACGACATGAGATGAATCTTTAATATATGTATGTACAGAAGCGGTATGAAAAGGCTCGTCACCTTAAAGTCGACTTTTGCTTGCACGAGTACAAGTAACAGTACTGACAACATTTTAATAAATGTTGCGTTTATAAAATACAGAAACGTGAAAAAAGAAAATTGCAATTTTGACAATGACAGACACTGAGATTAATAATAAGAAACAAAGAGGATATAATCACTACGCTTATCATGAATATTAAAACCAATAAAAAGGTTTTACATCTCTAAACAATTTTCTTAGACAAGATAGAAAATCAATCAAATTTGGTCTTAGTAATTTTAAACTTTATTGTCAAACAGTTAAACTTAATTTTCTGTTGAACACTCTGTTCTGAGACTTCATTTGAAAGGGTAGCATGTGCTCGCGGAACATTAAATGAATCAATTTAAAAATTACCGAACCTTTTCACACTACGACTGTACATGTAAGTGAAAATAAATTACATCTATTTTGGCAAAGCTTTATGGAAAGGGTATCCTTTCCACAGTTTTTTTGCATTTGACCATTTTGAATTCCGATTCAAACAGGTTATTTATCAACAATGTCTAAATACAATCCATATTAATATTATAAATGCGAAAGGAGCAAAAGTAATCCTGTCTGCGACACTTTCCTGGAAATTATGAATGAAATATAACTTGTATGAATGCTAGCTCTCAAAATAAATTTAGGTCGAAACCAGGGATTAGCCTGCGGAAAGTCGCGGGGAAAACGCTGGTTTTATTATTTATGTTTAAAAATAAAGAAATTCTTCCCTTCAGTAAAATTAGCTATCATCCATATTTAAAGCAGTTTCCCTAAAACCAAAACCTTTAATTTCCACCTGTATAGTGTCATGGAAGAAAAATATAGTATATAGATTACTCCATAATCATCTGACTGCTGGCTCAGTCCTATCTAAAAGTTTAATACTTCAACAATATAGTGTTAAAAAATTAAATAACTATCAATAACATTTATTTACCAAGTAAAAAGCACGCAATATTGACCAAAAGAATGTCATACCATTTGCGAAGTAAGCCGTATCTCAGGAGGTTTAACGAGAAAACTTTGAGAATAATTCCATCGAGCCCAAGGTCCTAGACGAAAGGAATAGTAAAAGTTAAATAACTATTAATCGAGACCAACATATTATTATTGTCTTGGTTTAATGAAAATTAAATTGCTTTTAGAGATATTTAATTATTACAGTTGTAATTCTATTCCTACTAAGTATTTTGTGTTCATTGTTGAAATTTTAGTGTATAATAATAGTTTCCTATTTCAAATTAATTTATTTATATAAACTTATTTCTAGGCCTTATATATTTATATTTAAAACTTATGGTAATAACACATTTTGAATTATTATTACAATTTGTTTTTGGCGGCGGTTGCTGCACTAGACTCTACATCTGCATCGTAGCAACCAACACATTTTTATTACAATAACTTAAATATAGCGGAATTATTCATTAATTAACCTATAACTATGTAAAATGAGTGCTTGCGTGCGTGTGCATGTGTGTGTTTGTGTGTGTGGTCCTAGTGCTATAGTCGGTTACCTACTATGCATTCTGTATCGCTGTAATTTAATGTTTTTAGCCATTTGATTAACTGGTGTTTAAACTTTTATGCTGACATGTCTTTGGCAAAGGATGTATGTAGTTTGGGTAAGGGTATATTATATATTCGACGGGAGGTGAGGTATTGGAAGGTAGGGGCATTTAGATTTCCTTTATGAATTGCCGTGGCTACCTTGCAAATATAAAGCTCTCGCACTGTCAAACGTCACTTTCAGCATATAATGTATTGGTGGGAAATCTATATAGTTTTTTATGCATAACTTTTAGGACTGCGCGCTGTGCTCGTTCTACTTCTATGATGTTTGTTTTGTGTATTCCTCCCCAAGCAGCAAGGCAGTATAGAAGTAAGTTGAAATAAAAGAGTTTATTTTTTCATCTACACGACCTTGTATATGTTAACCACTTTAAAATATTAACCGATTAAAAATATGAGTCAATGAGAGTTGAGAGAGAGTTTCGATTAAAAACATGTTGCGTAGGTAAACATTAATTTGATGTGTTCCTGCACATGGGTCTAGTGAAGTACGCAGAGAGAGCGCAACACCCAGTCTGTACGAAAAGGGGCGTAATGAGCCGGCGCCCTCGGGGTTATCGGAACTATATTTTATTCCCGAGGCTCTGAGCTTACGGAGTTGCGGTGGAACACCGAGCTGACTTAGTTGGTAGGTCCGAGCATGCCTGCCATCTGGAGCCCAAGACTACTACTGCTATCCTTGGACGGTAGGGCATCAATAATTGATAACACCTCGGTAAAAAAAAGGTAAAACATTAATTGTCGGCCGATTATTTATTTATTCAAATTAAGTTCCGCTTTATTCAAGTCTAACTTACAACACATACATACTATGCAAAACAACGAGATTAACTAAAAATTCACAATTATAAGCTACAATATCAAACTAAACCTAATTTAAAAAAATATAATTAAATACTAAAAATAAAGTAACTTATAAATATAGATTAAAGACTATGCAACAAAGCGCTGCCAGGGGGTAGCGTGCCCAGAAGGCTGGCTGCATTGCCGGGCTGTATGTTTTATTTAGTTATTTTGTTTCCTGGATAAATCCTCCATCACTTACTGCATATTTCTAAAAGCATGGTCAAATTGCTTTGTTTTAGGTTGTAATTTGATTTGCATATAAAAACTCTTTAAAATGTTGCATAACTCGTTCAACCAGTCTCAATTATCAGAAAACTGTCTAATATAACATTCGAAAATCCTTCTTAACCACTTTTCTAAAATTAATAAAATGTGATTGTAGGATTCTTTCTCATGTTTCTCTAGTCATAACTACTCTAATAGAAAGAGACCTAAAAATGAAGCCACTCATTAAGACAATTTCGACACTATTTCAATTTTGCCAAACAAAGGCAATTTGTATGTAAAAAACATTTGCTTGCATATTTCCTATTCCAATGAAAACACAAAATAGATTGTAGCAAAACAAGAGAGAGAAAGAAATCTAGAGATACCGAAATTCTGAATTACGACAAAGAACTTCTGACACGGACCTATCGCAAAACTGGGTGATGCCAAAAACTTCGGTGAATGTAGGTGAAAGCCTGTATATCATTGTTTTCAACCCATCCACGTTTGCTCGCAATAATACAGAACAAAGCGTTCTTGACTTGTTCCCTTTTTTGGAGTCATGATTTATACGATTATCATTTCATTTTTAAAAGGGAAGTTGTGTTATTGCAATTGTTTTCACTTGTTATTTATTGAGGTGTAACGGTTAGTGTAGTGATAATACGATGAGTGAGAGTTCTGATGACCCACTTGTCCCTCCTCTATCCCATTTTCTTTATCCCATCCCTCTATTTCTATACCATATCCTGTTTCTCCTATTTGACCCCTATATCACATCCCCTTATTCCATCCTATTTATCCTGAAGGCTAGCAACGCGTTGGCTTAGCTCCTGGTCTTGCAAATGTTTATATCCGACAATAACGGATATAACAAACAATATAATTTGTCGGATATTTTCGTTGTGCGGGCACTGGCCCGCACAACGAAGGGTTCGGTCGTCAGACAAATGTGCCCTGTCTTTCTTTTCTTTCTCGTGGGGTTATTGCTCCATCGCGATTAGCACTGATTTTGCCAATGTCTCTGTGTAGATAAAATGTCAGGTGGTATAACGGTCTTATTCATAGAGAGTTAGAGTAAGTCTGAAAGTTTTTTAAGAACCACAAAGAAGCGTTGAACTTCCTCGTACTCTCTATGAATAAGACCGTAAGAATATAATTAAAAAATAAGAGAAAAATATGGCCGGTTGACTTCCAGCACTTTCTGAGATCCTAAGGACATATCAAAAATGTGTCCTGTTTTTGTTATCTGGCTACAGAAACAAAAAGTACTTAATCAAAAATATCTATCTTAAAAACTACTCAACCAATATTGTTAAAAATAATTTTCGTTGAAAGTATTTTAGAAGCTGTAGATTACTAATAGACTAATAACACTTTATATTTTATATAATAGGTTGGGGAAAAAGTATTTTCGCATATAGTTTGTATGAACTTGTAATAGATCTCTTTGGCTATACCATTTGTATCTGGCTGGTTTTGGTATCATTAAAAAGTTTTAATTTTAAAGAAGACAATTCCAAATTCAAGTTAGTAAAATGTGTGATATTCATTTGTTTTTCTTATTGTTAAAATGAGTGAATCTAATGAAGAAATTCGATACATTTTAAAATTTTACTACAAAAAAGGTAAAAATGCAACACAAGCCGCGAAAAAAATTTGTGATGTTTATGGACCTAATGCAGTATCTGTGAGAGTAGCGCAAATTTGGTTTAAGCGTTTTCAATCTGGAAATTTTGATATCAAAGATGCACTTCGCTCTGGTCGCCCTGTTACGGACAAAATTGATGCCATTTTTGAAAAAAGTGAAGCAAGATCGGCATATTAGTAGTTACGATGTAGCTGGAGAACTGGGAATTGACCACAAAACGGTTTTGGCGCATTTGAAAAAAGCTGGGTACACAAAAAATCTCGATATTTGGGTGCCTCATGAGCTCACTGAAAGAAATCTAATGAACCGTGTACTCATTTGTGATTCTTTATTACGACGTAATGAAACCGAACCATTTTTGAAGAAGCTGATAACTGGTGATGAAAAGTAGATCACGCACGACAAGAACGTGGTCAAAGGCCGGTCAGGCTTCACAGACTGTGGCGAGACCCGGGTTAACTCGCAACAAGGTGATGCTGTGTGTATGGTGGGATTGGAAGGGCATTATTCATTATAAGCTGTTACCGCCAGGCAGGACCATCGATTCTGAACTGTACTGCGAACAACTGATGAGATTAAAGCAAAAAGTTGAGAGAAAGCGGCCGGAATTAATCAACAGAAGGGGTGTGGTTTTTCACCATGATAACGCTATACCTCACACATCTTTAACCACTCAGCAAAAGTTACGAGAGTTTGGCTGGTAGGTATTAATGCATCCGCCGTATAGTCCTGACCTTGTACCTTCAGATTTTCACCTGTTTCGGTCTCTGCAGAATTCCTTAGGCAGTGTCAGGTTAACATCACGAGAGGACTGCCAAAACCACTTGTCGCAGTTTTTTGATCAGAAGCCCCAAAATTTTTATAGCAATGGGATTACGTCCCTAGCTACAAGATGGCAAAAAGTTATCCAACAAAATGGCACCTACATACTTTAGTGAAATGTAAATAAACTTTATAAAAAAACCTATTGAATTTTATATATAATGCGAAGAAACTTTTTCCCCAACCTAATATTTTAAAAACAGTTTAACATCCTCAGGGACTATAAGCTACTTTTGCTATGTATGAGATTATTAAACGTTTGTTCTTCTACCCATTTTGAGTCAGTTGGCCGACAAAATAAACATTCTCAAGGGTTTGTTATTTGTACATTAAAACCTGGGCTCCGCCACTCAGGAGAATTTTGGATTTGTTTCTATAGCAATCGCTGACGCGTTGCTGACTTCTATGAAATTTTATAATGCCCTTCTAAAAAAACCGCATGTCATAGCGCAAAATGTAAACCGCGGTACGAAGCTCCCTCCAGATCATTGTTGTACGCGGAGTAAAGGTAATAAAGGATTTATTTAATTTAAAAAACTTAAATGTATTTACATGTGATCTAATAAAATAGTACAACTTTCCAAATAATTATAATTTTTGAAAAGATTGCATAAATACTAATGGTCAATTCCACGTTTTCACTTTTTTTATAAAGCTGAGTCTATACTCAGCTTTATAAAAAAAGTGAAAACGTGGAATCGCCAATATATAAAATTTTTGAAGTTTGTTTGAATTCATATTCAAAAGTTTTTGAAGGCATTCCCATGGCCCCACGCAAGCCCTCCAAAAGTCCAGGTTATTTTTGTGGCCCGTGGTCTTCAAAAACATACAACAATGTAAAATATTAAATGATATTAAAATAATAAATATTAATATCAAACATAATTTCTAATACTAAGTTTCTAGTAAACTTAAATTTCAAGTTTAGAAGTCCTGTATATATACGA
Organism: Dendrolimus houi; assembly: GCA_039645545.1. NCBI lineage: Eukaryota > Metazoa > Arthropoda > Insecta > Lepidoptera > Lasiocampidae > Dendrolimus > Dendrolimus houi. The sequence goes on from CM077125.1 coordinate 8,908,057, forward strand.
ATACTAAAAAGTCTCGAGACTAATTTACCTGTAAAGAACTTTTGTTTTTGATTTATCGAGCCAACAATCTACCACCACCGCTCACTCCTAATTTTTTACACTTCTACATTTATTACACTCCTAGTTTGGGACTTTGATAGCTGACGGACTGCACAATTTTTTTTCCATTATTATGCATTATGGCTATGAATAAATGAATTTTAATTTAATTTAACTTCAAAAAATGTTTTATTTCAACTACAAATTCATTGAAACCTCAAAACTGCCATTTAAGGTGTAAATCACGCCCATTTTGAATATTTATAATCCAGTAAAAGTCGTAACTCGTAACATACTCTGTATGACTTAATCTAGTAGTCTTTTTTTAGATTTTTTATATTTGTCTGTTTGTTCGGGATTCACGTAAAAACTACTCTGCCGATTTCGATGCGGTTTTCGTTGATCGATATCAAATTTCCGGAATTAATTTATAGGCCGGGAATCCCGTGGGATTTTTCCCGGGAGCGGTTTCATATTGTAAGGACACGTAAAAATTAGCTTATATCGTCCACGTTGGACGAAGTCGCAGCGAATTCTAGTTAATAATAAATTGAAAGTCCCAAATAGTTCCTTTTCAATACAAGGACGGACTGGTGGCGCCAACTATAATTTTAGAGTAAGTGTTACTTGTTACATTCCTTACTGGGAAATAGGGTTCTCCGTGCAAATAGAATACTAATTAAATCTTGCGGCCGGGCGGCCTGTCGTAAGAGGCGACAAAACAACCCACAGCCAGGTGGTAGGGCACTTGCCCGACTGAATGGCTACCACTCCTGGTCTAGAGTATGCCGCTATAACAACTTTGAGTTGTGTTCCGGCATCAGTGACCAGGTTCCGCATTCTCCTTCGAGGCCGGCAGCACATTGACAGCACCTCTAGTATTGCTAATATACATAGGCGACGGTAACCACTTTCCATCACAGCTGGGCCATCTGCCAGTCTGCTCTGTTTCTGCAATAAAAAAAAGGGAAACGGGCTAACAAATCATCTGAGATATTTTTTTATAAACTTACAGAACGTCGCAGCTTCCTGGATTTCATATAACGATACAAGTAGAGTCCGCGCTACAAAAGGACTCCCACGAAAAATAAGGGAACTGAAAGTGGCAGGTTCGCTTTTCGATAGAATTTTGTTCGCTAAGCCAGAAAATCAATTTACAGGTTTAATTATGGAACATTTTGTATTTATTATATAGTAATTATCTAAATCAACTTACAGATTAGGAAATTACTCTGGCAATCGCAGCGCCGCGTCTGTGGGACTTCTTTTGTGGCGTGGACTTTGGGTATACGTAAAAGCAGCCAACTAGCTCATTGATTATTATTTGAAAAATAATTAAAATTATTTCCATGACGATATTTTAAGAGTTACATGATAAGATGTTCTTTTAACGCTTATTCTTTTAAATGAAAAAAGATTAGAATTCATTGTAACATGTGTCCGCATCCCTATTATAATTCCTTAGTATTCTTCTTTCATAATTTCGCAATTCTCTCTGCGGCTTACATATAATAATATCGCAGTAGAGCTGTCAACTCTTTATATACCTAACTTACAATTGGGTATTTGACACATATTACGATAAATTCTAAAATTGTATTCATATAAAAAAGTAAGTGTCAAAATATCTTGTTATGATTTTACTTTCAATAATTCATTATAGAAATAATTTTAATTATAACTTAAACAATAATTATTGCGCTATTTGACTCGTTAAAATTGTGAAGTTAAAGCCAGTATTCTTAAACAAAATCAAGGAGGCTAACGTTTTCTGCGATGATAAAAAGTGTCTCAACTGATTTGACTGTCAAATACCCAATTCTAAAAGTTCAAACTTTATACATATAGTCGGACAGGAATTGTTTTTAATATTATATTATAAAGGAACCCTCTATAGACGAGTTCGACTCGCACGCAGACCACTTGTTTACTATAAAAATGAATAAAACATAAAATCAGGTCAAGTTGATACGGATGTTTAAATATTTCCTCCAATGTTTACTCGCTCTAAAACTTTTACAGCTGGCCTATAAAACAACCAAAATGAAAAGCAAAAAAGACAAAAAGACTGTGAAATCACAGACGATGCGGACTATTTCCGAGCTCTTAGGTACACCGGCCGCATTAAGAAGCATTAGTTCAGTAACAAAGGGTGGTATGACAAAGTGCCTTCGCTCTTGGGCGGGGTTGCTATGGCCACAATGGAGGTGTCGTTAGGTCTTGGAAGTCACGCGAACCGGACCCAGTCGAGGTACAGTGCGACCACGTTATTTTGATCGAGGGTAAACGATTTTTTTTCACTTAGAAATGATTACATTTAATCACTGAAAAGATGGACATTAAGTCAGAAAACTAATAAAAAAATTGCGATTAGGTGGTTATTGTAATCGAATTCTAATTTCCATATAAACATTACTGAATGATCAGAGAAAATTTTAATTTTCTACGTGGTTTCTGAATTTTGGTAAGAGTTAAAAAAATGTAGTTTAGACTTGTTAAATCATTTTATCTATACTAATATTATGAAAAGGAAGGATTTGTATTGTCGACTGTTTGTATTTTTGTGTTTGTAACAAATAAACTCAAAAACTACTAGACCGATCTCAAAAATTCTTTCACCATTCGAATGCTGTATTATCCCTAATTAATATAAGAAATATAAATAGTAGGGCTCCCTACTAAAACTTCACTAATGTTACCCATCGATTTAAACAAAATACTTGGCACTGGAATCGCGTTCTACGATGTTAATGAAATTTTGTGTGTTATTGAATGGGTCCCGGGTAGAATTAGATTCACAATTAGACCAAGTAGGTGGCGCTGAAATCGAGTTCTAGAGTTTTATTTTTTCAGAGCAGAACATCGTCTGCCGAGACTGCTAATAAATAATATAAGTGATTAAAGTAAAATTTAATTGTTAAGAATTATATTTTAAAGAACTGTTGCATTGTTAAAATATTTTTGTTGTACAAATGTAAGTCACGAAAGACAAATATATTTGCGTCTGCATCCAGGTATTCGGGTCACACAGTACTCAAATATTAAAGGCGTGGAAAATTCTAAACGTTGTCAACCTTTGCCAGACTTAACGACTTAATGCGACGTCTCGTTATTGCCGTGGACGTAAAAGGTGTTTCATGAAGATGCATTTGGCTTCAAGGTTATTTAGTGAATGGGCAAGGTTAATGTTCGCTTATCTATACAGAGTCAGGTGGCGTTGCTTTCAAGGGAATTTCATTTTAGTAAGGTGTGAAAAATGTTGTTTGTATTTTCGCGAGATAGCGAAGTAAATGACCGTGTTTACGTTGGTGCGTGGATAGTATTGATGATGTACGTAAGCAAAGTATACAAAGGTGCCATTTCTGATGTTAAAGCTTAAGTGATGTGACATATGCAAATGAGAAAGCTGATGCTTGCATTAAAATGCTAGAAGGTGTATCACTCTATATTACTAACCAAATATGAATTGTAATAATTCTAATTTATACATATATGTCTTTAAAAACCACGGGCCACATTTTTTTTAAATTATTATTACTAGAAATAGTTTATTTCTTACATAAGTTTCTACCTTTGTATAAACTAACTACTAACTTGCAGGGTGGCTTTGTGGTGAAAGCCTTGGGTGAGTAGCGACACCTCGTACCCGACTCCGGGGGGCCAATGCAAAGCCCTGCTTGCCTTAGCTAGCCGGCTAGAAGTGGAGATCGCTAGCGCCAGGACTCTAGCTCCGGAGGTGGAAGTGGTATATGGGATAACGTTGGAAGTAGCTTCCACACTCCTTGCCACTCTTACCCATGTTGCCTCTTGCCAATCTTGTACGGCATTTTTTCCGGAATGGCGAGTCATCGCCAGCCCATTTTTGCCATGTTACCCGAACATTGCGACGGACAGACGCCATAGTCCCCATAGCACGGATCCCTAGTTCCCCAAGTAGTTCATTCCAATAGCCAGGTACCTTTTGTTCTCATTACGCGTAAGTGTCACGCCACATTTACATAAAATTTGTCAAGGGGCCTCTACGTATTGGCCTTCCTATGGACCCACGCAAGCCCTCCTCAAAAATCTGGGACAGTTTTATGGCCCGTGGTCTTCAAGGACATATAAACAATAACAATCACCCTGCAAAAATCTGCCTCTACCTTAGATATCTTGATAGTGCTACAGGTTTTTCTTCTTTAATTTTTGGGCGTTTTACTATATAAAACATATTTTACTTTTCTGTGGGGAATAGACAGTACCCGCCATGCTTTTCTAAACCGGATTAACGGGTTTAATATAACACACATTATTCATATAATAAAACCTTATTATAATAAGAGATACAAAAAAATGTAGAAAAATATTATAAGTAAAGTAATACTAGAAAAGCATTAGCACTAAACCCGCTCGTTAACAAAAACCAACTACAGAGAAAAATATTATTTATTCCATGACAGAGGCTACGAAAAAGCCATTACGAAACCTCTGACTCACGGCGTTATTGAAAAAAATGGGGGAACGTGAAAATAAAAGTTATGTTTTTTTGTCTACTTTTTTCCTCGACCTGTTAAACCGCGGGCATTGTTTGCGTTGGCAACGCGATTATAGTTAAATATCACTCCTAAAGTATTCTGAGTTTTACATTTTGAACAAATTCATATCAGAGTCGCGATTCAGTTAATACGTTCACAGCGGAACCGATGTTCTGTACTGTGCTGTACTGTAACTTGATTTTCTATACTTTCCATTCCTATGGTATGGGGCATTTTGGACCTCGCACTAAAACTGCCATTGTGATGGCACGAGGCCTATTGAGCCCCGTAACCTTTTAAAAACTAAAATCCTTTTTGGCTCATACAGGGTGGCCATAAAAGTGATATTTAAAAGAAAAAAATAATTAGTTTACATCAATGGGTACCCAAATTACCCTCATGTATGTTTTACCAAAACTTTTAGTATTCAATTTTTGGTAAATTTCGACCGCAACGGCATTAAATATTTTTTTTATTTTTTGTATATATTTATTTGGGAGTTTTTTTATATAATAAAGTCCTTATAGATTGTACTTTTATACGTAAAATAATCAACATCCAAACATTAAAATAAGTTACAAAAAATGTACTTGAAAGTGTAAAAAAATATTTCGAGCGAATTAGACTCGAATTTTCAATCTTAAATTAAAAATCATGTGCATGGCTTCGAAGTGTCTTTAAAACTTGTGCAAGAGTTTAAGCTTTCGTAATAATACAGGTCTTTTTTGCTTCAACGGGCCTTTGAACGTACTGGGGTGGAAATTTCCCAAGTTAGCTTTTCAGAGATATATTACTCGTTAGGAAATTATCATTTCTAGTCTTCTTCTATGCTGTCGTACGTCCAAATCTAAATATTTTCCGGGGTTAAATAAACTGTAGTATACAAATTACATCAAAGTTTTGGTTTTAATAATTAAAATTAATAATTAATTACAACAGCAACACATTTTTTAAGTCAATATTGTTAACCTAGAAAACGCTTTCTTCTGGAGTACACATTGTTACGATAACACCAAGAACCTTAAATTGATAACTATAAAATTGTAATATAATTAGAATAATTTAAATATATAAAAGCCTTTTACTATACGCTTTTAGTAACTAGGTACAGATAAATTAGCTTCGAAACGTTAACTGCGTTTGTAGTAGTGTACTGTCAGCACTTAAATAAATAGATTAACACTTTTTATATATTTTTATAGGCAGTTACTTAATATGAAACAGAATAATAATAATATTAAACTATATTAAAATAATAAATATATTAAACCTAATTTTTAATACTAAATTTCAAGTTTAGTAATCCTGTCAATACAAATACTAACACTAACAAACACAAAAACGTCTCCAAGCTGATATATTTATATTGCCTAGCTTAGGTACTGTCAGTTTTTAAAAATATTGGATGTAAATAATGAACGGTCTCGGTGTGGTTTTATTAAAACCGCACAGTATATATTGAAAAACCGTCCATATTCTGCCGACCAAATTAATCTATTAGTTTATTCATGCCATATAATAGAGTAATGGGCAATAAATGTATATGCATAAATTCTGCGGTAGTGGTTGACTAGATTAATATAAAGCCGAAACATACGATCCTGCTTTGAAGCGAGAAGTTCGGGAGTAATAATGGACTTAAGGACACCCGAACAATACTCTGGGCGAAGAGATAATTAAATTATTTAACTTTGTTAAACATAGGGTACTAATCAGTGAAGTCGATATTCGTTATGGTATATAGTACTATATAAACTGAATGTAATTTAAGTATATAGATACTATAATATCAACCAGTAAAATTCATACTTTTGAGATTGGGGCTTCTCAATATTTAAAAGAATGAACAGTATACCCGCAACACTTATCCAAGGCGGATTGCTGTATTTGTCGCATCACCGATTCTTAATATATATATATGTTTTGCTTATATATATATAAGTAAAACATTAAATTTACTATCAGTACTTTGCCCCGTTGTTATTAAAACAATTTAATTTAGACTTTACCATTAGTGAATCACCATCGTTTAAACTTAGAAAAATAATTAAGTCAGCAAGCTGAAGTTGTTGTGAATTTAATGTCGAAGATTTTCCAAGAAAGAGTTTCTGTCGTCAATATTCTAAGCCTGTTTCAAAACGAACTCTGCTTATCAATTTTTCTGATAGGAATATAATGTATTGATATATGTATAGGTATGTTGATAAAAATCGTGGATACAGTCATTCACGATATATAACATGCTCATGAAACATAATAAAATAAGATTATCTTATCATTATATATCTCAAATAGAATTTTAGAATACGTAGAATCAAATTTTAAGTTTGCGTACTTGGTAAGAAAGCGTACAAAGTACAAAGGTAAGCGTAAAGAAGCTTTCAAGCGTTAATAAATTGGTGTCACAATGTGTTTTGAAATTATCATATTACTAAAAACAAAACATAGATTTAGGTAAAATGGAAGTAAAAACGTGTTACGTATAGATAGCTATTAACTGTTCTAATTTCGTCGGTATAATTTAAAAGATATTAATTTAAATTATGATCTTCTTTATGTCAAGATTTGGCATCCTTACTTGCCACTTAAGAGTAAGTAATGATGATGACCATAAGCCATACTGTTCACAACCGGTAGCATGCAATGAGGATTCCGATTCTTTGATTTTTCACAATGTTGTTCTTAATATTTTCAATAAGGATAAAAATTTCAATAAAAGACTACAGTGTTTTCTTTATTTAGTCGCCAGTGTTCCACCAAAAGTACAAAACTTTCCTTGTTTGCTCCATTAATCTTTGCTGGTCGTATTGATAGGTCTACAAAATGTATTCAGTTCGTCGCGCCATATTGTTCCTCGAGCTAAGGTTTGCCACAACGTTGTCTAGTATTTTGCAGATGGCAGTCAATTGTAATTTATGCTTGCAGCTGTCTTTATTGCAACATATATTTCGATCTAGTGCAACTTTAAAACACCACGGTCATCATATTGTTACTACCTAGACGCCGACAGAAACAAATTTATACCTGCATACCTGTAGAAACACATTTTATTACCTTTCGGCATTTGGACTTCTTTTGTTTACTTTGTGTTTAAAATTTGTGATTAGAAAACAGCCCATTGTGTATTGTATGAATGTATGAATGAATTAAAACACTTTATTGTTCACCAAAAATTAAAACTACGTTCTTAAAACTAAGTACAGTAAATGTTGAACAAAGGGTAGCCTTATCGCTTAAAACGATCTCTTCCAGGCAACTCCCTAAACTAAGGACAATATTAAGACAACAGTGGCGATGAAGACAATAAATAATAAGAAACATTCCAAGAATAAGTAAAAAAATAAATAAAATAAATAATAATATACTTTATATACTATACAAAAATAAGATATATCATACTATATATAGAATCAGCAGCATATTTTAGACTTGCGAGGACCAAAGATATTTAGTAACCATCAGTTTAAAAGATATTATGGATTTAGCTTGTCTGATGTTGAGTGGCAGGGAGTTCTATAAACGGACAGCCTGTATCGTGAAAGAGTTATCAACAAAGGAAGAAGTGTGTACAGGTGGCACAAAGGAGAGATTATTACTAGAGCGCAAATAGCGGGAATGAGAAAGATGTAGGAAATCAAAACGTTCTTTTAAATACGGAGGGGTACGAGGATCAAAAAGGATATTATACAAAAGAGAGAGTAAGTGAACATTCCGGTGAAGGCGAATAGGTAACCATTTAAGCTTCTTGCGATATTCGGAAACATGGTCATATTTGCGCAACCCAAATATAAACCGTATACAGACATTTTGAAGTCGATCGAGCTTGTTCAGTTGTTATAGTGTTAAGTCGATATAACTGACATCGGCATAATCAAGTAATAATCAATAATAGAGATTGAGCAAGCATTACTTTAGTAGCAGTAGGGAGGAAATTTTTAAGTCTTCTAAGCGAAGCTGCTGATGCAAAGATTCTTCGGCTGAGATAGATCAGGTGAGGCCTCCAAGATAGCTCTCTGTCAATGACAATCCCAAGATTTTTTACAGTTTCACTAATATCGAATTGTAATCTTTTATGGTAGTCATTAGCCAGGTGTGCGGATTAAGATTTCTAGGAAATTGCATCGACGCTTGCCGGACAGACATATTGCATCTGTGGAGTATAAAGCAAGGCCACAATAGAGAGATGAGGCAGTCAAGCGATAACCACAAGCGAAGCAAGACGTGTACATTCGGTAATTTATTTAGTGACGGACTTTGCGCATGTATTTGAATTATGATCTCCTGCATTACGTTTGGACTTATTGCGTTCAGTTATATTTGTACCTTGTGTTATACGTGTTTGTATGGTTCTAATAAACTCTATAATAATTCCAACGGCATTTTAATTCGAGTCCTGCAACTCGTAACAACATATTAAATTAGATAAAAGAAACTCTGCATTCTGGCTGACAGTAAACTGTGATGTTTTTGCTTTGAGGATATGACTAACATTGTTTGCAGTCGGTCTTCTTTACTTAAGAGATAGGCCGCCTACCATTTCAAATAAAACAAAACACTTAGGATTCTTTATAAGTTTGAAACTAGATCATAATTAAATATACATAATTTCCTACTCAGTATTATAAACTGTAGCCATTTAGAAGCTCACTGAGATATCATTGTTAATTAACGTTATTAATGTGTCAGTGGATCGAGACCACGCTGCCCGTATTCTACATTTACATTTAGTCATGATTCGAAATAATTTAGAATTAAATCCGGTCAAAGTTAGACGCTCGTTTTACATTCAATCGATTTGCTATAGACGACTCCTTACTATATGAGCAGATGACAGACGACCTAGTATAAGCTGTCCATAATTGATATTTTAAGTCTGGAGTATTATGAAATATAATATATATATATATATATATATATATATATATATATATATATATATAATATATATATATATATATATATATATAAATATATATATATATATATATATATATACATATATATACCAAGCTGTAACTAAAAACAAAAATTATTATACTGAAGAATATAATGTAAAAAAAAACATCCGTTTTACAAATTGTTTAGTATCAATTTATAACATTCACAGTATCTTTAATGTCACATCAATTCTTGTAGTGGTATCTACTAATAAGATGAATACTAATAAGTTGGAAAACAGAGAGTCTAAAATAGTTAATTACGTCAGATTATTTAAAATCGACGTCTCGCCCTACCCTATGTTATGGTATACTGCATGCGTCACTAGATAGATAGATGTTACATTCGAGTAACTTTATTTGCTACTGTTCATAGGGTTTTTCTTCTCTTAATGTCTTCAGAAATCGCACTCCGTGAGTCTAATACGTGTCTAAATTAATAACTGGATATTGTCAACATTCTGGGCTCCGTTTTATTAGAAAAACGTGACCTAATCTCAATACTCTTTCTACTCATTCTTTTACAGGACTTACGTATAGGTATAGGTAGGTACTGTAATGGCCAGCAGTTTCTAAGTTGACCGGGATCTTGAATAAGAGACTGGTTCAAGATTTAAGCTTATATTAGCGATGAAGACACTTTTACATTAATGTGTTCAACTCGCGGCCCGATACAATTCTGTTCCCGATTATTTTGGGACGCGTTCTACGTTTATATTTAAATCATTATATTTCTTGATATATATGACGACTAAAGAGGTTAGTCGGAGCTGAACACATGAATGTAAAAGTGTCTTGATCGCTAATATAAGCTTAAATCTTGAACCAGTCTCTTATTCAAAATCCCGGTCAGCTCAGAAACCGCTGGCCGTTACAATTTTGTTCTCGATTGATTTGGGAGGCGTTCAACGTTTCTATTTGAAATAATTATATTTCTTAATATATATGACGAAGAAAGAAGTTAGTCGTTACAGTACACATTGTCACACTTATTTAGGTTATCTATACTTAATATTATAAATGTGAAAGTGTGTATGGATGTTTGTTGCTCAATCCCACCAGAACGGCTGAATGGATCCGGATGAAATTTGCCATAGAAGCATGTTATCCCGAAAAAATGTATGGTTCCTGTGGATAACATTAACGCGTGCGAAGCCGCGGGCAAAATTAGTAATTTGTATATTTTACCGTAATACACCGTATACATTTTACCTTTTCTAGACGACACACACCTGTGATTGTTAATATGTTTGAGACGCGCGAACGTGCGAATGTGGAAAATAAAATATGTTTATCACAAATACGTATATTATAAAGGAGGTATGTAGGTATATATAAATTCGCTTTGTTGATGCCGTAATGTTTGTGTTGAGATTTAATTCGATGTAAAGTAGAAACAAACACAACGCCTTATGTGGTTACTCACTGATGTTTGTATTTGGTGGTGTTTTCCATTAATATAACACAAAGACCCGTGTATATTGTATGTAAAACTTAATCTAAAACGTTTATGAAGATGTTACTCTTAAATTAGCTGCGCCCGTCACTTCCTTCATGCGGGACTTAGATTTTACTTTATTACTTCTGAAACATATCAAAAGATATAGACTGAAAATTGAGATGAAGTTGCTGTTTTGCTTGTTTGTACCTAACTTGTTCGTCGCCTAAGAATTTCGTTGAAATCCGTTAAGCCATTTCTGAGCCTATTCGGGACGATTATTCAGACAGGCCGATATACAAAGCCCCCAAAAATGATAAAACAGCAGTTTTCGTGAGATATACTTTCATAAGCGAAGCCACTTAAACACCTCTAGTCTTATAAACAGAAATACTCAAATAGTGACCTTTTCATGAAATATAGGTACCTACTTGTATTTCATGTGAAAGCTATAAACAGCAGGAATCCTTGGAACAGCTTGAATGGCAACAGCAGTAACATCGCATGACAAAAATAATAAAGCTAACACAAATAATAAAATAATCATTAAACCGTTCCGTGTGGTGGTGAAGCGTGATTTAATATAACCGAGAAGGGTGTGGCAAGACACGGGCATATCATTAGGCATGAGTTAATGAGTCCGCACTTACCCCAGTTGCGGTACTGCTGCTCCTGAAATGTTACAGTGGGTGCTCACACCTCTAATTTAGGATGAAACCTCGTAAATATGGCTCAAAGCAATCGTGATTGAGGTCATCGCAAGATATTATTAATAGTCGTGGTAGCGTAATGGTTAGCGCATGCGTCCCGAACTCTAAGGGCGCGGGTTCGAATCTTAGCCGGAATGCATGCACCACTTAGGCAGTTTTCTGACCTAAAGTGCACATTGTTACAATTACCATGTGCTAACAACGGTGAAGGAAAGCATCGTGATGAAATCTGCACATGTGTCAAACCTGTCAATGGCCTTAAACAAGCATGGTGGGTATAGTGAGAGGTCCAAGTTCAACAGTGGAACGTTTGTATATTAGGATTTGCCCGCGAATTCGTCCACGCTTCACTTGGTAATTCCCGGGTCATAAAATATCGCAGCATTTAAAAAAAGAATATAAGCTATCGTTTTAGTGGAAACTGTCGGAATAAGCTAATTTTTATGCATCCGAACAACTTCAAACCGCTCCCGGGAAAATTCCCGCGGGATTGCCGGGGTTATATGATATACACATAAAAATTGACTGATTCTTGTATTTGACATTTATACTTAATCTGTTTTCAACTTGACATTAATATATATTTAAATTGTAATAATAAAACTGTAAATATATTATAAAAATAATTTTGCACACTAATATGGCTAGCACACATGAAACTACTATCATTATAATTGTAACATCTGTCGCAACCGTGTCTAATGCAAAATAAATATGATTTGATTTGAGTTTTTCATATATAATATAACGTAGCGCAGACTACTCTGTGTCTGGTTTTCCGAGCTAAAATGGAGATCAAGGAACTATTTTGGTACAGTAACCATAATTATGGTACACTTTTTGACATTTAACTATTATTGAAGTGAAACTTCTATATAGACGGGGGGTCTTAGGATTTTTCTGTCACGAAAAAGCGTTACGGCCGCGTGGAGGAGAGGCATAAATTTAGACTAGACGTGGTGAGAGGCGGCATAATTTTGGAGTAGACTATGGATGCGTTTTTCGGTTCTGGATCGAATTCAGTTTTTTTATTTGATAAAATAAAATATGTTTAAATAAAAAATGCATTCATTAAAATGTACCTAACCTAACCAAATCATAATTTGCAGTAAACCTGCGAAAAATCGAAATGTGTCCTGGGACACATAGAAGAAATGAAACTTCAACGGACAAGTGGAAAAACGAATCGCAATAAAATTTTAACTTTAACTTTTACGGGCAGGTTTTCAAATTGGACAAGTACATTAACAATGTGCCAGTAAAACTTCAAGTAAAAATTTTGTTGCGATTCGTTTTGCCACTTGTCCGTTGAAATTACACTTCTACTACATGTCCCAGCACACATTTCGATTTTTTTATGTAAATGCACGAAAATCCTTAGGTTGATGCTGTTCTCGTAATAAGTCTATTGTACCATAATATTGATTTAAGCATAAAGTATAATTGAACATTGTATGAGAACAAAGAAAATCGATATCGCAGTACCAAATACGTCTTCATTGGGTTATCTTTGTTTTATGCAGATTGGCTTACTGACGTCTTTGTACTCCTTTTGTGTTACAAAATACGCTATTGTTGTATTCGGTGCAACGCTGCGCTTCTACATATTATTTAATGATAAGCCACTGTGGAAATCGTTGCTAGTTAATATATGTACAGTCGCGGAATGTTCGTCACCTTAAAGTCGACTTTTGTTTGCACGAGTACAAGAAACAATACTGCCAACATTTTAATGAATGTTACATTTATAAAATATACAAACGTAAAAAAAAAATTGCATGTTTATAATGACAGACGCCAAGATTAAAATAAGAGGGTGAAATCACTATGCTGAATATAAATATTGTTACGAGTTACGGGACTCGAATTAAAATGCCGTTGGAATTACTACAGAATTTATTAGAACTATACAAACACGTATAACACAGGTACAAATATAACTAGACACAACCAGTACAAACGTAATACACGATTCAATAACACGTGCAAAGTCCGTCACTATATAGCTTATCAAATTTACACACGTCTTGTCTCGCTGGTGACCATCGCTAGACTGCCGATCTCCCCATTGGGCTATTGCTATATACTGCACCGATATAATATGGCTGCCTGCCCGCATAGATTGAAATTCTTAGAATTCGTAATCTGCACATCTGCCTAATTATGCCTGCAAACGGCCATAAACGGGTATAATACACTATAGGCTGTTTTCTAATTACAAATTTTAAACAAAAGAAGTCCAAATGCCGGAAAGGTAATAAGCTGCAGGTGTGCAGTGGTCTTTGTCGGTCGTAACAATATTATAACCAATAAAAAGGTATTACATGTCTAAACAATCTTCTTAGAAAAGATAGACAATAAAACAACTTTGATTTAAATAATTTTAAACTTTATTGTCAAATAGTTAAACATAATTTTCTATGGAACAGTCTGTTCTGTGACTTAGTTTCGAAAGGTAACATGTACTCGTGAAACGTTAAATGAATCAATTTGAAAACTGGCGACCATTTTCATACCACGACTCTTACTCTTATCTGTACCCAAGTATAATTTATTTGGCAGGAATTTGAAGGATGTGGTTTTGGTATGCAGTTTTTTAAATGTATAATTTATTAAATGTGAACAATAGCGGTAGGACATTTATTCCTTTTAATGAAAACTTGTGTGTTTGTGTTGAAAAACCCAACTGTTAAGAGACCGGTCTTTTCGAGTTTAACCACTACTTCATTTAGTCAATCAAAGATCTACAATTTGGTTGAGGCTTTTATAGATTATTGTAGAACTTGGATATTCATTATTGCACAAATTGCGTAGAGAGAGCGCCATAAGTAAAAAGGCGCACAAGCTTTATTGAGACAGCCAAATGTCACGTGATCAAAGTACTCTCTATACCTCGGGCAACGCATTAGTGCTGCTATTCAAAAAGGGAATGGGGTAAGTGTTTTGAGAACGTTCTACACTGATAGCAGTCTTACATGTATATATAGTGTATTTTAATTTGGATATATAGTTTATTCTAAGTATTTAATTTATTTTGGGAGTTTAATTTCAGGTACGGTTAATTTAAATATAATTTCGTAAATAAATATTATAATTGTAGTCCTTAGATCATCTATTAACGATCTAAGTTGTACATTACATCTTTTTAACTTTATATTCTTCGTAATATAGCTAAAAGATTTATAGAAATGTAACCGTAGCATTAAATTATCACTCGTCCGCCAATTACGATAACAGTAAACCCTTGAATGTCTTCTACAATTAATCTAAGTTGTAATTAGTTAATTAGGGTACCACATTTCGTGGTTACCCCTCAATAGACGACAGAGCACCAACCGCGCAGTACGCAAGGTACAATCAGCAACACAAGTTGATGACCCATTTACCCCTTTATTAACGTCATAACTAATGTCGTGTAATTTAAGTGTAACGTGTTAATGTTCCATACAACTGTACATTTATTTTGTTATGCATGCTAATATTACATAAAAATATTAATAGGAATAAAAATAGCCTAAGAGAATACTAATTTCTTGACAAATAATAAATATAAAAAAAATTGGAAAA
Organism: Dendrolimus houi; assembly: GCA_039645545.1. NCBI lineage: Eukaryota > Metazoa > Arthropoda > Insecta > Lepidoptera > Lasiocampidae > Dendrolimus > Dendrolimus houi. Next base: position 8,923,262 of record CM077125.1, read on the forward strand.
AAAATATTTTCTGTTGGCTAAAGCGGGCAATCAGATATTTGGTCTACCGGATGAAAAGTGGTTACCGTCCCCTATGGACGTTTGCAATATAGTATCAACGCCAGTCAGCCTATAGGTAGATTATCCGTGCAGGAACAGAGAAAGAATACAATTTCCTGCGGCGGGGCGGCTTGTCGTAAGAGGCGACAAAGCAGCCCACAGCCAGGTGGTGGGGTATTCGTCCGTCTGGGTGGCAACCACCCCTGGTGTAGGGTATGTCGCCATAACAACCTTGAGTTGTATTCTGGCATTAGTGGCCAGGCTCCAGTCTCCCTTAAGAGAGCAGCAGCGCAATTGTAACGCCTTGGGCTGTTGCAAATGTCCATAGGCAATGGTAACCGCTTTCCAACAGATGGGACGTCTGTCTGCCTGCTGAAATCAAGCAATAAAACAGGACAAAAGGAGGACGAAGTGGCCCAATTGAATTCTCACTTAGCGTATAAAAGACGATTAGCTCAAAACTAACCATTTCACGTCGATATTTTGTGAGAGAATTTCTCGTTGTCATACTCATAATCTGTACATTAATACGTGAAGTAAAAACTTTGCACTCCTTTTTACGAAAATTGGGCAGACGGAGGAGTATGAATTTTCGCACTCTTATAGTTTATATAGAGAAGAAGCGCCGAATGCTATTTTTTTTTTTAAATTATGCATAAAAAATACATTAAATCAATAAAAAGAAAACATTTCACACACTACCATGTATTTGACACACATGCATATATATTTTTAGGCTCTTTTGTTTACTGTTCAAGTCAAATTAACAGTGTAGCCTTAGCGAAATCTGCGATCAGAGAAGTATAGTCTCTGAAATTAAATTTTAATTAAATCCGTGGTTCAAACCCAATTTAAAAATCTACAATAACACAAAGAAAAAACCTAAAAATAAGAATGTATGTTTTGGTATCTAGCAAAGTTTTTTGTTTCACTTCACCTTTAGCATTTATTTTTGAATAATAGGCAAATATGTCAATTTTATATATCACATATTCTATTTTTATAATAAAATAAATACATTATAATTATAGTTTATAAAGTCAAACACATGTCACATGAAGCAAATTCCGTCTTCAAAACCACAACGATACAGCCATATCGTCAAACGATCATAATTCATAGCGCGCCATAACTTGTAATATCCGCACTTAAGTGATAAAAGTGTAAGTGGTAACATACCACGCTGAAGAGGTAAACGTTACCTGCGCGTGGTGTCGTTAAATCTCAGGTTTACAACGCGATAATGTTTCCGCTCGGCTAATGTCGGCCATCATGGCTGGGCCTTAAACTCTTAGCGGACGAGAGCTGAATACTTTAAGAAATTTTATAAATATTATATTATAATAACAGCTCATAAACGCCCCACTGCTCGGCTCGGGCATCAACTATTGGGGAATGAACAATATACCCGCCACGTTTGTCCAAGGCAGCTTGACAGGTTTGACATATCGGTTATCTCAATATGCAGGTTTCATCACAATGTTTTCCTTTACCGTTGTTAGCACGTGGTAATTGTAACAATATGCACATTAGGTTCCAAACCCGTTCTAAGTGGTGCATGCGTTTCGGCCAAGATTCGAAACCGCGCCCTTTGAGTTTGGGACGCCTGCGTTAGTCTACGCTACCACAACTAAATATTATAATATTTAGTTAGTTAGTTTATTTAGCGACGGCCTCTGTGATTGAGCGGGCTAAGCCTTTGCCGGCTTACCTCACTGCCACGCAGAGGGTCCGGGTTCGATTCCTGGTATAGTAAATTTCGGAAACGTATTTTCTCCGTTATTTACTATGATCTGGGTCTGTGGGCTCGGCCCCAGAATGATCCGTTGTATATTACCCATAACACAAGCGTAACTTGCTTAATTTGGGGATATACAGTGTGTGTGTTTGTCTTATATTATTATTATTATTATTAATACCATGTATTTATTTCTAATCAAAAATTATACATTATTTTTTGAAATCTTAGAGAAATATTTTTGTTATTTAACTAGTCCTTAAGAATCAATTTTCGTATAAGGCGCCGGTATGGATTTTATGAAGAGTGAAATATAAGGGATTTCTCAAAAGCGTTACGTTTTTTTTCTTTTAAACCACCTATTTTCTGAAACCTGGCCACTGATACCGGAACATAATTTATAGTTGTATGGTGGCATACCTTAGACTAGTTAGTCTTGTTAATCATGCGGACATTAGAATAGAATAGAATAGAATATACTTTATATTGTACAATAAAATTAATGAAATAATACACAAAAACAGGAATTAGGTACAAATGGCGGTCTTATCGCTAACAGCGATCTCTTTCAGACAACCTAGGGATGGAGAGAAAAACATGACACAAAAGCTAGGAAAGGGATTGCTGCACAATATTTTTAAAATGTTACATATTTTATATACTAATATTATTATATAAATATACATATAGATTTATATACACATGATTAAATACATAAAATATTAAATTAAATCCCGAAAATAACATATCTCATGTATCTTCGTTGTCCTTTTCTTAAAATCGATTATAAAGTAACGACCATTTGACTCAATTTATTAAAGTCCAATAAATTTCCTCAAAAAAGGCCAGACGTGGCGGTACAAGTATCTTGGCAAATCTCAAGTGTCCGAACAGCGTATAACTAAGACGTGATCGGAATATTTGATCTTATGCACCTCTAAAATATTTTACGAAATGCAGCGATAGTTCACAACGAAGTACGGAATATATTAAGCTTACATACATATATCTGAATTCTGCTCTGCTTATTTGCAATTTAAAAAAGTATGTATAATAACGTACAACCAGCAGTTATTGTACGACAAATATAATTATCCATATTTTATTCAATAAATTTATGAAATTAGAAAAATCTTCTGGGCGAAAATCGCTTATGAAAGTAAAAATTAAATAAACATTTTAAAACATTTTTAAAATAACAAATGAAGCAAATCCAAGAAACGGGAATGCGGTGGTTGTGCAAACACAGAAACATGCATAATCTATTTCACATTTATATAATAGCTGCTTGAAAAAATGTGAAAGTGCAAATAAAAACATACTTGAATTTAGGATACATATATTGATACAAACGTTAATCATAGTTCCAAACTTATGAATGTTAGAAATATCATAATATTTTATAAATTTCGTATGGATACTTCAGATTATTTCAAATTTTTTGTTTTGTGTTGTTATTTTTAAATTCAGACAGAAAAATAATACATTAAAACAGAAATAAAAAATAATATGAAATAATTTTTTTTAAAAACATGTTTGGCTTTGCTCTACTTATAAATTTCAAATTTCACTCTCGGACCCCGTTTTCAGTATTTAAAGAAATATTTTCGCTAATTTGGCATAATAATTTGTAGCTACAAGAGATATGTATATGTGTGCCAAAGTTTATATCTCTAGTATTTGTAGCAGCGACACGTAGGAATAGTTTCTAAGATAATTTGCTATGACATGCGGAGGGATAGACATTGGGATGACCTGATAAAGAGTTTTTTTTTTCACTCTACGTATCAGTACCCCAATAAATGTACACAACGAGATGGAGCCCAGATTTTCTTGAACTAGCGATGTTTACAACTTGCAAAGCTACTGGTATAATACTCTCAACACTATAAACCTGGAAAATCGCGCGAGGAAAACTCCTGAGGTAAGAAAATGCTCACATATCCACGAAGTACGATAATGATGTATCCTAAAAATGCACGATAATTTATTTTCAAAAATAAAGAAGATTGCGGCACCTAACTTGTCAAAATATTATCTATGCGTTTGGGAGAAATAACTGAACCAGTCCGCACGTGGTTTCCAATTATACAGAAGTATAACATAAACTTGAAACAGCATTTAGTGTTTGGTTTAAGTCATTAGAGAAATAAAATTTAGCAAATGTTGACAGGTTCAATGTTTCCAAATGAAAGGTAGAAAAAAACCTTACTTCTTTAAGAGAATCAAGGTAACCAACGTAGGTTATAAAATGGCAAGCTGTAATGGCAGTAGGCCGGCCACGACTGTCATAGTACCGTTAACAGGTGGAGCAGACGAAGCCTGGAGTAAAGACCTTGTCTCGACAAAGGTAGCGTAAGACGCTGTCCAGCCTAGTAGCCCTAGATCTGCGTAAGGTCTCCAGTGGGCGCTGGATAACCAAAGCGGAAGATCAGGATATGTGACGCAAACTAAGAGAGGGAGGACTATGTTCAGTAGTGAACTATGATTAGCTGACCACGATGACGAGTGTTCAAGAACAACAGCAGTTTTTACCAATCAAATCGTGGTTGCGTTCAGAGCAAAAGCTTTGTAGCCTTTGTAGTTATTACCAAAAAAATCACAAAACATATTTGCCTCCCTAATCGTATTTTTCAAACGCACTTGTCAACCAATTACAAAATAAACAAACGACCGGAACGTGTTGGTTTATTTATTAAACGACATAAAATACGCCACGAAATGAATTTTCTGGTTATATTTAGAATTTGATCACGTAAAAGGTTAAAAAGTCACAATAAAGGAAACCAATTCGTACCGATTTTGTTCCTCGCGTGTGTCCAATATACGTTTATTTGCATGATGAATAGACCGTTATAAAGTTTTTCTAATTTAGTTTCTAGTTCTTAGTAATAAATTCAATACTTCAATATACTAACATACAGTATGTAAACGAAAACCAACAAGTAAATCAATGAGTTAATAGGAATTTACTCAGAATGCACTATTTGTCCACAAATAACCGTGTCTGATTAATGTAATATAATTATGTAATTACATTTATTATTGTTACATGCCGTCAAAGATAAGCCGCACAGCCTATTGTAAGCGCAGCTTATTGTCCTCCCGGATTAGGGAATCCTTTGTGTTTTGAATTTGTAACATGCTATTGTATTTCTACTTGTTTTATAATCATCATTAGCGTCGAACCAATCCCTTTTGTTATTGTTTGCGACTTTGTGGACGTTCGCAGGTATGCAAATTAATATTTCTTAGAAACTCAGTGTGCGCCTCCAATTTCTTTGTACTGTATAGTTAGTATAAGACGATGCCCGAATGGCGGGGCGGGGCAGTTAAGCGACAACTACGAAGCGAGTAAAACGTTTTCTAGAACTCTCGATTAGCGATATAAACGACGGACTATGCGCCTTCGAATTGTATTGAATCGTACAGTGAGAACTGGTTGCACCCAGTCTTATTTGTATTTGTTTTATACGTGTTTGTACAATTCTAATAAAATCTATAGTAGTTCCAACGGAATTTTTAATTCGAGTCCTGTAGCTCGTAACATTATTATTATAATTTATATATATTAAAATTATATAATACACAATATATTTAATTCTTTAATTAGTTTATTATTCATGTACCTATTGTCCCTTTTTCTTGCACCACATACATCGCCAGATTAGCAAAGAAATTCCTTTAATGTAGGTTGCCTGGAAGAGATCGCTTTAAGGGCGCCTATTGTACTGCTTAGAAAAATGTTGTAAATGTGGTTTCTTATTGTAATTGTATATTTTGGTGTAAAATAAAGTGTTATATATCTATCTAAAACCAAAGTAGTTATGAAAAATCAAAACCCAACGATTGATTCGCAATAAATGTTATAAACGTCCTTATCTATATATATATATATTATACCGAATAATTATATATATATATAATTATTCGGTACGTGTGTTGACAGTGAACTCCTCCTAAACGGCTAGACCGATTTTGACGATATTTGTTTTGTGTGTTTGAAAGGGTCCCCGGGTAGTTTAGATTCACAATTGGAACCGCTAGGTGGCGCTAAGATCGGGTTCTAGAATCCTCCTAATCACCTGGAGCGATTTTGGCGATTTTGTTTTTGTTTGTTTGAGTGGCTTACCGGATGGTTTAGATTTGCAATTAGAACCGGTAGGTGGCGCTGAGATCGGGTTCTAGAATCCTCCTAATCATCTGGACCGATTTTGGTGATTTTGTTTTTGTGTCATGAAACAAAGTCTTTTAGGAATTCAGAAAATATGGTGGTACGAAGTTCGCCGGGTCAGCTAGTCTATATATATATATATAATTCTTCTATACGTGTGTTGACAGTGAACTCCTCCTAAACGGCTGGACCGATTTTGATGATATTTGTTTTGTGTGTTTGAATGGGTCCCCGGATGGTTTATGTTCACAATTGGAACCGGTAGGTGCGCTGAGATCGGGTTTTAGGTTTTTATGTCATGAAACAAAGTCTTTTAGGAATTCAGAAAATATGGCGGTACGAAATTCCCCGGGTCAGCTAGTAAAATATATGTCACAAATTTTAACGACATGGCATTTCAAAACCTCATTTTTAGCTAGTTGGGAATAATACAAAGCCCAAATCGGACTCGAAACCATAGACTTCGAGTGAAAAGCATTGAGATATTCGAAAAATCGAGTAGAACTCGAACGATTCATTTATTACATCCATAAACATGAGAAGAGATATTTTTACCAAAACTTGGTCAAAGTTGAATCTGCATTTCGTTGACCGCAGATACGTTTAAAAATGCTTGCTTGCCCTACACTTTTTTTTGTACATTCCTCTCTCCGGATGAACGAGATTGTCCAGGCTTAATGCTTTTTTTGGGGGTTTTTATATTTTAGTTTTTTATTCTTTTTCTTTCTATGTTCTCTTTTTTTGTCTTTCTTTCTTTTTTGTTTCATCTGCTCTTCACTTACCAACACTCATTTAATTATGATTTGTGTTAATTCATCTAAAAATCTGAGGCTTAAAGAAAGGCTTCTATACATACTTGGGTGAAAGTGAAAGGATTAACAAATACGTATAATCAAATAACTTAAAAGCCCAATTTAAACTCTTAGCCAACTTTAGGTAACATTTAAATACAAATTTGAATGGAATTGATCGTCAACCGTGTCGAGGGTGCCTTAATGATTACCAATTTTGGACCCTCTAATGCTATTTGTATTATAATCCAAAGGTAAACTTGAAAGCAGGGTTTATTTATTTAAATTGTAATCTTAGTGTAAAGTACGGGGCTATTCAGAACATTTGGTGGTACGTAAGAATTAGTAAATTTCAATTTGTATCGTGAGGCCCCTTCATAATAGCGCGCGGGGGGAACAAGGGGGCGAGGTACGCGGGGCTTCAGGCCCTGCGAGTTGACAGCGCATCACGAGTCAGTGGACCGGTTTCCGCAAGGCCTGTGACACGGTCTAATCCCTAGCAAAGGACCCGGTATGGGGGAAATGCATTTCCACCGCCTTAAAAAAAAAATGTTATCGCGCCATAGTTATACCTCATACAATAAATAGTCGTAAACTCATATTGTTGTTTGCTTCGAACCCGCCACAAATTATTAAAGCAGTTTTGTCTAAAATATTTAGTTGCTCAGTGTCTATGGCATCATTGTTTCTACAAGGTGATTTGCGGTTTACTGACACCCTTGGAGATCTGCTTTGGGGTAGTGTGGGGCTTTCTAACTAGACCGATATGTTCAGTATTCACTAAAATATCCCCGTATTTTAAGGGATAAATATCATGTTCCTCCTCTCGTCATAACTCATTATTAGTAAAGGCAAGGCTCGTGGAAAACCTCCGCGGCTCAGTTTCAGTAGTATCAGTTTGGATGACAGTTGATGTTGTTCCCGACACCCGCGAGTATCTATTACACAAAGTAGAAGTTGCATACGTTTTAGACACGCATAATTGTTACATGCTACGTTGATACATGTGATGTGAGAAAACAGTGTGAGGAAATCTGTATATAACATTACTAATGAGATTACCACCAAGCCTTGGAAAGGCGTAGCGAGTGTACACAGTTTATTCGAGCTCAAACCCAACAGTGTTACATTTCTGGGCTCGTATTATTATTATTATTTATCTTTCTAAAGAAGCAGGATGTAATTTATAGTTTGTAATTTAATTACATTTACAAATAAATTGTAATAAAGATTGAGCTCACTTGAACATATTGGGAACTATTTCAATATCCTGGTTAAAAATTAATAAACTAATCCAATATCAATCGGCTGTCTCTGAAGTAAACTATCTATAGCTATTTTATTTATAGCAAATGTCAAAAAAACTCAAATATCCAGTAAGATTTGATTTAATTTTGAGCTATATTTAGGAGCATTTTTATAAATCAAAATTAGTGAAAATCAAAATCAATAATAATAAACAATTAATGGGGGAAACAGTCAAAAAATTTAATTGGTTGCGGTAAAACAAAAAACTTTCTCGTTAAGAATAAAATAACGTATTACAACCAATAAAGATCGAAGGTCAATGAAAGTTAATGCCAATTTCCGCCAAACAGAGTAATTTCGAGAGCTACGAAACCTTTTTCATGTCAATTTAATTACATACTCGTATTTACCTTGATTGGAGTTGTCTCGTTTTACGTTCACGAAGTTGTATGGTCTTTTTATTAGTCGTAGCTCATTAATAAATCTAATTACTTTGTTTAACTATCAGTTAATTTTACACTTTGCGATATAATTTAATATAGACTTATCTGTGTCCACTTTGTTCGCGTGGGGCTTGGACTTCATATATACACACTTCTATAATACTTTATATATATATACAGGTATTTTTTTTCAAATTAGCCTCTATGGCTTAATCCAAAACTATAAGATTAACGACGAATTTTTTTGACAAAAACAAAACCGACTTCTGACAAAAAACCAAAAAATAAATATTTAGCCGACTTCTTTCTACAACATCCAGAAGTCGATGCCAAGTGTCTTTTGGTTTTTAGTGTGAAGTCAGCTTTGTTTTTGTTAAAACATATATTTTTTTACTTTTTAGTTGCGCAAATACTTCTATAGCTTTAGAAATAATATATTAAGCACCTGTAGAAATTGTACAACTAGCACGCGTATACAAATTTGCCATATCACTCTTCGGTGTATATGCTCTCGATTTCCATGCGACACACAAATCAGACTGATTTGGTGACTATGGGACCATCTCGGGAGTTAAAAAAAATTATTTAAAAATCGGTGCACAATTGACGGAGAAATCGCGTAAAGAACATCCAAAAAAAAAAAAAAACACAGACGAATTGATAACCTCCTCATTTTTGAAATCAGTTAAAAATACTTAGAGTAGTCTCGGGGCCGATTTGACGGGCTCTGTGGTTGAACGGGGTTTGCCGACCAACCTTACTACAACGCAGTATCTCCGAGTTCAATTCCTTGCATGGTTCATTTTCTTAAATGAATTTTCCGTCATTTGCTATGGCCTAGATGTCTAAGATCGGCCCCAGAGTTGGATTTTGTGGCTTCGCCACCTAATTATTCTTTACTTAAATTAATATAAAACAGTCTTCCCTATTAGGATAGCCTCGCCATCCCACACCCGTAGATAATTCTAACCTTATAAGCTATATGCTCTACCAATGAAGTAATCGAACCTAGAGAGTGTTGCAATCTTATTGAGATAAGCTAGTTTTTTTATGAACGTCTGTAAACCTGTTTAAATAAGCTAAACAACCCTGGGTATCTAAAAAAAAATGTAACAAATGACCTAAAACTATGTTGATAAACTTGCATTTTATTTATATTCCTCGCTAACTCTAGCACTTCCCTAATTTCATCAGAATCGGTTCATCAGTTTCTCCTTCTCTCTTCTTTTTTAAATAACAATTACATACTTCGTCTTAATACACCCCTCCTTTTTTATAAGTAACAGAGTGGTCCATTGTATATTACCCATAACACAAGCGTCACTTGCCTAGCTTGAGGATATACAATGTGTGTTGGTCTGCCGATATTTATTATTATTATATTAGATTTCTTTTGAAAAGTAAAGCGGTATAATTAATTATTCACTGTTCAGGAATCGAATCGGGTGATTTTGAAAAAATACACGAGCTTTTTAGAGCCTAAGCCTGCCAGGCAATACAAATTACAAGGGCCTCGGCGGAAGATCTTTCATTTATGATGGAGAAGCATTCCATCTCGCTCCTCCACCCATTAGGGTGTCACCATATACATGCCTAAACTGGAAAGTTTCTTTATCTTAAAAGGAAGATCTTCGGCCGAGGCTATTGCACTGACCCGCAGTCTTAGCTCCAACATTCAAGAGACCCTGACTAAGTTAGGGGAAGACGTCGAGGCCCACTAGGCCTCGAAAAACGACACCAACTCATAATGTAGCTTGTTAGGATTGATTTCTGTGAAAGAATGTCTGTATCATTTTTGTTTAATTTATTTACAAAACAACAAAACCAAAAAACGGTATACTATTATTAAATATGCGGAATAAATAAAACTACGCTAGTTGCATTCGTACTGATTTACTTTTGTTTAAAAAGCACGGGACCTGTAGTCTCTGCACAGATACACAACACTTCCCTCTTATTTAAACAAATAGTAGAAAAACATAAAATAAACTTAAAAATAACCTCTATGTAACGACTTATAGTCTATTCTAGGAATGCCACGTAACTGTCTAGTACTGGTACTCCCAGATGGTAAAAGAGTATCAGGTACACTCTGAGAACTCTCTAACATGGTTCTCTCTTCCCCCTTTGTATCAATCACATTTGTTTCACTCTGTAGTTTAATGTCATCAACCAACTGGTATGAACGATGTCTGTCTGTCCTTGACAAGGTACTCCTATCTTTAATTAACTGATTTTTATGTTTTTTCACAATATTCGTAGTATTAATGTCCTTAACAAACTGATTTACTTTTTTTTTAAATCGCGGGTCCCGTAGTCTCTGCACAGATACACAATAACTATTGATCAATCTATACATAATCTTGGAAATCTCTAGAATTTATATTAACACTATTGTTGATTCAGTGTTGCATTTAAAAAATCACGATAATAAAAAGTACAGTTTTAGTTTAATTTTAGTGTTTTTAGGCGTAATCCTGTTCCCAAAATCCAGACTATTTTAGGAATATATATAAAAAATATTTACTTACGTATATAGAAATAAGAATAAGATCTTTTAATTATACCAGAACTTATTAAACATCGTTATCATAGAAATGGAATACCTTCCCTTTTTAAGTTCCACTTTATTAAGTACCTCATAAAATCTGAACATTTGGTAACGACTTCATACTACTTGGTATAAGTACAGTAATTCCTCCGAATTTTAAATTGGTAGGAAACGTCTTGTTTTGGCAGCTACGAAATTGTTCAAACTAACTTTTAATGGCTTCTAAAATGACGTATAAAACACGACGACCTTTTTGTGTGTGAAATATACCGTATTTTATACGGACTTCCGTGATACGACTATAGGGACACTTTCCATAGAACATATTGTAACGACCTTGTATTAAGCCCAGGAGAATATGTTAGTGTGTAAAAGAGTGATTTAGTTAATCTTTAGTTATTGTGTAGATAATAAAACTTATAGCGCGGGCTGATTTGGTCATATAAAATAGATGGCAAAGGAAATATAGGCTTGATCAGATAATGCGTCTTTTTAGCAGAGTAGGGAATACTTTAGGTCAATTTTGTTTGACAGGCATATTGTTACGACTGACAAAGACAAATTCACACCTGCATACCTGTTTTGCGTATTTTATTACTTTCGGCATTTGGACTTCTTTTGTTCACTTTGTGTTTGAAATTTGCGATTAGAAAAACAGCCCATTGTGTATTGTTATCTTTTATGGTAGTCATTAGCCAGGTGTGATTCTAAGAAATTCGGTCCGTGCGGCCAGGTAGACATACTGCATTTGCGCAGCATAAAGGAAGACCCCAATGTAGAGATCGTCAATCTAGCGATAACCACGAGCGAAGCAAGATGTGTGTACCACGTTCGGTATTCTATTTAGTGACGGACTTTACGCGTTTTATGGAATTACGATCTCGCGCATTACGTTGGACTGGTTGTGTTCAGTTATATTTGTACCTGTGCTATACTTGTTTGTATAGTTCTAATAAACTCTATAATAATTCCAACGGCATTTTAATTCGAGTCCTGCAACTCGTAACAATATGAAAATTATTATTACAAAATTAACTATCGCTAAGCGTTGTACAGGCAAATGCTAGGACCATACCTTGATGCCCACCCACGATATTCCTGATTAGATAATCATTATTATTTAAATTATCGTACAAAAATCTTTATTTATTTTGAGCATGGAGTTTAGTTGGTATTTATACTAAACCTGACATGCTCGAGTCCCGCCCGCACACGGCCACTTATTCGAAAACCTCGCGGAATACGTACCTCTATGAGTTTTAAATCTTCAATAGTTCCATAAAGCCAATAAAAAAGTTCACAACTCAAAAAGTAAGCTTGCGAAATCACTATAAAAGTACATTTGTTCCAGAACTTATAATTTGGGAAACCTAATTTCACTTTACAACTTATCAAGTTGGGCGATCAGATAATTTACTTGGAAAAGTATTTGGTTTTTCAAGTTTTAATAAGCAAGAATTGAAACGAGGAAATAGAATTATTGATCTGTCAATTGCGTTCCGGAGAGATGTATACTCAATTCTCAATAAATTTGCGACGTTGCATATTTATAAAAGGCAGTAGCTTTATTTTACTTACACAAAAACTTAATTCGGTCTTCTACATATACTAATAAAGAAAAGAAGTCCATATAGTCTAGACAACTGCCCAGCAAAACATAGATTTGACTCGAAGCCGAACTGATTTGAAGTAATACAATGAATGATATGTTGTTTATTACAACGTAGGTACTTGTTAGTAAATTGTAAAAACGCGATTGCAGCGCCATCTATTTTGATAATCCATCTATTCCACGGAAACGACGTTATTTATCAGAATAAATTTCTCCTAAGTGTTAGCTCGGGATATAAGCCGCCTCTGTGCCGAGCTCCATTTGTATACGTTCAGTACTTCTCAAAAAAGTCGCGATCGTAGCGCCATCTTTTTTGCTATTTTCGTCTATCCCACAGACACGACGTCATTTATCGGGATAAAAGTATTCTAAATTACGCCCCATGATATAAGTTAGCTCCATTTCAAATTTTATTTAAATCTGTTCAGTAGCTTTTCGTGATGCTCTAACAGACAGACAGAGAGATACAAATTCAAAATATATTTTTGGAATCTCCTGGTTCTAATTTTCCCTGTGGTTTTTTCACATTTTTAAATGCAATGTACAACTCGAACCATTTACAAATTTATTATAATGTAGAAGATAGATAAAGGCCCATAAACATCCCACTGCTGGCTTCTGATCTCCTTATTTCAGGCAACCTGACATATCTTCCACGCTCGTGGAAGCGTGCAAGCAAACTGGTTAAATTTGTCACAGGATCAATAACGAGTGGGGAAGATGAATCCCAAAGTGGAGATAGAGTCTCGTGAAACACAGGGAAGAATGTCCTCCGAACTCATGGACTGTCTATCTTAGCAAAGTCGCCGTTGAGAGTTGTATGAGGTAAGCTGGAGACCGTGATAATAATTAAAGAAAATATTTTCTTAATTATTTTTATTATATATACAACTTATAATATCAGGATCGATAGTATTTAAACCGATTTCGATTATAGCAACCATTATATACTATGACCATTAGACCTTAGATTTTTGAGCAGGTCGTGTGTTTGCAATTGGCTTGTATACATTTTGGCCAGGAATCTCTCTACTTAGACCTAATGGTGGTAACTATTTCGCACTTCATTGCTACGGGGCATAATTTTTAAGTGCCTTTTGCGTATATTTGTGTCTTAGACTCGGTCCAATTTATTTCGGCCTGCCCTATATTATCTTGCAATATTACAACTATCCCATGTCTCAATGCCCTATCTATTTACTTCAAAATGACACAGGCTTATTAAATTTGCCAACCCTAAAGTCACAAATTACCCTGTGTTAGTATACAGGGACACGTTTTGTGCTATAATGGGATCATTACGACCAGTTTTATGTTACTGCATGTCGTTCGTAATGTTCTATTGTTACAGTGCTACTAGTGATAGCCCTAGAGTGTCATAAGTGACTATAATATAAGACTCATAGATGAAATAACAAAGCATTAAATATTCGGAAATGTTTAAATTAAATAACCAGAGAATTTTTCCTCTTGTGTTATACTTCTCTTATATAAAGAACTGTTAACCGCGACTTCAGCCGTATTTATTTATATCTCTTGTTTCAACTGGATAAGTAGTATCTACCTATATACATATCTTTGCCCGGGATACAATCTATCTCCTTGTCCAACTTTCATTTCGATCTATTTGGCAGATAAGTCGTGAAAAGGTATTAAAAAGAGTTACTTTCGAATTTACAATATTAGTATGGATGATTTATCTGCAGTAAATACAAAATAACTCATGGTTATTTGAATATTATGTTTCAGTGGCTCAAACATAATAGTCTATTTCTTGTGAGCGGGAGGTAGTTGGAAATATGGAGACCCAAAAAGTATTTATACTAATAACTTTTTAGTGTAGAATAATCAGTACAGTATATTACGTCGAATCAAAATCATTATAGACTAAATTCAATAACTTCTTAAAAAATGCCTACGCAAAGGTGTGGTTCGTGTCGTAAATTTCTGTCACCAGTAGAGTGCGTTAAGTGTGCCAAATGCGGATTATCATATCACAGATTTTCTGTTAGACTCTCAGTTAAAGGAAAAACAGCTTCAACTTGGCGTTGTTCAGTGTGCGAAAAGAGAGAGAACAATGATACTTCATTACAAGACAGATCGATAATCGTACAAAATATGGAAGAGTAGGAGGACGATAGCTCGACTGCCAACAGCCCAAAACTTAATATTAAGCTTGGATGCGACGATACTAAAAATTTTACCATAAGACATGTGATGGAAGAGTGAAGAGCATTGCGCATCGACTATTTAGACTTCCATAAAGAAATGTCAGATCTGAAAATTATGGTACAATCATACCATACAGTCATGTCAGTCATGCAAATGGAGGAACCTCTTGATTACGATAGGGTCATAAAACAGCTAAAGGAAGACTTTAATGAACAAGAACAAGGCAATTTTCAACATGATTTAGTGATTATAAATGTTCTCAAAGAGAAGACTGAAAATCCTAAGCAACTGCTGACACTCGTAGCTGCCAAGTTGGGTATAGAGGAACGGGACATCGTCAACGTAGAGCGAAGAGGTACTCTTTATGTAAATCCGTCTCACTCTGAGAAAGTGATGAAACCACAGCGACCATGGGTCATCGTAGTTCGCGTGGTGAGACGTGATATACGAGACGCGGTACTGCGTAATGCATTTGCCCAGCGTACGGTTAACACCTGGGGCTATCTAAAAAGTCACATCTACGTGAATGAAAGGTTAACCAGAACAAACAGCCAGTTGTTCCGCTTGGCGCACGAGGTGGGTCGTCAGAACGGATGACGGTTCAGTTGGACAAGGCACGGCCGCGCACTCGCAAGGCACAAGCCAGGGGATCCTGTGACCAGAGTGCGAAATAGAATGGATGTATTTGACAATATTGGCCACTGTGCTTATACTTTTTAAAATAATGTTAATGTAAATAGTTTGTTGGACATAGGAGATAAAATACAAGATGTTTTAGTATAGTTTTCTCTTTCAACACATACAATATGTTAACTAAAAAGCAAATAGACCATTATATTGTCATAAAATATTTATTTTTATAAATATTTTTTAAGTATTTATTATTAAATACATTTACACTCTTATTAGTCGTTTTAAATATATTTTTATACTTAAATAACATTGATTATAATACTTTTCTCACAATATTAATTATTGTAATAAGTTTATCTATATAATTTCTACATAAGTATATTGTTATACGCCGACAAAAGTGGATGCACACCTGCCTGCCATAAAACGGCCTATTGTGTATTGTACTCGTTTATGGCCGTTCGCAGGCATATAACGCAAGTGTACAGATTACGATTTCTAAGAAGTTCGATCTACGCGGGCGGGCAGCCATATTGTATCGGTGCAGTATATAGCAATACCCAATGGAGAGATCGGCAGTCTAGTGATGGTCATCAGCGACACAAGACGTGTGTACATTCGATAAGCTATATAGTGACGGACTTTGCGCGTGTTATTGAATCGTGTATTACGTTTGTACTGGTTGCGTCCAGTTATATTTGTACCTGTGTTATACATGTTTGTGTAGTTCTAATAAATTCTATAGTAATTCCAACGGCATTTTAATTCGAGTCCTGTAACTCGTAACAATATTAATATATAAATCTAATTAGCTTTTTATAATCATTATTTATTTTCATAAAATATTATTCTTAGTTACCCCCTTCAATATTTCTAGTTAAAATTTGTTTTATAGGATAGTTAGTTATTGTTATTAGTTCATAACAACACAATAGTAGGTATCTATGGTTTTTTTTAATTTAAAGGTACATACATAAGTGGACATTATATTTCATGCTCTTTTTTTATTTTATATTTTATGGTTATTAGTTTAGTACAACTTAAACTTAATTCATTAATGATATATTATATGTAAATTTGTTAATATTTCTGTATGAAGTTAAATTATTACTTTTGTTTGGGTCATTGTTTTCTTTGGATAAAGACTGAAACTGAAAATCAACGCTGCGTCAGCCCTTGTCGCAGCATAATGCTGAGTTCTAGCCTCATTGGCGTGAATGATATGAACTTACATTTTTTGTGTATTTTTTTAACTACAATTGTATATTCTTGATTTACATGTACAACGTCTTGTTACGCGTATTCTTTTTTCTGTGTGTACATACATTTACGACAATAAATCTTTCCCTTCTTTCTATCTTTTCTTTGTTCAACTGAAATGCATTCGACTCCTAGTCGGTAAATATGCACCAGTTAAGCAGTCTTTCTGACCTATAATATGTGTGTATATTGTACAAATTTACTACACGTTCACTGTTCTATACCGTACACGGCGGGATCGGTAACAAGTAATTTTTGGTACTTAGGTACTACTCACCTGGTATTTCCAACCGGTGGTGGGAAAGGGACCAAGGGGGAACACTATTCCGTCAGTATCGTGAGGGAGAGGCGCCCCTTTAGACGAAATATATAAAATATACTACTTATCTACTGCAAGGGAAACACTACAGCGAGGTGGATAAAACGTCCGTCCAAATCTCTTTGTACCAGACACAACCAATTGTCCGCTGTGTATATATTTTATATTACATTTATAATTTTTACTACTATATTATATTAGGTTATACAATTTAATTCTTGATCAAATAATGAACTATCATTTAAAATAACGCGAGAGTAGTAATCCGAGAGCGTCTTACAAAATTCTAAGGCATACCGACAATTCGACGCAATAAAAAAGCGCATTCATTCGAGTCGTGTAAAAATCGATGCTGATGAAAAGATATTCTATATTTCGAACGCTCATAGTGAAAGAAAACATCGTGAAAAGACAGACGTGAAACCCGCTAATCTTGCCTTAGACAAGCGTGGCGGGTATATCGTCTGTCCTCCTGAAATGAGGACGCAATAAGCCACGTCTATAGACTAAAATTCATTCAAAATAGTCAGAAGTATCTCAACGTCGATGTCACTCACAATTTTGTTTGTTCAACTACAATTATCTATCGAATATCATTTTCTATTCTAAAACAAACTTTGAATAATTTTGCAAATATTACTTCATGCTAAAAATTATGCATAATATTTATGCTGCAAACAAAATTCATGACAGGGAATGAAGTTGATACAATAATTTTGCAAATTACTAATATAGTCTGACTGTTGGATGAATGCTAACCCTCTGATAATTTAGCTAATTACATAGTACAGTACGCAGAATAAAATTATTCAAATGGACCCTTGTATACTCTATAATTAGACGACAAAAACTCTTGGAAAAGTAAACTTTGAGTTATTTTAGAAGAAAACATCTTTTGAATTAATTTATTTATACAGGTCACATCTCTTTATAACATGAATCGTAATTTGTATGTTTTAAAATAGGAGTTGGTAATGACGAATATCATTTTATTAGTTGTAATTATTATTATTGCTAATAGAATTTTTTAATTTATTTAAAAGTAATCATAGAACAAGATCAAAGTATAAATTTCGAATTGCCCACAAAAAGATAAAAAAACCGTATGTCCCAAGTGCGCGAGTAGACGATCACAAATGAATGTTTGTTCATTGATATATAATTTTCAAAAGTAGCAGATTACGCATGGTACGTTTAGGTAATAGGTATAAAGCGATTGGCTTGCGACCCCAAGATCTTGCGTCTAGGTGACTTGCTTTGCTTCCCCGGGTAAAGACAGCCTTGAGAAAATATGAATATTAATTCCAAGTCCCAGGCAGACAAAGGGCCGCTACCTATATCCTAAATACGTTCATTTACCTCACTATCGGTTAAAATTTAACATAAGTTTTAACATAACATGTAACAATATTCAAAATAATCAAATGTTAAATGTTAATAAATAATTTGGTTTAGAAATTTGGAAAATATAAATATAGATATAAATAAATACAAATATAAATACATAGATATGTTAAAAAAGACGAAAATTTTCAATAATGTGCATGACAAATATGAAATTATTTCGAATTTTTTGCACACCATGAAAATGGTAGATTCTATAGGGTATTAATTTATCGTAGTAACAACTTTAGTACTACGTTCTGGCAAAATAAAGATTGTTATTATTATTATATTTCTATGCCTGTTTATCTATGTTTTGGCGTACTATAAAGTGGTGTCTATCTATATATCTATTGTTTCATTAATTTTATAGTTAAATATAGTATATTCTATTCTGTTCTATAAAGAGATTTTTAAAGCTAATCCATAAAGAAGCAGATTTTCCATTGCACATTTGCACCGGAAATTACAGATACGTTTCCATGAAATTTGAGAGCCATTTTTACCCAGTCAGTAGTGGGTAGTTTTATTTTTGTTTCCGGCTCACGTTACCCCTTTGTTAACTTTAACGAGTGATCAAAGCGCATTCGTGTTGTTTTTAATTGATTTCGCATACGTTTTATGTTCATTCCGAACAAATTGGCTATCTCCATTGTATTTGGTTTTGTGTTTCTACTCACCACTGATCTGATTAAAACTTAATGCTAAATCAGTGACTAATTCGCGTCTTATTCTAATATCTTTTTTTATTGCTGGAGTACAGCATACAGGCTGACGGTCCAACTGAGATGGAAAGTTGTTACCGTCGCCTATAAACATTTGCAACACTAAAGTAGCTATCAATGTGCTGACAGACTCGTAGATGGGGCTAGAACACAACTCAAGGATGTTATGGCGGCATGCTCTAGACCGGGAGTGGTAGCCATCCAGACAGGCAAATGCCCTACCGCCTGGTTATCGTATGTATATCGTAGTTACGAATTCTAATATAGAGTATTTTTTTATGTTTGCTTATAGGCAAACTGGCAAACGACTTCACTTGATAACAAGTGATTACCGTTGTAACTGTAACACCAAGGGAATCGATAACCTACCATGTTAATACTTTAAATATCTATTTACGCCCTCTTGATCAGCCCCATATTGTGGCGCTCTGGAAAAACAGCGGGAGAGACTTCACTCCATAGTTTGCTGACGTATGGCACAAAGAAACGTGCGCCACGTCGAGGAAGTGTGGATGAACTCCTAATCGTCAGCGAGTGGTGCGATGGTAAAATGGCCATGTAGGCACCAAATCAAATGTGCAATGAACGACGATGAAGAAAAATTAAAATATCGTGAAGAGAGCTGATGCATGACGGCTACCTATTACCTAATATGAGAAATCCGTTAATTTAAAATATGAGTTGCCAATACAAATTTCATTCCCTATTTAGTAATTTAGTCTTAATGCGGTGAAAACAAATCGAATTTACTTTTATATGTATTTTCTATGTTTTCAGGCATAATTTCACATTTCGCATTTCACCTTGTGATGGAACGTATGAAAATGAAAAATTTATTGATGTGAACATCATCAAAGTTTTTACAAAACACAATTATTACAAACGCATCCATAATAAGACCAATAATACAAGGGTGAATCAAAAAATTCTTGGAATCAATTTAAAAAATGCTAAAATTTAAAAAAAATCTACATAATCTTTCTCCAGTGCAATGCATTTAGAATAACGCGTGTCTAACTTCCTTATTTCTTGATAAAAAATGTTTTTCTTGTGTCTCAAAAAACTCCTCTACGGCAGTCATTGTCGTGAAATTCAGTTCCACGAATTTCCTCTTTTAATTTTAGGAATAAGTGGAAATCACTTGGGGCTAAATCCGGAAAATATGGTGGGTGGTCAAGGAGATTGAAGCCAGCACAGTGGATTGCGTTGAACGCAACTTCCGATCGATAAACGGGAGCGTTATCGTAAAGAAACAACACGCCAAACGACAGTTTTCCACGACATTTTTCTTTAATCGCTTCACGCACTTCCGGAATGGAATTTGTATAATAGGATCCAGTAATAATCAGGCCTTTTGGCATGTAATCAATAAAAAGGATAATATTTTCTTAAGTTTTCGCGACTTGTATACATAATAAAACTACGTTTTAACGGTTTTAAGCGTTTTCCGCGCTTAAAACCCTTACAACGTAGTTTTATTAAATAAAAAGGATTCCTTCACTATCCCAAAACACTGAGGCCATAACTTTGTCAGCGGTAGGAGCAACTCGAATTTTCTTAATGGATGGAGAGGATAGTCGTTTCCAAGACATGCTTTGTCTCTTAGTTTCAGGATCGACATGGTGGACCCACGTTTAATCCACGGTAACAAGGCGACGGCAAAAATTATCCGAATCACGCTGAAACATTTGAGATTACGCTTAGAAATTTCCAAACATCGCTTTTTGTTTTCGTTTGTTAAAATTCGTGGCACCCATCTTACCGACACTTCTTTGAGCCCCGGTGGATCAATTAAAATGGATTAAACGTTACCAAAAATCATTAGAATCTCAGCTATCTGTTTTATAGTTATTCTTCTATCTTCCAAAATCAGATTCTCAACCTTTATGACATTTTCTTCCGTAAAGGAGATTGAAGGCCGAACAGAACGCGGGTCATCTTTACAGCTTGATCTACTTCTTTTTAATTCAGCCACCCAGTACGCAACCATAGAATAGAGTTCAACATCATCCCCTAATGTCTTCTGAATGTTCGAAAAAATTCTTCCATAGTTTTTTTTCAGCTGAGATATTTTAGCATCACACATAACTCACTTTTATCCACAATTTTGCGTTTTTGGCAACCCGTTGCACAAAACAATTTATGACGTGTGAACGAACTGACAAAAACAAGTGACAGTTGAGGCTCCCTGCACACGGAGTTCCCCCGTACCTCACGAGGCTGTTAGGCGCGTGCCTCCAAGACAGACACATCCTTTGGGAGGGTGGTCAGTCTGATTGCGCTATAGGTCGGTGACGTGTCGCGTGCGGCGTCCCACAGGGGTCGGTCCTCGGGTCGATTCTTTGGAACGTCGGTTATCACTGGATCCTTTGGGAGCCAGTCATGCTCGGGATAGGGTTAATTTGCTTTGTGGATGACACCCTACTCAAGGCACGCGCTGCGTCATTCGCGGAATCCGTGGACCTCGCCAACACCGCGTTGGTGACCGTGGTCCAGCGTATAGGTAGGCTGGGCTTGTGGGTCTCCCCCGCTAAAACGGAGGCTCTCGTGATACATAGGCGTTTCCGGAATCCACTTTGACTAGTTAGTTCCCAAACTCGTGAGTTCTGAAGGCGCTTTTGCCCGGCTTTTCCTCAACGGTCTCCCCAAGACCGGACGGGGCAACTCGGAAACTTTACTCGGGCATCCTTAGGAGTATGGCCCTGTATGGTGCACCCGTGTGGTCCGTTGAACTTCATCGCCACAATAGGACTTTATTGTGACTGTACAGGTGCGCATCCAACTCGCGGGTACCTACGTCAGTCACTCTCCAGAGGCGCAGATATACGCAAAATTCCATTACAAGGGTCCTCCAGTATATGGGGATGTGGTGGAACTAACCTTTATTGACGAAGTGAGTTTGTTCTGCTTCTCTGGGCACTCTCAGTCATTGATGCGCAGAATCAGCGTGTGCGTAACTACGTTCTAAGTCGCACGCTCTTCCTAACCACAAGCGCGGGCACATGGGAGGCAGGTAGGTTTCGTGGAGTAGTAGCTCACGGGGAACAACTTTACCTTGCCGAGTCTCCGCACATGCTAGCGGAAGATTTTGTTATTCCACATCTTTCCAGTCTTCGGTGGTCTAACTCTCGCCGCTTTGGTCTAATTTCCTAGCAAAGGAACAACAACAAAAATGTGTGATTGACACTCTTAGTCTGAATATCGAACTTCTCCCAAAAAGTTTTTATATATATGCACTTCTAAGAATTTTTTCATTCAACTAGGTAGATATTCTTTAGAATTCTCAAGGATTTCATTAGTTGGAAAAATTCTGAAGAAATTTTTAAGATAAAATTAATCTTGAGAACTTTCGATTGGATCAAAAACTTTTTTAATACGAACTTTAATGATTCCCATTCTTTGCCTACACGATATTATAAGGATTCATATATTGACTAATACAAAAACATTGTTCACAAAAATTGACTACAACGAATAGAGATTTTCAATCTGATTAAAATGAATATAAAATGCAATTTTAGCGTTATACAGTTCGATATTCGAATAAGGATTATCATGCGAACTTTTTCGGAGTAGAATATTGTTTCAATTTATGCAAGCGATTTAATTGCATAGGTACAAATTGAATTCCACATTCATAGATTCCAGGGATAAAAATGATTTGTAAAATAGGTAGTGTGACAAAAAATGTTAATACAATAGAATTTTTGTAATAGTAAATTGAAATAAAATAATGTATTCTTCAATTTCGTATTATTCTACTAGCTATAAAATGTTGTAAAATAATATAGAGACGATTGATTAATAGCACGGTTTCCTTCAGCAGCTTTAGCGATAAATGTATTGATTATTAAAAACTTGTTGTAATCACTACTCGCTTAAAGTCTCGAAGTCAACTTGGAGCATAGTGTTGTAGTATGGCTCATTCATAAGTGAATTGTGTCATTTGAATCAACAAGTCACCACTGTAAGTTGAATCAACAACTGGCTTGGCTTTAGAATAATATATAGATTTAAAACTTTAAAGCTTAAAGCAGGGATTACTAAATTATTTTGGGCAAGAGACCCCTTCTGCAAAGTGAACTGATATCTCAAACCCCCATAGCCAAAATACTTTAAATATCCTATCTGTAGCTTTTTCCGTATTGATATAAAATACTTAACAATTTAAAAACTTAAATGAACTTTCAACTTAAGCGCAAGCTTGTTATATAGTAAAATATCAGGAGCAAGTTTGGACTTGAAGTTGGTCATGATTTCGTTCGTGTTAAATCGTGTAGCAAGTCAAAACGTTCCTGAAAGACTTGTAAGCTCGAACTCATTATTATATCTATCTATCATATTATATACTTGCCGAGTTTTTCATCTTGTGCGAACTTGTGCGTGCTTATCGACTTGTTGAGTTATGTAAAAGTACAACAATAATATTTCTACTTAAATATTAGTCATTCTGATAACAAATTGGTACACGTAACACAACCTGTACAGTATCTTAAAGGTTTCAAATAAGACCTGTGTTAATAAACAGAGGCCGATTTTTAAACCTCGTCAACCTCCAAAATCAGTTTTCGTTTATGTCGACCCCTGAGAAACCGATTTCGACCCATTTAGGTCGATATCGACCACTTAGGAAATCCCTGGCCTAACGCAACATCACATTTTTTCTGATTTTTATACATATTGTCGCTTACACTTGCTGCATTACGAAAAAGATAGACCGACGGTCCCTTCAGCGCAGTGGTATCTCATTAATTAGTCCAGATTTAAGTACTTGAACGCTGTGCTAAGGGTACTTCAAGTTCGAAACTGTCCTCACTCATTTTTGTTTGTAATTAAAAATACCAGTCGTAATTACATCTCAAATCATGGCTCTCTTTATTTATAGTGTGAAAGATATATATTCTGAATGATATTGAATTAATAGAAACAAATATAGCATTTATTTTTTTCATAACTAAAACTTAAAGAATATTGATTAATTTTATACATGTATGTCTCTCAAGCTACGGTCCATAAAAATGGCCCGGACTTTTAGAAGGCTTGCGTTTGGCCATGGGAAGGCCAACACATAGAGGCCCATTTGACAAGTTTAATGTAAATGTGGCGTGACATTGACCGACAGTTATTCCTGTTTACACCATATAAAAATGCAGTCAAGGACAAGCCGCGATTAGTGTAAAAGTATGTAGAAAATAAGAATAAAAGGTACTGGACAATTGGGATGATCTGCTAGTGAAACTAGGGATTTGGGATATGGGGCCTATGGTGTTTGCCCGTCGCAATTTTCGGGGAACATGGAAAAAATGGACTGATAATGAAGCACCACTCCCTGCACAGGCCTCAAAAAAAATCCGTACAAGATTGGCGAGGGACAACATGGGCGTGTGTGACTAAGGGGTGTCGAGAGGTGGGCTGCATGTTCACCGAAGCTACTTCCGACTTTAGGCTATTTATCATTTCCACCCCTGGAGCTCTAGCGATCTCCATTCCGTACCGGCTGGCTAAGGCAAGCACGGAGGCGGGGGCCTTACCTTGGCCCCCTGGAGTCGAGTACGACGTATCGCTATTCACCTAAGTTCTCGCCACAAAGCCCCCTCTGGATTGATTGATTTTTTTTATTTATTCTTATCGTGATAATAACTAGCGACGCCTAGCCGTGGTAGCTTAATGGTTAAAGCACGTGTTTCACAAACTCAAAGGGCGTGGGTTCGAATCCTGGCCGGAAAGCATGCACTACTTCGGCCTTTTTCTGACCTAATGTGCATATTTTTACAATTACCACCTGCTAACAGTGAAGGAATACCTCGTGACGTGATGGTAACCTATATATACATCGAGATAACTGATGTGTCAAACCTGCCAAACCGCTTTGGACAAGCGTGGTGGGTATACTGTCCGTTCCATTATAGTGGGAGGCCCGAGCCCAGCAATGGGACGTTTATAAGCTGTTACTATTGTATAATAATTAGGGAGTGCTCCACTTTGATGTCATTCATCGGGCGAACGAATTGCGACAGATATTTTCTTAAAAAATAACGGTCTTATTCATATTAAATTAAATACCGTGACTGTAAACAAGGACGTCCGTAAGAGAACCACAGTCACCGCTATAGCTCGCAAAATTAGTAAGCTAAAGTAACAGTGAACCGGTAATGTTTGTCACTGATGTTCGATGGAATATAAGAGACTTTACGTAGTAACCACGTCTTGTTAAAGGTTCGACGAACCGATGACTAGGGTAAGGTCACTAAATGAGGTAAGCGAAGCGCGTAAGATCTTTGGGGGAATCTTGAAGAGGCCTATGCCTGCAATAGATTGTGATAAGTAAAAGAAAATTCGGACTTACCTCAGTTCTAGGATACTTTCTAGTAAGAGCTAAGTACATTATATATCTAGTCATCAAACAAATAAAAGAGTATCAAAAGTGATTGAACTATTATATGCTTACTACCTGAAAAATAGATAACTTTTCTGCTTCTGCATTAAGTTTTAATGTATGGCCCTAGCGGAAGATCAGCGCAGGTTAACAACCAACAATCTGCTCAGTTACAACCAATTTAGAACTTCATCTCCGTGGTTTTTGAAGTGAGAAATGAAGAAACCTTTTTAGAATCGAAACTCGATGAAACGAAAAAAAGCGACACTGAAAAGAGATAAACATATAAATCTATAGAACTAAGCCTGCGAGAAAAATGAGATACGAGTTTTACATTGTGCAACACAGATTAGTGTCAATAAAACCGATTATTAAACATAGGTCCAATTTGGACCGAAATAAAACTGATAATAATATTTCTGAAGTGAAACATCTTTAGAATCATTGTAGTCTGAAACTCGATGAAACGAAAAAGCGACACTAAAAAGAGATAAACACAAATCTATAGGACTAAGTCTGCAAGAGAAAGAGATATAATACATTATATTTAATAATTAAAACACTATGCGCATACAGATAGAGTTGGAAATGTTTTGAAGTTTTTTGTTAATACTTCAAATTTCGTGTTATAAAGCTTAAATATAACGATATGAGATGTCACGAAATTTAGAGTCCCTCCCACCCCTTGTCACACTTTGTTTCACTTCTACTGCGAGTGAACTGCACATACACACACACATTTTTTTTATTAGTTAGTATTTTTACATTGTATGTAGTTCTAAATACATATTTTTCTTTCTTTCTTAACATGTTTTACTACTCACCTCCATTGCATTAGCACTTTCTCCCATGGCGACCCAACATCGCCTCTAATATTTCGTTATACCTGAAACAAACATTTAATCTATTATTCATACGTGTGTTTGTATATATGCTTCTTCTTCATCTATGGCTAGGCTGTCTTCATAGCTATAAACGGTTTTCATAAAATGCGATGTAAATGTTTTTAAAGTTCGTCCAGCCTTAGAAGCCGGTAATAAATGTAAGACGTTTATCATTTTGGAAAATGCAAACAATTTCCTGGGATACAGAGTCAAGGATTACCCAATGATATTGAGTGTATAATCTAGGCTGGAATTATAAGCAAATTATTGCCTTCAAACAGAGGAAGCTCTAGCCCATGTAGCGCCCATGTGCAATCAATACCCCGGCGTCCTCTAGTAGGTACGCGATCTAAATGGAATACTTAGTAATTTTTTTTACCAGTGAACGGAAATTCGGGTGCAAATAGTGCAATTTTAAATGATGTCGGGAAGCAATACGTAGTTACACATTCAGAACAAGAACTCTCATAGAAACCGTGCTAAAATAGCAATTGCATAAATACTGTTGTTTCACTTTCCTTGTGATACAATTTGGTGTGTGGAATAGAGAGGGATATACAGTTGACGTTTCGAAACTACAGTGGCTATCTCTCAAACGTCCGTATTTCGATTATTACCAGTGATGGGACAGTCATATTATATTATCGATAAGATTGAGAAGAGCCCGGCGTCGGCCATAGCGCAGGCACAGGGTCTTTGAGAGCGCCGGCGCCGCGAGCGATGCATGCTCTTTGGAGGTATTGCGAGCGGCGTCCGGCGCACCCTAAGCCCCTGCACCCATGTGCGCTGCACACCTTGCACCATAGGTAGAGCCGGCACTGCCCTCAAAATATATCTTTTCATTCTTGTAATTTTATTAGTAACTTTCCACGTGGCTTTGCTTAAGTAAGAAAACTTGAGATCGTATGCAAGTATGACATTTTCCGGAATATGAAGTAACTATCCTATGTTAATATACTATCGCTGAGTAACAGATTTCAAAATTATCTATCAAAGCTGTAAAATAGAATAAAAAAAGCAACCAAATAAATATGTTTGTACATTTTTATATGAGTAATATTATATTTTCGTTTTCAAGTCAAATTTTTTTGCTGCACGGATATAATATATTTAGGGATAAAAGCCAAAAATATTAATAACATACAATACTCGTAAATTACAAGTAATAAATGTACAGAGTTTATAACCGAAGCGATTATTTAAACGGAAAAATGACAAAAGGCCAGGCAGATATTATGCGATGAGCCGAAATGGATCACCAATAATTCTTGTTTTGTTTGGGAAATGTTTCAAAGAAAATGTTAAATTTTAACCTTTTCGTACGAATAATTCGAATTAAATAAAATTTTATTTTAAATAAAAATTATTCAAAAAATTATTGTTTCGAATTTTCTCGATTTACGTAATCTATTTCATTGGTTACGAATGTGTTTTTGCAAAGCAAATTAAAGCACAATGAGTTATTTGCAGGAAACATGGAGATACAAGACGTATATAGAAAGTTTACCTAAGAAAGGCATACAAACTTCTTTATTATAAATACTTTATTGACTAAATTTATTTCAATTATTATTTACTAAATTATTTATTATTTAATTAACAAAATTGGGTCATTTTGGTCTTACGCCAAAAGGAAGATTTGCACTGAAAATCAACGTTGTTTCGGATATATATATACTTACATGCTAAAGTTATAGTTAGAAAAAAATATACGGTTAAATTGAACCTAATACTGTGTGTTTCAGTGAACTAAGTGAGCTAAACTTATCACCACTAGAGTGTTAAGCCTGTTAATCTTATTTACGAAGTGAATAAATGTATTACAAAATCCAATGAAAGTCAAAATATAACTTTTATATATGTTTCCGATTGCGTGCCGCCAAGCAGCTTTCGACGAGCAAATTGCGCTGGACATGAAGGCTCTCTAATGATAAAGGAAATTTAGTAAATCACTTTATATCAAGCGAACAATATTATGTGTTCACAATGAAATCGAAAAATAAAATGTATGAGAAAAGGAAACTGAATCCATTATAACCAAATTTGGAAAATGGAACATAAAGGAAAATTTTTTATGAAAACCTAATCATATTCCAATAATTTAGAGATATCATTGAGTTTAGGTCCATTTATAAATAGTTATTATCCAATTTTATTGCTGTTTTATTGATAAACACACTTTTACAAATAAGAAATTGAGTTCTAGATGTGGGAATTTCTTTTTCTCTCTAAGAAGCGGATAAAATACAATGAATAAAGTAATTTTGTAGTGGAACACTTACAAGCCAATAGATGGCGCTGTGCAATAATTGAGGTTGCACGCGTTTCCCGAAACATACAAGGAATATATACAAATTTTCAACAATAACAAATCGGCCTAGGCCTGTGAGGAACAACACTAGCCCTGCAGGAAGATCTTCCTTTGAGACGGAGGAGCATTCCATCCCGCTCCTCCAACCTATGCGGGGCACCTCTCTACAATTTCTTAATTAGTGATTTAATAGACATTAAAAGTCATTGTCATTGTTATTTCATGTTATTCTAGTAAGCTATTTACGACTTTTATATTATTCAATGAGACTACCTAATTCAATGTGGTAGTTATATTAGTAGCGCATCCGTATGTTTATGATTGTTCTCTAGCCTAACGTGTATGTACTTTTTTGCTTTCCGTAGCCATCTTGACGAAAACGCATGTCTGTCCATCTGTTTGTCTATCCGTCGGAGTGTTCGTCTGTCTGCCTATGCATCACGTTTATGTTAAATCAAACTTATGGTGTATATAAATGTAATTGAACTGAAAAGATATATTCTGCGTGCTGTGCAACCGTTGTATAATGGTATCATTACCTATTAATAGATATAGCGGCAACTAGACCCAGCACTTATAAACAAATGATCCTTGAATGTCTGAAAAACAAGTAAACCATTATATCAAGTATTTCCAACAATTAGCGTCCTCCTTGCGGC
This sequence comes from Dendrolimus houi, assembly GCA_039645545.1. Classification (NCBI taxonomy): domain Eukaryota; kingdom Metazoa; phylum Arthropoda; class Insecta; order Lepidoptera; family Lasiocampidae; genus Dendrolimus; species Dendrolimus houi. Next base: position 8,952,580 of record CM077125.1, read on the forward strand.
CGGTCGCAGGCAATCGGTGTGATCTTGGCTCCGGCTCTGCGTTCTAGTGAGGTCTCCCTTTCTTCTTCTTTTCTATTTCTTTTAAGATATTGTATACCAAACTTTGTTTTTTCTCTCTCTCTCTCTGTTACTTACGGTAGCTAGTATAATTTCAATTATTCAATATGTGGCAAATGATGTTGGTGTTGTATAAATTGAAACTTCTTATATAAGATTCATAATATTAAATTCTGTACAATACTGTTTTTTTGTCCAAATAAATAAAAAATTGAAAATGGGGACCCGCTAAAATGTGGACAAACGATGTGTCTCAAACCAATAAGCGTCCCATCAGGGGTCTATTTCTATTATTTCAATATCATGGCGTTACAATGATATTCAAAGTACGATTCTATAGCAACAGTGTAAAAAATTCGTATTCCACTAAATCCACAACATCGTCTCGATAAAATTACGACAGAATATCTTCTTCAATCTTAACCGTACTGGAACGGAGAAAGAATGCAATTTCCTGCGGCCAGGCAGCCTGTCGTAAGACGCAACAAAATAACCCACAGCTAGGTGGTAGGGTATTTGCCCGACTGGATGGCTACCGCCCCTGGTCTAGAGTATGTCGCCATAACAACCTTGAGTTGTGTTCCGGCATTAGTGACCAGGTTCCAGTCTCCCTTGAGAGAGCAGCAGCGCATTTGTAGCACCTTTGATGTTGCAAATGTCCATAGGTGAAGGTAACCGTTTTCCATGAAGTGGGCCGTCTACCTGTCTGCTGAACTCATGCAATAAAAAAGAATAATAGGTACTAGAAAAAACTGGTATTACCATTAATAGAAATGGCGTTAGCCGAAATAAATATTGAATAGCTAAAACTTTTTAAATATTATTTCGGGAGTTTTCGCTAATAAATATTTATAAAACAGAGTGGCGTGCCACGGACACGCCATTGGGATTATCAGAATCCCGAAATCAGACAAACCTACGATTAATAATATAAAGTCGACTTTGACAAGATAGTGATAATAGATTTAGGCCCCTGGTCGCTTGCGATCATCACACAATTCAAATTCACTGTTACTGGAATTTATAGTAGTTCATTGCAGTGTACCGTGATATGCTACCAGCAGTTCGTACACACGACAGGCTATGACGGCCTATTAAAATAAATAGTATCATTAGTACAAACTTTTTTTATTGAACTATCGCTGCATACGTGTTCTTAAGTACAAAGTGTATAGATGTATAAACACTTTAAAAACCAATACAGTTTTTTGTTTAAAACAGCTTTTGACTGCCGAAAAGAATAGTCCAACAGTTTAAATTAGACCAAAAATGTAAATAATAATGGTTGAGGATCTTTTTTACGGATCATTGGCAATGTAATAAACGCGGCTGCCGAAGTAATCGGAGTAAAACGTTTTGTATGTAAATGGAAATCAATTGATGCCTACAAATTCCCGCTGCCTCGATGTCGAAAAAAATACGAAAAACAACAGTAAAAATGCTAATACCGTTAGATAGGTGGCACATCACTATAGAAGATTACATAAACAGATTACCAAGGGAAATGATCTCGATTTGACTTTCGGTACAAGTAATGTAATTTGTCGGCTGCAAGTATCAATTTGTTTTATGTTTTGTGATAAGTTTTCTCATGCGGCTCGTATATTCTTAGGTTTTAAGGATAAGGCTTATTGGAAACGTTCTCACGGCCCTAGCTTACAGCGATGTCGTAGAACACCAGCTTTATTTATTTTTATTCTTCTTCTGATGTACAAGATGATGTAGAGAAGTCAGAGAAAATCATTATTGTAAAGTAACGCAATACTAAACTTAAAATATATCTATCGTTAACAACCTCTATGCCTAGCATTCTTTTTGGCTATGTCTTCCTCTTGCTATTTTTTTTTAGTGCTAAATTACAGCAGACAGGCTGACGGCCCAACTGTGATGGAACGTGGTTACCGTCGCCTATGGACATTAGTAATACCAGTGGTTTTCCCAATGTCCTGCTATATTCAATTTTATTAATTCAATGAATGCTGTAAACGATAAATAAATAATACATGTGAATTATTATAAATTATTTATTTATCTGTGTATTGTTTCGATATTTTCAACTATATATTATTCAAAACTATTAGAAATTTGAACAATACGCTTAAAATTTGTTTTAAATAATAATATATAAAACGGTATTTAAATAATTCTGTTAGCAACACTCGGCACTCTTAATTGACGTAATTGAAAAGTTAACACCTCACGTTTACCCGCTCACCTTTTTAAATATTTACTTTAGCACCCAATTAGTGTGTCGCAGTAGATTTTCCTTTACAAATTAAGGTCATTTGCACACAAACCTTGTGCTGGAGCGTAATAAAAACTATTGAAATGCACCTCTAAAGATCCCTCAAGACTTAGAAACGTGCGGCAACCAATCTACCTACGTTGTAGTATGAAGCAAATACCTGTACATAATACTATTTTATTAACAAATCTATATTTTATTAGATGTATGAGCACAGCAGACAGGTAGACGGCCCACTTGATGGAAAGCGGCGACTGTCCTCTATGGGCATTTTCATCATTTAAGATGATACCGTCGTCGAAGAGAGAACTGGAACCTGGCCACTGACGCCAGAAGACAACAAAGTTGTTGTAGCGGCATATTATAGACCAGGCTAGCCATCCAGACGCAAATGTCTTACCATTTGTCTGTGATTTTATTCGTCGCCTCTGATAACAGACCCCCCAGTCGCAGGATTTAATATTTTTTCTCCGTCCCTACACGAATAAAATTATGTATATTAATTTTAATTACTATATATATTACAAAGCCTTCCTAAGTTTCGCTGACGTAAATTTAAAATTTTTGGAATCAACATGATCTCATTTTCATCCCGTTATCAACAATACGCATAAATGAATAGGCCCCAGTTTGTCCCACGCACACCGAAATTTCGGTTATTTTTTAAAGTATGAGATATTTTTCGTTTTGAATAAAAAGGAAAACAATAATATATGTCGATAAATCACATCATGTTGGCTACGCTCAATGCACAAAACGATCACTACTATTCCGCTAACCGCTCAGGATCCGTGCCGAGACCTATAGTAAATTTCACAATAGTCGAATAATTCAGCTTCGCTCGCGTAACTTTATAACTTAAATCCTGTAGATATTTAGAAGCTAGTGACCCTATGTAAATCCAATTTGCAAATATAACGAACTATATATATAAATTTATGTATCATTTGGAATATGAAGTCTTTACAATCAATTTTCGAAAGTAAATAGTTTATAGAAAATATATATAATATTTACATATTATTTTTCCGGAAAATTCTGTTCAATCTTTTTTCGTTTTAAATCTCTGATTTAATATGACTTCTTAATATCAAAAGAAAATTATAATAAATATTTAAAAATTAATTTCAGTAATTTCTCTCAACATATCTTCTGCTCTCCAAAGTCAGGAAATGTTCTCGTAGGATATTTATTATCTATACATTTTGCAATAATACCATTAAAAAACAGACTTATCATAAAATGATGGACGCCGACGTAATATTGAATGTGGAAGACGTAAAGAAGTAAAATTGGCATGCAAATGGCAGAATGGTGCCAGTAATGGCGTCAAATAGCGAAAATATTTTCGAGGGTAACGTAGGACGCGTTACCCTCACGCCCTTAGAGATTTCCTGGGAATATTAGAAGGAAAAACATATTATATTCAATAAAAATGTTTACATCAAACACCCATTTTGCTTTTTGTACGCGAGTATACGTGACGTGCCAAAACACTAAAAGAAACTGAACGTGCAATTTAAGCTCTTGATAGTTTCGACCATTGCCGGGAGCTCCCTTTCTCTTCAAAGACTTCGTGTTCGAACAATTAACGATTTAGCATTTCTGAGTTTTTTTTTGTTGTAAATACTACCTAGAAGAATTTCTCTATCACATTCACCTTTGAAAGGGTGGAAAAATAATAGTCCAACCGGGCTTTTAGAATTTCCACGGTTACGATACTAGATAAATAAATCCACAGAAAAATTAAAACATAGCTCGTACTTTGTTAAAGTAAGCGAGGCAATTCGTATAAAGCGGGTGATAGACATGCCACCAAATACGCATACTTATGGCTCGAAGACTCTTTGCTTCTCAAAGTTCACGTACTTAATTAAGGTAATGGGTAAAAAAGTACGCCGAGTCGTGAACACGTGTACTTACTCGCATGACGGTCATCGCCATAACGGATTATTCTAGTGCCGACCTCAGACACCTGTGAACTCTTCGACGTTCACCGTTGGACATAAGTCTCTCCAAGTTTGCGCCACATATTTTGGCCCGGCCCCTAACGAAGACGCCTTGCGCAGTTCATCGGTTCTCTGGGCTGGAAGGTGTTATACTAACTACACCAGTCGAGACGCGGTCTCCATTCTAGGACTCATTTGCTCCATCAGCCGTCAGTCCTGCATCAGCCTTGCCACTTCATGTTACTAATTTTACTTGATTTGTCGTACCTTGGACATCTTATGGATACCCTCGTTACATATTTTATATACCTACTAGTTCAGGGGTGCAATATCTCTCATGTTAATAAAAAAATAACAAAAAACTAAACCGACTTCAAACGAAAAAGCAAAACAACTAATATTTAACCGACTTCTTTCTACAACATCTGAAACACAAAAAAATAACAATGAATGTGCAAAATATAGTAATTTTTATGATTTACTTTGCACCGACTTCAAGATGTTGTAGAAAGAAGTCGATTAAATATTTATTTTTTACTTTTTAGTTTGTTTTCGTTAAAAATAATATTTTTAACTTTTAGTTGCGCAAGCACTTGAATAGCTTTAGAAATAATATATTAAGTGCCTGTAGATATTGTACTACTTCGGTGTGAACTCTCGTCAACAAGGGTTACTCTCGATTTCCCTGGGATCCACTCATCAGATCCTGATTTGGGGACTATGGCACCATCTCGGGAGTATACACTTACGAAAATTTCGTAACGATCTGTTGTATAGTTAAAGCGTGAAAACGTCCCAATCAATTGAATTCACATTCGTAATTATGAAATAATGTTAGGATTCCGTGCGTGTTCCGTAACCAGGTTTCGAACCCACGTTATTGGAATGAGACACGAGTACCTTAGCCATTAGACTATTAATTATGAAACTACTCTTGGCGTCGAACTTTAACAAATATATCCTTGAACAAAGCGTGCGTAAGCTTAGTATACAACATATCAGTCGCGTGAGCGGTACCATTACGGCCATTAAACGTGAAAATTCATTCGATCCTCACCCATTCTCCTCTAATAGGCACGCACTCCGCCCAAGTGTTAGCGGACATCGCGTGATAGCCGAACAATCGACCAAATGAAACTATATTATTTCACTAAACCTCGATATTATCTATACAGAGGACCAAGGCGTAAATTCATCATCCAACTATACCATACATCCGTTCGAGGTCATAATTAAAGGGACAACATCACAAATTTATCTAATGATGATATTAGATGAATCAATAAATTGAAACAGTTTTCACAACGGTATTCAATGACTTTGAATTGTTCGAATGTATGTTTATATGGACCACTTTGGTTGTTTCATCCAAATTGAAAGATGTAAATGACCGGTCTAATATAGGATTAACACAAACTCATGAATTTACTTTATATATAAAGTTCTTCTGTTCGTGTGTATGTCACGAAACTCCTAAATGGTTGGACCAATTTCATGAAATTTTGATGGTTGGTGGTCTAAATTCACAGTTGAACCCAGTTGGTGGCGCTGCAATCGTGTTTTCAATTTTATTTTTTAGAGTAGGACGTTTGCTGGCAACACCAGTAATAGACAAATATGTTATAATTAGAATCATAAATGATATAATTATACAAAATCTTGTTGAGGTTTTCCCTCTGCACTTCTATATACGGTCATTTAAGAAGGGTGTTATAATATTTGTTAAGTAAGGCTCCTGTGACGAAAAAGGTAGAAAATGTGGTGCAAACGAAACCACTTTTCGTTGGTATTTAGTGATCAATAAATTACCAAAATTATCATAAATCTTTACAATATAAGACGTAACGTGGTTTTTGCGTAATTTTTCTATAGTTTTTTAAGTTAAGAAACAAAATCACCTCTAAATTATTGACATGAAACCATTTTACTCCTTCAATTTTTATCAAGATAAGAATTTTTTTTAAATCTACATCTTTATAACAGACAAATAAATAATTTAGTTTAATTAATTTATAAATATAATAATACTCTATTTTATTTATAATAAAATAAAATAATAATGCCTCTGAAAAACGTGGAATTCCCTCTATCGCCCGAAAAATCCTCAAGGACGTTGGCGTGGCTACAAGTCTTAAGCCCATAACCTCTTGGCAACACCTCTAGTTTTGTAAACGTCTATAGGTCACAGTAACTACTTACCATCAGGTGAACGGTCTACCTGTTTCCGTGATTGAGACTGATTGAGTATTTTCACTAAACTACTTTTTATGGTTGCATAGCCAAATGATGGTAGCAGTAGACGTTTGTCACCTTCCCAAAACCCTACATTGTACGTGGACTTCCATGCGCTTGCTGTATTTACTTATAATGAATAATAAACCAGTCTCAGAGGCGACCACAAATATAGAACAAGACTGAACGTATTTTTCGTCGTAATCTCTGCGGCTCACGATTATTTTGACATTCAGATAAATTGAGAAAAAGGTAATCGTTGTCAAATTACAGCGACCGGGGGAAAAATGATGTATTATTATTATACATATATATATATAAACCTATCATTTATAGCCTTTTCCGTCATGATATGCTTTATACGTTAGATATGAAACATGATTAAACTATATTTTTTCGGCGCTCATGTCAAAACTTTGTCGAGACTGGTTTATAAATACTTTCATCCCTAACATAGTCACACCTGAATCGCTACTTCCAAAGCCATAAATAACTGGACGTGTCCATTCCAGTGAAGCTGCAGCGAAGTGGCCGGCCACTCGCCGCAATTGAAAGGTCGCGATTATAACCGGTCCAGTCGTTGGGTATAACAGTCTTGGGTAGTACTACAAGTTTGAGATTCATTTTATTTGATTTTATCACTTCAGTTTTTGATACAATCTCGCATTGCATACTTCGATTCTCTGTAGCGAAATTATCCCGTAGAATCAGAAATAAGGATATCCGTAACAGAACTAAGATAACCGAAATGGCTCGCAAAATTAGCAAGTTAAAGTGACAGTGGGCCGGTCACGTCTGTTGCAGGACCTATGGCCGATAGAACAAATGTCTCCTGAAGTAGAGATTGCGTCTCGATAAACGTAGTTTTCGACGCCCTCTACCCCGGCAGACCAACGACTTGCGTAAGGTCTTCGGTAGGAGATGAATGAGGAAGGCGGAAGATCGAGATATGGGACACAGGCTTGGGGAGGCCGACATCCAGCGGTAGACATTGATTGCTTGGCGGAAAAAGAAGTACATTCTCATTATCTAAAGTGTGTAAATATATATACAGCAAATTTTATTATTATTGATTGATATGTAAACCCGTAAAGATAGAACAAGTAAATCCATAAAAAAAATTCAAATAAAGCCACTTCTCTTACTAGTTTATTCTATATACGTGGGACACTCAGAAAATTTAGAGAAAATAATAAAAAAATGTTCTATAAGTAAATATTTTTTTATTAAATCTTTCCAAAATACTCTCCACCAGCCTCTATATAACGTTTCATGCGCCTGAACCAGTTTTCGAAACACTTTTTCCAGTCCGCCACAGACACTTCGTTTAGAGCTTGCTCGAACGCTGATAGCGCATCTTCCGGCGACGAAAATTGTATCACTTTGAGCTGATTTTTTATTTTCGGGAATAAAAAAAAGTCACACGGTACTAGGTCAGGGCTGTAAGGAGGGTGACCCAGGAGTTTTACCGGCGTGCTATCCAGGAAGTCCATCGTTTTGAGCGCGGTAAGGGTGGGCGCGTTGTCGTGGTGGAACAGTAGCCCGCGGAGCCCTGTCTTTAGTCGCTTGTTGATCACAACAGAGAAAACTTCTGCGAAGCATTTGGTAGTATACCATTCGGCATTGATGCTTCTTTGGTACACCAAGTAGCCAGTCAAATTGAAAAAACTCGCGATCAAAACCTTCCTCCCGCTTCTAGATCGCTTCACTTTGGTAGGCGTTGATTCGTTTTGAAACACCCAAACCGTCGACTGGCGCTTCGTTTCTGGATCGTATTGATAAATCCAGGACTCATCACCTGTAATGATGTCGTATACACGCCGAGACGAGCCTCCTTCAAATTTGTTTACCATATCACGGCACCATTCCACCCAGGCCTGCTTCTGAGCATCGGTGAGGTTGTGCGGCACCCAGCGTGAAACTATCCTCCTCACACAAAGATGCACATGTAGAATTTCGTGAAGGCTTCCCGATCCAATCTGCAGTACGTGCTGAATCTCTTGATATATATAGTTCGCCTAATGTCTTGGATTAAATTTTTCACTACCTGCACATTTTCTTCCGTAACAGCCGTCATAGAACAAGCACTTCTTTCTTCATCCCCCAAAGTTAGTTGATCGCGCATCAATTCATTGTACCAACGATACACGGTTGCCTTAGAAGGGCCTTCATCCCTGAATGCCATTTGAAGTCTATCGTACGATTCGTCCGGTTTCAGGCGACACTTGAAATCATAAAAAATCACAGCGCGGCAATGTTCCCGGCGCAGACCCATTTTTCAATGAGACACGATAATTTAAATTAGCTCGCAAACAATGTGAAGGGAAATTTTGAAATTGGAACGTACCTATTTTCAGTTGCAAATAATCATATTTTCAAAATAGGTTATAACTGGCCAGTCTCTCATACATCAAAACTTTTTTCGCAATATTTTCTGAGTGGCCTAATACAATATCGAGGCGGGTAAGTATTTTTAAAATTCTAATATAGGTTTTAGTTAATTGCTTTATAAACTATTTTTGTGTATAATAAGTATGTACTATAATATATAAATGTATTTAAGATGGTAGTGGGCAACCCGTATCTGTTGCAGGACCGATGCCCAGTGAAGCAGGTCTTGGAGTAGAAACCGCGTCGACTCCGGTCGGGCAGCCAGATTAACCGCGCAACATCGTCGGTAGAGGACAGATGATAAAAAACCCCCCTTTTTATTATACCAGAATACGTGGTACAATTTTGGGAAGACTTACATCCAGGAGTGTAGTTCCGCTGACGACGATATAAATGTAAACGTGAGTTTGCTTGAATATATTATAACTTATCTTATACTAATATATAAAGCTGAAGAGTTTGTTTGTTTGCTTGAACGCGCTAATCTCAGAAACTACTGGTCTGATTTGAAAAATTCTTTCAGTATTAGATAGCCCATTTATGGAGGAAGGCTATATTTCATCACTCTAAGACCAATAGGAGCGGAGCACTAATGAAGAATGTTTCAAAATCGGGGGGTTTTGAAAACAAATTCCACGCGCAAAACGTCGCGGGCACAGCTAGTTATTAATATTTTGCTCAGACGAACAAAATAGTTGGACCGACCCCGAGTTCTCAAAGTGAAGCCGGCTAAAAGAAGCCGATTTTGGAATACGAAGACGATGGCGTCGCAATACAATACGAAAACTTAATATTAAATAGTCAAATTATTACGGATAAAAGTGGAATATTTGGAAAAATCCTTCACTTCGTTTAATGGTTTTGTTCACATTTATACTCTTACTCGTTTGTCAGAGACATTTTAGTGAAATTCGGTAAATATTATATATTCATTAAAGGTGAGAGATTTACAAAGGTTACGTTTTAGCTCAGAAACAAACGAATATTTTCGGTTAGTGAAATTTAAGTAAGCTTTAAGAAAACGCGCCTACCGACAGCCTCTGTGGTTAAGCGAGCAAGTCTTTGCCGGCTTACCTCACTGCAAAGCGGAGGCTCTGGCTTCCATTACTGGCATGGTAAACTTCGGAAACGAATTTTCTCCGTTAAGGTTTAGGGGTCTGGGTTCAGCCCCAGAGTAGTCTGCTGTATATTACCCATAACACAAGCGTAACTTGCTTAATTTGGGGATATACAATATGTGTGTTCATTTGCCGATTATATTCTTATATTATATTATGCGCTATTGAAAAATATCTAAGTTTAATATAAAAAACAACTTTGAGCTTTAGTATTATTATTGTGCATAATTCAATTCAACAAAGAAAAAAGCCACTGAATATTCATATCTTAAGAGGCTTTTTGTTATTGCATGAATTCAGCAGACATGCAGACGAACCACTTTATGGAAAGCGTTTACCGTCGCCTATGGACTTTTGTAACACGAAAGGTGCTACCAATATGCTGCCGCACTCTAAAGGGATATTGGAACCTAACCGCTAAGGCCAGAACGCAACTCAAGGTTGTTATGGCGGCATACTCTAAACTAGGAATGGTAGCCATCCAAATGAAAACAAAACAATATTAATCCCCCCGACAGCCAAGCGACAAGAATTGTATGCTACAATCGCTAATGAATTATTAAATCAAATTAAGAGGGTTTTTAAGTTGATCCACGGTAGTAAATTGCTTCTAAATTAGTCGTCTCGAAAAAATAACTGAGTTTCCTTGTTGCTTGTCTAATTTAAGCAATTATTCAGACGTCGAATTTATTTGGAAATCAATTTGTGTAGGATTTTTAATCAAATTCTTTCTACTTAATAGTAGACTGTTACACTATAAGTTAAAGTGACCTATTTAGGCATGAGATGGTTTAACGCACGAGCGTAGCGAGAGCCCTAATAGTTTGAGAGCCTAAACAGACCTTTACCCGAAGTTAATAATCTGCTTTTCATTTCGAATATGAGGAAAGTAAATAAAAACTGATTAGTTAAACCAAAAAATTACTTTTCTAATGATATCAAACGTTAAATCCATATCTAAATCTGATGACCTGTCATATACGAAATGTCAAGTAAATTTCTTTTTCTGTGGCATTCTACCAGCCAGTATTTTTTGTCACTGATATATATAATAGAAGTTATTTAGCTCAAATTTATGTAAATTATATAATAACTAGAGTTTACCCCGCGGCTGCGCCACGGCTCAACATCGAACCTCTAGTTTAAAGAGCAGGCGGTACAGGTTACATTCTATTAATTTTTTATGTGTTTGCCCCCAGAAGATTCACTTCATATTATATCGCAAACTATACCATCCCCCATGTATCTGTAAACTACATAAGTGACGAAAGTTGTCAAAAATGACAAAAGCGAACCAAGTGGACCAAGTGGACCAAGGGGACCAAGTGGATCAACGGGACCAACGGGACCTACGGGACCAACGAGACTTACGGGACTAACGGGATCTACGGGACCAACAGGACCAACGGGACCATCGAGACTAACGGGACCAACGGTACCAAGTGGATGAAATGGACAAAATCATAAAACCTATCCTAGTTTTCGGGATAACCTTTCCATAAATCTATCCAAAAATCTATCCCATTATCCGGGATGAAAAGTATCCCTTGACCACCCTCGGTATTAAACTTACATATATACCGAGTTTCATCCAAATCGGTCCAATAGTCTTTCCATTCAAGGATAACAAACAGAGAGACAAATATATTTTTATCCCGGAAAATATCCCATTTTTCGGAATAAAATGTATCCTATGTTCATCCTCGGTATCGAAAATATATATATACTGAGTTTTAGCCAAATCAGTCCAGTAGTTTTTCCGTGAAAACGGAACAGACAGACAGAGTTACTTTCGCATTTATAATATTAATAGGGATTTAGCAAAAAGTAATTTATAAGTATAAAATGATGTTACAAAATTGTTTATATTTTTTATTACAATTTATGCCGCGATTTAACAGTCGCTGTAGTTGGGACATGAGTCGTATGTATTATGTATGGTTCGCATAGTTTTTAATTTTTTGACAGCAGTGGGCATATCATTTCCCAGGGACGAAAAGTAATGAATGAAAAAACATTTTTATGTACTTACCAATTATTTATATTAAAGTATCACAGTTATGCTGGAATCCGAATAAAAGAGAATTTCAACCTACATGTAATCAATCAATCGTAATTATTGACTTAATATCAAAAAGTTAAGTTATATTTATTAGAAAAAAGTCTATAAAGGTTTCACTGCTGGGTCGAGCTTCCTTATTTTAAGAGAAGAGACGCCATTAAGCTTTTTCAAGATGGAATGAAGCGTTTTTTATATTTGTACTCTGGATATATTTTTTCTCGCTTTATTTTCTATCACAACACAGTACATGCCAATTAGGTATTTTACACATATAACAATAAATTCTAAAATAATGTTCATATATGAGTGGGCGGTAACTACCTTGCTATAATCTTACTTTCAAAAGTTCATCACAGATATATTCATTTACTATTTAAACAATATTTATAATCAATGAGCTATATGACTCGCTGAAATTTTGAAGTTAAAAAGAAAAGTTTTCGGACAAAATCAAGGCGAAAGATTTTGTATGATGATAAAAAATGTTTCAGGTTATTTCACTGTCATATACCCAATTAAAATGCACATTAAGCCAAAAATAGGTTAATATTCAATTCCATTAAGGTTCAATAATTAATTGGTTTTAAAATAATGCCCGTTTAAACTTATTTCATTATATAAAGCAGCATAAAGACTCATTCCCTTGTTTATCTCGTTTGCAAAATGCCAAATGAGTTGTAATTCGGTTTAGCTAAATTCTCCCAAAAGATTTTACTTTTTTTTAAGTTTGAAACTTCAGCCAACTTTTTACTTTCCTGCGAATGGTTTTGAATTTAAATTTTAAACTGGTAGTAGGGGCTTTATTGTGCCTGAATGAACTTTCGCAGCGTTGCCGTAGGCCGACTAAAATAACCACATAAGTGTTAGAAATTTACATATTCTAATTTGAATTTTATGTCTGACAATTTATGGTGAGTTTTGCTTTGTAAATCTGAAAATGTAGGTGTATTATATCTATGGCCTTATGTTATAACAGTCTTTGTTCTAAATCTGAATAGGTGTTAATATTCTTAATATAAGGGACATTGTGGAGTTACTAGAGCTTATCCCGCGGCCTGTCTCTTGTTTAAAGAGCAGGCGTTAATACAGGTTGTATTGTATTAAATATTTATGTTAGTGTTACTTGCCCCCGAAAGATTCACTTCAATTTATACCGCAAACTACCCCATCTCCAGGTAAACTATCCCATCTCGATATTAAAACTACATAATTGTACAAAATTACAGCATACCCGATCCTGTACTCCTAGTAGTTTTTCCGTGAAAACTTAACAGGCAGACAGATCGAGTTACTATCGCATTTGTTTATAGATGATAATTTTTTATATCTATAAACTTGAGAAATGATTGGTCTCCCATACAAGCTTTCATCCTCTACTCGTATTTCAACCCGTTCTAGTTTTATTTATCTATCCATCTGTAAACTACATAAATGACAATGATCAAAATGGCCGAAATAGCCGCATTGGCCGAAATGACCGAAGTAGGCGAAGTGACCGAAGTGACCAAAATGACCAAAAGACCGAAATGACGAAAATGGCAAATCACAAAAAACCTATCCTACTTTCTAGGATAAACTTTACATAAATCTATCCCAAAATCTATCCCATTACCCAGGATGAAAAATATCCCTTATCCACCCTCTTATTAAAATTATATATATACCGAATTTCAGCCAAATCGGTCCAGTAGTTTTTCCGTGAAATGGAACAGACAGATAGACGTTGAAAAGCTCAGAACTGTAAGGTCACGACGATATTCAATAGTATTTAATTATTCAAGTTTATCTTTATATGCATCACTTTGGTTGATTCATCCAAATTGAAAGACAGAAATGAACCGTCTAATATTGGCTTTACTTTGTTTTCAGTTTTTTATTGTTTCTGTGGTAAACATCTACACATATACATGAAACAAATCCTAAATGCTTTAACAAATTATACTTAAAAATTTCACGGTAGAACGACTCCATAAATATAAAAGGTATACATATAAAGATGAGGCGAATTTCTCGAAGAGAAAATAATATTCGGAACACCTTTTCAACGAGAGTGAAGAGCCTTAGAGTTTTTTCGAAAATATTTCCTCTTGATGATTGATAGAAAAAAAAATATTCGTACTTAATTGGAGGTGAAATATGATGGGTAAAATGTTTGTACGAAGTGCTTCAACAACTTGAAACTTTTCTTTGCCAAGTGACATTCAGTTTTGCAGATCCATAGAACTTTAAAAGGAAGACAATTTTATATTTTACTGCTGGGTCTCTCAATTTTTTAGGGGAATGGACAATAAAACCGACACGCTTTTCTCATACGGGTCAGCGGGTTTCACACACGAGTAGTCGAATAAATATGGAGCCTTAGATATTTGAAAATCAAGTAATATGATACAGTAGACTATACTAGATTATTTCTTATTTTACAAGCCTAAAAGAGAAAAATTCAAATGCCAGTGACCATAACAGTAACACATAAGTATTTATTTGTGTGTTGTGTATACATATTCGTGAAAATGTATCAATATCATATGACACATTTCCACGAACAAACATAAAGCAAACAGTGTTATAATTAATCATACAAAACGAGAGTACTGGGCTTATCTGATTACTTTATTAATGGGACAACTGCAAACGACATTGGAATATATTTGTTGTATTATTTGATTAAGCATTTTGACGTAAATGAATGACAGTCTATATACATTTTATATCACCTGAATTATTTGAAAAAATATTAATGTTTGTAATATTTATTATGTCCCATCCATCCATCTGGGATAATGTTAGTGCTAATGATGGTGTCACGCAGATATAGCTATGGGATTAATGCGTTATTTGTAATTCGACATTGTTATTAATTGTTAATGATGTTAAACATTGACAGATAACGTATGTATTCATGTTGGCGAAGTAAGCGGCGGACCAGGAGAGGGAAGAATTACGCGAATCCGCTCCACCGCACGACGAGCATGGCGTCGCCGAAGAGCGAGGGATGACCTCTGGCCGCCATAGATGCATGGCCACAGGCATCATTCCCCGGCTCAAGGAGAGGCTCACCCATTGGCAGGGGTGAGCTCACGTCAGCGAGGCCTGCGATGTCGGCCACGGCCTGTTCTCGTGGCCCTGGCGTATGACGTCAAGATGAACACCAGGATGTTTAGTGGGTATTCTAGCAAAAATCCGGTGATTCCCACATTACCCCACTGTTAAAAATATTCTCAAACAATGAGGCAACAAGCGGATTCATATCGAAAAAAAAAATATTACGTGTGTAATTTTGTACGTACACTAATATAGACAATCGTTGACGGCGTTACCCATAACGCTATAAACAAGACGCATTTGACCACAGTCACTAACACTAACATTATCCTAGATGTAACAGGGACATATAAAGTACATTTAAATGAAACAGACTTTGAATAAATAATCGTTATAAAACATAAAGTAGTATGTAATATTTGCGGAAGATTGCCTTGGTAACGGATTTTGTTTCAAACAATTTGTATTGAAAACATTTTTGAGGTCTATTTCCATAATATTTTCATAACTTTCCACTAGACTGTACAAAAATTAGGCGGTTGGGTGATACTTTTTACAACTTAATGCAAGCTTGAAACCGGTTTGGCGGTGCAAACTGTTGAATTACTCAACTGGAGCAAATATGCAATCCTCAGTAAGAGCTCGTGACATTTGCTGTAGGAACGCTTGCATTGTGGGGTCCTGAGGCCGTAAACCTCTACAAAGAGCTTTGACATGACATAATCGAATCAATCTTCAGGTGATCAGAGGACTGGTTACTACCTCGGACAACGAATCAGTATGACGATCCAGCGAGGTAACATAGTCAGCCTTCTGGTAACCTTATCCATTGACTTCGATGACCTAGGCTCAGTCTTAAGGGGGTGATAGGCAGAATGGAATCTTGTTTAAGTTTTCTTTCTAGTTTATGATATATATATATATATATATATATATTGTTGTAATTAAATTAAAATATAACCTATTTATTGATTTAAAAAAGTCAAAATCAAAAGGAAATTAGGGCCTAGTACCTGCTATCAAGCTTTTTTGATTATGTAAAGCTTTTGAAAGTAAAATAGGATTGATTAATGAAAACAATACGGTTATATAGTGCATCGTTTAAATAAAAAAAAACATGTAATATGTATTACTTGCCTAATAAATAATAATATGGCCAAATATTAAATATCGTGAAGCAATACCCAAAAATTATGATTCACAAAGTTAGCGCAGACAGGTTAGTGGCCTTAAATGTCGATTAATCATGTTCCTGACATTTCACTAGTTAGCATTTTCATTGGCCGCTGCCACCAAGCCACTTGGTCATTTAGCTGGAAATGACTTTGCGGTTAATAATTGCTAAGCTGATTGTTTATTGTGATGAAATATTAAACAATTTTACTGATGTTACCTATTACCTAGCACAAATAAAGTTTTAGTCTAACATACTAACGGTATAGTTGTCCACCACAGATTTGCAGATTTTACACATCGGTAATGTCGTTACAAGTTTTTCCACATGATATTTTCCAGTACCGTTAGTATGTGGTAATTGTAAAAATAATTATATTAGATCAGAACAGTTCTCTAACCAGTACATATAGAATTCGAAACTTCGTTATTGAACATAAAAAGTAGGTTAATTAATTTGCCTTAATTTGTGTATTTTATATACCTAATACTGTTTAATCGATTTCGGTTAAAATGACCATTATGTATTGTGAATATTACAGCTTTCATTTCCTAGCCGGTAATCTGCTCGTACGTGGCTTTAAAACTCTTGTTATTAATACTGTGGTGAGTGATTGTGGAACAGTCTAGTTAGTTTAAGAAGTTTCATAAAAATGTAGAATAATCTGGAAGAAAAAGACAAGGACAGATACTTTTTAGAAAGGGATAGATGATGAACAAAAATTCTAGAATAGAAGGTGCAGGAAAGACAGAGATAGATAAATGTTCAGAAAGGGATAGACAACAAATAAAAGAATAACGAAAAGAAAATCGAAATTATGGATTCCAGAAGATTCTTCGGGGTATATAAGCCGCGTAAGGCGCGCCTACCGGGTGGTTCAGTTCAAGACAACGAAGCGACAAGTGCGATACGAAAGAGTTTGAAGAAAAGTTTAATAGAAGATAGTGACGAGCTTAGTGGTGAATCTAGTGAAAAGTTTAGTGGGCAGCTCAGTGAAAGAGGAGTGTATCGCAGTTTAACAGGAGATCCAGAAGCGAGCGAGTATTGTGAGTGAGACATCTTATCATTGGGACAGTGCGTCGTTAGTTGTGCGTGTAAGGGCAACCTTGCGGAGAAGAATCATGTACGGCTGTGTAAGTTAATAAAAGCGTTTAGGTAAAAAAACTGGTGTTTCCTTCTAATCCTAAGTGCGTACTCCCCCGCTCGCACGTAACAATACTAATAAAGTTGAAGTATTTGTCGGTGATTTCAAATATATATATACTAATATTTAAGTTAAAACTACTATTAATTTATACCTATACCTTCCGTTATTATAAATGTTTATTTTTGTCTGTCAGCTTGTTTTAAATAGAAAAAATTTCGCCACAGATATACATGATTAATTCCGTGGGTTAAACTAAAGAAAATATTTTTAATCAATACCGGAATTTATATATTTTTTTATTTATTTCGATATGCTGCGGTGGCAGAACATATAAATATAAATTTGAAATCCCACACAAACAAGGAGGCCAGACCTGGTTTATTCTATAGTAAGAAAAATTGCTTCTTAATTATTAACCACTGTACGGAGATCTTAGGTCTTACTTTCATTGTATGTTTATTGTGTACAAAGCAATTTATTTAAAAAAAAACCGTGCAGTAATGGAGAAAAATAAAATTTCCTGCCACCGGGCGGCCTGTCGTAAGAGGCGAAAAAACAACCCACAGCCAGGTGGTAGGGCATTTGCCCGTCTGGATAGCTACCACCCCTAGTCTAGAATATGCCGACATAACAACATTGAGCTGTGTTCCGGCATTAATGACTAGGTTCCAGTCTCCCTTAAGAGAGCAGCAGCGCATTTGTAGGACCTTTGGTGTAACAAATGTCAATAGACGTTGGTAGCCACTTTCCATCAGGTGGACCGTCTGTCTGTCTGCTGAACTCAAGCTTTAAAAAAATAAATTATAAGTAAAAGACCTTTTTTTTAATTCTGCCCAAAGGGAAAGAAGTAATTTGATTAACGAAGTCAATTTAAATATAATAAAACATGTAAAAAAGGCTAGACCACACTATGTCATTGTATCAAAAAGGGTAAATTATATTTTATACAATGTGTACAGTAGACAAGCTTAACTAAAAATACGGCTTATTTAATACAGCCAACAAAGCCACAATCAAAGCGAGACATAACCCCAGGCATATCTGCAATCTGCTCTAATGCTAGTTATTCCGTGCCCCCAAACAAAAGAACTTCTAGATCTAATATTTATAATAAACTTACTTATCCTCACGAGGTATTATGACGTTTCTTTAGTAACCCTGTTTCCGTGAACAACGCTCTTTGTATCAAGTCGAATTTGGACTAGATTTTTGGGTTTTGACTCTAACTTACGTAATCGTTGAAGTTTCTGAGTGTTATTTTTTCATGATATTATGAATCAAACAAACAAGTTATCAAATTGTATATTTATAGTTCTAAAACTTATGATACTGTTAAAAAAAAATTCATTGCATACACGTAGTATTGTTTGAATAAACAAGCGTGCAAAATTACTAATTTTTTTATATATAAACGAACTAGTTCTAATTCAGCTTGCATTATTTGACCTAAACAAACTAGTTTGTTTGTGAAGCCAAAGTAAGATAATAATAGTTTGTAATAAATACGTTATAATAATAACTAGCGAATGTGCTTGGGAGCAGTCCAGTATCGAGTTAGGTTGGTGATGGGAATTAAGACAAGCCGAATTGTGGATATAGCCGTAGCAAAAGTATGATTTCATCTTAACAAGTTCTTAATAGAAACCGTCTTTATTCATAGTCCGTTCCTATATCATACCGACCGTTTATTTGCCTTAATATCAGTTAAAATTGAAAATTTACCATAAGCTCCATACAAGTAACGTTTAAATTTAACCGATAGTAAGGCAAGTCAATGAATAGTAAGACATAGAAACCGGCCATCATTAAATTAAATTTTAAAACTAAATGAAAGATCATTTATAATGATTATAATATAATCGCGAGACTCAGCTAACGCGTTATATTTTTGAGAGAGGACAATGTAAAACCAATTTAGTGTAGTACCTCTTCAACAATCGATACTGTATGATTGAAACTTAGGTTCACAGATTTACCCGATACCAGAGGCACATTTACATCACAAAATCAACCTAATCCGACCCAAAGGTGGAATAATCCACTAATTGGTTTCACGAACCATACAATGTACACACATTTATATGTACACGTAATCTCACGTATCCAATAGGTACACAAATACGTTGGATAAGCCTTATAAAGGGTACGGTTTGAAGCAAGCGATAAAAAGGTTTTATTCAGTTTCGGCCCTGTATTGCAGTTTTCTACAACATATTCATAATATTTATTATTATTCCGTCAAAATCTCCTTCTTCACTATAATATACGGAGTATGTAATAAGCATTGAAAAAAATATGGAAATATTAAAGGCAAAAACTTTCATTTGATTTCTATTATTTAAACAATAAAATAACTACAAATTATAGAACAATTACAAACCAGTAAACTTTTTTATGATAAATAGGTTCGCGTTTGACCACGATCACGCCTAATGTCAGACGATGATGAGGTCGAAGATGGAGCACGCTTACCTAGAAAATACCAATTCACGCGATATTTGAAAACACCCGGATTATGCTTTTTGGGAAACACAGTCTGTCGTAGTGCCGTACGCAGAAGGAACGTGGAAGCGAAATGTTTTGTCCGCACTGGTGGTGTTTCCACTGTTAACTGTTGCTACTAGCTTGTTTCAGCATATCGTTACAGCTTTAGGATTATGGTTATTTTTTGCACCTGAAAGCGTCATCTTAGGAACTGACGTCAATTTGTATTCAGAGAACCGACTGATCACTGTACTGTGCGTTATAGTAACATTTATGAAGGCATTATTTAATATAAGCCAACGCAATTAGGTCACATCTGCTTCTTTATTGACCTTTCTCACAGTAACTAAATCAAACGGCTCGGGACATTGTTTCTTTCTAATAAAATTCCTATTATTAATAATCACTGTTTTCATATTTTCTTTACTTTTTAACGTATCAGAGCCATGCTGGAATACTTATGCCTACCCCATCTCTTGGTGTTGCTGGTGGTCCATAAGCGACGGTAACCACTTTCTATAAATACGGTCGTCTGGCTGTTTGACAGCTTCGCAATAGAAGAAGCTCTACTTAGGCAAATTGCGCACTAGATAGCCTGACAGCGACTTCAATTTATTCCCTTATTGGACTGGAGGCTAAAATTAACTACTCAATTTTCGGCTGCCAAAACAATACTGCATAGTACGAGACCGGTCTTAATTTTTCCAACTCAATCGATGTCACCGCTCGCATGGTAACAGGGCCTAATGCCTGTCAGCTGTTCATCGTAACACCAGTACTTATTTCTTAATACCTATTCCATTACATATAAACCGAAGCTTATAAAAAAATGATACCAAATTTTTAACATTAATTCCAAACAAACAGCCTAAAACGAATAACGTCCTGATTAATTGACTTCCGCACAAAAATCAATTAATCTTAAGCTTTATTACGAAACCCCTGATAAATAAGCAATATTAATTTTTTAAAGACTATTGAAGTCCTTGACCTAAGCATGATATTTTGCTTATAGTATTAAGGAACTATAAATAGCGAAGTCATGGTAGCGTATTCAGCAGTCCCCAAAATGAGTTTAGAAAATTTCACCAATTTGATAAATTTATTACGTTATGCCTGAAGTAACATGACATGCAAAGCATCATATTATTAAATACATTTTAGTGCTTTTCTTCAATTTTTACATCCCAAAGACAAAATTTTATACATACCTCAAATTGCTTTTCAATCCAAACAAAAAGATTTTTGGAGGGCAAATCACCCACTTTGGAAACACTATGATAGAGGCTTACGCAAATGACTTCTATTGGAATCCCAGTCGGAAACCATACACCACTTAGACAGCCTTCTGATTTACTAACATGTTATAAATAAAACGTGCCTGGAAACACATGCGAGTGGAGGAACACGCTGTCTTGAAACGTATAAACGGTATATGGTCCGTTCCAGTAAAGTAGGACCAGTTCCGTCTCTGTGAAAGCTGCGTTAGAAGCATATCATGGATATGTTGCCTTTGTTCTAATGGTCTAATTATTTGGGGAAACTCCGTAGACGCGGACAGAGTGTTTAAAACTCAAAAAAAATGCTTAAGAACGATACATGGGGCACATTTCTTAGATTCCTGTGGCCCACTATATAAAAAATATAAATTATTGACACTGTTATGTTTGTATACAAAACAGATAATAATTCTTGTTAAACAAAACCAAGAACTGTTTAAAAGAAATCAAGACCAATGGTGAGAGGATACTGCGTGATCAAACAAACGACAGAATGCTTCTATGCAACCTATCTCTACAAAAAAATGCACAATAAATGGCCCCATTAATGTATAATAACCTTCCTGAGATATAAAAAGATTTATCAATAAAATTATTTCAACCAAAATTACATATTTAGCTAATTAACAAATATTATTATACAATGAATGATTTTTTTAATGACAATAATAAAATTAAACACAACTGACATAAAAATTATAATTTAGTAAATAAAATTGTAAGTAATATAATATTAATTTTACTATTTTTGAATTTGTACGCGTAATAAGTAAATAATATGTGAAATTGTATATGTCCTAACATCTATTATATGTACCATGTATATAAATTGATTGATTTATAGGAGCCCGAGCTCAGCATTGAGACATATGTGAGCTAATATTATATAACAGACATGTCTGTTTTACAGACTAAGAACTAGTCTAAAGTTAAATATAACTATATATATTTAGCTATACATGGTGATTTTACCCATCTCTGTTCGGTTTTCTTTCGCACAGTACAATTCACCATCAACCACTCGCGCTATTTCCGCCACTATTGTGTTATTCTAACTGGGCGTACTTGCCTACATTTTACCAAATAATGTAATGATTTTTGTCATTATTATAACGTTATTTTTCTTTTGGTATGATTTCCCACTGCTTTTGGGTTTAAACAGTGTGAAATATTCATGAATATTCAAGATTTACAATAATCTTCATATAATTAGACATCAGGCCAAAATGGGCTCCTTCGGGAGGACCAAGTGCTATGTCAAATAGATCTTTGCCTAACTCGAAATCATGTGATTTATGTGGTAGTTAATAAGTCGAATTTCATTAAATAGTTTAAATTCTACATACAAACACAGAATTCTCACTTAAAACAATAAATAGACTAGTTAATTTTTAGACAGACATGTTTACGTTTTCTAAAAGTAAAACTACACAATAAAACATCAAATTCTTACCATAACTTTTTAGCTACCTACTTCACAATCTTTTTTTTATTAAATACACTGTCTACTACGATTTTTATAACAGTAAAAGTTTTATTCGTCGTCAGAAAGTGGTCAAAAAAACTGCCTAAGCAGTGCATGCTCCCCGGCGAAGATTCGAGCCCATGTATTCGAACAAGACGGATGAGTTAGCCTCTAAGCTATCCCGCTTTATTTCCTGCTTCGTTATAACTCCTATAGTTACAATTCACACAGAGCCCATTTGCGGCTACAACATTCAGTGAACCCACTTTAAGTTACGAGAGATTCGATTAAGAAAGTTTTGATACCGCAAACGTGCCGCAAACAATATTTGTAGATGCCGGAAATGTTGAAAACATTTTTATAGAGAAACTAATATTATGTATTCGGGCAATATTAGTATAATATAAATATTATACTAATATTGCCCGAAGTTGCATTTAAAATATGGCTTGTTGTCGACATGTTGTTGGTGAGAACATGGTGAATTTACTTTTGAAACTTTAGAGATATATGATGCAACTATATGGCATTATAGTCGATAAATTCTCATCTAAATTATTTTAATAAGATTTAGAACGCTATAATAAAAATTTGAAATAATTTTAGCACATCTTTTACATAAGAAATTAAAAGTCGTTAATTGGTACTAAAAATCTGCAAAATTGAAACATATAATAAATAATAACTAAGTTACCATGATTATAATAAATACTTTTTAGTGTACCTAGGTCTTGAAAATCATATCGATGTTACTAGATACCTGTGTTATTTTAACTAATAAGTAGTGGGCTATTCGTTTTCGAAGTTGTAAAAAGCATGGTACCCCTCTAACGATTGACATATAAAATGGTAGTTAGGAGCATAAAAAATATTTTCCACAAAAATTCATCTAACACAAATTAAAAGATTTTGAGATGTATAGTATGTTTAATAATGGTTCCCTAGGCAGATGAAGGACACAGTGGACGTTCGTCACTTCCACGGAATTCTTGGTACAGTCATGGTATGAAAAAGATTCGCCAGTTTTTAAATTGATTCATTTAACGTTCCGCGAGTACATGCTACCTATTCAAACTAAATAACAGAAAAGACTACTTCACAAAAAATTATGTTTGACTATTTGACAATAAAATTTAGAATTACTTAGATCAAAGTCGTTTGATTTTCTATATTATCTAAAAAGATTGCATAGAGATGTAAAACCTTTTTAGTGGTTTTAATATTTACGATAAGCGTAGTGATTATATCCTCTTTGTTTCTGATGATTAACTATTGTTAATTTTTTTTTTCCCGATTCTATATTTCATAAATGTAACAAATCGCAACATTTATTAAAATGTTGACGATACTGTTTCTTATACTGGTGCAAGCAAAAGTTGACTTTAAGGTGACGAACCTTTTCAACCGCAACTTTACATTACCAATTTTTATAATTAACATAGATTTTAAATCAGTCTACTCTTAGTAACTTTATTCTACCACTATAAGGGCTCCAAGCAATGATCGCTACCGCTATTAGCTTACATCGGCTCCTAACTCAAGGCCCTCTAACGGCATCGAGTGCTAAGTTCGCGTGAGCTAAACTTTTACCGCGACTCCTTTTAAGACTTCTGTACCTATTTACATTTTATTGCTCCATCCAATGTAAGCTTACGCGAGTTGCCAAACCACTTTATTTGCTCAGTTTATTTATTTTCAAGCGTTTGTTTTCTGTATTAAGTAAACAACTTTGATAACATTCTTTTGGAGTTCTTAAAGGAAAATTTGAGTGTTACAGCTGCAAAACTTTGATATTAACACCGGACGACCCAGTTTTCTGTTGTCGCATTGGGTTGAGATACAAAATACAGAATGGATTTTAGTATTTGCTAAACAGACAAGTTTTATTCAAATTAGTACATGAACGGTACTATATTGCACATGGAAACTTATACTAAAATGAAATATTTCTTAGGAAGTACGTGTAAGTCGTGGTAGTTGTCTAAAGTAGTGGAAAGAACGTTGCAGATGTATCTTCTGATCCCCAAATAATGACTATTCAGACGCAGTACATATTTTCTGGTTCTGGCTCCAACACCTTAGGCTTTATTGCCATCGACAAGAACGTCATCTGCGGATTTAATACACGTAAACGTCATATTAACGTTAACGGATAAAATGTCATCTTGATTTGGACTTATTTCACTTC
The DNA here is from genome assembly GCA_039645545.1 of Dendrolimus houi. Taxonomy (NCBI): domain Eukaryota; kingdom Metazoa; phylum Arthropoda; class Insecta; order Lepidoptera; family Lasiocampidae; genus Dendrolimus; species Dendrolimus houi. The sequence continues at coordinate 8,977,414 of CM077125.1, forward strand.
GGTACATTATTCAAAAATTGTACCCAACGATTTTGTAAAACGAAAATACACGACATTAACATTCAATAAAACTTTCTTTTGGATATCCTTCGTTCCTGCATCTACAAACAATGATAAAACCTAAACCCATAGTGATGTACATTGGCTGATATTATAAAACAGTACTTGTAAGGGCTACCTACATCATAATTGTGTTTTAAGTATATAATTGATGTATGTGGCCCGCCGATGAAATGAGATAAAGACGTGCCGATTCTAATTTATTATGACCAATGACCAGGCCTAAACAAAGCCTTTCAATCTTCTAAAATAAAAGCAAAGTAGACAAGGACTTTTGGGTTTACCCATTAAAAAAAGTGTTATATTTTTCTATTACAAAATTGAAAAAATCAACCCTAAATTCTACTAGGAAGACGAGATATCTTAAAAATAACATAGAACATAAGTTATCAACTACCATAATCGATTTATGTGAATGAATCTCAACCATTAATAATATGTAAACACTTACACCACATGATTAATTCATTCAAAATAACTAAATCTAGTACAATTATACAAAATATCAACTTGTTGGAAAGAAATCTTAGAGTCATTCTCATCTTTTTACAATCTGGGTCCTGGAATGTGTAAAAGCGTATCCGTCTTCTTTTATAAGTAGATACTAAATAATTATACGATGTAAAAAATGTGTGTTTACAGTTCACACGCAGTAGAAGTGAAACTTCAGAGAATACAGTCACAGATAATTTTTCTGTAGCTTTTATTAATATAAATATAATGGCTTTAGCCTATATCCGTCAACATATTATAATTCAAAATAAACTTCTTAAGTATCACTTTCAAATTGGACCTGTTTAAGCATCCCTAATCTGCGCTGCACAATGTTAAACTAGTATCTTATTCTCTCGCAGGCTTATTCCTATAGATTTATATGTTTATCTCTTTTTAGTGTCATTTTTTCGTTTCATCGAGTTTCTATCATCCAAAGACTTCAAAATGTCATACTCCGTACTATCTCAAGAGTACCCTGGTATGTAAGAAACAGCGAGATTCATGAACATCTTGAAGTGAAAACAGCAAAAGAAGAAATGCGTGAACTCTCAGAAAGCTACCACTGTAGATTGGCTCTGCACGTAAATAAATTGGCAACCAAGTTAATGCAGCGTTCATATCCATCTCGGCTGAAGAGGCATGATATTCAAAAGCTACAAGAGAGGACTTCGTTCTCCATAAAACAAAGAGTAGAGTTTCAATGGAGAACACACTATTAAAATAAGCTTTTTTAAAAAGGTTTTAAAATACAAGCTTTTGAGATCCTGGATATCATGTAGCAGCAGAGTGCTAGACAAGTAAAACGAGCCCAAACACGACGGGTCTGTCTTGTTTAGTACAGGAGTTCCTATGGCCACCTTCCTACTCCATCATCAGATCAGCTCCATGGTACCATATTATTTCATTGTCACGCGATATACATATACGTGCAAAATTTCAGCTCAATCGCAAACCGGGAAGTTGGTCAAATTTAACTTGCAAGATTCCACCCGAACTTACATACATACATACATAGGTACATATATTGCAAGTTACATAAAAGCTTGTAAAAATAAATAAGCACAAGCCATCCATTTAAAGTGGGTTGCGACTGATTGTGGATATATCGGAAAAAATCGAGTTTCAAGTCACAACGATTCTAAAGAAGTTTCACTTCAAAAAATAGTTTATCAATACAAACAGAATTTAATCAATGCCTAACTTTGTTGTCGACAAAATCACTTGATTCTCAGTCTTGTAAAGTTGCATTCATGAAGCAATAGAAAAATCCATTTCATTTGAACAATTATAATATCTCAATTACTCAGTACAATTGGAGGTACAAGACTTGAAATGTATTTACGTAACTCCATACATCTCAACTTCTCCAATTATATTTTCCCAAAGAAAAACTTCCTGTTTCAATTTACACAGTGAAGTATTAAATTTTCATTCCTGCTTGATTGTTTTATTGCCGTTTTTATTAAAGTAGTAAATTTATTTCGATTTCGACTCGTTTTACAATATAATTTTAATTATTTAAATTTATTCCATGTCTCAGCATAATGAGTCTGATCGTACTTTCATATTCAAATAACAGTTTTATTTCTGACCAGGATATGCCCGCGACTTTGTTCACGCTTGACTTGAAATTCTCACGAGATTCCCGGGCTCAAAGTAGTACTTTGTGACCCGGCTGTGCACAGTTTTAACTAAAATAATTACTTTTTTTAATTATTTTAGTGAAAACTGTGTCGGAATAATTTTTATGCACGCGAACAACTCTGAACCGCTCCCACACTTCCCACGAAATCCCGGGATAAAAATTATCACACATTTTATTACATAAAATTTGCTATTGATCAGTGAAAAAATTATATTTAAATTCGATTTTTTTTTTCAATCTGGTCAGTTTAAATCTTTCCCAGAAAATTTTATGCGGAATCCAGGATAAAAAGTTACGCAGATTCTAATTCTAGGAATTTGCTGTCGACAAGTGAAAACCGCATTAAAACCGACCCAATGGTTTTTACGTGAATCCCGAACGAACAGACAAACAGACAAGAAATCTAAAAAAATGCATCGTGTATATAGTCTATTCCAGTTGTCTTTTTTAAAAATCTTCAATGTACAGACACGGCATGTTTAGAATTTTATAATATCATACATATTTAAACTGGTTCTGTTTTTAGGGTTCCTAGGACATTTTGTCATACACGGAACCCTTACAAACTATGTCTTACAATTATTGTAACAGGTAATTTAATTTAAAAAAAATTAAATCTTAATCAATTTATTTTCAAATTTTGATCATCACTATATCAGCGTGGAAATGCGGCCACCAGCATTGTAAGAATGCTCTCCACCTACAGTGACTTAGAATTCATTTTTTATTTGTAAATCTGTATATATACATAGTAATTTCGTTTTTTTGATTGATTTGGTCTAAAAACACATATTTTTAATAATTAAACATGACAAAGTACAAATAATGGATGGTTGTTCCATCTGGCCTTGTAGGATTGTGTAACTTTATTGAGTCACTTTTTCGCCATAAGTTTTATTACTTCCAGTATTTTTCTTCAATAGTCATATTTAAATTTTTAGAATGATACATAGATGTGAAAATAAATTTGTTTTGACATGCAGATGTAATTTATAATGTATTTATAAATAAGCCAACTATAATTTTATTTGGTGTTTATTTACCCTTAATAATGGTTATGAATACTTTTTAACCTGAAAAAGGAAAAATCCTGCGGGATATGAACCTGATGTTAACGCAAACGACGCTGAGTGCAGCACTTTAGTCCATTTTAGGTTGAAATAAAAGCATTAATTCATAGTTTTTTTATTGCCTGAAACAGGTACAAGGGCAGATGAACCACCCTGAAAGTGATTCTTTTATTCCTGGAATACAACAGACAAGCTGATACAGACTGAATACTTGGCCTGTAACACTACAGATCCCACATCCGTGCGCATAGGCGAAGATACGTTCGAGCGCACGGATTAGTTTAAGTACTTGGGATCTGTACTTAGCGCGTCCGGGGATATCGACCAAACTTCAAGGGCCGTATCGCAGCAGCTTGGACCAAATGGCGTGAGGTGACAGGTATCATTTTTGACAGGACTATAAATGTATCATTAAACCTGTCCTTTTGTATGCAGTGAAGCGTGGCCTGTATTTGAGCGGCACAAGCAAGAGCTGCATGTCACGGAGATGAATATGTTGCGATGGATGTGTGGAGTCACGAGGAAACACCGTGTTAGGAACTCCCGCATGCGAGGCAGTCTTCTTGTCCGTGACATAGCAGACAAGCTGCCAGAGCGTCGCTTACAACAGTCACCATATTCAACACATTGCTGGTTTATAATAAATTTAATGATGAATGATACCCTTCTTAAACAACTCCATGTCGTAGCGCAGATTAAATACCTCCACGGGAGGTACCCGCTAAATTCAAGTTCAAAATTATAGTTAAAAGAATATTCTGAAATTTAATAATACGAAAATTTTTACATCAGTGCGCCTTGTTCTTGGGTTGAATAAAAAATATTTTTCTCATAAAAGATTTTTTCTAACATCTTTATACGTAACCGTTAGAACCCGTATCTGAGATTAAGAAGGTAGGGACTAGGCACCGAAAAGTTCCCAACAGAATAAATAAGTCAAACGCTTACACCCACCAATTCACAAAGATAAGTCGCAAAAGTAATTCTTTGGTGCCCCCTGTGTCTTACAAAGGTACTTATAAATGCTTTTAAGAAATATAAACTAGCTCTAGGACTTCACTGTAACTCCAAAATGTTTATTTAATAGTAACATCTATTATAAATTAGCCAAGCCGAGAATAAACATGCAGAATTGTCAAATTCCGATACTTTCCGTCAGCTACTTTAGTAATAATAGAAGCAACGGTGTTATCTCTACAATGTTTTTGGATAGAAGTATCTTTTCCTTTTGCAATATGCGAATGTACAAACAATTCGCTCGACAAACCTTAAGCCTGCGTTCTTAATCTGCAGGCTTCCCATTGTTGACACACTGGCGTGTGACCTAGAAAACATTTCGCCTGAAGTCTTAAGTACGTGTTGTATCCTTGTTTGCAATTTTGCATTAAGAAAATGAACATTCCGATATGCCATATTCCCTATTTCAAAAACTAGACCAAAATCAAGATAGTATACTGGGAATGACAATCCCAGTACTTTAAGCGTATTATCGTAATGGTTAGTATAACTATGTTCTTTAGATGATTAGTGTCGATTCTTTACTTATGAACCTACATACGTGCCAACATAATATAGAGTCTGTGGGAACTTATTAAGTGTGTCCATTTTTAATAACTCTAGCTAAAAAAATATGTTATAAGTATACACTATTAACTCCATAACATTCCCTGGAATGAAGGTGAGATTGGTGGGTTTCACATACATTTGGTTTTGAATTTGGACTTTTTTGGTTCTAGACATTTTAGTTATTGTAAGTATATGCAGATGAGGCCTTCACAATGCATGCTAATTAGTCAGGATTCGAAGTGAAGATCGAAGTGGTATTTAAGATATATCCTAACATCCAAATCTAGTGAATTTAATAAATACGACATAACATTTAAGGTTATCCAAGCATTATACAGCACTTAAATTCTAGACAAAAAAGGAAAAAACCATTTGGCAGAGCGCTGCGTAAAACACTCGAGAGCCCAGAACGTTGAAACAATGAACTAGCTCCGGCTAATTAAGGGGAAAATACACTCAAACTGCCAGCTTAAGATGTAGATACTGAATTGCTGAGTGCATACTCTTGTACTGCGAATTTTCGAGAAAACTCTATAGAGAATATACTTCGTTTTATTTTAGTCTACTTGGTATTCATATTTTAATACAAATTTTTAGTTGTATCAGAAAGAAGATTACTAAGAATTAAAATCTGGAATGTCGGCGACACACCCGTCCATGTCATGAACTTTTTAGCTACCCTCATGTTGAGTGTCCACTGTTGGGCAATGGTGAAATCCCGAATTTCGCAACTGGTTACGTTTCCTGTAAAATATAATGAAGAATACAACTGAAAAGATTTTTTTTATAAATAATGTTTTTGTTTACCTCATTTTAAGAAAAAAGAAGACCGACATTCCAGGGATTAATGAGCTGCCATAATAAATTGATAGCTCATTATAATATTGCGTACGAAATACCTATGGAAAGTTATCTATAGTGCTGATATGCTATTTAAATTTGAAATTGAAAAGTTTATATATGTTAAAAATATAAAAAAGATATTTTCAGAAGCAAAAGAAAATTAAGAACAAAATCATTTATGATTTAGGTACTGTACAGAGTTACTTTTTACAGTATAACGTTAGTTGCGTTTTTGAGCTGATATTCACAAACAAATATTATAAAAGTAAACACTTTAAATACGAATATATTTATAAATAAACAATATTATGTAAAATACTACATATTTTTAGACAAAATCATATCATTGACACATTAATGACAAAGATCTTGGTGAATTTAATTTAATCGAGCGCTATCAAACTTAAACACTTCGTTTCGTTCATAAGAGTGCATATCGAGTTTTTTTTGTTATGGAAGTTTGCATTTGACCACTGTCTCACCTGATGTTGAGTGATGACGCAGTCTAGGATGGAACACGCTTACCTAGAAGATACCTATTCACTCGTGACTTGAAGACTTCAAGATTGTATTTGTGAGGAAAAATAGACTCCGGCAAATTATTCCTTTCTTCGGCAGTGCGCACCAGAAAAGATGGAGCGAAACGCTTGGTTCGGATTGGTGGTGTTTCCACCATGTAACGGTGGCGCAAACCGGTGCATCTGGTTGTCCGATCGTAAAAAGGGGATGGAGGAATCAGCTCGTGCAATTCTAAGGAACACTCCCCGAAATGTATCCGATAGAAAACAGTCAGCCCCGCGACCTTGCGTCTATTACTCTAGACTCTGAAGTCGAGCATAAAAAAGACGATCATTGCCGACCAGCTTCTTGGCTCTTTCTCAATTGATTTCAAAGCTTCCAACTGGTATTTGGCTGACCCGTCCCAAAGATGAGAACAGTACTCCATGCAGGATCGAACTTGTGCTTGGTATAAGTTAAGCAGTTGTTCCGACGCGGAGTACTGTCTCACCTTTGTCAGCCTTTTGGCCGCCACTTGCGCTAAAGACTCTATGTACATGCCAAAATTGAATGTTGGAATCAAAGTGATGCCCAGAAGCTGGAGTCTATCAGTCAATGTAATGGACACACCCCTGAAAGTGGGAGTCAGATCAAAAACACTCAGTTTTGATGAGAATAGACACTCCGGGTTTTGAAGGCGTTGAACGTAACCAAGTTTGCATCACCCCATTCGGAGACTGCCTGCAAGGATACGTTCAGCCGTTGGATCATCGTTTAGTTAATAAAGTAAAGTACATAAAGTTTGAGTTGATGATGTAGACACTGAATTGTTGAGTGCGGCTCTTGTACTGGGGATATCTTGAGAAAAAGTTTTACGGGCGAAGTGTGTCTGGTTTCACTTTGAATTTCAACCGTCAACACAAGCGTTATGCGTTTAAATTGAATTGGATAACTATTTAATTTAGGACCGATTTTTAAATTAATTATTGAGATGATGTAATCATTATCATTATATCGTCATTACATCATCATATCTTGATTACAGCTTTTAGGGCAGCTCGATCCATGTGATACCACTCTGTCAAAGAACATCGGCGTCAAACAGTAAGCTAATGTGTTTCGTGCGATGAATGAGGGTTCGGAAGACCCACTTTTTCGACCACCTATTCCATCCCCGTATTCTAATCCCATATCCCATCTCTTCTATCCCACTCCTCTTGTCTGATCCCTCTTTCTCAGCCCAAAGGCTGGCAATGTTAGTTTCGTCTTTGGTGTTGCAAACGTCTACAGGCAATGGTAAACACTTTCCTTAAGCTAGGCCGTCTGCCTGAAGGAACAGAAAAAGAATACTCATTCCTGCGGCCGGGCGGCCTGTCGTAAGAGACGACAAAAGAACCCACAGCCGGATGGAAGGGTATTTGCCCGTCTGGATGGCTACCACCCCTGGTCTAGAAGTCTAGGTTCCGGCATCAGTGGCCAGGCTCCGGTTTCCCCTTCGACGCCGGCAGCAAATTGGCAACAACTCTGGTGTGCTAATGTCCATAGGCGACGGTAACCTTCCATCACAGTTGGGCCGTCCGCCTGTCTGCTGTGCTGCAGCAATAAAAATAAAAAAAGACATAAGATACTCATCGAATAATGGCCGGTGCCTATATTTATAATATTCATTCACATGCCTTATCATTAGTTGAATTTTGACATTACTTGTATAGAGCATAGGTCACATTTTAACCGATAGTAAGGCATATGGACGGTTAATAACATATAGGAACCGGGTATAAGCCATAACGTGATTGAATATAAAAGTGAAACAATTGTAGCGTTTTATTCACAAAACTGTAATTTTTAATTTGTATTAACTTCTGCCCGTGACTTCGTCCGCGTGGAAAGTTTTTTTAACTATCCCACGGGAAGTCTTTAATTTTTCGGGATCAAAATTATCCTATATGTTGACCAGGGATATACGCTACCAACATACAAAATTTCATTTAAATCGGTCCAGTCGTTTCGGAGATTAGCCGGTACAAACAGACAGAGAACAAAAAATTTGAATAAAAACTAATTTAGTTCTATTTCACTTCTTACGAAATTTGACCTCTACAATTTTATTATATGTATAGATATGCTGTATCCTATGAATAAATTTTATGTGGTAATTAAAAAATGGCACTTAATTATTCACACCACACAACGATATACAAACATATACCTTCACATATACTTAACATAATGCTGATATTTGGCGGATTAATCAAATTGAATCCATTTGGTTGAAAGGTTTAATATGACAAATAATTATTGAAGTCTATATTTATATGAATCACTTTGATTTATTCATACACAATTAAAGACAGAAATGAACCCTCTTATATCGGCTTGATAACAGTTTGTTATAGAGGTTGTATTAAAAATCCACTTCGTATTAATCTCAAAATCTTTACCGAACCGTTTGTCAGTATTTCTTTACCAAAGTATTCACTTCCTTATTAAGACCGAATTTGTGTAATCCGATTTTTCTTTCAAAAAGTATAATAAAAGAAAATAAATTATGCTACAGGTATTCGGAGTGGAATATCGTTCCTCTAAGCGTGAATTTTCGTGTGCATCGTGGAAATTAGAGAGACTTGACCATTGAACAACCTTATATGGATTCGCTTCGGGTTTTCTGCCCTTCGCAATTCGATAGGGTAGGAAAGCTTTTTTTTATAGCTGAAGCATAGCAGACAGACTGACAGCCCAACTGTGATTGAAGGTTACCGTCGCCTATTACATTAGTAACACCAGAGGTCCTATCAATGTGCTGCCTGTCTCGATGGAAACTGGAACTTGACCACTAACGCAGGAACACAATGCAAAGTTATTATGGTGGCATACTGGTCTAGCCAGGGGTGGTAGTCATCCAGTCAGACAAATGCCCTACCACCTGGCGATGGGTTTGTTTTGTCTCTAATCTATAATAGCTAATCATGAGTCTCTTAAACAAAGTTTACTTAGAACGAGGGTTTCCTGTGCAGAATGAGATTTTCTATACATTTTTACAGAAATTAAATGGATTATTATATTATATTATATTAAATTATACATGTATGTCTCTGCAGACCACGGGCCATAAAATGACCCGGACTTTTGGAGGGCTTGCGTGGGGCCATGGGAAAGCCAACACGTAGAGGCCCCTTGACAAATTTAATCTAAATGTAGTGTGACACTGACCGGCGATTGTCCCTGTCTACACCATATAAAAATGCACCCAAGGACAGGCCCCGGCCAGTGTAGGACTATTGTGAGATATGAGAACAAAAAGTACCGGGCTATTGAAGTGAAGTGCTAGTGGTACTAGGGGTCTGGGAATATGGGGACTATGGCGTCTGCCCGTCGCAATGTTCGGGGAACATGGAAAAATGGGCAGACGATGACTCGCCACTCCCTGCATGGGCCCCAAAAAATGCCATAGAAGACAGGGGCAACATGGGTGTGAGTGGCTAAGGGGTGTCGAGAGGTGGGCTGCAGGTTCACCGAAGCTACTTCCGACGTTAGGCCATTTATCACTTCCACCCCTGGAGCTTGAGTCTTAGCTCTAGCGATCTCCACTCCGTGCCGGCTGGCTAAGGCAAGCACGGAGGCGGGGGGCCTTGCCTTGGCCCCCGGAGTCAGGTACGAGGTCTCGCTACTCACCTAAGGCTTCGCCACAAAGCCCCCCTGCGGGAAAAAAAAAATGATTATTACTATATATTTAATAACTTTATTAAAAAAATTAAAACAAGTAATTTTTTAAAACATGATTTATAAAACTGCTTTAGAGCGGGCAGCATATTGATAATGCCTCTAGTGTTGTAAAATATTAACAAATATAATGACTGTTCATGAAGTGGACCATTGGTCTGTCTGTTGTATTCTTAGCTTCAAAAAATATGCGTTAGAATAATAGAAAATTTAGTTTATCACTAACTCATGATATATTTATAACTGAATTATGGAAAGAAAAGCTTTGGATGCTTCCTTTTAGGTTTGTGTTGCTCAAGGTATTCAAATATACTTCCCAGCTCTGGTAGGCGCTAGACGGCTCGATTGAAATTACAGTCAACATGATTTGCCGACGGATGTTCGAGTGTGCTTCGTATTTTGGTCGGTTTCTATTGCTATCAGAATTGAATTTCAATTCGCAGACTTTGAGATATCGTTTCATAAGTAAGGATTCTTTGCAAATTTGCTAGAACTTATATGGACTTCATCTAAATATATTGAAGCAAACTTAGTGACAATACTTTTGTCTATCTATGGTGGATAGTTTGTTTTCAGATGACAAATAAATTGATCGTAATGTTACTATTAATAACTCGAAAGTCGAAACTCTCCAAATATCGTTTACATAGAGCTTGAAGGATTTTTTTAAAACCTTTTAAAATCTAGTAAGTAAAAATTATGTAGGTTATGTATTACATTACTGAAAGTGAGAATCGCACTTAAAGATGGACTGCATTTCCATGTCAGTAAAGCGATTTATTCATTTATTCAAAGCAATGCTTTTTCTTGTTTCTAAATACAAATCAGAAAGATTGCGACCAAAGTAAATGATAGCAAAACATTTAATGCGAATTTCAATCAAGAAAGCCTGATGGCCTGTTTAAAGAAACAATTTGAAAATATTTTATCAGGAGATATATATGTATGTATAATACACAAACAATATAAACCAATGAACTACCATCAATATCCAAACTTATACAACCGCTATACAAATGTATACACAGAAATCCAAAGTTCGCGATTTTATGTCCGTAATATACGTAAAACAACAATATACTTTAACAAAATATCAAGTCGTATACGAAAACGTAAACATCGAGGTAGGGGGCTATTCTGGGACGCAAACTCCTAAATCGTGGCACTTTGGGGTAAGCAATCGACTAAGAAATAAATCGTTTCCGAATAATGTAAAAAGAAACAAATTACTATTTAAGCAAAGCCTTTCGTCCTTCATCCCTCATCATTATCATGTCATGATATTTCAATCAATGACACCCTTTCCTTAATTATTTTCAGTTACATCGGTGCCATTTGCTTGATAATAATGTAAAAATCTAAAAAGAGTTCGATTGTTCGACAGCAGGGATTCCCAAAGTGGTCGATATCCCCCTGGAGTCAAAATCGGTGTCCCAGGGTTAGATATAAACGAAAACTGATTTTAGGGGTAAACGAGATCTAAAAATCGACCCCTATCAATTAACACAAGATCTTATTTGAAACTTTCAAGGTACTGTATAAGTTGTTTACGTGTACCAACTTCTTACAGGAATTACTAATATTTTAGTAGGAAATATCATTGTAGTACTTTAAAAAAACTTAACAAATCAATAACTGTGGACAAGTTCGCGCAAGATTATAAGTTCGTACATAAAAAATTAGGTAGTAACTCAAAATTACGTAATTTTGATGACGAATTGATGTCAAGTTTACTCACTTAACCAACCGCAAAGTTTTTAAATTGGTAAGTATTTTGTATCAATACGAAAAAACTGTAGATTGGATTTTAAAGTCATTTGGCTATGGGAGTCTGAGGTATCAGTTCATTTTAGAAAAGGGGTCTCATTCCCAAAATTATTTGGGAATCCCTGTTCTAGAGAGTCTGACTAATGGAAGGAGAGACTCAAAAAGCGCCACAAATTTAAAAATATCAATATGGCAACACCAAATTACCATAGTATATTTATATAATATTATTAATACGTATTCTAAATATTTTTTAGAATATTGCGCAACAAACCCCTGCCCTAGCTTTTATGCCATTTTTCTCTCTCTATCCCAAAGTTGTCTGGAATAGATCACTGCCAGCCATAAGACCACCATTTGTACTTAATTCTAAGCTTTGTGTGTCGTTCAATAAAAGTTATTGTCCAATAAAGTATATTCTTTTTTATTCTATAATAAACTAAATTTAATAGTTATTATTCTATTTATGCGATACGAAAACAATTTTGTTTGAATTCAGCGTCTTTCTTCTGTTGCTTAATAACTTCTGCATATCACGTTTAATGGTTTTATTCATATTTCCTTAAATGCTTAAATAAAATTACACCAAAATGACAATAATAACAATAACATTTTGGTAAAATTACATTGACATTCATATTATTATTGCCATGTAAAAAAATTGTAAATAATTCGACTGTATACTTTCCTTAGTCAAATTCTATATAAAATGTATATTTATATTTTAGGCTACCATAGCCAAATAGTAAAAACCAGACAATTACAGTTCTATTACGTCTATTCGTCCACCTATTCGTTTGGGTATGTTAAAACTATTAAACGCTAAAACGTTCGATACTAAAGATGAAAAATAATATAGATAAAATATAGCATAAACACATTTACAAACACAAAGAAAGACAAAGGGCGCGCCGCAAAAGAGTGGAAATCATTGCCGGAGTTTATTTTTCCCGATACCTAGAACCTGGGTATCTTCAAGTCTCGTGTGAATAAGTACTGTCTAGTATAGCTTAGGCCATATCTTCGTCTAGTATCAGGCGAGATCATTGTCAAACGCGAAGCTACACTTCAAGAAAAAAAACCCTTACTGTAGTCCGACTCGCACTTAGATTAATATTTTATAATAGAAAATCTATATCATATAAAACAAAGTCGTGTCAGTTACACCAATTATAACTCAAGAACGGCTGAACCGATTTTAATAATTTCTGTGTTTTTGGAATTGTCTTCGTCCGGAATAGGATAATAAGTATTAAAATATGATATTCATCAATAAAAAATTATCATTAAAAAAACATCAGTCACAACATCAGTCTAGCCATTAATTTGTTATGATCTTTCCCGGCCGATTTCGGCAATGGTGACTGCATTTAAACTTATTTTCATTTGTCTGATTTAGGTGAATTATTTTTGTGTGTTCAAGTGGGTCCCGTAATGGTTTAGATTCAAATTTGAACCAGGTAGATGGCACTGCAATCGGGTTCCAGGATTTAGGTGAAATAATTTTTGTGTGTGTTCAAGTGGATCCCGGAATGGTTTAGATTCACGATTGGACCCGATACATGCCGCTGAACACCTCTTTAACGGTGGGTCCGATTTTGATTGAATGATTTTTTTGTTTTTTCAAGTTGATTCGATAATGGATTAGATTAACAATTAGTCCTGGTTGATGGCGCTGCAATCGATTGCTAGATTTTTATTTTTTAAGGGCAAGACAACGTCAGCCGAGTACAGCTAGTTAAAGATATATAAAACTTTTATTCTGACTTAGATGCAGAATATATTGCTCTTTTAAAGTATACACGATGTTATGTCTAGACATCAATAGAATATTTGAATTTATGCAAAACCGCACTATAAGTGGCGCCAAACAATTCAGTCGTACAAACGTTAGATTCTTGCCAAGAACTAGCTCATATACATCAGAATAGGCTTTTCATTGTTGAAATACTCGTCCTCATTGTTCACTGACACCGAACGCGCTCGTCACGAATGGATTTTGCATGAACCCGGCTCCTCTATGAAAATTCATTAAGAAGATTAACTGCTAACAGGAGTTTCAATATGGCCGTGACACTTATTGTTAAATAAATACACCTACATGTTACATATTGGATCATTTGTTTTCGTGGAAGGAGAATTAAATAGAAAAGCAATTCGCGTATAAGCTATAACGACGGAATATGTTTATTACAGTTCAATAATATTTATTTCAACATTAAATTCAAACTTTTCAAAAGTGTAATTCGAAGATTGAGTCAATTTCAAATATTGAGGACTTGCTGCCGTTACTAAGGGTGTCGCAAAACCAAATCGCATACGCATGCAAAAATACAAAATATATATAGTGTTTATTAGAATCTCTAACAAAGGTGGGTAAATGTTTTTGACGTTTCTTCATACCAATACCACAAATAATAATTGAAAATGATTTTTTTTATTTAAAATTAGTATATGCCCGCGACTTCGTCCACGCCTGACTTGAAATTCCCACGAGATTCTCAGGATACAAAGTACCTCAGTATTTAAAAAAGAATGTAAGCTATTCTATCGTTTTAGTGAAAACTGTGTCAGAATAAGCTAATTTTTATGCACCCGAACAACTGAAAACCACTCCCAGGAAAATTCCCGCGGGATCCTCGGGATAAAAACATTACACATTTGATTACATAAAATTTGTTATCGATCAATGAAAAAGCCACATTGGAATTCGGTTTTTTTTTTCAATCTGGCCATTTTAAAACATTCCCACAAATATTCCCAGGACAAAAAGTAGCGCACAGTTTAAAAGAATCAACTGTCGATCAGCGAAAACCGCATTGAAATCGGTCTAGCAGCTTTTCCGTGAATCCCGAACAAACAAAGAAACAAACCAACAAACAGACAAAAAATCTAAAAACATTTCATCGTGTTTTCTGTCGCTTATATAATATATTCCAGTTGCTTTTATTAAATAGCTTCAATGTACAGACACGGCATGTTTAGATTTTTATAATAATAATATTAGATTTAGAAACATTTTTTGTTCTATGTGTGTCAAATATTTTCTCCCAATATACATTTAAGCAATAAAACTGCCCGTTGTACTATCTTTTGTACTTTTCTACTTGTGTTTGTCTATGCTTTGGTGTAGAATAAAGAGTTACCTACCTACCTTGCTACCTATACATTGTCTTTTACACACGTGTAGTTTTCGTTGTTAAAATATGTAATCTACATTTATTTTTACCCTACTTGCGTGTGGTTTATATTTATGATATGGAATACAACTATAATGTAACCAAGCTATCATTGTTTGCGTATTTTTATTGTTCCAGTAACATTCGCAATTTTTATTCCTTAACTGTAGGCGGTGCTTAAATCAGTTTGAAGATCGTTCTGTCTTTGCTAATATATTAATCGAATTATTGATCGAAAATAGAAAGATGGGGATAAAAGTAAAGATGTATAACAAAAAATACACAGTAACCAAAATAAATCAGGTAATTGCTGGGCAATCCGCTCACAAGGAAAGGTTTGATAGTGTGTACCGTATAGGAACATTTGCAACATACGAAGTGCTACCAGTCTCGAAGAAATTCCATGACTACTGTTGCGGACAGAGAGCACCCCCCTGACCCGCCCGCTGGAGCACACCTACGCTCCGCGCCCCGCATACCGCCGACGCCCATAGCTGGCGCAATTAGCAACTAGGCGTCGGATGGGATGCGGGATATAGGACCGGCCTTGGAGGCAAAATCGAACACTCTTACTCATTCATTCATTCATAATTCTTCACAATTCACAGTTCTACCATAACGACTCTCTTGCATAATTTATACTTATTCTATGTATATTTCGATTCATGTAAAAAGTTCAATAATAATAATCATACAGTCCATTACATCGAGTTTAATTTCCAAACAAGAAGCAACTGCCACCAATAACTACTTTTTTTAAATCCCTATATGGCACTACTCAGGGAATACCTCTGGTGGGAGCTTATTCCAAATCTCTAAGATGCGCAAGAAAAACGTTCTTCAGTACCATTGCGTACACGAGAGTAATGGCTTAAGGAAGCAAGGATGAACACCCAGCCGATGGCGAGCGGTGCTAGAAAGGATATTCATTTACTCTAAAAATGTGAAAATTCTCAAGGGGTGTGGCACTAAAATTAAGTCACTCGCTGGATTGTATTATAATTATAAAAATAAATGTGCTAATTTCCACAAGGCCGTTGAAGATGACGTTCGTAGCCTCCAACCGCTCGATTGAACGCCCATACCTGATTTTCACGTGCCAGTTAATCTTCGAACACGCCGATTGTAAAGAGAACTATCGGACTGAAAATACCTCAAGTATTATAAATCCTACTGCAGTAACAATGGAAAACTATACCGGATAGATAAATACATACAGATACATATTCGATAAGTCTTCAAGAAATAACGTCTGTGAATACCCTTGTAGGTATTATGTTTTTAATCTAATTTTGTTTTAATAAAGAATGCAAGATATTTTTATTTGTAGTTAAATTATATGAAGTTCTAAAATAAATATCAACTTTTCTAACGGAGCATAAACGAACCGGACTTTTGGAATATTTTCGTGAGACTATATATGACACACGTCCCTTTGACTATTTTAATGCGGCGAACGCACGCTTATTTCTTTTTGAAGTGAAACTTCTTTAGAATCATTGTGATTTGAAACTCGATGAAACGAAAAATCGAGACTAAAAAGAGATAAACACATAAATCTATAGGACTAAGCCTGCGAGAGAATGAGATACGAATTTTACATTGTGCAGCACAGATTAGTGAGTCAATAAGAAAGATGATCAACCATATGTCCAATTTGGACCGAAATAATATAATAATAATATATTTTAGAATAAAACAGTGAAAAATTAGAAGTGACATTATATTTAATAATTTAAAGACTATACTCATACAGATAAAGTTGGAAATGATTTGAAATTTTTCGTTAATACTGTAAATTTCATGTTCTAAAGCTAACGATGCAATATATGAAATGCGTCGTCACGAAATTCAGAATTCTTCCCACCCCTTGTCACACTTTGTTTCACTTCTACTGCGTATGAACTGCACACACACAATTTTTTTTTCACTATAGCACCCAAGGATTCACCCCAATTAATATAGGACTATTATTAGGAAATGGGAATAAAAGTGTCTAGGCTATTGGATTGTAATGTTAATGGAACTAGCTATTTGGGATTATGATACCTGCCAGTCACAACGTTCGAAGAGTGTTATATAAAACGGGCAGAGATGTTAGGCATTAAAACCTCTTTTGTATTGTTTATATTTGCTTCTAATATTGTGATTGACTTGACAGACTGTATTAAAGAAACCAATGAAAAGAGCACGGCTTGTTTAAATAGTCAATCCCGATAATTCATCAAGTTTTCATAGGTTATGGGCCCAGACGCCCTTTAGGTTATAGGGAAATATATAAGTAAAATGTAGAGAGTAATATTATTAGAAATATATTGAATTATATACGAAAATTCACAAATACGAAAAAAAAACAAAAGAAAATGTCGGAAGGAAAATTTCCCCTACTAAAAGAATACGGTAATTTTACCCATTAGAAATATTGAATAGACCTATTGTTCGAAGAGAAAGGTATTAATTTACAAGAGAAGATCCAAGATGATAAGCAAAAACGCATATTAGATACAAAAGCTCGCGCTATTATAGTTCAATGTTTAGAAGATAAATATCTCGATATCATATCAAAATGTCAGACATCGGAAGAAATGATAAAAGTATTACAAGAAACTTTTCAGAGAAATAGTATGCAAAATAAAATGCATCTAAAGAAGAAATTATTAACTATTAAATGTCAGCCGAATGAAAAATTACAAGATTTTTTTATAAGATTTAAACAGATTATAAATGAGTTGGAAGCAGTAGGATGTGAATTTACGGAAATGGACAAAGTTTGTAATATTTTAACAGCATTATCCAAAAAATACGAGAATGTGATTACGGCAATAGAAACTATGAATGATTTAAATATTACAATGAACTTCGTGAAGGCGAGACTATTAGATACTGAATTAAAAAGAAATAATAATGATGAATATAATGAAACTGAAACAGCATTTATTACGTGCTTTAAATGTCACAAGAAGGGACATATTGCGAAAAATTGTAACCGAGGACGTGGCTCATCAGGGCAAGGTCGAGCATTTCGAGGACGAGGTAGGACTTACCTAAGAAGAGGTAGAGGAGCAGGACGACAGTATTTCAATGGTAGATATGAATATCAAATTCAGTATAACAATACTGTAAATTATGCAGAAGATCCTAGTAGTTTTTTATTTTTAAGTACAGGCTATTGTAATAATGTAAACTATAAAATAAGTGAAAAGATTGATTGGATCATAGATTCAGGGTGTACGGAACATTTAATTAATTCAAATTTTGAACAATATATGACTAACATAAATATTTTAACTCAACCAATAAAAATTTATATTGCTAATGGGGATTCTCTTATAGCTAAAAAGAGGGGTACCATAGATGTAATTTGTCAAGGTAGGAATATAAAATTAGAAGCTCTATTAATAGATAATATCAATTTTAATCTTTTGTCAGTAAAGAAAATTGTTCAAAACAACTTTGAGGTTAATTTTAATAAAGATTGTGTTAGAATATTCTGCTGTCGTACAAATAGATCAATAAAAGGCCATTGTGTAGGAAAATGATATATTTTAAATACTAATGTTAATGCAAACGTGTGTAATGCAGCAAGCTCTGCTGATCTGTGGCATAGGCGATTAGGACATCTTAACAGAAGTAGCCTCCGCTTGATGAATTTGCCTACGAGTGAGAAACCTTGTGGTCCATGTATGATGGGTAAGGCAACCAGACTTCCTTTTAATTCTGTTCCCAGGCCACGATCTAGATACATCGGCGAGATAATTTATACCGACGTAGCAGGTCCAATGAGAACAACTGGAATAAATGGGGAGCTTTATTATCAGGTAATAATAGATGATTATTCACAGTTTTGCAATACATATCTTTTAAAACACAAAAGTGAAGCATCTACAAATTTGATTAATTATATAAGAAGATTAGAGAATAACAAACAGACCAGAGTAAATAAAGTTAGATGCGACAATGGTGGAGAATTTAAGAACCGATTTTTCCAAAATTTCTGTTATGAGAAAAGCATTGAAATAAAATATACACGACCATATTCTCCTCAGCAAAATGGTGTGTCAGAGAGAATGAATAGAACTTAGTACAATCGAGCGAGAACTTTGTTGATAGAAACTGGACTACCGAAGAACTTATGAACTGAAGCAATTACGTGTGCAACTTACCACCTGAATAGATGCCCATCTTTAGCAATCCAATTTAAAACACCAGCAGAGATTATGTTTGGAGATAAAGATTTAGCAAAACTGAGAACTTTCGGTAGTAAAGTTTGGGTATTAACAATGCCAAAAGGGGATAAGTTAGAGGAAAGAGATAAAGAAATGAGAATGACAGAATATGCTCCAAACGGGTATCGCTTGTGGGATCCGATTAATAATAAAGTAGTAATTTCGAGAGATTTAAAATTTGATGAAACTGATATAAAATATATAGAAAATAAACAAGAAGAAATTCAACGCAAATACTTTGAACAGGAAGGAATAGAGGAATGTCAAAATAGAGGGGCAGAAAAATTTGAAGAAAGGGAAGAAGCCACGAGAGAACAGAGGGAAACAAATATGTATGAAAGACCAGTAAGAGAGAGAAGGTTACCTATTTATTTAAAAGATTATCAAATGGAAAATGAAGGCTAAGATAATTCTTATGATGCGAACATAGCATTTTGCCTATTTAACAATAGTGAAGATCCTGAAACATTTAAAGAAGCAATGAGCAAAGGCAAAGAGTGGAAAACAGCGATAGATAGTGAAATAAACTCATTAGAAGAGATGAACACGTGGGAAGAAGCAAAATTACCAGATGATAAGAAGGCTGTTGATACTAAATGGATATTCAGAACAAAGCAAAATGGTACAAAGAAGGCTAGGTTGGTAGCGAAAAGTTTTCAGGCAGATTCTAAATATAATGTTTACTCACCTGTGGCTAGAGTGTCAACTATCAGAATGATGTTAAGTCAAGCTGTACAAGAAGATTTACCTATTAGGCAACTAGATGTACCAACGGAATTTTTAAATGGTTATTTAAGCGAAGAAGTATACATAAAAGCCCCTGAAGGTATAACAGTTAAAGAAGGACGAGTACTAAAACTCAAGAGATCTTTATATGGACTGTGTGAAGCTCCAAAGTGCTGGAACGAAAGATTTAATGATTTTATTGTCAAGCAAGGATTTGAGCAGTCATATTACGATTATTGTTTATATGTCAATAAGGATGTATGGATTTTGATAAAGGTAGACGATATACTATTAATGGGAAATAGCAAAGTAATAATGGAAGAACTTAGAAAAGAATTTAAAGTTCGAGATTTAGGCGAGATAAAAGAGTACTTAGGTATGGAAATAATGAGAGAAAAAGAAGAGATAAAAATATGTCAAAGAAAGTTAATAAACGAAGTATTGAAGAAATTTCAGATGAGCGAATGTAAAGGAGTACAGACACCAATGGAACCAAGATTTTCAAATGAAACTGAAGAAGCGATCGATAATGTACCGTATAGAGAATTGATCGGATGTTTAACATATATTTCTACTATATCACGACCAGACATAACGTACACAACATCTTTTTTGAGCAGATATTTAGATAAACCTACAAAAGAATTATGGATTTCGGGTAAAAGAGTTCTTAGATACTTAAAACAAACAATGGATATGTGTCTTACATACACTAAATCAAAATCAGGACAACAGTTGATAGCATACACAGATGCTGACTGGGGAAGCGCTGAAGATGATAGGAAAAGTGTGAGTGGATGCGCTATTTTTCACAATAATAATTTAGTGTCATGGTTTTCTAAGAAGCAATCCACAGTTGCGTTATCCACAGCTGAGGCCAAGTATGTTGCTGCAGCAATGAAAACTGCAGAACTAATTTATTTGAGAGGTATTTTGTTACATTTCAACTGCAATACTGAGAACAAATATCTTCTCTTAACGGATAACCTTAGTGCTATAAAAATGTTGAAGAACAATGAAAATAGTAAACGCACTAAACACATAGATATAAAGTATCACTATATTTAAGACTGTGTCAGAAAAAAATTGATCCAAATTAGTTATGTTTCGACAGACGAGAATATTGCAGATATTCTAACAAAGTCTTTGCCAACTGTAAAACATAGTTATTTTGTTAAAAGTTTGGGACTTGTGGAAATATGAATATATAAATTAATAATTAATTATAAAATAAATAATTATTTTAAATATATATGTTAAAAAGAAAGTATTAACTGTTATGTTTGAATTTAACGTGTTACAAGGGAAAGTTTTTATCTTATATGTATAAGTTCAATCTTAAAAGGAATCTAATATTGAAGGGGGGTGTTAGGCATTAAAACCTCTTTTGTATTGTTTATATTTGCTTCTAATATTGTGATTGACTTGACAGACTGTATTAAAGAAACCATGAAAAGAGCACGTCTTGTTTAAATAGTTAATCCCGATAATTCATCAAGTTTTCATAAGAGGGAGACTAATTGTATAATTGTAACAAGTGATCGCTCAGTAGTCAAAATTCGTCCATTAATTTTTCCATCAAAATTCAGCTTTTAAGAAGAAGCATTCGATATGTCGTTTGAAACACTGGCTGGGTCTCAAATTTTTTTCTAATTATTTATTAATAGCTGATGAGACAGATTATAATGTCAGTGAGTAATATACAATTCGCATAACTTTTATTTACTAGATTAGAGATCTTAGATTATTTCAAAATATCATTGTTCTAAACTCGTTAATCAAAGTTTCATCTCTCCGGATTTTCTGAATATAAGTCTTGGAGGGTAAGCCTAGATTAAGGTCACTTTCTCAAGTAAAATATCTTCCAATTCTAACTTGAAATTAGTCATTAATATAGATAGAAATCTATTTTAATACTAATATTTAGATGTATTTGTTATGTGAATACATTTGTCCATGTTCAAAAGGATATTGGATTAACTAATATATAGAAATACATACAAATAAAAAAATACCCTAAGGAATATCTACTCTATAATAGAACACTATAAACTACAATCTGTCCAACCCGACCAGACCGCTGTCGCTGAGCAGTGTGCCTAGAAGGCTGGCAGCATTACCTCGCTGAATACATACACTAATTCTTTGGACGAGGTAAGCTCTAGTCTTCCGATCGCCTGTGGCCTCGACCAGCCATTTTTTGATATTTTTAAAAATCTTGTAGGTCTTTGGCCCCCCACATACACCACCCCATCTCCATCTCCATCTCCACCTCAATTTTCAGATTAATAATTATGCTAAGGTGTATTTAGAGTTATGTGATATAAAAATCACATCGAACAATAGTATCCTTTTTACATCAGAAATAACATAACTTTTTTTATTCTTGTGAGTGATGACGTCATTTTTGATTTAACAAAATACTTACGTACCTTGTAATTTTAACCACAAGAAAATTACGAGAGATACATGAAAAATAAAAATACAAAAAGCAAAGTTCCCAAATGGCCAAACCCAATTGTCACTGAAAGTGTTAAAAAGAACAAGTCTTATTTGCAGATTGTAATAACATACTAGTAAATTTGATTCTTTATTTCTTACTGACATCATTATGTTTATTGTAAGCATAGGCAACAAGATTTAGCAAAGAGGTATAAATGTGGAATATGTTCTAGACCTAAAATGGTAGCTAGCTAAATCGAACGCCGTTTCGTAAGAAATTGATATGTAATATTGTTGTGAGAGGTCCTTGTAAATAGGATTAGAGTTCAGTAGGTAGTACGTGCCGTTGGCCGATGGAAAATCTAATTGTGAGTCCGTGTACTGTCGGCGTCTATCAACACTGGCCGGGATAATAATAGTAAACTCGATTATTATTTATGTTGTGGTTATTTTCTGTTATAGACGTCAATAAAAGATGCCTTGATATATATCAATAATCCGTAGTGAGTTTATATAAAGACACTATGGTCAGACCCCAAAATGCCGGTTAAATTAAAAGGACAGGTTTATAAATCCATCATTAGACTTGTCCTTTTGTATGGCAGTGAATCGTGGCCTGTACTTGAGCGACACAAACAAGAACTGCGTGTCACGGAGATGAATATGCTGCGATGGATGTGTGGAGTGACGCGGAAAGACCGGTTCAGGAACTCCCGCATCCGTGGCAGTCTTCATGTCCGTGACATAGCAGACAAACTGCAAGAGTGCCGCTTACGCTGGTACGGCCACGTTTTACGGAGACCGGCTATGTGGGGAACAAATGTCTAGTCTTGCCGCCTCCACCAGGTCCCGGTCGAAGGGGAAGGCCCAAGAAATGTTGGCTTGACGTTGTGAAGGATGACATGCGTCTCAAAACGGGGGATGCTGAAGACCGCGCGAAGTGGAATAGAAAAAGTAGGAAAGCGGACCCTGGGCGTCGGAGTTAAGGCTCCGAACGCAACCGGGATTTAACGCTCGGATGATAATGATGACTATGGTCAGACTATTTGGGGTAAAGTATATTGCTAGACATTGTGAAGTAGGACATAAAAGCTTATAACTGAAAATTAAGGATTGTTAAGACCGCACTATTTGGTAGATTAAGTAGAATTGTTGAATTAAGTATTAGAAAGAAAAAAATCTAGGTCTAGCTTAGTGGAAAACCTTGGAATAAACTCATCTACATCATTATTATGTGCATGTCTCTGCAGATCACGGGCCGTAAAAATGGCCCGTACTTTTGGAGGGCTTGCGTGGGGCCATAGGAAGGCCAACACGTAAAGGCCCCTTGACAAAAATGTAAATGTGGCGTGACACTGGCCGGCTATTATCCCTGGCTACACAATATAAAAATGCACCCAAGACAAGCCCCGATCAATGTAGGACTAATGTAGGAAATGAGAACAAAAGATAACGGGCTATTAGGATGAACTGCTAGTGGAACTAGGGATCTGGGACTATTATTATTGTTATATTATCTACAATAATGGATTTCATTATACCTACTAAATATTGTTACGAGTGTGGGACTCGAATTAAAATGCCGTTTGGAATTACTATAGAATTTATTAGAATTATACAAACACGTATTACACAGGTACAAATATAACTGGACTCAACCAATACAAATGTAATGCACAATTAAATAACACGCGCAGTCCGTCACTATACAGCTTATCGAATGTACACGTCTTAATCCTCGCTAGACTGCTTGTCCCCCCCGGTTCGGTTATTGTTTTATACTAAATTGTACAATACAACAATCGACTGAAGTTTTCCAAGAACCACACCTGGCTAACAACCATCATAAAGAATTACAATACACAATAGGCGGCTTTTCCGATTACAAATATTAAACACAAAGTAAACAAAAGAAGTCCAAATGCGGGCAGGTAATAAACTGCGCTTTTATGGCCGGCAGGTGTCCATCCACATTTGTCAGCGTGCTTCGTGGAATTTTGGCTAAGTTGTAAACAATATGATGATAAAAGTGGATTGGCAGATGAACTAATCGTATTACTTATGGTGGTGTGGCTTCATCTAATAAATAATAATAAATATAACTCACCAACCTAAACCTAAAAACCTAGTTACGTTATTAAATTCACATTTCCATGACAACCCGCTGCATGAATACGGCGACGTCAAACGCGTCGCTTTGAAAATTTATTTGTGCATAACACGAGATGCGAAATGCAGCTTACACACTGCCTCCGAATGAGAATCAAAAGAGAAAATGTTCATTGCATTTGGCAAATACTGGCAGTATTTTAAACTGTTATGGAAAACATTTTCTGTTGCCATAATGGATTATGACTCTCCGCGGAGACTGACTGCTTTGGATTAGAATTTTAAACTGTTTTTCCTATACGTAGTGAATAAAAAATTAATTGCATTAACCAGTTTTAATATTGAATTTAGCTTTTTCTTTAGTAAAGTCTGTTACAGCAGAGTATAAAACAGGCAAAAGCGAACTACATTTTTTACTTTCATAAAATTCATATATCCGATAGTTTCAAATTATGTTATAATAAATTTATCACATAATACCAGCCCAAAGTAAAAATATTGCTAAGTTATAAGTACCTACCTACATGTACAAGGTCTAAATTTTCCAAACTCAAAGTTATCGATGCAATTATTAAACTATTATAATCTTTACAAAAAATGTGTTACAATTTCAGTCAAACCCTACATTTAATTATACGGTTACGTTATTTCTTTATACGGCAATTGTAAATATTACAACAATCTATATAAATAAAAATGAATCGTAGAAATAAAATATATATATAAATAGTAGTTGACAACGACTTTACCAATTTTGATGATTTTTTTGTGTCTTGAGTGGATGGGTCCCCGGGTGGTTTAGATTCAGAATTGGAACCGGCAGATGGCACTGGGATCGGCTCCTAGATTTTTATTTTTTCAGAGCAGGACATCGTCTGCCGGGACCTCTAGTTTTTAATAAGAACGATCATATTAATCCGTCTTTTAATTTAATAATAGATATTCTTAAGGCCAAAATATAAAATATGACGGCCTCTGTGGTTGAACGGGCTAAGCCTTTGCCGGCTTACCTCACTGCAACGCAGAGGCTCCGGGTTCGGTTCCTGGTATAGTAAATTTCGGAAACGTATTTTCTCCGTTATTTACTATGGTCTGGGTGTCTGGCATCGGCCCCAGAATGGTCCGTTCTATATTACCCATAACACAGGCGTAACTTGCTTAATTTGGGGACATACAATGTGTGTGTTTGTCTGCCGATTTATTTATTTATTTCTTACAAAATTTACCCGTATTTAAAATAAATCTCAATTTAACACTCGTTCCGAAAAGCAGCTAGCAATCTAAACAAACCCATTTTAACTCTCGTTCGGTCGAAATAAATCCCTTAGCAAATTAACAGTAAAATAAATAAGCCTTAAAGTACAAAACCGTAGAGAATTATCGGTAAAATTTAGAGCATAATGAAGAACAAACCAACGTTCCAAAACGAACCGAACAAAAACAAATTTCTTTGATTAATGGAAGCCTAAATAAAAGATACGAAGGTATGCTCCGTGGAATGAATAAAACAATTTGCATTATAATGAAAAACAATAGCGGACATGAGGTATTTTGTGCCCACTCGTGTGTTATACAGCGTTAATTTATTTGAATAGGATGAATCGTACGACGGTGTTATTGCACTTGGCACGACGCCTGCTACGTAGGGTGTAAGGTACCTTTAGTTTAAGCACTCTAAAGCTATCCATTTTAGTCTTGGCCTTGCAAGACTAGTACATTGGGTAAAAACGGACTGTCTGCAGTGTTTTAGTGTTTTACTCTGTTTAATTTGAAATTGGGATATATATAGGCTGTTTCAAAATGATTTTCGGTTTTAATCTTAAAAAAAGTGTGTTTGCTTCATTAATTTGGTCGCTTGATTATGCGATTATTTTGATATATGTGGATTAGGTTGTTTAGAAATGTCTACACGGATGATGCGTATTCAAGAAGACTTTATTGCGTGTTGCCAGTTTAATAAATCATATTTGCGCAACCTTATTTAGTGTTGCTACTTATATGTAGGTTTTATGCCATCACGACACCTTGTCGTAGACAAAATGCCATCATAAATTCAGACTTATTTTATTTTATATCAAACTAGTGGTTCCGGCAGACGTTGTCCAGTCCTGGAAAAATAAAATCTAGGACCCGATTCTAGTGCCTCCTACTGATTCTAATTGTGAATATAAACCATCAACCAACCATCTAAGCACACACAAAAAATTATCACAAGCGGTCCACGAGATTAAGAGGATCCTAGAACCCGATTCCAGCGCTATCTAGTAGTTTGAATTGTAAATTTAAACCATCTGAGGAAACACTCAAACACACAAAAAATTTCATCAAAATCGGTAAAGTCGTTCTCAAGTTATGCGCGTACATACATTTCTGTGGTTCATTTTTATTTATATAGAGTAAAGAGCAATTTGTGAATTTCATTTGCGAAATACAAGCATTTGCAAATGCGCACCATCGACTTCATCACACTCATTTAGCCTGGAACTCAAACGTTCAATCACTCGCTAGAGCATCGTTTTTAGAATGGCGCACGCGAATTTCGTATATGATTCTTTGCTTTAAACTATTTATACCATATACCACATACCACTCGAACAAATGATCAACTCAATGTTAAATTAAAAAGTCAAAATATAAACGTAGTAAACATTGCAAATTTTTTGTGAGTGTATATTGATTCTTGTCTTAATTGGAAAGAGGAATTATCTTCAATAACTAATTCAACAAGTTCAACCTGTAGTACGCCCTATGATGAAGTCAAATTGGACTACCTATTGGTATACCGCCCTTTGGTAGAGTCTAAATTAAGATAAAGTATACAGTGTTGCGGTAATGGCTACAAATATATCCGCGAAAAAGCTTTTATTGTGCAAAAAAGATGTGTAAAGACTAAGATTCGTATACCACAAACAGAGTCTTATCGAGAACATTTTAAAAAATTGGGTATACTTACGGTTCCGTGTCTTTATATACTGGTTGTCCTCACTTATCTCGCAAAGATATTACAGAGTTTAAGACACAGGAAGAAAAAAAACACAGGGAAGGCACAAAAAGAAAGATTTAAAAAATAAAATAATGCCATCTTTAAATGTTGTAAAGCACAGTTTTACATATCAGGCTGTTGTAATTTTTAACAAACTACTTATTGATCTAAGTTGAATATATACAAAAAGCATTATTTTAAGCGTAACATTAAAGCATTCCTTCTCAAACAAGGATATTATTCAGTTGATGATTATTTTTGTTCTTAAATGTTAATATGATTATATAAAAATGCCTTCTTATTGATATAATCTATACTAGTATTATAAAGAAGAAAAATTTAATTGTTTGTTTGTTTGTATTGAATGGGCTCCGAAACCACTGAACCGATTTGAAAAATTCTTTCACTGTTGGCAAGCTACACTATCCCCGGGTGATATAGGCTATATTATATTTTTTTTTAATAGGGATCCTTACTAAAACTCCAATAATGTAACCCAAGGTGTAAAAAAATTACCTAAAATTGCGGGCGTTGCGAAAACTATTGATGATAGAATAAAATAATTTACTACGACTGCAGAACACATCATTATTCACAAAAAGTTTCGCGACAGCATATGTCTAACTATTATAGTTATGCCACAATAAGTGTTCTTTTATTTTAAAATTTTAATTGAAATGCCGCCGCTAGAAAAGGCTTAATTTATATCTTGGTATTCATCCTTATCAAAATAAATTAATTCATATTCAAGACTGCTTCAATATACCTTTAGATAATTTTTTGAATTATTCAATTCGGATATTTTATTCGAAAGATATCACGAGTTTAAAAATGTAAGTATTAGAAAAAAGTTGCGTGGTCGCCGCGCACCCTGCTCGGCTAATTAGGCTTACCTATGCGATGTAGGCGTTACTGGGGTCCGGGCCGTACTGGAGGGGAAATATTTTAAACATTTGTAGGTAATTAAACTCAACACAAAAGTTATTTTTATATACCCGTGCGAAGCCGGAGCGGACCGCTAGTATTTTATAGAATGAATAATATTTATTGTAAATTTGAAATTTCTTATAATGATAGTTATGGATTTTTTTAAATAATTATTTGAGATTTTATGTTGTTATTGAATTAATATAAATAAATAAATTTAAGTTGCAAAGCAATGGATTGTAAACTTTACTTTTTAAGTAGCGCCATAAGAAAAAATCAGCAGGCATCAAAACTGGGCTCTCGGTGGCCAGTTGATGTCTCCACGGCGACTTATTACATTTTTAGGGAATAAATCCTGGAGAGCTACCAAGGAGTCATTTGTAACATGTGAAGTGGCCCCATGCTGCTTAAAATTTGTCTTGCGGTTGTAACTAATCTGGTTTCAAATTTCTGGAGCCAGAAAAGAGCAGATAATATAACAGATCATCTATCGTTCAAACAAAAAACCTAAAACTTATATATACATTTTGTACATATACATACGTTTGTCTGGAAACTAAGTTTATCAGTTTATAAAACAACACATTCGTGGGAAAACTGAATTAGCCAAAAATTCTGATAAGCAGCTTCAAAATTATTTGTAATATGATTTTCTTGATATGATAAACTAAAAAATCATCAAACAAAGTAAACCGATTAGCCTCGAAATAATTGGATCTAATCCGAAATAATTTTCCACATAATCGAGTTTCAGGCGAGAAATAAATTTATTAGTCAAGGCCCTAAACTAATAAAACAAATTTGTATAACAAATAAACGCCTCAACAAAGTTTAGTCGGCGAAATAAACGAATATTGATTTTGTAATTGGTCCAATCACATTGGCGGAGTTTTTTTAATTTTAGCGATTAATGAGGTCCATTATCAACAGTCTGTTGTTTATTCAAAACTATGTTGACAGGAGAAAAATAATATTATACGGTAGAAAATTCTGTATCCTTTTTTTTGCAGATAAACACACACTGTATATCCCCAAATTAAGCAATTACGCTTGTGTTATGGGTCATATACAACGGACCATTCTAGAGCCGATCCCAGACACCCAGACCATAGTAAATAACGGAGAAAATACGTTTTCGAAATTTACTATAGCAGGAATCGAACTCGGAGCCTCTGCGTTGCAGTGAGGTAAGCCGGCAAAGGCTTAGCCCGCTCAACCACAGAGGCCGTCTTTCGTCTTTGGTAAAGCTTAAAAAATTCTTTCATTGAAAATTACTTGGAATTATAGGTGATTGTCTTTTTTTATGATTCCGTAACCAAATGATAAAAACAGTGGACATTTGTCACATCTAAGAAATCGTACATAGTTCGGGGAACGGCACGCACTTGCCTATTATATTTGCTTTTAATAATCTAATTTTTCTTATTACATATAATCGAATACAATAAAAGAAAACTTATTTGTATTGTATTCTACCCATAGTCCCTCAAGACTATAAGTAGAATACCGAGCCTAGATCACTGTCTTCTATGGGTAAGGTGCCCAGAAGGCTGGCTACGTTTCGCCATACTGATCCATTGCCGAGATAAGCACCAGCCCTCTGATCACCTGAGGAGTCGTTGAGCCGATTTGATAATTTTTTATAGTGGCTCATGGCCTCAGGACCCCACGGTTTAAGCGTCTCGACAGCAAACGACACAAACATATAACTCTCACTGAGGGTTGCATATTTGCGCCGTTTGAGTGATTCAGCTGTTTCTGCCGCCGAACCGGCTGATCTAGACGTGTTTGGTAAATGGGATGCAGCCAACGTGTCTACGCAAGTCGCATCCCACACCAAAGTCTTGCCACGCCGCCAGGGAAGTAGAGTCATTCCGTCAGGATGCTTACCATCGTCACGTGCAATACCGTTCGGCTCCAATAAAGCTGGCACGTTAGCGGTGGCAAGTGCTCTCCGTAAGAGATCATTCAAGGCGGCGTGGCGTGACCATCTGCGGGCACTGCGGCGGCAAGAATGACCGTGGTATCCCGGGTTGATTTTTCTTATAAATATAATTTATTTTAAATTATACACGAACAGACTCAAAATATTAAAAACTTTTATCAATTTTAACAGTCTACTTGGTATATTGCATAGGTGAATTGCATATGAATTACTTATTATTCAAATTAAATACATAAGTTAGTCCTTTCTAGTATATACGATTTTTTATTGAAAACATCACCACATCGAACTTATTACATTGAACAAAATTCATTCAGCATTTTAAGCTTGAGTTCATTAATTCCTTAACTTATTTCATATTTAGTTTTGCTAAATATGAAATAACACAAAATACGATTGCATTTGTGAAAATTAAATTGAGTCCCGAATATGGCTCAAATCCAATTTATTTCAAACATCATACTATTTTAAGTGTTTGTCATCAACGTAGTACAAAGTTTGGGAACGAAAGCCGTTGTATTGAATGAAAATGCCTATTTTGATTGTTTAACTTTGCCCATTATTTATTCCATGCTAAAGTTTTAGATAATCCGTTTGTTTATATTGGCCTGTTTTGTCTCTACGCTTTGATAAATTACTGTGAAAATGTATAAAAGTGTATAAGCTTTTCGAAAATGACTATGATTTTGTCAAATACTTGTTTACTGCTGACTAACCCACAAAAGAATTCCCACAAACGGACTCTTACGGTCGTGCAACGTAATGTTAGAAAAATAAAATAATTTTAGAAAGATTCCGATTAAATATTATTAGTAAATAGAATAATATTATAATATCTACAAAGTCACCCGCAGGGGGGCTGTCCACTGTACGTGTAGCATAGAGACTACATCTTCCTGCCATTCACATATACTAAATAGATTTTAGGGACAAACAGCGTCGACTGTTCCGTTCTGTAGCAGAGAGCTTACTCTTAAACGTCTTTCGCCGTTCGTTTTAGAATTTTTTTAGCTTTTTTTATATCTTATTGTATCTTTCGTTTATATTAACGTTGTATAGGCTACGTTAATATAGTTTTAAAGAAATAATTTGTTCTTTTTTTCTTATATCTAAAATTACATTGAGTCTTTTGGGCTGGTCGGATGAAAACGAACGACGAAAAGTGTTTGAGAGTAAGACCTCAGTACCTTCTATGCCAAAGTTCTGAACTGAAAAAAAATATATTAAAATCGTTTTTAATCACTAAAGAGCCATCACAAAAAGTGATCTAAGAAAAATCAGCAATACCAAAATATTACAACAAGAACTATACTAGAGTTATATATGAATAAAACATAAGATAAGTGTGGATGGTAGATCCGGTGCTTGTATACCGCGTCCTACTTAACACAATCAAATCATAGATGTTTTGAAGAACGGTCAGATAAAAAAAACCTATTCGTGTATGTATTTAGAGATTAATGAAAGTAAATGAAACAAAATATATATGACAAGATCCATTGGCATTATATATGTATGTACGTAAGTTATCAAATGATTAACAGGTTTAAAAATACGCGATTAAGGTTTTGAATAACGTGTTTTTGAAAGCATAATGAGAAATCAATCGCCTTTTCATTCATACGAGTATATGAGGGTGTACAATTTCCAATTAAATATAATATTATATAATGTTAATCAATAGCGAAGGGTTATAATTCACATGGTATGCTCTTAAGCCCGCGGTCGGATGTCGTAGAATATTATTAATGGATTTTAAATTGCCCTTAAACCATATTTCCGTCGCGCGCACATGTCAATGCTGTTACTACGGCAAATGGATTAAATTAATATTGAAATTTTATGTGAAGAACTGCTCTTACCTTGGTTCCCTAGGTGCCTGAATACATTTACCAGTTTATAGGCTCTATGTATGCAAGGTTTATACTCGTGTTGTGTATATATTACGTGAAGATAGACTGAGAACAGTTTAAACATCCTATTAGGTGTGTTGTGTTTTAATCTATATATATATAAAGAAAATGGCCTTCCTTTGAGGCTCAATCACGCCTAAACCACTGATCGTATCGACATGAAACTACCACCATTCGATGGGAAATTTTTCCTAGATGGTTTATGGCTATTTATTTTTCGAATTCTGACGTTCCTTCATTTTTTTTATTGCTGTTTTACTTTCATGAACATTTATCCTAAAAACAAAAGACAAGTGATTCCATGGATTTCAACGGAGTTTACTAAACATTATGTTCTTTTACATTCAGCTAAGAATCTACTTACAAACTTCCACGCATCCACCC
Organism: Dendrolimus houi; assembly: GCA_039645545.1. Taxonomy (NCBI): domain Eukaryota; kingdom Metazoa; phylum Arthropoda; class Insecta; order Lepidoptera; family Lasiocampidae; genus Dendrolimus; species Dendrolimus houi. The sequence goes on from CM077125.1 coordinate 9,009,912, forward strand.
ACCAACTCCCACGCACCCCTGCACACCCACTCTCATTTTTTGATAAAAATAAATGCCGTATCTATGATCGAGTACCACTTGAGAGCGGCTGGACCGATTGTAATGAAGAAATTAGAGAAAATAATATCAATGACAACGATGATATTAATAATGAAGATAATAATGATATTGATAATAATAATAATAATAAGCCCCCTAATACAACCACACGTCCTGATTGAAAACCTAATCACGTGGGAGGCGGACACACGAATGAGAAATTAGTGGCGTGGCTAACGTGGCTCTGAAACTCATCAAAAATGGAGCTACGATCTAAACGTAAACGTATAGGACCGCTGCCCGGGGCGATCGCCGGGGCACACCTGGAGCTGACGCTGGGTGTTTCAGCATGCGAATTGTCAGCGGTGAGGAGTTGAACAGGCGGGCTCCCACCGACAAAGATGCTACAGCCGAAATCCGTGACGATGGTGATAGTTTAACAGTCAGAACAAACACTCCAATAGAACCATATAGCCCAAGTACTGTATCGTACACACCCTCCAGATCACCTTCACCTTCCGTATCATCGTCACCCCAAACACTCTCTTTTAACCCAGATCCTACCAGTCTTGAATGTTGCACGGGAAGCAAGTTCCTTCTTACCCGTGTCCACCAAGGCTGGGAAATCACGAGTACGCATGAAATGGAGCAAAGATGTGAATACATTTATCATGCGTACTTATTTTCACATAACCAAATTAGAGACCGACATGACCACATATAGGCAACAATTACATCAACTTTTTTCCCAACAATATCCGGAAGGAACCGTTTCAGAACAAAGAATATTAATAATTAAAAAAAGGTTAAATAAATCTATGTCCTTCGCCTGGCAAACTAATCCGTTTCATAATTCGATGAGATAGAGTGAATATGTACATTACATGTTGATGAAGAAGAAATAACGTTTACTAATACTTAGTTATACGTTTATAATGTTCGTTGCAACGATAAACATGAAGTTAATAAATAAACAAAAAAAATTGAATGGTTACTAGGTTCATTGTTTTATGCTATTAAAAAAAAATAAGCAAATAAACATTTAGACCATTCATCTGTCATCAACGCTACTATCAACATCAACGCTACTATCAACATCAACTTCATGAATTTTCAACGGCCACCATTTTTCCGGCAAGGGCGTCGTTATGAGTGTCTTTTTATAATTTTTAATTGAATTTAAAATCTTTTTTGTTTATTTTATAAATTATTGTTTTTTTTTTTTCAGATTCACTGGGTACGTTCAGGAGCTTTTCGGGTACCGTGAATTACTGACAATTTTTCATTTAGTATCCGTGATCGTTCTGGGGATCATGTTATAATAATTTCGATAATCAGGTAAAAGGTTGTGGTTAAACGTACTCTCTGCTCACCGTATTGGTCCGCAGTGGTTATACGTTTAACCATTTCCATTAAAACATTTTATGATATTTCTTTTCAAATATCATATCGCGTTACAGATGCCATCTGGAACTTAATATAATAATATTTTTTTACTTTCTGAAGGTGCTGATGGTTCGCGTGGTCTGCCAGTATGGTCGGAGCTTTGATGTCGGTCAAAATTACTCGCCGTTTGAATTTCGACTTTTTAGTTTGAACTTAGTTAACGAGTATGTTTTACGTCCCGGCAAACTCAACTTAAGCGACGAGAAGTCGAATGTGAGATTTAAACATCCTTTCTCCATTAGGTGTGTTGTGTTTTTGTTCATCAATTCTAATAATAATATCAATAAATTTTATTTTAAGTGAATTTGACTCTTTGAAAAATATTTTAAATTTAACAAAAAAGTAAAAATAAAAAAAATAAAAAATAACAAAAAACCAAAAAATTATTATATAAATAAAAAAAAATTAACAAAAAAAGCAAATAAATAAAAAAATGATGTATAAAATTTAATTTATTTCCTTTGAAAATTCGCCCAGCGAAGCGGGCGGGGACGGCTAGTACTTTATAAATAGATTTGTTTACGAATTTATTTTATTATATACAAAGATTAAGTTGTGGTAGCGTAATGGCTAGCGCACGCGTCCCACGCTTAAAGAGCGCGGGTTCAAATCCTAGCCAAAACCCATGCACCAATTAGGCAATTTTTCTATCTAATGTGCGTATTGTTACAATTACCACGTGCTAACAACGGTGAAGGAAAACAGCGTGATGAGACCTGCACATTGAGATGACCGATGTGTCAAATCTGCCAAGCCGGCTTGGACAAGCGTGGCTGGTATACTTTCCGTTCCCCAATCGTGGGAGGCCCGAGTCCAGCAGTGGGACGTTTATGAGCTGTTATTATAATTTTATTTATTATATACAAAGATTAACGGATATACTCGTGAGAATAAACGTAGGACAAAATTAATGGGTAGATTGAGTATAGGGTGATAGAACTTGTATAGGTTTTTGGAGAGGTGTAACAATTAGTTAATTCCAATATCTTACTATTCATTCACTTGCCTCACCATCGGTTGAAGTTTGAGACTACTTGTATGAAGCTTATGTCAAATTTTAACCGACAGTAAGGCTAATGAACAGTCGGTAAGATATAGGAACCGGCCAAAAGTATGCCACAACGAAGGAAGGAGTAGTAAAAAGTAAAAGCAAAGAGAGACTATTACGACAGCAAGCAATTCTGTGTAAAAAAAAACTAAAATGTGTAAGATAACAGCCAAATATTTATTTTTAATTGTAGCCTACTGTTGTTAATGTCAAAATATAATTACAAAAATTTCAAATGAAATACAGATAATGAATGTTACCTTGAATGCCATTCATTCTCACTTGTGATTACTCTTCACAATGTTGATAAACATAAATTAGAATTTCATTTTAAAGTACGCTCGCGATTCAGCCAATTAAACACATCTGTCAAATAATTATGTAAGCAAGATATCATCGTTGCTCACAGTTTAACAAAGCAGACATTACGAAATAGCATATTTAGCAAAAGCTCAATAATTAACGTTCAAACGCCAGACGACTTTTGTTGGAGTTATCAGCACAACAACGTCCTGGTTTAACTTTTCAACAAGAACAATAATCATTCCCAGCCTCAGACTGGCGTTTAGGAGTATTCATTTGTTTTATTTCTCAATGCCGGCCTTGAGTTTGTTTCGTGGAAGTTTATGGGTGGGTACAATGCGTAGTCGTGGTTGAAAGCGCTACCTCAGAAGTTTGAATATTTATTTCTCCAGTCTATCCATACTAATATTATAAATACGAAAGTAACTCTGTTTGTTGCCTCGAATGTAAAGGCTGAAGAGAACTTAATGAAGTTTGCCGTAGAGATTGAATCCTGGAACACGATATAGGGTGACTTTGTCTCAAAAACAATTTTGAAATAGCTGAAATAGGGGATTAAAATTTGCATATACTAAAAGTAATTTGTCACATTAGAGGTATGAAATATCGTTAATTAGATTTTTAGGAAGAGATAAATAAAATGTGTTTTAGGGCTTATTTCATCCGTGAAGTGGTAAAGCAGCAGATTAAAAATAAAAAAAGGTGTTGTTTTTTATTTCAAAATTCTTAGAATATAATAAATAACACTTTATTGCTCACCAAATATACAATTACAATATAATTATGATAAAAAAATAGACGGCCTTATCGCTTAAGGCTTAAAGCGATTTCTTCCAGGCAACCTAAGTTAAGGAATAATTTAACCTAATCTGACGATGTACGTGGTGCAGATTATTAGACAGAACTTCATTTTATTTGTTATCATAATGACAATAGTTACTTACATATACAATCAAATACAATGCAAGAAAACTTAACTTATTTATATTGTATTCTACCCATAGTCCCTCAAGACTGTAAGTAGAATACTGAGCCTAGATCACCGTCTTCTATGGGTAAGGTGCCCAGAAGGCTGGCTACGTTTCCTCGCTGAATCGCTATACTGATCCGTTGGCCGAGGTAAGTACCAGCCCTCTGATCACCTGAAGAGTCAATGAGTCGTTTCGATAAATTTTGGTAGAAGCTCATGGCCTCGGGATCCCACAGTCTAAGCGTCTCAACAGCAAACGGCACAAACATATAACTTTCACTGAAAGTTGCATATTTGCGCCGCTTGAGTTATTCAGCTGTTTCCGCTACCGAACCGGCTGATCTAGACGTGTTTGGTAAATGGGATGCGGCCAACGTGTCTACGCAAGTCGCATCCCACACCAAAGGTTTGCCACGCTGCCAGAGAATTAGAGTCAGTCCGTCAGGACGCCTACCGTCGTCACGTGCAATACCGTTCGGCTCCAATAAAGCCGGCATGTTGGCGGTAGCAAGCGCCCTCCATAAGACATCATTAGATAGAACTTAAACATACATATTTAAACTAGATATTTTATAAATAAATACATACAAACATATTTATAAGATTCTTAAAACTTTTTTTTCAGATTCTGACTGATATCTGACTTATAGTCATACATTAAGGAATAAATGTCAGTCCCACTTCTGTAACGTGTTGTCATAATTGACATCAAAAGACGAAAGAAAATTGACTTATAGTGCCTTCTATTCAACAGTAAATATAAAAAGTTTAATGGGCTGTTTAAAAATTTATCAAAAAAGTTTTGCATCGGGTCACGTTTACGAAAGAGACTAAGTGCAAACTGCTCCTTTCACTGGCAAGTAATTGGCAGGTAACGGACACGCCGCCGCGTCGACTTTAACAAACTTTTACTGCAACTTACCTAATATGCATTGGGCTTAGAAGTTTCACATGAAATATAAATAGTTTCCGCGTGCATAATGCAGGTAGGTAACGATTTGGAAAAAAAACTGATGTTTTTAAGGTTTTTCGAATGGTTTTTCATTGAAAATTATATAGTAATAATGAGCCTTTTCCTCTATGTCTTCGTTATTTAGATGAGTGTAGTTTCCGTGAGGATTGACAAATTGTCACTCTACTCAGACCTTAGAAAACCTTAAATCATAATTATCACAATGTTAAATCCTAGTTGATTTCACAGTGTTTGATTCGAATTGATAGTCCGGGTTCTCGGAACAGCGTTAAAAACATTATTTAACAAAACACGATTTACTTTTATACAGAACAGAAACTGAGACAATTAGAAATTGAATTTAGAATAGAAATTGAATTTAGAACAGAGATTTAATACTACAAAAAGAACAAACTATACGGGAGACTGAAATCCACTGACTGGTGTTGTTTACCAATTCAAGAGTCCATCCTCGAGAAAAATAAGAAAAAACATGATAGGGATCAGATTGCTTTATCTTTTGTTATTTGCCTTCAATGAACGGTTATAATAATACACAGCTCCAACGCGCGTCCAGAGTCTACCTTTCCACCCTTTCTTTTCCATTTCGTATGATCTTAAGCACACCTTACCTTGCCTTTATAACTACACATAATGAAGCTATCGAAGATTTCCGCGTCCAGTTAGTTACTAGGACATTCGCCTTATCTGATATATAACTTAATAATGTTATACATTTGACGGCCTCTGTGGTTGCGCGGGCTTTGTTTGCTTACCTCACTGCAATGCAGAGGCTCCGGGTTCGATTCCTGGTATGGTAAATTTCGTAAACGTATTTTCTTCGTTATTTACTATGGTCTGGGTATCTGGGATCGGCTCCAGAGTGGTCCGTTGTATATTAACCATAACACAAGCGTAACTTGCTTAATTTGGGGGTATACAGTGTGTGTGTTTGTCTGTCGATTTATATTATTTATATTATAGTGTATCTGCGTCCCCTGCGCCCCAGGACTCGTGTAGAAGGTTCTTGCCACCTTTTGTGCCACGCCACTTGATTAGCAGTGGGAGACCCCCTGAACCAGCGCTGTTGTAGGCCGGTGGCTGACTGCGAGGTAAATGCAAGATTCTGTATTCTCCGGGCACCAGTTTTTAATTGAGGAACAAGGAATGACCATATATTAAGCACATAACCACCCTACCCGCAGAGATTGCCTGTTTGCGTCTCCAAACATTTTATTTCAAAGCCTGATAAAGTAACTAATAAATACAAACTAAAACTTAACTTGCAACATTGTAAACATGCCACTTCTCTAAAAAAATCCCTTGCAAATAATATGTAAATACGCTGCTTTTTTTAGCTTCAAAAATGATAACGATAACACTCGCCTGTGTAACACTCCTATATAAGTATCCATGCCAACACTTCGTATTCAAGTAGCGCGTCGTGGTTATGTGAATGTGACATGGCATTTCTATTCGCATTGTCGCGATGCCTGGCTTGATTTGTTATAAAAGTGTGCCGCAGTGTGCACTTACTGTGAATGAACACTAAATATCAATGGAAGTGGTACTGCGGGCCATATAGATCGTTCGAAGTGCTTATCGAACGATTATTTTATGATCCCACGATGCACTTTTGTGGAGTGCTCAATTTTTATAATGCTATCTCGGGAATGCGCTTTTGCTTACCATGTGGTGCATATTTTGGTAGTTTAAGCATAAACTACCAAAATATGCACCTACCTCCGACCTCCAGCAGGAGGATAACAGCATTTGTAAGATAAATTATATCTAGATCGTCCTTTGTATATTATTGAGTCTAAAAACATAATTTAATTAGCTAGGTAATTATTTTTTTGTTATTTTTTTTTATAAAATATCAGACAATATAATATTGTATATCCCTAAATTAAGAAAGTTACGCTTGTATTATGGGTAATATACAACGGACTACTCTGGGGCCGAACCCACACACCCAGACTGCGGGCGCGATGCGATGGCCGGGAGAAGGCAAAGGGACGTGGAAGAAGAAGCAAGGAAGGACTTACCTCGCCACCAGTCCGCCGCCACACTGCACTCGTCACCCAGGGGTTCACACACTCACTAGGATTATAGTTTAATGTGCATTAAATTCAGTTACAACAGTTTATTTTCTATTTAATGTGTTCCAACAATTTATATGTATTTTTTATGTATATCGCGATGACAGCAGTGACATTAGCTGCCTCGTCTTGTATTGCGCATTCTTCGTTTAAAAGTTTATTCTTTTCTTGATGGCGAGGGTGGGGAGGAAGAATTTATAAGGAGGTGTTCCTCGGCGCAACCACAGACCATAGTAACGGAGAAATATCATTTTTCCCAAATTTACCATACCAGGAATCGAACCCGGAGCATCTGCGTTGCAACGCGGTAAGCTGTCAAAGGCTTAGCCCGCTCAACCACAGAGGCCGTAAAAATAATATAATATGTGTGCTCGTATTTTTTATCATCGATATTTTTCCTAACATATAAATGTTTCCATCCAGTCAAGAACAATTAATTATTTCTTAGAAAAATAAAGTTTGAATTTATACTATCGGAAGTACATTTATACTCACTTTCATAATAATCTGTCCAGTCAAGAACAATTGCGAAAACTTTGAATTCTTATAAAGACGTTGCCAATGTCAAAGGAATGATTGTTTCTTTATTCAAATAACTTCTTTACAAAGTTACTTTCATATATATACTAGGATAATCCCGCGAATTCGTCCACGCTTGAGTTGAAATTCCCGCGGGATTCCCGGGATAAAAAATAGCGCAAAGCTTAAGTCTGAGAATTAGATGTCGATCAGCGAAAATCGAATCGAAATCGGCCTAGTAGTATTTACATGAATCTCAAGTGTTCTCCTTGTTTTTTCTAAATAGCTTTAATGTACAGACACGGCATGTTTAGAAATTTATAATATTCTAGATTAGTATGAATTTCTTATTACTGGTTAATACAATTTATTCATGGAATAGAATAGAAACTTTATTTATTTTCTAACACAACAATTTACTAATAATAAATATCTGTTGTGTCAGGCTGCTGCGTATTGTAGATCTGTGCAGATTTGTACTACAGGTCACCACTGTTTCACTACATAACTACATACTAATTGTAAGGTATAATAGTGTATGCGTGCGTGCGTGTGTTGGCGTAAAAGTATAAAAAGTATTATCAAGAACAGTAATAATTATCATATCTGTTTCGAAAAAGAGTAGATAGACAATAGGTCTTTTCTTGTTACGATTTTAGCATTTCGCTCCATCTATTTCCATTAATCTTTTCACACGTGGACGTCTGCTTGAGGTGTGCTATCATTATTGCAAGAGATTAATATCTCTTGTTGTAATCAACAATGATAGAAATATAGACCCTGCAATAATTATATTATAGCCCTTACGAGATACTAGTTTAAACATGGAAATCAGTAATTTGATATAAATCATTAATAACGAAGAGAATTCCCGTATAAGCCATCTACTTATAAGCACAAACTGTGCTTCTGTTACAACTTTTTTTTAAATTCAATCAAAAACAAAGTTTTCCCTTTAAATAATGAGGAGTTCTAATTAAAAAAGTACCTCGCTTACTAAAAAAACTCGTAAAGTTGCCTCTGGAATCTATATAGAATTTAATTTAACGAAAGTCGATCCCATTGGGATTTTTACTGGAGATTAAGTAATCTTTTCTATTACCATTTAAAAGGCAATATTTTCAATGAACTTTACAAATAAGGGAAAAACTGCTCAAGTGCAAAATCGTTGTTTGCAAATATTTGAAATAAAGCTTATAATATCATCATTTTATTGCGTGTATCTACTACAAGGCGGTTATTACACTAGCCTAATTTTGGCATTCATGCCCTGAATTAGGATCAAATCAGGGTTGTATATAATACGCATAAGCAGTCACAATGTATAGCTAGGACATGCCCATCTTCTATACCGGATCCCTAAATTAGTATAGTGTATATAAGAAATCAAGTTGGGTACCAACTTCGCTTGTTCAAAATGAGAAAGAAATCTCAAAATGAGCTTTTCATTATCTCTTAAATGTGTTTTACAACACTTTAAACTTATAAAAGTATAATGTTATGTGGTTAGGGTTATTAAAACATAACAGAGTCGAATAATATTTCATTCATTCATTATGTTTATTAAAAGCAAATAAATTTCCCATGTTAACCATCTTAAACAAGAAGAGATTCTTAATTTATCTAGTAATGTTTTAATTTTATTAATATTAGACCTTGAGCTTCCCACAAAGATAACTGAATTCTTTCTTGACAAGCATAACTTTCTTATATATCTCTTGTGCTGACAATATATCACTAAAAATAATAACTATTTCTTAGATTTAAGTATTTATTGAATTGTTATCACTTACATCACTAGTATAATTTTGTTTACGAAAATATATGTTTAGCACTCATGTGTTAGCACGCTTGCATACTAATCTAGATCTAACCTTTTACATACTATATTATGCTAATTAATTATTGACTGTTATATGTTGTGTTATCCACATAAATAAACAAATTACGACAAGAATAACTACATTTACTACGAATACTAATTTATTTGCAACAATTTAGTTTGCTTTTTCTTAACTAGGCACGGATACAGCCCTCCTACAAAGGAGATGTTTACAAAAAATATGACGTCCTTACCAAGATTTTGTACAGTGTATAGTTCGACGTGGGCAAAGCCGTGGGGCGAACTTACTGAATAAAACTGTAAAATGTTAGTTTGTTCGCTCAAGAAAATTACAAAAGTAAATTAATGTCTGTTTGTTCGCACATCACGGTGTCACATTTAGATTTTAAATTTCTAAACCAATTTTGATGACTTTTTACAATTTCAAAGGTATCAAATTAAATTAGGTAAATCTATTTTTTCCAATACAAGTATTTATCTGCAAAAAGAAACAGATAATATGTTGTGAAAATATAACATAACTAGTCAGCATATCATCTATAATGACTAAGTACTTCACTGCGTTCCGAATTACGCACGATTCATTATTTTTCTATATTTATGAGGGCATTGTTTAAACCGAGGCAAATGGTAAAATTCTGTGAAACCCATTTGAGCATCCACGATACAGAAATTTATATTCTAGTATGGGTGCCATAGTTAGCCCAACCATTTATCTATTAAATGTTAACAATGATGTTAATATATAATCTTGCGACGAGCAGATGCCATAGTCCCCATATTCCCAGACCCTGCTAGTACCACTAGCAGTTCACCCCAGTAGCCCGGTACTTTTTGTGCTCATTTCCCACAATAATCCTACACTGGCCGGGGCTTGTCCTTGGGTGCATTATTATATGGTGTAGACAGGGATAATCGCCGGTCAGTGTCACGCCACATTTACATCAAGTTTGTCAAGGGTCCTCTACGTGTTGACCTTCCCATGGCCACCAACGCAAGCCCTCCAAAAGTCCGAGCCATTTTTATGGCCCGTGGTCTCTGGAGACATACAATAATAATACTACTAATATTGTAAATGTAAATGCTGTAAAATAAAATATTTGGAAATTTTTGGAAATATCATCAGGGTTACGGGCGTGGTGGATCCGCATCCACTGCGGTGGATCCGCGATTGTTCTCAACAAACTTATTCTTCCAAGCATATCATTATGTTTATATATATCAGAATGTTCCATCTTTATTGATAAATCCAAAAACAATGGAGTTTTGGAATTGATAGAGACGCGAATACAAGCTGCGAATATAAACTAGTTCAGAGCAGAATACATTGTTCCTTTTCAAATATTCGATTCCAAGTATGACCCAGTTTGGAATAATGTTTCAATTGATCTGGTAGCAAGTTTCATACACACATGTCTGAAGTCACTGATAGACAGTTCGCTAATCGATTGTATTCAATTAGGAAATTGGATTCGTATTAACGAATATTGTAGTTCGTAGAATCAAAGTATATTGTGTGAAACTGGTACTTGTGCTAGATCGATGAAGACTTGTATTACAGGTCAACAATGCCCTAGACTTCATTTCATACTGTATTAAGAACTAATTACGAAGCAATTATAAATATATTTTCAAGTAGTCTCTGTTTACAGTCTGAGTTTGTAAATTATTTTCACATTTATTCACGGAATCCCAGAAAGCTTATAGTTATATATATATTTATCATTTCCAAAAACATCAAATAATTATTATAAAACAAACTTAGACCAGCTTTTCTAAACAAAGTTTATAAATAGTTGCTTTGTCTATATCATTAAAATTTAATAAATGGTCTAAGACTTAATATTTTCTTAAGTTTTCGCGACTTGTATACATAATAAAACTACGTTTTAACGGTTTTAAGCGCGGTAATTTATTTGATCTTTGTTATTCCGACGTTTCGGCCACTTTACAGTGGCCTTGATTATGGAAAACAAAGATGTCAAGTGTCAACGAGTATTGTTAAAGTTTTATTTAACCTACCGCCAACTTGTTCATTTTAATTATTTACTTTTAATTTTGTTTATGGTTATTATTTACTCTATGGGAGCCTAATCTTATTTACCACCGCTTCGCAACATGTTATGGCTTGAAGAGAGAAGCGCCGCAAGAAACTCTTCAGCAAACATGCCTCGGTCTAATAATTTTATATAATATTAAAATGGGTGGAAGGAAAAATAAAAAAATTATCAGTCAAGTTGGTTTGTGTTCCGGTACACGCAGAAAGAGCTCACAGTGTCCTGAGGTCTGGCAGTTGGTTTTTGCTGAGTTTCATTCTTGATAGTTTTGATGATCGGATCCCAAACAAGTGGTACTTTGGTACTACTAAAATCAAATAGATTACCGCGCTTAAAACCATTAAAACGTAGTTTTATTATGGTCTGAGACTGTTTGAACTATACTACTATATTCTTGTCATTAATAAATTACTACTGGGTTTTTAGAACACCGTGTATAATATTTATTACTATGAATTTCTATCTATTTAATCATGTTTAACACGAAAACATGTATAATTTATAATTTGATAGGTGGTAGGGTACTTGCCTGTCTGGATGTCTACCACCTCTTGTCTAGAGTATGTCGCCATAACAACCTTGAATTGTGTTTCGACAATAGTGCTCAGGTTCCAATTTCCCTTTAGAGAGCGGCAGCACATTGTTAGCATCTTTGGTGTTACAAATGTCCATAGGCGATAGGTAGATAGGTGATAACCGCTCTTCATCAATCAAGTGGGCCGTCTGCCTAACTGCTGAACTCATGCAATAAAAAAATAAAGCATAAAGTAAAGCGATGCTCATTTTAAATCAAAATTTACAACAAAATATTGTTACAACTTAGGCTTCGACAAAGACAAATTCCACGTACAGTCTGTAAAAGCACATTTTATTACCTGTCGGAATTTGAACTAATTGTAATCCTTTTATGATCTTCTTCTTTTGTTTACTTATTTATTGGCATACGTTTCTAGTATTGTGGAGAACGACCTATTGTTCTATTGTACTCGTTTACGGCCGCTTGCAGGCTGCATCATTAGTCAGTTGTTACGGATTATAAATACAAGCTGATTCTAGGAAATTATGTCGACGTTGCCGGACGGGCACATTTGCATTTGTGCAGTATAAAACGATGGCCTGATGGAGAGATGGGGTCAGTTGAGCTACGACTACGATACGGGTGTGACGTGTGTATATTCGGGAATCAAATAGTGACGGACTTTGCGCGTTTTATTGAATTACGACCTTCTGCATTACGTTTGGATTTGTTGTGTTCGGTTATATTTGTGCCTGTGTTATACGTGTTTGTATAGTTCTAATAAACTCTATAATAATTGTAACGGTAATTTAATTCGAGTCCCGCTAACTCGTAACAATATTGTAATTTTAATCCTTTTTTTTGCAAACTTGTTATTTTTCTATTTACTATAATGTTTATTCACAATATTCTCAACACAAGTATTTACACCATACAATTAATAAAATCTTTTTATATTTTATGTATGTAAAAACTTTTAATTCCATTTTTACTTACACAAATTATACCTTACATAATTAACTTTAAAAACATACCTAAATATTTATTTAAATTCAACAGCATCTTGTTAAATAATGGACGGAGTTTTTTTTTGAAACTTGCGGAAAATGTTATAACATAAAAGAGGCTTACCTACTGTCGAGTTTTTAAGCGAAATCCCTATTGAATGCTGAAGATAAAAACTTATTTAAAGAGTTTCAGCGCTTAGCTCCAACGCTATGACCTAACAAGTGGTGATATTGCAACAAAATTTAAAGACTGGTATACGTAGTAAATATTATATCAAATAATAGATTCATAAATATTATAAAGCCTGTTTCGCATAGGGGTAGGCAGAGACTATAGATCTCCACTTATGACGATACTAACAAACAACTTTCACTTCATCTACTTTCATGAACCTCTTCATATCTGCACGTTTATTTGAGATGCTTTTTACCTGACCTCTCTTTAACACTTCTGCTATTTGATCATGGTGTAAATATTTCGATCTACCGGCAGTAACTCTACCATTCACAATGCTGTGATAAACTTGTTTTGTGAATCTACTTTTATGCATTCTCTCTGCATATCTAAACCATCATAACGTTCCTTTATTCAACTCTTGTTATTACATCTTATTTCAATTCACAACGTTCTGTTACCACACTTGTCCTTATCATATCATTCAAGGTAACCGCACATATACTTCTCAAAGCTCTCATGTCATCTGCGTTTACCTTATTTTCACTAACATACATCAGTGTTGGCACTGTTTCCAATGTTGCAAGTATATATAACCTGATCATCGCCGTATTCATTCTTAAACCACTTCCACTTTCTTTCAAATCGTCCAAGCAATTGTCAATTAATAGATTTAGTATTACGCCAAAAGGAAGGTTTGCACTGAAAAATAGCGTTGTATCGAATATTATGTTGGCACAGCAATAAGCTGAGTGCAAACCTTTTTTGCTGAAAATGCGGCGTAAAAATTCTCAAAATATGTTTTTATTTTTAAGATACATGTCAGCAATGTAAGTACGTCGCTATTTCTTCTAATATTTTTTTCTTTCTTTCTTCAATATACACGTATTGTCCCGAACACTACCAATGGGCACCAAACACTACCACCGCCACACTCGCTATTGACTGGGCCATCATTCCCATTTTCTTGACGCAACGTTTCTCAAGAATGTTTCTCTTACACACCGTGGAGATTTGAATGAGTTCCCAACTAAGTTTTCCCACAGACCTGCGATGTGGGGTTTTTCAAAAAGGGTGTCATAAAATTCTTTCTAGGAAGCGTTTTAGTGACATCTGTAGTGTTGTATACGTCCGCAAGTGAGGGCAACCCATTTCCATCAAGTGGGCCGTTAACCTGTATGCTATATTCCACCTGCAAAAACAATCCCTTTGGCCAGCATTTAATTCCACATTATATATTCCACGTCGAAATTGGAATAAGAAGGGTGTGACTTAGTCACTGAGCCATCATACACATTTCTATACTATTACACAAAATATAATTTAAATGTGAATTTTTATAGAGGTTTTAATTCTCTTCATATTTAACATAGAAGAAGAGTGACCAAATTCTTGTCTCACAATTTATTTCCTTTTGTCATTTTTAACACCAAATTAATCTTTAATTCAAAAGTAATTTATTACAAATTAAGACTTTCCATTTTTGACTGATTTAGTATAAAAAAAATATGTAGAGAAATAATGGTCACTCTTTCTTACTATTTAGATTAGATAGGATCTCCATTATTTTAAGGTTAGAAGCTATTTCTTGCAGACCGAATGATCTCTCACAGTGAAATAGCTTACTCAAGCGTGTTATATGCAACGAAAATCTCTGCAGAAAATGTTTTGTATATTTTTATAAAAAGAAAAAGTACTTTAAGCATATTTAATGAATCTTAATATATATATATATATATATATATATATATATATATATATATATATATATATATATATATATATATTACATTTTAAGATTCATTAAATATGCTTAAAATACTTTTTCTTTTTATAGTCAGGAAAACAATAAGTAAAATATAGAAATAACCACTACTTTCAAAGAGCTAAGTGCTTGGAATTTTGTAGCTATTTGGACAAAAATAGAATCGTTATAAAATTATCATGTCCGTCCATCTGTCTGTCATTCTATGTAAGTTAAAACCTGCTCTCTCTTACAGGTAAAATTTGGTAAAAGATGTATCTATATGCTGTATTATATTTTTTAACATTCCATGGTCCAATGACAATAACAGCTACAATTATTCCCTTCGTCAATTTTATTTGTAATTTTTTTATTTTGTAATCGTAACATTGTAATTTTCGTAACAAACCGAAAAGTACTTTGTAGAAAAGCAATGTTAAACGATTTAATTTTTCATTTGCTACAAATAGACATGAATTTCAAATTCAATGAAAAAGTAAATCTGTACCAATAAATGAAGTTTAAAAGACAGTTTAAGAATGTTATACATGAAAAAAATTACATAAATATCTAATTTATTGAAAAAGAACCACCGAACAAAAGAGCTCCGGACACGCGTTCGTAAAAGAACAGACGGCGCAAAATAGCACCAGAAAACAGTCCTTGAAAAGAGAGAAGCCGGGCTACCAAGGCTTTTAAAAATTAAAAATAAAAGTAAAGTTGGAAGTGTCTGTCTGTAATATCAAAATAAATGAGAAAAATGTAGGCTGCTTTTTATACAATAGGTACGTAATCATAAATGACCGTTTGTACTATATTCATATATCTCGTCTCTCTCAAAATTTGTCTCGAGTAGACTTCGAAACGGGTTAACGAATTTAAATAAAAAATTTAGAGAATAAAATAAATAAACATATCTTAAATTTTCCAGTAAGTTTTATTCTTCTTCTGAAATTCTTACAAGGTTTGAAAGATATGAATATAAAATCTAAAGTGGATTCGGACAAAGACAAACCAAGTGGTAGCCACTTCTAGTTCAGGAATGTAATTCCTTTTCAACTCTGAAAGGTATGTTGTATCTACCAAAGGTATATATTGTATTAGTTACGTATTATTTTAAATTATATACTCCTTACAAATATTTTTGCTTTACTTATTATTTTTGCCTGGCAATAATTAATCCTGGTTGTTATAGGGTTTTGCCTTCCAATCTATTTTGTACGAAAGTACAGTTCTATAGTTAGTATAATAAAAAAAAATATTGATTAGTATTTATTTGTCTTCTTTAGTAAGGGTTACTGACAAATAATCATATATATTAATTACATAAATAATTTTCCTATTTACAAGCGTTAACATTTCTTATTTCATATACTTAGTATTACTTACTATACTTACTATTTTATTATATTCTATTAATATATACTTCATATTTTTTTATTTCATAACGAACTTATTAAAAAAAGCATTTTAGACCTAATCCTATAAACGGCAAATATTAAAACCGTTTAAAAAATTCGAATCCCATTGAATTGCTTTTTTTCTATACAATTCATTTTATTGAGTAAAAAATATGTGTGGATTTCATATCCAGAATTTAATCCACTAGACCGTTAACGTAGTACAATATCGCTTAAAATCGCTTTTTAGTCGTTTTTAATTCTAGAATGATCGACGCGAAAAGTATTTCGATTTATATTTTATTTCAACATATTGTTACGAGCTACAGGACTCGAATTAAAAATGCCTTTGGAACTACTATAGAATTTATTAGAACTGTACAAACACGTATAAAACAAATACAAATCAGACTGGATGCAATCAGTTCACACTGCACGATTCGATGCACTTCGACACGCGTAAAGTCCATCGTCTGTATCGCTAATCGAGAGTACTACAAACGTCTTACTCGTCTCGTAGTCGTCGCTTGACTGCCCACCCCTCCATTCGGGCCTTGTCTTATACTCACTACACAGTACAAAGAAATTGGCCGCGCACACTGAGTTTCCGAGAAATAGTAATTTGCACACCTGCGAACGGCCGCAAAGTCAAAACAATAACAATAAGGATTAGTTCGACGCTAATGATGGTTATAAAACAAGTAGAAAAACAATAGCATGTTCTTCTTAATTACATATTCAAAACACAGAAGAATTCCTTAATCCGGGAAGACAATAAACTGCGCTTACAACAGGCAGCTGTGCGCTTATCTTTGATGGCATGTAACAATATAATGAAATTGTCCGTTGTGTGAATAAAATAAACAGTTATTTAGACAGTTTTGTTAAGTTCAAGTTATGTAATTTTAAGACACTATGAAAAGCTTAAACACGATATCGATTTATTAGATGATTAAAGGGTTGGTACTTACCTCATCATCATCATCATCATCATCAAAGTAGCAATACTTTCTGCAACCTATTTAGGCACTAGTACTACGTAGATATTTCCACCTACTATAGACACTTGTAGCAAAAGGTAACATTTTCTTTATGAAACTGAATATTTTAAATAAATAATTGTTTGGTGTAAATTTAAAATTTACAAGGTAGACACAAAACTTTCAATCAAGGATTGTAATCATAAATTTTATGTATTATACTATATACCTTGAATCGATAGCATGAAATTAAAAGTATGGCTCGCAAATATTCTGCGCACTTTTACTTTAGCTCTTAAGGTGAAAAATTGCAATAAAATTAAAGCTTATAAATATATTCAATGAAAACTAGTTTAAAAAACATAAGTTTAATTTCTGAAATAAGAGTTGTTTTTAATTAAATGCTTTTTACAGTTCCGTATCTAAATTACAAAAACAGTTTGTGTTCATCGTCTCTACGGAACCCTGCGCTGTGCGTATATCGTCCGATATTATTTTTTTTAATCTATAGGTTTAGGTGAAATATAATGGGGAAATGCAGTCTAAGATGGAGCACTTAGAATATACCTATTCACGCGAGACTTGAAGACATATATATTGTATATTTCAGAAAAAACAGACGACGGTAAGAAGTTGTACTTCTCAGCGGTACGTATTACAAAAGTGGGAGTGTCCGCTTGTTTAGTATTTCCCCCATAAATCGGTGGAGTGAGCTCGTCCGTCTGCTTGTTGGTGTTAAAAAATGAGGGAATGAGTCCGTGCAATTGTGCAAACGTGCAAAAATATAACAAGTATTTTATTGAAGTCAACTATCTTTCACTTGAATTTTGACGACAAATAGATTTCTAAAAGAGAAATGAAAAACCCGTTTTGGAAATGAGATTAGCCCTTCAATGGCGAAATGCACCAAGATCCGATTTGTGCGGGGCGGAGTTAACACCGTTACCGCGCAAGAAACGTGATGGATTTGATGCAAAAGGAATGAGGTATTTCTATGAAGATATATTGAGTGTGAATACTTCCAGTATATTCATATTATTAGAGCACGACAACGATTTTAACAAACCAATAATTGAAAATGTTATATGACAATCTATTACTACTAATAGGGATTGTTATTTTATATTAATTAACAAATAAAAATTAGCCTTCCAATATACACTCAAATATACAAGGTAAATTTTTCAAGTGCGCTTCTATGTCCAAATCCAAAACTATAAGATATGGCAAATATATTACCAAATATATCAATACATTTTAATGATAACTAACGCGATATCATAAAATTTTTGAAAAATTAATTAGTTTAGTCAGAATTCGAATCGGTTGATTTTGAAAAAAACTCCTACTGTATTATTACACCAATCTATATAGGGTGTACTCTGTTTTTTAATTACCTGGACTAAAATAACAGCTGTAATCGACCTTTTTTTTATTCATAAGTGATTTGAATCAACAACTCACCATTATGAGTGGATTCTTTCAAAATTTCTATAGAAATCTTACAGAAATTCTATAGGATTCAACTTACAATGGTGAGTTGCTTCAAACTTGCAACATAAAAAAGGTTGTTGGCAGCTGTCATTTTAGTCAAGGTAATTAAAAATCAGAGTATGGCTTGTACTCGTATGATCAATTTCTGTAAAGGACTGTTAAACATCAAACTATGAGAAAGCGTTGATTTTTAAATAAACGTATATATATGTATAAATACATGTAGGTATATTTTTCGTTTCAAATGCTTTGTGGATAACACAAATGAGCATTAATCAGTCTTATTGTAGCTAAAAATTATTGATCTAGTACAAATTTAAAAAATAATGGGTTCAGAAGATTCCCCCAGATATGGCAGGCTTTATAGTTGTCTTTAAAAATTATTATTTTTGAATCATTTTTACAATTTGAACATAGACTAAGAAATCAATTTATTATAATGATTGAAATAAAAAACCAGGAGAACTTTAACTGCTCAAAAACTATAGTAGTTTTTTAATTTAGTAGTAGGTTAGGTTTTACGAATCAAAATTACTTCAAATTAATATTCATTTATTTCAAACACTTATCGGGAAAAAAATATAAAATACGTAGCTTTGCATTGACTCGCTAAATATTAATCAAAATTAATGCACCGGCGTAACTAACATTTCAAAACCTCTTTTGTTGTATTGTTCAGCAAATTCTGCTGATTCATAGATAATTTTAAACTGAATAGAGAAGTCATTACTTACCTCCCCTTTATGACGAGGCATTTATGTAGGTTGCCGTGTGCATTGTACAGTCACTAACCTGCACTAAACATAGTCTTATCTATACACTATTAACTCTATACACTTTGAAAGTTAAAAGTGAGAAAAAGACACTAGTGACCTTAAGTGACGAAATAAGTTCGCCACTACGGCTTAGCGATATATGGCGCGGATGAGCTACGGCGTAGTCGACTACGCGCTTGGAGCTACCGCGACAAACTGAATAAGTTTGCTTCGACATTCGTTTATGAGGCTTTTCTAGTACTTATTTTCTCTTTGAGACGCGTAATTAAGGTCTTGCTAATAAGGAATTAGTAACTGAACGGTCACTATGATGACGATCGATTGAACTGTAACCTAGTTTTCTTTTGAAAGATTCAATTCCGTTTTATAACGAAGGAAATTACTGTAATATTACCAATATTTTGACAAAGACTAATGAAACACTTCGTCTACTTATAGGCTTTACGTTTAAATTTTAACGTCAGGTTAGTAATAATTATGGGTCATGCACCAGGAGACGGCTATATATTAAAGTATATAACGATTTTCACAAACAGATTAAGTACATAAAATTGATCAAAGATAACTTAAAAGAAGTTTTACATAATAATTGTAAATTACTCCATAGCCATAATGTCTGTTACCAAATTGTGGAATACATGCCATAAAATGTTGAAAATTACAAATACTACTAACATTCTTGGTCTTCAGCAAAACAATGTCCACTGCTGGGTGCAGGCCTTCCCAAGTTTGCGTCACATATCGCATTTTTCTGTTTTCTTCATCCAACTTCTGCTGGTGACTTTACGCTTTTCGTCTGTCTATCACACTGGAGGGCGACCAAAACTACGTTTATCAAGACGCAATCTCCACTCCAGAAATCGCTTGCTCCACCGACCGTCGGTTCTGGTACAGAAATGACCTGCCTTCTGCCACTTCAACTGACTAATTTTAGTGGTTATTAATCCTTAAATTAAGTATTAAACCAAACACTTCATGTTCAGTTCGCGTGTTGCTTTGAAACTCAATGTTTTCAACGTCAGGTCACGTTTTGTGTTGCTATTCATTTTCGTGTGAAACACCCTGTCACGCACTGGCGGAGGGCTAATTAATATAATATTAGACCGACCTGGCCGTCGCTCCGTCCCTTACAATCTGGTGAATTTTACTTGATATAAATATGTATTCATACATTGTCTGGCTATACTAACAGGGTTCCTGAATACAACGCTACCAATCGAATTAAGGGTTGTCTACATTTATATTAATCGGGTAAAATAAATTCTAGTTGTCTCGATTTTGCTTTACCTAGTTCACTGGAAAACAAAGGTCCCGAGCTAGATTTTTATTGCAGTATAATAAATTTGCGTTCTATCATTATCTCGCCTGATACTAAGCAAAGACATAATTATGGATAGAGCACGCTTGTCTTGGAGGTACCTGTTTACGCTCGATTTGAAGACATCCAGGTTGTAGATATCGCAAAAAAACAGACTGCCAATAAGTTCCACTCTTTTGCGACACACATGATGAAAGTGGAAGTGCAGCGCTGCGTTCGTAAAGATGGTGTCTACTATAACCAGTTTCGTATAACAGTGCGTGTGGGTATCTGATAATGGAAAAGGGACGGCGAGATAAGATTTAAAAGCTCCATTCGAACTCTGCAATGTGTATCCATTAGAAAACCCATAGTTTGGCATCCCTGCATCTATCTTATTGATTTTCAATTTAAAATATAATTTAAATTTCTATTTTAAATTGACAGATTAAGGAACATATTTTATGAATTTTCAAAAGTTTTGACTGGTTATGTCAGAACTATACGTTTATGGAGGTTATAGTATTCAAAATCACTCACTGATCCTTTACAAATAATAGATCGTAATAATATTTCTGCTGCTGCTAAGCCATAGAGGAGTGCCCAAAATCATCAAAATGCTATCTATATTACTAATTTTAATTTAATTTATAAGACTTTCAAGTATAGTAAATTTGAATTAATTCCTGAATTAAACTTCAATATATAGTTTGTTTTATTATCATCGTTGTGGAAGACGTCCTTGGTTGTGCTACCAGCAAATAGTCTATTTTATGTATCATAATTTTAAATTCAGTTACATACCGTAAAAGTTTGTGGTTTCAAACCCATGTTAATATTATGACGTGAACTTTTGTTTTATTTAAAGTGAATGTACTTGTAGGTATGGAACGATATTTCATTTTGCACATGTCCTGTTATTGACATTGTTGCGGTGGCGATGGATTTTATGATAACAATTGACTATCTTAATTTTGTAGAAAAGAAAGTGTTGGCCAATTTAGGTGGGAATGTGAGATTGAGCATGCACGTACCTGATTAATGGGCATGAAATGTAGCTGCCCCTCTGCTCCTCAGCACACTTCACTGTTTGATATAATGAAACATTGACTCCTTGACTCCTTTTATTCCACTTCACCAGTAAACTTGTATTATGTTGCGAGATAGTTTATTTTAATTTATTTATATAAGCGATGAAACGATGGAGTTTAAATTATTTATAGTGTTTTTATTTACAGCGTATATTGTTTAATTAAATATAATAGGTTGGGGAAAAATTCTTTTCGCATATAGTATGTATGAACTTGTAATAAGATCTCTTTGGCTATACCATTTGTATCTGGCTGGTTTTGGTATCATTAAAAAGTTTTAATTTTAAAGAAGACAATTCCAAATTCATATTAGGAAAATGTCAGGTTTTCATTTGTTTTTCTTATTGTTAAAATGAGTGAATCTAATGAAGAAATTCGATACATTTTAAAATTTTACTACAAAAAAGGTAAAAATGCAACATGAGCCGCGAAAAATATTTGTGATGTTTATGGACCTAATGCAGTACCTGTGAGAGTAGCGCAAATTTGGTTTAAACGTTTTCAATCCGGAAATTTTGATATCAAAGATGCACGTCGCTCTGGTCGCCCTGTTAGGGACAAAATTGATGCCATTTTTGAAAAAGTGGAGCAAGATCGGCATTTTAGTAGTTACGATGTAGCTGGAGAACTGGGAATTGACCACAAAACGGTTTTGGCGCATTTGAAAAAAACTGGATACACAGAAAAGCTCGATATTTGGGTGCCTCATGAGCTCACTGAAAGAAACCTAATGAACCGTGTACTCATTTAAGAAAGAAAGAAAGAAAAATATTGATTCTTTATTACGACGTAATGAAACCGAACGATTTTTGAAGAAGCTGATAACTGGTGATGAAAAGTGGATCACGTACGACAAGAACGTGCGAAAAAGATCGTGGTCAAAGGCCGGTCAGGCTTCACAGACTGTGGCGAAGCCCGGGTTAACTCGCAACAAGGTGATGCTGTGTGTATGGTGGGATTGGAAGGACATTATTCATTATGAGCTGTTACCGCCAGGCAGGACCATCGATTCTGAACTGTACTGCGAACAACTGATGAGATTAAAGCAAAAAGTGCAGAGGAAGCGGCCGGAATTAATCAACAGAAGGGGTGTGGTTTTTCACCATGATAACGCTAGACCTCACACATCTTTAGCCACTCAGCAAAAATTACGAGAGTTTGGCTGGGAGGTGTTAATCCATCCGCCGTATAGTCCTGACCTTGCACCTTCAGATTTTCACCTGTTTCGGTCTCTGCAGAATTCCTTAGGCAGTGTCAGGTTAACATCACGAGAGGACTACCAAAACCACTTGTCGCAGTTTTTTGATCAGAAGCCCCAAAATTTTTATAGCAATGTGATCACGTCCCTACCTACAAGATGGCAAAAAGTTATCCAACAAAATGGCACCTACATACTTTAGCCAAATGTAAATAAACTTTATAAAAAAACCTTTTGAGTTTTTATATAAAATGCGAAGAAACTTTTTCCCCAACCTAATATTTACTTTTGTATTATGCGTAAGCGTTGCGGCGCAGAGTGGTATTTAATATATCAATTTATTTTATATCATTATGATGACATGATTGTGAATGACTGATTGACGTGGGTCCGAAAAAGGGAACACGCCGTCAGATTTAAAGGAAAAATTTAAATTAATAGAAGAAAAGTTTGTATAGGCCGAAAGAAGGTTACTTAACGGTACCAGACATAATGTCAATAACTGGATGATTAAACTTTCTTATCTCAGCAAATATATAGAATCAAAATGGATGCAAACTAAATCATAAAAAGTTATGAATAATAAAATATAGGTATAAATAATTAAAAGTTATGCAATTATAATATGTGCTACGCCTTTAACTTTCACGAATATTAGGTGGATTCTTGCAAAAGGTGTGATAAGGGTTACTCGAGGTGTGCAATTTATTTGTGACCCTTTATTGCTCGACCGAAACTTCAAATCGTGGATATTAATGGAGGTCAAGGTACCGGCTTAATTAAAGGAACTTGCTGTGTCAGCCTGAACTGTAAAATGCTTACGATCGTCATACGGTTGAATGCGAAACCAAACAAACGGGTAATCAATAAATATAACAACAAACGAAAAGAGCCTTTTTGTATGCTTATTTGTTCTTTCTTCACAGTCTTGAAAATGAAATGTTTATTTTGAAATTTTAATATTTAGATAGTTTCGATGTCATGCATCATCATCATCAAAATAAACTTTATTTTTATTACAGGAGTTCAGCTGACAGGCAGACAGCTCTCTTGATGGAAAGCGGTTACCATCGCTTATAGACATTTGCAACACCAAAGGTGCTACAAATGCGCTGCTGCTCTCTTAAGGAAGACTGGGATCGTTTTATTCCGGAAAGTCGGGTAATTTTTGCCTGGACTCCGATTGTTATAAAATTTAGTATAAGTATGTGTACTTTCTACACAGTGGATAACAATTCGATATTTGTTATCCCAAAAATCACCCAATTACCGTGGGATTTTAATTTAAAAACTAAATATTTAACAAATACATTTATATGTACCATATCGCTATTAAAACGAAAGGTGTCCACAAAATTGGTTGCATTACCGTTAGATGGTAATGCGGAGTATAAACCAACCTTCTGGTCATGGGTGGCATCAAAGTATTAAAGTAAGTAACCCACATAAATGATTAGTTTCTACACAACAGTGCTGATTCCCAAGATCAAAGATCCAGAGTCACTTTATTTTTAAACGTATGACTAGTAAACTACGCTGTCATAACTTCTGTGTAATTTATTTACAATTAACACAAAAATCAGACAAAATAAATGTGCAATCAAAATGGAAATTCGTCTTGAACACGAAAGCGCTTGTTGTTAAGTCTGATGTGTCATAGTCACGAATGTATTAACATGGGTTCTACTATCAATACATGGCTTATATCGTGTGTTTCGTTTGATAAATAAAATGTTTTCATGTTTAACTGCTTACATTCAGTTTGACCCACAAATTCATTTAAGTCGATATACTTATGTTGCGTCACGTTTCGTCCACCAATTTATTGATATACAATTTAGTGCAATTAAAGACTATGGTCAATACATGAACGTGATGCTGATGTGAATATAAATACAGATAGTTGATATCGCTGTTAGAGCTACCGATAAGTTTGGGCATTCGTCTAAATCATCAAAAATGTCCAATCTCATAAACGTGTAAATGTAATATTTAATGTTGATTAGAATACTGGCGTGCACATCACGTAAACGATAAGGCTTCTGTATATATAGTCTAAGTTAAATTAGGAACAATGTAGAAATTAATTAATTAATTAATTGACTATTATTGTTAGATTTATATAAGTATTTTTAATGTGATTTTTTTTTATGAATAACAGAAAAACTTAATAACATGATAATAATAATATTATATAATGGCCAGGCAACATTATAAACTGCCTGTATTGCACGTTCGAAAGAACAAACTGTCATTCCTACAAAGAACACAAAATCTTCTTTAAATTATATGTATGTGACAGTTTATGCAATAAATGATATTCTATTCTATTCTAATATACTGCAAGAGTACAACAACTCGTCGTCTTATTTTGTACTCCCCTCTCGGCGACTGAGCCATGGGCTCTCACCAGTAGTGCGTCACCCCATACAACGAGGTAACTTACTTAACCCCCACACTTAATTATTTTTTAATAATCCCCAGGTAAACACACACATTGTAACCCCCTCAAGCTAAGCAGGTTACGCTTTTCTTATAGTTAATATACAAATGTTTTGAAAGAAAGGAAAGATTTTTATTTAAAACTATGTAAAATACACTTTAATAAGGACAAAAACTTATTAGTGTCATTGAAAACATTAACATAAAAATACATATTTTTTCAACATATCCACACTTTATCACTACACTTTTACTGTATCTGGATTATCAAAATAATTCACGTTTCGACTTTTCGTGATTAGTCGCTAAATATAGGTTGTTAATTGGATGGTTTCATTCCTTGAAGGTAAACACGCTCTAAGCGGTTCTGATTAACAACAAGCCTATAAGTTTTGAGGCCAACGCACCAATCAGTGGCCTTTGAATGTTCCTCTACTTTAATCATAGGGGAGTACATTGTTATTTATATAAAAATTCGTAACATAATTTGTAAGAGTTAATACGATCAGTGACCGATATTACGAAATATCACGCAGGTCTTATTAAAAACATCCGGCCATCAAAATAAATTCCCAATTGTAATACTTACATTTTAATTCCTGAGTTTCGTACATTTGGTCAAATAGAAAGGTATTTAAAACCACGACGAAACTATTAAAAACGATGAAAGATTAAGAAAACTTAGACTTGCTGTACTTTGGAGTTTTTCATTCTTTTTTTTAGCCGATCCCTTGTCTATAGAGGCAAAGTTAGTTTTAGACTTTATTGTTAAAGGCATAAAATAAGTGATATTGCATGTTATATATTTATTATACATACTTGTAACACAATAACAAGAAGACAAAAGAAATTATAAATTCAAAATTCTGATGAAGTCATCAATTACCTTCAACTAAATCATAATAAACGTAGGAGATACAGTGTAGATACCAAAGCTAGAGCATCTATTTAGCATATTATTACAATTCCACGACTGAAAGCTATTTGATTGATATCTTACTCTATCCAGGACACTGCCCTGGGCGGTCTCATTACAATTTACATTACGACTATTTATCACGTTAATATATATAAAAGGTCAGAGTATAAGTATCCCACTGTTGGACAGCGGCTTCTCCATTTTATAGACTAGGACTGTATACCTGCGACGCTTATCTGAAGTCAATTGGTGGGTTTCATACATTAATGGGTTCGATGTGCAGGTTTCCTTGTGGACTGTAAAATTTTTGAAAACGAAAGCGCCGTAATTCTCCACCTTATGAAACATTTTCAACGAAAGTTTCTTTGAAAAACATACATAGATTAATACATATAGTCACGCCTGTCTCCCATTGAGGTAGACAAAGACGATGGATCTGCACTTACTCTTTCATCAACTTTCTTTAATCTCTTCATACATACCTGCACATTTATTTAAAGTGCTTTTTACTTGACCTTTCTTCAAAATGGCTTCAATTTGGTCTTTGAAAAAAAATATTTTTATATTTATTTATATGAGTATTTGAAAATCAAATGCTCTTTTAGAGTTTCATAACTAAATAACAATAACCAAAAGTCTGGATAATGAGACAATTTCCGTGGCAAATTGACCTAAAATTCCCTCGAACAAATCCGCGTGAATAACTAAAAATATATGATAGCAAAATCTGAAATAGCTCATGTTAGCTGACTTCTTATCTACTAGACTGTCACAATCAATTAGGGAATAACATTCTGACTTTCTTTTAGCCAAATTATCCCAGGACTAACCTAAGTTTAGCTTCACGAGTGTTTTTCTTTCTGCTGTTCAAGCACTTCTGTTAATTACTGTACCAACGTAGTTTTACTTCGGTCACTAATGAAGTTAGAGTTACTTCTGATTTATAGACAGAATTATTTCTTATATATTATTACGTACAGTCGCATCGATCAATTGATTGCTTGAATTGACTTTATACTGGTTGTTCCCACCTCTACATACGTCTGTCTTAGTACTGCATTTAGACTTTATATTAATATCGTCTAAACACTACAAGATTATGAAATGGAACATTAATGAAAATTTAAGTTGAAGTTTTAATCTATGAAAGTATCTTCACGTTGTGTGGTGCGTCTATGTTGGTTAGGCCCATTGGATGGGGTAACGCAGTACTGGCGAAATACCACGTCGTAGCCGCCTTAAGAGCTACGCTTGACCGACGACGAGGAGAGTACAAAACAAAACAACGAGTAGGTGTACTGTCGATGTAATTGCTTGTTTACTTAATCGTTCTTAATTTATAACTTAAACTACCTATACAAAAATGTTATCGACTACGCGATATGCACAACTGCACATCCCTACAACTTTCATTGAAATCGGCTAATTTGTTTCGGACTCTATTAAGACAAACTTTCAGACTCAGAGACACACAAAAATTGTAAAAATGGTCATTTATGCTCAAGCGTCGCATAAATAGCAGTTTTCACATAAATGGCACTTATTTTGAATTCATTAGTAGTTATTTCTATTTTATTCGCATAGATTCAAAATATACTTTGATAAGAAATTCAATTAAAGAAGTGATTTGAAAGTGCTATTATATACACAGTCATTGCGCTCAAGAATATCTCGTCAAATTGATGAATTGCGTATTGAAAGTTTTCGAAGCTTAGCAAATTTAATTTAAATTAAGTTATTGATGATACCTTTTGCTGAGCTTGCATTTGCAAAAGCGTTTTCAACCAGATTAGATTGGAAGAAAACAGATATCAATTTACTTATTTTTATTTCAATTATTTCATTTTATTGTTTTATAAATTTTCTAGACAAATCTAAATTGGGAGAGATTAGAGTCTAAACCCAGTTACCGTATGTGATAGTGTGAAGACTCTGGCCTACCCTTTTCTAACTAACCACCAAAGTTTTAAATTGTAATAAAAATTGACTTTGTGTCTTAGTGGAAACTTGATCGATATAATTATGTATGAATTGATACTTCTTTTATTTTTTGCTACAACCAGAATTATTAACACATAAATAACTTTAATTTACATCCTTAATAGTCTAATAGTCTGAGTTTATAAAATAAAAACTAAAATATCCTATAAGTAAACCTAACTTAAAAATATATATACAGTAGTAAAAAACTAAAATTAAAATAAAAACCTATATTAAAACCCGTCCAGCCCCACCAGAACACTGTCGCTGGGTATTGTACCTAGAAAGCTGGCAGCATTACCTCGCTGGATACAGAGGCTAATCCTTTGAGCGAGGTAAGCTCCAGCCTTCCGATCTCATGTCGTATCGAGCAGGCGTTTTTTAATTTTTTGAAAAAAAATGTGGGCGATTGGCTCCCATGGGCTAAAGTCTCCACCCCAAACAGCTCAAATGTGTAACCAAGCAGGTTTGAGCCGTTTCGAGGTTTGTATGAATTCATATATGATTATATCACTTACGTTCAATGTTGTATTTTATATTAAAGAATATTATTTATTTTATGTCTCCCAATTAAATTAAATAAATAAATAAAAAGAAATACTTATCTACATTTAAATATTGTTTGCAAAGTTATTTGCTGTGATGTTTATGTTATTCTAATTGGTAACAATCATCTCTTTCCAAATTATTATTATTTTTCTTTAACTATTTATATATTAGTTATTTTTATTTTTGTAAATGACCTAACATAGACGTCATGTTATCATGTCGTATATATTTTAATACCTATTACGTTTTTGAAAACAAGAAATGCTTTATAAACTAGAGTCCTATATTTATTTATTTAAGGATCACCAACTGTTTTTTATATATGTTCATGTACAATAATGGGCTTATAACTAAGGTTTAAACATTACAATGTAAAAACTTAAAGATGTAGATATGTCTTGATATCCTAGAATGAAAATAAAAACTTGAATAATAAAGAACGCTACTATACAAAATGAAACGAGCTAGACTTCCCTAGATAAATGCTGAAGCACTTTAATATTAAAATTATGTGCGATAAAGTCTTCTAGTGAAATAAAATGCAAATTAAGCTACAGACTTATGGTATCCTAAATTAAGGAATTACATACTCAAGCACACTTGACAAGACCGTAATGAAAAAAGTGGAAAATTCCAAGGGACTTCTATACTTCATAATCAACACTCCGTAAATTTGACCTTTCCTATCTGAATGCGAGTTATAAAAATAACTTAATTCGAACTTCTCAGCCTCGCTTCCAATACAAATGGAAAAATATTGCGGTTAATCTTAAGTTAATACATATGAAAATTATTTAACTACCAGAGTTTACCCCGCGTCCCTGCAGCGGGTTAAACTCTAGTGCGGACCTCTTGTTTAAAGAGCAGGCGTTAATACAGGTTACATTGTGTTATATTTTTATGTCGGTGCTATATGCCCTCGGAAGATTTACTTCATTTCACAAACTATCCCATCTACCGGTATGAATAGTGTGTATGTCCATTTTGGGTATTCAGACAGACAGATCGAGTTACTATCGCATTTTTTTATAGATTATGAATTTTTATATCTACAAACTTGAGAAATGATTGGTTTCCCATACTTTAATCCCCTAATTCAACCCGTTCTAGTTTTATTTATTATAAAACTAAATATTGTAAATGTGTACTACACAAACGACCGTAACTACCAAAATTACCTCAACTACCAAAACTACCACAACTATCAAAACCACCACAACTACCGAAACAACCGAAACTACCAAAACTACCGATATAACCAAAACTACCACAAATACCAAAACTATCGAAACTACCCCAAATACCAAAACTACCGAAACTACCACAAATACCAAAACTACCGAAACTACCAAAACTACCTAAACGGCCAAATTAACCAAAATAAACAAAACGACGAAAATGGCAAACCACAAATAAAAAATCTATCCTAGTTTCCGGGATAAACTTTTACACAAATCTATCCCAAAACTTATCCCACTGTTCGGGATGAAAAGTATCCCTTGGCCGCCCTCGGTATTCAAGTTACATGTGTACCGAGTTTCAGCCCAATCGGTCCAATAGTCATTCCAGAGACAGAGAGACAAATATACTTTTATCCTGGAAACTATCACATTTTTCGGGATAAAAAGTATCCTATGCTCATCCTCGTCATCGAAAATATATATAGGTATATACCGAGTTACAACCAAATCGGTCCAGTAGTTTTTCCGTGAAAACGGAACAGACAGACGGACAGACAGATAGACAGACAGAGTTACTTTCGCATTTATAATATTAATAGGGATGTCTCGACACTTCCGCTGCTAATATTGCCAATATTATTTCATCATTGCTGTCATTTCAGTAACCATTGCATTGAGTTATTTTCTGTGTGTATATGTAAATATATATCTTATGTTTAAGTATCTATGTGTAATTATCTATAATATTATAAAATTTTAAAAATGCCGTGTCTGTATATTGAAGCTATTTAAAAAAAACAACTGGAATACACTATGGCTACGTTTCAGAAGAAACTCACAACGAATACATTCACGACCGCGATTTTTCCCGTTCCACTTACTTGCTGACGTTACAATCATATACTCTAGTGGAACGGATTATGGGGCGTTGATGTCATAAACGACGAAATACACAAATGTCATTGGTTGATTTGAAAATCGCTCCTTTTCAATGTCAAGCGATAAAGAGAATCAATTGTGGTCAATGCCCACTACGATCCACCTCTTGACATGGGTCGTTGTGAGCGCTGCGTGATCGAAAATGATGACGTCATTAGTGACGTTTTCGCCACGACCATAACGGCCATAACGGCTATAACGACCGCGGTCGCCATGTGGAACGACTGACGGAACATTTTGAGCGTTGCGAGATACTAAAGAAACGCGTCCTTCGTAAATGATGGAGAACAGGATGCATTTTTCTTAGATTTCTTGTCTGTTCGGGATTCATGTAAAAACTACTGGACCGATTCGGATGCGGTTTTCGATGATTGACAGCAACTTTTTAGACATAAAATCTGCGCTGTCCTGGAAATCCCGCGAGATTTTTTCTAGGAATTATTTAAAATGGCCACATTGAAAAAATAATTGCCAATTCCAATGCGATTTTTCACTGACCGATAACAAATGTTATGTAATAAAATGTGTGATATTTTTATTCCGGGAATCCCGCGGGAATTATCCCAGGACCGGTTTGTTGTTGTTGGAGTGCGTATAGATTAGCTTGTTCCGACACCGTATCGTTTTCATTAAAACGATAGCTTACATTCTTTTTTAAATGCTATGTCCCGGGAATCCCGCGAGAATTTCAAGTCAAGCGTGGATGAAGTCGCAGGCATATCCTAGTCTACTGTATTTTAGTTCACCGCTGGCACGTGGTAATTGATGGCCTCTGTGGTTGAGCGGGCTAAGCCTTTACCGGCTTACCTCACTGCAACGCAGAGGCTCCGGGTTCGATTCCTGGTATAGTAAATTTCGGAAACGTATTTTCTCCGTTATTTACTATGGTCTGAGTGTCTGGGATCGGCCCCAGAATGGTCCGTTGTATATTACCCATAATACAAGCGTAACTTGCTTAATTTGGGGATATACAGTGTGTGTGTTTGTCTACCGATTTATTATTATAGATTTATTTATTATAAAATTGTAAAATAAGACATATTAGGTTACAAAAATTGCTTTAACTGTGTTTCTTACTCACTCGAACCTCTATGTAATTGAAGTGAAAATTGAAACCGCGTCTTCATACGTAATTAATTCTGCATTAAAAATTCACGTAGCTACACCAGGCTATTTTACTAAAGAAACCGTTTCGCGCGTTATCTAGGGAACTGTTTCAACGCGTTCCGGTTTACGGTACATGAATTTCTAGGAAAAACTCATTTAAGCACTTAGTGCATATATAGTGCAAATTGTTGATTCTTTATTAAGACTTAAAAGCAATTGTTATTTTGTAATTTTGTGGTATTAGAAATTAACTCAAACTTATATAAGTTTGAGATTATTATATAATTTGCATAGGGCATAAAATGATTTTTCGCTGTTAGTCGAGTGGCTCTATGATTGAGCGGTTTGCCCGCCTAGCTTACTAGAACGCAGAGACCCCTGATAATGGATTCCTGGCATGATAAGTTT
The DNA here is from genome assembly GCA_039645545.1 of Dendrolimus houi. NCBI lineage: Eukaryota > Metazoa > Arthropoda > Insecta > Lepidoptera > Lasiocampidae > Dendrolimus > Dendrolimus houi. The sequence continues at coordinate 9,042,395 of CM077125.1, forward strand.
CGTAAATGAATTTTCTGTTATTTACTATAGACTGGATGTTGAGATTGGCTTCGGAGCTGTCCGTTGAATAATACCTACAACTTGTCTAGGTTGGAGATGTATAATATATACGTCTGTCTATCATTGCAGATTATTATTTCAAATATATGTTCTTTACGGTAAATGAGAATACCGGTGGGTCAATCTTTTCACATTATCTAGGTTAGTACAGTTCACCTCTTTTCTATATATCTATTCTGTTTATATATGTATTATGCATTTCACATATAGGTACATTATCATATGTATAACATTCTTCTTGTTAGGCACAGAAAGGAAAACGAAACACACATGGCACTGGTTAAAATATATATAGGTATAGACATAAGGCACCAACTGCACATGCACTTCCTCACAACATCAGCATGAAACAGATACACTCTACGTTAGTATAAGTTTAGTATTCAAATTAGAAAATAATAATTTTATAAGTTATTCTTAAGGTACACTACAACATAAAAATCACTAAATTAATGCCACATACGATAACAAAAATAAACAATAAGCGTGTATAAACTTTCATTGAAAAAGTTGTAAAAAAGGGTACGGAACTCGAGTCCGTAGAGTTGTTAAAATTTAAAAAAAAACATTCTTCTTGTTTTTATCAATATTTCCAAAATACTCTTTTTTAATATATAATAAATTATTAAATAATATAATAACAGCCCATAAATGTCCCACTGCTGGGTATTGGCCTCGCATTATAGGGGAACGGACAGTATACTCACCACGCTCGTCCAAGGCGGCTTGGCAGGTTTGACGTGTCAAACCGGTGTCGGTTATCTCGATGTGCAGGTTGCATCACGATGTTTTCCTTCGCCGTTGTTAGCACGTGGCAATTGTAACAATATGCACATTAGATCAGAAAACTGTCTAAGTGGTGCATGCGTTCCAGCCAAGATAGAAGCCGCGCCCTTTGAGTTTGGAAGCGTGCGCTTGCCATTACTTTACCACGACTTTTTTAATATGCTTAGTGCTAATTATTATTGTTAAAGTAATTCTATATATGTACGAATTATTATTTTTTACATTATATCAATAAATAAATACCAGTGCAACATCCGTTGTTGTCCGTCCTAGAATGCAGTTGAAAACCTTTTTTTTTCTCAGTGTGTCTCGCTAAGTGTTTAAAGACCTAATAAATACATGTAAGGTGTAGAAAACTATATTTTCTGCAAAAAAATGACACATGATATTTTTTACACGACCAATATTTTCACCGTAATTCCAAAATTAAGATTCATAATGAATAATTCAAATTTTTGCTAACTAATTATTGTACAGTCGATATACGCTCTCTGTCACGCCCTAAGCTAAGCACAGTGCTGTTAACACGCACTTGTGGATTACATTCGCGATCATATGGCAGGTGAAAAATTCCGTCAAATTGATCTGGCTTTTTGAGGTTATTTTTTTTAAGTACCTATAATACTCTTTCAAAAGCTCAAGATGCCTCAAGAACGTTTTCTGAATTTGTTTAAAAAAATCGTTTTGTACGAGTCTGGTTAGTATTTAAACCCGACTAATTAATCTGGCGTTTTTATTTTTCAATTCCTTAAATATATAACTTAAAGATACAAAAATTTCAAAATAACTCAAATACATTTTTTTAATAAGAAAAATTCCCGTTTAAAGAAATTCAAGGGTTTGGTAAGGGACCGCTACCCTTCATCCAGACCTCGATTTTCTTATTTAGGGGTCTTTCAAAGACTATTATAAACAAAATTCACACTGTCTCAAGAACCTACCCTAAACTGTTCACCAGTTCTCGGACTATTAACATAGCGTTTCCATAATCATCGAATGCGTATATTTACTTATTTATTTAAAATATATTGTGGTCCACCTATAAACTTCGTCCAGAAACAGCACTACATCTCATGTAGTCACGCCCTCACTTTATGGAGCTTACACCAAAACTACGAACGTAGATTATCTTTACGCGAAGGGTCCAAGTACATAATTCACTGGTGTAATGCCGCTCGCTATTATTTCCTTGGGCAATGGTGTTGTTGAGATTTGTTAGAGGAAATAAGTTGGGGTTACACGTGACATATGATAAGAAAATCCCGGTAGTATCTATCTTGATCAGTGCAGAGCTGATTGCAAAATTGATGGTCCGAAATACAAAATTCATGCTTACAATTCATTGCTAAAATACCATAATAATCATGGATCGTTAAATAGAATGGAATAGAATAAACATTTATTGTATAAACTGTCACAATCATACAATTATAAAGGTGTTGTATTTTTTTGTTGGAACGACAGTTTGTCCTTTCGGACGTACAATACAGGCGATTGTAATGGTCATAATTACACTATTTAAACAAATTATTAAATTAATATTCGACGGCCTCTATGGTTGAGCGGGCTAAGCCTTTGCCGGATTACCTCACTGCAACACAGATGCTCCGGGTTCGATTCCTGGTATAGTAAATTTCGGAAACGTATTTTCTCCGTTATTTACTATGGTCTGGGTGTCTGGGATCGGCCCCAGAGTGTTCCGTTGTATATTACCCATAACACAAGCGTAACTTGCTTAATTTGGGGATATACAGTGTGTGTGTTTGTCTTCCGATTTATTTAATTTAATATAAAACTTTATCACTATACAAGCATAAAACAATGTCACATTACTATAAATTATATTATATCGTCAGTTAATCAATTTCAAAATAATACTGTTATTATGTTATTAATATATACATTATGTAAGTCGTCATTAATTGTAATATAGTTATTATGTCCTAGATATTCGTTTACTGTATAATATGCTTTTTATATTAAAAATGTCTTAACCTTACGGTTAAATATATTAACAGTTGTTATATTTAAAAGCTCATCTGGTAGATGGTTGTACAGTTTTGATGCCTTACAAAATATACTTTTATTTAAATAAGCCGTCTTGTTTAGCAGACAACATATTCTATTCTTTTGTCTTAAGCTTACAGGGTGTGTGAACAGGTTGAGATTATTATAATACATAATATATCATTCTTTTATTGTCCTTGTATACGCGTGTAGGTATTACATTTTCTACAGGCGCTTAATTTTTTATATGCACAGTTATGCGATTTTTCTGTCAATTGTGTATCGATTTTGAATTTTTTCTTTTTTGTAAGCTCGTATACTCCCGAGGTGATTCCATGGTCACCAACTCAGGATCTGACGATCCCAGAGAAATCGAGAGTTACCCTCATTAAAAAAAGGCTTCTATACGCGTGCTAGTATTACACATTCTACAGGCGCTTAATTTTTTCGTACGTTTGTTACGCGATTTCTCCGTGAATTGTGGATCGAATTTCAAATTTCTCTTTTTTAACTCCCGAGATGGTCCTTTGGAGGTCTTCGGGTGGAAATGAAGTACTGTTTTATGTTTGAATTGCAGTTCAGGAATGCATATTTATTTTGTAAAAATACCGATTAATATTTTATAATACAGCACACATTTAGCTGCTAAACAAAATATAACATTTAATAATAATAAGCGCACTCGAGCGATTACACGTGCCGCGGTGAGGTGAGGCGAGGTATGCGCGGAGGGAAACACGAACGGCCGTCGTGGTGATCGGACGTCTGTGGCTACAATCCCATAGTGACCAAGTCAGGATCTGATTTGTGTGTCGCAAGGAAATCGAGAGCAACCCTTGTTAAAGAGCATAAACACCGAAGAGTGAGATGGCAAAATTGTATACGCGTGCCAGTTATACAATTTCTACAGATGCTTAATATATTATTTCTAAAGCTATTGAAGTATTTGCGCAACTAAAAAATATATTTATTTATCAAAAAAAAACTTATTTCACACTACAAACCAAAAAATAAATATTTAACCGACTTCTTTCTACAACATCCCAAAGTCGGTGTCAAGTAAAACATAAAATTACTATACACTGTGTAAATTTGTTGTTGTTCTTTTTAAATTAAGTTCAAGGTTTAAAACTTCGAGGAACAAAGTCTGCTCTAGTACTTAAAATCTATACTATATATGATGATGGATCTATTAGTAATGTACTAATGAATTACCGACTTGATTTGTTATAAAAATCGACTTCAGTTATAAACAAGTTTTAATCAGTTTAACTTATCTACATATTTTTCCTAAAAATACTATATCGTGTAATAAATATACCCACATTTCAATGTACATATTTTACAAATCAAATCAAATCATCATGTGTTAATAAATGATTATTGCATAAAACATGGTACATAAAAAAGATGGTAGGATTGTTCCATAGCTTCACATGTTTTTGCCTCTAGGGCGTGCAAAATGTTGTGCATATTACAATTAATATTTTTTATCGATTCAGTACAAATATTACATTAATATTTAAAAAATTAAATTAATTCAGAATAATAATATAATAACCATAATCTTTAAATTAAGTCATTCTTTAAAATAAATGTCATAAAAATTAAAATTAATCAACTAGTCTATATAGTAATACATTGTATACTACCTCAGTAATTTAAAGTCTATCATTAAAATAATCATTAACACTGTAATATGATTTGTCAATCAGAAATGTGTTTAATCTATACTTAAAATTATTAGTGTTTTGAATGTCAATAATAATTTTTGGTAGGTGACTATAAAGCCTAGGAGCCATACATTAAATAAGCCATTTTTGTTTTAAACTAAAAAAAATAAATAAAGTAGAACATTTTTTATTTTCAAATCGATTACTTTCAATTTATTTACGTAGTGTCCATGGTTTAGTAGTCTGTGCGTTACATGACTCACAGACCATCACTATTACGTCATCCACAACAATAAAGTACGACAATTGTGTCAATTTGTTTCATGTGGGCTTTATTCTTAAGAAATATAAACTCGATAGACGTGCAAACGTAAAAAGTAAAATAAACGCTTGGAAACACTATAGTTATACTATAGTACAACGACCGTTTAATTTTCTGTAGCACGTTTCGTTATTTAATAGAGTTACGATTTTAAGTTCTTTTTATTTTCTAAAAAAGGGAATAAGTAACTAACAGGTCTCGGGAAATTGAAAGCACATTTTTCGATGGGACGTAGAGACCCGGGAACCTATCTATTCCCGGTACATTTCATATACAAACTTTCGGTTATTCCTGCGCTTGTTCTCCGAATTTGTAGGTTAATTTCTGTTACAAGTGTTACAAAACTGTTCATAATAAATGAACCCTATCATTATGTTGTATTATTAATTTATATAAAATTTTACATCACAACTCGAATTATATTTTGAGCAATTAGAAGTATTAATGTAAGTGATACTGATCTGGCGCACTGATTGAAATTACCGCCAATATAATTTCTTCCATTTATTGTTCTCAGTGTGTAAGATCGATTATAGTATACTACACTAGACTTTAATGATGATAGCAATTCCTCGCCTCTGCTCCTATTTTTGGTATAACATTAATATTGTGTAAATTCATTGTTTTTTAAATGACACTATGTATCCTAACCTAATGTACCTATTCTACACGACACTCTGCGGCACGAAGAAACCCATGAGGTTTCTGTGCCACAGTCGAATGTGTTTTAATGTATATGAGTGTAAGCATATTCGACAATAAACTAAATTTAAAAAAACATATAAAAGAAAAGCATGGATATATTTGTACTGAAGATAAGTATATTGAATTTAATAATTACGAACGTATCTTTAATCAGTATATTTGTTTCACTTCCTTGAAGCAGTGCCGAAAATAGCCTTTTATGCGCGCATAGGGCGCACCTTCTATAACTGCACCCTTGTTTTTTTTCGATATTATAGGTACCCCAGCTAGAGCAATGCTATGTATAGGTCTACTTTATTTCATTCAGGGTGATAAAATAACGCACAAGGACCTTGGTGTTGGTGGACCAACTATCTAATATTTTGAAAGAAAATTCAATTTTTTTAAAGAACTAGAACACAAATACGCTCGTGCGCTTAACAGACGTTTTTGATGATACTGGCATATAGGTACGTATGTGTTGGAAACGAGCACTAGGGGCGCAGCGGGAACTTATCAGGAACAAACCGAAAAAATAATAGTCCTGCTTGGTCTGGCCATTTTTGCGCCCCCTGAGTCTACGCCCTGCGCTTGGGCAGCGGTGGCACCGCCCTATTTACGGCACTGCCCTGAAGTTAAAATTGTCTCAACCAATCAAATGATCGTATGGCTATTCGTCAGTTAAATATCAATTGAAAAATCCATAACCACATATGGACAGATAAACAGTCCGATAACTATACTCCTTAGGCAGTTATTAAACGATTTATCTAACTATTGAAAAATTGGCCCTTAGTCTACACAAAATAGAGTAAATGAAAAGTGCCTTCGGTTTAATTAACGTGCTCATAAATTATAAAAAATATTACAATAACAAAAAGTTAACATTATTCCACGATTTCATGTCAACCGTATAGCATACGAAGGTAATAGAGAACAATACATACTAACATTGGTATATCACGACTTTTGTTGCACGCTTTCGTGTAAAGGTAATGTTGTTTCTTTTCAAGTTGCTTTAATTTGTAGTAAATCGGATAACATTTTTTGCACTGATAATAGTATTTTCGTTAGAATCGCAGAAATTAAGGTACAAAGTTACGTTTTTAGTATCTGACTATAGATATTTTCGTTTATTCTAAGTCTTCCGTTTTCTAATTCAACATATCATTAAAGTCTAACAACAAGCCGTGCTTGCCTTTTGGTGGGGGGACTGTGTGCCATAAATCGAAGACCTAAAGCGCCATCCAACGATCTGTTAGCGTGCTCCAGAAGCTGACCTAGCTGCCCCATTGAAGGCGGACTCGGAAGTTAGTGGTGCTTTTTAACCAATTGGTTTTTATGCTTGATTTTTGTTGCTTACGCACACGACTCACTCCCATATATCCACTATATATTATTACACAGTCCGCTAAAACAAAATTACTCGTCCCAGTGACCAGTTATGCGGGATCCATGACCTAACATTGCACAAGTAATGAAGTCCTTAATTTCCAAGCATACAGCCTGTGAAATTATTGCTTTCTGACATTTAAATACGTACATACAGATAAACATACTCTAACATTGTACACAAAGTTGAACCCTGAAACAAAATCAAATTAGTCCATACCCCATACTGTTAACTAGTACAAACCACATGTTACATATTAGCAAGTGCACATAGAAGTGTATCGGTGGCAACGGTCCAGTGTAATCGACTCTGGAACAGCTGGCGAGTCGCGCGATGACCCGGGATATTGTGCCAGTTAGACGACCGACTTGCACGGTAAGCGATATACGTATGACGTTTGGCTAACATCAATTTTGTATTTAAAGCTCAAACGTATCCTCAACTATCTCACTTGAAAATCTACTAGAATTCTTTACGCAACTTCTTCCGCGTAAAGTTCTAAAGCTGGCTTCCGATAATAGGTGATAATATCTAATTCTTTTACCTTACCATTAGTAGAAAATTGACATTACTGGGAGTTTATGTAAAATCGTGCTCTATCAACCAACAAATGTTTTATAGCTGAAGTTTTTTCATTTCAACAGGACGTCATTAGCGAGTTTTACAAATCGGTGTGATCAACAAGATAGAATAACAAAAAATATGCACTATACCATATTCAATCGGTAACCTGCCCAAGCGATACATGCCTTCTCGTTTCAATTATGACTTAGAATAGTTCTTATCCACAAATATTTTTTTAAAATAACAAAAAAATAATTGTTTCAAAAAAATATATACATTCACAATTAAATGACATTACAGCAAAAAAATTCATAGTCTAAAATGCTGGTTTTCATAACATCGTTAGCAATTTATTTAAATTATGTCAACATTGTTTTATTGATAACCAGCTGTAATCAGGTCGTCTTCGTTTTCTTGTTACCTGTTCATAAGATAAATGTGTAAAAGAAAAACAAAAAATACATAAAATTAATCTGTTTAATTAGCGTGTGAGAAAAGGGAAGGGATAGTTGGAATGGGATAGGGGATCAAACAGGAAGAATGAGATAACGGAATGGAATTGGGATAGAAGGAGGACTTTTAAAACGAGTTAGCGTGTATAACTGCATACGTTAAAAATATGTTCGCCATAAAAATTACAACATTTTAAAAAAATATTAGAGTATTCTTTTTTTTCTTTTTTTTATTGCACGAGTTCAGCAGGCAGGCAGTCAGCCTGATGGAAAGCGGTTGTCATCGCCCATGGCCATTTGTAACACCAAAGGCGCTACCAATGTGCTGCCGCTCTCTAAAGGGAGACTGGAACCTGAACAATAATGACGGAACACAACTCAAGGTTGTTCTGGCGGCATATTCTAGACCAGGGGTGGTAGCCATCCAGACGGGCAAATACCCTACCACCTGGCTGTGGATGGTTTGGCGCCTCTTACGACAGACTACCCGGCTGCAGGAAGTTGTATTCTTTCTCCGTTCCTGCACGGGTGTTCGCGGACAAATTTGCGAGTGAAGTTATTAGCTTAGAAGCAATCTCTTACACACACAACAATAGAGGTAGATATTTTAAAATCGTAATAGACAGGACTAAGAACTAATAAAATTAAGGACTCGGGGAAACTAACCAAACAAAAACCCGTCTACCTGATTTCTTATCATCGATATCTTATCAGTTAACCTCGAATATTATGGCGTTTTCGGTTTTTTCTCTGGAGACCTGAAAAGAGTTGAAGGCAATTTCAATATTAATAAACTAAATAATAAGATGAAGGAATTTTCAACTGTAACACTCGAGTTCCGTACCCTTTTACAACTTAATTTCTAAGTAAGTTTTTAAAATGCATACACGCTTATTGATTATTTTTGTTATTGTGTGTGACATTTATTCAATCATATTTGTGCTGTGGTACCTTACGAATAACTTATTATATTAATTTATTCTAATTTTAATACTAAACTTATACTAATGTACTGTATTTGTTACATGCTGGTGTTGTGAGGAAGTGCATGTGCAGTGTGTGCCTTATGTCTATATCTATATACATTATCCTAACTAGTGCCATGTGTGTTGTTTTTTCCTTTCTGTGTCTGGGTTATTAATTTTTAGGCTCTTTTTGTGTCTTGGTTTGTTTGTGAAGTGTGCGTGTAATGCAATGCGGTGGTAGTACGCGTTGGTGTGAGAATGTGTGTTTGTGACTCTGTGTGGTGTTATAATTTATTGTTTAATTGTTGTGACAATGTTTTGACTGGGAATTGTTGTTGAAAACAAACCACCTTAACATTCTTTTTTCATGTTTGTTTGATCCTTTGTCATGATATTTCAAAATTATGATAAAAGTTTGGTATTTTAGCATCTGCTCTATTTATAAGATAATTATTTTAGAAATAGTAACATGTATTATCATCCAATTGTTAATAAATGTTAATTGTCGTCACAATATTAAGTACTAATCAGAATATTCAGCCGCCCATTTTAGAGAAATAGATACTCCCACTGTGTTAAGTATTCATCCAGAGGCTGTGTATTATTAATTTATAAATATGAAGAATAAATGTTTATTTCGTTGAGCGCTAGATGGCGCTAGCGTCGCTATAACTCGCGGTATGGTTTAACCGCAACAGTCATATTGGAGGCTTGTTTACTTTTGCAATAAATATCTTCGTGTTCGATTATAAGCCTCAACGAAAGGCTCTCGTGCGACGACCGCGTAACATCCTCACGGACAAGGTCGACGATATCACAAAACGGCTGGCTCGGGTCAGCCCGCCCGCGGTTAGGACGGCAGGCTGGCAGGCACCGACAGACAGACACAGACGGCGGCGTCGACGCCGCCAATCACGATCTCTCCACGTCCCCGCGAGGGCGCCAGGAGACAGCATGCTACGCACCCAGAATTCAAACTTACGTCATTCGATAATAACCCGAACCATCGCTACTAAACTACAAAGTGTGGGCAGAATATTAGGTACCAACTTTCCTTGGTATGCCTCTTCTACACTTTTCACTTTGAACTTCGGCAAATCAGGAAATTTGTAAAACTTGGGCACGTAACTTGGATATTTATAATTGTACATTTGGTCGTTAATAAGTTTTTTAATATCATTCGATTGTGGATATCGTGTTGCCAGATCTAAAAAAAATTAAAACATACTATACATGCTTATTAATAATAAAGCTACGTTTTAACAGTTTTAAGCGCGGTAATTTATTTAATTTTTATTATTCCAAAGTTTCGGTCACTTTTTTCAACAGCCATAATCCCGGAAGACAAAGGTGTCAAGTATCAATTAGTATGTTTCAATTTATTTTAGCCTACCGCCAACTTGTTCATTTTTAATTATTTAGTTTTAATTTGTTTTATGGTTATTATTTATTATTTTATATTATATTTAGGTTTATCATACATTGGGCAAACAAAAACGAGCATTAAAACACGTATAAAAGAACATATCTCTGACATGAAACATACGAGGTCTACAAAGTCTGCAATCAGTGAACACACGCTGGATGAACTCAACCACTACATCAGATTCGATAAACCACAAATCCTCGCAAAAGAGAATCATTTCATCCCTAGAACGAAGCGTGACATTATTGATATTAAAAAAAAACTCCCAAATTTCAATAGAGAAGATGGCTGGTAAGTACCACCTGTTAGGGATCCTCAAAACTATTAAGACCCAAACCCAGTAAAAACCAAATACTAAACCTTAAAATACTGTGAACTCTTTCTGCGTGTACCGGAACACAATCCAACTTAATTGACAATTTCTTTTTATATTACCTCCCACCCATTTTAATATTATATAAAATTATTGGAGCTAGGCACATTGCTGAAGAGTTTCTTGTGCCGCTTCTTCTCATGAAGCTACAACATGTTGGGAAGCGGTGGTAAATTATATTAGGCTCCCATAGAGTAAATAACAACCATAAACAAAACTAAATAATTAAAAATCAACAAGTTGGCGGTAGGCTAAATAAAACTTTAACAATACTCATTGACGCTTGATATCTTTGTCTTCTGTGATCACGGCTACTGAAAAGTGGCCGAAACATCTGAATAATAAAAATCAAATAAATTACCGCGATTAAAACTGTTAAAACATAGTTTTATTATGTATACTAGTCGCGACAACTTAAGAAAATACTATGATTATTAATTACAAGAATCGAGATGGCTTTTTAAACATTTTCATATATATTTGTACGTTAAGTATAGTTGGATGACAGGTAGTTTCAAACTGAATAAAATGTTTTGTTTACCATGTTCGTTATTCTCTGATTCCAATTCATTTGGAACAGCACAGGTTATGCAGATATTCTTAATTTATCAAATTCAGCCAAAAAACACAACCGGCTTACCCTAGTCGATTTTCTACCTCATGCCACTGAAAGCTAGCTTTAGCTAAAAAATCAGCTCTAAATTCTTTTTTAAACCAGTTTATTATTATAAATTTCATTCAGATAAATTTTTAAGCTTTATTTACTCACAGTTTTTTTCGTTGCGTTGCAATATATATATAAGGCGTTAGCCAGGTGGTAGGGCATTTGCCCGACTGGAGGGCTACCACCACTGGTCTAGAGTATGCCGCCAAAACAACTGAGTTGTGTTCAATCAGTGGCCAGGTTTCAGGTTCTCCTTGAAAGCCGGCAACACATTGGCAACACCTGTTATTGCTAATGTCCATAGGCGACGGTAACCACTTTCCATCACAGTTGGGCCGTCAGCCTGTCTGCTGTGCTTCAGCAATAAATAAAAATTTAAAAAATAGACATTCAAAAATACTACTTTTGTAGACTATACAGGACACGTCTTAAATAAAAATTAAAAGTACCCTCGTTGTAGGCCTTTTTTACGATCTCCGTCGCGATAACAAAAGATACTTCTTTAATTGCTGACAGCGATGGATAAACGCGTCCCTTTTCCAAATCCTCCTCCTTAACTATACTCGCTAGTGTCTGTAAAACGTCTTAATGGGAATATACTAATCTCTATTTTTTTCTCTCTATTTTGTAGGAAGTAAATAAACACTGTCGTGGAACACACGCACTTGGCCTTTTCAATATTTTCCCTTACGCAAGTAGTTAAAAAAAGTCATGGTGGCTTAGTAGTTAGCGCACTTGTGTCCCAAAGTCAAAGTGCGCGAGTTTGAATTGTGGTGTAATTTCCTTTAGAACTAAAATTCAGACTACAGAAAGCTCAATGTGAAGCAAGACGAAATTTAAATAAAAGTAAAACAATAAGAAAGTATAAATTTGACCAATATTTAGAACCCGTAATGTATAAGAAAGATGATTTATTATTGGTAAGAAATGAAACAGGAAAGAAATTGGATAAATATATATCACGGTCCTTTTGTAGTTATAGAAGATTTGGACCCTAATGTAAAAATTTACGTAACAATAAACAAGAAGTTATACCTACATAAGAATAGAACAAAACTGTACTTAAGCTAAAAAATGTGTTTTAATTATTTTTTTTCTATTTTGGTGGGGCATAAGATTAAGACAGTAATAATTAAGTATTTAAAGACTATAGACGTGTTTACAAATTCCCTGCGGCGTCGATCCTTTATAGAATCTTGATCGAAAAACATGCACCACTTAGGCAGTTTCTAACCTAATATGCATATTTTTATAATAACCACTTGCTAACGATGAAGGAAACTTGATGACCGATGTCTCAAAGACGCTAATCCGCCTTTGTACAGTACAGTACTGGCCGCTCCCCTGTAAAAGGGAGGTCCGAGTCTATAGGGGGATATTTACGGGATGATATTATCTATTATAGGTAGCTAATCTACATATATGCATTAGGCTTTGTATTTAACTATACGGCTCATAAAATATCTTACAAATTTGGTAATATTTAATATTTGTGTATGAATTACAAAATAAGTACAACATATTAGGGTGACTAATTGGAATTAGCAGATTCCAAAATTAGAACTTTTAGCGTTCTTGTCTATATGAACGTGTATCACGTCAAAATTATTGTACTGGTTTTAATTCGAATAGTATATTTACATAATTTACAATTATAAAATTACATATAATCGAATATAATAAAAGAAAACTTATTTGTATTGTATTCTACCCATAGTCCCTCAAGACTATAAGTAGAATACTGAGCCTAGATCAACGTCTTCTGTGGGTAAGGTGCCCAGAAGGCTGGCTACGTTTCCTCGCTGGATCGCCTTACTGATCTGTTGCCCGAGGTAAGCACCAGCCCTCTGATCACCTGAAGAGTCAATGAGTCGTTTTGATAAATTTCGAAGAGGCTCATTGTACTGATTTTAATAAAACTTGACACAGAAGTAGCTTAGGTATCACATAGGATACTTTGAATCACTATAAATAATATCGCTCCCATGGGATAAATGAATAAAGGCACGACCATTCGCGTTTTTACTTGCGTTATATACGCACAAAAACACCTCCCGCTATCATCCTACATTTTGGATTAAACTTGACGAACATTTCAAATGAAGTGATAAGATTTATTAATAATGATTAATACATACCCTAGCTGCAGTCAAAAATATGCTATCAGGTATTTGATGCGTCTGCGATGCAATTACTCCAAGAGCAACTCCTGGGAATATGTAAGAGTTGTTGCCCTGACCGGTTAGGTACACCTTCCCGTTATATTCTACTGGTGGAAACGGAGATCCTGATGCAAAGACACACCTGCCCTGTAAAATATTTAAGTAAACTATCCGATGAAATATACGTATTCAATACTATGAGCCCAAAAGCATACCACAACTAAGTTCGGGTTTCCACACTTCTGATAAGACAGATATATAACTATAAATACTATGTCCCAATGTCCAGCAAACTTGTCCCAGGCAGATCACAGGTTTGGACTGCAAGTTGCTGTTACAACATTGGGGCTTAACTGCTTAATGTCCTCTATTGAGATTTGAACTCATATATAATACTAGGATATGCCCGCAACTTCGTCCACGCTTGACTTTAAATTTCTGCGGGGTTCCCGGAATACAAAGTAACGCAGTATTTAAAAAAGAATGTAAGCTATCGTTTTAGTGAAACCTGTGTCGGAATAAGCTAATTATTATGCACCCGAACAACTACAAACCGCTCCCGGGAAAATTTGCTATTGATCAGTAAAAAATCCCATTGGAATTAGTTTTTTTTAATCTAGTCATTTTAAATAATTCCCTTAAAAATTCCCACGGGATTTCTGGGATAAAAGTAGCGAGAGTTTAAGTCTTAGAATTAGCTGTCGAATAGCGAAAACCGCATCGAAATCATCCTAGTTATTTTTACGTGAATTCTGAATAAACAGACAAACCGACAAACTGACAAATAGATTAATAGTTGTATCATATATGTACCTAATAAATGTTATTTGCATACATGACTCACATTTGTAAAAATCGAAAATTGGTAAGTATTACGTTATTACTTTACTTGCCAATTAATTGCTATTTGACCAATGTTAAACGTAAATACCTTTCAGGTACACGATCATATTAACAAACTATACCTCTGTATGATCGTATGCAGCTTGGGCCGTACATTCTGCTCTGGTTGTAGGATTGGACAGTGCAAAAATAACAGGTCTTTCAGTATTTACAGCCATTTGCTTTAAAACTCTAGTTGTGAAAGCACCACCCACCGTTGAGCAACCTAAACAAAATGTAAAAGTTTCCATTCTACGAGTTTACGTAACAGAAACAGTGTTGCAAACTTAACGCATGCTGGTTCAGATCTTACTATCCTAAACTTTGTTCTATATATATATAAAAACATACAAAAAATAAAATGGACTCTAACATAAAAGACAAAACCTAAAATGATACGGACACATTCAGCGGTTCAGGAGTTTACAACTGTAAAGGTATGAAGGGCAAAAAATACGATTTCCCGAAAGAAAGAATATCATTAACACGACAGCTATGTATGTACAGTCGTGGTATGAAAATGTTCGCCAGTTTTCAAATTGATTCATTTAATGTTCCGCGAGCACATGCTACCTTTTCAACTAAGTCACAGAACAGACTGTTCCACAGAAAATTATGTTTAACTGTTTGACAATAAAGTTCTACTAATATCAAAGTTTGATTTTCTATCTAGTCTAAGAAGATTGTTTAGAAATGTAAAACCTTTTTGTTGGTTTTAATATTTATGATGAGCGTCACTCCGCTTATTATTATAAGCACTATTATATCCTCTTTGTTTCTTATTGTTAATCTCAGTATCTGTCATTGTCAACATTGCAATTTTCTTTTTTCACGTTTCTATATTTTATAAACGTACCATTTATTTAAATGTTGGCAGTACTGTTTCTTGTACTCGTGCTTACAAAAGTCGATATTAAGGGGACGAACCTTTTCATACCTCGACTGTAAATAATAAATGTAGTTAAATAAATGTAGACATATGTATAAAATGATTGTAGTTGCATGTTATATTCACCGATGATGTAGTTATTTAACGTATTACCTATTAAAGCAGTTGCTTTTAATTTCTCCACACACTTTTCAAAATCATTCTCTGGCTCCATGTCTTTACCATAAATTTTTGCGTGTTCGGGGACTCCGTCAGGCCGACTATTAGTGAGAAGTCCGTGGACATCAAACATGAAGATTCGAGAACGAGCTCCTTCCTTGGTTAAACCTTCTTCGACCATCGCGTTTACTGCGAGATTAGCTATACCCATAGCTGCCTGAAAGAATTAATGTTAAGTCTCTTCCAAACGTCAGCAAATTATGGGAAGAGCATAATAATATGTGCAATTGAATTTTTTGTTTGGTGTTATCTAATTGGTTTGTCATCAATGATGTTTCCCGATAGTGTCATTTATATTTGCTTATGTCCCTGCTACATCTGGGATAATATTTGTGTTAGTGACTGTGGCCAAATACGTCTTGTATATAGGCGTTAAAAATCTGACAATGTTTAACGTCATTAACAATTAATCACAATGTCGCATCACAAATAACGCATTAAGCCCATCGATACATCTTCGTGAAACGGGCGCTAACACTAACATTACCCCAGATGTAGCAGAGGCATTATAAGTTTGCGTTTGAGTATTATTCAATAATGTAAGTATTTATAGTTGCCGATGGCGGCGCACACTTTAGTTTGCTTTAAACACATATAGTCGATATCTTTCTTCAACTATATTGTCTTGTGATCCACATTTTTATGGAGCTAAGAATGAAATAAAATAATTTGTAATGTTTTTATTACTATTCCAATACATGCTTGATACATTATTATTATTCTTTTATTGTTAGAGTTCAGCAGACAGGCAGACAGCCCGCCTGATGAAAAGCGGTTACCATCGCCAATGAACTTTCGTAACAACCAAAGGTGCTACCAATGTGCTGCCGCTCTCTAATGGGAGACTGGAATCTGGCCATTAATGCCGGAACATAACTCAAGGTTGTTATAGCGACATACTCTAGACCAGGAGTGGTAGCCATCCAGATGGGAAAATATCGTACCACCTGGCTGTGGGTTGTTTTGTCGCCTCTTAAGACATTATAACATTATAAACATAATTTAAATAATGGACGAAGACAAGTTTCTAAAACTTGCACTAAATTTTTATACTTCGCTTTTTATCACATTTACTCTTTATAAAACAAATTTAACTTCTAGCTTGAACTTTTCAACATTATCATGGTATCTTTCACTCACGTACTGCTTTAGAAGAGGAAATTACAGTGTGCTTAGTATCAATAATTTATCATTGTAACATTGTACAACATCCTATACTTTTTTCATGTGTTTAGGGAGTCAAATGAGATTTCGTTAAATAATAGGTAAGGTACGCACTTTATCCAATTCATATTATATCTAGTTTTTTAGAACTTTACTTTATAGTAAGGTTTGGCCGGAACGCATCACAAGGCCGTTTGATCCTGGCCGGAACGCAAGCACCACTTAGGCAGTTTTCTGACCTAATGTGCATATTGTTACAATTACTACGTGCTAACAACGGTGAAGGAAAACATCGTGATGCAACCTGCACATCGAGATAACTGATGTGTCAAACTTGCCAAGCCGGTTTGGACAAGCGTGGCGGGTATACTGTCCGTTCCCCTATAGCGGGGGGCCCGAGCCCAGTAGTGGGTCACTTATGGGCTGTTATTATTATTTTATGGCGAAAAATAAAAAATCATTAATTTGTCTCTAATTCTTTTTTATAAGTATCAAATGATGTTTCGTGTACCAATAGAGGTAAAATTTTCCAACATTTAGAAGCTACAAAAACAGCCATGATAGCATCCACTAACGTACATCTTTTATTAGAACCAACTTACAGATCCAGCACCAAGGAACAGAATGACGTAGTCGTTAAGTTTCCTCTTGGTGATTCTCGTTGACGCAAAAAGACCAGCTACACAAGCACTCGCCGTACCTTGTATATCGTCATTGAAGGTGCAGAAGGTATTTCTATATTTTTTCAAGAAACGCCCAGCGTTTGGCAAAGCGAAATCTTCAAACTGTTGCATTGAAAATGGAATTAAAATTCATATTCAATGGCTATAAATTAAGGCAAATTCTTACGTTTCTTGTCTTCGGGCACTTTATCCTTAGGAAATGGTTGTTTACTAAGCCTTTAATTTTTTTCATTTGGGACTATAAGAAGAATACCGAACTAGTATAGTATAGTATTGTTACGAGTTGCAGGACTCGAATTAAAACGCCGTTGGAATTATTATAGAATTTATTAGAACTATACAAACACGTATAACACTGGTAAAAATATAACTGAATACAGCCAATCCAAACCTAATGCACGATTCAATAACACGTGCAAAGTCCGTGACTATATAGATTACCGAATGTACACAAGTCTTGCTTCGCTTGTGGTTATCGCTCGTCTGTTCATCTCTCCATTAGGGCATTGCTTTATACTGCCTAGATGCAAGATGTCTGCCTTACCGCGTGGACCGAATTTCTTAGAATCACACCTAGCTAATGACTACCATAAAAGATGACAATACGCAACGGGCTGTTTTTCTAATCACAAATTTTAAACACGAAGTGAACAAAAGAAGTCCAGGTATGCGGGTGTCAATTTGTCTTTTGTTGGCGTTCAAGTCGTAACAGTATTAATATGTTAATTTAAATTTTCTTTATTTTATTACATTTTAATAACAATCGAGTCGACAATTGTCGTCTTGCGTTAATATTATGGGTTTCTTACAAATTATTAATGTTTAATCCATATAGATACATAATACAGTGATATAAATGAGAAACTGATTTTTTTATTCATTATTATCTGAAAGTTACAAAAATCGATAAAACATATATAAATTATCGAAAGGAAGACTTTCATTCGTTAAAACTTTCTGATAAAGATACTAAATAAAGAGGTCAAAGAAACCTCATTGTTTTTCAGTGAAAATTAAAGATTTATAACGTTTTGTTACTACACTAAAGCAAATCCGCTTGCATCACAGATATCGCTATGGGAAATCATCGAAACGTTTGTAATGGAGCACGCACAATGAAGGTATTAACTATTCATCCATTGCATAAAATACATCAATGTGCAAATAACGATTAACAATGTTTTTAATTATTGCTACTGAATACGCTGAATAATAAAAACTGTATTTTCGATAGCTGCTGCGGTCGTAATCATTTCAATTAAATATTATTATGGTACTATCCATAGTATATTATAAATGCCATTATGAATTTGTGTGTTTCTTTTTATTATTGCACGAGCTCAGCAGACAGGCAGACGGCCCACCTGACGGGAAGCGGTTACCATCGCTATTGGACACTTGCAACACCAAAGGTGCCACAAATGCACTGCTGCTCTCTTAAGGAAAACTGGAACCTGGCCTCTAATGCCGGAACACAACTCAAGGTTGTTATGGCGGCATACTCTAGACCAGGGTGGAAGCCATCCAGTTGGGCAAACACCCTACCACCTGGCTGTGGTTTTGCTACGTTTGCTACGTTTTCGCATCGGAATTATCATGAAGTTTTGCATACATACATGTGATCAGGAGTACAGAAAAGGGCATAAGACCCAACAGTGGGACTTCTCTAATCTACTATTGTCAAAGTATATTATAGTTTTGTTTTAGTAACACATTTCATTGTTCTGTTTTCTGTAGTCACACACTTAGTTTATGAATTTGTATTACTATTCTGTATGTCTGCTATACAAATTAAATACCTAAATAAAGTTGACTAAAAAACAAAGACTGTTTATTATTAGGGAAATTGGATTGTAATAAAATATAGGAATGGACGATGAATATTATCAAAATTACTTGCAAAAGAACATTTGGTCCATATCTTTGGGTGCAAGCGTACATGAATTCGTCGATGAACGCGTCATATTCCACTCCACGAACACGATTCTGCCGTAGACCGATGTATAGAGGATCTTCAAGAAGCGTCTGAAATTAGTTCTAAACGTTACTGGGTGTGTTTTCCGTACGCATCATTGGCCACCACCAAGGTTTTTTGTAATCCAATATCTTCTTAAGAATTTTTCCGCTTCAAGTGCTTTGTTAATAACAACAATGAGCACACTAATAAGTGATATTGTAGTCAAAAATAAAAGATCTAGCACTTAGTTTAAAAAACGTGGTTGCGAACAAGGACGTCTGCATGAAATTCGCCCTACAGCGTCTCAGGATGCAGTTCAAAACCAGATCCAGCGCCCGTTGTCTGGCGTTTACTGAACTGCACCTATTTGGTATCATCGCATTCTCCTTAACAGCAATAACACGTTGGGAAGTGGTGTACATAGACTAGGAAGTAAAATTAAATTTAACTTATATGTACTTATGACCTTCAAAAGGTGTTCTCCAGTGGAACTTATATTGAATAAAAACTTTTGAACTTGGATTTGAATCGCGATACGTGTTGCTTTGCTATATACTTAGTGTAATTCTCATTTTATTAATATTTTTTCAACTTGTCTCGCTATGTTGTTGTTATAGTAGCTGTTGCTAATTAATTGTAAGAAGACTAAACTGCTACACAATTTGGCGTCAATGGTAGACATGTATGTACCTACATGTTAATTTAAAATATTCTTACTTTGTTATCTGTCCCAACATCCAAAGTTATTGGTAGACACTGATGGGGTCGTATACCCGCCAGTGCGGTATATAAAGACAGTTTCCCAACGGGTATACCCATTCCGTATGCTCCAAGATCTCCCAAACCTAATATTCTTTCGCCATCAGTAAACACGATTGCTCTTACATCATGTTCTGGCCTGAAATTTTTTTTAAGCACTTGTAGGTTCCTTTATTGACTACGTAGGTTTCTTGGTAAGGCAGTGCTATTTGATTATTATTTAACGCAATCCATGCAAAGTCTTAGTTTAATCGTTGTGGTACAAAATCTTTTTTACGTTTGTATAAATTCACTTTTCATCAGTCTTACCTGATGTTAAGTGATCACATGGTTAAGGATGGAGTACCGCTTACCTAGAAAAATATTTCTACAAGTAAAAATAATTACCCCACTATTCATTATACTTATACGAGATTTATAAGGCTTTTGAAAAAAGATGTTAAAATAGTGATTTTCACAATCGCATTCTAGATTGCACGATAATAACACAAATTTTTAACTTCAAAGTGAGCCGGTGTATATTTGTAGAGCAAAATGCAGTGTTCATAATTTATTACAAGGAAGTTTGGGCTTAGAGACAAGGTCACGATTCGTACCATGTACAATTAATTATACAGAAATCTTCTGAATATTGCCCTTAGCGAGAATATCTCCAGGGAACAAGAGAAGGTGCTTCACTATTACGATCACAATCAATGATACAACATCCGCAGGCTCCAGATGTCACATGACGCCAATCTCGTGAGCAAGATTTAAATATTCTATACTAGTTAAAATATAAACAGAATTGATAGCTACTTACCAATTTTTAAGAACACTGAAAATGTGGCCATTGTCGTTGATGGTAATAAAGAGACCTCTACTTCTCCTATACATTAATCCGAATCTTTGACATGCCAATCCAACTGTCGGCGTATATACTATGGGCAAATACTTTTCTATGTCTTGGGCCAATAAACTAAAAAATAACCTTTCATTCGTGTCCTAAAATTATATGGAAACAAATATAAAATCTAGTAAATCATTCCAAGGTTGTCTGGAAGCGATCGTTATCAGCGATAAGACGGGCATTTGTACCTTTTTCTAAGACGTTTTTGTGTATTGTTGTATTAATCTGATTGTACAATAAAGTAAAATTATTATATTCTAAACCTATGCAAGGATCAAAGTTGTATATCGGATTTAAGTAAAAATAATATGTGTGAATTTTTAGAGGTTGTTTGAATGTCTCGTCGCACAAACTATTACTCAGGTTTGGATATAACACTTTTGTCCGAAGATAAGAAAACTTTCTACGGGATAAACTAAGCCTAGAAAATTAATAAGAAGTTGCTTTAGAAGAAGAACAACAAAAATAGTAGTGGGTAAGTAAATCGACAAACACATATTAACAAGCTAAGTAACATTAGCAATATGAAGAACCACATAGTCATCCCATGTATCACTATCACTAGATGTTTCATAATCAAGGCAGATCTGTCTGAGCTTCAAGACTGTTGTAGTTGATTAAAGAGAGCACTGGACAAAAAATTGTGAAAGATTCTCATTTGTGGAACCCTAGACTCACTTTGCGTTATTGAGCTAACACCTACACCAGAGCAAATAAAGAATATGTCGCTCGAGACTTACACAAACGGAAATCGAAACCAAGAGTACTGTGGCAAGCAAGTGCAGCAAGTGAACCTTTAATTTCAAATATGCATTTCAGCTGTCTAATTTCAAAACCTAGCAACTAACATTGTTTTTTAAATGGATGTAGGTATTGTCCTTGCCAAAACATTTAAAGACTATCTCAAAATATGATATCGCTCCTAATAAGCTTCGTAAATAGTTTTTAAATGACATATCGTTCTATATAGTTAATAGTTTTTTCTATAGTAGTTTTTTGTGCTAGGGTGTAACATTTCATGGAATCCAGTTGTTTGTGTTAGTTGTGTTCTTTGTCACGACACTTTCATATATAAAATAAACACACCTGCAATTCCATTAAAAACAGATATTTGTTCAAATCGTCTTTATATCTGTCAATAGATATTCTACAAAAAGCTATCTGTTCGTCTTGTGTGCTCACTTTCGCCGCTAAAAGTCCGTGAATACCAAGAGCTTGACGTTCTTCATGCGTGAAAGCCAATCCCTGGAATTAAACACTTTTTGAACAAGCTATAAAGAGCAGTCGAAAATAACTTGGACCGTCTAGACAGATCTCTAACTGTCTGTCTAAATGAAATAAGGGAAATCTCTTATTTTATTCCGTCTTTATTTGATATTTCCCATCATTGCAAATCATAAAAATACTATTGAATGAAATTATAAACAAAATCATGTAAATGCCACGCCTTTCGATCATGTGTAAGTTTTGGCAAGTTTGCACTTATATACTTGTTTCGAAAAAAATTGCTGATGTTTACAAATCACATTAACTAGATTCTAGCGGTTTTATTCATAAAGAGTTAGTGTCAGTTTGAATGCTTCTTTAAGAATCGTAAAGAAGCGTTCAAACTTACTCTCTCTATGAATAAGACCGTAGAACTGTGGAAGAATACTTGCAATAAGGATCACACAGATGGCACCATAGGTTATTCCTTACTCGCTATTTGAAGTTTTTATTTCGAATATTTTTTCGAAAAATGAATTAAAAAAATGAAATCATTTGATGACATTTAGGTAAAAACTAAAACCTCGAGAATCCTATGTCCGTTTGTCGCAAATGCGTAGGTATAATAAAGTGACCAGTTGCGCCCTCTAGTTCCCTGCACCAAGACGCCACGCACTCCTTGCACCCCCAGGTAACGACAGCCCTGGATAGCTAAAGTACAGCTTTGCAATAATAAACCAGCTCCGGATCTTGAATTTTTTCAAGGGCGAGCAAAACTGAAAAATGCCGCCCCCGCTCGCCTATTTTTTTACCTCAATCATCATAATTTCAGCCTGCAGAAGTCCATTCATGGATACGCGTGCGTCTGTGGTTTTTAACCTTTACCTACGCCCCCGCGAAAAGTAATTTACCTACTTAAAGTTCTGGACGTCACAGTGGTTAAAGTTGCGTTAATGATGAGTTGTGTATTTCGAAGTTTAAATTTGCCGCCCTTTGAATTGGCCGCCCCGGGGCAAGAGCCTTAACGGGAAATGAGTCCAAGTGAACACATTCTTATTTTGGTAGAGCTCTTACCTTATTAAGTCGAGGGTCTCTGATGTGATCAATACCCCTGATCATATTCGGACAAATTACATCTCCTATTGCGTCATGTAAACAACGATAATTTAGCAATAACGAATCGTAACGAACACGTATTTTTTTTAATTGACACTTCTGTAGACGATTTAAACATAACACTATGTTACTGCATCTGTAAAATAACATTTTGAATATTGCTTCATATTCTAGTTACCGACACGGATCTTGAGCAGTGAGCGGAATAGTAAGGATAATTGAGTGTAGCCAATGTGATGCCATTTATCGAAATATCGATATTATAGTTCGAAAAAGATTCGAATTTTTACTTGTGCGTAGGCCAAGGTGACCGCTCAAGAATCGTGCTGGGGACTATAAAAATATCGAATATCCACAAAGTGCTACATTAATAAAAATAAAAGATTGTTTTTTGTAGAGTTCTTCCATTCAGAATAAAATACAGCGAATAGAACCCCCATATGTAGATACTTACAACACACACTTTGAAGGTGTTGAAAACATTTTTATCTAAATATAAACATTTTAATCAGTTTATGATTTTGTTGAAGAAAAATGAATTTGACACTGCGCGATCTTTCTGACAGCTATTTTTGACACTGTTAAGATTTTTGAAGAAGGTTTAACATCGGAGTTCATTCTCCACGAAAGAATAATAAGATTCTACTAAATCTTGGAAGTAGTAGTTAAATCAAACACTATTGTAACCCGTTTGGGCCGTTGTATCAAACGGCCAAATAGGTTCGTGGAACACGAGGGGAAGGGTAGAAGAGTAGCTCCGACCCAAAGCCGATGCAGTCGACAGCATAGATAATACTGCATATATATAAAAGTTGGCTGTCCGTGTATAGCCCACGCAGTGACGGGTCGCGTACGTAATATATATTTCCATGCCCCTTATTCCCACCACCTGTTCGCGAAATTTTACCGGAGGAGACTTGCAATAACACGTTTTTCATTGCATTCAGCAGACAGGCAGACGGCCCACCTGATGAAAAGCGGTTGCGGTTACGGTGACCTATGGACATTTGCAACACCAAAGGGCTACAAATGCGCTGCTGATCTCTAAGGGAGACTGGAATATGGCCACTAATGCCTGAACACAACTCAAAGTTGTTATGGCGGCATACTCTAGACCAGTGGTTCTTAACCGGTGGTCCGCGGACCACTGATGGTCCCTGGAGGCATTTCAAGTGGTCCGCGAAGCCATCGTAATAAACAAGTGACGTGACGTGTTGTGTAGTCATCACAGCGCAAACCGCGCAAAGAGAATGCAATAACAAAAATCTCATTAAATTTAAAATCCGGAACTTACATTTTTAGATTTTTAAAATAATAAATAAATGCATGCTAGTTCTAAAATTATACGTGGTTTATTAGATAGAGCCAAATACATAGAATCTAAACATATACATAACCGACTGGGTGGTCCCAGTCGGTTATGTATATGTATTTGACTCTATATTTTTAATTTCTGTCTTCCCAGGGACCACCCTGAAATTTGGCAAAATGGTCCCTCATGACAAAGGTTAAGAACCACTGCTCTAGACCAAGGGTGGTAGATTGTTTTGAGGTCATTTTCAACATAATAACAATGAAAAATATCGAACAGCAACTAGAAAATCAGTATTCAGTAATGAAAGAGAATGTGAACAGTACAAAATAAAAGAATATCATTATTTCGAACATTTTAATAATTATTTAGTATGTAACATCTAACAATGCCATACATTATTTTAACGGCTAACAAATCGCCCACGAGTTAATCATTCGCGCTTTGTAACCTGTTTTATAGAAGAGAAATCAATATAAGTTTCATTGTGTCCAAAAATTATGAAAAAATAAAACGGACAGCCAGGGCTGCGCCAGAAATCGCCTTTCTAGTAGATATATTATTTAGACCGGATTTATAAAAATAAGCACGCAAAAGTAATACTATTATTCTAGGAATGACAAATAACCAAGTAAACACGAAACACCAATAAGACTATTGCCGAATTCTTATATTTAACCATTCTACATGAGTAAAGATCGGTTCCTATATCTTACAGACTATTCATTTGCCTAAATACTATCGGTTAAAATTTGACATAAGCTCCATACAAGTATAATGTCAAAAATCAACCGATGGTAAAACAAGTGAATGAATAGTAAGACAGGAATCGGCCATGACTGAGTGTTTTCATCGTATCGGTTCGTCTCTTGCTTTTTGACTTTTTACTATTTAAAACATATTTTTGAGTAAATATTTTCAATTTTGTAAGATTTAGTCTAAAAAATGTTTTATATAATATAACATCTAAAAGCGACAGACGAAAAAGTAGTCACATCTACCTGGGCCCCAATTCTGCTATTACAATATCGCCAGAATGGTCGTCCACTAACGTCATAATGGCTGTTTTATCATCGGAAAACAACTCTTATGATTCTAGAGGTCGAGCATTCCGACGATATTGTAATAGCAGAATTGGTGTCCTACTTAAGGACTACGGATAGTTTCAGAGTTAAGTTTTATAACGAACGATTATCAATCCTAGTGGGTACTCTTTTATAATGAACAACTTCATAATTACTTCATGCAAATCATACAGTTTCTTTATCAGTGTATGCGTGGATCAGAGATTAGGCCCGAAGTCAAAATTTACAAGTGTCAAAATACTCGTTTAATGACGTCATACAGCGCGTTCCATGAGTAGCTCACAACGCCCAAAATGCTCCGTTAGCCGTTCCACAAGGCGACCGCGGTTGTTGTGGTCGTGGCGAAAACGTCACTAATGACGTCATCATTTTCGATCACACAACGACCCATGTCAAGAGGTGGGTCGAATAACCGTTTCACTTGGGTTTACGATTGTAACGCCAGCAAACAAGTGGAATGGGAAAAATCGCGGTCGTGAACGTGGTCGTTCTGAGTCCCTAATGGACCGTAGCCATAATGACACGAAATCGTTGCTTTTAAGTTTCAGTCTCAGACGAAATAAACGTATAGACAGAGCCTAAGTGAACAACAGCATCAAATGAAGTGAAGTACATTTTTTTAAATTGTGAGCGTAAACTTATGTAATATACACGCGACATGCGTGTATGTGTGGTTAATAAAAGTAATGTTACCACTGGAAACCATTCCACCTTTATTCGAACTAATTAGATTATTTAATACGTAGTTCTCGAAACGCACTGCGGTGCGATCGGCAAACTTTAGCCGGCTTCACTTTGAGAGTCCGAGACTCAGTCTTTCTATTCATGGCCTAAGGTTTCAGTATGCAATTAGGTATGTCAAAAGGAACCTGAAGTCAGTTATCATTAATCGAAATTTCTTGTAAAATATTATTTAGATATGAAAGTACATGAGTTAACCATCGCATAAGCTTTATAACTGCGACGATTGTCAGAATGTACAAAATTAACACTAGAACGATAACTTTTTTGAAGTTAATTTATTACTCTCCAGTATAATTTTATTCGTTCTAATAAAAATAAATTCTCTCAATGAAATCCCATTGAAAAACTCAATTATGTTTTCAAATCCTGTAAAAATTAAGAAACGGCCTTAAACCGAAAAGAAAACAAAAAAATACAATAATGTATAATTTTCACAGGTTAGTTTTTTACAATACATTCGTCACAGCAAAATAATCACATTTCCATATCACACATATAGATAAAACATAAATAGAAAGAAACATGACGTGTCTACTTAAAAAACATGATTTT
Source organism: Dendrolimus houi (assembly GCA_039645545.1). Lineage (NCBI taxonomy): Eukaryota > Metazoa > Arthropoda > Insecta > Lepidoptera > Lasiocampidae > Dendrolimus > Dendrolimus houi. The sequence continues at coordinate 9,069,383 of CM077125.1, forward strand.
TATTTCGCTCGGCGAAAACAATTCGTCACTATAATAAAAAAAAATACTGAACTCAAAAAATAATACTTAAAAATACTAGTTAATACTATTAAATACTTATAATCCAAACTCAACTAATACTGTATTCCAAGTGACAAACTAATATAATGAAAATGAGAAGACGCAACTAAGTTAATTCATTGCGCTGGTTTGTTCACTTATTCCAAATATATTTTCGTATTAGCGCAGTTTAAACCTATTTTTTTCAAAGCCACCGCGCTTTGCGACTTACCCGGCCGGCATATACCACTTTGCTATGCCATAGCGTAATTTTGAGCTAAAGTAAGGAGTTTTGTTGAGGTACTTAAATAACATGTCAAGGATATTAAATTCAGGACAATAATGCTCAACTTGCTTATGTGACGACAAAATGGAGATTCCTAATTTGAATTTGTATGCAATAGTTTAATATTTTGAATTGGTACTCCACACCTAAGGGCGATTCCTCATTAGTGCGTTGCGTCGCGTCGTCGCAACGGATCAACGCATTGTATGCCACAACTGCAGCATCTCGGTATGAGTTTTAATATGTCTATTTTCGATAATTGATCGGAACAAAGCTGTTCTATTGTTGCTTTTATTAAGCCACCGCTGAAACAAACTTAGAAACAATACAAGATTACGAGTATCTCTCTAGATTGCATTGTCGCAACCGGCGCGGAGCTCCGACAGCGCAACGCATCACCCTCCCTGCTTCGTCTCCCGCCCGTTCATGCGTTGAAACGTCGCATGCGTCGACGCAACGCATAATGTGGCATGTCACTAATAATATATGTAAAACGGCGCAGTGTTGACGTTGCAACGCAACGCACCGATGAGGCCTTACCCTAAAGCCCCACCAGAATACTCGTAAGGAATATTCATCGCATGTTAATGCCAGATAAAATACAGTATTAACTAACACGACGCCAGTTTATACAACAAAAGTTAATTAAGTAATATAATAATGCATGTTGAAGTCATACAACACTATTATCGATTATAATTAAACTTATGATTAAATAATTAACTACAATAAATTATTATCTTAATTTGAACAAGTGAACTATTTATTACTACTATATTGATTTAGCTAACATTTAAAAGGGTGATGTTACTTCAATAACCTCTTTTAAATTTAATTATCTTAATCCATTAAACATTTAATCAAAATGTCTTTATTATTATTATCTTTCGCATGTTCTTTTCTTAAAAATAAAAATGTCGAAATGCATTAATAGAACTGATGACATGTCATTACGTCATATATTTTTTAATGCTGCGGTGACTAGAGCATGATGACATCATACTTTATTTTGTCTATTTTATAATAAGTATATATACGTAAAATTATTATTTTTAATAATCACAACATTAAGTAGGTACAATCATTCCGCTAATGGCCGGTTTCAATATCTTACTATTCACATACACTGGCCTTACCATCGGTTCAATTTTGGCATTACTTGTATGGAGCTTGGGTCAAATTTTAACAGACAGTAAAGACAGTGAACGATTGGTCAGATATAGGAACGGGACATTAATCAAATGATACATTACAACTTCTTATTAAATAAAAAATTACTTTATTAGTGAAGAAGAATTGGTTCTATTAATGGCCAGTTCCCATATCTTACAGACCGTTCATTTTGCTTACTATCGTAAAATTTATACACTCCATACAAGGAATGACAAAATTCAACCAATGATAGGGCAAATGAATAAATATTAAGATATAGGAACGGGCCCTATATCAATTAAAGCGCCGCAACATATTCTAATCAATACACAAGACATTGATTTACTAACTAATAATGTCCGGTTAACATTAGTCCAGCAAAAGTTTCCGTCTTGTAAAAGCCCACTCGGCAGTATATTACAATGGTCCAACAAAAGATTTGCAGGCTTGAAGACAAGTAAATTAAATTTGGCTTTTACCTTTTAAAAGTTTTGTTAAATTGTTGCACAATGCGTTTTATTAGCAATTGTTCTTTGATAAGGAATATTCTAAGGACTTTCTTTTAATCCCGCCACGCTGATTAAATGACCTTAATTCGCTCTATTGATTCCAGGTATGGGTGGCATTTGTGGAGTTTACAATATTGTTTATACATCAGACTATTATACAGGTAATTATTATACTAATTTATGCAGCTATTCTATAAATTGCTCAAAATATAGTGATAATTTAATTGTCAACCAATTTAAAACTATTTTCGACAGTAGACCTAGTATTCAAGTTCAACCCTTTAATATACCAGAACGAGATTCATACACTAATGTAAACCGGCTCTTTTAACAATATTTACTATCCAATTAATAAGCATACAATTAATTCTTTTTTTTCCAAAACAGCATAACATTGAAATGGTGTCCACAAAAATACAATAAGAATATACTTGTCTATGTGAGCTTTCTCAATTTTTCTCTTGGCTCCCAAATAATACAAGACTGCATTTGACATAACATTATAGTCATTGCTCGAACAATAATAAAATTAAAAATTGAAAATGTATTGTTTAATATAATTAAATACATGAGTGGACGAAGAAGTTATATACTTAACATATTCTATTGTTACATTGAATTAATAATAATAATACTAAACCGGCACACAAACACACTGTATATCTCCAAATTAAGCAAGTTACGCTTGTGTTATGGGTAATATACAAGGGACCACTCTGGGGCCGATCTCAGACACCCAGACCATAGTAAATAACGGCGAAAATTCGTTTCCGAAATTTACCGTGCCGGGAATCGAACCCGGAGTCTCTGCGTTGGAGTGAGGTAAGCAAACAAAGGCTTAGCCCGCGCAACCACAGAGGCCGTCAAATGTATAACATTATTATTACAAACAATAAAGACCCTAAAACAAGTCTATTTGTGTTTGATTTTAAACGGTACGTGATGAAAATTATGTACAAAGGCAAAATGATAATAAAACTTTATTGCCGAATTTATTAATGTTTATCAATTGTAACAACAATTTGTTGTAAAGGAGTCATCCCTTCATCCACTCATATCTTAAATTCTATACTGTTAATTGATTTTTCACTCCATCAATACTTTCGCAATGAAATTTAGTGAGAGTTAATAAATAATGTACAAAAGGCCACTGCAATTATTATTTTTGCGCATCTATAACATGCAATTAGTTTAAATATATCTATTTACAGTTACGTTAAAATGTTTTAACTACACACTACAATACACATCCACATAATAACAATTGATTATAGTTTGCGAGTATTAGAGCATACCGAAAACTATTCGTAATTCCACAAGATGTTTTTTTACTGTTCATCTCTTTTTCTCAAATGTTAAGTAACATTAGAGAAACAAAGAACAAAAACTCTAACACCTTCTTTACGTTTCTTATGACACGATTTCAATCGCGGTAACCGAATGAAGAATTTCAAACAGCGATTGTGACGAGCAGATATATAGCCATCTCACACTTTTGTGTACGACTCCTGATCGTACGAGAGAGAGACGGTAACATATCCTTTCTCACCCGTGAAACAAAATTCACGCACATCGTACCCATCAATAATAACCAGTCAAGACTATCTTAACAGAGGGCAGCCGCAGTAATTTTATTAATATTTACTGCACAAGTATCTGGTTAATAAGAGTAGTTATATTCTATTTCAATGTGTATAAATATCTAGTCATATCAACACGAAAGAACAAAGTGAATATCTACATATACGTCATAATATAACACTTGCAGTACATTCGCATTGTTACATCCCTGTATGTATTCATACAGGGATGTAACATAAATGAACCAATTTTATTACACGTTTCCAGTACGCGCAAAATTTAAATACGCTTCGAGAAATTAGCTCCGTGAGTTTGCGTACGTCCAGTCGAGTGTTCAAGTTTACAAGTAGTAATATAAGTACCTCAGTGTGTAGTGCGAAAGAGATGTCATGGGTGTCCAGATAGTGTATAAGTGAGAGCGCAATACTTTTCTCACTTAGCCTATGTACCACCTCGAGTGCGATGCACTAAGCACTCAGAACAACCACGCTCACGACTATATGTCCCGTTCCACGTGCTTGCGAGCGTTATAATCATAATCACCAGTGGAATAGATAATGAACTGTTGATGTCATTAATAAAATAAATAAAATACACAAACTGTTGAAGTTTGATTGACTTGAAAATCCCCAATATGTCAATGTTTCGATTATTATTAATTTTATTATTGATGTTCTGTAGTCAACGTCTACTTCAACCCATTTCTTCAGATCGGTCGTCGTGAACTTTGCGTGTACGATTATTATGACGTCATTAGTGACGTGAATTTTCGCTCGCTACCATAATGACCTTGTTCGTGATATGAAACGGCTGAAGCGCATTTTGAGCATGGCGCGCGTCTAGTGGAACACACTCTTACAACTGTATTTTACGCAATGAAATATACGAACTTCAAGGGCGCATTTAAGTTTCATTCGTTCTATAGATACGTGACTAGGTATATCAATTCATGTTATAATGAAGTTGTATTTTAATGTTGTACATACATACATAAATATGTATATTTAAAGCTGAAGCTGATGAACATTAAATATACCTAACATTTATATAACACTCCATTGACACTTTATAAATAAAATCACTGATATGTGAATACATTGCTCATTAATTCCAATGAAGTATACAATATACTCACATTATATGTTTCAAGGTGTCAGTTAATATCTTAACGATATTGTGCACTAACGAATTCAAAAACATTATTTAAAAATAAACCATGTACATACATGCCACATTTACAAAAAAAGAAGGATAGTATTCAAGATATACCACAGACAAATTTGAAAGTCATAGATCATATAAAACAATTTTTAATAAAGGCAGTTATTGTAACATCTATGATCAATTAGATAATAATGGTTAATATTATTTTAAAAAATACACATACAAAGAAAGACAGATTAATGGATCTGCTTCAAATAGATGATGTTGCACTCAGTAAACTCAAATTATTTTTTGAAAGACTCAAATTGATTAAATATAATTTTATATTGTTTTAATTAAAACTATAATAAAGTTACATTTTCAAATTAGTCTATGCACATCAGAAAACATACGTCACATGTTAAAATTTGTCATTTAAATAAATTAATACTGGCTTAGATGTTCTTCGGCACTGGCTGTATTGGTCTAACGTTGAATTTCTCTTCGGGCTTCCAACCCCATACAACTGGCATGGAACTCTCATAGTAATAGCTATACATTTGATTTTCGACAAGTTTCGGTATGTCTTTCGGCTCTGGGTACACTGACGCGAGACCTGAAAATAAAATTAAGCTTATTTTTTCTAGTTGTTTTAAAAACAAGGCCTATTATTAATCGTAGAGATCGAGCGAGACGATCGTAGAGACGTTAAGTTGCAATGAACAATTAATTATAATGTTATTGATAATTCAATTGATATACCAGTTAAAGAGATAATAGAAGAACTCAAGTTTGAAGCTTTTAAGCAAGTCATTGCAAACTTGTATTCATTGAACTCATCAATGATTTCAGTGGCGGATCTACCAGTAGGCTGAGTAGGCTGGAGCCTAGGGCGGCAAGTTTGAGGCCAATTTTATATATATATATATATATATATATATATATATATATATATATATATATATATATATATATATATATATATATATATATATATATATATATATATATATATATATATATATATATATATATATATATATATATATATCTCTCTCTCTCTTAAACAGTCTTCAAATTACGGAGAAAAGGGGGTTTAATAAAACTATAGTGCTCAAATTGTAAAGTTACAATTCGATTGACAAAAAAAGTACTAATGTAATTAATATGATTGTGAACTAATTAGAGAATCGATTTGTAGAGGTCGGTAGGAGTAGAAGCAGCAAAACTAGAATAGCCTACAGGTGGCAATTTTCTAAGTCCGCTCCTGAATGATATCATATATATCATCAAACACACGGTACAAATAAATTGTGCCTACAATTTATTTATATTTTACTTTATTAGGGTATACAGTAGCGCTCAAAAGTATCTTGTCAAGACTAAAGTTAATATCTTGAATTGATATGTTTCTAATTAAATACGTTTTTTTTCTATATTAATACTTGATAACTTTCACTGAAATTATTGATGAGAAAATGTTGGATTTTTTTTGTTTATTTATGAACTTTCTAAAAATCATGTTCATACAGCGATCAAAAGCATTTTGACATTTAAAAAAAAAAGTTTTTATATTTAATTATGTTAATTTCCGGTACTTGTTAATTAGTATTTTATTGCGTATCCATTGGCCTTTAAGACAACATCGCATCGTGCTAGCATTTACTCTACCAGCTTTTGTAAATGGTATATTAGGATTTGGGTTCAATAATTGCATAGTACTTATTACAGTCTCCTTATTTGTATAATTTCGAAACTTACACGACGATCCAGCTCTTCCCAGACATGCTCTATCGGTTTTAAGTCTATACTCTGGTTTGATGAATTCAAAAATTTGACTTATCCGAGTTTCATGAAATCATATGGTCAAAGTTGAAATGACTTGCATGTCAAATCGTTATCATGCTACAAATAGCAACCAGGTGGCATATTTTCTTCAGTGTGTCTTTAATATCTCAGTATACAATTAACTGGAAATACTTTTTAAAATATAGACCCAACTCTGTAATCAGAAAAGTATCCCCACATGATGAGATGGCAATGTTGTGGAGATTGCCATCTCCATGTTACTACTGTGGATATTTTATATTGAACATCAAATCTTTTGTTAATAGGTGTCGCATATACTGTATTCGACGCCTATATGTATGTATTTGGGACGACTCTAATTTAAAATATTCATCTCTCCAGAACACTTTGGACCATTCTGAATTCGTTCGTTCGTGATCTACGCCATTTTATAAACCAAAGCTGTCTCGGCGTTTTTGGCGGAAACTGAAAGGAGATGTTGTACTGTGCAGTTTTATTTTCTAAAAATGTGTAAAATTACTCTAAAATGAACAATAGTTGTAGGATATTGATAGTTTTTGAGTAGTAATTATGTGTTTTGTGAGAAATGTGAACTATATAGTCAAATGTGGCCTTTTGAGTTGTCACAAGAACTCCGTTGAATGGCACCAACTGATAACCTACAGTTCAGCTGTGCTGCACATAGGCTTAAGAAAATGAAGAAACTACATTATAATCTAAGATCTGGCTTAAAGGCCTAGCTGCCAAGCCATAAACCTAAATAAATGAAACCTGCCTCTTTCTATTCTTTACAGAAATCAGAGGTTTCTTGATTGGGAGTTGTCTATGGACTCCCGAAAGCCTTTAACCTATGTTTTACAGTTGAAACGTAAACATTAATATCATAGTATTCTTGCCGTTCATTTTTATTTTGGCACATCACCGGTCGACAACTTTCTTATCAAGCTTAATAACTTTCTAATCGCTAGAATGAGTTTATCTCAGATGGTCACTACGAGGCTTAATTTTCACTGTCTTGCGATTAATATAAGCTATATTTCACGCACATTCTATCTATCGAGACAACATAAAACTGACCAATTTTTATTTGTGTCTTACTACTTTGTATAGCAATAATCACAGCGAGTTTTAGGGCCGCTTGCATAAGGTTGCTTAAATTTATTTAAGAAACACAAGACGCATTTAACACCCTTAAATACAATTAGCCTCTTGCACAACGCAAAATTTGCCGCTAAATATATTTAAAGAACTGTCAATACGTTTTGTGTAAAACGTATTTAGGCAGTTTAATATGATTAACTAATTTTATTTCAAGGCGATCATTATGCAAGTGGCCCTTGAATATTTTTCATGTTAGACATGTTAAATAAACAATAACTAAGTATAATAATAATAACAGCCCATAAATGTATCAATGCTGGGCTCGGGCCTCCCATTATAGGGGAACGGACAGTATACCCGCCACGCTGGTCCAAGGCGGCTTGGCATGTTTGACACATCGGTTATCTCGATGCACAGGTTGCATCACGATGTTTTCCAACACCGTTATTAGCACGTGGTAATTGTAACAATATGCACATTAGATCAGAAAACTGTCTAAGTGGTGCATGCGTTCCGGTCAGGATAGATCCCGCGCCCTTTGAGTTTGGGATGCGTGCGCTAGCCATTACGTTACCACGACTTACCTAACTATAACTAAGTAACTAACTAACTATAACTAAGTAATTGAAAAAAATCTTGCAACAGAGGAAATGGTGTTGTTAACAATTGAGAATTTAAAATTTGTCAAAATACTTTTGAGCGACGTATAAAAATGTTTCTTAGAATACACATAAGATAAACAAACAAATTGCAATTATATGCTTAATAATATGACAAAAATAAATATTTATGGCCGGTTCCTATATTTTATTATTAATTCAAGGAACTTATATCAAATAACCTATAGTAAGGCAAATGAATGGTCGATAAGATATAGGAATTGGCAATTAGTAACACAACACAATGACTATGACCGGACTCAGTACAAAATTCAATATGTATAATGATTATATGGATACTTGCCTAGTTCTATTTGATATATTTTAAATGTACTGGAGATTCAAATACGGTAATAAACCTAAGTTATTTAAAGTATCAAAATTCTATACACTAATACTTACTTCTACATACCAATCAACACCTAATTGAAAATTACTAAAAATACCTAAGCTTGTGTACGATTTGTCCCCGTTACAACAATATACGAAAATAAAATCCTCCATCTTCTCTTCGAATAATTTAAACTTCACAGGGATACAGCTGGCCTTTATGATTTTTATAATCCACTTTCGGATACTCCGGCCATGGATATCTCCCGGGAATGTTCGGTAAATACGTGAAAATGTAATGACATTTTCTTATATGCGCACATATATCTTCGGGCGTAGGATATACTGAAGCGAGACCTAATAACCACGTAAAAGGTAAAAGTTTGTTTAAAAAGAAAGTAAAATAATATCAGCCCATAAGCGTCTCACTCCTGCGTTTGGACCTTTAAGGGAATAGACATATGTTCAAGACAGATAGGCAGAATTTACACATTGGTTATCTCCATGTGCCAGTTTCATCACGATGATTTTCATCATCGGTTAGTACATGATTAACATTGGATCATTAGATCAGAAAACTAACTGGTGGCCAGTTCCTATATGTAACTATTCATTCACTTTCCTTATCGTCGGTCGAATTTTGACATTATTACCTTATGTTAAATTTTAACGGATAGTATGGCAAATGAACACTTGGTAAGTTATAGGAACCAGCCATTAGTGGTGCAAGTTTCCTGGTCAGCATTCGATCCTGCTCCATTTAGGACACAAATGCGTTAAACATAGCATCAAACAAAATCAAAAGCGTTTTTGGTCTATTATTATAATTACGTACAATATGTCACCTACATTGTATAATAAATTCTCAAACAAGCAAGTTGGATTAGTTACATCAACTAACTATAACACAACTAACTCAAGAACGGCAGGACCGATTTTTATAATCATACTAATAACTCTAATAACTATGAATATATCGAAAAAAGTTGCAGAAAATGATTAACCTCTAAGACAGAACCTCCACAAAGTTGCCGAACTGTCACACACGGCTCATTGGGAAGTCCCACAAAGTGGTCAAATACAGATAATTGAAATGAATGTTGAAACTGGTGCTTTTTCCCTCTAACTACATATAATTTGTATTAGAATAAAAGAGACGATATAATTCTCTTGGTTTTGATATTATAATAAACGTTATGTTTGATGGCAGCTTGTGGAGAAAAATAATATTAAATTTGGCCCTTAAAGAAGGTTAATAAAGAAAAGTTAGATAGATTAGGTTTGGAACTACGCCTTCTTCCGCAATCACGCACGCTTATATAGATTTTTCAAAAATCTAATGATATCCGCTTTAATTGTCATCAAAACCGGCCCGAGACTTCTCTGAGTACTTTTCACTAATTCTTATAGTTTCCGGTTTAACTAAAGAGGCCCTTAAAACTAAAAATTCATCTGTACTATTTTTTTGTATATGTGTATGTCACCGAACTTCTCCTAAGCCGCTGGACTGATTTGATTAAATTTGTTTGAGTGGACCCTGGGATGGCTTAGATTTACAACTGGATACGATAAGTGGCGTTGGAATCAAATTCTAAGTATTTTGATGACTTTTTTGTGAATGAGTAAATCCCGTAATGGTTTAGATTCACAGTTGGACCTGGTAGATGGCACTGCAATGCAATGATAAAAATATTTTTATTGCAGCTTAAACAATAATTAAAACACTATTGGACTCGTTAAAGAAATGACGTCATAGCTTGCTATGCTCGTACAAATCTAAGAGGTTTTGGCATTTTGTAAAATGATAAAGTGTTTCATGTCTTATATTATTTTACCTTCTTGGTAAGCCATTTTCGCAACTTCAATAGCGATGGCGACGGAGACCTCCTTCAGCTCCGCCAGCGACGGATATATGCGACCGATGGCCAAATCAGCCTCACTAACATACTCTGCAAGTGTCTGAAAAATACAGAAATACAAAATTAACTAATTAAATTAAATTAATTAATTAGGATATGTCCGCGACTTCGTCCACGCTTGACTTCAAATTCCCGCGGGATACCCGGGATAAAAAGTACCGTAGATTTTAAATCTAAGAATTAGCCGTCGGTCAGCGACAAGCGCACGGAAATCGGCCCAGTCAAAGGCACAAATAGACAAAAAATCTAAAAAAATTATCTGTCGTTTATACAGTCTATTCCAGTTGTTTCATTTTTAAATAGTTTCAATGTACAGACAAGGCATGTTTATAATTTTATTATATTATAGATTTTATTTACAGGCTATCAGAACTTAAAAATACCCCTGAGCTTAGAAGCATTCTAGAAATGACAGTCCCAGTTTCACTCATACACATCACTTTAATATAATTATTGTATTGAAGTTTTTATGGGAAATTAATGGCAGGTGGGTGATGTTTTGTTGTACAGATTTATTTTAAACAATATTTTATTTTATAATAATAAATATAATTTATATTTTCTTAATAATATTTTGAGATTTTTTTAAAAGAATGTTTTTATTGTTTTATATAAAATGAAAAACTCTTGAATACCAATTAATACATGCCTCCTAGTTTATAATAATCGACATACAAACACACATTGTATATCTCCAAGCTAAGCAAGTTACGCTTGTATTACAGGTATTACAACAGACCACCCTTGAGTCAATCCCGGTCACAAACCAGACCATAGTAAATAAAGAAAAGTTCATTTACGAAATTTAACACGCCAGTAATCAAACCCGGAACCTTGGCGTTGCAGTTAAGCCGGCAAAGGCTTAATTAACGACAAAGACCATATAATATGAAAAAATGTTAAAATAGATAATTTTGATACCTTAGCAGCGGTCAAGAACATTGTCTCTGGTATGTGATGAGTCGCGGTTGTGATGACTCCTAGAGCAATGCCGGGGAATATGTATGAGTTATTCCCTTGGCCCGTGTGGTACTCCTTGCCATTGTACACCGCTGGTGGGAAGGGAGACCCTGATGCGAAGATGCAGCGGCCCTGAAAGAACAAAAACTGATCAATCGAAGGTACTGAATATGGAGATATTAACATCATCGTCATAACGCAACACAGAAAAGTTATGTAAATAATCCAGACAGTAAAACATGTAACAATACTTCCTTACATAGATTAATGGCCGGTTCCTATATCATACTCCATTCACTGCCTTACCATCGGTTGAATTTTGACATTACTTAGATATGGAGCTGATGTCAAATTTTAACCAATAATAAGGCAAATAAACAGTCAGTAAGATATAGTAACGGGAAATAAGTAGAAATTGTTACTAACAACCCAATACTCAAAATAAGTCTTTACAATGTAGCATACACAATTAATTAGAATATAAGAAATAAGTAGAGCAAAAAATATTTTTATCTCCATAATTGCATGGACTAAGACTACTTAGCCTAGGAAAAAAATATCATCATTTAATTTTAATGGGGTTCTGGTTCATCTGCTGGTAAGTGATTACCATCGCTCATGGACATTCGCAACACTAAGACAGCCGACGCCTAACTAGTTAGGATTTTGAAATATCTGTTTATACCCTCTTTGAAAGAATACACATTGTAGCACTTTGGGAAAACAGCAGAACTGAGTAAGTGGCATGTTCAAAGAAATATTAACATTATTTATATAATATAAAATGTAGCTAAATACCAGCATCTTACTTTTAAAATATTGTTACATACCGTCAAAGATAAGCCGCACAGCCTATTGTAAGCGCAGCTTATTCTCCTTTTCTAGCAATCGACGAATCCTTTGTCTTTTGAATTTGTAGTTAAGAAAAACATGCTATTGTGTTTTTACTTGTTTTATAACCATCATTAGCGTCGAACTATAATCCCTATTGTTATTGTATTCGACTTTGTGGGCGTTCGCAGGTGTGCAAATTAGTAATTCTTAGAAGCCTTGTGTGCGCCTTCAATTCCTTTGTACTGTGTAGTTAGTATAAGACGAGGCTCGAATGAAGGGGAGGGAAGTTAAGCGAGGACTACGAAGCGAGTAAGACGTTTTCGAGAGTACTACTCTCGATTAGCGATATAAACAACGGACTTTGTGCATTCGAATTGTATTGAATAGTTCAGTGTAAACTGGTTGCATCCAGTGTTATTTGTATTTGTTTTATACGTGTTTGTACAGTTCTAATAAATTCTATAGTCGTTCCAACGGCATTTTTAATAATTGAGTCCTGTAGCTCGTAACAATATCATCATAGTTATAATTTTAATTACTGTTTAAACAATATTACATACGCTAATTGACTGCTTTCACTTCTACAAAAAATAATTAATAAATTAAACAACTGAGGTTAATACAAAAAAAAATATACGAAAGTCTGTGGATAGAATATAATGGAAATATCAAAAATGTTATTGGCGCACGAAGACGAAGTGTATATTGTTGCGTGTGTGTACGAGTGAGTGAGTGAGTGAGTGAGTGAGTGAGTGAGTGAGAGTAGGGAGGGAAGGAGGGAGTGAGTATGTGAGCGCGCGCGAGTATGTGTGTGTTTATGTCTACTTATGATAATGTAATATTATTTCAAACACTTACCTCGGTATGATCGTAAGCAGCCTGAGCAGTACATTCAGCTTTACTGGTGGGGTTTGACAACGCGAAAATCACTGGTCTCTCAGTGTTCTTAGCCATTTGTTCTAGCACGTTGGGCGTAAACGCTCCACCGACTGTCGAACAGCCTGTAAAAGCAAACAATCTGATACAATGCACAAAGGATGTCAGTTATTTTATACGTTAAAAAGAAGGTGGAGTTCCTGGAGGAGCCGGGCTGTATGGAGTAACCCCTCGTCCACCCTCGCATGCAAAACAAGCGTCATATCATCGGGTTGCGGAAGCCACCCGCGTGCAGAAGATTGGAGTTTTTGGCGGGAACTGAAAGGAGATGTTGTGCTGTGCAATTTTATTATCTAAAAGTGTAAAATTACTTTAAAATGAACAGTAGTTGCAGGTTATTGATAGTTTTTGAGTAGTAATTATGTGTTTTTTTGAGAAATGTGAACTGTTTAGTCAAATGTGGTATTTCGAGTTGTCACAAGAACTCTGTTGAATGGAGCTATAGTTACATAGGCTTAAGAAAATTAAGAAACTATATTGTAATCTAATATCTGGCTTAAAGGCCTAGCTGCCAAGCCATAATCCTAAATAAATAAAGGAGAAGATTAGCACACGTACTATGTACACTTGTACTTCACTTGTTGGAACTTTATAGAATCTTATTTTTTCATATTTTAAATTTGTTAGACAGTTTTGAAGACATCATCTTGACGGACCTTTTGTTTTTAATATGTCACTTGTGAAAATTTTCTGTAGAGATCAAGTCAAATATACACGATGTACAAGCGAAAATCTATTTTATTTAGATTCCCTGTGTTTTAAAAATCGTAACATTACTAACCAATAAGGCAGCTAGGTTTGATTTTGGCAACACAAGCCTCAAAGTCCTTCTCGGGTTCAACGTCCTTTCCAAATACTTTGGCATGTTCTGGAACGCCGCCTTCGCGCCTCGTTGACAGCAAGCCGTCAACGTCGAACATATACACGCGCTCTTGCGCCTGTTTCTCTGTCAAACCCTCAGCGACCATTGCGGCTACTGTTAAATTGGCTATACCGTTCGCTGCCTGCAAAGTTTTACAAAGACAATTTAAGCAGCTACCTAAATGAAGTTACCACTATCTGACTCGCGCATAAACATGAACACCGCGCCGTCGCCGCCGCCTTCATTTGCGCATTTCCATGCTGTTTTTATATTTATAAGTAATTTAAGTATTTAAATATGACTTGAGCTCATTAAAATCTTCAATCAAATTATTAGCATGATATAGAATATAACAGATGGATGATGAGTGGGAAAACAGAGGTTCTGTTCGCATCTTTAAATTCTGTCTATTTATTACCAGTTTACAGCTCACACTTTTAGGTGCCCGAGTCCTTTTTGTGTCTATTTTTGAAGCAAGCGTAGAGGAGTAGAAGAAGTAGATTTCTCAAAATATGCTCTATGTATAATAATGTATAACGAATGTAATTAGGTCGCTATTTCTTGGAACAAAGTTTTTCTTTCTAGATTTAAATATAGTAACTTAAAAAAGCGGGAATTTGTCACACCGCCGGCGTCCGCGCCGACTGTAAACCTCCAGATCGTTGCCGCTGTCGTTCTTTAACGCGGCGCCCATGTCTACTCGCGCATTACCACATTTTTGAATGAACAGTTTCATCCACGAATACCAATATTAACATTACAAATGTTACACAAAAAATATATATAATATAGAAATAATTCTATTCAGACAGTTTCATAAATATTTTTTCCACGAGCATTAATTTTTATACATAGACTAGAATGAATGAATGACTAGAACGTATGAAATTAAAATCAAATTTCTGTGTAACATTCATCATTTTATTATTAAGATTTGTGGAATATTTTGTTTGTTTGTCACGAGAAATTCTGTCAATGAATTATCTTTTCAAATGTGGTAGAGCGCGAGGGAGCCCACAAACTCCATTTAGGTAACCCGTTAATATGTTGTTTGTAATTAGTATAGCAATTTGGTGTTTATACACGTTCGATAATGGAAATGAACATAAAATATTATGATACTTTTCGCAATTTCAATATAAAAATTATTTTCTATAGTTATGTAATAGTTTTGTAATAAGAAAACTCACCGAACCAGCACCAAGGAACAAATAAATGTTTTCGCTAAGTTTCCTCTTCGTCACCCTGATAGCAGCCATCAGACCAGCGACGGCCACACTGGCCGTTCCTTGTATATCATCATTGAACGTGCAGTACTTGTTGCGGTACTTCTTGAGGAGACGACCAGCGTTTAAAAGCGCGAAATCTTCAAACTGAAAGAGCAAATTAAACAATGACATTTACATATTTAGGTATATTATGCTATGCTAATGCAAATATTGGGTAATTCCAGTGACAATAAAGCTAGAACTACATTTGTCACACAACGGGCAAGTACACCGATCTGGGAATGTTGGAACTCATACATTTTATATAACAGATATTACCCGAGCGCTATTGGTCTTTAGGGAAGGGACGAAGGGAAGAATTTGCTACAATTAGCATGAAATGCGCGACGTCATAAACGCGCGTGGATTTGGTGTGCACAGCACCCTTCCACGCGTAAGACGTCTCAGAAGTGTACGCCGGCCTAATGTAGTTCTTAGAATATGGCGCTCGCCATAGACGCCGCTTCTGGCATGAAATTGTCATTAAACTTATGGTTCTTTGGGAAATGTTTAGATACGCATCAGTTTTTCCAGTGCACTCTCTACGATTGGACAGATTTATTTGACAGGTTAATTACGTCAACAACGCGACATCTTCATGCCGTAATGCTCCAGAATGACAACGAACACGGCGTACGACGTATGGACGTCGCACACAGCATATGTGTGCTACGTCAGATGTGTGAGAGAGCGACCACTCTAACTCTAGTGCATTTACATAATGAGCGTTTGTTGATATCGCTCCATACGCAGCCTAAAGGCGTTCCTAACAGGCCACCTCAAGAGAACCTTTGCTTATATGAGCATAACGTTTCAAAGAAGTGGGTGTGAACATCCAACCGATGGCGAGTGGTGCGGTAGTAAAAAGGATACTACACAAATAAACATTGAATTTGTGTACCCTTTTTAAATTTAAAAAAAAACTATTTTTGTTCCAGTTGTCATTTTAAATGTTTATGATAATGAATTAAACTCGCCTGCAGAAGAACAAAGCAATCAAATTTTTGTATTTAATTTTGCTAATGTCGATTCTACAATCCTGTTTCAAACAGGAATTCTAGCATAGATTAAACAACTCAATGGAAATAACCGAAACATACCATAGTTCCACAGTATGAGTCACAATTGCTCAGAGCCGTTATGAACTAATCGCAGTAGTCAGATTATTAAAACTAGCTACAAACAAACATACGTAACACTACGTCATTAAATATTTATTACATTAAATATTAATATGACATCATAACACTGAGGTGTTATGATGTCATATTAATGTTGATGTTGAATTGATACGTATGTAAAAATGCAAAAAAACGTAGATATGTATTATTATTTTTGTTTCGGTCAGTGACTTCAAACAATTAATTATAATTAAGAAAGAATAAACGTGAGTAATTATGAGTGAATATTTTTAGCAATATAAGTATGCTAGATTTTTCAAGGTTGGAGATTTTTATTTGTAATTTAATAATAACTTAGATCTCGTGCTTAAAGTTTAAACTCAACACAGCCATGGAGGTTTAAAAAAATGTAATTTAACAAATCGACTTAGATCATACTTCCTGGAAAATTCTAGAGATATTCGATAATATAAGCAACAAATTCCTTGTTTAATAGTGTAATAAGTCTTGTAACATTAATAACAATAATTAATTAAGCAGAACTCAGACTATTTTAAAGTCCATTAAAAACTAAAGTTACCACTTGTATGTAAACATGGTACTTTATTTAAATACATTGAGACTTAATTAACCGATCGCAATAATAGTATTATGATTGTTACTAAAAAGCGTTATTAAAATAAATACAAAACGATTACGTATTATAAAACAATAAATAAATCAACACGAATTAAACAAATGTTATAAAATTCTTATCATTATCCCACTGTTTATCGTGTCCGTTGCTGGGAATGCTTTTTTTATCATTAATACATACTCATTGACTTGGAAACACGTAGGGCGTCGTAGGGCTATCTATTTTGTTATATATCAGCTGTTCTCGATACTAGGGACGCGCGAGACTTGGATTTTATATTTTCTAAGCCCTACAAAATATTGTAATGAAACAACATGAATACTGTAAATAAAAATCCTACTTTAATCCCAAAAATGTTCATTGAATAATTTAGACCTTGGGAGTCAATTCGGAGTCTATTCGAAACAAACTTTCCGGCTGATTAACAGACAAAAAATCTATAAACGTTAATTTATGATTAGACATTGTATAACAAGAAAATTTTAGCTTTTTGGCATTTATTTTGGAACAGCTAACAAACAGACCTTGTTTTATTATATTATATAATCTATATAATGTGGCTTTTATTCTTTCTAATCCTAATTGTAAACGTAAATAGATACCCAGCATGTGTTGTGGACTTTTACGAGAAAAACATAATGTACTCTCATAAAAAAGCCTTGGTGTTAATTAATGCCAAGATATTGCCAAGTACACACACGCACGCAGGCACGCACGCACGCACGCAG
This sequence comes from Dendrolimus houi, assembly GCA_039645545.1. Lineage (NCBI taxonomy): Eukaryota > Metazoa > Arthropoda > Insecta > Lepidoptera > Lasiocampidae > Dendrolimus > Dendrolimus houi. The sequence continues at coordinate 9,087,257 of CM077125.1, forward strand.
TCTGCCAATTTTGCTTTTATTTCTTGTTTTAACCCTATAATGTATTGTTACGAGTTAGCGGGACTCGAATTAAAATGCCGTTAGAATTATTATAGAGTTTATTAGAACTATACAAACACGTATAACACAGGTACAAATATAACCGAACACAACAAATCCAACCGTAATGCAGAAGGTTGTTATTCAATAAAACGCGCAAAGTCCGTCACTATTAGATTCCCGAATGTACACACGTCACGCCCGTATCCTAGTTGTAGCTCAACTGACTCCCCTCTCAATCAGGCAGTCGTTTTATACTTCACAAATGCAAATGTGCTCACCCGGCAACGTCGACACAATTTCCTAGAATTAGCTTGTAATTGTATTCCGCAACACCTGCCTAATGATGCAGCCTGCAAGCGGCTATAAACGAGTACAATAGAACAATAGGCTGCTCTCCCCAATAATTTAGAATAAATAAGTGAACAAAAGAAGACGATCATAAAAGGATTACAATTAGTTCAATTGCCGACAGGTAAAAAAATGTGCTTTTACAAATCTGAACGTAGAATTTGTCTTTGTCGGGATCTAAGTTGTAAATAAATTGTAAATATTTAAATATTTTTTTACAATATTAACTTGTAAAGGGCAATCCCTACTAATCAGATAATATTATCGTTTATGACGACAATGAATATAAAATTCAGACAACGCGCGAAATTCTGAATTATATTCTTATCAAGAGATTATTAGGTATTATATCTGTGATTTTTATCATAATAATAAATTACTTTAGTAATATTTTCTAACGAATAAACTCAATAACTACTGGACCGATTTTAAAAATTCTTTTACCATTAGAATGCTACATTATCCCTGAGTAATATAGGCTATATTTATTACTAGAAAAAAATAGACATCCCACTAAAACTTCAATAATGTAACCCTAATTATAAAAAAATTGTCATAAAATGTGTTTCATCGCATGCGCCGCGGAAAATATTGATGATAGAACAAAAAATGTTCTACAATATTAAAGCACATATCAATATCTATAAAAAATTTCGATACCATATGTCATACTCTTGTAGTTATGTCATTATAATTACTTTCTTACATTTTAAAAGTTGATAGAAATGCCGATCAAAATCAGATCATGTTATCCTTACCTTTATATAAATCCTCATCTAAATAAATAATTTCTTAATCAAGACAGTTTCAATACCTGTAGATTACTTTTTGAATTATTCAAATCGGAGATTCCATTCAAAAGATATTACGAATTTAAAAATGTCAATCTAAACAAAATTTTTGGCACTGGAATCGGGTTCTAGGATTTTGATGGAATTTTATGTGTTTTGAGTGGGTCCTGGGATGGTTTAAATTCACAATTAGACCCGGTAGGTGGCGCTTGAATCGGGTTTCAGATTTTTATTTTTTCAGAGCAGGACAACATCTGCTGGGACCGCTAGTAGTAAATATTTCTAATTCATACCCTATATAAGTGTAAACGAATTGTAAGAATATCATCCCTTACTCTTAGTTATATGTTTGACATTGCTTTACACAAAATGATCTTTCCAAGCTACACTATAGGTTGCTGTAATAATACAGTATGTGCTTTTTTTCTTCAAAATCAGCCGATTCCGTTCCTAACTAGAGTAATAGATTCTTCAAAAATCTAATGATAATAACGGCATAAGTTTCCATTAAATCGGCCCCAAGACTCCTTTGAATATTTTTCGCTATATCTTATAGTATTGGATTTAGGCATAGAGGCTTACTTGGAAAATTCACTTGTATACATTTTAATAAATTTTTTCGGAAAACATTAGTTCATAACTTTTTATTTATTCAATCTTGTTTTTTTTAATAAAAATACATAAATAAATTACCTGAAGTAAAGTATTCTGTCCATATCTCTGCACGCAGGCCTCCATAAATTCGTCAATAAATTCATCGTATTCCTTACCACGAACGCGTCTCTGCCGAAGACCGATATACAAAGGATCCTCTAGAAGATCCTGTGGAAAATAATGAATAAGAACAATCATCAACTAATACACATTTAAATAACTTTCAAAACACGGCAGCCACCTAGATTTTGTACGAGCGTACAAAATTTGTCTTCATCTTACTAACAAGTCAAATACCGTATTTATTACTGATGAAACAGTAATTAAAATTATATTTTATCAAATATTAATATAAGTTATATTAAAATTAAGTAATAATAAAAATAAGAAAGCAAGGTATTTTAATGCCAACTCTTATATGGACACACATTTTCTTTTCAATACGTGTGTACCCAATTCTCTTGAACATTAAAAAAGCAGAGACGGACATGTTGGTAACACAAAATGGTATGTGACAACACTGAGCCTTATACTCTTCACAGAACTCTGTATTTCACACACTGTGCGTATAATAACAGCCAATAAATGTCCCACTGCTGGGCTCTGGCCTCCCTTGTATGGGAACGGATAGTACACCCGCCACGCTTGTCCAAGACGGCTTGGCGGATTGGCACATCAGTTATCACGATGTGCAGGCTTGATCATGATGTTTCCTTCACCGTTAGCATGTGGTAATTGTAACAACATGCACATTAGGTGAGAAAACTGCCTAAAGTGGTGCATGCTTTCCAGCCAAGACTCGAACCCGCGTCCTTTGAATTGGAGACGCGTGCACTAACCACTAAGCTACCACAACTTTTACGTCGTGATTAAAACAAGGCAATAAATAATACCATGATTACCGAGGGATGTATTGTTTGAAATCCTGGCTTTCACCGATAAAACAGAATGCTTTTTTTAAATTAACAGGTTCCTGGGCCACAAAATCGTAATAAAACTACGTTTTAACGGTTTTAATCGCGGTAATTTATTTGATTTTTGTTATTCCGACGGTTATCACGGAAAACAAAGATGTCAAGTGTCAACGAGTATTGTTAAAGTTTTATTTAGCCTACCGCCAACTTGTTCATTTTAATTATTAAGTTTTAATTTTGTTTATGGTTATTATTTACTCTATGGGAGCCTAATCTTATTTACTACCGCTTCGCAACATGTTATGGTTTGAAGAGAAGAAGCGGCCCAAGAAACTCTTCAGCAAACATGCCTAGCTCTAATAATTTTATATAATTTTAAAATGGATGGAAGGAAAAATAAAATAAATTATCAGTCAAGTTGGTTTGTGTTCCGGTGCACGCAGAAAGAGCTCACAGTGTCTTGAGGTCTGGCAGTTGGTTTTTGCTGGGTTTGGGTTTTGATAGTTTTGATGATCGGATCCCAAACAGGTGGTACTTTCAACCATCTTCTCTATTGAAATTTGGAATAACAAAAATCAAATAAATTACCGCGCTTAAAACCGTTAAAACGTAGTTTTATTATGTGTACAAGTCGCGAAAACTTTGAAAATATTACACAAAATCGTAGTTTAAGAGGACGAATTTACGTGAAAACATCTGATTACAAAAATAGTGAACGAAGTTAGAACCGCTACGTAACTAGGAAATTCAAAACTAACATTGACCGTGACATTATTAAAATGCTGATGCTAATTATTCAAATGTCACCGTTACCTGATTATCGGTGCCTACGTCAAGAGTAATCGGTAGACACTGGTGAGGTTTAATTCCCGCTAATGCAGTGTATAGAGAAAGCTTTCCCACCGGGATGCCCATTCCGTATGCCCCTAAATCACCAAGACCTAGGATCCTTTCGCCATCCGTGAACACTATGGCACGTACATCTGGCTCCGGCCTAAAATAGAAAAATAAAGAGAACTTTATACCCGTATTTCATTATTTCACAACACACACACTGACGATGCGCAGTACTCTAGTCGTATAAACGTCCCACGATCATTTGTGGAGGAAAGTCGGTTTGGACTTGCGTCTGAAGTAGAGTACTCCTTAGAGAGTCTCTGAATGGGAGAGACAAAACCTTGTCCATTTCAACCCCACGAAGACATAGGTATGCGTATTCTCTGCCAAAAAAAACTCCATTCGAGCAAGCGCTTCAGTCCAAAGAACCCCTCTTACCACTTCCAAGAGTATTGGGATCCTCGGTGTCGACATCGCGAACGATGTGTAACGACGGTAACCGCTTTCTATCAGGTGGGCCGTCAGCCTGTCTGCTGAACTCCAGCTATAAAAATAAATAAAAAAATAACGAGAATGTCGGTCGACACTCTAGAATGAACCTTATTACGTCATTCAACTATATGCATATCCTTGTCCAACAAATATTCCCGACCTTGTTACTTACTACTAGTTTATTCCAGTTTCTTCCCCAGTATATCTATATCGTTTTAACATTTCTCTGGCCCCATATTTTTTATCTTGCTGTTTCGTGTTACTTTGTATATGGAACATTGTATAGTGTTATTGTTAAGGCGAAGACTACGCACTGTTTTCTTAAGGGGAAGGAATTCCACTACGCGTATCCGTCACAGTATCTTCCAACGTGATTTAGATATGGGGGCAAACATTTCGATCTCCTCAATTCTAGCGATTAAACTCTATGAAAATGGGACGAGGTGAGGAAAGAGACCGTCTGCGATCTCACTGACGAGGACTGCAGAAGTCCATGAGCAACAATAGCTAGCTTTCATCAGGATATTACTTCTCCTCGATCATCTTTCTTTATAAAACTACAGACAGTTTATAAAAATAACATTCGCCCTGTGATTTTGAACTCAAAAGTTTCAAAGCATATGCAGAGTTGAATTAACGCAGTACAACATCTGCCAAATAGGCGAATATAAATAGAATCTGTCTTTGCATACAATGTCGCATAAAAATTTTGTTAAGCTAATAGTAACAAGTTTAAAAATACTTATGATACAGGTGTCAATAGAAAGGCGTGTTCCTTGTCATCACGAGTATGAATCATCAAAAATATGTAAAGTAAATAAAATCATCAGTCATATGGTGTTGCTCAGAAAATTAGAGTTAATGTTTTTTCAAGGAACTGTTTAGAAGTTATAATTAATTGAATAAACATTACGGCTTCTTCCTAGTCTTGTGTGTGATATTAGAGTGTATTAACTGTTGAGCAAGAGTCAGATACATTTGTTATTATATTTATTATATTTTTTTTCTAGAATGTTCTTTCTTACGGCATGAAAGAAACCGTAAGTAGACACCACCTGGCGATTGCTCATACACACCTAAAATATGTGGGGATGACATCCCTAACCAAGATAGTAGATACCGTGATAACTTTTTAGTGGTTTCAGATAAATGTGAAAGAAAAAGAAAAGACAGCCGAGCCGCCACTCATTTTTTTATTTTATTGCACGAGTTCAGTAGACAGGCAGACGACCCACTTGATGGAAAGCGGTTACTATCGCCTATAGACATTTGCGACACCAAAGGTGCTACAAATGCGCTGCTGCTCTCTTAAGGGAGACTGGAACCTGGTCACTAATGCCGGAACACAACTCAAGATTGTTATGGAGGCATACTCTAGACCAGAGGTGGTACCCATCCAATCGGGCAATGCCCTAACACCTGGCTGTGGGTTGTTTTGTCGCCTCTTATGAGAGGCCGCCAGGCCGTAGGAAATTGTATTCTTTCTCCGTTCATGCACGGATAAAAGTATGATAGTAAGAATAAGTAGTCACGTCACGTAATAAGTAATATTAATGTTAGTAATATTAAAGTAATGTTAATAAGTAATATGAAGTCAAGGCGGCTTTTTATGATAGATGGACCTCGGGTCGATCCAAATATCTTTAATTTTACAATAACAAAAGCACGATTTGATCTAAAATCTAGTACTAAACAACTTAAAGTACATAGTACATTAGACGAGGATTGAGCCTTTTTGGTTTACGGTCCAAAACTAGTGAACCGCTGAGTGTAGTGTATGGTTTCATACAATACGTGATATTAGTTGACTAGGCTCGCTTTTGCTCCGGAGTAATATGACCAGACCCTAAAAGAAACAAAATCTTATTGAAAGTCATTCAATTCAATCTTGGTCCTTTAGAAAAATCGAAAACGCAAGTTGTATCACAAATCGACATCGTAAAACTAGATAAATAACTCAATCCAATAATTTTATCGCTCATTCACGACAAGTATAAATTCCAAATCATCATAATCATATTGCTACAGTTCGAGGAACACTTTTAGGCCTTGGGTAATACAATACAAATGCAAAATCTATAAGGAATTTATAAATCCTCAATGTGTTTCATAGAAAGGCATAATGTCGACTACAGAAAAGGAGTTACAGTTTAAACCTAATAATACTTAAAAACAAATTAATATGCAACTAATTTCAAATAGATATATAAGGCGCTAATAATTAAAATTACTGAAAATACTTGCATATCGTTGGCGTCATTACAAAGGTCCTGTAACTACATTATTTTTTTTGTCAAAATTATAATTTTATCTCTACACGTGTTGTAATAATTAACAATTTTGGTGAAAAAAATAATGTTACCAAAAAATATAGTTACAATTTCCTGTACAAATGCCGACGATGTTCAAATTTAATACCGAATAGTTTTACAATTCAGTGAAATTTATTTCATTATGTTAATGTCATTCGACAGATATTCTTTTCGTGGTGTATATAATAGTATAGATAAATAATATCAATACATAAACTTCTCATTATTGAACGTAGACCTTTCTATTAAAAAAAAGTTTAAACACCAAGCTTGTCACTTTTAGCATATTTTGTACATCGATAAATTCGATCTGTAGGTTTCCTAATTCTTTTTAAAGGATCTTAGTGATATCTCAGACTTACCAATTTTTAAGGATATTAAATATATGCCCTTTATCATTGATTGTGATAAAGAGACCCCTAGGTCTTCTGTAGATGAGACCGAACCTCTGGCAAGCCAGTCCCACTGTAGGCGTGTACACGATTGGTAGGTACTTCTCAATATTCTCAGCAAGAAGCCTGAAGAACAATTTTTCATTTCTATCCTGCAATAATTCAACATCACTGTAAATTGTTTAAGAATTTTTCATGTCATAAAATCTGATGAACCAGTAGCTGTCGTCAACACAAACAAATAAGTAATCTATACAAGAAAAACTTCTATTGTAGAGCATCAAATTTCCGCTCTGTAAGCTATCAAAGTTGTACAGACGGTTATCAATCAGTATTTGTATGAGAAAAGTGACACGATGCTTTTCATTCATACAATACTTCTTTATACTGATGCCAGTTACGGATCAATATAAGGGCCCATTTCTGCTATTGTACTATATTGGCGTTGCAAAGATATTCAAAATAAGATTCCATTGTGATAGTGTCAAAAATCGTATTCTACTGAATCCACAATAATTTCTCGATATCGTCGCGGCAGAATAATAGTAGAAAAAAAATGGGATTTCCATTAGCAGTAATAACGTCAGCCGAAATGAATATTGAAATGGTACCAAAATTTTGAAAATTTTATTTTTGCGAGTTTCCAAAGGCACGCCATCGGAATTAACAGAATCCCGAATTAAACCCACGATTGAGATGATAGTGTCCAGAATTCGCCCCAGGTTTTTGTGTATTTAGAAAAATAAACTTAACGACGTGTATAACGCAAACAGGCAAATATATTTATATTCGTTTCGGGGTAATTTTATTGTTATTTGCGATTACTAATACATATTTCATGTTTGATCTTATTGTATTTCAATAAGTATGCAGATCATTTCAAATCGAGTAAAATCATATTATGATAAGTATTTTACAAAACGGGTCACCTTACATGCCCTCCACCAGGGGACACCTTAGACATTTTGTACGAGTAGGGCACTTTTCGTTCATTTATACAGTTATAGAAACCAATAACTGGACAGTTACAATCGCCGCGTTATAAAAAAAATATAGCGTAGTTATTTCATTTTTGAAGTGAAAAAAGAACAAATGTTGCAAAATAAACCCGGAACATAAATTACAAAGTACACAACTTTAAAGAGAATAAATACTTGATTTTAAAATAATCAAATGGCTTTCTACTACCACAGTAACATTTACTTGGTCTTTGTTGCTTGCTCCACTTGCTAAGAAAACAAATGGAAATTTATAGCACCAGTTGAACACTCAAACCTTTACCGTAATCACATACCATTATAATTACTTCAATATTCAAATTATACGCATAATTTCCACACTAAACTCTCCAGCTAATTTAATTTCCACTTACATACTAAGAAACTTAAATAATAAATTATTACTAGTCATACCAAAGAATAACATATTCATTTTTGCCCGACAACAAGAATGTATATTGTTTTCAGGTAGTAACATTTATTCTTGAGTGACTTAGACTACATTTGATTGAGGTTAATATTTTGAAAGTGAAATATCAATTCCGAGAAAAACGGCTGATACGGACTAAACGATATATAAGGCCCAGGGTTTAACATCCTGTTACGATATGCCATTACGTTCCCGGATAGCTTCCTTTTCCCAACATCAGAAAGAAACCCGGATTTACAACTGTAAGGTTTGCTAAAGCGATGTCCGCACTACGATTGTCCATACCAGACTCATCCTTTCACAGTTGAATCCGGTATTGATTAACCAAGAAACACCAAACTTATACTCAACGCCATATTAATAATAATTTCACCTAATAATTATAAGCAAATATAACTACAAAAAAACCATTAGAAATGAAACCTTCAAATTAACTGTTCCGATCAATTGGATTAAACAAGCCGCCATACATCATTCACACACCCCATGCAGCTGTTAACTGTATAAATAGTAACCCGATTCCGTAACCAATAATCTATAAATAGCCAGACTCATTGATTTACGGTACCTTCATCATGTTTAGTCACCTGTAACTCGACGAGGTATAGGTATTTGTTAAGATTGTCCTCGTATCTGTCTATCGATATCCTGCATATATCCAGCTGTTCCTCTTGACTCTTGAACTTCGCCGCTAGGAGTCCGTGAATGCCGAGTGCTTGGCGCTCTTCTAAAGTGAAGGCGAGACCCTACAATTTAACACTTAATAGTAATAAGATTGATGTAAGACAAAGCTCTCCCTCTAATTTTATAACAAGCCCCTAGACAAGTGGACTTAGCGCTAAACGAATAGAATAGAAAATGTAAGCGAGTGACATCTCACTATTAACTATTGTTACACGAGAGGTGAATGTGACCTATTAAGGCACGAGATGGTTTGGCGAACGAGTGTAGCGAGGGCGCTAATAATTCGAGTGCTTAAATAGGTCTTTCACCCGACGTTAACTCTGCTTTTCATTTCTAATATGAGGCAAGTATATAAAAACTGATTAGTTAAACAAAAAACTACTTCTCTAATAAACTCAGGCGTTACATCCATATCTAAATCTGATCATCTGAAACATCATCACATACGAAACATGAAATGTCAAGTTATTTTTTTTATGGCATTCTACCAGTTAGTATTTTTTTGTCACTGATGATAATAAATATTTAGCTCAAATTTATGTAAAATAAATAATTATTTAGTAATTTATAACTATAAAATTATGTTACAAAATTGTTGAATTTTTTTATTACAATTTAAGCTTCGATTTAACAGTGGCTGTGAAAGAGTAGGGACATTAGTCGCATTTATTATCTACGGTTCGGATATTTTCTACAACATTTACAGCAGGGAGAATCGTTTCCCAGGGACGAAAAGTACTGTTTTCATCCCTGTGATCAGGCAACTCCAAGCGTATTTTCAAAATATGAGAAATGAAAGGTATTTTGTCATTCCCATATTTTCACTTCCACTTTCATTCTATGCGTTTAGCTCTAATGACACTTGTCTAGGAGGGCAAAAAAGAAAACCGCAATTTTAACGCTTATAAAATTGACACGGTAGATAACCGTTCGCCTTGGACGTGATTGAAAATTGCAGTATCCGATGATTATCAAGGGAGATCTCCATCCATCTAGTATAACAGGGATATGAAAATGGGGCACAGCATCTCAAAAAAAAATCACTAAACATCTTACTCGAAAGATAACGTGTGTCAGTCTCGAAAGTAAACTTATATCTATCTAATATTCCAAATTAATGTTTTTTTTTCTTAATGCCTAATTAAGAATCGGTTAACAAACCATTAATATTAAATTGCGGATGGTGGGGATAACGCTTTTTTATTAAGCATCCGTGACCATTTTGGCAAAAATGTAACACTTATTACGAGCGAAGAAGAAACAGCCGCCTATGTCCTGCTTGAATGCAGAGAGTTGGCCCAATACAGGGCGAAGACGTCAAGAAACTGGTGGACTTCCGGAGCTGGGCTGGATGGGGTAACTCCTCATCCACCCTCGCATGCAAAATAGGCAAATTGACGTCGAGTTGCGAAAACCGAGCGTGTGCAGAAGAAGATAATAGACTACTACACATATGTATATGAATGAATTCTGTATCCACTATACAATGGTGTGCTAGTGAAATCGCAACTAAATAAATACGTAGTTTGAACAAGATTTCAAATTTTTCAATCAAAATTATTTACTGTTAGACAGTTTCCACGAAAACTAATCAGTTCACGTTATACCGGACCCACCACTGTGGACTACCACGCACTTGGCAGATTTTTTAATCAAATGATATTTCGTTTTACTACTTCGTAGCAATCTAACAAACTTGTTGCCACTCATAACTTAACGGTCCTTTACATTTATGACCAATACCTATACCTTACCGACCGTTCAGTTGCCTTACTATCGGTTAAAATTTGACATATAAGCTCCATACAAGCAATTTCAAAATTCAACGGATGGTAAGGCAAGTGAATGAATAGTAAGATATACGAACCGGCCATTACTGAACATAACGATTATCACAACTGGGACTCAATTTATGCAATAAAATTTCCAAGATTAGCAAGTCTTCGTCATTCCATTGCATATTTCTCTTCAAAACCAGCAATAACTGAATTGAGGAAAAGAGCCATCACGGAGAAAAACCCGATTGCAGTTAAATTCTATAACGAACATGATCCACAAGACATATTTCCATTTCATAAATACTTGATCGATTATATTATTTACGGACACAAAGAAATAGGTAACGATTTACTCGTTTATTGTACATACTTCTAGAAATAATAATTAGTTTAAAATTAGAATCTATTTTATTTTTTCAATATAGCTCTTTAAATGACCATAGCGCTGTGTTTTGAGAATAATTACTTAATCACAATCCGAATTAACTCGATAGCGAGGATGAATACTAATTAACCTGGAATACAGATTAGTTCCACGAAATCGGAATCTGAACTTCACACGACCGGAGTCGAATAAAACGGTTATCTTTAAATTTATATATGGATATGTAGTTTCATTAATTGGGATGTACATCAAATACTCTGTATGCCGTAAAATGAGAGAGTCTGGGATACGTATTCCAGGAAAACATGAGCCAAGCCAAGAAGAAAGCATAATCTAAGTGAAATTGTTTGTAAATTGAAGAAAAGAATTTTCATAAAAGCTACCAATATATCCCTTGGTAAAAAGTGGTTTAAATTAAATGAAGGTAAAAATTAATCGATATAATCCACAGCACGACTCTTAAGCGAACACCTTGGCTTACGCAGTGAATTTTCTGAGTAGAAGGACAAAAACAGTGTTGCCGATAAGGTCGAAAACTCGCATTACATTAGCTACGCTCAATGAGACAACCGATCCCTATTATTCCTCTAAACACTCAAGATCCGTTACAGTAATTATACTTTCGCAGCCTTTCATAAAAGTATCTGAGAGTACATGAAAGTATTTGAATGAGAAATCAGAAGGAATACTTAACATGAATAACAAGAAATTACTCACTTTATTAAGACGTGGATCTCTCAGGTGATCGATGCCTCTCACCATGTTGGGGCAAATAATGTTTCCGGTTACCTCGTGGTAATCCCGACATTGTATTGACGTAGTTTCGAACACTGGACATTTTGTTATGATGTATGCTAAAGCCCTGTGGGGGCCTATAGCGTTTGTGCAACATCTGGAACAAAACAAAATCAAATTTAAACAGAGACATAGTGTTAAATATATAAATTTAATAAAACTATGTTAGTATCGAAATTACTGTATGATCAACATAAGAATCCCACGAGTCTAAAATACGAGAGTCGTGTGAGCCTGCAAATATGTTTCCGTTAACTGTGAAATATCACGAATGACCTTGCAATAAGCATAAACGTCTCGTGACGTTAAATTATTTTCTCTTCCTTATGAAACTATAGTTCTCTGTCGTCTATTTGTAAATAATGTATGAGCTATTTATTCTACAATGCTCGCAATGGTGACGAGTTTTCCTTTGATGACAAATAGTAATCGTTTTAACTCTATAGGAAACAATAACCAGAAATTGAGGTAGGCATAACAAATAACTGAATAATACTGATTAAAGGATATTTAGAGTTTTCCCATTACGGAAATATCGCTATCGTGCGCAAAACAATATTTGTAAATAACATACATGCAAAATCGGATCGAAATAACCGATGAATCATATATGTAGTTTGTATAAAGAACTAGAAATAAATATCTCGAAACAGTGATTATGAAATAGGTAAGTTGCAAATTATTGATTTATGTCTAATCCATTCAGACAAAGAGCACTCAATGTAAAATTTAAACTCTGTGCCAGACATGATCTAAACGAAACACAAAGTACTGTTTATGATTTATGGCGATAAATATGAATGAAACGCCAACTATATTGATGTTAAACTTTTCAAGTAGCTATTGAATGAAAACGCTATCCAATATGCTTCGATGAACAAAAATTATTTCAGTGACCATTGAAACCACTTTATTTCGGCTTTAACCACCAGCAATCAGTTTGAACTCATCTCAATTCACAAATTGAATCGTAATCCGTAAATCACTGGCTTAACTGCCTTAACCAGATGGTCTAAACGCAAAGTTGTGGAATAAATTTTTGGAATGAGAACCGGTTTTTATTATGTATTAAGTATTTTTTTATCAACGTTTAAAGAGTTTAAGGCGATCGGTTATTACATAAATTAATTAATTAATCTAAAAAAAGAATATTTAATATACAAACTAAAGCTTTTGAATTGAATTTGAAGATGTTTTAGAAAGAAGTCGATTAAATATGTATTTTTTTTTTTTGTGAAGTCTTTGTTTATTTTTTTGTAAAAAATCATTTAAATACTTTTTAATAATTTAAACACTGCTCGTACAAATATAGTTGGAAATATTTTGAACATTTTAGTTAATAGTTCAAATCTCGTGTTTTAAAGATTAAATACATTAGAATTTGAAATGTGACGTCACGAAATTTAGGACTCCTCCCACCCCTTGTCACACAATATCACACTTCATCGATTCCCTCCCCCTTAACATGTGACGTAATTTATGGATGGCCCCTTAGACAAGCCCTGAATGTCAAAAATTGGTACGAGGTAAATAGATTGCGATTTGTATGTTAAATACCTTCCAAAGTCCTTTTCGGGTAAATTAAATACAATGAGTATTTTACATAGTTCGTATTAATCTTCATTACGCATTATAATAAATAATTATTAATAAAGCTGTAGTACTATCAAAATCCAAAGAAGTAAGAGAAATGTTTATTGGGTTAAAATTTGTTTTTATAATATACATATTGCATAACGCTACTAAGCAACTTATAGTGGACAAAGCATAACAGCAATCTACTAAATAGATAAGTACACAACAAGCAATGGAAATCAATACCTGCGGATGATGTTCAATGCCATTGCCATAGGTGTAACTGTTCCGTGGCAACCTCAATTCTGGTGCAGAATTAAAATTACACGAGTTACATTACAGTACATCAATTAACATTTCCCGCAAATGTAGTATTATATCGGAGTTATGTAATTGGCTACATTTAGCAACGGTCGCTTTATGACGGTGATTATACGCCAGATCGTAAAGGGGCGTTGCCCACGGCTCGTTGCCGACTTGGCAAGAGTGTGCTTAGTGTGAAAAGAAAATAGTATGAATTACGTATACAACAAGTCCCAAAATTTGAGCAAACATTCGTAGTTGATGTTAATAAACTAGTCAGGTTGTACACAGATTTATGTAATTTATTGTATCTGCAAAATTTTATAGATAACAGAAGAAGCGTGTGAAAACAATAAATACAGTTGGGAGTTTGTTGTAACTTTAGTATTTTTACGGCAAGAGTGACGAAGCGGACGAACACAACAACAAAAACAGATCCAGCCAATGAAAAATGGTTCCAATCACTGTTTTAAGATTCCGTAGTTATTGTGGCAAAATAGATCTGACTAAAACTAAAAAGACCTGTAAACATTTACAACACCATAGTGTAATAAAAATTTTATCTGCCTTGAAACAAGTTTGGGTCACGTAAAAACCTGTATTCCGTGCTGTGGGTAAACTTCGACTGGGAGCACGTTCTAAATCCCGAAAGAGCTTATTATCGTTCTTTCGATCCATTGCATATTGTTACGAGTTGCAGGACTCGAATTAAAATGCCGTTGGAATTATTATAGAGTTTATTAGAACTATACAAACACGTATAACACAGGTACAAATATAACCGAACACAACAAGTCCAAACGTAATGCAGAAGATCGTAATTCAATAACACGCGCAAAGTCCGTCACTATATAGATTACCGAATGTACACAAGTCTTGCTTCGCTCGTGGTTATCGCTCGACTGCCTCATCACTCAATCGAGGCATTGCTTTATACTGCACAGATGAAATATGTCTGCCCGGCCGTGGACCGGGTTTCCTAGAATCAGTTTGTTCTTTAAATCCGACACACCTGGCTAATGACTGCCATAAAAGATTACAATACACAATGGGCTGTTTTCTAATCACAAATTTTAAACACAAAGTAAACAAAAGAAGTCCAAATGCCTAAAGGTAATAAAAATGTGTTTTTACAGGTATGCCGGTGCCGGTGTGAACTTGTCTTTGTCGGCGACTAGGTCGTAACAATATTATACAATCCAGCGGCTTAAGAAAGTGGGGATTAAAATGAAAACAAATTCATTGTAGAGCTACAATACAATGTCTCCAAATTGAATTGCGTAAATAGTAATCGCATAAAATATAGAGGATTTTAATTGCAAGCCCCACTTGATTTAAACTAATTACATATTCTGACTTAAATTAATTAAAGTCTTCCTTCAGGGAAACATTTAATGGTATAATTACTACTGAAGCTAAACTTTTCAGACATTTTCTCGAAACCAGAAATCGGTCACATAAGGCCAAATTGGTATCAGAGGACTTACTCTCAAATGTCTTTCAGCGTTCGTTTTCATTTTAGAACTTATTAGCTGGTTTTTTTTAAGTGCATTTTACATTGTATGTTCCATTTATTTTTGTGTAATATATACTATACTATTGTTATTTTAAACATATCTTTGTTCATTCTTTCTTCTATCTAAAATTTCATTGACTCTTTCGGGCTGACCGGACTAACGAACGACGAAAGGTTTCTGAGAGTAAGGTATCAGAAGTATCTTTAAACATACACGATATAGATCTAGATATCTCCAAAGCCAGTAAAAACTATAAAAAGGCACTTTATTAAACTATTTCGTGTATTTCTAGTAGCAACGTAATGAAAAATATTTTTATGAAACCTAATAGCATACCATTCCCAATTTCACACTGAAAAAACGTCTTGACGTCAGTTCTTAGCAGTTTTGTTTGTAAATAAAACATTCTGCGTGTTGAAGTAAAAAAATAAAGATTTTACCAATCAAATGTTTTAAGGCACATCTTGCAGTATTCGTGCCAACTCCGATTGTAATAGGACAGACGGTCTAAATATAGTATTCATATGTTTTGTATGTCAATTTCTGTCATTGATATAAGAATGTTGTTATACAGTAAAGTACATAATTTTAATTACATTCATAATATTTTCAATATTATAATGACGACTACAATAGTACTGCATAAAAATTAGAATATTAAATTCAATTCAACTCAAAAATTCTATTCGAACTTATTTAAAATAAATTTATGTCGCTTTAGCCTTGCAAACTTTTGTTTTATTGCAGGAAGTCAGCAGACAGGCAAACGGCGCACCTGATGGAAAGAGGTTACCGTCGCCTATGGACACTTGCAACACCAAAGGTGCCACAAATACGCTGGAGCTCTAAAGGGTAAACATAAAGCATCATTCGGTCCAATATATCGAAGATGGTTCTTTTAGTTATTTTGGGTATTCCTTTCCTATTGAACTATGTTGGGTTTATCTTATTGATATAATCAGAAAGTATCTAACGCTGAAGAGTCAGTGATCAAGTCACGTTCGTCACAGGAGCAATAAGAAGATAAATCCTGAAATAGAAAACACGTCTCACATATATATCCGCATCTCTATTGACTGTGGGTATGGCATTAAATAATACAATACATAAAACAGTTTTCATGAACTTTATAGTTATATCATTGAATGTCCCTATCACACTTACTTACCTGGGTTTCCTTACAACTTATACTTATAATATAAAGCTATGATGCAACTCTAGTAAATTTAATAAACATGATTTATGAGAAAAACCTTTGAATATTTATATATTTGCTGATGGAATTAATAAGAATTATTAAATTTTATAAACAAATATATCGATCGACTATTTCCATGAAAGATTGTAATTTTTAATCACAGGAAAATGTAACGGTGCAATTATTTGTGCTATAATTAGTCTACCTGATAATATTATTGATGATAGAATAATCAATATAAATTCAATTTCACTGATTTATTCCGAACTCAACGTTTTGCATAACTTGCGTTTTGCGTACTTGGAAACAATGCTAAATGGATTAAACGACCTACTATTAGAGGTCAGGTTGGGAGCATGCGGGGCCAGTATGTTATATTTATATCAAATGGATAGGCAATTTAGTACACTAACTCGAAGACTTTCTTTTTTTATCATTCGTCTTCTCCCAATCATTCATGTCTTCCTTTAAGCAATCCATTCATCTTTTTTGGTCCACCATTACTCTTGTATCCATCAATTTTCCAGTTAAAAATTATTTTGTCACAATAACACGATTATCGATATTTTTCCGAAAACTCGTCACATATTTTCTTCCGGGACAGATCTACTTAGTAATAATAGTAGGTACTATACTATCCTTGGGTGCATTCAGCGATAATGCCGATCTATGCCATGCTACATTTAAATTGTCGAAAGGGCCTCTAAGAGTTGTCTTTTCCATGGCCCACACCACTCACCCTCCAAAAGTTAGGGCCATTCTTAAAGCCCGTGATTCGAGACAATATACAAATAGTATTATGAAAATTATTTTTAATTTTTATCTGTGCAGGAACGGAGAAAGAATACAATTTCCTGCCGCCGAGCGGCCTGTCGTAAGAGGCGACAAAATAACCCACAGCTGGTGGTAGGGTACTTGCCCATCTGAATGGCTTCCACCCCTGGTCTAGACAGAGTATATCGCCATAATTACTTTGAGTTGTGTTCCGGCATTAGTGGCCAAGCTCCAATCTCCCTTTAAAGAGCAGCAGCGCATTTGTAGCACCTTTGGTTTTGCAAATGTTCATAGGCGATGGTAACCGCTTTATAACAGGTGGGTCGTCTGCCAGTCTGCTGAACTCTCTCAATAGAAAAAAATTAATGACTTCATAAAACGAAAGCTTCTGAATTCTTTGTGTGCTTATAAATATTGTTACATGCCGTCAAAGATAAGCGCACAGCTACGCAGTCCATTGTCCTCCCGGATTAAGGCATTCTTTGTGTTTTGAATTTGCAATTATGAAAAACATGCTATTGTCTTTTTACTTGTTTTATAACCATCATTAGCGTCGAACTAATCCTTATTTTTATTGTTTTCGACTTTGTGGACGTTCGCAGGTGTGCAAATTAATATTTCTTAGAAACTCAGTGTGCGCGGCTAATTTCTTTGTGCTGTGTAGTTAGTATAAGACGATGCCCGAATGGAGGGGCGGGCAGTCAAGCGACGACTACGAAACAAGTAAGACGTTCTCTAGTACTCTAGATTAGCGATAAAGACGACGGACTTTGCGCGTTCGAATTATATTGAATCGTGCAGTGTGAACTGGTTGCATCCAGTTTTATTTGTTTTATACGTGTTTGTACAGTTCTAATAAATTCTATAGTAGTTCCAACGGCATTTTTAATTCGAGTCCTGCAGCTCGTAACAATATATCTTTTTATACAGGAAAATAGGAAAGTTTCCACGGGTGACAGTGGATATGACATACTATCTCTCTGTACACATGAAAATTGGGCTTATTCCCAAAGTGCTCAATACTTTTGTTTAAAAAAGGATAAGAATCTTATACATTATTTCCCAAGAAAATTTTATTAAACATTATAAAATAAAAAATGCAGTTTTGGTGCCCTAAAGTACTCCAAAGATCTTCTTCTAAATCGTGAACAGTGAACAATCACTCTCTTCCACCGAGATCGGTTCCGAACAAGGTGGAGGAAGGCCGAGTTTATTGAAGTATCTAGCCGGTCAGCAATCTGGTCAATCCACATATTTGGAGATCTGCCGCGAGGGCTCTTGCCTTCGACTTTCCCAGTGAGAACAAGTCTCTCCATATTATCTGGATTCTTTCGGGCTATGTAGCCATAATACTTGAGTATACGTTGTCGGCATTCTGTTGATAGCCTCTGGTAATCTCCAATCTCGAGCTCTTCCAGTATGGAGGCTTTTGTTCGGCGAGCTGTCCATGGAATGCTGAGTATCCAACGCCAGCACCACATTTCAAATCAATTTTATGTCTGTCTACTGTCTTGACAGTCCAGGTTTCCGAACCGTTCAAAAATATGGAGAAAACAAGCGTCTGGACGAACTTTTTGTTCGCTTTAAAATTTGTCGGTCTTTCCATATTTTTTGTAGACAGGTCATTGCGGTCTTGGCCATTCCAATGCGTCTACGTATTTCTGGCTCACAACTCCCCTTGTTAGTTAATGACTGCGCCAAGGTATTGAAAATGATCTACAATTTCGTAGTCATTTAATATTGACGTGACAAGCGATCGAAGATCATAATTTTGGTTTATCACTTGTTTATTTTAAGACTCATCTCTTTTTCTTTCTTCTTTTTGACTTGTTTAAGTCGTCTGAGTAGTTAAGCCATTTCAATCGCTATGGAGGCGAAAAGCGTGGTGTCAGCATATCGTAAGTTTGATATTTTGATTCCACCAATTTTCATTCCATCTTCCCATTCTTCTAAGGTCTTACACATTAGGTATTTATTCTCCATAGATGTTGAAAAAGATGGGAGAGATCACACACCCTTGGCGAACACTTCTCTCAAACTTAAAACTACCTAACTGTGTACTATCCAATGCAACAGTGCCATAAATAACCTTTCTGATAGAGGTTGCCATTAGTTCAATTAGATGAGTTGGTACATCGACCTCTAATAAAACCTGCCATAGCATCTCCAATTGAAAGCCATCAAAAGCTTTTTAGTAATCTATGAAACACATTATAGATAGTATTTTAAAGTAGTAGCATTTCTCTATAATTTGGCGTACATTTAAAATGGTCTCGGGTTCAATATCATTTGACGAAGCCTGCTTGTTCCTGAGGAATCTGCCAGTCAATAAATTATTTTAAATGATTATTTATAATGTGTAGTAGAATCTCGCTTGTGTGCGAAGTCACCACCAAGATTCTATAGCTGTAACAATCCCTTAAAGAAACTTTTTTCTCCAAAACTCCAAAGGTACCCAACATTATTCCCAAAGGAATCCATCCATTGTTCAAATCAATTTCCAAGGACTCAATATAATAATATTATTAAGTCCTGTCTCTAAAGTGAAAAGCGAATGGAGAGTAGATAACTTGTGGCACCATCTGATCGACTGCAGCAATATAGTATTCAAGGGCTTTTTAGTAATATGTTTGTTATTTAGCAATTATCATGTCTAACATATTTTACATGATGACTACAACAATGTTTTGAGTTAAATGAAAAATTAAATGTAAACTATAATTCCTTTAAAACTGCAACATCCATCTATATTTTATTAATAAATCAAAAAGTTTTATGCTCCTCCACAAGATATTGTCGAGGTATAATCAGTCAGAGAATTACTCAAAACAAATTTATTTGCTCAAAACATGGTTATAAGGTTGATATGTTTAAGTTATAGTGTACACATATTTTGCTCTCATAGGAGCATAGAAATACTTGTCAAAACATCCTATTAAATTACTTCTAAAATGAGTGCAACACACTTCATTTAACTTATCTAATCAAGCAAATCTTTACACATTAAGGGCCACTTGCATAAGGTTGCTTAAATTTATTTAAGCAACACAAAACACATTTAACACCCTTAAATACAATTAGTGTCTAGCACAACACAAAATTTACTGCTAAATGTGTTTAAAGAACTGTCAATATGTTTTGTGTAAAACATATTTAGACAGTTTAATATGATCAACTAATTTTTATTTAAAGGCAATTGTTATGCAAGCGGCCCTAAGTATTTACTACTAGTTGAAATCATGGAGCTAATAAAAATTGTTATTAGTTTAATATTGATGCTATTATAAAAAAATCTACCCTGAATATAATATTAATATGTACAATTGTACATTCAATGTCCATAGTGTACATTTCTGAATCATTCTTAGAGAAAGAATCAATTTTTCAGTATAAGAAGTATCTTTGTCCATGCCTATTATTAACATTATACTTAATGAATCTATTCTCAACTGGTTCAATCTCAAAACTGACAAGGAACAAACAGACATTTCACACATACAGATACTAGAAATGATGCACAGCATAATACAGAAGAATGAGTGCAACTGTTTACAAAATTATATATTTTATTTATGTGAAATGTTATAGTAAAATAATCTCAGCAAAAGTAATCAAATACATAAATATGCTAATAAAACAAATCTTATCATAGGTTGTCATCAAAGCTTGAGCTAATAACAACCATAACTGACATGAAGTGGGACTTAGATATCTACATGACAGATCCATTTTGGTTCTGTTATCCATGGCAATTAAACATTTGAGATAATATTTGATGCAGAAGAATAATTATTTACCAGGACACTACTACTAGTGCGGAATAATCTTTTTTCATACTACTAGCAATGAAACAGACATATGCGACATTGCCTGCACTTAGCATTGTCTTAAGCTCAGGCTTCACCTGTGATAATGTTATAGTTATTGACTGTGGCCAGATGCATCTTAATTATAGTGTTAAAAATAATGCAGTTAGCAATTAGCTACTAGTTGTTTAAGTTATTAAATTTTTATTCTGTGAAAGTTACAGCAAACCTATTTTTTTATTGAAACTGGTAATTAAAATTTAAGTGTCTGTTGTTGTAATTTGTAATTTTAAGCTTAATGTCAGTATATTTTAAATGAAGAAATTTTGTATAATACCTAATCATATCAAGGGGTGAAAAGCCAGTTGATTGAAGGGAGATTTTGTGAATGATTTAATATGTTTATTTTCTGATTGTAATGTAATCTGATTATGTACTTAGAGAAATATAAAGAACCTGGTTTCCAATTATGATATAGAGATATTCTTCCTATTCTAATATAATACTTAGTTTACTATTCACTTTTTTAGACCATTTAAAACTTCAAACTCTACTCATAAGATATCTAAATGTAATTTACAACAAACAGCCTTTAGTCTTCACCTGTTTATACAATTACTATTGTTTTTAGGACTTTTTTTTATCAATCTGTATGAATGTTTATATATAATAGGCACTAAAATTACTGAACAGATTTCAAACAAGATTTTAGAGCTGAAAATGTGAATTTTAATAAAATTTTCTTTCATGTTTCAATAGAATATCTTGCAAAATTTAGAAGCTATAAAATCAAAGTCCTGTGTGGATAAAAGGGCAACCAGATTTTTTTTACTACACCTAAAACTATAACAATTTATTTTCTAAGTATATGTGTACTTTACTAAACATTTACAGTATTTAAATAATTACAAAAAAAGGAGATACATACTAAATTATGAAAAGTAACATATAAAAGGTAGCATAGTTTCCATCACTCTAATTTGGGTAATGGTGTAGAAGAAGGTCATGAATACCTACACGATATTTATACAAGACACACAAAGATGTGAAAACCTTTTATTGATTAGTGTCACGATGTAAAATCAAAATAGTTTGCAAATTTGTATTCAGTCACGAGGCGACAGACAATACTATTATTATGAAAAACAGGCGTGCCACAACAGTCGTGAGACCTTGAAGCAATCGCGGCATTAGCAAAAGGCTTCCTGGACCAGAAAATTGATCGAAATAACGGAAAGTTTGCGGTATGGAGTTCTCAATAAATTTCAACCTTTTTATCGTTCCCTAAAATTCGAGACGACAGGTTGTTTCATGGGTAACATGGGCAGATATAGTACACAATCAAACGAGACACTCTCATTTTATTATCGCTCATAATTTGTTTATAGATCGAGGATAAAAACAGCTGTCAAGTTATGTAAACTCCAAAAATAATTTAAAATGTACTTACAAAAACGACCTGGATACGTTAGAAAACATTTTAATAAATATTTGTCTTATAAAAACCGCAACAATCAGGAGCGAAACCTTTTTATGAAGAAAATATTTTTTAGAATACTATTTTCCAAAAAAAAATATTACACTCCATTCGCACAACACTCGCGACTCGCGTTCGCGGATGACTCGCGGGCGGCGGCCGGGAACTCGAACTTGAGCTTGACGGCAGGGTCTCCAGGTTGAATTTACGAATATCCCTATGTCCTTCAAAAATGTCTCCAAAACGATACTATTTCAGAAACTATTCCCCATACATATTTTGGTTGAAAAATTGGACAGGTGCGTGTCGCCCAACACACAAGGAATGAAGGATTTCATATCATATAAGTTTTATCTATGTTCGTGTCCTGATTACTTTTTTATCGGCTTAAAAAAGGAGGAGGTTCTGAATTAGTAATATAAATATATTAATTTTTTATAATTTGATTACAATACTAAAAAACCATTTCAATTGTTGTATAGAGATCTGTTTAAATTTAATTTTTATTTGCAATTTTATGGTATGTCTAATATTTTATGGCATTTTTAGTAAAGATCAACAATAAAATACGTCCCAAATTTCCCAAGCGCTGAAATTTTAACCTCAATAATTCCCCAAACACAAAATAAGTCCCCAAAATGGGTGAAAATTGCAAATAGGAGATCCTGCTTGACGGCAACGCACTGCGCCGGCGCGGTGAAATCGCAATCTCTTATTAAGGCTTCTCTTCATTCTCGCAAGAACTAAGCAAAAAGGCGAAAATCTCATAATGTGGAGACCTTTTTCGTGTTTTCGTGATGATGTTCGCGAGACAATAGAGCTGAGAGCGCGAAAACTTAGGGTGATCAGATTTAGCAAAATTACGCGATTTTTGTGGAACTAGATCTTGAATTTAGAAGAGATATTTAAAAATGGGCCAACGGATGTAATTATTTTATATAAAAAAACCGAAACGGCTACGGAACGCCACACCATTAAAACGTGTTTAATTTAGTTCAAATCTTAATAATTCTTTATAAAAATATAGATACTACAGATAAAAAAATTGAGACAATGTGTATTTGACAACTACTACATAAACAAAAAATAGTTACCACATAATTGCTAATTGTCTTTTCTAGTCATTAATAAATAAAACACTTAAAATTATTGTTTCTTGTGTATTTATTTGTACGTCCTCACAAAAAGTGAATTAAATATATGTAATTTTGTAATTGTATTGTGAAAGAAAAAAGTTAACATAATTTAGATTATACCCAGGTAGTTACCGGAATCCTCAATTGAAACCTGGCGACACTGTGAGAACTTTCGTTGTAACGTACATAGTAGCCTGTGTACGAGACGCCAATGGGAGCACGTGTGTACAGTATGATCTGAGCATGATAATGATCGCGAGTTGGTCGAGTTTCTAGAATTTTCATTTTCTTCACTTGTTTTAAAATGCTTTAATATATTACGGTATTTTGGCAATTATTCTTTTGTGAATGAATATTTAAGTTCATTCATTATAAAATATGCACGAAGATACCACAGGTCTGCAAGTTGATCATCGAAGATAAAGCTTAAAATTATATAACGACAAACGGCACGAATAGACATATAGATTCAATTATTAAAAGTATTTAATATATCAATGCTTTAAATATGTATACTCTACTATTGTAATGAGTCTTTCTTATATAATTCTTTTAATATTTTAAAAAGTATAAATTTTTAAATATTATTCCCGGTTTATTTTTTGTTCATCTTTTACGTTATTTTCTAAATAGCCGTCGTTTTACAATTCACTTAGCATCCTTAGTAAGTCTACCCATCAAGTACAGGGTGGCAAAATAAAGTAGAAAAAAAATAGGGCGTTACTTTTGCAAATTTTTCTAAACTCTAGCAACTCGAATATTAGGTCAAGAATAATTTCGATACTTACTAGTAATTGAGCCGTTTAGGGTGGAGACTTTGGGCGCATGGGGGCCAAGCGCCTACAAAATATTTCAAAAATTAAAAAACGTCTGGTCGATACAATAGGAGACCAGAAGGCTGGAGCTTACCTCGCTCAAAGGATTAGCCTCTGTATCCAGCGAGGTAATGCTGCCAGCCTTCTAGGTACAATGCGCAGCGACAGTGGTCTGATGGGGCTGGACAAGTTTTAACATAGGTTTTTATTTTAATTTTAGTTTTTTACTATTGTATATATATTTTTAAGTTAGGTTTATTTATAGGATATTTTAGTTTTTATTTTAATATAAATTATGTTACATCTATATTAATAGAAATATATGTAAAAAAACTATCTGTGATTGTTAGTATAACATCAAACATCGTACAAGTATCAAGTTACTTTAGTTACGACGTACGCATTTTATCAACATAGCCTATATTGTTTACTTGAATAATAATGACTATAATCTACCTTTTTATAACACGTTGTGATAGTTAACAGAGCAATTATTTGATTAAAAGAAGTGCACCTAACAATTAAAAACCTACAGGTCGCCTGTTCTTTGGCAAATATCGTCGAATTATATTTTTTTATAACTAATTTTGCAAGCAAGAACTATAATACCTTGTGATAGTTAACAGAGCAATTATTTTATTAAAAGAAGTGAAACTAACAATTAAAAACCTACATGTCGGCTGTTTTTGGTAAATATAGTCGAATTAGAACTAAAACATTTTTGCTTCAAATTCCAATAGACATCCTTGATAAACTTTAAAAATCACTGTTCATGTGAAACATGGTATTGTCACATGTGTATTTAATTATTTTATAGCAAATTTCAAACTCGGATCAACGTACAAACTAAAATAACACCGATAAATTAGCTTTGCTTAAGTTTATTTATTTAGGTTTATGGCTTGGCTAGGCCTTTAAGCCAGATCTTAGATTATAATGTAGTTTCTTCATTTTCTTAAGCCTATGTGTAGCACAGCTAAACTGTAGGTTATCAGCTGGTGCCAATCAACGGAATTCTTGTGACAACTCAAAAGGCCACATTTGACTATACAGTTCACATTTCTCACAAAACACATAATTATTACTCAAAAACTATCAATATCCTACAACTATTGTTCATTTTCGAGTAATTTTATACATTTTTAGAAAATAAAACTGCATAGCACAGCATCTCCTTTCAGTTTCCGCCAAAAACCCTTTGCTTAAGTTTTACTGACCTTGACTACAGAGAAAATAGAATATTGCCAGAAGGCAAAAAAATAATTCTCGTTCTAGACGCTGTGGTCAGGTTATAACATCATACAATTAATAAATATAAAAAAACAATTTGTTAAAAAAACACTAAAGTAACAAAATATGCATAACATTTTTCTATAACCATTAAATATTCACTCTTTGTTCTGTTTAATGTGACTATGATATTTGTGTTTATTCTCTGTTATTTATTGCTTTATAAATAATTAATACGTAATTTTGATGTTGGTGCCAAACAGAACTAAAGTTTTAAAATTTAAATTACAAAATTGTACGAGACAACTAATATTATGTACATACATAACATTGATACACCAAAAAGAACAAGAAATGAATATTAAATTATTATAGAAAGTATTTATTTCTTGGTTAGCTTGTGATTTTTAGAAGTTAGTCTTCAATATAATACAAATACAATAAAGGTATCGCAAGTAGCAACGCCTACGTCTATCGTCGCGTCGTTGAACGCAAGAACTACACAGAGAACTTCGTAGCCCTCCATATTGTCGCGAAAACGTTATGAGAACACGAGAAGTTCTCGCGAGAACATATGCGTGTATAGTACCCTTTATATTAATTTACTCATCTGTGAATCGCAACGCATTATGCAAATTGTACACTTGCTCTAAAGGTGCGTACGACTTGCCCAACGATGCCAACGAATGAACTTGAATGGCTGTACGTTTGTTGACGATCACAAGTAATCCGCTGGGTGGCTACAACATTAACGAACCATTCATAGCCAAATTGAATGTGAACAGCTGTGGAGGGTACTAAAGACTAACACACGGTATTTTATGGGGCTGAATTTTTTAAGAGATGCCTTTTGTATTACAGTTTCAAACAGTTCGAATAAATTTAAATGCGAGAGTAATACTTCCGCAGGGTGAGGTATAAATATGAGGCACTTTTATTTATTAATAGCGTATACCTAACAACGTATTTTTTACTGAATTACAGCGGTGGTTGACTACGCCGCGATGGCAGCGTCATCTTTTTACTAATCCGTTTGTTCGACGGAAATAACGTCATTTATGGGATAAAAAGTATCTTATGAATTGACTCGGGT
Source organism: Dendrolimus houi (assembly GCA_039645545.1). Taxonomy (NCBI): domain Eukaryota; kingdom Metazoa; phylum Arthropoda; class Insecta; order Lepidoptera; family Lasiocampidae; genus Dendrolimus; species Dendrolimus houi. The sequence continues at coordinate 9,114,033 of CM077125.1, forward strand.
TGTAAGTCAGCTCTGTATCGAGTTTCATTCGTATACGTTTAGTAGTTTCCAAAAAATATACTATCGCAGCGCCCTCTTTTTAACTATTTTCGACTATCCCACGGAAACGACATCCCGTGATATATGTTAGCTCTGTTTCGAGTTTCATTTAAATCCGTTCAGTAGTTTTTACGTGATGCTCTAACAGACAAACAGATAGAGACAAAAATTCTAAAAGTTGCATTTTTGAATCTCCTGGTCCCAAATAGCCCCCTAATTTTTTTTACTGATTTATTATACTATAGATTTGAGATAGACAGTGAATTTTGGGTGCTTATAAAAAAAGTATCCACGAAGGCCAAGGTGGGAGCTCCGCTTCGCTTCGCGCCTACCTTAGCCTTCTAACCTATATTTTAGAAATTCGGATCTATTCGTAATAAATAAATGTGCCCTTTAACTATACCCCACCTCTCCCGCGTATCTGATGTCTAGTTCCTGAGATATAAATTTTGAAAATTGAATAATTTGGTTAATAAGCTTTGTATCCACACCTAATAATAACGCTTAAACAAAAAATAATGTGACATATCATTTGACAGTTGGTTATCGATGGCTCCATGACAATGACACAAATGACAGTTTTTGACAGTGTGTCCAAATAATATATAGAAAATACAAGAAAAACATAGGTAGCTGTTCGAATCGGATTGAATCGGATTTATATTTATTTCAAGGAAATTCATAAATAATTACAGTCACCAGCACAATGATTCGTGAAGATGACCCGCAGTTTCGGATTACTCCAGTTCAACAAATGGCATCAGCATGCTCTGGAGCTCTTATAACCTCGCTGTTCAGTAAGATTTATTATATTCTAAGTATATTAAACTAAGTTCACAAAGTGAATTATAAAAGCCCTACTTTGTTTATGTAACTTTTAACTATGTATTTATCACTAGAAAAGTGATCTTTACCGGCCTGGGTCTGTAACATATTTGGAAAAATAATGTAAAATAATTTGTTTCATAGTTGATAAACTTGTGAAAGAATTTAAATTGCCATTGTAAAGTCGTCCCATGTTATTTCAGAAATCGCACTTAAATTTCGTTTCTACTTTATATTTGTATAAAGATTTTTGCCAACAGCAACAAAAAAATCAATTGTAGGATTTATTAAAACATCATGCACTCTACAGATTTAATTAATAATAATTAGAATTAATAATTAGTGAAGTATCACCTTGGATTGGCAAAATGAACCAACCTGGTTTAAACTAAGTTACAAAAGTTCAGTTTGAGTAAAAGCTACTAACTTGCTTACCTGATGAAACAATGCAAAACCTTTGAAAAAATAATGTTAATTTAATTATTCTGAACCAAGTGTTTTATATCTATAATATAATTACCCAAATGAGACTCATTAAATTATTCTTTTAATGCATAGTTAAAACTTTATTTTATTGTTTTTTTTTTTAAATTCTATACTGAAAAAGACATTAGAGTCAAACCATTTTGAGTAAGCAAATGTATGAAATATGTGCATGTGGTCTAAACTGGAGGCATAGTCTTAATGCTTGGTCAATTGGGAACAGGTAAACCAAATTAAACAAAAAATTGTAATAATTTTTTTACTCTTTTTAATAATTTGAAAAAATCATGGTGTATGTGGCCTATCTAATATTTTTTTTATTTTCTATCTCTTATGGAATGAATGACTGGACTATAGTTATGAATATATTTTTATTCTTTTTTTTAGTGACTCCCTTAGATGTTGTTAAGATAAGATTACAAGCACAACAGAAAGCATTACTTTCAAATAAATGCTATCTATATTGCAATGGGTTAATGGAACACCTGTGCCCTTGTGGTGAAACTGCATGGATACCAAGGAGAGTACACTTTCATGGCACATTTGTAAGTACTACATCAGTACTCTATGACTTTACATGTGTGGTAAAATCTCCTTTTATAGTTTTTGTCTTATGAAATGACCACATTAACATATTATTATTTTAATTAAAAAGAGAACCTCATTGAAAGTATATACATATTTGAAATAGTTTCTAATCTCCTATATGTTAATTTACTCTGTGGTTTCTAATAAGACTTTTATTAAATGATACCTAATTAAAAATAAGTTATAACAATTTTAAGTGTAGCATTTTATTTTATTTCTACTTCGATATTTCAATGAATTTTATGTATTAATCGTAAAAACTAAAATACTAGATGATATATATTTTATGCATTGTTGAGATTATGATGCCAAAGTTATATTTTTAACCAACTTCAAAAAGGAGGAAAAGGTCCTCAATTTGTCTGATTGTTTTTTTTAAAGTTCATTTTACTATATTGATCTGCATGCAACTTTTCAGGATGCATTCTATAAAATAGCGAAATTGGAGGGTGTTCCTGCACTATGGTCTGGTCTAAGTCCGACATTGGTGCTTGCTCTTCCATGTACAGTAATTTACTTTGTATCATATGAACAGCTAAGATATAAAATGAAATCAATTTACAACACATTCTCTGGTGACAGTAAGTATTATCATGATGTTATTATGTATCACTTAAAAGCCAATTTAGTTAAATGAGTTAAGAAGGTTATTGTTTTTTAATATATGGCCTAATGTGTGTTGATTTCTTTTTCTCTTGATTTATTTCGGATGTTTTTCATAGGGCCTCAAAGTGGCAAAGAATATTTACTATTATTACCATTTGGATAATAAACTCTAAAAATAATATAATTATACACCATATCTAAAAAACTAATCAATGTATCTTTTTCAAGCAAAATTTAGTTGCAATTTATTTGTATTTTTACCCTATAATTTAAAAATGAAAAGATTACACATTTTTATAATTTTAAAAATGCATCAATTATTATCAATTATTATTTTTTACAAGAATAATTTATTTACATTGTATAATGGGATACAGAAGAAAATATCTTTCTAAATTTCATTAGTACAGGCTGAAAAAGTGTGAGAAAAATTACCAAGACCTCCATTTGGAGCAATGCTTGTGGACCATTGCTCCAACTATCTTGTCTTGTAGACACCCCTTACTAATTTTTACCGCTTTTAGTGCACCCTCAATATTTTTAACTGACTTTAAAAAAAGGAGGAGGTCTCAATTCATAGTGGAAACATATATTGTAATATGCTTATGTTCAGTCATAACTTTTTTGTTTCTGAACTGATTTACAAATATTTTTTGACCTGAATTCAGTGTATTTTATAGTTGGTTCCATATACATTTTATAGCTTGTTAGTAGAAACGCATACCATTATATATTATTATTCTATTTCATAAATGTTTTATTTGGAATTTTCCCAGGAGCGGTTTGTAGTTGTTTTGATGCCTAAAAATTATTCTGACACAGTTTTCACTAAAACAATAGCTTACATTCTTTTTCAAATGTTACGGTATTTTGTGTCACGGGAATTTCAATTCAAGCGAAGACAAATTCGCAAGCATATCCTAGTATATTTATAAAATTCTTCTGTTCATGTCTAGGTCACTGAACTACTCCTAAACAGTTGGATTGATTTTGATGAAATTTTTTGTGTGTATCTGAGTGGTTCCCAGAATGGTTTAGATTCACATTTGAATCTGATAGATGGCGCTGGAGTCGGGTTCTAGGTTTTCAGTTTTTCAGAGCAGGACAATGTTTGCCGGACTCGGTAGTCTTGAATAAATCGACTGGATGTCAGCAACTGGGGCGAGTGCCAACAAGAGCATTGTTTTTCCTATATATAACAATAATAATATAAATCTACATGAGGTATTTTTCAATGTTTCCCCTAGATCGAGTCTCTTCTCGAGTGCCCTCTGGCAAAGGCCTCTTCTACCTCATGCCGGTGACACCTCTCTAAGGCAGCACGGCGCCAGTAGGGGTCAGCCAGTGTTTTCCATATATAAAATCGCTTTTATATATTGGATAAATTCTTTACTTTAAGACCTAGAAACTTTTATAATTATCATGTTAGTAAGAATAAATGCCTTAAAGTACAAAGTTGGGATATGGGATAATTTTTATCCTATAAAATGTTTGTAATGCTCCAGATACATGTTGGATGTAATACAAACAATGATACACGGGAAGCCCTGTTAATTCAATTTATAAGCAGGTACTTCAATTTCAGTCAGTGATTGTCCTTACTTGTAGTTTTAAGAGGTGTCATATCTTATCTTCCGATAAGTATATGTCAACATTCAAAGATTTATTGTTTTAAAAATATTATTGTCAATAATAAGAACATGGTTATCATCTTATCATGGATCCATGGGGAGTCCTATAATTAACTTTTAATGTTCATATATATCATATGATTATACTAGACAAGTTAAATGTTTTATTTTGGTGCATTTCACTGGAACACAGGTGTCCCAGTTTCGATTTCCGTCAGGATCAATTTCTTTATTTTCGGCCGGGTTGTCGATGTGCCATTAGTAATTATAGAAACCGTTAGTTTCTCAGCGATCTGATGGGATTGTAAAGTGACAGTATTTCAGGAAGCTTCGCCGAAAGGTCGCACATAGAAATTTGCAACGCCAGATGCGAAGCCAATGGCTTGTTATCATTTAGAATATGATAGAGGGAATGGGATAGAGGGATCAGACAGGAAAATGGGTTAGAGGGCATAGGATAGGGGCAAGGACAATTCTCCGTCCCCCAATTAGCCCAATGGCCATCGGAACTCACTCATCGTACAAAACACGATTATATCTTCTTTTAATGTACCTATCACGCCATCTATACATATAATAAAATTGAAGTGGTCGAATTTCTGTACAATGAAAAAAAGGCTAAAAACCGAGTCAAGTATTTAAAATTTTTTGTTTCTCTGTTTGTCTGTCTGTTTGTACCGGCTAATCTCCGAAACGACTGGACCGATTTAAATTAAATTTTGTACGGTGGTAGCTTATATCCCTGGTCAACATATAGGATACTTTTGATCCCGAAAAATTAAAAAGTTCCCGTGGGATAATTAAAAAACTTTAATTAATTAAACAGCTTATTATACAACTTATGCACCTAATTAAGTATTGATATTGCCGGTAACATCATCATACAATAATACAATTTATACATTAAAATTAATTAGGCTATATATCATCACGCTAAGACCAATAGGAGCGGAGCACCAATGAAGAATGTTTTAAAATCGGGACGGTTTTTTAACTTACTTTTTTTAAAACTATTCTACGCGGACGAAGTCGCGGGCAGAAGCTATTTAGTAATAAATATTATCTATCTATCTGTAATATTATAAAATTCTAAACATGCCGTGTCTGCACATTGAACCTATTAAAAAAAAATTAAATAGACTATAATTATATAAACGATGGAGTACGGTGTAATTTTTTTAGATTTCTTGTCTTTGAGCCGATTTCGATGCGGTTTCTGCTGATCGAAAGCTAATTCCCGGACTTAAAATCTTCGGTACTTTAAATCCCGGGATTCCCACGGGAATTTTCTTGGGAGTGGTTTAAAGTGTCCCGATTGAATAAAATAGGATTCCGATGTAATATTTACATTGGTCGATAGAAAATTCTCGGTCATAAAATCTATGATACTTTATATTCCGGGAATCCCGCGAGATTTTTTCAAGGAATGATTTTAAGTTGTACACGTATAAATTAGCTTATTCTGTCCAACGTGGACGACGTCGTGGGCGAGTCCTAGTATACAATATATTTGCAAACGACGAGCAATATAATGGAGGTACATAATTAATACACCTGGTAGCCTTGCAAATTGCGCTTGTGAATACAATATTTATATAAAATAATTACATACGGACAATGAAGACAAGTGCTCAATATATTATGTACTTATTTTTATGAGTACCTACTTAATATATTTATAAGTTATTTAGATTATTAAAATACTTCCTTCAATAGTCATTCAATTATATGAATGTTAAACATTATATCATAAATAAACATTAATGTTGTTGTACCTATATGTAAATACCTCCTTTTACTAAGTACAAAACATATTATAAGGTCATTATAAAACTGGATTTCTAGATGGATGGATCTAATGTGCCATATAATATAGTGTTGAACTAGTAAAAGCAACTAGATGAGTGGTAAATAGAAGGTTAAAGATGGGATTGTATGTATGAAGTGCAATACCTATGAGGATTCGTAAAATCAGCACTTGTGGCGATAAACACTGAAATTAAAATATCACGTAGCCCCTTGACACCTCATGCATTTAAAAATACTGATTTGTGCAGGATTATTTTTCTGCAGGTGTGATAGATTTTGTAGGTATGCTGCGACAACCCCCCCCTCCCCTTTCAACGTCGCAGAAGGCTAACAATCTTAGGCGCCGCTACCTTCACCTCTCATTGAAGTAGTGGAATCGGTCAGAAAACCCTCCCGGTGAGCACACAAATGCCTGGGGGTGCCTCTGGGTCATCACGATAGGTTGTGTCGAGGCGTCAGGGAGAATTACTCTGGCAAGCCCCGTGGCGCCTCACCAACTCGCGGAGAGACGGTGGGAGATTTGGTGGGTAGGCTAGCGGCCGTTGTCTCACAACCCCTTGTTTTGTGAAGGTGTGTGTAGAGTGAGCTCCTCGGAGCCACATATACCCCTAGAATTAAAGCCTGAGACCTACGGGTATACATAAACGCTTTCCCCCCATCGATACAATCTCAAATAATTGGTAAAACAAAAAACTTTTATATGCTAAGGGAAGTGGAGCCAGGAACTGTGTGTATTTCGTTATTATCGAAAACAATCCCTCAAACGTAATATTCCCTTTCGCTCAGTTTTACGTTTGATATTCCTTCACAGAAATTGATACTTACAATCGACGTTGTCGATTAATGTAATAATACGTGTTTCTTTTAATTAGCCCATTCGATTCCTGACTATAGTCGACACATTATGAACTGAGGCTTCGGGTCATAAATCATATTTATCTGTCTGTCTCGCTCGCAGTTACAGGTCTTATGGAGAGGAGTAGTGATGTGCGTAAGAATTGTAGAGGTGCATATCGATAACGGGATAGGTACGATCGATATGCTAAATTATGTTAAGTATTAATAGGAATAATTTTTCGCGAAAATAAAAGTTTTTAATTTGTAAGATAAAATGTTTGTTTCGACGTAATTATAGAGAAACTGTATAGATCGTAATGTGGCCCTGAAAAGGGCCGTTTTTAATTTTTTTAGGGATATTTCTTAGTTCTTAACAAAACGTCACAACAAAAAATATTATCTTTATAGAAAAACAACAACCCTTACTCGTAACGACCAATCAGGACTCAAGAGTGCTAATGAAGGTCACGATGACGCATCGACCCCGCGTGCGCAGGTAGCTGAGTATCGATAACGGGTTGCATTGCGTGCACATTCCTACTGTCAGTGACATTTATTGCCCGACGACTCAGTTTAAAATGCCTCGACTATAGGGTAATCGATGTTTCAAAAAATTCATGACGCCACTTTCGTTTTCATCGAAATATTTGAGTACATTTTTCCTATTTCTTATAGTGTCGAATTTGGCCATAGCCCCACTTAAAAAATTCACCTGTATATTTTACATTCTCCAAGTCCTATCTTATGATAAGTTGTTAAAGTATGTACTTATATAGAACACTTCTCAGGCATAAATATGTCTCCTATACGAACTTAAGTATAGAGTTAATAAGAGATAAACATTGGATATACTTAACAAATTAATGTTACCTACGGGGCCGAGAGGTGGACACTGAAGACAGGATTGGTCGACAAGTTCCAATTCGGGCTATAGAGCGAGCTATGTTGGGTCTCTTATCGATAGAATTAGAAATGAGATATCCGTAAAAGAACCAAGGTAACCGACATAGCTCGCAAAATTAGCAAGTTGAAGTGGCAGTGGGCTGGTCATGTCTGCAGCAGGACTGATGGCCGCTGGAGCAGACGAGTCCTGGAGTGGAGACCGCGTTTCGGTAAACGTAGTGTTGGACGCCCTCCGGCGCGATGGACCGAAGACCTGCGGAAGATCGCCGGTAGGCGCTGGATGAGGAAGTCGGAGGACAGGGATGAGTGGCGCCGACTTGGGGAGGTCTACGCCCAACAGTGGACTGCGATTGGCTGACGACAAACAAATTAGTACAACATAAGTTTGTTTATAATATGTGTATTTCCAGTGAGCCAACCAATGTGGATACCACTAATAGCTGGTGCCACTGCAAGGACACTAGCAGTTACTATAGTTAGTCCATTGGAATTAATAAGAACAAAGATGCAGTCAAAGAAACTAACTTACACAGGTAAGTATCTTTTAGTCCAACAGATTACTTGTTTAGCGAAATGTGACTCTTCAGGTTGACACAAATAGTCCGAACCCGCCAATCTACACACAAACGTGGGTAAACCATCCATTCCTAGAAAATAAGAAGGCCAGGGACCAGCAGAATAGATATCCGTGTGGGAACGGAGAAAGAATAAAATTTCCTATGTTGGGGCGGCCTGTGTGGCCTGGGTGGTAGGGTATTTGCGCATCTGGATGGCTACCTTCCCTGGTCTAGAGTATGTCGTCATAACTACTTTGAGTTGTGTTCCAGGCTCCCTTTAGAGAGTTGCAACACTGGGTGTCACAAATTGTCCATAGACGATGGTAGCCGCTTTCCCTCGGGTGAGCCGTCTGCCTGTCCGCTCAACTCGTGCAATAAAAAAAGATATAATACTGTTCACGCATGTTACCCGAACGAACGCACAGGGCGTTGAAATTCTATTTTTACCATTAAAGGCGCTGAAGGAATTACCACCACCCAATCAGCGCGCAGTAGATTTTATAATTTTTAAAATATAATATGCATAAAAAAACATCGAAGTACAACTAAAATTTTCAACACGCAAATATGTTATTTTTAATTAAATAACGAAGTAAAATTCAAATCCCATGTTAACAAAATCGTACATACTTATTTATTTTGGTCTGAGTGTTAGTGAGATGAAGCTGTGCATGTCATTTATAGTCAAGATCAACACTAAACCGGCAGGAACAACGTGAAAACAGCTGAGCGAAACTTTGGTGTCGAATTTACAATCTTTCGCATTGATTAATTATGTTTTTTTTTAATTAAATTTAAATTAATAAAGGCTCGGGTTTGAGTAGCTGTTACTGAGATTCACTCAAGAAGTTTCTATTGTGTGCAACATAAGTTATAAACATTGCGTTAATTTGTATGCAGAAGCAACATAATTGAACGTGATGTATGAAATATATTTTTCGCCTTAGCATAAACTTTTTTATTTTTATTGCAGAAGTAAATATAGCCCTACAGCAAGTTATAAAGTACGAAGGTTATAGAGCACTTTTTCGGGGCCTAGGATCTACGTTATTAAGGGATGTGCCATTTTCAGGTAAACATTCTACATATTACTAGGAAATAATTTAGATACTATTTAGGATATAATTAATGTAAACATTTTTACAAATTAGCAGGAAATAGGAATACTTCTATAATACATCGGAGTAGCTGCAGCATCCTGGAAGCTTAGTGCGCGCGGTCTGCTTGCTATTTTCGAACACAAAATCTATAATATTGTAAAATTCTAAACATGCCGTGTCTGTACATTGAAGCTATTAAAAAAAATAACTGGAATAGACTATATAAACAACAGAGAAACGATGCAATTAAAAAAAAGTCTTTGTTCATGATTCACGTAAAAACTGCTGGTCGCTTTCGATGTGGTTTTCGCTGATCGACAGCAAATTAGAATTAAAATCTGCGCTACTTTTAATCCCGGGAATGCCGCGGGAATTTTTCTGGAAACTATTATATTTAAAGTGGCCAGATTGAAAAATATCGAATTCTTATGCGATTTTTTTACTGATCGACAGCAAGTTTTATGTAGTAACATGAGTGATGTTTTTATCCCGGGAATTTTCCGGCGAGCGGTTTGTAGTTGTTCAGATGCATAATAAAGAAAGAAAGAAGAAAATATTTATTTGAAGAAATAGCAACGTACTTACATTGCGTATACTAAATGTGAATTTAATAAAATATATTTTTATAATAAAAACATGGAAAAAGAATACCATAATAATAATCATTGATTTCGTATTATAAAATTTATAGCAGGTTAGTACATTACATTTTGAAGTGATAACATCTTATGGGAGGGTAAACCGCTTGGTTACGGAACGCGTTACGGCGCCAGTCTGTCTGGCTTCCCTTTCTCTCACGCATACTGCAGCGGTAGGCAGGCTCCTCCTCTCTCACTCTAACCCACGCGCTATATACATAAAATTTAAATAATAACCTAAGCTTTTCTTAAGTTAAACAATTTCAATATTAAATAGTTCAACTTAGATTAGTTTCTTAATCACTTCTGTCTGGCGTCCCGAGACGCACACGTTTTTTTTAAGTAACTTAAAAACTATTTTTAATTACAGGCATCTATTGGACGACATTCGAATCAACAAAGAAAGCGTTTAACAAACCAGACTCAGAAAAAAATACGTTTTTATTTAATTTCTTTTGTGGATCAGTTGCAGGCAGTGTAAGTAAATAGTTGTTGGTCCAGAATTTCGATACAAAATGTGTTCACTAGACTTTTTATATATTTTTTTAATTTATGTAAGTTCTATTTTTATTTAATCCACTCTTTTATATATTTTTACATAGTGTAAAATGAAGTCGCTTTCCATGTCTGTCTGTCTATGTAATGAAGCTTAGGAACTTGTTAGGAGCAATACATATGTAATGACTGATACACTATTCACATGATTTGACAAGCATAATACATCATCAGCAAATATACACTATGACAATAAATGTTACAAAAAACAATGACAACTGATAGGATTTAATATTGCACAGCTGAAATACATTTTGTTACTTTTAATTACAAGAAATTTTCTTCCAGATTGCTGCGTTCATAACATTACCTTTTGACGTGGTGAAAACTCACCAGCAAATAGAGTTAGGAGAAAAAGAAATATATTCAGGTACGTGTCTGTTATACGGTTTGCTAGTAATTTTGGTAAAAATGAAACATTTATAGAATCACTAGCTGTACCCGGTAGACGTTGTCCTGTCCTTAAACATAAAAATCTAGAACCCGATTGCAGCGCCATCGACCGGGACCAATTATTAATTTAAATCATTATCGAATCCACGGTTCCACCGTTCAAGAGGAGTTTAGCGGCGCCATCTAACGGGTCTAATCATGAATCTAAACCATCCAGTTGTATGTATTTTTTAATGCCAAATCATAGACAAATAAAAATGAAAATTTTTGTCCAAAACATAAAAAAATATTTGGTGTGGACCACCCTTATCACTTACGGATATGAAAAATAGTTTACGTCCTATTCTCAGACCAACTAAATATACACACAAAATTTCATAAGAATCGGTCAATAGAGAATAGAGAATTTTATGTATTAGATTGTTCTTCCTTCATCTTTACATTGTTTTTACTTACATCATTTTCGTACATTACAAGCAGGATTTTTACAATGAATTACACTATTCAATGATGTTTAAGTGTCTTGACAACTTAAGCCACATTTAAAATTAGATATTATTGTAAAAAATGTTTTATATTAATCATTTAAAACATAATTTGACTAAAATTTAATCCAAATATTTATCTTGTAAGAAAAAACAAATTATGAGGGGGGGGGGCGACGAAGTCTGACAAAGGGTGGGAGGTGTACGAGAGCCAATATTGCTCGTAAAGCATATTTTACATATAAGTACGCAACAAACAATATACTATAACAGACATATTAACATCGCCCTCACGTGCGGGACTGCGTCTCAGGTCATCAAACGACCTTAATAAACAACATACAACAACTCAACGTGGTTTAACTTGGCAACACCTTTCAAGCAAGGTCCATCGTTAACGACGACTAAGCCCCAGCATCTTTGCAAGTGTACAAACTGTACAGGAGGGGTCCTAAATTTCGTGACGTTACATTTCAAAATCTAATATTCTGAAATGTGACGTCACGAAGTCTGTTTTCCCGAAACCTACAACCTGGGTGTCTTCAAGTCACGTGTGAATAGGTGCCTTCTAAGTAAGCGTGCTCGATCTTGGACCATATTAACGCTCAAAATCGAGCGAGATAATGGTCAAACGCGAACTTATACAGTAGTAATAAAAAATAAATATATTTTAAATAATATTTTATAAAGTTTTCGCGAATAGTATACATAATAAAACTACGTTTTAACGGTTTTAAGCGCGGTAATTATCGCGAATTACCGCGCTTAATTAAAACCGTTAAAACGTAGTTTTATTATATTTGAACTAATTACGGAAATGCTGTTTTAATTTAATATTTTTTTTGTGTAAAATTACAAAATATGTGATGTCACACTAGGGAAGGGAGGAGTCTCACAAATGTGACCAGCTCTGACAAGAATGGGGGAGGGGTCAAAAAATCATGAAATTCGTATCACGTAATTTGAGGATGGCCCCTGTTGTACTCAATAAATGCTTCGCTAACACAAATGGTGTTGGATAGTAGTTAGTTAGTCGTATTACATTTAGGAGCTCTTTAGGGGGTTACTTTGTTTTTATTCAGCTTGCCAAGAACTGTTACATTGAATACAAACTAAATGTACAGTCTCTTACAGGCGACCATAATTTGCTCAATATAAATAAAATATATACCTACTAGAAAAATCAGGGTAAAATACTAGACTTCAGCTTTATTCATTATTAGTGATTGTATGGATATTTTTGACAAGGCGATTAATATTGTTACGAGTTGCAGGACTCGAAAAAATGCCGTTGGAATTATTATAGAATTTATTAGAACTATACAAACACGTATAACACAAGTACAAATATAACTGAATACAACCAGTCCAAACGTAATACACGATTCAATAACATGCGCAAAGTTTGTCACTAAATAGATTACCGAATGTAGTACACACGTCTTGCTTCGCTTGTGCTTATCGCTCGACTGGCCTTCCTCAATCCGGCCATTGCTTTATATGGCACAAATGTAAATAGGTCTGCCCGCCAAGCGTCGACGCAATGCCTGTAAACGGCCATAAACGAGTACAATAGGCTGCTCTTCACAATAACCAATAAATAAGTAAACAAAAGAAGACAATCATAAAAGAACTACAATGTTATTAGCTCAAACGGCCGGCGGGTAAATAAATGTGCTTCGTTTACAAATATGTAGTTAGCCCAAATTGTATCAATATCATTCATTCAATAAACCTGTCATTTCTGTGTTAAGTATTCATAGATTACTTTTAATATCTATTTTGTAAGTTACTTATAACTCTCCTTGTTTACAGATGGCAGAACGCAACAAAGAGCATCGAATATGAAAGAAATAGCCAAAAATATATATAGGAATCATGGTTTTAGAGGTCTCTTCACTGGATTATTACCTCGAATATTTAAAGTGGCCCCGGCATGCGCCATTATGATAGCAACGTTCGAATATGGCAAACAGTTCTTCCAGAAATACAACACGCAAAAATATAAGGAGAAAATGCAAAGGTCAGTTTTCTGTTCCAAAAGACCCAGATTCATTTCGAAAATTAAACTTATATAAACAACTAGAGTTTTCCCCGCCGCTCTAATGAAATTTTAGTTCGTAATTAACTCCTTACACTAAAAAATCTAGGAATTTTTTGAGAAAACAGCTAGATGGTGACTTTGACTTCGAATAACTTTTGACCAAGTTGACTTATCAAAAAATTACCTCATACTCTTTTTTATAGAGCGTTCAATTCTCTACAAAAATACTTCTATACTTTTACAGTACAACATATTGTTCATTAGATATAAATATCAGAAGAACAAAAACACATTTTCCTGTGTTATTCTTATGGGAAATCTAAAAGTGTTGTGGGTACTCTTAATATTAGTATTATGGGCTCATATATTACAAGGCCCATTTTGGAACCTAATAGAAACTTTTAAGCATGTTTCTGAAAAAATATTTTTCTGCATCACCCTCCTGTACACCTATGACCAGTTCCCATATTTTACTATTCATTCACTTTTTTACCATCGGTTAAATTTTGACATTACTTGTATGGCGTTTATGTCTAATTTTAATCGTTAGTAAGGCAAATGAACGGTCAGTAACATATAGGAACCGGCCATTACTTGTATAGTATACCCGCTAGGCATGGGTGCCGCGTGCGACGGTGGCGTGATAATTTCAGGCATTTTTTAAATCGCTATTAATATTATAAATGCGAAAGTAGCTCTTTCTGTCTGTCTGTCTGTCTGTCTGTCTGTCCGTCTGTCTGTTCCGTTTTCACGGGAAAGCTGCTGGACTGATTTGGCTGAAACTCAGTATATATATATTTTCGATGCCAAGGATGAACATAGGATAATTTTTATCCCGAAAAATGGGATAGTTTCCGGGATAAAAATATATTTGTCTCTCTGTTTGTTATACTTTTATGGAGAGACTATTGGACCGATTTAGCTGAAACTCGGTAGATGTGTAATTTTAATACCGAGGGTGGCCAAGGGATACTTTTCATCCAGGATAATGGGATAGATTTCTTTAAAGGTTATCCCTAAAAGTGGGATAGGTTTTTGTGATTTTGTCCATTTTATCCACTTGGTCCCGTAGGTCCCGTAGGTCCCGTAGGCCTGGGAATGGTATAATTTGCGATATGAAATGAAGTGAATCTTCTGGGGGCAAATACATACAATATTAAATACAATGTAACCTGTACCGCCTGCTTCAAGGAGCAGGCGGTTCAGGTTATATTGTATACAAGAGATACGCGTCAGAGGCTGACCCGCGGCGCAGCCGCGGGGTAAACTCTAGTGTTACTATATTTAAATCTACTCCCATCTATTTTTGCTTTTAAAGATAGTCATAAACATGACTCTGGCACCTAAAAGTGTTGGCTGCGAATCGGGAATAATTAGGTAGAATTCAAAGATGTAAACACTACTTTGTTCTTTTCAGACTATCGTCCTTCTGTTCTATATCACCCTAACAATTTAACTAACGGTTTTAGACGGCTCAGTCTATTTTAAGTACTTAAATTAATTATATATATAATTAATATTATAAAGAGGTAAAGTTCGTGAGTTTGGATGTTCGGGGTAATCTCTAGTACTACTGAACCGATTTTGAAAATTCTTTCACCAGTGGATGTCTACAATATTCCCGAGTGACAAGCTATATTTGATTGTGAATAATAATATTTTTAATCAATAATGACGCCTGGTGAAGTGGGTATGGGAACACCTGTCAAATATGTAACAGCAATAACGTTCCACGCAAGAATTGCGCACATCCTCGTACGAGGCACTGCGACTGCTTTCAGCGTTTGTGAATTAATTAAAGTTTATAAAACTTAATTAAACCTTGATTTGCGTATGTGCGTGCTTTTGTATTTTTTAATGACGCTCAGCGAAGTGGGCACGGCTCAGCTATTTGCCTCTAAATATAAAATTAGTATGGAAATTGTTTAAAACTCGACTAACGTCTTACGTTGTACACTACGAGGCAAATTGGGATGTTTGACATAATATCTGTTATCTCAAAATACAGGTTTCATCACAATGTTTTCCTTCATCTATACCCACCACGCTCGTTGGAGGCGGATTGGCGGGTTTGACACATCAGTTATCCGGATGTGCCGATTTCATCACGGTGTTTTGCAAGAAAAAAGTATGCAATATTGCAAACGAAAGTGAAGTTTTTTTCGTATGTTGCTTGTCTATGTTATTTCACCAAGACAAGTTAATGAGGTGCAACTTGTTTTGCATAATTACTTTATTCTGAGTCGTATGTCTTTGTATTGTATTTATTCACTCTATTTTATATTGATTTTCAGAAATGGAATAGATATAACAATAATAAGAAGTGAAAAATAATTACGAACTCCTTACGGTTAACTTTGTCTCATATGAAATTATAATTAGTAATTGATACTGTATAAAAATAGAAGCAAAATAACCTATGCCAAGTAATATATATTTAAAATCATATTTACCATTCATATTTTTTGTAGTAGAGATTTTGCATCTAATAATATGCATCATATTGTAAGCAAAGCTAGATTTTAGTTTATGAAGTTTAAATTTAGTCATAGTAGAGAAGAAGAATACTAGGAATAACAATTGCCTAGTAAAAAATACATCTTTGTAAATAGCCTCTAAGTACGATATTTCCAGAGAGCGCCAGAAGTCTGTTTTGGATTTTGATATTGCAAGACACCACTAGACAGACATTTTATTATTTAAAACATATTCTTAAAACACAATAGTCAAAAACATAAAACTTTTAATAAGTTTTGTGGTATCCTCGTGTCAAGGTATTGGGATTTCATTAAAACGATAAATTCAGCAAGTCACTCAAAAAACCCGCACGGCACGTCTGTCGCTATCAGGGTTTAATTCGCAATGACAAAAAGTCGCGAAGTAGGCTGGCGAGCATCATTTATTTGTTATATACATATCACAGGTTTCTTTCAGATTTAATGTTTTGCTGATATCTTTTAGAAAAATATGTTTTAAACAGTAAATTATTAATTGAATGTTTGTTTTTTTAAATATCGAAAACTCGGATGAAACGAATGGAAAGAGCCTATGTCAACAGAACTGTCAAATGAAATGAAGCATTTTTTATAAAAACTAGTGTTTATAAACTTAATGTAGTAGTTCAATTATTTAATACCAAGTCATATTCGTAACACACTGACATGTGATCGGCTTCCTATTCCAAAATTAGCTACCATTAGCCAGCTTCACTCTGAAGCTCGGGGCTTTGTCTATTTTCTCAGTATGAGATGGAAACACAGATGTAAAGAGAAGTCTTGTAGCAATCTAGAGAAATAAGATTTTTGATTCGAGAATTTTGTTCACAGCTACATTTTTTACATGGTAATAGAACTCTGTCTGCAGTGTTTCTATTGTCATTTTTCCTATATCAAAAATAACATTTTCCAGGATAAAAAGTATCCAAGCAATGAAGAAAGTCAAAGAAATATCAAAAATCACTTTGTCACTTAACATACATATTACTTCTAGATGTCTTTTAAGAAATTCTCTTTTACCATTGTTTTCTGTTACAGGCATCAAGAAATTGTGGTGATGGCACAATCATCATCCAGCAAAGACTATTCTTGAACTATGAGAGATTATAATAAAAGGAAGTTTCCGAGTAAAATTACATTAAAACAATCAATTTCTGTGATAGTTGCTGTAAATGCTCTGGTGAAGATTTGATGGCTGATATTATTGTTACCATATAAATATGATATAGAGTATATCAATCGCTTATAAAGCAGTATAAGTGAAGATGCATAAATAATTATTCTTTAATTACAAGACCTAAAATGGCTGATTTTGCAGATTCGTGTGTGGAACATGACAAGTAGCAAAATAAAGTAAAACTTTATAAAACTACATATATATCTATTCTTCAAAAGCAGCTGCTTTAGGCCCACTAATTATTAATAACATGAACTGTTATTTATAAAACTTTGTTATGTTTATTCAGGTTAAATTAGGCTTTTTCCTTAGATTGCTATCTGGAGCATTTAATTTTCCTGATATTTTTGTTGTCTCTTAAATATATCATACCAAGACCATCTATGTAAACTATACAATGACATAGGACTATGCTACACATATAAAACACTAATATTGATCCTGAAACCTATGTGTATTTTTAGGTGTAATAGCTGTAACACTTGAATATAGTTTATGTAGTGTGTGTAGCATATTTAATATTGTTTCTATTACAAATTTCCTGTTCACCATCTTTAACCTCCTGGCGTCCACGGTCCTTAAAAAAGTACTTTAATGAAATATTGAATAAAGCCCAACACCAAATCCAATTTCATCAAATAAATGTCCCAGGTACTATTTTAAGTATTCCACTTTAAGCATTGGCGCGTTTCAATTTGTCGCCTTTCTATAAAGTATCCAAACACACGTTCGAGGTTTTTGTTTGTATGTGACCAAGCCATACTGCCACCAACAAAAACAAAAGAAATTTGTCTTTCTTAACTTAACATCCAACAAGATCATCGAGTGTGATAATTAATCTTTATTTAGTCATGAAATCTATGATTTGTGTTCATATGCTTATCAAAAATAGTTGCTTATATTTTATATTTGCTGTTTACATAAAAACTATATGGATCTGAGATGTAGTTAAAATTATCATAATTCAAAACTTAAGACCTTTTATTAGACCTTTGGGTTAATAAGGACTATCATGTTTGTTTCAAATGTATTAAATAAATAATAAAAAAGTAAATGTTAATTGCTATTAATTTCAAAGGTTTTTTTGTTTATTAAGGTTTTTAAATTAAATTAAATTTTTGATATTTTTGAAAGTAGTTGATGTTGTTGAATGTTGAAAAATTGATGTTGTAAGAAGTATGTTGTTTTAAGTCTAATGCTTTTGTTCCAAAGGTCTACCAAAAGGTTATCTATTTTTGTCCTTTTTTCTCTTGTCCTCGTTCACCTGAGACAACAAAAATCATACTTTTGAGGTTTCTTACTGTAAGCTACAATTTTTAAAGTTCAAAGTCTTGGCTTTTCAACATGGAAACATTTTTTAAGGACTTTGGGTGTTTAATTCATGAAAGCATTACAAAACCTGGACATTAGGAGATTAATTAGGTATTCAACATATCTTCAATATTGAATAGATATTCAGGCTGTTAAATTATATACATATATGTAATAATAATAACAGCCTATACACATCCCACTGCTGGGCTTGGGCCTCCCATTATAGGGAAATGGACAGTATACTTGCCATGCTTATCCAAGGCAGGTTTGAACTCCCACCGTTTTGAGTTGGGATGTGTGCACTAGCCATTATGCAACCACAACTTCACATAGATGTATGATTATCATAAATTTGTCATTTTATTTCAGCTTACTAAGGCTATGTTCTGCTTGTGGCTCACAACACCGAAAATAGTCCTTCGACCATTCCACACAACAAATGCGTGTTATGGTCATGGCAGAAATGTTACAAGCTATGTCATAATTTTCAATCACTCAGTGCTCACAACCACCCATGTTAAGTGGTGGGTCGAAGTGTGTGTTAATTCTCTCAATCGATACATTGACATAGGTGTGATTTTCAAAACAACTAATGACATTTGTGTATTTCATTGTTAATGACATCAAAACTCCATAATCTAAGAGTTTATAATTACAAGGCTCATGAGCAAGTGGAACGGGAAAAATGGTCATGAGTGTGGTCATTGTGAATCGCATGTGGAACACAGTTTAAGTGACGGATATGCAAATTACATATCATAGTTAAAAACCAATATTTTGCATTAATAGTAATGTTTTATGTAACATACAGTAAAGAGTATTAATGAATTTAGAATAAAAAAAATACTGGTTACACATTCAAAAATATCTTAGATTTGAGCAAGTACTGAAGTTAGACATTCCTCAATTATGATAACATAAATTATAATTTAATATCCAAACTAAACCTAATTTATAGATATGAAAAGTAAATGTGACAAATGAAATGAAAAAACAGTAATTTAAAAAGTTGAACCTATTGGCTTTATGCTTAAATGATATTGTTATTTATGACACATTCACCTCGAACTAATCTTACACTTGTTATGTTACACATATATTATATACTTGTATGAACAATACAGGCTTACAGAGACAAGACCACTTCTATAATATCCTTTAAAAGTAATATTTCAGGCCCATATTCCTAAATTATATTAAGTTCGAATTTTCAAAAGAAAAGTATTATAGATCTCTTATCTCTGGACACTGAATGCCAAATGTATTGATGTTTATGGGCAAAGTTGTGAAGTGGTAATAAATAGGATATACTTACTTTTACACTTGAATTGATATAATATGAAGAAATGTTATCTGTAAATGTTGTATTAACTACAATTGTAGTAAATGAAATATACATTATTAAAACTATTTTTCTTTCCTTCTTTCACTTGCACCTTTTATAAAGCATAAAATAGTTTTTTATTTGAATTTTGCAAAATACATATGAGTTAATAATATATTTTGCAATTATAAAATAAAATACCTACGAAATAAAACAACACAATGTAAAAATATTTTCTTTTATTCCTAACTTACTATTAATGTACAATAGACCCTAATGGTTCAGCCTTTATATTTCCAAGGTCTAATCTACTATCTATAGATTCGTCAATTTGTCCAACTATCGCGACGTTGTCTCCTCGAATTATGTGAAGTCCAAGAACTACCTGGGCTACACCCGTGGATGAAGAAAATACTCTTTCGTGCGATTCATCGAGAATTATGTTTATTGTTTGATCAAATCCCTTCAGTGTGCCGATAAAGTTTCTTCCGTCCGAAGTTATCACTGAAACTGTTTGATTGACATAGTTCTCTAGTCCTGAAGCCATTGTTTGTATAAATTTACTTTCTTATTAATAAAATATTTTTAATTTATAGACATAGGAAACCAACAATTTTAAATTATTAAACCTATCGCCAAAATTCACCAAATATTAAATCACTTTTTTCAACCAACATAAAGCAAGTAAAATCCCCAATGATACTATTTCAGAAACACCCCACAGATATTATTGGATAAAAAATTAGACAAGTGCGCTCAAACCACACACTGAAGTATTTTAAAGAGGCGACACATTTGTTACTTATAACCGACTTTAAAAAAATAGAAGGTTCTCAATTCGTCGTGTCAATTAAATTAACACCAAAAGTGACATGTAAATCATGTAATCAATCTCTACAGTTACAATTTTTTTACACAGACATGTTTGGTTTTAACTTTTATTAGCGATTTAATGCTAGGTCGAATATTTTATGGCATTTTCAGTAAGGCTAGATGGATAAAATTTTCGTCCCAGAAATCACTCCGAGAAATTATTGTCCACAATTCCCCATCAGCAAAATAAGACACAAATTTGGGAAAATTTACCAATCCGGAGACCCTAAATGACAGCTGAGTGATAATTGACATTTATTATTTACATTGGCAACAAGCATAGAAACTGAATTAATACAGCATTATTAAAATAACTGCGTTTTTATTATAAAATTCCATTAATTTCCCTTCGTTTGGACAGTCTGTAGGTGTGCACTCAGAAGAACTTTTTATCTTAATATACATTGTTCCCGGCACGGATCTTGAGTGGTCGGCGTAACGGCAAGGATCGCTTTTTCCAGTATATAAAAGTACTCTGTGATCGCTTTACGCAATGAAGTAGAATCTGGCATAAATGTCTTGATACGGAAACTTTTTTTTTCTAATCGACTAGCAACATGTCTCACTACTTTGTGATTCTGCTTTGACATATGATGTAAACAAAGGTACAGATGTTCATAATATTTCTTTTGTTTCATATTAACAGTAATTGGTAATACGTGAAAAGTGTAAAAAAATGAATAAAACTTTTCTAAGTTTGGGAAGAAAAATAATTTGTAAAGTTTGCAGACGATATCTTGCGGAATATGAAGCAAGAAGTATTCTTTTGAACCTCGACGTTGTTTGCCAAAGAACCACTGGTATGACAGATATATTTAAGTTTATCTTGTTGTTTTAGTTCAATCATATATTACTTGATAAAGAAATCGCTATTTCGGATCTCTCGTATAAGATATATTATTATGTGAAAATTTTGTATAATTATCATTGACCAGATAGATTATGTTTATGTTTGGTTTTTTAGTATTTGTTTGTACCACAGCCGTATCTGCGAGTATGTTATCATAATATGGGATCGATTGACATAAATGTCAGATGTGGTTTGAATAAATTTACGTAATAATTTCTTTTATTTTGAATTTTGGTTGAATTACATTCCATGAAGATTCAAATTGATTATGATTTTTTGTCATTATAGGAAGCAGCTGAGCGTGCATTTCGAGATATCACTAAAAACAATTGGTAACATTCGTGCCAACTTACTCTGTGTGAGAGATTAGTTGTAAATTTTAAGGATGACAATAGCAGTACTTCTGAATCTGAGTCCGATAAAGATAATGTCGCGGCCAGCTCTAATCAAGACCTGACGAAGAGGCCGTTAACGAAATAGGATATTTATATGAAGATTTATTGAAATAAATTATAATTAAATAATACTTATCATTAGATTCCGTGAATTTTGAATAAATAATAAAAACAACACATGCTTTATCGTCACGTAACATTAAAATAAAGATATTTGGATAGTATTTTTGTAAACTTTATGTATTACCTTACTTTAACGTCGAGAACATGAACTATTTTTTGGCTTCTAGCAATATTCTATCCTATCTGTAGTCACGGTCAGTGAATTATAACAAAGCGAATTTATCCATGTTATTTTAATTATAACGCTGATCCAAAACTAAAATCCATTAAAGTAATACGGATATAACAATGCTACGTTTCACACGAGAAGTCATTTTTATAGTTTACCAAGGACATCAAGCGGAATTTAAAGCAAAAATCTTTTCGTTATATTTTGACGTTAGTTACGCAAAGAACAGCTGACATGGCGGGTTCGTTTAGTTTCTTTAAAAAAAAAATTGTTCTGTTAATTATCGCAAGGTATCGCTCTTGCTTACAAAATTATAGTCATTATTATTAAAATAAACATCATAGGTTATATTGAAAAAATGCTCGCATGTCGTAAATGAAGTAACCTGATCCTTGCACGATGTTTGACGTAGTACCTCCTCTGGGATAATGTTACAGATACAGGCCGTTTCACGCAGATGTGGCGATGGGTGTAATGCGTTATTTGTGATCTAATTGGGCCACAATCAATATCTTTGACATTATCACAGGTGTGGCCCCCAGAATAAAAATTGGAGTTGCTAGAGTTTAGACAAATTTGAGAAAATGGCGCCCCTATTATTTTCTAAAATTATTTGCCACAGTATAGAATGTGATTTATTAAATAATAACATAACCATAACATGTTTTTAGCCCTTTGTTCGAAAATGGCGGCGGCTTGAAAAATACGTTTTGTTGGAAAAAACAAAACGTATTTTTGAAACCGCCGCCATTTTGTGATTTTTTTCTTTTAAAACGTCTCGTAGTGCGATAACTACATCCTTCCTGTATAAGGACTTATTAATTGTTTTCCATTTCAGGTCACTGGAAGGATTGATATCCTGCACACCAGGATGTGCCATTTTTTAATCACTCCCCACTTTGCCGGTATGCAGTTTTAAGAATTTATTTTTTATTTTTTATTTATGTTTTGTACTATTTAGATATCAATAAAAAAAATGGATAGTAGAAATATTTGTTGTTTTTTTTATCGCGACCGAAAAAAACACCTAAAATTCGGGCTTCTAAACCAGAATATCAGAATATCATAGGCAATCTGGAGAGTGTGTTACTGGTGTGCATATTGTTCGGATGCGTCCGAACAATGTACGTAATCTGTGGGCACCTATAATCTGACGCGTCCGTCAACCGCGGTTGATGGACGCAGCCTGTAATCGTGGGCACTTGTTGTTGGCCACACTGGAATTATATATATATATATATATATAGTATTATCTATGCTGTGGAATTACAATTAGTTGCCAAGCCATAAACTCCAAAAAAATAATTATATCATAACATAACCTACAACACTGCAGTTGCTACAAAGTACAAATCCTATACCTAATATTTTATGTAAATTATTTATTAAACTATAGTTAATAATGTAGACCATAGTATTTTAATTTTAAAATATAAAGATTTAAAAAATTAAAAAGTAATGTATTGTAGTTTATCTGCGATTTTAGTTTGGTAAAATTTGTCTAGAACTAGAGGCAGAATAGTTAACTGAACTAAGAATAAGAAGAATTTAAATAATGACCAATACTATCGTGCAATATGTTTTGCTTCGAAGTGACTTATATAAACAGTTGGGATGGTCTATTGGGGCTTTAGTAGCCCAAGCATGTCACGCATCGACAGCTGTTTTACACCTTTATAAAGATGATGAAAATACAATGAAGTATTTGAATGACTTGGATAATATGCATAAAGTTGTTTTAGATGTGAGTATAAAATTATTATAAAAGATAAAATTTGCAACTGTACACTTAGACGAACAAAATAGGAAGATTGGGCTGCGACTCAGATATCCGGTGCACAAATTTTAAGTAGTGGGTGAGTGTAGCGGTTTGAGGGGAAGGTATACTTACCCTTTCTGTAACTCCTAGGGCCCGGAGTTTTTGAAATATTTATTTTTAGTAAACATAACCTCACCTATTTTTTCAATAACATTATTGTGATAGGCTGTGAAAGGTCGCGACCAGTGTCTAGATCTAGAACACTGATTTAGGTTAGGTTAACTAAGCTTCAGACCAAAGTGGACGAGCTGTGCTAGTGAAGCGAGCGTGCCGCGGCAGCAGGACGGCGAGTGTCAGAATCGACTGTTACCGACCATTTACTGTTTATTTTATACACACGATTTATAATTTTGTTGTTATTGGCCACCATTTTGAATATTTTCTTGGTTACTCTTGTAGTGTATGTGAGTGTGCTCTGTTGTGTTTTTCTTCATCTTTTAACGACATACACTGTTTTTTTAATTTTTTCTGTTGATTACTGGCTTTCTTTTTGACTTAAAAAGGATTGTTCAACTTTATAAGTGCAACATTAGTGAAAATATAAGTAAGGTTATGTTTATTAAAAAAAATGAAAATCTCTGGACCATAGGGGTTGTAGTAAGGGTTAGTATGCCTCCCCCCTCCACATTCCACCACCCCAATACTTAAAATTCGTGCATCAAAACATCTATGGACTTACCACAGATTGAGCCCCAAGAGTGGATAGGATATAGTTATAGGGCACATTTATTTATCATGAACTATGATAAACAGATCTGAACTTTTTTAATATAGATTAGAAGTCTTTGTGGTTATTTTTTTATAACCACACAAAACTCACTTTATATCTCAAATAATAAATAATTGTGCCCTATATCTATACTGCAACCACCCTCTCGCAGCTGAACATCCTGCAGTGTGTTACGACAACTTAGTATTACATAATTGAATTTATGCAAATAAAGCTGGAATAGTTTCTAGTGGATACATGACTTTTAACACAGACACAAGCCATATGTATAATACACATGTTTCCTGACCTACACAAGTTTAACAAAATGCTTTACTTCATTTGATGTTTTGTTCACTTAGGGGCTCCATCTATACTTTTATTCATTCTTCTTACTCAAGGATGTTATGGAGCTCCATAACCATACTGAAATTATCTGCTATCTGAAATAAAATTGTATCCATAACCATAACATAATGTAACCATAACCAAACCTAATAAAAAATTTACAAATAATTTTGGCTAGAGGCAGAGTCTATATGAATGTTGTTTATTTAATAAACAAAGAACATTTTAATTTAACAAAATAATTTAACAAAATCATAATAAACTTTATTATGGTTTTGTTTTTGCAGTTGATAAGCAACAGTTTAAAATGAGTAGCTATAATAATAACTATTGGACTCATTGGCGTACTAAATGATAACCTAAAAATAAAGCCCAATCATTATTTATTTGTATTTTATTTTGACAAAGTCTTCAAAATCTAATATCTGTTTCTGAAACTATCCAAAACTAATGAATAATCTGAAATAATTTCATCCATAACCATATATGAAACCGTTATAATATTATTTCCCTGGTCAGATGTACACAGTACCTTTATCTTACAATCAAATATATCACATATTCAAAGGTAAAAGTTTGGTGTGATTATACCTATTGTAAGGTGTTATAATTTTGTCTCTCATAATTATGTCTACATGAAAATAATTTTTTTGCATATTATTATTATTATTTTTTAATAAACGATTATTATTATTATTAATGAGGTATTTCTTTTTAAATACTAAAAGAAATGCCTCATTAATATTATAATCTAAACTAAAAAGACTAATAAGTTTAGTTAATTTAGTTTATTTTTAAATTACTTATTACTCTTTTTGTATATTATTATAAAAAAGTATTTAATATGTACCTGGGACTTGAAAATTAAAATATTCATTCAAGTGTGTCTCAATCCATACAAAACGAAGTGACAGACATTCTTTACTTTATCATTGCTATGGAATCCTAACAAAAAAGTTATGGTAAGTTATAGTTATAAAAAAATATATACACAACAAATTGAGAACCTCTTCCTTTTTTTAAGTTGGTTGAAAAAATATTATAACAGAAATTGTTCAAATCAATTTTTATTGAAAGTATTTTTATATTCTTGTCACCTTGAATTTTTAAAGTATTTTTTACACAATATTTTATAGTTGACAGACATTTTCTATGGTACAGAAGCAAACATTTCACCATATAGACAATTGTATATATATATTGATTTGATTAAAAACATCACTAATAATCTATATTACGACTTTTGAAGATCAGTTTAATAATACTCCATACAGAGCATTTTATCATTTAGTTACATGTATAGTGGCCATTGATAGTAATAATTTTTTGTGACTTCACTACTCTATTGTGTAACAACATAATAGAAAAACACTTAAAGGAGTCTTGAGGCCGAGTTTGACGAAAACTAAAGTGGCATCATTAGATTTTTGAAAAATCAATTACCCATGCCAGGAATTGAAACAGCTTATTTTGAAAAAATAAACACATTATTATACCAAACCAACAGCAAACCAAGGGATAGGATTGTTTTTGAACGAAATGTTCTATTTTAAATACATTAATTGAACTAACACCTATAGTACAGGCGTTGCCTAGTTTAGGTGTTAGTACCCACTAATTTTAAAAAATATTTCTAGTTTTCCCTAATTATTAATTTGATTTAACTAACCTATTTTATTGTAATAGAACTTTATAGCACCTTCTGTTATCGTTGTAACAATGCTCTGGTACCTAATAAACTATTTTATTATTATTAAACCTCGCCTCATTTTATATAATATGGAAATGATGAAAATTGTTCTGTTTTTAATAAATAAATAAATCTATAAATTAATATTAGAAACTCACATCATTTCAACCCATTCAATCAAATTAGTCAATTAATTGTGTTCAAATGACCAGCACAATTTGATGTTTAATTAGTATATGGAAAATAGAACATTTTGTTTAAAAACAACCCTTTCCCTTAGTTTGCTCTTTAACATTCCTTCACAGAAATTGATCTTTACAATCTATACTATCAATTGGTATAATAATACAGGTTGTGTATATTTTTTAAAATCAGCTGGTTCGATTCCTGACCAGGGTAATTATTGATATTTCAAAAACTAATAATACCACTTTAGTTTTCATCAAAATCGGCCTCGAGATTCTTTTGAGTGTGTTTCACTATTTCATATAGTTTAGGATTTGGTCCTGAAGGGGCCCACTTGAAAAAATCATCTATATATAAAATTATCTAACTGATGGTGAAAACATTTCTTGCATGGTTTAGGAGGAGGTAGCAGATATACAGACACACAAATGTGAAAAGCGACTGTGTTTTATACTATGAAAAGAAGATTGTAATCTAAATTTTACATATAATGTAAACAATTTGCCTGAAATATATATAGTAGGAATAGGGATTGCAATCCGACCTCATTTTCAATCTGACCGGATTGATCTGACCTGGTTAACTTAACTTTCCTTTTTCGTTCCAACGTGGACCATTAATAAAGTATAAAAATATAACGATACATATACCTAATCAACTTTATTATGACTAATTTTAAAATGCGAAAACAATTAAATTCTCAGTGTCAAAACAAATAAAGTTACAAATTATTATAAAAGTAATGTTATATAAAATCTCAAAAAAAAAGCAGTGTCTTTATCTAACGTAATGTTAACTTGTGGTTCAGTCTTCTTAGATTTTAAAGACAAAGTAGAGATCAATATTATAAATCAAAATTAAACATAACATAACAATAGACTACAGAATCTATCTATCTAATGAATAGCACAACAATCACAATAATTATTCTTTATAATATTTTTACTCTTTAGTTTTTAAACAAGCAATCAATTTTTGGTTTGAAAAACGATCCTCAGAAACAGATTGTGTTGAATGTGTCATCTGCCAAACGACACGCTGCGGCGCGGGCACGCGGTAGTTTACCTCATAGATGATACACTATATATATGAGTTTAGCTTCAAACGACTTTCATTTGTGATCTATGGATTCGCAGGCACAAGCACCACGCGTTTAAAGTATTACTTATTCATGCAACACGCGATTATTTTGGCAAAATATGTAATCACCGGATCCGTTGTGTTTGTACCGGATCCGGTTTTCCGGATTGCAAACCCTAAGTAGGAAAAATTGTTTATTTATTTAATTTATTTGGGAAACATACAATAATTATTATTCTTACAATATAAAATACATAATTAATACACATTTATCAGTTAAGTTTCCACTAAAGATAATTCACATTACACATTTGGCTCATACAACTATAATAAAATTATAATATATTTAATACAATATGGGAAAATTTGATTTAAAAAAATTGTTTAAATTAAGGAATACAAGACCACAAAAAAAACCTATACAAAATATGTCTATTTAACTATATCATTCTTAGTCATAATTATCATGCCATAAATTAAAAAAATCGTGATGCATGTCATGTACCTATAGGTAATTACACAACATTACAATTAATGTTCTACATAATTGCACACTGTTTCATAACACAGGGTAATTGCATATTGAAATGCAAAATGTTTATTATTTATAATTTGTACTCTACAATGTATTTATAACTGACCGTTGTGTTCTTAATATCCATTATCCGGGATGAAAAGTATCCCTTGTCCACCCTCGGTATTAAAATTACATATATATCGAATTTCAGCCAAATCGGTTCAATACTTTTCCGTGAAAGCATACCAAGCAGAGAGACAAATTTATTTTTATCCCAAAAAGTATCCTGTGTTCATCGTCGGTATCGAATATATATATATATATATATATATACACACACACACACACATATATATATTTAGTCTGGCCATAAATACTGTTACAATTAAAAAGAAACAAAATATTTATAACACTCGAATTTGAAATCTGTAATTTTTATATGATTGTTCATTGTGTTTTCTCATTTTGACGCCAATACATTGTACAACATTTTGCGATATTAAAATGGAGTGGGGCGATAAAGAGAACCGAATCGCTGTGATTGCATTACACAATGTAGGTATGGAGCCAAATGCAATTTTTAAAACTCTCCATACGCTTGGTAGTCAAATGTTTGTGTACATTGTACCTATTAATAGGTACAATGAGACCTCCTCTGTTTGTGACAGAAAAAGATCTGGCCGTCCACGTAGTGTTCGTACGAAAAAGGTGGTCAAAGCAGTAAGGGAAAGAAGAAATCCTGTCCGAAAGCAAAAGATTTTATCTCGGGAGATGAAGATATCACCTAGAACCATGTCGCGTATTTTAAAAGATGACTTAGGATTTGCAGCCTATAAGAGATGCACTGGTCATTTCTTAACTCATAATTTAAAAAAGAATAGGGTGGTAAAATCGAAACAAATACTGAAGCGGTACGCACAGGTCACAGAAAAAATTTGTTTACGGATGAGAATTTTTTTACAATTGAGCAACATTTTAACAAACAAATGACCATATTTATGCTCAAAGCTCTAAAGAAGCTTCTCAATTAGTCGAAAGAGTGCAACGTGGGCATTATCCGTCTTCAGTGATGGTTTGGTGGGGTGTTAGCTATGAAGGAGTGACAGTCATATTTTTGTGAAAAAGGTATCAAAACATGTGCAATATTATTTATTTATGTCCACGCAGTCTTGGTTGGAAACGAACGTTTTGGATTTCATCAGAGCTGAAGACTGGCCGTCGTCTAGTCGCGATCTTAATCCGCTGGATTATGATTTATGGTTAGTTTTAGAGAGTACGGCTTGCTCTAAACGCCATGATAATTTGGAGTCCCTAAAACAATCCATACGATTGGCAGTGAAGTTTTTTCCCATGGAAAGAGTGCGTGCATCTATTGATAACTGGCCTTAACGTTTATAGGACTGTATTGCAGTCAATGGAGACCACTTCGAATAAGCTTTTTATATTTTAAATTGTTTTATATTTATGTATTAAACTGACACACTGTAAAACTAAACTAGAAAATTTACGGCAAGACTAAGTATATATATATATATATACTGAGTTTCAGCCAGATCGGCTCAGTAGTTTTTCCGTGAAAACGGAACAGACAGGCAGTTACTTTAAAAGAAAGAAAATACTATTTGAAGAAAATCGCGACATAATTACATGGTTAAATATTATTATTACAGCATATTTTCCAAAACATTTCCAACTCTATCTGTATGATCATATTAAATATAATGCATTCTATTTCATTCTCTTGCAGGCTTAGTCATATAGATTTATATATTTATATCTTTTTAGTGTCGCTTTTTCGTTTCATCGAGTCACAACGATTCTAAAGAATTTTCACTTCAAAGATCATAACAAAATCTCCCCAAATTTTGGATACTAACTCTCATTTATTACCAGACAACATCAATCAATTCTATTTATCGGAATTAAATTACATGTGTTTATAAAAAAAATCATGAGAAAAGTGTCAAACTTACCGATAAAATGATATATTATCCTTATCCTTTTCTGTTTTAAAATAGTTCCGACACATTTTAATAGCGCACAACGGCATAATGAATTTTTTTTCGCGAGAGCTCTAACCAGTGAAGTAGTCGAAACGTAATAACATGCGTGAGAAGCAAGTGCACCAAAGTTAGTACACTTTTTAGACGTTTGTAGTGTTACATGCCGTCAAAGATAAGCGCACAGCTGCCTATTGTAAGTGCAGCTTATTGTCTTCCCCGATTTAGTTATTCTTTTGTGTTTTGAATTTGTGATTAAGAAATCATGCTATTGTCTTTTTACTTGTTTTGTAACCATCATTAGCGTCGAACTAATCTTTATTGTTGTTGTTTTCGACTTTGTGGACGTTCGCAGGTGTGCAAATTAATATTTCTTAGAAACTCAGTGTGCGCGGCCAATTTCTTTGTACTGTGTAGTTAGTATAAGACGATGCCCGAATGCAGGGGCGGGCAGTCAAGCGACGACTACGAGACAAGTAAGACGTTTGTAGTACTCTCGATTAGCGATATAGACGACGGACTTTACGCGTGTCGAATTGCATTGAATCGTGCAGTGTGAACTGGTTGCATCCAGCTTTATTTGTATTTGTTTTATACGTGTTTGTACAGTTCTAATAAATTCTATAGTAGTTCCAACGGCATTTTTAATTCGAGTCCTGTAGCTCGTAACAATATGATCTAAGACCTGTATCATGACTGAATGAGACTGAACCTGTGAGTGTGTTTAGGGCAAATCTGTTTCGTATAGAACAGTATGATTGACAAATCCATAAAACATAACTCACAGTATTATTATAAACTGTCTTTAATAAAAAAATAGTAGTAGTAAAGTTTAATAGTTATTATTAATCAAATATTTCAGTAATTTTCATTATTTAGACATGCATTGTTTTAATACAGATATTATACAATTGTTACAGATACCAAGTGAGGAAGCATTGAGAAAAGTAGCAGAAAAATTGAAAGAAAATTCAATAGATCACAAACTATGGATTGAACAACCTGAAAATATTCCCACATGTTTAGCAATTAAACCATATCCTAAAGATATTGTAAAGAAATATGTAGGGAAATTTAAACTGTATAAGGATACTATAATTACTTAATATTAGTTTAATAATATTATGATTCATTGATGTTTTCACAAAATAATAATTTGTGATATATATATATATATATATATATATATATATATATATATATATATATATATATATATATATATATATATATATATATATATATATATATTATACCTCCTCTACATGCGAGGGTGTGTTGCATCACATGCAAACCTCGTAGGTTTAGGTGATACCCTACGATTTTGTGATGTAAAATTATTATTATAGAAAAAAAAGTGGGTGGTAGCATGTGGTAGGTACTTTAATGAAGTTAAAAAAACGCATTTTATTTTATAGATATTTTTATGTCTAGGGGTTTATTAAAATGTAACAGTTATTTAGTTCATTATCTTTAATTATGAAGTCAATAAATATTTTTTCCCAATAAACGTTTACTTTAAAACCCCTTGCGTTGCTATCCTTGGCAACGCTACAGTCAACGTTTTCAAAAAAATCCCACTGAATAATTTATTATCGTTTCCCATAAAGGTATAAAGGCTTCTCCACATTCTCGCGAGAAACAGATTGTGAACGCCTTCTCATGTTCTCTCTATGATGTCCGCGAGTAGAATGCAGCTGAGAACGCTACAAGTTATCGCGAGAACTCTATGCGAGTGTAGTTGCAAGCTTAAGACATTTTTATGATCTAAGCGTTTAGCATATATTTTTTTTATTTTATTTATTCATGACCATAGAATCAATGTCTTTCAGTCGGAAACATGTTTAAAAAGAACTTCTGCTATGTGTAGCACAGCTAAACTGTAGGTTATCAGCTGGTGCCATTCAACGGAGTTCTTGTGACAACTCAAAAGGCCACATTTGACTATACAGTTCACATTTCTCACAAAACACATAATTACTACTCAAAAAATAGTTTTTGATAGCAATATCCTACAACTATTGTTCATTTTAGAGTAATTTTATACATTTTCAGAAAATAAAACTGCACAGCACAACATCTCCTTCCAGTTCCCGCCAAAAACTCCGTTTAGCATTAACATGAAAAAAGTTACAAGTAACTTTGGATTTTTTTACCGAGAAAAGTTTATGCAGTCTTATTTTTTTATTATCGCAATTATGTAATACTAGAACTACCAGGCCACTCAGAAAGTATTGCGAAAAAAAGTTTTTATGTACGAGAGACTGCCCAGTTATAATCTATTTTGAATATATGATTATTTATAACTAAAAATAGTTCCAATTTCAAAATTTCCCTCGACATTCCCTGCATTTTACACACGACCCAACCACCTTCCGTGCTAAGTTTCTTCCGCCTAAGGGCCAGTACGTATGCCTAATCGTGGATAAAACTTAAAAAATATAAAAAAACTTCGTTTAAAAAACCGACTTCAAAAACTAAAAAGTATCAAGATGTTTTAGATAATATATAATAAAAATAAGATATTATAATTAAAAATAGCTTTAGAAATAAGTTATTTTATACTTTTTAGTTTTTGAATTGGTTTTTTTTATTTGCTAACTAGCTATGGGTAGGCCTTTTAAAAATATTTCCAAGAAACGGGAACGGAAAATTTTATAAGTTCTAAAATGGGTAGGGCCAAACTATGAAATTTTTAGGTGCCAACTATTCCCTTAAAAAATAAGGTTCCAAGAGCGTAATCGATGTACATACGGAAATTATTTCATAAAAAAAATGTTCATAAAATGAAAACTACTGGGCCAAACTATGTTAAATTTTTAGGGGACCAAATGGCAACTATTCCGCATCAAACTACAGAAGAATCACGTAAATCGGATCATAAATCTCAGCGTAGTCGGTGTACATACGGAACGAAATGGACAAATTTTTCATGAAAAATGTTCATAAAATGAAAACTACTGGGCCAAACGATGTTAAATTTTTAGGGGACCAAATGGCAACTATTCTGCATCGAACTAAAAAAATCATGTAAATCGTATCATAAATCTCAGAGTAATAGGTAAATACATACATACATAACATACATAAAAAAAATATATCAATCAAGTTGAGAACCTCCTCCTTTTGGAAGTCGGTTAAAAAGTAGCTGAGGACCGGGCGTGAAAAAGGCGTAAGTGCATTTCATTAAAAATTAAGAGTATTAGGTGATGCTTGCTACATAAAAGTATTGGGTGTCTGACGTCATACCCGCAATAAGAATTATCTAGTCTGCCACCAATCCTTCATAAGCGAGAATCTAAATAAACAGACAAAGATTTTAAACGATTTTTATTTGGTAAATTGTTACCTGATTTAAGTATTTTATATTCCAACGCGAACGACTTTTGTTAGGATATACCTACTAATTAAAAAATGTGATACCTTGCGAAGCTCGATGGTTGTTAAATAATTATGTTTTTGTTTGTTTCGATTTCAACAGTTATTAACAAATCTGAATATGTAAGCCGTATCTCATTGAAGTTTTATAAAATTTTATGCATTTTTAATTAAAGTTTGAAACAAAGGGATGTCTGAATTACGATCAATATTATTAATAATGATCGTCATTCTCGTAATGACTTTGCAGTCTCTGGTAAGGAAATTTCTGCTATCTTCTCTGAATTAGGCATCGAAGGCCAAGATGAAGAGTCAGAATGTAGAAAAGAAGGCCTTGACCACCACAAAGGTGAGTCTCTTATGAGGCTAGCACTAATTCCGCGAGATATGAGATCAGCATGATTCTCTTCAGAAGGTACGTATCGTCAGATACTATCAGCAAAACCTTCCCGTATCTCCGAAATACGATTCCTAACGAACGGTTTAAAACAATGGGAGAAGAATTAATCCAACCCAGAGCGATTGTAGAATCACACCAGAATATACAACCTACCGACTTAAATGTTAAAGAGCTGACGACTTTAGTAAACAGCCGTGTACCAAATAACGCGCCACAGAGTTCCAAACGAGGTATGGTGGTGATCTTAAGAGGAGCGATCTTAGTTTTAGATACTAGAATGCGCACGCAGATTGCTCCTGAACTGCTCACTGAACGAACGTAGAGACACGCCCCAAACGCTTTTTCGGATGCATCTGTAAATATGTGAAATTCAATGAGACGACATAAATCATCCAAAATCCACCTAAGAATTTTTATCTCATTAAGATGCGTCAATGTTCGTGTAAAATCGTTCCAATACTCTTTAATGTCAGCAGCAATTTCATCATCCCATGAACTCTTGTCTATCCAAAGCCTTTGCATGATTAATTTAGCTTCTACTATATATGGGGAAAGGAGACGTAAAGGGTCGGAGACCTGTGCAATGGTAGAAAGGATATGTCGTTTAGTAACTGTAGTTTGTTCTTGTATGTGATTGATCGAGAATGTAAGGTGATCAGAGTAATAGTGCCAATTAAGTCCAAGCGTTTTTGAAAGCTCGTTAGCACTTAAATTGACTGTGTGATCAGTAGCTGGTTCTGCAAGGGATGGATGATTTATTGATAATGATTGAAGTATGTTTGCGCTGTTTGATTGTCATTTTATAAATTTAATTTGTGCTGAGCTCAGTGTATTCATAACATTACGACAGAGAACGAGAGTTTCAGACTCGGAGTCGCCACCAGACAAGAAGTCATCTACATAAACGTGATCGACATAAAAGTCATCTACACAAAAGTCATCAGCTATGGCGCACCGCGTATAGTCATCCGATGCTTCTTTGGATAAAGATATAAGACACCGTGTGCTAAGATAAGGCGCGGATGCCATGCATCATGTGACAGTATTTAAGGCGTAAATTTTAAGAATTAGTAACGAATCCAATCTCCAAAGAATTAGCTGAAGCGGCCTCTGATCATCAGTAATAAGAACCTGCCGAAGAAAAATTTCTATGTCAGCTTAAAATACAAACTTATGTTGGCGAAAACGGAGTAATATTGAAAGTAAATCATTTTGAACCCTAGGTCCAACTAATTGGATATCATTGAAGGATATACCAGATGATGTCACAGCGCTAGCATCGAATACAACTCGAAGCTTAGTAGTTGCACTCGACTCTCTAAAAACACCATGATGAGGTAAATAATAAGAAGGCAATAAAGATGATAAATTTGTAAATTCGCTCATATGTCCTAAACGCTCATATTCTTGCATAAATTCGCCATATTTTCCTTTGAACGTTGAATCTCTTTCGAATCTACGCTCAAGTGATAAAAATCGCTTTCTGGCTATATAAAAAGAATTACCTAATTTAGTCGGAGCTTCTTTCAACGGTATCTTAACAACAAATCGCCCTTCATGATTACGAGTAGTTGTATCAAGAAAATTTTGCTCACATGTATACTCCTCAGGTGTATAATTATGCTTAGGCAATATAGTGTTCAATTCCCAAAATCGTGTAAGACTTGAATTTGTATCAAGGTCTTGAGTGAACATACATATATGTCTATGATTGATAGGCTGATATAAAACGCCAGATAAGAGCTAGCCTAATTTTGTTTCAAAAAGAGCAGGGTTATATTTCCCTAAATCAATACGCAAAGTGCAATCACGCTCCAAAAGACGTCTGCTCCAACAAGTATGTCGATGGAAGAAGGGACGTAAAAAGACGGATCGGCTAAACGAATGATGTTGTATATGTTTGCACTAGGCACTAAAGAAGTTATTTTCGGCAAGACGGAACAATCAATGTCCATATTAAAGTCACCAATATAAGATGCTATACGAAGAACACAAGACCTGGTTGTTTTACACATTTGATTGTTTATGCCAGTTACGTTAGAATTTATAATATGAATGAATGAAAACACTTTATTGTTCACCAAAAATTAAAACTACATTCTTAAAACTAAGTACAGTAAATGTTGAACAAAGGGCGGCCTTATCGCTTAAAGCGATCTCTTCCAGGCAACCCCCTGGTATAAAATAATACGCATTGGTAAGTTGAGCTTTTGCGTAACAAAGTTTGCAGTGCTACCATTATCCAATAAGACCTTGGCTTGTTGTTCTCTACCATCTGCACTCAGTACTTTGACCAAAGCTGTGGACAGTAACACATGACGGGATGAGTACGAGTCGTTATTGGAGGAGAAGGCGAGGTGTTCAAGCGTAGGAGCATCGTCGTGGGAATGCAACAACGTACCCATTATATTTTGTTTTGCAATACTTGCAATGACTGAGTATACACTTTGTGTAAGAGTGCCCTGGACGAAGGTAAGATATGCCTTGCATTTTTTCGCCTTTGATATACGTGATTAAACTGGCAAGGATTTGAATGTATCACAATGAAATATAAAATGATTATTTTTACACAAAGGACAAACATAAGACTGCATTTTATTAAAATTAGAATTATTATTATTATTAGTTAAAACCACGAAGCTCGTTTGTTTATTATTTAAATTATTTACCTCCTTGTTATTTCTAGATTCTTCAAGAGTTTCCAGAGGATTAGCGCGGTTCCTAAGAAACTGGATAAATGTATCTAAATTTGGAATCTCAGTTATTCCGATGTTCTTCCCAATGCTTACTGGTAACCGAAGCTAGTTTTGAAGCCATAATGAAAATTATCAACGTATCCCAGTGCTCAATGGGTTGTTTTAACGTTTGTAGCGCTCGTAAGTTTATATTAGGGACGTCAACAATGTTACGAATACCATGACTTGATTCTCTGATTGCATGAACACTAAATAAAGACTTAACATGGTTATTAACAAGCAGTTGTTTAATAAAACTGTGCTTCTCATCGCACCACCATCATAGTCAATTAGCTAACGTGGGCAAATCTTTGTTTCAGAGAGCACAAAAAATCTATCACCAGAACCACGTGGCTGAAGAGCTTCAGCATGTCAAGCGAGTCTTATAACGTATTCAGCTGAAGACTCCACATAAACGTCACAAAGGCCCTAAGCCACCTTCAGTTGAGCGGTGCCAAAAAGGTAAAAATGCAACACAAGCCGCGAAAACAAATTTGTGATGTTTATGGACCTAATGCAGTATCTGACAGTAGCGCAAATTTGGTTTAAGCGTTTTCAATCCGGAAATTGTGATATCAAACATGCACGTCGCTCTGGTCGCCCTGTTACGGACAAAATTGATGCCATTTTTTAAAAAGTGGAGTAAGATCGGCATATTAGTAGTTACGATGTAGCTGGAGAACTGGGAATTGACCACAAAACGGTTTTGGCGCATTTGAAAAAAGCTGGGTACACAAAAAAGCTCGATATTTGCGTGCCTCATGAGCTCACTGAAAGAAACCTAATGAAACGTGTACTCATTTGCGATTCTTTATTACGACGTAATGAAACCGAACCATTTTTGAAGAAGCTGATAACTGGTGATGAAAAGTGTATCACGTACGACAAGAACGTGCGAAAAAGATCGTGGTCAAAGGCCGGTCAGGCTTCACAGACTGGCAAAACCCGGGTTAACTCGCAACAAGGTGATGCTGTGTGTATGGTGGGATTGGAAGGGCATTATTCATTATGAGCTGTTACCGCCAGGCAGGACCATCGATTCTGAACTGTTCTGCGAACAACTGTTGAGATTAAAGCAAAAAGTTGAGAGAAAGCGGCCGGAATTAATCAACAGAAGGGGTGTGGTTTTTCACCATGATAACGCTAGACGTTACACATCTTTAGCCACTCTGCAAAAATTATGAGAGTTTGGCTGGGAGGTGTTAATGCATTCCCCGTATAGTCCTGACCTTGCACCTTCAGATTTTCACCTGTTTCGGTCTCTGCAGAATTCCTTAGGCAGTGTCAGGTTAACATCACGAGAGGACTGCCAAAACCACTTGTCGCAGTATTTTGATCAGAAGCCCCAAAGTTTTTATAGCAATGGTATCACGTCCCTACCTACAAGATAGTAAAAAGTTATCCAACAAAATGGCACCTACATACTTTAGTCAAATGTAAATAAACTTTATAAAAAAACCTTTTGAATTTTTATATAAAATGCGAAGAAACTTTTTCCCCAACCTTATATAAAATATTTGAGTTAGGCATGATTGCTGAAGAATTTCTTGCGCCGTTTCTTATCTTCAAGCCACAACATGTTGCCAAGCGGTGGTAAATTAGATTAGGCTCCCATAGAGTAAATAATAACCATAAACAAAAATTAAAACTAAATAATTAAAATGAGCAAGTTGACGGTAGGCTAAATAAAACTTTAACAATACTCATTAACACTTGACATCTTTGTCTTCCGTGATCACGACTACTGAAAAATGGCCGCAACGTCGGAATAATAAAAATCAAATAAATTACCGCGCTTAAAACCGTTAAAACGTAATTTTATTATGTATAATAGTCGCGAAAACTTAAGGAAATATTAAGCAGTTGTTTGTTGTCATAACGTTCACATAATAAACTCCAGGCATTTCTATAATATTCTGCCGTAAAGTCTAAGCTTCGAATAATTAAGACGGCACTTCTATGAAGAGAAGTCCGTAAATAGTGATACTTATTTATTTCGTCAATGCCTTTCTCATTATGTATGAAAGAAACATAAATATCCTTAAATTCTAATCAATCCTGATAGGCGCCGCCAAAGGTAAATGGGGTATAATGTAATGTGGGGTAAATTAATTTTAAGAAGTCTTACATTGTTCTGTCTACTATTCTGAACGACTAAAGTAGGGTTGTCACCTGAGCCTATCTCTGATGCAGAATTAGAACGCTGCTGCGACAGCTGGCGATGAACAGCGACCAAATTGCGCACTGCAGCGATTTGACTGTAGTACTGGCTTTCAAACTGCTCCCGGTCTGCTTACAGCTCTTCATGTGTATCCGGGATGATCTCCAACTCACTCTGGAATTCATCATAAGTAGAATATGAGGATTCTAATTCAAACTCTAACAGCTGAGTGTCGCTAAGGTGTTCGTATGATTTAGTGTTTAAGAAAAAATAATTAATTCCTTTATCTTTGCTTCATTAGCCATTTTAAAAGAGAAAATAGGCTTTGAAATGAAAGAAATAATGCAAAAAGAAAGAAATGATATAAGGGAAGAAAAAAAGAAAAACTTGAAATATGTACAGTGACGGTAAATTCAAAACTAAACACAAGTTTTAAAAGTGATATAGTAAGCTACGCTATTAATGACTTCAATGAATACAGCACATATCGATAAACTATCTACATAGATATACATATAAAATACCTTTACGCGTTGTTCACAAAAAAACTCAGCGATTTCATTATGCAGCTAAAAGGAAAGATTAACTTAAAATGTAGGAATATGCAACAATGTATTAGGCCATGAGTCACCTAAGTAGATAAGAAACGCAGCTATGCGTATTGGTGAGAACATGTATAACGCACATGCATTAGCAATAATGAAGGTAACGATTGATTTTCAATTTACAAAGTGTTGAATTGCGAAAAAAAAATTTAATGAATTGATTATATGATTAAATTGGATAATAAGGAATGATAATGTGAGGAATAAGGTTTAGAACATCTCATTATTTTTATTGCCATCCGCCTCCGGTCACGTATGCAGTGGGTCAAAAGTTTAAACGATATTCACTTTAATATTTTCTTAAGTTTACGCGACTTGTATACATAATAAAATTACGTTTTAACGGTTTTAAGCGCGCGTTTTAAATTACCGCGCTTAAAACCGTTAAAACGTAGTTTTATTAGATATTCACTTTGTTTACACGTCACAATACTTATAGGTCTTCTTGGTTCTTAAGAGATGGACCATATGTAGGTTGTTTCTTGATGATGGTAAGGTGCTTCAATGATTAGTGGACTATTATAGTATGATTATATAAGCTTTATTAGAAGACTAACTTCTGCCCGCGACTTCGTCCGCGTGGAATAGTTTAAAAAAAAGTAAGTTAAATAAACCCCGATTTTGAAACATTCTTGACTGGTGTTCCGCTCCTATTGCTTTTAGCGTGATGATATATAGGCTATAGCCTTCCTCGATAAATGGGCTATCTAACACTGAAAGAATTTTTCAAATCAGAGCAGTAGTCCCTGAGATTAACGCGTTCAAGCGAACAAACAAACTCGTCAGCTGTATATATTAGTATAAGATTACAGTATGTGATTAATGTATGTGTCGCCGGACGGTGTGTGGCGGACTACGCCGCCCGCAGCGCTCCCCTCTCTCCCCGACGGAACAGATTGTCCTTAACAGCGTCTTATCTTCATAAGTAGTAGTAGTAGTTGAATTTGCCACAAAGGCAGGTAAAGGAATGACAGAGTAGAAAACCACATCTTTTGATAATATTAAATTGGGGAAAAAGTTTCTTCGCATTTTATATAAAAATTCAAAAGGTTTTTTTATAAAGTTTATTTACATTTGACTAAAGTATGTAGGTGCCATTTTGTTGGATAACTTTTTGCCATCTTGTAGGTAGGGACGTGATCCCATTGCTATAAAAATTTTGGGGCTTCTGATCAAAAAACTGCGATAAGTGGTTTTGGCAGTCCTCTCGTGATGTTAACCTGATACTGCCTAAGGAATTCTGCAGAGACCGAAAAAGGTGAAAATCTGAAGGTGCAAGGTCAGGACTATACGGCGGATGAATTAACACGTCCCAGCCAAACTCTCATAATTTTTGCTGAGTGGCTAAAGATGTGTGAGGTCTAGCGTTATCATGGTGATAAACCTCACCCCTTCTGTTGATTAATTCCGGCCGCTTTCTCTCAACTTTTTGCTTTAATCTCATCAGTTGTTCGCAGTACAGTTCAGAATCGATGGTCCTGCCTGGCGGTAACAGCTCATAATGAATAATGCTCTTCCAATCCCACCATACACACAGCATCACCTTGTTGCGAGTTAACCCGGGTTTTGCCAGTCTGTGAAGTCTGCCATGGGACCTGGAGGTCAGAACAGTGGCCTCCTTGTACGCGTGGCGTAAGGAGAAGGAGGCCAGTGTTGGCCGACCTGCGCCCCGTGAGGCCAAGGGGCGCAGAGACGAGTTGCGCCAAGTTCAGGTGGCAGAGTGGGCGGACCGCCTACTTAACCCCAGCGCTGGCCTCACCGTCATTCAAGCGGTGAGGCCAATCATGCCGGAATGGCTTTAGAGGCGTCACGGCACCCTGACGTTCCGCCTGACGCAGGTCCTCTCGGGGCACGGATGCTTGGGGAGGTACCTGTGTCGAATAAGGCGTGAACAAACGTCAGGGTGTCACCACTGCGTCGGCGGCGACGAGGACACGGCGCTGCACACCCTCCAGGTGTGCACAGCCTGGGACGAGCAGCGCCGTGATCTCGTCACGGCCATTGAGGCGGATTTGTCCCTTCCGTCTGTGGTGAAGGCCATGGTCAGGAGCGCTGACGCGTGGGACGCAGCCACCTCCTTCTGCGAGACCGTCATGTCCGCGAAGGAGGCGGAAGAAGGAGCAGACCGCCACGCTTCCCTCCCGCCAGAGCCGACGGCGACGACGGAGGGTCGTCCAAGAAGGCCTCCAGCCGCCGTAGGCTACGGCCGTGCGGGCGACCGGCGGGGAAACCGGACCCGCCTGCACATTAAGGCCGGAGAGGAGCGAAGCGCCCCCTCTCACCTCGGTGTGAGGTAGAGGAGCCGGAGAGACCCAGATCTCCGGCTATTAAATGGTGAGGCCAGCCCGCAAAGGGGCCGGCCGTCGTCCGTCCAGGCTAATGGTGAATGCGCGAGCGATCCCACAGCCCGGACAAAGGACGCTCGGGTTCGGACAGGGGTTTTAGTGGGTATCCCTAACTGCGGCGTGGCAATAGCAGCTCACACCGAAGTGGGGTGCTAGTGCCACCCCGACCTGGCGAATCCCACACACCGGCCGCGACCTTTCCCCCTCGCGCGGCTCACGGTACCCAAATGGATTTCCCCTGTATAAAAAAAAAAGTCTGTGAAGCCTGACCGGCCTTTGACCACGATCTTTTTCGCACGTTCTTGTCGTACGTGATACACTTTTCATCACCAGTTATCAGCTTCTTCAAAAATGGTTCGGTTTCATTACGTCGTAATAAAGAATCGCAAATGAGTACACGGTTCATTAGGTTTCTTTCAGTGAGCTCATGAGGCACCCAAATATCGAGCTATTTTGTGTACCCAGCTTTTTTCAAATGCGCCAAAACCGTTTTGTGGTCAATTCCCAGTTCTCCAGCTACATCGTAACTACTAATATGCCGATCTTGCTCCACTTTTTCAAAAATGACATCAATTTTGTCCGTAACAGGGCGACCAGAGCGA
Source organism: Dendrolimus houi (assembly GCA_039645545.1). Taxonomy (NCBI): domain Eukaryota; kingdom Metazoa; phylum Arthropoda; class Insecta; order Lepidoptera; family Lasiocampidae; genus Dendrolimus; species Dendrolimus houi. The sequence goes on from CM077125.1 coordinate 9,156,821, forward strand.
CGTGCATCTTTGATATCAAAATTTCCGGATTGAAAACGCTTAAACCAAATTTGCGCTACTCTCACAGATACTGCATTAGGTCCATACACATCACAAAAAATTTTCGCGGCTCGTGTTGCATTTTTACCTTTTTTATAGTAAAATTTTAAAATGTATCGAATTTCTTCATTAGATTCACTCGTTTTAACAATAAGAAAAACAAATGAAAATCACACATTTTCCTAATTTGAATTTGGAATTGTCTTCTTTAAAATTAAATCTTTTTAATGATACCAAAACCAGCCAGATACAAATGGTATAGCCAAAAAGATCTTATTACAAGTTCATTCATACTATATGCGAAAAGACTTTTTCCCCAACCTATTATATCAGTATATCTTAAGACGGCCTAAGCCCCTGGATTGCATTACAGCCCTCAAATTACGCATTCGGTCACATGCTCACCTTGTAGAACGTGTCAACTTATTTATATCGCAGAGATCTTATCTTACATAGATGCATAATGGTATCGGCATGAATACATGTTCCTGCTAAACTTTATCCATAGTAGTTTCTGAGGAAACTTACAGTGAATTGTAACATACCTACCTTAGATACACGGACGAAAATGATGATGGTACAAGGCTGTCGCTTTTGCCATAATGGCTACGGAATCCTAAAAATGACAGATGGACGGCAAGACATGGCGATATTATAAGGGTCTCGTCAATGCCGTCTTTAGTCAGTGGTGCAAGGAGTGCGTGGCACCCGGGCGTATGGAGCTAGGGGGCACAAGCAGATCCCCATATGCCCATATACCTACATACACATACAATGCAATCTGCTAGTTTTAAAGGACGGCATCATTAAAATTTGTAACAAAGATTTTTCTTTCTTTCTACAAAGATTGCCAACTTCAAAACCAGACAATTGATTCCGATTTATGAAAATGTACATGACTACCTATAGGTATAGTCAGTTAAATAAATGTTATTTTTTATTGTTAACGTATCAGACTGGTTTTCGCATCGCGGCGAATACATTTACACTTTATATACTACAATAACAACTTTTGCCCGTCAAGGAGACATGTTTAAATTACAAACTTAAGTTTTTTTGGTCCTTTTGGTCCTTTTGGTCATTTTGCTCGTCTTACTCTCATCTTGCTCATTTATGTAGTTTACAGAGAGATAAACGGGGGATAGATAAATAAAACTAGAATGGGTTGACATAGAGGATGAAACTTTGTATGGCAAACCAATACTTTCTCAAGTTTATAAATATAAAAAAATATCCTACTAATACTATAAACGCGAAAGTTTGTAAGAATGTATGTATAGATATATGTTTGTTACTCTTTCACGCAAAAACTACTGAATGGATTTTGATGAAACTTTACAATAATATAGCTTACACATCAGAATTTTATATATTGTTAGGTGCTGTGTTGTCACCGATTTCAAGAGAAACTGCCTTTATTTAATTAAAGATTAATTAAATAAAAATACCTCTTTAAATTATGCGCACCATTTTCTCGATTGACTCACGTTCTGATCCGTTCAATCGACGGTCCGCTGTCTTGCCACTAAATGGCCTTGAAGCCTCACGTCTTGATGCTCCACCGTGTCATTGTCGCACAGTCTAAAGGCCCCTTTGATCCCTTTGCTCTCTTCTCGTTGCTTTTGGTTAACTAGGCCCTGCGAGTTTGTATTTTTTTTTTTTGGGAGCTGGACCCAGCTGAATAGCCGCAGATGGCTGTTTCAGCGATACCGGACTTTGGGGGCTTCCCGACTCGGGAAGCGGAAGACTTTGGGAGCGGAGTCGTTCAGCCCGGATGCAGCGCGCTCGAGGAGGCACTTCCTGTGAGGTTTGACCTCGGCTCGACCATTGCAGGCGATTGACTCTACATAGAATTAAGCCGCAAAAGGCTGAATGAGCTAAGCCAACAGGCTCAAGTGTTTATACAATGGGGACTCGTTATCGATTCCGCTATCGGAATCGATCCTAGTCTATCTTTACTACCGCTTCGCAACGTGTTATAGCTGGAGGAGAAGAAGCGGCGGAAAAAATTCTCCAGCAACACGCCTAGGCTAATCATGTATGGCTACTTGTGTCTGTAATGAGTGGGTGCGATTGGTGGGTCTTAACTTTGAGTGAGAATATTAGAGCCGGGGGCTCTCCGGCGTCTGTTCTGTCTGCGTCTGTTATGCTAGGCTGATGTTCTGAGCCTCGGGGGGTTCATTATAGCGAGAAGTCGGGTGATTTTATCCGGCTCGTCAATGAGGACATTGCGAGGGCGTCGTTTACTCGTGGGAGTGTTCGGAGTGGGTTTGTAGTTGACCGTCTCCGTCACCACAGGGTTCGGGTGATGGGGGGCACAGGCAAAGAATCTGCGCGAGAGGGAGATTATATAGTCTTTGATGGAGAGAAGCTCCAGGTCGCGGTCTGTCTCCGTGCGCAGATTGTCGCGCTTAAATATATCCGGTCGACAATCTAGAATGAACCTTATTACGTCATTCAATTATCTATCTATCCTTGTCCAACAAATACTCCCGTCCTTGTTACTTATTACGAGTTAATTCCAGTTTCTTCTCGAGTATATCTATCTCGTTTTAACATTGGTGTGCTCCTATATTTCTATACTGCTCTTTCGTGTTACTTTGTATATGCAACATTGTATTGCGTTATTGTTAAGGCGAAGACTGCGCACTATTTTATTAAGGGGAAGGAATTCCGCTACGCGCATTCCTCACAATATAGATACACATGAGATACATACAATAAAAAAAATAGCCTATAATTTGTAAAGATATAGTCTGAATTATCTAAAAATAATTATTTTCCATCACCACGCGGGTGAGACCGCGGGGCGCAGCTATAAACTTTGCGATAGTAACTCGATCTGTATATTTGTTAAGCTTTCATGGTAAAACTACCTACTAAGACTACTGGATCGGTTTTACCGTACTTTTGTTTAAATATAGTTTTAATACCGAAAAAGGACATAAATACTTTTCATGCCGGGAGATGGGATAGTTTGCGATATAAAACGAAGTGAATCTTCCACGGGCAAGTACTTTAAACAAGAAGTACGCGCTAGAGTTTGGTACCCTCTAGTACACTATAAATAAATTAAGTTTTATTTTATTGTATTCTATAATATATTATTACAAGTTGGGCCACCTGCATCCATATTGTCACATACTGACAAAGAAATGCTGCGCATCTCGTTTATTGTCCCTCCCGCATTCGGAGTTTTTTAATTACTTCGTATTTGCAATTAGACAATAGCCTATTGTTATTGTTTTCGACTTTATTGGCCGTTTGCAGGAATAGATAACCAGGTGTGCAAATTACTATTTCCCGGAAACCCAATGCGCGCGGCCGATTTTTTTGTACTGTATAGTCAGTATAAGACAATGCCCGAATGGAAGGGTGGGGCAGTCAAGCGACGACTACGGTACGAGTAAGACCTACAAACGTCTCGATTTACGACAGACGACGGACTTTGCGCGTGTCGAATTGCATTGAATCATGCAGTGTGAACTGGTTGCATCCAGTTTTATTTGTATTTGTTTTATACGTGTTTGTACAGTTCTAATAAATTCTATAGTAGTTCCAGCGGCATTTTTAATTCGAGCCCTGTAGCTCGTAACAATACTAATATTATAGAGAGGAAAGATTTGTATTTTTGTAAGTTTGTAACGAATGAAGTCAAAAACTAGTGGACCGATATCAAAAATGCCACCCGGTAGGTGGGGCTGGAATCGGGTTCTAGATTTTTATTTTTTCAGGGCAGGGCAACGTCTGCCAAGACCGCTAGTTTCTTATAATTATGAAATTTAAATCATAAATTATTCTATGCTCAATGTGTAAAAATTGTGTTAGAAGCTTATCAATATAAAATTATATAATAAAGAATTTAGACATAAATTTTTATTAGTAGATTAGTTTTCATAATTTCAATTTCTTATGTCATAAGTTAATTGACCGGTTGTCTGGTGTAGTTTACTTTCACACGGGTTTTAGCTTCGAATACGGTAAGCATTAACGAAATTATCGAATATTCATTATACAGGTGAATTTTTGTATTCATTCGATACGAGTGAAGTGGGTCTTCTGGGCCAAATCCACACAGGAGTCACGAGGTCGATTTTGACAAAAACTAAAGTGGTGTTAATATATTTTTGAAAAACCAATTAAATTGCCAGGAATCGTAACAGCTGATTTACAAAAAATGAACACAATCTGTATTATTAATTTATTACATGAAACCATAATGTAGCTTGTAAGGATCACTTTCTGTCCTTCACAGATCATATCAAATGAAAAAACAAGGGTTGTTTTTGAATAAAATGTTCTCTTTTGTATGTATTAATCAAACATCAAATTGCGCCGATTTTGACGACACCTGATTTGATGCAATCAAAGTTTAGCCACTGACTGATTTGATTAATTGGGGTATAATAAAACAACAATAAAAAAAATAGAACAATTTTATCATTTTCATATTAAATAAAATGAGGCTAACTTGAAAAAACCACCGTTTATTCACTGAGAGTAAAAATTATGCACTATAGCATTTAGCACGATGTACAACCTCTTGTTTTAGAAGCATCTCGAAAGTTTACCAAATTATCAGCAAGTTTTATTATTCATTATTCGAAAGTATATATATATGAACTGTCGAGCATGTCCTTTTCAACGAAACGCAGCAGAAATAAATATGTTACAGAGCAACTGATGAGGGAGAACCGATGAATCGTTTTGAAATAGGCATGGAAGAAAAATATTTTTTAAATAATATAGGTATTTTCGCGGAGTCAACCACAAAAAAGCTAGTTTGTTAGTCAGCTCATTAAATGAATATAAAAATATATAATATATTGAATATTAAGGGATGACGGGGCTGACATGCCAATGTGGCAAAAGACTTAAAAAATAAAGAGATAAAAAATATTTTATGTTCGATGTCACTTGTGAAAAGTTCATATAAGAATAAGCCACGATTATGTGTACAACTAGCTATGTCCGCGACTTCGACTGCGTGGACTTTTTTTTCGTGGAACCCTAAAAAAGTTGCCGAGTTACTCCTTATAACATCAGCTATCTGCCAGTGAAAGTCCCGTCAAAATCGGTCCAGCCGTTTCAGAGATCGCAACATCCAGACATTGAATAAACGTATGCAAATAGGATATGGATAGAAAACGATGATAGTCTAAGAATAAATAAAAAGAGTATAAATAGATAAGAAATAAATAGTAGCAAAATAAGACATCATAGTATAGATATATAAGATACATGTAAATATATATATATATATATATATATATATATATACACACACACATATATATATATATATATATATGTATGTATATATATACTGTTAAAATACTAGAGACAGAAATAAATAGTAGTAAGAATGTGTGACCCTTAAATTATGATAACCATTAAATAGCTCTGATAAATGTATAGATAGTAAGGACTTTTTAGAAAATAGAGAAAATAAAACAAAAAAGAAATAAAGAAGAAAGAAAATACAAAAAGACAAAAAACACATAAAAAAGCAATAAGCCCGGACAATCCAGTTCTACCGGAGAGAAGAGATTTAAAAAAACAGACAGACAGATAAACAAAAATATAAAAAAAAATCGTTTTCGGAATCTCCTGGTCCGACTTATCCCCCTGATCTTTTTCACATTTTTATTGGCATTACAAACAGACACTTCAATTTTATTTATCTGTATAGATTGAATTATTAGTATCTATCTATATTTAATTCGTTACATATATTCGTTACGAAAAAAAGCCGATATTCTGGGAAGGCGTGTTATTTATTATACCGAAGGAGCTAACCCACGTTCTTGACAAATTTCGATGAAATTCAATACGATGTTGCAGTATGCAACGGCTCTATAGAAAAATTGTTCCGTCTACAAACAATTTCTTCAGGGAACTTTTTATCAAGGCTAGATTTTCTCCTTCAGAAGAACGTTATAATTTATTATCAAGGCTGGTACCGGGTTGTCGACAAGTCCTAGGCAACACTTTCCACAAGGTGAATCGTCCTCGTATGCCTGCTTTAGACAATAAAAAAGTCACACCTTTACCATAAGACGTATCAAGACTAGTAATCTATTAGATATATCTATAAACTACACAATGTTATTTCTTGATGTAACCTTGGTTAGCTCGGAACCGTTGTTATTTCTTCACAACTACAAATCACCTTTGGAACTAGTTTAACGCGTCTACGTGTTTTAAATTGCAACTCAAGGTCAGCAAAATCTGGTTTTTTTTCAAGAGTAATTTAATATTATCTATCTATCTAATATATGCAATTGTTTACATGCCGTGTATGTCCGTTGAAGCTATTAAAAAAAAACAAGTGGAATCTCTATTAATATTATACATGCGAAAGTAACTACATCTGTCTGTTACAATTTTACAGAAAACCTACTGGACTGATTAGGGTGAAACTTGATATATATATATATATATATATATATATATATATATTATACTGAGGATGAACATAGGATCATTTTGTCCCAAAAAATGGGATAGTTTCCGGGATAAAAATATATTTGTCTCTTTGTTTGTTTGTTTGCTTTTACGGAAATACTATTGAACCTATTTAGCTGAAATTCGATATATATGTAATTTAATACCGTGTGTGGAAAAAGGATACTCTTCATCCCGGATAATAGGATAGACTTTGGAATAGGTTTATGTAAAGGTTATCCCAAAAAGTAGGATAGGTTTTTATGTGATTTGCCATATTCGTCATTTTGGTTATTTTAGTCATTTTGGTCAATTCTTGTCATTTTTATAGTTTACAGAGTGATAAACGGGGGATAAATAAATAAAACTAGAACGGGTTGAAACAGGGGATGAAAGTTTGTATAGGAGACCAATCATTTCTCAAATTTATAGGTATAGCTAGAGTTCATGCCGCGGCTGTTCCGCGGGTCAAACTCTGGTGCGTAACTTTAGTTTAAAGAGCAGGCGTTAATACCTACAGGTTACACTGTGTTAAATTTTATGTCAGTACTATTTGCCCCCTGAAAATTCGCTTTATTTTATATCGCAAACTATCCATCTCCTGGGATGAAAAGTATCTAGGTCCACTTTTGGCATTAAAATTACGTATGTACAAAATTAAGACCAAAACCGATCTAGTACTCCAGTAGTTTTTCCGTGAAAGCTTAACAGACAGACAGATCGAATTACTCTCGCATTTTTTTATGGATGATGAATTATTATAACTTGAAAAATGATTGGTCTCCCATACAAACTTTCATCCCCTATTTCAGACCGTTCTAGTTTTATTTATCTATCTACCGTGCCATATATCTGCAAACTACATAAATGATTTAAAAAAAGTCAAAAACACTCAAAAATGGAAAAAATGCCTAAAGTGCTAGAAATTACCAAATACAAAAATACCAAAAGTGCCAAAAATGACCAAAATGACAAGTGTCAAGAGTGCCATGGGTGCCAAATATGATAAAATGACCAAAATGACAAAAATACCAGAAGTGCCAAGAGTGCCAAAAGTGCCAAAACATGACAAAAGTATCAAGAGTGCTATGAGTGCCAAATATGACCAAAATGACAATATCAAAAGTGCCAAGAGTGCCAAAAGTGTCAAAAATTACCAAATATGCCAAAAATGTTAAAAGTAACAGAAATTCCGAAAGTGCCAAAAATGCCAAATATGCCAAAAATTATCAAATGCCAAAAATGACCAAAATCTCAAAAATGAACAATTATAATAATAATCGCCAAAATTACTAAAATAGCCAATATGATCAAAATTACCAAAAATACCAAAATGACCAAATTAACCATAATGGGAAATCACAAAAATATCTATCCTACTTTCTGGGATAACCTTTACATAAATGTATCCCAAAATCTATCCCATTGTCAGTGATAAAAAGTATCCCTTGTCCACCCTCGATTTTAAAATTACTAGTCTAGTAGTTTTCCATGAAAACGGAACAGATAGACCGACAGGGAGACAGACAGAGTCACTTTAGCATTTACAATATTAATAGGGATAAAATTCATCATCTATAAAAAAATGCGATACTAACTCGATCTGTCTATCTGTTAAGCTTTCACGGAAAAACTACTAGGATTACTGGATCGGTATTGGTGTAATTTTGCTTATATGTACTTATAATACCGAAAATGGACATAAATACTTTTCATGACGGGAGATGTGATAGTTTGCGATATGAAATGAAGTGAATCTTCCGCGGGCAAATAGCATGAACATAAAAATTTAATACAATGTAACCTTTTTTTTGAGCCAGTGGAAAACCGATTGAGGACCAAAGACCGCCACAAGCGCAGAGGCTTACGGGAAAAGTCGTTGCGCGTGTGTGATATTCGCCAGGTCGGGGTGGCTTTAGCACCTCTAAACAATTAAAGATGCTATTGCCACTCTTAAGTTAGGGATACCTACTAAAATCCATGGGCGTTCTGTCCTTCGCCTTCTGCCAGGGCTACGGGTACATTAAAATTAAAATTTATTTAACCAAACTTCTCATTACATGACAAAGCTATAACAAAAGATTGTGCTAAGGTACGTTACCCTAGTTGTCTTTATTATTTTGTATAAAAATAAAGTATGCGAAAATACTCCATTAACAGTTTTTTCTGAGATGCGTAAAATGAAACACTTATATGGATAATTACTGAAATATTGTCAGTCGAGCTGTCACTGAAAGAGTTATATTCAGTAATTAATCTAAAATGGCGAGAAGAGCGGAATAAGTCATCTATAAATTTAATAAAAAATGAGTGGATGCTTCTTTATGTAAATTTAAATTGGAAATGTAATGATACCTTACAAACCGCTTTCCATCAAGTGGGCCGTCTGCTTGTCTGCTGAACTCATGCAATAAAAAAACATAAAAAAACCAAAATATTAAGGATAATAAAAAAATTATAATGTGTGGTAGAAGCATACAAAAATATGTCTTCAAGAGAATAAATAAATAAATACATAAAGTTTTGAAAAATACTTTCTTTTCTTCCAATTTCTTTATTTTTTTCCTACTTAAAAATGTGATACGTTATTTTATTTAAAAATTGTTAGCAACCCTAGCTGCATAGACATTAGATGAGGTGCTGCGGCTCACCATACTATTTTGTCTTGGTGTTTTTTACTATTAGAATAAATAGCAGACACGGTGGCTGGTAGCACATCAGATTGAAAGTTGTTAAATTGACTATAGACATTTGTCAGAGATGTTACCAATAAATCCTTTTTATTGATCAACTATAATTAGTATTTTTAGTATGCCAGACGGGCCGCTAGCAACAGCTTAGCGGGTCGCAGATTAAGTATAGTGAGTCTATATAACGGCTAACGATTCGCAATAAGTATATTGTCTGTAAATTTGACTCTCACAAAGCGCACGCTTCTATATCGTACAAGTAATAATGCGTAAAGTCGATTTATTGGTATTCGGTGCAACAGGTTTTACTGGAAATTATGTAGTGCAATTTTTAGTGCGTATACACAAAGAAAAGGAGTATGAGGCTTTAACATGGGGTGTGGCTGGAAGATCAAAGGATAAACTTATGAATTTAAAAAAAGAAATTCAAGAAATGGGTTTGTGATATTTGATATTTGGTGTTTTTTTAAAGTTTTGTTAGGGTTCTAATACAATACCTTACCCAACGGTATATTTTACTTTTGACAGATAGACCATTGATCAATTCATGATGATGAAGTATGACAAATGTGTATAAAATTTACTGTTAAAAAAGTGATTGAAAAAGTCGATGGCGTGCAAACGTCAAAAGTAAAATAAATCGTTTGGACACGCTATAAATATTATATTACAAATCCTATATATTGTATTTATTTATCTCAAGGTTTGCAAAAAACGTGTATAAATTACTGGCCAAATTTTTAGATTTATTTATATATTTTTTCCTTTCCACCTGCCTCTAAATACTCCGACATTGGCAAAATCAGTGATATTTGCATTGTAGCCATCAAAATTAAAAAAAGGACACGCTATAAAAGATACAAATCATATATGTGCTCGGTAGGTCGTTCACCGTTCACGTTTGCAGGTTTCGTAGAGGTGGTAGGTAAACGTCCCCTCATTTCGTTAATTGGCAAGATGACCATACAAAAGCCCTTAAAACTAAAATATCCCATTGCTCAAAAACTGTTTAATGGATATTTTTAAAACCATTTTTTGTTAAAAGTATTGATTTTATAATGTGCACTTGTTTCACAAGTTTCTATCTCATAGGTTAAGGTTAGGAACGTGACATTCACGTTTTTTAATATTGCCACCTCCTTGGTTATAGGCTAAATAGGACAGGTTTCATATTCTTTCCAAAAAGTAAACAGCTGATGGGTACGTGATTACGTTCTTGCATTATTTCATATTTAAGTACTTGCAAATATTATCTCTATTTCTACTACTTAGCATAAATTTTTATATTTACAAACTATCTATTAAAACATTTCCTTACAAGGTGATACTAGGGTTACATTATTTATAACCTAAATAAGTTAATTCTACAAATATATATATAGACTTATTTTTATAAGATCTATTGTTTGTATGTCTATCGATCTATTGTTGATGTAGAGTGGCGGAATGAAAAGGTTCGCCAGTTTTCAAATTGATTCATTTAACGTTCCGCGTGTTACCTTTTCAAACATGTCACAAAACAAACTGCTCCACAGAAAATTATATTTAAGTAACTGTTTGACAATAAAGTTTAAAATTACTTAGATCAAAGTTGTTTTATTGTCTATATTGTTTTAGAAGATTGTTTAGAGATATAAATTTAAAAAAAAAACGAAATGTGTACTGCGACACACAGTAGAAGTGAAACTTCAACGGACAAGTTGAAGAACGAATCGCAACAAAATTTTAACTTGAAGTTTTACGGGCAGATTGTTAATGTACCCGTCCAATTTGAAAACTTGCCTACATATATATATATACATATACACACACACACACACAAATATATATATATCTCATTATAACACGCACACACATATGATATAGATGAGACTTGATACAGGCTACTACTTTTTTCTTTCATCACAGAGGTCTACCAGCATTTGGGGATGCGGTGGATCTAACCTCTGTTGATGAAGTAGGTCACTCTGCTTCCCGGGGTGATCAAAGCCTTGCTGCGCGGATGAGTATGAGTATAGCTTCACTCAAAACGTCATTATCTTTCAACTCAATCATGGGCACATGGGACGCAGGTTCTGGTTTAGTGGAGTAGTTGAGAACGTTTGTATCAGAGTTACACAGACGCTGTGCGGCGCTTAATCTCGCCGCGTAAGATCTAACTCCCACAAAGGACCCACTATGGTACGAAATGTATTCCCCTGCGTCAACAAAAAAAAAGGCTACCATTTTTTATCCCAAAAATAAAGCTAGAACGGTTTGACAATAGAGAAAAAGTTTGTATGGGGGACCAATCATTTCTCTATTTATAGATATAAAAAATTATCAACTATAAAAAAACGCGATAGTAACTCGGTATTAATATCTATTAAGCTTTCACGAAAAAACTACTAGAGTACTGGATCGGTTTTGCTGTAATTTTGTACATAAAATATGTAGTTTTAATACCGAAAGTGGACATAATAGATGTTTTTTATTTTTGGAGATAAAAAATTTAATAAAATAAAAGGTGACCTTCTTTAAACAAGAGCCACGCAGCAAGGCTTGACCCGGATAAAACTGTAGTATGTTATATAATTACTTTTCGAAGTATATTAATGGAGTTGTAGCAAACAGTGCATACTCAATAAGGCAAAGAGATAAAATAAAAATATAATTACTAGCGTAATAATGACATGGCATATTAAAAATTCATACTGCAATGTATCTCCATATAAATTCCTTACATGTTTGGTATAATAAACGTTATAAATACAGAAGATTGTATAAAAAGCTGGAGTGAGCTGCTGTCTAAATGTAGTTTTGTCATTTAAATATTTTTCAATAGGGTAACATCCTTTTGTATGTAAAGTACTTTTTAATTCATTTTTAAATTTAATCAAGAGCAAATCTAACATTTTATTCGGAATCTTATTGAAGAAGCGTATACCAGCCCCTAAAGAAGGAGCACAACACGTTTTCTAATCTTAAAGATAACTTTATTACTATGCTTGGTGTTGCAATTGTGAACATCCCTCTATTGTTTATAGGCACTCATATTACACATATGACGACAGCTTCAATGATTATTTTTTCGTGGTTTCGCTCCACATATCGTTATGTAGGACCACACTACCTTTCTGTCAAATTACATGAGATGTAGATAGGTAGTTCCCGAGAAAAATTCGAAGGGCCAAAATTTGTGTTCGGGCTATATATAGCCTAGTGGACTATAGGTATGTAGGTGATGTACTTTTGAGAGTCCTTGCCGGACGGCTGGGGATCATGTCTTATTATCACCGCCGAAACGAGTTATACGTCCTTCTTCGCTCGAGGGCGCGGAAGACTGGCGGGCGACGCGAGCGCCGTCTAACTATATCGAAACTATCATGTCCGAATACAATGCATCATTTTTTTTTTATTGGAATTGACTTTATGTTGTTGGTCTGAAGACCTCACAACTTTACCGGAGTTTTCGGGGCGAGTGCCTTTGCGAAGCGAAGGCGCTCGAGCCCGGGGGGCAACTTGCTCGAGGGGGCTCCCTAGGGAGTTTCACCTCGGCTGGACTGTTGCCATGAGAGGGGGATGAATCTAATGATGCCCACCATAGGGCGACACAATGCACTAATTGAGAGCGGGCGACGGGTAATATAAAGCCCGAGAGGAAGGATCCCGGCGGACCGGGATCGGCGGTTCGCGGTGGCCTATACTATCTTACTGCCGTTTCGCAACGTGTTATGGTTGGGAGAGAAGAAACGGCGGAAGAAACTTTCCAGCAACACGCCTAGTCTATCCTATGGGGGGGCTGTGTCTCCTGGCGTCCCTCGCAGGGACGTGGAGAGATCGTGATTGGCGGCGTCGACGCCGCCGTCTGTGTCTGTCTGTCGGTGCCTGCCAGCCTGCCGTCCTAACCGCGGGCGGGCTGATCCGAGCCAGCCGTTTTGTGATATCGTGGACCTTGTCCGTGAGGATGTTACGCGGTCGTCGCACGAGAGCCTTTCGTCGAGGCTTATAATCGGACGCGGACACGACGAGGGGATTTCGATGGTGCGGCGCTAGATCGAAATACTTACGCGAGAGCGACGTAATGTAGTTTTTGATGGAGGGAAGCTCCAGATCGCGGTGGATGTCGACGTTACGTATATAGAGGGGAGCACCGACGGCTCTGCGCATGAATTTATTCTGAACGATTTGCAGTTTCTTTAAAAGGGAAGGCTTGGCATGGCCGAATACCACACTCGCGTATGTCATGATCGGGCGGATGCATGTTTTATATAGAGTAAGCTTGTGTCTGAGGGACATTTTGCTTCGTTTATCTATCATGGGTGCTAGACGACCCATCACAAATCGCGCTCTATTCCGGACTATAGTGATATGCTCGTTGAAGCGCAAGTTCTGATCTAGGGTGACACCCAGGTATTTGGTGTACTTTGCCCAGGGGATCTCTTGTTCGTAGAGTGAGATGGCTTTTAAGCGAAGGCAAGCGCGTTTGGGAGAGCGAAGCGTGCCCGGGGAAAAGAACATTGCTGCGCTTTTCTCCGGGTTTACCTCTATCCTCCATTTGCGAAACCATTCGCCTAGCTCTGTTACAGCTGCCTGTAGCAGGACGCAAGCCATTTGTCGGTTGTGATCTGATGTATAGAGTGCGGTGTCATCCGCGAAGAGGGCCAACTCTACATCTGGAGTTTTTGGGATGTCGCTGGTGTACAGCGTGAAGAGTAGTGGAGATAGGGCCGAGCCCTGTGGTACACCGGCTGTGAGTGGGTGAGGGACGAGCGTGTTCCTCCACTCGAAAACGGAAGCTACGGCCTAGGAGGAAGTCTCGCAAGATGAGCACGAGTCTGTCTGGCACACCGAACTGGTACAGCTTGTAAATCAAACCGTTATGCCAGACCTTGTCGAAGGCCTTAGCTACGTCAAGGAACAGTGCGGCTGTTCCTATAGGGCGAGGGCGATGGGCAAAGTGGGATAGTATGTGCTCCGTGATGCGGTGCACCTGTTGGACGCATGAGTGTCTGGCACGGAATCCAAACTGCTCATCGGGTAGTAGATGTTTGCTGATGGCAAAATCTCTAAGTCTAGAGAGGATGACCCTCTCGTAAAGCTTGCTGAGTGTGCTCAGTAGGCTGATTGGGCGGTAGCTGGACGGTTTATTAGCCGGTTTTCCAGGCTTGTGAATACCGATGACGTCTGCTTCCTTCCAGATCGCGGGGAAAGAGCAGTTTGTTATGGCGGCATTGAAGATGCTCACTAAGATTATAATCAAGTGGCCGGGGAGGAGTTTTAACACGCGATTGTTAATGCCATCGATCCCTGGGGCCTTTCGCGGTTTGAGGAACTTGATCAGATCTTGCACTTCTTCCACCGTGACTGGGTCGAGTGTGGTTTCCGCTGGTAAGGAGGATCTACGTTCAACCTCGGAGTCCACCTCCGTCAGGTGTGACTGGTCGACGTTTTGTGTAGTGGGGGAGCATTGAAGCTCTAGACTCTGAGCAAGGCATTGGACTTTCTCTTCATCATCGAACGCCTCGGTGTTGTCGGCTCTTTCTAGCGCGGGTATGACAGTGAGGGTATCTGATTTGAGAGCTCTAGCCAGCTTCCAGTACGCCTGGTGAGTTGGTTCGATATCTCTCAACGTTCTGTCTCAACGTTGTTCCCTGACTTCCCGGATACGTAGTTTGACCTCGCGCTCTATTTGGCGGAGTCGGACTCTGTTGTCTTCGGTGGGATATCTGTCGTGAGCTCTGGAGGCGGCTCTCTTTTCCCTCAGCAGTACCCTCACTTCGTCCGGCAGGCATAAGTGGCGGTCATCCTCCACTGGCACCTGTCTGGACGAGTTCCGCACTGCGGATTGAAGGTGGCTGGTGAGGGCCTCGATCGCCGTCTCCGTGTCTTGGTGGGATTCGATGTGGTCCGGGATGCGGTCCAGGTCTGGTGATTCGGTTGCCTTGAGGAGGTCCCCAAGTCTCAACCAGTCCACAGAGGTCCAAATTCAAATTCAAAGTTTTTTATTCAAAATAAGTTCCACTGGAAAACACTTTTTGAAGGTCATATAAATATATAAGTTAAAATTTAATTTTTCTTCCTATTCTATGTATACCGCTTCACAACGTGTTATTGCTGTTAAGGAGAAGAAGCGGCAAGAAACTCCCCAGCAACACGTCTAGCTAAATAATGTTTTTCTTTAAGTTTCTTTTTCTATTTATATCTCAAGTTGTTTTTTTAAATAAGTTTTATACAGAAGTATGTTACAGAATTACTTTTTGAAGAATTAATGGAGTTGTAGCAAACAGTGCATACTCAATAAGACCAAGACACAATAAGAGGAAAGAAAAATATTATGAAAGTTATAATAATGATATGACGTACTAAAATGTTATGCTGCAATATATCTCCATAAATCCCTTACAAGCTTGGCAAGATAACATTAAACAAAATATAGTATAAGATGTTAGAGTGAGCTGCTACGTAAATGAATTTTTGTCATTTAAGTATTCTTCAATAGTGTAGTATCCCTTTTTAGCAAGATACTTTTAATTTGGTTTTGAATTTAGTGAAAGGCAGATCTAACATTTCACTCGGAATCTTATTGAAGAAGCGTATACCAACCCCAAGAAAGAGGACAGTACTTTTTGTAATCTAAAAGATGGCAATATCAGTCTATTACAATGCCTGGTGTTGAAATTGTGAATATCCTTATACTGCTTGTAGGCACTCAAATTATTACGAATATAAATTATATTATTAAAGATATATTGGCAGGCGACCGTCATAATATTGATTTCCTTGAAGCATTCTCTAAGAGACTCCCGAGGGCCGAGGTTGTAAATTGATCTTACGGCTCTTTTTTGTAAAACAAATATGGTCTCTAAGTCAACAGCGTTGCCCCAAAGTAAAATACCATAGGACATGACACTATGAAAATAACTAAAATAAACTAGTTTAGCAGTCTCTTCGTCAGTGAACTGCCTAACTCTTCTGACCGCATATGCAGCAGAACTAAGTTTTCCTGAGAGACTAGATACATGATCGCCCCAGTGGAGCTTCTGATCAAGGTTAATGCCTAAGAATACAGTTGAATCTACTAGATTAAGTCTAGTGTCGTTAAGAGAGATATTAATATCGTATTCTTTTACATTGGGCATAACAAACTTAACACATTTAGTTTTGCTCGGATTGAGTAATAAGTTATTTACAGTAAACCACTTAGTATAGTCCTAGTTTCAGATGTCTGGTCCGTCTGTTGTCCTAATTTGAGGATAACCGGGCGATGGTCCGAGTCTATATCGTCCATCGTTTCTATCGAATGGAACTGAAGAGTTACGCCCCTCAGTAATGCTAGGTCGAGAGTGTTTGGGGTCCCCCAGTCGCGGTTGGGGGGGTATCGTGTGGGGGTCATGGGAGTTATTATATCAAACAAAAGATTGTCTGATATATTTATTAGGGCTCTGCCATTGGGGTTAGTGGTATTGCAATTCCACTGTTCGTGTTTACAATTCAGATCTCCGGCTATTATAACAGCTGGGCCTAAGTTGAATAGGGCTTCTAGGTCTTTCTTAATAAGGGTTTTCTGGCACGCGAGGTATGCTGAGACTATGACTAGAGGTTGGTGGCCAGTCATTGCTAGTCTGCAGGCGGATACCTCCATACCTACTAGTGGTGGGGTGACTAGAGGCATGCAGTGTAGAGATCTTCTGAAATAGATCAGGGTGCCGCCACCACGGCCTATCCTGTCATGTCTAGTGACCCGATAGTTAGAGATCTTTGGATCTCTTTCACTCGGTTTCAGGAAGGTCTCCTGCACTAGTAGTATATCTACTTGATTGGTAACCAGGAAGTCATGGACCAAGTCGCGCTGGTTTCGAAGGCCGTTGGCGTTATAAGTCGCCAGAGTCAATGAGCGTGGTTTATTTCTACCTACATGCGCCATTTGTTACCGGTAACAATAATTTAACTAGGTTGTTTAGTTATAACGACCTAAGTACCTGGAGGAGGTACGCGTGATCCATTTCGATCACGAGTTGATCCCGGAGGGAGGGTTGATCAGACTCTGCAACTTGTCTCAGTTTTCGAGCCAAGAGTTGGACCTCTGCTAGGTCGAAAGGCAAGTTCTTGGCGAATTTAGTCGCCAAGGCTAAGTCCTCCGCTAAAGAGTGGTGGGGTGACGGCCCAGAAGGTGCTTTTAAAATGGGGGCGGTGTCAGGGGTTGCTGGGGGTAGGCCGGCCAAAATTGGGGCGCGCGTCCTTAGTGGAGGGAACGCTTCCGTCGTGGGAAGACCCGTCCAGTGATTTACCACTGGAGGGGGGGCCGCCACGAATGCGGGTTTGTTCGGCACTTTTCTAGTGCCTTTTTGGGCGTTGCCCTTTCCGAACTTACGTTTCGGTCGGGGGGCGGCAGGACAGCGTCTGTAGTTAGCGGGGTGACCCGCTTGGCCGCAGAGAATGCAGCTCGGTGGCTCCGGGGAGTCCCGGGTGCGTGTGCACTCCGAGGTCCCGTGGTCGCCCAGGCACTTGACGCACCTGGGACGGGATTGACAATGTAGGGCAGAGTGCCCATAAAGTTGGCAACGATGGCACTGCCGCAGTGTATGTTTTTCGTGTGGGCGTTCCACACGAAGGCCAGAGAGGCCACAGACCTTCTCAAGTTCGAAGATCTTTTTCCCCTCTGGGGAGAGGTCGAGGACAACCAATACTAGGTTTAGAGGAGACTTTGTTGCGTCGCCTCTGTGCATACGGTGCACTTCGTGCACCGGTACAGCTTGGAACTTAAGGTCCTCGAGAATGTAGGAACACTCGATTTCCTGTGGGAGTCCGCGGATTACAGCCCGAAGGCGTTTTTCTTCCGGCAGGGCATAAGTGTAGTAACCGATTTTACGGTCACATAACAAGGATGTTAGGGGCGGTGGTCACTTGAAGACGTGACCATAACTTTGATGCCGTGTTGGGTATCACGGGCTTCTTTATAGAGATTGCCTTACCTGGCAGCTCCTTAGCGAGTTGAAGCCAATGGGCTTTCTCGCGGACGATCAGGGGTGGCGGCGGGCGCTGTGAAGGTGGCCCAGGGCGGCTGGAAGGTGCCGCTGTTGGTTTTGTGCCGGCAGTGGGAGCGGGGTTGGGGGGGACCTCCCTCTGGGTCTTCCGTTTTTTAGTACGATTGACGGTTATGAAACCGTCATCGTCCTCGCGGTTTGAGGGGATGTTCGCGGGAGGCGCGACATCCATGGGGGTGATTTCATCGGCCGGTGGAAGAGGAGCATCCCTGAGGTATTGCGGACCGTCAGGAGATAATTCGATTTCTCGTCGAGAATCGATTACGTGGTGTATGGGCGATCGCGAACGCGATGTCGTCGAACTCGCGGAGCTCGATCGCGGTTGTCCCGACGCGGAACCGCGAGAAAACGAGGCGCGTGATTTTGGTGCCACACGGTGGGCATCGTTGAGCGGGGGTGCGGGCGGCGGGCGCACCGGTAACACGGCGGGTACGGATGTGGGGGGCGCGGGGGGCGCGGGCGCTAAGGCAGAGCGCAGGTGGTCAGCGATAAGCGCGGTGGCGGGGGTCGCGGGGGTGCGGTGGTCGCGGCAGATGCGGGTGCGGGGCCCCTTGCACGTGTAACTTGCAGGACACGGGTTTCTCGGAATTAAGTTCCGAGATAACGGAGGCCATTGATTGGGACTCCGGAGTCCTCAAAAATTGGTCGAGCGCTTGAGGGAATTGCTGTCGTAAAAACGACAGCAAACCCTCCAACAGCAATGGAGAGAGCTCCACGCCGTCCATTGTCCCTGAGGGGGACGAACGATTTGGTGGAAAAACCACCTGATGACGCACTTTTCACTGCACTGTCACAGAAAAAACACAGATCGACCGGGTGAACGAACGAACACAACGAACACGAATAACCGACAGCCGAGGCGGAGCGGGAGACGTGCGCGCGCGACGAACGACAACGGGCGAGTGACAATGCATGATTATTTTTTTTTTATTGGACTTGACTTTATGTTGTTGGTCCGAAGACCTCACAACTTTACCGGGGTTTTCGGGGCGAGTGCCTTTGCGAAGCGAAGGCCCTCGAGCCCGGGAGGCAACTTGCTCGAGGGGGCTCCCTAGGGAGTTTCACCTCGGCTGGACTGTTGCCATGAGAGGGGGATGAATCTAATGATGCCCACCATAGGGCGACACAATGCACTAATTGAGAGCGGGCGACGGGTAATATAAAGCCCGAGAGGAAGGATCCCGGCGGACCGGGATCGGCGGTTCGCGGTGGCCTATACTATCTTACTGCCGTTTCGCAACGTGTTATGGTTGGGAGAGAAGAAACGGCGAAAGAAACTTCCCAGCAACACGCCTAGTCTATCCTATGGGGGGCTGTGTCTCTGGCGTCCCTCGCGGGGACGTGGAGAGATCGTGATTGGCGGCGTCGGCGCCGCCGTCTGTGTCTGTCTGTCGGTGCCTGCCAGCCTGCCGTCCTAACCGCGGGCGGGCTGATCCGAGCCAGCCGTTTTGTGATATCGTGGACCTTGTCCGTGAGGATGTTACGCGGTCGTCGCACGAGAGCCTTTCGTCGAGGCTTATAATCGGACGCGGACACGACGAGGGGATTTCGATGGTGCGGCGCTAGATCGAAATACTTACGCGAGAGCGACGTAATGTAGTTTTTGATGGAGGGAAGCTCCAGATCGCGGTGGATGTCGACGTTACGCATATAGAGGGGAGCACCGACGGCTCTCCGCATGAATTTATTCTGAACGATTTGCAATTTCTTTAAAAGGGCAGGCTTGGCATGGCCGAATACCACACTCGCGTATGTCATGATCGGGCGGATGCATGTTTTATATAGAGTAAGCTTGTGTCTGAGGGACATTTTGCTTCGTTTATCTATCATGGGTGCTAGACGACCCATCACAAATCGCGCTCTATTCCGGACTATAGTGACATGCTCGTTGAAGCGCAAGTTCTGATCTAGGGTGACACCCAGGTATTTGGTGTACTTTGCCCAGGGGATCTCTTGTTCGTAGAGCGAGATGGCTTTTAAGCGAAGGCAAGCGCGTTTGGGAGAGCGAAGCGTGCCCGGGGAAAAGAACATTGCTGCGCTTTTCTCCGGGTTTACCTCTATCCTCCATTTGCGAAACCATTCGCCTAGCTCTGTTACAGCTACCTGTAGCCGGACGCAAGCCATTTGTCGGTTGTGATCTGATGTATAGAGTGCGGTGTCATCCGCGAAGAGGGCCAACTATACATCTGGAGTTTTTGGGATGTCACTGGTGTACAGCGTGAAGAGTAGTGGAAATAGTGCCGAGCCCTGTGGTACACCGGCTGTGAGTGGGTGAGGGGACGAGCGTGTTCCCTCCACTCGAAAACGGAAGCTACGGCCTAGGAGGAAGTCTCGCAAGATGAGCACGAGTCTGTCTGGTACACCGAACTGGTACAGCTTGTAAATCAAACCGTTATGCCAGACCTTGTCGAAGGCCTTAGCTACGTCAAGGAACAGTGCGGCTGTTCCTATAGGGCGACAATGCATGAACAGAGTGTAACTTTTAAGTTATAGTTTTGATGCAATGCTTTGATTCAATTCAATTTATAGGGTTCTACAGCCAAGTCATAAATATAGTAAAAGTTAGTCACTTTTGCACAACCTTTTATTTTGCGTAGACTGCCAAACACTTTCCAGATTTTATATCCTTTAATATATCACAGGAATGAAAATACATGATCTTGAAATCGTGGAAAGCAATGTGGATGACGAAAACTCACTCAAAGCAATGACACAAAAATGTAAAGTTCTGATCAATTGTGTTGGACCATATACTGTTCTGGGAGAACCAGTGGTGAAGGCTTGTATCGAGACTGGAACACATTATGTTGATATGTCTGCAGAAGCTTATGTAAGAATATTATTTTAATTTATTTATTCAATGCAGTATGAAATTTTAAAACAAAATTTATTTTCTTCTTTCAAAGGATCTTTTTTAAAATATGTATTTTCTTTATTAGGTTAGCTTCTAATATTGTAAACAAATATATTATATATCTTAATTAATTTGTATGTTTAACAGACTAAAGCAAGTTTAAAGTTTATAGAGTAACATATTACAATAAATACAATTAAACAATAAAAATTAACTAACATATAAATAAATTAAAATAATAAAAATTACAAGCAATATATAGTCCCAAATTGCCGTCAGTTGAGAACGTTCCCAAAATGCTGGCCGCATTTCCTAGTTATATGGCAAAGCGCTATACGCCTATTATAATACGCTGTCCTAAATATAGGCTAGCTGTTTGGTTACATGCGACCTTGACTGAATGAGTTGTTAAGTCTCGATAGAGTTGATGAACTTCGGGACCCCATTGCCTTGGAGTTTCCATCCTGAAAACCACAAATATGTATCCATTGCTAATGCTAATGGATGCATGTTTGTGGCGTTTCAGGATCTTCTGACGTTCGGCTGTCGCACCATCTGCCATCGACGTGTCTGAAAGATGGAAAATAGCTAAAGTGTTGATGTACGTAGTGTCCCACACTATGGGTCAATCCATCTTCCAGGGCATTAAAGACATACCGTCAGGTCTCTTGCTATCGCCGCGGCACAGACCATTCGGCTCAATAGTGGCCGGTATTCCGGCAGTGGCAAGAGCTCGACGATTATGTCATTTATAGCGTCATGGCGCGGTATCCTTCCAGCACTTTGGATACATGATAAACTCCGGTCACCCGAACTACCGACTTTATCCCCGGCACCATGAGGGATGCAGCACACCGGCAGCGATGAGGGACTACAGCCGCTTGCCCTCAGTCGAATAGATACAGCAAATCTGAACGCAGCGTCGTCCAGAAGTGGTTCTAAATCGAGGACGGGGCTTGAAGCCACAAACCTGACTCTCATCTAGAGACTGCTAAAACAAGGGCACACTCAGCCTGATTGGTACTAAATGATAAAAGGTTTTCGTATGTCAATTTGCTGAGCGGGCCATCCCAAAGCAGTCATTTTTCTCAGAAACTACGACCATACATGCTGCTACACTATTTTGTATTGAAATTAAAAACAATAAAGATTAAGGGTGACTAATAAAGTGGTCGCTATGCGGGAAAATTTAGAGAAATGGAAAATACCTTAAAATATATTTATTTTATATTTTAGAATATGTTACATATATATAAAAAATACAACGAAGCTGCTCTGAGAGCTAATGTATTGATTGTTCCTGCTTGTGGTTTTTGTAACATACCTATAGCTGCTGGAATGATATATTTGCGGGACCATTTCCAAGGTTTGTTTTTTTAATTCAAATTATAATTAAACGAAAAGACTAATTGCCAGCTCGATTACCTGCCAGTTTTGGTTCTTAGGTTGACTTTACATCAGTTATTATGAGTGTATTTACGACTGTTTCTATATTATGTATTTATACATATTAACGTTATATCGTTAATGTGTCACAAGCTTTCTGTAAAATTTTGTAACATGGATTAATTTCCTTCGACAAATTTGTTACCGAAGCTGTTGTAGTTGTTTGAATCGATCGAATCGAATAAACACGTGATTATATTATATTTATATGGAGAAGTACACTACATCGTGTAGCTGGTAAGTATAGACCGATCTCCACTAAGAACGATGGGTGGAGATGAAAGCTAGCAAGAAGCTTAGTCATTCACATTTATTGCCCGTTAAATATAGGTACAGATCGGGAGCAAAAAAACATCCATTCAAATCGAAGAGGTTGTGATGTAATAAAAAGTTGTTTTAACGTTTTAATATAATTTTATCCTATACTTAATAAATGAATGACGTAAGTTATGATAGATTGTTAACTGAAATCAAAAGCAGATTGTGGGGTTGGTTTATTGTTTTCGAACGATAGCCCGTGATGGATTACACCTCGATAAATAAATTATCAACTATGTAGCCAACCACATAAGTCACCACCGAACCTAACAAAGGTTCTTTAGCTTCTTTACCTCTTCAGGGACTGCTCTAATTACATCGTATGACACAGTGTCTTAGTAGTTTGTATTTATTCACAGAGTATATTAATATAATAGAAGATATGTAATAATCATAATATTTATCATAACGTGATTTTATTTATCTTGCAGGTGAACTCAACTCTGTGGAATCGTACTTAGAATTAGATATTCCCAAATATACACATTATTCAGGACCAAATGCAACTTTAATACATTCAGGAACTTGGCTTTCAATGGCTTACGTTTTGAAAAATATGCGAAAATATTTAACTTTACGATATGAATTAAATGCGGAACCTATTGGAAGAGAACCTATGGCTCTTAAAAAGTTAGTATTCACGACTTTAAGGCTTTGTTCACTGATTATATATAGGTACTTACCATTCCACGCGATCTGTGCCAAACAACGCCTCTCTTTATGGCCGCTGTTAGGTTTCCTATCAAATCAGACATTGCACAGTCATCTACGGCTTATGAATTTTAAGTCTAAGACACGGACTATATATTTGAGAAATTTAACATGCAGATCATATATCGAAACTAAATGTGGGTGGGTGTCTGGAGGTCACAAACAACTCTGGGCCACTGCTCGTATTACTGTTGTCGTGTTGCTGATAATAGTCTTACAATATGAAAACGTAAACAAGTTAATGAGCTATGGATAATATCTGTTGGGATATATCGAGTAGGAAGAAATATTACATCAGTAGTGTTCTGTTATTGTAATTTTACGATGGTAATGAATTCACGTTAAACTTGATAGATTATAATCTACTATGGTGGTGATATTTTTGCACCTCTTGGTTGCTCATTGAAGTTGATCTGTGTTCAATGTAAAAAGTACTATATATAATGTGTAATCCCGCACTGAAACCACCCTAGTGTACATTCTGTTATCCTGGTCGTGAGATATCAACCAATGTAGGCTCAACCGGATTTTTTCATATTGCCAAGGGGATTCTTTCTTCCAGCGATTTTTTCTCAAACCAAACACTTAAGAGGGAGATTGCTTTTTCATTAAGGGTCGATTTTTCAATCGTCAGATAAAAGTTGTTTAACGAATAAAATGTAACATGAATAAATTAAAAAATACAGGTGCGTGAATAAAAGAGTTGAACTGTTTCACTAATACATTCAGTCAGGTTCTAATTTATCCGATGGATAACTCTTACTTGATGATTGAAAAATCGGCCTAAAGATGGATGTTTCATTAAATAGTAGGGTGCATTCAAAAGTCAGCGAGAGGTGACCATGTGAGGAGTCAAATTCAATTTCATGTTTTCTGTTTACAGATCTTTCCTGCACAGACACGAAGGCCAGTCTTGGTTCCCTTATCCCGGACCTGATGTAATCCTGATCGAAATGTCTCAAAGACAACTAATGAAATCGCACCAAAAGAAAATCACACACTTTAAGGCTTATGCTACAGTTCCGCGATTTTTCCATTTCATATTAATACCAGCCATATATATCTGTTACTATTTATGTTACTTCAGCTGCTTTAGACGACTAATGAAGAACTATCCAAAATTATTCTCTTTTGGTTATGCATCTGATGCAGGACCTACTTCTGAGACGAGGGAGAAAACTAAATACAGATTTACATTAATTGGTAAAGAGTGGAAATGTGATGCTGTCACAAAGTCACTGGTTATAAAGGTATTATAGGTATTATAATATGATATTTTATAGGTATATAGATGTGAAAGTTACTTTATTGGTTGTTTGTGATGACTTATTCTTCAAAGCTTTGGAAATAATTCGTTTAGTAAAAATATTGCAATTTTCACGAGAATTTGAAAACGAATAGATATTAGGGAGATCGCCATCTATTGTCTTCATTAATTACAGGTTGCATACTGGTCACCATAATGGTGGAAAGTTTTATTAATAATAATAAGTTACAAGATGGCACAAATTATAATCACTTTAACATTGATGACAAAGAACTTGAACAGCTCATAAACGAAATCCAAAACTGCTGTTTAAAGATTGGAATGATAAAGTAAATATTTTGGTACTGACTACAGACAGAGACATATCAATTATATTTACATAGTAGAAAGAAAGAAAATATTTGTTTCTCAGTGCGACATACACAAGGCATAGAGAAACCTAACAGACAGAAAAATTACATTCAATCATTGTCAACTGCAAATTGAGAAATGAGGTTGGCATTCACTATTTGGCTGTGCCGAAACTATGGAGTATAGAGATAAAGAGTACTACTGTCTCTGTGTTGAAAAGGTGTCCGTCAAAACACGGATAATAAGGGCGGCACTGCGGTAGCATAGGATAAATTTTAAAGGAAGCTCCAAATATCTATAATTTTATCCGTGCAGGAACGGAGAAAGAATACAATTTCCTACCTCTTACGACAGGCCGCCCGGTCTGTCGTAAGAGGCGACTAAACAACCCACAGCCAGGTGGTAGGGCATTTGCCTGTCTGGATGGTTACCACCCCTGTTCTAAAGTATATATATAACAACCTAGAGTTGTGTTCCGGCATTATTGACCAGGTTCCAGAGTCCAGTCTCCCTCAAAAGAGTAAGCAGCGCATTTGTAGCACCTTTGGTGTTGCAAATGTCCATAGGCGATGGTAACCGCTTTGTATCAAGTGGGCCGTCTGCCTGTCTGGTGAACTCCTCCAATAAAAAAATCACTATGAGATAGAAAAATAAACAAGGACCAAAAGATTTCCGCTTTGTTTTTTATTATTAAAAATTCACAATAAATAAATCACTCTAGACGTTTTCTCACTGCATTGGATTTTCTAAATTGTTTTAGACTACGTAAATAATTGTGTTTTTTTTTATATATATTAGACATTTATTAATTTTATGGCTCTTCAATTTTTAATTCATATCGTCGTCTTTCGTACGCCAGCGTTATTGTGGTAGGTTTTTGAACCTCTACTTTCGACGTACTGTTAGACAATTTTTAAACTTCCCCTCCATATAAGTTGGTACTTCTTGCCTTTCCTTCCACAGTCGAAATGTAGTTCATAGTAGTAAAAACAGCACTGATTTTCAGTGTTTACCTCCTAAATCACATAGGTATATGCCATCCAACATACCATAAATCATAAATTAATGAATAAACTTTTTCAGATATCCGGAAAAGATCCAGGATACCAGACCACAGGAGCGGCTTTAGCCCTGTCTGCTCTAACTATACTGAAGGAATATTCAAAAATGCCAAAGTAATCATTTTTATTTTATTTACATAGATTTCTGGTCACTGGTAATTACATCGAGGGGTGAAAGGCTATTTGTGTTAAGCGATATTTGGAAAATGTTTTGGGAGAAGAATTCAAAGTTTAAATGATCCAAATAAATGTGTCATTATTAACAATACTACTTACATTTTTTACGTTTTTACAACTGCACTGCTCGCTATTAACGGAATGTTCAGCACCGCAACGGTTCTCTTGAACATATTTTGTTCCGCCTACGGCAATTATTTGGAGGGAACTTCCCGCCGAGATTTTCTTACTGCGTTACAAGATGGTGTATAAGAAGTTTATGTATAATAATATTGTTTAAGAAGGGAGTCATAAAATTTGTTAGACACCGGCAACACGTTGGCAACGCATACTTTGTTGCAAACGTCTATAGGCAACGGTAACCACCTTTCATCAAGTGGACCGTCTTCCTGTTTTTGTGCTTCAGGCATTAAAAAAAGTTTGAGACATTAGGTTGAAAAAAGCCACCATGTCAAGTCTGGCACAAAATGTCATTTAAAACAAATGGCCTTCCCACCCCTGGATATATTGTTAAGAAACAAATGGAAGTAATTAATATTTTTAAAATTATCTGTAACTAGGAGGGTCAAGTTTCTGCAATGAATTTGAAAAAGGAAAAAAATATAGGGTAAAATCTAATTCCCCTTTGCAAGCACAAACCATAAAAAAATTATACCACTAACGAATTCAAGTTTAATATCTTAGAAAATATTGATCTAAGCAACTAAGGTCCGTAAGACTTTTTTGTAGAAAATTAAATTTCCAACAAATTTGGTATTTAATTATTTTTTTGTAGTCCATTGCTTTTGAGATAACAGCAAATATATTAAAATTTTAAGTGAAAATCAACTTCAGTGACGTTTACCAACTCACTAGTAAAGTTACACTTTCGCCGCAGTGGACACTATTGTAGATCGTTTATTCTGAGAAAATCGCGACAAAACCCGATGTGATAGTTAAAAATGCCGCCGGGTTATAGAAATTAAAAAAAATATCTTGATTTACTTGTATTTAATATGGAAACTCTTTCATGCTCAGGGAACTTAAATTTATTATTAAGGACTGTAACTTCAGGGATTTTTTCTTGACATATCCAACAAAATTTCGGATGGAGACCGAGAAAAGCTGGTACATATTAGGTTGAAGAAAAAGTTTTTTCGCATTTTATATAAAAATTCAAAAGGTTTTTTTATAAAGTTTATTTACATTTGACTAAAGTATGTAGGTGCCATTTTGTTGGATAACTTTTTGCCATCTTGTAGGTAGGGACGTGATCCCATTGCTATAAAAATGTTGGGGCTTCTGATCAAAAAACTGCGACAAGTGGTTTTGGCAGTCCTCTTGTGATATTAACCTGACACTGCCTAAGGTATTCTGCAGAGACCGAAACAGGTGAAAATCTGAAGGTGCAAGGTCAGGACTATACGGCGGATGCATTAACACCTCCCAGCCAAACTCTCGTAATTTTTGCTGAGTGGCTAAAGATGTGTGAGGTCTAGCGTTATCATGGTGAAAAACCACACCCCTTCTGTTGATTAATTCCGACCGCTTTCTTTCAACTTTTTGCTTTAATCTCATCAGTTGTTCGCAGTACAGTTCAGAATCGATGGTCCTGCCTGGCGGTAACAGCTCATAATGAATAATGCCCTTCCAATCCCACCATACACACAGCATCAACTTGTTGCGAGTTAACCCGGGTTTCGCCACAGTCTGTGAAGCCTGACCGGCCTTTGACCACGATCTTTTTCGCACGTTCTTGTCGTACGTGATCCACGTCATCACCAGTTATCAGCTTCTTCAAAAATGGTTCGGTTTCATTACGTCGTAATAAAGAATCACAAATGAGTACACAGTTCATTAGTTTTCTTTCAGTGAGCTCACGAGGCACCCATATATCGAGCTTTTTTGTGTACCCAGCTTTTTTTCAAATGCGCCAAAACCGTTTTGTGGTCAATTCCCAGTTCTCCAGCTACATCGTAACTACTAATACACTGATCTTGCTCCACTTTTTCAAAAATCGCATCAATTTTGTCCGTAACAGGGCGACCAGAGCGCCGTGCATCTTTGATATCAAAATTTCCGGATTGAAAACGCTTAAACCAAATTTGCGCTATTCTCAGGGATACTGCATTAGGTCCATAAACACAACAAATTTTTTCGCGGCTTGTGTTGCATTTTTACCTTTTTTGTAGTAAAATTTTAAAATGTATAGAATTTCTTCATTAGATTCACTCATTTTAACAATAAGAAAAACAAATGAAAATCACACATTTTCCTAATTTGTATTTGGAATTGTCTTCTTTAAAATTAAAACTTTTTAATGATACCAAAACCAGCCAGATACAAATGGTACCTACCGGCAAAGAGATCTTATTACAAGTTCATATATATTATATGCGAAAAGACTTTTTCCCCAACCAATTATACAACTACAATAGTGAGTGTATATAAGCGCGCAAACTTGATGATGTTTTCTTTTTAAAATGTTTATTAAAGTAACTTTTGTTAAATACCAACTAAAATAATAGATTACAAGAATTTTAATACATATTGTTTCAGAGGTGGCGTTGTGATGCCTGGAGCTGCCTTTTACGATACAAACATTTTAAATGAACTACAAAAATATGATTTTAAGTTCCAGCTTGTAGAAAATGAAGTACAAGGAAGTTATAAAAGGATTAACTGGCTATAACTTTGTATAATTGTGGCTTTTTTTAATTCTGGGTTATAGAAAAGTATAAATTGATGAGGGAATGGGGTGAAAAAAATTATAACGTTATTTGTAAATCATGTTATATTAGTGTATTTTTTATCTGTAAAAGTTTATGCAATCATACTTATGTTTTTATTATTATGGAGTTGGAGTACTAGAACAAAAAGTATATGAGTACTATATATATTAGGGTGATTGTTTTTTTGACTAGTATTTTTTTTCTCGTACCTCACCTGAATTTTTCATGAACATGTCGGGGAAAAAAATTCCTCGAAGTTACCGCCTTTAACATTTTAATAGCTTTCCCTGAGTGTGTAAATCTTTTCCACGTAAACTCAAAAATAATTATCCAAATCGGTTAAGAAACAAAGTTATGGCTAAAAAGATAAAAATTGAAGCCGTACATTTAATATATCTTTTGAAAAAATCAGAAACCGACTGCAGTTAAAAAGATTAATACGGCAGACAAGGTTTATTAGTACGTGATCTGTGGACAAGGTGGTATGGACTAAGTTTCTTTATCTGCCATTGTGGTACATACAATACTTAAATAAATATTTTTTTCGGCTTGCAACATTAAGATAATGTCAATAATGTCTCATAAATGTCAGTCGGATAAATTTTCGATTCACAAACAACGAAATTAAAGATTTATCCGAATTGTTATTTCATATATGTGATTATAATATCAATTAATACACTAAAAGATACATTGACATAGCAAAGGCCTTAAATGGTAAGTTAAATAAAAAGAAACATCTGTGGGAAACTGAGCGATGTCTGCCACGAATATTTTGGTCGTGATCTCACTTCAATACAATTTGTCATTTGTAAACGAATTTTTGAATTATTACGATCCGCGCATTATATTAGTAAGTCTTTAAAACTCTATTCAATATTCTTTATATCAGACAACGCTTTGAATACATTTATGTTAATCTTACTGGTTTACTTATTTACATGACTCATATTCCTCCATATATATTTTTGATATCCCTTGGAAATGTAATTATTATGTTTATGTGTCCCTTAAATTGTAGCATAAAACTACTATATATTATTGTTTGTCTTGTTGGTATTTCTGTTAGTTGCAGTCGGTAACTAGTTACTTATAGGTTTCAATAGTGTTGTCATCCTTGGAGTTTTCATTCAATGGCTGCTACTTAACAATTTTATTCCCGAATTTTAAGTAGTGGGGTAGTGGAGTAGTTGCAGTGGGGGGAGGTATACTTACCCGTACTACAACCCCTAAGGTCTGCAGGTCTTAAAATATTATCTTTTTGATAAACAACCTAGTGAGGTTATGTTTATCAAAAAAATATCACGCTGTGTTATTATCAAAACTGACACAATTTTAGAACAAAATAAATGTACTTTTGTTCTAAAATTGTGTCACTTTTGATAATAACATACTGTGATTTGAGTTTATGAATGTACTCACAAATTGCATATAACCACCGGAACTTTTTGTAACAATAAAACTGTTTGTAATGTAGAAATAAAGTTTTAAATTTATTTGAGGCATAACTACAAAATTCATGCTAGACATATAATCAATTGATTAAAAAATTACAGTTTTTACCACTTTTTTTTAAAGGCTTGGCTAACAAAGTGTGATGATAAACATAAATTAATTGATATGACAATAATACTTATCAATTTTTAATTAAAAATTCGAAATCTTGAGCTATTAATTAATATAGTGTTTCATATAATTTTTGGAAATCAATATATTTGTATAAAAAAATATTGACAAGTATTTTGCATTTCTATTGCAACTATTTTTTTATTGCCACCATTTTATTCCTTTTCTCTAGAATTTAAGTGAATGTGCTTTCTTCTGCCAATTTAGCTGCGGCAGTAGCCGGCGAGTACCAGAACCGACGGTAACCATTTATTATTTATTTTATACACACGAACAGTTACAACGCCTTAAAAGTCTTGTATGAAACATTTGTTTTATTTATCAATTTAGTGGACTACTGACTAGCAAGATGCTTTTTAAATATGACAATGAATGATACAAATTTTTAAATATATCGAAGAATACTTATTTTTTTCTAAATATAGGTTAAAAATAAATAAATGTGATTATGTAAAAAAATAATAATTTTTATTGGCTGCTGTTTTGAATGGTTAGTATTGTAATGTATGTGAAAGTGCTCTATTGCTTCATTTTTATCCAATTAAGAGGTTATGTTTGGTTATGTTGATTATTGCCTTTTTTTTTTGGTATTTGAAAGGATTTTTCAACTTTGGACTTATCCATACTTATGATAGAAGTGCAATACTAGCGAAAAAATAAGTGAGTTTATGTTTATTAAAAAAAAATATATTTCAAGATCCAGACCTTAGGGGTTGTAGTAAAGGTAAGTATGCCTTCCCCCCTTCCCACTTCATCACCCCGGTACTTAAAATTTGTGCACCGGATATCTATAGATTTACCCATTCAACTCCTAAAAAGCTTTTACAGACAGATTTTTGCTTTGGGAACACATTTTTTAATCTGCTTACTATGGTATGTATCTTATTTATGCATGAGAGTGGACAGCTGATGTTCCTCTTAATGTATTTTTTAACATTTATGATCCATCTGGAGAAATACTAGGTTGCCGTTTTAAATTATACAAATATCAATCTTTGCTTAAAATAAAGTTTTATATGATTATGACATCAAATTACTTTTTTTGTATTAATAAGGCTAAGCTTACCTATATTGTTTTTGGTAAATCTATAGATGTTTTATACATGAATTTAAAATAGTGGGGTGGCGGAGTGTTGAGGGGGAGAGGCATACTTCTACTACAACCCCTATGTTCTGGAGATCTTGAAATGTTAAATTTTTAATAAACATTACCTGACTTATTTTCGCTTAGTTTTTTTTACTAATATTGCACTTATATCTTAGATCCAAAGTTGAACCATTCTTTCATAGTCCAAAAGAAAGCTAATAATTAACAGGAAAAGAACCAAATTAACAAAAAAACAGTGTAAGTCATCAAAAAATGAAGAAAAATCACAACAGAGCACATACATTACAAGATTAACCATGACAATATTCAAAATGCGGCCTTTAAAGATGAAATTCAAATTTATTTGTTTTTAATTGTATTGTATTGTATTTAAACATTGTAGAATAGAATAGGTAACACTTTATTACTCACCAAATATACAATTACAAAATGCACATAGTAGAAACAATAGGCACCCTTATCTGCTTAAAGCAATCTCTTCTAGGCAACCTAACTTATAGAATAATTTAATCTAATCTGGTGATGTAGGTGGTGCAGATTATTAGGTAGAATGTAAACAGACATACTTAAACTACATATTTTATAAATTAAATACACATACTTAAATTAATTTACAAATTACATATATATTTATAAGATATATATATTAATTAGACTATAGTATAAGAATTAGGTATAATTATTTAAGAAAAGTAGTGATTTCTGAGTGCGTTCTTAAATGTAGGCAATGTTTTGGCCTCTCTGATGATTAGAAGCAGCGCATTCCAACATTTGACAGTCCGCACTGTAAAAGAGTTATCATAAAAGGATGAAGTGTGTGCAGATGTAGTGAGTTTACAATATGTATGTGTGTGCAAATTGTGGGAAGTAGAAAGGAGAAGGAATTCAATAATTGTTACCATTAATATATTGATTCATTGACATATTAAAAAAGCATCTTATTAGTCATCCACTAAACTGATAAATAAAAAAAAATGTTTTGTATGAGACATTAAGAGTCCGTAACTGTCTGTATAACATTTTAATTTTGCCAAACATGTAAGGAATTTATGGAGATATGTGGCAGAACAATCTTTTAGTATGTTTCGTCATTAGTATAAGAGTAATAATATTCTTCTTTCCTCTTATTATGTCTTTATCTTACTGACTATGCAATGTTACCTACAACTCCATTGATTCTTCGAAAAGTAATTCTGTAACATACTACTAAAAAGTTTAAGAAAAGAACTTGAGATCTAAATAGAATAAGAAATATTAAGAAAAACTATTTTTAACAAGACGTGTTGCTGGGGAGTTTCTTGCCGCTTCTTCTCGTTAACAGCAATAACATGTTGCGAAGCGGTATACATAGAATAGAAAATAAATTAAATTAAATTTTAACTTATATGTATGACCTACAAAAAGTGTTCTCCAGTGGAACTTATTTTGAATAAAAACTTTTGAATTTGAATATAAAATAAATAGTAAATGGTTAGCTGTCGGTTTTGGTAGCCTAAAGCTAACCTAACTTAAATCACTGTTCTAGTCACTGGTTGCGATCCTTCACCACCCATCACAATAATATTAGTAAAAAAATAGGTGAGGTTATGTTTCCAAAAAAATAATATTTCAAGAACTACAGCCCATGGGGGTCACAGAAAGGTTAAGTATACCTTCCCACCAACCCACTCCGTCCATACACTACTTAAAATTTGCGTATCGAATATCTAAGTAGCAGCCTTATTTTTTTCTTAAATATTTTTTTAAGTCATTTTCTTACATGTAATAAATTTCTACTAAAATTTAAGACTATAAAACTTAACTTTAATATTGTTTCTGCTTCATTTTAACTGAACTGCTAATTTCAATACAAGATTTCTGTTTTTACTGCTTTGATGACTGTTAGTATCCTAATCTCACTTTACAGGCTACACTATTCTCAATCTTCCAAAAGTATTAAATTAAATATTCACTGAATTTTTGATATTGTTATAAAGAAACCTTAATGTTTCAAAATATTAAGGATTTTGAAAATTAGAATTTGCACAAAAACAATGTGACTCTGTTTTGCTTTCACTTAAAATATAAGGTAAAATTGAAGATTAAAAATGTTTGAAAGCAAGCAACTGTTTTGATCCCTTCAAACTTCAAACATAGCAAATATTTTTTGGACAGCTGTGTGACAGAATTATGACCTGATTTTTTAAATTGCTGGAGTATGTAGACAGGCTGTCAGCCCACATGATTGAAGTTAATTGCCATTGCCTATAGACATTTCTAACAAAAAAGGTGTTGCACTGCTGGTGAGGCAATAGAATCTGGCCTCTAATGTTGTGCTTCAATGCAAAGTTATCATGGTAGCATACTTTAGACCAGAGGTGGTAGTGATCAAGAAGGGCAGGTGTCTTATTACATGGCTGGGGGTTATTTAGCTGTCCCTTATTTTGGCCTGTCTGGCTGCAGGCAAGATAAATACTTCTTATTTATAGACTACTAGCAGTCTATCCCGGCTTTGCATGGGTGCACATCTATTTTTTAAATATTTTGGGATAAAAATATAAATAAATATAGTCTATGTTACACAGGGATAATGTAGCACTCTAATGGTGAAAGAATTTTTGAAATTGGTCCAGTAGTTTTTGAGTTTATTCCTTACAAACATACAAAAATACAAATCTTTCCTCTTTATAATATTAGTATAGATATGGATAGGCTTAAAATATTAACAATAAATGTTTATGTACTTCATAAGCATTTTCATGTTTCATTAGATTAATTTTAATTGTGTAAAATTGTAATTTTCAGCTGAGGATTTGAGAAAATGGCTTCATCTAATACTCTGCAGAAAGCTATAGATCTGGTCACTAAAGCTACAGAAGAAGATAAAAATAAGAACTATGAAGAAGCTTTGCGGCTATATGAACATGGGGTAGAATACTTCTTACATGCTGTGAAATATGAAGCACAAGGTGAAAGAGCAAAGGAAAGTATCAGAGCTAAGTGCTTACAATATCTAGACAGGGCTGAAAAGCTTAAAGAGTATCTCAAGAAAGATGCAAAGAAGAAACCTGTGAAGGATGGAGAGTCAAATTCAAAGAGCGACAAAAAAAGCGACAGTGATAGTGATTCTGATGATCCAGAGAAGAAAAAATTACAGGGAAAGCTTGAAGGAGCTATAGTGGTTGAGAAACCTCATGTAAAGTGGAGTGATGTTGCAGGTCTGGAGGGTGCAAAAGAGGCTTTGAAAGAAGCAGTCATCCTACCTATAAAATTTCCACATCTTTTTACTGGCAAAAGGATACCTTGGAAGGGTATTCTACTGTTCGGGCCACCTGGTACTGGTAAGTCTTACCTGGCGAAAGCAGTAGCTACTGAGGCAAATAACTCTACATTCTTTTCAGTCTCTTCATCTGATCTTGTTTCAAAATGGCTTGGTGAGTCAGAAAAGCTGGTGAAAAACCTTTTTGAGTTGGCCCGACAACACAAACCCAGTATCATCTTTATTGATGAAATTGATTCTTTGTGTTCATCTCGATCTGATAATGAGTCCGAATCTGCACGTAGAATCAAAACAGAGTTTCTTGTACAAATGCAAGGTGTTGGAAATGATATGGATGGTATTTTAGTACTAGGTGCTACAAATATACCTTGGGTTCTAGATTCTGCTATTAGGCGGCGTTTTGAGAAACGTATCTACATTGCTCTACCTGAGGAGCATGCCCGTTTGGACATGTTTAAATTGCATCTTGGTAACACTAGACATCAGCTTAGTGAGCAAGATTTAAAGGTGTTGGCAGCAAAAACAGATGGTTATTCAGGAGATGATATTAGGGTGGTGGTGCGTGATGCTTTAATGCAGCCTGTCCGTAAGGTTCAGTCTGCGACACA
Source organism: Dendrolimus houi (assembly GCA_039645545.1). Taxonomy (NCBI): domain Eukaryota; kingdom Metazoa; phylum Arthropoda; class Insecta; order Lepidoptera; family Lasiocampidae; genus Dendrolimus; species Dendrolimus houi. Next base: position 9,192,520 of record CM077125.1, read on the forward strand.
TTTTAAGAAGGTTACTGGTCCCAGTCCAACAAATCCTGATGTTATTGTAAATGATTTGTTGACTCCATGTTCACCTGGTGATCCTGGAGCTATAGAGATGGGTTGGATGGATGTGCCCAGTGACAAGTTAGGTGAACCACCTGTTACCATGTCTGATATGCTTAGATCTATAGCTACATCGAAGCCAACTGTTAACGATGATGATTTGGTCAAGCTTAAGAAATTCATGGAAGACTTTGGTCAAGAGGGTTAAGAACAGTAACATGGATTAAGTTCATTGGATTATTTAAACATTTTATTTGCAAATGTATTCATGCATTCACATTAAAAGCACAGTGCCTAGTAGTATGTTGCATTATACTATTTTAATTTTTTATTTTTATAAGAATTATAATAAAGATAAGAGAATGCTTAGATACACTTAAAATTAGTATGTATCAATGTTAATACATATTAACTCACTGTTACTGGTGTTTGTATTACAATGATTGTTTCAGGATTTTTAAATGCCTTGGCTTAAATTATTTTTGTCTAAACAAAAAGAAACCCTGTTAAAATAGTTGTTCAAATATTAATCTACCACATAAAAAAAATAATTAATTAACTTTGTACATGATGAGTAGTTAGTAAATATAATTATGGTATTTTGTGGTAGCGAACAGGGTTTTTGGAGTAGACTTAGATCTACATTGTCCTTAATATATAAATTAACAAGTCTAGGCAATTCTGAAATAATCCAAAACTTTGTGCTGAAAATCCATTGATTGGTTATTCTTATACTTTCTGTTTCAATTATTTATTGGCTCTTGTAATATTTAATTAAGTTTGAATAAAATCTAATTCTAAAAATACTTATAATAATAATAGCAGCCCATAAATGTCCCACTGCTGGGCTCGGGCCTCCCACTATAGGGGAACGGACAGTATATCAGTAAAAATACTTGCATGAATAAAAATATAATTATTTTACTTTCTACTATTATTGTTATTTTGTAGAATTATTTAATGTAAGTTTTAAGCCATGAATTCTGCTACAAAAATAAATGCAGTGAACATAAAGCAACATAAATTGCAGTGATAATATATTTTCCACTTGAAATTATAATTTGTTTATATTACATAAAAATAATGTAACACATTCTGTGAGGGGGCTGCAAAGTGATTGATGCACCAGAGTTAAAATGTCAAATGAAATTAAATAATTGCTTAATCTCTTGTAATGTAGTTTTAACAAAAGAAATAACATTACTTTTATTTGCATAGAATATATAATACTTTTCTTGTGAATAAAATGTCCTTATCAAACTGCATTGCTTCTGTCTTATTTTATCACTATGGCTGCCTTCTACATCTTACCTTATAATAAACAAGAGTAACCGAAATGTCTCCTCTGTAGACTGTTCGGATACTGAACACCTCGGTTCGGTAGATGTTGAAAAATAATCCAATATCAAAAAATAAACTTTTTAATTATAGAAACATGTAAATATTAAACAACTTTTCATATAGCAATCCATGTTTGCGAATCAAACATATAGACATATTGTTCCAACATTTGTAGTCTTCTGTAGACATGTAAAACTCTTTTGTGTTTGACCTAGATTCATAAAATGGTGATCACATGTAGTTAATGCAACCTAGTACATTACCAGTTTCTTTTCCGTTCATCCATCTCTTTCATAACAGCTATCGTACTACTAGAAATTATGGAAGAATTATCTGCCGCGTTGTTAGTTTTCATTAAATATTGTCTTTAAATGCAGTCTCAAAAATGTGCTTAAAAATAGGAAGGGTTTGGGTATTAACTGTATATTGTTGAAGTGATCTCGTTTTATGTGTGAAATTCTGGAACATTAAAGTCCATCTAATAAAGTTCACAAATTTGAAAATAGACAGGTGTCAACTTTAGCCGGACGGATTATCAATTCGTCTGGCTAAAGATAACACTTATCTATTTTAGGATTTGTAAACTTAATGAAGTTTAATCATCTAATGAGATGGACTTTAATGTACCAAAATTTCTAGATTTCACAGTAAATGCAATAGACATATTTAATCTTTTTGATCAAAGGAAATCATTCAAGAAAATCCATATTATAATAGGTAAGACATAATTTTGTGAAATGGGTCTGAAATTCTTTGCTTTATTTCAGAGCATATAATGCAAAGAAATAGCGCCACTTAGAAAACTAGACAAGAATTAGATAGGTACCTAACCCATCTAATAGAACTTCCAATTTATCATTAAGTTTAAAAAAAATCAAATACATGTTGATTGCAAGGCAAGTTTTGGTGATTTTCTTTCATCTGCTAGTGTTATAGATATAGGCCGTTTCACGCAGATGTAACTTTGGATTTAATGCGTTATTTGAGATGCGTCAATGTTAATGACGTTAAATATTGAGAAATTATATGTATATACACTATTTAATGTGGCTATTCCTAAACAGCGTTATTTCTTAACGTTTTAAACAAAACTCATTCGGCCGTAGTCTAAATTTTTAACATTATCATAGATCAAGACGCCTTCCTTGTGAGCTGTATCTGCGATCGCAGATTATTCCACATATTTATACATTATTTACTGGGCGATTGTCGACGTACCATATTTTTCAAAATAAAGTTTGGAAAAAAATTGGTTCCATTTAACAGAATAATATTTAGAATATTTAGTCAATTTTTTTATTTAATTACCAAAAATATGAGCACGAGATTAAAGTAGTCTTATGAAAATTCCATTCCAGAATATTATTTTATGAGCATCGTAATATTTGTCCGGCGTTCGTTGCCCCCACTCAATTAACGCATGACGCGATTCAGGCTAATTAATATCTATTGCGTCTTCTGTAAATGTCTAGATTTGAATAAATGTTCATAATCCACTACATAAATTTACACCAGCCCTGAGTCTGTAACTCTAATTAGCGGTCGAATCGGATTAGAATAGTATCTTTTCACGGTTTTGGTAGTTTGTAAACCATCTCGGCTTAATATTGAATAAATCTTGATTTGACTGAGACTGATTTAATGTGAATTTTAGAGACTTCGGACCGTCTGTCAGTCGAATAGATCTTGCACTGGCATGGTTTATTTTGTCAAAGTTACAGGCTTGGGGAGGGCCAGTTGAAAGACGAGGCAGAAATTAATACGGTTTACTTGCTAAAATATATTAGGAATTTAATGTAGGTAAATAATGATAAGAATGTTAAAAAGAAAATTTATTTACAATATTCTTGGTGTCACAATATGTTAACACATTTGTAATGTTTGCAATTAGTATAGCAATAAACAAATTGAACGGTTTGTGCCAGCTTCCGGAGTTTCTTTCTGAAATAAAGATATATTAATCTTATATTAATATTTCATTCTATAGTATGCGTTTTATTTATCTTTTACTGGCACCTGGTTTAAAAACTAATCTGTAATTATTTATGGATATTTGAGTATTGAGAAGCTCCAGTAAGGTTTGGACTCTTTACGGAATGTTTCTCAGAATTATAACTGAAGCTATAGAAACTTAAAATAAAAGATGCATAAAAGATGTTTTATTCATGTAAAGTAATACGGTATACATGAGTGTGAGCGAAACAACAAAACTTCTTAGGTTTCTATATTTCCGAAGAGTTACGAGTATAAATTAACACATTCTAACCTCATAAAATTACTACTAAGTTAAAAATACCTATTGTCTGGAATTTTTCTTTGTAAAATAAGACAAACTTAATATTTTTATCAGTAGTTTAAAGCCAGACAGTGATGTACGATTTCTTGCATGTTGCCTTGTAAATAAGAAATGTATAATAATATATCACTATAATACATATTCAACGTCACAAGTGAAAATAGTTCGGTTGCATATATTTTTTAGGTATTTTTGTACAGTTTCTATAACTTTAGTTATTGTTCTAAAGCGTGTTTCGACCAATTAAACCCAAATGATGCCAGCATTTAAACTAGACATCTTGTCCACTATTACTTACATTATTACGTCATTGAAAACATCACCCACCTAATGATTTCATTTAAAAATATGTTTAATAATAAAACCTCTGGCGCCATGTATTCATGGATGATTCGGGAGCTTTTCAGATTTACATTTTCTATTGAGTTATGATAATTTACTAGTTATCGCATAGTTTCTTAGTACAAACCTATGACAACAGTTCTTTCTCGCCTGTGAGTGCCGATTGTGGCAACACATTTGAGTTTCAGTCTTTCTTTCATTGGCGCCTTTAAACCTAAAGTGGTGACCAGTAGTCCTTGAGGAGCGGGTTTTGCCCCGTATGAGATTAGCCACGACCTGTCTGTTACCTAAGAAAAATCATCAAAATATTATTTACAATACTCTTTATTGTACACCAGTAGGTATAATAAGAAATACCATTAAGTATTGGTAGTACAAAGATCTTTTCCTGTTATTACTTTTAATTACATAAGTATTACTTATTACTATTTTATACAAAGTATGTATTTTAGAACAACACTTATGCGTTAATTGATGATCAACCGTCCAAACTAGCGATGAGCAGTACACGTGTGAGCCAGTACATTTGTCCCATACAAAATAAATTTGTACTGATACAGCTCAAAATTTGAAATGGCTTATGCTTACAACAGTGCAATAACGCCTCTACGGATATTCACATGACAAAGAGGGACAACATGACAATGTCATAGTACGACTGTTAGTAAAATGATTTCTATCCGTGCAGGGGCAGAGAAAGAATACAATTTCCTGCAGCCGGGCGGCCTGTCGTGAGAGGCGACAAAACAACCCACAGCCAGGTGGTAGGGTATTTGCCCGACTGGATGGCTACCAACCCTGGTATAGAGTATGCCACTATAACAACCTTGAGTTGTGTTCCGGCATTAGTGACCAGGTTCCAATCTCCCTTAAGACAGTAGCAGCTCATTTGTAACACCTTTAATGTTGCAAATGTCCATAGGCGATGGTAGCCGCTTTCCATCAAAGGGGCCGTCTGCCTGTCTGCTGAACTCCTGCAATAGAAAAAAAATGAGGTAACCGAGGCCGAGCACATCGAATTCTTAACGAACATTTCCGAACTAGTTTTGAACGGGACAAATGAGACAATGACACATACCGCCTCACCGGCCTGATCGCTTCAAATGTACTACCGCGGTACAAACCGTACAAATTGTCCTCGCCTCACTTGAAGTGGTACATTGTACTGGTTCAGCACAAAATGTCATGTTACTTTTACAAATTCATTTTAAAATCATCTATTGCTCAACACTAGTCCAAACTGAAAAGAATTTTCGAATGCAGGTGGCGTCACAGAATCGTGTGACATCTATTTTTTTTAATTGCCAAAAGCTGGCCAATACGTAGACAACTCACCTGATGGAAAATGGTCACCGCTGGTGCATATGGACACTTGCAACACGAGGGGCGTTGCCGGTTTCGGAAAAAAATTATAATACCCTTCTTAAATTATATTGTAACACGGGAAAATGCTGACTGCTATGTTAATATATTGCAGTTTGCGTATATAAGTAAGTAGTAGATACGATCTTTAATTTATCTTTAGATAGTATTCCAGAACTTTTTAAAACTTGAATCGAAAATTTAAAATAATTCTCGAAATTTGACCTAATTTAAATATGCCTCACGCATTTCAGTATCCAATTTATCACTATTAATCACTATCCTCGTGGTAAATCACAATTGCAAATCCGCGTGATACGAGTATTGTAAAACTAAAAGCATAGTTTGGTATTTTCACGCCCGCTCTATTATATTTTAGAAATATCGTAATAAAAAATATGTCTTTTGTATTAAGTTAATATTATAGTGATCAGTTTCACATATTGAATAGTTATAAACAATTATCCGTGCAGGAACGGAGAAAGAATACAATTTCTTGCGGCCGGGCGGCCTGTGTCGTAAGAGGCGACAAAAAACCCACATCTAAGTGGTAGGGTATTTGCTTGTCTAGGTGGCTACCGCTCCTGGCCTAGAGTAAGCCACCATAACGATCTTAAGTTGTTTCGGCATTAGTAGCTAGGCTCCAACTCCCTTTAGAGACCGGCAGAACAGGCGATGGAAACCGCTATTCATCTGCTGGGCCGTCCGCCTGTCTGCTCAACTCGTGCAATAAATTTAAAAAAACAAATCTTACTTTTTGGCCATCGATTGCCCATTGTAGCTCGGGAGCTGGGAAAGATTTTGCCGATGTACAATTTACATCGAGTAAATCTTCAAGGGCGTAAGGTCTTTCATGGCCTGTGATCCTGGGACTTTCTTTCGGAAAATCTGAAAAATAAATGTAATTTCTTATGTTCGAAAATTTAGAAGTAGACATATTGATATCTATTATCTAATAAATAAACGGGAATGTAAGTAAATCTGTATGGCTGCTACAACGACCCAAAATGTGTTTCCGCCTCCAAAACGAGAACACGCCAGTCTTGTCTATCCTGTGCCTTGTTGGCAATTATGGGCTTTAGGCTGCCTGTCCATTGAAGCGGAGTGAGGCTGCGGAGCGGAGAAACGGAGAAATATTAACCAATAGAATTTCTGGTTATATAGATAGGTTGGCTGCCTATCCTTTGACTTTATTTTTATGCAATCCTATTGGTTAATATTTCTCCGTTTCTCCGCTCCGCTTCAATGGACAGGCAGCCTAAAGCTCGCAAAGGTCAGCGTCCACTCCGTCCGTCCACCGGCATTTGAGGCGATCGGCCGGATGTCAGCCATCTGATTGTCCCAAATTTATACGCTTCGATCATCTCTCCCATCTGATCTACGTGACCGAGCCAGAGGATGTGGTGAGATTTTATTTTTCCTATTGTGCTAGGCTCACTGAAAATAAAAACAACTGAACTAATCTTCACAAAATTTGGTATACATTTAATTTTGATTACTGGGTTAAACATAAGACGTCTTTGTCATTATTATAACGATAATAATAATTTTCTTTCCTTTTATTATGTCTTTATCTTACTGAGTATGCACTGTTTGCTACAACTTCATTAATTCGTCGTAAAAAGTAATTGTGTGTATTAATATAAAGTAATAAAATGTAATCAAAAAAAGAGGTTTATTTAAATAGAAAATTGAGAAGAAGGAAAATATATTTTGAGCTAGACCTGTTGCTGGGGTGTTTCATGTCGTTCCTTCTCCTTAACAAGAATAACACGTCGCGAAGCGGTGTACATAGAATAGGAAGTAAATCTAAATTTTAACTTATATGACCTTTAAAAAGTGCTCTCCATTGTAATTTATTATGAATAAAACTTTTGATAGATAGATAGATAGATAACACTTTATTGTACACCATTACATAATACACAGAAAAACTTATAGCCTAAAAATATTCTAAATGTGCACAATGGGCAGTCTTATCACTAAGAAGCGATCTCTTTGTAACAACCCCCCCTATAAAGCACCTATATATAATAAACAATATACATATAAGAGCAAAGAGTATATGGATACTCTAAAATTTTTCCGCCCTTAGAATTGTAATTATAAAGAAATCTATTATAGAATTTCCTTTTGGTTTGATTGGCTGTGATAATATGTCTAGTGATAGGTATCCTACGTTGTGTATATAAATATTGTAATAACTCAGTTCTATGGAAATTTGTCCAAACAAGGAAATCATTTAAAAGTTCAGAAGTTGAAATATCATACCCAGTATTAATGACGGATTGTGATTAACTATTAGATTTACCGAACTACTTGCCTATTTTAGTTACCTATAACGAAACTAGGGTGAACGGAATAATCTACTTCCGAATACCTTCCTAAACCTATAAATATAATACGTTATTAATAAGAATTTGATTGAGTAGATTTTAATATTAGAATAATATGTGTATATAATATGTATGTAGAGATGCGTATCTATGTATTTTGTAATACATAAAGTGTAGTGTATGTAAAGTATATATGTAAGTATGTATATATGTAGTTATGTAATATGCATGTATAATATGGTGGGTAATTTTACTTATGATATTAAGAAACGAAGTAAAAGTATGATTTATACAAATTTGATATAGGTATTATATAGACGTTTGTATGATTTTAGTGGTTATGAACTAAGAGTTTAGTGAGTATATAAATAGAATATAAAATTATGGAGATTGGGAAGGATTTAATTAATGAAGATTTAATAAAAGGTATAATAAACCCAAAATTCCTTCCACCCGGGTCAAGAAGTGATCCTCACAATCACTTTTTATTATACCTTCTGGATAAGAAAGGAACTAGTCGATGAACCAATCCCAAAAATATATCCTTTAAATATTATGTGAGTCATTTAGACCGATAATCCAGTTCGGTTAATGTGTGTGTGTAAGGCCAGAATTGGGTTTTGAGAGTGCCGAAGCAACTCACAAAAATACATAGCGTCCTTTCGGTACTTAGTATCGTAATACTGCCCTATGAGGCTATCTAGAATAAATAGGCTGTCTTTCTGTAAATAGAATTTAGACGCCGTGTAATTAGTAATATAGCACTCAGGTGGGAAGCACTTACTAGTCACGCATGTATTGATTTGAGATATAGGCCACGAAGACGAGCGTTTTACCAAACATTTCATATCAGCATTTAAATGACTAACAATAATTTATTGAAAGTGCCAATACGCAACTTTCAAAAATACATTGTGAGCATGTCAGACGGTTCGAATTTTACGAACGTGCACTGCGAGTTACTATGCCTAGGCCAACTATCTATTAAAGAATCATCGACCATAGTTAGACAAGTAAGCTGTATCAGCGCTCAAGCAGATACACCGCTGACGAACACAAGTATTATATAATTTAGTTACAATATAAAATATTGGCTCATTCCCCAGTATGAGGATAGGAAGGGTAGAATATGATACCTTTGACATAACCTTACCTTTTAAGTGTTTTACTTTAGGGCAAATAACTATCAATTGAAACAGTCATTTGAATCAGAGTTAATCCCACTGATAATCAACACAGGAAGGCAGGCATTCAATGCCGAACTGAATTTAACAGTTCATTGGTGAGTCATTTTTACCTCAACACAGTCCAAGTCAAACTAGACCAGACAACAAGAGCCGTTTACTTAAGCAGACAAGACAGTTAGAGCACTGACTCGAGGCACTTCCTGATAACAAACCATTCCGTCGCATTTGTCTAATCGACGTTTGCGAACGACCTATGTGTAAAACACAAACTGTCGAATGAGAATGTCACGATAATAAATATCGTACCCAGGTAGGCAAGAATCATGTACTATAGCTACGATGTACAATTCTCAAGAACTAATCGAGCTATCTGTCCATTTTACCAAGCACTGCATTTATAAGGTAGAAATGACTAAACAAGAACTTGTAAGTCAAGAATAGAATAAATATGTATAGGGCTTTTAACCTGATCCAATTTAAACTGGCATGGATTTACCACAAACGAAAACACATTACCTCGCTGAAACTTATTATAAATGATAAGTTACAGCTACTTTACCTTGACATGACATATACATGTATATAATATCTCGTATAGAGCAAAAGATATCAGTGTAAAGTACAAGGATTATAACGTGAACTTCATTTATATAATCGTTGATATTATAAATATTAAAAATTTATATAATGTTTAGTGTTATAAAATGATGTATTAAACGACTTCAATTAAGCGTTAATCCCAGTTGTATTAGCAATCTTTGTCTTAAAGCCAGGGGACTCGCTATCAGAATAAGTATTATATAAACGCTACTATAATTTTTATGATATCAAATGATTTCGACAGGAAACAAAGACCAGTAACTCCGTATTTATCGTTTTATTAATGACGCCCCTTAGACTTATTTAAAGTAAGAGAACCAATATTATAAACGTAGAGTTTGAATTCAACCTTAAAGATATAGTTCGGTCAAAGATGTTAGAAATACGTATATCAGATCATAGTGTTTTGAATAAATAGTCAACGTTATTTATAACATTACGATGTACAACTATCATGTAATGAATTAGTAATAATTCTGAATAATATATTCATTCATATAGCTTAAACGTAGGATTGCTCAGCTTAAATAAATCATTATAGAATATATTTTAATACATCTAATAAAGAGATCCTCGGCTATTTTGAATTAGTATAAAATTACGTACATTACTCCACCTGAAATTCAATTGAAAAATCCTGCTTATACATAACTCCGTAGATCCCAGACTAACTCTATTCAACCACCTATATAAAAGCAAACAACTATTAGCAATATGACTACCATGCTAGTCCTCGTCATTAAACGGGGACTCTATTACTCACGTAACCGCTACTATTATTTCAGGATTTTGATGACTGGAATGCGCCTAACTGGAACCACTTTTAATCTATCGATCTCCGCACAGATCGGACTAACAATACGGACTACTCATTTCTAAAACTTTGACGCCTATATAATTTTATTATAGAGAATGATTTATCACGAGATTATTAATTAATTTGTCGTATTGAATCAAAACTGCTACTAATCTAGTGCTAGTTAAGAATTAAATAATGAATTAAATGAACCCCAAAATCTTTAAATCACGTAATCATATGATTTTATGTGAAAGTTAAAATCAACCGACAAATGTAACGATGAAACTCTAACAATACATTACTACTACTTTTGTTCTAGAACCCCGCTAGTATATTTTACCAATTAAAGACGTCTATTCTCATTTAATTCCGCCCCCTTTTTGTCTATGCTTGAATTAGAAATTCAAAAATCAAACTAAAACTAAAGGATATTAATTATTAACAGAATCTATATTTAACTATTACTATTTAAATAATAAATAACAACACTACAACTTCGTTCGCGTAGCTCAACGGCGTACCCGGAGCTATATTTCGACCGCGTGATAAAATAATAATAACCCGATGGATCTCAGACTTGACAGCGAGGCTTCGACCTCTGAACGACGGACTACACAACTGTCAAATCTACAAGTAAAACTCGCGAACTCACGCTTCGAAAGACTGTCTAGAATTCCTCACGAGAGTCCCTGTGTAAGTCTGTCTGAAAATCTGTCAGAGTTACCCCAAAAGTCTGTGTAAAAGTCTATACAGGAACCTTCGTGAATCCTCGTTGAAAGTCCCCCTTTTCGATCTACTTCGCGATTTACTCCGATCGATTAATAATATTCTCCCTTTTCGACTGTGTCGCAGACTTTTATTCTCAAAAATCCTGCCACCACCACTTCCAATAAAGGGGTGTTCTTTCATTATTTGGACCGCCCCCTTCAGCGATCCTGATTGTTTAAGCGTTATTTGTAAATTAGACCTATTTGGCCTTAGTTTAAGAGTGTTAGTTATTTAATTAAATATGATTGAGAAATTATCGATCAATCGATCTATACTGCATATGCAAATATGTGTCTTAACTGTGTTACTATAAGATTCAGATCAACTAACACTCAATAATGATCAATTGCTTAGAACCAGTAGATTCCTATCGTCATTTCTTTACGCCCTGACTATGCTTTAAAGTATGTACAATTGTAAATTAAAGTTCAATCGAATCATACTCATTATTAGTTATGGTTTTAAACTTTAATATTTCTTACTTGTTTTCTTTAAAGAACAAAAGTTTTTATTACATAAGTACATGTTTAGTAAATTATAGTTCAAAATAAAATTCATAAGCATGGTGGATCCGTTACATCTTCCAGACAACCCGTTTTGAATTTGATTCTAATTTTTACCCCTGATAATTGAGTTATGACCGCGGGAAAATGATCCAAACTTCAGTTGAGCAAAGTCACGTGTAAAGTTTTTATTTACCATCAATAAGAGATAGGTTTATGATATGGATAGGTATCTCTATATATTTTAATTCCAAATATTGTTCTTGGTAATACTCAAATACTTATTCTTTGCTTTGAACCTAATAACATAGATGCATATCACAGTAGTAAAAGAATAACCGTGGTTATGATAAAATACACCCGAGGGATTCCTTTGTAATTTATTTCCTGTTTCATAAAACGATTGCAATTCATAACTTTTGCCAAGCATTTCTTAATTAAAAATGATTTATATGAAAATGGTTATGATTTGTGGAAATATATTTTGTACTCGGTTATCTTGTGTCTGCAACATTATTAATCTAGGAATTATAGCAACGTTGGTAAGGCTATCTTGTATGGAAAGTGATGGAGTTTTTGCCAGGAATTTGAAGGGTTGATTTTTTACTGTACGGTTTCATATTAACAAAACAAACCTGGTTAAAAAAGAACAACAGTAATTGTAAGATATTTATTGTTTTTAAGTGAGAAATATGTTTCCGAGTTAATTTTTATTCCTTTAGAATACTAAAGGAATAAAAATTTACTCGGAAACATATTTGTAACCTAGTAAATATACTATCTTACAATTAGGCTGAGACAATAAGGATCAATCTTTCTTGTAGTGTTTAGTAGAAGCATTTTCATGACAACCAAGACTAAAGAAGCAAGCAAAATTGCAAATTCGTAATTCTAAAGGAACTGTTTCTAATTTAGCTTGTAAGATTTGATAAAAAAACTAACAAGCTTTGCAAGTTGTAAAAAGTTAAAAAAATGTATTTTTGTAAAAAAAAAGACTGTACGCCCGAACGATTGCATATTCATGAATTATATGAACACTTTTAGGGATTGTTGACCGCATGTGACTGATCGCCCCCAGTCCAAGTCTCCTGAGACAAGAGCCCCCTTTCTAATGGCCCCTTCAATATCTTGGGTTGGCAAAGGAAAAATGTGAGGGAAGCTATCCTGTACCTTATAGAATATAACACAGGATAATAGTTAAGCGTGATAATAACATTAAAGGCAATGAACAAGACTTCTTAAACATGTATTTAATGTATATTCTACCAAAAGTCATAAGTGTGTTCTTTCTTTGATATATAAATCTATGACGGGTAGTTGCAGTAATCAAATAACCCGACCATTTATAATTTTTCGTTTGATATGTACATAGCCAAAACAATTAACATGTACTGTATAATTAGATTAATTAGATTTAAAATATGTGTTTTAGTACTTTATGACATTTTACTCTCCCTAATCTATGTTGACAGTTGTCAATTAATATCTATAAAATCTGGCCTGCCGGCCAGTAGGCGACAGTAAGGAGGCTCTATTCACCACAAATCTATGAAGGTGACGGAGAAAGAATACAATTTACTGGGGCCGGGCGGCCTCTTGTAAGAGGCGACAAAACAACCCACAGCTAAGTGGTAGGTTAGGTATTTGCCTGTCTGGATAGATACCACCCCTGTTGTAGAGTATTCCGCCATATCAACCTTGAGCTGTGTTTCGGCGTTAGTAGCCAGATTCCAGCCTTTCTTTAGAGATCGGCAGCACATTAGTAGCAGCTTTGGTGTAACAAATGTCCGTAGGCGATGGAAACTGCTTTCCATCAGATGAACCGTCTGTATGTCTGCTAAACACATGTGATAAAAAAAGTGTAAGCATGCTTTTTGCGTAGTTAATACATATTTATAAACTCCAGTAGTAACTTACAATATACTTCCATGTACGCTTCCGTTTGAGCTGAGTGGAAGGAAGGAGCTTCTTCAGAGACTTCACAACGGTATAAACCTCTTGATTTGAGGGTCAGATCACGAAGGTGTACACGACGCGCCGTGGACTTATCCAACTGTTAAAAGCAAATTATATTCATTTTTTTTAATATTTATCGATATTGATATAAATAATTGTGATATAAATTATGATTATTAGGTATTAAATTATATCTATCTATATAAATAAAAATGAATCGTAGACGCGTATGTACGCGCATAACTTGAACGACTACCGATTTTAATGATTTTTTGTGTGTTTGCGTGGGCCCCGGATGATTTAGATTCACAATTGGAACCCGTAGGTGGTGCTGGGATTGGGTCCTAGATTTTTATATTTTTGATATCACGTGAGACTCTCCAGCCTGGTTCTACCCAGGTGAAGGTAGGTTGCCATTGCTGGAATACCCACTAAAACCTACGCTAACTAAAACTTTACCTAAATAATAATCTACTGAAAAATATTAAAGAAATAAAATCGTTCATACTGTTCATAAAACTATTGAAAAACCACTTTCTAAAGGACTACTCTTTTCTTGACAAAATTAATATTATTTTAATTTTGAAGTTTTTAATTAATTTATCTGTTTGCACTGGACTATTTATTATTATAAAACTACTTATGCCCACTTGCATGCATAGTCCGGTTAAATAAATAAATGTAGAGCTTGTAAACTCGGGGTTAGTTAATTCAAAAATTAACTCTCATTATCCTTTGCGCCACTAAAAACTACCACCGGGTTAACTAACCTGATATTTCTTTTGTTTAGTTTGTAACATTGAACGGTCTATGCTTGTTGTAACCCAACCAGAGATTTAAAACGAAACTTATATCTCTATCTCTTTTACAATACAGCACACTGTATATAGGCTTCCTTAAATATCTTGCATTGTACGACAGTTGAAGTTTTTATTTTAACCGTATTGTCTCATGTCATTTATTTACTTTTTTGTGTGAAAGTTATAAAGTAGGTTATTTTTTTAAGAATAATGCATAAAAAGTCGGGTTTACGTGCCCACAATTTCACAATTAGTGATGATATGCTTTTATGTGATACAGTAGCGAAATACAAAATCGTAATGGTGATTAAAAAAGCTGATGGAGCTAACCTTCAGCAAAAATATGCAGCTGGCTCAAAGTAACAAAAATATACAATTCGAGTACTACTAGGGCCCAATTCTGCTATTACTATGTCGTCAAAATCGCCGGACACTATCGTTTCAATCGTAGGTTTGCCTGATTTCGGTACTCTGTTAATTCGCATGGCGTGCCCATAGAACGCCACTCTATCTTTGTAAACATTTGTAAGGGAAAATTCACTAAATAAATGTTTAAAGTATTGGTAGCTTTTTTACCGACTTCCAAAAGAAGGAGGTTCTCAACTTGATTGGTTTTTTTAATGTATGTACACCTATTACTCTGAGATTTATGATCCGATTTACGTGATTCTTTTTTAGTTCGATGCAGAATAGTTGCCATTTGGTCCCCTAAAAATTTAACATAGTTTGGACCAGTAGTTTTCATTTTATGAACATTTTTTATGAAATTTTTTTCCGTTCCCGTTTCTTGGGACCTATATTTTTTAAGGCGCGCGGCACCTTTCGTAGGCCTACCCATAGCTAGACACTAAAAAGTAATAAATAAAAAAAACTTCGTTTCGACTTCAAGATGTTTTAGATAATAATATATATTAAAAAATAAGATATTATAAGAAATGTTATTTTATACTTTTTAGTTTTTGAACTCGGTTTTTTTAAACGAAGTTTTTTTTCAATATTTATTTCAGCTAATATTTCTGCTAATGGTAATACCAGTTTTTTTCTACTATTATTCTGCCGCAACGGTATTGAAAAGATAATTATAGATTTAGTAGAATACGAATTTTTGTCACTATCGCAATAGAATTGTACTTTGAATATCTCCGCAATACCAAGATATTGAAATAGCAGAATTGGGCCCCTGGTTGTATACGAACACTAGAAAGCTAATATATACTTGAGATTAAACTTTAATAACCCTGTGTTAGTGACTTAATCTTTCCACATCTGTGTGTTAAATAATTAGAAGTTTAACCCTGGGTTTACTCCTAACTTTTGATGGTGCAAGATAAATTGTTTATTTAACCCTGTGTTAGCAGTTTACTCCAAGTTAGTTAAGCTAACCCAGGAACGTGAAAGTGAAAGTAAATATGTAATAAATGTAACTAATTAGACGACTAAGAGGCGACAAAATAATCCACAGTCAGGTGGCAGGGTATTTGCGCGTCTGGATGGCTACCATCCCTGGTCTAGACTATGCCGCCATAACAACCATGAGTTGTGTTCCGGCACCAGTGGCCAGGTTCCAGTCTTCCTTTAGAGAGCCAAAGCACATTGGTACCGCCTTTGGTGTTACAAATGTCCATAGGCAATGGTAACCGCTTTCCACCAGGTAGGCCGTCTGCATATCTGCAGAGGTCATACAATAAAAAATAAATCTTTGTAAGTGAATTGTAAATTCTGTTGAGAAATAAATGTCTTAAATCTTAAAAGTCTTTCCCCTTTCATCCATTCAACTATTTATATATATATATATATATATTAGGTTGGGGAAAAAGTTCCTTCGCATTTTATATAAAAATTCAAAAGGTTTTTTTTATAAAGTTTATTTACATTTGGCTAAAGTATGTAGGTGCCATTTTATTGAATAACTTTTTGCCATTTTGTAGGTAGGGACGTGATACCATTGCTATAAAAATTTTGGGGCTTCTGATCAAAAAACTGCGACAAGTTGTTTTGGCAGTCCTTTCGTGATGTTAACCTGACACAGCCTAAGGAATTCTGCAGAGACCGAAACAGGTGAAAATCTGAAGATGCAAGGTCAGGACTATACGGCGGATGCATTAACACCTCCCAGCCAAACTCTCGTAATTTTCGCTGAGTGGCTAAAGATGTGTGAGGTCTAGCGTTATCATCGTGAAAAACCACACCCCTACTGTTGATTAATTCCGGCCGCTTTCTCTCAACTTTTTGCTTTAATCTCATCAGTTGTTCGCAGTATAGTTCAGAATCGATGGTCCTGCCTGGCGGTAACAACTCATAATGAATAATGCCCTTCCAATCCCACCATACACACAGCATCACCTTGTTGCGAGTTAACCCGGGTTTCGCCACAGTCTGTGAAGCCTGACCGGCCTTTGATCACGATCTTTTTCGCACGTTCTTGTCGTACGTGATCTACTTTTCATCACCAGTTATCAGCTTCTTCAAAAATGGTTCGGTTTCATTACGTCGTAATAAAGAATCACAAATGAGTACACGGTTCATTAGGTTTCTTTCAGTGAGCTCATGAGTTCAAATATCGAGCTTTTTTGTGTACCCAACTTTTTTCAAATGCGCCAAAACTGTTTTGTGGTCAATTCCCAGTTCTCCAGCTACATCGTAACTACTAATATGTCAATCTTGTTCCACTTTTTCAAAAATGGCAATAAAGAAAAAACAAATGAAAATCACACATTTTCCTAATTTGAATTTGGAATTGTCTTCTTTAAAATTAAAACTTTTTAATGATACTAAAACCAGCCAGATACAAATCGTATAGCCAACAAGATCTTATTACAAGTTCATACACACTATATGCGAAATAATAAATAAATCGGCAGACAAACACGCATACTGTATATCCCCACATTAAGCAAGTTACGCTTGTGTTATGGGTAATATACAACGGACCACTCTAGGGCCGATTCCAGACACCCAGACCATAGTAAATAACGGAGAAAATACGTTTCCGAAATTTACTATACCAGGATCGAACCCGGAGCCTCTGATTTGCAGTGAGGCAAGCCAGCAAAGGCTTAGCCCGCTCAACCACAGAGGCCGTCAAATACATATATATTTAGTTGTATAGTAATTCTTGTCATGTTTCAGGTTAATAATTAATTTTGTTATGTACCCTCTTATTTCTAAACGATACAATCGGCCGTTTCCTTAATTGAATAATAATGTTATATTTTTATTTATTCTGTGATTAGCGCTTGTTTTGTATAGAGTAGTTCTCTATAATTTACCTTAATTTTATATAACAATATTTATATCTAATATGATGTGGTAATTGTGTAGATTATAATTCAAAATCTCTCAATTGTATGTATATAGAATAGGTACCGTACCTATTCATTACATTTTATTTTCAGGTTGGCAGACGCGATAGATTTTTAGTGTGTTCGATTTATTTAATTACATATAAAACTTTAAATATAATATTTTATATAATATCTTATATAAAATGTTATCTAGAATTTCCAAACAATAATGTATTAAATTGTTGTCATTCATAACCCTTTTAATTAAAATAGTTTATCAATGACTTCAATCCGTTATCGATTGTGCCAATTGCTAAGTTTCTTATACTGTACAATTGTTGGAGGGATGGCGAGTTGTTCTAAAATAATGTTTGTGTGTGTTTTGTGAGGCCGTGGGTGAAATGTATTTAACCCGTAAGTTTCTTTGATTATAAGTACAGTGACCAGTTGCTGTTATTTTATTACCATAAACCCTTCTGAGTCGTTGCAAGTATTACAATATATAGCCCGGGCCGCGGGAAATGACCATCGCCTACTGCTCATGGACGGGACTTACATCAACTTTAACGCCGTCCAATTTGTGAGCGTGCTGAGGCGGGGTTAATCTTGGCATGTATCTGTAGAACTCTTCATTGTCTCGATACCATTTAACTGAGTACAGTCTGCTGCCTTCTAAGTCGTAGTCGCAGGTCAGTGTGGCTGATTCACCGCGTTGTTTCAAAGATGGTACTGATATGCCGACTATTCGCAGACAAATTGTAACTGAAAAATTGAAAAAACCAAATTATTTAAAAATGGATTGTAATTAATTATTTATTTTGAATTTAGTATTATTTTACAAAGAAGAGAATCCTAAACATAATACTTTAAAATAAATGAAACCTCGAACTATATACTAGGATATGACGGCGACTTCGTCCACGTTTTCTGCAGGGCAACTAATTTGTACCATACCCGGGAAATTTCCCGGGATAAAAAGTATCACACATTTTATTACATAAAAGCTATCGATCAGTGAAAAAGTCGCATTGATGTTCGTTTTTTTTTCAAACTCACTATTTTAAATAATTCCCAGAAAAATCCCCGCAGGATTCCACGGATAAGACGTAGTGCAGATTTTAAGTTTAAGAATTAGCTGTCGATCAGCGAAAATCGCATCGAAATCGGCCCAGTAGTTATTACGTGAATCCCGCACAAACAGACAAACCAACAAATAAAAATTTAAAAAGATTGCATTGTGTTCTCTACGTTTATATAGCCTATTTAAGTTGTTTTTTTTTTTAAATAGATTCAATGTGCAGACACGACATGTTTATAATTATATAATATTATAGATAGATTATAGATTAAAATAAATAAACTCGAACTCGAATTTATTCGGACGAACATGAAAATTTCATTCAGGGTTCTGTTTTTGCTAAAATGTATAGGGAACCCTAAAAAGCGAGGTTGTTCTACATCCATTCTTTTGCAATTATTTGTTGTGGTCAATAGACCACGCAAATTCAAATAAAAATAATATTTTTTATCTGAATTTGAGTTTTTTTAAACTTTTTTTATTGCACATGTTCAGCAGACTGGCAGACGGCCCACTGGTGGAAAGCGGTTACCATCGCCTATGGACATTCGCAATAAGAAAGGCTCTACAAATGCGTTGCTGCTCTCTAAAGGGAGTCTGGACGCTGGCCACTAATGCGTACACAACCCAAGGTTGTTATGGTGGCATACTCTAGACCAGGGGTGGTAACTATCAAGACGGGCAAATGCGAATTTGAGTTCAAAATGTCTTTTATAGATAAAGAAATGAAAAGAAAGAAAGAAAAAATCATTTATTTAGAACTACAACACAAATGAGAATACAATACACGAGTATAAATAAATAAATGTATGTATATCTATGCAACATGCAGTAAAAAATAAACGAAGCAAGTGTAGCTCTAAATTGGTCCTAGCTCAGCATGTTGCTGGTTAAGTTAACCAGCGCTGATCTTCCGCTAGGGCCATTCAAGTGACATACACAGACACTGAAGCAAATAAAATACAAAGTGAAAAGAAAGTATAAAAAGAAGAAAAAAAAGATCTCACTTATAAATAGGTAAAAACTATAAAAGTTTAAGTAAAAGTCGTTTTTCGAAAATAATGAAATTAAGATTGTGTATCCAAATAGCAACAACGAAGCCCTTGAACTTTTGTCTGGAGCACTTAATTTTGTCGGAGCATATCATAGCATTTTTTCTCACTCTCTGTAGATGAAGTTTTTCCAATCTCATATAACTTTATCATGAATGTTGGGGTATGATAAAAATATATCCAATGGATATATATAAAAGCAATAAAATGCTAAAGAATATTTATATGCATAAACTCTTACACAAAGACGTAAAAATAAAAGTCACAAAACATTTTAAATTAAAAGAACTAAATCAGAAAAGTTTGGAATAAAATAAGCTATTAATTTCAATTACCTTCTATCCAAGTCATTAAAAAGTACCAGATTAACATAATAAACTCCATACTTTACTGTTCTATACAACTTAAACACTTTTATTTACTTCTTACATTCGTTTTTAAAACACAAATATTCATAAAGTAGTCTAAAAATGTATACATTTTTTAAGTTATTATTTTTTTAAGTTTGAACGTTTTAATTGAACACGAATATTTAATAGAAATTTAATATAATCAAGTACATGAGCGAGTGCGTCGTAGCACGGAACAAATGCAACTGTTGCTACGAACTCTGTGAAACGCTACGTAGCTACGACGTATTGTAGCTATAATGCAAAGCTCATGAGAACAGTAATACAGAACGACCAGTTCATACATATATTATGATGTCCATGCCTAGAACAAATTGGTGCTAATGAACTCACAGAGTAACCTTGAGTGCTTTCAGCAGGAATCAAAGTTTGTTATAAGTATTGTCTGGTTTCATAACTTTATTTCGTTCAGGTATAATATAACGTTTAAATCACTTAAGTTTTTTAAATATGCTATGTACTTAGGCCGCAGCGACGAGTAATATTAGAATAACTAACAAAGTGATACATAGTTCATAAATGTATCGGATCACATGTTACTAGATTCCTAAACGGTAAAGCACAAAGAAATGTGTGTAGTATACAGGATTTTATAACTCTTTTGTGAATAGTGAATCATTGTCGAAGTGACCAATTGTTTATAGTACAATTGTGTTTTGTTTATATGAATCTAGGCGCACTAAGAAGCAGAAGGTATATTTAAAAAAGATCTAAATATTTGAAAAGAGTCCTCCCATAAAACTAAATGCTTTTTTATTTTTAATTAATGTTAAATATTTAAATGGTTTAAAACTGGTCAAAAATGAAGGTTTATATACTTTATGAGATCACGTTATTGTCTTTTTAATTGACTTAAAAAATTGGAGGTTCTCAAACCGTTGTTTAAATGTTTTTTTTAATATATGTACCTTTTTGTTTCTAAACCGATTTCGACAATTCTTTTTGCGTTGGATTCAATATAGTAAGTATACAGTAAAATAAAAAAAATACTTTTTTTGCTTTTTAGTTACACTTGAACTAGGTTTCTTTTTTATAATAATTAGGCATAAAATAGAACTTTGACAGCGGTTCCTCTATGCTTATAATCTCTCCTACTTTTAATACATAAATTGCAAAAACATTTTTCCGTTCGGTCAATGATTCTTTATATTTCCGGTTTCTTTTTGAAATTTCCCTTTCTTATTACGAAACCAAAAACATCTTCATGTAATTAAATATACACTAATATATAAATCTCAAAGTAACTTATTTTTATATTTATTGAACCATATTTTTACTTTTTCGAAATTGGAAAAAGATATTATAATTAAATTTAGCATATAATTATATTGATGCCTATTTTCGAGAACATGTATAAACATAGGTTAATTTTATTGACAGCTAGCTTACTGCACCAAAAGCAGCAGTACCGTGTGTCGACACCTCGTAGTATTAATGTCGCAAATAAACATTTGGTTTTTTATTCCATAATACAAACAAACGTAGGTTGGCAATGTAAAGTAATTTAGTTTTGTTTACCGATTATGTACATTTAATAAAAGACAGCTCATTCTTGGTGCCGGAATATCAGGTATTTCTTGAGATATTCCTTATTAATTTGCAAAAGAAAAGATGGGATGTCGTTGGTGCCATGGAAGATGGGACGCCCCCTAGTATGAGACGCAACTTGTGTCGATACTTTGGCGGCGTCCCATCTTCCAGACACAGCCGTGACAGCCGGGGCTGCTGCTGCACACCAGGAGGCTCTGAAATGTCGCAAATATGTGTCCATTGGTAATGGGTACGTATTTGTGGCTTTCGGGGTCGAGACCCTGGGGCCGTGGGGGCCTGGAGCTCATCACCTCTACCGAGATCTCTCAACGCGTCTAATTGAGGTCTCACGTGACCAAAAGGCTGGCTTACACCTAGGGCAACGAATTAGCGTTGCCATCCAACGCGGAAATGCGGCCAGCATTTTGGGCACGCTCCCCGCCGACAGCGATTTGGAGTCAATTTTTTATTTATAGATTTGTTATTTTGTAAGTATAGCTTTATTTATAGTATAGTTTAATTTAATTACTTTCTGTTTGCAAATATTTATTTGTTTCCAATAAAATAAAATATCTATATAAAAAAAAAAAAAAAAAAAAAAAACAAATTAATACTAGACGCTAATGGAAAAGAATATCTTAAGAAAACGTAAATGGAAAAGTCTGACATTAGTGAGGAAAGAGTATCATCTTGAATTTATAAGCTGCAGCAACATCCTTTGAACGGAATAATAACGAATCTTTGAGAACATCTTGAGAAAAAAATTACATTTTTCTATAACATGCTAACGATTGGGTTTGGTTTGATTCGGAGTCCTTCAATAGTGAATTATGAAAAAGATACTTATCTTTTTCATAATATTTTATGAGTAGAGTTTACGGTAAGATAAGGTTGACGTATTCTTGTGAATAAAAACTTAAAAAGAAAACAATTTATTAACATATAAATGATATCTACTTTTTAGTTTGGCTAAGCTTCGACGTGGTTCAGATTGATATCAATTAGAGAAGTAAAAACTTTCAAGTCATTGACTATTTTTAAAGCTTTACAGACATGAAAATTTATATATGAAAATAGTTTTAAAATAATTTTTGTCACGTGGATTCCTTTGCGCAAAGTTTGTAACTACTTATATATATCCCACGGGCACTCCCATTTTTAGACAAGAATTTTTCTTAATATTTCTTGTTTATCAAAATATTTATGTATGTATCAAATTCATAATAATATTGATTCATAATCCTAATCCTAATAGCCCGGTACCTTTTGTTTTCATTTCCTACAATAGTCCTACACTGACCGGGGCTTCGCCATGAGTGCATTTTCATATGATGTAGACAGGGATAATCGCCGGTCAGTGTCGCGCCACAATTAGATTAAATTTGTCAAGGGGCCTCTACGTGTTGGCCTACCCATGGCCCCACGCAAGCCCTCCAAAAATCCGGATCGATTTTTATGGCCCCTGGGTCTTGAAAACATACAGTTGATTCATAGCTAAGATCATGTACCTCCAAAAGCCAGGCGCGAGGGCTCCGAGGCATTTACGCAACCGACTCTTAAATATCCTAACATATTACGTCATTAACATTCTTATTTAAATACCACGTCTTAATCCTTTAAGAAACACATCCCTTATTAACAAATTCTCGTAACAACGAACGAGTTTTCCCTTATTATTTACAGAACGACCCAATTTCCATTATGTATTCATTAAGATAATAGATAACCGCCGACTTTAATTACCGATTAATTTTAATTATCACTCTTTTAGTGATGTGTTTTAATTTAACGGAAGTGAGCGATTTAATTGAGAAGCAAGATTTATGTGAGATGAGTCGCTCATTTCATGCATTTCATTAATGGGTGGTTCCTATATCTAGCTATTCATTTACTTGCATTACCATCGGTTGAATTTTGACATTACTTGTATGGAGCTATTTTAAGGCTCGGTAAGATATAGGAACTGGCCATAAAACGAGCTGCATATATACTCGGGATGTTCAAAATTAATACCTTTCTGTTCAATTACATTCTTAAACAAGGTATGTGTGTGTATATGTGTTTGTTTAAAATGACCAATAGTTTTTAGTTAATACGAAAGCAAGTCTTATTTTTACAATATATAACATTTAATTTTAACAATTTTCTTATGCATTAAAACATTTTCTTTAAGGCACTGAAAGGGACTAACACCTAAGAAAGAGACTCGGCCTAGTTTAGGTGGTAGTTAACCAAATAACTTAATCCGTGACGTGAAAATCAGTATTTTGTATGTGTAAGTGAGTTTTATATGTAATTTTGGCGTCAATACATATGTATTATTATTATTCATTGTATTTCCTTGAAGAACACGGGTCATAAAAATGACCAAGACTTTTGGAGGGCTTGCGTGGGGCCATGGGAAGGCCAACACGAAGAGGCCCCTTGACAAATTTAATGTAAACGTGGTGTGACACTGACTGGCGATTGATTATCCCTGTATACACTATATAAAAATGCACCCAAGTATAAGCCCCGGTCAGTATAGGATTATTGTAAGAAATGAGAACAAAATATAACCGGATATTGGGATGAACTGCCAGTAGAATTAGGGATTTGGGCTATGGGGACTATGGCGTCTGCCCGTCCCAATGTTCGGGGAACATGGAAAAATGGGCAGAAGGTAACTCGCCACTCCCTGCATGGCCCCTAAAAAATGCCGTACCAGACTGGCGACGGGCAACATGGGTATGAGTCGCTAAGGAATGTCGAGAGGTGAGCTGTAGGTTCACTGAAGCTATTTCCGACGTTATGCCCTTTATCACTTCCACCACTGGAGCTTGAGTCTTAGCTCTAGCGATCTCTACTTCGTGCCGGCTGGCTAAGGCAAGCACGTAGGTGGAGGCTTTGCCTTGGCCCCCCAGAGTCAGGCCCGAGGTACTCACCTAAAGCTTCGCCGCAAAGCCCCCCTGCGGGTTTATTATTATTATTGTTTTGTGGTATACACTACAATGAAATCAATTGCAAAAAATCACATATAAGAGAAAAGGCGTTAAAATAACCTCTTATCATCTAACTTTTAAAATATCAAATACATCAAATCAAATAAATAATAAAACAGTTTCCCAAATAAAAAAGTTGTGTGTGCTGTGTGTCAAACTATGATTTCTTGGCGTATTTTTCCCCGCTGAACACGAATCTGAAGAGTTTGACAAATCAGAATTGGGGTTAATGAGCAAATGAATTAAAAAAACCCAAAAAACCGATAAAAATCAAGATCTTTTTCAGTTGTCGATCGGTTTTGAGTTTTTCTCAATTATCTGCTCACTAACCCAATTCTGACTTATTTGACTCCTTTTACTTCTACCTACTTATGACGTCATAAATAGATACGCTTGTACAAAATCTATGAGGTTGCGACGTTCTATAGGTTTATAGTGTGTCAATTGATTTGATTATCCACTTCTCTAATGGCTACGTTCCATAGGAGCCTCAACGACCACGCTCACGACCGCGATTTTTCCCGTTCCACTTGCTCGCGGGCGTTACAATCTTAAGCCCTAGTGGAACAGATCGTTCGACCTACCTCTTGACATGGGTCGTTGTGAGCGCTGCGTGATCGAAAATTATGACGTCATTAGTGACGTTTGCGCCACGACCGTAACGACCGCGGTCGCCATGTGGATCGGCTGAAGGAGCATTTTAGGCATTGTGAGTCACAAGTGGAACGTAGCCAATGTGAGTTTTCGACTTGCCATAAGAACTCTGTTGATTGGCATCAGTCAGAGATTTACAATTTGATTGAGACGGGTTGGGTATTATGAAGTTTTTGCGTTGTGCCTGTTTGATATTAATTAATCTTAAACTTGAATATTGTTTAATACTGGACGTAGCTTGATATACAAACTGTACAAAACTATATTGAAAAATTATAAAAGCAACCAAATATAAACATATAGAAATTTAAACATTTAGAATGAATAAATATTATTTTTTGGAATTGCACTTCTAACGTAATTTTGAAAAAATCATCATATTTGTAAAGAAGATAAAAAATTCGATTTTGGTATAAAATATTTTTAATTTTTCTATTTTTTTATGATAGTTTTAATATTTGTAGTCGATGGAAATCATTCACTTTAATATAGTACAAGCATGATCTTTAAGTGAGCTATGTCTCGAAGTCCTGTCACTACCCTATTATCAATCTGTAATTCATGATCGTTCGTCTGTTACTGGCATTTTAATCATGTTTATCCCACGCTTTATTACTGTATGAATTAATTCTTCTTAATTAAAAACGAAAATAAATACCGTTTTATGTGTAAATAGCCAAGTTATTACGAATATATTGTTACATGCCGTAAAAGATAAGCGCACAGCTGCCTGTTGTAAGCGCAGTCCATTGTCTTCCCGGATTAGGAATTCTTTTGTCTTTTGAATTTGTAATTAAGAAAAACATGCTATTGTCTTTTTACTGGTTTTATAACCATCATTAGCGTCGAACTAATCCTTATTGTTATTGTTTTCGACTTTGTGGACGTTTGCAGGTGTGCAAATTAATATTTCTTAGAAACTCAGTGTGCGTGGCCAATTTCTTTGTACTGTGTAGTTAGTATAAGACGATGCCCAAACGGAGGGGCGGGCAGTCAAGCGACGACTACGAGACGAGTAAGACGTTTGTAGTACTCTCGATAAGCGATATAGACAACGGACTTTACGCGTGTCGAATTGCATTGAATCGTGCAGTGTGAACTGGTTGCATCCAGTTTTATTTGTATTTGTTTTATACGTGTTTGTACAGTTCTAATAAATTCTATAGTAGTTCCAACGGCATTTTTAATTCGAGTCCTGTAGCTCGTAACAATATGAACAACTTTCATACTTAACCCGTTTGTACTAGTTATGGTATGTTACACAAGAATAAACTTTACAATCTAGGTATAACCGATAGCGTTTACATGGTTTTTATCAGTTCCGGATCTTGAATTTTTTTGAGGGGGGGGGGGGGCAAAAACTGAAAAATGCCGCCCCCGCTCGTTTATATTTTTACTTTAATCATCATCATCATTTCAGCCATCAGACGCCCACTAATGGACGTGTGCATCTGTGCGTTTTAACCTATGCCTACGCTCCCCGCGAAAAGTAATTCATGTGTTAAAGTACTGGACGTCAGTGGTCAAAGTTGCGTTAAGGATGAGTTGTGTATTTGTCTGCGAAATTTGAATTTGCCGCCCTCTGAATTTTTTTTATTGCTTGAGTTCGGTAGACAGACAGATAGCCCACCTGATGAAAAGCGGTTACCGTCGCCTATGAACATTTGTAACATCGAAAACGCTAACAATGTGCTGCCACTCTCTAAATGGAGACTGGATGACCACCAATGCCGGAACATAACACAACGCAATGGCGGCATACTCTAAGCCGGGAGTGGTAGCGATCCAGACAGGCAAATACCCTACCACCTGGGTGTGTGTGTTTTGTCGCCTCTAACGACAGGCCGCCCGGCTGCAGAAAATTGTATTTGTCCTCCGTTCCTGCACGAATAATAATTGACCCCCCCTCCCCCCTAGATCCGGCCCTGCATTTTATTAAATAATTTTCTCAGAAAAACACACAAATTATATGTATATCCCCAAGCTTAGCAAGTTACGCTTGTGTTATGAATAGTTAATATACAACGGACCACTGTGGAGAAGATCCCAGACACCAGACCAGACTATAGGAAATAACGGAAGGTTTACGTTTTACGAAATTTATTATTCGAGGAATTCAACCCGTTTACAGTATCGTAAGATATCACTGACAAGTTTGAAAAGTATCCTACAGTAATTTGATCTTCTAAAATTGAATCTGTGACGTGGAAACTGAAAGGGGAAACGAACGACTTGATAAGTTCATATAACGAGGAGGAATGAAAATCTTGTAACAAAAGAATTTTAAACTGAAAGTAAAAAGAGTATATATATAATTCTTCTTTAAAATCTCGATAAGAATCGAGAAGAATCGAAGAGATCGCTATAAGCGATAAGGTCGCCCATTGTTCTGACGACTAATGCAAATTTATCTATATTAATAGTCTAGGTTTATGTTTATGGTGAACAATAAAGACTTCATTCATTAATTCAAAAATAGGTGAATGCATTATTTTGAAGAATGACATGAAAGGCAAGGAAGTCTGTCAGAAAGAAGGAGTATGTAAGGAATATTGTGGTGACTCCAAATGATGGGGAAAGTGTAAATGAAAGATCACTCATATGGATCAAATTTTGTGAAAACCAATCCGGATATAAGAGCATGAAAAGGGGCCAAATATTCAAACCACTAATAAAACTCTTTTTCATTTTTGTATGAAATAGTAAGTAAAGAATTTTCATGTAAAATACTATTTAATACAAAAGTAACTTCATATTCATGATTTCAGTTGTGAAAAGAAAATTTATATCAGCGATCACTTTACGGCACATTATTCGTTTTATATGCTTTTTCTGGGTTAATTATTTACAGAATTTATAGGTCATTAAAAGTTTTAAAAGCTTTTGTATTCATGCAGGTTTATGGAGCATTTAAAGATGAAATGTGTAGGAAAAATAGAGTTATACTATTGATTCATATTATTATAAAAAAAGTAATTATTTTTTTATAAAACCATACTTATAGTCAATTTCAAATAGGATCGTATGGGAGAAATTACGTAAATAGAAAAATAATCGACGTGATTCTAAGTATAAGATTATTATTAAATAGTTACAGGATTAAATATATTTTTATATAATTAAAATTAATATGTATTTCGTAGGAAAGTTTACAGTAGCGCTACAAGTTATTTTATGGATGTGTCAACCATACATACCACCCGGTTTGAAATAAATTAAAATAGCAAACTGTTTGGACGTATAAAGAAACATACATCACGAATTAGTGTAAAAATTGTATAACATAAAGAAGAAATTGAGTATCATTCCGTAATAATTCGCAAGTATAATATGTTTAAACAAAAATTATTTGAATGGTTGACAAAAAAATCTTATTATAGCGTTCCAGAATATTTAAATGAGAGGTAATTAAGAAAATATTGTTTTGTGTTATTTAAATAAAATATAAGGCACCAAATTAAATATTATACAAACATAGGTTAAGTAAGTTTATATTGCGATGCTATGAAAGGCCAGCTAAGTAATAAGTTCTCAGTTATATTGAATAAGAGCTATGTAACACTTAGTTCGCAATAAAATTATTTGATTTGATTTGATCTATATCGTATTTTTTTATTGCATGAATTTAGCAGATAAGCAGATGACCCACCTGATCGAAACCGGTTATCATCGCCTATGGACATTTGTAACACCAGAGGTGCTATCAATGTGCTGCCGGTCTCTAAAGGGGGAGACTGGAACCTGGCCACTAATGCCGGAACACAACTCATGGTGGCATCCTCTAGACCAGGGGTGGAAGCCATCCAAGCGGGCAAACACTCTACCACCTAGTTGGAAGTGTTTTTGTCTCCTTTTACAACAGGCTGCCCGGCCGCAAGAAATTTCAGATGATAGACGAGACTTGACACAGATTACTACTTTTTATCTCAAAAATAAAACTAAAACGAGTTATCCGTGCAGGAACGAAGAAAGAATATAATTTCCTGCGGCCGGGCGGCCTGTCGTAAGAGGCGACTAAACAACCCACAGACAGGTGGTAGGGCATTTGCCCGACTGGATGGCTACCACCCCTGGTCTAAAGTATGTCGCCATAACAACCTTGAGTTGTGTTCCGGCATTAGTGACCAGGTTCCAGTCTCCCTTCAGAGAGCAGCAGCGCATTTGTAGCACCTTTGGTGTTGCAAATATCCATAGGCGATGGTAATCGCTTTCTATCAAGTGGGCCGTCTGCCTGTCTGCTTAACTTCTGCGATAAAAAAAATTAAAAAAATGAAAATAGGGGTGAAAGTTATTTCGGGAGAACAATCATTTCTCAAGCTTATAGATATAAAAAGTCATATCTAAAAAACATGCTGTAGTACTTCGTCAGTCTATCTGTTAAGCTGTCACGGAAAAACTACTAGTGGAGTACTATATCGGTAGATAGACTCGGTTTTGCTGTAATTTTGTACATATGTAGTTTTAATACAGAAAATAGACAAAGATACTTTTTATCCCGGGAGATGGGATAGTTTGCGATATAAAATGATGCCGAATTGCTGGGGGCCAATAGCACTAACATAAAAATTTTATACAATGTGACCTGTATTAATGCTTGCTCTTTAAACTAGAGGCAGTCGCGGGGAAAACTCTAGTTATATATAATTGTATATTGCTAACTATAGAAGAACATTTCAATTAGATGAAAGTTGTTGATGTAAGTTATACATAATGTTTGTAGAATCTTCATTTGCAACGATTATGTAAAGTCTTTATCCTACCTTACACCACCTGACCAAAGTCTAAAACTTAGTTTCCACTTCAAACGAACACGGAAGCTCACTTAAAACTTGAAAGCATATCGAATTAACACTACCTGTACAGGAAGCTAAGTGGAATACAATTATCCTTTGTAACAGGGCAAAACAGCTTATAGTAGCTTGAGTAACTACAATTTCGACTAGTTTTTACGGTTGTGTAGTCAGTTCAACGAAATTGATATCTTATAAAATCGTCGTGTTTATCAGTGATGGTTCTTAGGAACGACTGGGTCCGTTATGTTGCTGAAATTTGACAGGAAGATGTATTGTATAAGTTTTATCATAAGTAATTTAGTATTATAAGTAGTGATGACTAGGACATGTGTGAGTACATTTGTCCCGTACAAAACACATTATATTCATACGGCTCAAAATTAGAAAACTTAAGATTTCAACATTTTTGTCGCGCTACTCACGCCTCAAACTTAAGTGGAAGGACGGAACGAGGCTTATACTACAACAGTACAATAACGCCTCTACAAATATTCACATGACAAAGAGTAACAACATGACATTTCAAAGTACGACTAGTAAAAGTCGGCTAGGCTAGTAAAATGAGGTGACCGAAGCCGATCACATCCGACTCTTAACGAACATTTCCGAACTAGACTAGTTTTGAACGTGACAAATGAGGGAATGACTCTCACCGCCTCATCGGCCTCATCGCTTCAAATGTACTGCCGCGGTACAAACCGTACAAATCTCCTCGCCTCATTTGAAGTGGTACATTGTACTGGTTCAGTACAAAATGTCATGTTACTCTTACAAACTCATTTTATAATCATGTCCTACTCAACACTAATTAGCTAACACTAACAACTAAGTAGTATAGTATCATTATGTATGTATGTATGTCATAGACATATATAAGTTTAGTGGTGTAGCGAAACTGCTTACAAACCAAAAAGAAATAGGTGTGGTATACATACATGTTACTAAGAGATTTAAACTTTGTCAGGGTATACTATCTATCTATTTACATAGACATGTGTCGTTAGTCCCATTTTAAAAGTAATATTGATAATTTCTAAACATTTTTTATTTACTTGTGTAAAAAATCAAACGATTTTACGATAAGAACCAAATTTTTATATTGTAATACAAACTTAGGGTCAGCACAGCATAGTGCTTTAAAGTTGCTATAAAATGTGATATATATTATATTTTTCTGTGAAGTAAATATCTATGCGATAACATAAAAGTGAACAGCTAGTAGCGATAAACGCTATCTCGGCCCTAAAACAAAGAATATACGTTAGATTTGATAGGAAACACATAAAGCAACGGGCAGTTTGATACCTGATATATATTTGCTCTTCCCGTGAGCATTTTATTTATTTTTATTATAAAATATTGCTCATAAACTCAAAGCATAAAACAAGGCAGTTTTATTGGTTCACAACGGCCAGCGATGCAATAAACGAGCTATCGCATCATAAATTTATGTGAATTGATACTTTTGAGTTATACCCTCTTCTTCATAGCCTCATCAAATGATACATTTTATACTGTCTGATTACGCCTGTAATTTAAAAATGACTATAGAAAAGTACGGCCATGTCATTATCTAAAATAACTGACAACTTTAGTTATTGTTCTATTGGTGCGGCTTCATCGTCTTAATGCGTTATTTGAAATGCGACATTGTTAGTGGCGTTAAACGTTGACAGACAATATAAGTATATTATTGTATATATACACTAATGTGGCTATTCGTTAACAGCGTTATTTTTTAGCGCTTTAAATAAAACGCACTCGGTCACAGCCTAAGAGCCTTATTTATATTGGGTTAGATTAAGTTTGTAGATTTCTTTAAGGTTCTTAAAGAAGCCTACAAGCTTACTCTAACTCAATATGAATGAGACCGTATAACTTTAACAATATCGCAGATGAGCCGCACCGCATAATGAAAAATTCTTGCGTGTTGCTTCAAATAATTATATTTTGTAACATAAAATTTGATTTTTCCTTACATAGAACGTAAGACGAAAATCACTTATTACTACATCAAGAATGTGTAGTAACAAAGTCATTAATATTTTTATAACCTACAGATTCTTTGCACTTTCCTCCATCAATTCAGAAGGACGTAGAAAATCCTGGAAAACATTAAATTGGCGTAATGTAAAAATATATCAACGAAAATAAGTTTGAACAAGACACATTGTTAATTGTTCTTAATTTATGGTAAATTTTTGTTGGAATACTTTTTTTAAGATTTCTTAAGCACATAACAAAACAGTGGTCGTTTGTCATATCTATGGAACCTTTCATTAGGTGGACATACACTTATATAATAATATCATAACGCAATTTTGTGATTGCCTTTAATTTAGATATTGCCTTCAATAACGCAAGAAGTTGTATTGTCTCACAAATGCATACTTTTGCGATGCTCTGCAGTTATGAAATTTCGAAGAAATTTTATTTAAACCTGATTGCGAGTATTTAAAGAATCAAAATCATTTGCATATTTTGTGGTACCTATATTTTATGAGATATTAATCCTGAAAGATACTTATATAATATCTATAATATTATAAAATTCTAAACATTCCATGTCTGTAAATTGAAGATACATAAAAAAACACAACTGGATTAGACTATATAAATGATGGAGAACAGGATGCAATTTGTTTTAGATTTCTTGTCTGTTTGTTTGAGATTCACATAAAAATTAGAGGTCCGATTTCGATGCGGTTTTCGCTGATCAACAGAAATTTCTTGGACTTAAAATCTGCACTACTTTTTATCCCGGGAATCCCGCGGGAATTTTCCCGGGAAAGGTTTGTAGTTGTTCGGGTGCATAAAAATTAGCTTATTCCGACAGTTTTCACTAAAACGATAGCTTACATTCTTTTTTAAATGCGTGTTACTTTGTGTCCCGGGAACCCCGCGGGAATTTCAAGTCAAGCGTGACCGGAGTCACATACATAGTATATTATTTTCTGGATCTTGGATTGTCTAGTCGTCCACTAACCGGACGACTAGCAAGTTCCTTATAGAATTGTCTTGTCGTCTAGTTAGCGGACGATTAATATTCGTCCGGTCACCGGACGACTAGACACTTCGTTATTTTATAGCGTACATTTTTAGAAAAAGCGTACTTTACAATAGGTAATTAATTACTCTTTGGCGCTGTACGACTGTATGTATGATGTATGTATGTGTGAGCGTGTACAAGAATCTTGAACGGTACAATTTTCGTAGAAAAATCTTACAATGTTAAGGGAGAACACAAAAGGCCGAGTCTTTCGACCTCTTGAGTGCTAGTACAAAATGCGTACTTCAGAACACTTCAGTTTTAGAAGGACTTAATAACCACTTCGGAAGACATTTACAACGGTGAACAATGGTTTGAATGATCTAAATATCAAAACCAGATTTAAGTTGTTATTTGTCAGTTGTTTTATAAAGCTGCGGGATTTTTACATACCATACATAAACTCCAACATATTTTGGTTCTTTAGGTACGTTGTATAAAAATGAAACCCCGTGTAAATCGTCGTATAGGCCAATTATAAACTACGTCACGAACTAATTACGGAACTGTTGTTATAATTTAACAATTTCTTAATGTAAAATTTCAAAGTATGTGATGTCACACTAGGGAGGGAAGAGTCTCAGGAATGTGTCATGGACGGGGGAGGGGTCAAAAAATCATGAAATTCGTTTGACGTAATTTTTGGATATCCCAAAATATCCCATATCCCTCCGACTGACTATGTTATATCATTTTCAAAATTACTGGTTCTATTTGTAGGAAATCTCGTAGAAAGGTGTTACACGATCGCATATCTATGTAGTGCAATAATTCCTCAGAGCGTAAAGAAAGAAAAAACGTCCAAATAATCAATCATCAATATCAATCTCACGTTTTGTATATATAATAAAATAATAATATACAAACTATTCAAAATTAAGCATTTTTATTTGAGTGTCGTGTTTAAAGGAGCTCTATCACATGAAATTATTAAAGAAGGTTGCTTTATGGGGTGCTAACAAATAGGCAAGGAGTCAGTACTGCGTGCACGTTGAAAATGGCTTCGATACACACGGTTGGTGCCACAGCGTTTACTTTTCTACGATTCCGATAAGGAAGATCTTCCAGCGAGGCTAGTGTTGTTCCTCGCAAGCCCATCTATTACTGTTGGAAATTTGTATATATTCTTTGTATTTTTCGGGAAACGTTTGCGACCTCAATTATTGTACAGCACCATATATTGGCTTGTAAGTGTTCCACTACAAGTTAAAACAAACAATAGTTCTAGCAAGATATTTGTTTTGTGTAATAACTGTGTTTGTTTAGCAAAACTCAAATGGTCCTCGAATTACAACTTGAACTCTGTTCTTTTAGCATCAGTCAAAGATTTACAATCTGACCGAAGCTCTGGTGAGGATTTAAATGAGGATTTTCGTTTGGTAGTTACCTATTTACTTGAAGATTATTCTAAAATTTGATTATTCGTGAATATTCGACACTGGCTATATACACTAAAAGTACAAAGTATATTTGAAAAAGAAGTAGACGTCTATTCAAGACCAGGTCATTAACACCTTCACAGCAAAACTGATTTATCTGTACTTTCCATTCCGGCGGTACGGGTCGGTTTAGACCTTGTACTAAAAGTACCATTGTGGCGGCACGAGCTCTATTGAGCCCCGTAACGTTTTAAAAACTAAAGTCTTTTTTGGTTTATACATAAAATATTGTTACATATCAAAGATAAACGCACAGCTGCCTGCGTAAGCGCAGTTTATTGTCTTTCCGGATTTAGAAATTCTTTTGTGTTTTGAATTGTAATTAAGAAAAACATGCTATTGTTTTTCTACTTGTTTTATGATCATCATTAGCGTAGAACTAATACTTATTGTTATTGTTTTCCGTTCGTAGGTGCGCAAATTACTATTTCTCGGAAACTCTCTTTGTACTGTGTAGTTAGTATAAGGCGATGCCCGAATGGAGGGGTGGGCAGTCAAGCGACGACTACGAAACGAGTAAGACGTAGTTCTAGTACTCTCGATTAGCGATATAGACGACGGACTTTGCGCGTGTCGAATTGTATTGAATCGTACAATGTGAACTGGTTACATCCAGTTTTATTTGTACTTGTTTTATACGTGTTTGTACAGTTCTAATAAATTCTATAGTAGTTCCAACGGCATTTTTAATTCGAGTTCTCTAGCTCGTAATAATACATATATGTTTATGTGTAAGACAAACACAAGCAGAGTGAACTAGGCGTCAATGTGTACCGAAAAACAGAATATATGAATAGAGCGTGGCTTCCCGTCAGGCTTTTTGTTCGTAAATCGCTCCACTGACAGAGGAGCATCCACCAAGTTACGGCTGAATAGGTGTCGTACGAGTACCAGAGGCACGCTTCGTTGGGAACCACCTGACTTTCAATACAAGTACTATGTTGCTAGGTTTAGTTTTATTTTGTTTGCCTGTAATACACTGGGAAGTTGAATAGATTGTAGCGGGGATTTATTTTGTGTATATTGTAAAAACTTTCATTGCAATGAGTTGGAATGAGGGTTGGAATCCTGGCCAGGGAGCATGTAGGGCTTAGATAATTTTTCTCACATATGGTGCAAATTGTTATAATCTCCAAGTACTGATGGAAAACATTACAACGATAATTTGTATATCTAAATAACCTGTGTGTGAAATCCGCCAATTTTTTTTGGCCAAGTGTAGCTGATATTCGAGCTGTTTCTTAAGAATAGGTTAGGCAACGTCCAGGCCGAAGTTAGAATTATTTATTTAATTAAGTATCTACGTATGTATAATAGGTAAAATATACTACACCACTATTTTATAATGTACCAGTTTATCAACAACTCTTATTTTACAAATGTTATATCCATACTAATACAACAACGTTTTAACGGTTTTAAGCGCGGTTTTTGATTTGATTTTTATTCCGACGTTTCGGCCACTTTTCAGTAGCCGTGATCACGGAAGACAAAGATGTCAGATGTCAATGAGTAATATTAAAGTTATTGTTTAGTTTACAACTAGTTCATTTTAATTTTTGTTTACGGCTTTTTATTTAGTCTATGGGAGCCTAATCTTTCATATCTACATAATGTTAATAATAGATTCTAGAATGCAATATTTGTAATCTTTACGGTTTCAATAACTTGATCAATAAATATATCATTACTAAGATCGAGTAGATTCGTAAAATGTCTACTGGGATTGAAATTTAAAAACACACATTCGTTATAAAACGAAAGTTATAAAACACAAAGTTAATGGTTAAAAGTTTTGATTAAAAATCTGGATGGAGTTTTTCGTTTTAACTACTAGATAGCTTTTACGTTTTTATTATTCCGACGCTAGCCTTAAGAGGCGTGTTAGGCTACTACTAGTTTGGTATGATTTATATTAAATTGCTTATTCTAATTATTATTAGTGTTTTAATGATGTGTTATTTTTAACAATTCTTTTAAGTTTTCTTATTATGTCGATGAAGTTATAATCCAGATATTCATATACATGTTATTTAGAGATATAATCTATACTAATATTATAAAGTGGTAAAGTTTGTGACGCTGTAGGGGTAATCTCCGAAACTACTGAACCGATTTAAAAAATTCTTTCACTGTTGACAAGATTTTTTTTTGCTTGAGGCGGGGGTAACGCTTTTCGCACACTACCGGGTCCTTTACTAAGAATTAGACCAAAGCGACGAGAGGTGACACCACGATTGGGCACCAGAGTCAAATCGCCGGGTTGTGTGGAGACTCGACTACTCAATACTCCACTAAAACCACCCTCCTCCCATGTGCCCCGCGCTTATGGCAGGAAGAGGGTGAGACTTAGAACGTAGTTACGTAAACGCTGTTCCTAGCGTATCAGTGCTTGAGAATGCCCCGGAAAAGGCAAACTCACTTCGTCAACAGGGGTGAAGACTCCCCTGCTCCTTAAATGCTAGAGGGCCCCACTGTTGGCAAGCTACACTATCCCCGGTTGACATAGGCTAAATTATATTTTCAAAAAAAAAATGGGATACTTACTAAAACTCCAATAGTGTAACCCAAAGTGTAAAAAAAATACTTAAAATCGCGTGCGCTGCGAAAACTATTGATGATAGAATAAAATAATATACTACGACTTTGCAGAACACATCATTATTCACAAAAAGTGTTGCGACATATGCTATGTCTAACTATTGTAGTTATGCCGTGTTCTTTTATTTTAAAAATTTAATTAAAACCGCCGCCGCTATAAAAGGCTCTTTATTTGTTTCTTGGTATTCATCCTTATTAAAATAAATTACTTCATATTCAAGACTGCTTCAATACTTTATATAACTTTTTGAATTATTCAATTCGGACATTCCATTCGAAAGATATCACGAGTTTAAAAATGTAAGTATTAGAAAAAAGTGGCGTGGTCGCCGCTCACTCTGGTCGGCTAGCTAGGCAGCACCTTATGCGATGTAGGCGTTACTGGGGTACGAGCCGTACGGGAGGGGAGTCAATGTCAAGAAATGAAGTGCCGCGCGGGTTACACGCGCGGTTGGCTCCCTATACAACGGTCGTGTGCGGAATCGAATAATTTTAGCTTGAAAATATTTTGAATTCGCTTAGTAGGTAATTAAACTCAACAAAAAAGTTATTTTTAGATACCCGTGCGAAGCCGGGGCGGGCCGCTAGTATAAGATAAAGTTTGAATTTACTTCCTATTTTATGTACACCGCTTCGCAACGTGTTATTGCTGTTAAGGAGAACAAGTGGCAAGAAATAGGCATAGGCGACGGTAATCGCTTTCCATCAGGTGGGCCGCCTGTCTGTCTGTTTAACTCATGGCATAAAAAAAATATTATGTCCATTTGTGAGTCTAAACGCTAAACCATTCAGGAACCCACTAAAACTATACAACTTTCACCAATATCCTGAAATCCGATTTCAACGCCATTTAATTTTACTAAACACTTGACATTTTCCACACAAACAAATCTTGCTTCAAAATAATAATAATCTAAGCTCAGCTAAATTGTAGCGTTTTCACTGACATCAAATAACGAAGTTCTTGTGGCAACGTACAAGGCCACATTTCATTACATAGCTCAATTTTTTTTACAAATCACATTATTTTACTCAAAAGTGGTCAATATTATCTTATAGCAATTTTTCATTTGAGGCTATTTTTACACATTTTTAGAAAATAAAACCGCACAGCACAACCTTCCTGTTCAGTTTCCGCCAAAAACTCCCCTGTGTAAAGATTTCATAATATTTCCGCTGCTCATTTCAATCTCCACTTTCATGCTTGCTACCAAGGAAATGAGCATAATCTACTAAAATGAAAAGTATAGAACAATGAATGATAAACTTATGGTTAAAAGAACTTAAAACGTTAGCACAGATATTATTAAAACTAAAATTTGGAATGATTGATGCAATTTAAATGTTATAATTTTATTATTGCGGTAGCGTGCCGACACAACGCCTACGTTCATAGCTAGTACAGGGAGATCAGCATGTTTAGAATGCTATTAATCTATAATATTATAAAATTCTAAACATGCCGTGTCTGTACATTGCAGCTATTAAAAACAACTAGAATAGACTATATAAACGATGGAGAACGCGATGCAATTTTTTTAGATTTATTGTTTGTTTGTTCGGGATTCACGTAAAAACTACTGGGCCGATTTCGTTGCGGTTTTCGGTGATCGACAGCAAATTCTTAGACTTAAAATCTGCGCAATTTTTTATCCTGATAATCCCGGGGGAATTTTTCTGGGAATAATTTAAAATGGCCAGATTAAAGAAATATTTCGAAATACAATGTGATTGTTTTACTGATCGATAGCAAATTTTATGTAATAAAAGGAGTTTTTGGCGGGAACTGAAAGGAGATGTTGTGCAGTGCAGTTTTATTTTCTAAAATTGTGTAAAATTACGCTAAATTGAACAATAGTTGTAGGATATTGATAGTTTTTGAGTAGTAATTGTGTATTTTGTGAGAAATGTGAACTGTATAGTCAAACGTGGTCTTTTGAGTTGTCACAAGAACTCCGTTGAATGGCACCAGCTGATAACCTACAGTTCAGCTGTGCTACACATAGGCTTAAGAAAATGAAGAAACTACATTATAATCTAAGATCGGGCTTAAAGGCCCCACTGCCAAGCCATAAACCTAAATAAATAATAATATGTAATAAAATGTGTGATATGTTTTTTAGGGTGCATAAAAGTTAGCTTATTCCGACACAGTTTGCACTATAACGGTAGCTTCCATTCTTTTTTAAATGCTGAGGTATATTGTCTCCCGGGAATCCCATGGGAATATCAAGTCAAGCGTGGACGAAGTCACGGGCATATCTTAGTTCTCAATAATATTTATTAAGGTTTTTAATTTATATCTAATCAATAGGTGGCGTGGTATTCGCTTTCAAATTCTTGATTACATTTGTTAATGAATATTAGGTTAATTGTTATTTAATGTCTCGTGTGTTCATCAAGGAGGTGAATAAGCACTCTAAAATTAAAATCTGAGACTGGTTGAAATTTACTCAGGTAATAGTCAAGTCTCGCGACTTTTTTTATTGCGAAGCTTGCAAACAGACTGACGGTCCACCTAATGGAAAGCGGTTACCGTTGCTTATAGACTTTTGCAACACCAGGAGTGAAGACAATGCTTTACCAGCCTTTAGGATGGAATTAGAGTCGCCAACAGTTTTTGAGAAAAATACCGTATCACATATCTAAGTAGAAAAAAATAAAGTATTTTGAAGTCTTTTTTTAATTTTATTTAGTTACTTGCGTTTTTCCCGCGTATAAAACCCTAGGTACAGTCACCTCAGAGAGAAAAATTATCTAGCTGTCACATTGACAATGACATCAAACATTTGGTTCAATAATTAATATATATTTTTTAAATGTTATTTTAATCGTACGCGATTGCGTTCTGTTTCAACTTAGAAGTATCGATAATTATAACTCAGTAATTATTATCCATATAACTGTTTCATTTTACGCATCATAGTATATATTGGAAAAAGAGTATTTTCACATACTTTATTTTTATGCAAAAATATAAAACATATTTACCAAAAATAAAGTAGGATACGTTTTTATAAAGTATGGTTAGCAACCTTAGTATAGAAGGGATGGAATAAAGGCGGTGGGACAAGAGGGATGAAATAGAGGGATTTGACAGGAGAAATGGGATAGAAGAGATACATTATGTGATTGGAATGAGGGAGCGGTTGGCAAGATAGGATGAGGGGTAATTCCAGTATGGCTCTACCACGTCAAAATCTATCAACTGACTACATTTCACTTGAACCATATATGTCTATGAAAGTAGGCCTGTGATATTACACCTAACAAGGTCTAAGCGTTCTTTTCCTACTGATATTGCAACAGCACTATGTCGACAGTATCGAAAGAAGCACAACCTCTTTCCTAAACGTTATAATAATTTTCAATGGAATTTCTCATTTTTCATTAGCTTTCGCGGTTTTTCCTTGATTGATGTCTGTATTTATTAATATTTTATTAGAATATTTATATATGGAACGTTATGATGTAAAAATTATTAAACTATATACCTTCGTAAAACTTTTCTTATATCTTATACTAGCTGATAGCTGATGCCCGCGACTTCGTCCGCGTGGTGCGGTTTTTTAACTATCCCACGGGAACATTTTAATTTTTCGGGATAAAAATGGAGGGGCTTTAATTGGTGGTGACTATATATATGGGGTAGGTTGTTTCGAAATCAGGTACAATCAGGATAGAATAATGGTATTTACAGATATACGTTATTATATAGATCATATTCAAACAGCTGCCTACATGTGGCCAGGAATGTATTACGAATACGCATATACTCAATGGGAAGTCGCAACTGGCATAATGTATGACTCAAATAATTCTTATCCGTTTAACCCGACTTTCTATATATGGAAAGTCTTATATCCTTTAGGAAAAAAATAGATAGATAGATAACATTATTATACACCAATACAAAAATGAACTTAAAGACTAAAATTATATCTAGTTCTGTACAAAGGGCGGTCTTATCGCTAAAAAGCGATCTATTCCAGACAGCCCAGGAATAAATTGAGATGATAATAGCGATGGTGGTATACGTAACATATAGTACGAACTACTTACTTTTTAATAATAAATACATAAATGATATATATGCAGAAATTTTATATATAACATAGATATATACTTAATATATATATCTACAAAATATATAAATGTTTATAAGTGAATTTAAATATCACATTCCAACGACTGGTAGTATTTTTTATCATAATTTTAAATATCGCTAGCGATTTTGCTTGTGTTACAAGATGCCCATCACAGTAGTCATGAGAACCATTGTGTATATTAATATGACATAGACAATCGTCATAGATAATTTAGTGCATCAGTAACTAATTATTATAATTGTTTTTATGATCCTGGCAACACTATGATGTAATTGCTATTTTTAGCAATGATGCAATTCAAAGCATCAAAGCATTTTTCGTATAAAAGGCGTAGTGGCGTTTAGACTGTGTTCATTGCTTACTATGCTGTGTGAATATTCACATCAAAGGCTGAACAATAAGGGGAAACCCTGCCCAAATAGTTAATATTTGGTATATTTGGCACTTTCTTACCCAAATCTCTCCTTGCATTTTTCATTCAGAAGTGGGATTACCTAAAAATGGCAGGCCCCTATGCTGCTGGGTTGGATATAAGAAAGTCCACCTAAAGTCTGCGTGACCTAAAGTCTGCGTGATCTAAAGTCTGCGTGACCTAAAGTCTGCCGGACCGAAAGTCTTCGTCCCGAAAGTCTATGTGACCGAAAGTCTGCGTGACCCAAGTCAAATTCAAATTCAAAAGTTTTTATTCAGGATAAGTTGAATAGCTTTTGAAGAATTAATGGAATTGTGGCAAACAGTGCATATTCAATAATACAGAGACATAATAAAAGGAAAGAAAAATATCATTATAGTTGTAATACTTAGTCTTGCCATAAATATTGTAACAAAGATTTTTTTTTATTGCAAATAATATTTATAAGTTTTACAGTGTGACAGTTTAATACATAAATATGAAACAATTTAAAATATAAAAAGCTTATTCGAAGTGATCTCCATTGACTGCAATACAGCCCTTTAAACGTTGAGGCCAGTTATCAATAGAAGTACGCACTCTTTCCATGGGAAAATTCTTCACTGCCAATCGTATGGATTGTTTTAGAGACCATTCTTGATTATTAAACATGGTGTTGTTAAGGGGCTTAACTACCTCCTCAAGAATGTGGTATCTTGATACACTTGTGCCGATGTTTTGATACCTTTTCTTACAAAAATATGGCTGTCACTCCTTTATAGCTAACACCCCACCAAAATATGACTGAAGACTGATAATGCCCACAGTGCACTCTGTCGACTAATTGAGAAGCTTCCTTAGAGCTTTGCGCATAAATACGGCCATTTTGTTTCTTAAAATGTTGCTCAATTGTAAAAAAAAATCTCCAGGACTTTAGAAAGGAATGCCAGAATAGATCTGGGACGGAACTGAGAGAAAGAAACAGGACTAGGTTTTTTTAGGACGAGGAACAATCTGGGCTTCCTTCCTGGTGAGTGGAAAGGTATCAGAAACTACAGGGGCATATGTATATGGGTGAGGATAGCATTGATAACATCCAGTATGGGCAGAATCACGTTGCGACTAATACCATCGCTACAGACAGCGTTTGATGTAATGGATTTTACAGCTCTCTTAAGATCACTATCAGTATACCGACTTAATAAGAATGGAGGATAATTGGGTGTTGGCGGGGCGGAAAGAGTATTTAAACTATTAGACTTAGTCACAACGTCAAAGTCAGAAGTAGCTGAGAAATGTCGATTTAAATCGTCAATGTTGAGTTCTTTGGGAATTGCACTATTTGTTTGCTTGCCAACTCCCAGGGACCGTAGAAAATTCCAAACTTTAGCTGGGCTTTCACTTTTGACTGATACGTGTATGTAGCGGCGTTGAGCGTCCCTAACCACTCTATTGCAACGATTACGAATACTAACTAACGCCATTCGGTTGACATCGATAGGTTTAATTTTGAATTTGGTTTTAGCCTTGGACTTTTTAGGCAACACATGTAACTTTTCATCAACGGTAGATGCCTTAGATAACTCAGACCAGTCGAATTCCCGAGTATCCTTAAGAAGCGCGTCCAGATTCATATCACCAAAATTTCGCTGCAGGATAATTTTGGGTTTGACTTTCGGCGGACGTACATTGTAAGAAAGGTAGATCAAATCATGATATGAAAAAGCATCCACCGAGCACTGGCCATGTTTGGAGACGTGAGAAGG
The DNA here is from genome assembly GCA_039645545.1 of Dendrolimus houi. Lineage (NCBI taxonomy): Eukaryota > Metazoa > Arthropoda > Insecta > Lepidoptera > Lasiocampidae > Dendrolimus > Dendrolimus houi. The sequence goes on from CM077125.1 coordinate 9,235,992, forward strand.
TGACGACACCATCATCAAGTCAAGGAGAGAAGGGGTCGAGTTAGGAAAGCGATGCGTTGCACTCAGCGCAAGAATATTGAGATTTAGAGATCGAACTATAGTTTCTAAGGAAGATGATCGATGGTCCCATTTCAGAAGGCAGGTATTAAAGTCGTCCATGATGATGGTATACGCAAACGAAGTTGAGATATTTTCTAAAAGTGTTTCAAAGGAAGAAAAGTAATTGATACGAAGGGAAGAGATATAGAAGACTCTATGTAGAATTTTGGCATGAACAAGTTCTACTTCTATGAATAAATGCTCCCAAGCATCAGAAGTTGGGACTTGTGGAGACGTGCATATAATTGTGTAGTGAAGACGAGGTCGAAGGTAAATAGCAACGCCTCAACCTCTACTCCCGACACGGTTATTACGGTTAAGATGGAATCCTGGTAAGGTATACGAGTTAGAAGAAAGACAGGGTTTTAACCAGGATTCTGAAACTATTATAGCGTGCAAGGTGCTTTGATTAAATGACACCAACATATCTGGGAAATGAGCCGGAATACTCTGCGCATTTATGTGTACTATATTGAAGTTATGAGAAAACCCCGAAAAATGAGTTTCTATAACATTTTGAAGTGGTACTAAACTGGAAACATTGTCGTATATACTATCCGATGTAGATGAACAAGAACAAAAATCTGATTCAGGGTCACTAAGGCTGTCGTAACGAAGAGCCATAAATTATAAATATTACAATATAAATATATATCTATATATATATATAAATGTATAATATATATATATATATATATATATATAAATATACTTTTAAAAAAATAAACATAATTCAATATACGATTAAATCGCAATTTATCTACCAAGTGTGTGGATGAGATAGCGGATATAAATGTTAACAACACAATACATTAAACGATATTCATTAACTAAACGTATCATTCCCAAAAGATCTTGTTACCAGATCATAAATACAGTACAAGTAATGACAATTAACACAACTGTCAACTACTGTCAATGTCAATCATTGACAGTAGTTGACGGTTGTGTAGCATTTATGTTTACGATGTTTACCTGCATATTTCAGTATACCTACCTGTAGATTAAATAAATCATATAAACAAACAGTCTGAATGTAAATAAATAGACAATTAAAATAAAACATCAAAAATGTAACGCCTCTTCACCAGGGAATCAACTCCAAAATATCCCAAACACTCCCTATAAGATACGTTTCTTTCTGCTAGATTCGTGCGATAGCACAGGTGCCACAGGATACTACTGCATATAAAATCTATTGAAAAATAAAAAATGTTAAAAAACGCACAAATTCAAAACTGAAATAGCATTTCAAGCATCAAACTGTCGCTACACAAATGAATACGAATCGTAAAAGGCTTTTGGATTGCGACTGCTGAATCATCGCGGTGTCGAGTACCGAGTCGTGGCGTCACAGTACTGATGACGTGTAATAACGAGCTAGGGCCGTGAGTTGTCGATATGTACACGCACTTTTTGATACTGATAATAACATTTTTTCTTGCCATAATCTGCAAATAGCCCACCTGATGGAAAGAAAGAAAGAAAATACGTTTATTTGGTCTTTAAGCACATAGCGAGACACATTGACAGTCCAAAAACAAAATGTACTATGTAGGTGTATATATATATATATATACATATATATTCGCCCTTCGTCCACGTTGGACGAAATAAGCAAATTTTTACGTGTCCTAACAACTCGAAACCGCTCCCGAGAAAAGTCTCGTGAAATTTTACGGGATATAAACTATCACAGATTTTACAGAGAATTTGCTATTGTTCAGTGAAAGTATTACATCGGAAACTGATTCTTTTTCAACTGGGCCAGTTTTAACCGCTCCGAAGAAAATTCCTGTGGCATTCCCAAGATATAAAGTACCGCAGATTTTAAGTTCGGAAATTTCCTATAGATCATTATTATCGACTGAATCGAAATCGGCCCAGTAGTTTTTACGTGAAACCCGAACAAACAGACGGACACAAAAAAACTAACAACAAAAGACTACACATATTTATAGATTGCACTACCATCAGTTTTAAAAATCTATTGATCCCTGCCAAAGATTGCCTGCAGCAAGAGATCGCTTTTTAATGATAAGGCCGCCCGTTGTACTGTCTTTTGTATTTTTCTACTTCTGTTTGTTTATGCTTCGTTGTACAATAAAAAGGTATCTTACCTTACCTTACACATTCACAATTTTATGATATTAAGTATTTTTTCCTTTTCCTTAACAATTATTTTATTTAAATGTCAAATAGATTGCGTTATATTCGCTTCCAAAGTCTTGAAAATTGTGACGTATTAAAGTATGAGTTGGAAAATTATAAAAAAATTGTTTTAAAGTATGTTTTTTACTGTTCTTTTGGTTTCTCACCCGTATAATGAAAACAGTTTGTTAACACTATAGTAGCAGGCTATGTGATGTCAGATCATGGCAATCATGTGTATCAAGCGCAGTTCGGGCCTTCCATTCCAGATATAAAGTACATCTATGCCTTATGATGTCAACGAGCTGTCCAGTAAATACTATTATACGTGTCGCCAAGTATATGGCAAAAACGCAAAGAGCTTTCACAATGAGACGTCATACAAACATCTTCTTCCAGTATATACGAAATTATCTAGGACGAAGTACTTTATTTACATTTTCCTACCGAGCCGCGTTTTGTCTTATGTCAATCGCCGACATTAATTATATATAATATGGACTACGACCATACCTCTACAAAACCCTCCGTTGTGTGCGGAATTCAAAGCACTTATGCATTTTTTTCATGATTACTAGTAGGTAACGTTCAGACTGATGAACTCTGCCTGATCCAAAAATTAGCCTCCAAGTTTTCAACCATTACGTAATTTCCTTGGAAATATGCAATATTTGAATTGGTCTGTCGATTTGTTTATAACATAGGGTAAACAATACCAATGTTGTTTCTAGTAATTAGCCCCTAAAATTTATCAAGATATTAAGAAAATTTATATTTTTTATGTTGTAGCCATAGAATAAAAATAGACTAACAACTAGCTACCCGTGATTTCGTCCGCGTGAATTCGTCAAAATCGGTCCAGCCGTTTCAGAGATTAGCCGGAACATCTAGACAGACAGACAAAATTTTTTAATATTTATTTTTTATTAGAAGTACCGTATATAATTTCATATGCATTTAGTTAAACACTTTTATTTTGACATTACAAACAGACGTATCAATTTCATTTATCTATATAGAAGATGTTCGGCTATAAATAAAAAATATTATTACGACCTAGCGATGACAAAGATAAATTCACACCTGCAGCCCTGTAGAAACACATTTTATTGCTTTTTTGGCATTTGGACTTCTTTTGTTTTACTTTGTGTTTAAAATTAGTGATTAGAAAACAGCTCATTGTGTATTGTAATATTTTATGGCAGTCATTAGCCAGGTGTGCGGGCTACGATTTCTAAAAAATTGCGTCGACGCTTGCCGGGCAGACATATTTGAATTTGTGCAATGGCAATAAAGCAATGGCCCGATTGAGGAAGGGGCAGTCGAGCGATAACCACAAGCGAAACAAGACTCGTGTACATTCGGAAATCTATATAGTGACGGACTTTGCGCGTGTTCTTGAATTACAATCTCCTGCATTACGTTTGGACCTATTGCGTTCGGTTATATTTCTACCTGTGTTATACGTCTTTGTATGGTTCTAATAAACTCTATGATAATACCAACGGCATTTTAATTCGAGTCCTGCAACTCGAAACAATGTTAAGATTTCTTAATCTTTTGAATAAATGAAAGTTACGAGCTTAGAGAGTGCAATAATGGTATCGTTTACCCCAATCAGCGGACTAAAAACAGATTTGTAAATTAATAAGAAAGTTTCTCGATTGCTAAATATCCAATTAAATTCCCATCTCTAATTTACTCCATAAGAACTAGTGCCTAATCTTGCGCGGAATCTAAAAAGGGTGGTTGAAAGCAGCACACCCGTGTCTCGTCTGATGAAAAACGCGCTCGAGTGTCGCTTGGCTCTTTAATATTCACCCCCTCTTTTGTCCGAGGCGATTGACGAAAATCGTCGCGCGAGTATCAACCCCGGAGCGTGCATCGCTGTGTTTGTACACTGTGCAATTTGTTTGCTTAGGATATGAACCGCGTTGCGGCTTAATGTACATTCGACAAACACGAGAAGATTTTGCAAGGTTTATGCAGTAGATTATGGCTCCTGAAATACTGGATAGGCAGTTGGACGGTTAAATAAACAGCAACATATATATGTAGGTTCGAACATACTGTAAACTTCCTAATTTCGCTTAAAGTAGCAAGGTGGAGTCCGGCACTTATAAATTTTTAAAATTAATAGATCATTAACAATTAGTGGTCAACGCATATTTTTAAAATCTTTTGTATGCAATCTTTGATATAATGTCACTTTGGTGGAATTATTTTCCTTTCAGAACAAAATGTACCAACATCTGCTTTTCTACTTTAAGGTTTCTTCCTTGAATATTATTGCTAGTATATGGAGAGTAGAGGTAAGTAGGACCATCTGTGTTAAAACAATGTCCGTCACTACTGCAGCTAGAGAATTCTTTTTACATGCCAGAGGGGAAAATTTAAAGAATATTTATGTACAGTAAATATTATAAAACCGTATGATATAAAAATATAATTTCTTTAAAATTTTATAATAATAAGCAATTTTATAAATATTAAATACTAGCTGTGCCCGCGACATCGTCCACGTGGAATTTGTTTTCAAAACACCCCGATTTTAAAACATTCTTAATAGGTGTGCCGCTTCTATTGGTCTTAGCGTGATGATATATTATATAGCCTATAGCCTTTTTCGATAAATGGGCTATCTAACATTGAGAAAAAATTTCAAATTAGACCAGTAAGTAGTTCCTGAGATTAGCGCGTTCAAGTAAACAAACAAACTCTTCAGCTTTATATATTAGTATAAGATTTCAGCTCAGCACACTTCACTCCGTCCATAAGTGCTAAGTTATTTCAACATACTTTGAAACGCCAACGTCTTTTAGGTTGGTTATTGAACTATTATTTACTGATCACCATACAGAGAACATTAATATAATAGGAGAGATAACCGCTGGACGCTTTTTTAGTTTGACATCCATATAACATAGTCCTCTTACTTCTTGCCTCTATAATTGCTGGTCTATTCTCCAAGTACCTACTATAGCCTTAAATTATAACTTAACGCCATCTATTAGAAATAAGTAGTAAGAGTACTCTTTCAGGTTCACAGTAAAAATGTAAAATGAATTTTGAAAAATTAATAAACTACATAATTAAATGGCGGTACATGTAAAGTCTTCCGTTGCTTTTTGATGTTTTACTATTTAAGTCATTTTTTTTAGACCAAATTAGTATAGAATTAAAAGTAATACATAATATAAATTTATTCTAACGTTCCCAACATTAACAAAATCCATATTTGTTATGAAGCGCCATCTGTTGAATTCAAAGATGATATCACTGGTTTGAGTTTCTGAAATTCAACTACTGACTGCATGAACCTTGTTTAAAATTCAGTTATTTATGTTTTCACCTAGATGACGTTATTACTAATATTTTTCATTTATATGACATGCAAATAAAAAGAGTAATTAGTACCTAATGTAATACATTACGTTATATTTAGCATTTAGCAATAATAAAAAGATATTTTAGTTTTGAATTTTCGACAGATTTTTAAAAAGAAGTTATTAAGACTTTTATCCGTGCAGAAACGGAGACAAAATACCAGTTCCTGTGCCGGGTGACCTTCCGTAAGCGGCGTCAAAACAACCCACTGCCAGATGAGGGTATTTAGTTATTTGAATAGCCTAAAGCCTCTAAGCCTGGTCTAAAACATGTCGCAGTAATAACATTGCGTTGTGTTCTGCTATTAGTGGTTAGATTATACTCTTAGCCCCTATACTTATTAGCCCCTTCGCAGTCCGCAGCTCATTAATATGCAAAAGTCCACAGGTGACGGTAAGCACTTTCCATCAAGTGGGTTGTCATGGCATTCCTTTATTAACCGATTTGGTCTGAAATTTATTTTAAATAATAAAATATCAACAAGTATTCTTCCATACTTAAAGCTGTGTCTCCATCATGCCGTAATAGTTCTCATTCCGATCTTGTTTTCGCCTTTCTCACCGCTACGATCTGAATTCTTTTTCTATGTCAAGTAAACAAATTTTGCCAAAAAATACGCTTTAATTCAGAAAAGAAATCTATCATTTAGACCGTTTAATTATAATTAAACTGGCGTAATAATTATGCGAAATTACCGACGAACCACTTTGCCTTCCTTTCTGTCTCCAGCAATAATAAACGTCGTTAAATGAGGGCTAAAAATTACTGCAGCAATTATTTTACGGGTCCAATATTTTATTTTAACAGACGGCACCCTACTCCAAGACCCCGAGACAAAGAAAAATATAAAAAATACACAGAAAGCTTTACAAAGGGCCTTTGACGCGTTTTCGACTCGAAGACGTCACGGACATACTTCAGAGGTTTTCACGAAAAACATCGTAAGCACCAAAGATTACAAGGTTTATATTTTTATCTTACGTATTAGCTATTTCGAGTGTTGTGTAAATAACAAAAAAACTTTTTCTTACCTAACGCATGGACGAATAGTATTCTTTCTCTATGCCTAAAATATTATAAAACCTAAAAGTGCAGGATATAAAAAACAAACTACAAAAGTTCTATGCCACTACAGGACGTACAAATAATTGTTTATTTGCTCAAAAACTTTTATATGGATAAATAAAATTGAAGTGTTTGTTTGTAATGTAAAAATAACAGCATTATACTAAATGCATATGAATACATACGGTACTCATATCGAAAAGAACAATTTTTAATTTGATAGTTTGTCTGGATGTTTCGGCTAGTCTCTGAAACGGCTGGACCGACTTTGATGGGACTTTCAATGGCAGATAAAATTGAACTCGTTTCAGTAGTCATTTTATGGATTTTTCGTATATTTATAATTTTTTCTTGTAATTAATAGTTTGACCCAATTTTTATTATTTATTATATAAAATATTTTTTAGTGGAAACTTGATTGATTTATGCATTAATTTTATGAATGAATGAATGAATGAATGAAAACTCTTTATTGTTCACCATAACTTAAACCTAGACATTTAATTATAAATACATTTCCATTAGAACAATGGGCGGCCTAATCGCTTATAGTGATCTCTTCCAGGCAACCCGGTGTCCAAGGAGACATTACAAGAAAAATTAAATAATATTTGGTGGTTTAACTAAATTAAAACTAATTCAATCGTAATTAAACAAAAAACAAATTAATAACAATAATAAATTAAAATAGATATACATAATTAACATAACATAAATTACATATACTTACACGTGAACAATAACACAATTCCATTTACTGCAACAAATTTTATTTAATGGACGAATAATGCTCAGTGATCAAGTGTTTGAATGTAGAAATGGATGTAGCTTGTCTGATTTTAAAGGGGAGGGAGTTCCACAGGCGAACTGCCTGTATGGCAAAAGAGTTTCCTACATAGGACGAAGTGTGTTTAGATATCGTTAGCAGAAGATTTTCATTTGAGCGCAAATGACAGGAATGAGATTGAGAGAGGAAACTAAAAAGTTCCTTTAAATATGGGGGAGTACAGGGATTTATATTTAAGAATATTAATTATTGTATGTTTCCCAAACAAATTAAATAAATAAAATCATTTACGGCCGGTCCAATATCTTACTATTCATTCATTTGTTTTCCCATCGGTTGAATTTTGGACTTTTTACATGACTTGTACGGAGCTTATGTCAAATTTTAACCGATAATACGGTAAATGAACGGTCGGCATGATATAGGAACTGGCCGCTGGTCTACAATTACTACTAACAGTTTTAAAAATTGTATCTGTTTGTTCATATTACTATTACACTGGCCTAATATAAGACCGTGTTTGTACTCAAATAGACTTCTTTCAGTAATATTTGTTTGAATATGACTTCTGACATTAATTATGGACCTGTTCAAAGCTATTTTGGTTTCTGGAATTTTTCAAGACTATGTACAAATGTGCAAATTCTAGTACATTCTTTATGTTTTGTTATGTTAAAGAGGTTATTGTTATTTAAAAAAAAACAGGAATTTTCTAGAATAATAATAGTCTTTATTGTATGTAACAAAGATACGAATCTTTGTTATTATTTTTAGGTAATGTAGTCGAATGTAGAGTGTAGTATAAAGCAAAGCCGTATTAATTTGTCAAGCAATTAACAAGGTGTAAATTATATTTAATATTATATATAGGAACGTAATTTGTTATTCCGTTTTAAATAGGTGAAATGTCGTTTACGACGTTCTAGCCAAAATGTCGAAGCTCGCGTCGCCTCCTCCGTATTAAATATAATTTCTTTTTCCATTCCCCTTTTGTCGAGTGTGCGTACTTGTTATAATTTGTCATTATTCGTGTGAGAATTTCCGAGTACCTTTGCCTCTTAGAGAATAATCTTTCTTTATTTTATTCCGTTTCTTTTTATACTGACGAGTTGTTACCCGCGACATTGCATTAATTTTTTACCTCATGAGTTCATAATAAACATTTTTTTTAACAGAAACAAGACCGACTTCAAACTAAAAAGGAAATAATAAATATTTTCTACAACATCTCGAAGAAGTTGTTTTTGTATGTTTTGATTCGCACCGACTTCAAGATTTTGTAAAAAATATTTATATTTGCTTTCTAGTTTGAAATCGGTTTTGTGTTTGTTAAAAAAATATTTTATGATTTTAAGTTAGTTGCTTGAATAGCTTTAGAAATAATATTTTAAGCGCATGTAGGAATTGTATTACTGGTTCGCGTATACTCTTCAACAAGGGTTGTTCTCGATTTCCGTGGGATCCACTAATCAGATCCTCACTTAGTGTCATTGGGACCACCTTAGGAGTATACTCTTCCAAATAAATAAATTTAAAAATCGGTCCACAAGTGATGGAGAAATCATGTACAAGCATATACAAAAATATGCAGTGGAATTGACAATCTCCTCCTTTTGGAAGTCGGTTAATAACTGTAAAGCTGAACTATGAATTTATTTTTATTTCTTACTAAATCTCTAAATATTAATATTCCTAATTTTATTGATTATGGGATCCATAAACGTGTATCATCTCCTATTTTATCGCTTCTAAATTATTTTTGGGACATGAAATTGCTATGTCTTCCTCCAGGATACAATCTAACTCGACCCGAAATTCAGCCGATAAACAATGATGTTTTCAAAATAAGATTTCCACTAGGTAAACGTATACGCATACCATATGTTTATATTAAATCATTTCAATAGATCATATTGAATCGACTTTCTTTGATTTTAAATGGGTTTTCACAGTTTTTGAATTGTCCGATTATCGTGAAATTTCGTAATTACGGATTTTTGTTAACGAGAATATAACTACTAGTAAAATATGGAATAGTGTTCATGATATAAGCTCTTATTTTTTTCAGAGCCTGTTTGAGACAAACTTTCAAACTGACACACAAACAAAATTTTTTAAACTATCATCTATTAATATTCGAATAAATAGTTTAAAGTTCTTTTTAAAATCACAGACGGACGCTGTATTTTATAAGTATTTAGGGAGACATTTCACTAGATGAACTGTGCCTACTTTGCTGGGCACTACTCGAGATAAGCCAACATATTGCCCATGGGAAAATCACTCCTTTTTCAAGTCAATACCTACCAGAGAGATTGTTTGCCCCTGTGATTTATTTATTGTTTAGTCATTGGACGCTGACAAATCAATTTCTCGGAAATGATGTTTCACATTAAAAATATTATTAATCGCAATTAAATATAGCCTATGTCAATCAGGAATAATGTAGCTTTCTACTGTTGAATTTTCAAAATTAGTTCAGTTCACGAGATTACTTCCTACAAACAAACTTACAAACTTTACCTCTTTATAATTTTATAGTATAAATAGCTACAATTTTACCAAACTGAACTTTAGAATACATGCAAGTGGTAGTTGAATTTATGAAGTGAACTGATGCTCAAGTCAACATCGCTAATTGGTACCTGACGGCGAAATTGGTTTGATCTGCGATTTTGCCAACTGCCAGAGCAATAGCTGTTTGATATCAATTTAAACGCACACCGTGTTGACATTAGTATTTTCGGCAGTGCTCAGTTCTCTGCCCTCTAAATTGCTACTACATAGCAATCCTGAATAGGTCAGTAAAGTTCCCATATCCATATAACTCCGGACCGACAATATAATTAGACATTTAGTTATTGCTGACACAAAGTAACAGTATATACTCATTAATTACTATAAACAGGACATGCTTTCTGTCTAGAGCCTCAACTCTGCCATTACAACATCGTGAGTATGGTCGACTACTGGTCGATGACGCCAGTGGTCAACCATTCTGACGATATTGTAATAGCAGCATCGGGGCCCAGGGTTCGAACCCACGGCACAGGAAGGAGATAGGGGTTCGTTTGCCAATAAAGTTTTAGAATTTTAAATGTAAACTGCTTTGTTTATCGTAAAAGACTTACGTCCTACCTTTCAAATTTATTCAGGTAACTATAAAGACTTGACATACAACATGTTGCAATGAATTGAAAATGTGGTGGTTTCTTTGAGAATGTTTCTTTGAAAATTACGTGATTACATCTGCATTCTAAGCCACCCTGAAAAGCATTCGTAAATCTATACTAATATTATAAAGAGGAAAGATTTATATTTTTGTATGTTTGTAACGAATAAACTCAAAAACTACTGGCCCTATTTCAAAAATTCTTTTAACTTTCGAATGCTACATTATCCCTCATTAATATAGGCTATATAAAAATTAGGGATACCTACTAAAACTTCAATAAAGTAACCCATCAATCTAAACAAATTACTTGGGGGTAGAATCGGGTTCTACGGTTTTGATGATATTTTATGTGTGTTTGAGTCGTTTTTACTACTGGGTCTAATTGTGAATCCAAATCACCCCGGGACCCGTTAAATAAAAATAAAAATAATTGACGATATTAGTTTTAGTCAGTCACAAGAGACTGTCTCTGACTGTGACTGATTAAAAGTAGAATACTGAATTAAGGTCACTGTGTTATATTAGATAGATAGAAAGTTATAATAGATAGAAAGCATGCTACGCTATGTCGTATCTCATCCTAGGGTGGTCCTAAGTAGACATCGACCAAAGTACCTTTAAGTAAAAAATAAATAAACACATCTATATTTAGGGTAAAATTATGACTTATCTACTGAGCTTTCACATTTAACCTATTTGTAAAAACGACAAATGTACATCAAGATTAAAAAAGTCCCAAACAAGCCTTCACTTGTACAACTCGGACAAACGGTCCTAAATCAACACAACCGGTGTAGACATTAGCAGTAATGAAAGAGGAACCTTTCTAGATAATTGCTGAGATACGAGCACAGAAGTGCTTATCCGCGCACGCATCAGGAAAGACTATAACATCAGCGGATGAAGTATACCGTTTGGGATGCCACTGTTCCTTCATTAGTACGACCTAGGGAGTTATCTTGATTTAGATTCGGTTTCCGGATGCTGATTGTGAATGTACTTATATAATTATATGTGTTATAGTTAGTAGACAATATCAATATTTAATTTTCTCGTAGAAAGTAAAAGAGGCTGTGACGATTTCTAACCGACTTAAAAAAAGAGGAGTTCTCAATTTGTCGAGTTAATATTTTATTTATACATGTTCAGCCATAACTTTTTTGTTTCTAAACGGATTTTGATGATTCGTCTGCTTTGGATTCAATAAAGCTACAAAATAATCACTTATAAATTTTATTGCTATTGGACTTTGGGTTCCGAAGATATAGCAGAAAATTGTGTATAGAGCGGTATTTTATTTTATTTTTCAATCGTCAATTCGAAAACGTCAAAAAGCCAGAAAAATTACCTGCGGTGCCATCTCGGTCAGCGATATTTAACATTAATAAGGGTCAAATATAATACACATATATATAATTTATTTAGGTGTTTTACTAGTAGAATATATAGCAGATAAGTGATAATCTGACGACCCACGTCTGAGTGACGTATAATGTGGTTACGTCGCCTATAGACATTTGCAACACCAGAGGTGTTACCAATGTAAATGCATTATACTATGTAACTATGTAGCTTGCCAGATGGCCAGTCATAAAAGCTCGGCGGACCACAGATTGAGTATAGAAGATCTAGAAGCTTATAGATTAAAGTTTTAGTAATCGATTGTTATATCTATGGTTTTGGTCAGTTTTCAGTAGTCCTGATCACTGAAACATAATTCTAGTTATATTTAAAAGTCGTTAAAACCTAAGAATATATAATTATACAAACGTTATGGAACTTAACAAAGATTTGAAACTTATATTAGCTCGTACGACTGCTGGACTCGTGATTACCTGATCTTCCGTTCTCATAGGAACAGTGAATTTACTACGCGTTTCATTTTACAACATCAATATTTTCCTTCACCATCAACACGTAACATATTAAGTCAGAAAAACTGCATGTTTCCACCATAAGATTCAAACTCATATCATTAAAACAATACGCGGGTGCGTTAGCTACCGATCTATCACGACTTTTTAATAAATAATATTTAATGTCTAAATATTGAACTATGTTGGAAAGCCGTAAGGCCACTAATTGCCTTGTAATTAACTTACTACATCTACCTCCCGCGAACAATGAAAGTCTTCGCTGGACAATGAGGCTTTTTGTTAAGCTAATCGGTTTTATTACCAATTTAGTTTCATAAGTAAATTACCTGTACTTTGTAATTAATTTGTCGAAAGCCCTAAATTTTACAATTTTTGTTTGATTTTGTCTTATAAATGATATGTAAAAAAAATAAACGGTACAAAAGTAAACAAGAATGTATTGTATATATATATATATATATATATAGTTACAGAGGCCTTCCTTCGTTTTCCATTTAGAACTTTTTGCTTATATTTATATATAATATTTAAGTGCATTTTGCATTTTCTATTTGTTTTTGAATGATGTAAATTTTGTGGTTGAAGGGCTAAAAAATCTTTCTTTCTTTTTTATAAAATTGCATTGAATTATTTGGGCGGATCGGACGAAAACGAACAACGAAAGTTGTTTAAGACTCAGGTTTTAGGGCCGTCTTTACCCCGGGTGCCAGTGGTGCGTGACACCCGGGCGGAGGGATATAGGGGGCGGGGCGGGGGTAGGGATATATATTGATTTAAATAAAAAGTCTTTAAAAACGTTGTCATTGTCATTTCAAGATCTAACTTTCTACACATCACACGATTTTGTATATAGATTTTAAAAAAATAACTCTCAGTTAAATTTACTACACCAATGTAAAGCGCCATATATATTACATCTTCATATCCAATTTCATCCATCTAAACCCAGCTGTCCAGTAATATCTGAGATAAATGTCTGTGACATACAAAAATAAACGGACGAGCTAAAATGACGAATGTATAAGGGTTCCCCTTCCGCCAAAGTGGCTAGAAGCTTCAAAATAAAACATAAAAATGAAGGCTATTTTTTGTTGGTAAAAGGCGCAGGCTTATTGTCGGAACCCGGCGCCCAATATGCTTAAGACGGGCCTCTGTAGTTATGTGGTATTTAGAAGCTTTTTAGAGTTAACAATATTTGTTCATTCAATGTTGAAACTACTACGTTTCAGTTTTGCCAAATATCACGAGTAAAGTCTTACTCTTGTGCTTAGGTTAGTAACTACCACATTTGCATTTTTTTTCTAAAACATGAGCTTGAACTCTAGTAGAAATGGGCATTTGGGCAGTTATTCTGACCAGAAGTATATTGCCGGTAAAGATGAACACACATGAATATAACTGATGTTTGGAACCCAAGATGACGTCTTGGGAAAGCAAGATGAGTACATTTTACGTTACTGGAAAAAACGGGGAACCCCGAAAACAACAGTGGGATGTTTATGAATTCATATTATGGAGGCGGTTCACACACACACACACACACACACACACAAGGACGCACGCAAGCACGCACGCACGCATACGCACGCGCTTACACATCCCACATATATTACACACAAGGCAGTCATAATATGTAAGAATGCAAAAAATCTTTTTAAGTATTGGAAGAGCACTGACACCTAATATACTATAAGTTTCTACCTAGTACTAGGGATACCTAGGCTTTGATAAAAGCCATTCAAAGCCCTCCAATATTAGTTTAAGTCCAAATGTTATTGTTTTTCAAATATTCTGTTACTTAAGATATTCTGTTACCTGCACATTGAGATAACCAATGTGTATAACCTACCAAACTGTATTAGATAGCCTAGGCATATTGCATGGTACTCGAAAAAATGGGGAAACCCAAGCAGTGGAATGTTTATGAGCTCATCGTAATATGAGACGGTCTGCGGATAATGTCTAAAATAGATACATACAATTATGTGTAGCTCGTGAAAAAATATACTCCTCGAAAACTCAATGTTGTATTTTACGTCAACATCTCTAATACATTCGAAGTTGTATAGGCAACATATTTGTTGCCTCATCGCCATCGATCCTTTGTTCCAAAAGCCATCAACCGGTCCAATCAAGTAAGAAATTGGTGATCCCGGATGATACTAGGGCCCTTTATGCGACGCTGTTACTTCAGATAAGCTCCTTAGGATGTGATGAAAATGTCCCTCAGTGCAGAAAATTCACAGTATAAACAGATTGTTAACGTTCATCGGATTACTTTGACACGCACCTACTACACGAATGGAGAGGTTGAATGTGAATATTAATTTAAAATTTTCTTCATCAAATTAATATCTGGGTCTACCTACCTCCCTCTTTATCCAGCCCCGCCGACGACTATACGCAAGTCGTCAATCCATCAGGCTGGAGGGCGACCTATATATAACACGCGGACTCTAGTCCAGAACATGTTTGCTTCATCGGTCGGTCGTTGGTACTGCGACAGACGTGAGTGACCGGTCGACTTACACTTTAAATTGCCAATTTTATATGAATTTAAATAATACGTTGTAATAGTTTAGTGGCTGCAGTACTCGTGTGTTTACCTAATGACGTGATTTAGAAATCTGGTTCGACACCATACAACACTTAGGCAATTTTATAACCTACATTATAGTTAGTTAGTTTTATAACCTACACTATAGTTCGTTCGCGTTAAGAATGCAGTGAGTCATCATTGTGTGCCGGCCTAGTCCCGTCCCCTAACCAATCAAATCTTTTCAAATTACAAGGTCAAGTTCACAGTGACCAGTTAAAGGCATAGCTTCGAACGCGACGGTTGTGACTTGTAATTGTGTTAACTGATTTATATTTAAAAAATGAATACCTCACCAATTCGTAAAAATAAAAGTGGTTCGGTAATTCATAGTGGAGAGAGAAAAGTAATTTACAATGTTTTTAAGTATTTTAAACAGTCTGATTTAAATGTGACTGTGGACAGCATAGTAAAAAAAAACGGCAAATGCATGCGGTGTGTCCGGGAGAATAGTTTATAGTATTTTTAGTGAAAAAAAGGAAAATAATACATTGAAATTGCCAGTCAAAAAAGGGCCAGGAAGTCTATGATTGATAAATTCGATGAATTAGACAAATGTGCTATAAGGAGAAAAGTACACTCAATATATTTAAATAATGTCTACCCGACATTAAACAAAATTATGACAATTTGTGAAGCTAATGAAGATATCGAGAGTAAGTAAGAGTAACGGCATTGAAATTCCCCGTTTACCTCCGTACCACTGCAAACTGAACCCCATTGAGTTGGTGGCCCAAATAAAAAATTATATTGCTGCCAACAATACAACTTTTAAGATAACTGACGTGAAAAAAATATTTTATGACACAATTCGGTTAGTAGACGCTGATCGATGGAAGAAATGCTGCGACTATGTCTTACAAGAAGAAAATACCATGTGGGATTTAGATAACGTCATGGAACTCGCTGCAGAAAATTCTTTTATTATAAATACTAACGAGGATACTAGTACTAGTGATTAAAATATTAATGACTTAATTTTGATTTTTAACTTTTAAGTGTATTTTTTAAATTCATTAAACTTAATCTTCAAAAATATAATTTGTTTGAATTTTAACACCACTGTGAATATACCTTTACCCTGCAGTTGCACTGATGACTCACTGCATTCTTAACGCGAACGAACTATAGGCAGTTTTATTGTGTGTACATATAATATATTGTTACAATCATCAAGTTCTTAACGATGCAGGTGTAGTGAAACACTTACAAGCCAATAGATGACGGTGTGCAATAATTGAGGTTGCAAACGATTCCCGACACACATAGAATATATACAAATTTCCAACAATATCAGATGGGCCTGCGAGGCATAACAATAGCTTCGTTGAAAGATTTTAGTTTGAGACGCAGGAGCGTTCCATCTTGGTTCTCCACTTAGTCGGGACATCAATAAATAGGAAAGCATCGAAGAAAAACTTGCACATTAAGATGCGTGGTATGTAAAACCAGCTCTTCCGTCTTAAAATAAACGTGGCGAGATAGCGTCTGTCACCCATAAAATGGAAAGCTAGAACCCAGCAATTATATTTTTAAGCTAACATTTTGCTATCACTTATTTTTTCTTTTTATGTTAATTTCCGAGTATATATAGAAGAGGATTTTCACGTGTTTTGCTCTCGTAAAATGCATATAGCACAAAAAAATTCAATTTTATGATATGAACATTATCTTATATTTATTTCAGCTATTCGAAGTACGTATATAGGTACCAAATTTTATGACAGTCAACTCTTAAAATTTTATATGAAATAATTTCGCGAAAACTCTCTCTCGCATTTCCCGAGACAAAAGTGTCCTATGTTCAACCTTGTTATCGAAAGGTCATAGGTAGATATGAAGTAGTGAAAGGGTTAATTCCGTTAGTGTTACTTGTGGTCGTGGGTGATGGTAATCACTTACCATCGTGTACACTAGGTCTACAAAAAAAATGATATATTGTATTATACCATTCTTTTGTTATCCCTTCAAGGAGAAAACAAACATACTAAGTTCCAATAAAATTTAGTGAAAAGTTGGAGTACCTATAAAATGATGTTACAAAATTGTTCATATTTTTTAATAACAATTTATGTCGTGGCTTAATAGTTGCTGTAAAAAAAAAGTTGGCACATGAGTCGCATGTATTATCATTGTTGGCATAGGTTTTTTATTTTTGACAGCAGGAAAAATCGTTTACCATTGACGAAAAGTAATTTTTTCATCCCTGTGGTCAGGCAACTCCAAGAGAAATATGAAAAAAATATTTTATATATTTTTATTCGTAATAATTATGACGGATTTAAATTAATTGAATCGTTTGAAGATATAGTTTCTCATAAGAATCAAGTGATGGTTAAATAGATTTGATTACCGTCGCCAAGAAAATGTTTAATCATACAAGTTTTATAGGAAATACCTAATTGCACTTAGTCATGGGAAAAACCTCTACAAAATCCAAAGGGGATGTAAATTGAAGGAGAGTTTTAATTTGTAGGGGTATCAATAATTTAATACGGTATGTACGATATTAGACTTGGAAGTAATACCATCCATATTAACATACACCTTTGGACGTTTATTTTATCTATCTTTCAAATTAAAGCATTATCGTTTCGCCGCAAATATTTTGACTTAATCTTTTTATATAAAATTATACACTATATACGACTTTCCTGACTTAATTTCTCAAATATCTTCCAACATAAGATTTACGGCCCGAAGATCACACAGTACTAATTTTTTGGCTTTAGAAGTCCATAAAAACAATATATCTTACTTCAATCCCATTGTCAGAATGGCCCGTTATTACAATGAGGTGGCGGGTAACAACAAAGATATATTTGAACCAAATTTCAATAAATATTATAAAATAATGAAAAATATCGTCGATAATTAGTCCATTTATAAAATAGATAATAGCAGTTATATCCAAATAAAGACACATAAATATATTAAAGATAAACTTGACTAAAACAATTATAATATTTAGTTGTAAGTCATTTTCAGTCTCGTTGTACTATTTTTATGTATGCACTTATTTGTAGATTGCAATCCAGATTTGTTTATATTTTAGTCATAAGGGTTTGTAATGATTGTAATTTGTTTTGTGCATCAATAAATTAAAAAAGCAAAATCGACACGTAAAGACATTTTACATTCGCAAGCAAATTACGCTTATGTTACAAATAATTAACGAAGAAGACATGGAACACATCCCAGACACTAAGACTAGAGTAAATAATGCTAACTTCGTTTACAAAATTTACCCTACCAGAGATACAACCCTGAATATTAGTGAAAAAGGTGGATTAACGCTTAAATCTCTAAATTACAAAGACCGTCATGCCTGATTGGATGTTTATGTATTTGAATATCTTTTTTTGTTACTTCATCACGGTTTTGAGTATGAAGCAATTGTTATGAAGTTTTATATATTATATATAAACATAGACAACACTTTATTGTTCACCAAAAATGCACAACAAGACTTTAGTGAATTGGTAAAACAAAAGATGGCCTTATCGCTAAAAGCGATCTCTTCCAAGCAACCTGACTCAAAGGAAACTCTTAAATTATCTGTTATTAGTATGCAATAAAGGAATAATATAAATAAATAAATATATATATTGTTACAACTTAAGTTCCGACGAAAACAAAATCCATCTGAATATGTATAAAAACATATTTTATTACCTGTCGGCATTTGAACTAATTGTAATTCTTTTATGATTGTCTTCTCTTGTTTACTTGTTTATTGGTTATTGTGGCGAACAGCCTATTGTACTCATTTATGGCCTTTTGCAGGCATAATTAGCCAGTTGTGCGGATTACGATTTCTAGGAAATTGCTTCGACGCTTGCCGGGCAGATATATTTGCATTTGTGCAGTATAAAGCAATGGCACAATTGAGGAAGAGTTAGTCGAGCGAGAACCACGATCGAAGCAAGACGACGTATGAACTACAATCGGGAATCTAATAAGTGACGGACTTTGCGCGTTTTATTGAGTTACGACCTTCTGCATTACGTTTGGACTTGTTAAGTTCGGTTATATTTGTACCTGTGTCATACGTGTTTGTATAGTTCTAATTAACTCTATAATCATTCCAGCGGCATTTTAATTCGAGTCCTGCGACTCGTAACAATATATATATATATATATATTTTTTTAAATGTATATATACATACATAAAAATAAAAAATAAATAGATATGTACTTTAGATATCGGGAATGAACACAGGATATAACTATGAATCCTGGAAAATTAGATAGTTTCGGCGGGATAATGATCCAAAGTTTATATCAACGAAGCTTTGTTAACCGATTCAAAAAGCCATAGCTTTGTTGTTTTTGAACCAATTTTGATGACTTTTTTCCCTTTGACTTAGAGTATATACATAGTAGTTTTGTGTAAATTTCATTGTCATCGGACTTTGGGTTTCGAAGATGTAGCAAAAATTCGTTAAAATCGGGTAAAAAATTTATCTCAAACACTACACATAGTTTTTGAGGTATGTCATTCATAACTTTTTTGTTTCTGAACCGATCATTATTTTTGTATTGGATTTAGTATAGCTTCAAAATAGTATCGTATATAGTTGCTATTAGACCCTGGGTTCCGAAGATATACCAGAAAATTAGTCAAATGCAAATAGAAAACGTATTGAAAAATATTGTTAGGTTTGTGACAGTCCTAAAACGAGTAGGTACCTAATTAAGATGAATAACGTGCTTTACTAGACTCGTCTAGGACTAGGAAAGCGTACAATGGAAATCGATAATGATAAACAGCACAACCGCGTAAACTGAGTTATGAAATCCATGTTATTTAAGAAATGTCGACGATCGGAGTTGAGATTCAAATGAAAATGCTGCTTGGGGACACCAGACGATGGGTGCAATCATTTAATTAAACAATTTTCTTCAAGCATAAGCAATTGGACTTTTAAAACAACGAATAGACACGAATTACGAGACGCGGCCGAAGGTTGCGTCGAGCAGTTGGTTTTCTGCAAAACACGCACGAGGCGCGCCATAGCAGCGGCCGGCGCGTGCCAGAACCGACTAATATACATTTATTAACTAACTAGCATGTGCTAGCGATATTTCACTTACTAGTACTACTAATACTTTACTACTTACTTAATTTAAATTTGACCTCACTTATTGGAGGTGCTTAAGTGCATATACATAATTTACCTTCGAGCTGCTCTCAACAACGTTTTCTAGAGACGCTTCCGTTTCATCAGCTATCGTTTTCGCATTAGAGAAGCTACCTTATTAGGGATAAAATATATATAACT
The DNA here is from genome assembly GCA_039645545.1 of Dendrolimus houi. Classification (NCBI taxonomy): domain Eukaryota; kingdom Metazoa; phylum Arthropoda; class Insecta; order Lepidoptera; family Lasiocampidae; genus Dendrolimus; species Dendrolimus houi. The sequence goes on from CM077125.1 coordinate 9,256,414, forward strand.
TAAAAGTCGGTTTCTTTTTTGTTAGAAATTTTAAAGCTGCAGCTCTATAAAGTATATGAAAAGTTTACAGATTAAGAATATTCCATATAATATAATTTCCACAAGATACTAAATACATTTTTCTAAAGTACAGCAACAAAATTCATAATACTAACATTTTAAGCTCATTCTTTAAACTTTAGTATCCTACATATTACACAGCAGATACTGAAGCATAAAGGAAAATTTATGCAAATATCTTAGCCAAAATGTTTCTCGTAAAATATAGCCATGCACCGATGGCTAGCCGCAAGGCAAGCTTGTAAGACTGCTACGGTCACTATTCACCACTCACAGTTTGTATGACGCTACGATCATACAGTTTTGCTGGCGTACCAAAGTGCCCACTGAAAGGGAGGCATTTAGTTAACGTTATTGTGCAAGTTTACTCATAATACGGATTAGGGTCTATTTTTATGAATGGTGTAGCAGCGAGCTAGTTTTACATATTGCTTAGGTTTACTATGCTATATCATCCGCATTATTGAAAAACTTCTGTTTCGTGGTGGCTTTTATATTTTTCGTCTCAGCAAATGTATTATTTATTGATAAAATAGTGCACATACACGTGGGTGTCACTAGTATATTTGTACAAGTAAATTCTCAATAGTTAAGTTTACGTAAATTTCTAAAGTCTTATATACTTTAGATGTTTGTGATAAAAAGTATTTTACTTTAATTTCAGATTTTTGGAATACCAAGCTTTTTCTCGATATGTGAAAAGGTTAAGCATGAAGCTAACAAGTAGAAGGAGAGAAATTTAAATGTTAAGGTAACTTTTGAAGTGACACTTCTTTAGAATCGTTGTGATTTGAAACTCGATGAAACAAAAAACAGAAGAATAGAGAATTTTATAAAAGTGTAAAGCTTCTACTTTTTCGGTTATAATTTGGAGTCGTATTGGTATTGGCATATCTATTCCAAAATTAACTGATAAGACTTTAAAAGATAACAGAGTTGGTAAAAATATTATCACAACTGAAGTTCTGAGAAGATGAAATAATCTTTTCCAATTTGTATTATATTGAAATTTGAATCGTCTGTAATCCTTTTATGGTTGCCTTGATTATTTAGTTTTGAAAGAAAAACTATGTTGTTAATCGCTAATCTTTCTCTCTCTCTCTCTCTCTCTCTCGTTTTAAGGGCGGGCAGCGAGTAAGACATCATAAACTATTGTTATTGTTTAAATTACGCTGCAAATTCTTAAAAGCCAAATTGTTTCGGATTAAGCTTACAAGTCCGAGAATTCCAGTGAATTGGGTGCATGTTACGATTTTCTGCTTTACGGTTTGGACTTGTTGTATTCAGTTGTGTTTGTGAGAACTGTAAATTACGTGTGTTTACATCTAATAAAGATTGTAATAATTCTAACAGCATTTTAAATTGACATCCCACAAATTCGTAACAATTTTAACTTAAAATCATAAGGTTATATATTTGTGTTACTTTTAACGCACAATCATGACTCTGATTTGGGGGTCATATCTCATATTAAAAACCAAATTCGTATCTGTAGTTAGATGTGTCGAGATGCTGGCTGCATGCCAGCTCGACGCGTCGCATTCTTGAGGCCATTGTACAATATAGAATTTTACAAAGTAGGTGGGAACAAATTGCAATACAAAAAGAATGTTAGGTACTAAAGGCCGATTGTTGATTTCAACTTTATTGCTTGGAATTTATGATACAATTCAAAGGAAGTGTAGATATCTTATTAAAACTTTTCACCACTGTAGTGTGAGTTGATGTGCGACAAATTTCTCACCTGATATTAAACAATAACTTTGGTATCGCCAAGTAACCTTCTTTCGGCATATACAAACTTTTGTTTTATTAATTTAAATTCTTCTTTTAAATTTGACGACGTTCCCTTTTTCGCACGTACGTCAATCATTCATCTGATGTTATCAAATAAAATAAATTAAATCGCCCCGCTCATAACAAATAAACAATAAATAAGCTAATATACCTTAATAATGTAATATAAAACCATCATATATATCATACTTAATATCGCTATATGCCAATCGCCGCGTTATAAATAAATAAATACACAATATTGTTAAACCTACAACAACAAAGGTGAAAGTGAAGTGTACTGAGGAGCAGAGCAGCAGCTGCATTTCATGCCCATTAATCAGGTAGGTGCGTGCCCTTCTTTCTACTACCCTCTTCAAAATTGTCCTATTCTCCTTTTTTTCATTTTGAAACAGTTTGCTTATTGCTAAACCCAGCGCCGCCGCAGCAACCTTAGTTTAGCATAGCTTTACTTGGCGGGAGTACAACAGTCATTTTTATGTTTGGACACGGCATAAACAGCAGTTTTCACGTAAATTGTGGGCACTTATTTTGAAATCACACATATACTTATCTAGCCTACACTTCAATTTTATTAGTATAGAAGATAGTCAAAATATAAAAGAAATACTTGTTTAACTCGAAAATCAATTTTCCATATTCTTTCTTATTGACGGCTTCTGGGGTTGAACGGGCTAGGCCATTGCCGGCCTTACTGCAACGCAGGGTCTCCGGCTTCAATTCCTGGCATGGTAAATTTCGGAAACGAATTTTCTCCATTATTTACTATGGTTTGGGTGTCTGGGATCGCAAGCGTCACATGCTTAATTTGGGAATATACAATATTTTTGGAAACCATTCAATAATGCTGACTTGGTCTCGTGTGCCTTCCTAGGGATATATAATTGTTTTTTTTTTAGTTTTCAATACTTTTATAAATGAAACACTGAGTGTAGAAACAGCTTAGCGCAGTTTATATCCGCTCCGGAGTCCCTGATTCAGCTAAGTATAGAGCGATAATAACGTGTTCAAGTAACGATGTTGTTCACTACTTGCGTTTCTGTTGTTTGACGGGCTAAACACGTTCAAATAATAGGTATAATTAAAATTAGTCGAGTGCGTGTCAGTAAACACACAATGTAGGTGTTAAGGATGGCCTCCTTCGAGCTTATTACATTGTACTTATTTTTAAAGGAGACGGAGACTTTTGAGCGAAAGAAATGTAATGAGATGAGAAATGGCTTAAAAAACGTTACATTTTTCTATTACAAGATGGAAAACATCAGCCCTAAATACTATCTAAGACGAGAAATCTTAAAAATAAGTTTACAAATAATATATGTTATCGATTAACATAAGCGATTAAGGTAAATGAATTTCAACAGTTAATATAAAATATAAAAAATACTTACACCAAACGATTAATTCATTCAAAATAACTACAATTATAAAAAATATAAATGTAATAAAAATAAATTTTAATATCACTTTCAAACCCAAGGTTTTTTTTCCTAATATTACTGCCTGTACAATTACAGTTCTTTCAGACATTTCAATAGAGGTGATCAATGTCCACTGTTTTGACATTTGGCTGGAGAACCGCAAAGAAGCCATTTCTCGGATGGACCTTATTACCTCATAAACAACCCGACGGCTCATGTTTAAAACTATTTTCTTTCGGTGTATAAGGAAGGTAGGTACTGAAATAGTACACCACAGACATCGATCTCTTACAAGTACGATTTCCTTGTAATATTTTCTCTGTCAGAGAATATGTCTCATAAACGTAAGTGTCGGACCCCTCCAGCCTGATGGACTGACGACCTGTGTAAGGTCGCAAATAGGCGCTGGATGACGAAGGGAGGGGAGGACCGGGAAGTGCGTTGCGGATTTTAGTAGGCCCTACGTCCAGCGGTGGACAGCGATTGGCTGATGACAAAGTGATATGTGATATTTACAGAAGTATTTTTTGCCTTGATGACCATATCAGAAATTGTAAGAAAAAACGAAAAATATTCAAAGGAGTTTTGGGGTCGATGTTCATGAAAAATGAGGCTTATTACATTTTTGAAAAACAATTATCTTAGTCAGGAATTGTAACTATTCATTTTGAAAAAAAGACCCTCACCTGTATTACAACAACCAATAGTGTAGTTTATAAGAGTCAATTTTGGTATAGGAGTGTCAAACGGCAAACTAAATGTTTGGCTTAAAATCTACTGATAGTTGTAGACCATATTTTAGTAAATATAAAATTTTGACACTTCCTTCTCTCAACAGCATGGAAATAGCAATGTTCGTCAAAGATAACCCTAATTTATTCCAAACACTATCACAAGTAGTAACACGTAATCGCAGAGATCAGAACAAACTCTGTCTACAAGTACATATCAAAAACATAACTCATGAACAGAAGCATAATTTGTATGGCTCCAATCATTTTCAATAAATTATCTAAAGACTGGAGAGATTTAAAGCGTGACATATATAAGCAAAAATTAAGAACATTTTTATTAAATAAATGCTATTACGATTTAATGGATTTTATAAATACAGTTTAATCTTTTTTTATTTTTATATAATTATATATTAATGTGGTATTAATATATTAATAAAATAATAATTGTAGACAATTAGTTGGTATAGTAATTATTATTATTTGTTTTTTTATGACATTTTTTGAGTTATTATAATGACATTGTTTGTAGGACATTTAATTTTATTTATTATTATAATTTTTCTATGCCTAACTGGCCAAAAATGATGCACATTTACTTTTATAACATCATGCATACTCTGATATGTAAATACTCATGTTTAAGAAATAAACTTTGACTTTGACTTAAAAGAAAGAGCTTAGCATAATGCAATCCTATCTATATATTACAGAATCTTTATCTTCGCACCCATTAAATTCAATTAATTTGTAACAGATTTTACACTGAGGCAATTAGCCTAAAACCGAAACTTGTAGCACATAGAACGCTGTGGTCCTTTATGTAATACTAAGGCTGTTATATTTGTTCTAAATATCTTATAAATGTATATTATAACAAATATAACAAGTACTCAAATTTCAAGTACACAGTAGAACAATGGCGTAACTGTAAAATAAATGGATATAAGCCGCTTAAACGTATTTAGTTCGAAGTAAACAAGTTTTGAACAAGACTTAGTGCTTTATTATTTTTTCTATAAAACATTTTTATTTGTAAGAGGCTTTGCTAGGTATTATTTATTTAAAGAATTACCTCACTCACCAGCTCATGTAAAAGTCTAAACGTGATCATTTATCGATAAATTTACAGGAATCGGATAAATAACAGTTTCCACTTAAATATTGGCATTTATTTTGAAATCAGAGTATTTCTCTTTTAGTGGTATATAGATAATGAAAATAGAGCGAAATGTTCGGGTTGAGACATTCTAGTGAATAAACAATTTTGATAGAAAGTAGAGAAGAATTTTTTGTGGAGATAAAAATTACAGGATAACATATTAATCTATTCTTATAATGCCCGGTTTCTGAGGTTACCAGTTATACCAGTTCAATAACAATTGATTCCATAGAGTTATGTAATAGATGAACTTAGGTTAACTGTTAACTACAACTAGTACCAAAACTCGCCACTAGATGGATCTGTTTAAGAAGGAATATCTAATATTTATTTACATCAAACAAAAACGTCAACAACAAAACATCAAACAAAAGATATGGAATAGATAAACGCCTAATATTGGTCAGTTAAGTTGAACCTAGTTTAACTATCGTACGATGGTGTGTTCAAAAACGCAATTTTATAAGTTAATGAACCGATAGCGCTAACGAATAGATAAACTACAGTTAAAAGTATCTCAGAAACCGGGCTTAAGAGAATCATAAATAGATTATTTATTTATGATTGAATATTATATTAGAATTCGCCAAATAATTTCGTAGCAAAATTTTCATGGGTTGGGGAAAAGTCTTTTCGCATATAGTATGTATGAACTTGTAATAAGATTTCTTTGGCTATACCATTGGTATTTGGCTGGTTTTGGTATAATTAAAAAGTTTTAATTTTAAAGAATACAATTCCAAATTCAGATTAGGAAAATGTGTGCTTTTCATTTGTTTTTCTTATTGTTAAAATGAGTGAATCTAGTGAAGAATTTCGATATATTTTAAAATTTTGCTACGAAAAAGATAAAAATGCAACACAAGCCGGGATATTTTTTTGTGATGTTTATGGACCTAATGCAGTATCTGTGAGAGTAGCGCAAATTTGGTTTAAGCGTTTTCAAATCGGAAATTTTGATATCAAAGATGCACGTCGCTCTCATCGCCTTGTTACGGACAAAATTGTAGCCATTTTTGAAAGAGTGGAGCAAGATCGGCATATTAGTAGTTACGATGTAGCTGGAGAACTGAAAATTGACCACAGAACGGCTTTGGTCCATTTGAAAAAAGCTAGGTACACAAAAAAGCTCGATATTTGGGTGCCTCATGAGCTCACTGAAAGAAACCTAATGAACCGTGTACTCATTTGTGATTATTTATTACGACGTAATGAAAGCGAACCATTTTTGAAGAAGCTGATAACTGGTGATGAAAAGTGGATCACGTACGACAAGAACGTGCGAAAAATATCATGGTCAAAGGCCGGTCAGGCTTCACAGATTGTGGCGAAACCACAATCTGTGAAGCCCGGGTTAACTCGCAACAAGGTGATGCTGTGTGTATGGTGGGATTGGAAGGGCATTATTTATTATGAGCTGTTACCGCCAGACAAGACCATCGATTCTGAACTGTACTGCGAACAACTGATGAGGTTAAAGCAAAAAGTTGAGAGAAAGCGGTCGGAGTTAATCAACAGAAGGTGTGTGGTTTTTCACCATGATAACGCTAGACCTCACACATCTTTAGCCACTCAGCAAAAATTACGAGAGTTTGGCTGGGAGGTGTTAATGCATCCGCCGTATAATCCTGACCTTGCACCTTCAGATTTTCACCTGTTCCGGTCTCTGCAGAATTCCTTAGGCAGTGTCAGGTTAACATCACGAGAGGACTGCCAAAACCACTTGTCGCAGTTTTTTGATCAGAAGCCCCGAAATTTTTATAACAATGGGATCACGTCCCTACCTACAAGATGGCAAAAAGTTGTCCAACAAAAGAGCCCCTACATACTTTAGTCAAATGTAAATAAGCTTTATAAAAAAACCTTTTGAATTTTTATATAAAATGCGAAGAAACTTTTTCTCCAATAATGTGACAGTCCTAGATTTACATGAAATAAAATTCAATTTGAGTCTGACAGGTCACCGATCGAATACCATTACCGCGCAAATTTTCAATAACGTCTTTCTAGAACCTGTGTGCTATAAATAAATACCAAACAAAGAGGATGCATCCATTATAGCTTGCCAAAACTTACTATTAACTTAGTTATTTGAAATCAATACTCCTTTAATTGATAAAGTTTGGACTGATTGTTTTGTTTGATATCTAGATTATTTGACGGTTCTACAAAATTTGAAACAGATTGTAAAGATAATTTGCATTAGAAAATAAATTCATGGTTGAAAGTGAGTCACTGTAGGGTGTAATTCTAACATTATGGCAAATTCAAACGTTCCATTCGTTATTATTATTATTTTTTATAAGTGTTTAAACTCAGTCTTCTTCTTCTTGTGATATATAAAAATGAATGTTTTTCTGTATGTTCTTTATAGAATCGTAAACTATACATTTGATCATGTGATGATCTTTAGCAAAGTTGTTGTGCATGAGCGAAAGAAGTTTTCTGAGTTGGTTCACAACTGGATCCGGTAGGTGGCGCTGCTGTCGGCATATCGAGCGAAGCTTTTCCGGGCAGGACGAGGTCTGCCGGGACAGCTAGTTTTAAATAAACATCAAAACACATTAAAATATCTTATTCACAACTTCAACTCTCAACCCACGCTACCCTTTATATTGTCTCTTGTGTTTTTATTCCATCATTTATTGTTTATCCTTTTTTCATTCGTCATCTATCCTTTTTACTAACATAGCATTCAGATACATATTACGTAATAACTAACACCTAATCTGTGGATACACACTTAACTACTCTATACAATATAACCATTGATGCGTTCGGAACCATTTATAATCCTACACAAAAGTATTAAGTTGAATCGAAACTTTCTCATGATGATGTTGACGTAACACGAATATGCAGGCTTTGCCGGTTTTATACCAGCAATGCCTGCGTATTTGTGTTATTATATCAATCATAAATTCTTACCTTACCCCAAACGAACTAGAATCATAATGCTTAATATTTTTGCCCAATCGAAAAGGAGAGAACTGATTAAGTTTTTCATACTAAAACTAGCACGAATATACCATATTTATGGGCACAACACGTTGCATAAAATATGTAGCAATATGAGTAAAACGTGCGAATAACGCAGGCTACATATGAAACATTATTTCATTGGTCTTACTTTCACATAGATTTCCCTTGGGGAATGTGGGATAGTGTGCTACATGGCTAGGATTTCATGAACCTAGTCGTCCCTGTATTACCATCTAATTTACATAGAACATAAATATTTAAATCCACTGATTAACAGCTTTATCAATGTTATAGGTATCTAGTTGGTTTGCGTTTAATGCGACTTTTTCATTTCCAGCAGACCTCATTACATCATAACTAATATCTTCATAAATCACACATGTCACTCATCTTACATACCTCTATTATCTACAACCAATAATTTCTCTATAAAACCTAACATACATAAAATGCTGTGACATCACTAAATATATAAATAGAATTCAAACCCAAGTTTATTTTTATATAATACCAAAACATAGTTTTTTTAAAGTATTCTACGGACTCGAGTTCCGTACCCTTTTTTGTAACTTAATTTTGAAGAAAGTTTTAAGTATATAAACACGCTTCTTGGTAATTTTTGTTTTTGTGTGTGACATTTGTTCAATCATATGTGTGTTGTGGTATACCTTACGAATAACTTATTATATTAATTATATACCAAAACATAGTTTTGAAGGACCCAGATTTAATTTGTGTAAGAAAGAAAGAAAGACTTTATTTGAAGAAATAGCGACGTATTTACATTCCTTATACATTATTATACACAGAGCATATTTTGAGAATTTGTACGGCCGCATTTTCAGCAAACAAGGTTTGGCACTTAGCATATTGCTGTGCCGGAATTATATCCGACACAACGCTGATTTTCAGTGCAAACCTTCCTTTGTAACGTAAGACCAAAACGACCCAATTTTGTTACATAATAGTAATTATAATAATTAACAAAACTAATTCTACTTGTGTAATTAATAAGTCAAATAAATAAATTTAAATAAAACCAATATTATGTATATGTGTTTTCATTAATTCTATTTACACATAGGTATGTAGGTACATATTTAAATCTATCTAATGTGGACCATATTATCCACATTACTTTACATAATTTTTATGGGTCAGTGTCGACAGCAAATAAGTTTGATTAACAAACGTTTGGGTCTTTGCATTGAAATGCATGTATTATTAGTGTATCACCTTGAACTAAATTTTTTTGACATTAATTTTTCGTTCAAATTGTTACATAATAATATTATATGCACATATCACAATTTTGAGGAAAAAAATAATGTCAATACAAATGTTTTGACAAAGTTACAAGGTTCTACCCTGATACCGACGATTTTTTTGTTATGTTTATATATTCTATTTCCAAACTCAAAAATGTGATTTTATAATTCGTATAATTTTTGAACAGTCCCTTTCCACGGAAGTACAGTAAATTATTAAGGAACAACCAAAAACTTAATATAACGACTCAGTATCGAATTTTAACTTGAAACACGTATCACGCCTCTTCTGAAAACGAACAGTTCTTTGACACACGTTTCGGAGAATTAAATAACTTGCAAAGTCATGTCTCAAAGGCTGTCAACTAGGGTGAACTTTTTAGATTTAGAGAGGTCTTCAAGTTTTGGGTGCTCTCACCGAGTTGACGCCGCCGGTGTGGTTCAAACAAGTTCTGACACCTTTGCCTTTAACGTTATTTAGAAGACACGAGCGAGCTATTCAAAGGATATTCTATTAGGAAGTTTAAGTAACTTAGTTTTCTACATAAGTAGTAATGAAAGGGATCTACGTGATCAAGTTTATGTAATGTTATGAATAGCAGATTGTCTTGTACATAAAATTAACAGGTATTTTCGATTTTGTATAGTAATTACTAATCTGTTATATAATTATGTGTTTACGTTTTATATGTGTGTATATATACATATGTCTATATATAGTTATATTGTTTTTATACTTTATGCACTGTGTATATCTACCATTACTTATAGAGTACACTACTGTTAGTTTTAAAAATCTATTAATACCTGCCAAGGGTTGCCTGGAAGAGAACTGCTTTTTAACTATAAGTCTGCCCGTTGTACTATCTTTTGTATTGTTTTACTTTTGTTTTTTTATTTTTTTATTGCATGAGCTCAGCAGACAGGCAGACGGCCCACCTGATGGAAAGCGGTTGCCATCGCCTATGGACATTTGTAACACCAAAAGTGGTACCAATGTGCTGTTGCTCTCTAAAGGGAGACTGGAATCTGGCCCCTGATGCCGGAACACAACTCAAGGTTTTTATGGCGGCATACTGTAGACCAGGGGTAGTAGCCATCCAGACGGGCAAATATTCTACCAACTGGCTGTGGGTTATTTTGTCGCCTCTCACGATAGGCCGCCTGGCCGCAGGAATTTCTATTCTTTCTCCGTTCCTGCACGGATATTTGTCTATGTTTTGGTATACAATAAACAATTACCTACCTACATTAGAAGTCTTAAGCGGATTACATTAAAATTCAGAAATTAATATTTATTGATTCCTTCCATAAACTGCTTCAATTGATAGTGTCAATTAGGGTTTTAGATTCAAATCCAACTGACAATAAAGCGAATCTTAGTCTTTAGTACAAAATTCTTAATAGTGCATAGACAAATACGCACTGGGTTCATTTTTAAACCTGAACAGATTAAAAGAGTGCATAATTTAAAGTTTTTGTAAAGAATTATAAGTTTAAAATATATATTACTTTCTGTTATTCCAAGTGTTTTTTATTTCGGTAATATTTTTAAATATGATTTACAAACAGAATACAACCAGTTAAAATTATAATCTTTTTTTTAATAATCGGCAGACAAACACATATATTGTATATCCCCAAATTAAGCAAGTTACGCTTGTGCTATGCGTAATATACAACGGACTGCTCATTATAGTAGATATTAATAGTACGTACGTACGTCGTCTTTGCTAAATTTTAACCCAAAAAAGTATATATAACGAAGTTATATATTAAAATTTTAGAAAAAGTATTATATAAGTAAGTATAATTATGAATGCAGGTTAAAAATGGATCATCAAATAATGAATACATACATATACATACACATACATATATATCATGCGTGTCTCCCATAGGGGTAGGCAGGGACGATGGATCTCTACTTGGTACGATCTTAACATATATCTTTTGCTTCTTGTACTTTTATTAATCTTTAAAATTGAATTATGTATTAATTTAAAATTGCTCAAATTAATTTTCTAATATAATGTTACTTCTTAAATACGTTTGTATTTCTTTATAGATATTAAAACATCATTATTTAAAAACTCAGTCGATACATCCAAGGGTACTTACTTCTTCTGAAGAACATTTGCCCTTAATTATAATCGACTCCCTCAACTTTAAGGCCGCGTCTGCATTGGTCAGGTAAAGGCGATGCGGTTTTTCAAAGCTTATAATTTTTAACAAATAATTGTCACGTCGCTGTCTCATTAACAATATAATCGCAGCCTTAGAGCCCGGCCAAAACTTTATCGCTGCGAGCGACAGCTGATAGCGATACGATGGGCGAAATAAACGAAAGTACTGAGATGTATGAAGCATTTTTTTTTTTGGCCAGGGGAAATCCGTTTGAGGACTAAGCCGCGACAGGCACAGAAGCCTGGGGGGATGTTCGCGACCGGTGTGAGTGTGTGGGATTCGCCAGATCGGGGGTGGCACTAGCGTGCCCGGTCAGAACCGGTGCCACGCTATTGCCACTCCCCAGTTAGGGATACCCACTAAAACCTCTGGGTGTTCCGTCCTGCGCCTTAAGCCAGGGCTACGAGTAAATGGGATACCCAACTCCGCTGTGCCTTGGCAGGCGTGGACCCGCCTCACTGGGCCTCTTCCAATGCCGGGGAACTATGTCCCCGGCGACGTCATAGTCAAGTCCAACGTGGGGCGGTTTGTAACGCGCCCCATGTGAGGAGAAAAGAGCGCGCGCGGAACACTCGCGCTCTCATCTCGACGGCATGTGCGGGTGAGTGAGAACCCCTATACCCCAAGAGGCCCCACCCGCGCCGCCCGCTTACGGTGGCCGAAGGTCGAGATCCGACCTCAGGCGTCGGCGCGTCCTCCTTTGGCGGGAGCGGAGCAAGGACGTACGCTCACGCTCCCGCTCCGCCTCCTCCTTCGCAAACATAACGTGCTCGCAAAAGGAGGAGACGGCGTCCCATCCGGTGCGGCTCCCGACCATGGTGCGAACCACGGCCGGAAGCGAAAGGTCAAGTCCGGTGAAGGCGACGAGGTCTCGGCGCTGCTCCGTCCATGCAGGACATTCCTGCAGTGTGTGCAGCGCCGTATCCTCATCGCCTGTGTCGCAATGATGGCACCCTGATGTTGCCTCACGTCGAAGCGACACAGGTACCTCCCGAAGCAGCCGTGCCCCGAGAGGACCTGCGTCAGCCTGAACGTCAGGGTGCCATGTGTACGTCCAGTCCATTCGCGCAGGACGGGCCTTACCGCCTTGATAGTGGCGGGGCCCGCGCTGGGGCGTCCGAGGCGGAGATGTATGAAGCATGCCACAAGCCGTTGCGTCAACCTCCAACGCGTTTCTCCACGCGCCGTTAGCCGTTAAGCCCAAGGTTTACGCTTATATGAAGCGGGACAATACAATTGATAATTGGTTTAGTGGTGTAAGCGTAATGATAGGTCTTGGTAATGTGATTATAGCTACCGAGTATTATGTTAGCATTAGCCGACAGCGACTTAATTATCTAACAAAGTGACTAGATATTGAAGTCGCTGTCGCGAAATCCTCCAGTATGGCCATTGCCTTAAGGCAGACATGCCCTAGTTTGTTCTAGCATCATCAATTAACGAGAACAAGTTCTGTAATAATATCGAAATAGTTTGCCCTCTTTGAATTATATTACACGAAACTATTATTATTTATTACGGCCTGATGGTCTAGAAATAGTTTGGGTGCTTTTAATTAATTCTAGTAATCCAAATAAATACAGACCTACATATCCATTACAATGGTATCGCCCAAAATTTAAACGTAATTCAAATTTTATTCCCTCTATATTTAAAAATGTAAATAATGGTAAACCGGCCAAAACGGTTGGTTGTTAAAATATTTTGTATTTTTCTGATTTTATGTATACTTTCTTCAAAGGAGGGCTTGAAATACCGGTAAAAATGTGGTATCGTTATTTATGCTAATTTCAGACAACGGAAAGAAATAAATATCGTTATAAAACGTACCGTTATTTCTAGCCATTTTCCCGGTAAAAAATATAACGTTAATACTATTTTTATCGGTAATTTTATCGTTATAACTATGTTTTGTTACCATTGTCGCTCTCTTTCACTCGCAAAGATTGTCAAACAGCACTGTGTTAAGAGTGCGCGTAATATTTAGAGTGGTGTTTGTCGATTGTTTCGGTAACATGCAGACGTAATATAGCCATTTCTAAGAAATGGCAACGTCGCTTGAAATAACGTAAAAAATACTTATACATACGATTTTTAACGTTATATTATAGCGTTAAAATCATAAAAGTTACTAAGTAACGGTTAAAAAATATACCGGTATGGCAGTATCTTTTTCGAAAATACCGGTAATTACCTATACTTTAAAGGTAATTGATAACGTTTTCAAGCCCTGCTTCAAAAGTATAAATTTCGGAAATTACCTACCACTAACAAGAAATGTAACAAACATTTCAAACCAAATAATGTACTGCAGAAAAGCACAAAAATAAACAAATGTAAATAAATATATTCTAGTATATTTACTTTCACTACGTCGATCCAAAGCATGGACGTAAAAAATAATCCCTCTCATATTGGACATGCGTTGTCCAGGGACCTAATCGAAATGGACATCGGGCTTGATAACGTTCGCAACAAACCGTCAATACGTTGTACAAACATTACCTTCGTCCCATACAAATAAAAATACACAAAAGGCTTTTTCGTTTCATCCATACCGAACAGATACATATATTTGGGGCAGGTATAAATTTTGAGTGACAGTTTTATATTCCATGACGCGCATACTAGGCTTGTACATAAATACATTTAGTTTTTGACTTTAGAATACAGGGCGAATAGTGTCTGTAACAGTTAGACGGTTTATTTCTGTCTTTCAATTTGGATGAATTAACTAAAGTGAACTCTCAGACGAAATAAATGTATAGACGGAGCCTACGTGAACAAAAGCATCAAATGAAGTGAAGCATTTTTTAAATGTGCGCGTGAGTAAATTATTATATTAGTAAATTAGTATCACTTTATGTATACACTTCTCATCAAAAAAATCGGTAAGTACTATTCAGGCGGCATTTAAATAAAAAAAGGATTGTTATTATTAAAAAAAAAAACCCAATAAATAGCTGGCAGCTTAGTCTACACAATGGTGTACCGTAATTCTAAGTTTGCATTTAAATTTTCGATTTTTCATTCTATAAATGAAAGTGGAGATTGTTTTCAATGTGTATTACGTCGGAGTTTCTGCATTTAATCACATTTTTTTGGGCAAAGATTTCGTTCTTTTAATAGTGATTGTTAAATAAGCTCTGTGACATCCTGTCAAAAAGATTTTTTCCTAACAAATATGGATCCTCGCCCACGGAAGCCGCCCATGTCGTGGCGTTTCTGGATTCAGGGCATAATTAGCGTGTTGTGGCTGTACAATTGCGTCTTAGCCTCTTTGCTGTCAATAGAGTGTATCAGCATTATCGGGAGACTGGTATGTTTACTTTTCGTCCAGGATCTGGTAGATATCGAGTCACGTCTGAGCAAGATGACCTGTATATTGCGCCAGTTTCGACACTTTAACTCTATTCAACTGCAGTAGCAGCTTCATGAGGTTCGAGGATTGACTGTGAGCGATGCTACCATTAGAAGAAGATTGGCGGAGCGTGGCCTGAAACCTCATAAACCACCTAATGGCCAAAAATTGGCGGTAGACCACCGAAAAGCGCGCCTTAACTTTGCACGTGAGGATTAAAACTGGTCATACCTTCAATGGAGCAAAGTTCTCTTTTCTAACGAGAGTAAGTTCATGTTGTATAGTACGACAGAAGAAAGAAGGTGTATCGAAAAGAGAGAAAGCGTTTTGCACAGTGCTGCATGAAAGAAAGAGTCAGTTACAGTGGCGGTTTATGGTGGAGGAGCGAGATGGAATGCTCTTCCGTCTCAAAGGAATATCTTCTAGCGAGGCCAGTGTTGTTCTTCGCAGGTTTAGGCCCATCTGTAATTGTTGAAAATTTGTATATATTCTTTGTATGTTTCGGGAAACATTTGCGACCTCAATTATTGTACAGCACCATCTATTGGCTTATAAGTGTTCCACTACAGTCGGTTTGGGGAGGCATAAGCACCGATGTAAACCTGAAGTTGATTTTGTATCTGGACTTCGTTTACCGTCATTAATTGGAACACGTTACATCGAAGAGTGTCTGGATTCTTATGTGGTGCCTTTTGCACATTTCATTAGCAAAGAGTTCATTTTTATGTAGGACAATGCCAGGGCTCATACCGCAGGGATTGTAAATGGATACCCAAGTGAAGTCGGTATTACGGTTATGAGCCGGTCAGCAAGAAGACGGATGTGAATCCCATAGAACAATTATGGAATGAGTTGAATAGACGAATCAGAGCGAGAGATCCCACTCCGGAGACGCTTGGCCAGCTAAAAAACCGCTATACAAGAAGAGTGGGATAACATTCTATAACACAAGAATGTGACTCTCATTCGTTTCATGAGGAACTGCATGGAAACAGTCATTAGAGCTCGGGGAGGAAATACGAGATATTGAATTTTTTTTAAACGTGTCCTTTCAGTTCTGTGTCTTTCAATCAAATTGGTTCAATTTGGTTGATCTGTCTAATATCAGTATTATGTATTTTACAATTACTTACGTGCTGATGGTGGAGAAACGAGGAAACGTGTACTACTTGATAGCTGATTTTTTTGTTTACGTCTTTGTTTCTAACTTTTTACAAATTTTAATGGGTAAAAATATACCCGTTGAACAAAACATGATAGCTAAAGAAATTTAATTTTAATTTGAGACATTAATATTCGTATTAAATGATACCTTATAATATCCGCAATTAACTGACATTATCTTTTTTGTTTAATGTAAAACAATACATAAAACTCATACAAAACCAAACTTCAGAGTTGTTTCAATTTTTTTGATGAAAAGTGTATATATATTATTTGAATTTAAATTGTATAGTATGGAAATACTCAATTTTCTGAAATAAACGAATTATTATTGTTATATGATGCGTCTCTTGGAAGAGTACGGGCCATAAAAAAGGCCGGGATTTTTGGAGGGCTTGCGTGGGGCCATGGGAAGGCCAACACGGCCTAGAGGCCTCTTGACAAATTTAATCTAAATGTGGCGTGACACTGACCGGCGATTATCCCTGTCACCATATAAAAATGCATCCAAGGATGAGCTGCGGCCAGTGTAGGAATATTATTGGAAATGAGAACAAAAGATACCGGGCTAATGGGATGAATTGCTAGTGTAACTAGGGTTCTGGGACTATGGGGATTACGGCATCTGACCGTCTTAATATCCGGGAAACATGGAAAAGTGGGCAGACGGTGACTCGTCACTCCCACGTCCCAAAAAATTTTGTACAAGATTGGCGAGAGGCAACATGGGTATGAGTGTCTAAGGGGTGTGGGAGCCGGGCTGCAGGTTGACCGAAGCTACTCCCAACGTTATGCCATTTATGACTTCCACCCCCGGAGCTTGCGTCTAAGCTCTAGCGATTCCCACTCTGTACCGGCTGATTAAGGCAAGCAAGGAGGCGGGAGCCTTGCCTTGGCCCCCCGAAGTCGGTGTCGAGGTGACGCTACTCACTTAGGCTTCGCCACAAAGCTCTTCCGCAGTTTGACCTGCAGCGCAGCCGCGGGGTACACTCTGGTACATTATGTAAACGATCGAGTATACGATGCACTTTTTTTAGATTTCTTGTCTGCTTGTCGATTTGTCTGTTTGTTCGAGATTCACGTAAAAACTACTGGGCCGAGTTCGATGCGGTTTTCGCTGATCGACAGCAAATTCTTGGATTTTAAATCTGCGCTATTTTTTATCCTGGGAATCCCGCGGGATTTTTTTTCTGGGAATTATTTAAAATGGCCAGGTTATAAAAAATTGAATTCCAATGTGATTTTTCATTGATTGATAGAACATTTTATCTAATAAAGTCTGAGATTTTTATTATCCCGTGAATCCTGCGGGAATTTTCTTACGAGTGGTTTGTAATTGTTATGGTGCATAAAAATTAGCTTACTCCTACACAGTTTCCACTAAAACGATAGCTGCGGTAGTTTGTGTGCTGGGAATCCTGAGAAAAATTCAGATTAAGCGTGGATGAAGTCGCGGGCATATTCTAGTTAATATATATATAAGGTTGGGGAAAAAGTTCCTTCGCATTTTATATAAAAATTCAAAAAGTTTTTTTATAAGTTTATTTACATTTGACTAAAGTATGTAGGTGCCATTTTGTGGGATAACTTTTTGCCATCTTGTAGGTAGGGATGTGATCCCATTGCTATAAAAATTTTGGGGCTTCTGATTAAAAAACTGCGACAAGTGGTTTTGGCAGTCCTCTCGTGATGTTAACCTGACCCTGCCTAAGGAATTCTGCAGAGACCGAAACAGGTGAAAATCTGAAGGTGCAAGGTCAGGACTATACGGCGAATGCTTTAACACCTCCCAGCCAAACTCTCGTAATTTTTGCTGAGTGGCTTTAGATGTGTGAGGTCCAGCGTTATCATGATGAAAAACTATACCCCTTCTGTTGATTAATTCCGGCCGCTTTCTCTCAACTTTTTCTTTAATCTCATCAGTTGTTCGCAATACAGTTCAGAATCGATGGTCCTGCCTGGCGGTAACAGCTCATAATGAATAATGCCCTTCCAATCCCACCATACACACAACATCACCTTGTTGCGAGTTAACCCGGGTTTCGCCAGAGTCTGTGAAGCCTGACCGGCCTTTGACCACGATCTTTTTCGCACGTTCTTGTCGAACGTGATCCACTTTTCATCACCAGTCAGCTTCTTCAAAAATGGTTCGGTTTCATTACGTCGTAATAAAGAATCACAAATGAGTACACGATTCATTAGGTTTCTTTCAGTGAGCTCATGAGGCACCCAAATATCGAGCTTTTTTGTGTCCCAGCTTTTTGCAAATGCGCCAAGACCGTTTTGTGGTCAATTCCCAGTTCTCCGGCTACATCGTAACTACTAATATGCCGATTTTGCTCCACTTTTTCAAAAATGGCATCAATTTTGTCCGTAACAGGGCGACCAGAGCGACGTGCATCTTTGATATCAAAATTTCCGGATTGAAACGCTTAAACCAAATTTGCGCTACTCTCACAGATTCTGCATTTGGTCCATAAACATCACAAATTTTTTAGCGGCTTGTGTTGCATTTTTACCTTTTTTGTAGTAAAATTTTAAAATGTATCGAATTTCTTCATTAGATTCACTCATTTTAACAATAAGAAAAACAAATGAAAATAAAAAAAAATCCTAATTTGAATTTGGAATTGTGTTTTTAAAATTAAAACTTTTAATGATACCAAAACCAGCCAGATACAAATGGTATAGCCAAAGAGATCTCATTACAAGTTCATACATACTATATGCGAAAAGACTTTTTCCCCAACCTATTAATACCTATAGCCTTAAATCTGAGATGAGGTGTTTCTGTCAATATTTCCTTCCAAATTAAATCTATCCTCTACGAGTGTCTCCTTGCAAAGGCCTTTTCCGCCTCATGCCGGTGCTGCCTATAAAGAACAAAAATAATTTTTTGACTACTAACTTCCCAAAAGTTTTCAAATTAGTACAATTTAATAAAACTCCGTGTTAACGCCGACCTACTTGGTCACCCTCTCTTTGTTTCTTTTTTATTTCGCTGCATCTGTCACTGTATTGGCCATATGTTAAAGAATTGGATCACGTAATAATAAGAGTGCCTTCTATGTGCCTTTCCTTCACACGTTTACAGTTCCTAATAATCTTCTCCTTATCCCATAATTCACCAATTAAAAATGCCGCGCCACCTAGCGGACGGCGCCAGTCGTCGACCTGTTACGGCGGAAAAATTACGTGCGCGTGCGCCACCCTATTGCTACCCTGTAAAGTAAAGTGCTGTGCAATTATTAATAGACCAAAATCAAACTGTGTTGTGCTTCCTGGCGTCCGTCATCAGCATCAAGATAAATAATCGGTGAGTCCTCTCTTGTTTCCTATCCTCTGTCAATCGAGGGTTACTTGTATTTATTGCGTGATCCATTCTGCCATTTTTGCCAACGCGACGAGACTATTCAAAAAACCAGCGCGTAACTATATATATTTGGTCACTTCGATTCGGACGGTTACATCGCGTTAATTAGCATTTACAATGGCAAAAGCGAATAGAAACCCTGAGAGGGAACTGATGAGATTACAAGGAAAATTATCCGTATATTTCGAACACATTCAATCAATTTATGATTCTATGAATACATTAGATTGTAAAAATATGGCGGATGTCGAGTCATTTCTCGCATCGAGTTGTACAATCGACTCAATACGTGAACAATATATAGCAGTTCTTGAAGAAAGATGTTGTTACGAGGCATCAATAAGTGAAGCGGGCATACCCTCATATAAATCGTTAGTTGCTTTCGAACAACTTTATGCACAAATTAAATATAAGGTTAAATCGTTAACTGAAAACAGAAATGGTAGCAATTCGTCAGACAATAAGAGCCATCTTAGGAATATTAAATTGCCTAGATTAGAGATGTGTTCTTTTGACGGGGAATACGAGAATTGGCCAATTTTTTATGAAACGTTCCGTACGGTGATTCACGAGAATCCTGATTTAACTGATAACGAAAAATACAATATTTAGTGGGTAGGTTGAATGGTAAGGCGCTTGCCGCGTGCCACGGAATATTACCATCAGCTGATAATTATATTGTTATTTGGAATGCGTTGTTAAGTAAATACAATGACACTCGTTTGTTAGCTGCGTCGTATTTAGATAAATTAATGAATTTACCGGCGGTTGAGTCGAGTTCACCCGCTAGTTTGGAACAATTTATCGATAGATTTTCATCGATTATTTCGGCGTTAAAACTATTAAAAATTGACAATTTAGAAGATTTATTATTTATTTATCTTGGCTGTAAGAAAGTTAATTTAGAAATAGTCAAAGCATTTGAAATGTCAATGAATGATAATAAATCTCGTATGCCTACTTGTTCTGAATTTATCGATTTTGTCCGTAATCATTCACATATTTTACAACGCGCTCACAATGTAACAAACGTAAAACTACCTTCTCAGCCTCGTAAAAATATTAGTTCTAATACTAATCAATTGTCAGTTAAATCTGTAAGATCGCGCTCAAATAATAACTTTAAAACGTTTATGACCATACAGGAGGACGTAAAATGTCTTTCTTGTGGGAAAACTGACCACACTAAATTGGTCGAGTGTCCCACATTCCTGTCAATGTCTCCTCATAATCGTTTTACGTTAATTAAACGTAATAAATTATGTGTTAATTGCCTTAGCAATGATCATTCTATTAAAAATTGCAACTCGAAAACAAGGTGTACGACGTGCTTGCGTAGTCATCACGTTCTTTTGCATTTCCTTCCGATAGTGTTGCTTCTCATGTGCGTGCGCCGCCGGCAGTTGAAGGCGCCCGCGCTATGAGTAACGGCAACGTCGCATCGACTCAAGCCGCCCCGTGTACGTCGGCGCTCGCCACTGTATCGCTATGCGCACTCGATGACAATGTAATGAGTACCGACACTCAGGCGCTGACGGGGTATTCATCTGTGCTACTCGGCACGGCTTTGTGCTACGTTATCGACGATTTCGGAAATGTTACGAACACTGTGCGTGTTTTAGTAGACAGCGGGGCACAAAAGGACTTAATTACTATGGAATGTTGCAAATTAATGAATTTACCTATATATACATCACAGACAAAATACATTTCTGGGGTTGGTGACGTCACAAATGCGATCGAAGGTGTTACTCGCCTTAAGATTCGCTCTCGAATAAATGAGAACGTTCAATTTTCGTTACAACCGTATGTAGTTAATAATATTACGACTGAATTACCGACTTCAACGATTGACGTTCAGAAGTTGGATTATTTACGTAACAAAAATATTGTTTTGGCAGATTGTTATTATTACAAGCCGTCAAAAATCGACCTTATTGTGTCGTCAAATATTTTTGCCCATATTATAGGACCTAATAAAATCTCGCGGTTGGACAATGAGCCTGTAGCTATTGAGACCTCATTAGGTTATCTCGTTATAGGCCAAGCTCCCGCGGTAAATAATGCAACGTCAAATGTTGTACATATGTTTCAAACATATGAACTCGAAAGTTCTTTGAATAAGTTCTTCGAGCTTGAAGATATCCCGAATATTTGTATACCACTTGATCCTAATGATCAACAATGCGAAGACATTTATAATAATACTGTCTCTCGCGACTCGAGCGGTCGGTATACCGTCAGCCTGCCATTTCAGGGTGATGAATGCTCATTAGGGGATTCAATGCAGTTATCACTGCGTAGATATATATCCTTAGAGCGTAAGCTATTATCGAGTGCCTCATTAAAGCAGGAGTACGACAGCGTATTTAAGGATTATTTAGAAAAAGGATTTCTGGAACCAATCATTGATAATATTGGCTCAGAACCTCATTACGTTATACCGCATCACGCCGTAGTGCGTCAAGATAAGACGACAACCAAGGTGCGCGTCGTGATGGATGCCAGTATGAAGTCTTCTTCTGGCTATTCACTTAACGATATTTTACATACAGGGCCGAATTTGCAAAATGATTTATTTCAAATAATTTTGAATTTTCGTCTTTTCGCCATTGCGATAAGCGCGGACATTTGTCAAATGTATCTGCAAATAATTATTGATGAAAAATATCGCCGGTTTCAAAGAGTTTTGTACCGATTTGACCCTAATGATAAAATACAGCTTTATCAATTAACTAGGGTTCCATTTGGCCTGTGTTGCAGCCCTTATCTTGCTATTCGGACAGTACGTCAGCTCGTGAAGGACGAAGGTGCTCGCTATCCTGTAGCTGCCACGGTAGCAAATAGGGATATTTATATGGACGACCTGGTTACATCTTGTTCCATTGTTTCGGAGGGCATTAAATTAGCCAAAGAGGCAGTTGCCCTATTCCGTACTGGAGGCTTCGAATTAGTGAAGTTTTCCAGCAATTCTCCAGAAATTATGAATGCCATCCCAACGTCACATCGAATTACCGATGTTGTGGACTTTAATCCCGATTGCCATTTAAAAATATTGGGTTTACATTGGCAGCCAGCTGATGATTTTTTTACGTTTTCAATAAATCAGCAAGTGCGTGAATGCACAAAACGTAATATTTTGTCGACTATTGCCCGGCTTTGGGACCTAATGGGTTTTGTTGGCCCTGTCACTCTTTATGCCAAATTAATTGTAAAAACGCTGTGGCAAATAAATATTGATTGGGACGAAACACCACCCCAAGGTATAGCTGTTCTCTGGAAGCAGTTTGAATCAGAGTTGCATTTAATAGAAAATATTAAGTTACCACGTCACTTGGGTGTGATTGCCAATTTTAAAATTACTATTCTGGGATTTGCAGACGCATCTGAGCGAGCGTATGGAGGCGTCGTATACATTCATGTTCTATTACCCGACAATAGTTATTGCATAAATTTGGTATGCTCTAAATCGCGAGTAGCTCCTATTCGAAATGTATCTTTAGCGCGTCTTGAGTTGTGTGCTAATTTAATATTAGCTAAAATAATGCGCATTGTTATTGATACATATTTTGATCGATATGAAATTAATGACATATTTGCATTTACTGACAGCACGGTGGCATTAGCGTGGATCCATTCGTCTCCATCTCGCTGGCAGACGTTCGTGGCCAATCGAGTTACGAAAATACAGGACTTGATTGACTCGCGTAACTTCTACCATATACCAGGCAGGGAGAATCCCGCAGACTGTCTATCTCGTGGCCTTACACCAGGGGAATTAATAAATCACCCTTTATGGTTTCGTGGACCTGCTTTTGCGCATATGCCAGTTCATATGTGGCCCGTGAGCCAGTTTGACTCAAGCGTGGTTCTCGATCCACCTGAGATGCGAGCGCAGGTTATGGTTACGACAACCTCTGAAGAGCCTTCGCCGTTGTATGCTCTTGCACAGCGAGTCTCTTCATGGCCAAAACTAATCAGGATTGTTATATATGTTTTGCGTTTCGTTAAAATCATGCCAAGTAAGTTTGAGATTCGTCATTTAGACATTGCAGAATTAGCTATTATTAAAGCCTTGCAGTCTCTTTATTTTGCTGACGAATTTAAGAATTTGAAGGCTGGTAAAAAGTTATCTCCAGCCTTCCAAAAACTTAACGCATTTATACATGAAGGTGTTTTTCGCGTTGGTGGGCGTTTGTCGAATGCAGACCTAGAATTCGATAGCCGGCATCCGACTTTACTTCCCAAACGCGACCATATTGTCGACCTTATTATCGATTACTACCACCGAAAATACCTGCATACTGGCCCCCAATTGTTATTATCTTTGTTACGACAAAGATACTGGATACTGTCTGCTCGTAATATTGTACGGCAACGTATTCAACGCTGCAATATTTGTTTTAGATGCTCTCAAAAATGAATTTCCATTGATGGCTGATTTGCCCTCATACAGAGTGAAGGAAGCCAAACCTTTTTATCATGTCGGAACAGACTACGCCGGGCCGCTGCGTATAATACCTTATAGGCGAAGAGGGGTGCACAGCCTAAAGGCATACATATGTCTATTCGTATGTTTGGTTACGAAAGCCGTACATATCGAATTGGCGTCCGATTTAAGCACTGAGGCCTTTCTGAATGCCTTAAAGAGGTTCCTTGCGCGACGCGGGCCCATAGCAGTAATATATTCTGATTGTGGAACCAATTTCATTGGGGCTAGGACTTATCTTGACAACATGTACGCTTTAATAGCTTCTGAAGAATATAAGGAAAAATTCGCTAATGAGTTGAGAGATCAGAAAATAGAATTTAAATTTAATGTGCCGGCAGCGCCACATTTTGTTGGAATCTGGGAAAGCCATATTAAATCCGTGAAGGCTCATCTCGCGAGAGTAATTGGGCAACAACTTCTCACATTTGAGGAGATGTTAACCGTACTCACCCAAATAGAGGCCGTGTTAAATTCACGTCCGTTGTCGGTGCTCAGCTCAGTTCCAACGGAGCCGCTTGCTTTGACGCCTGCTCATTTTCTTAACTTGACACCGCTCAAATCTCTGCCGTCGGAAGACATTTCTAATGAGAACTTGTTAAATAGAAAACGAGTAGTCGATCACCTTGTGCAATCATTTTGGAAAAGGTGGAAACTTGAGTACCTTAATACGTTACAATCGCGTCAAAAATGGTTAAACTCCACTAAACCAATTGAGAAAGGAACTGTGGTTCTTTTGAGATCCGATAATAGCGCACCGTTAGATTGGCCAATCGGTGTTATTGATGACGTTTTTCCTGGAAATGATGGAATCATTAGGGTAGTAAACGTCCGAACCAAAACTGGTGTTTATCGTAGGCCCGTGGTTAAAATTTATCCCCTACCTACACAATAATTACAGTCCATTTATTTTAAAGATGTAAATAAAATTAATATCAACCTAAAACTATAATATAGTATATAAATTTATTAAATAATAATTAAATATTCATAATTTATAAATAATATAACGGATAAAACTTGCCATGTAATCTCACTTTACCACTAACTTTATATGCGTAAGTAATCGTATTACTAAATTAGTTAAATTTAATAACTTACACGCTGTGCTGCGCAACTAGGAGAATTATGGGGTTCATTTGTCCTTTATATGATTTGCTTTGAAACTAGCTTTGGTTTTGAAGGACTGGGTCCTGTCAAGCTGGGGGGAATATGTATTGGCCATATGTTAAAGAATTGGATCACGTAATAATAAGAGTGCCTTCTATGTGCCTTTCCTTCACACCTTTACAGTTCCTAATAATCCTCTCCTTATCCCATAATTCACCAATTAAAAATGCCGCGCCACCTAGCGGACGGCGCCAGTCGTCGACCTGTTACGGCGGAACAATTACGTGCGCGTGCGCCAACCTATTGCTACCCTTAGTAAAGTGCTGTGCAATTATTAATAGACCAAAATCAAACTGTGTTGTGCTTCCTGGCGTCCGTCATCAACATCAAGATAAATAATCGGTGAGTCCTCTCTTGTTTCCTATCCTCTGTCAATCGAGGGTTACTTGTATTTATTGCGTGATCCATTCTGCCATTTTTGCCAACGCGACGAGACTATTCAAAAAACCAGCGCGTAACTAGTGACTATGTAATGTAACATAGTCAACGTCCGACCGCTGATCGCGCCGCAGCTTCCGCGCAAGCCTCGCCGCGTTTTGTGTGTTGTGCCGCATTATAAGCCCGCTTACATCAACTCGCATGTTGGAGGATACCCGCTGTATTGTTCCAGCTGATCCACTTATCGAAGGAACCGCAAGACGTGAAGAAAGGATCACGAGGAAGAAGTGCCTGCCGCTGCGAAGCCCGCATCGTTCGTAGCGTGTCTGGTGCGGCGTTCTTTCCTGTAAGTCCTTTCGTTCTCTTTTTATCCCCGCCCCCGCCCGCGCTCACACTCCGTTTTAACGCTTTTAAGCGTGGTAATTTAACTTCATAATTAAAATGAACAAGTTCACGGTAGGCTAAATAAAACTTTAACAATAGGTACTCATTGACACTTGACATCTTTGTCTTCCATGATCACGGCTACTCGAAAGTGGTCAAAACGTTGGAACAATAAAAAACAAATAAATTATTGCGCTTAAAACCGTTAAAACGTAGTTTTGTTATTTATACTAGTCGCGAAAACTTAGGAAAATATTAGTATAACTTCTTAATCTATCCTACAGTCCAGCCTTATCACTGACTGATAGAAAAGACATACTTGCACGGGCTCTTTTTGTTAGGTCTCGCTAGACTGGTGCTGCATAAATTTGGCGCAGACAATATCTATTAATGTATTTTTAATTTCTCATATTCTGAAAGTAAGCTTGGAGTTGCCTAATCACAGAAATGAAAACAGCACTTTTCGTCCCCGGGAAGCGATTCTCCCTGCTGTAAAAAAAAAGAAAACTATGCGAATCATAAATAATTATAATACATGCAATTCATGTCCCAACTTTTTTACAGCCACTGTTAAATCGCGGCATAAATTGTAATAAAAGAAACATCAATCATCATCATACAAACAATTTTGTAACATCATTTTATACTTGTAAATGACTTTTCACTAAATTATTATTTAATTTACATAAATTTAAGCTAAGCATTTACTATCATCAGTCACGAAAAAAAATACTGGCTGGTAGAATGCCACAGAAAAAATATTACTTGACGTTTCACATGTGACATACGTGATGACATTTCATCAGATTTAGATATGAATTTACCGCCTGATTTTATTTTAGAGGTAGTTGTTTGTGTAACTTATCAGTTATTTACTTTCCTCATATTCAAAACGAAAAACAGAGTGTTAACTTCGGGTGATAGGCCTATTTCGGCTCTTGAATTATTAGCGCTCTCACTACACTTGTGCGCCAAACCATTTCGTGCCTAAATATGTCACTTTCATCTCTCGTGTAACAATCTACTATCGTCGCCTTTACAACGTTCCAACAAAATTCCATTTAAAAGAATGCCCCACAGTCACATTATGGAAATAAAAACAAGATGGGCACATTTAGATAGGTGGTGTTGAAACAGGCCGCGTTTTTATAAAAGTCAACCTTTTCAGCGAATTAAATTTATTCAAAGCAAACATTCCCACAATTTAAAATCCAACCGACTCGACAAAAAGTTGACTTGCGTCGTGGAAATTTTCCACAAATTGTAAACAAAATGCACGTTGCGACAGTAACAAAAGAGGAAGAATTTAATATCTAGAGGCATACGGAATGTTTGGTAACAATTTGTTTTCTTCCCGTCAACATTCTTTTTTAAGGTTTCACATACTTATTGTGTTGTTTTGTTCTCATTTATTTCTGTGTTAGGGATCAGTTGTCTGTTGAACAAATATCATTGGACTCCGTTGCTCCAGTGCTCGCATATGAAACTCGTGATATATGAAGCGATGGGCGGGCTGTTTATTTTTTTTGCTGTTTATTTTTTTGTATGAAAATTGCGTGTTTTATTACATGCTGAAGAACAATAATGAACATGTCATGATCTTATGTTTATGTTCACTTATTCTTATGATTTTTAACTGTAGGTAATAATAAGCATACCTATCTATCATTTAAGAGCTGTGCTCTTCTCGGTGGAGCCTCCTCCAATCTTCTTTATTATGGGCCAACTGTTTTACTTCATTGCACGGCACAACACCTATCTTTTCCTCAATTTTATTCATGAAAATATAATCAGTCTATTTATGGCAGTTCGTAATTTTTTATGTTGTTTGTACAATGTATCACCCAACTTTATTACAGAACAATTTCAATTATATATTTTTCACTTAAACCCAACATTAGATATAGTCCCTTATTCTTTCTTGATTAAGTTTGCTTTACGATTATCCAGATTTATAACCATATTGTTACGACTTAGCCAAAATTCTACGAAGCAAGCCGACAAATGTGAATGCGCACCTGCCGGCCGTAAAATCCAAGTTTATTACCTGCCCGCATTTGCACTTCTTTTGTTTTCTTTGTGTTTAATATTTGTCATTAGAAAAGCCACCTATTGTGTATTGTAAACCTCTCTGGTAGGCAGTGGCCAGGTGTGGTTCTAAGAATTAATTGTTTACCCGGTCGTGACATATTGTAAGCTACTATAAAGGGATACCCGAATGGAGAGATAGGCAGTCTAGCGCGAACCACGATCAAAGCAAGACGTGTACATTCGATAAGCGATATAGTGACGGACTTTGCGCGTGCTATTTAATTGTGCATTACATTTGGACTTATTGCGTCCGTTTATATTTGTACCTATGTTATACGTGTTTGTATAGTTCTAATAAATTCTATAGTAATTCCAACGGCATTTTAATTCGAGTCCCGCACTCGTAACAATATAAATGGAAAAATCGTACAATACGTTAAAAAAGTAGTATAGATTAGATAACACTTTATTGCTCACGAAAATAAATAATTACAATAAAAAATGCTTAATTACAATACTTATTGGCAAAACAACAGGCGGCCTTATCGCTAAAAGCAATCTCTTCCAGGCAACGTAGCTTAAAAGAAATTCTTACCTAATCTGGCGATGTAGGTGGAGCATAAAAGATAGGAATTTACAATTTAAATACACTTACTGATAATAGATAGTATCAAAATATAAACGTTTCACAGCTACGATCACTCCCCCTATAAACGTAATAAACGATAATAATATTCTAAGGACCAAGAAAATTAAAAATAGTACTTACACTAGTGAACAAAGAAGATGTTCTATCGTTAAACATAACAAAATGTAACAAATCGGTATCCCGAAGGAGTTATAAAGCAAGAGGAAATTATCAACAATATATCTATCTGAAATAGATTATTCTAATAAAATAGACAAGAGATACATAATGCGTATTGATTCCAGAAAATCCATGTTTCGGGATCAAAGAGTAGGTTGTACGCACTTCGGCTATGAGTCCATTAGAACGGCGAGGTATAACGTAATAGTATTGGGAACGTATTGGATTGTGAGAGGATCAAAGGAGTTAAGCTCACACGAATATCAGCTAGTTTGATTCCCTTTGAGATTTACTTTGTATGTACGCATTGTTGTGGTTGACGTGGAATTTGTGATGGGATGGATTTATTTTGTAGCATGTTGCGTGAAGATTTTATAAAGTGGATAAGATAGGGTTGCTTTTAAGAGAAACGAAAACTCTGTTAGTGGTAGTGATCATAACTACAAAATACATCACGTTTAAAATGAGTTTATAACCTCATAAAAAGCTTAACACTTGCTCTGTTATTTGAGAATGATATTGTCGAAACTCTAACAAAATTCAATACGATAGAGCTAAAAAAGAATTTCAAAGAAAAAATAATTATTTTAAACCGTAAGCTGTGAGGTTTTTACATAAATGTTTTCATTAGGTACATATTTTTTTGGGTTGTGTATGTGTCCTGCCTGTGTATATGTGACCTATATGTGTCGTGTTTGTGTTGTGTTGTTACATATTTATGATTTTTGTGTATACATATAATATATATAATACTTATATATTGTGTGTAGATATGTGTAGTAGTTGGATGATAGAAATTGTGGAAGTCCGTCACTTCTACGAAACCATTCTCAGAGCGTGGACTGATACGCACTTGGCCGAATTTTATTCTATTCCTATATCAATATTCCATCAATCTCTCTTCACGCTCTTGAACATGAATTTTCTTGAAATTTGTGAACAAAGTTACTTAAATATCAGAAAACAAAGGATACTTTCCCGGAAAATGTTAATATCTCTCTTATAATTTTATCTTTGGAAAACCAAAACTTCGTTAACGGAAAGTCGTGCCTAAGACTACTTATTGTTCCAAACTGTAGTTATAGTTAAGAGCCTGTGATTATTAATTTGCATGCACAAACTAATTATAGTTAGCTAAGTATAGTTATTATTAGTATGTAATAATTAGCTGTGGTGTGGTAGTGGCAACGATTTTTGTACCACATCAGTGGTCATTATAGCGTACTTTCTTAAGTTTTCGCAACTGTTACATATAACAAACTGGCGTTTTAACGGTTTTAAGCGCAGTATTTTACTTGATTTGTTAATGCCAACATTTCGGCCACTTTTCAGTAGGCGTGATCACGGAAGACAAAGATGTCAAGTGTCAGTGAGTGATGTTAAAGTTACCGTCAAATTGTTCATTTTAATTATTTAGTTATAATTGTTGTTTGAGGTTATTATTTAGTTACTCTATATACATATTATCGCTAAATTCCTTTGTCAAAATAATTTATTCATCAATATGTTTACACGTTGAAGCCGTTTAACAGACTTTGTAAGCATAATTGTGTGACGGTGAGCTATCGTGTCGTATAAGTCCATATATGTCATACATACATAATTATATTAAAGTACTTTATAATAATATGTATCACTAGCTGTATCTGTTACTTATTTCGGGTAAAATTAAAATTTATTGTGCCTTGCAATCTCAGATGAACAAAATAAGGAGACCGAGCCCCGAGCTCTCAGAGTGCAGCTGGATAAAGGAAGTCAATTCTGGAATAGAAAGCCGATCGTTCCGCAGTTCGTTACGAGAACTTAGTATACAAGAATCGGATGAATACGGATAGAGATGGAA
Source organism: Dendrolimus houi (assembly GCA_039645545.1). NCBI lineage: Eukaryota > Metazoa > Arthropoda > Insecta > Lepidoptera > Lasiocampidae > Dendrolimus > Dendrolimus houi. The sequence goes on from CM077125.1 coordinate 9,287,026, forward strand.
TAGATTCCAGTGGATATATTATTATTTATTACACACCAACGTAAATCACATATATACTACATAAGTTTAAGCACACAACTTAAAAAGAATATTATAGCATTTGACGATTTTCTTCACATAGAGGGCTTCTATACTTTTGTTTGTTCGTCTGAGCTTGCAATAAACATAAATTAAAATGTCGGCCTATGGGATTAAGCGGGCTAAGTCCTTGCCGGCCTACCTCACTGCAGCGCAGAGGCTCCGGGTTCTGGTCTGGGTGTGTGGGTTTAACACAAGCGTAACTTGCTTAGTTTAGGGATATATAATATTTTTACGAGTGCGGGACTCAAATTAAAATGCCGATGGAATTATTATAGAGTTTATTAGAACTATACAAACACGTATAACACAGGTAAAAATATAACCGAACACAAGAAATCCAAAGGTAATGCAGAAGGTCGTAATTCAATAAGACACGCAAAGTCCGTCACTCTTAGATTCCCGATTATACACACGTCACGCCTTGATCGTGTGTCTCGCTCAGCTGCCCCCTCTTTCCATCAGGCCATCGTTTTATACTGCACAAATGCAAATATATGCCCGCCTGGCAACGTGGACCGAGTTTCCTAGAATCAGCTTGTACTTTATAATCCGTAACACCTGACTAATGAATGGCCTGCAAGCGGCCGTAAACGAGAACAAATAGGCTGTTTTCCACAATAACTAGAAACGTATGCCAATAAATAAGTGAACAAAAGAAGACGATCATAAAAAGATTACAACTAGTTCAAATAGCGAAAGATAATAAAATGTGCTTTTACAGACTGTACGTGAAATTTGCCTTTGTCGAAGCCTAAGTTGTAACAATATGTTCTTTTGCAGATTATTTATTTATTATTTAAAATAAAATAATTGCTTTCTTAATACCTAAAGCTTTCATTGAAATTCTCTTATGTTATGCTACTATACTTATAGTATTATCCACTGCATTTGTAGCCTATCTATTATTTATTTATTTTATACACACACATTTATAATACATATTAAAAACAAACAATATATTTACATATACTGTACTGATTACTGATATTGTACTGATTGTGCATTGGGAACGCACAGCCCGTCCGCTGCAGCAATATATTTATAGAACAATGCGCGGGCGTCGGTCACCCAGCGCACGGCCAGTCGGAATTTACAGGATACGCGCGAAGCCCGCATCGCTTACCGTCCGGTCGTCTCGATCATTTATGAGCGAACTATCCAAATAATTGCTATTACTCTTTGCTTCCAGACTGTTTAATATCACTTCTTTCTTACTCTTTCTTTTCTATAGTTTCATTCTTGTTGTGTGTTCTATCGCTTTTGTCTATTGTGTTAATAAACGTGTGTTGGACTTAATCGTGTACATACTTTAGACTTTCACCTCACCATCTAAACGTAGCTGCTGACAACCACATCATCAACCATTCATCCACTATACATTTCTTTTCCTTCAGACAGACCTTCAATTTTATTTACCGGTATTGATACACCATAGTTCAGCTACAAAAATCATTTTGTCCTATGTATGTATTACTTCTGTTAAGGAGTCATGTATCGATTTAATAGTTTGTGTTGCCGATACAAAAACTGAGATCGTTTTATTATCGTTTTGACGAAGGCTAAGTGCAGGCGATTTGGGCCACGTAATGCTTTTTTGTATCGTGTGCGGTACACAATATGAACTGTCAGTTTTATAGCCTCTTCAGTTTTATTACTTTACCTATAAAACGATTTTTCTCACCTTTCTATATTGTGTTTTTAGAGTTTCCTTTTATGAACATGGCAAAGGCTTATCTTGCGGTTTCGTCTGCTTCAATATATAGACTTCGTATACCGCTGGAACTAAACTGGGGTAAAAATATTTTTTGTATGTCGTCAATCAATATCTAAACATAATATGCACGTGCATACATTTACATAATTTATACACACAAATATATTTCGTAGACTAAGTCATTCCTATTTTCTAGAGATGGGCGTCGCTATTACAGTACAATATAGCTTTGTAATTTTCTTTGGCCTATGGCAAAGTAGGCGGACAAATGCTTGATGTTTTGACGGACGATTAGCTTGGATATATTGTAACAGAGAAGGACGTCAAAGTAGAGAGAAAAATGCAAGAAACTAGACCCCAGTCTGCGAAGCGGGTACTCCGAATGCAATCGAACGTACTGATCCGCGACGATGGCAACAGACGGTATGACTTCGATTCCCTGGACTTTGGGAAAGCTGCTTGGGGGGGGGGGGGGACGTTACCTGTGTCGAGACACTAGCGCCTTCCTATCTCCAGGAGTCCGTAGTCGGGACCGGTCGCACTGCCACTTCTGCCGAACACCTCAAACGGCGCAAACATGTGACCCCTGAAAGAGGGCATATGTTTGAGCCCTTTGGGGTGGAGACTTGGGGCCCGTGGGGGCCAAATACCCACAAACTATTCAAAAATATCAAATAAAACAACTGGTCGAGGCCACAGGCGACGGGCAGGCTGGAGCTTACCTCGCCCAAAGAATTAGCGTATGTATTCGACGAGGTAATGGTGTCAGCCTTCTAGGCACACTGCACAGCGACAGCGGTCTGGTTGGGCTGGACCAATTGTAGTTTATAGTGTTTTATTTTAGTGTATATAAATTTGTTAAGGATTTTTTATACTAACTACACAGTGCGAAAAAAGATTGACCGTGCGCACTGAGTTTCCGAGAAATAGTAATTTGCACACCTGCGAACGGCTAACAAAGTCGAAAACAATAGCAATAAGGATTAGTTCGACATTAATGATGGTTATAAAACAAGTAGAAAAACAATAGCATGTTTTTATTAATTACAAATTCAAAACACAAAAGAATTCCTTAATCCGTCTAGGAAGACAATAGACTGCGCTTACAACAGGCAGCTGTGCGCTTATCTTTGACGGCATGTAACAGTATATATAAGATTGGGCTTGAACTTGGAAACCAGAACAAATAGTAGGTAGATTAAAAATGCTGTATTTTCAAGTAAACTATTTATGCTAACATTGTTTCATGTTACATGCATAGTTTCGAAACTTTGCGAACAGGTATTTCCTCAGGTAACTTATATGGCTGGCAACTTGTTAGAACTTTTGAGAATCTCATGTGTCCACGGAATTGTAGCATAATGAGGTTTCTTTACGTAGGTTGTTAGACATTGCATAGATAGTATATATACAAGTAGGGTTGCCACGTTTTTTGAAAAAAGTAGATTGTTTTTGTTTTTAAGCTGTAAAAATATACTACTTTTGGGAAAGTTAGGTGAAACGGAGAGTACACATTTATATTTCATTATTTATTATATATTTTATTTATTTAATTATTGCATTTTCCATGTGTATTTATTACTACTTTTAGCTTTGGTTAGCAATGATCGATTTTTTTTCAAAATAGTCATAAGTATCTGAAAAAAAAGCGAGACATCTGAATTAGCGATGAAAATATAGTGCATTTCATACTATATAATTTTTCTATAATATATAGTATAATTGGCTAAAATATTGGTTGGGGCAAAAGTTTCTTCGCATTTTATATAAAAATTCAAAAGGTTTTTTTATAAAGTTTATTTACATTTGACTAAAGTATGTAGGTGCCATTTTGTTGGATAACTTTTGCCATCTTGTAGGTAGGGACGTGATCCCATTGCTATAAAAATTTTGGGGCTTCTGATCAAAAAACTGCGACAAGTGGTTTTGGCAGTCCTCTCGTGATGTTAACCTGACACTGCCTAAGGAATTCTACAGAGACCGAAACAGGTGAAAATCTGAAGGTGCACGGTCAGGACTATACGGCGGATGCATTAACACCTCCCAGCCAAACTCTCGTAATTTTTGCTGAGTGGCTAAAGATGTGTGCGGCCTAGCGTTATCATGGTGAAAAACCACACCCCGTCTGTTGATTAATTCCGGCCGCTTTCTCTCAACTTTTTGCTTTAATCTCATCAGTTGTTCGCAATACAGTTCAGAATCGATGGTCCTGCCTGGCGGTAACAGCTCATAATGAATAATGCCCTTCCAATCCCACCATACACACAGCATCACCTTGTTGCGAGTTAACCCTGGTTTCGCCACAGTCTGTGAAGCCTGACCGGCCTTTGACCACGATCTTTTTCGCACGTTCATGTCGTACGTGATCCACTTTTCATCACCAGTTATCAGCTTCTTCAAAAATGGTTCGGTTTCATTACGTCGTAATAAAGAATCACAAATGACTACGCGGTTCATTAGGTTTCTTTCAGTAAGCTCATGAGGCACCCAAATATCGAGCTTTTTTATGTATCCAGCTTTTTTCAAATGCGCCAAAACCGTTTTGTGGTCAATTCTTAGTTCTCCAGCTACATCGTAACTACTAATATGCCGATCTTGCTCCACTCTTTCAAAAATGGCTACAATTTTGTCCGTAACAAGGCGATGAGAGCGACGTGCATCTTTGATATCAAAATTTCCGGATTGAAAACGCTTCAACCAAATTTGCGCTACTCTCAAAGATACTGCATTAGGTCCATAAACATCACAATTTTTTTTCGCGGCTTGTGTTGCATTTTTACCTTTTTTGTAGTAAAATTTTAAAATGCGTAGAATTTCTTCATTAGATTCACTCATTTTAACAATGAGAAAAACAAATGAAAACACACATTTTCCTAATTTGAATTAGGAATTGTCTTTTTTAAAATTAAATCCTTTTAATGATACCAAAACCAGCCAGATACAAATGGTATAGCCAAAGAGATCTTATTACAAGTTCATACATACTATATGCGAAAAGACTTTCCCCAACCTATTATAATACGATACTATATATTGTAGTACAGTTGGCAAAGGGACATACATACAATCTATTACACTACTGATCTGAGCCTCAGGAATCGGCTACTGTATTACCTTAAAGCAAACATAAATTGCTTAGCCTACCGACTGCCTATTTACATTTTATTATGGATACATATAAATCAGACTAATAATACAGGTAGATCCAAGCCCGAGTTCTCACAGTGATGCCGGTTAAAGGATGCCAATCGCCGCAGAGCGTTACGAGACCTCAGTATTAAATCCACATAAATTAATTCAATTAGTATGGATCAAGGTGAAATAGTTGCTAGTAGATACACTACTATTACCTATAAAGACCCAAACCACGTGTATTTAAAAAAAAAAGTATCACTTCATTTTACGGTTTTATTCACACTAATGGCCGCCGAGTAGTCGAAATTCGAATATAATTAATTTAAATTATAAGTTTGAACATTATTAAGGTTCTGTTGTCAAAGGCTATATAACTTCTATAATCACAAATTTCGCCAAGGCTACACTGTTAATTTGACTTTAACAATAAACAAAAGAGTAAGTATGTATGCGTGTGTGTCAAATACATGGTAGAGTGTGTAATGTTTTTTTATTGATTTAATGTACTTTTTATGCATACCTTTAAAAAAATATTAGCATTCTGAACTCCTCTATATAAACTATAAGTGTGCGAAATTTCATACTCCTCCGTAAAAAGCGGTACAAAGTTTTTGCTTCACGTATTAATATAATGATAGGTTCCGTTTATACTTTTATTTGTCTAAGATCTACAAGAATGATTTTTTTAGAGAATACGTATATAGGTACTTTATTCGACTTATTGACTCTTCGGCAGATCAGAGGGCTGGTTCCTACCTCGGACAACGGATGAGTATGGCGATCCAGCGAGGTAGCGTAGCCAACTTTCTAGGCACCTTACTCATTGACTTCGATGAACTAGACTCAGTATTCTACTTACAGTGTTAAGAGATTATAGATAGAATACAATATAAGTTAAGTTTCCTTTATTGTACTAGTTTATAGAAATAAGTTAAATTATCATGTTAATATCTATAAAACTAAATCCCGTTGAAAAAATTGTGTAAGTATAAACATTAATTTAAATTACTACATTTAATGATAACATTTATATGCGCGACTGTGACGTATGCTCGCTATAGCCGCAACCGAGTCAATGTATGGAAATTTATTTGATGGCTGTGCAAAGTTTTATAACCGCAGGGTCGTGTAGTTTATTCGGGCAGATTTATTAGTGAACCACCTTCACCCAAAATCGTAACCTGGCAACGTTAATTCAAGGCCTTTGTGTCACGTTACGGCTTCACTTACGGCTTCGGTCCTAATTTACCATGAGAAACGCGTGACGCGTTTACATATATTTGTATTTACAGTGACTACGCTTAAATTGCTTTTATATTTTCGATGTCTAAAGGTATAAAGGTAGATATCTAAACTCAAGCTCTATGCCCACTATACCGTGTCATATCATGACCGTGCTAGGAACGTATCCGGCAAAAAATATTCTCTGTATTAAAAAGTATTAGAATATACCCACTAGACCGTTCCGTCACCGACCAAGACCGTAGCGTACCAGGCGCGGACCGTCAACAATCGTCGGTGAGAATACGTTGCTGGTGCCGCAACGCTACTACGTGCATGGAGGGCGACGCTGTCAAAACGGTAATCACATGGATATTAACAGCATATGATGACCGTTCTAAGCCCGATTATGCCGCTTGTTGTAGTATTAAAACATAGTACCTACAAGGTGGTCTAATAAAGAAAACAGAGAAAGGCATTGAAAATACTATTAACTGCATAACATTTTCATTAGTATACATACCAAGCGATATGACACGCGCATGATACGCAGATTATACGCGGATGCTCCGGGTATGATACGCTCTTGATATGTTCTATAGTTCGTTCGCGTTAAGAATGCAGTGAGTCATCAGTGCAACTGCAGGGTAAAGGTGTATTTACAGTGGTGTTAAAATTTAAACAAATAATATTTTTAAAGATTAAGTTTAATGAATTTAAAAATACACTTAAAAGTTAAAAATCAAAATTAAGTCATTAATATTTTAATCACTCACTAGTATCCTCGTTAATATTTATAATAAAATAATTTTCTGTAGCGAGTTCCATGACGTCATGTAAATCCCACATGGTATTTTCTTCTTGTAAGACGTGGTCGCAGCATTTCTTCCACCAGTCAGCGTCTACTAACCGAATTGCGTCATAAAATATTTTTTTGCGTCAGTCATCTTAAAAGTTGTGTTGTTGGCATATAACTTTTTATTTGGGTCCACACCAACTCAATGGGGTTCAGTTTGCAGTGGTACGGAGGTAAACGGAGAATTTTCTCTCTCCACTATGAATTACCGAACCACCTTTATTTTTACGAATTGGTGAGGTATTCATTTTTTTTTATATAAATAACTTAACACAATTACAGGACACAACCGTTGCGTTCGAAGTTATGTCTTCAACTGGTCACTGCGAACTTGACCTTGTAATTTGAAAAGATTTGATTGGTTAGGGGACGGGGCTAGGCCGGCGAACAATGATGACTCACTGCATTCTTAACGCGAACGAACTATACTGGCCATAGTAGACTGTATCGTATTTTTTACAGCGCCTGATACGTTCATAGCATGGTTATAGTATGTATGATACGGTGTAGCAGGCAGAGACCTTTATGGCCTTACTCAGATGTCCGCCTGTGTGAATATGACAAAAACTACTAACGCTGATATTAGAAAGATCAACTAAATTGAATCAATTTGGTTTAAAGGCATCTAAAAGAACACGACGGTATTAAACGATATTAAATTATTCAAGTTTAGGTTCATATTCATCACTTTGATTTTCACATGACATGATTCATACATATCGAAAGACAGAATTGAACTGTTTAATTTCGGCATAAGGCTATATAAACATCAAGATATTTCAAAATTATTTCTCGAAGTCTACAAAAATATAGTATCAAAATTCTATTCTCCTGTTCAATATATGGACGTGCGTCAAAATTTCATATCTGTAGATTATTCCCGAGATTAACTGTGACACACAGACAAACAGACACTGGAATGATCTATACCATAAAGATCACTTTTTATCTTTTATACTGGAATCTTAAAATGTACGCATTACTCGGATAACTTAGAATTTAGTCTTGTATTTTATTTTATTTTTGTTTTTCTAATAGGTATCTAACAGTTAAGGATAAACGGACGTTGGGTGGTCTTTTTATAATTAAATATTTGATTATATTATGTAACACAATATTATTGTGGGTATATTTTTTTATAGCAGGAGTACAGCAGACAGACAGACGGCCCACTTGATCGAAGGCGGTTACCATCGACTATGGACATTTGCAACACAAAAGGTGCTACAAATGCCCTGCTGCTCTCTTAGGGGAGACTGGAACCTGGTCACTAATGCCGGAACACAACTCAAGGTTGCTATGGCGACATACTTTAAACCAGGGGTGGTAGCCATCCAGTCGGGCAAATGCCCTACCACCTGGCAGATTTTATAATATAATATAGAATGTAAACGTTCTAAACTGTAGTGTTTGTGTTTTCGTTACACACTGTATAAGCGCCTACGTAATATATATATAAGTTAGTTTGATTTTCATATTCCACTGAATAGTGTTTATAGTGGTTATTTCCCAGTATGTGAGTGTACACACTTCATCCATGTTTTGAGTACAAATATTTGTGTTTCATTCGCTCTAAGCTCTAAAGTGGTTGTTCAAGCGTATGTCATGAAGCAAGCAACATATCATGAACAAACAGCCGATAAACGGGAAAACAAAATATTGCTCTCAGTCTACTTAAGACGATTTATTTTATGAATTTTATTCGATTGACAGCAGGCTGTAATTTATTATTAGATTGGTAAGATAATCTTTTTATCTTAACAAAATTTCACAGATGACAAAGAATTGAAAATAAAACCTATTATAATTAATTGTACTGTAACGAGTTTAGCGGGACTCGAATCATAATGCCGCTAGAATTACTATAGAGTTTATTAGAACTATACAAACACGTATAACACAGGTACAAATATAACCAAACACAACAAGTCCAAACGTAATGCAGAAGGTCGTAATTCAATAAAACGCGCAAAGTCCGTCACTATTAGATTCCCGATTGTAGTATACATGTCTCGCTTCGATCATGGTTCTCGCTCAACTGCCTTCCTCCCTCCATCAGACCATCGTTTTATCATGCATAAGTGCAATGTGCCCGCTCGGCCACGTGGACCGAATTTCCTAGAATCACCTTGTACTTTAAAATCCGTAACACCTGGCTAATGATTATAATACAACAATAAGCTGTTCTCTAGAAACGTATGCCAATAAATAAGTAAACGAAAGAAGACGATCATAAAAGAATTACAATAGTTTCAATGTTATTAGTTCAAATGCCGACGGGTAATAAAAGTGCTTCTACAAATCTGTACTGGACATTTGTTTTTATCGGCGTTTAGATTGTAACAATACAGACATCTTTCGGTATTCCACGTATTAACTTATAATTTATTTTTTATGCTTTATTTACAATATTAAAACTTAAAACAATAAAGAAAATTTAAGCCTGTAATCTACGGATTTTTCTTTGGTTTGCGATTAGTTGTTGTGGAACATAACGTTTTTTTAATAGTCTTATAATATTTAAATAAGATGGTTTAATTTCATCCATTACGCCCATAACAAAAACCCTGATACATAACTAACACTCTTCTTGGGGTGGTCGTGTAATGAGGGCTATTATAATATGACTGCATTGAACGCACGCGAGAACAATAAAAGCTACAAATAATGTTCACAAGTTATTACCCTTCATTTTATTCTTACGTTCATGAAAATATCTGACACGCATGGTCGTGGTTGCGTTTATTACTAAGGTTATTTCGATTTTTTCCATTAAACATTTTCTTTGCGCTCCAATACCTGCGATATGCATCGGATTATATCAGCTGGTTTGTAATGAAACATTTGATGAGTAGCGTAAATGCTACGGCTTCGTATATATGTTTGGTTTTGTGTCTATTTTTTATTCGTGCAGGAACAGAGAAAGAATACAATTTACTGCGGCCTGGCGGCCTGTCGTAAGAGTCGATAAAACAACACACAGCCAGGTAGTGAGATATTTGCCCGTCTGAATGGCTACCAACCCTGGTCTAGAGTATATCGTGATAACAACCTTGAGTTGTGTTCCGGCATTAGTGGCCAGTTTCCAGTCCCATTAGAGAGCGGCAGGACATTGGTAGTACCTCTGCTGTTACAAATATATATAAATATACATACGCGATGGTAACCGCTTTCCATCAGGTGGGCCGTCTGCCTTTCTGCTGAACTGACGCAATAAAAATAAAAATCTTACTTCTTATCTAATCTTTGGTCTAAAAACATCGATATTTAATTATTACATTACTAGAGCTTTTCTCGCGACTCCGTTAGTATTAGTTTCGAATCCGTACCACATGGAACCTATCCCATCTTTTGATATATAATGTATTTCATGGCCAGTTCCTATAGCTAAAGTGTTAGAACATATTATCAAATTTTGTAATCGATTCCTTTAGATGCGCTCGCATAAATTTGAGTTGTTATACCGCGAAATGTGACATATTTATTGAGAATGAAAAGCATTGTTATGTGCCCAGTATATTATCAAAAGTACATATACACGGTGTCCTAAAAATCCTGTACTAATTGTGCTTTAGTCCTTTAATATTTCTTATATGATTTAATTAAATTTTATATAGTTACAGGTGGTCAACGCTTATCCTAAACCAACTTTAGATGTTTTTAGAATTATTATTCTAATTCTATTTATTATATTAGAATGGGATTACCAAAACAGCATAGATACCAAATCTTATTTAAATTAGTACATTATCAAAGCCTTGTAACAGAAACAAATATACAAAGCGCTTTTATAATTACGTATTATGAATACGTATTGCATGGATTTTCAATGTTGTAAAAATTAAAGTCTTGCCTATACTTTTATGGATAGGTGTGTATTTATGCTTCTTATGTTTGACTAAGTGTATTTAATTCTTATTGTTTTAATGTATTTTTTATGTATTGTAATCAAAGGATATGTGTTCCTGAAACAAATATTTAATTAAATAAGTAAAATATGTAGTTGTGAAAGTAAACAATTACAGAGCAAATATGAAGAGTAAGTCTCAAAGACAACGAATCAATGGAAACTCTCGTAGTGGAGGCCATATCTTTAATTTATTTTGTTTCGATGTTATTACCGCACTGCGCGATAAGGAATAAATTCGGAATAAGCAACCAATGTGCTGTTATTAATGTTGTTGGTTTGTTCCAATGGTTTTGCTCATTAGACAAATATTTCGAATGAACATTTAAGGAGCTGTGTAAATAAGTCGGAAGTTTATTTCTGCAAGTTATTTGTTTCTGTGTTGTTATATTTGAAAACATTGTTAGCGACTGAGATTTGATTGCGATCTTGAGAGTTTCTTTTGGGAAACAGAAATGTTACAATATTTAGACATACTGAAAGTAAGAAAAAGGAAAGACTTTATTTGAAGAAATAGCGACGCACTTACATTTCTTATATATTTCATGATGTAAATAGTGTTAAGAAAATGTCAGCAGTACGCCGCATTTTCTGCAAACAAAGTTTGCACTCAGCTTGTAGCTGTGTCGGAATTATAATATTATAGTTATTATTGATAACTATATCTTCTTCTATCTCTTTCTTACTCGATTCATTTTTGAATAACATTTTAGAAAATTTGTGTATATAGATTGTTGATTTAATACATTTTTACTTTTATATGTCTAACTTTAGATTATACATGTATATTTTAGATTTTGTTTACAAGACATTTAAACATAGTGTTATTGATTGTAAATATAGTGTGTGCGATGTGTATATAATAAAACTATGTTTTAACGATTTTAAGTGCGGTAATTTATTTGATTTTTGTTATTCTGACGTTTAGGCCACTTTTCAGTGGCCGTGATCACGGAAGACAAAGATGTTAAGTGTCAACGAGTATTATTAAAGTGTTATTTAGCCTACCGCCAACTTGTTCATTTTAATTATTTAGTTATAATTAATAATTATTAAAAATTAACAAAACCAACTGCTAGACCTCAAGACACTGTGAGTTCTTTCTGCGTGCACCGGAACACAAACCAACTTAATTGATATTTTCTTTTATTTTTCCTTCCACCCATTTTAATATTATATAAAATGATTAGAGCTAGGCATGTTTGCTGAAGAGTTTCTGGCGCCGCTTCTTCTCTTCAAGCCACAACATATTGCGAAGCGGTGGTAAATTAGATTAAGCTCCCATAGAGCAAACGGCCATAAACAAGTACAATAGGCTGTTCTCCACAATAATCAATAAATAAGCAACCAAAAGAAGACAATCATAAAATAATTAATTAACAATTAGTTAAAATGTCGACAGGTAATAAAATATGTTTTTATAGATATGCAGATGGGTTTTGTTTTTGTCGGAACTTAAGTTGTAACAATATGTTTTAACTTATGTTAAACATGTTTTCCTGTAATAAATGCAAAAAATGTACTAAAATGGTTTTCGAACGAAGAATGATGTATAGTTGTGTCCGCCATTTCGTTCATGAAGCACTTTTACTTAATATTTATATCTTCTGAACTTTGCGAAACATCGAAATTAATCATTTACGAATTTAAGATAAAATTAATAATAATAATAAAACTTTGTTTATTTTTCCCAACACAACCAATTTACAACGAAACTTGGTGTGTGCGACTGGTGCTTGAAGTAGATTTATAAAGAAATCGGTACGACAGGTCACCAGTGCTCCGCTCCATGGCAACTGAGAATAAAGGATTTTTAAATTTAACTTAAATAAGCTTACTAAGATAAGTAATAACTTAATAAGATAAGATACTAAGAAGAAAACGGAAACAATTATTAGAAAGAAAAACATATGTGTTGTGTGTTATATATACATATACAGGTGAAGTTTTCAATATGGCCTTCAGGGCCAAATCTTAGACTATGCTAAATAGCGAAAAACACTCAAAGGAGTCCCTCGAGGCTTTTTGATGAAAACTGATGAAAACTAAAATGGTATCATTAGATTTTTGAAAAATCAATTGCCCTTGTCAGGCATCGAAATGGCTGATTTTGAAAAATGAATGTATCTATTTCAATTTATTAAAACATTTTCTTACAGATTATCTAAATACGCCTGCATACTTACAGTTTTAAGGACTTTAAACTTTAAAACTTTTTTAAAAGTTATAATAAGTCGCATAATTAATAAAATGTTACATGTAAATTACGTAACTAAAGAGAAAAATATAGCAATTTTAATTATAATATCATTTAAATTATTAATTTATTTCTATATAATTAAAACCTGTATTTAATTCATAGGTCAAGTATAAGACATGCTACAAGTTACGTTCTATGAAATGTGTCAGCCATAGCGTCGTCTTGGAAGCACACTGTAATGACGCTGCTGACGATTTACTTTATGAAAGTAAATATTATCACCATAAAACAAAATAAATACCAATACGGCTTGATTGTTGAATCAATTAAACTAAGGTCCCAACGCATTCAAATATAATTTTCAAACCTTCGTATATATAAAATAATTTATTGTAATTTATTTTGTACTTCTAAAAGTTTTCAGACGAAATTCTTTTACATATTCATGGTTGAAATTGTTACAAGAAACTTTATTACAAATGTTCATAATACTACAAATTTTCTTGATAAAACGTCAAAGTTTTAAAATAATCAAAATAAACTTAAAGCTGAACTAAATGTTGGAGGGTAGTTCGCAAACAATAATATATTTCTCAGGCCGCTGATTAAGTTAGGAAAATGATTATTATGTAAATGAAATATTTTTTGTGTTTTTCTAAAAATGAGTCAATCATTAACCAAAGTTATTAAAACAACATTTTCATATCGCTAGATTTAGGCTGTACTCGTCAGCAGTGAAAATGGCCCATTAATATAAATCTTTATATCCCAGAAACGAAGGTGCAAATCAAACTGAAAAGACCTTCTGAGCCTTTATATTCGTGTGCATAATGGTTCTCTAAAACTTTTTTCGTAATCATGCTAGAGATTTTGCAATAAGCTGAGCTTTTCTCTGAGTCCTACGATATAGGTTTAATTCCTTCGAAGCCAGCAGAATGCTGGTAACATCTATGGTGTTGCAAACGTTCATAGGTATCGGGTTACCGTAAAGCAATTATGTTTTCTATTAGATGGGATGTCAGCCTATTTGCTGTACTCCAATAAAATAAAATGTAATAAAAAAAACCTACGCAGAAAAGTAAGTGAAGTCGTGATTCCCTACATTGTAAAGTCATTTTTAATCTATAAAGCATTTACTATATTTTATGTATAAAAATATAAAGCGTGCGCTTGACTGCCTTCTTCTCTGTTCAATATTTTATTTCAATAAAATGTATCTGTCCTTCAGCGCAAAAATAAAATTACAATGAAGATGAGACATATCTTGATCTCTTTCGAGTTGTTTACTCGTTTAGTAAACATGTACATAATAAATTCATCAAAAATTAACGCTAACAAGATTAAATTGTATTTAGATAAAAAAAATTCAATACTTAATTGAGGAGTCTGATATTGATCCAAACTTTTTGCTCCTGACTGTATATATAAAGATTAGTGGGCGTTGATAGTACTGTCAACCTACATGACTCCTACCATAATATAGTGTTTTTGATTTAATTAAATTATACACTAGTCGTAGCTCACAGTTTCACTAAATTAGCACTACGCTCCCTTTAGGCTTGTAAACTTTCTTAGTAAATAGGCTTGTTAACGCAACATTAATTTTTCGGAACAGACTGTTAGTTTATAAGACTGATATACATAAACGCACAGAGAAACAAAGTTTACGATTTTATTTAATGCTTATCCATACTTTCTTTTTAATTACTCCTGACGCACATGCTTGCCAGGGTAGTATTTGCCAAATTTATTTATTTTTAAATACATATACCTGAATTACAATTTTTGAAGTCTAAAACATTCTACTTCCTTATTATCTACTTTATATAATGCTATTTTGCTGATTCTATTACATTTATCGGTTACTATTCTAAATATCTACTAACTCATCCTTTATTTCTACTGGTTTACTTATTTAAACATCTATTTATATATTAACTATTTATATATTATCTTAAGAAACAGTGGTATTTTTGGTAATACTTCTTGTGCTCTATTTACATATATTTATTTGTCCACACTAGTTTTGCTTTATTTATTCTATGCTATTGTATTTTACGTTTGTCTTATATAAACTTAAGTATATAATCAAATCGTAAGATATGTATCTTTATTTCTATTTATTACGTTTCTAACTATTTTGGTACAATAAGCCATAAAATCCTCATAGTGCCTATACCTCCTTAGGGCCGGGAATATAATTGTGATTTTTGGTGATTTGCATTTTAATTTAAGGCCAATTTTTTAAACACCAGAAAAAGTTATTTATACAATAAAGTATAACATGGACAAAATAAAAATGTCAGTTCCATGAATAAAACAGTTGAATGGTGTTACTTTTGAATTCTCTTAGGTTATAAGTAATTCGACTGATAACTTTTATCTGACTATTGAAAACTCGGCTCTTAGACTAATAGAAAAATCGTTTACGTAAAAATACTCTTACGAGTATTTCAGAATGAAGAACTTTTAGAAACTCGTGCTATCGTTGCACTAGAAGATAGAAGACTTTGGTGTAGAGAAAACTTTAATGCGTGACCAGCGTTTTCAGCTTTCCACATCCGCACTTTTGTACAGTCAAGGTAAATTGGTGTGCACACTCTGCAACTGCTAACTTTTCTATGAACATTTTATACGCTTGATAAACAATTAAAATTTTTATGTATCTTGAAATAAATTTAATAGCGTAACTATTGTGAGTAGTGCAAAATTGACGTATATAGTTTTGTTACAACCTGAGCGCCGACAAAAGACAAATTCACACCTGCATACCTGTAGACATTTTATTACCTTTTCGGCATTTGGACTGTTTACTTTGTGTTTAAAATTTGTGATTAGCAAAACAGCCCATTATGTATTGTAATCTTTTATGGTAGTCATTAGCCAGGTGTGATTCTAGGATATTCAGTCCACGCGGCCCAGTATACATATTGTATTTGTACAGTATAAAGTAATGCCCCAATTGAGACATGAGGCAGTCGAGCGATAATCACAAGCGGAGCAAGACTTGTATACATTCGGTAATCTATTTAGTGATGGACTTTGCGCGTGTTATTGAATCGTGCTTTACGTTTGGACTGGTTGTGTTCAGTTATATTTGTACCTGTATTATACGTGTTTGTATAGTTCTAATAAACTCTAAAATAATTCCAACGGCATTTTAATTCGAGTCCTGCAACTCGGAACAGTATTAATTTGTACTAATTTTATTATAGTAATTATAATTGAAAGTAACCATGTAATGTTTTAATGTTTAAATGATTAAATAAATTACAAATAACTAAGGAACAAGTTCTTCAGCTGTTTTTTGAAAAGTAAATAAAATATCCCCATGGATACGCCGCATGAAAAAGCCTAGTTAGTAGCTCTATGTTACTTACATTAAAACGTAATTGGGTTATATTTATATAAACTTTCAATGAAAATTTATGTACCCGATGGTGAAAATCGCTTAAAAATCAGAACTACATTATCGTATACACATACGTTATCTGTCAATATTTAACGTCATTAAAATTAATAACAATATCACATCACAAATAACGTATTAAATTAATCGCTACCTCTCTGTGAAACGGTCAATAACTATACATTAAAATCAAAAAGTCAAAAATAAACTTAAAATGCACTTTTTAAACCAAATATAATGTTAAAATTGTTGAATGCTACGGACGTAGACATCCATAGCACTAATATAAACCCCAGAGGTTTTCTATGCTATGTATAATCCAACAAGTTGTTAATCATTTTGTTGTCTTGTTAAATAAAAAAATAACATTATTCCAAATGAGAAAGTGGTACAAGCTAAAAAGCCTATGAACTAAACTGACATTTTTATGTTTTAAAGAAAGTAGAATACTGTACTGGCAAAAAAGATGTTCACTTTGATTGAATAATATTGATATTCATGCTGTATGGATTTAGTTCGTTTGCCTTAATATTATTAATCAGATGTTACTTACAAATGTTACTACAAATTACAAAATATGGTGATTTTTTTAGTAATACCGTAATAGTTGATTTTATAATTATAAATTATTTTGGTCATGTCATATATCTTACATTTGCAGACTAATCCCGAAATTAAATAAGTAATTGTGTTTTTATCACATTTAGGTAAGTCGTGACGTTAAAATTGAACATTACTTCTATTGATATAACGCACGTATTTAACGTAATTAATTGCATTCTTTATTATTTTTTTCCAAAATGATGGATTTCCGATAATTTTAGTGTACCATAGCAAACCATATTTATAGTCTTTTAACACAAAAAAAACTTACGCGTCTCGGGACGCCCGACGGAAGTGATAACTTAAGCTAATCTAAGTTAAACTATTTAATATTGAAATTGTTTAACTTGAGAAAAGCTTAGGTTATTACTTAAATTTTATGTATATACTACGTGGGTTAGAGTGAGAGAGGAGGAGAATGCCTACCTCTGCCGTATGTGTGAGAGAAATGGAAGCCAGACAGACTGGCGCCGTAACGCGTTACGCAACGAAGCGGTTTACCCTCCCATAAGAAGTTATCACTTCAAAAACGAATAATTTTCGCGGTCCGCGTTTATGCACAATTACCCATTTTATAAGCACTTATAATAATTGCGGTATTATTTTTCTTTAAAATAGAATATTCTTTTATTTTCAAATCAATTACTTTCGATTTATTACCATATAGCGTTACGTTAGTACGTTCCATGACTCACAGTACATCACTATTACGTCACCCACAACAATAAAGACAATTATGTCATTTGTTTTATGTGGGCTTTACTGTCAAGAAATATGCAACTTGATAGACGTGTAAACGTCAAAAATAAAATAAACGCTTCGAAACAGTATAGTATTGCCTTTACATATTAGTACGGATATCTTTACTTATTAATAAAGAATTCTCTTCCTTAAGTTGAAGCACAATCGTAAGCCACGCCAAGTACTCATAAATCCCTCTTAAAGTCAAAATATAAACTTGACGTGTTCGTTTAGAGCCCTCTCGTATTTTACGGTGTAGCTTAAAATCATTATAAGGTTTCATTAGGTTTTACACGGCGTTAAAGAGGATTACTACCTGTTCGTAGAAACTTCGAGCTCATCAAAGTTTTAACTTCTGCGATAGACTTTCTTAGTACAACATGAATGCTGGCACCGAATATTAAGGCTCTTCCACACAGAATATTAAACAAAGTATTATAGTAATATAAAACAGCCTACAAAATACTATTACTGAAGTCAACCCTATCAATTTCAGAGAAATATATAACATATCCTACTACACTTTGTTGCAAAAAATCCAGAACTACATTCTGTGTACTGCAGTCGACACTCCTCGTTATATGCGGCTCGCCGACCTGCATCGCGACCTCGAGCTTCCCTATGTCAAAGACTACCTTATATCCATCTCGCGCAGATTCTTTGACCAAGCCCTCCATCACCCGAATCCTCTGGTGACGGAATTGTTCAACTACATACCCACCCCGAACATTCCCACGAGAAAACGACGTCCTCGCAATGTACTCATTGACGAACCAGATAAAATCACCCGATTCCTCGCGATAATGAACCCCGCGAGGCTCAGAACATCAGCCTGGCATAACAGACGCAGACAGAATAGACGCCGGAGAGCCCCCGGCTCTGACCCTCTCACGTAAAGTTAAGACCCACCAATCGCACCCACTCGTTACAGACACAAGTAGCCAATACATGATTAGCTTAGGCGTGTTGCTAATGAGTGTCTTCCGCCGCTTCTTCTCCTCCAGTTATAACACGTTGCGAAGCGGTGTAAAGATAGACTAGGATCGGCTCGGCCGGTGGAGTGGATAACGAGTTCCCATTATATAAACACTTCAGCCTGTTGGCTTAGCTCGTTCAGGCTCTCATGGCTTAATCCGATAGAGTCAATACCCTTGCAGCGGTCGAGCCGAGGCCGAACCTCACAGGAGGTGCCTCCTGGAGCGCGCTGCTTTCGGGCTGAACACCTCTGCTCCCACGGAGTTGGGAAGCCAAGTCCGATATCGCTGAAACGGCCATCTGCGGAGATTCAGCTGAATCCTGTACAAAAAAAAATTGGATGTCAAATATCTCTAATCTCAATGTGAAGATCTTTTTATTTCAATGTTAACAATTCATACTATAACAATATGCACATTTTAGCACTTTGAGTTTTACAGCTTCGAGAAATTGAATTAAACTTAATATATTTCACCGAATAATGATAATTACTTAAATTGTCTTCATATGATATTTACTTACCATCAGTAGTTTGATAGTCCACAACCAAAGTGTACACTATTTTCCTGCATACTTGAGCTACACGCCAAAAACTAATGTATAAAATTAGCAATCTTATTACAGTATAAAGATTGGTTCAGACATAAAATACCGTCGTGTTTCATCACTCTTATATGAATATCTACATTTATAATAGAACAGAATATTTTTATTGCACTCACGAAAGCAATTTACATGAGCTTATTGCTCAATAAATTAAATAGTACAATCCGCGGTCTTATCGTTTACAGCGATTTTTTCCAGACAACCTGAAAATAAATACGCGTAGAAAAATGGATCGGTATCTAGTGCGCAACATACCTAAATATTTATAGTAAAATATGACATTAAATTAATAAAATTACAATTACATACATGTACTAGGACATGCCCGTGACTGTCCACGCTTGGCTTGAAATCCCCGCGGGATTCCCGGGACAAAAAGTACCATAGCATTTAAAAAAGAATGTAAGCTATCGTTTTAGTGAAAACTGTGCCAGAATAAGCTGATCTTTATGCAACCGAACCACTATAAACCACTCCCAGGAAAATTACCACGGGATTCCTGGGATAAAAATTATATCACACATTACATAAAATTTGCTATCGATTAATGAAAAAATCGTATTTGAATTCGATTTTTTTTCAATTTGTCCATTTTAAATCATTCCCAGAAAAATTCCCGCGAGATTCCCAAGTAACAAGTAGTGCAGATTTTAAGTCTAAAAATTGTCGTCAATCAGCGAAATCCGCATCGAAATAAGCCCTGTAATTTTTACGTGAGTCCCAAACAAACCGACAATAAATTTAAAAAAATGCATCGTGTTCTTCATATTTTATATAATGCATTCCAGTTATTAGCTTCAACATACAAATACGGCATGTATAGAATTTTGTAATATTATAGATAGATCAGTGAATTTTAATAAAAAATATAAATACATGAATAGTGTATACATATCTATTTACATGTGTAAAAAGAAACCAAAAAAATGCAATTTAGTAATTAGTGTTATTTGACAAGCCTATTAAAAGATGTCACTGATTTGGCGTTTTTAATATATATTGGCAATGCATTCCCCAAGCTCACAGGATGCACGGCAAAAGATTTTTGGTAAAATTGTATACAATGCATTGGCGTCATTAATCGCAAATTACTTTTCTTAAATTTTTCAGTTTTAACTTAAATTTCAACGACAGTAGCTCTTGATTAAGTGTAAACATTGTAGTCCAAGTCAAATAACTTTAAAGGTTGCTAGGTATTGCAGTTTCAAAGCAAAATACGGGTTTAGTTTGTGAAAGTTAACTTTTACGTACGTACTAATTGAATATTTAGTTAGATGAAATGGAAGCAGCTTTGCTAAAATAATATAGAAGAGAGTTCGGTAGTGTAATTAAATTCACTATTTAAATACGAGGGTGAATCAAAAAGTTCTTAGAAGTGCATATATGTAAAACCTTTTTGGGTAAAGTTCTATATTCAAATTGAAGAATGTCAATCACACAATATTTCTGCCAACTGTTACTTGTTTTTGTCAGGTAGTTCGCACGTAATAAATTGTTTTGTGCAACGAGTTGCTAAAAATGCAAAATTATGAGTAAAAGTGAGTTACGTGCGGTGATAAAATATCTCAACTTGAAAAAAATGTCTCCGAAAGAATTTTTTTCGGATATTCAGCAGACATTCGGGGATGATGCTGAATACACTATTCTATGCTTGCATCCTGGGTGGTTGAATTTAAAAAAGCTAGATCAAGCTGTAAAGATGATCCGCGTTCTGGGCGGCCTTCAACCTCCGTTACGGAAGAAAATGTCAAAAAGTTTGAGAATATGATTTTGGAAGACAGAAAAATAACTATAAAATATATAGCTGAGGTCCTAAAAATATCTTTTGGTAGCGTTCAATCTATTTTTAATTCATTCACTGGGTTTCAAAATATTGTCTACAAGATGAGTGCCACTAATGTTAACTGACGAAAACAAAAAGCGACGTTTGGAAATTTCTAAGCGTAGATAATCTCGAAATGTTCCAGCGTGATTCCGATAATTTTTGCTATCGCCTTGTCACTATGGATGAAACATGGGTCCACCATTTCGATCCTGAAACTAAGAGACAAAGCATGTCTTGGAAACGACCATCCTCTTCATCCATAATGAAATTTCGAGTTTCTCTTACCGCTGGCAAATTTATGACCTCAGTGTTTTAGGATAGTGAAGGAATCTAATTTATTGATTATATGCCAAAAGGCCAGACGATTACTGGACCCCAATCGTGCAAATATAATTCCGAAAGTGCGTGAAGCGATCAAAGAAAAATGTCGTGGAAAACTGTCATTGGGCGTCTTGTTTCTTCACGATAACGCTCCCACTCATCAATCGGAAGTTGCGCTCAACGCAATCTACTGTGCTGGCATCAATCTTTTTGACCACCCACCATATTCTCCGGACTAAGCCCCAATTAAAAGAGGAAATTTGTAAAATTAAATTTCACGATAATGACGCGGTTATGGCTGCCTTAGAGGAGTTTTGTGAGACTTAAGAAAAACAAATTTTTTCGTTAAGAATAAGGAAATGTTTGTAACATTATTCTAAACGCATTGCACTGGAGGGAGAATATGTATAAAAATAAAATATATTTTTTTACATTTTTGCATTTTTTTAATATTGATTCCAAGAACTTTTGTTTCACCTAGGATATGTTATGTGGTAATTATTTATTTCTCATCATTATATTTTCTGGTGCTGCAAATATAATCAATGCACGCCTATGGCTGTGAAGAAGAAAAAAATAACGAATATACAAGTATTCAAATATAAAATAGAAGTATCTTTTGTCAGAAAATAGGATAGTTTCCACGGAATACAGACTCTAATGTATGGAAAATAGCTATACTAGTAATAGAAAATAGCTATAATAGCTTTGCTGTTTGACATTCCTTCACAGAAATTGATCCTTATAAGCTAACCACCTCTCTTTTTTTCACCATATCCCAATTATTTGAGGTCGGCACAATATGTCTTTTCCTTCCACACTCCTCTACTCTGCCATACATCGTTTGTCACACCACATATCATCATATCATCCTTCACACAATCCATCCATCTTTTTTGGTCCACCTTTAGATTTGTACCCAACTATCTTATAAGCGTCCCTATGATTTGGTATAATAATACGGGTTGTGTTTATTTTTTCAAAATCAGTCGATTCGATTCTTGACAAGGGTAATTGGTTTTTCAAACACCAAACGACACAATTTTAATGTTCGTTAAAATCTCCCTCGAGACTCCTTTTAGTGTTTTTCGCTGTTTAGCAAAGTTTAGAATTTGGCCCTGAAGGCCCGCTTGAAAAATTCACCTATATTGTATGACATCCAAGAATGACAGCTAAAATATTATAATACAAATATAAATATAGCTAAGTTATTTTGTACTTTTAATATTATTTATAGTGTAGTTTTACATATAGTATAGTTTAGTTCATAATTAATTATCTCTAATTACTTAAACGGTTGGTAACATTATCACTTTGTGTATTTTTTATATTATAATTTTGTTGAATATTTTGAATAGGTACTTTATATACATACTGACAGTCTAAGACCTAAATGAACAAGTTTCTTTAAGATAAACAATCTGAGTTACGATTCCTGATTGAATAAAAATGCCCTTTATAATAAGATCTTCGAGTATTGCAAAAATATAAATACAACTACTTTTTATAACGTAAGCGCCAGTCATAAGTCTCTTGATTCCTATTAATAAAGAAAAACCACAACGTTTGGCCCTTTGGTTATCCCGAAAAGCGGTTTAACAAAAACAACCACAACTTCTATTCAATTCAAAGGCCTTTATACCTCATAAAGAATGCTCAAAGAAAAACCGTTTTAGCAAAACCTAGCCTATTAGGGATAAAAGTAGTCTGAGCTGTACTTAGGCAGTTAGTAACTAGGTCTTTGGCAATAGCTTCGTGAATTTAATGGCCTGAAAAGGGATCGTTGGAGTTAATTCGCATTATTGCGATTCTTATTCCGTAGGTAAACGTTTGCTTAATATTATGTTTTATTTCTCATATTCTGAAATTACGCTCAGACTTGCCTGATCACAGGGATGAAAACAATACCTTTCTTCCCTGGGAAATGATTTTCCCTGCTGTCAAAAATTTAAAAACTATGTGAACCATAGATAATAAGTGCGACTCATGTCTCACCTTTTTTACAGTTTTTAATATCATTTTATACTTATAAATTACTTTTCACTTTATTATTATTATTTAATTTAAATAAATTTGAGCTAAATGTTTACTATCATCAGTGACAAAAAATACTGGCTAGTAGAATTCTACAGAAAAAGAAATTTACTTGACTTTTCATATTTGACGTATTAAATGAGACTGAGGAACTCATTTTGATATGGACTTAACGCCTGATTTAGTTAAAGAAGTTGTTGTTTTACTTATCAGTTTTTATTAACCTACTTTCCTCATATTCGAAATGAAAAGCAGAGTGTTAACCTCAGGTGAAATGTCTATTTAGGCAGTCGAACTATTAACGCCCTCGCTACGCTCGTGCGCCAAACCATCTCATGCCTAAATAGATCACTTTCACCTCTCGTGTAACAATCTACTATCTTTATTTAGATTTAGCTAATATAAACTATTTAAATACAAGCTAACGTTAACCTATGGCAAGGCGCGCCCTGTGTATGGTATTTTTCTTTTTAAATATATGGCTCTGCGCCATTTTTTAAATCTAGTGTTAAATATTCTAAGGGTTCAAGTTTTAAAATAATTTTCGTTGTCGTCAGCCAATGGTAGTCTACTGCTGGACGTAGGCCTCCCCAAGTCGGTGCCGCTCATAACCTGTCCACCGACTTTCTCATCCGGCTAGTGGCGGCCTTGCGCAGGTTGTCAGTCCCTCGGGCTGGAGAGCTTCTGGTTCTACGTTTACCAAGACGTGGTCTCCACTCCAGGACTCGTGTGCTCCATCAACCATTGGTCCTGCGGCAGATGTGACCAGCTCACTGCTACTTCAACTTGCTAATTTTGGGAGTAATATCGCTTACCTTGGTTTTCTTACGGATATATTCATTTTTAATTCTATCCATACGAGAAACACAAAATGTAGCTCGCTGTATAGCCCGTTGAGTGACTTGGAACTTGTGGATCCAGTCCTGCCGTCACTATCCACGTCTCGGCCCCGTAGGTCAGGCTGGACAAGACGCACTGCATGAAGACTTTCGTAAAATAATCGTAAAGCAAATAAACACCCGGAAAAAGTTGAATTCACATCACAGAAGCCATCATAATAACAAACGAAATATTTACAGTCGAGGTATCTTGGAATTCAAATACGAATGGAAAATTCTAGTGCACTCCAACTTGAAAAATAATGATAAAAAAATCTAAATCGACATTCTTTGTATCTGTAAATTAAATGAATTCTAGACGGTTTTAAAGATATTTAAACTTTAAACAAAGCTTACTTACATACATATTTTCCCGATCATTATAGTTATATGTTATATAAAACAACAACCAGTATCTATCATAATTTTTCTCAAAAATGAACAGATATTTCACGGCAGGAAAAATTAATTCATAGATATCTATTGGTGAAAGCAAGGATATTTTTAGATAATCTGTTGATTTCTGTAATGAATGTTCAGAAACATACCACAAAACAGAAGTAGAGGGCTATTATTTTAGAGATATATTTTGTTTTCATTGGAGCCAAAGTGTGATAACATTGAGGATAATCTTGTGAGTGTATCCTGAAGTGATTTGACTACGTCATTCGCAGGTCTAAGAACTGTAATTGACACACCTGTTCTTGGTGCTGTATATTTTAGTAGCCCAAGAATAATTAAAGGTCGTGGACCAGTAAATGAAAGCAAATGGCCCATGATGAAGTACACTTTCAACAGCTGAGCTGGGCAACTGCTTAGGCATATGTAAAATAATGATAATATATAAGTACTACAATATTTTCACAAGAAAAAATGTTTACAACGTGTTTCTCTCCAAGGCAAAACAACAAACTGTCTGGTGTCACCACAAAACGTGTTACCCATTATTTTTCCTAAAATATTCCGGGCATAGCATGCGATCGGAATCTAAATGTGCCCACGGCTCTCTCATAACGACTTTACAGCTTATCAAATTTTCTAGGCAGCTCGGTCTTTATTAAACCTCTTGAGATTTTCATTAGAGTTATTTCACTGAGAATACAACAGAGCTTTGTTGTTGTTGACCTAAAATATTAAGTCTTGTCAGCGCTGATTATAATTTCGCAGGTTTAATCATAATAAACAATAATACGTGTATAGAATACAAATTAGAATATTTTACAAAGTACTTTTGAGTTATAATAAAAACTATGATTAAATTTGTTTGATTAATCATAATATCATATCACAAATTATACTCTAGGGACAATATTTGATTTAATAATTGACAGGTCTTCCCTTCTCCATGTTATGTTTGATGGTGTGCGCATTGAAATCAGTGAAACTGTTAAAAATTTAGGAATTATGATTAACAGAGAACTGTTTTGGCTACCTCACCTGACTGAAATCAGTCGGAAACTGTTGTGTCATCTGTTTCGCTAAGAAGACTGAGGAATTTCTTACCGACTGCTACTAAAATTATGCTTGCTCAATCCTTGCTTCTCCACCTACTTGATTATGCTGATGCTTGCTATCTAGACACAACCCAAGAACGCATGGATAAACTTGAACGCCTCTAAAATGTTTGTATCCGGTTCATATTTGGGTTGCGTAAATATTTCCAAATTTCGTAATAACCTTAATCATTTAATGTCTTCATATCACTAAAGAGCGACCTATTAAGGTGTTTTATAATGAAATAAGTCACTGGACATTAAGGTACATTTACAAACAAAACAATCATAGATAAGTAGTACAATGGACGGCCTTATCGCTAAAGAGCGATCAATTCTATGCAATCCTAGGGATTACCATATTAGATTTGTAGTAAATAGACGTGACATAAATATAAATGGTCTTTTACCTAAATATTAAACACCAATATTCAAACTAAAATCACATTAAGCCCCTAGCAGTGAAAAACTTTCCGACTATTAAGCGTCTAATAAATAATTCCGTTGCGGTTAACTGAAGTGTTTCAAGGTAACACGAAAAGCGTTTTATCGACAACAAGAATATGCTCGCGGTTTTACTCGATTTAAAACTGAGCTTTTGTGTATCATGTCTAGTTGAGAAATATAATGAAATGGATGTTAATATCAAACCAGTATAAATTTAAAAGAAAATTATTAAGACTATTATAATTAGATTATTATTTGATCTAAATAATAAAACATAATAAATATTAAAACGCCAAAAAGTTAGACAATAATGACCTGTAACAATATCATTCAGAGCTGCGGTTCTTAATTGGTGATTGAAAATCTCAACTGTTTTATGACATGTGCTGTTATAAGTCGTATATATTATATACGAAAAGAACTAACTTAAATACGCAGATGTTTACTTTGACCATAAATATTCTGTATTAAATATTTCCATTCAAAATACTGAGAAAAATACATGGTTAAAAAGTAAAATAACACGTTACAGTAGACATTTACCGGGACTTCACTTCCTGGGTCGCGTGGAAAATGCCCGGGAAGAAATAATTTGAGGCGGTGCGGTGTCACTTGACCCCACTCGACTGAAAGGCTCGTCGACAGTTTCACCGCCTCGGCGTTGTCCGCCATAAATAAACAAGCGTCTATCGCTTATTCCCCAGGTTCTAGAATTTTCCGTTCAAATATTTCATATAGGCTTCAAGAGTTATATACATAAATAGCTGTTGCTCCCGGCTTCACTCGCAAGAATAAAAGTAGTTAGTTTGAGCAAATCTTCATCTTCTGTTTTAGCCACTTAGGGATAGAATTTCCAAAAAAACCAATACGCGTGTTCGTTTTATTCGAACCAGTAGCCGGTACATGACATTTCATACTTCTTACTTTGAAAATGACGGATTTTTATAAAAAACAGTCATCCCCATCCTCACCCCCTTAGGGATTGAATTTCCAAAATGCCAATAAACGTGTACATTTATTTCTAACCAGAGGCAGGTATGTAAAATTTCTCGTTACCTCGGAAATGACGGAGTTTCATACATACAAGCTTTGATTCCCTTTTTCACTCCCTTAGGGATTAAATTTGCAAAAATCCTTTCTAAGTTTAGAAAGGGCCCGTCTGCAAATTTTCACGGTCCTAGTCCC
The DNA here is from genome assembly GCA_039645545.1 of Dendrolimus houi. Classification (NCBI taxonomy): domain Eukaryota; kingdom Metazoa; phylum Arthropoda; class Insecta; order Lepidoptera; family Lasiocampidae; genus Dendrolimus; species Dendrolimus houi. The sequence goes on from CM077125.1 coordinate 9,314,657, forward strand.
AGTAATTTGGCCTGCGCGTTGATATGTCAGTTAGTCAGTAAAGTCAAGTAATTATATATATGTAGATATAGATAGATATGTCGTATAGTATTTACTATTACTAGTACTTAATAAAGTACTACACTTTATATGTACTTATAGAGACTTACTATCTAAAACTCGTACAGGTACGTGGGACACTCAGAAAGTTTTGGGAAATTAAAAAAAAAATGGTCTATAGGTAAATATATTTTTATTAAACCTTTTCAAAGTACTCTCCACCAGCCTCTTGTAACAACCCCCCCCCTATAAAAAAAGTTAAAAGAGAGATTGGCTGATCTCTCCCTCTATATATCCCTCTATATAAATATATATAAACAATATACATATAAGAGCAAAGAGTATATGGATACTCTAAAATTTTTCCGCCCTTAGAATTGTAATTATAAAGAAATCTATTATAGAATTTCTTTTTGGTTTGATTGGCTGTGATAATATGTCTAGTGATAGGTATCCTACGTTGTGTATATAAATATTGTAATAACTCAGTTCTATGGAAATTTGTCCAAACAAGGAAATCATTTAAAAGTTCAGAAGTTGAAATATCATACCCAGTACTAATGACGGATTGTGATTAACTATTAGATTTACCGAACTACTTGCCTATTTTAGTTACCTATAACGAAACTAGGGTGAACGGAATAATCTACTTCCGAATACCTTCCTAAACCTATAAATATAATACGTTATTAATAAGAATTTGATTGAGTAGATTTTAATATTAGAATAATATATGTGTATATAATATGTATGTAGAGATGCGTATCTGTGTATTTTGTAATACATAAAGTGTAGTGTATGTAAAGTATATATGTAAGTATGTATATATGTAGTTATGTAATATGCATGTATAATATGTGAGTAATTTTACTTATGATATTAAGAAACGAAGTAAAAGTATGATTTATACAGATTTGATATAGGTATTATATAGACGTTTGTATGATTTTAGTGGTTATGAACTAAGAGTTTAGTGAGTATATAAATAGAATATAAAATTATGGAGATTGGGAAGGATTTAATTAATGAAGATTTAATAAAAAGGTATAATAAACCCAAAATTCCTTCCACCCGGGTCAAGAAGTGATCCCTCACAATCACTTTTTATTATACCTTCTGGATAAGAAAGGAACTAGTCGATGAACCAATCCCAAAAATATATCCTTTAAATATTATGTGAGTCATTTAGACCGATAATCCAGTTCGGTTAATGTGTGTGTGTAAGGCCAGAATTGGGTTTTGAGAGTGCCGAAGCAACTCACAAAAATACATAGCGTCCTTTCGGTACTTAGTATCGTAATACTGCCCTATGAGGCTATCTAGAATAAATAGGCTGTCTTTCTGTAAATAGAATTTAGACGCCGTGTAATTAGTAATATAGCACTCAGGTGGGAAGCACTTACTAGTCACGCATGTATTGATTTGAGATATAGGCCACGAAGACGAGCGTTTTACCAAACATTTCATATCAGCATTTAGATGACTAACAATAATTTATTGAAAGTGCCAAGACGCAACTTTCAAAAATACATTGTGAACATGTCAGACGGTTCGAATATTACGAACGTGCACTGCGAGTTACTATGCCTAGGCCAACTATCTATTAAAGAATCATCGACCATAGTTAGACAAGTAAGCTGTATCAGCGCTCAAGCAGATACACCGCTGACGAACACAAGTATTATATAATTTAGTTACAATATAAAATATTGGCTCATTCCCCAGTATGAGGATAGGAAGGGTATAATATGATACCTTTGACATAACCTTACCTTTTAAGTGTTTTACTTTAGGGCAAATAACTATCAATTGAAACAGTCATTTGAATCAGAGTTAATCCCACTGATAATCAACACAGGAAGGCAGGCATTCAATGCCGAACTGAATTTAACAGTTCATTGGTGAGTCATTTTTACCTCAACACAGTCCAAGTCAAACTAGACCAGACAACAAGAGCCGTTTACTTAAGCAGACAAGACAGTTAGAGCACTGACTCGAGGCACTTCCTGATAACAAACCATTCCGTCGCATTTGTCTAATCGACGTTTGCGAACGACCTATGTGTAAAACACAAACTGTCGAATGAGAATGTCACGATAATAAATATCGTACCCAGGTAGGCAAGAATCATGTACTATAGCTACGATGTACAATTCTCAAGAACTAATCGAGCTATCTGTCCATTTTACCAAGCACTGCATTTATAAGGTAGAAATGACTAAACAAGAACTTGTAAGTCAAGAATAGAATAAATATGTATAGGGCTTTTAACCCTGATCCAATTTAAACTGGCATGGATTTACCACAAACGAAAACACATTACCTCGCTGAAACTTATTATAAATGATAAGTTACAGCTACTTTACCTTGACATATACATGTATATAATATCTCGTATAGAGCAAAAGATATCAGTGTAAAGTACAAGGATTATAACGTGAACTTCATTTATATAATCGTTGATATAATAAATATTAAAAATTTATATAATGTTTAGTGTTATAAAACGATGTATTAAACGACTTCAATTAAGCGTTAATCCCAGTTTTATTAGCAATCTTTGTCTTAAAGCCAGGGGACTCGCTATCAGAATAAGTATTATATAAACGCTACTATAATTTTTATGATATCAAATGATTTCGACAGGAAACAAAGACCAGTAACTCCGTATTTATCGTTTTATTAATGGCGCCCCTTAGACTTATTTAAAGTAAGAGAACCAATATTATAAACGTAGAGTTTGAATTCAACCTTAAAGATATAGTTCGGTCAAAGATGTTAGAAATACGTATATCAGATCATAGTGTTTTGAATAAATAGTCAACGTTATTTATAACATTACGATGTACAACTATCATGTAATGAATTAGTAATAATTTTGAATAATATATTCATTCATATAGCTTAAACGTAGGATTGCTCAGCTTAAATAAATCATTATAGAATATATTTTAATACATCTAATAAAGAGATCCTCGGCTATTTTGAATTAGTATAAAATTACGTACATTACTCCACCTGAAATTCAATTGAAAAATCCTGCTTATACATAACTCCGTAGATCCCAGACGAACTCTATTCAACCACCTATATAAAAGCAAACAACTATTAGCAATATGACTAATATGCTAGTCCTCGTCATTAAACGGGGACTCTATTACTCACGTAACCGCTACTATTATTTCAGGATTTTGATGACTGGAATGCGCCTAACTGGAACCACTTTTAATCTATCGATCTCCGCACAGATCGGACTAACAATACGGACTACTCATTTCTAAAACTTTGACGCCTATATAATTTTATTATAGAGAATGATTTATCACGAGATTATTAATTAATTTGTCGAATTGAATCAAAACTGCTACTAATCTAGTGCTAGTTAAGAATTAAATAATGAATTAAATGAACCCCAAAATCTTTAAATCACGTAATTATATGATTTTATGTGAAAGTTAAAATCAACCCACAAATGTAACGATGAAACTCTAACAATACATTACTACTACTTTTGTTCTAGAACCCCGCTAGTATATTTTACCAATTAAAGACGTCTATTCTCATTTAATTCCGCCCCTTTTTGTCTACGCTTGAATTAGAAATTCAAAAATCAAACTAAAACTAAAGGATATTAATTATTAACAGAATCTATATTTAACTATTACTATTTAAATAATAAATAACAACACTACAACTTCGTTCGCGTAGCTCAACGGCGTACCCGGAGCTATATTTCGACCGCGTGATCCAATAATAAGAACCCGATGGATCTCAGACTACTTGACAGCGAGGCTTCGACCTCTGAACGACGGACTACACAACTGTCAAATCTTCAAGTAAAACTCGCGAATTCACGCTTCGAAGGACTGTCTAGAATTCTTCACGAGAGTCCCTGTGTAAGTCTGTCTGAAAATCTGTCAGAGTTACCCCAAAAGTCTGTGTAAAAGTCTATACAGGAACCTTCGCGAATCCTCGTTGAAAGTCCCCCTTTTCGATCTACTTCGCGATTTCTTCCGATTTGATTAATAATCCCTCTTTCCAGATCTACCTCGCGATTTACTCCGATTCGAATAATAATATCCTTTCCCGAACTACTTCGCGATTTACTCCGATCGATTAATAATATTCTTCCTATTTCGACTGTGTCGCAGGCTTTTATTCTCAAAAATCCTGCCACCACCACTTCCAATAAAGGGGTGTTCTTTCATTATTTGGACCGCCCCTTTCAGCGATCCTTGATTGTTTAAGTGTTATTTGTAAATTAGACCTATTTGGTCTTAGTTTAAGAGTGTTAGTTAATTAAATATGATGGAGAAATTATCGATCAATCGATCTATACTGCAAATGCAAATATGTGTCTTAACTGTGTTACTATACGATTCAGATTAGCTAACACTCAATAATGATCAATTCCTTAGAACCAGTAGATTCCTATCGTCATTTCTTTATACCCTGACTATGTTTTAAAGTATGTACAATTGTAAATTAAAGTTCAATAGAATCATACGCATTATTAGTTTTGGTTTTAAACTTTAATATTTCTTACTTGTTTTCTTTAAAGTACAAAAGTTTTTATTACATAAGTACATGTTTAGTAGATTATAGTTCAAAATAAAATGCATAAGCATGGTGGATCCGTTACACTCTACACAAAGTTTCATGCGTCTGAACCAGTTTTCGAAACAATTCTTCTAGTTCGCCGCAGACACCTCGTTTACAGCTTGCTCGAATGCTGACAGCGCATCTTCCAGCGACGAAAATTGTATCCCTTTGAACTGATTTATTGTTTTCGGGAATGAAAATAAGTCACACGTTGCCAGGTCAGGGCTGTAAGGAGAGTAACCCAGGAGTTTGACCGGCGTGCTGTCCAGGAAGTCCCTCGGTTTGAGCGCGTTGTCGTGGTAGAGCAGTAGCCCGCAGAGCCCTGTGTTTGGTCGCTTGTTGCTCACAATAGAGAAAACTTCTGCCAAGCATTTGGTAGTATACCATTCGGCGTTGATGCTTTTTTGGTTCCGTAAAGGAATTGAGACCAAGTAGCCAGTGAAATTGAAAAAACTCGCGATCGAAATCTTCCCCCGCTTCTAGGTCGCTTCATTTTGGTAGGCGTTGATTCGTTTTTGAAACACCCAAACCGTCGACTGGCGCTTTGTTTCTGGATCGTATTGATAAATCTAGGACTCAGCTGCAATGATGTTGAAAACACGCCAAAACGAACCTGCTTCAAATTTGTTAATCATATCACGGCACCATTCCACCTGGGCCTGCTACTGAGCATCGGTGAGGTTGTGCCGCACCCAGCGTGAAACAATCCTCCTCACGCGAAGATGCACTTCTAGAATCTCGTAAAGGCTTCCCGATCCAATCTGCAGTACGTGCTGAATCTCTTGACACGTAACTCGCCTATTGTCTTGGATTAAATTTTTCACTGCTAGCACGTTTTATTCCGTAACAGCCGTCAAAGGGCGACCACTTCTTTCTTCATCCCCCAAAGTTAGTCGACCACGCTTAAATTTGTTATACAAACGATACACTGCCATTTGAAGTCTATCATACGATTCGTCGGTTTCAGGCGACATTTGAAATCGTAAAAAATCTAAGCGCGAAAATGTTCCCGGCGCAGATCCATTTTTCAATGAGATCAGATAATTTAAATTAGCTCGCAAACAATGTGGAGAGAAATTTTGAAATTGGAACGTACCCATATTTGGTTATAAATAATCATATTTTCAAAATAGATTATAACTGGCCAGTCTCTCATACATAAAAACCTTTTTTCGCAATACTTTCTGAGTGACCTGGTATATTAGCTTCGAGAAGTTTTTGCGTTTGTAGTAGTATTTATATTTACAGGAATTCTTAACTTGAAATTTAAATATCCTTGTACAATCAGCAAAACTTCAGTTTGGAAAAATGCTTGTCTATATTCTATTGAAGAGGAAAAGAAATTTCAGAGCAGAGAAGAGGCTTTAGATATAATATCAGGCCGAATTAGAATTAACACAAATGAGTCATCGGATGAAAGTGAGGATGATGTCTGGATTTGAAGAAATTTGGTACTAAAAATTGTTTAATGTTAATATTTGTTATTTTATTATCGTTTAATATTCTCAGTTTTATATTAAGTACCTGCCTATAAAAATAATAAAAACAGGTATATAAAAAGTATTCATTTATTTATTTATATGCTAACCGTACACTATTACAAACGCAAAAACCTCTCGAAGCTAATTTATCTGTACATGTAGATTATATAGCTAGCTCATGGGAAACATTTTGCCGTATCAAATCAAAATCGTCAAGTGTATGCCACACCATGCATGTTAAAGGGTTCCGTTAAAGTGCTGAACGTAGATTGTTTTTGTTATTTGACTACAAAGCTCTAAAAAAGCGATTAATGAAAGATGTATACGCAGTAGAGTCATGCTGAAATCGGTATACCACGCTCTCAGAATATATCGTCGGTATGAAATCGTTAGCTTTGAGCTAATCGTGTTTCGGGGATGAGTTCCGGTAGCTCACTTCTTCCTCGTCCTATCCCATCTTCTCTATCCCATCCCCCTATTCCGATCCCATATAGCATCCCTTCTATCCCATTCCTCTTGTATGACTCCTCAAATCTCATCCTCTTTATACCATTCTGAAGGTTGGCAACGCGTTGACTTCGCTCCTTGTGTTGTAAACGTTTATAGGTGACGTTAACCACTTTCCATTGGGCTGGGCTGTCTGTCCCGTTGTCAGTTTTGAAATATAAAAATATTTCAAATTTATAGCTTAAAAGTAAGAAAGGGGCACAATTTTTTACAGTTTCGAAGCTAACATCACGCCACCTAATGACTTACATAAAAAAGTCATTAAGGAACATCGTTATGTTTTTTCAAGATCTGATTTACGATACTCCCCAAAGAAAACTTCAACCCTCAGTTACAAGTATGGCAGTCATCCCTAAACGTTATTATGTTTTTTTCAATACAGCATTATGAAGCGGCATCTAGGCATATGTAAAATGATTTTTACACGCAGACAAACAAAGGGACACGTCTTGTTTATAGCGTTAAAAAATAATAGACATACATATTATCACGCTTGTTTCTCGTGGGGGTGGCAGAGACTATGGGTATCCACTTGCAACGATCCTGACAAACAATTTTCGCTTCATCTACTTTAATTAACCTCTTTATACATGCATTTATTTGAGATGTTTTTTACCTAACCTCTTTTTGACTCTTAAAAATAACGCCAGTAATGATTAGCTATATTAATGTACAGACGTGCGTTACCTGTCAATGTTTAACGTTATTAACAATGCTGGATCTTAAATAACGCATTGTACCCTTGGCTACATCTGCGTGACACAGTCACTAACATTAACACTAAGTGTATCAGGGATATAAGAGTATTTGTTTTGTCATAATGACTGTAAACTTCCAAAGGTGGTGCTTCATCTGTAACACTAAGTGTATCAGAGATATAAGAGTAATTTATTTTTGTCAAAATGATTGTAAACTTCAAAAGGTGGTGCGTCATCTGCGCTAGTTTTAAAGATATAGCCCGTATCACGCAGATATGGTGATGGGTTTAATGCGTTATTTAAGATGCGATATTGTTATGACGTTAAATATATTGACAGATAACGTGTGTATATACACTAATGTGGCTATGCGTGAACGGCTTTATTTTTTAACGCTTTAAACAAGACGTATTCGGCCACAGCCTTTGTTTACACAGTTTACAGGCTTCTTTAAGGTTCTTGAAGAAGCCTAGAAACTTATTCTAACTCAATATGAATAAGATCGTTAATCTTTAAGACTAAAGCAGATGAAGCCTCAGTATAAGAAGTATTCTGAACTCAAACACGGGGTGAAAACATAACTATAATATGGACATGTCGAACAGTATAGTACAAACTTCTAAAGGCGCTTAAACTCGGTTGCCATGTTCAGTCAGTTCACTCCTAAATAGGTCATAGCACCCGACGGAAATTGCAACATTCGTGTCGGAAGAGGCACTTTGACTGGCCGTATTCCTAATTTAGTAGCGGATAACTGACGATATGTTAGCTCTCGCCCTTAAATGTGTTGTGGGCTTTGCCTGGCCTAGGTTTCGGAAATTAACCCACCAAAGACACCTTCCACTGACACGATAACTTACATTCTTTTTTTAAATGCTGCAATACTTTCTGTCCCGGAAATCCACCCAGAAAACTCAGACGGAGTTTCCATTTTGTTGACTAGATCTTATTAGTATCAATTCATCGTTAATTTACGTAAATCTGGCACGGTGTGCCTACCATGGGGAAAAAGACAGTCGGAATGTGTGGGACTCGCCAGTTACTTCAGTTGTAATACTCAATAACACACCCCGGTGTTCCTTCCGTCGACATCGCCTTACGCCAGGGCCGTGGGATTATAGCATGACCTACTTCACAGGCTCTAGCAGCCAGCAGACCTAAGGCCTTATCCACTGTCGGGAGTAATTTTAAGTCAAGTGTGAATGAAGTCGCAGGCAAATCCTAGTCTTTATATATAAAATTCTTCTGTTTGTGTGTCACTGAACTTTCCTAAACGATTAAACCAATTTTGATAAAAAAATGTGCGTTTAAGTGGGTCCTAGGACGGTTTAGATTCATGATTGAACCCGGTAGGTGGCACCGCTGAACTCCTAAACCGTGGGACCGATTTTGATGATTTTTTTGTGTTTGTTCAAGTGGATTCGAGAATAGTTTAGATTAACAATTGGTCCCGGTAGGTGACGCTGTAGTCGGTTTCCAGGATTGTGACGAATTTTTTGTGTGTGTTTGAGTGGCTCTCAGTGTGGTTTAGATTCACAATTAAACCAGGTAGATTTCGCTCCCCCGTTTTGATTGGGCGGGGGACCTCGATGGCTCGGTGGCCATTATTGTCCGAACCGCCGCCGCATGCCCTCCCCTAGCCGGTGTGGTAAGGGGACGTGGCTATGTGGCGGCAACAATCGGGGAGATGGTGGTTCTTGGGGGCTACTTCTCCCCGAATCGAAGGCTCGCTGACTTCGAAGGTTGGATAGAGGAAGTGGGCATTGTGGTGGGCCGTAGTCGACCTCGCCCCGTGCTCGTGCTTGGAGACCTCAATGCAAAATCCGTGGCTTGGGGATCCCCGAGCACGTGCGCGCGTGGCGAGGCGCTAGAAGAGTGGGTCATCATGGGTCTCGTAGTTCTCAATCGGGGCTCCGTACACACGTGTGTGCGCCAGCAGGGCGGCTCAATTGTCGACGTCTCGTTTGCCAGCCCTGAATTGACGCGCCGTGTGCGGGACTGGAGAGTCGTCACGGGCGTGGAGACGCTCTCTGATCACCGTTATATACGGTTTAGCGTCTCCGCCCGGAATCCGGACCAGCCGTCCCGAGAGCCCCCTGTAGGAGACTGTCCGCGCTGGGTATTGAAAAAGTTGAATCGGGAGGCGTTCAAAGAGGCCCTGATCGTCGCTACCTGGGCATCAGGGCCAGAGGTGAACCCTCCCGACGTAAATATCAAGCAGGAGGCAGAAAACCTACGGTCGCTCGTCACAGGCATCTGCGATGCGGCGATGCCGAGGAGGGGTCGATTCCGGCCCTTCCGAAAGGTGTACTGGTGGAGCCCCGTACTAGAGGGGCTAAGGCGCGCGTGCAATAGCGCGCACCACCAGTACACCCAACACAGAAGACGGCTTCGCCGCGCAGCGGACGCAGCGGCCGTAGAGGCTCAGCTGTACGAGAGGTACAGGAGCGCCAAAGAGACACTACGCTTCGCGATTCGCGACGCGAAGAACGCGGCCTGGGGGGAGCTCTTGGAGAGTTTAAATCAAGACCCTTGGAGACGTCCATTCAAAATGGCGCGGAACAAGCTCCGCGCCTGGGCGCCCCCCCCTCACCGAGCCTCTCCCCAGGGACGCTGTACATGACGTGGTTGGCGCTCTGTGCCCTTCACGGGCTGAGCACGTACCTCCTGCAATGGCACCGCCAGAGGCGGAGCCCAGCGCGGATAGAGACCCTGTGCCTACCGTGGACCGGGTAGAGCTGGGGGTGGCTATGCTACGGCTAAAGGCTAAGAATGCCGCCCCCGGCCTTGACGGCATACTAGGGCGTGCGCGGGTTCTGTCCTACGACGCCTTGGAGCCCCGACTGATGAGGCTTTTCGGCGCATGTTTAGAGCAGGGCCAGTTCCCGCAACGGTGGAAGACCGGAAAACTGGTCCTGCTGCGTAAGAAGGGGCGCCCTGCGGACTCACCGTCCGCCTACCGGCCCATTGTGTCGCTGGACGAGGTTGGCAAGTTCTTTGAGCCTATCATCGTCGACCGCCTCGTCCAGCACCTATCGACGACGGGGCCGTACCTGGCGGACAACCAGTTCGGTTTCCGCACAGGGTGCTCCACAATCGACACCATCATGCACCTGAGAGGCCTGGCGGAGGAAGCATTTTCCCAGGGTGAGGTTCTGTTAGCGGTATCCCTAGACATCGCCAACGCCTTCAATTCCTTGCCCTGGCCTTGCATCATGGAGGAACTAAGGTACTTTGGGGTGCCGTCCTGCCTCCGCCGCATAGTCGGGGACTATTTAAATGATCGAGCCGTCATTTACCCGGTCCACGAGGGATGGAATCGGCGAGCCATGGTGTGCGGTGTTCCACAGGGGTCGGTTCTTGGTCCCCTCCTGTGGAACATCGCATACGATTGGACGTTACGCAGTAGGGTCCTCCCCAGCGTCAGCATCATATGCTACGCAGATGACACATTGATCGCAGCACGAGGGAGGACCCACCAGCAGGCGTACCTTCTAGGCACGGCTGGAGTGTCCTTAGTTGTAGGCAGGATCCGGCGTCTTGGACTGGAGGTGGCGCTTCAGAAGACCGAGGCCGTGTTCTTTCACGGCCCTCAGAACCGTCCACCTCCAGACACCGCTATTATAGTAGGAGCCATCCGCATCGGCATCGGGGAGACCATGAAATACCTTGGATTGGTCCTCGATAGTCGGTGAGATTTTTCGGCACATTTTCGGCAGCTGCTCCCCAGACTCAAGGGGGTAGCGGGCGCGCTATCGCGCTTGCTCCCCAACGTCGGGGGGCCGAACGCTACGTGCCGAAAACTCTTCGAAGGCATCGTACGGTCGATGGCCCTCTACGGGACCCTTTTATGGGCGGATCGCCTGACGGCCCGCAACGCTCCGCTGCTACGCCAAGCTCAGCGCATAATGGCCATCAGGGCGATAAGGGGATACCGTACGGTGTCCTTTGAAGTGGCCTCACTACTCGCCGGATCCCTCCCATGGGACCTGGAGGCCAGGGTCCTGGCGTCACTGTACACATGGCGCAAAGAGGCCCTGGCCAGGGGCACCAGACCCGCACCTCGCGAAATCGAGGCGAGCAGGTCGGAGCTCCGCCAGGTCACCGTGGGAGTCTGGGAAGATCGCCTCAGACGCCCCAGCGCGGGCCCCGCCACCATCGAGGCGGTGAGGCCCGTCCTGCCAGAATGGACTGGACGAACGCACGGCACCCTGACGTTTCGGCTGACGCAGGTCTTCTCAGGGCACGGCTGCTTCGGGAGGTACCTGTGTCACCTCGGCCGCGAGGCAACGTCAGGTTGCCACCATTGCGACACAGGTGACGAGGATACGGCACTGCATACCCTGCAGGAATGCCCTGCATGGACGGAGCAGCGCCGAGACCTCGTCGCCCATACCGGACTAGACCTTTCGCTCCCGGCCGTGGTTTGCACCATGATCGGGAGCCGCACCAGATGGGACGCCGTCTCCTCCTTCTGCGAGCACGTCATGTTTGCGAAGGTGGAAGCGGAGCGGGAGCGTGAGCGTACGTCTTTGCTCCGCTCCCGCCAAAGGAGGACGCGCCGACGCCGGAGGTCGGAACTCGACCTTCGGCCACCGTAAGCGGGCAGCGCGGGTGGGGCCCCTTGGGGTATAGGGGTCTCACTAACCCGCACATGCCGTCGAGATGAGAGCGCGAGTGTTCTGCTCGTGCTCATCTCTCTTCCCGTGGGGCGCGTTACAGACCGCCCCACGCCCGGAAAAGACCAAGAAGGTGCCGGGGGCATAGACCCCTGGCAATGAAGAGGCCTAGTGAGCGAGGCCCTAGCCTGCCAGGGCATGCGGAGTCGGGAGTCCCAATTACCCGTAGCCCTGGCATAAGGCGCAGGATGGAACACTCAGGGTTTTAGTGGGTATCCCTAACTGGGTGTGGCAATGGCGTGGCATCGGTTCTGACCGGGCATGCTAGTGCCACCCCCGATCTATCGAATCCCACACTCTCACATCGGGTCGCGAACATCCCCCCAGGCTTCTGTGCCTGTCGCGGCTTAGTCCTCAAACGGATTTCCCCTGACCAAAAAAAAATAAAAATGTAGATTTCGCTGCAATCGGGTTCCAGGATTTAGGTGAAATTATTTTTATTTGTGTTCAAGTGGCTCCCGGGATGATTTAGATTCACGATTTCACCCGATAGGTGGCACCATTGAACTCCTCCTAAATAGCTCAATTTAAAGATGCAGCTGCAGTTATTATCATCTTTTCTAGTTTTATATTTATTTATGTAAGTGTATTTTATAATATTTTATTTACATATATCGTATTAGTATAATTTTTATTAATGTATGTATATTATATCATTTGTGTATATATTTATAAGATACTGATTCAGTAGTGAGAATAATGCAACATACCTCTGTTCTTATCAAATTTTTCTCCATCCAATGGTTGTCTGGACGAAATCGCTAATAGCGATAAGACCGCCTATTGTATTGTAAAATTCTATTTCTGTTAACTGTATCTTTTAAAGTACAATAAAGCGTATTCATTCATTCATTCATTCCATTCAAATATATCAAGTAAACGTTTATATCTTTGTTTTATTATTTATTTTCTTAATTAGCTACTACTTACAACATTAAGTATACTACATACAAATACTACTTTTAATATTACAGATGGGACTCGACTTCGTTGTATTTTTTTTCATAATAAATTTAATATTTTACGTCACTAGTGTAATGTGTCAAAACAGCTATCACAGCTTGTCGCTAGTATGAGTATAAATATATAAATGTAGCCGACGGGCTAACCCTAAAATTAAGTGGCCAACTACTTATGTACGTAGTTGGAGAGAAGTTCGTCTGAACAAAGCTAAACTAAACTGGAATCTGAACAACATCCTTTGATGTTCCGGCTTTCGGTCCCTATCGCGATTTCGTGACCCGCAGTACTCTTTGACACCCAGTAAAATTTGCTCGGACATTTCCATTGCATAGTTTATGTGGAATGCTCGCAAAACTATAATCAGTTGCCTCAATTTTCATAAATGTCTCTCTCATTTCATAGCGAAGACTTGTAAATGTTTTATCAAAGTGAATTTCGCATAAAGCTTTTGCAGCACTAGGCGGTTGTTCATGAATTTATTTATTTGGACTTCTATTTTAGAATAGAATAGAATATACTTTATTGCACAAAATGTTATAAAATAAATTCATACATACAAACTTAATGATAAGTACAATGGGCGGTCTTATCGCTGGGAGCGCTTTCTTCCAGACAACCTCTGGATGGACAGAAACTCGGTATGGATGGGGGTAGATATGCAATAGATATAATATAATATACTGATATATACGTAAATATAAAGAAAAATGTCACATAAATTAGAATATAAACATATATATTTATCTAAATATATATATTACAAATTTGAGATAGTGTTGTTTCACGAGATCATTAAACGAATGCACAGACTTGGCTTGTTTTATTATATTTTTATTTAGTATATTATAAACTAGCGGTCCCGCCGGCAGACGTTCTCCTGCCCAGAAAAAATAAAAATCTTGTACCCTATTCCAGCGCCACCTACAGGGTCTAATTGTAAATCTAAACCATTCTAGTGTGTCACTTATTTGCAGTGAATATCAGTTATTACAAATAAGCTATAAGTAGGTAGTAATAGGTGACGTGAGATGTCAAGTGCGAAAGAAGGCGGAGTATCCCAACCTAAAAAATATTTTCTTTACAATTTTTTTTTATATATTCATACTTATTATCCTATTCTAGATGAAGAAAATTCCAAAAATAAAAAAATCCTAAAAATCGGTCCAGCCGTTGTTGAGTTATAAATGGTGTAATTAACACGACTTTGTTTTATATATATAGATATGGGCATGAAGAACAGTCTGGAGATTATTATAAAAAAAACCAAAGTTGTAAGTCTAGAGGAATTGGTTTTAATTCAGATTACAAGATTTGGCAAATTAACATACGTTGAAAGTGAAATAAAAGCTTATAATTAGTTAATTTTTGGACAGTAGTATGACGATTATAGTTACTATAAATCAAGAATATTTTTAATTATATAATAAATATTATTAGATTAGGTTTTTTAAAATTACTTGAAAGTTTTAATTTGTTTACAATCTAAATTCTTTGCTTAAAAACTATTAATTTACCTTTAAACTGCTAAAGCTCTCCAAGTGACTTTATTCCCTCATATAAAATGAGAGCTTTGAGAAGTATATGTGAGATAAGCATGAATGATATGATACAGAATAGTGTAATAAGGTAACGTTGTGGATTGAAAGAAGATGTAATAACAAGAGTGGAAAAAGGAATGTTAAGTTGGTTTGGGCATGAAGAGAGGATGGATGAAAATAGAATCACAAAACAAGTGTATGACAGTATTGTGAATGGTAGAGTTGGTACCGGTAGACCAAGACGTTCAAATTATGATTAAATAACAGAAGTGTTAAAACGAGGTCAGGTAAAAAGCATATCAAATAAACGTGCATGTATGAAGAGGTTAATGAAAGTAGATGAAGCGAAAGTTGTTTGTCAGGATCGTGGCAAGTGGAGACCAATAGTCTCTATCTACCCTCATCTACAACAGGCGTGATAACATATATGTACAAAATCGTGAGGCGAACGATCATAATTATTTATTTACCGATAATATCAGTATACCTCTATAATTTCAAGCGCTGTGGAACAAATTATGTTGTGTTTACTTTGAATATATGAAGGGTACAGGCAAAGAACAGGGAATGTCTTAATGAATAGATTTTGAGAAAAACTCAATTAAAAGTTTAGAAGTATATATTTTTTGTTGAGATCGGCGTATGCATTAACTTTTACTCAAAACTAATTAAATATTTATTTAATTAATATAACTGTGTAGTTATTATGGACTTTTTAGTTATTAAAATTTAACAAAAATTAATTAAAACTATCTTGGAAGAACAGAAAACAAGGAATGTCCAATTCAGTCATCAGCATCTTTAGTTTTGGAATCATATTCTAATGATTCGTAAAATACCCGTGCTTCTCTGGTACACAATGGGATCAGACACATCAAGTCTTTACATTTAAGTTCACTTATGGCGCAAATAATTTTATATAAAAGTTAGTGATTGGGAAATAAACTACCATAGACAAGGATTTGCTTTCAATAGAATATAGAAAAAATAAATTTTGTGACATTCCCTGTTCTTTGCCTGTACCCTTCATATGTGCTGTTACAAGTACATATCTAATTTTATGTATGCTGGTATATAATATAAAAACAATGAAGTTCGTATTTAAAATTAGGTTTGCATGAAAAATCTACACATACTAATATTAATAAAATGATGGCTTACATGCTTTTTTAAATGCTGTGGTATTTTGTGTCCGGAGAATCCCGCGGGAATTACAAGTCAAGTGTGGATGAAGTCGCGGGCATATCCTAGTTACCTATATAAATACGAAATTTAGTCTGTTACCTATTCAAGACTGGACGGCTGATTGGCTAACCAAATTTGGTAAGGAGATGATAAATTTTACCCAGGGAAATGTCCCAAGCTTTAAAACAATCTTGAAAATATGTGTAATAGGAGACAAACATGTGTATCCATCTTATAATTCTTACAGTTAGGAATATACAAAATATAATTTAAGCATTTGTACAGGAAATAATTTGGTAATTAATATTATATATTTTAATAAATTTTAATTCAATTCAAATTCAAAAGTTTTATTCAAAATAAGTTCCACTGGAGAACACTTTTTGAAGGTCAAACGTATAAGTTAAAATTTAATTTTACTTCCTAGAATATGTACCGTCTATGTACCGCTTCGCTACGTGTTATTGCTGTTAAGGTGAAAATGCAGCAAGATACTCCCCAGGAACACGTCTCGCTAATAATTGATTAATATTATTTTTTTAGTATAAGTATTTTGTTTAATATTGTAATAAGTTATATGTTGTAATAAGTTTTGTTGTAAGCTATTTCGTTCGCTTTTTTATTTTTTTATTGCGTGAGTTCAGCAGACAGGTAGATGGCTCACCTAATAACAAGCGATTACCATCGCCTATGGACATTGGCAACACCAAAGGTGCTATAAATGCGCTGCTGCTCTCTAAAAGCATACTGGAACCAGGCCACTAATGCCGGAACACAATTCAAAGTTGTTATGGCGGCATACTCTAGACCAGGGGTGGTAGCCATCTAGACGGGTAAATACTCCACCACCTGGCTGCGGGTTATTTTGTCACCTCTTACGACAGGCCGCCCGGTTGCAGGAAATTGTATTCTTTCTCCGTTCCTGCACGGATAAGATCCACTTTCGCTTTAAATCCTACAAACAACGTTGATTAGTAAACCAACTTTGGTTAAAGGATTATTGTGGTCAGTAGATCATAGTATTGTCTCATTTTTAAAACATGCCTCTAGAAGAAGGAAATAGTTGCGAACAGTAATAATACGAAATGTTCTAGACTGTTACAAGTGAACAATTTCTCGATGAATACTGTCCTCATAGTGCTTTTTCATAAAAGTATATTTTACATGTTCTTTCACTAAATATGCGGTTTAGATCGTCATTTTGGCATGGAACGACGAATTAAACCCAGTTGATTTATCGTGGTCGCAGACCAAATTCCTTTTCACGACACCGCAGTGGCCACATTCAATGAAATTTTAATTTGGTATTAAATTGAACCGAATTGAATTTAAATTTTGTTGATGGTTGTAGGAGATAAAGTGCATAGAATGATCAATTACTATAAATCTCTTTGCTGTTTATATGTAACTTAGTTTGCACGCAGTTTCAAATGTGGTAAATAACTACTACACCCATTTTAATTTGGATGACAGCGTGATGACAATATCCAAACAAGTCACTTTCATATTTATAGTGCAATAAAGAGGAGAATATTGTAATTGTAATATTTTCTTTAAAGGGGATTTTTTATTGCCTGAAGCAGACAAACAGGCAGACGGCTAACCCGATGGAAAGTGGT
This sequence comes from Dendrolimus houi, assembly GCA_039645545.1. Taxonomy (NCBI): domain Eukaryota; kingdom Metazoa; phylum Arthropoda; class Insecta; order Lepidoptera; family Lasiocampidae; genus Dendrolimus; species Dendrolimus houi. The sequence goes on from CM077125.1 coordinate 9,331,968, forward strand.
TACTGTTGCCTGTGGACATTTGCAACATCAGAGGCGTTTTCAACGCGTTGCCAACCCTAAGAAATTTTATAACGTCCTTCTCAAATGACTCCATGTGGTAGCGTATTACAGCTTTAAATAATTAAAAAATTCTTGGTAGTGCCCTATTAACATGATCAGAGCACGCTTGGACCGAGTGCACTTGGATAGCTATTCCTTTACTACTTGTACCGTGGCAACTGGTAATCTGAATGCACTTGGATAACGGCCTTTAATCCTATATACTAGGACCGTGCTCCACTTCCATCGAATCCACTCATCAGATCCTGACTTGGTGACAACGGGATCAATTCATATTTTTTTATTGAAAATCGATTCACAATTGATGAAGAGATCGCGTAACAAACATACGAAAAAAACATAGTTGAAATAAAAACTCTCCTCTTAAGTCTGTTAAAAACTACTTGAAAATTAACATAATTATTGATTCGAGTAAGGTCGGATGTGTGTAAGCCGTTATCCATATACACTCGTGTGAAACGATTGTGACAATATGGTTATATTTAGGTAACAGTAGGAATATAGAAATATACTGTTACGAGTTGCAGGACTCGAATTAAAATGCCATTGGAATTATTATAGAGTTTATTAGAACTATACAAACACGTATAACACAGGTCCAAATATAACCGAACACAACAAGTCCAAACGTAATGCAAAAGGTCGTAATTCAATAACACGTGCAAAGTGCGTCACTAAATAGATTACCGAATGTACACAAGTCATGCTTCGCTCTTGGTTATCGCTCGACTGCCACGTGCCTCAATCAGGGCATTGATTTATACTGCACAGATGCAATATGTCTGCCCGGCTGCGTGGACCAAATTTCCCAGAATCAGTTTGTACTTTAAATCCGACCCACCTGGCTAATGACTGCCATAAAAGATTACAATAAACAATGGGCTGTTTTCTAATCACAAATTTTAAACACAAAGTAAAAAAATGAAGGCCAATTGCCGAAAGGTAATAAAATGTGTTTTGACAGGTGTGAACTTGTTTTTGTCGGCGTCTAGGTCGTAACAATACTAACTGCACAAAGCCAACAAAATGCGAAACATAGTTTGTTTAATGACGACGTGACATTAGCAATCATAATTTGCGCAGAATTGATGTGAAATGGTCTGGAATAAATGTTTTAACACTTATCTAATTTGATACTTTAAAAGGGAATGTTTTGAAGAACATCAAAGGCTCTCAATGCGTAATTTGATGGGAAAATCAAATTTTCTTTCTGATTTCAATCTGAATTTTAGGGTATCGCAGCCGTTTTGACAAAAACGAAACACGTTTTTATAACGTTTCTCTGTCCGTCTGTCTTTATATGGCGTAGATATTTCTCTCAGATACTCTAAAATCATAAAATTATTAAAAATCGGCAGGGGTCATACATGTAAATGAGGGTTGAATTTTTTCTCATGCTAAATCGTTGTGTGGGATACCGCTAGTCAGATCCTCAAAAAACATGGCAATGTTCCGTAATGTTCATAGGTGAGAAGATATTAGCTTTTAAAGTCGTTACAATTGTGTCTCTCCCTCTAACTTTTAAAGTATAAGGTAGAAAGAGTTTGCCATTTGACATTCCTTCACAGAAAATCGATCCTTACAAGCTATACTATGATTTGCTATAATAATATAGGGTGTGTTTATTTTTCAAAATCAGCCTCGAGATTCCATTGAGCATTTTTCACTATTTCATATAGTTTAGGATTTGACACTGAAAGCCCACTTAAAAAGTTCATTCTATATAGGCATTTTCAATTAAATATTTTTTAATGGACTGTAGCTTGTGGGGGTGGATAAAGTTGTGTGGTGCGTCGATGGTGGTTACCCCGTTGGAGACGGTGACGCATCACTGGCGAGAGCCCATGGCTCAGTCGCCGTGAGGGGAGTACAAAATAAGTCGATGAGTTGTTGAACTCTTGTAGTATATTGCTTTTTTAATTGTTCCTAATTTTACTTAGACTCTTATCGTCCATGTGATGTGCACATAAATATTCTAATCACTATTAAATATTATATTAACACATTTATGAGATTGGACAGATATGATGATAAATTCCCCATCTTATCGATAGCTCCAACACCGATATCTATTATCTGTATTTATATAGCATCACTTTCATGAATTGACCATAGTCGTTAATTTTGGTAAATTAGCTAAAGGTGAATGAAACATGACGCAACATATATAAATGACAAAAGTGGACATTTGTCACTTCTACTGAACCACTTTCCCAACAACATTTAAATATTTGATTTATTTGCCATAACGTTCTAATGTTGGCTTCGATACCTAACTGGATGGTAGGCACGCATGTAAAGGCGAATTTCACACACCAGCGATCGCTAATGTTTTTATTGGGAAAGCACACGAGGAAAATTGGGCCCCGTTTATTTTTATAGGCCTGTGTATAGACACTGATTTTCACCGTAACGTGAAGATATAAAAAACACATAAAAACTCGATTTTTCTTTTTTGTTGTTGTAATAAACGGGATCGTTTCTGATGAGAAAAAATTAATAAAGAACGCCAATGAGAGTTTGTGTTAAATGTGTTGAACCGGGATATTGATTTTTATAAGTGCCTATTTTACCGCCCTAAACATTAAAATAAAGATTCGGTACTTAAGTTTTTATTATTAGCCTGGTATAAATCTTATGGTTCGTAGTAACCGAGTTTAGAACTTAAATTGCGACCTACTTTGTTACAAAAATAAAACAAATAAATGTCTTGAAATATTTTTTATTAACCATCAGACATTGTGTAGGGCCCAATTTTTCAACAACCAAATAAAAGTTATTCATAAGACACATTATAATAAAATTACAAGTTCAACTCCATCACTTTTATTAATATTTCAATCTCGTATTATTAGGCTCCAGGTTCTCCTCATTTCAGGAAAAACGGTGTATATTGAAAAAGAGTAATTAATAAAAATAAAGGTCCTATATCCTACATTTGTACTCTTAATTACATGGCAACACAAATAAGTCTAAAATAGAAAAGCGCTATTAAAATATGAAATTATATATCAAACATTACTTGAAATATTGTTTTAGACCGTATTAATCAACATTGAAAATATGAAGTATCGTGAGATGCCCGAGGTTCGGCTTCCTGCCGATAGTAGATAAGGCCTTAGTTCTGTTGGCTGCTAGGGCCTATGAAGTAGGTCATGCTATATTCCGATGAATTGATACTAAAAGATCTAGTCAACAAAGGGAAACTTCGTCTGAGGCATAAGGCGATGTCGACGGAAGGAACACCGGGATGTGTTATTGAGTATTACAACAGAAGTAACTGGCGAGTCCCATATATTCCGACTATCTTTCTCTTCATGGTGGGCACAGCGTACCAGATTTACGTAAATTCCACGCGGAAGAAGTCGCGGGCAGAAGCTAGTCTTCACTATTTTCGTGATTTCACTTTAACCTTGTGTAGCGATATATTGATTATATATTCGTGCTCGAAAACTACTTAACGGATCTTGTTAAATTAATTATTGCTGAAAGTTAATTTATAAAGAATTAAAAGTTTTCGATTGATGGGTTACATTATTGAAGTTTTAGTAGGTATCCTTAATTTTTATACAGAGAAAATAAGACATATAGATCGACAGACGGACAGACATGATTTGATATGAGATTTGTTTTCACAAAAATGGCAACGGCAACACAACCCCAAACACCACAAGCGAAGATAAAAAGCAACGCGTTGGTACACCGGATGAATGGGAAGCGAAAATGTTTCCGGCGCACTTGGACCGATCACAGTATATTTGTGTGAAACTTTTGTACTCTGATTTTGATGCTGTTTTTGTTAACACGAGAGGTTTCTTCAGTTTTGTAAGGGGTTAGAATGTTGAATTAGTTTTGCTTAACAACTTTACCATATATCATTAGTTACGGTAGTTTCTTTCGTTGATTTTTAATTTTGCACGCTTTTTTAGAGTTTGGTAGTTGTTTTGGCATAAATAACACCTTTACAATCGTCCGTTTGTCTGGCTTTGTATATTATCTATGTGATCAATATTGTGTGTATTTTATATGGCGCTACAATATGACGTAGTGAAATCTATACAGATAAATAAAATTGAAGTGTCTGTTTGTAATGTCAAAATAACAGATTTTTACTAAATGCATATAAAAGTGTATAAGGTATATATAAAATCAATTTTTAAAATATTGTCTGTCTTTCCGGCTACTCTCTGAAGCGGCGGGACTGATTTTGACGGAACTTTCACGGGCAGATAGCTGATGTTACAAGGAATAATTTAGGCTACTTTTTTTAGTGGACGAAAAATGTTTATTTCATTCTACATGGACGTGTGGGTTTACATTTAGTTAGATCTTAGAAACAACAATTTTATATTTATGTCAACATGCCAGAGATATTGGCTAACAAATTCCTAAAAAAATTATTTCATCTTTTTTTATATTTTTTTATTGCATGAGCTCAGCAGACAGCCAGACGGCCTACCCGATAGAAAGCAGTTACCATCGCCTATGGACATTTATAACATCAAAGGTGCTACCGACGTGTTGCTGCTCTCTGAAGCGAGACTGGAACCTGGCCACTAATGCCTGCGGCCCGGCGGCCTGTCGTAAGAGGCGACTAAACAACCCACAGCCAGGTGGTAGGGCATTTGCCCGACTGGATGGCTACCACCCCTGGTCTAGAGTATGCTGCCATAACAACCTTGAGTGGTGTTCCGGTATTAGTGGCCTAGTTCCAGTCTCTCCCTTAAGAGAGCAGCAGCGCATTTGTAGCACCTTTGGTGTTGCAGATATCCATAGGCGATGGTAACCGCTTTTCATCAAGTGGGTCGTCTGCCTGTCTGCTGAACTCATGCAATAAAGAAAATGATGATATGGTCAGAAACACTCTTACCAGTTTTGATATTGGTATTTAATGCGTGTAAACATGGGTATGTAGTAAAATATTATTGTGCAGTAAATGCTTCAGCTAGAAAATGTACCTTTTACATAATAAAGCAAAACAATTTAACTTGAAACACATTTATCATACATATAGGTATATATGGATAATCATTTAAGTACATGTACTTATTTGGAACGGTAGTCAGCACATCATTTATGTATAAATCGTCTTTAGTAATAATTTATGAACTCGTGTGTATATTCCTTTCAGATTTGATAGTGATAAATACATATTTTCGTGACGGCTCATGTTTGCCTACTTCTAATTAATGATTTCAAATGGTACGGTATGACATATACGATATTGACGTTATCTTCATCATTCTTCATTTTTATTTTACTATAAAAAATAGTTTCACACACAGAATATTGGAATAACGATCAACTTAAAGAGAAATTAAAGTTGATTTATAATAGTAACATAATATTATATTAATAGCAAATTAATATGTAGTCTATATATTGTATATATCATAAACGGTGTTGCACGTGACGATGGTAGACGTCTTGACGGAATGATCTAATTCTCAGGCCACGTGGCAAGATGGGTTTGGTATGGGATGCGACCTACGTGGACACGCAGGCGGCATCCCATTTACCCAACACGTCAAGATCAGCCGGTTCGGCGGCAGAAACACCTTATAATGCAACCCTCAGTGAGAGTTACATGTTTGTGCCGTTTGGTGTTGAGATGCTTGGACCGTGGGGTCCTGAGGCCATGAGCTTCTACAAAAAATTATCAAACTCATTGACTGTTCAGGTGATCAAAGGATAGTGCATAGCATATTTATTTAGGTGCTTTCCTAATATAATAATATTAGATAAACTATCACACCCCTAAGAAACCTAGAGCGGCCCTAAACGAAATAAATTGTCATATTTCTGAAGGTAAATTTCAAATAATTAAGTTATTATGCAATTCGTATTTTCAGAAAATTAAAAAGATGCGGTATAGTTATAAGGCATATTTATTTATTATTTGGGGTAATGAATTTTTGGGTGGTTATAAAAAAATAACCACGAAGCCTAAGGAGGGAGGGAGCTCCGCTTCGCTTTGCTCCCGCCTTAGCCTTCTAACCTATGTTAAAAAAGTTCGGATCTGTTCATAATAAATAAATGTTATGTTATTGTTATAATATAACTATACCCCACCCAAATAAAGTAACAAATAAAAGGAATATTAAGTTCGTATTAATCAGAAAATTCAGGGCTGTGTTTCTATACCCGAATTACAAAGTTCAAATGAGTTCAGTTTTACCTACAAACATTATAAAATATAACAAGAGAAATTGAATTCAGTTTGAATAGCAAAACGAAAGTAGTGAATGAATGAATGAATGAAAACTCTTTATTGTTCACCATAAACTTAAATCTAGACAATTGATATGGATACATTTGCAATTTTAGTCCTACCTATTATAAGCACCGAAATAAATAGGTGGCAACGCTACAACTGGTGCCTACCTCGGACAACCGATCAGGATGGCGATCCAGCGAGGAAACGTAACCAGCCTTTTGGGCACCTTACCTATAACGACGGTGAACTAGGCTCAGTATTCTACTTATAATCTTAAGGGATTATGAGTAGAATACAAAATAACTAAATTAAGTTTTCTTTTATTGTATTAGTTTATAAAGTAATTGTAAATATTTTTAATATATAATGATAAAATTAGTAGAATTCGTGAAGTTTAGAAATTTTGTGCGCTAACGCATGACAGTTTCTTATGAAAAGTAATCATCGCTTCACTATAAACAACTTGTTTTCTTTTTTACAAAAATAGCTACTAACTATAAAATGGTTGCATAGTATAAAATGAAAGCATGCTTAAATCCATTAAAATATATGTGCTTGTTTTGATATCGTAATGCGAAGTAAGTAGTACCAAATGAAGTATCCATAATGTCTAATCATAGCTATAAACTGGTTGCGTTTAGGTGAATATCCCACACCAGCGAGTTGTAAGTGCATCGTCATAACCGTAAACTAAGTAGATAATTCGTGTTTCAGACGGACGACTGTAATTTGAAAATGTGAAAAACTTAGATTATTAGTAGCTTACATACCTAGGTTTCAAAAATTCAAATTCTGACCGCGGAGCATTTACCTTTTAGGTATTTTTCTGATACAGATAATAATGTGCTTATTGCAACCTTATATGCAAAAGTTATTTCTAGTAGGTGGCCTGAAAGCAATCGCTCCCAGCGATACGAGAACTGATTGTATTAGTTGAAATGAATATTTTAATATTGATGTTAACCGTTTTCATGTTTTTAATAAAAATATTCTAGTGCATATTTCAATTACCATGTGTTGATAGTTGACATTGTGATGAAACTGATAACCGATCTATAACACCTAGGATTTCGCTTTGTATACGTCTGGCAGCTATGTCATCCTTGCCCCTAAAAATATTAAGGTCAGAGCCTAGCAGTGGGGCGTTTATGCGCTGATGAAATCCTAATAAGTTTGTGACCACCTATTTACCTATATCTGTGTTTGTGGCAAATCCACCTGAGCCCTATTCAAATAACGTGAATTCGAATCAGTTTAATTGATACGCTTGCTCAAGGTGGATTGGCTGTGTCCACATATTGGTTATCTCGATATATAAAGTAATTAGTTATACATCGCAATAAACAAAGTCAGAATATCTATCATATAGTCGTGCATGCTACTTGGCCCGGATTCTAACTCATGTCATTGGAATTCCATGCGGGTGGGTGCCTTAACAACTAGCTAGTTAGGTGTAAAGCTGAATATCCATTCTGTCAATGAAATTAAAGATTTTATATTTCGAATAAAATCATCATCCAGCTCTTTCAGTAACTATTCATACAAATTATTTTGTTAAAACTTATACTAGTTCCAAATACATTAAGAAACCACGAATATATACATAATAATTATAAAGTAAAGATGCTGTAGTAAGTATTGCTGGAGAGCTTATTGCGTTTTGTCTTCTCCTTTAACAGCAATTAAAATTGCTTTGGAAGAGGTGGTGGATTCATAACTTTCAACAAGTTATCTGTTAGATTCTGTTTTGGGATAAATACATTAATTTTCATGGTTTCATTAAAATGTAGTGTTATTTACGAGGAATAAAAACCCTTCAACATTTGGTGACTAAAAGTCGCTCGTGTGTGTATTTCCTGAAATGGCGGTTAGAGTAGGAAGCGCTTGCTCGTTAATCCCATATGCGGCCATCGAAGCACCCTTCACTACAAACTGGCCTTACGAGGCTAAAATAGCCAATTTTAATACGATATTGTTATATTTATGTTGTAGGCCGAATCTGACTTTTGCATTTGTAATGTAAGCTTATATTAAATAATTCTGGAATATTGTCTACAGTATTCGTTTAATGTCAACGTTTTCAGAGTCCAATAATTTTGAATGACTTATTTACTATTGCTCTATCTGTGTAATCGAAATTAGCCCTAGTTTTTTTTGAGGATACAACCTATGCTTTTAAATTTTTTTCAGATCCGATTGGCCATTTAGGTCTGAAAAGGTAAAAAAAATATTAGGTTACTTTCGAATCTATATTTTCAATTGGGATATGCCCGCGACTTCGTCCACGCTTGACTTGAAATTTCCTCGGGATTCCCAGGACACAATGTACCGCTGCATTAAAAAAAAATGTAAACTATAGTTTTAGTGAAAACTATGTCGGAATATTTTATTATTTTATTTTATTATTTTATTTATTTATTTTAGTAAGGCTTACAGACAAATAACGATATATATTAACAACATAAATAAAAGTATAGCTAATTACAAGCCTTAGCATATAGACTTGCTCAGGTTAATTGATGAAGATGTGTATGTGTGTGTGTGTGTGTGTGTGTGTGTGTGTCAGTGTGTTGTTGATGATGGTGATTGAAAAATTATAAAAATTGAAAAAGTGAAATTAAAAGATTGAAAAGAGAATTTGAATTTGAATACATATTGAGCAGTTTGGAAAAAACTAGTTTTCTTTGAAAAATTCTTTGTTCATTATGTTTCTAAATGTGTTGGGTTTAGTTACAAAGATATCAATGTTTAATTTTAATGCTAGATCGTTAAATTGTGAGGCGCTGCGGAGAAAGAAAGAATTTTGCCTATAGTTGGTGGATGCAAAGGGTACATACAGCAACTGTCTCTGCCTAGTGCCCAATTGTTGAGTGCGTAGTCCAACATTACAAAGAAGTTCAGGACAGTCGATAAAGCCGCTGGTTATATTAAGTAGAAAACAAATATCATTTACATTCCGCCTGTACTCCAAAGGTAGGAAATGGTAGTGTTGACAACGTTCAAGATAACTATTTATGTTTTGGCTAGATTTATAGTCTAAATATCGAAGAAATTTTTTCTGCACTGCCTCAATACGCTTTGCATATAGTTGATACATTGGGTTCCACGCTGGAGATGCATATTCTAACTGGCTTCGCACATATGAGCAATATAAAATTTTAATCGTTTTTAACGTGTGGAAGTTTCCTGAATTTCTAATAATAAAACCTAAAGCTTTGGATGCCTTATTAACAATGTGAGTTATATGCTGATCATAAACAAGTTTGTTATCTTGAATGATACCAAGATCTTTGATACTATTTTCTTTTGTAATACATTTATTGTTAAGCTTATAATTAAATTCAACTATTGAACGTTGCCTAGAAAAAGTAATTTGAAAACATTTTGAGATATTAAGCTGTAATTTATTAAGCGCGCAATAGGTTACAAATCTATCCAGGTCTTCCTGTAAATACTCAGCGTCATATGAAGTTTTTATTTCCTTCAAAACTTTCATATCATCAGCGTACAGTAAGATTTCAGAGTTTTTAAAACATGATTTTATATCAGCTATGAAAATAATGAACAGAAGAGGCCCCAGTAATGAACCTTGCGGTAGGCCAGAAGGTATGGTATACCAGTAAGAAGTATAGCCACGCAAAACTACAGCCTGTGTGCGATTATTTATATACGAGCAAAACCAACGATACAAATCACCATGTATTCCAGCGTAACAGTGAGAAGGAATGATAGTCGGATAAGTTTCCATATAATTTGTACTTACGATGGTGCTTCTGTTTTTCTTTTAAAACTTTAATTAGGGCTGAACTATACCATACTGGATGCGATGTATGCCGTAACGATTTTTTAGGAACGTACTGATCTCTTATTTCATATAATTTATTATAAAAAATATTAACAGCGTTATCTAATAATTAATAATAATTCAGTAGATTCTCCCATTGTACAAGGTCTAAAGTAGACCTAATTGATTCATAATCTCCCTTATGGAAAAGATATTTAATACTGGTATTTTCTTCCAGCGTGTGTATTTCTAAAAAGTTAGCTTGTATAACTAAGGGTTTGTGATGTAAATCTACAGGAGTTGACAATGGTTTGCATTCTTCAACGATTACAAATCCATTGGAGAATACCAAGTCCAGAAGCCTGTTGTTTGCGTTCCGTATACTATTGAATTGAACAAGGTTACACACCTCGACTGTATCTAAAAAAATCGTGTAATAATTGAGAACATACATTAACGGGTGTTAAACCAATATCATTACTTATTGACCAGTCTAGCAAATTACCAAAATTAAAATCTCCTATTATAATAAATTTATCCAGGGGATTGTTAAATATAAGTATGTTTAATTGAGTAGTAAATTTTTGTAGTTGAGTGTAATAAGAGTTACCCTCATTTTCTTTGCATAAATAAATAGCACAAATATGAATGTTATAAGTTACCGAGGGTCTGTTATTCTTTATTGAAATTGTCACCCAAATGTCCTCAACAGAACTACGCCAATCAGGCCTCTCTATGACTGTCAAATTATTTCTTACGCCAATTAAAACCCCTCCACCGCGTGTTTGCATAGTACGAGAATAATCGCGATCACGTCTCCATACCAAATAGCGACTGTCAAAGAGTTCACTATTATAAATACCATCCACTAACCAGGTTTCCGTAAATAAAATAATATCAAATGTATTTAGACAAATATTTCTGTATGTGGTTTGTGTTTTAGTACGTAAACCCCTTACGTTTTGATAATAGACGCTAAGCTTGTGCATTTTTATATTTTTTAATCTCTGTGTTACTAATAAAGTATGTATCATATATATAGATAAATGGTAATAAATTGCAAAAAACGAAATACATCGCACTAACATCGCAACTATTAAAATATAAGGTAGATGCAAAATGATTTTTATTCAAGCACAGTAAAACACTGTGTCTTCCCGAACGCTCGATTAAACCCTTTAACAGTACTATACAATGAATGGAGGCAATTACGCACGCACACAAAGACATTCGACAGCGACAATGTACATATATTGATACGTAGAAAGTAAAAATGGACATTAATGTATAAATTTTATGAGTCAATTTGGAATAGTTATTGCTTAAAATGTTCAAAGTATTTTTCGTGCGCCTACAGCCACACACAGAACTGAGACACAAACGTAATATAAAAACTCGAGTAGCATACTGAGACCAGTGTTTACCAAACAGTAAGACAATATGTGAGGTTAGTAAATTTGATATATACGAACATATATAACATGTTTTATACGTTAAACTACATTGTTCTTCTGCAGAAATGAGTGTTATTATTTCACAATTTTTGAAATGTCTTTTTCGGATTTTATAATTATAACATGTGACGTATCTGATTTTCTTACGTGTATCTTTGCATGTTTCACTAAGCTAATTTTTATGCACCCGAACAAATACAAACCGCTCCCAGGATAATTCTCGCGGGATTTCCGAGATAAAAAGTATCACCCATTTTTACATAAAATTTGCAATCGATCAGTGAAAAAAATCACATTAAAATTCCAAATCTTTTTGTAATCTGGCCATTTTAAATAATTCTCAGAAAAAATCTCGCAGGATTCCCATGATAAAAAGTAGCGCAGAATTTAAGTCTAAGAATTTGCTGTCGGTCAGCGAAAACCACATCGTAATCGGCCTAGTAGTTTTTGTGTGAATCCCGAACAAACAGAGAAACCGACAAACAGACAAGGAATTTTAAAAAATGCATCGTGTTCTCCATAGTTTATAAAACGTATTGATTTTTTTATAGCTTCAATGTACCGACACGACATGCTTAGAATTTTATAATATTACTAGCGGTCCGCCCCGGCTTCGCATGGGTATCTAAGGAGAACTTTTTTGTTGAGTTTAATTACCTACTAAGGGAATTCAAAATATTTCCCCTCCCGTACCGCCCGTACCCCAGTGACGCCAACATCGCATAAGGTGCTGCCTGGCTAGCCGAGCAGGGTGAGCGGCGACCACGCAACTTTTTTCTAATACTTACATTTTTAAACTCGTGATATCTTTCGAATGGAATGTCCGAATTGAATAATTCAAAAAGTTGTATAAAGGTATTTAAGCAGTCTTGAATATGAAGTAATTTATTTTGATAAGGATGAATATAAGATACAAATAAAGACCCTTGTCTAGCGGCGGCATTTCAATTAAATTTTTAAAATAAAAGAACTCTTATTCTGGTATAACTATAATAGTTAGACATATGCTGTCGCGACATTTTTTGTAAATAATGATGTGTTCAGCAAAGTCGTAGTACATTATTTTATTCTATCATCAATAGTTTTCGTAGTGCACGCGATTTTAGGTAATTTTTTACACCTTGGGTTACATTATTGGAGTTTTATAAAGGATTCCTAATTTTTTTGAAAATATAATATCACTTGTTTCACCCGGGAATAGTGTAGCTTGCCAACAGCGAAAGAATTTTTCAAATCGGTTCAGTAATTTCGGAGCCTATTCAATGCAAACAAACAATCAAATCATTCCTTTTTATAATATTAGTGTAGATTATATAAGTAGATATTGATTTAGGTACTCGTTAGCAGCGAATTTGGGAGAACTTTGTTCATATAAAGAGCTTAGCCAACTCAAAGACATTTTATTGTAGAAACGTGATAAAATGCGTCCTGCAGGTGTTTCGAGTTTCTAATTATGCGTGCTCACATGACGATGCTCGTAGAACTAACGAGGCTTTGAATGCTCAACTGCGTGGTTCGGATTTAATTAAAAAATGCGATATATACGTGGTTAGTCTTTGTATACACAATTTGAGAAACTGTGGTATAAAGAAAAATCAGTAGAATCTCATAAGTTGACACGTATAGTATCAATAGTGCAATTCCGAGCTCATAACAGTAATGTTTGCAATGAATGCAACTCTTTAATTTGCATCAGATCTTTTACATCATAATCTAATACCTTTATAAATCACATATGTCACTCGCTTTACATACGTCTATCATCAAATATCTAATATTTCTCTATAAGATCTAAAGTATAAATAAAAGTTGTGAAATCACTAAATAAAGAAACATAATTCATAATCAAGTTTAATTTAATAGAATATCAAATCACGGTAGTTGATAGTAAAAACAAATGAGAGGCTTTTTATGATTTTACAAAAGATCGAAACCTTCTAGATTTCGTTCGAAAACAGCAATTTATGACGTCATATCTTTAACGACTCAAATAGTGCATTTATTATTGTTTAAACAGTCATATCTATATAAATTGTTTTTAAAATGTGTGTGTAAACTATGTTATTTATTCAATTAAATGCGCTTAAGCCTGTTTCTACAATTATGTCTGTGATAAGAAATATACTAATTAGCTATAAGAAAATTATGTACCTGTAAAATAGATAGTGTCTATAGAGATGAATCAACGTGGCAACCATTGTAGAAACTTATCTTTAATCTACCCTAGTTTGTACTACAGAACTTCAAGACACGCCTTTACCTTGTCTAGCTAAAACTCTATGCGATTGGCTAAAGTCTCGCTAAGCACACTTCAAACCGACTTCCTAACAAAAGAAAAATAAATTACCAAGCTCTTAGTGTAGACGATAGTCTGGAGACCTGTAGCTACTTCGACAACGCTTTTGTGATTTTCAATATTCTTGTTGCAGTTTTTATAATAATTTATGCTAAGTACAGTTATAGTAAATTGTTTTCTATTAATAAAAATATTTTAACAACGATACAACAAGATATTTAGGGACATAGTAACTTCTTTTATTTTTCAAACAACTAATAAGTATTCTTTATTGTACACGAATTTATGTAATAAACTATAAAACAATGGTGAAGTACGAAGGCGATGTTAACCATAAAACAATTAATTCCAGCAAACCTATGCGCCTAACGAGAGGGGAGAAACAAGAGGCAAATAGATTTGTGCACAATAAGTTTTGCAGTTTAAAATTATATCATATACACTTACATATTTTGAAAAATAAAGACGTGTTTAAGAACTGTGATATATACGTATAGAAAACACATATATACGTGAGTTATATGGGTATAGAAGTTATATAGGCACGCACTTTGTATCTTTCTCAATTTTTGTAATGTTTCTCATTTGCAAGTAGAATTTTTTAACTATATTATGGCAGAAGAATGCTACTACTTCTTTTATGATAGTATAAGACAACCAACGACCTAAAGCGTGCGCGTAGAGGTCAATATTATACTGTACATATTAGGCTTCAACCTCACCGCCAGTGGCACGTTTAGCGGTTAGTTGATCGCTTAGATGACTCATCCTAGTGAATCAACACATTGCATGTAATGCACGTGGCCCCACCGCTCGCTTAATGGGACGCTTGGCGCCTCAATAGTAGCTCTTCAGTTATATTAATGTACTCTGTGATAGTAGCTTAATGGTTAGTAGCTACGCGAACAGATGCGTCAGTTATTTGCTTAAGATCACTGGGATGCAATGAAGGAATTGATAATACTCTGTATTTAAAAGGGAGCCATTGTGGAAACGCTCCCATGACTTACATAAAAATGTAGATCTGTTAAGAAAAATGTAGCAAGAAGTTGCAAATGAAATAAACATAGACGTTAACTGACAGAAAGTATAGTAAGAGGTACGACAGCATAACAGCTATCGGTGTGGCCACTGTGTATCGAAGCATTTCCACTCAGCTTGCTTCCAAGCTAACCTTCAAGCGTGCCACTTGCGGTGGGGCTGAAACTTTAGTTAGTGGATTCAGTGGGAATGGTATGGTTGCATTGCTAGTATGCATTGCATATACACGTGTGTTAAAGATCGAGGCCATTATAGCCATCAGTGATGGCCATTACCTATGGCCCTGGCTATACGAGTGGACGCAACAAGGAGTTTTAGTGGGTATTCCGGTCAGTGACAACCTACCTCCACTAGGGTAGGATCCAGACTAGAGAATCCCACACGCCCTCGCCGTGATCTCCACACGGTGAAAAGTTCGTAAACTGATTTCTCCTCGTCAGGATAAAAAGGTAGGTACGTCGTGTTTAGACGTATGTCCAATATCTAAACACGTACCTGATTTATTATCATAAAAGCTCTGATTTACTTCTCTTTCCCTTGTATCTACTTCATTTTTTCATATCAACTGACGTGGTGAAAATTAGGTGGCTTGTACCTGATATCGTACAACATTAAGCCCTGTACTATGTGATCACAGACTATCGCAAACAATGACACGACGATTCGCACGGTACAAGGCCATCAATCACGGCTACCGGAGTGGGATGATATATGACGTGCAGTATCATCGGATGCGAAATGGAAACTCTGTTCGGATTTGATACGTGCTCTGGGAATAATCCAACGCGTTTTGGTGTTTTGTTTAGTGTAAAACGCGCTCTACACTCCTGCCGAGACGTCTTTGCCAAATGTTTTGCCGAGACATGACAAGATCGAGAGCGGCCCTCCACATTCCCACTCAGGCATTGCCCGTTCAGAACTCGTAGAGGATGGCCTTATTAGAAACGTGTGCCGTTGTAGCTTTATGTGTTGCAGCCTACTACAATTATATATTAGTAAAAGAAAAAAAAGTCATAAAGCGCCGTTGGAATAGACGAAGATGGTGGATGACATCAATACATCGCAACAGAGCAAGGTAAAAAGGGGATGCGCGGACGGAAGTGTGGAGGGCTCTGTCTCGCGCAAACACAAAACTCTTTGATAGTACCGACATGAAACCGAGACTAAACGAATGTAGGCGAGACTTGCCGAATAGGGCCTCTACACTCCTGTATTCGGCTAGTCTCGTGTAGTTTTGCCGGGAGTGAAGAGCGGCTTTGAGTATTGGCTCACGCACGGGTTGAGACGCGCGAAGGAGGAGGGGCCGCCCCACGACCACGACTGGGCCGCAGGCGGCGGCTGCTGTGGGATCACGCGACACTCGCCCGCACGACGGCTAGTGCGACCCGGACGACAATAACTTGTATATACTAAGAAACGGTCTACTGGGTTACTTGATATTATTTAAAAATATTATTAACGTAGGAACTGGTACCTAACTAAAATTAGTGTTTAGAAGTCTGTTGTTTCTATTTTTGTACCTCTACTCTTCGTTATGTTGATATTTCAATAACTCATATTTGTTAATATTTTGTATTGTTATTGCGAAGCAGGTAGACGGCGCAGCTCATGGAAAGTAGTTACCGTCATCTATAGACGTTTGAAAAACCTGGAGCGCAGCCAGCGCGTTGCCAGTCTTTAGAATGAAATAAAGAGGGATGTGCGGGCATGAGGGAGGGATCAGACTAGAGAAATGGGATATGATCTCGAAATAGAGGTATGGCATAGTGGGAGGGAGAAGTAGGCCGTCAGAATTTTGAGTAAGTAATTAATAACAAGCCGATCTAGTGCGTTTCGGTATATTTTTTTCATGACATAATAATAATTCACATTTTTTTAAAATTTGTGCTCAGCTTTGAATAAGCTGGCAAAAAATCACAGTGACTATGGTGGAATTTAGATAAAGAATTATTAAAACAAAGAACTAAGCTACAAGTGATTTGAAAAGAAGAGCATTTTAAGAAGAAGAAGAATAAGAAGAAAAAGTTTAAGAATAAGATTGTTACGTCACATATTAGATTTATAATGTTATCAATTATGATCTTAAAATGTATATAAAACAGAATACATGCACAAAGACAATTTGAATAAACACGGAAGCCCAATATCATAAATCATTTAAGTATCTCTGAATATGCATATTATGTAAAATGGGCTTTACCAGAACGATTGGCGTGGTCAGTGGAGAAATTATTGGCCATTAATTTTAAATATACCTATATAGAATTCCCAAATAGCCAACCGAAGTATGTGAAAAATCATATCCCATTTATTTACAACATGTGGACAATTATTATTACTCATGTGAACGAGAAGAGAATTTAAATTAAATACCTATAACTACTTTCCATCAGGTGGGCCTTTCTGTCGTATTTCTGCACTTAAATAAAGTGTATAATAATAATAGACTTTAAACGTCCCACAGCTGGGCTCGGGCCTCCCACTATAGGGGAACGGATAGTATATCCGCCACGCTAGTCCAAGGCGGCTTGGCAAGTTGAACACATCGGTTATCTCGATGTGCAGGTAGCATCACAACATTTTGAGGAGGAGGAGCTAAGGCGCGCGTGCAACAGCGCGCACCGCCAGTACACCCGACACAGACGACGGCTTCGCCGCGTAGCGGACGCGGCGGCCGTAGAGGCTCAGCTGTACCAGGGGTACAGAAGCGCCAGGGAGAACCTGCGCGTCGCGATCTGCGATGCGAAGAGCGCGGCCTGGGGGGAGCTCTTGGATAGCCTAAACCAAGACCCTTGGGGGCGCCCATTCAAGATAGCACGGAACAAGCTCCGTGCCTGGGCCCCCCCGCTAACTGAAGTCTCTCCCCAGGGACGTAGTACGCGACGTGGTTGGCGCTCTGTTCCCTTCACGGGCTGAGCATGTGCCTCCTGCAATGGCCCCGCCAGAGGCGGAGCCCAGCGCGGATAGAGACCCTGTGTCCACCGTGGACCAGGTAGAGCTGGGGGTGGCTATGCTACGGCTAAAGGCCAAGAATGCCGCACCCGGCCTTGACGGCATACCGTGCGTGGGTTCTGTCCTACGACGCCCTGGAGCCCCGACTGATGAGGCTTTTCGGCGCATGTCTGGAGCAGGGCCAGTTCCCGCAACGGTGGAAGACCGGAAAACTGGTCCTGCTGCGTAAGGAGGGGCGCCCTGCGGACTCACCGTCCGCCTACCGGCCCATTGTGCTGCTGGGCGAGGTTGGCAAGCTCTTCGAGCGTGTCATCGTCGACTGCCTTGTCCAGCACCTATCGACGACAGGGCCGGACCTGACGGAAAACCAGTTCGGTTTCCGCACAGGGCGCTCCACGATCGACGCCGTCATGCACCTGAGAGGCCTGGCGGAGGAAGCAGTTTCCCGGGGCGAGGTATTATTGGCGGTGTCCCTAGATATCGCCAACGCCTTCAATTCCTTGCCGGGGTGCCGTCCTACCTCCGCCGCATAGTCGGGGATTATTTAAATGAACGAGCCGTCATTTACCCGGTCCACGAGGGATGGAATCGGCGAGCCATGGTGTGCGGTGTTTCACAGGGGTCAGTTCTTGTTTCCCTCCTGTGGAACATCGCATACGACTGGACGTTATGTAGCAGGGTCCTCCCCGGCGTCAGCATCTTATGTTATGCAGATGATACTTTGATCGCAGCACGAGGAGGACCCACAGACAGGCGTGCCTTTTAGGCACGGCTGGGGTGTCCTTAGTAGTAGGCAGGATCCGGCATCTTGGACTGGAGGTGGCGCTTCAGAAGACCGAGGCCATGTTCTTCCACGGTCCTCGGAACCGTCCACCTCTAGACACCCCTATTATAGTAGGAGGCATCCGCATCGGCATCGGGGAGACCATGAAATACCTGGGATTAGTCCTCGACAGCCGGTGGGATTTTTCGGCACATTTTCGGCAGCTGCTCCCCAGACTCAAGGGGGCAGCGGGCGCGCTTTCACGCCTGCTCCCCAATGTCGGGGGGCCGAACGCCACCTGCCGAAAGCTCTTCGAAGGCATCGTATGGTCGATGGCCCCCTACGGGGCCCCCGTATGGGCGGATCGCCTGACGGCCAAAACCACTCCGCTACTGCGTCAAGCACAGCGCATAATGGCCGTCAGGGCAATAAAGGGATACCGTACGGTGTCCTTTGAAAGTGGCCTCGCTAGTCACCGGATCCCTCCCATGGGACCTGGAAGCCAGGGTTCTGGCATCACTGTATGTGTGGCGCAAAGAGGCCCTGGCCAGGGGCACCAGACCCGCACCTCGCGAAATCGAGGCGTGCAGGTCGGAGCTCCGCCAGGTCACCGTGGGAGTTTGGGAAGATCGCCTCAGACGCCCCAGCGCGGGCCCCGCCACCATCGAGGCGGTGAGGCCCGTCCTGCGCGAATGGACTGGACGTACACACGGCACCCTGACGTTCAGGCTGACGCAGGTCCTCTCGGGGCACGGCTGCTTCGGGAGGTACCTGTGTCGCCTCGGCCGTGAGGCAACGTCAGGGTGCCATCATTGTGACACAGGCGACGAAGATACGGCGCTGCACACACTGCAGGAATGTCCTGCATGGACGGAGCAGCGCCGAGACCTCGTCGCCTTCACCGAACTTGACCTTTCGCTCCCGGCCGTGGTTCGCACCATGGTCGGGAGCCGTACCGGATGGGACGCCGTCTCCTCCTTCTGCGAGCACGTCATGTTTGCGAAGGACGAGGCGGAGCGGGAGCGTGAGCGTACGTCCTTGCTCCGCTCCCGCCAAAGGAGGACGCGCCGACACCGGAGGTCGGACCTCGACCTTCGGCCACCGTAAACGGGCGGCGCGGGTGGGGCCCCTTGGGGTATAGGGGTTCTCACTCACCCGTACATGCCGTCGAGATGAGAGTGCGAGTGTTCCGCGCGCGCTCATTTCTCCTCCCGTGGGGCGCGTTACAAACCGCCCCAAGTTGGACTTGAATATGACGTCGCCGGGGACATAGTTCCCCGGCATTGGAAGAGGCCCAGTGAGGGGGGCCCACGCCTGCCAGGGCACAGCGGAGCTGGGTATCCCATTTACCCGTAGCCCTGGCTTAAGGCGCAGGACGGAACACCCAGGGGTTTTAGTGGGTATCCCTAACTGGGGAGTGGCAATAGCGTGGCACCGGTTCTGACCGGGCACACTAGTGCCACCCCCAATCTGGCGAATCCCACACACTCACACCGGTTGCGAACTTCCCCCCAGGCTTCTGTGCCTGTCGCGGCTTAGTCCTCAAACGGATTTCACCTGGCCAAAAAAAAAAGTATCGAACCCGCGCCCTTCAAGCTGGGGACGCTTGCGCTAGACATTACGCTAGCACGACCTGTTTTTGTGTAAATAAAGAATAAAATGTAAATTTAATTATTTCAAATATATCATTACTTCTAATTACTCTTTAAGGTAAAAACCCGTTAAGGTCTTCAAGTGAGGTCTTTAGTTTATAAGACGACTAATTCATAAGAATACTTAAAACACAGAGAGAAATCATTCTATGTTAATAACAAAGAAACCTCATAGACAAGTTAAATTGATGACTATCCTGAAAATTAATGATCGAGAAAGGATTCGTAAAAACTTATAAACGTCGTACAAAAAACCGGTAAAGGGAATTTAAGACTTTTGGTTTTGTTTTATAACGCAGTGGAACTATTGGATTGGTTGGATTGTGAGCCGCAGTCCATTAGGCTAATAGCAGGCCAGTGAGACGGCAAAAAGAGATTAAGCAGTGCCCAGTCATCGCTTTTCGTTATATCTATTAATTGATAAGTGGAGTTCTCAATGGGCTCGGGTAAGCTCTATCCTCGT
The DNA here is from genome assembly GCA_039645545.1 of Dendrolimus houi. Taxonomy (NCBI): domain Eukaryota; kingdom Metazoa; phylum Arthropoda; class Insecta; order Lepidoptera; family Lasiocampidae; genus Dendrolimus; species Dendrolimus houi. The sequence continues at coordinate 9,352,650 of CM077125.1, forward strand.
TTATATTGAGCCTTTTGAAGTGTCGATCACCGCTGAACTGGAAAACTTTCAATGATAAAAGACTTCGCTGTAGAAACATTTTTTATTTTTTTGTTTGAGGGCTAATCTATAATAGTATAAAACTCTAAACATGCTGTGTTTGTATCTTAAAGCTATTTAAAAAAAAAGCAACTGGAATAGACTATATAAAAAATGGAGAACACGGTGCATTTTTCTTTAGATTTCTTGTCTGTTTCTTCGAAATTCACGTAAAACTACTAGGTTGATTTCGGTGCGACTTAAGTTGATCGACAGCAAATTCTTAGACTTTAAATCTGCGCTACTTTTTATGCCGGGAATCCCGTGGAAATTTTTCTGGGAGCGGTTTGAAGTTGTTCAGGTGCATAAAACTTAGCTTATTCCGACACGGTTTTCATTAAAATGATAGCTTACATTGTTTTTACATTCTCTTTTTTGTGTCCCGGGAATCCCGCGGGAATTTTAAGTCAAGCGTGGATATCCTAATTTGAAGTCACGGGCATATCCTAGTAGCTAATCATAGTTTAACTAATTAATAAATTTAATATCCATCATAGGGTAAGAGGCACTTTCAATCTTCTACATCTAAATAAAAAAACATCTAACGGTCTTATTCAAAGAAAGTTAGACTAAGTCTAGGTCTAAGTTAGAGTAATTAATAGAGAGTTAGAGTAGGTTTGAACGCTTCTTTATATTCATATAGAAGCGTTCAGACTTACTCTAACTTTCTTTGAATAAGACCGTAAGTGTATAACAAAAAAAAACCACTTGTTTTACTTTCACTATTATCAAATTACAGAGGTGATATTGACCACCTAATCGTATTTCATAGAGTTAGATAATAAAACATCTTGTTATTTGATGAACACATATAAAATTGCCTATTACATATTTTATTGCGTTTAGTGGCCAATTTCTTACTATCCTTATAAAATATTGTTACGAATTTGTAGGAGATGTGTAGGGTGTAAATTCGAAAATGCCGTTGGAATTATGACAAAGTTTGTTAGAAGTACACACACGTAATTTACAGTTATTACAAGTATAGCCGAATACAACAAAACCAAACTTTAAAGCAGAATATCGTGATCACATAAATCGCGCAAAGTTCGTCATTATAATCGCTTCGATAGTACACGAGGTAACGCTTCGTTCGCAGTCAGAACACGGCAAGCTCACTCCCCGACTAATCGACCCTAATCCAAATTAGACATGGCCTCCTACCAATACGCCACTCAATGGTCCTTGAAATCCTTAATTTGCATGAAACACCAACAGAGGAAAGAAGTTTTTATGATGTCTTACGGCGGCGTGAACAAAGAGATTAGCGCGAAAAATAGATCACTCAAATTCAAAGGGATAATAAGACACCTGCAAAGGATTAGTATTGGTTAGCAACAATAATATGTTGCCTATCACATCTCTTAGATTTCAATAAACAAACTTCGAAGTATGCAATTTTTATATACATATATAGTTTTAGATACATAATACAGATTCTAGAAAAATAGCTGTGGATTCTTTCCTCCATTGTGATTCCTCCACGTTCCATAACACCCTTCAAAGCGTGTTCAAAGAAATTGGTCCGCGTGTAAAAGATCAGTCCGCCTACACTCCGGGAATCACAAATACTGCAAACGGTCTATGAGGCACCGATTTTTATTGCGAAATGAAGCCAAGAGATACCGCAACACTATTGAGTCGTAATTTTTCATGGTAAGATATTGTTACTTTCGCCCAGATATCGGCTATTTGTATAATAAGACGATTGCAATCGTCGCTTCGGCCCTCAATAAGACGCCGCTTTCGGATTTGTTTGGGTTTGAGAATATATTTTTCTTCGCTTATCGCGTCTTGCCGATATCTTCATTTACTTCGAACCTTTAAAATTATCGACCACAAAAATTATATTGAATACCGTTAAAATTTTACTGCCTTTATACTTACAAGATGTGGCACGAAAATCCCAGAAGACCTCCCTTCTAAGACGTAAAACGTGATCCAATTTACAATGCCTCTAATATTTCAGATTTGTTACGATCAACTTTATTACAAATTGGAATCGTCTCGATGTTCCCATGAGATCAGACCGCCAACCTCTTCATCTTTGATTCCCCTTGACGGTTATGAGAAAATAACCTATTTTCAATAAAAACAATAAACCTAACTATAATATATAAACTTTAACTGAACGAAATCCTTATTCAATTAAAATGTCTGTTTATATTTATAAGTCGAGTCAATTTCCTCAACTGTATCTTTGTACGTGGAATAAATTTGGCAAGAATTTGTTATCTATACCTATGTCGCTACATGATGCATTAATGGAATCGTAAATATTTATCAACAGTGAATACTACTCTCTGCCAACTGAAATATCATTTAACCTCTACCTCTCACTGCTACATATTGTTACGAGCTACAGGACTCGAATTAAAAATGCCGTTGTAACTGCTATAGAATTTATTTGAACTGTACGAACACGTATAAAACAAATACAAATAACACAAGATGCAACCAGTTCACACTGCACTATTCAATACAATTCGAACGCACAAAGTCCGTCGTTTATATCGCTAATCGAGAGTACTAGAAAACGTCTTACTCGCTTCGTAGTTCTCGCTTAACTGCCCGCCCTTCCATTCGGGCATCGTCTTATACTAACTACACAGTACAAAGAAGTTGGCTGCGCACACTAAGCTTCTAAGAAATACTAATTTGGACACCTGCGAACGTCCACAAAGTCGAATACAATAACAATAGGGATTATAGTTCGACGCTAATGATGGTTATAAAACAAATAAATTGATAATAGCATGTTTTTCTTAACTACAAATTCAAAAGACAAAGGATTCGTCGATTACTAGAAAAGGACAATAAGCTGCGCTTACAATAGGCTATGCGGCTTATCTTTGACGGTATGTAACAATATGTAAAAGTACATCCTCCCTTTAATTTTTTAACTATTAAGGTATATCATTACATTATCAAAATATTTTATCCTAAAATTAATATGGATCAGATCCATTTAATAGGTTTTGAGATATAGGTACTATTCTCGATTAAATGCTTTTTAGTAGACTAACCCCCGGTTTCTATATTCTACCGACAGTTGTCTGTAATAGTAACTGATTGATTTTAAAGCTACCAATAACCGATGGTTAATAGGGCTATACGAGCGTTGCACAAGCTCATTGACAATTAGTAATACTGTCGGTTATCAGTAAGTAATTCCCTCCCAAGCGTTTTGCTAACGCAACGTAGTTTTAGTCGTAGTACACCCAACTTAATTCAATGAGTTATGTATACCTCAACTCAACTACAAAATAAATACATTTTCAAATGAAGAAATCTATTGTGTTAAACGATTGTCATAAAAATCAAGATTTCAATCAATCTGCTTTAAAAATACTTACAATTACAGAGCCATTTTATATGAGTGTTGCATGAACAAAACGCCATATTATAAACAACATATAAACTTTTAAAATACTAATTATTGTATCAAAGTCATTGGATTTGTTGAAAAAAAAGATGAAATAGTGTTGTCACTTGAGAAATTTTTCGCTAGTTTTAGTGATTTGTGGTTTTTGATCGCAATTTTTTTTATATAAGTTAAGACTAAACACAACGATTTTTATGGTTCCAGAGTCCAATGACGAAAACTTTTGTGGGAACCTTGTCCGATTTTTGTTTTCATTCAATTGTTTTAAGGAACTTTTTGTAATTCTACTGCTTCTTTTGGGATAATGTTATAGTTATTGACCGTTTCACATAGATTTAGCGATGGACTTAATGTGTTATTTGAAGCGATGTTGTTATTTATTGTTAATGACGTTAAATATTGACAGTTAGTACGTACTAATACGTTATCTATCAATAATGTTATATTCATTCACAGTGTTATTTTTAACGCTATATTTAAAACTCATTAGGTCATAATCGATAAATTGACAAAAAAACATCACAAAAAAACAAAACCCATCCTACTTTCTGGGATAACCTTTACATAAATCTATCCCATACTCCCTTTTCCCGAATGAAAAGTATCCTATATCCGTCCTACATATTGAACTTACATATATACCAAGTTACAGCCAAATCGGTCAAATAGTTTTCCGTGAAAACATTACAGGCAAACAGAAAAATATACTTTTATCCCGGAAACTATCCCATTTTTCGGGATCGGATTCAAAAGTTTGCTATGTTCATCCTCGGCATCAAAAAAAGTATATATACTGAGTTTCAACCAAATCGGTCTAGTATTTTTTCCGTGAAAGGGTAACAGACAGACGGACTAAAGTTACTTTCGCATTTATAATATTAATAGAGATGAATAGTAAAGCAATAATTCAAGATTGGAATTAGAATTGTTAAAGATAGAAATAGCAAATTTTAAAAGATATTGATAAGAATTAAATCCAAGTCAAAAGAAGAAGTAAAAAAATTGAGTTTATTTTAATTTAAAATCACATATTAATAATGACAGAAAACCCGGCAACCGGTCGAAATCGGGTGGTAATAGAATTCCTACGAATAGTAGTGTTGACAACCAGCGCTTATAATATGGAAACACTTCATCTATTGTTTCCGTACAAAAAGTCTACCGATTGGTTAGAAAATCCCTCCCATCAGTAATTGGTAGTTCATGTGTAATTAGCTACGAACAGTTCATTATAGAAACATTAGTAGAGTTACCAGGCAGTAATATTCTCACCGTCGGTAACAAAAACGAATCGTTTTTGCAATATAGAAACTGTGCATAACACGCATTTGACGTGTAAGTTTTTTCATTGATTATATATAGGTATCTATGCGTATGCGTACATATGTATGCGTTTATTTTAAACAACGAACGTTTTATATTCTGATACCAAAACTATAACGTAAAATAAAAAGTTGAAATATGAATGTTACAAAAATATCGTCCAGTCATGCCGCAAACCGTTGTTCATCTATGTTAAATTTTCCATTTAGATACTTTTGATATTGAAGATTGAAAGATTTATCACGGGACTACGACCAGTTTTGATTTGTTTTGATCCTTTTGTTTCGTGTAACATAGAGTAGTTGACCGCTCTCAAAGCATTCAATTTTAATGAATCCAATTGTATATAAACCATCCAGGACCCACTCAAACACACACGAAAAATCTGAACAAAATTGGTTCAGTGATTTAGAAAAAGGTCAGTGATATTTACACGTATAGAGGAATTATACACATATGATATAAAAAGAATTACATAATATATTGTTACGAGTTACGGGACTCAAATTAAATGCCGTTGGAATTATTACAGAGTTTATTAGAACTATACAAACACGTATAACATAGGTACAGAATATAAACGAACACAACAAGTCCAAAGGTAATGCAGAAGGTCGTAATTCAATAAAACGCACAAAGTCCGTCACTTATTAGATTCCCGCTTGTAGTACACACGTCTTGCTTCGCTCGTGGTTCGCGCTTGACTGTCTCCCCCTCCATAAGGGCTTCGTTTTATACTGCACAAATGCAATATGTCCGCCTTGCAGCGTGGATCGAATTTCCTAGAATTGTAATCCGCAAACCTGACTAATTATGCCTGCAAGCGGCCATAAACGAGTACAATAGGCTGTTCACCACAATAACTAATAAATAAGTGAACAAAAGAAGACAATCATAAAAGGATTACAATTAGTTCAAATGTCGACGGGTAACAAAATGTGTTTTTATAGATATGCAGGCGGATTTCGTTTTCGTCAGAACTTAAGTTGTAACAATATTTTGAATATTTGAAGTTGTATTAGTTATAACTTACTGGGAAAACTCATATCTCACAACAATTTTTAATCGATAACCAGTGTCGTTTTTAACCTGAATTAATTCTACCATTTTGTGTTTTTTTCTTAGCTTGGTTACAATAGAATTAGACACTACCTTTTAGAATGCTGTTTATGCAGAATACGTACCTCAACTTCTTAAAATCGTTTCGTTTTTATATACAACGCGTATTGTTTCAGGGCGAAATCGGCATTTGGAAATATTCTAGTATATTTTTACTACAGTCCGTTCTCTCGGCGAGAAACAAGTAGTTCTCTCGTTTTTGATGCAAATAATTTCGGGACGTTGGAACTTTCTACTTTAAGAACCTTTGTGAATAGCGAAATGTTTTTGTAGTGTCATCGGGGTACGTATTATGTTCCCTCCTAGAGACTGAAGGAATTGTCATAGTATTTGTTGAGAGACAAAATTTTACTCAGTGGATAGTTGTTTTCAAAATTGTTGAATTGTTCAAATTTTAAACTAAAGTTAAATTTACCGTATACCTTTTGTTTTCTTAGAACTTGGCTATTATTTTGATTTAATGCTCTTTATTAATTGCCAAATGGTAGTTTTTTAGTATATACGTTTGTCTAGGCACAAATTGCTATTTATTTAGCTCATTGTCCATATTTCCAGGTCCTACAAAATTTTCATATTTAGTTTTTTTTTAATTTAAGTAATTGTTCTTTTAGTTTTGGTAATGCAAACGAAATATTTGCAACATCACTAATACTATCTATTTCTTTTTTGTTAAAAATACAGCCTACGCGCTCACATACACATGTTATTATTAATAACTCATCATTATTTAGATTACATGGCCACCCTTTGAATTTCTATACCCGTCCCACCATCAGTGTCTACGACTTGGCACCGATGACGTTAAACAATTTAATAATTTTAAGTAGTATTGGCCCGATCACATCTATTGCAGGAATAACCGCTAATGGAGCAAATAACTCCTGGATTGGAGATCAGACCTCCATTAACGTAGTGTGTAGGACTGTAGTATCCAGCCCACTGGACTGACAAACTGCCCAAGATCGCGTTGCATCGGGGTTTTGTACTGCAAACGTGATGTGGCCTACATTCTGCAATGCTTCGATAGGTTAAAGACAGGCAGTCCTTAGCAATACGTGACTGCATAATAGACTGATTTTCATGCCAAAATTAGTTAATTTGGAGAAACAATGAAGGTTTCCGTAGATCCTAATGACCCTTTTAAAAAACATGATTCTGCTAAGTAGCTTAATAGGAGAGAATTGAGGTATTATTAAAGTAAAAAACATGCGTCTTTGTCAGCAAATTACAGTCATAAAAGGCAGTTGTTATTATTCAAATCAAACTATTATTTCTTATCGTTTCAATGATCTGAAAAGCGAGCATATGCAAACAAAACTAATTTACGTTTAGCCGCGTAGGTACAATATTGTAGCCGTTTTCACGATCGTAACAGAGCTCTTGGTCATCAGAATTACCATAACAAGAATGGCTTTGGTGGTAATAAAATTACAAATGTGGCCATCGGACGTCATTACGTATTCGCTCTCACGTCCGGTAGGGCCGCGTGCGAGCCATGGAATTACTGGCATTGTTGGTCGCAGGCGTTATTTCTACAAAGCGTTGGATTGATAGCTGCATCTGTATTGAATGACACCTATTGTCATTATAACTAAATCTGGAAAATAGCCAGACGGCCCACCTAATAAAGAACAGTTACTTATACCTAAGGACGTGTGAAACACCAGTGGAGTTACCAATGAGTTACTGGCGTCGAAAAATAGGAGTGACTGAAATCTGCTCACTAATGCCGCCGGAATACAATGCGAAGTTATTTAGGCGGTTCTAAACCTGGGGTAGTGCTTATAAATAGTTTTGGATAGATAGCACACGTTACAACAATGAATTCTAAAATTATTTACATATAAAACATTTCAGTATCGTTTTACGTTTAAATGTTATCATAACAATAATTAAAAATACAGTTTAAACAATAATTAGTACGCTATTTTGCACGTTTAGGTTCTGACATTAATAAACTAAATATAGGAAGCAGGGCAATTGCGTAAGATGATAAACACAGTCGTAATTAGTTTGACTGTTATCTACTCCGTTCTTGTTAAGGGATTTTACGCTACCATTACCATTACAATACATTACCTCAAAAAATGCAGTGAGTAACTTAAGTAACATCTATCTATACAAATGTATATATACAAACTCTTTGTTTGCTATACTTGCCTATTCATAACTAGGGCATTTCAAGCGCCCCTTGATCTAGTTTGTTTATATTGCCAAAAACTGGCACACAGGCAAAAGGCTTACCTGTTAGAAAATAATTATCATTACCTATGGGCGTTTGAAACACCAGGAGAGTTGCTACTGGGTTGTTTAAATCAAAAAAAAGTTTACAATGCCCTTGTAGATCCCCTTTTCCAAGATAAAATGCTTGCTATGTTTGTTAATAAACAAACACTTGACTCGTAATACTTTAATACAATTATGTAATTTATTGGTACCACATCGGTAACATAACATCTTCCAAATGTTAACGCGAAAAGATTGAATATTCGATTACTGTCTAAATATTTAGTTTCTCTTCGAACTCAGCTGTGCATACAATGAAAATGTATGTTGGAAGGTACATATCGTTAAATGTGTTGATCACGTACTAAAATAAAATATTCAAGTTACATTCTGTCGTTTCATGAACTTATTGTAAGTAACACTAAAATAGGTGTATTGTACACTGAAACTATCACGCAGATATTTCAGTGCATTTTTTTCTACACTTCGTTCGGTACACAAAATAATAGGTTCTTTTTAAAAAATTGAATCCATATATCGAGTTAGTAACAAAGTAAAAAATAAATGCCGAACATTGCTTCCAATAATGTTATAGCATGAAAATGTTAATTCGTCTATTCTAAATTTAAACAGATTTAATTGTTATTTAAGTTATTTGACGTCTAAGCCGTTGTTATCTGTACTACAGCGCAAAGGCTTTGGGTTTGATTCCTAGCATGGTAAATTTGGTAACCAAATTCTCTGATCGGCTGGATCGGCTTCAGAGTGGTCCGTTGTACATTATCCATAACACAAGTGTAACTTGCTTAGCTTACAGATATGCAGGTGTGTGTTCATCTGCCAATTGTTATTTATTGCTTCATTTGCTGTCTTAGTATGACAGGTAGCAATATTCTTGAAGTGGTCCCAAATTCACCTCACGTGTGTTTGTCGTTACATAAACTCTTAAGGATTTAAAAATAATTTCTTCAATATAATCAAACGAATTAAACTAAAATCATTTAAATAAGGAAGTAATAACATAAAACAAGATTTACATTTACAAAGTTAAGTACGAAGGTGGAAATCTTGTTTTTGTTCCAAAGAGTTCTTTATGGACAATAATTCCTTCAGGTCGGAATTACAATGAATGTCGTAACTCTGGGGGTGAAGTTGGCTGGAGTCACCCAGGTGAAACATTACATCCATTAGCCGAATGAGATCCCCCCGAATTAGGCCGATCGAATGGCCTACGAGACGAATTATCCGCAGTCTCGATTTGCCCGATTCGTGGATTTCGATGTCGAAATAAAGCACTGCTCTTTTAGCCTTAGTTACTTTCAGGAATGACGATCAGCCATTTTCTTTGTTTTATGGCCATTAGTTTTAGGGAAGAAATGGCTATTTTTTAAAGTTGATGTTGACATTCCAGTAGTTAGTTTTTAAAATAAAATTTTAAATTCGTACTCAGATGCAAAAATTATTACTTGTTACGATCTTTTTGCTGACATTCATTAAAGAGATAGAACCGCCCATTGTTCATGCATTTTTTAAATTTATTTATAAGTTACCTTTTTACCTTATTTTTTAAAATAGAATAGAATATCATTTATTGCATAAACTGTCACATACATATAATTTAAAGTAGATGGTGTGTTCTTTGTAGGCATGACAGTTTGTCCTTTCCAACGTGCAATACAGGCAATTTATAATGTTGCCTGGCCATTATATAATATTATTATGATCATGTTCATATTTATTATTTTTATTCAATAGTATAATGTAGTTTATTTCAAATCTAATATTGTTAATCCGGGTAATAGTTTAAGAACAGTTAACATAATATGTGTACATATTATTGAATGTTAAAAAATAATTTCTAAGTTATTCAACTTGTTAGTATTATAACTAACTCACTACTCACCGTTTTCTAAGATATTAAAAAGTGTTTCAGTTGATTTTCTAGCAACTACGTATAAAAACAACTCACAAATTTAACAAACTATCTATTGACCTAAATATGAATATATACAAAAAGCATTATTTTAAGCGTAACGTTAAAGCACTTCTTCTCAAACAAGCATATTATTCAGTTATTATTTATTTTTGTTTTCAAATATCTGTATGATTATATAAATATGCCTTCTTATTGACATAATATTTTTGTAAAATGAATAATGTTTATTGCAAACTAAACATGTTTTATAAAAGTAATTATGAACATTTTAAAATAATTCTTTAACTTCTAACACATAAATTTCGTCTATTAGCAGGAAAAACTTTAAACGGTACAAAATCACTAGTTTTTTTTCAAGAAGAGTAAAATTTGCTGTCTTATCGCTAGCAGCGATTTATTCCATCCAGACATCCATAGAAAACATATAGTTTAATTTAAAATCAAACTACATATTTAAGTTTTAAACCGTCTAAAGAGAAATAAGATCGAAACTTGTAAAAGAAAGCTACACAGCCTAATAAATAATTCTACTAACATTTCCATGTTACTAAACTAAGACTGATGTAATTTGCACTACCCAGCTAAAGTTAATTTTTGTTCCAATTAATGGTGCGTCAGCTTCTAATGTTGCCAAATTCGACTTTGGTGAAAGATGAACTCTGGAGTCGTATAAAGTCCATTACAGAACCGACGTAAAAGTTTGTAAAATTTTCAACATGTACCGAATAATAAACAGTATCTACTTAATAGAATAACTTATAATTTTGATGCTTTAAGTTTTTTGCATACAATGAAACTGGCTTCATTTGAAGAGGCTTCAACTGTTATTTATTTAATTCATTGATGTCCATATGAAGTAGAGTAATAAAGATAAGTTTTCTTTATATATTATTTTCATTAAAAAAAATTGTATTTTACAGAACAAGGACGGAAGTCATGTTCTAGAGAGAGGAACATAGCAGTAATTTTTATACATTAGTAATATGTATTTTTAATCCATTTACTCCATTAATAACCGGATTTTTTAATTACGACGCGACACCCTTGTGTGTAAAATTATCAAATTCAAAGTGGAAGGTGTGAATGCAAAACGATAGTCTAAACAAGTATTCTTTTACTAAATAAAGGACATGATTGTGTTGTATCGTACAAAGAAGTTACAAGTAGAGTTTTACTTTAAGGCAACGCTGTTGACTTAGAGACCATATTTGTTTTACAAAAAAGAGCCGTAAGGTCAATTTACAATCTTGGGCCTCGGGAGTCTCTTAGAGAATGCTTTAAGGAAATCGGTATTATGACGGTCGGCTGCCAATATATTTTTAATAATATAATTTATATTCGTAATAATTTGAGTGCCTACAAGCAGTATAAGGATGTACACAATTTCAACACCAGGCATTTTAATAGACTGATATTGCCATCTTTTAGATTAAAAAAAGTACTGTCCTTTTTCTTGGGGGTTGGTATACGCTTCTTCAATAAGATTCCGAGTGAAATGCTAGATCTGCCTTTCACTAAATTTAAAACCAAATTAAAAAGTATCTTGCTAAAATAGGGATACTACACTATTGAAGAATATTTAAATGGCAAAAATTCATTTACATTGCAGGTCGCTCCAACCTCTTATACTATATTTTGTATAACGTTTATATCTTGCCAAGCTTGTAAGAAATTTATGGAGATATATTTCTGCATAACATTTTAGTACGTCATGTCATTATTATAACTATAATAATATTTTTCTTTCTTTTTATTGTGTCTTGTTCTTATTGAGTATGCACTGTTTGTTACAACTCCATTAATTTTTCAAAAAGTAATCCTGCAACATACTTCTGTATAAAACTTATTAAAAAAAGGAGAACTTGAGATATAAATAGAATAAGAAATATAAAGAAAAACAATATTTAGCTAGACGTGTTGCTGTGGAGTTTCTTCTCCTTAACAGCAATAACACGTTGCGGAGCGGTGTTCATAGAATAATTCAATTTATATGTATGACCTTCAAAAAGTGTTCTCCAGTGGAACTTATTTTGAATAAAAACTTTTGAACTTTTGAATTTTGAAGCAAAACAGCTGATTCAGATATTTTCAGGTCCAAGAAGATTGGAATAGGCATCACCGAGAAGAGCTTAGCTCTTAAATATTATGATGATTCTTGGAAAACAAAATATTCATCATTTAATTTTGCGTTGTCCTTGTATTTAGGCTTGCGTAATAAAAGAGCGGCCAGTAACGAACCCTTTTAAGATGTCGGCCTTAATAATTTTCTTTTAGGGGAATCTTTCTGGCTTGATTATTAATTTGTTGGAAAAAGGCAATTAGCCTGCTTTGAGTCAGGTGAGGGGCACAAAAATTATCGTTTAAATTTCACTTTATTTTAAACGACGTTATTAAATTTGAGGAGACTTTTCGGGTTGGATGCGTGAGGGAGAAAAAGGTAGAAATGAATATTTAAATACCAACGATCCAGTGCGGTGATAATACTTTTTGACGGCACCAGATTTATACTTTGGTGGAAATATTTTTTGTGCGTTGTTTTCTCTGTTACTAGTCGAGCGGAAGATTAACGAGTCACCCTGAGGGTTTTATCAGCTAAAATATTTCGTCTGGCATAATATGTATTTTTGATAACATTGTACGCAGATTTACGTTATTGAGTTTATATGTTCAGACAAATATTTTTTTTGTTTCAGCCATTATCCGTGCAGGAACGGATAAATAATACAATTTTCTGCGGCCGGGCGGCCTGTCGTAAGAGGCGACAAAACAACTTTAAGTTGTGTTCCGGCATTAGTGGCCAGGTTCCATTCTCCCTTAAAGAGCGGCAGCACATTGGTTGCACCTTTGGTGTTACAAATGTCAATAGGCGATGGTAACCGCTTTCCAACGGGTGGGCCGTCTGCCTGTCTGCTGAACTCATGCAATAAAAAAAAGTTTAATATAATATCAAGCTTACATGGAACAATAAGATCGACCCAGTCTTTGAATTGGTCTTTGTATCTTTGTTTTTCTTTTTTCCTAGTTTCCTTCTTTCACTCGTAGAGATTTAGTCGTTTTTGAGAAAATGACGGCGACAAATGGACACAATAACTTCACAAGTAAGTACATTTTTGCCCTTTGGACACAGAATCCTAAAAAAGAGAAGTGAAGAGATAAAACAATAATATTTGATTTACTTATCGATGTTACAAAGTAATGATATGCTCGTTAATATTTCAGGTCAACAGGATCATAATTACAACATTTGTTACTGCTGTTTATAACAACAACATTATATGGAGAATTTTTTAATTGGATTAACTTCGATGTTGAGTTAGTAAATACTTTTAACTTTTCCATTGATATAATTGGAAGATGTGAAGTGTCCTCTGATATTATAAAAATATTTTTCAGAAACCAGTTACGGGTTTTGAATATTTGTTGACTATAATTGTCAATAACCGTGGTTATTTAGTGGATATTCCTTTGAACAATGTTATTTAACACTCCATTCTAGATGATGTATCGGCATCGTTTGATTTGGCGTCTTGGCGGGATGCATATGTCTATAGTAACTGGGTATTTGACATATCTTATAATAAATTCATCTGTGCAGGAACGGAGAAAGAACAGAATTTCCTGCGGCCAGGCGGCCTGTCAAGAGGCGATAAAACGACCCACAGCCAGGTGGTTGGGCATTTGCCCGTCTGGATGGCTACCACCCCTGGTCTAGAGCATGCCGCCATGACAACCTTGAGTTGTGTTCCGGCATTAGTGACCACAGCCCCATCTACGAGTCCGGCAGCACACTGTTTATAGGCGACGGTAACCACTTTCCATCACAGTTGGGCCGTCAGTCTGCCTGCTGTACTCCAGCAATTAAATAAATAATTTTCAAAAAAATGTACACATATATATATATATATATAATAATCGGCAGACAGACACACATATTGTATATCCCCAAATTAAGCAAGTTACGCTTGTGTTATGGGTAATATACAACGTAACACTCTGAGGCCGATCCCAGACCATAGTAAATAACGGAGAAACTACGTTTCCGAAATTTACTATACCAGGAATCGAACCCGGAGCCTCTGCGTTGCAGTGAGTTAGGCCAGCAACGGCTTGGCCCGCTCAACCACAGAGGCCGTCATAAAAACTGTGCGTTTAAAAACCTTATTATCATCACCTTAATTTTAAAACTTGATCATAGTTTTTTGAATTGCAATTAAAATATTAATTAATAATCGATTTCACTTGTTACAATAATGACGTCATAACGCTGTATAACTATATAAAATCAAGGAGGCTGTGACGTCTACAAGATATCTGTATTGATTTGAGTGTCAAGTACCCAATTGTAATTTTTTGTCCAAATATGCATATCTATCTATAACAATATTATAAAATTCTAAGCATTCCATGTTTGTACATTGAAGCTATTTAAGAAAAACAACTGGAATAGACTATACAAACGACGGAGAACACGATGTTTTTTTTATTTATTTCTTCTCTGTTTGTTCGGGATTCACGTAAAAACTACTAAGCCGATTTCGAAGCAGTTTTCGCTAATTGACGGCTAATTTTTGGACTTAAGCTTTGCGCTATAACTTTTTATACTGGGAATCCCACGGTAATTTGTCTGGGAATTATTTAAAAAGGCCAGTTTAGAAAATATCGAAACCCAATGTGATTTTTTTAAATGATCGATAGCAATTTTAATGTAATAAAACGTGTGATATTTTTTATCCCTGGAATCGAGCGGAATTTTTCCCGGGGCGGTTTGTAGTTGTTCGGGTGCGTAAAAGTTAGCCTATTCCGACACAGTTTTCACTAATACGGTACATACTTATAGTCTTTTTCAAATGCTGCGGTATTTTGTGTCCCGAGAATCCCGCGGGAATATCAATACAAGCGTAAACGAAGTCGCGAACATATCCTAGTTAGGTCATAAAATTGGTCAAGTGGCCACACGCTATTTGACCAGGATATGAATACTGAACCATTGGAGTTAAGGTGCTAACTAAGCTACCACGAACAACCAGTTTTTTTTTTGGATAGTTATGTTAATATAGCGACAAATATTAACGTGTAACACTAAATGTTATAAGTAAGGACTAGAGACGTATCAGTATTTTTTAAAACTTTTTTAGAGCTGGAGTACAGCAGACAAGTAGTAGGCCCCCCCGATGGAAATTGGTGGAAATCACCTATGGAAGTTTTCAACACCAGAGATGTCATCAACGCGCTGCCGGCCTCAAAGAAACAACTTTATGACACCCTTTTTAAAAACCCTATATCGTAGCGCTGTGTAAAATACGCTACTACAGTGGGCAAGAAAAACGTTCTATCATCAATATGAAACACGGAACAAGAATCCAGCATCTTCAAAGATTTTTGTAACGCCATTAGCGGCACAAATGTTTTACTAATGGAATTAAGAGGCCGAGTGATTACAATACGAGTTATGTGGAATACAATTACATGCTATAATGAGCATTCGTCAAAGAGCATTACGAGAATGTCAAATTAATTACACACACACTAATCGCGACCAGAGTGTGCAAAATTATAGTACGTATTAAATTTTGTGAGGCTTTATAAATTCAATTAATTTTATAAAATTACTATTATATTTGTCTAACGTAGAACTACAAATTTACAATCACTAAATATTATTTATGGACGGAAACCGCTCTCGTTTTATTTATAGTGTAATATTAAACTTGTCAGATTTACCTTTACGAACACAGAAAAGATTAAACATAAAATACGATCAATCAAAAGGTCTCAGTCTTGATTGCGTTGCCTCCCGTCACCTCGGAAAAACATCATAAGCGCATCTCTCTATGTCATAAGCGCATATCTATGTAAATGTTAGAGCACTATTTAATGAAACATTTTTAAAACGCTTAATAAGTAGCATACTATAACATATAATAATAACAGAAAGCTAGGAATACGTGGAGATTTACTACGATGGGTGCAGTCTTATTTAACGAATAGATCTCAAGCTGTTGTCGTTGGTAGTCATAGATCTAATTATATACAAATTCCAACAGGCGTTCCTCAAGGTTCACATCTGGGCCCATTGTTCTACAATGCATATCTTTTTGATATTTCTAATGTGCTTCAGTTTGCGATGCATTCTATGTATGCAGACGACAAAAATATTTTTTTTTAATAAAAAATGAATCGGACTGTGTTGCTTTGCAGCAGGGCTTAAATAATTTACAACAATATTATAGTGAAAATAAAATCACTGTCAATGTTCAAAAATGTCAGATAGTTAGTTTTAGTCGTAAATCGACATTACATTATTTCAGTTATAATCTTAACGTTATAATAATAAATAGAGCTGAAGTAGTACGTGACTTGGGAGTTATATTTGATCACAAAATGCCCTTTACAGAGCATATAGATACAGTTATTTCAAGAGAATATCTAAACTTAGGTTTTATTTTAAGATCATGTAAAGTATTTAAAAATCCTGTTACAATGAAATATGTTTACTATGCATATGTACGTAGTATCCATGAATATGCTTGCCAGATTTGGTCACCACAATATATTACGCACAAAAACCGTGTGGAACTTATGCAAAAAAAAGTTTGTAAAACATCTTAATTATAAATTACATAAAAATAATACATCATACGAGATCAGCTGTTGTAATCACGGATTATTTACGCTTGAAAACAGACGAAGTATGTTGGACATGTGTCTATTGTATGATATTGTAAACGGGAAGTTAGATTGTCCAGATATATTATCTAGAATTAGATTTAATACGCCGACTAGGCGTACACGTCATACTCCTCTACTGCATATACCTTCTCATGGAACGAATTACGCCAGCAATAGCATATTTACTCGAATTGCTAAAACTTACAACACTAAATTTAGTGATATTGACTTATTTCGTTACTCTAAGCCCGTATTCAAGAGGTTAATCTTCAAAACAATTGTTGGAACAGACACCACCTCATCATACGAAAATAACAATATATCAAGTAATATATTTAGTTAATATCAATATGTTTTTATTATATTTCAATGTTAATGTATAATATATATATATATATATATATATATATATATATATATATATATATATATATATATATATATATATATATATTTACATTTATCTATCTATGTATTTAATTTAGATTTATTTTAATTATTTATTATTATGTATGTATGTATGCGTGTAAGTATATACTTATTTTCACTTATGTATATATTTATTGCATTTTTAAACTTTAGTTCGCTCGTTAGCATAAAAATTAACTCAGAAAAACCTGTTATTAGCCCTACATTATAAGTAATTTTTGTTGTTGTTTGTATTTTGATAAGCTATGTTGGTTTTATTTTCAATAAATAAATAAATAAAAATAAATAAACAGCCCATAACTGTCCCACTGCAGGGCTCGGGCCTCCCATTGTAGAGGAACGGACAGTATACCCGCCACGCTTGTCCAAGGTGGCTTGGCAGGTTTGACACATCGGTTATCTCCACCGTTATTAGCACGTGGTGATTGTAATAATATGCACATTAGGTTAGAATACTGCCTAAGTGGTGTATGCGTTCCGGCCAGGATCAAACCCGCGCCTTTGAGTTTAGGACGCGTGCGTTAGCCATTACGCTACCACGACTTCTAGCATACTACTTGTTATTAAATACTAGATATTGGAAATCATAAAGCTTCTTAATCACTGTTATTACTAGCTTTAATCGAACAGTAGACCTGTACTTTTTGTTACGTCATAATCATTAGTAATGTGTTATGTTACGTACATGGGATAATTTATTGCAAAATAATTAGCAAGGTCAAAATCCAAAATCTGTCAATACAAAAAACGCAAAACCTTCGGAGTTGAATCTACGAACATGTTTCGGTTACTTATTTTCACGTGGCAGTTAAGATTTCTGTATATATAGTCGTATGTTTAATGTTAAATTATTTAAGCAATAATTACATCTAGAGTACAACAACAGGTCGTCTCATTTTGTACTACTGTCTCAAGCGGTCGAGCCCAGCTTCCCGCATGGCGATATAGCCGCTTTGTTTTTGCCATAGCCGCTTTGAGGACTTTGTTCGCCAGCGCCAGATCGGGGTGGAACTTGCCCGGTCAGAACCGGTGCCACGCTATTGCCGCAGTAGCGCCGCATTTTTAGCCGTCAGGCGGTCTGACCAGACTGGGGCCCCATCCAATGGGATGTAAGAGTTTCCGGCATCACGTTGGGGAGAAGCGCACCACATCAACTAATATTTCGACCCCCACATAATACATAAAGCGTATGTGGCATTGTACACAATATATTATTGTTGAAAGCTCTGTTACTCTATACTATAAATAAACTTCTACCTCGGCGTTATCGACAATTACCACAACGAATCCAAGTCGCAACAGTATCGTGTGTTTCAATATAAAACCTATCTTCTGTAATATTTTGTGTCCTCGTTCAACAACGAAGGTGAAATTTTAATGTAACACTGCGCAAGTAGCGTAATTACCACCTTCCACTCGCTTGGTTCCAGTAACAGGCTCTCAAGACTTAATTAGCCTTGAATTATTTGGGGTACGGCCTCTTTGTGGATGTGCGATCGGGGAGGCTTTTAATAAATCTATTCCTGATAACTTAAATGCGAATCAAAGGATACTAATTGGATATATAGATTTCAATTATTTAGCTCCCTAATGATGTTACATAGTCTGCTTGTCAGTGTTACTAAACACGACGAGGTAGGTAGGTAATAAATCGAGGCTTAGATCGCGCTTATAGATCACTAGCGGTCTCGGCAGATGTTGTCCTACCTTGAAAAATTAAAATCTAAAACCCGATTCCAGCGCCTCCTACCGGGTCTAATTGTGAATCTAAACCGCCCCGGGACCTACACACGTAAAATTTCATCAAAATCGTAGAACCCGATTCCGGCGCCGTATTTTGTTTAGATTGATGGTTTAAATTATTCAAGTTTTAGTAAGGAACTCTAATTTTTATATAGCCTCTATTAATCAAGGATAATGTAGCATTCGAATGATGAAATAATTTTTGAAATTGGTCTAGTAGTTTTTGAGTTTATTCGTTACACAAAAATACAAATCTTTCTTCTTTATAATATTATAGTACATAGAGAAGATAGTATAGTATGTATATTATTGATATATGTGTTCTATCGTATAATGTAGCTTAGTGCGCTAACAACAAGCCGTGGTACCTTAGTGGTTAGTGCATGCGTACCTAACTCAAAAGGCGCGAGTTCGAATCTTGGCCGAAAAGCATAACCCACTTAGGCTGGTGTGCATAAACATTTAACCGGTGATTAAAATAAAATAATCGCTGAAACTATATGGCTAAACAGCGATTATTTATTTTAACCGTCCGTTAAATGTCTATGCACACCAGGTTTAGGCATTTTTCTAACTTATGTTATAAACATAAAATATGTTATAGTGCTAACGGTAAAGCATAATATCGTAATGAAACCTGCAAATCGAGATAACCAATGTATGAAACAGATGTATCTGTCTTGAAAAAGCGTGAAGGGTATATTGTCCATTCATCTATAAAAATGGGAGGCCTCAGCTTAACAGAGGGACGTTTATAGGCTGTTATCGTTATACATTATTTACAGTAGCGTAGTTTAGTGACTAACGCACTCGCGTGTCAAAGTCACGTTTCAAATTACCTGGGTTCGAATCCTGGTCGAAGCATCCACGGCACAGAATTTTATTTCCTAGTGAGGGTGCCATAGCAAACCATTTATGTTGTATAATGTTAATAACGCTATCGCCACCGGCAGCTTGGACCCCAGACACAGTTACCGACAGAAGTCAAATTTATTTTCAACATATTTTATTGTATTTTTTATAAAATAATGTTTATTTTATTATATCTTAAAAATGTACAATTTTGAATATTAATAAATACATATATAAGGTTAATAATACTATTGATAATGTGAATGTAAATATTTTGGAAATGAATTAAATTACTACCTCAAACTATAGTGTTATTGTTTACTTTTCTATGTATATAATATAATATGTGTTGTAGTAGGTATATAATTATGTATTATTGTTTATAATAATGAAATTATCTTATATATAATATTACTATTTATTAATTAATAAACTAAATTATTGTACTAGTGCTGGTTTAGCAACTACTGACTTTTTTTGTCCTTCTTATATTCCATCCAAAGGTGGTCTGGACGAAATCGCCATGGGCGATATGTTCGCTGATTGTACTTGTATATCAATGTTCTTGATTTTTGTAGCATTTTTGTACAATAAAGTATATTCTATTCTATTCTAAATTTGAATGATGCACATAGAGAAAATCAATGCGTCACACCCACTGGACAATGGACAACCTTGGTGGATATTAGTTCGCTCCCCCTAAAAAAAGGTAAGGTCTAAGCCCACCAGTGAGACGTTTATAAGTTGATAGTATATATTATATGTGTACGATTTGACTGCAGCCAAAAAAAATAAAGCATAGAACTAACATTTAGCAATATTTTATGCTTACTGCCTTTATGCCAGTACAACCCCTAATCTATGGCAGGGCCGTTACAAATCGTTATGTTACGTGTCGGCGCAATGTCCCTAACTTTTCTTAACTACCCTACACGCGCTTGGAATTGGCCTTACTTCTTAGAGGTATTAACAAGGATTATGCGAACAAAAGTATTCGTTTCTTAGAAGCGTATATAATCTTTTTTTACGTATTGTATTTTAAAATAATTGATATGTAACGTATGTCAGTAAATTATTTTTTTTAACATAAATAAAATTCACTCAATATACCATAAAATGCATAAAATAAATATTTAAGCACCTTCTTTCTACAACATCTTGAATTCGGTGCCAAGTAAAACATAAAAAACAACAACAAATTTGCAAAATATAGTAATTTTTATGTTTCACTTCGCACCGACTTCAAGAAGTCGGTTAAATATTTGTTTTTTGCTTTTATAGATCGAAGTCGGTTTTGTTTTTGTTGAAAAAAATGTTATTTTCTACTTTTTAGTTGCACTAATTTCCCTGGGATCCATTCATCAGATCCTGAATTGTTGAGCATTGGACCACCTCGAGAGTATAGACAATCGAATAAAAAAACATTGAAAATCGCCTCGCAACTGACGGAGAAATCGTGTAATATCCATACAAAAAAATTAAGAGCCTGTACGAAATGTAGTATTGGCACACGTATAGAAGCTTTATTTTTCTAAAGATGTAGGCGATCGGCGTTCTTTAATAAGTAAAGGTTACTGGAATCCACTCACCAGATCCTGACTTGGTGACCATGGCACCACCTCGGGAATATATAGTTTCGACTAGGAAAAAGTTTGAAAATCAGTTCACAATTGACGAAGAAATTGGGTAACGAAAATACAAACAAAAACAAACAGAGGAATTGAGAACCGTATACTACTTGGAGTTGGTTAAAAATGTTGCCACTGATTTTTCGTTTTGATATACAGATACTAAATTAAAGTAGGGCTTTTTAATTTAGCTATTCTACGAGTCAACTGTGAATAAAATATGCCATACTTTTCCCATTTTGAAGACGTGAAACGATGCATATATGGAGCCTTAGGAAAAGGTTACATATTTGTGCCGTTTGTGATTGAAAGATTGGGCTTATAGGGTCCATCGGCAAAGAGTTTCTATAAAGACATCTGTAGGAAACTATTTGACATTTCTCGTGATCAGAAGGCTGGCTCATGTATCGCCCAACAAATAAGCATTGCCGTACAGCGCGGCAATGCAGCCAGCCTTTTGGGCACGTTCCCCGCTAGCAGTGATCTGCTGCATAAAGTACTTTACTTTTAACTATTTAGGTAGTTTATATTTCAATAGTTCAGGGCAAATAAGAAACAACTCGTTTAATTGTAAGCCTATTCCATTTAATTAATCTTAAATAAACTTACGACCCATAGGAAATCAAATTATCCCATATAGTGGCATATAAAATATACCTTATCAAATTTTAAATTCAAATTCAAATTTTATCCATATTCTATACGGATGAAATTTGATTTGATTCTCTTCTATCTAGAAGACCGGGTGAAGAATATTTACGATTCCAGTTAGATATTTGGCTAATATAACTATTTGTTATATTAGCCAAAATGGTACAAGAAAAACTGCATTAATATATATGTATTTACATACCTTTAAACACCAAACACAAAACGACCCCAAACTTTATACTTAATGTGCTTAAATTTTTTTAACAAGCATCTGAATTCGTACAACAAAATTAGCAGCCCAAGTTTTAGGTTTGGATAGCAAAACATGGTGCCGCAAATAGCATCGTCACGGCCCTAATTAAGTTAAGTTTTAGTCATTTACTCAACGCCTGAAAACTTATTAAATTAAAATGTTTAAATTAAATTACATACATTTTTATGTTTCTCTAGCCTAATGGCGATGAGCAGAGAAATCTGGAGTGGGGACCGCATCTCGACAAATGCACAGTAGGACACCCTAGAGGCTGGTGGACCGAAGTTCTGCACTAGGTCGCCAATGGACGCTGGATAAACAAAGCAATGGCCGACGTCTAGCAGTGGACAGCGGTTGGATAACGCCGATTCAAATGATGGAAACAATGGATATTTCTCATCTCTAAGGAACTCCTTTTAATGCATGAATTTACATACACTTCTCCTACGTTTTAACCTGTACAAGTGGTTTGGGACCAACATTTTATCTATAACTAGCTGAGCCGGAAAACTTCGTTCCGCCTCAGAATCAATTTTTTTCATATTTACTCACCTTTTAAACCTTCCCTGGACTGCCATAAATAATTCAGAACCAAAATTAGCCAAATCAGTCCAGCCGTTCTCGAGTTTTAGCGAGACTAACGATCAGCAATTGATTTTTATATATAAGATTATACCCTCTTTTTTATTTGGTTCTAGTATTTAATTTTAGGTTTCTTTTATATAATGTAGTTTAATTTTTAAGACAGTTTAGAATATTAAAATTTGTTTATAATGAGAAAATAACAGTCACTTAAATAGCTGTACAATAAATTTGATTAAATTTCAAGCCACACTAATTTAATTATACGCAAGATATTAATTTAATAAATCAAAATAGCTAACGCAAGAAAATTACATTTCACAAATAAAGTATTCATTTTCAATTTATTTCTCAAAGTAAACGTAAATAGATTTCGATTAGAATTCGATTTCTTTAAGAATAAAAGACATTGAATAGGTACAAGTCACAGATGTTTGAAATAGCTCATCAAATATTTATTAAGACACGCTGATTGAGAAAAGTAATCCGCAGGGCTCCCCCGTTCATTTGGAGCGCATTATCTTAGACGAACTCAGACAAAAGTGCCATAGGATTAGTTCATAAGCGCAGCGGGAGCGATATATTACTTTATATTAATTACCTTTTAATTTATTTTCGAGTTTATGAAATCTGTACACCTATATACCTAGTACTGCTTTTTTTATTTATTCATACAAAAACATACATAATTTTTATATATCTACATCTAAAAACCCAAAGGGTTTGACTAAGATGCTAAGTCTGCGCTTTAGGTACAATTAGTAAATATGAGGTAGTTTGAATATTACATCTACTGTGTCTCAAATTCTAGTATAAAGTAAGAGGGGGAGCGCAAACATTAATACTTGACATTGCACTCTATTCTTGCCATGTATATACAGGTGAGGATATAGAAAGCTTGCTTACTCCTATGTCTTTGCACGACGAAATTTGCTATCACGGTACATCTAAAATATAAAAGTACATGGAAAACCGTCGTATTTAAAAAGGATACCAAGTTATTTAAAATATCTAACTACAATGAACAAATATCTCTCAGTTACATATACTTATAGCAACAACCGTTTAAGTAGGAATTGTTGTATTGTGTATCGGTATATTAGAATGCATTTTTTTTGCCAAATTTCGCAAATGTAGATCCAGTAGCTTTTCAGAAACATTACAGTAATAATATAGACGACCGGATGGACCTGACGATTTTATAAAGGTTGTGTCTTTACCAAAAAGCTATGGAACTGTAAAAGATCGGAATGTTTTCATTAGTTTATTGCAAAAACAAGTGTACTCTAATCACAAAACAAAGGCATCTCGGATAATGAGCGTATTAATTAAATATGTACCACCCACCTTCCGGCGGATGTTAGCTACCTGTGTTGTGTAGTGGTGTCTTGGGAAATCACATGTGATAGGAAATGTGAAAGTGGAATGGACAAGACGGATAAACGACCCAAGGCATAAGCATTGAGGTATCTTTCTATAAACCTATGAGGCTATATAATAATATCTTGTTCCTTTTGATCTGTAACATGGAATCATTCATGAAGAGTGACATAAAGCTGCTTCTTTAAGCCTGCCAACATGTTAGCAACGCTCTTTGTTTTAAACACCCATGGCCATGACGATTACTTGTCATTAGGCAAGCCGTGAGTCTAATTTTGGCAATAAAAATACACTCAGAAAGAGAGCGTTGCCACACGACTTCACCAGAATTGTAATATAACCCAGAAATGCATTGCGTTTTTAAGTGAAATATCATCTTATGTCTATATTTGATTTGCTGAAGCCTTTTCTTAATCCTCGATTGTTTTTGGAGCCTTCACTTTGAAGTCCGTTTTTATACTTTTCGTTCTTCACCTCACGCGGTCCTCAGAATGCCTTCTTATGAGAGTATTGGCATGTATGTCATCGTTTACGATCTTAAGCATGTCTTTTTCGTACCTATTCCTCCTATAAGGGCCCGACGGAGGCGGAATGGATAGAGATATTTCTTTCCCACATAAATAGCCGTTTACATTGTGGCCTTATCAGCGTAGGTGAATCTTGTAGGTTGTCTCTTTCTTATATCATGGACATTACAGCTGCTGGATGTCTGTTGGATGCGGGAGTTCCTGACTATATCACCATATATCTACCATAGCATACTCATTTCTGTGACACATAGTTTCACTCTCATAGAAAATCACAGAGGGCCTAAAGCAGCCGCCTTTGGAGATTTGCTTAGTGACATTGATACGTGTCTAGATAAACTGGTAGTTGTAAGACACTGTATGTTGATAGTTATCATGTTTATCGTACGAATCTACGATGACGACTTCTTTAGGCCCTCAGGTCTAATTTATATACAACATCCCTACCCAAATAGTAACAAATATGAACTGCTAAGCGCTTATCACTTCGATTTTGAGCTTTTGCGACTAAGTCCGTGGTCACCCTCTTTCAATTAATCTATGAGTCGAGTGGAGTCTCTTTATTGCTCGGAATTGGTTTGCGAAGCAAATCACGTGCCAAATTACAAGCACAAAGTGAAGGGCCGGCTGGCTTAAACCGGCTGAAATGGCCAAACGAAAGTTCGTTAAAATTCAAGTAATAAGGTCCCTTCATTTATGTCAAGTGGCTAAATGAAGATTTGAAGACTCACCGCTTTAATTTATTATTATTTTAGCAATTCCTTTGCACTTGGTCTAATAAAGTATTAAAATTCTAAGAAATAGCTGCGGGCGGCACTTATTTCGTACAAGACTTTGGTATATGTTCATGATTTATGAAGACTTCAAGATATCGAAGTAATAATAATAATAATAATAATCGGCTGACATACACATATTGTATATCCCCAAATTAAGCAAGTTACGCTTGTGTTATGGGTAATATACAACGCACTACTCTGGGGCCGATCCCAGACATCCAGACCATAGTAAATAACGGACAAAATATGTTTCCGAAATTTACTATACCAGGAATCGAACCCGGAGCCTCTGCGTTGCAGTGACGTAGGCCGGCAAAGGCTTAGCCCGCTCAACCACAGAGACCGTCAAATAAATAAAGAAATAAAACATTCACGAAAAAATAAGACACAAATCTATGTTAATCTCTAAAATTTTCATTGAAATCTATTGAGCTGTTTCGGAGCTTTGTTCGAGACTATATTTCGGCATAAAAATAGCAATTTCATTTATTTTGAAATCACAGACTTCAATTTTTTTATTGATAAGTATAGATTCCTTCATATTATTTTTATTTATCAATTGTAACTTACACACAACACACTTTTGTTTCGAGTTAGTCAAAAAATTTGGCTGGTTTGAAGGTTATTCTTAAACTTAATTATTTATGAATACGCAATTAAACAAACATTTGACAACTATAAAACGTGCAAAGCCATTTCATTAAATTGTGAATATAGTATATAAATTAAACAGATAACTTAAAAAGGGTTGAAAAAAAATATATAATTAATATAAATAAAATAAATATATCTTAGAGCTTAAAAAATATAAATAATAAATAGGTCTCAAAAAACCGTCAGTTAAGAACATTCCCAAAGTGCTGGCCGCACGTTACCGCGTTGGATAGCAACGCTTATACGTTGTCCAAAATACAGACCGTATTTCTATCAACCGTGTAGATAGGTCTCGATAAAGGCGGTGAGCTTCTGGACCCCATGGCGCCAGAGTTATAATACAAAAAGCCACAAATATGTATCCGCTACCAACGAATGCATATTTGCAGCGTTTTAGGTCTTCTTGCCGCGCGACAACTGCGCCAGATAACACAGCCGTGTCGGGAAGATGGGATACTGCCAAAGTGTCAGTGCACGTGGCGTTTTACACTAGTGGTCATTCCGACTTCCAGGGCATCAAAGATATCCCATCCGGTCTCTTGCCATCGTCGCGACACAGCCCATTAGGTTCCAGGATGGCTGGTATCCCGGCGGTGACCAGAGCCCGACGGATAATGTCATTTAGCGCAGCATGACATGGTATTCTGCCGGTGCTCCTGACGCTCACCAAGCCATGGTGACCTAAACTACCGACTTTATCTCCGCACTGACAGTGATGATGGACTGCAGTCGTTGCCCCCAATCGAATACAGGCTAAAATCCTTAACGTTGTATCATTCAGGAATGTGCCTAAATTCGATGAAGGTAGCGCCTGAAGCGGCAAACCTGACTCCCATTTTGAGACTGCTAAGAGAGGGGCTCGTTCAACTTCGTTGGCACTGGTTGACAATAGACTTTCATATGCCAATCTGCTGAGCGGCCCGTTCTAAAGCTTTTGTGATCTGGGCTCTACTGGATAATTTTGGCTCGGGCAAACCAGAGACCATGCGTTTCTGACCTCAGCTAAGTATGGCACCTCAAAGTTACTTAGTGACGGTTGTTTTATTGCCAGTGAGGTCCATAGTACTATGAACCGAGGACAGGAAAGCAGGTAGCTACATCTGAAATTTTGCGTATTCTCAAGTCACCCAGTCTAATTGGCATGTCCACGTGCGGTCTTCAAAATTAAATGGTAAATTTTAAATGGAAGTTAATGATGCCTAATAGTGGAGTCTAAAACATTTATTCTGGTGCCCCCACAGAGAAGAGCACCGTAGGACGTACATAAAATTTGGAACAAATAAGCACTGTCAAATAATAAAATAATCACTGTGTTTACTTATTAATTTTAAGTTGTCTACTTTTTGTGTAAAATTTTGAATTTTGTCATCAAAGAAAGTTAAAAGATTCTACAAAGACAGGAAAGTATAAAATTAGTTTGAAAGTCCTGTTTTTTGTTTAAAAAATATAATTCCGTAGTTTTATTTTATTAAAGTTGACGCAAATTTTACTACAATAAGTGCCTAGGAGATATTCCATGTTTATGCTATATATTTTGTGCATTATAATATTAGTTAAATTCATTAACTGTTAATTATATATATATATATATATATATATATATATATATATATATATATATATATATATATATATATATATATATATATATATATATATATATATATATATATATAAGAGATTTATATTATACTTAAAGAATAACTGTTTTTCACCGACTTCCAAAAGGAGGAGGTACTCAATTCGTCTGTGTGTTACACGATTTATCCGTCAATTGTGTACCGATTTTAATTTTTTTTGTTTTTATTTTTTCATTAAAAGTTTTATAAGTTTCTGTACAAGTTTCACTTGTACAAAGTTAGTTATAAAACAATTAAAATACACATTTCCGGACACAATTAGCTCCGCGCCATTGTAGACAGTTTGGGGCACGATTTATGGAATTTCTACTGTAGAAGAATATTTTTATTTTCAAAGTTTTGTACTGTTCACTTTTAACAAACTACGTTGCGATTGTGCTGAATACCGCATAAATGATACATATACAAAATAATATGTATTATGTGTTTTAGTTTATTAAATTTCCCATGTAACTATGGTGGTATGTTATTTAAGATTATCCTATCCTATATAACTGGAATAGATTGTTTATATGACGGGGCCATCTTTTGTTTAAAAAAAATCGGAAATGATTATGGAACCCTAAAATAGGGAATATTTTCAGAATTAATTTGAGGGCAAGATTTTTTCACGGAATTAATATGTACATACATTTATTATTAATATGTACTTAAATTTTTTTGCTTATTATCTTGTCACTATTCTAGTAGCTTTAACAAAACGCTTATATAACAGCAATAAAATGACAGGATTAAGTCGATAAAGTATTCGAAAAAGCCCTGGGGAAAATACGAAGGTTCAGAATTCTTTGAAGTATTGTATCGCAATTTATTAAATTTGATCCAACACTGCTGGGTTTCGGCGGATAAAATGTATTTTTGCGATACATAAGAAGACATAAAGGGTTATGTTCACATCAAAGAAGGAGAATACGCGTTTATGCAATGCCCGCAATATTTGATAAAATAAAGCAAAACTAGGATTTGTACTGGTATATAGAGCGGCCTACAAATACCCATCAAGCTTCTGGGTAAACTAGATTGCTTCAATTTTAAAAATTGTGGTAAGTTTATGACTAGGTACGTTAGATAACACTTTATTCTACACCAATACAAAAGTAAATTTATAGAATAAAATTACATTTAATTATGCACAAAAGGCGGTCTTATCGCTAAAAATGCGACTTCTTCCAAACAACAAAGAAAAATGAATTGAATTGATAATGGCGATGGTAGTATGCGCAAAATATAGTGTGACTACTTACATTAATAATAATAATAATCGGCAGACAAACACACATATTGTATATCCCCAAATTAAGCAAGTTACGCTTGAGTTATGGGTAATATACAACGGACTACTCTGGGGCCGATCCCAGACACCCAGACCATAGTAAATAAAGGAGAAAATACGTTTAACGAAATTTACTATACCAGGAATTTAACCCGGAGCCTCTGCATTGCAGTGAGATAGGCCAGCCGGCATAGGCTTAGCCCGCTCAACCACATAGGCCGTCACCCATTTTAGTATTAAATATACAAATGTTATATAAGTAATACATTAGTAAAACATTATATATTGTAGTTAGATATAGGTGTAATATATATCCCTCACCGCGAGCTTTCGCCTGTAATCTAACGTTTATTACATCAGTGAACGAGGAGAACCGAGCATTACAGTGCGCAACCTGTAATTAGTAATTATACATTATAATGTGTAATATTTTGCTACAACGTGTTTAGGAACTAACCCTAAGGCCTAATGGGTGGAGGAGCGGGATGGAGAGCTCCTCCGTCTTAAAGGAAGATCTTCAGCTGAGGCTATTACTGCATCTCGCGTCGCAGGTCGAGGTTCAACTATTATCATAAGAAATTTGTATATATTCTTTGTACGTGTGGGGAATAGTTTGCGACTTCAATTGTTACACAACGCTATCTATTGACTTGTAGTAACACAAAGACTGCTTCATCTGACAGTGTGACAGATGTGTGTGTGCGTCAACTAAATTTAGTTGACAGTGTGTCAACTAAATGCCCAAAATCGAATCATAAATGTTTCATTACAGGCGAATGCTCATCAGTCAGCGATGCAGTATTGTAAGGTAATGTTCAAAAGAGAATCATAAATGTTACATTACAGGTGAATAGTCGTCATTCAGGGAGGCAGTTTTTTAACTTAATGCTCATAATCGAATCATAAATGTTACATGTCAGGCGAATGCTCCCTCTCGGCGAGGGAATACCTATATAGAAAAACCCTTTGACTTACTGTGCATATTGTTATAATCATCATAATACTGAAATTTGAGTAAAACGTCGTGAGGGAACTTAATTAAGTACCTGGTTTAAAAATCGTACTAACGTTTAAGACAGTCGACTCGAAATGATTAAAATAAAGGGTTTGGATCCAATAAGGCTTTTAGGATCCGTATTGTATTTTATACAAGTTGATCCTCCGTGTATGAATCAGACTCGCACACAACCAGTTGTTTTTAGTTTTCAAGTGATATCACTACACTATTTTGAATCGGCATAGGTAATTGTAGTAAATCTTCCTATCTTATTTCATCTATATATATATAGACTTATTGCCAGTTCCTGTATCTTAGTGACCGTTCATTTGCCTTGCTATAGAATATTTGAGATAAGCTCCAAGTAATATCAAAATTTTACCGATGGCAAGGCAAGTAAATGATTACTAAGATATAGTAGATTGCTTTTAGTAGCTTCTGAGAAAAGTGACTGTGATATTCAAAGACAGATGGATAGATAGACAGCCATATAGACGGACGTACATGGCGATTTTATTACAGCACAGCTTTTTATTAAGAAGGCTACAGAACCCTAACAGCTGGATTACTGATATACATATGGCGTCGTTGAGTTCTTGGAATGAGCTAACTCGTAATTTATAGTAGTAATTTAAGTTAATACGTCATAAAAGTATGAGCGAATAATAATCGTTCAAAACTTTGAAATGGCTTGCAGCACGAAACCCATTTCATATTTCTATTAATAAATTACATTTTGATGATTGAAGTCTGAAATAAAAATGCAATTATTTGTAATGGACTTTTTGCTAGCTTTTAACTTAATTTTCTTATACATTTATTTAGCTCTCAAATTTTATTTAATATTTATTATAATATAATAATACTAATATTATTCCAATAAAAATGTTATGATTTCCAATAAAAGTATATAATATATGGTGTTAGTATGCTCTATATAATAAGTTGCAGCGTGGAAAAAGTTCCCAAAAAACAGAAATGATAATCGGTTTGAGAAGCTCCCAAGTCCCTATACTTATAAAACTATAAATATAAATAAAACTGAAATCAATTGGCAAACGTTAAGTTTATTTCTTAACATTCATTCACAAATTTATTAGGAACGTGTAGATTAACACACGCTTGCTAGCCAGATTTATTTTAATTTGGCTTGTTTGTTTGTTGGAGCACGTACGGGTGGAGACGCACGGAGGATGAGGGGCTGCCCCGAGAACACGGCAGAGCAGCAGGCCGCGGCTGTAGTCGCCGAAGACTCGCCCGCACGATGGCTAGTGCGACGGACCTACACTATTGTAAATTGTATTCACAACTTCAGAATAAACCAGCATCATCTAATAGACAGTCCACAATCGTTTAACCACCTAATCAGTGTGTCTACTACACTACGCTACTAGAAATGCATACTCTTCTTCAGTGTTGGTACACAGCTTTTATGATATTAATAAATCATTTAGGAATAAGATTCTGATTTTTCAAGTTCTAAATAATGATACCTAGATATATGATACCAGGTGGAATTATTTTCATGAAATTTGAAAAAATAATTAAAGCGTAAGTTACATATAAGTATAGCCGCCACCCCTAATTTTTATTATTTCATGATTTTACTACAGTATTTTGTAGCGACATGACATCTATACAGATAAATAAAATTGAAGTGTCTGTTTGTAATGTCAAAATAACAGCTTTTTACTAAATGTTCTGGCTAATCTCTGAAACGGCAACAATTTTTAACATTTTTGTTTGTCTGGATGTTCTGGCTAATCTCTGAAACGGCTGGATCAATTTTGACGGGACTTTCAATAGCTGATAGCTGATGTTATAAGGAGTAACATAGGATACTTTTTCTTTTTTGGGGTTCCGCGAAAAAAAATCCTCGCGGATGAAGTCGCGGGCATAACTAATCTTATCTAAAATTATAAATTCACATGTGTGTTTTATTGTTTGTGACGTTTTCCAGTCTTAGCTACTAAACAGATTATCACGAAATTTTGCATACATATTATCTGGGGTTTAGAATAATCATTTGTAGACATATTATATGGGGTATAGAATAATAATTTGCATATACATTATCTGGGGTATAGAATAATAATTTACATACACATTATTTGGGGTATATAATAATAATTTGCATACAAATTATCTGGGGTATAGAATAATAATTTGCATTTATCTGGGGTATAGAATAATAATTTGCATAAAAATTATCTGGGATATAGATATAATATATAAGTACTGTTCCCGAAGAATAGACTAATATTGCCGAAAAGATAGCGCTTCAACCGTGCTTTATTGACGCCACTGTTATAATTCACTAATAAAAACATCCCCATAGTAGAATAGAATAGAATACTTCCTTGGTAATCTGTGTACATAAAGGTGGTATAAATAGAATTAAGAAACAAGTTGGCCCGATGAGAGCGTACATAACAACAGTTACATAATGTAACGACAACGACATGACAGCGACAATTTTTACGTGTTCATCTAATGGTTAGTTTTACCTACGCTTTGCTAGATGGCGTTATGTGTATTTATCATTAGACCATCTTTAATATTCAATTTTGGAATATATTCAATTCCATTTTCGAAAGTCAGTAGCATACAAAAATAACTAAAAATAAATAAAAAATAATTGCAGCCCATAAATGTCCCACTGCTGGGCTCGGGCCTCCCACTATAGGGGAACGGACAGTATACCCGCCACGCTTGTCCAAGGCGGCTTGGCAGGTTTGACACATCGGTTATTTCGATGTGCAAGGTTGCATCACGATGTTTTCCTTCACCGTTATTAGCACGTGGTAATTGTAACAAAAATAACTGTGACACATAAATACTATATTTAATAATTATTCCGTTTTTGAAAAAAATTGCTATGTGACCCTGAAGACTTAATGCATTAGTAGTCTATAATGCAAGGAAATCACTTAGCCAAGATGTATTCAACATTTACAAATGAAAATTGAATTGGTACACCACACCGTATTAGGGATATTTATTCAAATGGTGTTGGCAGACATTGCGTACACGGAATAAGCATTAGTCGGATTCAAATATATGAGAATAGGAGCGTAACGTATTGGCAACATTTGGTATAGCGCTACTATTCAAATTTCATCGCTCGTACAATAAAACAGAATAAATGTGCCTTATATTTGACGTATGTATTAATATCTCTACCTTATCTCTTCTACATAGAAATCTATCAACATGAAAATTAGTTTGTTAGGATGTTTGTTTGTTCCTTCTTAATGATATTGGATTACCAACATTTCTTATCATTAGATAATAACTGATTAACAAGTTTAATCTATATGTATTTTTAGTCGGAATGAACGTAATATATTTTATGCTCTAGGTATAAGCAACCAAAGCAACGTGAAAACCTCTTAAAGTTATAAAAAACTTTTTTAGTTTTTATCTAATTACATATCTAGATATGAGGTTATTACTATTTCTTATCTTTCACTTAAATGCGTCAACTTCTTGGTTCGGTTCTTGTTGCATGTGAAATATTTATTACTATAAATTTTTATCATTTTGTATAAAAGGAAGTGAAAAGAAACCAAAACCAGAGAAACAACCATATAAATCCACATACGCATATGTACCTATCTAATATATATAATTCTGTACATATGTTAGTATGGAGTAAAAAATCAGTTTTTACGACCAAAGTTTTAGTAATGATATAGATAGATGTAAATGCATATACATATGTAGGTATACTCCATTCATTTCTTATTTTGTTAGAGTAGAGAAAATGTTATATTTTTTTTAGCTTTTATTTTATTGATTTTAGAGCGACTTAAATAAATGAGCATATTTATAGAGTTGCGGTAACCCTTTTGCAATGTTGCTGACGTTTGATGAATGCGTCTCGCCGTCAAAGCTTTCAGCACAGAATATTGATCAAACGGCCACTACTCAATAATTACTCGCGCTGCTATTCTTCATGATGTAACATAGAACTAAATATAGTCCTTACATATCAGGAGCGTATCGTCAATAATGAAATGACAAGGAATTATAAGTTCAAGTTTTTCTTTCTTTCTGTACTCTAAAGCTGTCCACATATTGTTTACTCTTATATATGTAACTTTTTGAAGTGAAACTTCTTAAGAATCGTTGTGATTTGAAACTCGATGGAAGGAAAAAACCTACACTAAAAAGAGATAAGCCCATAAATCTATAGGACTAAGTCTGTAAGATAATGAGATACGAGTTTTACATTGTGCAGCACAGATTAGAGAGTCAATAAGACCGATTTAATTATCGGTTTTATTTCGATCCAAATTGGATCTATGTTTAATTATATAGGTCCAATTTGGACCGAAATAAAACTGATAATAATATTTTTTGACTAAAATAGTGAAATATTGAAAGTGGTACTTAAGAAGTTTATTTTGAATTATAATATGTTGACGGATGTAGGTTAAAGGAATCATATTATCTCAAATTAATAAAAGTTGACAAGAATTATCTGTAAGTATAGTCTCTGAAGTTTCACTTCTACTGCGTGTGAACTGCACACACATTTTTTTATGATAAAACGGTTTGTGTTTGACCACGGTCACGCTTCATATGAAACGTTGATGTGGTCGAAGATGGAGCACGCTTACATAGATAATACCTATTCACACAAGACTGGAACAAATCCGGGGTATACGTTTCGGGAAACACGCATCTGGTAATGCGTAATGCAGCTCTAATACGCAGAAGAACCGTTTCGTTCGCACGGAAACGGAGGTAAAACGTTTCATTCGCACTGGTAGTGTTTCCACTATGAAACAATGGCGTAACTGGTAGCTTACGCGATAAGTAATTTAAGAATGACTAACGAACACACAAGTGCTCTATATAACAACTTAAGCATCTATGCAGACTTGTGTGCGATCAATTATGTTGCTTACATAACATTTCGAATTTTACTCCTTGATTATTCGGGCAACAGGTCAATGGTTTACGCTAACATTTGGTCTCTCAAAGGACAAAATACACCATTGTGTTGGATGACAGTGGCGTATTTGATTGTTTCAGCGATGGGAGGGTGTGTAGCTTAAGTATAATAACTGTCGCTCACGAAATAGTAGCCTTTAAGCATTCAGTCTAAGAGTCTGCCTATACTGGTACATCACAAAAAATTAAGAAATTCGGATAATCGTGAGCTGATCAAATAAAATCAAATAAAGTTATTTTGATTGCAAACTAAGTGTTACATAGGTCTTATTCAATATAACTGAGAACAGCACTTATTACTTAGTTGGCCTTTAATAGCATCGCAATATTAATGTCACTGATATTCACGCTGTCATCATATATACATCTTTTGTGAAGAATTTCATTATATTTTACTTCATTAAATATCATTGCGATATATTTATCGCGATGAGGCTGTAATAATTTATTATGATTATGATTTATTGATAAAATTTAAAATTATTAAGCCACTGCCTTCTCCCAAGCAGTGGGTTCTATGTAAAACATTTTCACATGAAAAAGGCTTTTCTCCTGAAAATGGATTGTGTTTTGATTCGAGTTAAACTTGAATCGCAAACATTTAGTTTTTAAAAAAATATAGAAAAGTGAATCGTGCCTTCCGAAGATGATACTACAAATGCAACCGGGAGTTAATGCTGGATTGATGATGATGTCGCAACTTATGCCAAAATTTGATAGATAATTATGTTTAGAGGTGAATAAAGATATTATACAATGGAAGATTATAGTGTAGAACAGAATATAAATTTATTGCATAACATTAAGATACAGTTCAAGAAATATAGGTACAGAAAACAATAGGCGGTCTTGTCAGTAAAAGTAATTTCTTCCAGATAACCTTAGGATGAATTAGAAAAGTTTGTGAAACATGTGAATTTTGCAATACAATTAAGATATAGAATATATATTTTTAAATGGGAAGTAAAAAAACATAAAAATAAGCAGAAAATGGCTAATATCGATTTATATAAAAAATAGTACATGGTACAATGTACAGAAGTACATAAATATTGGAGAGATTAAGCTGAATTGTTCGTGTTAGAGTGCGAGGTAATAATCCTTTACAAGCTTATTGAGCACCTGCAGAGATTACCTTTTTTAGATTTTATCATCATCGTCAGAAGGTCCACATTTGGCCAAATATTTTATCAATCCATTTTACACGATAATATTACAAATAAACACCATTAAAAGTTTTTAAATGTTTGCTCCAATATTTGTCAATCGATGCAATAAAGCTTCACAGCTTAGGAAGCATTGACCTGTTTTCCATTTAAGTAAGAACCACTTCATTCGCACATTTGTATGAAAGTGGGTTAAGAGTTATTTCCCTTGGTACCGCGATATTATGTACGCAATAAAAACCAGGCTTGAGAGCGATTAAAACGACATTTTGCACCGGAGGTAAGTGCTTGGCGCGACGTTTGAGGTTGGTGTTATGTGGTTTCATGTTGAAATTGAGGCTCATGGAGATAACATTGTTTTTTTTAAAGAATTTAAATGCGAGTTTTCTCGTGCCGATTAAAGATTTCTTTAAACTAAATGCAAATTCTATATTTTCATGAAATAGTAATCATTTTCACAGCGCACGGGATTTTAGGTATTTTTTTTACACCTTACATTATTGGAGTTTTATTAAGGATCCCTATTTTTTTTGAAAATATAATATAACCTGTGTCACTTGGGGATAGTGTAGCTTGCGAACAGTGAAAGAATTTTTTAAATCGGTTTATTACTTTCGGAGATTACCCCCTACAACGTCACAAACTCACAAACTTTACCTCTTTATAATATTAAGTATAAGTATAGATAAAATAATAATAAAAAGAATTTTACTGTTACCAAAAATATGTACAAATTTTGCCTTAAAATTAAGACTGGATACTAACAACTAAACTAGGCCAAGCCTGTATCTTAGGTGTTAGGTTATATTATTGTCAGACTTTATAAAAAAGTTAAAAATTGTATGAGTTATAAAATATATCTAAATATCTAACATTATTTCTTTATTAACAACAGAAAAAAAAAAAATCTCACACGTGATGTAATACAAAGGTGATAGCCCAAAGCTCGTGGTTCGTGTATTATTGTGTTAATGTCGCTATTAATGCTGGATATTGCGTGATGATTTTTTTTTATGAAGTCTAGACGTATCGTGGAACAAAGGTGTGCTGATTCTGTAGCCTGGAATGTTGATTAAATTGCCACGCTGTAATTAAT
This sequence comes from Dendrolimus houi, assembly GCA_039645545.1. Lineage (NCBI taxonomy): Eukaryota > Metazoa > Arthropoda > Insecta > Lepidoptera > Lasiocampidae > Dendrolimus > Dendrolimus houi. The sequence continues at coordinate 9,389,998 of CM077125.1, forward strand.
ACGTGCGTGCACTATGGTTGTTACAAGAAAATGAAGATATTATTTGTAATTATATTTTAAATAGTTATTTAATATTTTCTTAAGTTTTCGCGACTTGTGTACATAATAAAATTAAGTTTTAACGGTTTTAAGCGCGGTAATTTATTTGATTTTTGTTATTCCGAAGTTTCGGCCACTTTTCAGTGGCCGTGATCACGGAAGATAAAGATGTCAAGTGTCAACGAGTATTGTTAAAGTTTTATTTAGCTTACCGCCAACTTGTTTATTTTAATTATTTAGTTTTAATTTTATTTATGGTTATTATTTACGCTATGGGAGCCTAATTTAATTTACCACCGCTTCGCAACATATTATGGCTTAAAGAGAAGAAGCGGCGCAAGAAACTCTTCAGCAAATATGCCTAGCTCTAATAATTTTATATAATATTAAAATAGGTGGAAGGAAAAATAAAAGAAATTATTAGTCAAGTTGGTTTGTGTTCCGGCGCACGCAGAAAGAGCTCACAGTGTCCTGAGGTCTGGCAGTTGGTTTTTGCTGGGTTTGGGTCTTGATAGTTTTGATCCCAAACAGGTGTTACTTGCTTCTCTCTATTGAAATTTGGGTGTTTTTTGATTTCAATAGCCTCACCCATCATTCTAGGTATGAAACGATTGTCTTTCGCCAGGTTTTGAGGGTTATCGAATCTGATGTAGTGGTTGGATTTATCCAGCGTGTGTTCACTGATCGCAGACTTCGTAGACCTTGTGTGTTTTATGTCAGCAATGTGTATTTTTACCCGTGTTTTTTTATGCTCCTCTTTGTTTGCCCAATGTATGATAATCCACACTCACAATCGAGCTTGTAGACACCTGCATCCTAGTTAGTTATTATAAGTGTACGACGCACATGCCGACGGTATGGTGCCGACACTTCGGCGATATAATGATAGGTCTTAGTTTTCGGTTGGTATGACACACCAAATACACTGAAAGTTAGAATTACGTGGCATGTAGTTCAGCGCGTTACGCGATAGTAAATATTACGATACGAAACCTTATCCCAGACATCTTATTGTTTTATATAAACATACGTCTATTCTTTTAAAGTATAAATTTTATCAGTGTTTACAACATGAACAGGTGAAATGATGTACTTTGAGATCCGTAAAAGTTTTGGAGCATGTACATAAAATGGTCCAACTACGTTCGCAGAACTTTCGGTTGCGTACGTTGCATGATGTGTTGATTGCTATTCAAAATACATTAAATGCATTCTCACGGAAACAGTTGGCAGACGAAAGGTTCGGCATCACGCACGACATATCCATCGAAATTACGTAGCTTTTAAAAAAACACTGCGAGCGTATTTATCTGATTTTTCAGCGCCGTGCTTTCGGCAGGTTTTTCGCTAGCCAAACTGTAACGCTGGGGTAAAATATGTGCTATATCTTTGTATCTTCCGGGATCTTCTTCCTTTGTATCGAATTAAGGAGGTCAGGGTCGAGTCGGTGGCTTCTAAGCAGCTCAAGTTAGCCAATCTGCTGTGTCTGATGGCCTTTGCGGGCTTTACGCTGGCTACCTTCGTGGTGTAGTTGGCAATTCTACGGTTTTCGGTGGCCATTTCCAGATTTAGGTGATCATCTGTAGCCATATAGCCTGTTTTTAGAGTTCCGTAGCCAATTTGGCAAAAACGGAGCTCTTGTGGGGGCGACTAGAATTGTCTGCATGGAATGGAACATCTGATCACACCCATAATGTATGTCTGTCTCTGTTGATGACATGCTTAACTATGTCGTGGTTGTAACGAGCGTCTTCTTACTCTATAGTACCAGGTTCAATTATATACGTGGATTAAGTGAATAAGACGTTTATTACGTAAATATTTACAATATTTTGATTTGTCACTTATTTTAATTTTATGCAAAGATATATAGATTGAATAGAAAATGGCTTTGACTTTAAGCACCTCAGCGGGCAGAATGCCGGCGTTGGATATCCCGAATAATGAGTAGCGTGTTGACTCAATGGTGATCTTGTTATGTCTCACCTACTTTTTTTTAATTGGACTTGACTTTATGTTGTTGGTCCGAAAACCTCACAACTTTACCGGGGTTTATGTGGCGAGCGCCTTCGTAAAGCGAAGGCCCTCGAGGCCAGGGGGCAACTTGCTCGAGGGAGCTTTACCTCAGCTGGACTGTTGCCATGAAAGGGAGATGAATCTAACGATGCTGACTAGAGGGCGACACAATGTACTAATTGAGAACGGGTGACGAGTAATATAAAGCCCGAGGGGAAGGATCCCGCCGGACCGGGATCGGCGCTTCGCGGTAACCTACGCTATCTTACTGCCGTTTTGCAACGTGTTATGGCTGGGAGAGAAGAAACGGCGAAAAAAACTTCCCAGCAACACGCCTAGTCTATCCTATGGGGCGGCTATATCTCCTGGCGTCCCTCGCGGGGACGTGGAGAGATAGTGGTTAGCGGCGTCGACGCTGCCGTCTGTGTCTGTCTGTCGGTGCCTGCCAGCCTGCCGTCCTAACCGCGGGCGGGCTGATTCGAGCCCGCCGTTTTGTGATAAGGTCGACCCTGTCCGTGAGGACGTTACGCGGTCGTCGCAGGAGAGCCTTTCGTCAAGGCTTATAATCGGACACGGACACGACGAGCGGATTTCGATGGTGCGTCGCGAGATTGAAATACTTACGCGAGAGCGACGTAATGTAGTTTTTGATGGAGGGAAGCTCCAGATCGCGGTGGAATCTCTCCTCCTGAATGCCGCGGTAGCCCTTATATACTGCTTGGTTTGTTGTTGTCGACGCGGGTGGCCCGTGCAGGTATTCATTGTTCTACAGGACCGAACTATTGCTATGGAGAATAATAATGGTATGATCATGATTAAATGAAGACTGTCTGGTACACCACCATACTCTCATAAAACCGTTGTGTTAATCGTCTATGTCCTGAATGTTAATAATAATCTTGAAAACTATTAGTTACTTACATATAATAGTATATTAGGTATCAAAATGTATTTTATAGTAGTACATGATTATGCAATGAAATTGCGAGAACTTGAAATCTTATTCTATTTAAGTTGATAAGTAGGAATATTTGCTCTCTTTAAATTAAAAAAGGGAGGGGTAGAATTCAAAAATACTTCAGACGAAAATTATTATTGACTTGAAAATGTTAATAACGTCACTCGGGATGTGAAACCTCTGCTTTTCTTATATAATTACGTTTGATTTGTATTAAGCACTTTGTTACGAAGCCAAGTATCGATTTCCATTCAATATTGTGCAAGTAATGCCTTTGTTAACATCTATTTGTAACCCAATGTTATAAAGTACTTGTATACATTTTACGTATCGTGTATATTATATACCTACGTATATATTACCTATTATGTTCCGGTTTCGACATTTTTTGAAGTGAAACTTATTCAGACACGGCAGGGAAAAAATAGCACCATACCACAGGACGTATCTTTGTATCTCAAAATGTAGTAGTTTTTATGCTCTACCACAGGATTTTTTCGCTATTTGCCGCTTCATAGCTCAAAATTTAGAATTTTGTATTCTTACTTTCGTTACCTCATATAAATCTTTTGTTTTTATCTGTGGAGGTGTGTATTCGCAGAGGTTTCAGCCCCTAGAGCCCATCGCTTACATACAATTGTTAAACCGATCAATCGATCGACTTTTTAGTCGAATTCTGTGCTTGTAATTATTTCATTACAATTAACTGTTTATTCAGTGATGGAGCACATTTGATCCAATTGTTATTGATTTTTTAGTTTTATCTATCGGCCGGTCGCATTGTAGCTTCACGGTTTCGTCGAGCGTATACGCGTTCAAATACATGGTAATATATAGGTACATTGCTGTCGGTGGATAGTTGTTCAATTGTAAACATTATCCTTAATACTTTTGTACACATTTACCCTGTATATGTTATAAGGTATATAACTAAGAGGGTTTTAGGACTCTGTAGTCCTAAAACCACCTTAGTTATATACTTTCTGTTGCATCAGGAATAAGATTGCGTACCGCTTTAAAAAAATCACATTCCAAAATCAAAAGTTCCAAATTTGTTACAAACCTTAGCGGCTTATCGGTCGTATAAGTAGAAAACCCCGATCAAAAGGTGATAGATGTGGGTTTTTGATTTTTTTCCGATAAATAACTATTATGTTGGTAAATTTATATGCGGGTCTGCATATATTTTCAAAGACTTTTAATATAAGTATGTATGCGGTAGTAAGTCTTATATTATGACGTAAGTGTAGCTTATATAATATCCAATTCTATTGCCTTATTTACCTTCTGTTGAATTGTGCCTTATAGCAACGTCTTTTTTAAATATTCGCCTGTCAAATACAAAACTCTAAAAGGCGATCTCCGAACAAAGCTCGTTCGCTAACAATAAGGGTTAATAAGATCTATTCACAAACCCTTTTTCAATTGCAATTCAATTAAAATGTGGAAAACGTTTAATGTTTGCGTCAATATAGGCCAGAATACAAACATAGTTGGTTTAAATCTTTAAAGCAATTCAAACTCAATTACTACGGTTTACTTTCCCCTAATGGGAAAAGGTTCCTTTTGTTGCGGGTTGATTTAATTCGTTTGTTTGGACATTGGATATTATTGATGTAATATTATTTTTATTTTATTTTATATTGGGGGCGGCTAACAGCTATCATTAATAATAACTAAAAATAAGCTAAATTAAGAGTAGCTATTAATAAGCCTCCACAGATAACAGTAAAAAAAAGAAAAAAAGGAAATTAAACAGTAAAAAAATGTGCATAGGTATAAGGTACTTAAACTGATAAATCCGAGTTTGAATAGAACTTGACCAACTTTGCGCTAAACAATGTTACACTATTAGTAAATAGGTCTAAGTCTATATCTTCCAACTTACATAACTTATTAAATCCATTTGCTGTTCCGATACTGAACGAATTACGTCGGTAAACTGTTCGCGTCAATGGTGTGTGTAATAATTCCCTAGGGCGAACATTAGTAGGGAGAACATACAAATGTAGTTTCTCAATGAGATTTGCACAATCAATTTTAGATTGAGCAATTTTAACTAAGAGACGTAAATCAGCGATCTTTCTTCTAGTTTTCTATTATGATTTCTTTCTATTATGACAAAGGTTGGGTAAAAAAATTGGCCAGGTGCATCTCAGTTTACACACAGTACGGAGTTCCGTGATGGCGACAAACGACAATGTTATTAGTATTTAAAAAGCTCGTAACAGAAATACCTGTTATCTCTAATGGCTGATGTAATTAAGTCGCATTTCTCGCACAATAGTTAGCTGGTAGAGCACTACTACGACTTGTGCATCGGACAGAAGCCGGAGTGAGAGTGCACTCGACCATAGTGGGAGTGGAATGGAGAGTCCGTACGCTTTTATATTCGACCAATGACGGAACGAGTCGAATAGTAATCGTAGGGTAATCGATACAAATAGCCCTCTATTATTATTTTATCTATTTATATCTATAATGTAACAATTCTAAAGTCATTTGACGTGCCTTCTTTTTATTAATTTAAATCATTTATGTTCTGTCTTTCAAAATTTTAGAGAGGATAAGTACACAATTTTTTTAGAAGTTTAGTATGGAGGTAGGTGTGTCCGAATACAATTTGGAGCTGCATCCCGACCCTGACATGCATCTGTGTCTAAAGATGAACATCCAGGTCGCGTATCCATAAGACCCATACGGATCCGGCTGACTACCGTGTGTATATTCGCTAAACCAGATTTATTTATGTCGCATTTAATGTAACCTTCTTTGCTTTGTCACTCCGCACTCGCATGCGTGTGTGTGTGGATGCGGGTCTTATACCCGCGCAAGGTTGCCGTTTCGACCGGTATCGGAATTGGTTTTGGTTGTACATCCATCAATAATGCGATGCATGCAGGTCCGAGGATTCGTATCCATGCGGTCCCCCCCACCCACTTTTAATTTAAACTTTGAAAAAAGAATATCACATCTCACCAAATATTGAATTAAGAGACAGGCCTTATACTTAAATGTTTATTTTTGAGATTTATCATTAAAACCTACACGGTTACGTCTACCATTTTTTTCATTTCTTAGTTACATGTATAGTGGCCACCCGTAATTTTTGACATCATTTTTTTATAGGTATATATAAAAATTGAATGATGAGAAGTAGATAAATTAGAAACCCTAAAAAAACAAAATTGTATATTTTTAATTATCAATCGTTCGCATCAGAAACAAAGTTTACAAGGTTATTGTTGCACACAAATAATTTAATAAAAATAAATAAAACTTGTAATTGGTAAATAATGGATTTATTGTGGACGTACGTCCTGTAATGGTAACAAAATATAATGCCGCCTGTACACCGTCGTTGAGGCATCGCAAGGCATGACGAGTGCGAGAGTCTACATAGTCCACTCGCTTCATTATTTTGTCTCGCACTGCTCGTCTGCGTTTCGGTCCGAGTCGGTTTTTTGTACGCGAGTCAAAGGGTCTCGTTTTCTATTTTGTATGGTACATGTGCATGTAATTATAATAACTAATAGGGTATAGGTAGGCGCATAGGGTAACCTACCGTAAGCTAACGTAATTTGTAACGAATCCATCTTCTCGACATTCGCAACTCTTACTGAATAAACAAGGCGAAAGCACTCGAGGGACAGTGTACTGCCAAAATAAGAATGATAAATAGACAATGACATGTAAAACATAGACTACTAAATATAAATAAATATACAAAAGAGATTGTTACGTTTTCAAGAGATATCGATTTATATTTTGTGAGTTATTTTGTGTTCTGTAGTTATTTTTGATGTTATTGAAAAATATTCGTTAGTTAATTTAATCCATGGATCTGATTTCATCAAAATTTCAGTAATGCTCTCTACCAGGATTCAAACCCATAATATTTAAATGAAAGGCACTCGTCCTTAGCCACTGAGATACCACGGCTTGTAATATGTTTTCGTTTTTGTTGAGTATTATTTTGCACGATTTATATATTTAGTCAGTCAAATATTCATACGTGCAGTTTCAGCACTACATTAAGGTAATTAATAAACTAAAGTTTTCTAGCAACCTTACCTAAACCGCAGTAATTAGATCTTTGACTGATGTTTAACAACAGAGTTCTTGTGGCAACTCAAAAAATACATTTCAGTTAGTAGATCCGTGCAGGAGCGGAGAAAGAATACAAATTCCTGTGGCCAGGTGGCCAGTCGTAAGAGGCGACAAAACAACCCACAGCCAGGTGGTAGGGCATTTGCCCGTCTGGATAGCTATCACCCCTGGTCTAGAGTGTGCTGCCATAACAACCATGAGTTGTGTTTTGGCATTAGTGGCCAGTTTCCAGCCCCATCTACGAGTCCGACAGCACTTTGATAGCACCTTTAGTGTTGCAAATGTTTGTAGGCACCGGTAACCACTTTCCATCACAGTTGGGCCGTTAGCCTGTCTGTTGTACTCCAGCAATAAAAACAAAATGATAGCGAATTTAAATTTTCCATACAAACGGCACACTTGCATAAAAACAATAAATGTACTACAACTATTGTTAATTTTAAACTTGTTTTAAATGTTTAAAAAAAAAAGTAAATGCATTGCATTACAGCTCACCAAAGAGATTTGAGGCTCATTCATATAAAACATTTCAGCACAATGTGCACACATAAGATGAAATGTTGAATCACATTCGTTATCTGTTCAACGAAAAGTTTTCACATAAAATGTTAAGAAATCGAATCACGTCCCAGCCAGAAACAAACGTTATAAATGATTGAATATTTTTATAACTCAAGTTATCGCTTCGCTTCAACAGTCATATGATTTTCGATGAAAGTTTTCGGAGTATTTAACGGTGTATTTTATTGTGTACCGTGTTTATGTTCTAAGTTTAAAAAGTCACCATCATCACCTGAGCGTTAAATCTCGGCTGTATTCAGCGCATTTGCTTCGAAGCTTTTTTAATTTTAGTTCTCCACTTTGCACGATCTTTTGCATCTCCTATTTTGAGAGTATTGGTACACATGTAATCCATATCTACGTTAAACCAGCCTTTTTTGTCCCCATTCCTTCTACGGGTTTTGCAAAGGCGGCATGGTTAAACATTTATTCCCCATGTCATTATACGGTTTTTATAAAATATGACAGTTCCAACGTAGACTCTTGCAATTTGATTACTATGTCATGGATGTAACGAGTGTTATGATACTGCAATTTCATCGAAACTGCCTGAAAGAGTTAAAGACACCCAGTGATTCTCATAAATTTTTTCGTATACTATATTTAAAAACTACTGCACGTAGGCCTTCTCAACCATGTGTCACTTATCCCGGCCCTCCGCTATCCTCATGTAGACCCCACTGGCGACCTTGAGCAGATCGTCGGTCCATCAGGCTGGAGGCCGTCCTACGAATAGCCTCGTTTCTGCTTTTAACCATAAGAGACACTCCCAGTCCCACTCAGTTTGTGAACCAGCCCCACTGTCATAAGATAGACATGATTGTCAAAAAATCATTTCTGGTAATTCAAAATAAGTAAGATAAAATCGAGACTACGATAAATTCAATTCAAAGCTTATATTGGATAATATTAAAAACTAAATGGGTATTTCTATGAATACCACATGATAATTGGTGTATATTAGAAGTGAAACTGCCATAAAACGTTCGTGTCACCAATTACCTTTATTAATGTGGCACGCAGAATACATGGCGGTGTAAACGGTCATAACACTTTTTATTACTTCACAACTCTATCGATTTAGAGAGTGAAATGACAAAAGTTTTCTTGTAGGAAGGATGAAAGCAATCTTAGGAGATATAACTTTTGTACTCGGTTGTGGGAAATTGGGGAAGATCGTTTGACAGTCGGGACATGCCTGTTTTTCTTCATATAGTTAAAGCTTTTATGGGATCAAAGTGTAGTTGGTGTAGACTTCATATGATATCAGGATTTACTAACCACCATTTATTTTATAAGGATTTGCAGTAACTTTGGCAACATAATTATGTTTCGGCTTTATAGTGTTTAATATTTTTGGAATTGAAATGTTATTTTTATACATTTACGAACTATAGAGAAAGAAGCCTTCAAATATACTCTAATTCAATAAGAATAAGACTGTTATAAATTATTGTGGAACTATGGATATTATCAGGCGATAAAGGCCTCATCGTTCCGCTCGATAAAATAACTATAAGTATAGACTCAAGGCAGATTGACGTGTTTTTCACATCGATGACCTCGATGGTTTCCTCACGCGTATATCCACATTTATTTAGCATGTGAAATATGTATATTATTATAGAAATTTGTGTAAGCATACGTCATCTCCGGTTAGGATTCTTACTTAGGTCCTTACCCGTAGAGGAATGGAGAAAGAATACCAGTTCTTGCGGCCGGGCGCCTTGTCGTAAGAGGTGACAAAGCAACCCACAGCTAGGTGGTAGAGCATTTGCCCGTCTGGATGGCTACCCCCCGGGTCTAGAGTGTACCATCATAACAACCACGTGACGTTCCAATCTCCCTTTAGAGAGCAGCAGCATATTGGAAGCACCTTAGATGTTACATACGTCCACAGGCGATGCTGACCTCTTTTCATCAGGTGTGCCGTCTGCCTGTCTGCTGAACTACAATAATTGGCGGCCTCTGTGGTTGTGCGGGCTAAACCTCTGCCGGCCTACCTCATTGCAACGCCGAGACTCCGTGTTCGATTCCTGGTATGGTAAATTTCGGAAACGAATTTTCTCCGTTATTTAGTATGGTCTGGTCTGAGATCAGCCCCAGAGTAGTCCGTTGTATATTACCCGTAACACTAGCGTAACTTGCTTAATTTGGGGATACACAATATGTGTGTTAGTCTGCCGCTTATTAAAAAAAAGGTCATCTTAATGAGACACCAGTGCCTTATCCATTAAATATTAGGATATATATACATACATTTCTTTATTGTACAGTAATTATTCGGGAGGAGTAATCACTAAGAGACAAAGGTCTTTCTAAATAAAAAGAAAAAAAATATATCCTTCCAATAAATACATTTTAAATGTTTTAGATCTTTTGAATATTTAAATTATTTAGAACTTTTACACAAGTTCTAAGTAATTGTTGAAAGTTCAAATTAAATTTACAAAAGCTATCAAGGTGTATCAGTTTGACATTTAAGAATATTATCCAAAAGAATATAATGAAAATATATTTAAGTAAACAGAGGCCAAAGTAGTCTTTTAATACTTTAAAAAGTCGTTTAGGAAAGTTCGTGTTTTATCTTTTATCAGCTTAATTGGATTTGCTGGGAAAGGACTGTGTATTAAGGTTTTTTAGGGCGCCTCTATCAAGGTTTAATCTAAATTGTAACAGATATTTTATCCGATAAAGTCTATTGTTTGATTCGATAATTCGGGATAACCGCTCTTTAGAAGTAGACTGTAAAAAGATAAGCAATCTATTACATTTCAACGCAGATTAGAGAGCAAATTTATTATTATAGACAAAGGTTGTTATAAATTAACTTTATAATGGTTTAGTCATCGTCACTAGTGATCACCCAGTGGTCGAAAACCAACCGTATTCATTGACTTTTTTTTTAAGTCAAACGTTACAGAGGTTCTCTTGTAAAAAAGATAGATAGGTAATACTTTATTGCTCACCAAAATATATAATTCTAGAACTGCATAATTACAACACTTGGTAACAACTTTCTAAACAAATAAACTTTTTTGGTACAAAGTTTCGCTGTAAAAATTGCATATAAAAATTTTTTTCTGATTTTTCTAAGCTCGAAACCTATCTATTCAATCTGTCAGAAATTATTATTTATTACGTTGTTACTCCATCTGGGATAATGTTCGTGTTAGTGACCGTTTCACGCAGACGTAGCGATGTGTTTAATGCGTTATTTCTGATACGATTTTGCTATCAATTGTTAAACATTGACGGATAACGTAGTATATATACACTAATACGTGGCTAATTTACGGCATAATTTTTAACGCTCTAAATAACGTGGGCACAGCCAATAATCATAACATTATCTCAGGTGAGGTTCGACGGTTTTGACAATTTTTTTGCAATAATCTTTAGTCTGTGCGAATATTTGATCTTCTTGTAAACGTTACGCTAAATCTCATACACTGGCGTGCACGCAATTTGGTTAAAAAATGGCACAAGGCTCTTTTAATAACCTAAGCATTGTTTGTATCGCGGAATAATAATTGTTGTATTGTGATCCTGCAAATTTTCATTTTAGTTTTGTTTTTTAAATAATAAATAGGTTCGCGTTTGACCACGATGACGCGTAATGTCGGACGATGATGCGGTCAAAGATGCTTACCTAGACGGTACGTATTCACACGAGTTTTGAAGATACCCGGATAGTACTTTTCGGGAAACACGGACTCTGGTAGTGCATTCTAAAACTTTGCCGTGCGTAGAAGGAACCTGGAGGCGTAACGTTTCGTTTGCACTGGTGGCGTTTACACTGTTTTATGTAGGAAACATTCTATTTTCTGAAATAAATGATATCGCAGGTTTGCTGATGAGAACTCCTTCCACTTGAATTTTCGCGATTTGTGCTCGCCTAGTTCGTAGTACTAATTAGACAAGCGCGGTCCGTAATCATTAGATTAAGTATATAAGTAAGAAATATAAAAGAACAAGAAATATACATACAAACTTATATTCCATTTATATACATGTATACATTTAATTTTGTATAGTTGGGTTAATATATATATATGACTCGATATTATATATACATATAGTATATACGTATATAGGTTTAACTACATTTGTTAAGACGAATGTTGTAATTTATCTTCATGAATAATCTATTGTTACTATCATAAAGTTCGAACTTCGTCTCAGTGAAATTGGGGTACATTAGTATTCAGTTACTCACTGACGTGTATCGCTTTGCAGGGTTCCGTTTTAAGATAAGGGGGATGGGATAAGGACAAGACAAGGGAGAAGTGGGCCATCAGAACTCTCACTTACCGAACGAAACACGATTACCTTAAGGCTAACTGTTTTATGCCAATATTTTATGATAATGTGGTATCGCACCAATTGAGCCGGTCCTAAGATCTATAATCAAGATATTGATTTCAGCATTGCTGTACTACGTCGAAAGTTTTCCTTAAAAGTTTCCTTGAAATATTATGTAACTATTTTAATCAACAATTTGTAACTCATAATCTGGTCTATTCTACAGAACTCTTTAAGAACAACCCCTAGACACACTTGATCGACTTGTTTTGACGGGTGCTATTGAAACGTATCAAATTCAGCTTGACTTTGCCCACTCATCTGGAAATTGATTACACTTTTATTAGAGCCTTTTATTCGTAGTGTATTTCTTTTAGCCTGGTGGGAATTTTATATTTTTTTGATCTAGAGCGTATCGGAAGCGTTCGTATCAGTGCTTTTTATGTTTTTTTTAAATAATTTAGTATTACTCAACATAATCCGAGGGGCAAAAAATATATAAACCGAATAATATTAGGATAGCTTCGTATCGACCATTCCACAGTGCTTGCAGATAAAAGTCTTGGATTACTTTTATTTTATCTTACCTATCATGTCAATACAAGTGCTACGAATTGTTGACAATCTCCTATTTACAGATGATCTATCTGAAACCACTTAGTCTTAGAAAAATTGTTAGCTATCTAACTGTATTTATTCTATGGCCTGCAGAGTGGGGAATGATTTAATAAACGGTGTTGATGCCACCGTTGGTATTTTATGACAGAACCACTTGACCACGATTGGGACTCCACTACTTACTTTCTGGATGGGGAGCAAACATCACTGTAAACCTTTTGTCTCAATTAGAACGACTTCCTTTAGACTTATGACTTTGTAAATTTGCATGCTTATTCAAGATACAGGAAACTGAATTTAAAATAGAAAAAAGCAAATAACGAAAAAAGAACCAAAAACATTTTTTATTATTTTACAGCAAAAACGAATATGTCCAACGAAAAGAAAGTAATTAATAATATATTTTAAAAAAAATATTGTTTAGTAATAGATCTAAAATCGAAGATGTTTTTAGCCTTATGTGTATTCAAATCTAGACACAAGTATGTTCCACCCTGCGATTTGTTTTGTACTTTGTAGTGTGCAAAATCAGGAGCTGACGTAGCTGCTGCATTAGAGGTGGAACTGAAGGTTAGTGGTTGTCAATTACCACGTTTTTTTGAAATATTTGGCGTAAATATGAATTACCATAAATTTAAAACGACAGCCGTCATAATTAATCAAGTAAAATTAATTATAGTTATGATACTCGCACAATAATTAGCTACTCTAGAGCGCTAATAGAACATTGCATTGGACAAAGACATAGTAAGATAATCGTTCCAATATAAGTTTTTTACCTATGGAGCGTTCGTCGCTACGTCCGTTCATTTTTATATCTGAGCGATGATGAAACAAGCCCAGTAGTAATCACAACTACCCACCAATATTACCTAATTAGTAATCCAACTTATTACAATAGTACAATAATCTAACACTTATAATCCATTACATAACTAAAACCAGCGAATCCCTATGGTGACTATAGAGTCGTAACCCAGCATTGCAATCTGTATTATTATATAGATAGAATAGTTTATAGATATTGTTACGAGTTGCAGGACTCGTAATTAAAATGCCGTTGGAATTATTATACAATTTATTAGAACTATACAAATACATATAACACAGGAACAAATATAACTAAATACAACCAGCCCAAACGTAATGCACGATTCAATAACACGCGCAAAGTCCATCACTAAATAAATTATCGAATATACACAAGTCTTGCTTCACTTGTGGTTATCGCTCGACTGACGATCTCTCCATTGGGGCATTGCTTTTTTGCTGCAAAAATGCAATATGTCTACCTGACCACGTGGACCGAATTTCTTAGAATCACACCTGGCTAATGATTATCATAAAAGATTACAATACACAATAGGCTGTTTTAATAATCACAAATTTTAAACACAAAGTAAACAAAAGAAGTCCAAATGCCGAAAAGTAATAAAATGCGGTAAACAGGTATGCAGGTGTTAATTTGTCTTTGTCGGTCGTAACAATATCAATTACAAAATGTACGATTATAATATTGTCGTAGTAGAAACAATAGGGGAGTTATCGCTTAAAGCAATCTCCTCCAGGCAACCCAGACTAAGGAATAATGTAACCTAAATTGGCGATGTAGGTGGTGCAGATTACTAGGTAGAACTTAAACAAACATACTTTAACTACATAATATAAATTAAATACACATACTGAAATTACTTTATAATTAAATAAATACATACAAACATATTTATAAGATATATTTATATATTTTATAAATTATAACCAATATTGAACAAACAAAATTTCATTTAGCGTAATGTACACAAGAATTGGCGTAAGTAATAACGAACAGAAAGCGTCTGAAACATGTAATTAGACCGCAACCCGTGTCGGTGTGTTCGAACACAACCGCATTACGTCGCTAATTAGTGACAAGCAATCGGTATCGCTGGTGCTGCGAGCAATCTCAGCTGTCTCGGTGTACCAACACTCCTCTAACAAGAAGTGACAGGCTGATTTAATTAGGTAGCGATTAGTAATACTTATTGTAGCGATTTTAGTAATATGTGTTTTTACTTTCGTATTCACTTGGTTTGTGGGCAACAGTCAGTGCTGGTATTTATAACATAGAACATTCTTGTGCCATTATGCTGGATTCAGGCCTTCCCATTTTAGGGGATCGAACTGAATACCCGTTACGCTTCTTTAGGGCTTTAGGTTTGACACATCGATAATCTCGATATGTAGGTTTGCTCATTAGCACCTGGTAATTTATACAAGCAAAAAAAATCTTTTACATTTCTTCTGTTCGTCACTGAACTCATCCTAAACGGACGACCGATTTTGATTAAATTTTATGTGTATGTTTTATGGGTCCCAGGTTGGTTTAGATTCACGATTGGATCCGATAGATGCTTCTAGAATGGGGTTCTAGATTTTTATTTTTCCAGAGCAGGACAACGTGTGCCGGGTCCGATAGTTGTATGTATATTTTTAAATTAGTTTTATTATATATATGTCGGCTCAGCGCGACACATAACACAATAATAATCTGAAATATTATAATCACAGTTTATTACACTAGAATTATTACAATTACAATATTAAATACATCACAATAATGCACAGAAATATTAGGACAACTCCAAGAGTTGCATCCACGCTTGTCAGGTGTCGAGCAGCAATTTGCCCTTAAAGAATACTGCGATTATCGAACGATAATTATCGACCACAATATAGGTACTATGCGCTTCTTGTCGAACACTCTTTCGCTCTGTTCAACCGATGATCGTAGAATGTTGAATGTTCCCTTTAGGCGATTTCACCTCCTTTTATATTGTCGAACCAACAACAGAGCGTTCACCCTTTAGTAATCTAGTAAACTGAAAATTATTATAAAGGTTTTTAAAAATCCTAAAAACATTTATAAAATGCTCAACAATATAAATCCCACCATATAAATACAACCCAGTTTTTATTAAACTAAAACACTACTTTAATAAAATCAAGTGCAGGTACTTTAAGAAAAATATAAGTACCCGCAATTGAAAGTCACAGTCTTATCTTAGCACGGCAAATACATAGTTTCAATTTATTACATTTCTTCATATTATCTATCAAGGCCATATCGACCTCCCATATCAGATATTACTTTACGATTTTTTTACAATTATATCGCAATCTGCGACATATAGAAAGAAAACTAAAAATGTTCTATTTCGTAACGTCTTTTAGATACTTTCAAGCACACGAGCTTAATATTGTCCTTTAAGACCACAAACACTGTAAACAGAGAAAAGCTCATTATAATAACGCGACAGACTTTGTGATTATTACGTTTTAATGGCCTCGAGACTGTTTGACGAGACCTTTAATTATATTATCTTGGTAGTTTTGTGTTCTCTAAATTATATTTTAATTGAATTGTTTACCATATTAATAATTAAATGTAGACTAGGTATGCGTGCAGAATTCGCAGGTAAATAAAACCCCGGATATTCCGTACACACGAAGCCGCTGAAAATAATAGTATAATTTTGTTGCCTTCAGTTATTGTGTAAATGTTTGTCGAATAACAATAAATAAATGAAAAAGACTATTATATAGACTTACCTAAAATCCCGTCGACCAAGAACGACCACCTTGGCTTCAGAAGTAGATATGACACATACACGGAAACTGAAACCCCCTTAACCAATAATTCAAACAATAACAATCACTTTTCAGGGTGGACGCTATTTAGTTTATTTCAACAACTCACTGCACTTACCAAAAATCTTATTATTTCTGACATGTCTGTCTTTATAACACCGCAAACGAATCCGACGACAAAATGGCGACACTTTCCTTGTACCAAGGCAAAAATTGGAGGGACGTAGATAAATATACATACATGCTATTATACAAAAAGAGAAGGATCATGTATCAAGAATGTATATTGTGGTTTGAACAAGAGATGGCGGTACCATGACTTGAAAACCATACTTCAACATTAAATAATAAACACAAGGAAATTAATTATACGCTCAAAATTAAAAATTAAAATCATTTATTTGCAGAAACATGGAGATACAAGATATTCATGTATGTTTTACGTAGGACATGTATCACCTTATAAGGCCACACAAGTGTTTCTTAATATTTTTATACATAAATGACCAAATTATTTAGTTATACATTAATTGGATGTTTCTCTAGAATAACTACAGTTGTGTCTCTGAGATCGGATAATATCAAATTGATCTTAAATAGCAGTAATTAAAAATTCTAAGTTTATTCATAACGACAAACAGACGAACAGAACGATATGGCGAATTTACGAGGATTCAATTGTTTACCAAAATAACTACGATAACTAGGTACCAACCTCTGATTACCTGTAAAGACGATTAGATAGAAACTTTGCATATTCTTTACATAAACATAACATAGCATTTTGACCTCGGAGTTAGAATGTTACAAATTCATATTAAAATATTTATTTTTAATGTAATTATACTCTCTGGTCCAGAAATCCTATGACAATGAATCAATTCCAAAACATCATTTTTTTTTAATTAAGACAATCTCGACCAATGTTTACTAAACAACAATGTTTACAAACCATGTTAAGAACACTAGAAAAACAGTATTTATATATAAACTTAATTTAGATAAGAACTGATCTAGGGTAATCTTAAGTTCAATGTTGATATAATATATCAATATTAAGTAGATGTAGAGGGTATCTGTGTCACCGTGCATAGAACAAATCAAAACACTATCCGATATTTATGCACGTAAATTATAAATAGGAAACCGAAATACCATTGCGGCATTCTGCAGACCGAGACAAGCTAAATAATAAATATGGGTCAGCCTAAGAATAAATAAGTTAGTATAAGTCTTCTCTGCAACTGGTGATTTATGTATTTAATTTAATCTTTGTTCACGAAACTTTCGGTTCTGGGGTGAAAGTTGGAACAGTTCTATTTTAGCAGTTGTATATCTTGTAGGACCCGACTGGAAGCTTACTGTTTCGTTGTCCGTTTATCTGTGTACACGCATACACATACATTGTACGTATAACACATAAAATACAAACTCGCTATTATACCTATTATAGGTAAAATACACTATAACTAAGTCAAATTCTATTTTAACTGACAAAGCGAAAGTTGTCTGGCTGGAAAGTCGCAAGTGGAGATCCATGGTCCCTGCCTACCCCCATTCAAAACAGGCGGGATATGTATGTATTAGTGTGGCGCAAAAAAGAAAACACTTTTTTTGAGTCTCGAGTGAAAAAATGTTAGTTTTTGATGTTTTAAGAACTCCCCAAAGGACAGCACAAAAAAATGTTTTTAAGATTTCAAAAATCGCCAAAAACTGTATTTTTTTTTATTCATTTTGTTTTCTCGATACGGTATAATTTTATAGACCAAAACATAATACGTTTCTGAGAGTTTCAGTTCAAAATTTGAATTTAAAAAGGTAGCTCATATTTTTTTAAATTTACTAGTGTATTACTCGCTCCATAAAATCTAAAGTATATACTATTTTTAGGTCTATAAAATTATACCGTAACGAGAAAAAAAACTGAAATAAAGTACCAGGTTTTGGCGATTTTTGAAATCATAAAAAATAATTTGAGCTGTCCTTGGGAGTTCTCAAAACATCAAAAACTAACATTTTTTCACTCGAGACTCAAAAAAGTCGGTTTTTTGGCGCCACCTTAGTATGTATACATTGTTTTTCCTTAGAAGATCATATTCGTACATTACAAACAGGATTGCAATAAATAAGGTACACTATTTAATGATATTTAAATTTTTTTAAACAACTTAAGAGACATTTAAAGTTAGATTTTGCTGTAGAAAATGTTTTATATCAATAATTTAAACACATAATTTAACAAAAATATTATCCAATAATTTATCTTGTAAGAAAAAACAAAGTATATAATTATGTTCTTATCACAGAGCTAAGAAAATGGTCGATGGGGTCATTGTATGACACGAAGCTTTACAGTGGTCATATATGAACCTATTTATGGTTAAAAAAAACTATGTGCTAAACCCGTCGATCGGTTCTAACGAACGTGGCGAGTGAATTCTCTATTAGATTAAAATCAGGAGGCTCGAGCCCAGTTGTGGGACCTATAAGGACTATATTATTTGAAGATAAACAGAACCCATTTTTACAGGACCAAATTAGTAATACCCTAGATTGTTTCACAAGTAAATATGGTGTTGCGAAACGGGTCCCGCATTACAGTAATTGAAGTTTAATTATCCTTTGTAAATATAGAGCTAATATATTGCCAAGACAATATTGAACACTCACAAAGAGTATACTAATTGAATTTGGCAAAAAAATCGGGAGAGAGCGTACTGTTTATGCATGACGAAGGGTTCCGTAAAGGTGAAAAAATTAGTTGGATGTCATTTGGTTATGAAACTCCAATATAAAAATTATAATATATACTGTATTACTCTATATCTCACACTAAAAGTATTTTTTAAGCTTGTCATTGGTTTTTTATTCAGAATCTCCCACTTTGTAGTACAACAGTTAGAGTGGGCACACAATTTTTCTTTTATAAGTTAGTATTGTATTGTAATCAACTATTGTCTACAATAAAAAAAATCAATATAATTTTTAAAATCTTACTAACGATATTCTATACAACAATGTACAGTGGCGGAATAAATAGGTTCGCCAGTTTTCAAATTGATTCATTTAACGTTCCGCGAACACATGTTACCTTTTCAAACTACGTGACAGAACAGACTGTACCACAAAAAATTATGTTCAATTGTTAGACAATAAAGTTTAAAATTACTTAGATCGAAGTTGTTTGATTTTCTATCTTGTCTAAGAAGATTGTTTAGAGATAGCCGAGATCGGTTCCGAGCAAGGTGGAAGGCCGAGTTTATTGGAGCTGGTCAGCAACCTGGTCACCCCACCTATTCGGAAATCTACCGCCAGGTCTCTTGCCTTCGACTTTCTCAGTGACCACAAGTCTCTTAATATTATCTGAAATGTTTCGGGTTATGTGGCCAAAGTACTTGAGTGTATGTTGTCGGCATATTACTGATAGCGTCTGGTGATCTCCAACCTTAAGTTCTTCGAGAATGGAGGCATTTGTTCGGCGAGCTGTCCATGGAATGTTGAGCATTCGAAGCCAGCACCATATTTCAAAGGCGTCAATTTTATGTCTTACCGTTGCCAAGATGGCTACGGTATCCTAAAATTACGTATATCTTAAGATATTCGCTTCAATGGACCTCTTCCAATATACCTACTGGATTAATATATCTGATTTCTTTGTTCGGCTGTATTAAGAAACCAATGGCGTTCACTACGCAAGGATTAAGGGGCCATTATTCTTATTGTTTGGTTCCTCAAGTAATAAGACGCTTACGTTGCGTGCTTATTTTCGGTACTACCACGGATTCGTCCATACAGAAACACATTTTATGTCAGCTAGTAGGACACTTACTTATTTGGATTGCTATCACCATTATTGTTAATACTCAGAAACCATGGTCAATCAAATATCAAGTCATGATATGCAGAACGTCACATCCATAAATAATACTGTTACGACCGACAAAGACAAATTTACACCTACATACCTGTTTTGCACATTCTATTACTTTTCGGTATTTGGACTTCTTTTGTTTACTTTGTGCTTAAAATTTGTGATTAGCAAAACAGCCCATTGTGTATTGTAATCTTTTATGGTAGTCATTAGCCAGGTGTGATTCTAAGAAATGCGGTCCGCGCGGTCAGGTAGACATATTGTATTTGTGCAGCATAAAGAAATGTCCCAATGGAGAGATCGGCAGTCGAGCGATAACCACAAGTGAAGCAAGACTTGTGTACATTCGATAATTTATTTAGTGACGGACTTTGCGCGTGTTATTGAATCGTGCATTACGTTTGGACTGGTTGTAATCAGTTATATTTGTACCTGTGTTATACGTGTTTTTATAGTTCTAATAAATTCTATAATAATTCCAACGGCATTTTAATTCAAGTCCTGCAACTCGTAACAATACTATATATATATAAAAGTCGCATCTCTAGACTTACCAAATTGATGTCACCCGTCAGGTGTCACCTATATCGTTCTGTTTGAAATCGATTATATTAACAGTGTTTTGGTTATATACAAAATACCACGAGGAAATAAATTATCTATATTAGGAACTACTGAATGTGATAAATATTTGATACCCTAATACGGTCGCCATTTGTCTTAGTGAGATTAAGGCAGACAGTAGAGATGTAGAGCGTCGATAAATTGGCAATCAGTGCCCGATGTATTTACTCTGATTCGAATACTTGTGGGAGACGGTCGGACAGTCTCAGATCGAGCACATTGTACTATAACAAGGATTATTCAGATGGCAATGCTTTGATTGAAATGTTATCTAGGTCACAAAAGATTCGTGGTGAGGTAGTGAATATTCATACTAAGATTATCTACGTGAAAGAGTCTGTTTGATTACATATATTATATAGACTAACGTTTCACCAATTTCTGTGTAGCTATAAATAAAAAATGACTTACAGATAATATATTTTTATTATTGTATTGTTACAATTGGGCCACCTGCATATTTTTAAACAAAGCACATTTTCTACCCGCCGTCGGTGTTTGAGATAATAACATTGTAGTTCTTTTATGATTGTCTTCTTTTGTTTACTTATTTATTGGTTATTGTTGAGAGCAGCCTATTGTACCCGTTTATGGCCGTTTGCGGGCATAATTAAGCAGGTGTGCAGATTAAAAATTCTAAGAAATTCGATCTACGTGGGCAGGTAGCCACATTGTATTGGTGCAGTATATAGCAATAGCCCAATGGGGAGAGCGACAGTAAAGCGATGGTCACATGCGAGACAAGACGTGTGTACATTCAATAAGCTATATAGTGACGGACTTTGCGCGTGTTATTGAATCGTGTATTACGTTTGTACTGGTTGTGTCCAGGTATATTTGTACCTGTGTTATACGTGTTTGTATAGTTCTAATGAATTATATAGAAATTCCAAACTGCATTTTAATTCGAGTCCCGCACTCGTAACAATATTATACAGTAGCGATCCCGGCAGACTTCCTTGATAAAAAAATTGAACCCGATTATTCAAATTAAATATATATAGCCTGTGTAAGAATTTTTGAAATTTGTCCAGTAGTTTTTGAGTTTATTCGTTACAAAAATACAAATCGTTCTTTTTTATAATATTAGTATAGAAGTGTAAATTCAATTATAAACTAGTACAATTAAGATAACTTAACTTATATTGAATTCTATCTATAGCCCTTTAAAACTTTAAGCAGAATACTGAGCTTAGGTCATTGAAGTCAATAGATAAGGTTCCCAGAAGGCTGTCTACGTTACCTCGCTGGATGACCATAATTAAAAATAAAAAGAGAAATTGAAACAGGGACTATTCGTTTATGCGTAATACTCTCTAAAAACTAAGAGAATAATATATACCTATGTATGTAGGGACATTACGATTGTTTGATGTAAAGGGGACACCGGTCTTGAAGCGTCGCTACGAACTCAACCAAAATTTAACACTGGGATAACATTGAATTTTTTAATATTGTTACAACCTAGGCGTCGACAAAGACATAAATACCACGTACAAATCTGTAAAATCACATTTTATTACCTGTCGGCATTTGAACTAATTGTAATCCTTTTATGATCGTCTTCTTTTGTTTACTTATTGTGGAGCACAGCCTATTGTCATTAGCCAGGTGTTACGGAATACGAGTATAAGCTAATTCTAGGAAATTCAGTCCACGTTGCCGGGCGGGCATAGTGCATTGGTGAAGTATAAAACGGCAGCCTGATTGAGAGAGGAGGCGGTCGAGCGAGAACCACGATCAAGGCAAGACGTGAGTACATTCGGGAATCTATTAGTCACGGACTTTGCGCGTTTTATTGAATTACGACCTTCTGCATTACGTTTGGATTTGTTGTATTCGGTCATATTTGTACCTGTGTTATACGTGTTTGTATAGTTCTATTAAAATCTATAATAATTTCAACGGCATTTTAATTCGAGTCCCGCAACTTGTAGCAATATTTTTTATTCAGACAGACTATACAGTTCGATAGTACTCTTTTTAATGAGAAAAGTTTTATTCCGTGCTATTTTTTTATTGCCACCATGTCCTATCACCGCAAAACTCAGCCTAAATTAACAAAACTAATAGGTTCGTTGAGAAAGTGAAAACAACTGTACAACTGAGATAACAGCATTTGTAAGTTAAAACTTTTACCTTTGTTTTGTACATAGGTGAACTAACTTTTGGACGTTGGCTCGCCCTTGTTTGCACTTTTACTAACAAAAATGGTAGGTACAACAAATGTTGCTTAACTTGTTCAGAAATACCCGGAAAAGCTGTGAAAGAACTTTTCAGTCTATTATGTTCACGGTGAAGCATTTCGTTTGAAGCGGATAGGGTAAATTAGGGTAAAATTTCCGATTTCAGTTAAATTGGAGTATGTGTACCAGAGGTGTAGCTAATGTCTACCAGCCCTGGGCGCGGGGCGTCTATCGAAGAGGGCGCGCAAAATCACTAATTTTCCTTATCCTTAAAAACAAATTATACTACAATAAACAATATCATACTGTTATATTTCCTTCATGATTTCATTTATGTTTTGCAAGTAAGACAGAAAGAAAGAAGGAAAGAAAGAAGACTTTATTAGAAGAAATAGCGATGTAATTACAATCCCTATACATTATTATACATAGAGCTCATTTTGAGAATTTGTAAGTCGCATTTTCAGCGAACAAGGTTTGCACACAGCATATTGCTGTGCCGGAATTATATCCGACAAAACGCCGGTTTTCAGTACAAACTTTCCTTTTGACTTAAGACCAAAACTACCCAATTTTGTTAAACTAATTCTACTTGTGTAATTGAAGAGGGTGCCCCGTATAGGGTGGAGGAGCAAGATGGAATGCTCCTCCGTCTCAAAAAAAGATCTTCCAGCGAGGCTAGTGTTGTTCCTCGCAGGCCTAGGCCCATCTATTATTAATAGAAATTTTGTATATATTCTTTGTACATTTCGGGAAACGCTTGCGATCTCAATTATTGCACAACGCCATCTATTAGCTTGTAAGTGTTCCACTACATATTATTTAATTAGTACATCAAATAAATAAATTTAATTAAAACCAACAATAAAATACTTTGTTACTTTAAAATTAAAATAAATACATACAAGATTTAGGACTGTTTTATTTAATGTATCTATTTTTATATTAAGATAATTTACAAAGGGGCGCAACTATGATGCGTGACTTAGGTGCCATTTTCTAATACTACACCCCTGATCTGTAAATATTCTCAAAACAGATATCTTTATAGTAGAAAACTTGGTCCGCGTAATAGTGATGCGGACACATATTTCAATAAATTCTAATATTTTAACATATAAAAGAACAGGTGTTAAAATAACATCTTATCATTTTTTTAAATGACACTTATTATTATAGCGGCGGCGCTGGGTTTAGCGACAAGCAAACTGTATCAGAATGAGAAAGAAGGAGAATGGGACAATTTTGATGGGAATTTGAGAATGAGCACACAACATGTACCTGGTTAATGGGCATGAAATGTAGCTGCTCCTCTGCTCGTCAGTCCACTTCACTTCACTATTGTACTTGATATATCGTTTATAAATGTAATATATTTGATTATTAATTGATATGGCGAAGCGATGAGGTTTAAGTTATTATTATTTATCAATTTTATTTTGAAACGTATATTGTTTATATTAATGCATATTATTTCGTATATTTTATATTTTGTTATATATTTACATTTGCAGCGCGTATTATATTTTTGTATTATATTATTAAGTTATATTAATTTATTAATATTGTAATATATTTTCATGTGCGGGGCTATTTATATCAAAATTTCCGGAATTTAAATTTGTTCTCACAGATTGATTAGGTCCATAAACATTTTTTTTCGTTTTCATTTTACCTTTTTTGTATGATGAATTTATGAAAAATGAACGACTGACATGCGTGCGGAATTGAAAAACTTTTTAATGATATCAAAACCAGGACGCGCCGCCAGATTTAAATGAATTAATAATAATAATAATAATAATAATTAATAATTAAAAATTTAAATATGTTACAAGAGAATAATTTAAATATGTTACAAGAAAGTATGAATAGCTCGAAAGGAGGTTTACATGGCAGTACCAATAATATTATAAAATTCTAAACATGCCGTATCTGTACTTTGAAGTAATTAAAAATAACTTGAATACACTGCATAAACGATGGAGAACACGATGCATTTTTTTTTAGATTTATTGTCTGTGTGTCTGTTTGTTCGGGATTCACGTAAA
This sequence comes from Dendrolimus houi, assembly GCA_039645545.1. Lineage (NCBI taxonomy): Eukaryota > Metazoa > Arthropoda > Insecta > Lepidoptera > Lasiocampidae > Dendrolimus > Dendrolimus houi. The sequence continues at coordinate 9,414,964 of CM077125.1, forward strand.
AACGACTGGGCCGTATTCGATGCGGTTTTCGCTGATCGACAGCAAATTCTTAGATATAAAATCTACGCTACTTTTAATCCTGGGAACCCCGCGGGAATTTTTACAGGGGCGGTTTGTAGTCGTTCGGGTACATAAAAATTAGCTTATTCCGGCACAGTTTCCACTAAAAAGATAGCTTTCATTATTTTTAAATGCTGTGGTAGTTTGTGTCCTGGGAATCCTGCAGGAATTTCAAGTCAAGTGTGGAAGAAGTCGTGGGCATATCCTAGTGATATAAATCATTTTAGTAGTTTTTCTAAAAATTAATCTGCTATTTGACTCCTTTTACTTGTGCCTACTTGTAACGTCATAGGTAGGTACCCACGGACAAAATCTGTGAATCTACAACGTCCTGTAACTTTTTATAATATATCTATCTTGATTTGACTATCCGCTTCCTTATACAAGAGCATAATTATAGCTATTTTCATATTCCATAATTTATAAAATTAAACAAAAGACGAAGCAAGTAGTCTAATTAAAAAAATTGATTACGTATTTTATAATGAATTTCCACTGTAATAAACATTCTACGCTACGTGTTGTAAACATTAAACAGAAATTTATTAGAAGAAGCCTAGAGTTAAACGATACAGTAAATTAGGTTTTCTTTGTAATATTAATATCTAACAAGTTCTTTTTAACAAGACTTATTTAATACGTTTTTCAAACAGTATCGAATATCTAAATATTCGATACTGTTTGAAAAAAAAAATATGAGTGGGAGTTACTAGTATTTATTGAAAGTCACGAATTTTAATATTCATCATTATTTTAAAATAAACGATTTTCAAAATTTTGTGAATATAGTTTTTATGTCAGCTCATTTATATATATATATGTATAATTTATTTATTGCTTCTATATCCTAATTATATTGCAAAACCCACATGTTTCACAAACTTTTTAATCCATCTCAAAGTTGTCTGGAAGAAATTGCAATCATAAGACCGCCTATTGTTTTCGGAATGTATCTTGAATGTCATGTAATAAAATATATTTTATTCTAACTACTACGGTTAAAAAAATCAAAATTGTTGTGTTTTAATATGTATGTAAGTTACTTGAACCTCAATGCTTATTTATTTAATGATGGAAATTTACAGCTTGTATACATGAATAAACATTCAAAATTGCTATCAGACAGCCAATTGGCTGTTTAATTACATTGTGACTTGTAATTACAGGTTTTCGCGAATAATATTGATTAAATAACATGCAGACGTACAGTATATCATAAAACTAGTCATGGAAAAAGTTTACTGCTTAAACACCGTTTTGGCAAACGAAATACTAATCCCAAAGGTGTCAACATTACGCTGCTTACTTTTATTATTTAAATAGTTGCTTGCTCACACTAGGTTATGTTGGTAAAAGTAAAAGATATATTTTTGGTAAATTTATTCATACAGACTTGGTCGGAATGTTAAGGTTACGTTTATTCAGGAGATCTCAAGGAATTATTTTTAATGATGGCTTCTGTGGTTTTGCTGGCTATGCCTTTGTCGGCCTACCTCACTGCAACGCAGTGGTTGCAGTGAGTGTGTTTTTTCTATTATTTACTATGGTCAGGGTATCTGGGACTGGTTCCAGAGTAGTCCGTTGTATATTACCCATAACACAAGCATAACTTGCTTAAATTGGGAATATACAATGTGTGTGTTCCTCTGCTGATTATAAAAAAATTACCAGTCTACATTCAGCTAGATCTAAATCTAAAATTTGTTTGTATATCTTTATTGTATTTAACTAAGATGGGATAAAATAAATTAAAGAAATAGAAACAGCAAGGGACTGTTAAACATTTACAAATTAACAGCAGAAAGCTACCAATTAGTACAGTTGACAAGCCTGGTACGTCACATATAAAACTACGTTTTGTTTTTCAAAGTATTCCGACGTCGTTATAGTTATTACCAGCCAGTCAGACTCGGGGGCGGTGTAATTACGCCACAACTGGGGAGCAACGCAATTAGCCATTTCACAGGAGGAGGGCCGTTGTCACTCGCCTCTAATGACTTCAGTAGTTCCATTGCAAGCCGCAAAACGTCGACTGTTTAAAAAGTGTTTCTTTCTTAAATATATAATTTATATTTATGTTTTTAAGTTGTGTCTTTAATGTGACGTAGTAAAGTCACAGTTTAATAATCTACTTCAACTGTGGTAGAGTCATGATGAAACCATTATCTTGATTATAGTTCTTAGTCCCGGCTCGATCGGTGATACCACTCTCTCACAAAATATTAATTGTGTAGAGTGAGGGTGGTGCGGTGTTGGCGCCGTAGCCTTCCAATGACACTCATAAATATGTTATTATATAAAATTATAACAAGAATATATTCCGTTTCGCGAGACGGTATGCACGCGTGACACTTCACAAGTAATATAAGTATTTTAATAATGTTATTTTTTATTACTATTTTTATAATAAATAACAGAAAAATTTAATGACATGAGAATAATAATATTATATAATGGCCAGGCAACATTAATAACTGCCTGTATTGTACGTTCGAAAGGACAAACTGTTGTGCTTATAAAGAACACAATATCTTTTCTATCTTTAAATTATATAATATGTATGTGACAGTTTATTCAATAAATTATATTTTATTCTATTGTATTCAAGGTCATTGAGCCGCACTGCCTGTCGAATAACTCGGGTACGTGTCCACGGGCTATACCCGTCGCGTCGCGCAGGCGCACCCGGCGGCGAACTGCGCTTGCGCATCTTCGTCGCCGGTGGTAGCTACGACGCGTTGAGAGTATGGTGCGATTATTGTATGTAACGGAAGGCCACAATTGGTTTCGTGCTATGAGCGAGCGTTCCGATGACCCATTTCTCCATCTTCTATATTCTATTCAAATTCAAATTCAAAAGTTTTTATTCAAAATAAGTTCCACTGGAGAACACTTTTTGAAGGTCATACATGTCAGTCAAAATTTAAATCTACTTCCTATTCTATGTACACCTCTTCGGAATGTGTTATTGTTATTCAAAGCAGAAGAAGCGGCAAGAAACTCCCCAGCAACACGTCTAGCTAAAAAAGACTTTTTCATTATAATTATATTATTTATATATTTTGTATTTATTAGACAGTAGGCCTTCCTAAAATAAAATAAATAAATAAATTTTTTGTATATTATCTCAATCTCTTATATTATGCACTTTGTTTTCCCTATTATTTAATTACCCTATCTCATTTCCTTTCTTTCATTCCCTTTAACCCCCCTAAAGGCTGGCAACGCGTTCGTTTCAGTCCTCGTGTTGCAAATGTCTGTAGACGACGGTAACCACTTTTCGTTACCTGAATCGTCTGCCTGATTGCTAGCTCGGCAAGGAAACAAAATACAAACACTACCTTTTTATAATATTTAGCTGTTTGTTACTTGGCAATCTGAGAAAGTCATCTCAACGCTTTTCTTTGTTCCTCTAAGGACCGATTTTTCAAATATCAGATAAAAGACAATCAGTCGGATAATTAATAACCTGAGTGAATACAAAGGAGAAACCTGGTGATTGGACAATTAGCCCTTAAACAAGCAGTGTTGCAATATGTTAAGGTATTTCTTTTAAAAAAAATATAAATATTTTCTAAGAAATGGAGAAGACACTTATTTAACAATTACTAATTTTCATAAAATCATCATAATATGTATTTTGTGATCTAATAATAGTACTAATTCCGCTCAACATATCAAATTCTGATTTTAAATCATAATGCTTACTAAAGTACCGATTGAAATACACACTTCAAACTCTCTAGCCTTTCAAAATCCAGACACAAGTTTAAACAAGCCCAGGTGAACTGAAACTACGAACGGAGTTAGTTCTTAACATCCAAACTGTCTGTTGTAATTCCTGAAAGACCAGCGTTAAATTGAGACTTACAGGTTCACTTGTTCATTATTAAGTTCCATTCCAACATGTTAAGGGTCTGTTTCACAAAGTACAAGTAAAGTACCCAATAGCTATTTAACAAATTAATTATGTGGCACATAAAAGTTCTAGTTAGTTCTGTGTATTAAAAGGAATATTACTAGAACTTTTTCGTGGCTCGCATAATTTTTTCTGCCTGCATTTTCTGCAAAAAAGACCTCATTTGTCCCTGCGCTACAGTTCCAAGGAACACATCTTACTATCTATACTATACTAGCTATAAAAAAATCATATCAATGTTCCTTAATTATTTTTATATTCAAGTTAATGATGATAGGTGATATAGTTTACCGACCTAGTAAAAAGTTTGATGTCCCATTAAACAACCGTCGAATTATGAGATAAAAATTTCTGAAAAAATTACGTTGCCAGAGATTAAAATTAAATTGTGTGTGTGTGTATGCAGTACACACGCAGTAAAAGCGAAACAAAGTGTGACAAGGGGTATGAGGGATTCTAAATTTCGTGAGATCATATTTCATATATTATTATATCGTTATAATATATTTACAATAATACTTTCATCGAAATTTTTTGAGAACAAGACGTGTTGACTAGTTTTTGAGATATTGAGTATTTTCAATGGTTCCGTAAACAAAAACAGTGGATGTTCTTCACCTCTGTGATACCCAACATTTAAAGGCTAGTAATTAATCTTTTATTTCAGTTTTGTTCCAGTTTCTAATGAAGTCTTAAATATTAAATACGCTATATTTTTTCCAACTCGAAAATTTTATTCTAATCTCCTTTTTCCATTTCAGTTAACAATAAATGCCTTCATTATCCTTCATGCTCATTCACCTTTATTCAACTTTACCTTTTAATAATAATTATATCGTATTAGGCTTTAATATTACCGCCCTTTTCTGTTGGAACACTGAAATATTCAGCAAATGTTATACAACAATAAAATTTTATTACTTTAATTCGGCATGTTTTAATTAGGGATATATAGGTAGACTATTGGTACAATACTGTCCAAAAGGATCTCGACTACAGGCACCGCTAGGTATTTTCACAATGTGCCAGTTGGTGTGGTACCACGCTCTCGTAGAATATCAGCTCGAAACAATTAACTTTGAGCTAATCGTGTTTTGTACCATGAGTGAAAGATCCGATGGCCTACTTCCTTTTCCCTCTATCCCGTCTTTATTACATCCCTTGTTTTTTTTTTATAACGGTGGGGAATACTCACACCGGGTCATAGGCTTTTATTATATAAATCTCAAGTCCGTCCCCATGTCGATTACTGTTCCCATCTTAGGGTTGGTGCACCTCAGTATCAGTTGCTCCCACTTGGCTCTTTGCAGCGCTGAGCGGTCCGGATTGTCGACGATCCGGAAATTACAGACGGTTTAGAGTCTAGCAGCCTTGGGACTTTGACGCTCTAAGCGTGTTCAAACGTCTGTACAAGGAGAGTGCTCTGATGAGCTATTTGATTTGGTGTCTACGTCGCCTTTCTATGATCGCAACACTCGCCGGTGGCAGACTTCCTAGACACTTCGAAGTGCTCCACTGCACGTGAGCACGGTCTTTAATGCCATATGTGTGCAAGTTATGGAATGAACTCCCTCTCGCGGTTTACCCAGAGCGCTACAATATGGGGCTCTTCAAAAATGGCGTAAACAGATACTTCAAGTCTCAACGAGGTAGGCACCGCATCGGCTCCCTTAGTGTTCCAGATATCCATGGGCGACGGACGCTAACCACCTATATCAAGTATTCCGTTTGCCAGTTTGCCTACAAGCAATCATAAAAAAAAAATGTGAAGCCCCTCGGGCCTCGGGGGAGGCAACGCCTCGGGGTATGTGGGACTCCTGACGGCCGGCTCTGCACACTCCTTCTCCGAGAACGGGAGTTGTGAGAATCCCTCCAATCCCATCCTAAAGACTGTCAACGCGTTTGCTTCGCTCCTAGTGTTGCAAACGTTTATAGGTGACAATAACTACTTTTCATTAAATGGACTGTCTGCGTGCTTGCCAGCTTCGCAATAAAAAACGCGTCCATAGTGTTTTGTCACCAGTTAAGTGGCTGATATTACTCTCCTATTTTAAATTTTATCCGTGCAGGAATGGAGAAATAATACAATTTTCTGCGGCCCGGTGGCCTGTCGTATGAAGCGACAAAACAACCAGCTAGGTGGTAGATTATTTGCCCGTCTGGATTGCTGCCACCTCTGGTCTAGGTTATGCCGCCATAATAATCATGAGTTGTGTTACAGCGTTAGTGGTCAGGTTCCAGTCTCCCTTAAGAGAGCGGCAGCACATTTGTAGGACCTTTGGTGTTACAAATGTCCATAGGCAATGGTAACCACTTTCCATAAGGTGGACCGTCTGTCTGTCTGCTGAACTCATGCAATAAAAAATAAATTACTATTCTATTTTAGCCCATTATCGTAGTGGGTTAATAGAATCATTAAAGAAACACGTAATACTGGTAAGTACCGTTTAGAAAAAAAAGAAAAATACACTCATTTAGTATAATGAGTCGCGCGACTTGGAAACAAATTGAGAGAAAGTAATTTTGCAAATGGGCACCAAGTGAACAATACGATTTGAGCACCTGCTCAGATACTTTTGGTCGGTTGTGGCTGAAAAAACCAACTGCTATCGAAATAGACACACTCAACTTATGCTTTTCTTAGTTTATGTCTGGCGACTGTTAATCCCGCTTATTACTAGACTTTTAATCCTTTTAGCCGACTTCAAAAAGGAGGAAGTGCTCAACTCGACTGTATGTTGTTTTTTGTATATTTGTGACGCGATTTCTTCGTCAGCTGTCGACCGGTTTTCAATTTTTTTTATTTGATAGAATATATATACTCTTGACTTGGTCCCATTGTAACAAAGTCAGTATCTGATGAATGGATCCCACAGAAAACGAGAGCAACTCTCGAATGTTATAGGCACGTGCATATTTGTTTTGTGCACGTGCACGTTTCATATATTTTATTCTGAAGTTATTCAAGTATATGCGTAACTAAAAAATAAAAAAATATTTTCTATAATATCTTGAAGTAGATGCTAAGTAAAAGATAAAATAACAACAACACATTTGCAAAATATAGTTTTTTTATGTTACATTGCCCCGACTTCAAGATGTTGTAGAAAATATTTATTGTTTGCTTTTTATTTACTTTTGAAATCGGTTTTGTTTTTTGTTGATTTTTTCATATCTATTCCACTTTGCGCGAACTTCAAAGTCCTCTAATGGACGTAGTTACGCAGACTGGAACCAACCTTGATAAAATTCAAGAACGGTCCAAATCGCGTTTTATACATACAAAGAAATAAAAGCAAAATTGCGCTTTTTTAAAAGTATATAAGCGCCGCATTATTCTCTTTTCATTATTATTAAATTATGTATGGTGACGACAGTTTATAGTCTGTGCATTGGATGACTCGCAGAACGTTACTATTACGTCGTCTGGAACAATGAAGTATGACAATTGTGACATATGTAGCATATGAAATTTATTGTCAAAAAAATGGGCAACTTGATAGGCGTGTAAACGTCAAAAGATAAATAAATGGTTGCACAGAGTGTAAGCCGTTACTGTCACCCGGGTCCGTTTACGTACATTATATCAGAATTATACGGCACTTATTTCAAAAGAACTCCGTAATATTCAAGTGAGTCCTGTGAATAAAATGTGATTTCTAGAAAAGAGTCACATTTTAACGTTATATATAACGTTTCCTAAATAATATTAATAATAATATTTTTTTTTTATTGAATATTTGTTACAGTTATTGAGTAGCATAGTTGTTCTAGTCGTGTTTCTTTTTAAAGTTAATAATTGATTTTGTTATGTACCCTCTTATTTCTGAACGATACAATCGGCCATTTCCTTAATTGAATCATAATGTTATATTTTTATTTACTCGACAATTAGCGCCTGTTTTATATAGAGTAGTTGTCTATAATTTACAATAATTTTGTTACAATATTTATACTTTGTATAATGTGATAATTGTGTACAGATTACAATTCAAACCTCTCAATTGTATATATACGGTATTCACTACATTTTATTTTCATGTTGGCAGACGCGATAGATTTATACTGTGTTCGACTTATTTTATTCCATATAAAACTTTAAGTATAATATTTTATACAATATCTTATATAAAATATTATCTGAAATATCTTTTCATGCATAACCCTTTAATTAAAATAGTTTATGATTGACTTAAATCCGCTATCGGTTGTGCCAATATGCTAAGTTGCATATACTGTAAAATTGGAGGGATGTCGAGGTGTTCTAAAGATGCTTGTCGAGTTTGAATAGTCAGTGCATAGATGATACAGTTGAGTCAGTGTATGTAATGTGTTAAAACCATAAGATTCTGTAAATATAAAGTATTGTGACCAGTTGCTGTTCTTTTACTACCATAAACCCTTCTGAGTTGTTGCAAGTAACATATGTATTTTATTTTTGATGTATTTTTATAAAAGAATAATGTTATCAATTTTTTTTTAAATATCTTTATATATTTTAAATAAATGTATTTTTTTAAATAAATAAATACAATTTTAATATTGAGTCTTATGCACTTGAGGATTTTTTGTATATTTCTGCCAATTTAATAAAAGTTTCATGCAGTTGCATTCTTTAGTATACGTGACTAAGACGTTTTTTTTGTTGTTTTGGAATATACCAAACAGACTATGTTGCTTGAAGATCGTCTGATTTTGTTTGTATGCCCGTTTGATTTTAGGAGCAGCTGCTAAGGAAAAAAGCCGTTAACACATTCGCGTCCTGAACCGTGCGGTTGCGGTTCGAATCCTGACCGAAAAGCATGCATAACTTAGACAATTTTCTGACCTAATAACCATATTACAACTACCTACACATCAAGATATCCGATGTGTTAATCCCGCCAATCTGCCTTAGACAAGCGTGGCGTGTATACTATCTGTTCCCCCTATAGATGGGAGGCCCAAGGCCAGCAGTGGGTCTCTCATGAGCCTGTTATTATTAGGAAAAAATAAAATGTAGATGAATATTACATAATTTCTGTACTTAGTGTAGAATAATTATTACCTACGTGTTCGTGAACAAAAATATCTTTTATATTATTTCACGTTTCATTCTGGAATATGGACAAAACAACTTTTGAAAAGGTTTCCGTTTGAACGAGCACAATAAACCCCTTTACGCAAATCACTGAAAGGATACATTAGATAAATGAATGTTTATGAATATTTAGGGAGGAACGCAGGCCGGGCCGTCTGTCCTAATTTACCGCAGACTGACATTTTACGATAGCTAATTTAAGCTATCTAAATATAAATAGGTAATGTCGAATATAGGAGAAACTTTGAAGCTCTCCCAGACAGACTCGTTCATACCAATTTCTCAGACAATGAAAAACTTGTACGATGTTTTCCATTTCTCATATTCTCAAAGTACGCTTGGAGTTGCCTAATCACAGGGGTGAAAACAACACTTTTCTTCCCTGGGAAACGATTCTCCCTGCTGTCAAAAAATTTAGAAAACTATTCGAACCATAGATAATACATGCGACTCATGTATCAACTTTTTTTACAGCCACTGTTAAATTGTGGCATAAACAGTAATAAAAAAATATCAACAATTTTGTAACATCATTTTATATTTATAAATTACTTTACACTAAGTTATTATTTAATTTACATAAATTTCAGCTAAATATTTACTATCATCAGTGACAAAAAAATACTGCCCGGTAGAATGCCACAGAAAAATAAGGTTTCTTGACGTTTCATATGTAGCGTACGTGATGTCGTTTCCTCAGGTTTCATTTAACGCCTGATTTTATTAGAGAAGTAGTTGTTTGTTTAAAGTTTAACTAATCAGTTATTATTTACTTTCTTCATTTGAAATGAAAAGCAGAGTATGAACCTCGGCTGAAAGACCTATTTAGGCACTCTAATTATCACCGCCCTCGCCACGCACGTGCACCAAACCACCTCGTGCCTAAATAGGTCACTTTACCTCTCGTATAACAATATACTATTTTTACCCTATTTTTATAATATTTTTCCATTCAAAGGTTGCCTGGCAGAGAATGTTTTAAATAATAAGATTGCCCATTGTATTGTTTTACACTATTAAACACATTAACTGTATTGTTTTTATTATGTTGGTATATAATAAAGAGTGTTATTGTTATAATTAAAACTACGTTTAATCAGTTTTAAGCGCGGCATTGTATTTGATTTTTATTTCGACGTTTCGGCGTTCAGCCAAAATAAACATCAAATAAAATGCTTCACTTATAACGTATAACGTATTAATTATGAGTACTAGTCACGAAAGCTTAAGAAAATAGTATTGTTCATGTAGATATAAATGTATGTATAATCATGCTTAGGATCCCATAGGAGTAGTGTTGTGATTCTGGCATGTACGTTAGGCTTTTTTTACTGTAACCTCTTTATATGTTCACCATCACTCTTCACATTTCTAACCATTCACACATCTATGCATTTCCACATACGTTACAAATATTAACAGAAAATTTACAAATTGTATATACTTTAAAATAATTTGCTTTTTTAAACTGTATGACAAACGAGTTGTCTGGAAGTGGGTGCTAACAACTGCAACACAGTATTACACTACCGCAGTTGTTTGTGATCCCAAATTTTTCTGTACACTATAAAAATGGTTTCGAACAAATTCTAAAAAAAAAGAATTGCACGTGTATGTACCACAGAAAATTGTACCCTACCCTGTAACTTTTAAAGTAAGAAGAGTACAAAAATTGCAAAAAAGAGGTATTAATAATTAAGCATAGAATTTTAAGAACAATTAACGGAAATTAGTTTGAACAAGATCAGTGATGTAGTTTACGAAACACGAGTATGTATGCGAGGATATTTTTGACTGAATGCTTTTTTATGGTTCCGGAGGGAAATGAAAACAGCAGAACTTTGTCATCTTTACGGCCCCCTTCATTTCACTTCCACGTGCGTGGATTGATATGCACTTATCCGATTTTTATTTATCGATATTCTTATCACGTATCTATTTTCAATTGGAAATTTATTTTCCACAAAACATAAGAGTAAAGGAAAAAAGTTAACTATAGATGGAAAAGCCGGGACCCCGAACTAGGAATATGCCTGTTACTATGGCACTTTAGACAACTTACCTCCAACGTAAGAAATAAATAAATATCTATATATTATTTTTTATTTATTGCATACCTACCCACTACTGTGCAAAGTTTTTCCCCATCCAAAGGTTGTCAGGAAGAAATTGCTTCCAGCGATAAAACCGTCTATTGTACGCTTATCATTACTATTGTATGTATCAGGTTAATATATTATATAAAACAGTGAGTGCGATAAAAAATTATATTCTATTTTTAACCACTGTTAATTACCTCTAATACTGTCAATTGTTGATCTATTAAAATATCTTTATTACAGTACCTATAAATTTAATATGACGCTTCTGCATAGGAATATTCTTCTTCAATTTCAGTATTGAATTTCCATTCTGTATCTCCACGCCAAGTGTAGAAACTAGATTTTGAGAAGCTCAACTATAGCGGACAAATGAAAGGCAAGGCTGTTGTTAGTGTTGTGTTGCAAATTGGTCTAAATTATACAGTACGCTAGTAATGTTAGTCGAGTCTTGTTGCTTTTGTTATGTTTATGATGTAGATACTAAGTTACTTACGTGTCATTTGGTTACTTCGATAACCGTGGTGCTGTAAGTTCGCGTACTTTATAATATTTATGTAATAACATGCAGCCCATAAAAGTCCCACTGCTGGGCTCAGGCCTTCCGATATAGGGGAACGGAGAGTATATCCGCTACACTTGTCCAAGGCGGCTTGGCAGGTTTGACACATCGGTTATCTCGATGTGCAAGTTGCATCACGATGTTTTTCCTTCACCGTTGTTAGCACGTTGTAATTGTAACAATATGCGCATTAGGTCAGAAAACTGCCAAGTGGTGCATGCGATCTGGCCAGGATCAAACCTGCGCCCTTTGAGTATGGGACGCATGCGCTAGCCATTACGCTACCACGACAGTATTGATGTAAAAGATTGTAATTTTATTTCACTCCAGAAAAATGGAATTCTTCCTCCGCAAGCGAGCAGTATCCGCAACTTGACGACATAGCGCCTATTTTGCGTGCGAGGGTGAATGAGGAGTTAATCCATCCAGTCCAGCTTCTCCAGAAAGTCCACCAGCTTCTTAACGTTGCCGAAGACGTTTCAAAGGCTATCTGAGGCTTCCAGATAATTCGTCTTGTATTGGGCCACCCGACCGCATTCTAGCAGGACATGGATGACTGTTTCTTCTGCCTCTAGACAAGCTCTGCACAGGGGGCTGTCGGTGACACCTGTGCCTGGAATGAAGCCTATTAAACAGAAAAACGGTCAATTATTTCTTGATAAATAGCGGGTTGATGTAATGCAATGAAAGAAATAATTATGACATTTGTTCTGAAAGCGACAGCTCAGACCATCCACGATTAATGGATCCACCAAAGTAGCACAGATGGAAGGCGAATCAAGAATTAAATCGAACAAATGATACGGAAGTTGACGCCGTTTTACGCGTAATAGTCTAGAGTAGTCTAGAGTATGCCGTTGTAGCAATCTTTAGTCGTGTTCCGACACTAGTGGTCAGGTTCCACCCCCCCCCCTGTCGAGACCACAAGCACCCAAGTTGTAACTGTAGTGTGACCATCCATAGGCGACGGTAACCTCTTTCCATCAGGTGGGCGATTATACTGTCTGCTGTTTTACAGCATTAATTACGGCTCAGGAGTGGAACTGTTTACCGGCCAACTGTTTTTCCTGAAACATACAATTTGGGTAGCTTCAAGTCTCGCGTGAATTTCCAGGTAAACGTGCTCCATCTCAGACTGCATTTCTACCTGATATTAGGTAGAATGAAACACAACCTATAAAATGAAAAAATATACATTTATATATGAAAGATTTAGGTATTAATATTCTCAATTCTAAATTTTTATATTCGCCCCATAATTATGAACTAACTGACGTTACACTAAATATGAAATTTAGAATACAAGCTACCATATAAGATATGTTTAGAAGTCTAAGCCAAGACTGAGACAAGTATTTCATGTAGCCAATCTATGAGAAAGCTTCCCTTACAACAACAGCCTTTATCATTGCCCCTCTCCGAGACTTACCGTACGTACGAAAATATCTTCTTGTACAAAGACATCTTTGTAGCTCCTTAATCCGCAAAGTATGTATGTTGCTACGATGATTTGATGCTTATAGGAGTAAGGAAAACTCGTGATAGAATATTTCATATGATAAATAGCAGGTTTATTTTTAAATCTGTTTCTTAGTCTACTTTTCATATTAAATAAGGCATGTTATTAGATATATAACAATTGAGAGGAAGAAGGCTAACGTGGTATGGGCATGTAATGAGAAGAGATGAAAGTCACGTAACAAAAGAATGTTAAACTGGAAGATTGAAGGATACTTATGTAAAGGTAAACCAAAAAGAGATAGATGTATTGTGTGAAGGATGACGTGATGATTTGTCACAGACGGCGTATTGCAATACTTGCAACAACCCAGAAGGGCTTATGGTAATAAAATAACAGCAATTGGTCACTATACTTATACTCAGAGAACCTTACGGATTTAATACATTTCATCCATTGACTCTACACATTGAAGAACATTTTTGAACACATAGCAGATTGAAGTCAATGATAAACCATTTTAATTAAATAGGTTATAAATGACAAGAATTTATTACATTATTGTTTGGAAATTTTAGATAAAATTTTATATAAGATATTATATAAAATATTATATTTAAAGTTTCTATATACAATTGAGAGATTTTGAATAATAATCTACACAATTACCACATCATATTAGAGATAAATATTGTTACATAAAATTATGGTAAATTATCGAGAACTACTTTATACAAAACAGGCGCTAATCACAGAATAAATAAAAATATAACATTATTATTCAATTAAGGAAATAGCCAATTGTATCGTTTAGAAATAAGAGGGTACATAACGAAATTAATTATTAACCTTAAAAAGAAACATGACAAGAACAACTATGTAACTAAATAAATTTAACAGTATGTCAGAATATTGTGCTGACTCCAAATAATTGGGAGAAGCCGGAGACGGTGAAAGAAAAGAGAAAAGAATTAAAATGTATGGTCGAGTGTGAATACGACCCATTGCATACAATGCGGAAAAATTCTCAAGGACGTTTGCGTTGCTATAAGATTAAGGCTTATCCTTACCCATACGGTGTCGTGGACGGCGGCGACACTCTTGGCAGGTGATTCGCCCTGAAATTTCCAGGCGAAGGTGCTCAAGGTACGACGCTCCCAACAGGATGCCCTCGCTAGGGGCAACACAAACCAAAATTACACCAAAATAACAAAATGACAGTATTGACGACAATGTTCTGGTAAAATGACATTGACATTTTATCGCCTCTCCTCCTGCATATATTAAGAAAGAGGGTTTTATTTTCTTTTAGTTTTTCTTTTCTATTAACTACTTCTAGGGAAATATGTATGGGCTTCTTTATTTTTTTATTCTTTCATTATGTCTTTTTAAAAAATACTTACAATAATTCTAATACAAAGTCTCTTAAAACTATTACATTTATGCTCTTATCGTCTATATACATATGTCTAATATATATGTATTGTTATATAAAAAGTTTGCAAGTCAATAAATCGTATGTTTTCTCTTGTTAACCAAACTAGTAAATGTTTGGAGTAAGTTAAACATTTTAGATATTAAAGCGTAAGTTTGTTAGTTGTTATATGAACCAGTATATCACGTGATCAATATTTAATTAAATTTCATACAGTATATTCTGCTATCGTATTTCGTCACGTATATTAACTAACAAAAACAGCTGCAGGATGTTGGTTTATGTTGTTCAAGTGGATATATTGTTGTTTTTCTATAGCGACCAAATACGGTAACAAAACAACAAGCGGAAACGACCCGGTCCCTTTAATTTCCGGTTGCACTTGTGTCTTATTTATTTTCATCTTTTCATCAAATTCCCTTTGGTGGGGTCGTGGGGGATTCGATGGTGTCCTCCTATAGCAGTTTGTTTTGGGGAAAATGACAGAGTCGTTAACATTTCGAGTATTCGAGAGTATGTTTTTAAAGGTTTTCTGGAGGCGACCTAGTTCTTCGTTCACCGTTTGAATCGAGGTCAATAATACTGACTAATGATATTTTATTATAGCATCGTGCTTAGAATAAAGCTACAATAATATACACGCACAGTATCCAGAACTAATAGTGGGAACATAAATATCTCTTTTCACGTGGGCAACGGGACGGGATATTTATAAAAACCGACAAAAGTCGAGAGAAAGTTTTTTTCAAAAAATTTATTAATAATAATTCTCATTTCCTATAATAGACATTGGCCGGAGCTTGTCCTTGGGTGCATTTTTATATGGTGTAGATAAGGATAATCGCCAGTCAGTGTCACGCCATATTTACATTAAATTTATTAAAACAACAAAAAAACAATGTACGATTGATCAATTTATACTGTTACAACCTGAACACCGACAAAAGACAAATTCACACCTGCATACCTGTAGACATTTTATTACCTTTTCGGCATTTGGACTTCTTTTGTTTACTTTGGGTTTAAAATTTGTGATTGTAATATTTTATAGTAGTCATTAGCCAGGTCTTGGAAATTCAGTCCAAGCGGCCGAGCAGACATATTGTATTTGTACAGTATAAAGCAATGCCCCAATTGAGAGATAAGGCAGTCTAGCGATAACCACAAGCGAAGTAAGACTTATGTACATTCATTCGGTAATCTATTTAGTGACGGACTTTGCGCGTGTTATTGAATCGTGCATTGATTATGTTCGTTTAATCGGATTGATTATGTTCGGTTATATTTGTACCTGTGTTATACGCGTTTGCATAATTCTAATAAATTCTATAATAATTTCAACGGCATTTTAATTCGAGTTCTGCAACTCGTAACAATACATAGTATAAGGTTTATATTAATACTGTGGTTGACAACGTCTGTTGAATTTAATAATTTGAAATTAGTAAGTTGATAAAAAGTACTAAAGTTTTAGTTTATTTTAATGTTTTTAGGCGTAACATTGTTGTTAAAATCAAGAGCTAAGTCCGCATCGCTATTATGTCTCAATCACTTCTTTTTGTAACGCGATCAATGTTGTAGATTATAATTTATTTTACGAATACTTTCCTCATTCTTCAGCATAAAGACGATTAAGTCAAATGGATGAGCCCGGATAACAAAACGCTTATTTTTAGACTGACAAAGGCGGAAGCGGCGTAAAAAAGTATTTTATAGCAGAGTTTCACCACGGCTGGTGCCGTAGGCAGATTTATATTAATTTTATTTTTTATACTATTGCCTAAATTATTAAGATTAATGAGATTTACAAAATGGTCTTTTTTATTGCGCATATCTGTTATTTATTTTTTGTAGAGTAAAATAAAGTAATCCATTCTATGTATAACAATGTAGAGACACACACCCATACGCCTATGTAAGTACTACATTTACAATTTAAAAAAAAAATTATTACAATTTATGCCGCAATTTAACAGTGGCTGTAAAAAAGTCTTGACAGCAGGGATAATCGTTTCCCAGGGACGAAAAGTACTGTTTTCATCGTAGTTTTCTTGTACTTTCAGAATATGAGAAATTAAAAAGAATTTTAATTACTTTTCTAACAATATCTAATTCGCTATTTGACTAATTTTTCTTTTACCTACTTATATATGAAGTTATGACGTCATACGTATATACGCTCAAAATATATGAGGCTGCGACATGCTGTCATTTTATAAAAGCTACGTTCCACTAGACACAAAACGACCACGTTCACAACCGCGATTTTTCCCGTTCCACTTGCTTGCCGGCGTTACAATCGTAAACCCAAGTGGAACGGTTATTCAAGCTACCTCTTGATGTGGGTCGTGGTGAGCATTGTGTGATCAAAAATTATGACGTCATTAGTGACGTTTTCGCCACGACCACAACGACCGGGGTCGCCTTGTGGAACGGCGAACGGAGCTTGTTGGGCGTTGTGAGCTACTAATGGAACGCGCAGAAAAAGTATCTCAGTTGATTTGACAATCCCTATTCGGAGATTAAAAAAGGGAATAAATAATCTATAGAGTCAATAACCAATCTGCCTGACGGTGCTAATTAGTCTTAGTTGAAAGGAGGCTTTCATTCGTCAAACAAAACCGTGGAATATCAAAACACGTCAATTGGGGACTCATTAGTGTCTCTTTGAGACGAACTGTTTGCAATCCACGTTGAATTCGACCTAATTTGGCACTCACAAAAGATAACTCGTAAGCCCTTCAAAGAAATTGTAATAAGTTCCCTTTTAAGAACGACGAAATAAGAAACATGTAAAAGTTTCACCTGAAATCGTGGGTTACATGTACAAAGTTGCAATTCGTTTTGCTATCATATTTTTAATATTATTTTATGTAAATCGTACTTGAAGTTATATAAAATGGTAATATTACAATTTTATCCTCAATATAAGTGCTGACTGGTTTTTTTTCACTCTGGTATATTAAGTGCCGTTTGGATACCATTCGTGTAATAACCGAGGATAAAAATAAGTCTTAAGACAAGAAAGGTGTGAAACGAAGCGTGTTTATTATTGGAATTCTTAATTTATAGACGCCTTGTTACCATAGAATAATTTTACACTTTTCATTTTCTAACTTTTTATTACATGAGTTCAGCAGACGGCACATCTGGTGGAAAGCGGCGACGAATCATCGCCTATGGACATTTGTAACACCAAAGGTACTACCAATATTCTCCCGCTCTCTAAAGGGAGAGTGTAACCTGGCCACTAATGCGGGAATACAACTCAGGGTTGTTATGGCGGTATACTCTAGACCAGGGTGGTAGCCACCCAGGTGGGCAAATACCCTACCATCTGGCTGTGGGGTGTTTTTGTCGCCTCTTACATAAGGCCGCCCGGCCGCAGGAAATTGTATTATTTTTCTGTTCCTGCACAAATAACATTACATTACGGATTACATATGGGTGTGTGATCAAATGACTGACAGGGTTTATTACTTTTTTAAGTATTCAGTATAGTTACTTTCCGAGATCCAGACATTGAGAATAGTTTATTGGCAACCAAAATTACATAATAATTGACAACTTACAATTGCCTTGTTGTCACAAAATTGTGTTTGTGTGTGCAGTTCACACGTAGTAGAACTGAAATTTCAGAAAATATACTCACAGATAATTCTTCTCTAACTTTTATTAATATCATCATTATATTAATACGTGACGCAAAAAACTTTGTACCCCTTTTTACGAAAATTGTGCTGACGGAGGAGTAAGAAATTTCGTACACTTATAGTTTATATAGAGAGTGCACAATTCTAATATTTTTTAAAAATATGCCTAAAAATACATTAAAACAAGAAAAAAAACATTACACACACTACCATGTACTTGACACACGCACGCATATATACTCTTTCGTTTATTGTTAAAGTCAAATTAACACTGTAGCATTGGCGAAATCTGTGATTATTGAAAGACTGTACTCTTTGACAACAGAACCTTTATAATGTTCAAATTTATAATTTAAATTAATTATGGTCGAATTTCGACCATTGGGCGACCACTAGTAATCATATTATTCCTTTAGCCTACATCCCTCAACATATTATAATTCCGAAAATTCAATCTAAATTACACTTTACAGGACTAGCATAAAGTTCAAAATTCAATGCACTATTACGCACAATTTCTTTTGATCTATGTATAAAAGAATATCTGCCTTAACTATATACAGATAGAGCTAAAATTCATTTGAAATCTTTTAATATAATACGAATAAGTTTTCTTGCATTGTAGTCGGTTATATGTACTTTATTGTAATATATATCCCTATTAATATTATTATATATTTTGTCATTAAATTAGGTTTAATTTTATGTGTTTATCTCTTGTCACATTTTCGTTTCATCAATTTTCAAATCACAACGATACTAAAGAAGTTTCACTTCAATAAGAAAAAATATCTTAAAAGTTAATTCAAAGTATATTATTATTACCGCTATGGAAACTTATTGACTAAGATACTCACATCTAATTACTCGGGTCTAAACCGAATATTTTCGGAGATTCATATTACGAATATGACAGGTACCAAAATAATAATATACTTTATTATGCTATGTCTTACACATACATCTAGACTCACCTCAATTTCACAAAAAACCCCCTAGTATCGAATATGTGAGGTGAATCAATCTACCTTGAACATGCGTGGTAGACTCAGTAGCATAGCTTACCTTAGATGGGCCCTGTATCAAATGTGTTTAGGGGGAGGAAGGGTAAAGTTATTTTTTTTATAAAGGAAACAACAAAATGCTCGAATTGTCGAGCTAAGTTAGACAAACAATTCAAATAAAAGATACACTTTTCTCGCCTGTTTTTCGGCAAGCTTATTTATCAAATCATCCATAGCTGAAGATAATTTAAGTTTTTCTAGATTTTCTGCCTTTACAATGACAAGTCTGATAGCCGTTTCTGTTGGCCCAGCAGTTATTCTCAAAAATGTTATTAATCTATAAAAGATTATAGATAATATTTCAGGAATTTTTGTTTACATACTTTGGGCCCAGTATCATTGATACAGCTGATACGGCGGTAGTTACACCCCTGGGTAGACTTGTAATCATCGTAAAATGGATAGGTCCAAGTGCAACTATGTAACGTTAATGTGATGTGTTATATTGTTACAGCAACAAGATAGACCCGATATTTATATACAAAGATGATTCTAAATAAATATAACACAGAGTTCATTGTATAAATTAAGGTATAAAGGCATCGATCTTATGTTCCCTCTTTGAAAGCATAATCGTTTCAATAGAGAGGTTACACGTATTTGCCCTTTAGTTTGACTCATGCCTAAGAAGATTATTCTTTAAAATTACTTACGTCGTTATTAAAAAGCATCAAGAGCAGCTCTTTCAACTGCCAACTTGAGAGACAGAAGTAAACCATTGAGCAATTACTAAAGTAACAAGCAGGTGCCTTTGTTGCAATAGACGTTATAATAATTCCTCCGACGTTCAGTTCACGTTACAGATTATCTTGAACGGGTTGAAAATTACATTTCCAGCACAATTACCAAGTAAGATCATTGAAGCCGGCGCTGACTGAAATTGGGAACTAAGCTTTAGCATGAAATTGTACACACAGTAAATAAATAGCGTGAGCATTAACTCACTTTGTAATTTGGCAGGTTTAGTTTTATTTATAATGTAGTTTAATTTATAATTGAAAAACAATATACATATCTATACTTTACGTCACGATGGACAAGTTTAACTAGAAATCTTGTACCTATTTTTTTTATTCGAAGACTTATATTAGAAAGAATTTGGTATTTGCTTTAATTTGTATATGAAATCTTTAATTTAACTTTTGGATTTCCAATATTTGACTGAGTTGCCTTTTAAGCTGTATTTGGTTAAATTTAATAGGTATTTGTACTTTTTCACAATTCAGGTTATGTTTGACCAGTTGTGTTAAAAAATGTTATTTACATTTTAAAATGTAAATAACCAAATGTCTGGTAAATGTCTTGTTTGGTCGGTTGGTTGGTCTGTACCTCGGGGAACTCATTAGCGTTCCCATTCAAAGATACGGCCAGTCTTTTGGGAACCTTCCCAACAGATCGGTCTGACACTGGATTTTCTAAATTAATTTTTAATTTTTAATTATTAGTTAATTTTTAAGATGTAATTTATTTTGAGATTGTATTAATTTAGAAAATAATAAAACTTTTGTCAATTATATATTAATAAATACCGTAAACATTAATTATGAATTTAATCCCTTATGATAATCGATACCCAATAAAAGACGTAATAAGTATTACTTAAAAAGCGTGCCAATGGTAACATCCGTCTGTCACCTACAGCTAAACACTGATCACGTAAACAGCTTCAGTTTGTGTTAGTCGTTAGCAGGTAGTCTTGAGACTAATTACAAATTGCCTTTGTAAATACACACGCCTGACACGTTTATTATCTTTATAAACCTAGATTTCATGTTTCCAACAAAAAGTGAGTTACGATTTTTATTAAATTACTGTATTTATTATAGAAAAAGAATAATTTGATCCGAAAAGTCCGTCAGAAAAATCTTTAAAAGAAGAGTTAAAATGCACTTTCTGTCCTAATTAACTGATATATTAGGTTGGGGAAAAAGTTTTTTCGCATTTTATATAAAAATTCAAAAGGTTTTTTTATAAAGTTTATTTACATTTGACTAAAGTATGTAGGTGCCATTTTGTTGGATAACTTTTTGCCATCTTGTAAATAGGGACGTGATCCTATTGCTATAAAATTTTGGGGCTTCTGATCAAAAAACTGCGACAAGTGGTTTTGGCAGTCCTCTCGTGATGTTAACCTGACACTGCTTAAGGAATTCTGCAGAGACCGAAAGAGGTGAAAATCTGAAG
The DNA here is from genome assembly GCA_039645545.1 of Dendrolimus houi. NCBI lineage: Eukaryota > Metazoa > Arthropoda > Insecta > Lepidoptera > Lasiocampidae > Dendrolimus > Dendrolimus houi. The sequence goes on from CM077125.1 coordinate 9,436,479, forward strand.
GTGCAAGGTCAGGACTATACGGCGGATGCATTAACACCTCCCAACCAAACTCTCGTAATTTTTGCTGAGTAGCTAAAGATGTGTGAGGTCTAGCGTTATCATGGTGAAACACCACACCCCTTCTGTTGATTAATCCCGGCCGCTTTCTCTCAACTTTTTGCTTTAATTTCATCAATTGTTCGCAGTACAGTTCAGAATCGATGGTCCTGCCTGGCGGTAACAGCTCATAATGAATAATGCCCTTCCAATCCCACCATACACCCAGCATCACCTTGTTGCGAGTTAACCCGGGTTTCGCCACAGTCTGTGAAGCCTGACCGGTTTTTGACCACAATCTTTTTCGCACGTTCTTGTCGTACGTGATCCACTTTTCATCACCAGTCATCAGCTTCTTCAAAAATGGTTCGGTTTCATTACGTCGTAACAAAGAATCACAAATGAATACACGGTTCATTAGGTTTCTTTCAGTGAGCTCATGAGGCACCCAAATATCGAGCTTTTTTGTGTACCCAGCTTTTTTCAAATGCGCCAAAACCGTTTTGTGATCAATTCCCAGTTCTCCAGCTACATAGTAACTACTAATATGCCGATCTTGCTCCACTTTTTCAAAAATGGCATCAATTTTGTCCGTAACAGGGCGACCAGAGCGACGTGCATCTTTGATATCAAAATTTCCGGATTGAAAACGCTTAAACCAAATTTGCGATACTCTCACAGATACTGCATTAGGTCCATAAACATCAGATTTTTTTTGGCGTCTTGTGTTGCATTTTTACCTTTTTTGTAGTAAAATTTTAAAATTTATCGAATGTATCATTAGATTTACTTATTTTAACAATAAGAAAAACAATTGAAAATCACACATTTTCCTAATTTGAATTTGGAATTGTCTTCTTTAAAATTAAAACTTTTTAATGATACCAAAACCAGCCAGATACAAATGGTATAGCCAAAGAGATCTTATTACAAGTTCATACATACTATATGCGAAAAGACTTTTTCCCCAACCTATTATGTATATATCTTGTGTTGCATTTTTACCTTTTTTGTAGTAAAATTTTAAAATGTATCGAATGTATCATTAGATTTACTTATTTTAACAATAAGAAAAACAATTGAAAATCACACATTTTCCTAATTTGAATTTGGAATTGTCTTCTTTAAAATTAAAACTTTTTAATGATACCAAAACCAGCCAGATACAAATGGTATAGCCAAAGAGATCTTATTACAAGTTCATACATACTATATGCGAAAAGACTTTTTCCCCAACCTATTATGTATATATATTTATGTTTATGTAAGTTTAATTCATTTAAGGGTGGGGTACAGTTATATATATGGCAATTTTATTTATTATGAACAGATGAGTATTTTTTTAAATATAGGTTAGAAGGCTAAGGCGAAGCGAAGTGGAGGTCCCTTAGCCTTCGTGGTTATTTTTTTTATAACCACCCAAAATTCACTTCATATCTTAAATAATAAATAAAAGTATATCCTATCCTAATTTCATAAACAAAAAACTACAGTTCATCTGTGTTTTATTATATTGCCCAAGATAAGGTGGTCATTATTCATACTGACCGGGAAAAGGGATTAATCATGCAGTTTTCTTTATATTGCCCACTTGATACGGGCATTATATATACAGACCGGTCATTATTCATAATGACCGGATTTGTCAAATTGCCCACAACATAGATACACATACATATATCTCTATATATATCTACATGTATGTATATCTGTATGTTTCTAATTCTATTTATGCTAATGTATTTTTAAATATATAAATGTACATTTAGTCATAGCTACCTATATACTTATACAAAATTTAGTGTACACAACTCTGCCTCTTGTTTTCCCTGTCTCGCTAGATGCATAGGTTTGCTGGTAGAAAACTCTTTTTATGGTTAAGCTCGCCTTTGTACATTACAAATATTTTGTATCTATATATTAATACGTGAAGCAAAAACTTTGTACCCCTTTTTACGAAAATTGCGCGGACGGAGGAGTATGCAATTTCGCACACACACAGTTTATATAGAGAAGAAGCGACGAATGCTAATTTAAAAAAAAATTATGTATATAAATAGATTAAATCAATAAAAAAACATTACACACACTGCCATGTATTTGACACACACACGCATATATAAACTTTAGTTTATTGTTTAAGTCAAATTAACAGTGTAGCCTTGGCAAAATCTGCGATTACAGAAGTATAGCCAACAAATTATTATAGACGAATTTAGACCACTAGTTTTTATACTTATGTAACTATTTTGTGTATAATAGAGAATAATAGGACTCACAATCTTCCAGTAAAAACGTGACTCTGAAATGTATCTGAATTTAACGTATCTATTGTAAATTGCGCTACAGGTCATTATTCTTCGGCTGTTTGATTTTTTTTAATTGTCTCCATTTACACATATATTTTAAAGTTATGGAATAGGCCTGTTAATATTAGTTGACGTTCCTTTATTTTAAAAGAACACCTTGATAAATCTTTACTGAGCACAAAACAAAATCTTTTTCGCGTCTGTCTGTCTGTCAGTATATTTGCTAACTCCTCCTAAACCACGTAACAGATATTTAAGTGGTTTTCACCGTCAGATAATTTTTCACTAAAGGTTTATATATAAAACCTAATTAAGTTTTTATGTCAGTAAAATAGAGCTATACAGAAACGGAGAAAGAATACAATTTCCTGCGGCTGGGCGGCCTGTCGTAAGAGGCGACAAATAACCCACAGCCAGGTGGTAGGGCCGGCTGCCTGTCTGCTGAACTCCTGTAATAAAAAAAATAAAAAATAGAGCTTGCGCTTGACCTCGACGCAGCCAAGGAGAAAACGCTAGCTATGTCATAAATTGTATTTATTAAATAAAATATGTTAATTTTTACTTTCATCTAATTCTATGTTGGTCAATAAATTCCCAAGGCTCTAAAGAAAAAACATTTAAACTCAATTTTACCTTTATATAATTATATATTACGACGGCGATATTATAATTATATATCATTATATTATATATGTGACGGCCTCTGTGGTTGAGCGGGCTAAGCCTTTGCTGGTTTACCTCACTGCAAAGCAGAGGCTCCGGGTTCGATTTCTGGTATAGTAAATTTCGGGAACGTATTTTCTCCGTTATTTACTATGGTCTGGGTGTCTGGGATCGGCCCCAGAGTGGTCTGTTGTATATTACCCATAACACAAGCGTAACTTGCTTAATTTAGGAATATATAGTGTGTGTGTTTGTCTGCCGATTTATTATTATTATTATATTAAATATGAATCACTGAAATTTTATTAAGTAAAATATTTCAAAAGCTCATTTAGCCCCGATTACAGCGAAACGTTCGTCTCATAAAAATGGATTCCCTCTTTATATTCAGACCCAAATTTTCTAAGAAAATACAATGTTACAAGTCCGCAACAAAAAGCTATTCTGAGGAAAAACTTTTACTCGAATTGGTGTGTCCGTTCCAGATTTTCTTCAGATATGTAAAAGTAATATTGGACGGACGAAACGGAAGGGATTTTTCATTTCACTGTTTTCTGTCTTAGTATTGTCTTATTCAACTTATATAAGTCGTGGTAGCTTAATGGTTACAGCACGCGTCCCAAACTCCAAGGGTCGTATCGTGGCCGGAAAGCATGCATCACTTAAGTAGTTTTCTGACCCAATGTGCATGCGTGCACACGTGCTAACGGTGAAGGAAAACATCGTGATAAAACCTGCACATCGAGATAGCCTGCCAAACCTGCGTAGCAGCCTTGGACAAGCTTGGCGGGTATACTGTCCGTCCCCCTATAATGGGAGACCGGAGTCCAGCAGTGAGATGTTTATGGGCTGTTATTATTATTATAATTATTGTTGTAATATATGATCTTTAAGATAGCTTTGCGGCCGCTCTTACAGAATTTAAAGGACGATTATCTTAAAAATATACTGTGAGAGTTATATATATATTTTCATAGAAAATGGCCTCGTCTGAGTACGAAAATGAAAATTTGTGATAAAAGGTCTTCATGATTAAAACATTACATGAAGATTTCAACATAAATGTAATTCATGTTCAATAAATTTCTTATTTTGTTCTTAGTGTATGTATAAATATATATTGTGACGAGTTGCAGGACTCGAATTAAAATGCCGTTGGAATTATTATAGAATTTATTAGAACTATACAAACACGTATAACACAGGTACAAATAAATATAACTGAATACAACCAGTCCAAACGTAATGCACGATTGAATAACACGCGCGAAGTCCGTCACTAAATAAATTACCGAATGTACACAAGTCTTGCTTCACTTACAGTTATCGCTCGACTAACGATCTTTTCATTGGGGTATTGCTTTATACTGCACAAATGCAATATGTCTACCTGACCGCGCGGGCCAAATTTCTTAGAATCACACCTGGCTAATGACTACCATAAAAGATTACAATGGGCTGTTTTTGTAATCACAAATTTTAAACACAAAGTAAACAAAAGAAGTCCAAATGCCGAAAATAATAAAATGTGCAAAACAGGTATGCAGGTGTGAATTTGTCTTTGTCGGTCGTAACAATATAATTATTTATTTTAAAAAAATGTTATTATTATTATGTTATTATGATATAAAAAATGTTATTCTGATGTTTAATAAATTTAAAAATTTGGCTAGCATAAATTTAACAGTAGTAATGTGAAATGCAAGATCTGACATTATGTAAAATAAATTATTATTAAGTTAGTCGTCCATAATCTTTGTAAGTGTGGCAGTTAGATGTTTTAAAAATCATGAAAACGAAACCAAAAAGTCGTTAATTCCTCACCCATCTATGTACTTTTTTACTTTACACATTCTAGAATTACTTGCATGACTTTATAAAGTCTGAATTACTTTATTGTTTTAAGGCAATTGCTGTTTATGTTTAATCAGGAAGCACTTAATTTTACACACCTCAGATAACGTGATTTTATTGAGGCAGTTAACTTTACGACTCTGTAAAATACGTAGCTGCTTCTGGCTTGGGTACGTGTGATTTATGTGTGAGTATGAGGACATAACTGTCATAAAACAGATATTTAACGGTGTTAAAGCAAACTCAATGTGCTTTCAGTTCTATACTTCAATACGAAAATGATCAATGTCGATAATTATCCGTGCTGAGGAGCATGACCTCCTTGGAGTACTTTTTTTTTAAATTGTTTACTACTAATGCAACGTTGTTATCATCAATAAGACGTTGTGCACTCCTAAACGTAGGCTTCCATACGTTTATGTATATGTATGTCATAGGCCTCTGCTTTCCTCGTCCAGCCCCAAACAGGAATCTAGCGTAGGATATCAAACTACCGATCTGAAAGATATTTAACACTATTTTCACCGAGATGCTGTCTTCTCTCTTGTCAATACATACAGTCGTATAGGATACCGTTAGTAGATTTTGAAAAGCTAGAGATGTTTGATGATGCTTGATGACATTTTTTTAAGTCAATAGATGTGGAGATAATCGCCTTTGAAGTCGTAAAAGTGAATCCTACCCTCTAACTTTTGTACAAAATTCTGAAAAAAATCAAGGAAATATTTTTTGAAACAATATTAATTTAAAGAAATTTATTCCTTGAGCTACATTTTGAAATACAGAGTATATTCGATTAAGTGATTTTTTAGGGTTCCACCAAACAGTTGACGTTCACCGCTCCTTCTCCTACACAACAGGTGTAGTTAAATATCTTGTCAATATATGGTACATTATGTGCTCACATGTATAGAGTTATGGCTTAGACCTAATAATTGATACATAATATGAAATATGTTACTTTTAGCTGTTTCTTGTTTTGTGTGCCAAATAAATAAACAGGTCACAACAGACACGCATTTTACGAAATTTTACTTAAAAAATGCATAATAAAGGGCAATCTTTTGATTTATTCTCATATTTTGTCTTTGATGGAAAATCAGTGGCTATTCAAAAAGGGGTTCAATATGAAGTAAACTAGTTAATCATACTAACATGTCCATTCTTAGTTCCGTCCTATACCTTTATTGACCGATATGAATTTACCAAACTTGGGTTAGCGAGCTTTGCCTACACACGGATCCTATATATTTACGCCAGGATCCCGGTGAACCACTGCGTTGCGGCTTTGCAGCGGCACGTTACAGGTGTGTCTCTGTTTTAATCTCCTAATGGTTGCCCCGTACGGCTCTCCACTATTTCAACATATAGATACTAGAACAGACACAAATATATCATTTTGTTAACAAATCTAATGAATATTAGGTAGACCGACTTGGACACCACGGGTTGTCGTGGTTAAAAAGCGTAGGAAGAAGATCTCGTCATGCCAGCGTCAACGACATCATCCGCCGAGCTCTTGTCAGCGTCAGCGTGCCGGCCATTCTAGAACCGAATGGCCTGGTACGTGACGATGGCAAGAGACCGGACGGAATGTCATTCGTCCCTTGGAAGATGGGGCGGCCGCTAGTGTGGGATGCGACCTGTGTTGACACACTCGCCCCGTCACATCTTCCAATGACCGAGTCAGGGCTCGCAACGCCGCCGCTTCAGCCGAAGACGTCAAACGGCGCAAATATGGGGCCTTAGGAAAAGGTTACATATTTGTGCCGTTTAGGGTTGAAAAATTAAGCCCGTGGGGTCCGTCGGCAGAGTTTCTTTAAAGACATATGTAAGACACTCTGACACTACCCGCGATCAGAAGGCTGGCTCGTATTTTGCACAACAAATAAGTATTGCCCTACAGCGCGGCAATGCGGCCAGCCTTCTGGGCACGCTCCCCGTTGGCAGGGATCTCCTAGTGTATTTTAGTTTTGATGTCTCTACATAACTTATTTTACTTGTGTATATTTTTTTTTTGTCTCCATGGATATTATAAATGTGTAAGTAATTATATTTATTATCTGTTCATGATTAAAAAATCGAACGTTGATTGCGATAGCGTTTCATTGGCGCCACCGTTACCATGCATTAACAAATACATCGTCATCGCAACGACAATGAAAACGCCAGTAGGTTAATGTCTAATATTAATCTGCTGTACATTGTTAGCTCCACCTTAGGTATAAGCGTTACAGATATTCATCAATAATGTTCCCGAGGGATAGAATACAAACCTGAGTGGATTGACAAAATCTACATTAATGCAAGCGAAGCCGCAGGAAAGAGTTAGTGTAATTACATAACCGAAATTCATTCATATTTAAATAAAATGATAAAATGATATGAAATAAAATCTCTCGACAATATTCCGAGCTGCAATCCGGGCTTACAACATTTTTCTAGTTCAAAAAGGAAATTGTGAATTCTGCGTATCTTACATGAAATATGTTTATCACCTGAACTTTTTCAATAATAATAAAACACAGTTTTTTATATTCAAATATACGACACTCGTGGACATTTTAATTTTATTTTGCAAGCATGGGTGAGTTATAACATAGCATTTAATTTTTTTTAACTCAAAATGTAAATGGAATATTATAATTCAAAATTTGTATTAGTTCTATAGCCTTTTTGACAAAAGCAGAATCCTTATACACTGATTATGTCCGTCAGTCTATTAGTCCGTCTTTGCAAGTCATAGGCATTTGTCTTGAAAATTACTGGACCTATTTGCATGAAATTTAGTAAGAAAGTGTATTCTAGTGACGCTATACAATGCTGTTGTCAAATTGTGTTAAAAAGTTGCGAGTGATCGCCATTCCTGAATTTCGTAAATGGGGAAAACAGAAAAAAAAGAAAATTCATCATTTCTGTGGAATCCTACAAAGTGGTACGCCGCTCACTTGGCCAGTTTTATTATACTAGTGGACAAAGACTATAGTTCTATAATCACAGATTTCGCCAAGACTACACTGTTATTTGACTTGAACAATAAACAAAAGAGTATACATACGTGTGTGAGCCAAATACCTACATAGTAGTGTGTGTAATGTTTTTTTATTGATTTAATGTATTTTTTATACATATTTTAAAAAAATATTAGCATTCGTCGCTTCTTATCTATTATAAACTATAAGTGTGTGAAATTTCATACTCCTCCGACCGTGCAATTTTCGTAAAAAGAGGTACAAAGTTTTTGCTTCACGTATTAATGTTTTGAGTACGTAGTAAATAATTAAGACAGCAGCAGCGCATTTGTAGCACCTTTGGTGTTGCAAATGTCCACAGGTGATGGTAACCGCTTTCCAGCAAGTGGGCCGTCTGCGTATCTGCTGAACTCATGCAATAAAAAAAATAATATATATAGATATTGTTACGAGTTGCAGGACCCGAATTAAAATCCCTTGGAATTATTATAGAGTTTATTAGAACTATACAAACACGTATAACACAGGTATAAATATAACCGAACGCAATAAGTCCAACCGTAATGCAGGAGATCGTAATTCAAATACACGCGCAAAGTCCGTCACTAAATAGATTACCAAATGTACATAAGTCTTGCTTCGCTCGTGGTTATCGCTTGACTGCCGATCTCTGCACTGGGGTATTGCTTTATACTGCACAGATGCAATAAAAGTGAATGAACTACCATAAAAGATTATATAATGTATGATGGGCTGTTTTTCTAATCACAAATTTTAAGTAAACAAAAGAAGTCCAAATACCGAAAAGGTAATAGGTGTGAATTTGCCTTTTGTCGGCGTTCAGGTCATAATAATATTATACATACATAGTATACGTAGTGTCGGGGCAGCGTAATGGCTAACGCACGCGTCTCAAACTCAAAGGGTGCGGGTTCGAATCCTGGCTGGGACGCATGCACCACTTAAAAGTTTTCTGACCTAATGTGCATACTCTTACAACTAGAGTTCTCGCCGTGACTACGCCGCGTGAAAATCCTTAGCTAATAGCTCTATGTTATCATCATTATCTATCATCCGTGCAGGAACGGAGAAATAATACAATTTCCTGCGGCCGGGTGGCTTGTCGTAAGAGGCGACTAAACAACCCACAGCCAGGTGGTCGGGCATTTGCCCGACTGGATGGCTACCACCCCTGGTCTAAAGTATGTCGCCATAACAACCTTGAGTTGTGTTCCGGCATTAGTGACCAGGTTCCAGTCTCCCTTCAGATAACAGCAGCGCATTTGTAGCACTTTTGGTATTGCAAAAGTCCATAGGCGATGGTGAACTCTGAACTACTGAGATAAAAAAAAATGTTATTTACATAAAAGCTAAATTAGGTTTTCTATACATATTAGACCTAAAACTTTACTGTTTCTTGTTCAATTCACTACAATAACAAAGAAACTAAGTCCATATAGTCTAAAGACCTGCCCAGCAAAACATAAAAACGAGTCTGATTTTTGAAGTAATACAATGAATGACATGTTGTTTATGGCAACGTAGGTATTTGTTAGTAAATTGATATATTTTAAAAAATTTTATTTATGATTTCAGCCGACAAGCAGACGGCCCACTTGATGGAAAGCGGTTACCATCGCCTATGGACATTTGCAACACCAAAGGTGCTAGAAATGCGCTACTGCTCTCTTAAGGGAGACTGGAACCTGGCCACTAATATCGGAACACAACTCAAGGTTGTTATGGCGGCATACTCCAGACCAGGGGTGGCAGCCATCCAGTCGGTGATGGATGACGTTAAATATTGACAGATAACGTATGCAATTATGCATATCAATAATGTAGCTATGAATTTTAAGCGGTATTAACCATCAGTTAGACAAATTTTGATTGAATGTTTATATATATTAAAAACCTAATTAAGTTTTTATATAAGTAAAAAACCTATAGTTTTTCACGCGGCGTGGCCGCGGAGACAACACTGCTTCTCTATAAATTTTGAAAATATGAGGGCGTAGTTTATTTATGTTTTTATAGGATCACTTTTGACCACTGTTTCACCTAGTATCAAGTACCTAATGACGCAGTCTAGGATAGAGCACGCTTGTCTAGAAAATATCTAATTATTCGTAACATGAAGACTCCCAGATTGTACTTGTCAAATAACAGACTTTTGAAAAATAAAAAGGAGAAAATAAACATTGAAATTATAGTCACTTTCATATTATATTATAAAGGACCAACTAAAAGTTTAAAATGATCTTTATAACGAGACGTTGCAAAATAAATTAAAAGCGATATTTTAAATTTAGGTACTTAGGTTATTCTAGTTTTTAGACATCCGTACAGAGGATATCCCCCAGTTTTAAAACCTATTGTGAATTTTAAACGGGCGCACTCAGTAAATGCACCGTAAAAAGTTTTTAATTTAAAATAATGTATCTATGCTAATGCAAACTACCGTTTACTTTAATGAATTTTATAAAACCAAACCTCAACATTTTCATTTGCTAATGTAACGCTTTGAGCAGCGACCTTTTAACAGATTTTATTTCTGTACTAGAGTTTTCCCCGCGGCTACGGCGCGTGAAAAACACTAGGTAGTAGAGAGCTACTACTTAGTGTTTCTCAAAAAATAATTACATGTTTTATATATAAATCCTTCAATACTTAAGTTTCTTGTTGAATTCACTACAATTACAAAGAAGCCAAATCAATATAGTGTAGACAACTGCACATCAATACATAAAGAAAAGTCGCAGCCGACCTGATTTGAAATACCTAATACGTAATGAATGACATGTGGGCAACCTGACAACGTATTTGTCATTGAATTACAGCCATGGTTCTCTACATCGCATTGCAGCACAATCTATTTTGCCAATCCGTCTATTAAATGACGTCTTTTACCGGAATAAAAATATCCTAAGTTACGCCTCGGAATATAAGATAGCGCTGTGCCGAATTTCATTTACATCCATTCAGTAGTTCTCACGTGATGCTCTAATAGACAGACAGACAACAAAAACAACATTTTCGGAATATCGTTTAGCTGTATTTATTCTTATTCTATTACTAGGATTTGCCGCGATTTCGTCCACGCTTAACTTGAAATACAAGCGGTATTCCCGGGACACAGAAAACCGCAGCACTTAAAAAAAAGTAAGCTATTGTTTTAGTGGAAACTGAGTCGGCATAACCTATTTTTTATCCTTCCGAATAAGTTCAAACCGCTCCCGGGAAATATCCCGCGTGATTCCCGGGATAAAAAATTACACATTTTAATACATTAAATTTGCTATCGATCATTAAAAAATCACATTGGAATTCGATTTTTAAATTGTTATATATTTTTAAATTATTACATATTTAATTTTTATTTTTTAATTATTACCTCCATAATATGTATTCCCTTAGAACTTAGTGTGAGTAACAAAAAAAATTGAGTCTTGCAAAATATCGAAATTAATCCTTGACTGGCGATTGTCCCTGTATGCGTTATAGCAATACAAGGACAAGTTCTGGCTAGGGTGGAACTATTGTAGGAATGCGAACAAAAAGGACTATTGGAATATGTTCCTAACGGACTTATGTATCTGGAATTTTGAAAAGCATTAAGGCGCTTCGTCTTTTCGCAATGTTGGAAGAATATGAAGAAAATGGCAGGCTTTAACCCGCCACACAGTTTATGGGTAGCACAAAATGCTGTATAGAAACAGTAAATAGTAAGAAAGAAAATATTTATTAGCTTAGAAGAGGTATACTTATATAGATAGGTATTACAAGACTTCTCAATCAATAAAAATCGCCCAGTAAGACACAGCACTTAAATCGCACATGATTAGAGGGTACAAGTCTCCTCTAACTTTTTGATATAAAGAAACACCACTAAAGCTTAAAATAAGTTTTTATTGATTGAAACATATTTCGTAGACCAAATTAGTGAACAATAGTTAGATAGATAGATAACACTTTATTGCACACCATTACATAAAACACAGAAAAACTTATAGCCTAAAAACATTCTAAATGTGCACAATGGGCGGTCTTGTCGCTAAGAAGCGATCTCTTCCAGACAACCCGTGGCAGGAATAAAACAGATTGAACTTTTCAGAACAATGTAATGTTCTGAAAAGTTTCTTTTTAGTCTCGCATTTGATAAACAGATTACCAAAGTCCTAAAATTGCTTTTACAATAGTGCCAGAATGGTCGTTCTCTGGTAATATAATGCCACCAGAAAAAATCAACCATTATAGAGCCATTGTGACGTCAGAACTGATCATTCTGACACATAAGATTTAATTATGAAATAATGAGGCTTCCAAACAGCTCACTCAAATTGTTTGCTACCCCTGTTTCTAAAACTAACTACGGACAAAATGAATATCTGTGTTGTTGTACAAATGCCTACAACAAATATTTTAGTAACATAGACATTTTTAATTCTTCGAAACAAATATTTAAGTCATCAGTAGTTAGTAAACTTATTAATAAGATCCAAAATAATGTTTGTATTTAGAGTTAATCATTTAGTTGTGCTTAGTTTTCCCGTCAAAGTTTCACAGTATTAGATAGATTGAATAATTAATATTAGTTTAGTGTAACTTAATATTTGGTTCTGTTCTTTTTCTAGATTAGAAGTATCTAGTTTTGGTTTAGATTTATTGTTATGTTTTCTTAAGCCTTAAATTTATGGATATACTGTTGGATACCTGTTAATAATATTTTTTTTAAACAAAATGTTATAATAACGATTAATACATAGATACTAGCCATATCTAATGTACGCAGTAGAACTAAACGTTGAGGGAAAACAGCAAAAAACTAGAATTTTCATTCGTCTTTCATGGCAAAACGAAGAATTCATTTTCAACTAATTGACTACTCGGGTTTGACTGAGGCAGTAAGCAGTGATATATTCTGCTAAAAGGCTACTGGTATTTTAGGAAAACTTTCCTGCGAAATATAAACGTTTACACACACGAGTGAGATAACAGTTAACCCAAAACTACACAAACTTCATATAAACGGCAACATAATCAGTGTACACATAAAAATTTACGTCACACCAAGTGCTCTTGTTATCGTAGTTGTGGACCATTAGAGACATGTTGCGAAACCTCCGATGAGAAAATCTAAACAACTTGTCTTCTTGTTGTAAAGCTTAAATCGTATTGGGCCTGAAATACTTAGAGCTCAGTAAACAGACTAGGGAAAAACAATAAAAGAAAATCTCAGTAGCTAAGAATATAAGAAAATTGTAGATATGTTGAAAGTAACTTTATATGTTGGAAAGTAACTAACTTTATGTTTAGTTTTCCATTGAATAATGCATTCGTGTGTAAATCCGTCATTGACGATTCGTTTTATAAATAATAAATCTTTAAAAACGAATATACTTTCAAATTTATAAACCGAATAACGATTCAAACACATTCGTCAAAAAGATTCGCAATATAACGATTCTTTAAAGACGAATAGATGCTCACATTCATGAAGCGAATAGTGGTGTAACCCAAAGAGTCCAAACAAAAGGCGTAAAAAATGATCTGTCAAAAAGTAAATAATCTTTCATAGGGCTGCAAGGCGATTTATCATAACGATTCCTTATTACGAATTATATTTTTGAATTTATTCGCTATTCGATTATTTGTAACCGATTATTAAAAAGAAGTTCTCAATTTATCTGTATTTGATATCCTGGTAATAAGTTGGCAATAGTAAGTAGACAGTGGTAACATGCTTCAAATGTACGTAATCTAGCTGTTGCCCGTGACGTCGTCTGCGTGGAATTTGTTTTCAAAACCCTCCAGTTTTGAAACATTCTTCATTAGTGCTCCGCTCCTATTAGTCTTAGCATGATGATATATAACCTATAGCCTTCCTCAATAAATGGGCTATCTAACACTGAAGGAAGTTTTCCAATCAGACCAGTAGTTCCTGAGATTAGCGCGTTCAGTCAAACAAACAAACTCTTCAGCTTTATATATTATATATAAGATATAAGTATCATTACCATATATTATAGTACTCCGTATTACGGGAAATGCTAAAAAATTAAAAAGAAACATTTCTTGACCAAAACCACCGGCCTCGGTTGGTCAGTTAAATTATATAGGCATCTGTGAATTTGATCTTGATATGCTTTCAAGCCTAAACCTTCTCTTTATAGGTAAGTAAATTATGACTAATGTGAAAGTGACACGTTTATTCCGAATTTTATATACTGCAATAATTAGCTACTTGTTGTATAGCAATATTAAAATAAACTTTACTCGGAAACTTCGATAAGCACAGCCGCTGCCTTGATTTTGGCTAAATCGAGCATTCCTAACATCTTAAGTTGTCGTACAGCTTAAAGCGACAAGCCGGTGCATGGTGCACCTAAAGTGCTTCCAAACCGCTCCACGACTTGGTTCCGTGCCAGCGTTTATTAATCGCTGTTGAATTTACAGTTTTGTTTATTGTAAATTGGCCAGTGCACTTATCTTGTTACTTTATGCGTCAGTAAAGTACTTGTGAAAGGCTTAGAGCGTAGTTTAGTAATTAAGAAAGTCATATTTCACTTTTAAAGGCCTTGCTTTTCTTTTACTTTTATACCAAAAAAAATTCTTAAAAGTAAATCGGCTAGATGCATGTCAGTCCCCTCATAGTGAAAGGTACCGCTTTTAAAATCTTTATTGAAATTTTGAAATGTTTCGTGTCTTTCTAATGACTCGGCTACACCTTGGGTATTGTTAGTGTAGTGACTGTGTCACGCAGATGTAGCCAAGGGCTTATTGCGTTAAATGAGATGCGAAATTTTTAGTGATCTTAAACATTGACAAATAACACATTTGTATACACTAATGTAGATAATCGTTAACACGTCATTTTTATCGATATAAGTAAGTCGCGTTTGGTCACAGTCACTAACACTGACGCAGGTGTAGCAGAGGCTAAGACCTATTTACTATTTTTTATTCCGATGCTAGCAAACAGACAGACGGTTCAGCTCATGGAAAGTTGTGACCGTCGCCTATAGAAGTTTGCAACACCTAGGGTGAAGCCCACGCGAATAGGGGGGATTAGATAAAGGGATCAGATAGGAGGAATGTGATAGAGACGATGGGATACGAGATTGGAATAGGGGTATAGAATAGGTAAGATCGAGACTGCCAGGGCTAGCGGAGAGGCTAGGTCATATACCTGTAGCCCTGGCATAAAGCGCAAGGCCCAACACCCAGGGGTTTTAGTGGGTATCCCTAACCGGGGTGTGGAAATAGCATGGCACCAGTTCTGACTGGGCATACTAGTACTACCCCCGACCTGGCGAATCCCACACACAGGTCGCGAACTATCCCCCCAAGGTTCTGCCCTCGTCGCGGCCTATGGTCCTCAATCAGATTTCCCCTGGCTAAAAAAAAAAGGTAAGATCGAGAAGAGGGCCATCATCATCACTCATCGCATTAAACACGACTAGGTAAGGTTAACCGTTTAATTTAACTAATTATTATCTGTTTCAGCTTAACCAACGTAATCCATATATATGTGAAGCAAAAACACAGCAAAAACTTAGTACCCCTTTTTACAAAAATTGCGCGGACTTTTTGCACACTTATAGTTTATATAGAGGAGTGCAGAATACTAAATTTTAAAAAAAATGCATAAAAATACATTAAATCAATAAAAAAAACATTACACACACTACCATGTATTTGACATACACACACGCATATATACTCTTTTGTTTATTGTTGAAGTCAAATTAACAGTGTAGCCTTGGCGAAATCTGTGGTTATTGAATTATTATCTGTCTTTGACAATAGAACCTTAATAATGTCCAAACTTATAATTTAAATTAATTATTATGGTCGAATTTCGACCACGGGCGATCACTAGTAGATATAATAGACTGGCTAGCGCCTCTTTTCTTCTTCTAGGTTCGATTGCAGGGTACATTTCGTGCAGGAACTCTCATTTCAGTTCTCTGATTTGGGTATTTGGAGTAAAGCGCAGAGTTGTCCTTGGTATAGAGATACCTGTATATTATCGTTGAAACAACTGTAACTTGCTAAGCTTGGGAATATCATAGGTTGGGAAAAAAGTCTTTTCGCATATAGTATGTATGAACTTGTAATAAGATCTCTTTGGCTATAGCATTTGTATCTGGCTGGTTTTGATATCATTAAAAAGTTTTAATTTTAAAGAAGATAATTCCAAATTCGAATTAGGAAAATGTGTGATTTTCATTTGTTTTTCTTATTGTTAAAATGAGTGAATCTATTGAAGAAATTCGATATATTTTAAAATTTTACTACAAAAAAGGTAAAAATGCAACACATGCCGCAAAAAAAATTTGTGATGTTTATGGACCTAGTGCAGTATCTGTGAGAGTAGCGCAAATTTGGTTTAAGCGTTTTCAATCCGGAAATTTTGATATCAAAGATGCACGTCGCTCTGGTCGCCCTGTTACGGACAAAATTGATGCCATTTTTGAAAAAGTGGAGCAAGATCGGCATATTAGTAGTTACGATGTAGCTGGAGAACTGGGAATTGACCACAAAATGGTTTTGGCGAATTTGAAAAAAGCTGGGTACACAAAAAAGCTCGACATTTGGGTGCCTCATGAGCTCACTGAAAGAAACCTAATGAACCGTGTACTCATTTGTGATTCTTTATTACGACGTAATGAAACCGAACCAATTTTGAAGAGGCTGATAACTGGTGATGAAAAGTGGATCACGTAAGACAAGAACGTGTGAAAAAGATCGTGGTCAAAGGCCGGTCAGGCTTCACAGACTCTGGCGAAGCCCGGGTTAACTCGCAACAAGTTGATGCTGTGTGTTTGGTGGGATTGGAAGGACATTATTCATTATGAGCTGTTACCGCCAGGCAGGACCGTCGCTTCTGAACTGTACTGCGAACAACTGATGAGATTAAAGCAAAAAGTTGAGAGAAAGCGGCCGGAATTAATCAAGAAAAGGGATGTGGTTTTTCACCATGATTACGCTAGACCTCACACATCTTTAGCCACTCAGCAAAAATTACGAGAGTTTGGCTGGGAGGTGTTAATGCATCCGCCGTATAGTCCTGACCTTGCACCTTCAGATTTTCACCTGTTTCGGTCTTTGCAGAATTCCTTAGGCAGTGTCAGGTTAACATCACGAGAGGACTGCCAAAACCACTTGTCACAGTTTTTTGATCAAAAGCCCCAAAATTTTTATAGCAATGGGATCACGTTCCTACCTACAAGATGCCAAAAAGTTATCCAACAAAATGGCACCTACATACTTTAGTCAAATGTAAATAAACTTTATAAAAAAACGTTTTGAATTTTTATATAAAATGCGAAGAAAATTTTTCCCCAACCATATAATACAATGTCTGTGTTTATCTTCCTATTAATTATTGAGTCTATTGAGATATTCTTTTTGCAGATACAATGCGGAATTTAATTGAGCAATAAAGAAGAGACAGTTAAAGATTAAGCCCAATAGGCTGGCTAAGCCTATAGATTAGTGATTTCGTCCTATATTCCACCCAATGCAGAATCGATTACATTAACTGGAAATCTCACTGGATACTCGCTCGTACAATCTAGGTTACAAGAATTATAGAAGTTCTAGAAACGGCTTTTATTGTCCGCTATTGTGAAGTAATTCTGGACTTTATACCTAACTTTTGTTTTATCAATATATACAATGTGTTGTGTTGTAAAGGTGTAATTTTCAATCAATAATATTAGAAAGAGATGACATCTTTGAGCATAAGAGTTTTTTAATCGAGTCACAAGAAGAATTAAATTAGGTAAGCGTGTCTTTTTATAAGCTCAAGAAAGAGTTCCGTAGAGATTGCGTACCTTCACGTATGTGTATGTGTTTTCGTATATAACTTTATAGGACATACCTCTCTATACCTCAAAAACTATGCAGCGTGTCTTCTTCTCTTCTCTAAACTAATTTTTATTGAAATTATCTTTTCAAGCTCTTCCGGTCTCTTTTTTTGAGAATTTTGCACCTTATCGTTCAATTAGCTAAATTAAAGGGAGAGTGGGTTACGTTTTAAAACATTTTGAACCAAAGGAAACAACAGTTAACAACTATTTATATTACTTTTTAAGATCTGAAGAATGATACCGCAGATAACTATGTACCATGAAAATATTATTTCAACCGTCACGACTATGGCAAGCAGACAGCCATTTATAAATTTTTCGCGATTTCACTACACTGTTGTTTAGCAAAAAATAAAATATACCTTTATGTCTAACTTTGTTCATATAAACCCAGTAGTTTATAAAAAAAATACTGTGAAATACATAAACAAACCGTCAGACGGATATGACTAATACTAACAATAATAATAATAATAACAATAATAATCGGCAGACAAACCACACACATTGCATATCCCCAAGCTAAGCAAGTTACGCTTGTGTTATTGGGTTATATACAACCATAGCAAATAATAGAAAGTTCGGTCCCGAAATTTACCAAGCCAGGAATCGAATCCGGGGCCTTTGCGTTCAGCGAATTCAACCGGCTAAGACTTAGCCCGCTCAGCCACAGAGGTCATATATAAGGCAAGGGTATTCTACCAAAACGTCTACCCTAAAAAGATTAACATAAATGAAAAATATACAGTTACTTATACGTAGTCAATAGCAGTAAAAGACTACATAAACCTCTTCCTGAACACAAAGAGTGATGTAATGTTTCCCGCAAGAAATGACCTTTTATAAATCGACGAACTATCTTATTTTTTGGTTTCATGCCAAGAAAGTCGGATACTGTATTGCCTGAAGCCAAACTTGATGAGCATGCATATTTCAAACAAAGAGGAGGTATGTGTATCAAACTTATTTCTTCAAGGTAGTTCATGTAACGTCTTATTAAATATTCAGTAGGTTTCGAAATAATATTTTGTTTGAGGTAATATTATTCATAACTAATATTTATGATCATGTTACTTAAGTAAGGCATGGTTTAAATTCAACAGCGGGAAATTTATTAGCTGATATTATGTAGAGCCAATCCCAGTACTTCAATGTGTTGTCTTATGGACTGTTTCTGTATTTTATCTCACGAACCGCTCACTTGCCTTACTATCAGGTAAAATTTTACATAAGCTCCATACAAGTAATACTAAAATTCAGTTGGCGCTAAAGCAAGTGAATGAATAGTAATCATAAAAACGGACTATTGTTGGTTCGTTGCAATTATTCGATATAATAATGTCATTAATTGCGATTTCCGTTATTCCAGAACAATACTCATACAAAATTTGATTCGGCTTATTAAAATAAATAACAAAGTTATTAAAATAATTTCTATAATGTTATTTTAATAAGTTTAATATAATTTTACTGGTTATACGAAACTTTTGATTCCAGTTAGTACTTAACAATAGGTAGTTTAAATATGCAAACCCGATAACTACGTTTTATAATTGAAATCATTACGTTAACAATATCAAAATTTCAATTTAGTTTGAATGGTATTGTAACTGACAGCACAGTATTATTTATACCAGTCTAAATTGCCTGTCACTGGGTTGAACAAAGAGTATTCTGTAGAGATGGTATAAATTACAAAAATATTTGTGAAAATAGGATAGTCTTATGTGCGTTGTCATTAGTTTGAAGAAGTTGCCTTACATGTTCCATGCTTTTTCTTATTATGGAATTTGGTTTTGTAGCCTTTCGTACCGACATCAATTTTAGTATTCATTGAATTCGACGCGACTTTGGTATTACGTAAAAGTTTTGAAAGGATTGTATTATAATGTAAATAAAAGTTCTTGAAGTTAAATTAGCTTAGAGATGCACGATGTTGACATATTATTTAAGTAGATTGTTTCGATTATTCAAACCAAACATGACATCTAAATCTTTCGAAGGATTTGACTCTTAGTCGATGGTTTCGAATCCAACTTGGGCATTGAAATCAACGCACGCGTCGATGAATCGACGCAACTTACGAACACGAGTCACGATATGTCTCATCTGTTGGCCAACCATCGATTTCAATAACTTGGAACTGTAAATCAGAAAACATATTGATATTTTTGTTAAGCCGTGAGTCAGTTATCGTCTCTAATTTTGGGTTAATAACAATTTTTTTAATAGTATAAACAACTCGCAATCAGTCATCGCTAAATAATCAATATGTATGGAATTAAATTGAATGGATTGTAATGGTCTTTTTTTAATCAGATATATTGTGTAGGTCGCGTGGTAGCGACGAGGTATTTTTTTGGGATAACTCAGCCTCTTCTTGTTGTTATGGTGATGAATTATGAGTACTACACAGATTTGTATTGAACTTGTTATTTTTTTATAATAAGTGGTAGTGCATATAACGAATGATTAGAGAATATGAAAAAACCCGATGCAAGAGCACGCAAAAAGGCGGGCGAAAAACAACACGTCACTGTCAAAGTAAGATTTTTGAAATTATCATATTTACCCTTTCAATCGCGATAGCAGTTCTTTTAGTTAGTAGTTTTAGGCGTTTACGCGTGGTGAGCTCTTGTTGTATTTACGGTAGGTATTGTTTAAATACCAATTGCTTCTCTACTTAATTCTCTTACTACGCACTGGGTCTAAAAAGCACCTTACGTCTGAAAACTTTTTGTGTTTGTTATCAAAAGAATAATCAAGTGATTAAATTCTTATAAAACTTGGTAAGAAGTTTTAATGTTACTTTAAATCTTTTTTGTATAATAATTTAAATGCTTTCTTATAATAATTAGAAATGTTTACCTAAATTTAATAACAGTTTGTGATTTAGTAGATGTTAAGAAGGTTACTACACTACTAAAATAGTAATAAAAATAAAAATAAGATTGTATGATTATATATATATTTCTATTTCATGACTTTAAGACTGAAAATTAGTACAGGGACGAACATAGAATACTTTTTAACTTAAAAAGGGATTGTTTCTTTGCGATATAAATCGCGAACTTTATTGATTTTTTATTATAAATCTAAATTTATACCAGCACAGAAATACAATACTACGAATAACAAGCCCCCAATAAGAAACCTAAATTTGAATAGCTCTGAAATCTTATATGACTAGATGGCGCCACAAATAGTTTTTCTATTGTTTTTTTTTACTAAAACAGAATTTGAAAAGATCTTATAAAAATTTTAAATTTTCAAATTTAATAACAACTAGTAAGTATGAGTATGTTATCTAGATGCAGAACAAAATTTAAACTTTCAATATGCTACATTCATCCAAATCCGATAGATATTTAAACCGTGAAACCCTGGTTTAAAGTTGTGATGGATAAAATATATATATCAACAATCTTATTAGAAAGACTGCTGAAGATCGTACAAAGTTGATAGAAAAAATCGAAAAAAGCAGACTGCGACTTTAAAGCAGAAGATTTTTAAGCGCAGTCTCTTTACAGAGAGGTTTTCAATACAGACATTTATGTAATGCAGTGATCATTTTAAATTAATAGAGTACAGAAGACAGGCCAAAGGCCCACCCAATGGAATGTGGTTACCATCACTTATGGATGTTTCAAGTACATCGGAGATATTTCTGGTGGTAACTGACTTGGAAAAATTTAATGATAAATTATTTTAAGCCTATCTACCCTTTTTAAATCACTGGCCAAAGTCTCACAAACAGTACTAACACTTCTGTAGCTGCTATAGCGTCTATTCACACTTAATACGAATACAATGCACGCCATCCACGCTCGATTTATCCCCTTTTGTTAGTAAATCGCCTCTGTTGCCAAGAGAAAAACTTGGAAACGTTAAACGGTTTCCTTCGTTTAGAAAATTTATCTCGTTACGATGCCAATTTAAGGAGTTACCCAGAATGTATTTGATTTCGCCCTTGGAAGAATTTTTAGAAAGGGAATTTTTGATTTTCTATAGTTGATTAGAATTCGGTCAGTTGAAAAGGTTTTTTTATCTGTAATATTATAAAATTGTAAAAGTGTAGTATTTTGCTTTTTAGATTTTTTGTGTTTGTCTGTTTGTTCGGGATTTACGTAAAAACTACTGGGCCGATTTCGATTCAGTTTTTAGTGATCGATAGCAAATTCTTGGATTTAAAATATGCAGTACTTTATAGGTATATTCCGAGAATCCCACGGAAATTTTCTTGGGAGTGGATTAAAGCGGCCCGGTTGAAAAAAACTTGTATTCCGATATAACATTTTCACTGATCTAAAGCAAATTCTCGCTCATAAAATCTGTGATACTTTATATCCCGGGGATCCCACAAGATTTATGCCGGGAGTGATTTCAAGTTGTTAGAACACGCATCAATTAGCTAATTCCGTCTAACGTGGCCGAAGTCGCGGGCGAATACTATAAATGTGTTAGAGGTAATTTCAATTTTTTTTAATGTAGCCTTTTGATTTAATTAAAAAAGATATACCATTTAACCTAGCACCGTTCACTTTCAAAGGGTGGTAAGAATTCACTTTTCTGTTTTATATCATTGGAAACTGAGATTGACTGAGCATCATCCAAAAAAGGCTGTCGAATCTGTATTTTTCTTCGTAAAATATTGTAACACTAATTTGAATGTTTTCGTAGTTTAGTGTCTATTTAATTTTAAATTGTTTTTAATTGATCGATGACGTCATGGCATGATGACTGTGTTGTTTCTGTTAAGCAAACAAGATAGTAATTTTTTTATTAATAAATCTTTTCAGATTTGTAATTACTATTTTCTACACAGATTTCTAGAGTTGAATAAAGACATGATTTCGAACAAAACTCGTAGCTAATTGTTTACGATATATAATAGGAAAAAATAAATATTTTTTTAACTAGATAAGAACAAAGATGGACAATTCCAATTGTAAGAATCTGAGAATCTCAAGGAAACAAAGTAAGGATCATTTTGGTGTGGTTCTAAAGAGAGTTTAAAATGTATTCTAACAACGTCAAGCCAAACATTTGAAAGGAAAACATAGAGACTGAGTTCCTAGACTAAATATTGAGTCATGTTGCTTTGAATTCACACAAATTTAACGCCCACTGTTATTTGTTTTATATTACAATGTTTGTTTGTGCACGTAGCTACCGTATGCTTTATGGAGCGTAAACCACGATATCTCCAAACGCCTTGAGGCTCTACATTACCTTCATATAAACAGAATCATAATTTAGTTGTAGGCGGTTCATGTCAACATCGTTTCGAGTGTTTTGTGGTTAATTTATAGTCTTGATTGCTACGAACAAGCCTTTAATGTATATTTCGTATCTAATTTTGCTCATCTGAATTAATATAAACCAATATAACTAAATTTATATTCTGGTTCATGATATTTCAGAATTTACATTGTGTGCAGTAAAGAAGTTTTACTTACTTTGTAACTACATGCGAGATACACGTATGTTTGCACAATACTTATTTCAAATGTTATCCAACATTTATTTACCTAGAATTTATTTTTAACCAGAACGTGTCTGTTAAAAATGTGTGTTATAATGCGATAAGTTTAGAAATTCAGCAAGCTCAAGCTCAAGCAAGATTGTTATAATTTAGATTTATTAGCCAATTTCGCAGAGAAAAATAAACAAGTCTGATTAAAATTACGTTTTAACGGTTTTAAGCGTCGCATTTTATTTGATTTTTATTTCGATGTTTCGGCCACTTTCAGTAGCCGCGATCACATCGAATGAAAAATACTTACTACACACTATTAATACTATAAAGTAGTGGTTGAGACTTCTAAATGTTTAGGACAATTAAAATTTATAACTCTAATTATAAAAGATAACTTACATCATCACTCTTTATTTGTATTGTTTCGAAAATGGCTTTATATGGTTTATGCCTCTAGCTAGTGTCTTGTAATGATAGTTATTTAATTTTTATAATAATCTTTAAACAAATAGGCTTCACATAGTATTTGCTTAAGTTTTCACGACTAGTACATACAACAAAACTACGTTTCAACAGTTTTAAGCGCGGTATTTTATTTGATTTTTATTATTCCGACATTTCGACCACTTGTCGTTAAGTCGTCGATGTGAAGAGTCAATGAGTATTGTAAAAGTTTTATTTAGCCGACCGCCAACTTTTTCATTTTAATTCCATTAAGTACGGTTCCATTGCGATGGTGTCAAAAATTCGTATTCTACTAAATTCACAACATCGTTTCAATATCGACGTGGCAGAATAACAGAAAAAAATGGTATTACCATCATCATCAGCAGAAATGGGTCTATCTGAAATAAATATTGAAAAGCTACCAAAATTTTAAACATTTGTTTCGTGAGCTTAGCTTATAAATATTTAAAACGAGTGTTGTGCTACGGGCACGCCATTGGAATTACCAGAATACCGAAATCAGCAAACCTACCTATTAAGACTATAGTGACCGGTGATGTTGACGAGATAGTAATAGCAGAATTGGGCCCCAGTTGCGATTTTCTACGCATACACAATGCTTGTATAATAAGTAAGTATTAGTTTTTCATGAAGTTATACGTTTTTCGAAAATGAAACTCAGCAAAACATCACGTACAATAGATATACATTCTGGGTATTTAGTACAATGTTCCGTTGTGATAAATGTTGTTCTCGGTTACAATGAGAACTTTCTGAATAAAAAAGTCAAACTGTTTATCATTTCTGTAGTTAGTAACGTGCGGAGACACAATACAGCAAGCTAATAGCTACCAGTCAAGCTGTTACAAAGTAATTTGTAGCAATGCTCTACTTTTACATCTTACTGGGAGAGTAATTGAGAAAATATTAAACATAAATCTTTTACCCGTATTTATTATCTATCTATCTATATACATACATATAATAAAATTGTAGAGATCAAATTTCTATACAATGAAAAAAATGCTAAAAACCGAGTCAGGGGGATGTAAGAAGTGAAATAAAACTTATTTAGATTTTTTTTTTGTTTCTCTGTCTGTTTGTACCGGCTAATCTCCGAAACGACTGGACCGATTTAAACGAAATTTTGTATGTTGGTAGCTTATATCCCTAGTCAACATATAGGATACTTTTGATCCCGAAAAATTAAATAATTTCCGTGGGATAGTTAAAAAAACTTTAATTACTTAATCTTATTATACAACTTATGCACCTAATTAAGTCAATACTTAATTAGGTGCATAAGTTGTATAATAAGATTAAGTATGATGATGATACCGGCAATATATTGATATTGCCGGTATCATCATCATACAATAAAACAATTTATACGCTAAGACCAATAGGAGCCGAGCACCAATGAAGAATGTTTTAAAATCGGGAGGGTTTTTTTAACTTCCTTTTTTTAAACTATTCCACGCGGGCGAAGTCGCGGGCAGAAGCTAGTACTATAATAAATCTGTAAATGGTTCGAGTTTGCACAATGCATTTATTAAAATGTGAATAAAAATCAGGGGGGCAAATGAGGATCAGGAAATTCCGAAAATGCAATGTTTAGAATGTTTACCTGTCTGTCTGTCTATCTGTTAGAACATCACGTGAAAACTACTGAACGACTAACTTATATCAGGGGACGTAACTTAGGATACTTTTTATTCCCGATAAATAACGTCCTTCCGAGGAATAGAAGAAAACAGCCAAAAAGTAGCACTGCGATCGCAACTTTTTTTGGAAACTACTAAACGTATATGATTAAAACTCATCATTATGCTGGCTTATAACCCAAATCAACACTTACGATAGATTTTATCCCGATAAAGGACGTCGTTTACCTGGAATAGACGGATTAGCAAAATAGATGGCGCTACAATCGTGGTTTTTCAATTCACTAATTACGTAGTCATAAACAACACGTCATTCATAAACATAAACAACTTACTTGATCGCGTATCGAATCATTTTTTCTGTTTTAGAAAAAGCTTTCCCCTTAGCCGCCACATAACCCCATAAAGTACCCAAATCGTAAATTACATTTATCTTTAAATAATTTAAACTAAATAAATAAACAAATTTTGCAAAACATCTTGGCATCTATCGATAATGGATATGCCAAGACGCTATTGCATTCTCCCACCGCAGATAAATCTCACTCTCCTAATATAGTTGTTATAATTAATTGTGATAGCTTTTGGCTAGCTTTGTGTATGGAATAGACAAGAACTGCTAAATGACGCGTTCAGCGCGGCGACATCGCACCGCAATTCTTGTTTGCACATCTATTTAACTAACAATCCAATTAGCCCCCAGCGTCGATACAGAATACTAATTGACCGCGTTCGGAAATAGGAAACCAAAAACAAATACGGTCTACACTAAAATGGATTGAGAAATATACTGTCCAATTTTGTTGCGTCAAAAATCTGTATTATATTATAATAGGAGTGCTGATTCGGTTCACACAAATATGTAATCGGCTTACCTAAGTCGAAAGCGGAAGGACTTACGAGAGAGGAATGGGAGCGGTACAGAAGTATCGCGCCTAGACAATATATAGGCTATATGAAACATGTTTTAACAAATGTTAATATTATTTAGCATTTTATATAAAACGGGCACTAGAATATAACACTATTATCATCCTCTTAAAGTATCTATATGAACATAATTTAAATTATTATTTTAATAATAAATAACCAATTTGAACTCGTTAAAGTTATAACTCATAAAAAATTAGGCACCGACTTTTCTCCAAAATTATAAAAAGTTTCTCACTCAGTTGATTTCATTCGCAACTACCTCGTTGTATTTTTCACCACCACTGTGCTACCGTTTTCTCGCCTACTCTTGCTTCGCTCCAGTTTGCCAGAAAATTTGCTTAATACATACACCATGTATGTCTAATGCCATATTGAATTTTAAATATTTAAGTATAAAAAGTCGTGGCGTAGGCGTCCCAAATTCAAAGGGGGCGAGTTCAATCCTGGCCGGAACGCATGCACCACTTAGGCTGTTTTCTGACCTAATGTGCATATTGTTACAATTACCACGTGCTAACAACGGTAAAGGAAAACATCGTGATGCAACCTGCACATCAAGATAACTCATGTGTCAAACCTGCCAAGCCGCCTTAGACAAGGGTGGCGGGTATACTGTCCGGTACCTTCCCCCCCCCCCCCCCCCTCCCTCCTAATGGGAGGCCCGAACCCAGCAGTGGGACATTTATAGAATGTTATTATTATTATTATTATAAGTACAGGCCCCTATCCGCAGTTTTAGCGGCTTCTCATAAAATCTGTATAAGTCAATAGCTGCCATCAGTAATTAAATTGGTAGCATATCTGGGTATTGCAAATATCCGGAGGCGACGGTAGCCGTTTTCCATTAGGTATGCTATTAGCCTGTCTACTGTATTCCAACAAATTAGGTTGGTCATTTATCGGAAGCATTCGTGTGTAAGCGGCAGACAAACACACACACATATTGTATTTCCAAGCTAAACAAATTACCCTTGCGTTATGACTGAGTATTAGACAACTATCCGTTTTCACCGGAATGCCCATATGTTATCCCTTCTGTACAATGTACTTTTTAGCCAGCCCAAAGATTCCTTCTTACCTGAAGGAACGATTTAAGTCCCTTCAAGTAAATAGTTCAAGGTTCTTGAGATCATCAACAAGTTTATGATAACGCCAATACATTCTCCAAAGTTTTGCCAAAAATCTTTTGCTGTGTATGCTGTAAGCTTGTGGAATTCATTGCCAATATATATTAGAAAGGCCAAATCACTAACATCTTTTAACAGGCTTGTCAAAGAACACTATTTTGATTTGTGAACTGCATTTTTATTTTTTTATTTCTTGTCTTACGTATATATGTAAGTATACACTATTCACATATTTATATTTTATATTAACACTCACTTGGGTATGTATAATTAGAATTTTATTAATTTAATGTCATATTTTATTATTAATATTTAGAGGTGGGGTACTTACCTAATCTTTTGCGCATGTTTATTTTCAGAAGGCTCTCTCCGGACAGCCTTCTGTAAGCGATACGACCGCCGATTGTACTATTTGTTGTGTGATACAACAAAGAATATTCTATTCTATTCTACACAAGTGTTAAACTGTAGCCGGTCCAAGACATACAGACCAGCCGAATTTACTGCAGTTGTTTGCGATACTATATTGTATGTGGTACACTCACGGTAATGGTTTTGAATAAATTCTATATTGTTATACTTTATTATTCTTACCGATTCATTTAAATTTCAGCTGTTACATTTCAAGTAAATGACCACCTTTATGATTACATCAATTAACCAGGGTTTACTAACACAGAAAATTCCATTTGAACAATCAGCCATTTGTATAAAACTTGCTCAGTTAGACAATTTTAATTAAGTAAAATGAACAACACCGAATATCATGGCGACCTTTTGAAGCGTTATTGCTTATTGTCTGCCCCAATTATGAGTTCGTTCATTTCAGCTAGTTAAATTGTCTTTTACACAATGGGTACAGTCTAGGCTTCTATCTACAATTTAAATTGAGACCTTTTTGAGAGGCTTTCTTGAAACAAACAACGTAACGAGAAAATAGGTCGATAGAGAATTATGATCGAATCGCATCATAAAATATATTGCTGATGTTATTACTTTAAACTTTAGTAAATTATGAGAATGATACTTATAGACTGAGATCCCAGTCACCCAAGACTTACGTGATTTTAGGAAAGATGAAATTTTTAGGATCACTAGTTTAACATGAACTTAGATAAGAATGGATACTTGCTAAGCTGAAAGCGGGGCCGTTTTTCAGGTAGCAGCTATCAAAGGTGAAAAAAATACCATGCTAACTTACGTCAAAGTAGCAAGGCTAGTTTTTACATATGTCATATATGATATTGTTATAAACAAAGATATATTGTTGCCAGACACTTCCCGTGGGCCATAACTTTTGACAGATACTTTAAAAAAAATGTGGGAACTTACGTAATTTTAGGAAGGCTGAATTTTATATATATTATCAAGTATAATAATTTAAAATAGTTTTCCAATGAGCCAGACAAATATGACAGGCCAAACATCCTCCCAGACTCATATACATACAGACAGATAGATATCTGTCTGTCTGTATGTATATTTTTGTATTGTGTACTATAAAGAGTTATCTATTTATCTTTTTTCATATCTCAATTACACGTATGGCGTCCACTCCTTTGTTTGGCGACTTCACTACCCCAGTGTATAGCAACGTGTTAAACACACGTTCATTATTGTTTCTATATGATAAACGGACCTGAGGGCCTAAAGCGGCCGCTTTTTGGGAATCACTTAGTGAAATTAACATGTATCTAAATATACCGGTAAGTGTTAACACATCGCATAAAGTTTCTCCTCATTTTCACATTTGTCACATTTGTGGTACGAATCTGCGAAAGAGGCCGCTTTAGGTCCTTTGATTTTGCCATTTATAACTACGGAATTCTTAAAGTCGGCTTATTTACTTATATTTACAGATAATAATTGTATTGCCTGATAATAATTTCACCATGCCACTACATTTATTATTCTTCGCGTCTGTGGAGTGAAACTTTTATTTTCTCACGGGAAATCTGGCAAATGTTAGGAGGTTTAGGGCGTAAATTTCGCAATAGAAGAAAAATATGAATAGCTCTACTGAGAATATTTAAATTTACGATAATGTTTTTCGAAGCGATCTCTCTGTTTAACAGATATTGTTATTTTCAGTTTTCATTGTCTCACAATCATAAAATACTTATTAATATAATGTACTATAATGGTAAGGTACTTATAAATACTTAAATCTTGGAGTCAACGATCATTGTACCGATAGCTGTCACCATCAACGGTCTTATAGCGTAGAGCCTCGACCTTCATCTAGAGAGTCTCTCGCTAGAAAGCTGGATGAATGGTCAAATACAGAAGGCAGGAAGCACTCTTGGACACGGCACGAATTATGAGGAGGTTCCTGTCTCTACAGCCCTAACCACGAGTAGTTTGGACCACAAGCCCTGCTGCCGGCGTCCTCCAGTATTTTATATTTTTTAAATAAATGTAAATTATTTATTTTATATGTAAATATTTGTTAAACAAATGTAAAATATTGAGATAAATAAAGAAATACCACATAAGGTACTATTATTTGCAATATTAATAATTTGTTCGTACTTTGTGTAATTATGATATAAAATCTGCTAGTATTAATTAATATTTTATGTCACAATTTTGTTCGAACGTTAATTAGAGACACATTGTTTTAAAACTTTTATTTGAAGTAACAAATATTCCACAGAATATAAAAATGAAAGTCGAGTACCAAAATAGATAATACCTATAGAATTGAAATTTGGCATGTACCCCCCTTTCGCCAAGTAGAAGTCCGCTAAGAACGGATTTTATGGCACGCGAAGCGGGCTGGCATCAGCTAGTTTATGAATAAATGCAACTAATGAAATTAAACTAAATTATAAATAAATTACACTACAAAAAACTTAGAAATTAAATACTATTATAAATATATTAGGTTGGGGAAAAAGTTTCTTTGCATTTTATGTAAAAATTCAAATGGTTTTTTTATAAAGTTTATTTACATTTGACTGAAGTATGTAGGTGCCATTTTGTTGGATAACTTTTTACCATCTTGTAGGTAGGAACGTGATCACATTGCTATACAACAAGTGGTTTTGGCAGTCCTCTCGTGATGTTAACCTGACACTGCCTAAGGAATTCTGCAGAGACCGAAACAGGTGAAAATCTGAAGGTGCAAGTTCAGGCCTATACGGCGGATGCATTAAGACCTCCGAGCCAAACTCTCGTAATTTTTGCTAAGTGGCTAAAGATGTGTGAGGTGTAGCGTTATCATGGTGAAAAACAACACCCTTTCTGTTGATTAATTCGCAGTACAGTTCAGAATCGATGGTCCTGCCTGGCGGTAACAGCTCATAATTAATAATGCCTTACCAATCCCACCATACACACAGCATCACCTTGTTGCGAGTTAACTCGGGTTTCGCCATAGTCTGTGAAGCCTGACCGGCCTTTGACCACGATCTATTTCGCGCGTTCTTGTCGTACGTGATCCACTTTTCATCACCAGTTATCAGCTTCTTCAAAAATGGTTCGGTTTCATTACGTCGTAATAAAGAATTTGTGTACCCAGCTTTTTTCAAATGCGCCAAAACCGTTTTGTGGTCAATTCCCAGTTCTCCTGCTACACTGTAACTACTAATATGCCGATCTTGCTCCAATTTTTCAAAAATGGCATCAATTTTGTCCGTAACAGGGCGACCAGAGCGACGTGCATCTTTGATATCAAAATTTCCGGATTGAAAACGCTTAAACTAAATTTGCGCTACTCTCAAAGATACTGCATTAGGTCCATAAACATCACAATTTTTTTCGCGGCTTGTGTTGCATTTTACCTTTTTTGTAGTAAAATTTGAAAATGTATCGAATTTCTTCATTAGATTCACTCATTTTAACAATAAGAAAAACAAATGAAATCACACATTTTCCAAATTTGAATTTGGAATTGTCTTCATTAAAATTAAAACTTTTTAATGATACCAAAACCAGCCAGATACAAATGATGTAGCCAAAGAGATCTTATTACAAGTTCATACATATTATATGCGAAAAGACTTTTTCCCCAACCTATTATTTACAAGTAAAACTTCTATTATATTATATTTATCTGTGTTTCCCGAAAACTACAATCCGGGAGTCTTCAAGTCTCGTGTGAATAGGTATTTTCTAGGTAATCGTGCTTCATCTTCGACCGCATCATCGTCTAATATTAGGCGTGATCGTGGTCGATCGCGAAATTATTTATCATAAAAAAAATAACAAATCTATAATCTTAAGATTTAAGATATAATACAATAGAAGACTTAACACTATAAACATAGTACGGAGTTTAGGGCATTGGTCAATGGGTAAGAGTCACAAAGGGTTGGCTACGTTACCTCAATGGATCGCCATACTGATCCGTGGTTGGAATACATTTGTATTCTACTAAATCCATAATATCTTCTCAATATCGTCGCGGCAGAATAATAATAATAAAAAAAAATGTTTTGCCATTAGCAGAAATGACGTTTGCCGAAATGAATATAAAAAAGCTACCAAAGATTATAAACATTTATTTCGCGAGTTTTCGCTTATTAATAAGTATAAAGATAGAGTGGCGCACCGCGGGCACGCCATTGGAACTAATTACAGAGCAGAGAATCCCCCCACCCAGCT
Source organism: Dendrolimus houi (assembly GCA_039645545.1). Classification (NCBI taxonomy): domain Eukaryota; kingdom Metazoa; phylum Arthropoda; class Insecta; order Lepidoptera; family Lasiocampidae; genus Dendrolimus; species Dendrolimus houi. The sequence continues at coordinate 9,468,449 of CM077125.1, forward strand.
GGGCGGCCCCTAAGACACTAAGCCCTAGGGGCGCGGCGATAGACATGCCACGATTTTCTTAGCTCTATGGAATTATTAAAATACCGATATCAGGCAAAACTACAATTGAGACGATAGTGTCCGGTGATTTCGACGAGATAGTAATAGCAGAATTGGGCCCCTGAAGAGTGGATTAGAAAGAAAGAAAAATATTTATTTAGAACTACAATAAAACTAACTTAAACTATTTAAATAAAAACAACAAGTAAATGTAGTTCTAAATTGGTCTTAGCTCAGCAAAATTGCCGGTTAGGATAACCAGCGTTGATCTTCCGCTAGGGCCATTAGTGACATACACGGACACAGGCAAATGAGAAAAATATATGAAGTGATGATACAACAATTTAAAAAATTGCAATAGAGAATTAAAAACCATAATAACATTTACTAAATATTAAAAGACTACTTATATAAATTGTCATTGTAACCTATTATCTATAAAATTTAAAAAGAGCGATATAAAACAACTTAAAATAAATAATACAACATTTAACGCTCGACACAACTAACATAGTCAGGATATATCAGACACACCCTCCACATGCGCACCATCATATAGCACTGGTATCATCAATAAGATCGGCCTGGCTGGATTAGACGTGGTGTGCCGAGATGTAACAATCTAATTTGCCATATTAAGTTACTTTTATCGTTAAATATTTGCTACAGTACGTATAACAATAAATAAAAAAATAATGCATCATAGTTTGAAACAATTAACCACCTCAAAGGAAGTTCATCCTCCCTGAAACAATTGGAGTGGCTATAAATAACAGAATAAAAAACTACATGTAAAGTCTGAGGCTCGTAAAACCGGAAGTCCGGCGACGGCCGCATCCGGCACTGTCTGCAACTGAAAGCCTTTTAGTTCAATTTGGCGTAAAAAGAGTGCCGGCACACACTCGTGTTTTACAACACTTGGAAAATTGCTCCGATTATAATAATACTAGTACTGACTTGAATATAATTTTTATTTTGCTTAAAGCAAACGAAATAGTATGTTTATAATTTTGATAAAATGAATAGAATCGCGTTGGTTAATACAAATAATTATATTAAAGGGACTTATAATAATATCTTGTCTTTTTACTAAGTGGTTATTGTTCTGTTTGTGTTGTTTGCTTTATTACTTTAACATGTTTATTTCATAATATTTTCTAAGTTTTCGCGACTAATATACATAATAAAACTACGTTTTTACGGTTTTAACTAAAAAGTGGCCGAAACGTCGGAATAATAAAAATCAAATAAATTACCGAGCTTAAAACCGTTGAAACGTAGTCTTATTATGTTTATTTCACTTATGTGTGTTCCTCCTAAAAATAAACCTGTATAAACGCATTGTCATATATCTTATTTGAATTTTAAAACATTTCTAAATGGAACACATGAAGATTTTAGATAAAATTTTTGTTTTAATCCCTCAAGTTTTCTTTGAAATCCATTAGTCGTTTCTGGAACAGACATACAAAAATTATAAAAAGGACTATACATATATGATTCCTCGCGCGTCGTATATGTGTATAGTAGTTTTACTAAAACATGGCCATTTATTTTAAAATCATAGATAAACACTTTAATTTTATTTATTGATATAGAATCTTCTTTATTTATATATTGGTGTAGTTCTCAGTTCCCATTAATAATATTAGCTCATGAACGTCTCACAGTTGCGCTTGGTTCTTGACTTTTTAGCGAAATCGACGGTATACCCGCCACATTTGTCACTTAATATACTTTTTATCCCGAAAAATTACATCATTTCCATGGAATAAATGGATAAGCAAAATAGAAGGCACTGAAATCGCGTTTTTTTAATTCGCAAAAAATACCTACATTGTCATAAACAACATCTCATTCATTGTCATTACTTCAAATCAGGTTGGCTGCGACTCACCTCTATCTTTCGCTGCGCAGTTGTGTATACTATATGTGTGGGGGTGCCCAGAGTTGTCGTGTAAGTGTAGTCTTTGATCACATCCATAATTATGTACAGTGGTTGCAAAGCTTCTTCTTACTTCTCAGTCCGGGTTCAATCAGATACGTTGGTTCGGTGCGTATGTTATTTATTACAGATAATTACAATATTAATGCACACTGATTTTACATGACTCAAGGGATACAAGTTGGTATTTTAGAGACTGGCATTTGGATTAACAGAACTTCAACGGTCAGAGTGCCACCGTTGGATTGCGCGATTACGAAGCAGCGTGAGATCTCGATGATGATTTTGCTCTGTGCTGTTGCATGCCGAGGGCGCCCTTATATAAGTATACTGCGTCGCTTGTTGTTGACGACGCAGGTGGCCCATGCAGTTGAGTCATCACACCACAAGACCGCACTCGAAGAAGGGGCCATCTTCGGTTGGTTGCTATGGAGAATGGATTGATATGATCATGATTAAATTGATAAAAATGGTGGATGCCTAGTGCACCACCATATACGGACTTAATTTCTTTGTTATTGTAGTGAACTTAGTAACAAGAAACAGTAAAGTTTTAGGTAAAACACCTAATTAAATTTGTATATATATATATATATATATATATATATATATATATATATATATATATATATATATATATATATATACATATAACATAGAGTTTTTCAAGTGTCGTAGCCGCGGGGAAATCTCTATTAGTACAATATTATAACAGTACAAAGCCGTAATTCTTAAGTCAATTACATTGTTCCAATGCCACAATAATAACTGAAACAATACAGTTATGATGTTTACAATTGGAGACTACAAAATAAATCTTAACCACTTAAAACCGATTTATTTTAATTACAATTCATCAGGATGAAGACATTTAACCAAATTGTCCCTTAGAATTGAAAATTCCATGGAAATTCCTTTCGTTTCCCCTATAAAGACAAAGCGTGAACCTTAATACGGCGAATTCCTTTGTTGCTTGCTTTGTAAAGACAAAACTGAGATAGTTATTGATCTATTAGGAATTCAAATTACTACCTTTGAGGCCGAGAATATTTCATCCTTATTGAAATTTCTGTCACCTGTCAGAAATAATAGGATTGCCTTTATGATAAATACGGAATATCTAAGTCGCACGGCTATCCATTCGTAGTGTTTTTCTATTTGTGGGAGAGTGATCATCATTGACATATCGTTTTAGATATATATCGTTTTTCTATACGTGTGTAAATGTACATGTTATTAAACTTCTCCTAAACCACTCGATCGATTTAGATAAAAAAATGTTTATTTGAGTGGGTCCCGGGATGATGTAAATTTACAGTTGAAACCCGATAAGTGCTGTAATTGGGTTCTAGATTTTTATTATTTCGGGGCAGAACCACATCTTCCGGGACTAGTATGTTCACAACACACAAAAGTACTGTTTTGTGTTCAGCTAGTTCTATTTGGATGTAAAGTATATCGACAGAGATATTGTTCTCAGAATAGTAGGATAGTTAATGCCTTAATTGCATATTTTTTGTGTTAAGCATGATGATGTGTTAGTAGCAATTTAAAAGTGTAAGTGGACGCTGTTACGACAAATGACACCCATAAACAAGTGGCATTAACGCTAAACGAATAGAATAGAAAATGTATGGGAATAATATTTTCACAAGTTTTCGCGACTTTTATCTATACATGTAATAAAACTGTAGAGGTCGAATTTCTGTACAATGAAAAAAAATGCTAAAAACCAAGTCAGGGGGATGTAAGAATTGAAATAGAACCAATTTAGATTTTTTTTTAATTTTTTTGTTTCTCTGTCTGTTTATCTGTTTGTCTGTCTGTTTGTACCAGCTAATCTCCGAAACGACTGGACCGAATTAAAAGAAATTTTGTATGTAGCTTATATCCCTATCAACATATAGGATTTTGAATAATATAATGTTAAATGTATTTACTAGATAATAACATAGCAATACTATATATAGACAATACAATGCAAGAAAACTTAACTTATTCGTATTATATTCTACTCATAGTCCCTCAATACTATAAGTAGAATACTGAGCCCAGATCACCGTCTTCTATGGGTAAGGTACCCAGAAGGCTGGCTACGTTTCCTCGCTGGATCGCCATACTGATCCGTTGGCCGAGGTAAGCACCAGCCCTCTGATCACCTGTAGAGTCAATGAGTCGTTTCGATATAGGATACTTTTGATCCCAAAAATTAAAGAGTTCCCGTGGGATAGTTAAAAAACCGGACCACGCGGTCGAAGTCGCGGGCATCAGCTAGTACATAATAAAACTACGTTTTAACAGTTTTAAGCGCGGTAATTTATTTGATTTTTCATTTCACCCATTTTAATATTACATAAAATTATTATTAATAATTAGCATGTTTGCTGAAGAGTTTCTTGCGCCGCTTCTTCTCTTCAAGCCATAACATGTTGCGAAGCCGTGGTAAATTAGATTAGACTCCCGTAGAGGTAAATTATAAACAAAATTAAAAGTAAATAACTAAAATGAACAAGTTGGCGGTAGGCTAAATAAAACTTTAACAATACTCGTTGGCACTTGACATCTTTGTCTTCCGTGATCACGGCCACTGAAAAGTGGCTGAAACGTCGGAATAACAGAATCAAATAAATTACCGCGCTTAAAACCGTTAAAACGTAGTTTTATTATGTATGGGAATGACATATCCTTAAGCTAAGGCTTCGGCCACACCGCAATTGGCACGCCTGAAGGTTAGCTAGGAGGTAAGCTGAATGGTCGAAATGCTTGGATAAATAGTGGCCACACTGTTAGCTGCCATGCTGTTATACTGGTGAACTAACGCGTGTTTGAAGACGTGTATTTTGTTGTGGTAAAATGTCTCTTTCAAAGTTGTCTAGATAATTGCTTCTTATAAATAATACTATCCTCAAATTTCCTTCACTTATCCAAAATTATCGAACATGCTGGGTAGATGTTCGATAATTCCTGCATTGCATGCCAGTGACCCAAACAAATAATCGACGGTTCCGTTCGCGTGGCTAACCGTTAAACTACTATTCTCCTATTGTTACGAGTGCAGGACTCGAATTATAACGCCGTTGGAATTACTATAGAATTTGTTAGAACTATACAAACACGTATAACATATAACCGGTCGCAATAAGTCCAGTGTAATGCACAATTAAATAACACGCGCAAAGTCCGTCACTATCTCGCTTATCGAATGTACACGTCTTGCTTTGATCGTGGTTCTCGCTAGACTGCCGGTCTCTCCGTTCGGGCATTCCTTTATACTCAGCTTACAATATGTCACGACCGGTTAAACAATGGTTTCCTAGAATCACACCTGGCCACTGACTACCATAAAGGATTACAATACACAATAGGCGGCTTTTCTAATTACAAATATTAAACACAAAGAAAACAAAAGAAGTCCATCTGCGGGCAGGTCATAAACCGTGCTTTATGGCCGGCAGGTGTGTATTCACTTTTGCCGGCGTGCTTCGTGGAATTTTGGCTAAGTTGTAACAATATTAATGTACACTGTGGCTACTATCGAGGCACCAAGCATCCCACTAAGCGAACGGTGGGAATGCGGGCATAAAATGAAATTTGTTGGTTGATTGAGTCATCTAAGCGATCAGCCAATCTTTTGCCGCTAAGCGTTTTCTAATCTTTTGCGCTGAGGCCGAAGCCTAAGTATTATATTATTCCCAAACATTTTAATTATATTCGTTTAGCACTAATGCTACTTGTCTAGAAGGGCAGAAGCTTCTTAAGTTTCCAAGGCTTTAGCAGATATACCTATGTATGATATAGCGGCATGATGCAACACAATGGCGGCATCTTCGTGAAATAAGTCATAATTAGGTAGGAAGGGGGGGCATAGATGGATGTACATACATGCCAGTATACAAAAAGAAGGAAATATGCATGCATCAAGAATATGTGCTAAATTATGAACAAGAGATAGGGTTACCATGTTTGAATCATTGTAACCCTATCTGGTAACCACTCTTCAGCATTAAAAAATAAAAAAATACTCTATTACAAATTCCGAGCGGGCATGCATGATGCCTTCTGTGGAGATAAACAAGAATAGGAGTTTCAAAATATAGAAAAGGCAACATTATTTATCAATAGTTTTTAAAGTAAGCGCGCAAAGATGTGAAGACTAAAAAAACTCGACTTCACAATGAATTGTTTCCATTAGGCGAGACAAGACAATAACCTTAAAAAGCAGTTGGTAGAAAATGGGTGTGAGGTGTTGAATGGTATACTTTCAAAAAGACTTATCTCCATCGGTTAAATTTAATAAGCTGATTCTGACATGAATAAATGGTATGATAGTACCGCTTTCAGTATCACCTTGTGTTTGTTACGTTTATATCAAAACAAATATAAATACCCACCCACGTTGTTGTAATACTGTTCTTGGGTAGGCGTGATAAGAAAAGATAATTGGAACAAAAGGGGATTCCAATGAAGGAAAACTGACTATATCCGATGATAATGAGTTTTCCACGACTTTTATTGCGATTATAGTTTCTGCTTCGTTTACGCATTTTTCTCTTTCATTAATGTTTTATTTCTTGGACAAAGGCTCAAAAGATTCCAATAAAAGATAAAATATTATAAAATTAGGGCTGTGCACTTGACTTTACCCGTAACATCTATGTTTCCGTATCCTCTTGGAACTATCATATTTTCCAGTATATTTTCTATTATTGTAAATTAAGTTTCTTATAAGAAATAAATAATCCGGATATAACCTAAAATTATAAATTAAACTAAATAATTAAGAATACACTAAATTATAAATAAATTAATATAAAGTATGTAACAAATCGCTGCCAGAGGGAAATGTGCCCAGAAGGCTAGCTGCATTGCCATGCTCTATGGCAATGCTGATTCGTTGCGCGAAATACGAACCAGCCTTCTGATCACGGGTGGTATCAAAGAGTTTCTTACAAATTTTTTTGAAGAAACCCTTTGCCGATGGGCTCCAGAGATCTAAAGTTTCAACTCTAATATGTAACCCTTTCCTAGGGTTCCATATTTGCGCTGTTTGAGATCTTCAGCTGTTGAAGAAGCGTTGCCAGCCCCTGACTTAGGCACTGGAAGATGTGATGCCGCCAGAATGTCAACGCATGTCGCGCCCCACACAAGCGGCCTTCCCACCTTCCAAGGAATAAGTGACATTCCATGCGGCCTCTTGCCATCGTCGCGCACCAAGCTATTTGGCTCTAGGATGGCTGGTACGCCGACACTGACAAGAGCTCGGCGGATGGTGTCATTAATTAACCTAACCACCTCAAATAATTTCCAAAAATAGTAAAAGAGAGTTCTTCTAGATAGTTTTGTTGTATTTTTTATTCTCTTTATTTTAAACGTAAACTGAATTTTTAAAAAATCTATTCTTTTTTTGGAAAATGCAAATGTCCCATAGAATGCGGAATTGAAGTTTACTTGGGTAAAGCTATGAAAAACACTAGAGTAAAAGCATATTAAAATATGACTCATTTCTGGGAATACCGCTTCATATTGATATGCGCTGTTGGTTTTTTTTTCAATAAATAAATATTTGAATAGGCTTATAATAGAATTCTTACAAACATTATAAACTATATCAAATGAGTAAGTGGTTTAGCGAAATTTAAGGGTGTTTGCGTTTTCGACATTAAACCGCAATCTTGGTTGCCTTGCATGGCGTTTAATGAGCTAATATCGGTGCTGTTCGTATTACAAACAAATTAATAGTGAAAATGCATGTAATAGATGGTGATAGCTATCGTGAACTGTACTGAATCGAGTTTCGCTTGTAATTTCTACGGTGAAATGCGAAGGAATTTCAATAATTAGAAATATTCCAACGTTCCCGTAAAGTAATTAAATTCTAAATTGAAATTGGAATTATTTTTGCTTAGAATTTATATTGTGAATACAACAATAGCGACATTGTCAACTATATTGTTAAAGAGTTAAAATCTTCATATCTGTACTAAAACATAATGTGAAATTGGTTTTGTTGTTATAATTATTTGCTTAATAAAACTACGTTTTAACGTTTAAGTGCAATATTTGATTTTTATTATTCCAACGTTTCGGCCACTAAGTTTATTTTTAATTAATGTTGCGGTTTTTTAATAAAATATAACTAATCTAAACTAAATTAAGAGTTGTGTTCCCATATCTGAATTACAAAGTTCAAAGTAAAGTTTTTTAAAAAGATACATTATAAATATAAGTACACGTATTCCAAGTCCTAGTATACTGAAGAGTTAATACATCAGACAAGGCTGTGTGGACGAAGTTTCTTTGTCTGCAACTGCGACGAATAAAAAAAACTACGATCAAAACATGATTCGACATATATAAACACAATGAGAAAGCCCTTCACCTTGTGTGATCGAGGTTTCAAGGATTTGTTCGCTGGAAATCTATTCTTCTATCTTATACGTGCAGGAACGGAGAAAGAATACAAATTCCTGTGGCCGGGCGGTCTTTCGTAAAAGGCGACAAAACAACTCACAGCCAGGTGGTAGGGTAGTTGCCCGACTGGATGGCTACCACCCCTGGTCTAGAGTATGCCATTATAACAACCTTAAGTTGTGTTCCGGCATTAGTGGCCAGGTCCCATTCTCCCTTAAGAGAGCAGCAGCGCATTTGTAGTACTTTTGGTGTTGAAAATGTCCATAGGTGATGGTAAAAACTTTCCATCAAGTGGGCCGTCTGCCTGTCTGCTGAACTCATGCAGTCAAAAAAAATTAATGTGTTATTGTATCCAAAGTAAAGTTTGATTGAATCGATGAACGTCTAATTAAAGAGTCGTTATATGTATTCATTCACTCTTAAGTACCTACCTACTTTCTTCTTGTGTATCGATTACCTTTGATTACTATGTTACCTTCAGCCTCGTTATGGAAACATCGCATAAAGTAGTTAGGTACCTACTAAAAATCGGTACTGTGTCCGATATAATTCCAGCACAGCGATATGTTCATAGTAAATCTAGTTTACTGGAAACAAAATGGTGGCGATTTGTCTGCAGTATCGGTAATTAGATCTTACAAAATCACAACGACGTTGTCTTGATTCTTTTTTACTTATAATAACTTTATTAAGATAACAAGATGGCGAGATATGTGCTAAGTGCTAAAACTGATGTGGCTCGTGGTGCCTCTTGAACTACGATTTAGGAAGTGAAAACTGGTAGGTAGAGGTTTTAATAGACATATATAGGCTAGATCAATTAATTTTTGAATTATCGGATATTTTTCATTCGATGCATTTTAAGATTTCCTAATTGAATGGCAAATAACGGACGTTCATCACGGACCCCTTCAATGTGTATAGTACACCACGCACTTGACTACTACTGTGATTTGGAGAAATTAGATAAGTGTAGATCTACGCATTTTGTTTTTTTTCTTTACCTATCATTTTAATAAGCAGTGCCAATTTCTCAAAGTCAAGACGAAGTAGATTAACAAAGCTTTTCTTAGTAGAAACTTTCTGTTAAACAAGATTGATTTTATCAATATACTTTCCATTAAGATTTGCTTTCAAAACAACCTACGCATCGGAATATCAAATTACCAAATACCCAAAGATTCTCAGAAGATAAAAACGAAGGCCTTACAAACAAAAACTATATCAATAAGAGCAACTTTCCTAATGATAGTTGTTGCCAACACGAAACTTTGGGCCAGAATCGATAGAATAATCTCTTGTATTGATCTGAAGTGTAAACAGATGAAGCGGTTTCAAACGAACGAACGGGAGAGTTGTGTTTAGAAAACGCGCGTGACATTTAATGCAATAACGTGGCAGGGTGACAAATGTTGCCATGTATTACCTACACTAATATGTAAATATTAAGATTATGGTTTTTTGATATTCAGATGAGCTTGTGGCAAGAATCGATAGAATAATCCCTTGCATTGATTTGAAGTGTAAACAGATAAAGCGATTTCAAACGAACAAATGGGATGGTTGTGTTTAGACAATGTGCGTGACATTTAATGCAATAACCTGACAGTAAAATAAATATTGCCATCAAGATTATGGTTTTGGATTTTCGGATGGTTTTGTGGTTCTTTGTTTCTTATTCATAGCCTTTGATATAAACTGACTTTATTTAATTTCGATATATTTGTACCAATACTTTAAATACTGGATGTGTAATGGTCCACACGAAAGTTTTTTACTGTAGAAAATGAGATTTTTCGATAGAGAACAGAAATTAACAGGAACAAAATTGGGGAAAAATCTATTAAAATGTAACAAATAGCTAAACTAATTTTAACATGATATAATATTTAATTAATATCGTATTAAATGTAGCCGAATCAGGCAAATTTTACATCAAACTTACATCATCGTTATAATGCAGTAATGTCGACTGCAATAACATAGACATCGATCTAGCATTACGAGAGTATCTTTTTCGAATTTTCAGTGACATGCAAATACTTTTTTTGGTTTTGTTTCTGAAGATTAATCTCGCAAAGCTTTTAAATGTGTCCTCGTAAGGACAGTAGACTCGCCGCAGTATTCATATTAATTTCCAGAAGGAAAAACATTTTGAAACACAGTAAAATAAAATGCATGAAAATACCTAGAAACTTATGAATATTTTATAGGTTTTGACCTGGTAACACCTTTAATACCATCTCTTATACGATTCCGTGCACGTCACCGCTGAACATCTTCCACGTGTGTCGCGATAAAAACGATAACACGACACGATATACTCCGCTTCGTTGAACTAAGATTTTAGATTTTTCAAATGGAACTATTTCCTTTGGTGTAGTATGTATTTCATTTACTTTGTCGCGTAGTTTTATGCCTGCAGAACATGATAATATTTTTTATATTCTGCATAGTTTTTTACTACCTTTAATCGGTATAAGGGTATAAATTATATTATTGAGCATTGAAATAAAGACAGTTTAATTATGTACACTTCAGTAACATCTGCTTTCGTCCCACGCATTTTTTAATAGTCTTATTCGTGATATCGTGCAAATAAAATTGTGCATATTTTTTTCCTGACTGGCTATATTATATAAAATTGTAGATACTGTATTCTGTTAAACAATGCAAATTGAAATGTCATAGTAGCTTAGTACTTGACGTATTCTCGGTGCATTCTAATTATATGGGTGTGGATCCTGACCGGGAAGCATGGTTTTTCTGATCTAATATACACATATATAGAATTACCACGTGTTGACGGTGAAAAGAGATAACTGATGCATGACACGGACCATTTAATCTAGAACACGGCTAGCAGTGTCTGTCTGCATGAAAGTGGTCACATTATAAAGTTAGATTTATGGAAGAACGAATTCTCCCATAAATCTAACTTTATAATGTGTGTTTTTGTGATGTAAATAAAATCTCAATGTTTCTACCAGACAGCTAAAAAGTATTTTCAGTGCCGTGGTCAGTTACTGCTGAATGTAACATGTACCCTCAATATATAAAACGTCTAAACGCGTGTCAGTTTTTCCCGTGAACTCTCTATAATTGGACAGATTTGTTAATTGATGTCAAAACTAAGTGTTTACCTGGATGCCGCGCACAGCGTATGTGCGTCGCTTTATGTGTGTGAGAGAGGCCACGCTAGTGAATTATCGTAATAAGCGTTCGTTAGTCGCGTACAGGTTTATGTCGGACGTAGCCTATTAAGGGGGTGATCCATTGGCGAGTAAAACCGCTGGTATGCTAGAGAGCGGGCGAGCCAGATGTATAGGACCCCAATGGAGCGCCTACAAAATCGTAGTTTTAAAATATCGCAGTTTGGCCCATCAACTCATCGTGCATGTTTGATATCCTAATACCGCGATATAATAAACTGCTGGTGGATCAGCCGAGCCTGCAAGCCGACAGTTTTTTTCACGCTACTACAAACGCTCATGCCTAAAGGCTATATTCACTGGCGGTAAAATAGCAGATTTACTTTCATATCGTCCCGAGTTAGTGCTAGAAATAGTAAATTTCTTTAAGAAACAGGAGTGTTTGTGATTGTACACTAGCAGGGACTATAAAAATAAAGTGTTAAAATTGTGTACGTACGAAAAACTTCTGGACATCCAACAAAAACACAATCTAATGTGCATAATTACCGACGTTAAAAAGATTATACAGTCTCTACGAGCATCAATCAATCAATCGTTTTTGTTCACCAATAAATTCTGCCACTAAATTTACATGGCATAAGCCTTATCTCTCTTGCACCCATTTTTTTCACTTCGTTGCACCTTTTCTTTTTCTTTGGTTGTTCTTGCTGTCACATTATACCAAAATAAGAAAGCAACTCCGACTGAGAATACGTCATTTTGGCGATCGAGAGTCGACTGTTTGGTACGCCACTGGATCACCAACGCCAGTCGAAAACCCACCGAACTAACAGTTTATACATTAACTCGTCGACTCGCCAATAGATCATCTACTTACAACATTTATTCGACCGCCAGCGGAGCAAGCTGGAAAATAATTCTAACAAAAAATAAATATTATAACAAAAATGTAGCAACATTTTCCCGTGAAGTTTCTTTCATAAATACTTATAGTTCCACTTCCAGATGGCGTTATTAGCATTATAATCACTTCCATAATATAAGTAATGTGACGAATGTCGCCTTTATAATGAACTCACCAAATTAAACGCGAACATTGATATTTTTAATTGTAGTCAATTTAAGTTTATCAATAAAACCAAAAAACTTCTCTCACACAATCGTTAATAATATCTTTGTCGATTTTCACTAATTTATTTTTGTATTATTTGTAAAATGAACTATGAACAGCTTTCTTTATTAAATCCTTTTTGTCGTTCTTCTAATTAGCACATAGTTTGGATTATAATCTGGCCCTGTATATTACAATGTTATTGTTCAATCTTAATGATTGTAATCTGTTTTGTGCTTAAATAGATAAATAAAATAATAGCATTTCAGATCCTATAATAGTATTAGCTGTTACTAAGTTTTACTTATATGACAATTAATTCAACTATCCTCCAATGGTGTAAGTTCTTGTAATGGATACATTTATGACAAATTAATGGGGAAATGTGACCGGGTTTATATTAAGTTTGCCTATTTGTAATCTATGGACTTATGCCGACTAAGTTATGGTAGTTTTCGGTAATATGTACCATGTTATGGCGAGCCTTACCAGTTTGGTAATTAAATCTTCATAATTGGTTTCGGTGATTAATTGAAGGTTTTATTCCAGAAAATATTTATTTGTAGTTTTAAGTTTAAACTAAGTTTTATCTGGTGATTGAAATGTCAGTCCTTAGTCATTTTCTTGTTTATGTTTAATATTTTTTGGGATTGTTAATTTACTTTCAAAACAAAATTAATATATTTAACATCAATCAAAATTAAAAATGAAACTGTAACTATTGTATAAAATTAGTATTAAAAGTAAGTAGTTGGTCTGTCATTAATTATTTGTTTGATAATTATTGTTATATCGTAGAGTATTGTTGTTAAAACAAACGCTATACAGTATACAATACGAAAAGGTTTTACCAGTGTTTCATAATATGCCAAATTATTTAAGCCTTCTACGAACCCAAGCAGTCTGTTGTTGCGAACACGAGTAAAGCCTGGGTTTAAATGGTACCTTGGGTCGAAACCCGGAAAGGGTAAGGAAGTGATATATAGTTAAATATAGTAATATAATGAAGTATCTGTCTATTGTTTAATACAATGTATAACAAAAACCTCGTTGTTCCATGTGACGCATGTTTTTTGTTTGATAGCCAATATTTATAATCACAAGTTGGTTGTTGTATAGACAATACACTATGCTGCTGGATGAGAGAAAGCGTAGGATCATGTAAACTTTGGCAGGCCTACGCCCAACAGTGGACTACGATTGGCTGACGATGACGATGTAATAGAAAACCGTGAAGCCTTTCCTGGTAACACCCAAAATAAATTAATTAACGGAAAATACGGATTAGCCGAGAATCGCACTTGAAACATTGAGCAGCTGCAGCGAGTATTTTTTGATAATAGGCTGAAAGGTATGTATTTAAGAACTTAAAATATATATACAAGTTACATAAGCGCAGAATACGTAATTAGGTACCACTAATTGTTTAAATTTACGTAATTCCGAGCTAGAGGAAAACATGAGCGTCGCTGTCTTTATTCATGTTATGAACCTATTATTATTGGTCATTAATTAATAAATTAATATTGTATTTTTATTCTATAAATAATTGCTCTCTTTGAGGCTGAATTTTCAATCATCAGATAAAATTTACCTACAGAATAAATCATAAGCTGATTGATTATTAAAATGAATTTTATTCACTCAAAATCTAAAATGACTCATTTTAAATTTTTTGATGTTGTGTTTTCCCATATTCATAAATAACTTTGACGTGGTGATTGAAAAATTGGCCCTTAGTAAATACGTATTAAACAATTAAAAGAAATAATTTCACTCTCTAGGTTAGGTTGGTTACGTGCTTACCAATAAAAATAGACTCAGATAAATTATTTAATAAAAACCACGGGGTTTTTGTTACCGAGTGCACTTTTTGTACGGAGCGCCTTCAAAACTTTTGTATCGGGTTCATATTTGGTTTAAAGAAATATGACCATGTCACTGAATATCGTAAAAAGCTCAAGTGGTTGTCAATCTCATTACGCCGGAATGCTTACCTTCTCCATTTATTGTATAGCATACTATTTATTCCCTATACCCCTGCCTATCTTAAGGAAAGTTTCAAATTCCTTCATACTTCTCACACCCATAATTTGCGCTCCTCTGATAATCTTACTTTAAAAATACCTGCACACGCTTCTACATTTTATACCAACTCCTTCGCTGTGCAGGCTGTTCGACTGTGGTACTCATTGCCCGAAAATATACGACAGGCAAAATCACTCCCCACTTTCAAAAAATTGGTAATATAATATTATCTCTCACTTTAATTAATATTTAATATCAAATTGTATGTATTTTAATATTATATATATTATATTAATATAGTATAGCTATTGTTGTTGCTATACACATACTAATAATGTATATATTTGGATATATATAATATTAATATGTGTGATTGTCTATTTTCTTTTTATTTTTCTTAATTATATTTATTGTAATAGGTTGGGGAAAAAGTCTTTTCGCATATAGTATGTATGAACTTGTAATAAGATCTCTTGGGCTATACCATTTGTATCTAGGTGGTTTTGGTATCATTAAAAAGTTTTAATTTTAAAGAAAACAATTCCAAATTCAAATTGGGAAAATGTGTGATATTCATTTGTTTTTCTTATTGTTAAAATGAGTGAATCTAATGAAGAAATTCGATACATTTTAAAATTTTACTACAAAATAAGTAAAAATGCAACACAAGCCGCGAAAAAAATTTGTGATGTTTATGGACCTAATGCAGTATCTGTGAGAGTAGCGCAAATTTGGTTTAAAAGCGTTTTCAATCCGGAAATTTTGATATCAAAGATGCACGTCGCTCTGGTCGCCCTGTTACAGACAAATTGATGCCATTTTTGAAAAAGTGGAGCAAGATCAGCATATTAATAGTTACAATGTAGCTGGAGAACTGGGAATTAACAACAAAACGGTTTTGGCGCATTTGAAAAAAGCTGGGTACCCAAAAAAGCTCGATATTTGGGTGCCTCATAAGCTCACTGAAAGAAACCTAATGAACCGTGTACTCATTTGTGATTCTTTATTACGACGTAATGAAACCGAACCATTTTTGAAGAAGGCTGATAACTGGTGATGAAAAGTGGATCACGTACGACAAGAACGTGCGAAAAAGATCGTAGTCAAAGGCCGGTCAGGCTTCACAGACTGAGGCGAAGCCCGGGTTAACTCGCAACAAGGTGATGCTGTGTGTATGGTAGGCTTGGAAGGGCATTATTCATTATGAGCTGTTACCGCCCGGCAAGTCCATTGATTCTGAACTGTACTGCGAACAACTGATGAGATTAAAGCAAAAAGTTTAGAGAAAGCGGCCGGAATTAATCAACAGATGGGGTGTGGTTTTTCACCATGATAACGCTAGACCTCACACATCTTTAGCCACTCAGCAAAAATTACGAGAGTTTGGCTGGGATGTGTTAATGCATCTGCCGTATAGTCTTGACCTTGCACCTTCAGATTTTCACCTGTTTGGGTCTCTGCAGAATTCCTTAGGCAGTGTCAGGTTAACATCACGAGAGGACTGCCAAAACCACTTCTCGCAGTTTTTTGATCAGAAGCCCCAAAATTTTTATAGCAATGGGATCACGTCCCTATCTACAAGATGGCAAAAAGTTATCCAACAAAATGGCACCTACATACTTTAGTCAAATGTAAATAAACTTTATAAAAAAACCTTTTGAATTTTTAAATAGAACGCGAAGAAACTTTTTCCCAACCTAATATAATATCTATGTATCCTATTAATAATCCTGCCTTGACACGGAATGACTCTAAATTATTTACTTTATGTGTATGTGGTGAACAATAAAGTATTTTCTATCTATCTATCTATCTATTTTTTAATGAAATATGATGGAAAATTAATAAAGTTATATTTTAAACAAAATTTATATTTTACTGAGAATGAAGTAAAAAAGGTAAATGATGTTCCCTACTGCACAAAGTCATACAAAATGAATTCTGTGAAAGAGCGCTAATATATTAAATTTAAAGAGAGAGTGTTAATTAAAGGATGGTTGCAGTCAATATTTCCATAGCATTCCGGGCAATGTGTATCTGGTAAATATTGACATTGCTGAGTTTTACATTAATCTCGGCACTACACTAGCCCTTTTAAGGGTTCAACAAAAACAAAGAAGTTAAGACAAAACCCAAAACTTTTTATTGCGAAGCTGGCAAACAGGTAGATGACCCAGACCCATCTAATTGAAAGTAATCACCGTCGCTTGTTGATGTTTGCAACACCAGGGTCGAAGCTAACGCGTTGCAAGCCTTTAAGAGGCTAGTAAAGGAGAAGGCTTATGAAGGAACAGACAGAAAGAATGGGATAGAGAGGGTGTGATAGGAGAATGCAACAGGGGATTGGTAAAAGATAGCGTAAGAAGTTGAATTTCGGAATATTGTACGATTGATAACATAGAACAGGAAGTAAGATAGAATAAGTAAATAGTATTATATAAGCTGTAGCAAAATAAACATAAATATATAATAATAGAGATAACTGTAGTAGCAAACAGAAGATACATAATTAGTAGTATTTTTTTTATTGCTGAAGTTCAGCAGACAGGCTGATGGCCCAACCGTGATGGAAAGTAGTTACCGTCGCCTATGGACATTAAGCAATACCAGTGGTGCTAACAATACGTTGTCCGGCCTTAAAGGAGAAACTGGAACCTGGCCACTGATGGTGGAATACACCTCTAAGTTGTTATGAAGGCATACTCTAGACCAGAGGTGATAGCCATCCAGTCGGACAAATGCCCTATCACCTGGAAAATTAGCTCAAGGCTAACCATGTCACTCGGATATTCTGTGAGAGCGTGGTGTCACACCGATTGAACCGACCCTAAGAGCTATAATGAAGATAATGATTCCAACCTGGGTCTACCACGTAGACCTTTATAAAATAGATAACCTCGTTTGTCCGTCTATCGGTATAGTCTATGTATATCATACACATAATTATGGTTGACATTTTGAAGGAACATATTTTATATTTAAAAAAATATACATAAAAATTGGCGCTGACCACAATATAATTAGTAGGTAACTGAGGAAGAACAAAACAGGTAGAAATTTAGGGTATCAATAGATAAAGGAGGTAAGTATTCGTTTAGAAAAAACATAACTTGTATCTTTGAATTTCGGTGTAAAAAATTATTTATAGAAATAGCTTTAAAAATACTTTCAATTAAATGGAAATGATTTTTGGGGTTTCGTTAACCAAATGACAAAATCAATGGACGTTCGTCACTTATACGGAACCCTTTACTGTGCCTGCACTGACACGCATTCAGCCGTTTTATTTTATGCAACTCGAAGCAATTAAGGAAGCTGAAATTATTAATTCAACTTTTTCATTTGCTGCAAAATTAAAATACAGAATGTAGTTTACGAGTATAAAATGTTATATCGCTTGGACATACTTTATAACTCAGTAATTTTCATTTATGAAATTTAATCTGGACTCAAAATTAAACATGTAATTAGATTGCATGTTTAATTTAAATTTTATAATATAAAGACTGTGGAATATAAACTATCTACTACGTACTAAAAATCTTCTTTAAAATATGTCTAAGACCTAATGAGAAACTATGAATAATATTAGGGTGGTCCAAAAAAATTAAAAAAAAATTTATTTATTCTATTTCTTAAAAAGTAACCTTCTTTCTTTAGAAAAGGCGTACAATAGTAAGGATCCCTTGAGTCGAATTGCGAACGCGTTAGATACCTGGCAGCTAGCGCCGAATAAACGCTCACTTAAAGTGGTTTGTCAATACTAAGCAGCTTTTACTCGGAGCTACGTTGCTGGCAGTATGACGTAAACAACCAAATTATTTTTTAGGGTTCCATGCCATTTTGACAAAAATTAGACCCTTATATTTTTGTTATGTCCGTCCTTCTGTTTGTGTTTCTTTATGTGTGTCACAAACCATTTTATAGGAAACTGGGTCTATATAAATGAAGGTAGGAAAGTGTAGTCTGTATGACGCCACAATATCATGTAGAACAGTAAAAAAAGACTAACGGCAGTTGATATATAACAAAAGAAAAAAACTGAATTATTCTAACGTTAATAATATTTTATTGTAAATTGAATTTGGGTTAGGTTCAAAATGTAAACTTGAAAAAATCTGCAGAAGCGTTTTGATAGATATATAGTCAACTAGAGTTTAACCGCGGGTCAACTTCTAGTCCGTGCTTCTTGTTTAAAAAGCAGACGTTAATACAGGTTACATTGTACAAAATTTTTATGTTAAAGTGCTATTTACACCCGGAAAATTCACTTAATTTTATATCGCAAACTATCCGATCTCCTGGCATGAATACATATGTCCATTTTCGGCATTAAAACTACATTTAAACAAAATTACAATAAAACCGATCCAGTATTCCCAGTAGCTTTCCGTGAAAACTTAACAGAAAGACATATCGAGTTACGATCGCATTTTTTTATAGACGATGAATTTTTATATCTATAAATTTGAGCAATTATTGGTCTCATCCAAACTTTCATCTTCTATTTCAAACCGTCCTACTTTTATTTATTTATCCCCCGTGTATGAAAATTACAAAAATGTCAAAAAGGACAAAAAGGGCAAAAAAGGACAAAAAAATCAAAAAGTACAAAAAGAGCAAAAGAACAAAAAGAGCAGAAATCACAATAAGAGCAAAAAGGACAAAAAGAGCAAAAAGGACATAAAGTACAAAAAGAGCAAAAAGAGCTAAAGAGCAAAAAGAGCAATAAGGACAAAAATGACAAAAATGACAAAAAGAGCAAACGAGCAAACGAGCAAAAAGAACAAAATTACAGAAATGAACAAAATAACCAAAATGACGAAAATGGCAAATAACCAAAACCTATCCCACTTTCTGGGATAACCTTTACATAAATCTATCCCAAACTCTGTCCCATTATCCGGGATAAAAAGTATCCCTTGTCCATCCTCGGCATTAAAATTACTTATATACCGAATCTCAGCCAAATCAGTCCAATAGTTTTTCCGTAAAAGCATAACAAACAGAGAGACAAATCCCTTTTTATCCTTTATCCCGGAAACTATCCCATTTTTTGGGATAAAAGTATCCTTTGTTCATCCTCGGCATCGAAAATATATATATACATACTGAGTTTCAGCCAAATCGGTCCAGTAGATTTTCCGTGAAAACGGAACACACAGACAGACAGAGTTACTTTCGCATTTATAATATTAAATACGGATTAGTTCCCGAAGATATGCTAATATAGTTGTTGGACACAAAAAACATGAAAGCTACCAAGCAATCACTGAAAAACATTTTTTTTCATATCTAGCTTCCAAATGCTACTATGTCAGAAGATTTCTTCCCTGCAAATCTTTATGCAATATCAGATGAGAATGGTAAAAGACTCTAGCTAGACGTATTGCATATAGAGAAACGATACGACGGGAAATGCTCAGAATGCTTGCAGATTTTAGTTAGTCGATTTGCCCCAAAATTCCAGTACAAAACTTCAAAACGGAATAACGAAGTGTTATAGTTGACATGTATTTTAAATTAGTCCCTCATTCGTGCAGGAATAGACAAGGAATATAATTTCCTGAGGACGGACGGCCTGTAATAAGAGGCCACAAAACATCTCACAGCCAGGTGGTAGGGAGAATTTGCTCGTTTGAATGGCTCCCACCCCTGATCTAGAGTATACCGCCATATCAACCTTGAGTTGTCTTCCGGCATTAGTGGCTAAGTTCCAGTCTCCCTTAAGAGACCAGTAGCGCATTTATAACGTCGTTGGAGTTGCAAATGTCCATAGGCGATGGTAGCCGCTTTCCATCAGGCCGCCTGCCTTTCTGCTGAACTCATGCAATAAATAAGAAAAAGTTTTGAAAGGAATTACAAAAAAATATACGTGGTAGGTCCACTTTTAATGCTATATTTATATTCAGGAGGGTTGAATCTATATAACAACACACACACACACATATATATATATATATATATATATATATAGGTATATATATATATATAGATAGGTATATATATATATACACAACAAGTAGCAGCAGAGTATTTTATTTTCGGAACAGAATAATAAATAAAAATAAAAAAAACATCAAAATGACAGACCAGTGTAAAAAACCATCAAAAGATGAATAAAAAATTAACTTTAGCGCCATCTAGTTGGTTATTCCGGAGTTTTTCAAAGTTACCTTTTTACGGAGTGACCGTTAATTCTAGGATTTCTTTAATAGGGTGTAGATCTTAATAAAGTTTCTTATGGAAGAAAAACAATTTTATTTTAAATTATATTTAATATTTGTAATAGTTCCATTCATAATCATTTTAATAACTGATAATAAACCTAATAAACGATCCAGTCGCAATTCATTTTATAATCTAACAAAATTTCAATCAAAATGTTTAATCAAGATATGAGTCCCTTCTAAATTACATTTGAACGTTATAACGAAGTTAAATAATATTTAATAATTGCTTTAGGAAGATAATGAAGGTGACGATTAATATTATAGAAAGTAATTGTGATTCCTTAACAATCTGTAAGCAGTGTTCTGATGAGTTATTTGATTTGATGTTTACGTCGCCATTTTACCATCGCACCGCTCGGCGGCCACTGGGAGTTCATCTACACTTTCTCAACACCTGGAAGTTATCCACCGTACATGGTCCACGTTCCTTCATGCTATACGTGTGCAAGCCATGGAATGAACTCCCTCCCGTGGTTTTCCGAGAGCGCTTCAATATGGGGCTCTTCAAAAAGGGAGTTTCAACGAGGTAGGCAACGCATTGGCTCCCTTGGTGTTGCAGACAACGTCAGCCAGTTGCTGTCAAGTGGACCCGTTTGCTAATTTGCCTACAAGCAAACATAAAAAAAGTATTTAAAAAAGAGTATATGAATATGACATTTTACAGTAAACTGGAGGTATTTAGGCATATAGAAATATGAAAGTTACTATATTTTGGTGTAGGTAGTTCCTTCTTCATCGCGTCGCGTTCTCCACTTTGGTGCCCGTGGTCTGCTTTCCAACTTTTTCTTTTCTGTTTCATGCAGTCTTCGGCATGTCTAACTACTTCAGTTTTGCAAAAAAAATACCGAAATTTGATCAGGTATATACGTATTTATGTATAAAAATAATATGTTAAACTATTTATAGACAATTCTGTATTGTTCATCAGAAAAAACATATAGAAATCAAAATACATGAACAATGGGCGGTCTTATAGCTTATGAGCGCGTGTACGTGATACCACCATTGCGCCGCCGCCGCTCTACCAAACTGGGTAGACGCCCGCTCCGGCCTAGTGGCGGTGTGTCAACGATGGCGTTTACATGCACTAGAATGACGTTGTGAAAATTAACAGGACACTTTTAGCCTGGTAAAATTGGATAGGTTTATAGATTAGAAATTTTATACAAAACTTTGATTCTCTTTTCTTTCACCATATCCCAATTACTTGGGGTCAGCACAATATGTCTTTTCTTTCCACACTCCTCTATTCTGACATACATCTTCTGTCACACCACATATCATCATATCATCCTTCACACAATTCATCTTTTTTTTGGTCTACCTTAAATTTGTACCCATCCATCTTGTAGTTTAACATTCTTTTTGTCACGTGACTTTCGTCCCTCCTCATTATATGCGCCCATACCATTATAAAAACTTTGATTATAAGTAAAATACATGTACATTTTAAAAAGTAAAAATAATAATCACAAATTAGTAGCGGATTAGCAGTTATAACTGCCATATTCACAGATTTTGGCCCGATTTGCAGATTATTGTCCCTTTGATCCTCGGATGCACGCCGATCCTCTTTCGCAAGATGTCCAGATTTAACCCCGACTTTTATCTATATCCGGATGCACATAGCGTAAATCACTAATGGGATTAGTACAAAATCATTCACAATAAATCGAAAATCTTCTCATATGTACAATAATACATTATGTATGTGTATATTTTTTTTAAATCGACAGACAAACACACATTGTATATCCCCAAATTAAGCAAGTTACGCTTGTGTTATGGGTAATATACAACGTACCACTCGGGGGCCGATCCTAGACCATAGTAAATAACGGAGAAAATACGTTTCCGAAATTTACTATACCAGGAATCGAACCCGGAGCCTCTGCGTTGCAGTGAGGTAGGCCGGCAACGGCTTAGCCCGCTCAACCACAGAGGCCGCCAATATAAGTATACATATGACAATATATATATATTAGGTTGGGGAAAAACTTTCTTCGCATTTTATATAAAAATTCAAAAGGTTTTTTTATAAAGTTTATTTACATTTGACTAAAGTATGTAGACGCCATTTTGTTGGATAACTTTTTGCCATCTTGTAGGTAGGGACGTGATCCCATTGCTATAAAAATTTTGGGGCTTCTGATTAAAAAACTACGACAAGTGGTTTTGGCAGTCCTCTCGTGATGTTAACCTGATACTGCCTAAGGAATTCTGCAGAGACCGAAATAGGTGAAAATCTGAAGGTGCTAGGTCAGGACTATACGGCGGATGCATTAACACCTCCCAGCCAAACTCTCGTAATTTTTGCTGAGTGGCTAAAGATGTGTGAGGTCTAGCGTTATCATGGTGAAAAACCACACCCCTTCTGTTGATTAATTCCGGCCGCTTTCTCTCAACTTTTTGCTTTAATCTCATCAGTTGTTCGCAGTACAGTTCAGAGTCGAAGGTCCTGCGTAGCGGTAACAGCTCATAATGAATAATGCCCTTCCAATCCCACCATACACACATCATCATCTTGTTGCAAGTTAACCCGGGTTTCGCCACAGTCTGTGAAGCCTGACCGGCCTTTGACCACAATCTTTTGCGCACGTTCTTATCGTACGTGATCCATTTTTCATCACCAGTTATCAGCTTCTTCAAAAATGGTTCGGTTTCATTACGTCGTAATAAAGAATCACAAATGAGTACACGGTTCATTAGGTTTCTTTCAGTGAGCTCATGAGGCACCCAAATATCGAGCTTTTTTGTGTACCCCGCTTTTTTCAAATACGCCAAAACCGTTTTGTAGTCAATTCCCAGTTCTCCAGCTATATCGTAACTACTAATATGCCGATCTTGCTCCACTTTTTCAAAAATGGCATCAATTTTGTCCGTAACAGGGCGACCAGAGCGACGTGCATCTTTGATATCAAAATTTCCGGATTGAAAAGCTTAAACCAAATTTGCGCTACTCTCACAGATACTGCAATAGGTCCATAAACATCACAATTTTTTTTCGCGGCTGGTGTTGTATTTTTACCTTTTTTGTAGTAATATTTTAAAATGTATCGAATTTCTTCATTACATTCACTCATTTTAACAATAAGAAAAACAAATGAAAATCACACATTTTCCTAATTTGAAGTTGAAATTGTCTTCTTTAAAATTACAACTTTAAAGATACCAAAACCAGCCAGATACAAATGGTATATCCAAAGAGATCTTATTACAAGTTCATACATGCTATATGCGAAAAGACTTTTTCCCCAACCTATTATATATATATATATATATATATATATATATATATATATATATATATATATATATATATATATATATATATATATATATATATATGTGTGTGTGTGTGTAAAGTAGAAAGTAAAAAATCTAGGAGTCATATTTGATAGGGAGCTATCTTGGCGACCCCACATAACCGAATTGAGTCGACGTCTCTTCCTCTCTTCGAAATCCCTCGGGAGGTTGAAAAACTTCTTGCCCATAGCCACCAAAGTTAAGCTTGCAGAGTCCTTACTACTCCCCATTCTTGATTATGCTGACGCCAGCAATATTGATTTGACTCAAGAGCAACTTAATAAACTTGAGCGCCTCCAAAATTTTTGTATAAGGTTCATATTTGGGTTACGCAAATATGATCACGTCTCTGAGTTTCGTAAAAAACTCAAGTGGTTGCCAATTCGTTTTCGCCGGAATACTCATATTCTTTCACTCCTTTACAGTGTGTTGTTTCTCCCCACAACCCCGTATTATCTCAAAGAACGCTTTGAATTCATCTCTTCTTCTCACAATTTAAGACCTTCTACGAATCTTAGACTTAATACTCCCAAACATTTTTCATCTTTTTACAATAATTCGTTTTACTGTACCAGGCTATTCGACTCTGGAATGAGCTACCTGTTACTGTTAGACAAGCTAAATCACTAACAATATTTAAGAACATGACAAAAAAGCACTACCTGCAACATAGTGATGTTTGATATTTTTACGTATATTTCTGCATATATATATATATATATATATATATATATATATATATATATATTTATGCATGTAATATCAGTAGGTGTATTTATATATGTTTATTAAGTATAATTTTACTTATATAATATTTTACATACTTATATGTTTATAGATGAATAAAATATATGTAAGTAACTGCTTATCCCCTAATATTTATGTATACCACCTTTGACCAATATAATCTGTTTTATTCTTGTCACGGGTTGTCTGGAAGAGATCGCTTCTTAGCAATAAGACCGCCCATTGTGCACATTTAGAACATTTTTAGGCTATAAGGTTTTCTGTAACGGTGTACAATAAAGTGTTATCTATCTACATATATATATATTATTATATATACATACCAATAAATATCACCCCATAAACGTTCCGTTAGGTGCTAGGCTTGGCTTCTTGGCTTCTTTTAATATTACAGGGTCAAATTCTAATTTAATCTAAATTCTAATCACAACAATATGTACATCAAATTAGACGAAATTTTACGATAATTTCCGAGATAAAAGCTATCTTATGTTTAGCCCCATTATCAAATATCTATTTATAATTAAGCGTTACATAATATAGAGTTTGCATATGTTTTAAAATCTCACACAGACACTTTAATTTTATTGGCACTATTATAAAATATGCCATTTGTATGGAATACTTTCCGAAAAAAAGAGTAATATGGACAGTAAAATGAAATAGATTGTCTAACATATGTCCAGCTGTCGTGAACTAAATATGACCACGACCCAGCTCATTCGGTATTTCCACTCAATTAAATTATTCGATAGGACAGAAATTCGGGCACAAACGGATTTAATCGCAACTTGCGAGACATTTCGGTTTGCCTTTCATTTGTAATATCCCGCAGGTCTGTACCGGCGATGATTATTTCCTCTTCACCAAGCGTTTTGTTTTGTTTCAACTGCATTAATATTCCTCGAAACCTTTTATTCTTCTGTTCTATTTATTTTGTATCTATTGTTCATGTGCCTGAGCAATGACGACGGTAACAATATGGGTAAATGTTTCATAACCAACTCCCGTTGGAATGAATGTGCCGTTATTGGAATGGATTTTACTTTGAAATATTTTATATTAATTTGATTTGAAACATTCGTAGACAATAGATTTTTATGTATTTGAAAATAAGATAAAAAAAACTTCGTTTAAAAAACCGACTTCCAAAACTAAAAAGTATAAAATAACTTAATAAAGATTTTTTACTAAGAATTTATTTAGTTTATTAAGAGACAAAATAATATAACATTTTCTACATCTTGAAGTCCGTTCGAAGTAAATCATAAAAATTACAATATTTTGCAACATTTTGTTGTTATAACAGTGTATATGGTAATTTTTATGGTTTGCTCGGCACGGACTTCAAGATTTAGAAATTTTTATATTATTTTGTCTCTTAATAAACTAAATAAATTCTTAGTCAAAAATCTTTATTAAGTTATTTTATACTTTTTAGTTTTTGAAGTCGGTTTTTATAAACGAAGATTTTTTATTTATTAGTTAGTTTTTTGTGTCTAGCTATGGGTAGGCCTATGAAAGGTGCCGCGCGTCTTAAAAAATATAAGTCTCAAGAAACGGGAACGGAAAATTGTCATAAAAAAATGTTCATAAAATGAAAACTACTGGGCCAAACTATGTTAAATTTTTAGGGGACCTAATGGCAACTATTCTGCATTAAACTAAAGAAGAATCACGTAAATCGGAACATAAATCTCAGCGTAATCAGTGGACATACATAAAAAAATGCCAATCAAGTTAAGAACACCTCCTTTTTGAAGTCGGTTAAAAAGATAAGATTCCGCTAATGATGTATTATAATAGTTATAACAACTCAGAAGGATTTATGGTAATGAAAGAACAGCAACTGGTCTCTATACGTATAATCAGAGAACCTTACTGTTTAAACACATTCTATACACTGAATCTACACAAACATTTTTAGTACACCTTACCAACCCTCCAACAATTTTACAGTACAAGAAACTTAGCAAATTAGCACAACCGATAGCGGATTGAAGTCATTGATAAACTATTTTGATTAAAAGGGTTATGAATGACAAGAATTTAATACATTATTGTTTGGAAATTTTAGTTAATATTTTATATAAGACATATAAATTATTATATTTAAAGTTTTACATGTAATAAAATAAATTGAACACAGTAAAAATCTATCGCGTTTGCCAACATGAAAATAAAATGTAGTGAATACCGTCTATATACAATTGAGATATTTTGAATTATAATTTATACAATTGTCACATCATATTAGAGATAAATAATAAAATTATGGTAAATTATAGACTAGTCTAAAACAGGCGCTAATTACAGAATAAATAAAAATACAACATTATTATTAAGGAAATGGCCGATTGTATCGTTTAGAAATAAGAGGGTACATAACAAAATTAATTATTAACCTTAAAAATAAATAAATGTAACATTATCGTAAGTGATGTTATATAAATAAAATATTGATTTAATTTTATGAAATAATACTTGACTATTCATCGTACAAAAATATTGAAATGATAAGAAACGAATGAACATTTTTAAGGCGGCCATACATGGATTGTTATTAAGTATTGAAAATTCGTTTTAGTGTACATAGATGGGACATCAATACCTATCGTTTTTAAAAACGGTAACTATACTAATGGTTCGGTAATATATATTTTTAAATTTAGAAGTGTGAAAGACATTAGCCTCCAAAGTCATGAATTTTGAAGTGAAATTTTTTGGATAAGACGATATTCATTAAGTCATTTTTAACATATGTTTTCGTTTAAATATTTTTTAAGGTTAAAATGACGAAATATTGAACATTTTTCTGTTCCACGGAACCTTTCGTTGTGCGCGGACTGCTAAGCACTCACCCATTTGTTTAGAGTTCTGTAGCGAATAGCAAAATTAGTAGATATACATCGTCATTATCAAACTTTTCATTGTGCAAAAACCAACGCACTCATCACCAACTTTATTTGTTGTTATTTAGATTGTTAGAACTTCATCCAATTAAACGCACGTTCCGCACTGAAACAAAAACCAAACGAATAATCTGTTAATTAACGCTCAGCGGGAACAAGGCTTTCACTAGCA
Organism: Dendrolimus houi; assembly: GCA_039645545.1. NCBI lineage: Eukaryota > Metazoa > Arthropoda > Insecta > Lepidoptera > Lasiocampidae > Dendrolimus > Dendrolimus houi. The sequence goes on from CM077125.1 coordinate 9,496,508, forward strand.
CACTCTATTGTTAACCGGCTTCAAAAAAGGAGGAGGTTCTCAATTCGTTATGTAATTTTTTTGTCATGACTTTCTTGTTTATGAACCGATTTTAATGATTCTTTTTGCGTTAGATTTAACAAAGTTTCGAAATGGTTCTATATAAATTTCATTGGTATTAGATTTTGAGTTCCGAAGATACAACAATAAATCCATAAAATTTGCCTGTTTTGACTATACTTACATAAACCAACATTCGGATTAAATAAATTAAATGTACTTGTAGTGTAGACATAGCGATATTTGATCGGACCAAGACTCGAGCGAAATTGAACCCTAAACGGTGTCATAGTGTAAATCGAGCCTTAAATTATCGCTGGCTTCATCTCCGCGCTGCAAAATGAAACTTATCTAGATTTCTTTGCACAGTCTGTTCAGAAGAAAACTCGAGGCATGAAATCGTATAATAAAATAGCATGGTAATTACAGATTCATTACCGTGCTGCCGTTCTTTTCCTCCGGAGAATTTGCATTTCACAATGTTTACATTTAATGAACTGCATCTTTATGCACGCTTTAATTTGTGTCAGTTTATATTCGAAACTGTAAAATAAGTGTATTAAAGTTGATTTTTGTTAAATTCTGTTACGCGTCTAAAACGTCAGCTTAACTAAAATAGCTGGTGATAGAAACAGCTTGCAACTTTATCCTGTTAATTTGTATTCAAGACTATTTGTAGTAGAGATAATTGCAATCGTCTATTCTTTACAAATAAATATCTATTTGAATACTTAGATCTAATAAATAGGAGAGGTTTTAAACCATTTATATGTGTATACAATTATTTTCTTAAGGATTTAGTCTAGCAAATATATTATAGTAAACACACAGACCAAAATCATGTGTGATGTACCACTTCTGGGCTCCAGCTTAACTATTTAAGGAGAACAGACGGTATAGCCTCCGTGCTAATCTAAAGTGGATTGTGTTATGTATAATAATATAAACAAGAGGTTGTAAACAAATTTGACTGTTATTAAAAAGAAGAGATATTCTAGTCCCGTATTACTAACTTTCATGAACGTTTGATGGTTAGATAAATAATGGTTTGAGATGAAATTAATAAACTTAACACATTTCATATGTTAAGTTTATCCATTTACACAATTCATATGAGTTTTACTAATTTGTCTTTTCTTGCATTCGTTATTATTTCGTTTTACAATATTTACATTTTTCATAAGTTAAACACTTAAAGTCCAAAATAATGATAGGTTTCAAATACTGGTAATATATTGAAAATTTGTTGCAACAAGGTCCGTTAAGTAGTGTTTGAGATATAGAGTATTTTGGCTTAAACACTTTTTTATAATTCCTCAAATGACGTAAACAGTGGATATTTGTCACCTGTAGGAAATAAATTCATGATTGTGCCTGGAATTATTTAATTAATTAATAGTTATTTAATTTAAAGTTATAAGTTTTAATTTTCTTCTCTGTTTTTTTGAGTTAGTGCATTTAATTTTGTAAAATAGTGTAACACTCTTAAGTCGAATAACGTTTTCATTACAGTTGATTCGAAGCAAGCACTCTTTAGGAGATGAGTGTAAAAGGAAGTTTGCCTTCACGTCACTTTGCGAAATATACGCTGTATTAGCATGTAGCAAAGACCTCCATTCAAACTTGATCTGCGAACTACCATTCAAAGTTGATCTCTGTGCCCCTACCCGTTGTTTTCATTCGCTGTGTTGGAAACGAAGATGAATGAAAGATTTGAGGTCAGTGTAATATGGTTTTCGGTAACTAGTTGTTCGTTAGCTAGGGATCGGCATCCGGTTTCCTTATCACGATGTATCCGGTCCTGAAGCAGCTTTGTTTCTTTGAGAATGTACCGGATACCACACGGTACTCGGTATTGTGTCTTGTCGTCAATTGGTGTTGATTTGTTAAAAAAAATATAGATTTTGGCAAGGTATGAACATATTGTAGAATCGAGTTACTTTTTATTGCATCTATGAAAATGCCATGTCGTCAATATTTGAATTTTTGATGTTATCTCTACAAACTTAGATATTAACAGCTTTTGGTGAAAGTAGATGTAAAGCAATTTAAATGTTAGATAAGAACTTTCGACTTGAAATAGTGTATAGTACTGTGGATACAGAAGTATAAATTATCAGAGCGAAGCTGCAGGAAAACAATAGATTTATGGTAGCTCAAACGATTTCTGTAATAATAGTTTGTTTACGAATAGCGTACGACGATAACAAATGAAATGAAATACACGTCAGTCACACTATCGCCATTTTGATACTTGTTATATGAATATGATTCTTATATCTTTACCGACACATTCTAACACACAAGCAAATATAATTTGGTAAAGCAGAGGAGTGTTGTTGATAATTCCAGTACGCGCTGTACGCGTCATCTCGAGAACGTTATTCGGCAATACAGTCTGTCTTTGCGTCGCATGTTTAACGAACAGCAAATGTATCTTTTATAGGTGCGTGTTGGTGAATATGACATGCAATGTGTTGAATATTCTTACCCGTCAACATAATATAATGGAGTTGCCGAAAATTGCGTCACTGTTTTCCGTTTCTTGTCTATGTTTAAGAGGTACTTTTTCCCCATTTTTCTTGCAATCACATCATTATACATTATGTCTATATTGTTGTTAAGATCTTAGGATCATTTTATTTATTTTTCGAATATATTTTTAGGAATTAATATTATGTAAAAAGTCTTATCATTTATATTAGAATTAAATCAATATATACCTATATAAACCAGTGAATCCCAAAATTTTCTGCATCATCGTCTCTTTTAGAACAGAACAAAAATGTCTGCATCCGATTGTTTATAATTGCTAACTTTATATGAAACTAGCCTTTTGTTATGCATGAAATACCCTGAAGGATCCGTTTGCGGGTTAAAAAGTAGCCTATGTCACATTTCGGCTCTTAAACGGTATCTGTAAATAATCTTGTCAAGTCGTTACCACAAGAAAATACAACAAACAATCACACTGCCGCCTTTTTTCACCCTGTATTCTATGTATTTGCCCTTTGATCCTCTATTGCCCAAGGAAAGTTGCAGTGCCTACAGGATCTGTGGGAGGTTTTGGCCTCGTACCTACCTATGATCTACGTTATGACATATATATTGCTCTGATCCGAACCTTATTTTTTTTTAAATGAAGTAATACAATTTGAAAATATTTTAAATGCTTCAAAATAAAGTATAAACGAGAAGTAAAATCAAGTATGAAAATGAATATCACAAAGAAAGTTTTTACATAAATTCGCATTTAATTGACGGATAGGGAGCCGTAAAACGTCACTTGTCACGAATCAAATTAGGTAAATATGAAAACATAAAAAAACAATGAGAAGAGAAAAGATTATAATAAACAACGTTCGGGATTCATCTTAGTATTTTATTACAACGTGAGAAATAATTATAACATTCTATTTTGTATAGCAACCATTATTTTTATATCATACTATTGGTTGGGGAAAAAGTTTCTTCGTATTTTATATAAAAATTCAAAACTTTTTTTTATAAAGTTTATTTACATTTGACTAAAGTATGTAGGTGCCATTTTGTTGGATAACTTTTTGCCATCTTGTAGGTAGGGACGTGATCCCATTGCTATAAAATTTTTGGGGCTTCTGATCAAAAAACTGCGACAAGTGGTTTTGACAGTCCTCTCGTGATGTTAACTTGACATTGCCTAAGGAATTCTGCAGAGACCAAAACAGGTGAAAATCTGAAGGTGCAAGGTCAGGACTATACGGCGGATGCATTAACACATCCCAGCCAAACTCTCGTAATTTTTGCTGAGTGGCTAAAGATGTGTGAGGTCTAACGTTATCATGGTGAAAAACCACACCCCATCTGTTGATTAATTCCGGCCGCTTTCTCTCAACTTTTTGCTTTAATCTCATCAGTTCTTCGCAGTACAGTTCAGAATCGATGGTCCTGCCTGGTGGTAACAGCTCATAATGAATAATGGCCTTCCAATCCCACCATACACACAGCATCACCTTGTTGCGAGTTAATCCGGGTTTCGCCACAGTCTGTGAAGCCTGACCGGCCTCTGACCACGATCTTTTTCGCACGGTCTTGTCGTACGTGATCCACTTTTTATCACCAGTTGTCAGCTTCTTCAAAAATAGTTCGCTTTCATTACGTCGTAATAAAGAATCACCAATGAGTACACGGTTCATTAGGTTTCTTTCAGTGAGCTCATGAGGCACCCAAATATCGAGCTTTTTTGTGTACCCAGCTTTTTTAAAATACGCCAAAACCGTTTGTGGTCAATTCCCAGTTCTCCAGCTACATCGTAACTAATATGCCGATCTTGCTCCACTTTTTCAAAAATGGCATCAATTTTGTCCGTAACAAGGTGACCAGAGCGACGTGCATCTTTGATATCAAAATTTCCGGATTGAAAACGCTTAAACCAAATTTACGCTACTCTCACAGATACTACATTAGGTCCATAAACATCACAAATTTTTTCGCGGCTTCTGTTGCATTTTTACCTTTTTTGTAGTAAAATTTTAAAATGTATCGAATTTCTTCATTAGATTCACTCATTTTAACAATAAGAAAAACAAATGAAAATCACACATTTTCCTAATTTGAATTTGGAATTGTCTTCTTTAAAATTAAAACTTTTTAGTGATACCAAAACCAGCCAGATAAAAATGCTATATCCAAAGAAATCTTATTACAAGTTCATACACACTATATGCGAAAAGACTTTTTCCCCAACCTATTTATTATAAATTCGATCATTTGACCACTGTATTTTCATGATTGATAAACTATTACGATAAAAACATACAAGAAAATTGTTAGTTTTCAAAACCCAAACTAATACATCAATCATAAACATTATAAAATTTTAATGTTTATTCTCGATTTATTCGTCCTGCATGCATCCGTGCAGGAACGGAGAAAGAAAACAATTTTTCTGCGGCCGGGCGGCCTGTCGTAAAAGGCGACAAAACAACCCACAGGCAGGTGGTAAGGTATTTGCCCGACTGGATGGCTACCACCCCTGATCTAGAGTATGCCGCCATAACAACCCTGAGTTGTGTTCCGGCATTAGTGACCAGGTTCCAGTCTCCCTTAAGAGAGCAGCAGCGCATTTGTAGCACCTTTGATGTTGCAAATGTCCATAGGCGATGGTAACCGCTTTCCATCAAGTGAGCCGTCTGCCTGTCTGCTGAACTGAAGCAATAAAAAAAAATGTATGTGTATATATTTTTTTTATATGTGTGTTATTCGACTTCGCGGTCAATTATGGACCGATTTTCAAAATTTTTTTAATCGAAAGGTACACTCTAATTGGTCCCATAGTTACCATGTCAGGATCTGATGAGTGAAACCCAGGGAAATCGAGAATAACCCTTATTGAGAACAACGTGTCTAAATTCTTGGAAAAAAAGCTTGTATACGTGTAGGTATTACATTTTCTACAGGGGATTAATTTTATTAAATATGTATGTTACGCGATTTCTGTTCGATTTCCGTCAATTATAGACCGAATTTTCAAATTCGTATTAACCGTTTTAATCGAAAGAACGTATTGCTGAGTTAGTCCCATAGTCACCAAATTAGGATCTGATGAGTGATTCCCACGGAATTCGACAGAAACCTTCAAAATTGTTAACCGACTTCTTTGTTATACGATAGCTCCGCCAGTTGTGGGTCGATTTTGAAATATATATTTTATTCGTAAGTATATGTCCCTGGGACGGTCCCATGGTCACCAAGTCAGGATCTGATGATTGGATCGCACGGAAATCGAGAGCAACACTTATTGAAGAGCATATACACCGCAGAGTGAGTTGGGAACTTTGTATACGCGTGCTAGTAGTACCATTTCTACAGGTGCTTAATATATTATTTCTAAAGCTATTGAAATCATTGCGCAATTATAAAATAAAAATCATTTTTTTAAACAAAAACAAAACCAACTTCCCACTAAAAACATAAAAGAATAAGAACAAATTTACAAAATATAATATTTTTTATGTTTTACCTGACACCAGCTTCAAGATGTTGTAGAAAGAAGTCGCTTAAATATTTATTTTTGGTTTTTAGTGCGAAATCGTTTTGATTTTTGTTAAAAAAAATATTTATATAAATACTGAAACGTATATTTGTTTGCGGGGGGTTCGATGGCATCATGGCACACCCGGAAGGCAAGAATAGACGAATGGCAGATAATAGCTGACGTGTATTTAGCACAAACTAGAAGTTACACGCTGCAGGGTCTCCCCCTACCCCAGTGATCGGGGTAAGAATACGGCGATGTAGATGACGGCACGGAACCGAAGCACACGGCGGTCAGGAGATGCGACGGGATTTGGATCGGATCGATACGTTGCAACTACGCGACAGGTGAAGGTACGAGATAAGACGTGAGAAGGAAGTCTACACGTTTCGAATAGTTCCCGAAGAGAACTACGAAAAAGCGTGAGAGGGGAAAGGGAGTGCCGAGTTCCAGAGTAGTTTCAAGGAGGAAGTTGAGTTCTACCCAGAAGTTCAGCGGAGCGGGAGGAAGCTTAATTAACAAAATGTGGTCTTCCCGCGACGTTGATGTTATACATTAAAAATTCGTCAGCGCGATGTAGTAATTCACCGATATTATACAGCGCTGTCTAGTAATGCGTTGGTAAAACTATGAATTACAATCGATGTGGTTTCTTTTTATGTTCATTGTATTAACTGATGTTGTTACAATACTTATATGTAGTTTTCAAAACAGGGACAAACAATTTTATGCTGAAAAATGGGATATGGAGGTTTTCGCCAAAAGCTGAATATGGAAGAATTATATTTTCATGGTAGGTATCTATAGGATTTATTTTATTCTGAAACATCAGATACCTTCCTCAGTATATTATTTTTACAACCAAAATCTCATAGGAATATCTAACATAATTTGTACATACTATTAGGTTTGTAAATACTATTAGGCAAATAGTATAGTTCATTCTTCATAGTGTTACAACTTAGACTTCGACAGAGACAAATTCCACGTATAATCTTTAAAAGCACATTTCATTACCTGTCGGCATTTGAACTAATTATAATCCTTTTATGATCATCCTCTTTTTGTTTACTTATTGGCATAGGTTACTAGTACTGTGGAGAATAGCCTATTGTTCTATTGTACTCGTTTACGGCTGCTGCAGGCTGCATCATTAGCCAGGTGTTACGGATTAATTACAAGTGGATTCCAGGAAATTGGGTCGACGTTGCTTGGCGGGCACATTTTTCATTTGTGCAGTATATGACGATGGCCTGATTGAGAGAGGGGTCAGTTGAGTTACAACTACGATACGGGCGTGACGTGTGTACATTTTAATTCGAGTCCCGCAATTCGTAACAATATATATTATTGTTATTTCTTTTTTCTAAAACATAGATGAATCCTTTCTCAGTTGATAAATGACTAAAACTGACGAATCATATCAAAATATTATTATTTATAAATGACAAGTTTGTGAACGGTCTAAGTGGAACGTCATTCAAATGTCGAGGTAACACAGGTAAGCACTCGACAGTCTTGATAAATAATTAAGTAGAGTGTATAAAAGCTGAAACGTGGGTATTTATCATTCAATAATGCATACTCCCTATATAGGTTTCATAAGCTAGGTGGAGTGTTCTTAACGATGTTGTAAAAATAAATAAAATTGCAAAACAAAAAAAAACATTAGGAAATCGACTATAATAATATATGGGAATTATCATTACCCAAAAACAGAAAAGAATATTCATCAATATTAGAACAATATTTAAAGATTTCTAACGTTTTTAGTAAAGCTTGATAAGATTGGGAACAAGGTATTAATGAGTAATATTGCGATATGCCATTAAGGAGAATGTTCTAAAGAACAGCTAGTGAATTTCAAATAAAAATTTCATAATAGTTATAATAATTGGCGAAGAAATAATGAATAAGACGAGGTAAAAAGTTTTAATAACATTCAACTAAAACTAGATAGTACCCTACAGATGCATAAATTGGCTTTCAACAACCAACGCATATGTATTATCTTCATCATCCATAACCGAATGATAAATTATATTCTACTACAATGTTTTTGCAGACAATTGGACAGTATATAATATAGTTTACCCACGCAAATAGTTAATGGCAAACAAAACAATATTCTTTAAAAAAATCCAACTAAAATCGCTGACCTGGTCCTACCCGACATGGCACTTCAACTACCACCCTAGCTGATATTGCCTTTCTTGTGAAGGAGAAACATCATCTTTCTTCTTCAGTTCTTTACTTTAGGGATTTCATACTTCGCGTCAGTAAATAATCATCTTTAAAGGCCGATTGATTTACATTGACCGACTGCTGACTTAAGTAGTGGGCTGATTTTAAAATATTCAATCAGGAATATTGAAGTCGGTCAGACTTGGTAGCGCTGTACTGATTTAAATCAATTTACACGATGCCAGCATGAAGACAGTACTAGATTCTTTCAAATTGCTGGATCAATGTAAATCAGCTTTAATACTTAGTCAACTAACATGATTGGCTTCTCTTTCACCTTTCCCGATTATTTGGGTAATATCTTTCCCTCCTTCTTTTCGTGTATACTGTATAGTATGTCAGTTCTATACGCCTACACAGTGGCAAACGTTCTTCGAAACACTATTACCTATTCGTACATTTGTAAATGTTATAAATACATGTATCATAAAACAGATATATACGTATGGACAGCTGAATAGTTTCTGCGGTTCGTCTATTGTCTTACTAATGGATACAGTGTGTACTTCCAGACACTCGATGGAATATTTGAGGTCGCTACGAAGCTAAGGCTTAACTGCCAATAAATCGCATTAATACAATCTAGCAATACTATTTGCACGGAATGTGGGGAATTGTGTTTGAGGTGCCGATTATATTCTGTACACGTCTTTATCCTTTGTTGTTATATAAGCTAGAAATGTTCCGTTGTAACTGCTACAGGAATTGATACGAAAATTAGGTATATGATTATTCTATTTGTTTAACTCAATAACAATCTTGCGAATAACGGGAATATAATACAAGGCTAACGAAGCTATAAGCATTTCACAAATAATGTTCTGAATAATATTCGTTGATTATAGCTATTGTGAGTTTAGCATTAGTAAATATATATATATATATATATATATTAGGTTGGGGAAAAAGATTCTTTGCATTTTATATAAAAATTCAAAAGGTTTTTTTTATAAAGTTTATTTACATTTGACTAAAGTATGTAGGTGCCATTTTGTTGGATAACTTTTTACCATCTTGCAGGTAGGGACGTGATCCCATTGCTATAAAAATTTTGGGGCTTCTGATCAAAAAACTGCGACAAGTGGTTTTGGCAGTCCTCTCGTGATAATAATAATAATAATAATAATCGGCAAACAAACACACATATTGTATATCCCCAAATTAAGCAAGTTACGCTTGTGTTATGGGTAATATACAACGGACTACTCTGGGGCCGATCCCAGACACCCAGACCATAGTAAATAACGGAGAAAATACGTTTCCGAAATTTACTATACCAGGAATCGAACCCGGAGCCTCTGCGTTGCAGTGAGGTAGGCCGGCAAAGGCTTAGCCCGCTCAACCACAAAGACCGTCTTGATGTTAACCTGACACTACCTAAGGAATTCTGCAGAGACCGAAACAGGTGAAAATCTGAAGGTGCAAGATCAGGACTATACGGCGGATGTATTAACACGTCCAAGCCAAACTCTCATAATTTTTGCTGAGTGGCTAAAGATGTGTAAGGTCTAGCGTTATCATGGTGAAAAACCACACCCCTTCTGTTGATTAATTCCGGCCACTTTCTCTCAACTTTTTGCTTTAATCTCATCCGTTGTTCGCAGTACAGTTCAGAATCGATGGTCCTGCCTGGAGGTAACAGCTCATAATGAATAATGCCCTTCCAATCCCACCATACACACAGCATCACCTTGTTGCGATTTAACCCGGGTTTCGCCACAGTCTGTGAAGCCTGACCGGCCTTTGACCACGATCTTTTTCACACGTTCTTGTCATACGTGATCCACTTCTCATCATCAGTTATCAGCTTCTTCAAAAATGGTTCGGTTTCATAACGTCGTAATAAAGAATCACAAATGAGTACACGGTTCATTAGGTTTCTTTCAGTGAGCTCATGAGGCACCCAAATATCGAACTTTTTTGTGTACCCAGCTTTTTTCAAATGCGCCAAAGCCGTTTTTTGGTCAATTCCCAGTTCTCCAACTACATCGTAACTACTAATATGCCGATGTTGCTCCACTTTTTAAAAAATGGCATCAATTTTGTCCGTAACAGGGCGACCAGATCGACGTGCATCTCTGATATCAAAATTTCCGAATTGAAAACGCTTAACCAAATTTGCCCTACTCTCACAGATACTAAATTAGGTCCATAAACATCACAAAATTTTTCGCGGCTCTTGTTGCATTTTTACCTTTTTGTAGTAAAATTTTAAAATGTATCGAATTTCTTCATTAGAATCACTCATTTTAACAATAAGAAAAACCAAATGAAAATCGCACATTTTCCTAATTTGAATTTGGAATTGTCTTCTTTAAAATTAAAACTTTTGAATCATACCAAAACCAGCCAGATACAAATGGTATATCCAAAGAGATCTTATTACAAGTTCATACATGCTATATGCGAAAAGACTTTTCCCCAACCTATTATATATATATATATATATATATATATATATATATATAGTGGCGAGTGAAGGTGGATCGATCTAGTTGGTTTAAAAAGTTTCAGAAAAATATAGAAGATTCTGGAAGAAAAGACAAGGACAGATACATTTTGGAAAGAAATAGGTGATGAACAAAAGAATAGCGAAATGAAGTTCGAAATTCTAGAATGGAACATTCAGGAAGGAAAAGAGATGTTTCGAAAGGGATTAGAGGAATAGAGAGTAATTAAAATAAGGATGAAAAGAAGATCGAAATTATGGGTTCCGGATATATATAAGCAGCGTAAGGCGCTCCTAACGGGCAGTTCACTTCTAGACGGCGAAGCGACAGAAAAGATGTAGGACGTGCTTTAGGGTACTAGGTGCTCATTTTGTATATTTGTTGTAAACCAATAAAATTTACACTGATTATTTTGTTTTATTTCATTATTTCACAAATTCCTTTCACATTTCATTCAAAAATTCCATTTATTTATTATTTTTAATAAAATTCGTAATTGAAATAAATGGGCCTTAATTCAAATAATCAACAAAATTTTTGAATTTAAAAGAAAAAGTGCAATGTTTTATTCTATTTTAGAATCACTATGAAATTGATAAAGTATTTTTTAGTTGGTTAATAGGTCTCAGTACAATTTTTTTATACCACAAGAGTCTAAAGTCAAGAAAAAAATATTCAATCTTCAAAAAAACTTTATTTAAGTTCTTTTTCATTTTTAAATTAAACAGTAGTACAAAAATGGTGAAGCACATTTGGTAGTACCGGTATTCAAGAATAACGCCCAAAAAACAGACTGAAAAGTCCTAGATTTGTGCAAGTGGCCAATGAGAGTTAGCGAAGGTTAAGAAGAAGGGAAGGTAGATTTTTAAAAATTTGGAAAATGGCTTATAACTAAAAACTACGACACTTTTACTAAGCATAAATTTTGATTTTCTGATCAGTCATGATGTCTCCCATCCCCAGGTAAAGGATTTTCCATTAATTACGCCACCACCTGTTTAAGTCGGTTGTGTATCGAACGAGAGTGATCGAAAATCGTTTAAAAATATTGAATGCTACGCCATTTTACCAATTCAGGTAGAAGGATATTTATTTCGAAAATAAAGTCGCTGACTTACCAATATATCTAACGAAACGTTGGCGTCGAAGCCGTGCTTGAGAATTCAGCAAGAATCGAATGAAAATCCAATTGTATAACAAGTACAATTTTTTTATTATTTTCTATCAAATACTTTCTGTTATTTTTAAGGAAATACTAAATTTGGCGTGGAACTTTATCTTGGTAGTAATTATTAAAATATGTACCTTGTTAGTTGTATTTAATACATACACATATCTAAGGCTGATTCCCATGCCGCTTACCTTGATGTGTAGGATTCCTCACTGTGTTTTCTACCACTAAAACCATAAGAAGAAACTGCCTAAAACTACCTAATCTCTCCTGTCAATATTACAAATGACATAATTTGAAAGAGACGCGGCTGTGTTAGCCACTAAGCTACCACGAATTTGCTCAGAGAGTTTATTCGAAACCACTAAACAAATCGTGACACTCAAAAAAGTATCATGTAATAATGTCAACTAACACTTCCCCAAAAGATAAAAATTTCAGAAATACATCAATAAATACGTGAAAGAAAAAAGAAAGCATTCAAAAAGAAAAAAACTCTCAAAAATGAAGCCGAGAAAAAAGAAGGTTGAATTTCAAATAAAGGGTAATATGACAGCTAGACGCAGGAATAAGTACCTATGTTCGCGTAGAAATCCTGTTATGTTGGACTCAGCGCATCGCAGACAATAAGTTTCCGCTTGTAAATCGCCGCATTCGCATTCCAACGACGTGACAGTCTCGTAGATGATATCGCTATATTAGATTCCTCAGAGAAATCTCATATAATGCCTAACAAAGATACTGTTGTACCATATGTAAATGAAGCAATTTTTCTAAGTTGTTTCGATTTCTTTTAAGTTATTATTAAGCTAACGTACTATGGTATAAATGGTGTTTTTCTCTTGTTTTATTTTGTACCAGCTGTCGTTTACGTGGACTTTATAATATTCATGTCTGTTGAAGCCTGTAAGTAAATTTAAGATAAAATTCCTGTTTTTATCTGTAAATTTTTTGTTGTAATCTGTTGAGCAATTTCAGAGGCCATTTGAAACAAATTTTCACACAGACCTAACATTAAAAAATACTTTAATTCGCTTTTCTTTAGTTATACGTTTGACATTCTTTCATAGAAATTGATCCTTTTACGTTACTCTATCTACCTGTATAATAAAAAAGGATTTTTTCATCAAATCGGCCTTGAGACTCCTTTGAGTATTGTGTTTAGGATTTGGCCTTGAAGCCACACTTGAAAAATTCACCCTACTTACTTCCGTTTTATTTATTAATAAGTATGCGATATATTGCTACGAGTCGCGAGCCTCGAATTAAAATGCCGTTAGAATTACTCTAGAGTTTATTACAACTATACAAACACGTATAACACAGGTATAAATATAACCGAACACAACAAGTCCAAACGTAATGCAGAAGGTCGTAACTCAATAAAACGCGCAAAGTCCGTCACTTATTAGATTCCCGATTGTAGTACACACGTCTCGTTTCGCTCGTGGTTTTCGCTCGACTGACTTCCTCCCTGCCTCAGGCCATCGTTTTATCCTGCACAAGTGCAATGTGCCCGCCCGTCTACGTGGACCGAATTCCCTAGAATCAGCTTGTACTTTAAAATCCGAAACACCTGGCTAATGATTACAATACAACAATAGGCTCTAGAAACGAATGCCAATAAATAAGTAAATACAAGAAGACGATTACAATAGTTTCAATGTTATTAGTTATCAGTTCAAATGCCGGCAGGTAATAAAACGTGTTTTGTTTCAGATATGCAGGTGGGTTTTGTTTTTGTCGGGACTTGAGTTGTAATAATACATATAGCTGACGGCTGAAGAAAATTTTCAATGTCACAGAAAGAAAAATTCATTGAACATAAAGCATTATGACGTCTTTCAACAGCGTTCCATTGGTTAAAATTGTTATCCACATTAATATTATTAATGCTGATATAAGTCTTTTAGTTAGGTATCATGTCCGAATTTTAATAAATATCATACAAATATTCTTTCAAGGCTGAAGATGAAAAAAGGATATTTGTTATTCTTAAAAAACAGTAAGTTACTTTAAATATAGCCCATTGACGTTTGACTACTGGATTCGTGCTTAACCACTTTTTGTGAGGATAGTGTTGTGTGTCTTCTATATTGTCAAAATTTCATAATTTTGTGAAACTTTATATGTAAAATGAAATGTACAACATGTTAGTAGCAAACGGAATATATTTAGGTGCTAAAAACACTAAGACAATGTTCGCAGCATTTCTTACATTCTCATAACGGCTAAACAAAAGCCATTGAATCGATACAGGATATGGAAGACTTGTATTGTAGTTTAACAACTTATCGGACAACTTATTGAAAAAGTTTCTCGATTACCCGCGGGGATAGCGGTGAGCTATCAAATATTGTATGATAGTACTATAACTACTAGTAACATAGAAATAGGACTAGATACTGTAACGTTAATGAGAGCAATAAAAAGATGGACAGATGCATTAGAAATACAATAACAAGCATTGGATAATCTTAAGCAAAGGTAATATTTTTGAAAACAAATGTGTGGAAGCCTTTGGGCGAAGGCGTAAATAAACCATGAATATCAGCCAATGAGAAAATGAACTTCAAGGTATTATTACTAGGTAGAGATAAGATTGTAAAATGTGTTAATATAATAATTGTCTCTTAAGATATTTTTATACAATTTCTGATCATGATATATTAGAATAAGCTCATTATTATCTGGCTTAAGTTATAATTTTTCGATTAATAGAAGATAATAATTATACCTGTGATAATTAGCTAATTAAAGTAGAATATTTAACAACTTTTTAATCTTATACTAATATATAAAGCTGAAGAGTTTGTTTCTTTGTTTGCTTGGACGTGCTAATCTCAGGAACAACTGGTCTGATTAAAAAAAATATTTCAGTGTTAGATAGCCCATTTATCGAGGAAGGTTATAGGCTATATATCATCACGCTAAGACTATGCACCAATGAATAATGTTTCAAAATCGGGGTTTTTTTAACTTCTTTTTTAACTATTCCACGCGGACGAAGTCGCGAGCAGAAGCTAGTTAAAGTATATTTTGCAAGTACTTAGTAAAATATTTTTTTTTGCAGTGATATTAGTATTTATACTTATAAACTGCTACTTTTGAAGTATGATTACATACAAGAGTTTCCGGCGTAACGTGCACACTGTTATTGTTATGTTCCGGATTCACCTGCAATAATGTCATAGTTATTGCGTGCGTCTAAATGCATCTTATCATCATGCGTTAAAAGTGACGCCTTTATCGAATAGCCGCATTAGTTACATACATTATTTGTCAATATATAACGTCATCATTATTACGTTATATTCATAACGTCAATTAACAACAATATCGCATGTCAATTTACGCGTTAACCCATCCCTATATTTGCTTGAAACGGCCTATAACTGTAACAGCAGATTTACAATTAATGGTCGCTGACGATGAAGGAAAGCACCTTATTGACCTACCGAAGAGTACAATCTGACAATCCACCATATACAAAAGACGCGTGGTCTATATGTACTATAGTAACTAAAAAAAATTATATTTAACAATAATATTTTGAACCTAAAATTTCACACAAAACTTTTTCTAAAAACCGACTAAACATAAACACCATGAATTACACTGTACATACTATGTGAAGGACGTATCGAAGAGCAAAATTCCTCTTTTGAAGCCAAATATTTCAGCGTGTGCACTCTAAAATGACTGGTATTGGCGGAGTACGAGCCGTTGCTTTTACCAGAATGTTAAAAGCTCTCTGGAAAGCCACTCTCTTGATGTTCATTTTATATCACATTTCCAGTTCCTTCGCGTTGGCTAATGTTTGTTTATCGTAATGTGTGCTATTAAGAGGCGACACGTTTTAAGGCTGTCAATATAGGACACATAACAAAAGCTATATAATATTATAAATATTATAAACATGCCATGTCTGTGTATTGAAGCTATTAAAAAGAAAACAACTGGAATACACTATATAAACGATGAAGAACACGATACATTTTTTTTTTAGATTTCTTGTATGGATTTACGTAACGACAACGGGGCCGATTTTAATGCAGCTTACACTGATCGACAGCTAATTCTTAGATTTAAAATCTCATTATATACTTTTTATCCTGCGAATGCCGCGGGAATTTTTCTGGGAATTATTTCAAATGGCTAGATTAAAAAAATCGAATTCCAATGTGAGTTTTTCACTGATAGGTAGCAAATTTATGCAACAAGATGTGTGATTTTTTTATCCCGGAAATCCCGTAGGAATTTTCCCGGGACTGGTTCGAAGTTATTTGGGTGCATAAAAATTAGATTACTCCGACACAATTTTCACAAAAACGATAGCTTACATTCTGTTCTAATGCTGCGGTATTTTGTGTCCCGAGAATCCCGCGGGAATTTCAAGTCAAGCGTGGACGAAGTCGCGAGCCTATCCTAGTACCACATAAAGAGAGTGTAAATTTACTAAGATTAATTTTTGAACTACTTTCTATTGTTCCCCATCGTTGCAAAAATCTGTATTCTAGTAAATAATTTCGCACAAACTAACCCTTGAGATGATAGTCTATTTTCCAATTAATAACGACTTTCAGATACACACACATTTCGGATGCTCAGGTCTTACGTATATGGCCCAGTGCAACAATTTAAGCATTTTCACTTTTTTGTATTAAATTCTACCTTTTAATCTAGTTGACAGCATGCACTAAGAAGATACACATTTATAGGCAAAAATGCTATTTTTTACTGCAGTAAAAGCGCTTATGTGGCATAATTTTAAACGTATAAGGCCAAACGGTTATTTAGAGATTTGTACGCCGGGAGATCCGCGTCTTTGTTTACTTCAACGGCCAATCAGTCAGTCAAATACTTTACCTCACACGAAACAATGTTGGGCAGTGATAGTACAATTTTCTGACGGCCCAACTATGATAGAAATTGGTTACCGTCGCCTATGGACATTAGCAATACCAGAGCTGTAATATTAATATTGTTACAACCTGAACGCGGACAAAAGACAAAGTCACACCTGCATACCTGTAGACATTTTATTACCTTTTCGGCATTTGGACTTCTTTTGTTTACTTTGTGTTTAAAATTTTTGATTAGAAAAACAGCCCATTGTGTATTGTAATCTTTTATGGTAGTCATTAGCCAGGTGTGATTCTAGGAAATTCAGTCCAGGCGGCCTAGCAGGCATATTGTATTTGTACAGTATAAGCAATGCAGCAATTTTATCCGTTTAGGAACGGAGAAAGAATACAATTTCCTGCGGCCGGGCGGCCTGTCGTAAGAGGCGACTAAACAACCCACAGCCAGGTGGTAGGGCATTTGCCCGACTGGATGGCTACCACCCCTGGTCTAGAGTATTCCGCCATAACAACCTTGTGTTGTGTTCCGGCATCAGTGACCAGGTTCCAGTCTCCTTTAAGAGAGCAGCAGCGCATTTGTAGCACCTTTGGTGTAGCAAATTTCCATAGCCGACGGTAACCACTTTCCATCAAGTGGGCCGTCTACCTGTCTGCTGAACTCCTGCAATAAAAAAAAATAAAAAATAAATGCCCCAATTGACAGATGAGGCAGTCGAGCGATAACCACAAGCTAAGCAAGACTTGTGTACATTCGGTAATCTATTTAGTGATGGACTTTGCGCGTGTATTTGAATTACGATCTCCTACACTACGTTTGGACTTATTGCGTTCGGTTATATTTGTACCTGTGTTATACGTGTTTGTATGATTCTAATAAACTCTATAATAATTCCAACGGCATTTTAATTCGAGTCCTGCAGCTCGTAACAATATCATAACAACTAAGGAGGTTAGTCGTTACAGTACTTTAGTTTTACTAAGGGCAAATTAGTACAAAAAACAATTATTACTTTCACTCGCATTTTAATATATTATGGTTTTTCGATAACAAAAAAGAATATAATAAAACATGATCATCTTACGAAATTCTCGATTTTCGATAGGAACATTATTTCTTTAAATCATACATCAAAACATTTAAAAGCTGTTTAGAACAGTAGGTTCTAATATCCCTTGAAATCAATTTCATAGAACAAAATTGAAATGTTTCATATTCCAAGAATGAATAGAACAAGCGAAGGTAAATCGATTTCATATTCAAAAGAGAACGGTGCTCTTTACACAAACTGAAAAGGTATGTAAACAAATGTTTCAATTTGTTTTCTTGGATTATTCACATTGACAGGCCTTTTGAAGTCTTACACGTATAACCACTCTTGAAATATTATATTTCCTGGATAAAGATTTGGAAGGAAACTAACTTATTCTCGCGACCCCAGTCGCCTTATAACAAAAAAAAAAATATATTTTAACAGTAACTTAGCGCGATTTTCTGATTTTACTTTTAATATGACTTTTGGAAGGTATGTTGCCAAAACATGACTCACATTAAGCCGCGTACTCATCTGCAAGCCATATCTGTAACCGAGTGGATAAAGTTACGTACTCTAATGTGAATTCTCTCGTCAGCCGCCCATATCCGCGTACTCATCAGCGAGTTGTAACCGTAACCGCATAGTGCTCTAGTGTGCACCCGTAAAACTATCTTCACTCGCGACGTCTAACGAACCGCCTTTAGTCGCGTGCTCATTAGCGAGCTGTAACCATAACCGCATAGTGCTCTAGTGTGCACGCGTGAAACGATCTTCACTCGTGATGTCTAACGAACCGCCTTTAGTCGCATACTCATTAGCGAGCTGTAACCTTAACCGCATAGTGCTCTAGTGTGCACGCGTGAAACGATCTTCACTCGCGACGTCTAATGAACCGCCTTTAACCTCGTACTCATCAGCGAGCTGTAACTGTAACTGCTTAGATACAGTAACAAGGTTCTAGTGTGTATTTGCTTTTTCGCGGAATTTTTCTGGTCCCTTTGACAGTGCGGCGTCGATAACTAATATAATAACCAATGTAGAAATTTGCCATGATTTGTGTGGAGCTTATGTCAAATTTTAACCAGTATTAAAGCAAATGAAAGTTTATAAATATGTGTGTAGAAACCGATTATAAACAAATTACGCTTATTTAATAGTAACGAAGTTTATTGAATGACAATTCTTTAGTGGTACTTATATGCCCTTATTATACTTAATAGACGTGAGCGATAATGAAGCTAAACTAATAATTTTAGTAAATAAATTATATCAAAAACGTCTGTTTCGCCGATATCTGAGGTCATACATCTCTGTCCTCAACAGAGCGCAAGATTGATGACTGACATCCTAATGAGACTTAATTACTGTTCGTTATTATACTTTAACAAAGTTTACTGCGAAATCGGAAACTGAACAGTGAATTTTGAGGAATAATTAATTTTGTTTTGAGTTTGGTTATTATTAATATGTAAATAAGATTTTTTAACAACGTTTGCTCGCTCGGGGGTAGGGTATTTGGCCGACTGGATGGCTACTACCCCAGGTCTAGAGTATGCCGCCATAACAACCTTGAGTTGTATTTCGGCATTAGTGACCAGGTTCCAGTCTCCCTTAAGAGAGCGGCAGTGCATTTGTAGCACCTTTGGTGTTGCAAATGTCCGTAGGCGATGGTAACCGCTTTCCATCAAGTGGGCCGTCTGCCTGTCTCCTGAACTCATGCAATAAAAAAAAAGAAATTCATTTCATTCATTCATTTTAAATTTTAATAACCAAAGAAGTTCTATATAATTTACTTTATTGTCAAGAATATGAAAACAATAATTTATAGTGTCCCTGTGCATTATATTATAACTTCATAAGTCATCGATGCGTCATGTTTAGTATAAGTTTGTTACTTTTACAGTGAAATTGTTAAAAAATATATTCTTCTTCTAATGAGGATGTAAAAACCATATTACACGGAATATAAATAAAAATATTTAATAAAATATAGTTACGTGAAAATTGTTACTACTTTAATGGAAAGTCTTTAAACGTGTCATCAATCAATCTTTATTTGCAAAAACATAGGTACATGAATAGGTATTACATAACATAAAGTTTCCAGTACGTTTTGTCATTCAAATAACGTGCAAATGCTTACAATAACTAAATGTCTTGATGGTATTATAACCTTACACTAATGGTTCCAAATACATGCATCTAATCACGTTTGTTTCTCGCGGGGTAGGACAATTGTATGATTTTGACATACGCTTTTGCTTCATTGACTTTCATCAATTTCTTTTTATATGTCTTCCATTATACCTTGTCTTTTGTTACAAAATAAAATTTTAGTTAAATCGTGTCTTTAGACATAGGTTCCCAAAGGGGGTGGTACCGCCCCCTAGTGGGCGCTGATGCTTTTCGTGGGGGGTAGTTAGGTCCAAAGGTAAACGAGGGGGCGTTATGACAGTCAAGGAGGCGGTCGCGACGTTCTTACCTAATTAGAAATTTAATATAATTAAATACTTTGAAAACACCCCTATTGATTGTCTATTCACCCTCAGTCACGACCACGAGGAGCACGATTAGAGAGAGAGAGACAATTAATTTTTAATTTGTGATTATTAATAGATAATATACAGAGATATAAAATTGGTATAATTGATTATCTAAAAGAGGGCGTTAGAAATGTTTTTCTTGTAAAGGGGGCAGTATTCCTTACAAAGTTGGGAACCTCTGCTTTAGATGATCAATATAAGATATTTTCTACTGTAATACTTAACTTTAAATCTGGCTTAAGTTGTCTAAGACATTTAAACATAATTGAATAGCGCAATCCATTGCAACAATCCTGTTTATAATATACGAACAAGATCTTCTAAGAAAAATAGTGAATACGTCTGTTTGAATGGATTTATAACTAATCTTTAATTCAAAATCAAAATCTCTACGATTTGGTCATGTTTTGATTGGGTACCAAAAAAGACTAAGACTTTGAAATGCACAAATCATCGTTGTTTAATGTTACGTCACGTACATGGACTAATTTATTGCTATATGATTAGCAAGGTTAAAACTGAGTAGTCCATGTACGTGTCAAAATCTGTCAATACATGTTTAGGTTTTACATATTTACACGTAGCAGCTAAGATTTCTGTATATATAGTCTTAAGTTTAATGATAAATAAATTAAGCAATAATAACATTTAGAGTACAACACTCGGTCGTCTTATTTTGTACTCCCCTCTCGGGCGATTGAGCCATGGGCTCTCACCTTGTGATGCTTCAACAACATACGACACGTCATCCACCACTGAAGCAACACACTTTTTTTTTAAAGCAGGGGGAATACGTTTCGTACACTACCGGGCCCTTTTGGGGGGGTTATAACAAAGCGGCGAAAGTTAGACCACACGACTGGAAAGTGGAAAAACAAAATCGTCCGTTGGCATGTGTGGAAACTCAGCCGGTAAAGTCGTTCTCAATATGCTAATACTCCACTAAACCTTCCTGCATCCAATGAGTCCGTGCTTAGGAAGAGCATGAGACTTAGAACGTAGTTACGCCCATGCTGATCCGCGCATCAAGGCCTGAGAGTGCCCCGGGAAGCAGAGCAAACTCACATCGTCAACAGACGCTAGTTCCACCGCATCCTCAGATGCCTGTGGACCCCTGTAGCGGAATCACGGGAGGAGGTTTTGCGTATATCTGCAACTCCGGAGACCCGACTGACGTCGGTACCGGCAAGTCGCATGCCCACCTCTCTCCCTTTCTCGGTCAATGGCCTCCTTATATGACATTGCTACCTCACAGAAGCTTGCCGCAGCCTCCCAATGATCGTCACTGTGCAGCATGGCCTCAACCAAACTAAGTCAACCCCCACATTAAGTGTATAAGTATTAGGTACATATATGTTATTTGACAGTGTAATATATGAGAACAAGTATTTATTTTTATTTTAGGTGCTACATAATTGTTACAAATGTACATTATACTGTCCCCCGTTTCTTGGTTTTCCGAATATCCGTAGTTCCAAAATAACATTATTCAGCCGTGAATTACGGAGATACCATCGACATAAACGAAAGTCCAAATAAAATTACCCATTATTTACATTATAAGCTTAATTAAACATGCTGATTTCCCCCGTAAATGCCAACCTAGTTTATTTGATTACACACCGCCGAGTTCTTATATTAAAATTTAATCATTTCTCTCAAATTAAAGCCTCGTACGCCTGCCTTCCTTGCTAACGTTAATAAGGTGCGTGTTGTTAGCATAAGTTCTGACGTGAATTATGAATTATGTAAGATCAATAATAATTAGGCCAAAGGGACAACGATAGAATATTTTAATCTTAAATTTTGATCATTTTTATGCAGTGTGGAAAGAAATTTGGTATCGGAATGCGATGTACTCGTCTGATGAGATGGGTATACCAACAGCGACCTGGTGACTCTGGGTTTCGGTGTATGTAGTATTTTATAACTCAAGTGTAACCATTTACAATAAAACAACACCAAACTACCTACAATATCAACAATCATCAGCTTACTAACTTAACTAATAAAACCCTATTAGGTAGCTCTATTTTACTTACATAAAAATGAATTAGGTTTTATGTATCGCGAGCGAAGCCATAGGCAAAAGCTTGTATATAAACCTCCCTTGAATTATCTAACTGATGGTAAAAACTGCTTAAAAATCTGTTGCGTGGTTTAGGAGGAGTTAGCAGATATACAAACAGACAGACAGACGCGAAAAGCGACTTTGTTTTATACTATTCTAAAAACTACATTTTTATAGCATAAGTTCAGCAGACAGGCAGATAGCCCTCCTGACGGAAAGCGGTTACCATCGCCATGGACATTTGTAACACCATAGGTGCTGCCATGCTCTGAAGGGAAGACTGGATTCTGGTCACTAACGTCGGAACACAACTCAAGGTTGTTATGGCGGTATACTCTAGACTAGACCATGGGTGGCAGCCATCCAGATGGGCAAAATACCCTACCATCTGGCTATGGGTTATTTTGTCGTCTCTTATAACAGGCCGCCCGGCCGTAGGAAATTGTATTCTTTCTCCGTTCCTGCACGGATATAAAGAATGTGCGTTAAATAACTTATTATTATCTTAATTTTAAAATATCGACTACAGCAATAATTTTAATTAGTTTAAATAATAATAAACACAATATCTAGCAATATTTCTTATCTCATTTTTCAAAAAAATGTCCGACTTTTAATGGTTTAAAGGTACGAGGTTATGAGCTACGCTCTTACAAATTTAGGAGGCTGTGGTGATTTGCAAAGCCTATAATTACACGGATCAATTCTGTCTATCGATTTGGATTAAGCAACCAACTCGTCTGTAAATTTAAAATTGAGTCATTCAATATCATTGAATGTCATCGTGTTCTTTGAGTCATTCGCCTTTCAATCAATTTGATTCAATGTTATTGATCAAACTAATATCGACATTAGATGGTAAAAATTGTCTTAGATTATTTTGCTGTCAAATATTACATTACATGGTAAAGTTACAACTTATTTAGATATTCAGAAATATTTAATTATTCAACAAGGAAACCAAAAAAGAAATGTATCTGGATATAGCTTTAACACGATTCAATTGTACATTTATTTCGGAAAAATCTAAATATGGAATCTACACGCATATTTTTAAACGTAACATAAAAATGAGTTATTGTTTATTTTATTTGTTTGAATTGACTGGTACTGTTACTAATAGCTTTTTCGAGAGAGGCGCTTATTGCCAACGGTCGACATTATGGTGAATGATAGCAATTATTCAGCACTTACCACCGATCCTTTGTCTGATACCACTAATTACAACATGTTAATGTATATTGGATTAGTTTTTTATCGGCGTTAATTACACTTTGTTGTTATTGATAGTGTTAAAGTAGAAATAAAGCCGTGGTAGCTTAGTGGCTAACGCACGTGTCCGAAACTTAAAGGGCGCGGGTTTGAATCCCGACCGAAAAGCATGCACAACTTAAGCAGTTTTTGATCTAATATGCATATTGTTATCATTACCACGTGCTAATGGTGAAGGAAAACATCGTGATTAAACCTGCACATCGAGCTAACCTATGTGTCAAACCTGCCAATTCACCTTGGACAAGCGTGGCGGGTATTCTGTCCGTTCCCCTATAAAAAATGGGAGGCTTGAACCCAACAGTGGAAAATTTATGGGCTGTTATGTTAAAGTAGTAAAAGAAAGTATTAGATTTGGGAAAGTGCCTGTACTCGTAAGTACAGTCGTGGAATGAAAATATTCGGCAAGGTAAAGTCGACTTTTGCTTGTACGAGTACAAGAAACAATACTGCCAATATTTTAATAAATGTTTCGTTTATAAATTATAGAAAGGTGAAAAAAGAAAATTGCAATGTTGACAATAACAGACACTGAGATTAACAATAAGAAACAAAGAGGATATAATCACCATGTTTAACATAAATATTAAAACCAATAAAAAGGTTTTACATGTCTAAACAATGTTCTTAGACAAGATAGAAAATCAAACAACTTTGATCTAAATAATTTTAAACTTTATTTATTTAAATAGTTAAACATAATTTTCTGTGGAACAGTCTGTTCTGTGACTTAGTTTGAAAAGGTAACATGTGCTCGCGGAACGTTAAATGAGTCAATTTGAAAATTGGCGAACTTTTTCATACCACCACTGTACAACAAGCGTAAAACTTAAAGTCGTGTCGAGAGAAGTGCCATAAGTTCGTGCAGCTATATTTACGGGGCTACCTAAATGGAATTCTATGAAGCAATGGCGTAAATATACAAAATTTTATTTAAATAAAGAACCAATACAAAATTAAAGTAAGAGGGATTTGTAACAAGTGGTATTATTTAAATGGATGAACTGAAAACGAACCCGAACATTTTTATTCACATTTTGTCAGTACTCGGTTTTTAAGCTATAGCTGAATGCATGCAACACAAAGGCGTGTCAACCTACCCACGTGCACTAAAAGACCAAAATAATACTGGATGGGGTATTCCATATAGAAAAATCCCACTAATTTTCTTTAATTGCTGCTAAGAAGTGTGATTAACAATTGACTGTTTATTAACTGGATACTGCAGTTTCAATGATCTGCTGGGATAAGAAAATGGATGTAAAGTATCGAATGGTGCTAGGCGCATTATAATCCTAGCATTAAATTAGGTTGCATCTGGAATATCTGCTATAACTTTCCTATATTTTCCTCTCCATTTTGTACAAGCTTCAGTATTACTGTGCGACTATTACTATGTATGTAATTTCTTATGAAGCATTGTTTCAATATTAGCCGCTTTATGTGCGACGTTGTATTTATATACCTACTTACATAAATACGTCGAGATAATGAACAATAAATTGTTTCTGTAACTTTAGTAATAATATTTTAATTATTTTTTTTGTATAGATATGTTAAATTATTAAATAAAACTATATCATTTATTTTATCAGATCTACTTAAGTATTACTAATAAATAACTATCTAATTCCTTGTCAAAGTTGTTTATAGTGATGCCCAAAGAATTTTGCTGATACGATACCGATATTGTTTAAATTTATCGACAATTTTATAAATGGACGAAGGCAGTTTATTTTAACTGCAAATAATAAAATTATTATAATAATGATTGGCAGACAAACACACACATTGCGTATTATCAAATTAAGCAAGTTACGTTTCCAAAATTGTCCATGCCATAAATTGAACCTGGAGCCTCTGCGTTGCAGTGAGGTAGGACGGCAAAGGCTTAGACCGCTCAACCACAGAGGCCCTCTAATAGGTATTGACTGTAGCAGAATAAGTAAGTAAGTCTTATTTAAAACGTTAAAAATAACGCCATATTCGAATACCCACATTAATGGATATATGTACATACGTTATCTGTTAATATTTAACGTCGTTAACAATTAAAAACAATATTCAATCACAAATAATGCATGCACCCCTCGCCATAACTGCGTGAAACGGCCTACAACTGTAATATTATCCCCACCTCGACAATATCGCATCAAAATAACGTATTGAAGCCAAGCTACGAGAAACCTTCACTAACATTATTCCAGATGGAGCAGTCACATAAGAGTAAACAATAGAATTCAAGTAAAACTAAATTGTAACATTTAATTACGAAAACACGATCTTGTAGAACGGGTTGTTTCTTACGTTCAAGTATCAAGAACTCATAAACTTAAATATTTTGTAGCAGCTTCGTACTAAAAGACAGAAAGTTTTATAGTGAAAATCTGCACTTGAATCTAAACTATGCCCTATTTTACAAAGCTTCAAGGAACGGGATACTCTCATAACTTTCCTTCCGAGTTAATATGGAACTGTAAATAAAAATGAGAAGTTACTGTTTCCATTTACTGGTTCAGAATAAAATTGAACTGCTTCGCTAAAGTTGAATAAATTGTTCTTATTTTTGTTGTAATAATAACAATTATTTTAAAATAAATACTTTCTTATACAGAAGTAAATAACGATTTTGCAGGGTTTATAAAATTTTGTCGTTGCGGATTTTTAAGTCACGGCAGCTTAGTATCTAACTTACCCATGTCTCGTGTAAATGACGTGGATTCGACTCTTTGCTCAATTTTGTTGACATAACGTAAGTTACCTACGACTAATAATCATATATCTTCATAATCTCACAAATAGACAACACTTTACATAAAGAAGTGTCATAAAATTTTGAAAACATGTAGGTAGTATATCATAATTCAAATACTTGACGTTCTACACGCAGTAAAATCCTGTTAAGAGCCTCGCAAGACACAAAACCATTTTTGAATGATTTCTCAGCCCAAATGACACACACACTTTATAGCAGTAAAAGAAATAACATATTTCTGAAGAAAATATTTTAGCGGTAACGAAAGCATCTTCGATAAATTTTACTCAATAAAAAACAATACAAAGTTATCAACGAACGTGCATTTCTTTCTTTAATATTCATCTTACCTCGTTAAAATCAATAATAGTAATAAATAATATTATAACAAATATATTTACAATTGTTTTTTTGTCGGTTACTTAGCAAATTTGTAAGTAATTAATTATTTTACAATAAATGACTTGCGACGTTCTCAAACTATCTTGATTCTCCTTCCAATGTATAAAGTCCGATAGTAAGCCTAGAGAAAAAAGGAGACAAGCGTACGAAACTAGAAAAATATAAGGTCACTTCTAGAAAAAATGAAACCATTACGCACGTATGAGTATGTAGGGTGTAATCATGGTTTCATCAAAAAGCGGCGCACTGTGGCGCGTTCAGAGCCATCAGGGCTCGTCACGGCGGCATTCATTCGGCTACGATGATGGCGGTCGCAATTATGTGTTGCAGGGTTGCTAGGTGTCTATTTCCATTTCTATGAACCTTACTCATTTTTATAAATTATTAGCTGCTAATGTGAAGAAAACTGGAACATTCTCAAGTCCATATTTACAGATGTTATGACCAAAAAGATCCTTGACGAGACAGAACGAAAAAAAAGAAATCCCCTCTCGCCCGCTACAGTTAGTGATGTCTCTCGGTATACCGCTGTAGTGTGAGATATAATTTAAAAAAGGTGCATATGTGTGTGGGTGGTGACAGATGACTGCGTGGCTCGGGAGGGTATTGGAAGTGTGAAAATAAATACGCGTGCACGACTTTATTCTAAAATTGTAATGGAGTTTATTGCGTTTGGTATAGGGCTTGAGGTCACAGACGCACTCTTACACTACAAGCACCATTGCTGACCTGCAAACTGGCCCTAAAAATAATTACAATTTTTTTCATTAATTATTGAAAGTTTTAGACAACTTTACCGATGTGGCGGTTTAAGTGTAGACCGTAAAGCTTATTGGAGTTAAAGATCCTATAAGTTAGGTTGGCTGAAAGAGATCGAACTAACCGATAAGGTCTATTGTTCTGCCAAAAATTCTGTATTTAATGTTTTCTGTCTGCTATTTTGGTGAACAATAAAGTGTTATATTTATCTTGATTTGGATTCAAAGTAATGTGTTTGTGCGATCGACTAGTTTTATCTATATATATAAAAATGAATCAGAAATGTATGAACTTGAGAACGACTTTACCAATTTTCTTTTTTTTGTGTATTGGAGTGGGTTCCCGGATAGTTTAGAGTCACAATTGGAACCGGTAGGTGCAACTGGGATCGGATCCTAGATTTTAATTTTTTCAGGGCAGAACAACGACTGCCTCTCTAGTTTTAAATAAAACATCACAAAGTAAATCAGAAAAATATGCAATTATAAGCGGCGCGCAGAATGTTTGCCGATGGCTACTTCCTATTATTGTATTGTGTTACTTACTATAATTGTATATACTTATCTAAAGTATATACAATGTTGTGTTCTGTTATATTTGTACCTGTGTTATACGTGTTTGTATAGTTCTAATAAACTCTATAATAATTCCAACGGTATTTTAATTCGAGTCCCGTAAGTCGTAACAATATAATAGATAATTTTCACCAATGGCGAATTTTTAACCACTACACCTGGCAATATTAATGTACCGCTGTATGTGCACATACCCTCACTATATTTCGCGCTTTTTATTACACAGTTGGCTGCTGGTTAATTTTGAAATGAGCAGGTCGAGAACTTTAACTTCTTCAAGAACTCTTAACTTGTATAATATGTCGGTTGCATTTTTGTAGAGGAAGCAATATACATATTATTATGTATGACATTTTTTTTGGTATTGCGTTATGTAAAAATATATATTTAATGTATGTTTTTTAAGCGACTACTTTTCCTTGGTTTGCTTTATATCATTAGTTTTCCAACATTATCAATTATAGCTGAATAGCCTATTTGGTAAAAAGTAATTAAGTTCATGACAACAGGTAATATAATTTACATAATAGTTATACAAGACGGCCTCTGTGGTTGAGCGGGCTAAGCCTTTGCCGGCCTACCTCACTGCAACACAGAGGGTCTGGGTTCGATTTCTAGTATGAGCGGGTAAATTTCGGAAATGAATTTTCTCCGTTATTTACTATGGTCTGGGTGTCTGGGATCGACCCCAGAGTAGTCCGTTGTATATTACCCGTAACACAAGCGTAACTTGCTTAATTTGGGGATATATAATATCTGAGTTTGTCTGTCGAACTATTTAATATTGAAATTGTTTAACTTGAGAAAAGCTTAGGTTATTACTTAAATTTTATGTATATAGCGCCTGGATTAGAGTGAGAGAGGAGGAGCCGGCCTGCCGCTGCCGTATGCGTGAGAGAAAGGGTAGCCAGATAGACTGGCGCCGTAACGCGTTACGTAACGAAGCGGTTTACCCTCCCATAAGAAGTTATCACTTCAAAAGTTGTTTGTTACTCATAATGAAACAATTATAACGAAAAGTACCTATTAGGTTGGGGAAAAAGTTTCTTCGCATTTTATATAAAAATTCAAAAGGTTTTTTTATAAAATTTATTTACATTTGACTAAAGTATGTAGGTTTCCATTTTGTTGGATAACTTTTTGCCATCTTGTAGGTAGGGACGTGATCCCATTTCTATAAAAATTTTGGGGCTTCTGATCAAAAAACTGCGACAAGTGGTTTTGGCAGTCCTCTCGTGATGTTAACCTGACACTGCCTAAGGAATTTTGCAGAGACCGAAACAGGTGAAAATCTGAAGGTGCAAGGTTAGGACTATACGGCGGATGCATTAACACGTCCCAGCCAAACTCTCGTAATTTTTGCTGAGTGGCTAAAGATGTGTGAGGTCTAGCGTTATCATGGTGAAAAACCACAACCCTTCTGTTAATTAATTCCGGCCGCTTTCTCTCAACTTTTTGCTTTAATCTCATCCGTTGTTCGCAGTACAGTTCAGAATTGATGGTCCTGCCTGGAGGTAACAGCTCATAATAATGCCCTTCCAATCCCACCATACACACAGCAACACCTTGTTGCGAGTTAACCCAGGTTTCGCCACAGTCTGTGAAGCCTGACCAGCCTTTAACCACGATCTTTTTCACACGTTCTTGTCGTACGTGATCCACTTTTCATCACCAGTTATCAGCTTCTTCACAAATGGTTCGGTTTCATTACGTCGTAATAAAGAATCACAAATGAGTACACGGTTCATTAGGTTTCTTTCAGTAAGGTCATGAGGCACCAAATATCGAGCTTTTTTGTGTACCCAGCTTTTTTAAAATGCGCCAAAACCGTTTTGTGGTCAATTCCCAGTTGTCCAGTTACATCGTAACTACTAATATGCCGATCTTGCTCCACTTTTTCAAAAATGGCATCAATTTTGTCCGTAACAGGGCGACCAGAGCGACGTGCATCTTTGATATCAAAATTTCCGAATTGAACACGATTAAACCAAATTTGCGCTATTCTCACAGATACTGCATTAGGCCCATAAACATCACAATTTTTTTTTCGCGGCTTGTGTTGCATTTTTACCTTTTTTGTAGTAAAATTTGAAAATGTATCGAATTTATTCATTAGATTCACTCATTTTAACAATAAGAAAAACAAATGAAAATCACACATTTTCCTAATTTGAATTTGGAATTGTCTTCTTTAAAATTAAAACTTTTTAATGATACCAAAACCAGCCAGATACAAATGGTATAGCCAAAGAGATCTTATTACAAGTTCATACATACTATATGCGAAAAGACTTTTTCCCCAACCTGCTGTGTACGCATATTGTATATACTGTCGACAATAGAAGGAATGAATATAATATATTACAATGAGTTTTACATTGCAATTTAAAATAGTTTCTGAGGAATACGGTTCCGAAATTTGTACAAGCGGTACTTAGTGGTACCTAGTATGAGAATAATTTAAGAATTTAAAATCGGTCCCTTTTAAACCAGCTGGGAGTAATTTGTTTTATTACATAATTATGATGCGTGTTTCAGACATCTAATTACGGTCATAATTATCTTTATCTATTCGTATACGGTTGGTATTTGAAATTAGCTAAAGTTAATTAGTGTCTTTATCCAACAATTTATTTCGAATAGCAATGAATATAAATAAATACAGGACATTACAATAAATAGCTATTTATTGTAAATTATCGACAAATAAAACAATTATACGTAATTATCTATACTATTATAAAATTCTATAAATGCCGTGTCTGTACATTGAAGCTATGGAAAAAAACTGGGATAGGCTATATGAACTATGGATAACGCGTTTTTTTTTAATTTCCTGTTTGTCCATTTGTCTATTTGTTCGAGATTGACGTAAAAACTACGGGGCTGTTTTCGCTAATCGACAGAAAATTGTCAGACTTAAAATCCGCGCTACTTTTTATCCTGGGAATCCCGTGGTAATTTTTCTGGGAATGGTATAAAGTGGCCAGTCTGAAAAAACAAATCTAATTACGTTGCCGTTTTTTCACTGATCGATAACAAATTTAATGCAATCAAATCTGTGATACTTTTTATCCCGGGAATCTGGGAATTTTCCCGAGAACGGTATAAAGATGTTGGGCGCATAAAAATAAGCTTATTCGGACACGGATAAATATTAGCTGATTTAGATACGATTTAACTAGAATGATAGCTAATTCCTTTTTGAAGTATTGCGATACTTTATATTCTGAGAATCCCGCAGGAAACGTTGGCATAGTTGCGAGCAAATCCTAGTAATTTTATATATCTGTAGAAGGAAAAGTGTAACGGTTTTATTCTCTCGTTAAGTAAATAATTGAAAAAGTGGTTGTTTTCTTGTAATATTGCAAAGAAGGAAGTAATTTATCATAACGAGAAATACCTATCCATTTGTCGATATTTTTTCATAATTATAAAAGTATTATATATAAGATACGAAAAGTTTCATATTCCATAGGAAATTTTTGCAGGAAACCATTAATGTTCAGATTTTCTTTATTTATGCTGGAGTGATTCATTTTTCCATTAATTATTTCCCGTTGCGTATGATTCCTGGCCCCCATTTGTCTGCCTATATTAATTAAGGAGTCTTTGGAAAGCGTTCTTAATAATGATCCCGAGAATAAAAACTCTTAATTAAATGGAAAGGAAAATACTGTTTTATATAATTACTACTTTTCTAACTAGCTGTGCCCATGACTTTGTTCGCGTGGGATATTTGTGTTACCATGCTGAAATAATTATCTTGATTTACAGCTCACTGGGCCGGCTCGATTGATGTGATAGCACGCTCTCAGAACATATCTTCGTGAAATGGTTAGCCCTGACCTATTTTTTTATTGCATGAGTTCAGCAGACAGGCAGACGGTCCACTTGATGGAAATCGGTTACCATCGCCTATGGACATTTGTAACAACAAAGGTGCAACAAATGCGTTGCTGCAATAAAGTTATTCATTCATTCCCACAAAACTGATACTGGTAAATAATCTCCATAAACCCAAAACTTGTCTAGATTATGCTATGTAATAAAATAAGAAATAATAAAAATCAACAACAAAATAAGAAAGCATTACCTGATGAAAGAAAATAATAAACGTGTATGTAATATGTCTGACAACATAACATACAGCGTCAAATTGTCTCGTACGCATGTATTCGGAATTCTCGCAACGCGTCTATTGAGGCTCAGGTGGTAAAAGAAATTGTCCCCCATTATGTTCGCTTTGCTGGACCGTTTTATGGCTACTGATGGAAAATTGTTTGGATCGTCTATAGGGGAAAGGTATGTCCTTTTAATATTCATGTCTCGGTGGAACCTTATGACTACACGAAATCTTTTCTAGGGAGATTATTGCAAATGGTCCCTAATTATATCTTTGTATATTCCACATGCGTGTTGTTTGTAGTCTGCATTTAATGTATATTGTAGAAACATTATGTATATTTTAACATTTATAAGAGACAAAAATAAATGTAATATTAAAAGTATACATGTTACTATATAGACATTGTATGTTATTTCGGTACTTAATATTATTTAAAGATGCTTCTCCAAAAATAACAGACTTTAGAATTTTTATTTGTCACTCAGGTTGGAAGTTTGTCTAGAACAGCCACGATTTAACGGATTTCAATGAAAATTTTTGAGGATATAGAATTATGGAATTGTTTTTGTAATTTAATTCATTTTTCTTTAATTACCTTGTATGTTGTGTGTAAGTGGCAGACATAATTTAAAATGGTGATATTATGGATAACTCTTTATTGTACACAATTATAGAAAACTTACAGGCTAGTACTTACTGTTCTCATCGTGCATAAGGGCGGTCTTATCGCTAAAAAGCAATCTATTTCTGTATACTATTATATTTTTGATGGTGTCTGTTAATAATTAATGTGACAATAACGATGATGATCTCTAATAGCGTATTTATTGAAGGTATTTTGAGTATTTTTTGTTCTCCTCAGAAGATTAATTGCTCACATGAGTATTTTTCTTTAGTCAATTAAAGAACTTGTAAAAATGTTTACGATTTCTGCTACTTTTTATACTATGAACCATTATATTATGTTTTTCTTTTTCCTATACATAACTGTAAATATTTTTATTGTCCAAATATAGTTTTAAAATGCAACAAGGAGGCTTGTTGTCTTACAACCTAGGGCGCTGTAAATGGCATTGGGCTGCATTGTAAACTAAACAAGCATTCAAAATTGCAATATCGTAAGCTTAAAGAAATTGGTTCTAATGCAGCTTGCAAGATGTAACCTTATTGCACTTGAATAGTATTATAGGAAGGCACCGGTAAAACTATAAGATTTCTATGAAAACTTTATTTCGCATAAACAGATCGTCTATAGTACAATGACACACAGCGGAGAAGGGGGAAAACGGGCGAACGCGGTGCCACGGACAAATAGTGTTACATGTTTTCTTTATGTATTTAAACAGGCTAGGGTGTGAAATTCATAATACAAACAAACCTCAACAAACTAAAAAAAAAGGCAAGTTAAATAAAAGTATTAAAAATGGAAAGGTGTGAGCAAATGAGAAACAAGTTGAACTAAGCTTTAAATGGACAGCAAGCGGTATGTTTTAACAGTGTGCAACACAAACAACCACTAGCCCAAATGTAAACTGCCAAAATCGTAATTCATGCGAAAATCAATTATCAAACAGTGCCAACGCTGTTAATTGTATTTAACATCAAACAAAGTACATTATTCTTGTTGAATAGCTATTAATAAACATCATTTGTAATTATGTAGTATTGTATGTACCAGCTTTAAAAGAAGTTTTTTGACTTATTTACATGAAAAAAACCTATTTGGTTTTTTAATCTATTTATTTATTTAACTGATTTTATTGTAATATAAAGAAACATTATTAAAAAATAATGTACATTTTTTATATAATATCTACGATTATTGACAAAACCCGAAGGGGCTGCCTTATATTCTAAGAACAGTCTATACCTTCTTTTTTACAACATAAATTTTTGAATAAAATTTTAATTAAATTGTGTTTGCAGATGATTAATATAAAACATTTTCTACTGTAATATCTAACTTTAGACGTGCGTTAAGTTGTTTGAGACATTAAAACATCATTGAATAGTGTAATTCATTACAAAAATTCTGTTTGTAATGAGAAAATGATATTCTAAGGAATAACAGTGTGTACAGTCTACACTATCGGTCTTATTCATAAAGAGCTAGAGTAAGTTTGAACGCTTCTTTATGGTTCTTAAAGGAGCGTTCAAATTTACACTCTCTATGAATAAGATCGTATGAATACAATAATCAATCACTATCGTTTTGTCTGTAACCAAGAAAATATATCCATGTAAGAAATAAGTTAAATTTTGTTTATATCTTATTTCAATGACACCTACACCTGACCTTCCACAGGTCACCTGAGGTTATATGAGTATGCTGTAAAATAAAATCTTGAGCATTGCTCTCTGTTTAATAGTAACATACTGTTACGAATTTGTAAGATGTAAATTCGAAAATGCCGTTGGAATTATCACAAAGTCTATTAAAAGTACACACACGTAATTCACAGTTCTTAGAAGTATAGCCGAATACAACAAAAAAGCAAACCCTAGGGCAGAAAATCGTTATCACATAAATCGCACAAAGTTCGTCGTTGTAAGATACTCACTCCGAAAGTGCAGTAGGTAATGCCTTGTTCGCAGTCAGAACACAACTCGCGCATTTCGGCATTGACGGCCTCGGTGGTTAAGCGGGCTTTTTTTTTTTTAAGGCGGGGGAAATCCATTTCGCACATACCGGGTCCTTTGCTAGGGATTAGACAGTTGTTGATCATGGAGGCTTTCCACTGAGGCAATCCAAACAATAATCAACCGGCTTGTGTGGAGACTCGACTAATCAATACCCCACTAAAACCACCCTCCTCCCATGTGCCCGGCGCTTGTGGCAGGAAAGGCGTGAGATATAGAACGTAGTTACGCCCACACCGATTCTAGCGCACAAGTGCTTGAGAATGCCCCAAGAGAGGCAAACTCACTTCGTCAACAGGGGTGAAGACTCCTCTGCTCCCTAGATGCTAGAGGGCCGTGGTTGAGCGGGCTAAGCCGTCGCCAGCCAACCTCTCACTGCAACGCGGAGGCTTCGGGTTCGATTCCTGGTATAGTAAATTTCGGTAACGTATTTTCTCCGTTATTTACTATGGTCTGGGTGTCTGGGATTGACCCCAGAGTGGTACATTATATATTACCCATAACACAAGCATAACTTGCTTAATTTGGGGATATACAATATGTGTGTTTGTCTGCCGATTATTATTATTATTATTATTTCCCAACTGACCGACCGTCATCCATTTGTAAATTAGACATGGCCTCCTTGTAACATACCGCACACTGGTTCTTGAAATCGTTAAATGGTTAGCTTAATGGCTTCCAAGAATTCACATGAAATACCGACAGAGGAAAGAAGGTTGTATGTCGTTTTACGGAGGCGTGAACAAAGAAATTAGCGCAAACAATAGATTACTTAAATTCAAAGGGGTAATAAGAAACCTGGAAAAGATTAGTATCGGTTTGCAACAATACTTATTATAACAGCAATTCTTTATTTACAATTTGTTTAAATATTATACACAATTCTTATAAACAAAAACAATTCTTTATAAAAATGAGAGACGGAGAGCCAGATGTATGAACAAACATGACGTTTTTATTAGGATTCTATTTCTTCCAAAACGACTACGGAAACCTGAAAATACAATCCATGAAATAAAATACTTACTGATAAATTTAAAATTCTCAGACATGTGTCTCGTCCAAGACTACTTTCTGTAACAGGCCTTTAACTCAGTAGCCTAAGGAGACGTCCTCTATATAACAGTTCCTTCGCTTTAAGACTATTTACGATCACAACTATAATAACCTGGTCGTTGACTGCAGACGTTATATTTATGTAGCGGTAACGTCATCAGCAAGAGATTATTTAGTTTGTTTCTTCATACGGTTCGAATCGATACTAATATCATCAAGGTTGCTCGTCCCGCAGAGCGATCAACAATATGTAACAATAGTAAAATCTTTAATATTAGATATTTGTGTCACATCTTTACAGTATTGCTATGTGCACAATACAATATAATACATCATACGAATGTGAACAATAAGCTATTCAAATGCAAATTCAAGGAACACGTCCACTCAGAGATATGTGTGAAACCGTACATACCGAGTGGCTTCAAGGGAGAAGATTAATGGTTTGTTCGATGTCAAGAGACTGTGAAGTCCCGCCTATTAGATTTTAATGGTCGATGTAGAGATTATGAAATTATATTTTTATATAGCTTTGGTAATTCACATATCAGGTAAAATGATTAAAAAACCCGTAATTTCGTTCGCGCGGACGTGGACCTTATATTCTGAACCCTGTAAGATTTACAAATGGAATACACGAAACTTATAATTATAATAGTTTGGGGAAAAAGTCTTTTCGCATATAGTATGTATGAACTTGTAATAAGATCTCTTTGGCTATATATACCATTTGTATCTGGCTGGTTTTGGTATCATTAAAAAGTTTTAATTTTAAAGAAGACAATTCCAAATTCAAATTAGGAAAATATGTGATATTCATTTGTTTTTATTATTGTTAAAATGAGTGAATCTAATGAAAAAATTCGATACATTTTAAAATTTTACTACAAAAAAGGTAAAAATGCAACAAGAGCCGCGAAAAAAAATTATGATGTTTATGGACCTAATGCAGTATCTGTGAGAGTAGCGTAAATTTGGTTTAAGCGTTTTCAATCCGGAAATTTTGATATCAAAGATGCACGTCGCCCTGGTCGCCCTGTTACGGACAAATATGATGCCATTTTTGAAAAAGTGGAGCAAGATTGGCATATTAGTAATTACGATGTAGCTGGAGAACTAGGAATCGACTACAAAACGGCTTTGGCGCATTTGAAAAAAGGTGGGTACACAAAAAAGCTCGATATTTGGGTGCCTCATGAGCTCACTGAAAAAAACCTAATGAACCGTGTACTCATTTGTGATTTTTTATTAAGACGTAATGAAACCGAACCATTTTTGAAGAAGCTGATAATTGATGATGAGAAGTGGATCACGTACGACAAGATCGTGCGAAAAAGATCGTGGTCAAAGGCCGGTCAGGCTTCACAGACTGTGGCGAAACCCGGGTTAACTCGCAACAAGGTGATGCTGTGTGTATGGTGGGATTGGAAGGGCATTATTCATTATGAGCTGTTACCGCCAGGCAGGACCATCGATTCTGAAATGTACTGTGAACAACTGGTGAGATTAAAGCAAAAAGTTGAGAGAAAGCGGCCGGAATTAATCAACAGAAGGGGTGTGGTTTTTCACCATGATAACGCTAGACCTCACACATCTTTAGCCACTCAGCAAAAATTACGAGAGTTTGGCTGGGACGTGTTAATGCATCCGCCGTATAGCCCTGACCTTGTAACTTCAGATTATCACCTGTTTCGGTCTCTGCAGAATTCTTTAGGCAGTGTCAGGTTAACATCACGAGAGGACTGCCAAAACCACTTGTCGCAGTTTTTTGATCACAAGCCCCAAAATTTTTATAGCAATGGGATCACGTCCCTACTTACAAGATGGCAAAATTTAGCCAATAAAGTGGCACCTACATACTTTAGTCAAATGTAAATAAACTTTATAAAAAAACCTTTTGAATTTTTATATAAAATGCGAAGAAACTTTTGCCCCAACCTTATATAATTAAATCGTAAAAATATTTTAGTGCACACAACCCTGCCTTTTGTTTCTTCTCTTTTCGCTAGACCCCATTGATTTGTTGGAAGAAAACTCTTTTAAGGTTAAGATCGCCTTTGTCCATCGACACTTTTTATAGTTTAACTTTCAGATATGTATCGTATAAACAGCAATTTTCACTTAAAATTTGACATCTCCTCTAAAGTTGTAACGAAATACACATATTTCATGGGTGTATATAGATTATGTACAGATTATAAGTGAAAGGTTGTGCAGAGATGTTTTCACTAATTCTTTTAGTTCATGATGAAACCGATTACTCTTTATCCAATAATAATAATAACAATAAAGGGCAGACGTCACAGTCCCCATAGTCCAGATCTCTAGTTCCACTAGCAGTTCACCCCAATAGCCCGGTACCTTTTGTTCTCATTTCCTACACTGGCCGGGGCTTGGGCATTTTTATATGATGTAGACAGGGATAATCGTCGGCCAGTGTCACTCCACATTTACATGAAATTTGTCAAGGGGCCTCTACGTGTTGGCCATGTTATGGCCCCACGCTGGTCCTACAAAAGTCCGGGCCATTTATATGGCCCGTGGTCTTCAGAGACATACAAGTAATAACAATAAAAGCTGACCATAGCGGTCTTTTCATTCTTAGGGCGAACAGATAAGATACCCGCCACGCCTGTTCAAAGTGGATTGGCGAGTTTGACACATCAGTTATCTCGATCTGCAGATTTTATCCCAATGTCTTTCTTCACCGTCAACACATGGTAATGGCAGCAATGTATGTGGTACATGCTTTACCGGATAGAATTCAAACCCACGTCATATTTGAAACGTGAATTTAAGACTCGAGGGCGTTACCAATTAAGCTACCACGGTTTCTATACTATGCATCAATTTAAATTTAGTAAAGAAACATGAACGTTTTTTAATAGGTATATTTTATTAGTTAGCTTTGCAAGTAATTCTTTCAGACTTGAAAAGCAAGATGTTAAATAAGACATAATAAAGCGTCAAAATTACAGGTACGCTAAAAAAATATATTTTGATGGCTAAGTGTTTTTTTTTTATTATCTTTAGCTTAATCCATATTTCTTGGAAACCAAGATTTAGCTACGATGTCACGTTGAGTATAATATTACCGTACTGTCCTGACTATAATAAACGACTAAGGTCACGCGCTATGTGTAGGATGAGATTTGATATAAAACCTTCAAAGTAACTACGGCAGTAAAACCTTTTTTTGACGATAGTATTTTATGACCTGATTCATTGTCACTGGGTTATTTTCGCTCCCTAGTCCCGATTTCACTCGGATATCGAGGCCAGTCTGACACGACATAAGGAAAATACTTTATAGTTGACCCCTATGCAGCTACAAGTTATGGTAGCTATAGTATATAATAAATAAATAATTATTTATCATGTACTTAATGGTGGCTATCAGTAGCGCGGGGTGGAAATTCGACTAGGACAAGCTAGACGAAAAAACATACACATGATGATCTTACCGCATATTTTGAAACAAAATACGGTGTCCGATCGGGTTATGAGTTGCTATTTCATCCAATACGCGTGGGAAACCGCCGAGCGTAAGAGATACAGTAATAATATATGAATGAATAAAAAATGTAAGTGTCAATAAATTTATGGCGATTTCGACCTTTTGGTCGCTAGTTAATTTATAGAGACATTAGTAATAATACGTTTGAACAGAGCGCGTAAATGTCAATGAATGCATGGCGCTTCCTTTTGATCGCTAGTCGCTAGTTTCTTAAAGGTAGGTGTTACGTCACGTACATGGAATAATTTATTGATACATAATTAGCAAGGTTAAAACCGAATAGTCCATGTACGTGCCAAAATCTGTCAATACTGAATACAGGAAACCTTTGGAGATGCATTTACGAATATGTTTAGGTTTTACATATTTACACGTAGCAGTTAAGATTTCTGTATATATAGTCTTAAGTTTAATGTTAAATTAATTTTGCAATAATTACGGTTGAGCCTAGCTCCCGCGGCGATGGAGCCATGGACTCTCACAAGTGGTGCGTCACCCTCTTCCAACGGGCTAACATCATCGCACCGCACTTAAATATATCCCCACAGTAGGCTACGGGGAATCGAGTTGTATGAAGTTTACGCCACTGGTGGCTATATCATCTAATTTTAATTATAGAATATGGGTATGATAGGGGAGCGGACAGTCAAAACACTGAGATACTTTTAAAAAAGTTACAGAACGTCATAGCCTCTTAGATTTTATACGAGCGTACCTATATACCTATGTCGTAATAAGTAATTACAAGTAAATGGAGCCAAATACGCCATTAATTACACTGCCGCACAAAACAAAGTGGTCTGTGCTTTTGACCAGACCCATCTATTGTTGTGTATTTTGATGCGCTGAATCCGAATCTGGGGTCAGTTTGGTCCTCAAAATTTGTAGTAAATTGCACCGCAATTTGTATCCGCATCCCCATTATTACCATGAAATTGTTCTTATCTAATGTGCATTTTGTTCCAACTATGAGTCCAGCCTATTCAATTGTGTTCATGTTTCAGAATCTAAATCTTTATGTACATTTTGCTAAATTACAAGCCCTCCCAATTCAATCGCGTTGATGTGTAACAATCGAGACCTTTAAATTTATAAAAGCTACTAGCTTCTGCCCGCGACTTCGTCCGCGTGGAATAGTTAAAAGAAAAGTAAGTTAAAAAAATCCCCCGATTTTGAAACACTCTTCATTGGTACTCCGCTCTTACTTGTCTTAGCATAATTATATAGCCTATAGCCTTCCTCGATAAAGGAGCTATCTAACACTGAATATTTTTTTAAATCAGACCAGTAGTTCCTGCGATTAGCGCGTTCAAACAAATAAACAAACAAACTCTTCAGCTTTATATATTAATATAAGATAAGAATAATATATCTATACAGAAAAAGTTCGTCTGTTAATCTTAAATTACTAAAATACACGATTTTGAAAATTTTAACGGCAATATTTCGTTTCTTAAAAAGTTTAATTTACATATTATATTCCATTAGTACACCAAAGCAGATTAAGGACAATAGAATAATTTTGTTATAAATTAGATTAGTTATTTTCGCGCTAGTATTGGGGTACATGTACGATCATCATCTTTTTGATACAAGTAGAAATAGCTATTATTCAAAATGCATTGCATACTAATATGTCCCTCACTCAGATACAGGCAATCTTGAAAGTGAGAGTACGTATAACTATAGAGTATACATACCTACTTACAGATTTTAGAAGACAGTACGGTTATATCTAGTAATATATGGAAGGAATTATCTATTAATTATCTAGTAATATATGCAACTTTTTCATAGTTTTATTTCCTTCAGTTTGTAGTCTTAGTTGCAGGATATTGTTACAACTTACGCTTCGACAAAGAGAAATTCCAAGTACAGTCTGTATAAGCACATTTTATTACCTGTCGGCATTTGAATTAATTGTAATCCTTTTATGATCGTCTTCTTTTTGTTTACTTATTTATTGACATACGTTGCCAGTATTGTGGAGAACAGCCTATTGTTCTATTGTACTCGTTTACGGCCGCTGCAGGCTGCATAATTAGCCAGGTGTTACGGATTAAGTACAAGCTCATTCTAGGAAATTATGTCGACGAT
Source organism: Dendrolimus houi (assembly GCA_039645545.1). Lineage (NCBI taxonomy): Eukaryota > Metazoa > Arthropoda > Insecta > Lepidoptera > Lasiocampidae > Dendrolimus > Dendrolimus houi. The sequence goes on from CM077125.1 coordinate 9,538,146, forward strand.
ACGGGCGGGCACATTTGCATTTGTGCAGTATAAAACGATAGCCTGATTGAAAAAGGGGGTCAGTGGAGCGAGAACCACGATCAAGGCGTGATGTGTGTACATTCATGAATCTAATATTGACGGACTTTGCGCGTTTTATTGAATTACGAATTCTGAATTACGTTTGGATTTGTTGTGTTCAGTTATATTTGAGCCTGTGTTATACGTGTTTGTATACTTCTAATAAACTTTATAATAATTATAACGGCATTTTAATTCGAGTCCCACTAATTCGTAACAATATTAAGAGATAGTCGAGTACACTTCACGCAAATGAAACTCGCCTGTACTTTTCACTCAACAATTAATCCGTTTATGGTGAATGTGTATGATTGCTTTAATTCTTCAACCAAATAATAAGGTTTGTTTGAGCGAAAAGCTTTTTGGTTTATGACAAGCATTGTGGTGGTTAAAAAATGAAGTTGGTACCAATCGCCGGCTATCACGGTGGTTCGTGTAACTAAGTGATTAAGGACTTGCGATGTTCCTCAGCACGACCAACTTTGCTTCTAACTAAAGGAGTTATTAACCTTTCAAACCCTATGCTTGTAATTGATTTGCTTTTCTTAACGTGTTTATCAAAAAAGAATAATGAAAATTTGTATTTTTAAATTCAAAGGAGAGAAGGAGGAGGATATTATGGTAAATGCTTAGTTAAATATGTAACTCTGCAAAGTTCTTAAATCTTAGATGACTAGACTAAGTTAAAGGTAATTCTTCTCTCGGTTTTTTTCGTTTTATTATATAAACTCTTTTATTTTAATAATCTTACAACTTAAGTTCCGATAAAACAAAATCCATCTGCATATCTATAAAAACACATTTTATTACCCGTCGGCATTTTAACTAATTGTAATCCTTTTATGATCGTCTTCTTTTGTTCACTTATTTATTGGTTACTGTGGAGAACAGCTTATTGTACTCATTTATGGCCGTTTGCAGGTATAATTAGCCATATTTGCATTTGTGCAGTATAAAACGATGGCTTGATGGAGAGAGGGGGCAGTCGAGCGAAAACCACAATCGAAGCGAGACGTGTGTACTACAATCGGGAATCTAATAGTGACGGACTTTGCACGTTTTATTGAATTACGACCCTCTGCATTATGTTTGGATTTGTTGTGTTCGGTTATATTTGTACATGTGTTATACGTGTTTGTATAGTTCTAATAAACTCTATAATAATTCCAACAGCATTTTAATTCGAGTCCCGGAACTCGTAACAATAATAATTCATAACAATAATTTAATTAAAATTTAATTTATCAGTAACATTTTCCATTAAGGATTGTAATCAATTTGAATATTATAAATTGCTTTGTTACGCTTTTATACCTTACGAAATGTAATTAAAAATTGTTTTGAAAATGTTAACAATTTTTGTGCTCTTAATTAAAATTGTTTAGTTTTTTCTTCTATTGTATTTGCATTTGATATTACTTAAATATTGTTTGCTCTATTTGTATACGATCCAGCCATTGTCAAGTATTCTAGAACATTCATGTTTTATACTAAATAAGCAAATAGACACTAAGTGCAAGTCGCAGTGAAATAAGCAGAATGAGCCAAACTGAAGTTCTTTACTGACTAAGAGCAATATTCGGTATAAATATTGGATTTTTTATGGGGACTAAAAATCACACTTCACCAAACAGTTAAAATTATCTACATACAATTCTCGAACAAAAAAAACAATATCGTACAAGTATTGCCAACTTTAATTTAAACCTTTTTGAAAATAAAAATGTATTACAAAGCATCTCCCTGCTACAATTCTAAGTATTCGATTTTTTGCTGTTGTCTTATAATTTATGTTTTTAGTGTAAATGTTTCTTGAACTGCTTACTTACACTCGATTTCTTTAGCAACTCATCGTATCTATGACGCTTAATTAGCTCATATCTCGCTCACGTAACTATGCCACATTAGCGCTTTTCCAAATGATTAGTTTTGGATCTTACGGAACACACAGAATGTAATTAATGTCTCACACGAGGCACTAAATGTCAAAGCTAAAATTAATATCAGAGGAGACAGCCACATACATATTTGATACGTTGATACATATTGCATGAGGTAGCTCACACTAGCCATCCGGTCAAGACACCAATTCCACACTTGACTGGAATTCCAATCACTTCCATTTAATGTGAAATGTTTGACAATCTGCATTTGTTAATATAAAGAAGGACAGAACACTGATAATATACTTTATAAAAATAAAAAAAAATCTCGTATAATACGCTAAAGCCGTCGAGAAAAGAAAAGGCTTACAATAGATAAATTTTATCTTAATTTATTTCTAGTGTTTTTCCTGTGGATTCGCTCGAATTAATTTTAGACTCGTATCTCATATAGCGGCTAAGCCGCGGGTCAAACCGCAGCTCTATTTTACATAAATGCATAAGTTTATTATACATAATATATATACATATACACACACACACACACACATATTATATATATATATATATATATATATATATATATATATATATATATATATACATATTTATTTATTTATTTAATTTGTTTGGGAAATATACAATAATTACATTCACACATAAAACACAAAATTAATACATATATCAATCAAGTTTCACTAAAACATAATTTATATAAAAAATGAAAATTGGCATATATATATATATATATATATATATATATATATATATTACATATTTAGCGACTTTGTCTTATCTATAGCGTTAAGAAATAACATCTCTAACGCATAGCCACATTAATGTAAGTAAGTACATACATACGTTATCTGTCAATATTTAAAGTCATTGAGAATATCGCATCTTTAATAACATATCAAACTTATTGCTATATTTGCGTGAAACGGCCCATATCTGTTATATTATCCCAGATGAAGCCGCACCATGATAATATAATTGAATTAAATTGATTTATAAAAAAAACAACAATTCCTAAAGCATTATCCGGGTATAATGTGCACGTACGCAAAAATATATTATCAAGATAAAAGTAGAAAGTTGTAAACAAAGAGAATGAAACGAGGTACTACAAATTTGCAGATCACCGCCCCAGCGATGCAAAATTGCCACTGTAATTACAGATACCAGAGTCCCGTATACATTTTACATGAGCTTTCGTAGACCAGCCAGAAAAATCTGATAAAAGCTGGCAATGTAGCACATGCTAGCGCAATCGTGGTGATACTGCAAGTTTCTCCGATAACACCGGTATATTATATAAGCTATAGGTTATATGTAAGAGCGATTGGTTGCAGGTTCAGTCTGAATGATGCATGAGACGCGAGCAATGTCCCGCAGCTGTTACAAGTTGTGTGGATGCCAACTGTTCCGCTGGCGAACCAATTTCGTGATACGTCTAATTTAATACAGTGCAATGTGTGCCAAGAGACAGTCAACCTTAACACACGATGTTGATAGAACCTTATGCCACTATCATCGGTAGTTGATACAAATGTATATGACACTCATGAACGTTTGCGAGCGTTTTTTGGTACGGATATCAGTTTGGGATAAGATGAACTTTTCCCGCAGCTTCACTTGCGTGATTTTTTAATATATTCCATTGTTGAGAATAATAATAAAGCCTATGATCATTTCCTTTACGGAACGTTTACATATTACCGAATCGCCTGATAATCGGTTTATTTAGTTACTCTCAAGTAAAATTTGAATCCGTATGCTGTGGACGGAATGTAACGTATTTCTCGGGATAAAAAGTGACTTATAATATCACCGTTATCGAACGTACATATGGACAGCGTCTATGTATTTAATTTATGCAAAATTTTGATCACTTTATAGCAGAATAATTAAAAAAAATTAGAACACAATACATAAATACGAAAACATTTTCTTAGAAAAATACATTTTTAATGTTTGAGTCGTTCTGTAAAAATATCATTATTTGTACTTATACATATCTATTAAAATTTCATTTTTAACTCTCGATACAAATTCTAGTGACAATTGAATCATTCCTAAGGTTATGAAGGAGAAAAAACCAACAATATTAAGTATATAAACACATATTAATTATCTTAGCACGAATTTTGAATTGGCTAAAATGTGTTGGAATTCGCTTTTTCCGCTATTTGTGTCGCCCCATACATTTTATAATAACGTTCAGCTTGAGCTGGAGTATGGCTCTTTAAAGTTTGGTCCTTTTGGATAGGATAACGTTGCGCCCCGCTGCGCCTGGCGCTCGTCCAAACATCGCAGTCACAACCTCGTTTGGATTATTTTATTACATCGTGACGATGGAAAAAATAAGATAGTCACCTATTTTTTGCTATTGGATTCAATGTATACTCTATTCATGTACCTATCGCACGTCGTAAAGTTCTCGGCACATGCCATTGTAAATCAAACAAACGATTTTATTATTGCCGTGCACAGTAGTAGATAGGCACCTATATTTTTTACGTTTACTCTGTTTCATGTGTATATGTTTTTTCAGCTTAACCGTGATTTTAAATCAGAAGTGATACCTGGCAAGATAACTTCATTTCACGCAAGCTGCTGCACTTTTATGTGTGCAGATGTTTTTTCAGAATAATTTTATATTAATAGGTACGTACGCTCGTATAAATGTCAGATCCGTAATTTCATAAAGCCTATTGCATATTCCAGGAGAGGTGGTTATAGTTTTCTTGACTTCCCAGGTGGTAGGGTATTTACTCGTCTGGATGGCTACCACCCCTGGTACACTAAAAAAGTATAGCACAATCTTGATTTGGGCTCCGGCATTAGTGGCCAGGTTGCAGACTATCCCCAAAGAGAGCAGCAGCATATTGGTAGCACCTTCGGCGTTACAAATGTCCATAGGCGATGGTAACCGCTTTTCATCAATCCGGGGGGGTCGCCTGCCTGTCTGCTGAATACATGCAATAAAAATAAAATAAAAAAACTTCCCTTCTTAAGCGTACAATTTTTTTTTTGAATAATGTTGGAACATATAAAATACTTAATTCGTAGCCGTTCTGTTTATGTCGACAAAGTTGTGAGTTGTTTCTGGTTTGCATAACTACATTTATTTATCATTTAGTACCTACAGAAGTATGGATTTGCAATATTAATACATTAATATGATAAAGTTATGTAAGTACAATGATGTTTGCAAATTAATTCTCAATTTTGCCAAAGTCTCGGCTTATGTATTATTCATAAATCCGGATTATGACAAAGCCCGTTGCTATAGTTTCGCAAAGTTATCAAAGTATACCTGGTATTGTTAATAGGTACTTTGGATTATCTAGCAACTATTCTGCTCGAGTTGTCATGAAATCTGCATAAGTCTTGGGATATGTACAACTTGCTTGACAGTTTTTAACTCTTTGTATTCTATATAAATATAAATATGGCGAACATATATTTTAAGCTGGCAAGTCATTGTGTAACAGTGGTTAAGGAACTTGCATCTTACTTTAATATCATTATTCGACGCCGGGCAAAGAGTATGCATATCTTGTTTTTGTTACAAAATAAAATTTTGAATAAAATTTTAATTAAGTTTTGTGTTTAGATAGTTAATTTAAAATATTTTATAGTTTAGTGTCTGATTTTAGACGTTCCTTAAGTTGACTAAGACAGTTAAAAACCATGAAATAATGTAATTAATTTCAAAATTCAAATGTGTGTGTTATATTAAAATGATCTTCTAAGGAAAAAACAATGTATTTAATGAAATAAATAAAAAATACTTTTGATTAAAAAAAACACTTTTCAATTGAATTCTTCATTATATTTCACAAAAAAACCAGTGGCGAAAATTGTGATTTTACAATTGCACAACAGTGGTGCACGCGACATGAGGGTAACTAAAAAGTTCACGTTTCAACAGTTGAGGCGTCGACATTTAGCGGGCTAATTGACTAATTATTTAGTTTCGAAACTATTCTAATATTAACTATTCTAAGTTATTGGATAGTATGGAAAAAGAATATCAGGTCAATATGATCCAGTAAAAATATCTGAAAAGCTCCTTATAGTTAGTTACCAGGGCACTCAGAAAGTATTGCGAAAAAGTTTTTATGTATGAGATACTGGCCAGTTATAATCTATTTTGAAAATATGATTACTTATAACTAAAAATAGGTACTTTCCAATTTCAAAATTTCCCTCCACATTGTTTGCGAGCTAATTTAAATTATCGTGTCTCATTGAAAAATGGATCTGCCCCGGGAACATTTTCGCGCTATGATTTTTTACGATTTCAAGTGTCGCCTGAAACCGGACGAATCGTACGATGGACTTCAAATGGAATTCATGGATGAAGGCCCTTCTAAGGCAACCGTGTATCGGTACAATCGGGTACAACGAATTGAAGCGCGATAGACTAACTTTGGGGGTTGAAGAAAGAAGTGGTAGCCCTTTGACGGCTGTTACGGAAGAAAATGTGCTAGCAGTGAAATATTTAATCCAAGACAATAGGCGAGTTTCAAGAGATTCAGCACGTACTGCAGATTGGATCGAGAAGCCTTCAAGATAATCTATATGTACATCTTCGCGTGAGGAGGATAATTTCACCCTGGGTGCTGCAGAACCTCACCGATGCTCAGAAGCAGGCCTGGGTGGAATGGTGCCGTGATACGATAAACAAATTTGAAGGAGACTCGTCTCGGCGTGTTTACGACATCATTACAGGTGATGAGTCCTGGATTTATCAATACGATCCAGAAACGAAGTGCCAGTCGACGGTTTGGGTGTTTGAAAACGAATCAACGCCTACCAAAGTGAAGCGATCTAGAAGCACGAGGAAGGTTTTGATCGTGAGTTTTTTTTTTCAATTTGACTGGCTACTTGATGTCAAATCCTCTACGTAACCAAGAAGCATCAATGCCGAATGGTATACTACCAAATGCTTGGCAGAAGTTTTCTCTGTTGTGAGCAACAAGCGACCAAACACAGGGCTCCGCGTGCTACTGCTCCACCACGATAACGTGCCCACCCATACCGAGATCAAAACGAGGGACTTCCTGGACAGCACGCCGGTCAAACTCCAGGGTCACTCCTTACAGGCCTGACCTAGCACCGTGTGACTTCTTTTTATTCCCGAAAAAAAAAACAGTTCAAACAAAGGGATACAATTTTCGTCACCGGAAGATGCGCTGTATGCGTTCGAGCAAGCTGTAAACGAGGTGTCTGCGGCAGACTGGAAAAAGTGTTTCGAAAACTGTTTCAGACGCATGAAACTTTATATCGAGGCTGGTGGAGAGTACTTTGAAAAGGTTTAATAAAAAAATATATACCTATAGAAAAAAAAATTATTTCGCAAAATTTTCTGAGTGTTCCACGTATTTACGTTACTAGTGCGGTAAGTTGGTTTTTACAATCAAATAGACGAACGTAAGCCTGAAGTCGAGGGTTTACCATAGTCACGAGTTTGTAAAAGCCAACAACCACAGGTATGTCATACGTTTTTCAATACAATTGCGAGAAAACTATACAATAGGTAATGAAAAAAACATAAATATCAGTCGGAGAGTCGCAACAGTCTTTGACGTTTCTAAATATGAAAACGGCGCGCATTTGCAAATGGCGTCACATGCGCGTGTGAAAATTAGAATCTTTCGTCTTATTTTTTCTATAGTATTAAAGTGAGACAAATGTATTGATCAAAAGCGCTTCCAAGTAGGTTAGTTAATTTATTTACGTAACGTGAAAGTCCTTGGAGGAATTCTTTTTTTTTCGCCTAAGCACCTATTTTACCGCACGTTCCGTTATATGCTGCGTAATTTTTAACTTTCTAACAATTTATACAGGCTTCGTAAATACATTTTCTGAGCAAATATGTTGAAAATATTTTTCATGCCCCTGTGGTTTAGTGAATTTGCAAACAAAATTGTTGGTCTGCTACCGTATAAGTAACCATTGTGAACAATATTTGACAAATCGTAACAGTATTTATTAACAAATTAATATTGTATCGCCTGTTCCCCTAACTTTTTAAACTGTAACGTAAAAAATTCTGATATAATTCAAGGTTTTCTAGAATAAAAAATATTATCAACGAAATTTACTTTGAACAAGAATTGTTTAGTACTGTATGAGATATAGAGTATTTTCATTTATTATATTAGGTTGGGGAAAAAGTTTCTTCGCATTTTATATAAAAATTCAAAAGGTTTTTTTATAAAGTTTATTTACATTTGACTAAAGTATGTAGGTGCCATTTTGTTGGATAACTTTTTGCCATCTTGTAGGCAGGGACGTGATCCCATTGCTATAAAAATTTTGGAGATATGATCAAAAAACTGCGACAAGTGGTTTTGGCAGTCCTCTCGTGATGTTAACCTGATACTGCCTAAGGAATTCTGCAAAGACCGAAACAGGTGAAATCTGAAGCTGTAAGGTCAGGATTATAAGGCGGATGCATTAACACCTCCCAGCCAAACTCTCGTAATTTCTGCTGACCGGCTAAAGATGTGTGAGGTCTAGCGTTATCATGGTGAAAAACCACACCACCACACTCTTCTGTTGTTTAATTCCGGCCGCTTTCTCTCAACTTTTTGCTTTAATCTCATCAGCTGTTCGCAGTACAGTTCAGAATCGATGGTCCTGCCTGGCGGTAACAGCTCATAATGAATAATGCCCTTCCAATCCCACCATACACACAGCATCACCTTGTTACCAGTTAACCCGGGTTTCGCCACAGTCTGTGAAGCCTGACCGGCCTTTGACCACGATCGTTTTCGCACGTTCTTGTCGTACGTGATCCACTTTTCATCACCAGTTATCAGCTTCTTCAAAAATGGTTCGGTTTCATTACGTCGTAATAAAGAATCACAAATGAGTACACGGTTCATTAGGTTTCTTTCAGTGAGCTCATGAGGCACCCAAATATTGAGCTTTTTTGTGTGTCCAGCTTTTTTCAAATGCGCCAAAACCGTTTTGTGGTCAATTCCCAGTTCTTCCGCTACATCGTAACTACTAATACGCCGATCTTGCTCCACTTTTTCAAAAATGGCATCAATTTGTCAGTAACAGGGCGACCAGAGCGACGTGTATCTTTGATATTAAAATTTCCGGATTGAAAAGCTTAAACCAAATTTGCGCTACTCTCACAGATACTACATTAGGTCCATAAACATCGCAAATTTTTTTAGCGGCTTGTGTTGCAGTTTTACCTTTTTTGTAGAAAAATTTTAAAATGTATCGAATTTCTTCATTAGATTCACTCATTTTAACAATAAGAAAAACAAATGAAAATCACACATTTTCCCAATTTGAATTTGGAATTGTCTTCTTAAAATTAAAACTTTTTAATGATACCAAAACCAGCCAGATACAAATGGTATAGCCAAAGAGATCTTATTACAAGTTCATACATACTATATACGAAAAGATTTTTTCCCCAACCTATTATATGTACTGTGATTAAGAAAAGGTATACAAATCATAACAACACTTCGAGTTTATTGATCATTACTGATTAGTTAGTTGCAGTTTGGTCGGAGTGTTGCGCAATTGAATTTGCATAGTGCGATAACAGTTCCAATATCCGGCCGGGATAAACCGGCGAACTATCCTCTACAGTGTAGTTTGCTTTAATGGCTACTGTTTGTATCGTTGAACTCCGGTTGTTGCGCAAATAGACAGCTGTACTCAGAGATACAAATTATTATCAATTTTTCATAATCAAATCAAAATTTTCTTATAATTAATTTAACATTAAAAAAATGTGTGTGTGCAGTTCACACGCAGTAGAAGTAAAACTTCAGAGAATATAATACCAATAATTCTTCTGTAACTTTTATTAATATAAATATAATTCCTTTAGCCTACATCCGTTAACATATTATAATTCAAAATAAACTTCTTAAGTATCACTTTCAATTTCTCATTGTTTTAGTGTAAAGAATATTATTATTTCGTGTTTATTTCGGTTCCAATTGGACCTATGTTCATCGGTCTTATTCACTCTCTAATCTGCGCTGCACAATGTAAAACTCGTATCTCATTCTCTCGTAGGCTTAGTCCTATATATTTATGTGGTTATCTCCTTTTGGTGTCGCTTTGTCGTTTCATCGAGTTTCAAATCACAACGTTTCTAAAGAAGTTTCACTTCAAAATTACAATTAAAATAATATTTCTAATGTTAATGGCCAGTGCCTGATTCAATTTACAATCTGAAGGGTCTCTTTTAACGATGGCTTGTTGGTCAGCCAGCTAGGCCTCGTAGTGCGGAGCCAGCAGTAACCTACATTTGGTAGTATGTCGCAAAGACCGCGTAGTCGGCGTCAGCGGACGTCATATTACCAATAGGTATAACATACATAATCCAGCCGGCGTTCGCGGCCACCGACCATCAACGCCCATGGCTATCGACTCCTGGCGATCTCATACGCTGGCTTGCTTAGGGTGATGTTTCGAGGATGCGAAAACTATAAAGCCGCTAATTGGCCGCCAGATGCCACATATGACCACCCAAAGCTCGAGAGGGCCATCGAACACCACTGAGTGGCCAAGTAAGCCGCATACACAAGCCAACGCAAAGCCCACGAAGGCCTTCACATTCCGTAGCCTGACCAGCGAGAGCCGTTGAGAGACCACCGTTATATCGGGAGGCTCCAACGACTCTAAAGTCCACCACTGAGTCACCCGCCTAGTAGAAGACAGGGTGAAGACGTTTTCCTTTAGGCTCCAACCTCTTCGCCACCGCTAATGGCTAAAGAGGAAGAAGACCACAACACAATCGGGCGTTAATATTAAATATCTAAGCCGCGTTATCATGTAAACGGTGGTAGCTTAGTGGTTAGCGCACTCGCGTCCCAAACTCAAAGGGCGCAGGTTTCGAATCCTGACCAGAAAGCGTGCATCACATAGGCAGTCTTCCGACCCAATTTGCATATTATTACAATTATCATGTGCTAACTGTGACGGAAAACATCGTAATGAAACCTGCACATCGAGATAACCGATTCGTCAAACCCGCCAAGTAGACAAATGTGACGGGTTTATTGGCTGTTATTATTATTAAAATGCGTAACCCTAAATGCGAAAAAATAAAGTATTGATGTTAAAAAATATAATTTTGATATTTTCTACCTACACGCCGTAAACCGCTTATGTTTGAGTGCTTAGAGTTATGAATATTTTATTAGCCGGCACGGCTTATGCAGTCAATATTAAAGTATAACGGTTGAGAACAAAACTGCCAGTTAGGTTTTTAGCTCCCAGTTTAACATTTGATGGCGCTGAAACTTTTTGTTTAGGAAAGGAGGCTTTTAAACACTGGTTTTTTCATACCTCAGTTACACGTATATTAGGTAATCGCCCTTTATTTGCATTTTTATTACATCATTGTGTAGAGAAATGAGCAATAAATACATCGTTCTTCCTGTTTTAAAAGATTCTTCGTTCTTCTAAATTTTATCTTTTTTTTATTCCGAATCTGCCAAACAGGCAGATGGACCGACTAATAATATGGTAACCGTCGCCTATAGATATTTGCAACACCAAGGTGATGCCTTATTGTATAATACTGGTAATATTTTTGAGAGCGGTGGTTGTGACACACAGATATAATCGGATATGATAGAAGAACAGATGGCTAGACATGACTAAAGCATAGTTCCATTTTTTACCGACTTCAAGAAGGAGGAGGTCCTCAATTTATTCGTATCTATGTTTTTTTTGTATGTTCGTTATTCGATTTCTCCGTAAAATGCGAACTGATTTTCAAAAATTTTCTTTTAATCGAAAGGTTACTCCCAAATTACTCACATTATCACCATTTCAGGACTTGATGAGTGGATTACAAGGAATTAGAGAAACCCACGAAAATTTATAACAGACTTCTTCGTAACACTATATCTCCGTCAATTCTAAACTAATTTTCAATTTTTATTCTTTACTCGTAAGTCTATAGTCCCGAGGTGGTGCCATGGTCACCAAGTCAGGATGTGGTGAGAGGATTCCAGGCAAATCGAGAGTAACCATTACTTATTAAAGAACGCCGTGCGCCTAAATTTTTGGGAAAAAGCTTGTATAAGCGTGTAGGTAATACACTTTCTACACGCGCTTAGTTTTTTATATGCATGTTACTCATTTCTCCGTCAATTGTGGATTGATTTGATTTTTTTTACTTTATTCGTAAGTATGTATACTCCCAAAGCGGTTCCATGGTGACCAAGTCAAGATCTGATTAGTGGATCCCAAATCCCAGAGAAATCGAGAGTAACCCTTAATAAAAAAAACGTCCAGAGCATACATTTTCCAAAAGAATCTTGTATATGCGTGCCAGTATTACACTTCCTATAGGCGCTTATTTTTAACTTTGTAGGCGTGTTACGTGATTTCTCCGTCAATTATGAACCAATTATCAAATTGTTTTTTTTAACTCCCGAGATGGTCCCATAGTCCAAGTCAAGATCTGATTTGTGGATCGCAAGGAAATCGAGAGCAACATTTGTTTAAGAGCATATACACCGAAGAGTGAGATGGCAAATTTATATACGCGTGCCAGTTGTACAATTTCTAGGTCTTAATATATTATTTATAAAGCTATTGAACTATTTGCTCAACTAAAAAGAATTATTTTTTCACAAAAGCAAAACCGATTTCACACTAAAAACAAAAAATAAATATTTATCTGACTTCTTTCTACATCATCTTGAAGTCAGTTTTGTTTTTGTTAAAAAAATATTTTTGGTACGAGTATTTTGTTTCCATATCTAATAGATCAAATAACAAGCATTACGCATATTTATCTATAATATTATAAAATTCTAAACACGGCGTGTCTGTACATTGAAACTATTTAAAAAAAAACTGGAATAGACTATATAAGCGATGCAATTTTTTTAGATTTCTTGTCTGTTTGTTCGGGATTCACGTAAAAACTACTTAGCCGATTTCGATACGGTTTGCGCTGATCGATAGCATATTCTTAGACTTAAAATCTGCGCTACATTTTATCGTAGGAATCGTGTGGAAAATTTTCTGACAATTATTTAAAATGCCCAGTTTTTTTTTACTGATCGATAACAAATTTTATGGAATAAAATGTGTGATACTTTTTATTCCGGGAATCCTGTGGGAATTTTCCCAGGAGCGGTTTGAAGTTTTTCAGATGCATAAAAATTTGCTTATTCCGACACAATTTCCATTAAAACGATGGCTTATATTGCTTTTTTAAATTCTGTGATCCTTTGTGTCCCGGGAATCCCACGGAAATTTCAAGTCAAGCGTGGACGATCTCGCAGGCATGTCCTAGTATTGTATATTGCGACTTATTTTTTACTTTTAATGCAAGAAAAAGTTTTAACCTTTTCATTTAATTTATAACTCTACCAAGACACCATTAAAGGGTAACATCGACCATTCGGAGCAGTGTTCACAATTTAACGTCTGATATGACTCACAGAAGCTCGTAGGATTATAATACTAAGCACTGTTCAGCATTTAATGCATATTTACTTGTAATCTAACGTCTGGACATAATGAGATTACAAACTAATTTAAATGTAAACGTTATATTATGAATTTTAATAATCCGTTCACAATTAAACGGCATTTCATAATCTGATTAGTTGTATTATAAACGTACGGTTTCGGAAAAAATATTCCCGTGACATAGAACACGCCATGACGTTGTTAGAAACGTGGGCGTTTTCCGCATTTCTTTCTGAGTAAAACTTTTAAAGTAGCAGGAACTAAATTATACCTATTATGCGTCATTACACTCTAATCGACCATCTAACACAAAGACTTAAAAGCGGAAATGTTTCCTTTGATATATTTCTGCTATTTAAACTTTTTAAATTTCCAGTTTATTTCTTAAGTGATGGAGTTTCCTGTTCTTGATTTAATTGAATACAAACTTTTTACCGCTTACAATTTATACAACATTTTAAGGGTGCATACTAAATAAGTTGGGTTAAATTAAAGATACCTACCGAGAGGGTACGGTTTATATTGCGTAATTTGGAAACTACAAATGCACAACCTCTTACCTTGCTGTGCTACGGGAACGCTTTGGTGATAGGCTGAAGATTATCTTATAGGATTACTGCTTTGATAAGCTTCAGTAAGTAACTCATTAGGTGACAATATTTCATGAAAAATATGAAAGAAGATGACATAATTTTTCGCGAATGTAGTGCTTCTAGTTGCAATTAAAAATCCGCGCGAGGGCACATAAATTTTTAGGATCATAGCTTATTAGAACTATCTGACATCCGACAAGCACCGCCTTCCACAGGTAGACGCCGACTGTGAAACTTGCGTTGTCAACTATTGAATATTTCCTAATTCACGAATTGCCGAGTAATCTGTTAGCGATTGGTACTGGATCTATACGTGAATTACTCCAAGCAGCATGCTTCTTTAGAGCCACCCAGAACCCGACCAACATCGGACCACTGCAGCGGATTAGTACTGACTAGTCAGTGGTACATTGGAAAGTACATCCACAAGCTATCCGCTTGCGAGCGAAGCGTTCAGGTGCTGGACGGGTGCCTGGTGGCTCTAACGAGTAAGATACCTTTAATCTTCACTTTCCATTTTTCATGCTGTAAATGGATAGTGAACATTAAGAAATACGCGGAGAGATTAATTATGCTAAAATACAAAACGGAAAGAAACTTTTCTTTTTAAATTATTGTGCAATCATCAAAATACCCAATCAAAAACACTAATGGGCTGCGTACATCTGTCCCACGTCTATTGGCTGGTAAGTCTCAACTTAGTCTAACTAGTCCTGGAGTGGAGACGGCGTCTTAGTACACAAGGCATTCCGGCCCGGCGCGTTGGATTGGTGACCTGCACAGGGTTAGTAGAAGTTTGGTGAGGAAAGCGCAAGAATGGAATACGTACCTAACTTAAGGAAACCTGCGTCCAGTGGATTACGTTTGGCGGACGATCACGAATAGATGAGTTCAGAGAGACCAGAAAGGCCCTTTCGATCGCTATTCTGCGAGCGAAAGCCCGGGCTCGGGAGGAGCTTCTCGAGACACTAGACCGGGACCCTTGGGGGCGTCCGCACCGTATGGCCCGCAACACGTTGCGGCCTTGCACCTCCACGGTTACGGAAACGCTCGAACCCGAGGTCCTCCGGTCGGTTATCGATGGGCTCTTCCCGGATCCGGGGATCTTCACTCCCCCCGCCATGGGTCCAATCATTCCCGACACCTCGGAGGTGGAGCCTCACTCCATCACTGAGGAAGAGTTAGACGTCACCCTGGACCGGCTCCGGGGCAGGAAGACGGCTCCGGGACCCGACGGGGTTCCAGGTCGGCTCCTCTTCCTGGCCGCCAAACATCTACGCGGCCAGCTGCGGGAACTGTTCGATGCCTGTATTCGCGCAGGTCAGTTCCCGTCGCAATGGAAGGAGGGCCGATTATGCCTGATTTCCAAGGGAGGCCGTCCTCCCAACGATCCGTCCGCCTACAGGCCCATAGTGTTGCTTAACGAGGTCGCCAAGGTCTTCGAGAAGATCTTAGCGGAACGCCTCGTTAAGCATCTCTATACTGTGGAGCCGGGGCTAGCACAGACGCAGTTCGGGTTTTGGCGGAGGCGCTCCACGTTGGACGCCTTCGAGACACTGCAATCTGTAACGGACGACGCCGTCCAAGCGAAGGATACTGTCCTGGCTGTATCGCTAGATATAGCGAACGCCTTTAACAGCCTCCCTCACGAGACGATCAGGGATGGGCTCCGTGCACACGGAGTTCCCCTGTACCTCAAGAGGCTGTTGGGCGCGTACCTCCAGGACAGGTACATCCTTTGGGAGTGTGGCGAGTCCGAGAATCGCGCGATAGGTCGGCGACGCGTCGCGTGCGGCGTCCCACAGGGATCAGTCCTCGGGCCGGTTCTTTGGAACGTCGGTTATGACTGGATCCTTCGGGTTCCGGTCCTGCCCGGAATAGGGCTAATCTGCTTTGCGGATGACACCCTACTCACGGCACGCGCTGCGTCATTTGCGGGTTGGCGATCGTGGTCCGAAGAATAGGTAGGCTGGGCTTGAAGGTCTCTCCCGCAAAAACGGAGGCCATCATGTTCCATAGGCGGTTTCGTAATCCCCCCGCGGACTTGTCCGTCACAGTCCAAGGGGTGGATATTCGCGTAGGTCCCCAGATGAAATATCTGGGGCTCATTCTCGATGGGAAATGGCTGTTTAAAGCGCACTTTGAGCAGCTAGTTCCCAAGCTTGTGAGGTCCGCAGGCGCCCTCTCTCGGCTTCTTCCCAACGTGGGGGGACCGGGGACGACGACTAGGAAATTCTACATGGGCATCCTTAGGAGTATGGCCCTGTACGGTGAACCCGTATGGTCCACTGCACTTCACCGCCACAATGGGACTTTGTTGGTCGCGCACAACGGGTTCTGGCGGTGAGGACCATCCGAGGATACCGTACAGTGTCGTGGGCGGCGTCGACACTCTTCGCAGCGATCTGCCCTGGCCTCTCCAGGAGGACGTGATTGCCAAAGTTCGGCGCTCCCGACAGGATGCCCTCGCCCGTGGCCTGGTGTATGGCCAGGCCGAACTCCAGGTGATCAGGACGCGGGAAACCGCGGCCATGATCCAATCTTGGTCAGTAGAGTTGGAAAACCCTGTTGCTGGCATTGACACGGTGGAAACGGTTCGACCGCAGCTGTTGCGATGGCTCTCGCGGAATCGCGGGACCCTGACCTTCAGAATGACACAGATACTTACCGGGCACGGTTGCTTCGATAAGTATCTGTGTCAGATTGCGGGCTGCTTGCTTTCACCCCAATGCCGCCAATGTGGCGCGCTAGACACGGCGTTACACACGCTAGTCGAGTGCGCAGCATGGGCATCTCAGAGGTTTGAACTCGAGACACTAGTAGGACCGATAGATTCGCTGGGCGATCTGGTGCAAGCCATGCTGCACAGCGACGATTGGTGGGTGGGTGCGGCCAATTTCTGCGAGACGTTAGTGTCTCAAAAGGAGGCCGCGGAACGAGATAGGGAGAGAGATGGAAGTGCGTATGCGTCTCGCGGGCGCTGGCGTCAGTTGGGAGCCCGGAGACGCAGGTATGCGCATGATCTCCCCCCCTAAAATACCGCTGCAGGAGCCCTCTAGCATCTAGGGAGCAGAGGAGTCTTCACCCCTGTTGACGAAGTGAGTTTACCTCTCCCGGGGCACTCTCAAGCACTTGTACGCTAGGATCGGTGTGGGCGTAACTACGTTCTGTATCTCATGCCTTTCCTACCATAAGCGTGGGGCACATGGGAGGAGGGTGGTTTTAGTGGAGTATTAGTCGAGTCTCCACACAAGCCGGTTGATTAGTGTTTGGATTGCCTCAGTGGAAAGCCTCCATGATCAACAACGGTCTAATCCCTAGGAAAGAACCCGGTATGTGCGAAATGCATTTCACCCGGCTTAAAAAAAAAAAAAAAGAACAAAAATAAACGATGACGAATAGATTAAAAATGAAAACGTTATAATGTAATTCTTGTGTTCTACTCTGTCACGACGTATTTGTTATCCACAAATCTCCTAGATGAAAACAATTGAGATTTAGAATTATAAAGTGATCTAATTACGAACGTATATTATGAATAGTCGACGATAACTCTTTTCTGCTTCTTTAACTATTCCATGCAATAAAAAAATTATTAACTGATATGAGACCCTACCCGTTCTTATTGTTAAATTTTTTTCTTCGACGTTCTAGTCGATTACTGGGATATCATCGCTAATGACTATTCTTCTTCCGCAATATATTAGCCATAATTTAGGCTTATAAAGTCATGCAAAAATTATTCTGGTACATATAATAATTTTACACAAACATCCTAAAGCAAGTTTTTAACTCGCTTTGAACTTTTATTGATAATGTGGATCGGTTTGTTGATCTTCATTGCTTAATGTTTTGGGAAGTACCAAACAAATATACAAACTCGATGTTTCCGTAACTTTCAATGCAAACATAACACTATTCGTGCGGCTGAATGCGTTAACGAGTAGACAACCGTTGCTCGAGTAATTACCGACGCCAGTAAAACAAAATGACCTGTGATTTAATTTGCCCGCAGGTAGTTTTACCTGTAGCCGTTTTATTAAAAACACAAGCTGTTGTTGATTGCTCTTTTATGGTTATTAAGAATATTACTATTATAAGTATGTCGTCAGTGGTAACAGATATCTCTCCATATTGAAAGAAGGTTTAAAATATAACCTTATTGAAGTGAAACTTCTCTAGAATCGTTGTGATTTGAAACTCGATGAAACGAAAAATTTAAATGATAAAGCGACACTGTTTTGCCATTTTGGTCATTTTGGTAGTTTTGATAATTTGGTAGTTTTGTTAGTTTTGATCGATTATGTAGTTTACAGATAGTTAGACGGGGATAGATAAATAAAACTGCTGAAGTTTCACTTCTACTGCGTCTGCACTGCACACACGCACACACGTTTCTCTTATTGCGAAGCTGACAAACAGGAAGACGGCCCATCTATTGAAAAGCGGTTACTGGCACCCTTAGACGTTTGCAAGACTAGGGGTATAGCGGACATGTTGCCAGCCTTTAGGATGGAATAGAGAGGATGGGACAGGAGAGAAAGAATAAAGATGGGATAGAGGGATCAGACGAGAGGAATGGGATAGAGGAGATGGAATAGGAATGATCTCTCACTCATCGTATGAAACACAATTAACTCAAGGTTATCCGTTTCAGGTCGATATTCTATGAGAGCATGGTGTCATACTGATCGAGCCGGCCCTAAAGGTCTGTACCCACTGTTCCCGATTCGCGTCGCCGATATGGTCCTAGAACGCATCTTGACAACGGATCTCTAGATCGGATCGCAAGGATCTTTACACTGGCTCCGTTCTACGATAATAGTATAGTCAATCGACATTTATCTTGATTGAAAGATAATAGTATCTTTCAATCAAGATAAATGTCGAATCAGACTTGTCTTTTTTTATTGAGCAATCTTAAAAGAAAAAGAAAACTCTGAATCCCTGACATAAAAATACCTACTTATTATACATATATATATATATATATATATATATATATATATATATATATATATATATATATTTGGTGAATATCATCACTTACTCACTGTCTTGACATTGAAAAAAGCGTTATTTTCAAATCATCCAATGACATTTATGTATTTCGTAGTTTATGATATCAATGCCCTATAACCCGTTCCACTAGAGTTTATAATTGTAACGAACTCAAGCAAATGGAACGGGAAAAATCGTGGTCGTGAACGTGGTCGTTGTGAGTCCCTTCTTGAACGTAGCCTATGTTAAATAATTTACGTATTGAAACGTACATAGAAAATATGTTTGAAACTCAAATCAAATAAGTCAATTCTTTGTCGCCGTAAGCAAATATAGACGGTTCATTTTTCTCTTTCAATTTGAATGAATTAACCAGTGATGCATATAAGAATAAACTTGAATCATTCATTATGGTTGACTACTGTCATATCGTTTCAGTTCTATACCTTTCAACCAAACTGATTGATTTAGGTTGATCTGTCTAATATCAGCATTATATAATGTCGCAGTCTCATTGATTTTGCATCATTGCAGTAAATCGTAACATTGGTAATGAGTCATATGCTCTGTTAAACTGCTACTATTACCCCATTATACTGATAACAATAATTTTCACTGTGCACACAGGCACTGAAATCAATTTGTAATGACATTCTGTAAATACGATAATAAATGGTAAAGTACTTTAATGCGATCTCTGTTATATGTATACTAGTTTCTGCCCGCGAATTCATCCGCGTGGAATAATTTAAAAAAAATCCCGATTTTGAAACATTCTTCATTGGTGCACCGCTCCTATTGGTCTTAGCTTAGCATGATGATATATAACCTATAGCCTTCCTTGATAAATGGGCTATCTAACACTGAAAGAATTTTACAAATTAGGTCCGTAGTTCTTGAGATTAGCGCGTTCAAGCAAACAAACTCTTCAGTTTTATATATTAGTATAAGATAAATTGTTCTATTTTTAATTTAGTGAAAATACCACAAATAGGTAAAAAAGGAATGACATACTGCAATGCTTTTCTAACTTAATGATGATGTAATTACCATGAACTGACCCTGAAAGTAAACATTCTGAGGAAACCTAACAATGTGTGAAATCCATCAATACACCTAAGGCAAGCTTCATAAGTGTACAGTCTCTTTCTCTAAAATGTGGAGTCCCAAGACCAGCAGTGGAACTTTTAAGGTCTGATATTATAAATATGGAGTTTCGTCTGTATAGTTCAGAATATAAATGTCTTCTCAAATATTTCTTTACTTAAAATATTGCAAACTGCCGCCGACCTCTGAAAATGTCTAGACATTTTAATAAAATCTTGGCTTAGTTGATTATTCAAAGTACAACCTGCAAGGTTTGTAATATTTGCCACAAGAAAGCTGGATTAACATATTTGATTAAAGAAATGTACACTCTTCATGATTTTGCCTCATATTGCTTTATAAAACGCAAGGGTGTAGCGTGCAAGTGCAAGCGAAGAAAATAATGCATAATGTAATAATGTAGTTCTTATTCCTTTTCATAAATGAAAGGCAATTTTATATGAATATACTATAACACTTTTTGCGAAAAATCGAAATAAGCATTTTTTAGTCATCATTTCACGCAGTGGAAGCGTGCTGGGCCCATAAAAATAAAACGTAAAATAAAACGACTTGTTTTAGTGGAAGCCAGGATTGGAGTGAGAATTTATTTTGTTAATTTTCAAATATGACCTGTACTTTTCTTCTATCATATATTTACACTAGCGTCCGCGTGGTGCGGTTTTTTAACTATCCCACGGGAACTCTTTAGTTTTTCGGGATTAAAAGTATCCCATATGTTGACCAGGGATATAAGCTACCACCATACAAAATTTCATTTAAATCGGTCTAGTCGTTTCGGAGATTAGCCGGTACAAACAGACAGACAAACAGAGAAACAAAAATTTGAAATAATAAAAAAATAGTTCTATTTCACTTCTTACACCCCCCTGACTCGGTTTTTAGTATTTTTTTTTCGTTGTACAGAAATTCGACCTCTACAGTTTTATTATATGTAATAATATAGATAGCCAGTACTATTTTAATACGAAACTACAACAGGATTAATATGAAAAACTAGGATTTCTTGTTACGTGTTAAATTTGTATAATAAGAAATAACTGGCAGAAAAACACACTCACACAAAGACGAACACACATACACACGAGCACGTACGTACACATTGCGTTATATTTCCCCAAGATGAAAAAGATCCGCCTGTGTTATGTCTATGTGTAACATACAACCTCTGCGGCTAAGGTCAGACACCCAGATCATAGTAAACAATGAAAAGTTAGTTCACAAAATTTATTATGACTAAAATTGAACCCGAGACCTTTGCGTTATAGTGCGACCACTAGACCATCAAATTGTATGAGCATACTACGTGAACGTTTTATTTTAGGTTATTCTAGACTTTTGTAGTTTTGCGGACACAAAGCTGAATTTTATGTATAATCGCGGTATGAAAAGGTTCGTTACCTTATAGTCGTCTTTTGCTTGCACGAGTATAAGAAACATTACTGCCCACATTTTAATATATATTATGTTTATAAAATATCGAAACGTGAAAAAAGAAAATTGCGGTCTTTACAATGACAGACACTGATATCAAAAATAGTTTTAATCATCAGAAACAAAAAGGATATAATCGCCACGCTTATCATACATATTAAAATCAGTAAAAAGGTTTTACATCTTTAAACAAGCTTCTTAGACAAGATAGAAAATCAAACAATTTTGATCTAGGTAATTTTAAACTTTATTGTACAGTTAAACATAATTTTCTGTGGAAAAGTCTGTTCTGTGACTTAATTTGAAAAGGTAACATGTGCTTGCGGGACTTTAAATGAATCAATTTGATAACTGGCGCACCTTTTCATACCACGACTGTACCTATAAAGACTATTTTGTTCAAAATTTGTAGTTGAATTCTAACACTTAACCACTGTACTATAGTTATCTGTAGTTATGAATGACAGAATGCATGTATTTTTTATTATTGAACAAAGCATCGAGTGCCTAGCGTTACATTCACTGCACTCTGTCCAACGGCATAATTCGAGAGATCGTCGAGGACGGAATTCTCCGTGGCGAGAACGTGATTCGCATTCCCTCTCTAGGGAATTCTGGAGAACAAGCCTGCATACTCAGCTTGCACTACTGGTACGTCCGAAGAGATTTGATAAAATATTTTGTGACTCCTTAGGTTTTTAATTCGACCCCGAATTGCAACCAATTTAAAATGGATTTAAACGGAGGGAACATATTTTTAATATAAATTCCGTCAAATGAGGTTTTTAATGTTTCAAACTTATCTCTAAATAAGAAACGAAATTTATTATATAAATAATACATCGCTTCACATTAAAATACTTATTATAATTTGATTGATTAACGTAGTCAATTCAATAAAATAACTCATCAAATACACTTCGTTATATCTGGCACAGCTCCATTTTTATTACACTTTTTTCTTTACTTATTTAATTCACGAAGGGATTTTTTCAGTTATTGAATCGATTGCAAAACAATAGGTACATTCATAATAGTATTGTTAGTAGAGGTATTCAATAGCAATTAGTTTTAAAAAAGTTTCTATATTAATTACCTATATGTACTTAACTAATTTTATTAGATAATATTTTTTTGGCCGTGTAAATAGTAAAATAAGAAGTATTAATTAACGGTGGCATACACATCATATATATTGCAATTCCCTTTAGCATTTTGTCTAATTACGACTTATATGTATGCTAAATACGATTTCTGAACTTTAAATTTGCGCTGTCTTAAACTTGCAATATAAACAATTTTATAAAATATCCTAGTGCCAGCATCTCTTATAACGATTTCTATCGGGTAATGTTTTGAATGTAGTGAAGGATTACGCATAAAAGCACCGAGTTCAATTTTTAGATAAATAAATAGATATCTAATGAACTTTGGCGATTTACTTTGGTCGAACGTCCCTGTGGCAGGCTCCAGAATTATCTATTTTTTCTTTCTCATCACAAAAGTGTTAATTGATCAGCTAGAGAATATATATACAACGTGTGGGTTTATATGCCCAGTATTTATTTGTATATATTTCGAGAATATTCCACATGAAACGTTAAAGGAATTACCCACAAGACAACAGTAATGCATTTAACTTCAGAAATCAACAACACCATCTTTAATACAAGCCGGCTGTGTTGAAACTTGGAACACGAGTCACGTAGACCCCGTACGGACTAGAATTATTCCTGCCGGTTCACAAAACACGTGACTGCGCAACACTACTGATATCTGGGCAGGCTACATGCCTACATGGCTATTCTTTTGTTCCGACATCTTTATTGTTTTGTTTAACCCTTTTAGTTCGGAGCAATCGGATAGATTAAAGGTTCTAGAAGAGTTACCGACATGGTGGTATTGTTCTTTTAGTTTCCTATTTTTATTCAATAAAGCTATTTTCGTGGCTTCTGAATTTGTAGGTTTCTAAACGTTATTATTTTTCACCGTCAGCACGTTTTAATTGTAACAATGTACAGGCAGGGTCAGGAAAATTGCCTAGCGGATAAATTTGCCTGCCGGAATTCAGATCCAAGTCTAAAAGTTCAATGAGGCCCAAAAAATCTGCATCACACCAAGATATGTCGTATTGCAGATGCGTCCAATTTAACAGTAAGATTTATGACGTTACACCTTGTTTTTAAGATAAAGGTAAATATATTTTACCTATTTCCGATATGTATGTATAATTCAATTTTGAAAAATGTCAATGTGTGTCTTTTTCCTCGTGACAGTGGACACAGCGACCGTGACTTTTTAAAATCATATCTTCGGCATCAGTGCACGAACTCGTAACTACATTTGTTGGTGACATTATTATTTTTCGTCAAACTAGTTACATATTACATGTCTCCAAAAAATTGTTACAAGGTTCTGCACTGACGCCGACGATATATCAAATAAATAGCCAAAACACCTGTAATTACAGTTTAGTGACTATATATAATACTCAATTTAATAAACGTATAATATTTTTTTCAAAATAGTGTTACATGCCGTCAAGGATAAACGCACAGCTGCCTGTCATAAGCGCAGTCTATTGTCTTCCCGGATTTAGGAATTTTTTTGTGTTTTGAATTTGTAATTAAGAAAAACATGCTATTGTTTTTCTACTTGTTTTATAACCATCATTAGCGTCAAACTAATCCTTATTGTTATTGTTTTCAACTTTGTTAGCAGTTCGCAGGTGTGCAAATTACTATTTCTTGGAAGCTCAGTGCGCGCGGTCAATTTTTTTGTACTGTGTAGTTGGTATAAGACAATGCCCGAATGGAGGGGTGGGGCAGTCAAGCGACGACTACGAGACGAGTAAGACGTTTGTAGTACTCTCGATTAGCGATATAGACGACGGACTTTGCGCGTGTCGAATTGCATCGAATCGTGCAGGGTGAACTGGTAGCATCCAATTTTATTTGTATTTGTTTTATATGTGTTTGTACAGTTCTAATAAATTCTATAGTAGTTCCAACGGCATTTTTGATTCGAGTCCTGTAGCTCGTAACAATATCTATGATTATTAGGAAATCCAATATTAAAACCGAAAAAACAAATTTATATCCATGCAGGAACAAGGAAATAAATACTAATTTCTGTGGCCGGTGGACTGTCGTAAGAAACGACAGTATAACCCATAGTCAAGTTGTAGGGCATTTACCTTCCAGGTCGGCAGCACATTGCTAAGCACCTTTGGCGTTGCAAATATTCATAGACGACGTCAACCACTTTCCACCCGGTGGGCTGCTAGCCCGTTTGCTGTACTTCAGTAATAAAAAACATTTTCCAGAAATAAATGTAATGAATTTCGTGTATTTTGCTCACGATCTCGATATTGTTAGACAGCCAATCAGGATAAGTGAATTATTCTAATATCCCTTTATAGGTACAACCGTTGAATTTGAATTGCAAAAGGTAATTTATGGAAAGCCATAAATATCAAATAAACCAGTCAATAGAAAGCTGAGTGGAGTCCAAACCTGGAAGTGTAGCTCAAATACCCGTATCGTTTATAGTATTGCATTTATTATGAGTGAAACTGCATAGTAAAATGCACCAATGTTTGGGTTTTGGAAGTTGAATTTTAAATCAGATGTTCGTAAATAAATGTATTTATCTTCAGTGATATTCCATGTTTGATTTGGATGTTTTTAAATATTTTTTAAATCATTCATGGTCGCGACGATAGTAATGCTCAAAATATACTGCAAGAATGAAATGTGCGCTTTAAATTTTGACTATGCGAATAAATTCTTATTTAATAATCATTTGTGGTGCAAAAAGATTTGCAAATTTACATTTATTCAGTAAGAATTTGCTACATTTCATCTCGTGCCCATAAATCTTGCACTCCATATTGTCACAGACTTAGACACGAAAAATCTATTTAAAATGGGAAAGCTCCCCACAAAGTACGACGCGAGAACAGAGGAGGGATAATATTATAAGTAATGTGAACCGTAACGCAACCCTTTTACGTTTTAGGTTCAACAACCGTAAAAGTATCGAATGTCGTAAAATTGATCCCTATAATAAAATTACGGACCGTACACGGCGCAAATGTAATATGGCGTATTATGGAAAAATTGGATGCATTCAATTCTATTTTTTTAACACCCGCCTATTTTTGATAATATAACTGATTATATTATACAAGATTATATGTATCCCTATTAATATTATAAATGCGAAAGTAACTCTGTCTGTCTGTTCCGTTTTCACGGAAAAACTACTGGACCGACTTGGCTGAAACTCAGTATAAATATATATTTTCGATGCCGAGGATGAACATAGAATACTTTTTATCCCGAAAAATGGGATAGTTTCCGGGATAAAAATATATTTGTCTCTCTGTTTGTTATGCTTTTACGGGAAAACTATTGGACCGATTTGGCTGAAATTCGGTATTTTATTATCCCATAAATATAGGCATTTTTTGTGATTTTCCAATTTGGTAAATTTGGCCGATGTGGTCGATGTGGTCGATTTGGTCGATTTGGTCGATGTGGTCGATGTGGTCACTGTGGTTGATGTGGTCGATTTAGTCGATATGGTCGATGTAGTCGATTTGGTCGATTTGGTGTACATATGTAGTTTTAATACCGAAAATTGGCATAGATACATTTTTTAAAGTGTACATCCCTGTAGTTATTTTTCGAGATGGGATTTGTTTGCGATATAAAATGAAGTGAATCTTCTCCGGCAAACCCTGATTCCCCGTTACCCAGTGACAACCATGGTAATATAAAAGTTGATACAGATGTAACCTGTTATCCAGATTTCTTCTTCCGGGGCAAATAGCAGTAATATAAAAATTTAATACAATGTAACCTGTTGTAATTTCTTTAAGCAAGAAGCACGCTCTAGTGGTTAACCCGCGGCTGCGCCGCGGGTTAACCCTGTATATCAATAAATAAAATGTAGATATTTGTCTGTAATTTCAAAACAAATACCAATTTAATGGCCGATTTTTCAATCATCCGATAAAACTTATCAATCGAATAAATGATTGACTTCGCTAAATTCAAGAGTGAATCAATTGAACTGTCGTATTCATGGAACTATCATTTTTAATATTCCCATGTATTTTATTCAATGAATACCTTTTTCTGGTGATTGAAAAATCAGCCCTAAGTGAAATTTTCTACCGTTTGAATTTGCCTATCCTTCTGTCTGAAAGTTGTCTTGAATAAGCACCGACTCCACATATTTCAATGAAAATGTTGGGGATTAAAGCAATATCTTTGTTTTATATTAAAGTGTGTTTCATTTGATATTTTGCAAGACTTGAAATTTATGAATACAAAGTTTCAAGTGCCTTACGAACAAAATACCCACTACTTTACTACAGCCAGCCTTATGTATTTCTATAGAGCTATAGAATTAAATCTTATATCGTCAGTGACAGTTCAGAAGTTTGTAACATTTTTTTTGTTATATATTATTTACATTCATATATATATCACAGTTTTGACGAAAAAAAGTCATTACAAGATCCTGCACTCATCATCATCTATTTAATATTATACATAGGAAATAAACCATCATATAACACAAAAACTAAACAGCTGCACAGTGTGTCACAAAACGGCATACAAGTTTAATATTCTATTATTTCCAGACCAACTTTGAAGGCTTTTGATACCTGAAAACCGCGCTCTGCTTAGAGTACATTTCTTGTTATTGTCTCTATATTCTGTAGTCACATTTTTCCGAGAGGTAACATTATGTAAATTTAAATTCCATTCTGAGCAGATTTATAATTTATAAGATTTCCATATCGCGTCGAGTGTAGCTTTTATTTTTTATGATAACGCCATGTATTTTGCATATTATATTGTGAATTCGTGTGTGTTTTTAACTAATGCAAAAACCCGATATGTTACGCGATGGTTTACATCGTAGGGTTTACATCGTCATTACATTAGAGACTCGATCATCCGGACCGCAGTTATGCGGATTCGCTATTATCCGGATTAGAAACTGCGTCAATTCAAGAATTACTATAATAAATCTGTAAATGGTTCGAGTTTGTGCATTGATAATTCGGACCAGGATATTTTGAAAATGCAATTTTTTGAATGTTTGTCTGTCTGTTAGTGCATCCCGTGAAAACTACTGAACGGATTTAAATGAAACTCGATACTGAGTCAGCTTATGTCCCGGGTCGTAACTTAGGATACTTTTTATACCGATAAAGGATATTTTTTTGGAAACTACTGAACGTATATGAATAAAACTCGACATAGTGCTAGCTTATAACCCGAGTTAACACTTAGGATACTTTTTGTCCCTATAAATAATGTCATTTCCATGGAATAAACGGATTAGCAAAATAGGTGGTGCTACAATCATTTTTTTTAATTTGAATGTAATTGAGATTATTTTAATATTTTAACGTACATGAATCTTTACAGTACAGAAATCTTTTCAAGACAACTAAAGAGCAAAGTCCCAGATGAAACCGGATATCCGTATTTGAGAGCAAAAGAAACATGGCTGAGATGTGGAGCGGTTGAAGCACTTTAAGTTGACTTTTAATTTATGTTTTTCCTTTTATTTAGATTCCACTTCCTCGGGACCTCCTTATTTAAAATATAGACCAGTGGAATTATTATCAAAAAAAATGAATTGAAATATTTTAGTGTGTAAACTCTTCTTTAGACATCTTTCTTGTACTTGTAAACATCTTTTTAATGCCTTTATATCGACTTCATAAAAATAACTTCTTGCAAAGTTGTGCAAATCTAAAAGTTTAAAAATATTTATTAATAATATCGAAGGTGTCAGTGCGTGAGTTTAATTACATTATTTGGTGAAATAATTTAAAAAAGAAAGAAAGAATTGTTTTATTTCGGACAAATAAACACTTTGACAATACCGAAAAAAATAAAATAAAAGAAACAATATAAGTCCTAAAATTGGACCCAGACTAAGCGTAACGCTAGTCACTAAGACCAGCACTGTTCCTCCGCCTGGGACCAGAAGGTGGAGTCACGGAGGGCAATACAACACAAAAATATACAATTTCGTGTAAAATGGTACATAATATGTTTTCACCAAATAATGTAGTTTCAAGGTCCTGAACGGACTCCGAAAATATGTAAAAATATTTCCGTATTCACACGAAAAAAAAGAATAATAACAGTTCTAAAAGACAAAGTCCACATTTATGTAATTTGATTGACCCAGTCATATTCGCGTTGTATGAAGGGTACAGTAATATATAGAAAAAGGTCTTACTTTGCCGTTGTAAACGATTCGATAGATTTTATACATTATAAAATATGAAATAATATGTAAGATAATAAACAAAAACGTGTGTGTCTCGGGACGTCCGACAGAAGTGATAACTTAAACTAATCTAAGTTGAACTAATTAAACTAATGTTGAAATTGTTTAACTTGAGAAAAGCTTAGGTTATTACTTAAATTTTATGTATATAGCACGTGGGTTAGGGTGAGAGAGGAGGAGCCTACCTACCGCTGCCGTGTATGTGAGAGAAATGGAAGTCAGACAGACTGGCGCCGTAACGCGTTACGTAACGAAGCGGTTTACCCTCCCATCTCATAAGAAGTTATCACTTCAAAAGTATCTTAGTTCTTTTGACTGTCAACTACCCCCTACCTTTTACCTAAACAAGCAAGTCAATACGACGTATAACCGGGTTCGGTATCTTATCAACCGTTTGTTTTCCTTACTAGAAGTTCAAATTTGACATAAGCTCCATACAAGAACTGTCAAAATTCAACCGATGATAGGGCAAGTGAATTAATAGTAAAAGAGCCGGCCAGTAATGATAATGAGAGGGCTTAAAGCGGCCGCTTTCGCAGATTAGTATGACGAACATTACAGTAAAGCGAAACTATCTCATGTCTTACAACTACCACTAACTATATATACCACAATAAGAAATTGCCCAAAATCATTCGCATTGACCCTCAGATCTAATAAAACAATATGATTATTTACGCAGGATAATGGATTTATTTTACTGAATTACTATAGAATACATTAATTCTTCTAATTTTAATTAAATTAACATAAGGAAACAAGTACGTTTCAAACTTAATGAATTTTAACCTAAATAAAACGTTCCAATTATCCAAAGACCCGACCCGGTTCCAATTTGTGTAAGTTTCGCGAAGGAAACCTCCGGTATTAAACTAAGATTCGCCCGGTTTTCTCATAAAACCGTTTGTAATGTGACAGAGTTCTCGACGGACCAGCTGCTCCGGATAATGTCTCCACTCTCTTTATACCATTGGGTTTATCTGTGAACCTTCTGGGACACGCCTGACCCTGATTTATATATGAAAACTTCCAATTTATTGTACATCCCTTTCTAGTAGTTAATAGCTTAGATATTCTCGGGTTAGCCGCACCGCTAGATTAATGTGTGTGGGACAGAACGGCCGATTTAAGTGGTTGACTTTTTGTTTGTTTCACAATATCCATGCTTAGATGATTCTCAACTATATTGCTTTAGTATTAAAATCTATTTTCATTTAATGAAATATATTGCGTGTTGATATGTATATAAAAAGTTTTGAGATTATTAACAGATTTGAACAAAATATGTTTTCAAATAATGCTGAGAATTTATCGGCTCATAAAAGTATTTTACATATTTAAATTAGGTACATAGCAACTGCTTTTGAGTTAATTGAGTAATCAATGTGTATTTAGAATTTATACAGGTTGAAATTTTCAAGTATGGCCAAGTCCGAAACTATAAGAAATAGGGAAAAATACTCAGACGAGTCACGAGGCTGATTTTGATAAAAACTAAAGTGGCATCATTAGATTTTCGAAAAATCAATTACCCGCGTCAGGAATTGACACATCTAATTACTAAAAAAATACATACTAAAAATTCACTTGTATATAACTAGAGATTCTATGGTCATGATTTAAGTCGTTGTGAAGTGACTAAGTAATTATTTTGTACTAGTTGTATTTTGTGAACTGGTTGCGCGCTTTTGAACGAACATTTTTAGAGAACAGTACTTGTATGTATGTTATCTATAGGAAAAGATGACTTAGGTATCGTATTCTCTTTTAAAGCCTTTAGGTAGTAGATGATAAACTTATCTTAAGCTATTTTATAATCTTATTAAAATTGTTTTGTAGTGATTAATAAAAGTGAAGGTTATTAGGTTATTTATGTTTATAATTCGAACATCACAGCTTTGGAAATGTAATGACTTCATGAAGTGTAGTGAAAATATTACGTATTTTCGATTAATGGAATTAATGTTGGTGTTAGGCGGATCAACCAAATTGAATGAATTTGATTGAAACGAACAAGATTTACAAGGACACAACAGTTTTCAATGACAGTGATCAAATTGAAACATAGAGATATCAGCTTGCCGTAAGTAAATTTTTATCTATCGAAGATACCAAGTTTCCCACAACATACAAATTCAACGTTTTTTTAATTTTTTTTATTGCATGAGTTCAGCAGACAGGCAGACGGCCCACTTGATGGAAAGCGGTTACCATCGCCTATGGACATTTGCAACACCAAAAGTGCTACAAATGCGCTGCTGCTCTCTTAAGGGAGACTGGAATCTGGCTACTAATGCCGGAACACAACTCAAGGTTGTTATGGCGGCATACTCTAGACCAGGGGTGGTAGCCATCCAGTCGGGCAAATGCCCTACCACCTGGCTGTGGGTTGTTTAGTCGCCTCTTACGACAGGCCGCCGGGCCGCAAGAAATTGTATTCTTTCTCCGTTCCTGCACGTTTACATGGAAGAAGTTCAATAAACGGATAGTCTGTATGTATTTTTAACAACTGGGATAAACATAACAATAAAATGGTGAATTAGTTAGGGTTTGACATTCCTTCATAGATATCGATCCTTACAGGCTACACTATGGATTGGTGTTATAACACAGATTGTCACATTTTTCATAATCAGCGGATTCAATTCCTAAGGAAATTGATTTTTCAAAAATCCAATGATACCACTACAGTATTAATCAAAATCGGCCTCGAGACTCCTTTGAGTATTTATTTCGTATAGTTTAGGATTTGGCCCTGAAGGCCCACTACAAAAATTCACTCTGTATACTGAAATAACTCATTGTTCCACAGCAGTAATTAAAATACCCCACTGATATTGAAAAGAGAGTACCGAAACCAATAACTCTAGAGCAAGGTCGGGTGAAAATTTCAATTTGCGCCGCGGTTGTGACTCGTGATCCGCCTCGGAAGAAATGAAATATTATACGGCTCGAATTCGAGGCCCTGACCCATGTCAAATCAGCATTCGCAGGTATGCCACGAATTATTTACGGCCAACTCACTGCTATGAAATTTTTATCGCAACGATAAATCTTTATTAGCCAACTTAGAAGATTTTTTCCGAAAGGACGGCTCGGACTGGTGTAATTTCCTATAAGCTGTTTGCTTGGCGGATTAAACAGAAAACGTTCACGCAAATTTATTACGAGGAGCCTGCATGAAAGGAGACTGGCGTAGAACGTGTTTGAAAGTAGTGTAGAGAGGAATCTTGATATTTTTTTATTTATTTATTTATGGAAAACCTACAGCTAAATACATTTGTTTAGATAACTACAATTAACAAAAGAAAGCCAATGACAGGTTTTTACGAATAACCCATTGATTAAAAGTAACATGCAGACGTAAAAATGCACCGAGATGCTTAGTCACTGTCGAAAAATTTAAGACTTAGACACCGCTTGGCTCCTGAAATACTGATTGCAAATGGGTCGACGTCATCGTATTTACTTACATTATTTAAATAGTCTATATATATTTATAGACTATTGTTGCGGCGGCGCTGGGTTTAGCTATAAGCAAACTGTATCAAAATGAGAAAGAAGGAGAATAGGACAATTTTGATGGGAATTTAAGAATGAGCACATATGTACAAAAAAACGAAAATTCTGCCAATCTTAAACAATATACAATATAATAAACATATTTACAACAAACATAAGAACAAAGGACAAAACTAAATACTAACTTTAACCTCAAATCAACCTAAGCAAAATATATATATATACTATATAATCAATATACATATACTATACAATCCATATATATAAATAAATATACATATATACATATATATATATATATACTACACAATGTATTATAAGATAATTTTATTTACAGTCAAGAATTTACAAAGAATATATACAAATGACTTATGCGAAAAAGTTAAAAGAACACTACTATTAACAGGAAGAGGGCAATTAACAGGAAGAATATCATAAAGGGGAGTAGCAATTTTACGGCAGTAGAAAAAGATATGTTCAATAGAACCTTCGCCCAGGCTACACTCACATAAAGAACTATCACGAATCCTGAGTTTTGCTAAAAAAACAGGGGAACAAACATGGCAAAGTCGTAAACGAATTATAATAGAAGAAATTTTTAAGGATGTTGCGGTAACGGAGAAACCAGGGATACGAGGGGATAAAGGGTTGGAGATTAGCATAGTGTTTGCCAACAGTTTGACAAGAATTTAACCATAGGTCATTCCATGATTTCAGCATTTCAGGTTTAGCGAGAGCTCGAAGATCGCACGGGAAACACTTGGTATATTTACTACAACCAGCGTAGACGGCTTGTTTGGCACACTTGTCAGCTAATTTATTTTGTTGATGATATCACAATGATTGACTTAACGTAACGTGCGAAAAGGGGAAGGCGCCGTCAGATTTGAAGGAAGAATTTAAATATATTAGAAGAAAGTTTGAATAGGTGGAAAGGAGGTTTATATGGCGGTACCAACTATCCTGACTGAAATCGGTCTACGATTGTTTTACTGCTGCTAGAATCATGCCTTCTAATTCTAGGATAACGGACAATATACTCGCCCCGCGTCTTTGAAATCCGTGTACAAAAGAATCTCAGTGTCGATAAAGTTTTCTGACTTAAATCAGTCCACAATCGTCCCAATGCTGCTAAACATGTCTCACAATTGCCGGGAAACAGACAATATACTTTAGAAGTCAGTCTTTGTTCGAGCTGCCCGCGATCTTGCAATTAAAAATGATAATATGGTTCAATATTCATGTTACGATTACCGATCTTATTCATAGGGAGTTAGAGTAAGTTAGAACGCTTCTTTGTGGCTCTGAAAGGAGCGTACAAACTTACTCTAACTTTCTTTGAATAAGGCCCTAAAAAGGTAAAGTAACAAAGGGAGATTTTGTCTTCACGTGATGATATGTTTATTTCTAACTACACATGTGTCGCAATTTCATTCACATGTAACACTTCCCTCTCTTAAATGTCGCAGTATTTAAACTATTATAATTTTGTATGCAAAAAATGCAAGAATAATTTTTCAAATCACGTTATTTTTTTTATTAGCATGATCAAATACACAAACAAATTAGGTTTTCAATTTTATTAATGTGTATTAAAGCCACACAAAAAGTTTATGTATTAAAGAGAATATCATTATAGGTATGAGTCTCCTTTTCAAAATGGAGTTCGTGGTAACACCCACATTGAATAACGCTGTTATTATGCACCGCATGCGGCATTGTAATGCATAGAATGCATTTTACCAAATATATTTTCACCGTCGCAATATTCTTGTGTATGAATAACTACTATAATGTACAATCCAAATGGTTCATGTAATTTAAATATCGTCTACTATTATGAAATGTATTTATTATTCCCAAAATCATTAATAGTCTTATGAAATTTTAAATATCTTTTGATTAACATCAAGTACATGTTTAAAAATAAGTAAATTACCTATTAACAAATACAATATTATAAATGTATTGGAATAATAACACTCGTATATAAGTGTAACAATGTAGTTGTATTACTTCACAGTAACCTTAATGTTCCACAGTTTAACGCGCTTTAAACTAATAATACTCTATAATTGACCTGTTTCTTTATGCGTAGTGTTATATATTTTATGTATGTTAATATATAGGCTGAAATCATAATCACGCTTTTTAACCTATTTTTTTTTATCATAATCGATCACGTTTTATGGAAAAGGGGTAAGATATTTGGGGATTGTAATTTATATCATTACACCGCCTCTATCAGCTTTTATTTTTTAAGAATGCAGTCTTGTCTACCCGAAACAATACCTGATACGAGTATTAATAATCTCATAATAAGGCATGTCAAATTTAAGAAAAAGAAAATTGTGTGTGTGCAGTTCACACGCAGTAGAAATGAAACTTCAGAGAATAAACAGGCGAACCTAATTATATCTGCAACGTTTAGTAGACAAGACCGAGGAGGCTACGAAAACTACTATACTATAAAAACTACTAAAACTACCAAAATTACCAAAACTACTAAAATTACCAAAATTACCAAAATAACAAAATTACGAAAATAGCAAATCACAAAAAAATACCTAGGAATTTAGTGTCGCTTTTTCGTTTCATCGAGTTTCAAATCGCAAGGATTCTAAAGAAGTTTCACTTTAAAAAAAATATAGAAGAGACAAAGTTGTACTCTGGAAGCGTAGGTTTACAACAAATAAGTTACAGAGAACAAAAATTGTGAAAATCCTATCTGCGTAGCAGCGATTCCTTCGTCAGACTACAAATCCATCTGTGACAAGACAAAATATATCAACCGGAGCCCATTCTGCCATTCAATTCCCCAACAATTTCACGGTAGACAACACGGCAACGCATAATTTCACAGTAGCTCTGCCTGGATAACTTGACTTTAGGCACAGCTTGTTTGCGGGGCAGGCTACAATAATATATTGGGCAAATTGTTGCGTTCTAAGTCTATGCATATTCCATGAGGATGGCGATCGCTTTATCATAACGCCCGAGGACAACGCATACCTATTTGTCTAGGATGAGCTTATTGACAGTATGAATATGCATAGCGATTTCCATATGCTCACCAGATACCAAAGTATCTATAACCAACTCAAGTGTCTGTATGTGATATCAAAATAAATGTCAAAATTATTGTTACAACTACTATTTATACGATTTCTGATCACAAATGATAATTTTAGTATTTATTGTCTGTTTAAAAAGTTGTGACGAATACAATCCGAGACCGCTCAACGGAAATCAATGAAAATGTTTACGATTAAAATAGGAAATGTATTTTATATACATATTGTATGTTTCATTCTGATGGCTTAAAAGAATCAAAAAATACGAAAACAAATATTCGGAATTGTTAATACCATCTAGCGCTCTATGTTGGTCTCGATACCCGTATCATAACTGACATGTTGCGTTTTCCCAATCCCGGTAGCAAACGAAGTCGAATGCACACACCCAGCATAATGATAACTGACCAAATTAGTCTTAATTACAGTAACCTCTATAGGTACTTATATCACGAGGTGTTGTGTCCGCTCTTTTACTGGGTATGTGACCACACTTAGGACGAGAGAAAACAAAACCATAATAATTCAATGTTACAGCTTTTTTGCTGTAACATTAAGCCCTTTTTCGTCATATCTGGCATCAAGCTCAAACAATTGCTCATATCCAATACAGTAGATTTTTTGTTTGATAGGGCACCTCTTTTTAAACCTATTGTTGCCTACTCCCACTGTTGTGTGTCTAGAACAAAATCTTTTATTTGGATTTTAGCATACTCCTAATTTGTAGGACGTAGCTAATAAGGCATTTACTAATATTAAATGTTTACTCTTTTGTGCTTGTCATATTAAGGCTCGTGAGATAAATTATAATAATGTTTTCTATTGGCGTACTAAATTAAATTAATATTAATAATTTAATTAAATTGTCTATTTCGAAATGTTCAAATATCCAAGTTGAATAACCGTGACCAGCCACTGAATCGTTTTTTGTGCAAAATATGGACGGACCCTTTTTGGCCTAAAATCCCTAATCTTTTCAAGTGGAAACATATTAGTGGCCTATTATAATATGATCAAGTTACCCGGTTTCCTTATGTGAGAATCTGGATTATGTACAAAATTATTATTTAACCCTTGTGTTCTTATGTTAAAGCGGAGGAGAAAGAATATATTAAAGGTACACCGATCAATAGCGAGGTATTTTATTTTTGTTATAACTCAAAGTAAACCAAGATATTTTGAATAATAAAGAAAAAATAAAACTTCTAGATAATTTCTATAAATTCAAATGCATAGCGTGCGAGATAGATATAATGAAGAAATTATGTTTTATATTAAAACTTTATTATAATGTAATTGGATGTTCAGACAAACAAATATTGTATATCCTCAAGCTTAAAATGGTAAAAGTAATAATATAGTATGCGGTTTTCTATCGGATACACTTGGGAGAATGTGCTATGGAAATTCATGTCTTATGTACTTCCCTAATTTCCTGCTATAATCGGACAAACAGACACACCAGTTTGCGCTATCGTTGCGTGGTGAACATACTCTTATTTAGAACTGATCGTTTTGTCTCCACTTTTATTTTGCGCACCACTGTCGAGCGGCGAAGAGCAAAAAGATCAAAAAGGACAAAAAGGACAAAAAGAGCAAAAAGGACAAAGAGAGCAAAAAGGACAAAAATGACAAAAAGAGCGAAAAGGACAAAAAAGCAAAAACTACAAAAGGACAAAAATGACAAAACGAGCAAAAGAGCAAAAAGAGCAAAAGGGACAAAAAGAACAAAAAGCACAAAAAGAGCAAAAAGGACAAAAAGAACAAAAAGCACAAAAAGAGCAAAAAGGACAAAAAGGGGAAAAAAGGAAAAAAGGTCAAAAGATTCCGTTCCGTTTTGATTTCTTTCGCCTCTCAACTTCTCACAATTTGCGCTCAGATACATATCGTAGACTCTTGACGCCTGCAGACACTTCATCCTTTTATGATAACTCTTTTACAGTACAGGCTGTCAAACTATGGAATGCGTTGCCTCTTACTGTCAGAGAGGCCAAAACATTACCTACATTTCGGAACTCCCTTAGAAAGTACTATTTGTCTTTAAATAAATATGTGTAATATATTAAACATTTACTTATTTATCTATTGTAATATATACCATAATATAAAATGCTTGTCACATATAATGTTAACAAGTAAATTTATTTCGTTTTTTTTGTATATACGTAAATTTATTAGTATTAAATTGATGTATGTATTAAATTTATAAATTAGTGTAAGTATGTATATTTAAATTGTACAGTCCTATTTTTGTTCTGCTCCACCTACACCGCCAGATTAGTTAAGAATTTATTTTAAGCTAGGTTGCCTTGAAGAGATCGCTTTTAGCGATAAGGCCGCCTGTTGTTTTGCCAAGAAGTTTTGTAATTATTCATTTTATTTCTGCATTTGTTTATTTTGGTGAGCAATAGTGTTATCTATCTATCTATATACTGAGTTTCAGCCAAATCGGTCCAGTAGTTTTTCCGTGAGAATGGAACAGACAGACTGACAGACGGACAGACAAACAGACAGACTGAGTCACTTTCGCATTTATAATATAATAATAATAATACTGGAATCGATCTATTATAACAGATAGGACTATTGTTGTCAATAAGCCTGATATTGTGATAATAGATCAATCTGCGAGACGTACGATGCTCCTTGATATAAATATTCCACATGACTGTAATCTCGTAAAAGCTGAAACTGATAAATTAACGAAATACCTAGACCTCGCGCACGAGATTACTGACATGTGGTATATGGACTCAACGATCATCGTACCGATAGTGGTGTTCGTTAACGGTTTAGTAGCGAAGAGCCTCGACCGACATCTAAAGAGGCTCTCGCTCGGTAAATGGGTGAAAGGCCAGATACAGAAGGCGGTTCTCCTGAGCACGGCACGCATTGTGAGGAAGTTCTTGTCGTTAGAGCCTTAACCACCGGTAGCTTGGACTCTAGGCCCCGCTGCCGACGGATGTCATCTTTTTATAATTTTTTAATATGTGTTTATTATATATATGTATTATAAAAACATAAAAAAGAATAAATAAATATATGT
Source organism: Dendrolimus houi (assembly GCA_039645545.1). Classification (NCBI taxonomy): domain Eukaryota; kingdom Metazoa; phylum Arthropoda; class Insecta; order Lepidoptera; family Lasiocampidae; genus Dendrolimus; species Dendrolimus houi. The sequence continues at coordinate 9,576,688 of CM077125.1, forward strand.
GTAAAATAATAATAATAATATAATATAAAATAGGGATTTCTCACCTGAGCGAATACTTAGGTATCCTGTAGGTATATGATAAGCCCGAGCCTTTTAATAATACTGATAATCCACCAATGGCCTAATGATGAGTTATGTATCTCCCCAGAGCTTAACACTCAAATTTCTTCAAGCAAGATATATTAATGACCAGTTACAGCCACGTCTTTTATAAGAGCCAACAAAGCGATCATTTAGAGGCTAAAATTCAAACAAGTTAATTAATTTTGTGTTTCGCTAAAATTGTTATGAAACTCTTAACAAAGCCATTGTATTTCAAAAAGACGGAGGAGGATTTTTGATAGCTGTTTTGTGATTGAATGATAGCTAATATTATAAAAGGTAAACAACGACTCTCATTATTACCAACAGAAATAAAGGAGAAATGGATAATGTTTTACTGCTTCACAAAATATACAGATACAAGGATGCATTAGTTACAATATTTTTAAACAAAACAATAAGCGGCCATATCATTTAATAAGATCTCTCCCAAGCAATCTGAATTTTAAAATATTGTAAACTACTTTCGATATGTAGATAAATTTAGATGCTCGGAATTTTTAAATATACGTAAACTTACATACACCCCAATTTATATAATATGTATTTATATATCATAAGCCTATCAATTTTCTTATGTCAATACTATATTAGTCGTACACAAGGAATTAAATCGTAGTGAAAAAAAAAATATATATATGCTATTAATAAAATATGAGCTGATAAAACGGCGTAGGTGTAAAAAAGAATTCATCTCTTCCATACTTCTTTTATATAATGTCTCACGGTGATATTTTTTTCGTCCTAATGCTTGTCTCGAAGACAAGGACTCGTTTTTATCCTTGTCTATATCTTTCTATTAATAAACTGTTAACCCACTTAGAAATGTTGGTTTAAGGTAATGATCGCTTTAGTACTTTTTCTTTAATATCTATCGATGAAAATGTTTGTTTTATTTAATGTTTGTCTTGAACTTAGGTATGTTGTACATACGTACTTATAATATATAACTGTAATAACAGTCCATTTCGTCCCACTGCTGAACTCGGAGATTCCCATTTTTTCTAGGAAAGGACAGTATGCCTGCTACGCTTGTTTAGGACGGACTGGGGGATTTAACACATCGGTTATGTCGGTGTGCATGTGGTATTTGTAACAGTACCTATGTGCACATTAGGCTAACCTTAGGTGGGTTTCTTAAAACCTACCTAAATGGTATATGCTTGTCGGCCATGATTTTATCTCACGTCTCTTTGCAAAAGCGAGCTTGGGACTCGAGAGCGTACGCAGTGAGCTTTCACGAAATTAATTTGGATAATATAGTTTTCTTTCTTACTCAACAACATATTATAAAACTTGAAATTAGTTTATATATTTTTCTATTAATAACTTAACTTTTTACTCACAAAATGTTTACTAAGTATTTCCATTGAATAGTCCACATCACTTTAAGTGCAACATCTCTAAATATAAGGTCTTATAGGGTTCCCTTTGGGTTATCAAGACCTCAGTAACTCACTTGAAAATACGAGTATATAACAAACCAAGTTTAGAGCAAGCAGTGATGATTCCATTAAAGAATTGATACCTACTATGTACATGAAGATTTGTGTAAAGGTTATCCCGGAATCTAGGACAGGTTTTGTGATTTCGCCCATTTCATCCACTTGGTCCACTTGGTCCATTTTGTCATTTTTGTCAAGTTTTGTCATTTATGTAGGTTACATATAGACGGGGGATGGGATAGTTAGCGATATAAAATGAAGTGAATCTTGCGGGGCAAATACATAAAAATTTAATACAATGTAACCTGTACCGCCTGCTCTTTAAACAAGAGGTACGCACTAGAGGTAGACCCACGACGCAGCCGCGCGGTAAACTCTAGTTTTATATAAATTAACCTTCGATTTCTTTTTGTTCTGTTTCTATGTAAAAAGAAAGACGGAAATGAATAGTCTAAATTCGGGTTTAGACTAATTTGATGAAGATGATGATGTTAACATTCCTGACGTATGGAACGATGGCGATCTCTGTCGTAATTTTAATGGATAGCAAGTAAAATTTCTTAAAAACCACAAGTCGGGTTTTGATTTATCATAGCCAAAAATCCTTGTAGAGGTCCGTCTTTGAATAATTTGCATATCCCACGGAAATATCAGCCTGAAATCGTGTACGCTTCCGTCGCATGTTCGCCTCATCACATGTAGGCTTATGTCCTGCATACAGACGATGATAGACAGTGAAATGTCGCCGCGTGGAGCTATGATAATATTTCACGTCAATTGACATTGAGCACTTGATTCTCTGAATCTGGCAATGTTCCAACGCTTTGGGAAAGTAAGTAAACAAATTTAATGTCATAAATGTTTTCTTACAATGTTTTCCTGTGAACACTTTGATTGTATATAATGTTTTACGTATTATCGAATTTGAGCTCTATTTAAAATTCAAAAGAATTTACGGAATTTCGAAATTGCACAGAAGCCTGGTTAATATATGTGTTCCTGATTTCACATCTGTAAGTGACAGGCGGGGATAAAAATTCAAGGAAGTAATAGATCATAATCTTTAACTATAGATACCGAAATTCCTTAGTACGTATTGCATGCCTTACTCCCATAGTCCAAGGCCCTTGTTATAGAATTACCTACTTACAATAACATGTATACGCCAACGGATACTTTAGATATAATTGAATAATAAGTTCAAATAAAAAGCATTTTTCAATACACAAGGTTTTGCGGTGCTAAAATACATTTTAATTTAAACACATTAACATTATCGTTTACCATTAAGTCGTGGTAGTGTAATGGCTAGCGCATGCGTCACAAACTCAAAAGGCGCGTGTTCGATTCCTGGCTGGAACGCATGCACCACTTAGGCAGTTTTCTGATATATTATATCTTATATAAACGTCGTGATGAAATCTACATATCGAGATAGCCGATGTGTCAAACCTACCAAACCACCTTGGACAAGCGTGGCGGGTACACCGGTCCGTCCCTCCTATGGGAGGAGGCCTCAGCCTAGCAGTGGGACGTTCGTGGGCTGTTATTATAACATTATCCAGTATGTGATTAATTATTATCAAGTTGTTGAACATTGGAATATTTAATTATTACAGTGAGTCAAATAATATCAAAAACGGCTTTCGTCATTTTACTTAAATTTGAGATAAACGTGTAAAATGTATTTTCAATTATTGTTTAAATAGAATACTGAATATTAAGCAGGCTTCATTGTTATATATTTTATTATTTTAAATCTTTTCAATAGTCGTATAAAGAAACAATTAGATCATAGACAAAATATTTGCATGTATAAGGTTTTTCCCCAAAATATGGAGATTGTCATTACAAGATCTAAATTCAAAACTCAAACTTAATTAGCTTCAAATTGTTTTAACTTTATACTGATCGTGCAAGTTCAATTTAAAGTATCTGAAACTGTTATTCCTCAACTTCAAAATGAAGAGAGAGACAAGTTTTAATTTCTTCGATTTTTCCATAAGACGCCCAGTTCAAGAAAGGTCTTAAATAAATTCTTTAAGCTTAACTAGTACGATATGTAATTTTTGATAAATTTCCGGAATAAAAACTAACGCAAAATTTAAGTATAAGAATTAGCTGTCTGCCAGCGAAAACCGCATCGAAATTGTTCTAGTAGTTTTTACGTGAATCCCGTACAAACAGACAAGAAATCACAAAAAAATTGCATCGTGTTCTCCATTGTTTATATAGTCTGTTCTAGTTGTTTTTTAAAGCTTCTATGTACATATACATCATGTTTAGAATTTTATAATATTAAAAGATTACAATTGAAACAAAAAGGTCACTTTGTTGCCTAAACATATATCTAATGGGGCAAAACATGCTGTACTTTCACATTAACCATATTCTCCATCTGTTATTACGTTTTGTGCAAATTAAGAATTTGAATTTGAATTTCAGTTTAGTAAAAGTAGATGATCAAGGCTCAGTATTCTACTTAAAGATAGATAGAATATATGGTTCATCAAAACATAAAAATATAAAACTGTTTATTTTATTAAATTACCTTCTTCTGTCTCTAGTCGTGGCAGAAATACCCACAAAGTTACAATACTTTCTCGGCTAAAGAATAGGCAGTGTATCGTCTAAAGCGATATCTTTTGGCTAATTTTTTTTACGTCATGACATTTCTTTCAGGCTTGCAAGTTCAGATGTTAGAAATGTCTATAAGCGACGGTAACCATTTTCCATCACATGTTGGTCGTTCCTATATCTTACCAACCGTTCATTTGCCTCATTATCGGTTAAAATTTGACATAAGCTCATTTTTTTTATTACATGAGTTCAACAGGCAAGCAGACGACCCATCTGGTAGAAAGCGATTACCTATAGACATTTGTAACACCAAAGGTGCTACCAATGTGGTGCCGTTCTCTATAAGGATACTGGAACCTATTCACTAATGCCGGAAAACAACTCAAAGTTGTTATAACGACATACTCTAAACCAGGGGTGGTAGCCACCCAGACGGGCAGATACCCTCAACTGGTTGTGGGTTATTTTGTCGCCTCTTACGACAGGCCAAGATAAAGTTGTATTCTTTCTCCGTTCCTGTACGGATATGCAATAGGCAGCGTTATCGCGTAAAACGATATCTTTTAGCTAATCTTAATTGTTTTTAATATCAGGACATACCTTTCAAGCTTGTAAGTTCAGGTGTTACAAATTTCCACATGGAACGGTAACCATTTTTCATCACATGTGGCCAGTTTTTATATCTTGCCAACCGTTCATTTGCCCTACTCATAGTTAAAATTTGACATAAGATCCATACAAGAAATGTTACAATTCAACCGATGGTAAGGTAAGTGAATGAATCTTATCTTTGTTATGCTTTGTCTTATGTTTGTTATCAAGTTGTGATAAGAGTATTTATTTTTATTTTTATTTAGAAGTAACGTATTTATTATTGGTTTTATTAAAATGTATTTATTTGTTGTACTAATTAAATATTATATAAGTAGAATTAGTTTTATTTATTATCATTATTATTTAATTAACAGAATTGGGTCGTTGTGGTCTTACGCTAAAAGGAAGGTGTGCACTGAAAATCAGCGTTGTGTCGAATATAATTCCGACACAGTAATATGCTGAGTGCAAACCTTTTTTGCTGAAAATGCGGCGTACAAATTCTCAGAATGTGCTCTGTGTATGCTAATTTATAAAGAATGTAATTATGTTGCTATTTCTTCGAATAAAGTTTTTCTTTCTTATCTTATACTAATATATAAAGATGAAGAGTTTTTTTGTTTGATTGAACGCGCTAATCTCAGGAACTTCGGGTCTGATTTAAAAAATTCTTTCAGTGTTAGATAGCCCATTTATCGAGGAAGGCTATAGGCTATATATCATCACGTTAAGACAAATAGGAGCGGAGCACTAACAAAGAATGTGTCAAAATCGGGGGGTTTTGAAAACAAATTCCACGTGGATGACGTCGCGGGTACAGCTAGTAGTAAGATAGGAACTGGCTCTTTATCTGTTAGCCTATCTATTGTTCTAACTAAAACTAACTGCCGCGGCTCAACGACCCAAAATGAGTCTTGGCCTCCGAAATGAGAATATTCCACTCCTTCATATTCAGCGCTGTCTCCTGCCAGTCACAGGCATGAAGCTCGCGCAGATCAGCCTCCACTACGTCACTCCAGCGATATCTGGGCCGACCAACTAGTCGTCGTCCTGTTGGTCTGCCCAGATAGGCTCTTTTCACTGCGCGATCCTCCCCCATTTTATGTAGGTGGCCAAGCCAGCGCAAGCGATGTGCTTTGCTTTCTCTTATTATATTGGGCTCATCCATAAGTTCTTCGATTTCGGCATTTTTTTTGGATTATCGGATTTGCAGTATCTATTGTTCGCTACCAACAATTTTAAATTATAGCAAGTGGATCTTCATTCCTATAGTATATACGCCTTATGAACTGAGGCTTCGGGTCATAAATCATATTTATCTGTCTGTTTCGCTCGCGCTTACAGGTCTTATGGAAAGGTGTAGTGATGTGCGTAAGAATTGTAGAGGTGCATATCGATAATGGGATAGGTACGATCAATATGCTAAATTATGTTAAGTATTAATAGGAATAATTATTCGCAAAAGTAAGTTTTTAATTTGTAAGATAAAATGTTTGTAATAATACAAACGTAATCATAGAGAAACTGTATAGATTGTAATGTGGCCCTGAAAAGGGCCGCTTTTATCTTTTCTACGGATATTTCTTAGTTCTTCAAAAATCCTCATCCGTATCTTCCCCATCAGTGTTTTCAATTCTTTTAAAAACAGGAACACGTTGTGAATTACAGCCCAAGCTTGAGCGTTGATGTCACCATTTAATTTTTTCAAAACCACGTTAGAAAATAAATTCTCTATTGTGCGTATTGCGTAACGAAGCGTAAGTAATGTAATGAGTGTCATATCCAAAAATAATATATTTATAGAAAAACAACAACCCTTACTCGTAACGACCTATCAAGAGTCAGAGTGTTAACGAAGGTCACGATGACGCGTCGACCCCGCGTGCGCGGGTAGCTAAGTATCGATAACGGGTTGCATTGCGTGCACATTCCTACTGTCACTGACATTTATTGCCCGACGACTCAGTTTAAATTGCGTCATCTATAGTTGTAGGAATGTGAATGTGAAGTAAGTGTAATATATAACAGAGTGAAAATCCGAGTCAGTTTTGTACAAAAACAATATCTAGCGTTCTAAATAATGTTATACCGAAATATAGTTTATGTCTGTATTTCACATTTGCGGTCGAATATTGTAGTGAATTTATGTTCTCCGCGACAGTTTTACCATTGTAGTATCCGTTTTATGAACGTTATAATACAATATACAAGTTTCGGAAGTCACTTTATTGTATGTAGTAAATGCAGTTCTATTTGTTGAAGCCATTTGGATATTTTATGCTTGTATGATGTAAAATATGGTTACTGAAAACTGAAGGCTTGGTGGTTAATTAGTCTAATTTGCTCGTTTCATCACAATATGTAATATGAACTGATATTATATGTGTGACATTTCATTTAGATACATTTACGTACATTTCACTGATAATTACAGCAAATAGTTATAATAAATGTACTAGCCATATTCCGACCCAATATAATAAGCTACGTCAAATTTAATCATAATATGTCAAAAAGTTTATCAACGTAGCGTACATGGAGAGACAGGTTAAACTTAGCTTTGTTGTATTCATTCGGTCTTATTTATGTTACGGGCAATTTGATTAATCGGGCATTATTTATATGTACCGATCATTATGAATAATGGCCAAGAGCGTCGGTCAATTTAATAAAGTAATTACTTTGGCCGGCCCATATTAATAATGCCCGACGGGCTTTGGTCCAAAAAATTACGGTTTGATATAATTTAAATTTATCACTTGGACCGGACAGAATGAATACTTCCCTACTTCTAGTTGGCTAATGTGATAAATTCGGTCGTGCTGTGCGACGTGTGTGGACGAGTCTGAGGCTTGGCGACCTGTAGCCGGCGAAGATTTTCACCTCCTTTCCAGCCACCTTCACTAGCACCCCGATCGTGCAGAGCTCTTAAAAGTATATAAGCAGAACCTCGTCGTACACGATATTCCTCTTCACCAGGACAGCCGTCCCTGTATTCGGCAGGCTCCGGGAGACTTCGTCACGCTTGTACACGACGAAGTTCAGAATTTAGGACGTGATCTTCGTTCGAAATTTCGTCTCACCGAGGAGGATTTTGTGTACAATTGTACACATATGTACATCCTATGACTAGTCTAGAAGGCGCAGAGGCAGCGTCTTATCAGCTCTGCCAGCGTCCGCTGATGTCCTATCTATGACAAATAGCGTCAATGCAGACCAGATGATGCATCGCAAATAGCTTAAGATCTACCCCAGTTGTGATGGTGGAGATCAGGTCAGTCAGAGTCCAACAAAATACCTCCATGCGAAGCATTCGCTGGAGTATTATCTGAAGTATCGTTGGATGATTAAGATTTCGGTGCAGGAGGGACGGGTGCGTGCCTGGTTATATTACTCGGCTGACGATACGATAATGGCTGAGCAGCCTTGGCGGTAGGAGCTAGTGTCCTCTCCAGTGGCGCGTGGTGGCTGCAGTGGAGACATCTTTCGATTATAGTGATTATTTGCAATTGTTTAGCTGCAGCGGGTGGCGGAGCACCCGTTGCCCATTCTTCCATAGGTGGTTGCCGTAGTTTTGCAACTTGTTCCACCTCTTGGACAGCGGCTGTGGTTATTTTACGGCATTTCCCACTTTGGGGTCATTTTCAGGAGGTACCAATGTGGTTCTTGGCACCTCTTGTGGCGTTTGGGTCATTTTCCGTACAGTGGCCCTCGGTTGCTCTGATTGACCAGTTTCGAGAAAGTCTTCAGGTGATAGAGAGGCTTGTGCCAGCCTCCTTTCGGCCCTGGCCGATCTTTGGTGGCTGTTGCCTGCCGGTCACCGTGGGCTTATTGGGTGGGGTGGGCCACAACTTCTCCCTTTTCTTCCTTGCCTCTCAGGGCAACGTCTAAACATGCTGCGTACACCCTGTCGTAATTTGCGCACGTCCGCCTCTCACGCGAACTCACCGCACGCACATGGCATTGTTTTCTGCCCTCGCCATCCCTCTAAGATCACGCCCGGTATATAGAGAAACTAGTTTGTTGCATACAGCCGGGCGAGGTTCTCTTGGTTGAAATGACTAAGTGTAAACTAGAAGAGGCAGCCAAGTCTGCCCCCATGACAGAAATGTGGCGCACTGCTTCCATTGGGAAGTTCTTTTCTTTCAGCGTTCTCCTTATTACCTCTGGATCGTCGAACCTAACCCTAACTAACTCATTGTTCTGGTCACTGGTCGCGACCTTCCACCGCCCCTCATGACTTTTGTATTTTATAATCTATATAATTGACATATACATAGATTCGTTGACATTTATCATAATGACATTTCTAAACTTTGTTTCCAAGCCATAAAATGAAAAAAGGGACAAGAAATGGATTCTTGTACCTTTAAATAAGGATTAAGTAAGTTTAGCTAGCCTTTATAGACAAAAAAACTACAGTTCATCTGTTTTATCATATTGCTCAAGCTAGTGTAGTCATTATTCATAATGATCCGGAAAAGTGATTAATCATGCAGTTTTATTTATATTGCCCACTTGATACGGGCATTATATATACAGACCGGTCATTTCTCATAGCGACCGGATTTATTAAATTGCCTGTAACATTTATATTGAGTTAGAGTAAGTTAGTAGGCTTCTTTAAGAATCTTATAGAAGCTTATAAACTTACTCTAACTCAATATGAGTAAGACAGCTTGTGTCTACTACGTACTATCCTTTTGTACGTTACCTATGGTGTATAAGAAAGAAGAAGCTAGTAGTGGCAACAGCACAGTAAATAACGTAAGTTTGAAAAGCCCTCATATTTCATATTTATAGAGGATGCCACAACTCATACCTTTCTAGTATTTGGAACTGAAAAGCACCACTAAAATTTTCAACCGATGCTCTATAGTTGAAAAAAAAATCAAATAAAATAGTTCCTATTTAATTTCATACAATGTATCGGAAATTAATCCATAACTTTCTAATGATGTTAAGTAAGAAATCAACACCTTAGGACATCTAACGTATAAAGTAGAACTAACTAACAAGTCACAATAAAGTAATCGAATTATAAATTCTAGTTCTTCCTTGGTATAAAAAAAATGCAAACAAAGGTGTGTCCATAAATCAATTAATTTTAACGACCTTGTGATGTTTTGCGTCTTTAAATATAGAAATAAAACAAAGGCGACGTAGCTTATAATGGCGAATATAATTTCACTTGATGAAACCTCCCTCGCCCTAACATCATCCGTTTTCATTATTACTTGGCGTCCACGAGGCTCATTATTACTTCCAATATTGCTGTTTTACCTAAACACCATTATTTACTTTAATAACCGTGTACGGGGCTTGAAAATTTTACTTCGGTTTTTAATTTACTTTTGAAACATCCACAGGACGGCAGATAATTGGATATCAGAGATGTTGTGGGTGCAGAATTATTTACACATGCGAATGAGAATACATATTCTTAGGCTTTTGTAGTTAATTTGTCAAAAATGGAACTATTACAAAACCGCCATGTCCAACCGCCATTTTTATGGGAAATTACTAAATTTACATGTAGATAAAATTTTACGAGAAGATGAAATCTGTATAGTGATACAAAATTATGTAGTCAAATTGTTAAGACAACAACGCTAGCTTTGATTCCTGCCATCGCAAACTTTATCTTGGCGAGAATTATAATAACGTAATTATTATTATACAGGTGGAATTTTTTAATGCCACCTGGAGGGAAAGTACTCTAAATAATAGAGATAGCAAATTTTACTCCAAGAAACATTTATTTATTCTTGAAAAGAAATAATACTGCATTCAAAGATTTTCGAAAATCCTCTTTCCTTCACCCGGGAATTGAACCGACTAAAATCTGTAAAGATTACACCCTGTAATTTTATTGTATTGATCGTTAGGATCAATCACAAGGATGAAATCTCTCTAACATACTTAGTAAATTTAATGAAAAAAAATAAAATAAAATTACAGGGTGTAATTTTCCGGTGTTAGTAATAAGTTCGATTTTCGGGTGAAGCAAGAGAATTTTCGAAAATCTTTGAGTGCAGTTTTATTTCTATTTTAAAATAGATACATTTTTCTTTGGAGTAAAATTTGCTATCTCTATTATTTATAGTACTTTCCCTCCAGGTAGCATTAAAAAATTCCACCTTGTATAGTCAAGGTGGGGAAGTCCGTCAATGGGGTAAGTTCATACACCGCTCGTTTTGAAACTTTTTTAAACGGAATTTAACGCCAACCATATTTCGAAGACCGAATTCGATAGTGTCTTAGCTTCACTGACTGATTTGTTGTCGTCGTATTTATTGAAACACGGAAATAGTGAGAGGTGTATGGAGTATCCCCCACTACGGTCTTCGCCACCTTGACTATACTATATTGAAAAATTTGAGGCAATCTTTCCAACGGACTGAATGACAAACATTCCGAAAGCGGTCACTTATGAGTCTTCGTATAAACAGTAGTTTTCAGTTCAATATCGATATTTATTTCGAAATCGCAAGTAGAGATTTCAATTTTATTGGTATAAATTGCGAACAAAGCATAAGGCGTTTACATCGAAACGACACCAGAAAAATACTTGGGATTGACAGACGTTGAAAAATGCCAAGTATTTATTAATACGAATCCGTGTGTGATAAAACAATCCCATTTCATTCAAACAACAGCGTTCGAGACAGAATGTTAGGACGAAAATGTTTTCAAAATAGGAAATACTGTAAGTATTACTTAATACTATTGTTACGAGTTTGCAGGACTCGAATTACAATGCCGTTAGAATTATTATAGAGTTTATTAGAAATATACAAACACGTATAACACAGGTACAAATATAAACAAACACAAGAAATTCAAACGTAATGCAGAAGGTCGTAATTCAATAAAACGCGCAAAGTTCTTCAATATTAGATTTCCGAATGTACACGCGTTACGCCTTGATCGTAGTTGTTGCTCAACTGCACTCCTCTTTCCATCAGGCCATCGTTTTATACCGCACAAATGCAAATGTGCCCGGCCGGTAACGTCGACATAATTTCCTAGAATTAGCTTGTAATCCGCAACACCTGACTAATGATGCAGCCTGCAAGCGGCTGTAGACGAGTAGAATAGAACAATAGGTTGTTCTCCACAATAACTGGAAACGTATGCCAATAAATAAGTAAACACAAGAAGACGATCATAAAATGATCACAATTAGTTCAAATGCCGACAGGTAATAAAATGTGCTTTTACAGATTTGAAGTGGAATTTGTTTTTGTCGGAGCCTAAATTGTAACTGTTATAGATAATAATATTTATATGTATGTGAATGCATCATGTATTTTCGTGAGCAATATATTGTTACATATAAAAAAATAGATGTGATTCTTTTTATTTTAGTTATAAATTTAATAAAACTACGTTTTAATGGTTTTCAACGCGCTATTTTATTTGATTTTTATAATATAACCTTACACCACATTTATCTTGACTGTCCCAAAATTATTACTCCCCTGTATGACTTCTACATAAAGATCTTCCTCGCCCTATTAATTTGAACTTTCTTCTCACCCTGGCTGACAGAAACCATGTACATGTATATACTTTATGCAAATTTATATCAGTTAATAACATTTATCTTTAGTGTAGTTAGTCTAACTTATATGTGTTATGTTCTAACTACAGGTATATGAAAAATCCTACTGTACAATATACCGTCCAAAAATTCTTTTTTCTTAATTTGCTACACTAGTTCACCCGTAATTTTTCATATTTATGGCAACATTAGCAAAATCAATGCCAAAGGCGTTGGAGCCAAAATCAACAAAAGTTGCCAACTTATTCATTTTAATTATTTAGTTTTAATTTTTGTTTATGGTTATTATTTAGTCTATGGGAGCTAGTGAGTTACAATATTTTTTGCCAAGACAACTTTTAATAATCTAATTAATATATTAATTAATTAGATTAGTAAAGTAATAGTAGATCTGGAGAAATTTGTCAGTTAAGTAGTTTGTTGACTATTATTAAAAAGGTGTCGGTCCAAACAATGAAAAGGGATTAACTCGCCAGTTTAGCGTCTAACTTGGTACTTAACTGATCCAAATATATATCAGGTCTAAGAGTAACGAGCTTTCGGTTTGAAATTTGAGTTTTGTGAGGTTGAAGTATCGTCGGTTGCTACTTGAAATATGGTTGCTGTCATTACTACATGGAAACGCGGAGAGCGGTCAAATTTTATCTATAGCGCTTTACTGCAATAAATCGACAGTGATTTTTCACACTGAAATATTAGTGGTTTCGGTCTCGATATCTCTGGGGCAGAGCTGCGCAACGAGCGCGCTAATAAACTCGATTTTTCGTCAAAACAAAAAATGCGAACAAATCGAAGTAGCGCAAAAACTATTCTCTCTTTTTAGAGTTCCATGTAGTTTTGTTAAAAACTCCGTCTATACGTGTATATCTTCTATATAAATAAAAATAAATCGTAGAAATGTATGTACACGCAAAGCTTGAGAACAACTTTACCGATTTTGATGATTTTTTTGTGAGTTTCAGTGGGTCCCCGGATAGCTTGGATTCACAATTGGAACCGGTAGATGGCGCTGGAATCGGGTTCTAGGATCATCCTAATATCCTGGACCGATTTTGATGATTTTTGTGCGTATTTGAATAGATCCCCGTATGGTTTAGATTCATAATTGGAACCGCTAGGGGGCACTAGAATCGGGTCTTAGATTTTTATTTTTCAGGGCAGGACAACGTCTGCCGGGGCCGCTAGTTATGAATAAAATTGGGCAAAAAGATATTGTTCTCTTATAGCGGCGTAGTGTATCCTATATTGTATTATATTATCCTGTATTATATATACTAAATTGGGTACCTATACAATGAATGACTCTTTATTTGCAGCGATACAGGTAGTATGTACATATATTTCAATTTTGAAAAAACAAATACATGTGATATCTCACAATACTTCTCTCTCTTGTAATTTTCAGGCCTTAAGTGATTAATGGGCGATCCCTAAGTTCTTTTAGATTCTTTAGATATCGTAGTTAAATGATGTAAACAATGAATATTCGTCGTCTGTATGGAACCTTTCAATATACGCGAACTCGGACGCTGTTGAATCCTCACAATTAATACCGATGTGGGTAGTTTTATAAGTGCTACTGTCTTATGTTTTTCACCTCCATTGGGTGGTGGCAAAAGCAGTTTCCAACGCACACAAGGTCAGTTCGGACGTTCCTTTTTCTCCGTGCTAAGACTAAGTAAACGTTTCACATCCCATTCAACTTTACATACAAACCGTGCTTGCCTTTTGGTGTGAGTGTATGCCATAATTCGAAGACCTAAGTAGCCGTAAACTCTTAGAAACTGTCTAGCTGCCCCATTGGAGGCGGATTCCGAGGTTAGTAGTGCTTATTACCTCATTAGTTTTTGTGCAGGATTTGGCATCTCTCACTCCCATATATCCGCTTAAATAAAACTCATAGTCCACTATTACTATCACTCAAATCAGCGAAGCTGTGTAGATCCGTGATCCAGCATTGCACAACGCGCTTTGCCATTTTTTCATTTCGCACTGTTTTCAGCAAAGTGACATGTAGTGAAGTGACCGAATAATTTGCTCATTTGTCAACGTCTTCGCTATGCCAAGGAGAAAAATGATTCACTGAATCTGTCGGGGCCTTCACGTCGTTGAATTAATTGAAATAAATTACTCGGTACCCGTCAACAATTTAATCTGTGCCGAGAATAATCTGAGAACTGTCGCAATAACTTATACATCACAGGATATTAGATAGACCATATTTATTGTTTAGCAAAATACAGATTCAAGAACTGACTACATAGTTATGAACTCTTCCCGACCATCTATATTGGATTAATAAACATGCGCCTGCGAGCGACTAGCTGAGTAAGCTTTCTCCAGCGGAAGGCCCACAGACGCATGTCAGCATTTATTAACTTTAATTTTTGTCTCTTAGATTATTCATTATTAAACAGGAGACCTGCATTTCGGTCGTACGTGTATTTAGTGTTTCTTTTAAAAACCCATTTGGCCCGAGCCAAGACTTGACTGGCGCAGCCGGTAGGATCGTTCGTGAAGGCTGCCCGTCTTTCGTACATAGTTAGGGCGTCGGAATCCGCCCAAGTACGTGAGTGCGGTGTGAAAAGCTTCGAGCGATCCACGAACCAAATAAATAAGTCCTTCTTGAACGGGCCACCAAGGATGGGAGTCGCGGGCGGTTGGTGAGTAAAACCTTTTTGCCTTCCTTACCATTTCTACTTCCTATCTTTTGAGGGTTAAAATATTTTGTTATTCTTGAGATCAGACATATCTCATTATAACGTTTCTGGTTAAAATCTATATAGGTGTATAGGTTAAACTTTGGCCAAGCACTAAAATCTAAAATTGTAGTAATTTTATTAATTAATTATTAGTTGCAAATAATTAAACTTATTTTCTAAAATAAATTATAACTAAATTAATTATATTTAGTTATAATTTATTTTTCGTCGCCTCAATACAGTTCATAAGTTTATTAAAATGGAGCCACGTGATACTCCATTACCCGGTCCAACTATAACACCCATACCAAATGAGATGCTACGTCTTATTCCCCAATTTGGAGGGGACACGCGCCAATTAAACCTTTTCTTAAGAAAATGCGAATATATTATAAGTCGTTATAGAGGCCACGAAGAACAGGATGTTTATGTATTGCACGCCATTACGAGTCGGCTTATAGACAATGCAGCAGCGCTGCTTTCAGAACGCGATGATATTGTCACTTGGCATAATCTGAAAGAATTATTAGAACAACACTTTGGCGATCCGCGTAGCGAAGAATGCATAAAAATAGAATTGGAATCTTGTAAAATTAAATCAGGGAAAGTTATTTAGGTTTTGTAATAGAGTGCAAAACATACGGTCATTGTTAATTTCAAAAGTAAACCTAAGATATGATACCGATATAAAAAAGGCTAAAATAGCTATCTACAACAATACGGCCTTAAACGTCTTTATGTATAATCTGCCCGAAGATATGGTGCGCATAGTTAGGCTTAAAGAACCTTCGACTTTAGAATACGCCCTTAGCATCGTAATGGAAGAAGTCAACTTCCAGGAGCAATATGCTCGGCGAAACCGTAATCATAGTAACAATAAACCAGCGGCCTCACAGGGTCCCAGCTTTAAATTCAACAATAATCTCCAACCATTTAACCAACAAGTTGGGTTCCGACCCTTACTTCCACAGAAGTTTAACTTTGGCATTCCACCAAATTTCCAAAACTTCAAGCCCATCCTGCCAATGCAGCAACAGACATTCGGTTACAGACCACAGTTGACATATCGTCGTAACCCTCCATTTAATATTGGTAACCAGTCCCCTCAATTCGGGTATCGCCCACCACAATTTGGGTACCGTCCTCAATTATATTTTAACCCACAATTTGGGTACAAACCACCGCAAATAGGGTGCAAATACCCTCAGACTCCCACTATGACTCCACAACAATTTGGCAATAGTAACATACAAAAACCTAATAATTCTACCGACGTCTCAATGAGGACAGCACCTTTAAGGCCACAAAATCAAGGTTTCAAGTTAAACGAACTGACACTCGGCAACGAAAATACACAACTTTCTGACGACTTTAATTATGACTATAACTATGACCAGAACTACGTATATAATTATAATGATATCAACCCATACCCCTATTATGACGTTCAATGGACGGAAGCTTACGAAGACCATGTTCACAATTCAGATAACAATGACATCCCTGTTACCAAGGATGAAAATTTTCATATACTAGCCTCCTCGAAGACGAGAAATCTTAGAATTAAACTGTGATCCTAATCTCAAACTACCTTACATTTATATTCCAGAAATAGATGCAAAATTTATGATAGATACAGGAAGTACGAGGTCTTTTATTAGCCCTCGTAAGGCTTATGAATTTTATTTTCAATATATAATAAAAGAACCATTTCAAGTTGTCAGTACACATGCATCCAGCCATCATAATGAAGTTATTGAAATTCCCTTGATGCCTATTTTTAACCGTATCGATAACCACAAATTTTATATTTATGATGTCGACAAGTGATATGAAGGCTTGATCGGCAATGACCTCCTTAAACAATTAAATGCTGTCATTGACCTCAAAAACGAAGTCCTTAAAACAAGTACTACAAGTATACCAATTATTAACAATTTGAATTATATCGTTGAAATACCACCGCGTTGTGAAAAGCGTATTAAAATCCCAACTAATCAATATTCAGGTGTAGCTATTCTAGATTATAAAGAATTTACACCAGGTTTACGAATGCCTAGTGCATTAGTAAATTGTGTCAATGGCTATGCATTAACAGTAATTCAGAATAATTTGGAGAAACATCTTACTTTAACAATTACAAGTCCTTTTACTGTGACCGAATTTATCCATTCTGACTGTAATTTAAATAATATTCAACTTGATGACAATATAGAAACAGACGATTTATTGAAACAAAACCTAAAAAGGTTAAGACTCGAACATACTAATATTGAAGAAAGGGAAAAGATACTAAAACTGTGTTTTGAATATAGAGATATATTCTACTGCGACCAAATCCCCTTAAGCTTCACTAACCAAGTTAAACACAAAATTCGTACTAAAAATGAAGACCCTATATTTATTAGACCATATAGACAAGCTCCTGCGCAAACAGAGGAAATTAATAAACAAGTAGAAAAATTATTAAAGGATAACGTAGTCCAAGAATCTCACTCTCCTTGGAATGCACCCGTGCATCTTGTACCGAAGAAGAGCGACGCCTCGGGCGAAATAAAATGGCGAATGGTAGTAGATTTTAGACAACTTAATGACATAACTGTTGACGACCGGTATCCTTTACCCAACATTACCGACTTATTTGACAAACTAGGTAAAAGTTCTTATTTTAGTACGCTTGACCTAGCAAGTGGATTTCATCAGATCGAAGTAGAAGAGAACGATAGAGAGAAACTGCTTTCAGCACACAAAATGGCCACTTTGAATTTTTGCGTATGCCTTTTGGGCTTAAAACCGCTCCCGCAACCTTTCAACGAGCTATGGATAGTGTCTTAAGAGGTTTACAAGGAATACACTGTATGGTATATCTAGATGACGTAATTATATTTTCAACCAGTTTAGATGAACATATACAAAAATTAAGGCTTATTTTCGACAGACTGAGAGAAACTAATTTTAAAGTACAATTAGACAAATCAGAATTTTTGAGAAAAGAAGTTTTATATTTAGGCCATACAATAACGAGTGATGGACTGAAACCAAATGATGACAAAATTAAAGCTGTTTTAGAATTCCCCTTGCCAACCACTACAACAGAAATTAAGAGCTTCCTAGGACTTGTTGGATATTATAGAAAATTTATAAAAGATTTTGCACAAATTACCAAACCCTTAACCGCTTGTCTTAAAAAGCGTAATAAAATAACTGCTGACCAAAATTATATAGATGCGTTCAATAGATGTAAAGAACTCCTAACTAATGCCCCATTATTACAATATCCTGACTTCGATAGGCCATTCGTTCTCACCACCGATGCATCGGAAGTCGCTATCGGAGCAGTGTTATCCCAGGGCCCAATCGGCAGTGATAAACCTGTAGCATATGCCAGCCGCACACTAAGTGATACGGAATCTCGTTATAGTACCATTGAACGTGAATGTTTAGCTATGGTTTGGGCAATGAAACATTTTCGCCCATATCTTTATGGTCGAAAATTCGTCATTTACACAGACCACATGCCTTTAACTTGGCTCAATTCCCATAAAGATTCGAGTAGCAGGCTTACCCGCTGGCGACTGCGAATGCTAGATTACGACTATGATATTATATATAAAAGGGGAAACAAAATACAAACGCTGACGCCCTATCCAGAATAAAAGTAAACGCTCTCTCCGATTCTGAAGAAGCAGATTCTATGAAGGTTAATGTAGATAAGGAACAGAAACTTCAGGAACATCTAAAAGAAGTAGTCGAAAACATAAAACGACTAGCGACTGAATCAAAACCCGACCACGATGACTCTTCAACCATAACAATATCAGACACCAGCGCCACGATATCAATTTCTGACTCTGAAAAGGTCTCTGAATACCCAATCAGAGAACCCTCAGAAACCAGCCAGTCCGACACCGTACACTCCGCCATAAATATAGAGTCTACAGGAATCCCGATATTACGAGAGGCTGTTGATACAAAGCCCAATCAAATCCTAATATACACCTGGCACAAAAATGACGTACAAGTACGAGATATATCCCCTAAAAAACAGAAAGTGTTGGAAGTGTTTATGCCTATCAACAACCCTGAATTGGTAACAAAATTTATTAAAGAGTATGTAAGACCTAAAATTAAATATTTTATATATTTCGAAGACCCAGAACATCGGAAACAATTTAATCATATTATTATAAATTTATTCAAAAGGGACATGGTACAAATATTCGAATGCACAGAACGGGTGATATATATAGAAGACGAGGGCGAACAAAAGGCAATAGTTTTAAAACACCATAAAGGGATTTCATGTCATAGAGGTATCAAAGAAACAATGTCCAGTATACGTAGATCTTATTTTTGGCATAATATGATAGAAACCATATCAGCAGTTGTCAACGCCTGCGAAGTCTGTCAAAAGATGAAATATGACCGCAAACCAATTAATCCCGTTTTACAACTAACACATACACAAGATGCTCCATTCCAAGAATTATTTATAGATCTTTTTCAAATTGAAGGACAATATTTTTTAACCGTTATAGACGCTTTCAGTAAACTAGGTCAAGCCTTCGCTATTTCTAACAGATCGACTCATGAAGTAGTTAGAGCTCTTATGAAATATTTTTCCTTTTATGGTATTCCTAAAAAGATAAGTTCAGATCCAGGAACGGAATTCAATAATGAGTTATTGAAGGAGTTCTTATCCTTACACAAAGTAGATCTTCACATTGGAACACCTAACAATCCTAACTCCATGGGTCTTATCGAACGTTTCCATTCTACTATTATTGAAATTTATAGATGTGCTAAATATGAAGAAAAGTGTACAGATGCAGCATCAGTTATGACATACTCTATAATGGCATATAATCATTCTATTCATTCATCAACAGCTCTAACCCCATTTGAAGTAGCCTTTGGACACACTGATTCGGGTAACCCCTTTGGTATAGACTTTGAAAGGCAATATGTACAGAAATTAGTTAAAGACCATGCCAAGCGCACTAAGTTCTTATATAATTATTTAACTGAGAAAATAACGAAAGAAAAGGAAAAAATTAGGCAAAGAAAAGGCGGCGAAGGCGAAATAGAATTCCCAAAAGGGAAAACTATTTTGCTAAAGTAGTTAACAAAAGAAAAGGCAAAGATAAACCCCGTTATACGAAAGCTAAAATCATTGGTGAGGTAGAAAAGAATGTAGCGCCAGTGCAGATAGGAGAAAGGATAACTAAAGTGCCTGTTAAAAATATTAAACGCCCTCCACAGGTGGTGCATACCGATGATTATGATGCCGGCGCTGGGCCTTCATCTGAGATCACTTGAAGGCAACCCAGGCGTGCTCCCGGTCAAGGAAGGTCAAGCGTATATACAGACTGACCACTGGACTATTGTTAAGGTGTTGAATTTAGATCGTATCTACGACGATTTAAATTTTATTATACAAAAATATAACGAATTAAACAAGTTAACAAATATTAATGAATCATATTATAGCGACTACCTAACTTTAAAATTACACGTAGATTATTTACGCGACTCAACAATACAAAAGTACAGACAACTTGTTCCAAAGCAACGCTTTAGGAAAGGTATACTAAATCCCTTAGGCTCTATTATTAAGATAATAACAGGTAATCTAGATCAAGAGGATGCATTAAAGTATGATAAACTCACCTCAAAACTGGAACATAATCAAGTTATTGTTACAAATAAGTTAACGTTAATTGCACAGATGTTAGATAGTATAATCAATAGCACCGATATTCTCAATCAGAATTCCGCTGCACTGGAGGCACGATTACATATTGTGGAATCCGCTCTTAAGGACCTTGCCTCTCAAAAGAATCGTTGGGTATATTCTACATATATTATTAGCCTTTTTAATCTTTTTATTAGTAACTTTCTAACGATATTTGTTAAACTAAGTGAAATCGAGACAGCGCTTGCATTTAGTAAGATATCAATATTACATCAGTCTATTATTAACACTACAGAATTACTACATCATTTTAAATTAATATCTGAGACTCAAAATTTAGTATACCCTGCAACCGAAGACTATTTAGTGAATTTAGAAGAAATTGTTAATGTTAAGTCTTATATTAAGAAAAACCAGATAACGTTCATAATGGAGATACCACTTACTGATAACAATACTTACAATTATTATAAACTTTACTCTTTACCAATATTTCGCGAAACAGAAAATAAAACCTATTCCATTCTTCCCCAATATCCTTACCTCTTGGCAAAAGGAATGAAATACCTTCCGCTTGTAAGCTCATGTCAACTCATCGCACCAGGAGAACACTACCTATGCCAGCAGAAGAACCGCGTGCCTTTCCCTGAGCCAACCTGTGTCGAACAACTCATGGGGTTTGAAGACGACCCTACTAACTGTATACAACACCAAATTCACATTGAAGAGGTACGAGTTCAACCGATAGCTACCGACAATTGGATCTTATATACAAGAATCAAAACGAAATCAACAATATATTGCGGGACAGACGTTAGAAAGCAGCTGATCTTTGGAACTTATTTGGTGACCCTCGATGAGCCTTGTGATTTGGAAATCTGTGGAATTAGACTCCAGTATCACCGGGTCATCACCGAAAGAGAACTGGCAGACCCGATTCCAGTTATTGAATTACCCCAACTAAGTGCAAGAATAGATACTACCCCATCTTTTACACATCCACTTAACATGCGAAATATCAAATTAGATGAAATTAAATATATGTCCTATGTGTTAAAAAACAGTGAAATGGTGAATGGTGCTTCGAACGAATCAAACTTTAATTCTACCATTATATTATATTTTATGTTAACTTTAGTTGTATTGTGTATCTGTGTATTTTTAGCATATAAGTTACGGAATAAAATTATTTCTATGTGTTGTCGAAATTCTCGGCCTGTTATTGAAAATGAGCAGCATCCCGAGAATTTCGATCTTGGGGAGGGAGGAGTTATGAACTCTTCCCGACCATCTATATTGGATTAATAAACATGCGCCTGCGAGCGACTAGCTGAGTAAGCTTTCTCCAGCGGAAGGCCCACAGACGCATGTCAGCATTTATTAACTTTAATTTTTGTCTCTTAGATTATTCATTATTAAACAGGAGACCTGCATTTCGGTCGTACGTGTATTTAGTGTTTCTTTTAAAAACCCATTTGGCCCGAGCCAAGACTTGACTACATTTTAAATGTTATTGTATATATCGATCGATAATAATAATTATAATCATCATCAGTATCCCGCATGACGATAACCTCGTGAAGAAAGAAAAAGACAAACTAAGTAAATATTTAGATTTTGTGGCGTCTGGAGTCAATGATCATTGTGCGGACAGTTGTCACCGTCAACGGTCTTATAGCGAAGAGCCTCGACCGTCACCTAGAGAGGCTCTCGCTGGGAAGCTGGGTGAAGGGGCAGATGCAGAAGGCAGCACTCTTGGACACGGCACGAATTATGAAGAGGTTCCTGTCTCTGGAGCCCTAACCACGGGTAATTTGGGCCCTAAGCCGGCGAGCTGCAAAGATTATATATTTTTTAAAAATTAAATATGTATTTTACATTTGAGATGTATTTGTTGGAATCAACCTCTTTAGATAGTTTTACTTTTTATATTTTGACACTGTCAACATTCTTTTGTTTTTCTTCTTTTTTTCTCACTCTGTATTCATCCTTGCATTGTTCCGTATCGTTGAGTAATAAATATTAATATTATAAGAAAAATCGCGTATTACTTCACGTCTAGTTATAATATATACAGTCTACGTGCTCTCCACAGTATTTTTATAAAAGAATAATGATTTCTATTTTTTATAAAAGAATTTCTTTATATGTATATTTAAAAAAGGGTAAATTTTTTGGAAATAAATAAATGCATATATTATAATCAAGAATCAAATGATTAGCAATGACTATGGTCCAGTAAACATGTAACGTTTTTAAAATTGTAAGTCATAGTTAATTTTTAACGTCAGTAACTCTAAGATTAATTCGTGTTTTACCCTGTTCGGTTTATTAGTACCTTATCGTATAGTACCAGAATTTCTCTACAAAATCGCAGTCACAGATTAGTTTCTAAAAAGGGTCAAGTTGGTCTTTTTCCCCGGAGTCTTCATATGTTTTAAATAATAAAACATCAACAACAAGTGAAGCGCATTTTACATTCGCAATAATAATGCGTTACTATAATTATTAATGGTTCTTTAGAAGCCATGCTACGTGGTAAAGCCATGCTGGAATACCTTCATCACAGCTAGCTGGGCGGCTCGATCGGTGTGATATCACTCTCGTACAGAATATCGGCGTGACACAATTGGCCTTGAGTTAAGCATGTTCCGTACGATGATTAATATACTTCCGATGGCTCACTTCTTCTTCTTCCATATCCTATTTTCTTTCCGTATCCTATTTTCACTATCCCAGCACCCTATTCCATTTCCCTATCCTATTCTCTCAATCGCATTTCTCCTGTCGGTTGCCTCTATCTCATCCCCTTTATCTTATCTTCCTGGCGACGTGTTGGTTTCGCCCCTGGTGTTACAAACGTATATTCTTCTTCTAACCTAATCTTCTTCGTCGTTCCCTTACTCTCAGCAGATCGTGACTTTAATGGCAGTGAATAAGTACTCTCCTCCACCGAGATCAGTTTTGAGCACGATGGAGGGCCGAATTTATCGATATGTCCAGCTAATCAACAACCTGGTCAATCCACTTAGAATAAAATATTCTTTATTGCACACAGGAAAGTAGTTAACATGAGTATTAACAACAATTAAAGTAGTACAATCAGCGGTCTTATCGCTTACAGCGATTTCTTCCAGACAACCTTCTGGAAATAGACATGTGTAGAAGAATGGGTCGGTAACCAGTGCGCAACATACCTCTAAATATTAATAATAAAATATAAAATTAATAATTATACATACATAAATGATTTTAACAGAAAATATAAATACATGAATATTACATAAATGCACCTGTTTGGTGATCTACCACGAGGTCTCTTGCCTTTAATTCTCCTCGTGACCACAAATCTCTCCATGTTATTTCGGTTCTTGCGGGCTATGTGGCCAAAGTATTTCAGTATCCGTTGTGGTCATACTGCTGATAACGTTTGGTAATTTCCAATATTAAACTCTTTCTGTATGGGGGCATTCGTCCGGCAAACTGTTTACGGAATTTGTAGCATTCGACGCCAGTGCCACATTTCAAAGGTGTCAATTAAGTGTATGTCTGCTATCTTTAGTCTAAGTTTCCGAACCGTAATAAAGTAAGGAGACGACAAGAGTCTGCACTAGGGGCTTTATTGTCCACTTTAAAATTAAAAAACGTTTATAGGCGACGATAATCACTCCTTTAGCTGGGCCGTCTGCTGGTCGCCAGCTTCATAATAAAAAAAATCTTTACCTTTATGATACAAGCATAATTAGCAAATATTTGAGAATTAATAATAACTCTCAAAGATTAACTAAGATGTCACAGCCTTGCATTACTATATTGCACCATCGTATAATTAGTTTTTATAACGCCCAACTATACCCATTTAAGTGTATTCATCGGACGATAAGTTTGCTTTGCAGCTACTCAAACAGTTCGGTTAGAAGCCTTTCAGTTCCAATAGAATATTCAAAGGTTGGGCGGTGAAAATATGGCTCAATCGGCACCACGATTCAAACGGGATTTTCACTTTATTATTCACCGAATGAAAAATAACCCATCATAAAAAGCAGGACCGTATGAGTTTTTAGAGCACCACGTATTTGAATATTGATGTTTAGGGGAAGACTGTACTTATACCCTTTTGTTAGAACGGGTGAATAATATTCGGCGTATGTCACTGACACATTTGCCGTTTTAGGGTTTCGTAGCCATTTTAACAAAATTAGAATCAGATCCTAAGGCGGCAGATTTTAGGGGCGGCAATATTGGGGGCAAGGTTTTTTATGTATTACAGAAATGAAAAGATTCAGAATTATTTACCAAATATCTTTTGCCAAGTATCTAACTGTTATCTTGTTGTGCATTTTTATAATTTGTGTTTTTAGGGTGAACAATAAAGTGTTATATCTATTTATCTTTTTTTATTGCATGAGATCAGCAGACGGCCCGCCTGGTGGAAAGCGGTTACCATCGCCAATGGACTTTTGTAACACCAAGGGTGCTGGCGCTCTCTAAAAGGAGACTGGAACTTGGTCGCTAATGTCAGAACACTACTCAAGGTTTTTGTGGCAGTATACTCTATACCAGAGGTGGTAGCCATCCAGTCAGGCAATTACCCCTACCACCTGGCTAGGGGTTGTTTTATTGCCTCTCTTGAAATTGTATTTTCTCCGTTCTGTATATACCTAAATATTATTAGGTCCATACAAACAATTATAATATGTTTCACCGCATAAATACGTTTTTTACAATTTGCGTAGTTGAAACAAACATACTAATTACGGGATAAGTAAGGTAATATATGACCAGGACGATAGTGCACAAATCATAAGATTACAAATTGGTTGTTATTTTTTAAATATGATTATGAACAAGATTATCGAATTAGAAGGTCAGTAGGGACGGCTAAATTTGAATAGCCTACTGGTTACAACCGGTTTGCCTGTCCGTCTGTCTAGGTACATATTACGTCACAAACGTTTTTTTCCACGTGAACATGACAGCTGATGGCATGAATTAATATTTTATTCTCTAAATAAAATATATAATAATACTAGCTGCGCCCCGCGGTCTCACCCGCGTGGTGATGGAAAATCGATATATTTTGAATAATTCACACTATATCTTTATAAATTACAGCCTATGTGTTATTATGATGTGTAAAGTATATTATTGTAAGTTTCATCAAAATCCATTCGGTAGTTTTTGCGTGAAAGAGTAACAAACATACATATATTCTTACAAACTTCAGCGTTTATAATATTAGTAGGATTCGTTAAATATGAACAACGGTTGCAATATTTGTGTTTGTGTGCAAATATGACTTTTCGAGCTGCCACAAGAAGTCAGTTGTTAGGCACTCAAAGACCTATAATTTGTCTATTAAGCCGATCAACCATAGTGATCCATGTAAACATAAACTTGAATCGTCTAAAATATAGTAATTTCATACTGCCGTGTTCTTTCAGTCCTTTCAACCAAATTGATTCAGTTTGGTTGATCCGTCTAATATCAGTATTACCATGGCAAAATAATTTACTAGATTATTAGTTGAAACATAAAAGATATATTGGTTAATGACAAAAGACTGTATAGCCAGAAACGTAAAACACTCAGATCAAAAAATATGCACAAAGTACCAAATCAAATATCATTACCGAATTTATAAAAAAAATGATCTACTAGTGGATCTTATTGCTATCCAACATTACTGATTAAATTCTCTTAATTTTATTACAGTTAACTGACCGCATATCGTTTTATTTATATTTGCAACGTGAATTTTAATTGCCAAATTTTTCATGAGAATGGTTTCATTATACTGCAAACAATAAAGGTTTAATTTCGTCATCAGAATATATTAACCTTTGAATATTTTACACGCCTGAATTAAACTCATGAATTATACTGTAATAATAATGTATATATTGGTTGGTACTTTCAATCAATAATCTATACAATCTTGATCTATCATCTATATAAATAAAAATTAATGGTAGAAATGTATGTACGTGCATAACGTAAGAACGACTACCGATTTTGATGATTTTTTTTATGTGTATTTAGATTCACAATTAGAACTGGTAGGTGGCGTTGAGAGCGGGTACTAGATTTTTACTTTTTCAGGGCAGGACAACGTCTGCCAGGACCTTTAGTTTCTAATAAAATTTGGTATAGCATAGTTTAAATATGATAATATTAATAGAAAAGGTCCATTTTTTAGGATATGTATTTTTTTCTTATTATTTCATTGTTTTGTTAGGGTATATTATTGTGTAATTCTTATATTTTTTGTAATAGTTTAAGGTTACCTGTTGTAATACTTGGGGTCTTATGACACATATGATTTTGGAGGTGGGCACTGAAAACCAGTGCTGTGTTAGTTCATGTTTCAGCACAACATAACACTGAGTGCCAACCTGATTTCCTAAATTTGCGGTATTCAATTTCTTTTTATGTAATATATTTTCTAATCTGTTTATATTGTGTGTGTCGCAATTGGAAAGACATATTTTCTTTCTTTGTATATTGGTGTACATAAAAACTGCAAGAGTCACCTACGCTATAGGTGAACATGATGGACGAAGATCCCTTTTACGAAAATCGGCTATTCCTTCGCTAGGGTCCTGTTAGAAAAGGTAGCTGAAGAAATGCGGCTTTCACGTTGAGAAGGATAATTATGCCAACAGTGCCACAAATAATACATTCCGAAGACCGCGCAAAATGGAGAGGAAACAAATCAAATGATGAAGTTTTGATTTCAAAATCCATTTGAACTCTCACTCTTTTTAACTGGCAACACTAATAGCTAGTACTCTTATTTGGATGTCTTTTATCACGTTAAGTTTTGCTTGTGCTACGTAATAAATTAAAATAGCAATTAGTAAAAATAAAGTTTTATTTAAATACTAGCTTCTGCCCGCGACTTCGTCCGCGTGGAAAGATTTTTTAATTATACCACGGGATCTTTATAATTTTTCGGGATCAAAAGTATCCTATATGGTACCAGGGATATAAGCTTCCACCATACAAAATTTAATTTAAATCGGTCCAGTCGTTTCGGAAATTAGCCGGTACAAACAGACAAACAGAAACAAAAATTAGAAAAAAATCTAAATTAGTTCTATTTCACTTCTTATATCCCCCTGACTCGGTTTTTAGCATTTTTATTTTCATCGTTCAGAAATTCGATCTCTACAGTTTTATTATATGTACATAGATTATAATATCTTTAATAATAACTTTGAGCGTTTCAACTTTCATAGAAACTGGATTCTATATGTAATGGGACTCTATTCTTTTAATATAAAAAAATATCCTGTTAACTTTAATATTTATGTTATATACTCTGTGAATAAGCATTCCAAATACACATGGAAGGTGCTCTTCAAAAAGGGCGTAACAGATATTTAAAGTCTCAACAACGTAGGCAACCCATCGACTCCCTTGGTGTTGCAGATGTCCATGAGCGACGGTAATCATTTGCTATCAAGTGAACCCAGTTTGACAAACCAAATAAACATAAAAACAGGCCAAAAATCTCTTATGCTGGGGCTTCATCTGCGTAGTGTGAAAGATTTAGGTTATGGCCGAATGCGTCTTTTGTCAAATGAAAAATAACCCAGTTAACGCATAGCCACACTAGTCTATATACATACGTAATTTATCAGCTGTCAATGTTCAACGGTAATACTAATGTTGCATCTCAAATAATGCATTAAACCCATCGCCATACTGCGTGAATCGGCCTATAGCAGTAACATTGACGAAGCCGCATTATCAAAAGATTCTTAATATCATCAAAAAAGTATCTCTTAAATCAGAATTTATAGCCTTTCCACTTACATGACAAAAAGAATGTTGATACATTCCAGCCGACAATAAAACACGTCCTCGTAACGATAGGCTGTGTGCGGAAAAAAGAGCATTAAGACGCAATTTATCACAGTTTCCACGCCATTACACGTGGTAACTGCAACCACGTGTACGTGATAAGCTCAAATAGAATAGAATTGTTCGAAAACGTAGAAATCATTACCGTCATCAGAATACTCCGAAAGGGAGCGTAATATAAATTTGCCCTGTTATCATAATTCACGGGTAGATTCGTTATTAGGGTTCTACTTTCTGTTCTATATGATCGCATCCGTCCGTCTGTGTGTCACAAACATTTTTCTAGTCAGACACTATGTCTATATGGATTAGTGAATTTGGTAGAAAATAAATACAGTGCCGCTATATATTGAAAAATATAAAAAGTTTAAATGTACTTGTTAATTTTATGTGCTATCATTACCGAGGTTGAAATTTTTTAAATCATGTTTTTTGTTAATTTTAATAGTAGTAGCTAGCCGTTGCAAAATGTTTTCAATTATATTGATTTTAATAGGATCTGTTAAGTATATTTAATTTTAAAATATGAGATATGTTCGACTAAATAGTTTTTTAACCGTTCCGTGGCCAAATATCAAAAACCAAACAGTTGACATTTCTACGGAAACATTTATGACTGCGTTGACTGACTCACTTGGCAAATTTTGCATTTGTTAAAATCATGTATTTGTTAGAATATAATATTGGAGAAGAAAGAAAATCGGATAGTTATGTGGGGAACAAGTGTCTAGCCATGCCACCTCCGCCAGGTCTCAGTCGAAGGGAAAGTCCCAAGAAATGCTGCACGTTGTAAAGGATGACATGCGTAGCAATGGCGTCAAAACGAGGGATGCTGAAGACCGCGCGAAGTGGAGTAGAAAAATTAGGAAAACGGTCCCTGGGCGTCGGAGTGAATGCTACGCAACCGGGATTTAACGCTCGGATGAAGAAGATGAAAGAAAAGGGCTTGTGAATAAGTGTCTCAATAAAGAAGATTTTTACAAAAATTATCCTTCTAAATCCAATAAGTGATTTTAAAGTAAAAAGGCCGTAAATCACATAGACAGGCGAAGAAACGGTAAAGATATATGGATGGACCTAAGGATTTTAATAAGGTCTCCCCAAAATCACCGTGGAATTTTAAAAATTAATATGTGTTATCTATGACATTCTTAAAAACTTGATAAAAACTATGTTTTAATAAAATTATGACATTGTAAATTGTTAAATTAGAGCTTTATTTTTCTTAATTTTATTATATTAGTTTTATGTTTATTTTCCTTTCCATTAAAATGTTTTTCTTTATTACTTTTATATCCTAGTTATATTAAAAATCCGTGTTTCACAAACTTTTCTAATCCATCGTAAGGTCGTCTGGAAGGAATTGCTTTTGGTGATAAGACTGCCTCTTGTTTTCTGTACTTATAGTTCTTGAACTGTATCCTAATGTTATGCACTGAAGTATATTCTATTATATTCTACATATTTATAAAGAGGATAATTAACACTGAAACAGAAAATTGTTGATAGGTGTACCATACATTTTCTATCTGGAAATATTAATTAACAATAATGCCTTCCGCTCGAAATATCTCATTATAACCCACCCCCACAGAATCGGGAATGATCGTAAACAACCTTGGGAATAAGCGGATGGTATTATTGTTTATTTATTTCATCACAATTATTCAAAATAATTCAGTGAATAAACATAAAAGCGGTCACTGTTTTTATGAAACGAAAACGTAAACAAAATCTTGGAGAGTGCTTTATAAGCGACATTTTTAAGGTATCGAAGTAAATGCTTTCAGAAAGATTTGTTTTGATAAATTGAAAGAAATATAGAAAAGATTTTTTCTTTTTATTACACACAAAAGAGGTTTTTGTTTGCATGAAAAGAAGTTTCGTTTCGATGAAGGTGGAAAAAATTGAGGCACGTTAGCAAAAGATGGAATTGTTTGAGGTGCTTCGGGAAAAAAGAACGATATATAAGTAATTAAATCAAAATTTAACCGGCCAAGTGCGATTTGACGTTTTTTTCACAATAGTGAGGAATATAAGTTTTTTTTATTTAAGTAAGAAAGACAGAAGAAAAGCCATTTATTTCGTCTTTACACAACAATTGAAAATAAGTAATAGTAAAAGTAGTTAAAGTAAATTAAGTTATTATTTACCAATAAAACCTATTATTTGTGTTACCGTCTATTACTCAAACGTCTGTACTTAAACTTCTTGAACTGTATCTTAATTTTATGCAATATACTATATTCTATTCTGTTCTACTACAATAAAATTCGGCGTGTACTAAGACCACACGACAGAAGTGAAAACTTCATCAAGGCGAGTAACGCTCGCCAATCGAGTATAGCAGTGATGCGTTGACTATATATAGTCATAGTCATAGACCCCAACGAGCGTTACACATACGAGCGTGATGGCGTTACATAGCCAAGCGTTGCTATTCAGTCTCATTCAATGCACACAAATAAAGTGGACAGCGCGCCTACTGAAGTTTTTAATTCTAACAAACAAAGAAATAGTTTCAAAAATATACAAATTATTGTGTACATATATTCAATAAATTAACTCTATTATAGAAATTATTGCATATGCCAAATTTCATGAAGTAGGTTAATTTCGGTATAGATAAATGTGGAACAAAAAAAGTGCTGTTGCATTATATATTTTCGTAAATATCTTGTTTTAATGTATACATTTCAAATTAAAATGTAAATAATGATGAAGACAATTTATTCTACATATAAAATGTGTATATGTATATTAATGTACCTACAGTGAAAACTCAAATTACGTTCACTAAATTATTACGAGTACGCGTAACTAATATTTATCTATACAAAGAAACAATATATTTCATACGATAATATTAATATTGTTACGAGTTGCAGGACTCGAATTAAAATGCCGTTGTAATTGTTTATAGAATTTATTAGAACTATATAAACACGTATAACACAGGTACAAATATAATTGTACAGAACCAGTCCAAACGTAATGCACGATTCAATCACACGCGCAAAGTCCGTCACTAACGTCTTGCTTCGCTTGTGGCTATCGCTAGACTGCCGATCTCCCCATTGGGCCATTGCTTTGTACTGCACCGATACAATATGGCTGCCCGACCACGTAGACCGAATTTCTTAGAATCAGTTCGACACACCTGGCTAATGACTGCCATAAAAGATTACAATAAACTAATGGCTGTTTTCTAATTACAAATTTTAAACTTTTAAATGCGGAAAGGTAATAAAGTGTGCTTTTATGGTATGCAGGTGTGAATCTACTTTGGTCGGCGTGTAGGTTGTAACAATATATTGAATAAAAGAGCTGCTACTCAGCTTTTACTTTACAATGGTCTCAAAAGTCTCTATAGTTAACAGGCTTATTCATATTGAGTTAAAATAAGTTTGTGGGTTTCTTTAAGATTCTTAAAGAAAAACGCAGACCGTTAGTTACTATTTGGAGGTTTCCTAAAATTGCTTGGCATATAATACGTCAATGACATGTTTTATATGACACATTGTATACTCGGCTATCACTAATGGACAGATACAAAGTTGTCCTCACCCGGGGCTATTGTTTCGCTTAAAGGCTAATGGTAGTCCGTTGAGCCTGGCGTGTTATTCAAGTGTCAAGAAGATGAATGTCACGTGATTTATGAGGTTAAGCTGAAAAATTGGCTTTTTGCTACCTGCCTTATGGTGCTTTTAGATTAGATTATATAAATTTTATGTAGCTAATATTTTTACGAATGATATATTAGAAAAAATATTTTGCAAATGAAATCAGGAATTTCTTAACAGATAATTAACGTACAATAAAAGTACCTTTTTAGGTGCGGTAATTTATTTGATTTGTATTATTCCAACGATTCGGCCCCTTTTCAGTAGCCGTGATTACGGAAGACATAGATGTCATGTGTCAATGAGTAATGTTCAAGTTCTTTTATAAAAGTAGCCGAGACGTCGGAATAAAAATCAAATAAAATACCGCGCTGACAACCGTGAAACGTAGTTTTATTATGTGTAATAGTCGCGAAAACTTAAGAAAAAACATACGTATATTTATATAATAGCTGTTGCCCGCGGCTTCGCTCGCGTATATTATAAAAATAGTCATACGTTTACTGAAATTATGACTATTTTCTGAAACTGACTGAGACTGAAAGTCTTTCAGTAATCTTTCTACACCTTTTTAACCACTTTAGAAATTGAATTTCCAAAAACGCCAACATACGTGTATATTTACTTGTAATCAGAAGCAGGTAAATTAAATTTCGTGCTTCTTACTTTGAGAGTGACAGATTTTCATACAAACTTTCATCCCTATTTTCATCGAGTTGAATTTTCAAAAATCCTTTCCTAGCGCGCATTATAGTACAGAAAGAACGCGTATGCAAATTTTTACAGCTCTAGCCCCAGTAGTTTAGACTATGCATTGATATGTCAGTCAGTTAGTGAGTGAGGTCTAGTAATTATACATGTATATTTATATACCTAGTAATAGCCTAGCCCTTAAACATCCCATTTAGTTGCACTCGGGCGCTTTTGCAGCTTTAAAAGAACAGTCTTTATACTTGCCATGTTAGTTCACGGCGGATTAGCGGTTCTACATCGCTTGTCTTGTTTTATGAATTACAAAGTAATACAATTTAGAATTGTTTATTATATGTCAGGAGGCATTATATGCGTGCCAATGTTTTTAATGATAGAGATGCTGACTGCGAGAAGTGATTAGTTAAACATAGGAATATGAATCCTGTGCTCCTTAACGGATACTCCGAAAATAAAGACCATGTACGCTAGAATTATTCTACCCATAAATTTTTTGATAAGGAAACGTTGTGGTTTGAAAGAGGAATTTTAAGGTGGTTTGGGCATGTAGAAAGATTAATGAAAGCAGAATCATAAAACAAGTATATGACAGCAATGCAATGGACTGGTAAAGTCGGTGCCATTAGACCACGAGCGCGACATTTCTCGCCATAATTAAATTGAAGATATTTTGAAGAAAGGTCAGATAAAAAGCAATTTAAATAAGCGTGAAAAATGACAAGTTTAATAAAACTTGATGAAGCGAACTGTTTGTCAGGACCGTAACAGGTGGAAATCTATCGTCTCGGTCTACCCTAATGGTAATCTGGCGTGACAATATGTATAAATTTTCAAGACTATAACTAAAAAACAGAAACTACGAGAAAAACTGCTTATACAGCTGCTAACATTACGTCGTTGCATTACCATATGCTAAGAATTTCATGAGGCCAGTGTCGTCTTTACCCGGGACTACAAGGGGTGCGTGGCACCGAAGCGCAGGGATCTAGGGCGCAAGTCGATTGACTTCAATAAAAATGTCATTAAAGAACGTCATGGTTTTGTAGGATGCGTCTGAGGACACTTAAATAAATCTACAATTGGTGTAGCGTCAGATAGACATCTTCCTTTCAAACTTAATCCATATAAACCCAGTAATTTTTGAGATAAATGACATGACATACAAAAACTGACGGACATGACGAAAGCATAAGAGTTCCGTTTTTGCCAAACGACTAGTAATGTACTTAAAAATTAAACATATATAAATGTTATTTTTTATTGTTTGGGGGGCAAATTAATTTTTGCACCTCTGCGCTCAATACGCTGAAGATGGCTATAATCTAATCATAGGGGCTTTTAAGGCTTCAAGGCCTCACAGCGTAAACGTCTCAATGTCTAACAAATTTGACAACGTATTTACTGAAAGTTATTCATATCACTAGGAAATCTGATTTCCATTTGGATTTTGTTGTTTTTTTTTAAATAAATGTTTCGATGTGTATGCACCATTGAAACGCTAGCTTAACCGAGAGGGGCTCGCATGACGTTCGGTAATGCTACGCTTTTCTCGGTAATCCCATTTTTATCATAGCAGGGGAGATTTATTATGTCGTTATTTAAAGGTACAGAGTTAATTTAAAGGATTACCGTTATGAAAATTTAAACCCTGGCCTTCGAATCGGAGGCTTAGCACGCAACCTGGATTTAACTTCAAGATGGTGATGACGTCTTTTATCTTTTCGTTTTACCCTTTGGCCACGGTAAAAATGGAAGGGAAGGAGTCTTTCTTTTATTTTATTTTTATTGCGTGAGTTCAGCAGACAGGCAGACGGCCCACTTGATGGAAAGCGGTTACCATCGCCTATGGACATTTGCAAAACCAAAGATGCTACAAATGCGCTGCTGCTCTGTTGGAGAAGGAATGAAATTTGAAGTAATTGAGTAAATAAAGATTTTCTATATTATAATGTATTATTGTGAATTACCTTTTTTCTAATATGACATATAATAAAAAAATAATATAATATCAGTCCATAAATGTCCCACTGCTGGGCACAGGTATACCATTACAGGGGGGAACTGACAGTATACCCGCCACGCTTGTCCAAGGCGGCTTGGCAGGTTTGACACATCGGTTATCTCGGTGTGCAGGTTGCATTACGATGTTTTCCTTCACCGTTGTTAGCACGTGGTAATTGTAACAATATGCACATTAGATCAGAAAACTGACTAAGTGGTGCATGCGTTCCGGCCAGGAGCGAACCCGCGCCTTCTGAGTTTGGGACGCGTGCGCTAGCCATTACGCTACCACGACTGGATTGATATGACATATATTATATTTAAATTATTCGTATTGGAACTAAAATAAAATAAAACCTTTTTCGTGAACTGAGTCCGAAAATTACATTTTGTTAGAAAGCTAGAACGCAACCAGCAGTCAATGCTATTATGATAAAGACTTGTCTTTCTTTAATAGCATTCGTTTATTAGTCATGGTGATTTTTGTTATGATAAACAGATCCGCGTTTGACCACGAACGAATGTTGAGGCAAAACGTTTCGTTCACACTGGTGATGTCTCCATTGTGAAATAAAGGCCTAGACCAAAACACCTTTTGATCCGAAGGCGGAATTGTGTAGAAGGAATCGGGTCGAACAGTTCAACGGCACATTCTCCGTAATAGATCATCATAATGGTGATGTAGGTATCAATATATTTTACGATTTAATTGTATTTTTTTTTTATAAAAGTAAAACCGACTACATACATACATACATATTGTCACTCCTGTGTCCCATTAGTGTCGGGGTAGGCAGAGACGATGAATTTATACCTGCTACGAACCTGACAAACACTTTTCGCTTCATTAACTTTAATTAATCACTTCATACAAACATGCTTATTTAAAGTGCTTTTCACCTGACCTTTCTTCAAAATATCTTCAATTTGATCATTGTGAGTACATCGTGGTCGACCGGCACCAACTCTACCACTCAGATTACTGTCGTATACTTGTTTTGTGATGCTGCTTTCATTCATTCTCTCTACATGCTCAAATCACCTTAACATTCCTTTTTGAACTCGTGTCAGTACATACTCTTTCAATCCACAACGTTTTCTTATCACACTGTTTCTTATTTCACTTACATTAACCTGACATATAGTTCTGAAAGCCCTCATTTCAACTGCGCTTATACTACTTTCATGCTTCTTCTGCCATACACAACTCTCACTGCCAAACATTAGTGTTGGTACTAACACTCCTTGATGGACAGGCAGGCGTGGCCCTTACAGATATCTTCCGGCTGTTAAGAAAAGAAAGAAAGAAAGAAAAACTTTATTCGAAGAAATAGCGACGTAATTACATTCGTTATACATTATTATACACAGAGCATATTTTGAGAATTTGTACGCCGCATTTTCAACGAACAAGGTTTGCACTCAGCATATTGCTGTGCCGGAATTATATCCGACACAACGCTGATTTTCAGTGCAAACCTTCCTTTAAGCGTAAAACCAAAACGACCCAAATTTGTTAATTAAATAACTAATAATAATAATAATTTATAAAACTAATTCTACTTATATAATATTTAATTAGTAAAAATAAATAAATACATTTGAATAAAACCAACAATAAATACGTTACTTCTAAATTAAAATTAAAATAAATAATCATGTAACAAACTTGTATCGAATCATTTAATCGAATACAATTTGCTAGAGTGCTTGCCGAGTATTATCAAATTCTGTGTGCCACGTCACTGTCATGAGGCAACAAATACAAATAACATTTTACTTCATAACCTATAAAATATTGAATATTATTTTACTGTAAAGATATGAAATGTTTAATATATTTTATTTTCCCACTATATATACTATATAGGCCGTACATAAGATTAACTCGCGTTACAAGTAAGTTGTCAGACAGTGATATGTGTATACTGTATACGAGTTTCTTGTTTATTGAAAGTAAAAGTATAAATTGCAATTTTCAGAACGATAATTATTGAATATACTGTTCATAGAAGAGTTAAGTTAATTACCTTATTACCTGCTATTTTTCAATATCACTTTCATGCTGTCCATCTCTTATAAACTTTAACTTGCTCTAGTTTTACATTCTCTATTTTTATGTTACACATTGTCATCCTTTCATCTCTTTCAAACACCATAACTTTCGTCTTGTTCGCATTAAACCAAAAAGTAATTATTTAACCGATTTTTTTCTTCAACATCTTGAAGTCGGTGCCAAGTAAAACATAAAAGAACAACAACTTTACAAAATATAGTATTTTTATGTTTTACTTGAAAGAAGTAAGAAAAAAAAAGAAGTCGGTTAAATATTTATTTTTTGGTTTTTAGTGTGCAGTCGGTTTTTTATTGTTAAAAAAATATTATTTACTTTCTAGTTGCATGTTTACAAGCTTTTTTCGCAAGAATTTAGGCACCTGACGGCACCTGAATTCTTGGAAAAATAATTATTTATATTTTTAATAAGGGTTATTTTCGATTTCCCTGAGATTCTCATCAAATACTGAATTGGTGACCACGGGAATAGCTCGGGAGTATACATTTATGAGTAAAGACA
The DNA here is from genome assembly GCA_039645545.1 of Dendrolimus houi. Taxonomy (NCBI): domain Eukaryota; kingdom Metazoa; phylum Arthropoda; class Insecta; order Lepidoptera; family Lasiocampidae; genus Dendrolimus; species Dendrolimus houi. The sequence goes on from CM077125.1 coordinate 9,614,152, forward strand.
AAAAAATGAAAATCGGTTTACAATTGACGGAGATATCGTATTACGAAGAAGTTGTTTAACAATTTTTGTGAGTTCCTCTAATTCCTTGAAATCCACTCATCAGATCCTGACATGATGACAATGGGACCAATTCGGGAGTATAACCATAATATTTAAAAAAAACGATCCACAACTGACGGAGAAATCGAGTAACACACATACAAAAAATAAAATAAAAAACATCCAGATGAATTGAGAACCTCCTCCTTTTGAAAATCGGTTAAAAAAGTAGGCAGATTAAACGAACAACGCTATATTTTTGTTTTTATACAATTTTATTACACGTGTGTACAACGTTTTAAATTCAGCAACATTTAATTCCCTTTTTGTTTTTCGCTAAAACGTCACGTAACATTACACGTAACAGCCATCGTGCAATGACCTTTTATTGCACTGTGCAATTCATTATGTTTTTTGTAAAATAAATATTTGTACGCGAGAAATTCTGGTATTATTCGCATCAAAAATCCTTTATCAGTTTACATAAAATGAAGTGAATTAAATTTTTGTGTAAATTATAGAGAGAAATTCTTCTTTTTATAACTATAGATACCGGTTAGAACCATTTGTGACGATCTAATCAGTGTCAAGTATTCATGAACATCCAACTTTTAAAATAGTCTTCAATCAAATATTCACCATGCGAAAGCTAGTTTCTTATAACTTCATCACGCTTGCTTGAGCCAAATTGTTGATTTTTAACTTATGCTTGCCAATAATCAGTATTTTTAGATGAGGCCAGAATGCTGGTTAAAACTATTTCTTTAAGATTAAGACTTAGAGTCTAATTAGTGCTACCTATTAATTTACCTTTGTGAACAATAACAGGGGGGTGACATGTTTATCTTGAAAAATCCCCTTAAATAAATAAAGAAAGAAAAAACTGATGCCAACAAACCGAGTCCTTGTGACAACTAGAAATGTAACATTTTTGTTCACAATAGTTGAGATTTTGAACATTAAAGCGGATGAAAATGAATAGACGCAAGAGCAAGTGTGTTTGTGGCTCAAATACATTTTTTACCCGTACATATGTCACCCAACGTTAAGTACGTGAATTTTCAGAAGGGGAAAAAATCTTTGTACTATGAGTACACGAATTTACTCGTACAAATGTCTATCACCCGATCGACGTACAATTCTTCTTTGAAAACAAGTCCTACGACCAGTGTTAATTTTTCCTATCATTCCATCTCGTGTTTTTGTTCTGCTTTTTCAGGTAGTTTAGATAACGTTGGAATCAGACTCCAGGATTTTAGTGATTTTTTTGTCTATTTGAGTGGGTCCCGGTATGGTTTAAATTCACTAAAGGACCTGGTAAATGGCGCTGCATTCGAGTTCTAGATATTTATTTTTTCAGGACAGGACAACCTCTGCCGGGCCCTCTAGATGTATTATAAAATTTCAAAGCACAATATTATCGAACATGGAAAATGATCTCAAATAAACATAAAGGTTTGGAATGTCAAAACCAATTTTAATATTCTTCTTCAAAATGCCAATAGATGCTTATATCTTTTACTTTAGAATATTATAAAGCAATATATCTAAGTATTACCCTAGTAAATTCCAGCAGAAGGGTTAGAAATTCGAGTTATTTAATATATCCAAACCGATACCGCAGAGTTGTTATTGCTTTTATTGCGTTCTCGGGAGCAATAAGGGCCAGCTGACAGCTATCGGTTGACCATTTTGGGAAAAAGGTATAGTGTACACTTTTGTCACTCCAAGTAAAGATGGTCAAACGCACTGTTATTGAAATACTTAGAATATTTCTCGAATAGTCTTTGGGTATTATAATTTAAGCAACGACGTCTATTTAACAAATAAACTTTGTTGAATTTAAAATATTGAGGCCATGAGGTCCAGAAGCTTACCGCCTTTATCGAGATCTAACTACAATTCTACACGGTTGGTAGAAGTCTCACGCGATCAAAAGGCTAGATTGTATTTTGGGCAACGCGGCAACGCACCAGCGTTGCCATCCAATGCGGCCAGCGTTTTGGGAACGTTGACGTATTTGTAGTTTTTTCATGATTAAGGTTATATTAATTGTAATTTAATTTAGTTTAATTAGTTAAATTTCTAAAGACAATAATGTACCGCTAACTACTATATCATGTTGCAATTATAATAGTATCTTTATAAAACTGTATAAATAGTTCCATCAGCAAATTCAATGTATTTGCATGGGTATGTACGTATTTGTTGTGTGAGAATAAACGAACAGTTAAAACTCACTTAAGAAACCTTTTTTTAATAATTCAAAATGTTTTATTTTTTAAATTCACATTTCTATAAAAATTTAAATACAAAAGTGAACATGTCCAATTTTGGCTTAAAATCGTAGTTAGCCCTGTACTGTAAAATGTTCGAATATATAAGTGAGATGTTTTTTTAATAATAAAATAGGAAGGGAGCTTCCCTGGCTTAAGAATATTCGGGACTATCATATTCAATATGCCTTTATGAGCCAGCTGACGCCAGTTTGTACGATAATGTCCGTACAGGGACGTATAAAGAAGACAATGTCCTGGGGCTAGGCACCCTGTTGTAAGGGGCGACAAAACAACCCACAGTCAGGTGGTAGGATATTTGCCCGTCGGGATGACTACCAGATCTGGTCTAGAGTATGTCGCCATAACAACCTTGTGTTGTGTTCCGGCACTAGTGGCCAGCTTCCCCTTTTATAGAGCAGCACATTGCTAGAACCTTGGGTGTTACAAATGTCCATAGGCGATGGTAACCGCTTTCCATCAGGTGGGCCGTCTGCCTGTCTGCTGAACACATGCCATAAAAAACGATTAGGTCCCGCCCATATTAGACGAATAACTGTTAAACCATTTATCAACCCAAATATATACTGTGTGTACTGTACATGTACGTGTATGTACTATCAATATTCTGTTTTAGCTAGAAAATCCATAACGATGTTCTAACAGTCATAACTACACTTACATTGATAGAGTTAACTAAGAAATTACTATTGGTCCCATTTACCTAAATTTGTGTTTTTATTACAATATTGTTTAGTTTCATATTAGCTTACATGGTGGTAATTACTGTCTACCAGGTGTCTTGTCTGACTGTTTAAGCAATGCACATACGTGTATTTCTACAATACTAACATCCACATTGTTAGGTATTTGCGGGATACGAATTAACATGTCGTTTGGACGCACACAAAGATTATTATAAGTACACACACGTAATTTATAGTTCTTACAAATACAACCAAATACAACCAGTCTAAACCGTAAAGCAACAAAATTCTTATAATATAAATTGCGCAGAGTCCGTCGTTATAAGATATTCGTTCGGAAAATACATTAGGTAACGCCTCGTTCGCATTTAAAACTCAACTAACTCACTCTCGACTGACCAACCTTATACGTTTGTAAAAAAAGCCATGGCCTCTTAGCAACATGCTTAGTAGTCCTTGGAATTATAAACTTGCAAGGTTTATGACTTTTAAAAATGTGTAAATAAATGCGAACAAAAGAAGATGGAATTTATAACCAGAAGGTACACAAATGATATGATGAATCAAATTCAAAAGTTTTTATTTAAAAATGTTCCGCTGGAGAACACTTTTTAAGGTCATACATATAAGTTAAAATTTAAATCTACTTCCTATTCTATGTATACCGTTTCGCAACGTGTTATCGCTGTTTAAGGAGCAGAAGCAGGAAGATACTCCCCAGCGATACGTGTAACAAAAAAATTCATTTTCGTCATATTTATTCTATCTCATTTTTTATGAATACAGGTTTCATGTGAATTCTGCTTTTGTTAAAAGTTTAGAAACTTTTAAAAATACAGACGAAGTTTTCACATTACTCGTTCCAACAGAACTTTAAGTTTTAGTCACAGTATACCTACATTTACTGCATAGTAAGATTTTGATGAATAAAACCTGCCTTTGATCAACGGTTATTGAATACTGAGCACCTACACAAAAGAAATGCCTATCTGTTTGAAGAAGCAATGAACCGATGATTTTTGTACTTCGTGATTACGTGATTGGTTTTGAAATGAAAAAGTTTGAAAAAGATTTTCGTAGCAACTCGATTCACTGAATTCATTTATCATTTGCATATTGATTTTTAAAGTGGTCTTGATTGCGACCTCATTTTTTTCTGTCTTTTTTCAGATCTGAGATTTTTGTTATACGTCAATCAATCGAATAACAATATAATTATCTTGGTTTTTCTCTTATTTCAATGTAGTCGTTGGCTATATAATTTGGATACATAATATAGTAATATTTTCTTAAGTTTTCGCGACTTGTATACATAATAAAACTACGTTTTAGCGGTTTTAAGCGCGGTAATTTATTTGATTTTTTGTTATTCCGACGTTTCAGACACTTTTCAGTGGCCGTGATCACGGAAGACAAAGATGTCAAGTGTCAACGAGTATTGTTAAAGTTTTATTTAGCCTACCGCCAACATGTTCATTTGAATTTTAATTATTTAGTTTTAATTTTGTTTATGGTTATTATTTACTCTATGGGAGCTTAACCTAATTTACCACCGCTTCGCAACATGTTATGGCTTGAATAACAAAAAATCAAATAAATTACCGCGCATAAAACCGTTAAAACGTAGTTTTATTACATAACATAATATATATATATATATATATATATATATATATATATATATATATATATATATATATATATATAAAATGTAGCTTAGTGGATAATACACGAACGTTTCCTTACAATGAGACTTATTAGAGTTCATGCTTTGCTTACTATGAGTATATAAATAGTCTTATTACGTTAACGTGTCCCGGTCTTATTCATGTTGAGATAGAGTAAGTTTGTAGGCTTCTTTAATAAACCTAGCCAACAAACTTGCTCTAACTCAATATGAATAAGACCTTCTGTGCCTGCGTCATACTGAACAAAATATTCATGTGACCTATTAAAATTAATTAAGTAAATTGTTTCTAGTGTAAGTATACCTTGTGTCTATCATTTGTATGTCTGTAGAACTAAATTTTCTGGTTTGTGTATAAATATTTTATAATTTATTGCACTAAGCCTATTTATTTATTTTACCTACTATATTTTGAAAACTTATTACGCATACACTAAATCGGTATAAACAGCCTCTAATATCCATCCAAGTCATTGAAAATACATATTATGTACCTTTTACTTAGACCATTCATGTATATATGGAGCCAACGTATACTAAAATAACAAATGGAGCGAAGCATTTACTCAATAAGCAAGCGTAGTCGTAACCCACTGCAGTGTGATCCTATTCCAAAATCAGCATCCTTTAGCCGGCCTCACTTTTAGAGCCCGAAACTGCATCTTTCTATTAATGGTCTAAGACCTTTTATAACAAACTGATCATCTTCACGAAGATGGAACCAACAAACATCTAAACAAAGCCACTTTCACACCAACATACACACCAATTACTATGAATAATTCGTTATTTCAGTGACAGTTATTATATTTCAGATAATTCATTCAGAAAGTCCAATCTTACCACAGTAGAGCGGAAATTACGTTAGGTTTCACTCAAAAAATTACGGTTCTGGTTTATGACCGGTCTCCAGAAATATCTACCTAAGCTCGAGAACTAACATTCTGCCCGAGTATTAGGCTAATTCTCAGCGGATCTGCCCTTAATCTGCTACAATCCCTCACGCTGTAACAACTAAATTCTTGTTACAGTTTGATAGTAACTAATTAATTTATCTATATTAATTCTCTAGATACCTTATCAATTTTAATATATGTAAACTAATAAGACTTTTCACAAGGGTTTGTCTGCGTGATTCTGGATATCGTAAGAAATTTCTGACATTTCTAAAATTAAGAGTAAGATAATTTTCAGAGTTTAAGTATCTACTGACTAAATCTCCTGAACTACCATCCATCCTAAAGTCGTGAAGAAGGAACAAACAAACTCGTTTTCATATAATATAACATGGTAACACTGAATACAGAGAGTGCATTAATATAATGGCTGAATAACAAGTATTGGCAGCTACTTTTATTTACACTCTCACACATACTCAGAATTAAGGGACAACTACACTTATTCAGCTCAATTCAGTCATTCAGCTTTTGTCCACAGATAACACCAGTTTTGTATGAAGATACCTACGCATCCGTTAAGCTTTTCGCATCTATTCAGCTTTCGCGGCAAACAGGCATAAAATGAAGACAAGTGTGTTTTTATCCTGCGCACGATCACGACAGCATTCAGAGTTGTTTCGCCGCGTTCACGCTGTGTTCTAATCATTATTCTAGCGCATGCCAACGACAGCATTTAATACTGCATGCGGATTGCCTACTCACACTTTTTCGATAGGTTTTAACTTGTAAATCAGAGAGTAATGTAAATATAATTGGAGCTGAATAAGTGTAACCAAAATAGTCCATTGAAACGCAAATCGAACTGAACAAATGTAGTTAGTCCCTAACAGCGCCTATTTTCGAACTGAGCTTTTTTTATCGAGGTAGTGAAAAACATTAGCACGGTATAAAAATAAAATCACGTTTTACCGTCATGGCTGCATTAGTATAGATTAGACGGCCTGTTTGGTTGAGTAGGCTAAGCCTTTGCCGGTTTAGTTCACTGCAATGCAGGAGCTCCGTGTGCCAATTTCTGGCGTGGTAAATTTCGTAAATGAATTTTTCGTTATTTACTATGGTCTGAGTGTCTCGGGCCGATCCCAGAGTTATCCGTTGTATATTAGCAATAATACAAGTGTAACTTACTTATCTTGGGAATATACAAAGTGTGTTTGTCTGTCGATTATATAGTTATATTATAATAATATAATCTGACTATATAATCGTCATGTATTTGTTTATACACTTCACGTAAACTTCTGTACATTTGCGGCGACCACGCAACTTTTTTCTAATACTTACACTTTTAAACTCGTGATATCTTTCTCCAGCTGCTCCAGATGATTTAAGTAGTGCCGTGAGACAAGTCAATTTAGACTTAAACCACATACTTCATTTGAGTACAATGTTTGGTCTTGCAGTGAATCCTCGTAAGACTCAAATGATAGTCATCGGTAGCCCCAGAATACGTGCAAAAGTAGATTTCACAACTTTACCGAACATTGTTTTTGACGGCACTTGTATCCCATTGAGTGACACTGTCAAAAATTTGGGCGTAGTCATCGATAGTGATCTGTCTTGGAAGTCTCACCTCTCCGAATTAAGTCGGAGAGTTTTTCTGCCTTCTAGATCCCTGAGAAGGCTGAGAAATTTTCTGCCTAGTGCCACCAAAATTATGCTTGCACATTCTCTTTTGCTACTCATTTTAGATTATGCTGACGCGTGCTATCTCGACTTAACCGTAGAACAGCTACATAAACTTGAGCGACTTCTGAATTTTTGCATTAGGTTCATATTTGGCTTGCGAAAATATGACCATGTCTCTGAATTTCGTGAAAAACTCAAGTGGCTCCCTATTCGCTTTCGCCGGAATACTCACATTCTCACCCTACTTTATAACATGTTATTTATTCCTAGTAGTCCTCTTTACCTTAAGGAACGTTTTAAATTCCTTCGCCTTTCTACTTCCCACAATTTGCGCACTCATACGTATCGTAAACTCACTACACCTGCACACACTTCATCCTTTTATAATAACTCTTTTACAGTGCAGGCTGTTAAACTTTGGAATGCGCTGCCTCTTACTGTCAGAGAGGCCAAAACATCGCCTACATTTAAGAGCGCACTCAGAAAACACTACTTCTCCTTAAATAAATATGCCTAATTCTTATACTATGATTTATTGTATTAGGTTGGGGAAAAAGTTTCTTCGCATTTTATATAAAAATTCAAAAGGCTTTTTTTATAAAGTTTATTTACATTTGACTAAAGTATGTAGTTGCCATTTTGTTGGATAACTTTTTGCCATCTTGTAGGTAGGGACGTGATCCCATTGCTATAAAAATTTTGGGGCTTCTGATCAAAAAACTGCGACAAGTGGTTTTGACAGTTCTCTCGTGATGTTAACCTGACACTGCCTAAGGAATTCTGCAGAGACCTAAACAGGTGAAAATCTGAAGGTGCAAGGTCAGGACTATACGGCGGATGCATTAACACCTCCCAGCCAAACTCTCGTAATTTTTGCTGAGTGGCTAAAGATGTGTGAGGTCTAGCGTTATCATGGTGAAAAACCACACCCCTTCTGTTGATTAATTCCGGCCGCTTTCTCTCAACGTTTTGCTTTAATCTCATCAGTTGTTCGCAGTACAGTTCAGAATCAATGGTCCTGCCTGGCGGTAACAGCTCATAATGAATAATGCCCTTCCAATTCCACCATACACACAGCATCACCTTGTTGCGAGTTAACCCGGGTTTCGCCACAGTCTGTGAAGCCTGACCGGCCTTTGACCACAATCTTTTTCGCACGTTCTTCTCGTACGTGATCCATTTTTCATCACCAGTTATCAGCTTCTTCAAAAATGGGTCTGTTTCTTCACGTCGTAATAAAGTATCACAAATGAGTACACGGTTCATTAGGTTTCTTTCAGTGAGCTCATGAGGCACCCAAATATCGAGCTTTTTTGTGTACCCAGCTTTTTTCAAATGCGCCAAAACCGTTTTGTGGTCAATTACCAGTTCTCCAGCTACACTGTAACTACTAATGTGCCGATCTTGCTCCACTTTTTCAAAAATGGCATCAATTTTGTCTGTAACAGGGCGACCAGAGCGACGTGCATCTTTGATATCAAAATTTCCGGATTGAAAACGCTTTAACGAAATTTGCGCTACTCTCACAGATACTGCATTAGGTCCATAAACATCACAAAGTTTTTTCGCGGCTTGTGTTGCATTTTTACTTTTTTTGTAGTAAAATTTTAAAATGTATCGAATTTCTTCATTAGATTCACTCATTTTAACAATAAGAAAAACAAATGAATATCACACACTTTCCTAATTTGAATTTGGAATTGTCTTCTTTAAAATTAAAACTTTTTAATGATACCAAAACCAGCCAGATACAAATGGTATAGCCAAAGAGATCTTATTACAAGTTCATACATACTATATGCGAAAAGACTTTCCCCAACCTATTATGTATTTAATTTATACTCAAAATTTCCGACATAGCATTACCTGCCTTCCTGTCCTCAGTTTATAGTACTGTGGACCTCATAAGACAAATATTAAATCCGTCACTTAGTGGCTTTGAGGTCCCATACTTGACTGAGGCCAGAAATGCTTGGTCCTTGGCTTGCCCATCGCAAAATTTACCCGTGGAACCGAAGTCGCAGAAGCTATGGGACGGGCCGCTGAGCAAGCTAATACATGAGAACCTTTTGTCTTCTTGTATTGGCGAAACTGACCGAGTCCGTCTTTTAGCTGTCTCTAAATGGGAGTCAGGTTTGTGGCTCCAAGCTCTGCCCTCGGCGAATTTAGGCACTCTCTTGGATGACACTACATTCAGGATTGCTGCTTGCATTCGTCTGGGGGCAAGTGTTGTAGTGCCTCATCGCTGTCGGTGCGGAGATGGAGTTGATAAGTTCGGCCACCATGGCTTTTCATGCGCAAGGAGCGCTGGCAGAATGTCACGGCATGCTACACTTAATGACATTATCCGTCGGTCTCTTGTCACCGCCGGGGCACCAGCTGTTCTTGAACCAAATGGGCTGTGCCGCGACGATGGTAAGAGACCAGATGGGATGTCGTTGGTGCCATGGAAGATGGGACGCCCCCTAGTATGGGACGCAACTTGTGTCGATACTTTGGCGGCGTCCCATCTTCCAGACACAGTCGTGACAGCCGGGGCTGCTGCTGCACACCAGGAGGCCCTGAAATGTCGCAAATATGTGTCCATTGGTAATGGGTACGTATTTGTGGCTTTCGGGGTCGAGACCCTGGGGCCGTGGGGGCCTGGAGCTCATCACCTCTACCGAGATCTCTCAACGCGTCTAATTGAGGTCTCGCGTGACCAAAAGGCTGGCTTACACCTAGGGCAACGAATTAGCGTTGCCATCCAACGCGGAAATGCGGCCAGCATTTTGGGCACGCTCCCCGCCGACAGCGATTTGGAGTCAATTGTTTATTTATAGATTTGTTATTTTGTATAGTATATAGTATAGTTTAATTTAATTAGTTGTTATATATATATATATATATATATATATACTATATATATATATATATATATATATATATTTATAAAGTAATTTAAGTATGTGTATTTAATTTATAAAATATGTAGTTTAAGTATGTTTAATAATGATAGGCCTCTTAATCTGCACCACCTACATCGCCAGATTAGGTTATACATTCCTTAAGTTGGTTGCCTGGAAGAGATTGCTTTAAGCAATAAGGCCGCCTATTGTTTCTACCAGGACAATATTGTAAATGTGTATTTTTGAAATTGTATATTTGGTGAGCAATAAAGTGTTATCTATCTATCTATCTATCTTTCGAATAGAATGTTCGAATTGAATAATTCAAAAACTTATAATAAGGTATTAAAGCAATCTTGAATATGAAGTAATTTATTTTGATAAGGATGAATACCAAGATACAAATAAAGAGTCTTTCTTAGCGGCGGCATTTCAATTAAATTTTTAAAATAAAAGAATACTTATTGTGGCATAGCTATAATAGACATATGCTGTCGCGACACTTTTTGTAAATAATGATGTGTTCTGCAAAGTCGTGGTACATTATTTTATTCTATCATCAATAGTTTTCGCAGCGCACGCTATTTTAGGTTTTTTTTTTACACCTTAGGTTACATTATTGGAGTTTTAGTAACGATCCCTGTTTTTGTGGAAAATATAATATAGGCTATGTCACCCGGGGATATGTAGCTTGCCAACCGTGAAAGAATTTTTCAAATCGGTTCAGTAGTTTCGGAGCCTATTCAATGCAAACAAACAAACAATCAAATCTTTACTCTTTATAATATTATTTAAAATAAGTAGATTAAACGAGGTTTAATAGCTAAATAACGAAAATAGTAGTCGTTTGTCTTCTCTTTGAGAAATCGTTCATAATTTGAATATAACTAGAAAGTTTTAATGTCGTTATAGTATAAGAACTTTGGTAAGCGTATTATATAGTCTAGTATCATACTTATTTTAATGATTAATAAAATCGGCCAAGAGCGTGGCAGTCCACAAACTATAAACGATGAGATGACAAATGTGACCCCTATTTTCGAGATTTAAATATAAAACCTTGTTTATGTAAAATAAAATATAAATTATGTTATGTAGTAAAGAAGTTTTACTTCATACGAGTGCATACAAAATATTTTTTAATTTATCAACAAATTATATGTTATATAAAGTCGACAAAATTGAATCACGACTCACCGTAAGGTCATTTTCTTACAATTATTCAAATACAAGATGGTCGAAATTCACCTGAACACACTCTCAACTTTCATAAGAAAGACTATCTACTTGCTTAAATTACTACTGTGGTTATGATTTCAATATTGAGGGTCAGCAGCGTAAAACATAACACCGATATACTATGGGTATACCGCATCCGCACTTATGAATATTACATGAGGCAACCGCCCGATCACCGGTCTACCAGGGACACGCTTTGTACGTACTTAATTTGTAGACCGCTCAATCTTGCTTTTGTCAGAAAGTACTTTATTTCGTTTTGTTACAACCGTAATATTTGTTAATTTCGGTCAATGTTAAGAATCATATTTTGTATACTATATACTATATAATGTAGGTACTTGTTATGTGTTATATTTACAGTCTATTTAACCGACTTCAAAAAGGAGGAGGTTCTCAATTTGATTGACTACTGTAAATTGTATATTTCATGTGTATGTGGTGAACAAAAGAATCTTCTATCTATCTATGTTTGTAAGGTAAAACACTAGTGTCAGGTCCACAGTGAAACCTGGCAGTGCAGAAACTTTCATTCATTCGGGAGCTATTTGAGAATGCTTGCACTATTCCAATAGCGTGGTACTTATAGAAGTGTATAAAACTTATTATAATTGATTACTGACTACTAAAATTCTATTGGTAATAGTTTTTATTTCAAGACCATGGGCTATAAAAAAGGCCCGGACTTTTGAAGGAAGGGCTTGCGTGTGTCCATAGGAGAGCGGACACGTAGAGGCCCCTTCGAGAAATTTAATGTATATGTGGAGTGACACTGACCGGCGATTATCCCTATCTACACCATATAAAAATGCACCCAAGGACAAGCCATGGCCAATGTAGGGCTATTCTAGAAAATGAGAACAAAAGACACAGGGTTTCAATCGTTTTTATTTATTGTTGTATGTTGTTTATACTTCCGACATTACGGTTAGGAATATACGTAATAAAGAAAAACTTTGTATGCACCCTGCAAAAACAACTTTACTGTATAAGAGTATAGTATGCATGGCCCCAAAAATCTACACGTATAATAAAACTGTAGAGGTCGAATTTCAGTACAATGAAAAAAAATGCTAAAAACTGAGTCCTGGGGATGTTAGAAGTGAAATAGAAATAATTTAGATTTTTTTTTAATTTTATGTTTCTCTGTGTTTCTGTCTGTTTGTAGCGGCTAATCTCCGAAACGACTGGACAGGTTTCAATTAAATTTTGTATAGTGGTAGTTTATATCCCTGGTCAACATATAGGATACTTTGATCACGAAAAATTAAAGAGTTCCCGTGGGATAGTGAAAAAAACTTTCCACGCGGACGAAGTCGCGGGCAAAAACTAGTATATAATAAAATCCCATAAGAACTGAAAGCTCTGAAAACTAAATTATTTAAATTTAGTAATAAAAAATTTTAAAAAAATGTACGCCCATCCGGCAAAAAACATGTGCTCTGTATAAAATAAGACAAACAACAACCAACATGGACAACCATGTTTTTATGAAATAAATTATTTGATTTGATTATTATTCTAATGGCTTCTGTGGTCTAATAGTCCTATTGATACATTTAGTTGACTAAAACTTAAGAGATTCCGTGTTAATTTCGTGATAGGGTATAAATTTCATAAACGTGCTCTCCGTTATTTATTCTGTTCTGATTGTTAATGGCTGCTAACCCTAGAGTGGACGTTTACCAATAACACGTGTGTCACATGTGTAAAATGCAAGGAGAAATTTCGGTAAGAAAGTACCAAATATACCAAATATTAACTATTTGGGCAGGGTTTCTCCTTTATTTTCCCCTTCATTTCCCCTTTATTTTTTTAACACCATCTACGCCACTACGCGTTTTATACGAAAATGCTATCCTACAAAACAATAACATTGCATCATTGCTAAAAATAGCAATTACATCATAGTGTTGCCAGGATCATAAAAACAATTGTAATAATTAGTTACTGATGCACTAAATTATCTAGATGATAATTTAGTGGGCTTATAAAATTAACTAATCGGTAGAAAATGGTAATTTAGTTATAAATCGAATCATCTGATAAATCGACTAAAAGTATTATCTATGACGATTGTCTATGTCATATTAATATACACTATGGTTCTCATGACTACTGTGGTGGACATCTTGTAACACATGCTTAATTAGGCATATGTGATGTATATGTTTCCTATATTTCATATCACGACAATAGAGCAACATTATGGTTCTTTTTGATTTGTATTTACCATCAAAGTGGTGGTCTTCTGCAGGTAACATATATACTCTAATTATATTATCTACATGAATATAGTCAGTACGAAAAGCATACAACCGTAAATCCTATTTAATTTCATTAACAGAGTCCCAAATAAGCAAGTAAATGATTTACGTTCCCGCAACTGAATACTGAAACTGATTAAGTTTGTAATGAAATGCTATAATGCTCTACAGCTCGCGATTATTGGTTTTGCGATCTTGTTTGTATGGATTGTGGAAAATATGTAAAGTTTAATTAAACTACCCCTTGTTGCGAACATTATAGTTGTGTTCTGGTGTAGATATACTTAATTAAAAATTAGCTATATAAGAATTTTCTTCAAGTTAAGCTAGGATAGCTTGACATCTCTTTAATGTATATTCTTTTGCTATATATTGTTACAACTTAAGTTCCAACAAAAACGAAATCCGCCTTCATATCCATAAAAACACATTTTATTACCTGTCGGCGTTTGAACTAATTGTAATCATTTTATGATCGTCTCCTTTTGTTCACTTATTTATTGGTTATTGTGGAGTACAGCCTATTACTCGTATTCGTTTATAGCCGTTTGCAGGCATAATTAGCCAAGTGTGCGGATTACGATTTCTAGGAAATTACGTCGACGCTTGCCGGGCGGATATATTTGAATTTGTGCAGTATAAAACGATGGCTTGATGTATAGAGGAGGCAGTCGAGCGAGAATCACTATCAAAGTGAGACGTGTGTACTACAATCGAGAATCTAATAGTGACGAATTTTGCGCGTTGTATTGAATTACGACCTTCTGCATTACGTTTAGACTTGTTGTGTTCGGTTACATTTGTATATATTGTAAATATACATTTTTATTATTATTTTGATGATGAATAAATTCTTATCTTTGTGTCTAACAACTCGGAACAGGAAAATGTGTAATATCAAATTATCAATCCATAATGTCCCACGGTTGGACTCGGACGTCTTCATGTCTGAGCGGTGCAATCCACGCCCTATAAATGAATCGCGGCTTTTTTAGCCACTGTGTTATTACACCTATAGTAAAGTGGTACAATCGTGGTTTGAAAATATTCGCTAGTTTTCAAATTGATCCATTTAACGTTCCGCGACCGCATGTTACCTGTTCAAACTAAGTCACAGAGCAGACTGTTCTACGGAAAATTATGTTTTACTATTTGACAATGAAGTTTATAATTATTTAGATCAAAGTTGTTTGATTTTCTATCTTGTCTAAGAAGATTGTTTAGACATGTAAGATATGTTGGTTTTAATATTTATGCTAAGCGTACAGATTATATCCTCTTTGTTTCTTATTGTTAATCGCAGCGTCTGTCATTGTCAACATGGCAATTTTCTTTTTTCTCGTTCCTAAATTTTATAAACGTAACATTTATTAAAATGTTGGCAGTATTGTTTCTTGTACTCGTGCAAGCAAAAGTAGACTTTAAGGTGACGAACATTTTCATTCCGTGACTGTACCTGCTTTGAATTGATTATACAATTTTAATGTGGATTGTGTCCTCCAGCTTTAGTAACTTTCACAGTAAAGGCTTAATTTGTGGTTCGTTGAAATTCTATATACATATATACCTAACCTGTAATTAATATAATACTTACTTACATCCGTTGCTGAAAACTACCTAGCATATTTTCTTTTATTTTTACGAGAACATACTGCAGTAAATGCTTATAACCGTACATATTTAAATTTAATATTATGTAAAACAGAACAGCAATATTCATTCGAAGCTTTCACAACTTTTCCCTCCCATATCGATGCACATTACTGCAGTGTTTTCCGTTGGGACGGTGATGATATTCGCGGCACGTTGCGAACTCGCCGTCTCCCTACGGAACGACGGGAATGAGATTCGAACTCGCCGGCTATGTATAGGTTCCCTGGTGATTTCAACTGTGTTAACAGAGAGATTAATATTGAAATATTATTATTGCGTGTATTGGTTATAGATGTGTATTATTTGAGGTGAAAAATATTCCTTGATTTTAGAGTGTCGTAGAAATTTCTTGCAAAAATAAGACCCTTCCTTACAAGGCAAACGGAAAAATCACAATTTGTTGTCATGTTTTCCGTTTGCTTGTTCATGTGATCCGTTTGTCTATATATATCATATTCATTTTTTGAAAATTTACTGAGTTTGTTTGAATGGTATTTGTTTGGCACGGTGTATTTTATATGCCGCCACGCATTGATATTGTAAAATCGTGAAGGAGATGTATGTATGTATGTATGTAACTGACGGTTTAAACATGATTTTCAGTGTACATAGGTGCATAGGATATCATTAAACAGGTTTGGAGAGATCATAACTATACCTACTAATATTTTTTTATTTAAATCAATATCTGTCAAGATGTTAGATTGTTATATTTAAAAAAACTATGATGATGATGATGTTATATTTAGAAAAGTGGTTGTTGTATTTTAATAAAGACCACTGTTATATGTAGAGAAAATCGCGCTCTGCTATGCTATAAAAATGGTGGGTGTTATACGATCCAAAGTCACGCGGCCAACGCGTCTGTAGTGTTCCTATATCGCACGAGGCGACAATGGTTGCGTGGTTATAGGCACCGGCTATT
The DNA here is from genome assembly GCA_039645545.1 of Dendrolimus houi. Classification (NCBI taxonomy): domain Eukaryota; kingdom Metazoa; phylum Arthropoda; class Insecta; order Lepidoptera; family Lasiocampidae; genus Dendrolimus; species Dendrolimus houi. The sequence continues at coordinate 9,630,418 of CM077125.1, forward strand.
ACTATGGGAATTCAAGGCCGGGTATAGATCTTCAATTCCCATAAAAGGGGATGATAAAATCAAGAGGTATTAAGAGCTTGAGACTTTAATTCGGTATACTCTCCCCTTCAGGGTATGGGGTCAACAATTACAATACAAACATTAACACATAGTGAAATCAATAAAACTAATCAACGACGGAGACCACGGGGTCCTCCACTCTCACGGCAGGATCAAAAGACCCTGATGACCCGCTCTAAAACCACCGGTACCTGAAGCTAGGAGGATATCAAGGCGTGGGGAACCTGGATGATTTCGTGAACTATACTGATATTATTTATGATAGAAGGATCTTGATTAAATGTGAAGATGATTAAAGAGGTTATTTAAGTTGCTTGGGTGCCACTCGCGACCACGTGACGCGAGAAAGTGGGTTGCTCGACGCTCCCGCGGTCCGGCTTCAGCTGCCAGGACCGTCGTCAGCTCACTGTCAAGACGACGGAAGCACGTGGGAGTGATGTACGATGCATGAGGTTGATGTTGGATGTGCTTTTAATCGGGAAGCAGGCCCGCCGCGTGACAATGACACGAGGAGTAAGCGGTGGGAGATGCCCCCGGTACCGAATACCCTGGAATGCGGTAGGGATTCCAGTAAGCAAGATGTATAAACAATTGTGCAGCTTGTTATGGAGGGTATGAGAATTATTCGTTACGTGAAAGTGAATTCGGCTACTTGTCCTTCCTACATGGCAAGGAATCGAGGTTAAGCTGAAAGTTGGAGACGGCTAACGCCGATCTCCAAATAGAGTAAAAAGAAGATTGATACTACGACATCCTACTTCTAAATTCTATTCACATTAATCTAAATTGTCTGATAACGAACTCACCTGAAAAGTGAGTATTACGAAGAGTAGTTCAATGCGAAAGCTATGATGTCAGCGCCTCATCAGGCGGTCGACTGCCAGCGTGGGGGTATGGCAAAACTGCCACATCTGGAAAGTAAGCAAGACCTTACCACCATGGAAAAGAGGGAAACGAGATTCTACTATAGAATACCACATACCTGTTAATTTCCCCAGCACACTACACTTCAAACCACTAATATAAATGTATTTTATTTAACGTGACTTGAAGCAACGAGCTCTCGTACGAATGTGCTGTGCTCAGAGGCGCCGTTTGGGTTAAATACTCTGGGGAGGAGATTGCGCGTGGACGAGGCATTTTGGAGCCTTCGACCAATACTGGATGAGCAGCGTTTTAGACGCGAAGATGACTATATATGGTCCGAAAATTAACATTGTATAGAACAATGTAACAGAATGGACAGATAGGTAAAATTACGTTTCTCAAAGATGAAACACGCAGAGCGTGTGAATCGCAACGTGACAAGATTCCAAACGGTAACTTTTAAACTATGTGATGGAAAGTTTTGGAAAATTCGAAGGTGGTATTAAACAATATCTTTCATAAGATCCGGATGCGCTACAGCGCCCTGTCAGCCTCAATATAATTCTTTAAGCATTATTTTATGACACTCGTAGTGCGATGAAGGCTCGTTAGTATAGCGCAGCTACTTCTATTCATGCAGGAATGGAGAAAGAATATGTACTGCGGCTGGGCGGCTTGTCGTAAAAAGCTACAAAACAACCTACAGACAGGTAGAGTATTTGACAGTCTGGGTGGGACTAGCCCTGATCTAAAGTATGCTGCCATAACATCCTTGAGTTGTATTATAGCTTTCAGGCCACGCTCCAGTCTCCCCTTCGAGGCCGGCACCACATTAGTGACATATTTAGTGTTCCGAATGTCCATAGGCGACAGTAACTACTTTTGACTAAAATGGCAAAAAGACTTGAAAATTTTAATTCTAAATTCATTTGTACTTCGATATTGAATACCTCCCTTCATTTTACTTAATATGAAATGAGACCCCTCACCAAATCCCTTTTTCGTCCGGCTTTCGTTGCCATGGCTGCTGTGATTTACCCCTCGAATAGCTGTCATTTGCACGTTTCGTTTCCCATAGATGTTATTTAAAGATGGTATTTGCTCGTTTGAAGATGTTTATTGAAACATAAATTATTTATATGATATGACTTACGTAAGTAAAGCTGCTAATTCTAAAAAAAATTTGTTTAGTTTAAAGGCGTTAAATATTAGCAGTAACACTTGAAGATATTAATGACTTCAGCTACATTACGCCAGGGTATGTTTTAGTACTGAAAACAAGTGTACTGATCTACCCCTTATTTACATTTAAATAATTATAAGGATATACTAGTCTCTTATATGGGGTTCTTTATAAAATAATATGATATTTTAATTGATCAAATCATTTAATCAATAATACTCCATATTTCAAAAACTACTCAACGAATATTCATATCCCCTTGACGGAGGGGGAACCCCGTACGACTATATACGTTAATAAAATATTCCTATTATCTATACATACATATATAATAAAATTGTAGAGGTCTAATTTCTGTACAATGAAAAAAAATGCTAAAAACCGAGTCAGGGGGATGTAAGAACTGAAATAGAAGTGATTTAGATTTTTTCAAATGTTTTGTATCTCTGTTTGTCTGTTTATCTGTCTACTTGTACCGGCTAATCTCCGAAACGACTGGACCGATTTAAATGAAATTTTGTATGGTGGTAGTTTATATCCCTGTTCAACATATAGAATACTTTTGATCCCGAAAAATTAAAGAGTTCCCGTGGGATAGTTAAAAAAACGCACCACGCGGACGAAGTCGCGGGCATCAGCTAGTACCATATAAACCCTTTAGTTCTTAGTTTCTAGTTTGTAGCGATTTTCTTTCGTGATCACGGCTACTGAAAAGGGGCGGAAACGTGGAAATAAAAGTAAAAATCAAATAAACGCATAAAACCGTTGTTAAAACGTAGTTTTAATTACCCGTATTGTATTACATAATGGGAACTTCCATGCGCGAGTACGACACCCTCAAGCCATTCATTAATAAAAGAGATAGATTTTTTCAATAGATTTTTGAAGTGCAACTGACTTCAAAAAATCTATCTCTTAATCTTTAGAATCGTTGTGACTTGATACTCGATGAAACGAAAAAGCGACACTAAAAAGAGATAAACACATACTACTTATCGGACAAAGCCTGCGAGAGAATGAGACAGAATACATTATATTTAATGATTTAAACACTATGCTCATACAGGTACAGTTGGAATTTTTTTTAAGATTTTCGTTAATACTTTAAATTTCGTGTTTTAAAGCTTAAATATGTTATAACGATATAATATATGAAATGTGACGTCACGAAATTTAGACTCCCTCCCATCCCTTGTCACACTTTGTTTCACTTCTAATGCGTGTGAACCGCACACACAAAAGATTTTTTTTCCTTTTGTCCGCACCTGATGATACAAAATCAATAGGGATTATTACTTTGTCTCCTTCGGAGATAATGCTGGCAATTGAGGGTCTTCGAATGGGCAAAGGATTTCGTATTTACCTACAAGGGTCTAGGAAGTTCAATGGCTCTTCACCGTCTTATATTACAAGTACTTTTGTACGAGGGAAGCTTGTCACTGGCTTCTGTTCGATGAAGCTTATCTATACTATATAAAAGTTATTTTGTTTCCATTTTTGTTTGATTTCTTTTTTACGGGGATGACATATAACGTTCTATATAAATGCGTTAAAAATCACGGAATCTTTGTAAGATGCGGATCAAAGTTTATGTAAACGAAGGTCCATGAAACTAGGAGCTACTAATAGAATCAACAAATAACTAATAGTCTTTTTAAAAATATTTCATACCAGCGGTTTCGGCAGACGTTGCCCTGCCCTGAAAAAATAGAAATACAGAATCTGATTCCAGCGCCACCTACCGGGTCTAATTGGAATCTAAACCAACCTCGGACCTACTCAAACACTATTTTTTACACCTTGGGTTACATTATTGAAGTTTTAGAAGGGATCCCTAATTTTTTCTAGTAATTCAAATTCAAATTCAAAAGTTTTTATTCAAAATAAGTTCCACTGGAGAACACTTTTTGAAGGTCGTACATATAGGTTAAAATTTAATTTTACTTCCCAGTCTATGTATACCGCTTCGCAACGTGTTATTGCTGTTAAGGAGAAGAAGCGGCAAGAAATTCCCCAGCTAGCTACGTCTAGCTAAAATTGTTTTTCTTTATATTTCTTATTCTATTTATATCTCAAGTTCTCTTTTTGTAAATTTTATACAGAAGTATGTTACAGAATGACTTGAAGAATTAATGGAGTTCTAGCAAACAGTGCATATTCAATGAGACAGAGACACAACAAAAATAAAGAAAAATATTATTATAGTTATAATAAAGACATGACGTATTAATTTTTTTTATCTTATTTGCTGCAACATATCTCCATAAATTCCTTGCAAGCTTCGCAAGATAAAAACATTATACAAAATATAGTATAAGAAGTTGGAGCGAGCTGCTATGTAAATGAAGTTTTGTCATTTAAGTATTCTTCAATAGTGTAGTATCCCTTTTTTAGCAAGATACCTTTTAATTTGGTTTTTAATTTAGTGAAAGGCAGATCTAACATTTCACTCGGAATCTTATTGAAGAGGCGTATACCAACCCCCAAGAAGGAGGACAATACTTTTTTAAATCCAAAAGATGGCAATATCAGTCTATTACAATGCCTGTATGTGCTATGCCTGTGTGCCTAATAAATATAGCCTATATTAATCTGTGATAATGTATCATTCTAATGGTGAAAGAATTTTTGTACTCGGTTCAATTGTTTTTGAGTTTATTCGTTACAGACATACAAAAACACAAATCTTTCCTCTTTATAATATTAGCATCACTTACGCGTGAAATATTTTTTTATAGCAGTACAGGTTCCCATATGATCATCATCTTGCTTGATGTAGAGCGGACACGTGTTCGAGGTGGAGCACGCTTACCTGGAAGGTACCCATTCGCATGGAACTTGACGAGACACCTAGATTGTAATTATCAAGAAAGACAGACTTCGGCAACGAGTACCATTCTTTTCTGATGCGCTTGATGAACGGAGAATAAAATTACCTATCAATGAGTTTGCAAGATTAAAAAAAAATAAAGAACTAATTGTATAAGTGTATGCTAATTCGTTCTAAAGTAAATCGTCATTAAAACAACTATAACTATAAAGAAGGTTATTTCTAAAACAAACAAATGATTTTGTATTTTTTCTGAAATAAAAAAAAACACTTATCTTCATACTGCTTCTCTGCTACCACGGAATTATTAAGTATTGCTAAATCAATACTATTAAGGTGATATTAGACGGTTCATTTCTGTCTTTCAATTTGGATGAATCAACCCAAATAACCCATATAAATATAAATTTGACTCATGTGGTCCTGTCCTTTCAGTGTTGTGCCTTTCAACTGCATTGATTCAATTTGGTTGATCCATCTAATATCACCATTAACAATATTAGCTTTAACATTCGTACTATATATACGTCGTTCTGTCTTCGCTCATGTTTAGGTATTTATGAAAAACACAAAAACGCCTAGTGTTAAAGTATACGTTTTATTGTTAGCTGCAGCTTACAATTCTTAACAACACGAAGTTTCCACGAAACTTGTATGTTTTGTTCTCATAATCATTAAACATATATTTACACTTACTTAACAAAAATGCGTACACAGATTACATAACGCCTGTTCTGATTTAACAAACTTCTTTGAAGCTGGCGTCATTCGGATTTTAGGTTTAACCATAAATACAACAGATTTCTACTATGTACATATTACAAACAAATTCTTAAATGCTATGATAAAATATTTTTTGTAAAAACCTTACAAACTTATCAGTAACATTTATAGTAGCTACACATAATGCAAATGTGTATAGCGATAAAGGAATACAAGAGACTATTGCTAGTGTAACGAAATATTTGGTGACCGTAATCGATAGTAGAGAAGTCAGTCTTTACCTCACTAGTGTAAGTTCAGAAGATCTAAACTTGACTGTGTGTTAGAGCATTCAAATCATACATATTGGGGAAGTCCGGTAATTTGGTAAAGGAAATATCAGACGGCGGCTTAATCTTCATGCTCATAATTTTATTAGACTGCACATAGTATTCGTAGTTCATCTTGAATTTACCGGTGTCACAAGCCGAGAGAATTGCGAAAAATCTATCCCAGAAGTTGGGCTCGCTCCAGACGACTGTCGTGCGTCCATCGCGTTGTTCCTTAAGAAATGCATAAATTGAATTTTCCGGGCCAATGTCTACGAAAATGTAAACCGTATTTTCCGCTTTCAACATTTCACTGTGAATCTTCTTTATATCGACATGACTGTAAGTCGAGGTTAAGTAGTTTGGGGAGAACACAACAAGTGTTGTACAGTTGTACAAGTCTTTGACGCAGCTCGTAAAGTTGGCCATGAAGTTTTCTCTATTGTTTGAGCCTTTTATCAGGCTCGTATGAATAATAGGATGCTTATGCGTCTGCAATACTGGCAGTACTTCTTTTAAAACGAACTCTTCATCTGTTTCTGTATATTTTATTATTATGTTATGAATATCGTCTTTTTTGCTTCTGTACTGGGATAAAGAGTAAAATTTTCGTTTCAATATATAATTAATATCCTTTCTGTGGACCAAATATATTACTATAATGATCACATATAAAGTGACGATTGATGTAAGTAGCGTTATGAAAATTGTGAACCGCATATAACACGCTTCCTTAGCCCACAGTGGACAACGTAATGTTTTGATATCAATAATCTGGAATGATAAACATATAATGTAAAAACTTGCAAATAAACATGCTATGTCTAGACAATTTTATTTGATAATTACTTTACCTTGGTCCTGAGACTTTTCTGCAGAAAATCTATAAATAGATAATTCTGGCATTCGCAAAGTACCGGATTTTTAGTCAACCACAGGTTTCTTATTGGCTTCTTCATTAGGTGGACGTAATTTTTATTTGACTTATTTTTGTCCTAAAAAAATAATATAACTTTAATTAGATTCCATGTTGTTACTACAGTGAACAATATTGTCTACAGACGTCATATTTTTGGATTGGTTTTCCTATATTAGCAAAATGTACGGCATAAAATAAATAGGCTTTTCTACAGTGAATTGTTAGGCATTATAATAGGTTGGGGAAAAAGTATTTTCGCATATAGTATGTATGAACTTGTAATAAGATCTTTTTGGCTATACCATTTGTATCTGGCTGGTTTTGGTATCAGTAAAAAGTTTTAATTTTAAGGAAGACAATTCCAAATTCACTTTAGGAAAATGTGTGATTTTCATTTGTTTTTCTTATTGTTAAAATGAGTGAATTTAATGAAGAAATTCGATACATTTTAAAATTTTACTACAAAAAAGGTAAAAATGCAACACAAGCCGCGAAAAAAAATTATGATGTTTATGGACCTAATACAGTATCTCTGAGAGTAGCGCAAATTTGGTTTAAGCGTTTTCAATCCGGAAATTTTGATATCAAAGATGCACGTCGCTCTAGTCGCCCTGTTACGGACAAAATTGTTGCCATTTTTGAAAAAGTGGAGCAAGATCGACGTATTAGTAGTTACGATGTAGCTGGAGAACTGGATTGACCACAAAACGGTTTTGGCGCATTTGAAAAAAGCTGGGTACACGAAAAAGCTCGATATTTGGGTGCCTCATGAGCTTACTGAAAGAAACCTAATAAACCGTGTACTCATTTGTGATTCTTTATTACGACGTAATGAAACCAAACAATTTTTGAAGAAGCTGATAACTGGTCGATGAAAAGTGGATCACGTACGACAAGAACGTGCGAAAAAGATCGTGATCGTGGCGAAACCTGAGTTAACTCTCAACAAGGTGATGCTGTGTGTATGGTGGGATTGGAAGGGCATTATTCATTGTGAGCTGTTACCACCAGGCAGGACCATCGATTTTGAACTGTACTGCGAACAACTGATGAGATTAAAGCAAAAAGTTGAGAGAAAGCGGCCGGAATTAATCAACAGAAGGGGTGTGGTTTTTCACCATGAGAACGCTAGATCTCACACATCTTTAGCCACTCAGCAAAAATTACGAGAGTTTGGCTGGGAGGTGTTAATGCATCCGCCGTATAGTCCTGACCTTGTAACTTCAGATTATCACCTGTTTCGGTCTCTGCAGAATTCTTTAGGCAGTGTCAGGTTAACATCACGAGAGGACTGCCAAAACCACTTGTCGCAGTTTTTTGATCAGAAGCCCCAAAATTTTTATAGCAATGGGATCACGTCCCTACCTACAAGATGGCAAAAAGTTATCCAACAAAATGGCACCTACATACTTTAGTCAAATGTAAATAAACTTTATAAAAAAACCTTTTGAATTTTTATATAAAATGCGAAGAAACTTTTCCCCAACCTAATATATTGGTAATATTGATATATAAGTATTTTCACTGCTAGTCTAATGTAACAATATTAGATTACACAAACTGCCTTGATGGGCATCTTCTTCACCAGAATTCAAACTTTAGTCATTGGAAAGATACGCGAGTGTCTTAGCATATAGGCTACTGTTTTGTAAAAGACATACATTAACTTCATATAATACACTTACCCAAAAGTTTGTAATACAATTATGACTTATGTCTAAGTTTTCATGTCCATTAATCCACCAGTCTTCGAACGATACTTCGAATTTATTATGGCTTAAATTCAAAAATCTCAAATTATAAGTATGAGCAAATGGCGAAAACGTTTTCACAGTCCAGGAATTATTTTCGAACACTTTCTCTTGAAAATCGAGTCTGTTATGCGCGAGTGATATCACCATTCGCTGTTTGTTGTTGCTACATAAGTACGACGATATAATCTTTAGCCTGTTATGCTCCATGTTTAAGTATATCAAACTCAATAATGATGAGAATGTTGTTCTGGAATCAAGAAATATCACATATTATAAGATACTTACCGTGTTTATTAAAGTTTTGAACATAAAAAACCGGAAACATTTCTAAGTAGATTACAAAGTTATTTTTTTTATAGTGTGACTTGTCTTGCAAAATAATCAGCATAGCCGAATTCATTTGCTAAAAACAAGTTATTTAAAGAGTATTATTACTAAGAAGTTACTTTGCCTGTTTGCGCGTTTAGGCAACAAAAAATTTCAGGTAAAATCACGACCAAGAAACGAAAAAGCCCCAAGCGAAAAAAGCATGTAAAATGACGAACAAAATTCTATACGAATAAATATAATTGTGAGAGTGATATTGTTTGTTAGTAATGTCATTTGATCAATCTTCACGTAGTTGAAAACGAAGTTATTTTCATGAAATTCGATATATAATTATGTACTTTCTTTGGATATTGGGAGTGAATGGAAGATAGTTTTTAGTTTTCAACCGCTTCTTGGACAAACATTATAAGTTACGCAAGCGAAGTTTAACCAACCAATTATTGTTGTATTTCGTATTTGTATATTTTTATTAACTGAAATTAACATAAAGTACTTTTGATCCCACAAAATGGATAAGTTTCCGCGACACGGATCAAAAGTTTAAGCAGGCGAAGTTGCGTGGAATATTAAATTAAATGTCATGAACATTATGAATACCATTGATTTTTATTCATAATTTGATTTTTTTAAACAAAACATTAAATTCGTATTATTAAAAATTCTTACCCAGATATTTCAACGAGCTTGTTATGAGACAAAATGAGCGTTTCGAGTCTCACTAATGACGAAAACAGTTTTGGCTCCAATTTACTCAGCTTATTATGACTCAAGTCCAATTCTAGCAAATTGATTTGATCGTTGAATATTGGCTCTGGCAATACGCTGATGTCATTATAAGCTAATGATATGTTCGTTATTAGTGGTGAATTTGCGAAAACATCATATGGCACAGTTTCGATGGCACTTCTTTGAATGTATATTTGTTTAAGATTTGGTAAGTTTCCAAATAAAAATTTAGGAAGTTCTTTCAGTTTTACATCATTGTTTAGAATTACGACTGTTTCTAATTCTTTATTATTTATAAATAAATTTTGGGGCAATGAAGAGAATTTGTTCGAGAATAATGTCAGTTTCTTCAACTTCCGTAAAGGTTTAAATATTGACGCCGGGAGTTGGTTAAGCCCATTAGAACTTAGGTCTAATTCTTCAAGGACATCAACACCGGAGAAAAGGTCCTTTGAAAACCAGGTGACATTACTTTGCCAAAGGGAAAGTTTCCTCAAGAAGGTTAAGTGGGAAAACAAGTTTGAAGATATATTAGTCATGTGATTGTGGCTAATTTCTAAAGTTTCTAGCCTCTCCAGTGGTTTGAACAGCTCTTCGGAAAGATTAATACTGTTTGATCTTATGTTCAGCCAAGTTAGATTATTGATGTCTACAAATAGGTTGTCCGGTAAATGGGTGACCCCGTTTATTGACAGCAGCAGTTTGGTTAGATCTTGAAGACCGGCAAAATGTTTCCTATCAAAATATCCTGATAAATTCTTTGCGTTTTGAAATATTAGAGCCATAGTTTTTGATACCCCCATATTTGTGAGGACATCTTTAAAAGACGTATCTGGTAAAGGACAGTCTTTAAAACTAACAGATTTGAATATGTTCATGTGATTGGCACATTTTGGTATTTTATGGTAATCGAGACTTGTTGCATTTTCGCATTTTATATTTATGTATGTGTTTGGTAGTAAATTTATTTTTACTATGTGACCTGAAATAAAACAATAAATATATATTTTTGTTCAAATTTAAAAAAGGCAGTTACATAAAAAATATTAGTTGCGGCTTGGTTTTCAGTTGGATTTAAAGGGCATTTGTACAAACGTAGGCGTTTAATTGCACTCACCGTCGATATTGCAATTGAGTTCGATGGCGAGCGTGCCGCCGCAAACGCAGTTAGGGTCACTCGGGCACATCGGTCTTGCTGCACAAATTATATGTAGTGCTAGAGCTGCGGTCACAGCACATAGTAGCTCACGACCCATCTCTGTTACTTTTTCATGCGTATCTGATTATGCACGCCCTTTTATCTTCTCAGATGCAGTGTCAAATGTTTATTCATCCATTTTTTTATCTTCATTGTAACTGTGAACAGTAGAATTAATCATATCAGTTAATGAAGCGAACAGTTGTGTACAATCCGATGCACATTCCAATTCATTCGATCGTCATAGACAATCATGGAATTGGTTCCGCTATTCATAGGTTACAAGCTGCACCATCAAAAAGCGCTACCAGATAAATTGCTACCTCGGCAAATATAACGGTACTCTCTGACGATAGCCAGTTATCTCGGTCAGCCGCACTTCGCGATTCAACTTTATTATTTTCCAATATCATTTAAATTATGGCGCTATGCAAAAGATAATAAATATTATAAACAAAAATATATAAAATTAACGTAAAGGAGTATTTTTGACAAATTATTTTCGATGTTCACAATTTAACTTTTACAAATTAATTTGACGAAGTAACATTTTATTTTAAAGCTTTGGATTATTGTCACGCGAAAATGACAAATTTCAGGGATAAACGTATGCCATGATCATTCCTGATATTGAAAGCACATATTATACCAAATTTCATGGTAATCGGTTCATTCCTGAGGCCATAACAACTATCCAAACAAACATCTTCTAAATTGATATATAGTATATGCCTAGTAATATTCACACACAACAATGTACAACTTCACAGTTATATTTAATTTCTTAAATTTAATTGATATGCGTAATAGCTTTGTGCAAGATTTATTAATTAGTAATAATAGACCAGGAACAACCCTGAACCTGTTCCCAGATATTTTTATCATTTTTCTTATAGCCAAACTGGAAAACAGATACCCAGACCAGAGTCAATAATGGGAAGTAAATTTCCAAAACACGTTCCGTTGAACTAGGTGAACCAACGCGTCTGCCAGAATACGCAGAGCTGATCAAGCTTTCTCTTCCCGTAGTCCTGGCATAAGCGGAAGGTAGGAACACCGAGTAGCCTATTTGAATTTCCAGAAGGTTCGATTCCGAAATCTTTCTTCTAAAAATCAATAACAAGGATAGCCTGTACCTGGTCTTAGGATGATATTATTTAGTTTGAGATACGTTATTTGGCTAAAGAGTCTTCTATTGATTTTTAAAAGCATTATCGCGACTTGATTGTAAATTTCTCGCTACTTGCGGTTTTTAAGCGCGTCAGTATGTTCATAGTAAAAACAAAACGTCCTGCTAATTCGACCATTCGAGAATGGTTACACGTCTATTGCGAAGTTTTGTTATGGACGATGAGCTCGAAATTTAAAAATGGCACTAGACCAATGAATTTTTTTAAATGACTAGTATTCATCAGACCACGTCACAGGGTTTTAGTGGGTATACCTAACTTGGGGGGTAATAGCATTTGTTCACGCCATGCCACAGATGGTGGCAGCAAAATTACCGTTACGGCCGATTTCTCCTTAATTTAGAACAATAGAAGAGCGGGGGGTATCGGCCGCCATCCGAAGACGGCGTGGGCACGCCACTCGATTCATTTTTTCCTTGTTTCTTCCTTCAACAATCAACATATACCAAGTCACGCTATTTTATACCAAAAAAGTAATTGTGATTATATAAATTAAGTATAATTAAATATTGTAAATATTTAAAACTGTGTTTATATGTACCACCCATACAGCATTTCTTGCTTGCGGTACTAGTGCCACCCCAACTTGGCGAATCCGACACTCCTCATCGCATTTCCCCGGCGGTGGATAGTACTCAATCGGATTTGCCCTCGTTAAAAAAAGGTGAATCAACGCTTAGCTCACCAGATCACAGAAGCCGTCACAGTTGTTATATAATATTAAAGACGCATACATCAAGTTCGAGTAATAGGATTACGTTAATACCATTTGTGTCGTAAAGGCATGTTTTTACAACGGATATGAAGTAAGCCTTGTTTTAGAAGAGCTACTTCGCAGTCAATCCATCCAGAGTACAGGCACTCGCTTGTGTCAATAAACTTACTGATCCTTTCAAAAGGGTTAGGATTAAGGAGTCATCCAGCTTTTTTCTATTTTATAGCGTCCTGATAATCAAGACATGGAAATACATCTTTTTTTTTAAGTTTTGGCGACTATTACACATTATAAAACTACGTTTTAAGCCCGATATTTTATTTTATTTTTATTCCGACGTTTTGGCCACTTTTCAGTAGCCGTGATCACGGAAGACAAAGACAAAGATATCAAGTGTCAATGAGTAATATTAAAGTTTTCATTTAGCTTACCGCCAACTTGTACATTTTAATTATTTAGTTTTAATATTTGTTTATGGTTATTATTTACACTATGGGAGCCTCATCTAAATAAAAAACAAATAAAATACCGCGCTTATAACCGTTAAAACGTAGTTTCATTATTAAAATAAATATAATGTTAGACATTGTCACAAGGTTTCATTAACGTAAGTTTGAAAGTTATTGTTCTATATGAGATTAAAATAGTATCTTATTTCATTCCCGGTATTGAAGTGTAGGAACAGTGTAGCGGATTTGAATACCTAGTATTGATTCCTTTTCACGAAAGAATAATAAATGTAACGAACAAATATATAAATATTGTAATAAATACACTTTCGAAACTAATATGTAGATAGATTGAGAATAAATTTATCATAAAAAATATTATAAAACTAATAGCAAACACGGATTTGCCATTGTTTCCTGGGTTCATAGATTCAGGAAAAAAGTATATTTATGTGTAATAAAAAAGTCTTTAAAATAGGTTTATAAAACAGACCAGAAAAATTTAAAAATCCCTGCGTTTTAGTATGTTAACCAGATATTATTCTAAAACCATAAAAAGCGGGATCCTCGATTCAACATTATTACATTTTTAACTCAATTTTAAAGCGCATATGATATTGTCACATTGAAACAGTTTGTCTTTCTACACGCCCATACGCACTAGCGATTAACCGGCTGACCTGGTGGTCAGCCGGTTAATCCGGTGGTTATCGAATGTACAGCCGCGGATAGCCACCGTTTAACTATACGCATTAGGAGGTCATGGGCGTTTTAGTTAAGTTACCATCATGGCGATAAACTGCTATTACTACAGCATAAGGCGGGTTGGCCATTCAAACGAACCGCCTAGGCGGAGACCTCTAATGCGTGTAAGGCTTTAGATTAGAAACTAGCTTGTGCTGTTATAAAAAATCTCTGCAAGTCAAAGCATAAACAAACGAAAAAGATAAATTCGCACAAATAGCAATCTTATCGCTAAATAAATCAATAAAAGAAATATAGCCCGGTCAAGATGGTGAAACTTAAAGCATTTAGATCTTATTATCGTTGCAGGAAAAACCAAATAAGGACCGAGATATTTATAAAAGCAACAATTTAAGCTGTCAAGTAGGAAGTTATCCTTGATAAGCCGGCTAGACGCCGACCACTCGCCCTCTCTTAGGTATAAAATTTATTGAGAAGGGGAATACATACGGAATCTGTATTCTCGTATCGAAATTGGATTGTGAATGTATTGAATTGTCTTTTGTCGCAAGCGGCGATAAAATTAAAGCGCGGGTGTGACCGAGTGGGATTTACTCGTAGAAATACACAAGACTGTGTTAAATGCCTGTAGATTATTGTATAGGTATTGTTACACTGTGTACTTACAATAAACACACAATATAAATAATATTTTGACACAAATACTGCATAACTATCATAATTCATTACAGAAGACAGTGAATTATTTTGATGTTGACAAATCTAAATTACTTATCGATAACATTAATTAATTATCTGATTTTTATTATCGCAGAATATCAGACATCGCGTTGCGTTAACTGCAACGGGTTTATTTTTGTCGCGGCCTCATTGGGCCGCTTGTACTATGTGAGATAGAGAGAGTTTATAAATGGACATGAATCGTTACCGTTGTCTCTGCAAGAACGTTACTGCTACGTGCATTTCTAATTAAATAATTAATTTGCAAGTGCTACCATTAAGCTTAAACAAGAAATTTTATCTGTTCTGTTATTTTTACTTGTTTGTTTGTGTAGTAGTTTGTATTGTAGTAATTATACCATCTCTGTTTCCATTAATTAGCTCATTGTAGAATAATTAGTAGCTTTACAAGTTCGTCGGCTTTATTTAAAATTTCCTTGACTGCACCATCACTACGATAATCATTGCATATCTCCCACGGTCTCTCGCTTACTGGTGCATTGCGTAATGTGATGCAGTCAGGGTGACTCACGGATATGTTGCCTAATCATGCACCCTTATGGCTTCCCAGGGACCAAATACCCCCCAAGAAGAGTTCTGGAGTCCTATACAACTTAGCGTTTTTCTGCCGTTAACTACAGCGTCTTTTTGAACGTCGAGTTTTTTACGTGTGCAGATTGACCGCAGCTTAAGGAGAGTATCATGTAGTACATAAGCCAGCGAAAACTATTTCTCACACGCAACCTACGCCCTGGGAGCTGTCATATCTGTTACAATATATTCTTTTCATTGAACTTAGTTGTTTTCTTTATGTTTCATGCTCAATATAACAGTATATAAATATTCGATAAAGACTAATGAGTATTTTTATGAGAATTTAAAAGTAAAAATTAGAAGTCGCCGGCTATATAAATATAAAGAGATGATTTTTGGAGCATACAATGAAGTACTTTTTCGTCTAAAAATATCTCAATGCCATTTAATTTTAATGCTGTCTATATTTAAGTTAATACATGTATAGTAATCTCTCTATATATTATTAATTCAAATTACAGATACTACTACAATACTTCAAAACTCTTAAAAGGGAGTTCTTCCTAGTTTCATTTTTGACTTTTTAACTATGAGTAGGATGGTAAAATGTGGTAAAGTTCTTAAAGAAATACTTTAATTAATAAAGACTCGTTATTTAAGATATGGGATATTTGCGATTAAATACTTTTTTAAGGTGACAAAACCAATTGTCAATGGTCACCTTAAAGACTGACTGATAAGTACTTAACCGATTTTTTATTAATAAAACTAATTCAAATTACAATATAAAACAAAGCCATGAAAAAGAAGCAAACAAATTATACATAAATTCCAACTCAACTTTTCCATTTAATACTGCTGTAAATTATTACCTTATAAAGCTGCTATTACATTCAAACAAATTAATTTGATTGAAATGCGCAGAAATGAAAAGATACCACGAGATTTAATGACATTGAATGATTCACTCTTATATGGATCACTTTCATTGAATTATCAAAATTGAAACACAGAAATGAATCGTCTATATAACTTTAAGTCCAAAAATCAGTAAAATCAAAAGTAATTTAAACACCATAATAAACCGCTTATAATTAAAATCATATAAAAACTACATCAATATATTTGAAGCAATCTTCATATTAGGGGTAAATATTCGTATATGTACCTACGTATGTGTACAAACTTTTTCATAAATCGCATATGACCATCCCTCGGTGGTAACCCTCATAAAGTTCGCTCATGTTATAATTTAGTGGACAGTATTACGACGCTCATATCCATGGATCATAGCTACCTTGACGACGGATACATTTAATGGCGGCATAAGACATGTAACGCTGTTATGAATGTAGCTATATTGGGATGATATATTACACAAAGCATATAGCCAGTGTTAAAGTTAATGACTTATCTTGATTAGCTACAGAAGGCTACGTAATATGATGATTTAAGATCAAAAACCGTCTACTGTCCAGATATTTCTTAACAATCAAATTAACTGAGATAATTGCTATATGATCTTTTATATGGCCGATGGAGTAGACGAGTCCTGGAGTGGAGACCGCGTCTCGGTAAACATAGTGTTGGACGCCCTCCAGCCTGACGGATCGATGACCTGCGCAAGCTCGCTATTAAGCACTGGATGAGGAAGTCGGAGGACAGGAATGAGTTGGCACCGACTTGGAGAGGCCTACGTCCAGCAGTGGACTGCGATTGGCTGACGACAACGACTTTTTATGAACTTACAAAACGTCGCAGTATCATAGTTTTTTTATGAGCGTACCTACTTGTGACGTCATAAGTGGTTACGAGTAAATAGAGTCAAACGGCGCATTAATTATTGTTTGAAAAGTAATTACAATTATTTATACAATGATATTTTAAAAGTTAGATGATAGGATGTTCTTTTAACCCCTGTTCTTTTATACATAAAAATATTAGAATATGTTGTAACATGTGTCCGCATCTCTATGCGGTCATAAGGTTTGGCGTAGCACTATAATAAAGATTATTCTATATTTGTATTAGTAATCTATGTTTGATAGTAATTTAAATTGGTTGGTCAGATTTGTGATCGAACGCATAGTGATCCTAATTTGATATTATTACTTATGTATTGAAATCCAATATACAATTTATACCCAGTGAACGCATACACAAAAGCCCAGTAAAACAGTATGTGACAATTCAAGTGGAACAAGACCTAAGTTAAATCTGCGAATGATGATGGATACCAAAAATATTTGTTGAAAGGTAACTAGTGTTAAATAACAGTTGATAATATTATTTTAATAGGAATTTATGTGAATTGACTATGAATGTCCTTCCGTTCTATTTTCAGGAAAGCTTAAAGTATATAAGTTCGATATTTAACGTACATTTAAGTACTTAATTGTGTGTACTAAAATGAATAAATCTCTTCTAAATCTAAATCTAAGTCTTTTCAGAGAAACATATCATTTTTATTTCATAAATTCCAGCATCAATAAAGAGTTGTCTTATACTTATTAAAATGTGAAATCAGTAAAAATGTGACAATACATGTTTTAAATAGTGTATATCTTATACCAGAACCAAATTAAATAAATACTTATTTTTACAGATGTACTTGTATCCCGTTCTATTCACAAGACGTTACTTCAGCAGTATACTACTGCTATGGCGATCACGTGTTGCCTGATGATATGTCTACATTTGCCTTTGTACTAAACAATATACATAATTGAAAGAAAGAAGAAAAAAAAGAAAAAAACTTTAATATAATACTACATAGGTACTTAAATTGTTTGATTTCTACCCATGAGAATTTGTACGCCTCAATTTCAACAAACAAGATTTGCACTTAGCTTATTGCTGTGCCGTAATTATTTCAGCATTTCAAGTATTTCACTGATTTTCAGTGCAAAACTTCCTTTTAGCCTGATACCAAAATTGACCGAATCTTTTTTTTTATTAAACTAATACAACTACCCTCGCATATACTACAACTAGTCTTAATTAAATTCATAGTACTAAGAATTTAGCGAACAAAACAAAACTAATATGTAACATTTTTAAAGGCCAAGATAATCAATCATTCGTAATATTTTCCTCCTACCTATACCATCTTTAAAGGAACAATTAAGTACCTACAAAAGTTTTTAAGAACCTTCTGTGTAAAGGAAATACTTTCGAAAACGTGAAAAATCAATTATGTCAGCCGGATACGCTAATATTAAAAAAGTCTGTCCAAAAGATTACTTTTTCATATAATTGCCTCAATGGTAGATTAAATTTGGCAAAAGTTAAATAGGATTCGTATTCCAATAAAATAAAATGTTCCTTCTCTTAAGGTAAACAACTGATAAAAAAGGTAAAATCAAATTTATCCAGATGACATTTAATTTCGAAGTTCCTTCAGGTATTCCCTTTGGGTGGGTGGTGGACATGAGGGCGAATGAAGGTGAAAATTCGGTTCGAGTAAATTGCTTTAACACTTGATGAATTTTTTGTCTCAGAATGGTAAACAAGTATAATTCTATATATCACTGTCGTTGAAATATTTTCTACAAAGGGTTTTTTAGTTTTTAAATATTTTGTATTGTAGCTGTGTTATAATGTTTCAGACCTGCTTGGTTCTTGTGTAACGCAAGTCCAAGATTTATCTGAATTTTAGTATGATAATGTTGTTTGTTGTTACGAGTGCGGGACTCGAATTAAAAT
Source organism: Dendrolimus houi (assembly GCA_039645545.1). NCBI lineage: Eukaryota > Metazoa > Arthropoda > Insecta > Lepidoptera > Lasiocampidae > Dendrolimus > Dendrolimus houi. The sequence continues at coordinate 9,649,334 of CM077125.1, forward strand.
GCCGTTAGAATTACTATAGAGTTTATTAAGAACTATATAAACACGTATAACACAGGTACAAATATAACTGAACACAACCAGTACAAACGTAATGCACGATTCAATAACACGCGCAAAGTCCGTCACTATATAGATTATCGAATGTACACACCTCTTGCCACACTTGTGGTTATCGCTTGACTGCTGATCTCTCCATTGGGGTATTGTTTTATAATGTACGATGCAATATGTCTACCTGGTAAGCGTCGACACAATTTCCCAGAAATTGTAATCCGCACACCTGCCTTAATATGCCAGCGAACGGCCATAAACGAGTACAATAGGCTGCTCTCCACAATAACCAATAAATAAGTAAACAAAAGAAAACGGCCATAAAAGCGCTTCAATGTTATTAGCTCAAATGCCGACGGCGGGTAATAAATGTGCTTTGTTTAGAAATATGCAGGTGGCCAATTGTAACCCTGTATTGGTTACAAAAATGAACAATATTCGTATGATTGTTTTTTATTTGTGAATTGTGCTCGTTGACAAATATTACCAGTTCGGCGATATTATAATAATGTTGAGAAGCCTGGTTGAAAAGGATTTAAAGCCATAATTATCAAACATTCTCAAAGAATGATATTATTTTTCCAATATTCATGTATTTTACAGTTGCATAATATTTACTCAAGCTGTAACTAAATCAAATTATTAATAATGCTTTTTTATTTCATCGTTTCGTCTGTCATAAATTAATGTTATCATTGTATATAGATATGGCCGTACGTACTCATTATCAACTCGGGCGTTAGCCATGTAGTATTTCACCGATTATATAGGTACAGTGCAGACACTTAGTTCTTAAATATTGAATCTATGTCTGGTAAAAATCGATTGACCTTTGTTTAAATTGAGTTAACTACATCTCTATTGATTTTGTAAAGACAGATGTGAATTTAAATTTATTATTATTTACACAAATTATTTAAATCTAAATTCATAAACGAATTTAAATGTGAAATATCTCGTTTATTAGTCAACTAATTTAAATCAAACAAGGATTATATTTTACGCGATTTTATTGTGTAAGTAAAAGTATCAAACAACTAACTCAAGCTGTTGATTAAGATATTTAAACTATATTAAAATTTCATAATACTTAGTAGAGATATCACAGTTGAATAATATCTGCAATATGTGAAAACAAATGCTACCCCTTCTAAACATAAACAACATATCCTACTCGGGGCTATTGTGCGGTCATTTCACGAAGTTTTCTTTAATAAAAAGTTAGTATAATGCAGCGGTCATTTATCTCAAATGCCATCCGCATATGGAGTCCCTGGGGTCCGCATTGTTTGTGCCAACCACTTATGAATATGATAATGGAACTTTTGTCCAACTTTCCCCTATAACTATCGCCATAAAATACTTCTCTGGATGATTATGCTCGAACGCTCGAGAATATTCCATGAAAAATTGGATATTTGAATATAGTCCAACAATTATTATTAAGTTACATAAAGGCTTACATGGTACGATATTAGATAGTGCCGATATTACATTTTTTTATCCGTGCAGGAACGGAGAAAAAATACAATTTCCTGCGGCCGGGCGGCCTGTCGTAAGAGGCGACAAAACAACCCACAACCAGATGGTAGGGTATTTGCCCGACTGGATGGCTACCACCACTGGTCTAGAGTATGCTGCCATAACAACCTTCAGTTGTGTTCCGGCATTAGTGACCAGGTTACAGCCTCCCTTAAGAGAGCAGCAACGCATTTGTAGCACCTTTGGTATGGCAAATGTCCATAGGCGATGGTAACCGCTTTCCATCAAGTGGGCCGTCTACTTTAGTAGTGAAATGTGGTACGTGACAGCTTATCAACTAAGACATTTTTTTATCATGATACAAAAGTCAGAGCCTCCTTGATTTTATATGAATGTACAGCGTTGTGATGTTACAAGTGTAACGAGTCAAATAGTTTATTGATTATTAAGGACTAAAGAAATAATTCAAAACCATTAAGATAAGTGTACAGAAAACAATATGATAACGCAAACAAGTGCTATAGTGTAATACTGTGTTGCAGTTGTTAGTACCCACTTCCAGACAACTCGATTATTATACATTATAGGCAAAGAGTAATTAAAATTATCCATGTCAAGTCGTGGTAGCGTAATGGCTAACGCACACGTCCCAAACTCAAAGGGCGCGGGTTCGACCCTGGCCGGAATACATGCACCATTTAGGCAGTTTTGTGACCTAATGTGCATATTGTTACAATTACCACGTGCTAACAACGGTAAAGTAAAACATCGTGATGCAACCTGCACATCGAGATAACCGATGTGTCAAAATTGCCAAACCGCCTTGGACAAGCGTGGCGGGTATACTGTCCTTTCCCCTATAATGGGAGGCTCGAACCTGGGAGTGGGAGATTATAGGTTGTTAATAAAATTAATAATAATAAAAATCATGAAGTTTTGAAAGTGAGTTGATATCAAGATGTTGACAAAACACGGTCTCTTTTATTTGAAAATGATGATATGATTTGGATAGCAACGTATAAAATTAAATGAATCTAAAGTCAATTCAAATTGATTTTATATAAATAACTGAACAAAATATTATGCCATATGCCTGTTAATTCTACAATATGAAATTAACCAATATTGGGTATGACATTAGACACTAAGCTGGAAAGCTCTTGTCAAAAAGAAACGTCAAGCGTTAAATCTACGCTCCAAAAAATGTACTGGCTTCTCGGAGGACATTTTGTTCTGCATGTAAATAACAAGTAAAATACTTCTATGCAAGCAAAACAAAGTGAAGTTAACAAATAAAGAACATATGTTAAGTCGTGTCGCTCTGGTTACTCGCAGTGCGTCCGTTCAGATGAGTATTATTCTGACTGGGGAGACATTACTGAAGGCGTGCCACAAGGAAGCGTTCTTTCTCCGCTTCTCTTTTCGGTGTTTATTAATTCTATTACTCAAGTAATCTCTTCCCACTGTTAACTATATGCTGAAGATCTGCAGTTGTATCATCACTTTAAAACAGATGAAGTACATAATGGAATTAATTATATCAATAAGGATCTTAACAATATCAACACATGGGCATAAAGTTTTGGTCTCCTACTTAATCCTTCTCAAGTTTTGATAATTGGCAGCTGACATGTTAATCATGTACCAGTCAGGGATTCCCTTGGTAATTTTAAATGGTGAGCTGATATCATATTGTAGTAGCGCGAAGAACCTAGGTGTGATTCTTGACTGTAAGTTGCCATGGGTCAATCATGTAAATGAAATTAAAATAAAGGATTCAATTTTCATTCCAGAATCTGAAGCGTTTACAAAAGTTTCTTCCTTTTAATACCAAAATTATTCTGGCTTAATCTTTAATGTTGCTCCTTCTAGACTACGCTGATGTATACTTCCTTCATACTGCTGAAGAACTCCTAAAGAAACTCAAACGCCTTCAGAATTTGTGTATACGGTTTGTACTTGGGCTGCGAAAGTTTGATCATGTTTCTAAATTTATTAGTCGTCGGCGTGACTTTAACGTCGTTACATTGCTATATAAAATTCTACCCAATCTTCATTTTTCCTCTTATCTTTGCGAACGGTTCGAATTCCTAGTTCCCCAGACACGTCTTGCAGAACATCTAAATCTCTTCTTCTTAAGTCCCCCATACATTCATCGGTATGTTATAACGGTTTGATTTCTGTTCATGCAGTCAAACTATGGCAATGATCCGAGATAGTCCATCGGAAAACATCTTTAAAATAAGAGTTAAAGAGCACTATTTGTCCTAATTAAGTGATATATATGTATACATATTTTATTATGTAAATATTTATTTTCAAATAAGTAAAAGTAACTATATACTTATGCATATAAACTTTAATGTACATCACCACTATTTTGTAGCTTTATATGTAACTATTTTGTGAACAATAAAGAACGTGAACAAAGTTTCTTTCCCTTAATAGTTATATTTGAGAGTGCCATTGGACAAATAATTCGTATAAATATCTAGTATTTTACGTCAGATTTAAATTACTTATTAGTTTTATTTCTTAGGTTAGATTGTAATTTTAATGTCATATCTTTAATGTGCATTTAATGAATAAAAAAACATACCAACGAATTATATAAACGGAGTTTCAAGGTAAAAATAATGTATTTCCAGTAAGTAATAAATTCACGGCCTTCTTGAATGAATACCTATAAAAATTTAGATTATTTCAAAAGCGCAAATTTCATACACAGTATAAATATTATTAATATTAAGAGCTAAAAATGATTTTCTTAAATAAAAACTGTAACGTTTAGCGACACGTTCAGCAGGCATATGCAGACAATCACTGAAATGAAATACATTTTCCAAAAACAAAAGCTAAAATTAAATTTCAGAGAGTTAAATATACTTTAGAATTTTAATACTGTGCCCGAAAGTCCACGGTTCTAAAGTTTACGGTTAGTAACACTGCATAGTCACGTAAATAGCTTTGGTTTGCAATTAAATTATCGACTGTAACAGTAATCATTTAAAGTTGAAATTGCAATGTGTAGCGAATTGGTATATTCCGGTTTAGACTTATAAGTACGGCAGGTGTGAGATCGTAAGCTAGTTGAATTTAAGGGTTCCCACTGCAGATGTCGCTTTTCTACTTTGGGCCCTCACTCCCACAATTAGAGGCAGTAAATTAGTGTTATTTATGAAGGTGCCGTCTCTGTTTCTTTGTGATAATTAGGTGTAAGTTCCCAGTTTTCATTACGTATAATTAATTACGACACAAGCTGGGGTTGTTGAAGAAAATTGCGACACTAGCGGTTTTTATATATTTATAGGGTCCCATAGTCATTGTAGCAAAAAGAGTAACTCTGATACAAAAATCTATTATGATGTTGACGTAATGAGACTGAACCATAACATTTAATGCCAATGGGGACCAGCGAGTAGAAATCGCTACTTACTTATGTTGCTAGAAGATGGGATATAAAATTGTTATGGTCAGTAATTACCATAGCAATGTTGTTATATCAAGTAATATAAATAATTAATTATTTATAATCTATTTTTTATACATTTAATCAGCTTATGTTTAACTATCACCTGATATAGTAAAATATAAAATAATTTATACTCCTAAAAATAGTAAACAATCACCAAAATTATAACCCTATTTAATTGTGAAATTGTATCCATATATTATATATTTTCGAAATCATTTGCATGATTAGAAAATAATCATTATTAACCCTAAAAATAATAAATGACAACCAACATTTTGATTTAAAGCGCCATACAAATATTTATCATCTCGTAACCTATTCAAGTAAATTACTCTAGGTAAATTATTGTTTACCTAGACATAGAAAATTAACTCCTAATGTTTGATCCTATACTATTGTAGAATGTTTACTAAAGTCTGAGCTTTTTATGACTCCAAATGATTGCATCAGTTCTTGGATGCATCATAGACCCGAACTTTACGTAGTGTAAAATTTTACGCTTTGTTCTGAAGCTAATCTTTTTTTAACTACCCAGCGCGGAGAAAACGCGGTTGAAAATGTGGTATTTGCCACTTTAGGGTTGGGGATATCCACTAAAACCCCTAGGTATTCTGTCCTTCACCCTTTTATTGGTGATCAAAGTATTTGTTGCCTTTTATAATTTTTTCATACTGTCCCTCTAATTACTATTAGATTAGCGACATCTTCTTGATATATAAAAATGAATGTTTGTCTGTATGTCCTTTATAGAATCGTAAACTATACATTTGATCATGTGATGATCTTTAACAAAGTTGTTGTGCATGAGCCAAAGAAGGTTTCTGAGTTGGTTCACAATTGGACCCGGTAGGTGGCGCTGCTGTCGGCATATCGATTGAAGCTTTTCCGGGCAGGACGACGTCTGCCGGGACAGCTAGTTAAATTTGTATAAAATAACATAATAAGACAATTATAAATACAAATTACATTTTCCATGTCCTTTTGTCTAATTCTCTTTAAAATATATATTACTGTAAAAAGTAACTATCACTCTGTTCGATTTCTATTTAAAAATATTTCCCTGTAAAAACTTTTTCTCAAAAAAATATCATACATTCACTGAATTGAAAATATAGTACATACATTATTTCTCAGATTCAACCATAGAAGAACAATACTAGGAATAACAACCACCCAGTGTATATAGACTAGATGATAAGCTTTTTTAATAAAATTATTTTATTGTTACGACCGACAAAGACCAATGAACACCTGTAGTTGATTACCTTTTCGGCATTTGGACTTATTTTGTTTAAAATTTGTAATTAGAAAACAGCGTATTGTTTATTGTGCTCGTTTATGGCCGTTTGCAGGCATAATTAGGCAGGTGTGCAGATTACGAATTCTAAGAAATTAAATCTACGCAGGCAGACAGCCATATTGCATCGGTGCATTATAAAGCAATGGCCCAATGGCACCATCGCTAGACTGCCGATCTCTCCATAGAGATCGGCAGTCTAGTGATGGTCACAAGCGAGACAAGGCGTGTGTACATTCTATAAGCTATATAGTGACGGACTTTGCGCGTGTTATTGAATCGTGTATTACTTTTGTACTAGTTGTGTCCAGTTATATTTGTACCTGTGTTATACGTGTTTGTATAGTTCTGTAACTCTTAACATTATTTTGTAATTACGCAAATGTTCACTATAAGTACGTTCCACAAAACATTCACAACCACAATGCTCACGACCGCGATTTTTCCCGTTACACTTGCTTGTGAGCGTTACAATCATAAACTCGAGTGGAATGGATTATAAAGCGTTGTTTGCGTTGTTGGTGTAAATATTGCAGATGGCGACTTTGAAAATAAAACAAAAGCTTAAAAAGATTACGATATAACTTGTAAGATTTTAATAATTTATTAGTTCACCTATATTATATAAAAATATTTCATACCTTTATTATTATTCTTACAAGATATTGTGAAAATGATAAAACTCATGAAATATCCTGTTAGCGGTATTTGAAATAGAATGTCTAGGACCTCAGAGCGTTGATCTAATCTGATTACTTTGTATAAATCTGTTTGAATTCCGAAAGTAATTGTTTGTGGCCATCTTTAAGTTTTAAATTGTTGCGCCAAATTTCTCAACGCCCACTTAAGATAGGTTGTTGTGAACTTGGAGTCAGAAAAAATTATGACGTCTTTTGACGTTTTCGCTGTGATCGTAACAACTTTGGTCGTCATGTGGAACACCTGAAGAAGCATTTTGAGCTTTGTGATCGTCCAGTAGAACACACCATATATAGGTGATTATTTAGCACCATGAAATCCGACAGTTGGCTAACCTGCTTCAGTCAGAAAAAAAACTGTAGGAAGTATTTGCACATTAGAACCAAACACGAAAACGGTGGATAGGAAAAGCTATTGTCTTATTGTTATCTCACTTCAGTGGGAACAAATAAAGGACTGTGGGTTTACAGCGATGACAAAAGGAAATAAAAAAGGTGACGGTGATACATTATTACGTTGATGGATCTTTTGTCATGTTGTACCTACACGTTCAGTTCATTCAACTGTTTTTAACCAATACTAAAATATATATAAAATGAAATTCACTCAGATTTAATATTGAAAAATATATTTGATTTATTATATTGTTTATATTGTTACAACTTAGGCTTCGACAAAGACAAATTCCACGTACAGTCTGTAAAAGCACATTTTAATACCTATCGGCATTTGAACTAATTGTAATCCTTTTATGATCGTCTTCTTTGTTCACTTATTTATTGGCATACGTTTCCAGTATTGTGGAGAACAGCCTATTGTTCTATTGTACTTGTTTACGGCCGCTGCAGGCTGCATCATTAGCCAGGTGTTACGGATTAAATACAAGCTGATTCTAGAAATTTATGTCGACGGTACGGGCGGGCACATTTGCATTTATGCAGTATAAAACGATGGTCTGATTGAGAGAGGAGTTCAGTTGAGCTACAACTACGATACGGGCGTGACGTGTGTACATTCGGGAATCTAATAGTGACGGACTTTGCGCGTTTTATTGAATCACGAGCTTCTGCATTACGTTTGGATTTGTTGTGTTCGGTTATATTTGTACCTGTATTATACATGTTTGTATAGTTCTAATAAACTCTATAATAATTCCAATGGCATTTTAATTCAAGTCCCGCTAACTCGTAACAATATTTTATATCTACAATAAGTTTGAATTAAATGGCCGATTCCTATGTAATCATTCATTGGCCTTACCGTCGAAAAAAAATTAATATTACTTGTATGAAGGTTTTATGGCAAATTTTAATACAGAGTAAGCATTTAAATTAACAAATGAACGGTGTAATGATGTAAGATATAGTAACTGGCCATAATAGGTCAGTATATGCATACATTGTCATAAAAGTGTTGAAGAATAACACTATGAATTTAAATCGCCCAGTAGAAAACGCTGTTAAGGTCCTAAATCCTACAGGACTAGATAACGTAACATGTCACACATGTCTTGTGGTTTTATATACGTATTATTTATTTAAAACACAATTTATGTTCTTTTGCTAAATCAGTAACTTTTAATATTTGGATTTACTACTTACAAAATTTGACTCACTAATTTGGCAGACCAAAATGTGAGAGAAACATGGCCTGTGGTACTGATACCATTTAGTCTTTCAGAGTTAAGTACATTTTTACCGGACGGTTGCTATTGATAGTTAAGTTTTCTTCTGCTATGATAAAAGACAAGTAAATGGTTTAGCTTGTTTTTTAGTACCTAGTATATAATTTTCTTATAAATCTTTTTCATCCGAGGCCTTAAGGAAGCTTAATCATTAAAATCTGAATCAGAAAATATACATATTTCAAGAACTTCTTTGATAAAACTTTAATACAGTGTCAAAAAACGTAAACTCTAAAAAAATATTTCCAATTTCGTTACTAAACAAATTACCGCCCAAATGCCCACGAAAAGAACTCTGCCCGTAGATCGGAGTAATATACTCGTAATCTACTTAACGCATCTATTTTTAATCCGGGCAAAATGGATTGTCGGGACGAAGATAAAGTCTGTTTGGGAATAAAAATAAAACTCTCTTGATTAGTCGGCTTTGTTTTTATACCAAAATAAATGATTCACTAGAAATTTTTGCGAAGTTAATTCACTGCTTCTTTTCTCTGCAAAAACTTAATGTTTCATATAGAAGATCAATATTTTTATCGAAAAGTACACAGTCTATATGGATAAAATTTAATAAGGATCGTGCAAAGAAAAATGTTTCATTATGAGTGTTGTAAAATAATTATCCAGGGGGAAGGGAGCATCTATTACGTCACTTACATGGAAATTTATATCTGCATAATTGATGTATGTACGTAACGTAACAGCAATTTATATAAAATAAAATAAATTAATATATAGTCTGTTATAAATAATATATAGTTCATTATTATAAATTATTTATCTCTTTATATTTTTTTATATTTATATATTTAAAATACATATTATAAAGAGGAAAGATTTGTAGTTATGTATGCTTGTAACGAATAAACTCAAAAACTACTGGACCGATTTCAAAACTTCTTTTACCATTAGAATTCCATATTATCCCTTAATAATATAGGTTATATTTATAACTTGAAAAAAAATAGGAATCCTTACTAAAATTTCAATAATATAACCAAAAGTGTACAAAAATGGCTATAAAATGTCTTTCATCGCATACACTGCGGAAACTATTGACGATAGAACAAAAAATGTTCCACAATATTAAAGAACATATCAATATGTACAAAAAACTTTACAATACCATATATCGAACTATTGTAGTTATGTTACTATAACTACTTTTTTACATTTTAAAAGTTGATAGATATGCCGACCAAAATCAGACCATGTGGTCCATACCTTTGTATTAATCCTTATCCAAGTAAATAATTTCGTATTCAAGACTGTTTTAATATCTGTAGATTAGTTTTTGAATTATTCAAATTGGACATTACATTCAAGAGATATTACGAATTTAAAAATGTCAATCTAAACAAAATACTTGAAGCTGGAATCGGATTCTAGGATTTTGGACTCGGTAGGTGGCACTGCAAATTTTTTTTTCAGGGCAGGACAACATCCGGACTACCGATTTTGATAATTTTTTTATGTGTGTTTGAGTGAGTCCCGGGTGGTTTAGATTCATAATTGATACCGGTAGGAGGCACTAGAATCGGGTCCTAGATTTTTATTCTTTCAGTGCAGAACAACATCTGCCGGGACCGCTAGTATATAATAAAAGAGAATAATAAATAAAATAATGAATGACATCAGAGGAATGGGTTAAGTTATAGAGTTTAATATACATTTTAAAAACTACCACCGCAAAGAATACAAAAGAAAAACATGAATTGCAACAAGTATAAAGTGTTTAACCGACGTCAAAAAGGGAGAAGTTCTCAATTCGTCTGTTATTTTTTTTTTTGTATGTTCGTTATTCGATTTCTCCGTCAATTGTATTTTTAACAAAAACAAAACCGACTTCATACTTAAAAGGAAAAATCAAGATCTTGAAGTCAGTGCGAAGTAAAACATAAAAATTACTATATTTTGCAATTTTTTTTTTCGCTTGGCGCCGACTTCAAGATGTTGTAGAAAGAAGTCGGTTATTTTTTTGTATATACGGTTTTAATTAATTAACAAGTGCGACTTTACTGTACTGATTATGAAATTAAAAAACAGTGTGAAGTGACAAAGAGTATGTAAGACGGAAGACCTAAGTTCCAAAACGGTTGCTACAGACGCAACCAGGATTTCACACTAGTATGATAATGATATTTATCTGACGATGGTAATCTTGGTTACAGCTTTTACGTCCGGCTCGACAGGTGTGATACCACGCCCTCACAGAATATCGGTGTGAAACGGTTAACCATGAACTATGCGTGCTTCGTACGATGAGTGAACTTTCCGATGGTCCACTTTACTCTCCTCCTATTACATCTTCCCTATCCTATCCCTATCCTATCCCTGTCACATTCCCTCTAACCCACTCTAAGCCCCTTTATTCGTAACTATGTTACACGTCAGGTTTATATAATATATGTATTATTAGTAAATTTTCAATTATTCACGCTTATATAATTTGTCATCGATTTTTATAATCCATGAATTCCTTCAAGCTATAGACGGTGTACCCGATTAGCCACTTCTGAAGGCGGCAAGTAAATGCATTAAAACTGCCGGAAAGTATCATTTTGTTCCGTAGTTTATTATATATAGTCGGACCCATAATATGCGTTAGCGTGTTAGATATTTCCAATTGCCTCGGCAAAGGTGCAATCCTATCTTTGTTCCGAGTATGATATGAATACTCTGCATACATGGAATCTAATCTAAAGGCTGGTAAACCGGCTTGGCCCCTGGTGTTGCAAACTCTAGGCGACGGTAACCATTTTCTATAACATGGGCCGTCTGCCTGTATTTCACCTTCGCAATAAAATATATATAGATAAATATGTCATACATACATACATATTATCACGCCTGTATCCCATAGGGGTAGGCAGAAACTATGTAGCTATGCGTCTATCTTGATAAACAACTTTTACTTGATCTACTTTCATTAAACTCTTTATTTGCGACGTCTTTTGTTGTTGTGACCTCTCTTTAACACTTCTAATATTTGATCATCGTGTGTCCGTCGCGGTCTACTAGCATCAGCAACTACCATTCTCACTACATGCCCAAACCACCTTAACGTCACTTTTTAAACTCTTGTTAATACATATTTTCAGTCCTCCTTACCTTAAGGAACGTTTTGAATTCCTTCACCTTTCTACTTCCCACAATTTGCGAACTCATACGTATCGTAAACTCACTACACCTGCACACACTTCATCCTTTTATGATAACTCTTTTACAGTGCAGGCTGTCAAATTTTGGAATGCGCTGCCTCTTACTGTCAGAGAGGCCAAAACATCGCCTATATTTAAGAACGCACTCAGAAAACACTACTTTTCCTTAAATAATTATGCCTAATTCTTATACTATAAACTATTTATATATATATATTGTATGTATTTAATTTATAAAGTAAGTAGTTTAAGTATGTTTATTTATGATATATGTAATAATCTGCACCATCTACATCGCCAGATTAGGTTAAACTATTCCTTAAGTTAGGTTGCCTGGAAGAGATTGCTTTAAGCGATAAGGCCGCCTGTGGTTTCTACCATGACAATATTGTAATTGTGTATTTTTGAAATTGTATATTTGGTGAGCAATAAAGTGTTATCTATCTATCTATCTTTTTTAATCCACAACGTTCCCTTATCACACTGTTCCTTAACATAAAATCCAACCTAACATCACATAAACTTCTAACATTAATTTATTAAACTGTAACCAATTATCTTCACCTATATAATGTATTCCAACTGACGCTTATTTAAGACCCTTTCGCATAAAATTACCCCTCATTACATATACATTCCCAGAAAACAGTGTTACCAGAAATGTTACACAAAAAAGGCATTGTTTGGTCTGTGCAAGCATCAAAGGGGCTAATTAATTAACCCGAGCTCTGGTAATGGTTGAATATGACCCCAAAGGCAGGCATAACCCTTTTATAGATAAACCCCGAGATCCGTAAATACAGGACATTATGACGATCGTCGGGTACACATCTAATTTAATATGGCGATTTCCATAATAAGGTTCTTTGGTTAATTAAGAGATATAATGTCCCACCATCTCGGCCTTTCATATTATTACGACCGACAAAGACCAATGCACACCTGCAGTTTAATACCTTTTCGGCATTTGGACTTATTTTGTTTACCTTATGTTTAAAATTAGTAATTAGAAAACAGCGTATTGTTTATTGTACTCGTTTATGGCCGTTTGTCGGCATAATTAGGCAGGTGTGCAGATTACGAATTCTAAGAAATTCAATCTACGCGGGCAGACAGCCATATTGTATCGGTGCAGTATATAGCGATGGCCCAATGGGGAGATCGGCAGTCAAGCGATGGTCACAAGCCAGACAAGACGTGTGTACATTCGATAAGCTATATAGTGACGGACTTTGCGCGTGTTATTGAGTCGTGTATTACGTTTGTACTGGTTGTGTCCAGTTATATTTGTACCTGTGTTATACGTGTTTGTATAGTTCTAATAAATTCTATACTAATTCCAAACGGCATTTTAATTCGAGTCCCGCACTCGTAACAATATATTTTCAAGTGATATAACTAGTTACATAACAATAATGTACAGTAAATTAACCAAATACATATTTTTAATTTAATACATTGACGGCCTTTGTGGTTGAGCGAGCTAAGACTTTGCCGGCCTAATCATTGCAACGCAGATGCTCGGGATTCGACTCCTGGTATGATAAATTTCGGAAGCGAATTCTCTCCATTATTTACTATGGTGTGGGTGTCTGAGATCGTCCTCAGAGTAGTCCATTGTATATTACCCATAATACAAGCGTAACTTGTTTAATTAGGGGATATTAAAATATGTGTGTTTATGTGCCGATTATTTATTATACTATTGCGGAGGTGGCAAACAGGCAGATGGCCCAGCTCACAAAAAGTGGTTACCGGGGCCTATAGACGTTCGCAACACCAATGGCGTAGCCAACGCGTTGACAGTCTTTAAGATAGCAAAAATAGTAATCGGAAGACAAACACACACATTGTATATCCCGAAGCTACGAAGTTACGCTTTTGTTATGGGTAATATAAAACGGACCACTTTGGGGCCGATCCTAGACACCAGACCATAGTAAATAACAGAAAGTTCGTTTCCGAAAATTAACATGCCAAGAATCAAACTCGTAGCCTCTGCGTTTCAGGCAGTTTGGCTAGCTAAGACTTAGCCCGCTCAACCACACAGGCCGTCTAAGATGGATAAAGAGTATAGGATGGAGAGATCAAATAGAAGGAATGAGATAAAGGGGATAGAATATGAGATTGGAATAGGGGGATATGATAGGGGGAGGGGGAGGAAGTGGTCCATCGGAACTCTCACTTATCGCACAAATCACAATTAGCTCAAGGCTAATCGTTTTACTCTGATATTCTGTGAGAGCGTGGTATCACACCGATCGAGGTGCCCCTAAGGTATGTTGCTGAAGAGTTTCTTGTAGCTTTTACGCTACAAGAAACACTTCAGCAACTTTTAAACGATAAGACATTAGCCGGTATATGTTTGAATATAAGTAATAATCGACTAACAAATACCTATATTGGATATTCCCAAGTTAAACAAGTTCCCTTGTGTTACATACAACGGAAAACTCTGAGGCCGTTCGCAAATACCCAGATTATAGTATACTAGCGATCTCGGCAGACGTTACCTTGCGCTGAAAAAATAAAAATCTAGAACCCGATTCCAGCGCCACCTACCAGGTTTAATTGTGAATCTAAACCACCCACTCAAATACATATAAAATGTCATCAAAATCATAGAACCCGATGCCAGCACCAAAAATTTTATTTAAATTGATGGTTATTGAAGTTTTAGTAAGGATCCCTAATTTTATATAGCCTATATTATTCAGGAAGAAACATACAAAAATACGAATCTGTCCCTTTATAATATTAGTATATATAAGACATTACGTTTACAAAATTTACCATGCCAGGATTCGAATATGGGACCACTGCTTTCCACTGACCTAGGCGAACAAATGTTAAACCTAATTAACTACACAGGCTATAAAAAAGTTAGTTTAAATAAATTTTAATTTCTAATCTGCCTGCCATAAATGTTCTTCATCTCTACTGAACCCGTTTTCTTTTAATTAAATAATTTATCTAATACAAACAAATAAATAAGAACATAATCAAAAAAAGTAAAGACAGAAAATATATTATAAATACTACGAACAAAATTAACTTTAAATGTGAAACCTAGTCAGGAGAGAATATCCCAAAAGATGGCAAAAAGCCGCATTGTCTCATTGCATGCTGGCTATAATTCAATGGCCTTGGTATAAGCCACACTAGCCTTCGGTTACATGAAACATCATCCAGGCATTTGTTTATAATTCGAGAAAGCTTAGACGCTTCAGACCCCCACGATACCAGAGACCCGACCCCAACATTCTCAAATATCAAAACTTTACTTGAATAAAAACATCTCAAAGTATTAGTAGATTTCCCACAGAAACATTATCGATCGGGTGTTTTTATAATCCTTAGTTAAATGATATTTATAAGAATAGTAGAAACGTACAACCAGACACCTATCTCAGCAATGCGTATTATCTGTCTAAATTGCACTTGCGTCATTAGAGTGTAACTGCAATAATAGAAGAACTTCGTGGAATCACATAAACTCAAAAACTCGTTGCCTATTTCTGATATAACTTATCATTGTTAGTATGTTAAGATTGTTAGTAATTTTTTCATTCTTAGCTATTGTATGTTTAGAACCACACTTCTGCCTACCCTTATAAAAGTAAATGATTAATTAAATACTTTTTTAAACGGGAAGGCAGTAAAAATAATTTATCTGTTGAAATCACAATAAGAGCTTGAACCGGAAATAAAATATTAGGAAAAACAATAATAAACATAAATCAAATAAATAATTAATCAGTTGTTTGACTTACCAGTAACAAGTTATTTATCCAGACACAAAATCAACTACTAAGTTAAATTAGTCCACAAATTTTATTATTAGCTATAGCTGCTATACTATATTAAATATACTTAAGGATTGGTTAACTAAATAACGCTCAATACTGCCTACCCGGCTGACGTAGCAATGTAGAGCTGACCGCTACGAATGCTACGACGCTACTGCCGTGCTACGCCACCAGTCTGCTGGATTTGCGAATACCGACTGCAAATAAAGACAGTCGGATTCGTTCGGTTATTGACGAAAAGAGCCGAATTGAGTACAAAGTTATTTAAGGCTGAGAGTAGAATGACTACGTCAGTTTAAGATTTACATGGCTTCAATTACATACACTTACAACCGTTGCAGTGACTAGAAGATTATTGAATATTTCTTACCTTAATTTTATTAGCTTACTAACTATTGTCCCCAGGTTCACTCGTGTAAGTTAAAAATAATCTTATTTTGAGAAGTCAAAACCAGTTAAAAGGTAACAAACAACTCTTCTCACCACCTTAGTGGTAGAATTTCAGAAAACGCCGATATACATGTGCATTTATTACTAACCAGAAGCAGGTACATAAAATTTCATGCTTCCTACTTTGAAAATGACGGATTTTCATATAAACTTTTATCTCCTTTTTAGGGGTAGAGTTCAAAAATCCTACCTTAGAGCACACCTATTGTATATAAAGAATCGTCATGCAAATATTCATGGTCTAAGCCCCCGTAATTTGTGATCTGCGTTGATATGTCAGTCAATCAGTGAGCTCAAGTAATTACGTATGTATAGAAGACCTTAATCAATACCACCATGGAAAAAGAATACTATTCTTCCTAGATACTACGTAAATTTAATCATGCCATTTAATTGACATTTCATTTTTTATCTCGTATTTCAATTACAATTTATTTAACACGGATGGATGTACTAATGTTTAATAGCCCAAACCCTTATAATATAATATTTATTTATTTATATAAAATATTTATTATTTTAAAAATCGTTTTGAAACTAAATCATATAAAACTTTGTATGTCACTTATATGGTGTTTCAATAATACTTCATATTTAGATCAAAATTTCTAAGTAATCGTGTTTATTTGTAAGTAAAAAAGAAGTATAGTTTTTTTTAGACTTTTTACTATATTCTGAACCTAGCCTAAATACAGACTGATGACACTTGAAGTCAGTATACGTTAAGTATTTTATTTATGTTCTTGACAATACATTTTCTTACAAATCGTTAATGCTAAACAATTCTTTTGTATTTTATATTGTTAACAAGATATCTTCTTCTATTGTTAACAGGATAATCGAAACTAAATAGGGTTGGTCTACAGATATTGTTACAAATCTCCGTGGTACTTTGTAAAAATATGCACATTAAGCTGTTGTTTCACAACATATACGTTTAAATATTATGTACATTTATTTATCTGCGTATTAATAAGTGAAGCAAAAACTTTGTACCCTTTTTTATGAAAATTGCGCGGACGGAGGAGTATGAAATTTCGCACACTTATAGTTTATATAGAGAAGAAGCGACGAATGCTAATATTTTTTAATTATGCGTAAAAAATACATTAAATCAATAAAAAATTACACATACTACCATGTATTTGATACACACACACGCATATATACTCTTTTGTTTATTGTTCAAGTCAAATTAACAGTGAAGCCGTGGCGAAATCGGTGATTATAGAAGTAAGTCTTTGACATTAATTATTGTGGTCGAATTTCGAGCACAGGCGACCACTAGTATTATAAATTATGTAAGTGTAAGTATAAATTTCTATTAAAATGATTATTTTCCTTTATATTTACTTATATATTATTTATTTGTTTATATATTAGAAGATATACTATATCTATTGCATAATTACGCCTCTCCGTACCGAGTTTCTGTTCATCCAAAGGTTGTCTGGAAGAAAACGCTCCCAGCGATAAGACTGCCCATTACATATCATTACGATTATATGTACGAATTTATTTTATAACATTGTGTAGAATAAAGAATATTGTATTCTACAAGTATTCTATTAAGCTAATAAACGAACTTATGAGATCGAAATTAGATGCGTGTACATAGTGTAATACTTGCAACAACTCAGAAGGGTTTATGGTAATAAAAGAGCAGCAACTGGTCACATATTTATAATCAGAAAACCTTACGCTTTTAACATATTGCATACACTGAATTTTTACACTTTTCAAGCATTTTTGGAACATCTCGCCAACCCTCCAACAATTTTGCAGTATATCAAACTTAGCAAATTGGCACAACCGATAGCGGATTGAAGTCATTGATAAATTATTTTAATTAAAGGGTTATGCATGACAAGAATTTAATACATTATTGTTTGGAAATTTTAGATAATATTTTATATTAAATTATTATTATAATTATTATATTTAAAGTTTAATGTTAAACTAAGCAACAAATACATGGAGAGCACAATTACTGGTCGTGTTATTTTGTACTTCCCTCTTCAGCTGCGGAGAATGGCTCCCCCGGCGATTGAGCCATGGGCTCTCACTTCACCAACCTACAACACAGGTAATGACCTCTGTTGTATATTATAGATTTTATGAATAATTTAGTACTCTTTTAAATACGTAAAACACCCTTTTTTTATATGGCCTGTGTATTATGTACGGGCTCACACCTCCCGACGTATGGTGGATATAATAAACGAATAGACATGAGTTACTATGCAAAACCTTGCATCACTTTAATAACTCAAGGTTGGTGAATGCACTATCGAAGTACCACACTAAATCAACCCCCACACTTTACAATTGTACTTAATATAATTATTTATTATTATTATAGGTTCCAGTCTAAGTTACAATATATTGATACACTTAATAGACCTTTAGGTTAAGCTTGTTTTAGAGTGGTATTCAGTTTAGTTTGCTTAGGTATATTTATATTTGTCTGGATGGCTACCACCCCTGTTCTAAAGTATTCCGCCGTAACAACCTTGAGTTGTGTTCCGGCATTGGTGGTCAAGTTCCATTCTCCCTTAAGAAAGCAGCAGTGCATTTGTAGCACCTTTGGTGTTGCAAATGTCCATAGGCGATGGTAAGCGCTTTCCATCAAGTGAGCCGTCTGCCAGTCTACTGAGCTTCTGCAATAAAAAAAAACATAAAAAGACACCTTCTGGAAACTTGTAGGTTGGTGATACGAAACATATTGCTGGTTATAACTGGGATTTCGGTAATCTGTTTTCACTCTCGCGAAGCCTCACTCGCAGATCGGGGTACACAATAAATCATTTTCGAATGTTTTGCGGTTTTATGTGGATATTTGCGACGGTACGGTTTATCTTGTTTCGATTTGAGTCTGGCCTGTGAGCGTTCCAATGTTTTGATTTACAACTGTAAATGGCTGGCCACCTTTTTCATTTATATTCATATATTTATAGGCTGAATACAAACCTTAAAGGTTGAAAATTGTTTCTGTGTCCCCATCATCGTAGGGTGAGATCCCTGATGCTTCCTAAGCTTTTATTTCAAATTGAAATTGATTTTATATTTTGTGTAAAACGAAAAAAGAAAAACATTTTTACCTGAGTATATATACCTATGCGTTTGCAAATATCTGTCCATGCATCGACTTGAAGTCACCCGAATTAAATTTTCAACAAAAGCTTGTGACTGTAAGGAGGTACATTCCTCAGCGCTACGTTTAAGACAAAGTGCCTAAAAGCAATGCGCTTCTTCGGCTTGATTTAGATATACTAAGCCAAGTTACACCGCGCAATTGCAGTAACTCATATTGCTACGCATGGATATTGACTTACTTACTCCAAATATTTTGACGCATAGCTCATATCAGTACAACTAAACTAAGTCTGTTATGACTTAATATTGAGCCAAAGTATATAAATTGCACTTCTACGTTGCTCTGCCAGCGCTATTGCAGTAAAAAGTAGCGTACGTAGGTAGGGAGGGGGTGAATGAATGAATGAACGAATGAACGAATGAATCTTTATTTGTGTAGATACGGTAGTGGTATGTCGACAATAATTAGTAAAATAGTGTGACTAGTATCACCGTATCTAACCTATAGTCGTACAAATATTTAAATATTTATGTTTTATAACTTTTACATTCCAAATTATATCAATACTAAAACATTTAGATTTTTAGTTATGTATGCAATTAAAGTTAAATAAATTGAATATAAATAGAGTAGCAATGTCAATCTATACAATCTAAAACATCTAGGTACAATGTCAAATTTTAATATAAGAGATTATCAATTTTAAGTCACAATGTAAAATAATAGGTGTAAGATATCTACAAGTATAGATAATACAATATAGTGTTATGAGTTGCAGGACTCGAATTAAAATGCCGTTGGAATTATTACAGAATTTATAAGAACTATATAAACACGTATAACACAGGTACAAATATAACTGAATACAACCAGTCCAAAAGTAATGCACGATTCAGTAACACGCGCAAAGTCTGTCACTAAATAGATTACCGAATGTACACAAGTCTTGCTTCGCTTGTGGTTATCGCCGACTGTCTCATCTCTCCATTGGGGCATTGCTTTATACTGTACAAATACAATATGTCTGCTCAGTCGCGTGGACTGAATTTCCTAGAATCACACGTGGCTAATGACTATCATAAAAGATTACAATGCACAATGGCTGTTTTTCTAATCACAAAGTAAACAAAAGAAGTCCAAATGCCGAAAAGGTAATAAAATTTCTATAGGTATGCAGGTGTGAATTTGTCTTTTGTCGGCGTTCGGGTTGTAACAGGTCTAAATTCAAAATTTAAATAATTTGATATAATTATAGGAAATTAAAATTTATAGTCAAAATATTCATTTAACCATGATTATTCTCAGATTAGATATTTCCTATTTGCAGCATATTTGACACAAACCAACAGACTGACAGACAAAATATAAAATTGATATTGTTATAGTTTTTTTAGTTTTTAAGCTTTATGTTCCTTATTCCATTATATTCTTCTTTATAAATTCGCTTCGTAGCATTAATTTTTATATCAGTTTTTTTATATATTAATGATATAGTTTATTTTTATGTAATTTTTTATATTATATATTAATTTTTATATTTGTTTGTTTGTAATAGTCATATTTTTTTTTTTTTGGTTTTGTATTTGTTTCGTTTTGTCTATCCGTAAGTCACTTGAACGGCCCTAACGGAAGACCAGCGCTAGTTAAGCCAACCAGCATCATGCTGAGTTAGGACCGATTTAGAACTTCATTTCAATTGTATCGTCTTATTTATAAGTACGTTTTGTGTTTGAAGTTCTGAATAAATATTTTCTTTTCTTTTCTTTCATTTAACGAATAAAAACATCTATTGCATAGCCAGTCATACATTTTTCTGTTAAACTCTCAATTTGACATTTCTCTATATTTTGTTGGTAATTTATTATATATCTTTACAGCCATAGAGTAGCAGTTTCTATTGCGTATATCAAGTCGAACTTTTGGTATTGCTAAAGGTTTCTGTGTTATTTTTCTCTTTAGTTTAGCTCTTTCATCTTTTTCAAAGAGTGCTTGATTATTGAGTATAAATTTGCACATTTCAAAAATATATAATGATGTGAAAGTAATTATTATATTTTGTAAATATTGGTTTACACGAGTCAGTACTTTTAAGATTAAATATGGATCTAAGGCATTTCTTTTGCGCAATAATTGATCTGCGGGTGGTGCGCGCTTTGTGTTTTATTCGGCACATATCATTTTGCTGCGCTATGATTGATTTAAGCAGTGGCTCAGTCAATTGTCCTTGAGTTATTGAAGTGATACAAGGTTTTGCATAGTAACTCATGTCTATTCGTTTATTATTTCCACCATACATCGGGAGGTGTGAGCCCGTACATAATACACAGGTCAAATAAAAAAAGGGTGTTTTACGTACTTAATGGAGTGCTAAATTATTCATAAAATCTATAATATTATCAAATTTTAAACATGCTGTGGCTGTAAAATTGAGCTATTTAAAAAAACTGGAATATAGACTAGGTATATAAACAATGGAGAACACGATGCATTTTTTTTAGATTTGTTGTCTGTTTATTTGGGATTCATGTAAAAACTACTGAGCCGATTTCCACCCTGATTTCGCTGATCGACAGATAATTTTTAGACTTAAAATCTGCGCTACTTTTTACCCCGATGATCCTGTGGGATTGTTCTGAGAATTATTTAAAATGGTCAGATTGAAAATAAAAATTGAATTCTATTGCGCTTTTTACACTGATCGATAGCAAATTTTATGTAATAAAATGTGTGATCCTTTTTATCCCGGGAATCTCGCAGTAATTTTCCCGGGAGCGGTTGTTCGGGTGCATAAAAATTAGCTTATTCCGACATAGTTTTCTTCACTACAATGATTGATTACATTCTTTTTTTAAATGCTGCATCACTTTGTGTCCCGGAAATCCCGCGATAATTTTCCCGGGAGCAGTTTGAATGAGTGGTTGTTCGAGTGCATAAAAATTAGCTTATTCCGACACAGTTTTCTTCACTGTAACGATTGTTTTTTTTTTAAATGCTACACTACTTTGTGTCCCGGAAATCCGTTGGTCATTTTCCCGGCAGTGTTTTAAAGTGTGTAGTGTATATAAAAATTAACTGATTCGGATCCCATTGATAATAAAACAATATAATCCGGGACTTTTTACATTCTCCGGGGTTTCCTAACTTCGAAACCAAGGGATATTAGGACTTACTTGATATGTAAACACATTTATGTTTATTAGACTTCTTTAGTACAGATGTAAGGTGTAGTTGTGTATGCCTTTAGTAACATTACTTATCCCGGGTTTTTGCGGGAATCTTTGGAATTCATGTATTTTCATACAAAAAAATCGGTTGCCCTGCTGGAAATGCCCTTTGATTTTAAATATTGTCAAAATAACTGTAATCTACGTTACCTTTCAAACGTGACGAAGTCGAGAGCAAATTCTAATTTAATATAAAGATTTAAATACCAGTAAACTAATATTATTAAATTAGGCCTCTGATGAAGTTTCTCACGTACATATAACAAGATAAAACCTAACGGATTATTTAAGTAAGACTTTATTGGACAACCAAATTGAAGTTAACTTGTTTCCAAATAGAACTTTATTACACTTGATATTAAACTCCTAAGTGACTTATAGGTCTAGACAAATTAGATATGAACTAAATTCATTAAAATCAGGCTAACAAAATAACACAGAGTAAGATCGAAACCATATGGCAGTTTGTTTTCTACAGTCATTTCTAAAGTTTTAGTACGATACATGGTATTGGAATCCCAATAAAAGGATCCAACAGTAATCTAGAAAGAAAGAAGAAAAGAGATTTTATTTGAAGAAATAGCGATGTACTTACACTAATTACAAATCATAGTAAAAAGAAAGAAAGAAGTTTTCAGAACATGTACCTACGCCGCATTTTCAGCAAATGAGGTTGGCACTCAGCTTATTGCTGTGCCGGAGTTTTAACCGATACAACGCTGAATTTCAATGCAAATTTCCCTTCTACCGCGATGTCAAATACGACCCAACTACAAAATAGTTAAGTAAAATTTTACTATTGTTACGAGTTAGCGGGACTCGAATTAAAATGCCGTTACAATTATTATAGAGTTTATTACAACTATACAAACATGTATAACACAGGCACATATATAACCGAACACAACAAATCCAAACGTAACGCAGTAGGTCGTAATTCAATAAAACGCGCAAAATCTGTCATATTAGATTCCCGAATGTACACACGTCACGCCTTGATCGTAGTTGTCGCTCAACCCACTCCTTTCTCAATCAGATCGTCTTTTTATACTTCACAAATTCAAATGTGCCCCCCACCCCGCAACGTCGACACGATTTCGTAGAATTAGCTTGTAATCGTAATCCGCAACACCTGGCTATTTATGCAGCCTGCAAGCGGCCGTAAACGAGTATAATAGAACAATAAACTGTTCTCCACAATAACTAGAAACGTATACCCATAAATAAGTGAACAAAAGAAGATGATCATAAAAGGATTACAATTAGTTCAAATGCCGACAGGTAATAAAATGTGCTTTTACAGATCTGTACGTAGAATATGTCTTTAGCAGGGCCTAAGTTGTAACACTATAATAGCAATATATTATACAACAAATATTATGATAATTTGATAAATACAATAACTAGTATTTAGCTAAAATAATCATTATTATTCTCGTGCGCGTCACTAAAACTAGTAAACATTCTAATTATATCCACCATACGTAGAAATTATTTAGGAAAATTAGTTTCCTTTTCATGATAATTTAGAAAGAAAAATAATTATATACCTACTTCAACTAGATACTGTTGTGATCAGCAAATACACATTTAGGTTTTTAAGACAGAAGTTTTACAAAAATATTGTATTTTTTGTTTTCAATATAACATTCAATAAGAATAATACGGATAGGTACTAAATATCCACGTAATGTATTGTAATCGAATTACAGCAAGACTAAAAATAAATATTTTAATGTATTTCTTCTAAAATATTCTTATTAATATTATTAAATTGTATCTCTATACTACTATTATAAAGAGGTAGTTTGTGAGTTGTTTGTAGGAAGTAATCTCTTTAACTACTCAACCAATTTAAACAATTCTTTCATCAATAGAAAACTACATTATTCCTTAATGACATAGGCTGTATATGATTGTGATTAATGACATTATTTATCTTTTTAATGACGCCCAGTTAAGTGGGAATTAGTCAGCTAGTCGTCTATAAGCACAAAAAGCAGGTTATAAAGACTTGAAAGTGCTATGCATTTTAGAATGACATAAAGCACCTACACAGATAGATGTATGACTGATGGCCGGTTCCCATGTCTTACTATTTATTCACTTGCACTACCATCGGTTTAATTTTGACATTATTTGTATGGAGCTTATGTCAAATTTTAGACGATAGCAAAGCAAATGAACGTTGATAAGATATAGGAATCGGCCATAAGTGAATGTCGGGCGAGTATTGTTTTAACGTCACCAAATGGAACACTGTAAAACGTACCTACGATTGAAAATATTTTAGCTTTTATCCAAATCCTCGCACACATTTGATATATATCAATAATCCTCCGTTAATAAGAAATTCAAAGTATTGTTCCAAATTTTAATTATTTTCATAATTACGACTACAATAGTTATGGACAGAATGTAATAACTACTTAAATTAAACAACAACTGCGATGTAAATTTAGTTAATTGTACAATGTTAATATTCAAAATATGTCTAATATTTGTTCATGTTTAATAAATTAAATAAGTGTGTTTAGAATTTAACACTCGTTAGAAAACTAATTTTGAGTAAAAGGTTCACGTATAAATTAAGTTTTTCAGTCAAAATAAATTTTACCTGATTGCAAAATAAACTAAATAACTTAACACGTGACGACCTACAATTGCTACACGCTATTTCAAGATTAATTACCTAATATCATTTAAATAAGTGCTGTAGAACCGTTGTTAAATATTTTGAAAATAAAATTATGAGTCAAAATCGCAAGGTTAGTGGTACTTATACCCGTTATAATACAAATACACAGTCCACTTTAATATATTTCACAACGAAACCAACGACCCTATTGTGCATAAAATTTTCGGGTGCTTTGTTTTTATTTTTCGCGAAGTATGCACTCCCATGTTTTATACCCGGGTCCAAATAGTGAGTTAGTATTATGGGACTCGCAGTGACTGGCAGACGTGCACTAAATAGACCCTACTGTTGTTTTTAATCCCTAATCCAGGTTCATGGGATACTAGCTATCAAGGACAGCGAGTCCTTGGTAGATACCGGCCAGCCCACTTTCCAAAGCGGGCATGTCCTAACCACAGTTCTTGCCGTTTCTGGCTAATGCAGTAAGTAGTTGCGAAACGGTTTTCAGAAATGTGTTCTTCCGCAAAACTCGTTTTGAATAAAAACTTTTTATTAGAATTTCGTAAACAAACTTTCCAATAAGTCTGGGTATTTTGAATCGACCCCATATTTGTCTGTTGTATATTTTCCATAATTAAAGCATAATTTGTCTAGTTCAAGAATGTACGACATTTGTTTACCGATTTATTACAAAAGATATCACTAAAATAGTTTCCCCCAGTGAGTTTTATTTTGAGGGAATACAAGTCTGTATCTAAGTGGCATCAATGCAAATAACAGTTGGTGTCGAAGGTTCATGATTCAGCACACCACGAGATGTTCCAACTTCCGCAAATCTGCTATTTACTCTTATCTTATACTAATATATATAAAGCTGAAGAGTTTGTTTGATTGAACGCGCTAATCTCAGGAACTACTGGTCTGATTTGAAAAATTCTTTCAAAGTTAGATAGCTAGACGCTAAGATCAATAGGTGCGGAGCACCTATGAAGAATGTTTCAAAATCGGGGGGTTTTGAAAATAATTTCCACGCGGAAGACGTCGCGGGCACAGCTAGTAGTATAATAACTATTGAATCACTTTGTTTCTCCTGTATAAAAATCTTAATATTAACTTTATCTCTGTGTAGCAGAAAGTTAACTATATTGGTTATTTATATTAGTCATTGCCCGGACAGGACAAACAAAATGTTAAGTTAAAAAGGGCATCCTAAACTGCTAACGTTCCAAAAAGGTCCTTTTACTGCCACTACAATGGCTTACGAGAAAAGCCAATATTTTTTCATGCGATGACCTTTTTTGGTATTGGAAAAACACAACAATATTTATTAAATTATCGTTAAGCTACAATATATTGATACACTCAATAGACCTTTAGGTTAAGCTTGTTCTAGAGTGGTATTCAGTGTAGTTTGCTTAGGTATATTTATATTTGTCCGGATGGCTACCACCCTTGTTATTATACCCTAGAGTATTCCGCTATAACAACCTTGAGTTGTGTTCCGGCATTGGTGGCCAAGTTCCATTCTCCCTTAAGAGAGCAGCAGCGCATTTGTAGCACCTTTTGCAAATATCCATAGGCGATAGTAACTGCTTTACATCAGGGCGGCCGTCTGCCTGTCTGCTGAACTCATGCAATAAAAAATAAAAGTAAAACTGTGTAATATGTATACATTTTTTTGTATAGGGCACATTCTAAGTTATAAAGAAGTATTAATGTTCTATATAATTAGTTCTTATAATTATTACGTACTAGTAATGGGCAGTATACTCGTCACGCTTGTTCAGGGCGGATTAGCGGGTTTTATATATCGGTAACTTCCATGTGAACCTTAATTCTTCACTATGTTTTCCTTGGACAAGCGTGGCGGGTATACTGACCATTCCCTCTATAATGGAAGGTCTAACCTAGCAGTGGTACATTTATGGACTGTTATTGCTATGATTGTATGTTTAAGGTGCCTAATTGTGGTATGATTTCTTGCCAGAATTAGAAGTAATATTATTATTGTCTTATGCCATAGACGTAGGTGTAGCTATTAAGCTGGAATAACTTAGTAATGAATAGTGCTGGGTAATTTCTGACAATCATCTTTAATTATTATTTTCTTTTTATTCCTGAATATGGAAAACATGCAAACGGCCTTATCTGATGGAAAGTAGTTACCATCACCTATAGACGTTTGCAACGCCAGGAGAGAAGCCAACGCGCTGCCAGCCTTTTTTTGTCTCCTTCACCAGATGAACAAGATCTGTCCGACCTTTACTATATTTTCTTTATTGTTATTATCATTTGTACGTGTTGTGTAATCTTTTTTATTTATTTTTATTCTGATTAATTTTATTGTCCTTTAATTCTTTTTAAAAACTTTTACATAAAGACCTTATATCGTAATACATTTTCTTTTAACTGCTGTTATATATATATATATTTGCTTATTTGCTACTGGTTGCGCCGAGAAACACCTTGTAAATTCTCCCCTCCTATCCTGGCCATCAAGAAACTTAATAAACTTTAAATGAAGCAAACAAATACTATTTCTGTGGTTACAACACAATATAAAAGAAAACCAATTAAATTTTATGTAACGTTAATTCTTCTAAGCAAATCATAGTGAGTGTGTGAAACTCCGGACGAGTGCAGTGTAGTGATGGACTGGTGGCGAGGTAAGTGACTCTTCCCTTGCTTCTTCTTCCACGTCCCTTTGCTTTCTCCCGGCCATCGTATCGCGCCCGCAGCTACTTATATCTATTATATTTTTATTATCTTTTAATACTTATGTTTTTTGACTTTGTTTTTTTAATACCTTAATTGCTGATAAATTATTATCATATTATTAAGTGTATTCTTATTTACTTATACGTTGCCAGCCTTTAGGATGGGACAAGATGGAATAAATAATAGGAAAGGAATAAAGTGGATGTGCAAGGAGAATGAAATAGGGAGATGGGATAGGGGAGGGGAAATAGACCATTGAAACTCACTCATCGCTCGAAACACAGTTGGCTCAAGGCTAACCGTTCCACACTGACAGTCTGCGAGAGCGTGGTATTACACCAAGTTTCTTCGCTATCTCACACCACCGGCTTAACGATATATGCACGGCTATTTAATAAGAATTCTGATTCTACCAAATTCGCTACGGTACAGTAAAAAGTTACAGTAATATAGAAAATGACGGGTAAAGCGTATTCAAGGTAGAACTCATCTGAGAAGCGTTTATTACTGTATTCCCTTTTTTATGCGACGAAAAAGACACCTGTGCCTCGAAATTGTGGCAGTTCACTCGTTTCCACATATACGCATATGACTTCACCTGTAGCACTACCCTATTGAGTTTTTTCGACAACATTGCGTTTTTCTTTAAAAGGGTTTTTCAATCTGTAATAAAATAGTTGGTATATATAACACGGCCATGAAGATCTAAATATTATTTTATTTATTCTTATTTTTTTAATATCTTTTTCCGATTCATATTTTTTTATTATTATGATTTATTATAAACCTTCACTTTTGTCTATATTTAAATGTGAAACTGATTTTCGTAGGACGTCTGTGATGAAATTACAAATATATGTATTTTCTTAACAGAATATAGAACATAGTACATTTCTTATCCTGAATTAATATGGATAGGTCTTATTAGATTCAAATTACACTCGAGCGAAGCCAAATGAAAAGCACTGGTGGTTTTATAAGTTACTATTTGCCCCATCTATTTACAAGTGCATTATTATGTTACTTGTAATGTTTTTTAAACGATGACAGTGCACTAAACTGCTTTATTACCTTCCTAAAAGTTCCACATAATAGATTTAATCAAATATAGGAAACCACCGCGAGTATATAATTTACTATAGATATAGACCAAAAATCGCTAAGTAAGCAATGTTGTTTTTTACCAGATAATTAATATAATTCACAATTCTAGAAATATGAGGATATGAAAACATTGGAGCTCCCATATTGCTGTGAATATTTCAGAACTCGCTCACGTATACACGTATGATACACGCGAAAATATTTTTTTAAATATTCGTAACCCTATCGCGCAGTGTATGGAAATTAGTGGTGTAATACTATTTTTTATTGTTAGAATACTAACAGGCAAGCCACCCATTTACTGTTTGAAACTAAAATTCTCCTAGTGATAAATCAAGGCTGCACCTGCAAAAACTGCCTCGGCACCCGGGGTCCGTTTCTTCATTTTTCTTTTCCACTTCGTACGGTCTTCAGCATACCCCCATTGACATACATATTTATGTACCCTTACTACAATACATAAAATCTATCTAGGTATAATATTGTAAAATTCTAAGCATGCCGTGTCTGCACATTGAAGCTATTTAAAAAAAAACAACTGGAATGACCATATAAACGATGGAGAACACGATCTATTTTCTTTTAGATTTCTTGTCTGTTTATTTGTTTATTTGGTATTCACGTAAAAACTATTGGGCCGGTTTCGATGCGGTTTTCGCTGATTGACAGCTAATTCTTCGACTTAACTCCTCGCTACTTTTTATTCTGGGAACCCCGCGAGAATTTTTCGGGGATTGTTTGAAAATGGCCAAATTAAAGAAATTCGAATTCCATTGTTATTTTTTACTGATCAATAGAAAATTGAATGTAATAAAATGTGTGATATTTTTATTCCGGGAATCCCGCGGGAATTTCCCAGGGAGCAGTTTGAAGTTGTTCTGATGCATAAAAATTAACTTATTCCGACACAGTTTTCACTAAAACGATAGCTTACATTCTTGTTTTAAATGCTGCGATACTTTGTGTCCCAGGAATTTCAAATCATGCGTGGATGAAGTCGCGGGCATGTAATAAAATTCATAGAATCCTTCAGTACTCGAAAAGTCGGAAAGAAGCATAAAAACCTTTACTTCTCTATGCCACGTAATTCTCTTTTTTATACCTACTACTAAAAACCAAACACGTAGTTAAAATTATTGTTGTTATTAAACATTTTTTGGTCACGTCATGATTTACACTCCTTCATATACTATTCTGTGAAGCAATTCAGCAAAACTTTGCTTTTGAAATAGAAAAGAGCTATGTAGAATATTTTCGATACATTTCCTACGAATTGGGTAAGAAGCCTACCTTTGAGATGCTTTTAGTGAAATCACTATATCGCGTGCCCAGTGTAATAATCATTACACCTCATATTATGAACAGATGTGTTCTATAATACAAATTGTCTGTTCATTACTTAAAGCCTTTGAGTTCTTGGTAAGGTGACGTTCATATTACCGGGTCAGAGTAGGTATTTTCTAAGGGCGTAAATTAGAGTGATTTAATGGAGATATTTAAAAGGTGCAGGTTATTAAAGAACAAAGTTATCGATGCCTTAGTTTTCAACGATCAAAATGTTGTATTTAGGTAGAGACGAACGTACTTAATTGTTGCTTCATTGCCTGGTATCATGCCATCCATTTTTCCTAAAAACTACTATTATGCATGAAACTATGTAAATAAGGACACTATTTGAAATATATTTGCATAATAATAAAGTTATTAATGCCCATCGCCAATCTTGTACGGCATTTTTAGGGACCCATGCAGTGAGTGGCGAGTCACTGTCTCCCAATTTTTCCATGTTCCCCGAACATTGCGCCGGACAGACGCCATAGTCCCCATAACCCAGATCCCTAGTTCCACTAGCAGTTCATCTGAAGAGCCCAGTAGCTTTTGTTCTCATTCCCTACAATAGTCCTACACTGGCCGGGGTTTGTCCTTGGGTGCATTTTTATATAGTGTAGACAGGGATAATCTCCGGTCAGTGTCACGCAACATTTACATTAAATTTGTCAAGGGGCTCTACTACGTGTTGGCCTTCCTGTGGCTCCACGCAAGCCCTTCAAACTTCCGGGCCAATTTTATGGACCATGGTCTTGAAAGATATACAAGTTTAAAGTTACTAATGTTAAAACAGCAGCGACATGAGTACTTTTTAGTATTTCGTAACTATTATGGCGAAAACGAAATTTTTCTAAAATCGTTTATCTGCCGCTTGTCTGTATCACACCTATTTTTCCCAAAAAATTATGGGCGCATGACAATGATATTTAGAAGATGAGGTCATTTATATAGAATATTCCGCTATACAATGATGTAATCAGAACATAGAAAACCTAAAAAAGTGACCATACTAACAATTAAAGGATTGAAATAACGATTCAGTGTGAGCGTGACTAAACATATCGACGCCGCCGTACAATAATCCAGTATTCGAAAAATTCAAATGTTACAGGAAAGGCCATTTTTCATTTCTAGTATTCTGAAAGTACGCTTGGAGTACGTGGAGTTGCCTGAACACAGGAATAAAAACAGTACTTTCTTCCCTATGAAACGATTTTCCCTGCTGGCAAAAAATTTAAAACGCGGCATAAATTATAATAAAAAATATGAACAATTTTGTAACATCATTTTATACTTATAAATTACTTTTCACTATATTATTATTTAATTTATATAAATTTTAGCTAAAGATTTACTATCATTAGTGACAAAAATATACTGGCCGGTAGAATGCCACAGAAAAATAAATTTACTTGACGTATCATATGTGACGTATATATAGTAACATGAGTTCCTCAGATTTAGATATGGTTTTAACGCCTGATTTCATTAGAGAAGTAGTTATTTGTTTAACTAATCTGTTTTTATTTACTTTCCTCATATTCGAAATGAAAAGCAGAGTGCTAACGTCGGGTGAAAGACCTATTTAGGCACTCGTACTATTAGCGCCCTCGCTACGCTAGTGCACCAAGCCGCCTCATGCCTAAATAGGTCACTTTGACGTCTCGTGTAATAATCTACTATTGTGTTTTTTGGACAGCTTAAAAAGTGTTATGCATTAAAAAAAATATGACGATATGATTATAAAGTAAAATAATATCAAAAAAATTGCATACCATAGATCCCAAGTCACAGATTCTAAGATATTTTTTTTTTTCAGTAATTGTAATTATTGGGTTATTATATGGGGGTATCGATATGGGCATTGAACACACCCACACCCAATAATGTCTAATCAAAGAGATCTTCAAAAATCATAACGATGTTTCTTAGCAACTTTTTTATTTAAGTCAATACAGGGTAAGATATTTACTTTCAAATTCTTCAACTCTAATTTAATCGTCCCCTTTCCAATGGTTCATTTATAATACATAAATAATTCTAGAAAGGCTTTATTACTTTTAAAACTAAGCCTTATCACAATTTACGCTACCCGATTATCTCTAAGATCAAGATAAAAGAAAAAAGCGCTCTCATTTGCTTGAAATTTATGGCATAGCTTTAAGTCTAGACCAAAGCTAAGTAATATATTTTTAAACTAATTCAATGTCTATTTGAACCTTTATACTGGTTTCATTTAATTTATATTTTATTTCGAATCCTTTAAATTTACAGTGTTGACTATAAACCGAGAAATTTTAATTAATTACTCTTATAAAAGATGTAGGAAAATATTATTTTTCTGAAAATATTTAAAGATAAGATACTTAAATCAAAATTTCAAATTACAGTGAAAACATACTTTATATAAATTATACAAACATGCAAACTACTTATGAGTTGATTAAAAGTAATAATATTGTTACAAGTTGGGCCACCTGCATACCTATTGTCAAATACCGACAAAGAAATGCTGCGCATCATGTTTATTGCCCCTCCCGCATTCGGAGTTCTTTTTAATACTTCGTATTTAAATTTTGCAATTAGACAATAGCCTATTGCTATTGTTTTCAACTTTGTTGGCCGTTCACAGGAATAGATAATCAGGTGTGCAAATTACTATTTCTCGGATACGCAGTGCGTGCGGCCGATTTTTTTGTACTGTATAGTTAGTATAAAACAATGCCCGAATGGGGTGAGGCAGTCAAGCGACGATCACGATACGAGTAAGACGTGTGTAGTACTCTCGATTAGCGATATAGTGACGGATTTTGCGCGTGTTAATTGCATAGAATCGTTTAGTGTGAACTGGTTGCATCCAGTTTTATTTGTACCTGTTTTATAAGTGTTCGTACAGTTCTAATAAGCTCTATAGTAATTCCAACGGCATTTATTTTTATTCGAGTCCTGTAGCTCATAACAATTCCATATAAAATTAAAATTACAATTGAAAACATATAAGTTAAAAATTAAATTATTATTAATGCAGCTAACATTTTGGGAACGCTTCCCACCGACAGTGACCTGGAATCCAATTTTTTATATCTGTAAATATATATATATTATATATGTATGTATTATATATATATATAATAGTATTTTTATTTTTAGATTTTATATATATTATTTAGATATTAGTACTAATGTAAATAAACATAAAAGGCTGTTTGTTGTATAAAATAAAACTAAATGCAACAAATGTTAACAAAACCAATTACTAGGGTATTTCAGCCGCGTCATTATTTTAAGCTATACCCCATGATGTTATCAGACTTCAGAATCTAACAATAATATTAAGTATAAGAAATACAACAAAACATTATTTAGAACTACGATTTACTGAAAGCATAACAACGACGTAAACTAATGTGCCCATTGTGTTGTATAGCAGGCATACATCATCTCCACGAGTACCTGCCCTCGAATTCAGAGGATTTGAATAGATACCCCATATCATTGCGTCGTGAATTGTTCATAAATCTTCGTGCATGCCGTCTTTTGTTTAGCTCTAGTACCTCCGGCACTTCTACCTTCGCATTGTGCCGCACCCACGTCGCCGTGTGAATAAAGCCCTTGCAAAGCTTAGGCAAATTCGGATACTCTTCGAAATTAGACGCCTTAATGCATTTTAGAAATGGTTTGCTGTTTGTTTTTGTTTTTAATTTTCATTCGCAATATACTTATGTGAAAATGTATTTATTTGTAAGTCAATTCTTTAATTAAAAGAATAAACTTTACAAAGAGACCAAACCTCGTTTGCTAAATACATTATATATATATATATATATATATATATATATATATATATATATATGTGCGTGTGTGTATACAATTACAATACTTTTGACTGTAATCTGCTGTCCATGTATGTTATTTTTATTTTATTTTGTTCTCCCCTTTTTCCCTTAGTTGTATAATAATTATAGATAATTTAAGAATTTCCTTTGAGTCTGGTTGCCTGGAATCGCTTTTAGCGATAAAGCTGCCTTATGTTTTACCAAATAACTATTGTCTTGTTGTGCATTTTTATATATTTATATATATATATATATATATATATATACACATATATAAGTATATATATATAAATATATCTACATATATATATATATATATATATATATATGTGTGTGTGTGTGTGTGTGTGTGTGTAATTTTTTATCACATGTAAGCAATATAAGACAAAAATCGAAGTCTTATAAAATCATCATGTCTGTCTGTTCGTCTGTCAGTTTATGCCACAGTCATTTACTACAGACTACTGAACTCATACAGTTTCGTCTCCAAATGACAAAAACATTGTCACTGTTCGCGCCGCTTATTTTAAAATCCTATCCTATCAAATTATTTCCACAACTACCCGCTTTTCCTAACCGCGTTATCCAATCACCTTTTCCCAGCCGCCATCTTCCGTTCCATACGACTATCCTTGTCGTGCTTACCGCAGTACTAATACTGCTCGTCTTTACGAGTCAGTCTGCTGTCGACCCTCGTACGACAACCCGCACATCTTTTTCCGCCACAACTTGCATATAAGTGCAGTTATACCGCGCCGTGTGTGTACCAATAATAATCGAAGGCCGCAAGAAGGAGACAAGCCAGAAGATTTGCTGCAAGGCTCACGACTTGGTGATCAGCACGCATAGTTAGTGCAGCCCAGAGGCACGCAGGTTAGTCTCCCTTCTTTCCATACCAGCAATCCTACCACCGCCATTTTGGATACGCGTTCAGTACCTAATACTGGGCTGCCGCGTTAACAGTCACCTTTTATATTTTTGAATTCGTTCACGCAGAATGACATAAGCCTGGCTTTTGATGTTTAATTATAATTCTTTAATACAAATAACTGTTAATTTTATATAAAAGTATATAATTCCCTATATATATAAACAGCGGTAACAGAATTAAAATACAGTATTTACTTTCTTTATTTTAATATTGGAAAAAATAACTTCTGGTCCCGATGTAATGTAATCCTAATTACAAATAAGACCAAAAGAATTAACCGATAAGACAAAAAATCTCCTTCAATAAAAAAATCACTGTGTTTAAAATTTAAAAATATTGCTACAAAAATCTGAAATTCAACTTGAATGAAATACTTGTACTTTTACAGGCTTTTAATTAAGAATGTTATAAAACTTCGAGCTAACTTAACGATGTTATAAATCAATGAAGCGTCCTAATAGTACAACGCAATTTTTTCGCTTTTTGTAAAATAACTTTCAACTGAAATAAAACAAAGAAAAAAAACCACTTTATTTGAACAGATAGCAGTACAGATTACTTACTATGATTTAGAAAAAATATATCAAGTTCTGAGAATTTTCAGTAAACAAGGTTTGCACTTCTTTGTATTGCTACATAAAACATATCCATTTTTATCGTTTTATTCGATTTTAAATTAACGTTTATGTCAATTATGATCTACAATTGCAAAATAGTGTGGTAAAAATTAGATAATATAAGTACATTATAATATCAGGCCATAGGCTATACATATTAATTGCCGATTTGCGTGTCTCAAACATCGGTAATCATAACGTGCCGATTTCATCATTGTCATTTATTGACCAGCAACATTTGATACATACATACATATTGTCACGCCTGTTTCCCATTGGGGTAGGAGTAGGCAGAGATGACGGATTTCCACCTGCTACGATCCTGACAAACACTTTTCGCTTCATCAACTTTCATTAATCTCTTCATACATACACGCTTTAGTAAAGTGCTTTTCACGTGACCTTTCTTCAAAACATCTTCAATTTGATTATGGTAAGTAAGTTACGGTCGATCAGCCCCGACTCTACCATTCACATTACTGTCATATATTTGTTTTGTGATTCTTCTTTCATTCATTGTCTCTACATGCCCAAACCACCTTAACATTCCTTTTTCAACTCGTGTCACGAACGTTCATAATATGCATATTAAGTTAGAAAAACTACCAAAACAATGAATGCTTCGCAACAACCATTCGAACCAACACAAATAAAATCATATTGATGCGGAAGCGACACATACCGAGCGAATCAGGATCTGCTCATAGAAATATAGAAGCTCTGTAAGCTTTTTAGTACTACGTGTACCGATTCCGCACCGCTGCTTCACAAAATATCTTCCATCAAATCGTCTTTTCAAATTTACTTAAATAATACCATAAGAATTTTCAACACACAACCTGTTAATATATGTCGTAACATACCCAACTTATCCTAATTAACTGAAACATTCTAGCGCTGTAAAACTTTACGCGGTTCAAAAATGACACTCGGGTGTCATAGAATTTAAAACGAGATGCGTAAACTTTATCCTTTCGTATCTAAATTAATTTAGAGAGCACGCTTCGGGGCCCCGAGGCGTCAGACCGCATGGAAACGCTATACAGTCCCCTAATTTATGAAACCTCCAAGACGGATGAAGTTAGTATAAAATTATTATCATAATTTCTCACCAAAAACTTCCGAGTGAGTTTGTGCCATGAATATGCAAAGGGAAAGTTCACACCACGAAGTATTTTTATGAGCCCTATTAGGATCTTGTAATATTGTGACGATTTGAAATTACAATATTTCTTTAAATTATAAAAGCTAATGTATTCCACGAGAAACTTAATTGGAAATATTAAACGTGTCTTAATTATTTACTGTTCTCTAATATCACTTTACGAACGTCCTATGGATGGTGTTGTCATCAGACTTGTCGAAGGCACATTGGCGAGTTTTACACATTCATTATAATTAGATATGTATGAAATATTGTCCATGTAATGTATTCCAACCATTCTTCCCTTTGAGATCGGTAGCACATGGTAGCACCTTTGGTTTTGCAATGTCCACAGGCGACGGTAACTACTTTCATCATCTGAGCCGTCAGGTTGTTTGCTATACTCCAACAACAAATCTATGCGTGTAGCGGAAGGGGAAATACAAAAGACTTCTTAATTGCAGAGAGGCAAACGGCCCATTTAACGGATTACCATCGCCTATAGACATTTGTATATAAAACCAAAGGTGCTACCAATGTGTTACTGATCTCTAAAGGGAGACTGGAATCTCGCCTTTAATGAGGGAACACAATTCAAGGTAAGTAAGAGTATGCCACTATAACAATAGTGGCATACTCTAGACCAGGGGTGGTAGCCATCCAAACTACCTCATGTTGTTTTTTAGTTTAGTTCAAGCCATTCAATAATAAAACCAATACGGTTAACAATATTTATTATTTTTTAAATAATCGATTGAGGTTAATAGAACTAAAATAAATAAATAATACAAAAGCGAGAGAAGAATGAATAACTTCTAGCACCATCAAATCATGTAGAGTATAAAATATTTGTAGGCTTTTATTAGGCGATTGTTCTACCAAGTATTCTTTTTCCATGATAAACACAAAACTTCACGATAATCTAATGATTTCCAAAGCCATAAGAAAAGAGCAGCAAACAAACATACAACAAAGTAACTTTCCAAATACAAACCATTATGGATATTAATTTATTTCTGCCTTTCCATTACTAATGTGAGGCAAAGAAACCGAATGGGCCGGGTCGTGGATCGTGGAAATCCCAAAGGTGTCGCAGACAACCGAAGAGTTATGCTCAGACACTTTAACACTCTGATCTATTGCGTCTCCAGTTTGAAACTAAAATCACCTGATATTGTACCACTAGAAAGAGGTTTTTACATTTTAATGCAGTAAGCTAGCTGTTACACACAACGTCATGCATTTTTGTTTTTTTACACTATACGAATACCTAAGGAATACATCTAAAAAATATTTAAATTCCTCTTCTTTAACCCCTTCAGCGATGATTTTGCGAACTAAAGCACGTGTTTCTTTATTTATTTCCTAATTAAAGCTTAAATGTGCGTAGTAAGGCCATGCTGTAATGATTATCTTCATTAGATACATCTTGCTGAATGGGCTCAATAGGTGTGTTCACTCTTACAGAATATCGGCGTGAGATAATTTGCCTTGAGCTAATCGTATTTCATACCGCCATTAAAAACTTTCGTGATCCATTTTCACTTCCCTCTTAACCATCCTCCTATCCCATCCCTACTATTTTATCCCCCTCCATTCCATCCCTCCTATGTCATGTCGCTTATCCCCTCCCTCTCTATCTTATTCATATCCCAACACTTCTATCAGAACCAATTTCATCCAGGCGAACCGTCTACCTATTCGTTTACTTTTAGCAATAATAAATGAAATAGAGGCAAAAAGTAGGTGCATGTCTACCTGACGCCCATTGAATTATCATCACTTAGGGCTTACGACCGGGCAATAAAAAGTAAATAGATTTCCTTAGTATTTTTCATTAATATTGGAGTAATAATACGCGTAATGGACTCTTAAACGAGTTAGAGCGGTGGGTCGTAGCGGCGGGTGCGCAATTATATTATTATTTTATGAATATTGAAAGTGGTCTAAGTAATTAATATTTGTGGGGATCATTATTTTAATTAATCCACAGTTAGGTGAATTTAAAAATACATTCTACTATGTAGGTAAATATGTATGTGCGTTTAATATCTAGATGGATATAAAGTAGTTAGGGCCGGCTCGATAGCTGTGATGCCACGCGCTCATATAATATCGGCGTGACTCGACTAGCCTTGAGTTAATCGTGCCATGAGGGGAGTTCCGGTGGCCCAATTACACCCCCTAGGGTGATAGGGAAGATTGGATTGAGATAGCTTTGTCCAATCTTCCCTATCCTAATCCTCCTGTCTGATTCCTCTACCTCGCCCTATTCCATCCTAAAGGCTGGCAGCGCGTTGACTGCTCCATTCGTGTTGCAAACATCTATAGGCGACGATGACCACTTTAAATTAGCTCGGCCGTTTGCCTATTGCTAGCTTTCCAATAAAAGAAATAATATATTTTAGCTGACAGCATAAAATTCAACGACATTATTAAATTATATGTATATCTATTTCTGAATGAAAAGTACTTTATGCGGAAATTTAAACATTATGACATGTACATACATAAATACATATATATTATCAACTCTCTTCCTCATGGAGGCAGAGACTATAGATCTCCACTTGCGACGACCCTGACAAATAACTTTCGCTTCAACTACTTTCATTAACTTCTTCATATATGCACGTTTATTTGAGGTGCTTTTTACCTAACCTCGTTTTAACATTTCTGCGATTTGATCATGATGTGTACGTTGCGGTCTAACTACTGGTACCAACATTACCATTTACAATACTGTCCTACACTTGTTTTGTGATTCTATTTTGATCCATCCTGTCTACGTGACCAAAACACCTTAACATTCCTTTTTCAACTCTTGTTATTACATCTTTCAATCCACATCGTTCCCTTATTACACTATTCCGTATCATATTACATATACGTTACATTTATTCTCATTTCATGCTTCTTCTTCCACACCCAACTTTGTAATGTAACAAATCTTTGTATCAAATGATATGAGTTATGTGAGATTGCCGATGTTTCTTTGTTTTAAAGGAGCATAAACAGAAAACTGAGACAAATGTAATGCAAGTAACAACCAGTCCAGAATAATAATAATACCGAAGAGCCTCGACCGTCATCTAGAGAGGCTCTCGCTAGGAAGCTGGGTGAAGGCCCAGATACAGAAGGCAGCACTCTTGGACACGGCACGGATTGTGAGAAGGTTCCTGTCTCTGGAGCCCTAACCACCGGTAGTTTGGACCCCAATCCCTGTTACCAACGCACCTCAAGATTTTTTTAATGAATATTTTACTTTGGGATATCTTTATAAAAGAATAATGGTATGATATTTTTTATAAAAAAATGAATTTAAACCATGTTAAAAAAAAAAAACCTTTGAATAACAATAAATACACGAATAACAATAATAATCTTTATTGTCAAAAAGTCAAATTTACATTATTTATATTACCCACTGATCCCAAACTAGGTGATGCCTGTATTTTGAAGACCATTGTTAATGTTTATAGTCACTATTAATTAATTACTACAAGTTTATTTGTTTCATCTAGTCTACCGAGAATCGAACCTATATGCCTAAATTATTAATTGAGCCTAAAAGACAACGCCCAAGACATTACACAATAGCGATCATTTAAATGCATTATTTTAATAGTTTAAGAATAAGTATTATTGTTCTATTTCTCTGTATATTTTTCATGAATAATTTTATAGAAATGTCAAACGAACAACAAAGTTTTCGTTCTGTAAACTTAGGGGGAATTCCAATACACCATGCATACTAAAAGTCAAGACTATCAGTTTATTGGTAAACGTATGGTCACTGACCATTATAGGTCTATTAAATAAAAATTGTTGCATTAAATGAATGTATCTATTGTTCGAATATGTATATATCTAACTAGCTTCTGCCCGCGACTTCGTCCGCGTGGAAAGTTTTTTTAACTCTTTAATTTTTCGGGATCAAAAGTATCCTATATGTTGACCAAGGATATAAGCTACCACCATACAAAATTTCATTTAAATCGGTCCAGTCGTTTCGGAGATTAGCCGGTACAAACAGAAGACAAACAAAAAATATGAAAAAATCTAAATTAGTTCTATTTCACTTCTTACATCCCCTGACTCGGTTTTTAGCATTTTTTTGCATTGTACAGAAATGTGACCTCTACAATTTTAATATATGTAATATAGATTTATAATATCATCGTATATCTAATTATATATGTATATATATATATAGTAGTTTATTTATATTTTATTTTATTTTTAATAGTATTTGATTGTAATTTTATTACTTTTATTTTAGTTTAGTACACCACCAAAAATTATATATTGAAATTTCTTTTAAAATCTCCTTAGACACTGGGTTACCTGGAAGAGATCGCTATAAGCGACAAGGCCGCCCATTGTTCTAATGCAAATGTATCCATATCAATTATCTAAAATTAAGTTTATGGTGAACAATAAAGAGTTTTCATTCATTCATTCATTCATTCCGAATTCTGTGACTAAAAAACATACAAACTGAGTTACGCATGTATAGATAAGTATGGATATGAATAGTTTAACATAATTACGATGCTTTGTTAATAAATAAAGATTATCAGAATTGACCAAGTTTAATCATTTGTAATTAACACATACAATGCCCTGCAGCAACAACAAATAAATAGTCCATTTAATACGACTAGTGGTCGTTGTTTGCTCTTATCTCCAGCCGTTATGCAGATAACTAAAACCTACTGTTATTATTATATCGTAGTTTTATAAAGCTAATACGAATTATGTAACACAAATTTGACACATTTCGTAAATTAGTTGACATAAATATGTGCAAGTAAAAACAAAATGTAGTAGATTAAGTATACACTGCACACACAATATTTACACAAATAACACAAAAATTGTCACAACACTACAAAAACACAACTAACGTAGGGTAATTAATATAAGTAATAAAATATATTCAATGTACATTACTAACATACAATAAGTCAAAATGCTGTTGCGAGTTGCGAGACTCGAATTAAAATGCCGTTGGAATTATTATAGAGTTTATTAGAACTATACAAACACGTATCACACAGGTACAAATATAACCGAACACAACAAATCCAAACGTAATGCAGAAGGTCGCAATTCAATAAAACACGCAAAGTCCGTCACTACTGGATTACCGATTGTACACACGTCATGCCTTGATCGTGGTTCTCGCTTGACTACCCCCTCTCCCCATCAGGTCGTCGTTTTATACCCTACAAATACAAATGTGCCCGTATCGTAGTCGACGTAATCCGCAACACCTGGCTAATGATTCGGCCGCAAGCGGCACTAAACCAGTCCTATAAAACAATGGGCTGGTCTCTAGAAACGTATGCCATTAAATAAGTAAACAAAAGAAGACTAACATAAAATAATTACAATTAGTTCATAAACATAAAAATGTGTTTTTACAAATATGCAGTTGGAATTTGTTTTTTTTTGTCGGTACCTAAGTTGTAACAATAGTAACAATATAAGAAAAAATACCCCCTAAAATAATGAATTATAATTAATTGAGTGTGTATGAATTAATAATAAATATATTGTACTTAGATTTGTAAGGTTTTTAACGGACCTAGAGATTAGTAGTAGCATAAATAAATATAAAAAATATGTGCACTTCACATTGTTTCATTTTTCAGGGATCTGGAAATAAACCAATGATTCTAGACTTCGTACATATATTTTTTTCGTAACGTCGTTGAAAATAAGATACATTTTATGTTGGCAATCGAGATTGTTTCACATGACACACTTTAGTAAACTATTATTAGTTAAAAATGTGAGAATGTACATGAACTTAGGTTAGTGTATCGTCCTGACATTTCTTTGAAAAATCCGAAGTGCAATAAACTTCTAACTTAAAAAAACACTTTTATTTAAAATTGGTTTAAACGATATCCGTAGAGTCTTTTTGCAATAGAGTATTTTCGATTAATATAAATGCTCCCTATTCTACTCTAGAGGCTGGCAACGCGTTCGCATTGTTTTTGGTGTTGCAAATGCCCACAAGATACGGAAATCACTTTCCGTCAGGTATACCATCTGTTTGTTTGTCTATTTCAGGTAATCTATATTTAATCTATAATAAATATAACATTCTAAAGATGCTGTGTCTGTTAATTGAAGCCATTGAAACTACTGAAACACTATACTATATAAACAATGGAGAACACGATGCAAATGTTTTTTTTTAAATCAGATACCCTCACTGACATACCCGCGATAGAAAGAGCCGATAACCGCCCCGAAACCTGTGGTAAAGTTGTAAAATCTTCGGGCCAACAACATAAAGTCAAGTCCAATAAAAAAAAAACCATTCTTTTTAGATTTCTAGTCTGTTTGTTAGGATTCACGTAAGAATTACTGGGTTGATTTCGATGCGGTTCTTGCTCGGGAAATTTTGTAGAAATATTTTAAAATGGCGAGATTGAAAAAAATCGAATTCCCATGTAATTTTTTATTGATCGATAGCATATTTAATGTAATAAAAATATGTGATATTTTTTATGCCGGGAATCCCGCGGAAATTTTTCTAGGAGCGGTTTGAAGTCGTTCGGATGCATAATAATTAGTTTATTCCAGTACAATTTTCACTAAAACGATAGCATACATTCGTTTTTAAATGCCTGTAGTATTTTGTTTCCCGGGAATTTCAAGTCAAGCCTGGAAGTAGTCGCGAGCATGTTCTAGTAAAAAATATAAATCAATAACAGTGGAGGTTCATCGCAATTACCATGAAAATCGTTACTCCGCCTTTAAACTGTCATGATTTTTTTTTATCGAGTAC
The DNA here is from genome assembly GCA_039645545.1 of Dendrolimus houi. NCBI lineage: Eukaryota > Metazoa > Arthropoda > Insecta > Lepidoptera > Lasiocampidae > Dendrolimus > Dendrolimus houi. Next base: position 9,692,888 of record CM077125.1, read on the forward strand.
CGCATTTTCCTTAATTACTGCCGCAAAGTATTGGTTAGATTACTTAGATTCTAATGCTTAGACAACAAAAAAATACGTAAAGTTTACTGTCTAAAAATTTTATATTGTCATAATTGGAAGTCGGTTAATAAATAACACAAAAAGTTTGAAGAGGGATGTCCCGACTAGGTGGAGGAGCGAGATGGAATGCTCCTCCGTCTCAAAAGAAGATCTTCCAACGAGGCTATTGTTGTTCTTCGCAGGCCCAGGCCCGTCTGTTATAGTTGAAAATGTACATATATTATTTGTATGTTTCGGGAAACGTTTGTGACATCAATTATTGCACAGCGCCATCTATTGGCTTATAAGTGTTCCACTACACACCCCCTTGCTGAGACTGGAAGTCGATGGTAGACGAATGAAGTCGAGAGTTGTTCACAGCTATCAATGTTTCTCGTAGTATGCCTATTCATTTGTCACTTGGCAGCCCTGTGAGTCGGACTGGATGCAGTTCTAGTGAGTCAGAACTTTGTTGGTTGTCCCAGTGAGTCGGGAGAGCAGGAGCTCGTGTGTCGGATTCCAATGTGTATGGAAACACGGTTGGAGTGGGCGATTTGCTTCGCGCGGGTCAAGTGGCTGAACTGTGTTGGCTGTTGAGTGGTGGCCATCCACAGGAAGCAGCGTACAGCAGCCGTGATTTGGTTGCCGAAGTCGCCTGAATGCGTAGCCGTGGTAGTAGGGATGGAGGTACATCGTGTTGCAGATGTGCGATCTAACCCTATAGTGGCTACCAGTGATGATTGGCAGTAGAGGCTAGCAGGATATACTCGGTGTCTTGAGTTATGCGGGGAGTATGGTACTGATGATGGTGCTTTTTTGAAGTTGAGGTTGAATTGAAGTTCTATGGAGTTGGAGGCTTGAGACTGAAGTGAAATCTTGAAGTTAATTTTTGAGACTTGATTGAAATTTGAAGGTAGTTTGAGATCTTGAAGTAAAGGTTGCGTGTTTGTTATTCGAGGGTCACCACTCACCAGTGAAGAGGGATGTCCCGACTAGATGGAGGAACGAGACGGAATGCTCCTCCGTCTTAAAGGAAGATCTTCCAGCGAGGCTATTGCTGTTCCTCCCAGGCCTAGGACCATCTGTTATAGTTGAAAATGTGTATATATTCTTTGTATGTTTCGGGAAACGTTTGTGACATCAATTATTGCACAGCGCCATGTATTGGTTTGTAAGTGTTCCACTACAAGTTTATATAACAAAAATATATCTGTATATTTAGACAATTAATGTATAGGTCTAAGTCTGGATATTACTTTTTTTTCTTATTTCCATTTATTATTAGTGTTACATGCCGTCAAAGATAAGCCGCACAGCCTATTGTAAGCGCAGCTTATTATCCTCCCGGATTAGGGTATCCTTTGTGTTTTGAATTTGTAACATGCTATTGTTTTTCTACTTGTTTTATAACCATCATTAGCGGCGAACTAATCCCTATTGTTATTGTTCTCGACTTTGTGGACGTTCGCAGGTGTGCAAATTAATATTTCTTAGAAACTCAGTGTGCGCCTCCAACTTCTTTGTACTGTGTAGTTAGTATAAGACGATGCACGAATGGAGGGGCGGGCAGTCAAGCGACGACTACGAAGCGAGTAAGACGTTTTCTAGTACTCTCGATTAGCGATATAAACGACGGACTTTGCGCGTTTGAATTGTATTGAATAGTGCAGTGTGAACTGGTTGCATCCAGATTTGTATTTGTTTTATACGTGTTTGTACAGTTCTAATAAATTCTATAGTAGTTCCAACGGCATTTTTAATTCGAGTCCTGTAGCTCGTAACATTACCAACTGCACAGTAAGGCATAAAAGCTTAATGTAATCACTCATTTATTTGCACCGTGTAAATGGGGTTTTGATGTGAAAAAAAATATTTACAGCACACTGCGAACTTTATACAACAAGTATCGTAAAGAAAGTTTGTTATTCTATACTTAAGGGACTTCTCAGATGGAGTAAGTATTATACGTGAAATTGATACGCGTTTCACTTCTTTGAAAATTTAGTTAACGCTTCTTTTTAAAAATATTATAAACATTTTGCGGTCAAATGCAAAAGTTTACTTTATTAAAATGTGTGTAATATTTACTAAATAAAAAGAAAAAACACAAAAAGCCGTGGTAGCTCAATGGTTAGCGCGCGCGTCCTAAACTCAAAGGGCGCGGGGACAAATCTTGACCGGAAAGTATGCACCACTTAGACAGTTTTCTGACTTAAGGTACATATTGTTACAATTACCACGTGCTAACGGCGAAGGAAAAAATCGTGATGAAACCTGCTTATCGAGATAACCGATGTGTCAAACCTACTAAGCCGCATTGGACAACCGTGGCAGGTATACTGCCTCCCCTGTAATCCTGTAATGGGAAGCCCGATCCCAGCAGTGGGATATTAATGGGCTGTTAAATTTTTATATATTTACTAAGTATGACTTGTAAAATACAAAACAAACCAATGACGCACCTTTGAAATCATAATATACTCGTAGGTATAAGAAGGTAATGTATAATTTATTATGACTATTGTATTTTTAATCGTTTTGATTTTTTCAATAAAACGATGACAATCAGAGACACGGTTACTTTGATTTTTGGTGTGCTTTTTGACCTTAACAACAATTTGTGACGGCTAGCGACAGTTGCAATTCAGCAAAAATTGTAACGTGTATCTCCTCTGTCTCTCTCTCCGGGTCATATGTACTAAATTAAAGACAGTATATAATTTATTTCATTTTATCTCCATCTGCCTGACGCGCCACAATTGGAGTCAGAAGAGGAATACTTAACATCACAGCAGTAATTCACTTATATCGCACAGAGTGACCTATCTACCATCACAGGGGCAATCTACTTACAACCAAACAATGACACAACTGACAGTCATGAATCATATTTTCAGTCGTTTGATATCTAAAGATAAAAAGAAATCTGACTTCTTTCACTCCAATATTTGTTTTTCTGTCAGCCTGTGTCTTACTGATTATCTTAGGAACTAATTTGGCGAGAGATGTGAAATTTGACCCACAAACATTTTATCTGCTCACAACAAATTAGTAACAAATTGCGAAAATATTTTGTATTAATTTTCAAAAAAGGTAAGGGCTCGTGTAAAAATAACTTGTATATCAAATTCAAAAGTTTTTATTTAAACTAAGTTCCACTGGAGATTATTTTTTGAACGTCGTAAGTACCTAAATATAAGTTAAAATTTAAATCTACTTGCTATTTATTCTGTGTATTAGTATTTATTTTATGAATAATGAAGTTAATGATTGAATAATCTATTTTTTTTTGGACACAACGCGTCGCTTATCTGATATATGCCCCCCTCTCAATAGGCCAATAACGTTGAAGCTTCTAAGTTTTTCGTTGAAGTAATTAAACGCACACTTGGGGGAATTACAGACGGTATTCTAATTAAACTAAACACAAGGCGCCGGCAGATGTATGCCGCGAATAAAGCGTTACACTCGGAAAAGTTTTTAACGCTGATGAGTTGTAGCTCGAGGCCGCAATTTAAACTTTAAATTTATAATGAATTCCCCAACTCTTCTAAAGATGTACGAATCCGCTCTTCTAAAGCGCAAGTCACAAAGAAGTGACGTGAGAATACATAGGCAAGAACGGCAAGAAGAAAATTCGTTACAATAAAAAGTATACTGTAAATTAGGATTTTATTAGGCCTAAAACTACTATAACTATAATATTTGGAGAAAAACTGGAAAGACAGTACAATATACCATCACTCTATCGCGTAGGCGAAAGAACTATAACTTCCTAAAATTCTGATGTAATAAATTTTTACCTTTGCAACTCTAGCTTATCTGCAGAAAACTACTTGAAAATAATTTTGTATGAAGAACTGTTGTTGTGTCAATCATAACAAAATATAGCGTAAAATTTCTATACACATCTCTGCTAATCTAAACATGTGATTTTTTTAGTTTTCTTCTCAACTTGAACCAATTTTAATGAACATAGATGTTCTAGTTCAGAAATAGTATAGAAGCCTCCCATCGTCCCCTTTCTATACCTTAACCTCAGAAGAACTAAATAGGTAACATAAAAGTGAAACTTCAACGGACAAGTGGAAAAACGAATAGCAATGTACAAGTGGCAAAACGAATCGTAACAAATTTTTTACTTGAAGTTTTATAGGTAGGTTTTCAAATTGGACAAGTACATTAACAATCTGCCCGCTCAAGCTCAAGCTTAAATGAATCAACCCGACAGTTGGTTTCGGTATGAATTTAGACAAGACGAATTTCATGAACACGTCATACCGAGATCGGTAAACGTCGATGGCGCCTCTCTAGAAGATGTGCAAAAATATGTCTACCTTGGACATAAATTACAGGTAGTTATGCCTGCAACTTCGAGGGGGACGCCAATACGAGGATTCAGTTGGGCTGGGCAGTATTCGGTAAGCTTCGTCAGGCTTTTTTCGTCGACCATCCCGCAATGCCTGAAGACGAAAGTCTTGAAGCAGTGCGTCCTCCCCGTCCTCACCTACGGGACTAAAATGTGGACACTAACGACAGGACTGTTCCACAAATTTCAAGTCGTTAAACGGGTTATGGAGCGGGCTATGTTTGGTGTTTCTCTTATGGATAAAATTAGAAATGAGAATATCGGTAAGAGAACCAGGATAACCGACATAGCTCGCAAAATTAGCAAGTAGCAAGTTAAAGTGGTAGTGGGCTGGTCGTGTCTGTCGCAGGACCAATGGCCGATGGAGCAGACGAGTCCTGGAGTGGAGACCGCGTCTCGGTAAACGTAATGTCGAACCAGTCCGATGGAAAAAAATTATACTTTGAATGTGAAATTACAAGAACAGGAAAGATATCTTTGTTCCATCTGTGTGACTTGCGCTTAAGGCGTATTTTGTATGTATGCGGAGACGGACGCGTCGCAGCGCGGCATAAGAAATAAACATACGTTAACTATGCTTCGAGGGAAAGTTTGAGTGACGAAATATGTAAAACCGAATGGATGTTCCATGTTGCATTCTAATTTCAATAACTATTTATACGATACTATAGATGTCATAGGATAATAGAGGGTAGGTCGCTTGCAGAACTAAATAGCTCTTCCATTTTACTGGATAAAAATATATACTAACTGATTGATCTTAAAGTAGATGTAAAAACTATCACATTTCATTAATTATTATTCATCAAAAGAAGTGAATAGTTGAACATATATTGTTTGCTCGTTGGAAGGTTTAGGCACTGTAGTAATATAAAATTCTTCATTCATATTCAATTACTGAGTTTATCAAAATTATAGTACTAGTGGCCAAATATTAATAATCACAATTATCGGTATTAGAATTTGCCCTGCAAATTTAAATTACTACATGTATTTAAAAAAATATGAGTTATTCATGACTACACTGTCCAAATAACCGTAATCGCGTCACTAAAGTAGTGCTGTACGTATACTAATGCAATTTTTATTTACAACTACATTCATTATCTATTGTTATAATATAAAACTTGATGTACGTTTTAAAATTTAATTTATGAGCTTGAATGAGCTGATAAACGTCTCTATATATTATGTGTGATAATATTCGTATCGACTTTACGCTCGCAAATGAAGAAATTTTATGTAATTTTAATTATAATTTTGTCTAGTGGTCTTTTACAGCTATTAACAAACTATAATATAATGAAGAAAATACTAAACGTATAAAGAGATCAAGACAGCAAATTAAAGGAACTTTAAAAAAATTATGTATTAAAAAATGTAAAAGTTGGTACTGGGAACAGAAATCACAAATTAATCCCAAACAAATAGTATTTTTCCGCTCGTCTTAATAAGAAACCCAGGCTTAAGTAAGGACACTATTTTTTCATTTATTTTTGGGCTAAGCAACACTACATAGTTCGTCTTAACAAAAGAGAGTACTTTTCCTTGTTCCCATTGAGACGAACGGAGGGATTTAAAAATTCTATGACCGTTGAAATTGCATGAAGAAAATACACTTTTATATTTTAATTTAATTTTAACTGTGAAATAACTTGGTTTTCTCTATAATATTATAAACTAGCATATGTTAACGACTTTGTCCACGCTTGACTTGAAATTCCCGCGACATAAAGTATTGCAGCATTTAAATAATAATGTAAGCCATCGTTTTAGTGAAAACTATATCGGAATACGCTAATTTTACGCACCCAACAACTATAAACCGCTCCCGAGAAAATTCCCGCGGGATTGAATTAATGAATGGAAACTCTTTATTGTTCACCCATAACTTAAACCTAGACATTTAATATGAATACATTTGCATTAGAATAAATGGGGATTCCCGGGATAAAAAATCACACATTTTATTACATTAAATTTGCTATCGATCAGTAAAAAAATCATATTGAAATTCGATTTTTTTTAATCTGGCCACTTTCGATCATTACCAAAAAAAATCCCGCGAGATTCCTGGAATAAAAAGTAGCGCAGAGTTTAAGAATTAATTAATTAATTAGTCTAAGAATTAGCTGTCGATCAGCGAAAACCGCATCGAAATTGGCCCAGTAGTTTTCAGGTGAATCCCGAACAAACAGACAAGAAATCTAAAAAAATTTCATCGTGACCTCTATCGTTTATATAGTGTATTCCAGCTGTTTTTTTAAATAGCTTTAATGTACAGATACGGCATCTTTAGAATTTTAAATATTATAGATATACAAGTTTAGTTTTATTTCTTAGACAAAAAAAAGATATTTGTTCATATCTTTTTTCTGTCTAAGTACTTCCGTTAGCTTCTTCGTATATGCAGTTTATGGTAAGGAGTTTAAAGAAAAAATGTATTTTAATATAATGCAAAAAATGAGCCAAAAAACATAATAAGAGTTATATAATAAATACCCCCCTCAAAATTTTGTGCTACTCTAGGGAAACCTTCAGAACAAAAATTTAAAAAAAATATTGTTTATGTGATTAGGCTTTGTAAGTATAAATAGCAGTTTTCATTTAAATTTTGGCATTACTTTGTAATTACAGACAGATATTTAAATTTTATTTGTTGACATAGAAAATCTATTAGCCGTCGCGGCTGCTAAGTTATTTTTTTTGTATTCTGTCAGCGTTTTGTTTAATATTTTAACAAAACAGGCACAAGACAAACAAACCGTGACTCTGTTTACAGAAAGATGCTTAAGAATAAATTGAAAAGAATTACATGCTTAGGCGGAGAGGCGAGGGTATTAGTTGATTAATTTCAGCAACGAGGACATATCTAAGTGCGCCCTGCGGGCGTGGACCTCGTATTTTTTCGTTACAGAAATGTTAGTGAAAATTTTAACAAAACATTTCTCATTTTGTCTAATTAAGCCACTCTCATTTTAGCTAACGAAAAGGATAATCATGATCGTACTGTTGAAAATATTTTAAACAACAAAAATTCGGCGTCTCAATTTTTGAGTAAGTAAATAAAATGAATGTTCTGAACAAAGCTAATGACCTCAGACAAATGATAGTATAGACGGAACCTACGTGAACCAAAGCGTCAAATGAAGTGAAGTATTTTTTACAAATGTGTGTGCGTAATCTTATCTAGTATACACATGGTTTGCGTCTGTGTAGGTAATATTAATGTATCTACTCGAAACTATCACACCTTTATACGTACTAATTCGATTATTAAAATCCCCGTAATGCGATATGGAGCGATCAGCTACTTTCAGTCGGGTTCACTCTAAGAGTTCGTGGTATATATATTTAACGATAAGAATTAAATCATTTAAATATAGTGCGACATCAACCCTCCAGCATATGACTGCTATGGATAATATGATAAAAATAACTGCTTGTGTATTTTCGGATTCATTCTCTAAACCAATTTCTGTTATAATGACAGCTATGTTTTAATTACATTAGAGCTCCGATTTCTAAGCCAGTCGCATTCTCGCTTGTGAGTCAATGTATATTTAATTTTGCACATAATCACCAATCTTAAGACATCAATAGAACTAGTAGCTTATGAAATATTTACACTAACCAACAAATCGACGATAATTGCTGGCGACGACATGTCACTATCATATCGGTGGCTGAAAATATTCTCACTAGGTTACGTTGACAAGGGCCCAACCAAGGCCAATGATTCGAGTTCACCGGCAACCAACCACACCGTGTGAGGACAATATGAAAACATAGAGCCAACGAAGGCCAATGAAACCCGTTAGTTGGCTTTGGTTGGCTCTGTCTGTAAGGCTGCTTGTATACGCTAGCAAAAGTCACTGGGTCTACGGAAGGATTCGTGACGTCTCAACACACGAATTGTGTACATTGCTCAGGCGCTAACCAAGAAAAAAATCTTATCTGCGCTAGACACGACTTACTCTGTGTTGTTGTGGTGAAGGGTGGGGAAAAAGTTAGAAGTCAGAAGGTGAAACTTGACTAGTGCTATCATAATACCTTATGCACGACTGCCCGAAAACAACCTCATCATTTACACGTTCCTATTTATCTTGTCCGACTAAATTCTAGTCGTATAAGTGATGAATTGCTATCTGCTGCGGCCGCAGACACTATGTTTTTTGAAATTAAGCGAATTGCGTCGATGAAAGCGTCGGAGCTCGCGCCGCATGACGGTAATATGAAAGTAGTGAAATATTTCTAGTTTTGGACCAAATGTGTACATAAAGCCGACAAAGACCAATGAAACCCATTTGTTGTTCCTGGCTGGCTCTGTCTGTAAGCATCATTACACGAATAGCGCCAATGAATGTGTCGGCGCTGTACACCGCAGTTGAGATCACAAATTATTCACGGCGAACAAAAAAGACACCCCCGTTCCAGGCAGGTGTCTGAAATTCCAAATTCATTGCGTCGTAAAAAAAGGCCTGTTTTAGGTTCGACTCAATGTTTTACGTTATATTTCAGTGTCAATGCATACTAGGGTTAGATTTATATCATTATTCGTTATCTACGGTAGCTATAAAATAAATCTTCATCGTTTTCTGAACATTAAATGACTGAATCTATAGTTAAATAATTTATTACGGAAAAAGACACTTTCGTAAATTAGAACTTTACAAAACTTAATAATGATAACTTTCGAAATTTTCAATATAGTTTAAAACTAAAGATATTATTTACTTCATATTTTAACAACTAAACTATTCTGTCACGTAGGTATTTCACAAACAGTAAGTAAATATTTGATACCCATATCATTTCATTCTAGTAGCCTACTTATAGTGAGACTTGCGTCTGTCTGTCAAAGTGTCCAACACATAACACAGGTATCCATAACTAATATACAGCTGCGTTTCTATGAGATCTTATTACTTTGTGGTAAAGATTATTATTGCATAAATAAGGGTTGTATTAAAATTGTGAGACTCCTACAATGTTATTGCGTACGCATGCGATTGTAGGCTGACGTTGATGTTTGATGTCACTACTCGCTTTTATTGGAGGTTTATTGACAGTCAACGATGAGGTAACATCATAGAAAGTATTTATATACCTATAGATATATGCTGTTGTGTGTATTTTTTTTAAGTATAGGTAGACGTGTCTGGCTTTTAGCACAGATATCTGCAATAATCTATCTATAGTATTATAAAATTCTAAACATGCTGTATCTGTATATTGAAGCTATTAAAAAAAAAAACAACTGGAATAGACTACATAAATGATGAAGAACACGACGCAATTTTTTTTTAGATTTCTTGTATGTTTGTTCGGTATTCACATAAAAACTACTGGGTTGATTTCGATGCGGTTTTCGCTGATCGACAGCTAATGCTTAAACTTAAAATAAAATACATTTTATCCTGGTAAACCCACGGGATATTTTTTGGGAATTATTTAAAATGGTCAGATTAAATAAAATCGAATTCCAAAGTGATTTTTTCAGTGGCCTATAGAAAATTTTATGTAATAAAATACGTGATATTTTTTTATCTCGAGAATCCCGCGGGAATATTTACAGGAGTGGTTTGTAGTTGTTTGAGTGCATAAAAATTAGCTTATTCCGACACAATTTTCACTAAGAATAAAAAATAGCTTACATTCTTTTTTAAATATATCGGTACTTTGTGTCCCGGGAATCCCGTGGGAATTTCAAGTCAAGCGTGGACGAAGTCGCGAGCATATCCTAGTATATAATACAATCGGACAACTTTTGGCATCCTGAAATATATGACGGCTAATATGTATTTATAGGAGATGTCATGAAGCAAGCTGTAGTTGTAATAAATACTCATATAATAATGTCATAATAGATTATGTTAGGTATCACAAAACAATAACTATTTAAACGCAGATCATTATTGATCTGTTATACTGAATAACAAGGATTTGTTAACGAATTTTAAGAAGAGTAAAGACATATGACTTTGTCTCATGCTTTCAAAATGAATGTAGGGACGAACTAGAGTGGTGCAACCGATAGCTGTCAGATATTTCATACTGGCTATTGACGACAATATTGTTACATTTACTAAATGGTTTTGGTGGTATATGTTACAGGTATTTGCAAGTTACTGGACATTTTAGACTTCGAACATATAATTGACGGTACTTTCAAGTATTTAACTAGTGCCTGAGGCGAGGCAGATACAGTTGTTCTACCAATCGCCAGGCGCTACGCTCTTCAGTAAACCGAGTAAGTGATAGATTTATGTTATCTTTAAACGTTTATGGAATTGTTGTTGTGTGTTTGACTATGTATATTTGAGATGATATAAAGACTTCTAAAATAGTTATTTAATAACTGCGCGGCATGGTATGACTATAGGTTTGACGGCCTCTGTGGTTGAGCGGGCTAAGCCTTTGCCGGCTTACCTCACTGCAACGCCCTCTGCGTTCGATTCCTGGTTCGATTCCTGGTATAGTAAATTTCGGAAACGTATTTTCTCCGTTATTTACTATGGTCTGGGTGTCTGGGATCGGCCCCAGAATGGGCCGTTGTATATTACCCATAACACAAGCGTAACTTGCTTAATTTGAGGATATACAGTGTGTGTGTTTGTCTGCCGATTTATTATTATTATTATTATACATTTATGTCTCTGCAGACCACGGGCCATAAAATGACCCAGACTTTTGGAGGGCTTGCGCGGGGCCATGGGAAGGCCAACACGTAGAGGCCCCTTGACAAATTTAATCTAAATGTAGCGTGACACTGACCGGCGATTGTCCCTGTCTACACCATATAAAAATGCATCCAAGGACAGGCCCCGGCCAGTGTAGGACTAATGTGAGATATGAGAACAAAAAGTACCGGGCTATTGGAGTGAAGTGCTAGTGGTACTAGAGGTCTGGGAATATGGGGACTATGGCGTCTGCCCGTCGCAATGTTCGGGGAACATGGAAAAATGGGCACACGGTGACTCGCCACTCACTGCATGGGCCCCAAAAAATGCCATAGAAGACAGGGGCAACATGGGTGTGAGTGGCTAAGGGGTGTCGAGAGGTGGGCTGCAGGTTCACCGAAGCTACTTCCGACGTTAGGCCATTTATCACTTCCACCCCTGGAGCTTGAGTCTTAGCTCTAGCGATCTCCACTCCGTGCCGGCTGGCTAAGGCAAGCACGGAGGCGGGGGGGCCTTGCCTTGGCCCCCGGAGTCAGGTACGAGGTGTCGCTACTCACCTAAGGCTTCGCCACAAAGCCCCCCTGCGGGATTATTATTATTATTATTATTATTATATAGGGGAGGTTAGAGGGCACCGGGCCAGGTCGCGTCCAATGTTTATGTCATCTTGATAATATATCTAAATGTGTTGTTATTAAATGATTGAATAGACTTATTCTTTCTCTTGTATCTTTTGTTACGATACATGCATTGATTAATTTATTTTGCGGAGTCTTGACGACGCTTACACAAGTGTGTGTTGTTAGTTCACGAACTATTAAGGGTTACATAAAAGTGAAAGACGTAACTATAAAAAAGCATTTAATTGAAAATACCCATTATTTCAAGAAGTATTTTAATATCAAATCGATTTTATTAGTATTTTTAAACTCTACTACTTGAAGTACACAGTATACAGTTGATTTTTAGAGCAAATAGCTCGCGATCTCTAATGACTTCCGTTTTTATTATTGCCCAAATTGGCTACAATACCTAAGAAATAAATAAAACGTAACGACTACGTTCATATTTTTTTTATTGCAGGAATTCAGCAGACAGGTAGACGGCCCAATGGAAAGCGGTTACCATCGCCTATGGACATTTGCAACACCAAAGGTTCTACAAATGCGCTGCTGCTCTCTTAAGGGAGACTGGAACCTGGTCACTAATGCCGGATCACAAGTCAAGGTTTTTATGGCGACATACTTGAAACCAGGGGTGGTAGCCATCCAGTCGGGCAAACACCCTACCACCGGGCAATTTAACAATTCACATAAACTCTATATATAACAACATACGTCACAAAAACTTCCTAGCAACAGCATCAGTATCAAAATGTCACTATAAACTTTAATTATTTATACTGTATTTTGAAAAACAACAATAAAAATGCAATCTAGTTAGATTTATGTCTTCTTAACTGCTTAAACTCATATAAAACATTGTGTAGAAACAAAGTCTCAATTGTTTGTACTGCCACCTACCCTGAATTCGTAATGCAATCGCTTTAAGACTATATTAGGTATAATAATAAAAAAGAGATTTGACAGACTGAAATTACGAATAAAATGTTCTGACACTCATAATTTTCGGTAGTACTTGTATCAAATCAAATCAAATAATTTATTGCATAATGTTTTACGTTACAACAAATTTATTACTACAAAAGTATTAACGCTGAAAATCAATTAATCCTATTATTGTTAAAGAATAGTTACTTGATTCCAAGTACGACGGTCATACATGAAGGCAAATACACTTTCAAATAATTTCATAGCCCATTAACAGAGCCCTTTCGTAGCCCTGTAGCAGAATCCCTAGTAATCCCATGTTAAAGTCTACTTTGATGCGAACAACTCACTCAAAGTCATTACGAGGAAACCTCCAGTAATATTACAACAGAGTTCAGTGCAAGGTGAAGCAAATCAGTCAAACGTAGGTACGATTTAGTGTTGTACCTTTGAATTGAATAAATAGACGTGATTTAATCATTATTATAGATAGACAGGTCTCTTTCTGTACATTGAAGCATAGAAAAACAAAAGAAAGAGCAACAGGGTCATGGATGCCGGCAGCAGGATGCAAGGGAGTGCACTTACACCCCCCATACCACTTGTCAGAAAGGACATACATAAAAATTTGCATGTTTCATTAAGTTAATGTGGGGTCCTTAGGCCATTAACCTACCATCTATCAAAAATCGTAACGACTCATGGACTTTTCAGGTGATCAGAAGTCTGGTGCCTACCTTGGGCAACGGATCAGTATGGGGACCCAACGAGAAAACGTAGCCAGCCTTTTGGGCACCTATTCTATATTGGTTAGTAGTATAATGTCTAGATGCAGATGTACCTCCCTGAAGTTAATCCTGGCGGCGCCCATGAACAGAATGTAGAACGGGCGTACTTTATCACTACATTGCTATCTCTTCCAGACAACCCGGGACTAGTATTGATAAATTTCAAATTCTGACAGTGATTCAGTCTGTATATCGAGCCTTCGCCATCTTTTTTACCGGAAGCGACATTTGGACCTAAGTATGTTTTTTGTTGCAAAAGGTAAACTAAACATTGCACAAAAATTAAGGGAGCAGAAAAAGTATCTACATTTTAGGGTTATTTTCAACAGGCTGTAACTGGAAGAAAAATGGTCGTACAGTAAACCTAAAAAAAAAGCAAAGTGTAGATACAAGTGTCTAGTTTGGATGTGAACTTTATTTTTTCCGATTTTTGTTTTGGTTTTTCTTTTTGGTCTATGGGTTTGGAATTTTTTTATTGACTTAACCTCTATGTGGACCAGATAACTTGTTTATTGTGCTTTGATTTATTTTCTTAAAGACTTAGATACGATCACTCCTCGCTGAGATATCGATCTTTGAATGGAAATAGATCATTTTACCTTTAATGTATCGATATCTCAGGAACCAATGATGAAAGTTCAATGTAGGTGGCAAAATTTTTAATTTATTTTACAAGGATAAAGTTATTAATTCTAAGATTTTTTTTTTCAACTGAATACATGACTGAAAAGGCAACAAAAAAGTGGTTTACGTAGTTTTTTGGACAACCAAGAGCCGAATCGAAAATATCAAGGAAGCTACTAATGTTACGTGTGCCTTTTACAGTTTAATATACCCACAAAACTCTACAAAATTTCAATTTAATCCAGCCAGGCGTTTTTTTTATCCCCACTCAATTGAATTTTTGTAAAAATTAAAGGAATTTTTACTCTAAAAAGCACATGAACCATCGAGGAAATTGTATACTAATATGGTCAATTACAAGACCTTCTAATTTCAAAAACGCCCTATATTACACTGATGTATGTAATTTTATTTCTGATCTTATTCCATCGCATGACAGTTCGAAATTGTAAATAAGGGCAGCATTTTTCTTTTAGGTTACTTTTTTCATCTAGCTCCTATCTGTCGAGTAACTTGCGATAAGGAACTTAGTTCCAAAAACAACCCTCAAAATAATTTAATTTATAATTTAATACTAATATGATTTTTTAAATTAAATGTAAATTACGACAATGTTGATTCGTCATGTCAACATTGTCGTAAGAAATAAATATATCAAATCAGGCTTCAATTCCCATCACTAAAATGAATTTAGCCCGCGACATTAACTCGCACATCGATGTCGGCTATTGCCGCTTTCAGAACAAGGTGAAAGGTAATATTTATTCAAAGAAATACCATCTTTCTTGTATGTTATTCATTGTATCTCACATATTAATATCTCATCAGTGTAGATAAAGTGTGGGTAGGAACATTAAGATAGCCAAATCAGACATCTGGGAGTCTATTATGTAACACTGCTGAATTTGATATAGAATTATTAAAACTAATTCCGTGTTCTCCATTTTATCATCTATATATATAAAACAAAGTCGTGTTAGTTACACCGTTTATAACTCAAGAACAGCTGAAGCAATTTTTATGATTTTTGTGTTTTTGAAATTATCTTCGTCCGGAATAGGATAATAAATACTAAAATACGATATTCATCAATAAAAAAAAATTAGCCGATTAACAAATCACTAAGCCAATCCTTCAATGTTTGTGGTCTGAATCTAGAAAATGCATGTTTTTCTAGTGTTTAATTATACGTGGCATGTTCACGGGTCGGAAAACCATCTTTATTTGTTCTTGCGCCTGATAACAAAACGAAAAATGTAGTATATCACAAGTTGTTTCACTGAAGAGTGCAATCTATGCACCAAAATACATGACCAATAAAGCAAATGTCTTGCTGGCACTATATTTTATTTATATTGTATTTATTTATATTTATTATTATCACCACATTGTATATAGTCTAAGATGGAACTCGCGTTATCATTACTTATCATCACGTCAATAGGTGATCGAACAAAAATCCTCAAAATCGTATCCACATGCAATTAATTGATCAATAATTAACTGCTGATATTAGTGTATCACAAAGTCAAACAATCAAAAAGTCGTGGTAGCATAATGGCTAGCGCGCGCGTCCCAAACCCAAAAGGCGCGGGTTCAATCCTGGCCGGAACGCATACACCACTTGGGCAGCTTTCTGACCTATAATATGCATATTGTTACTATTACCACGTGCTAACAACGGTGAACGAAAACATCGTGATGCAACCTGCACATCGAGATAACCGATGTGGTTAAACCTGCCAAGCTGCCTTGGAAAAGCGTGGCGGGTATACTGTCCGCTCCCCTATAATGGGAGGCCCGAGTCCAGCAGTGGTACATTTATGGGCTGGTATTATATTAGTGTATCACATTGACTTGTAACAACAAAACGTATGAAAAATGTATTAAATGAATAATTGACCCAAGAGGCTGTCAGGAACGAACCTATTCTAAAACAATAGCCACGCTGCCTAGATAAATTATTTGTTGCCCGAAGTATACAGTATATACCCGTCTTTTAGTCACTTGAAATATCATCTAAGTCTACGCACTTTCGTCTCAGTAAAGAATAAATCAAATTTATCGTTTTGTTTCATTACATTTCAAATATTAATTATAATGAATTAGAAATATTGAAGTTATTAAATGTGTCCATTCTTATTTTATTCTAGTTATCTGATGGTAGCGCTTCATCTGCGATAGTGTTACGGATATAGGTCGTTTCACGCAGGTATGGCGATGGGTTTAATACGTTATTTGAGATGCAACATTGTTAATGACATTAAATAATGACAAATAACGTATATATAAAAACTAACGTGACTATGCGTTAACGACGTTATTTTTGAACGCTTTAAATAAGACAAGAAATCTTTAACACTAACACAAATGAAGCCCCAGCACAACTGAAAGCAGTTTAATATGTTTATGTATTTATTTTTAATCTAATATTGAATTGTCAATGATATAATTGTAGCTGTAGTTCCTATTTACTATACAAGATAATCAAAGCTGTGTCTTAACAATACGGATTACTTATCATACTAATTACATAGCAGCCTGTAACTGTACATTAATATTTGTAACTAACTTGTCATTGTTTTACACTATTTAAGTGACCTTTCCAACGTAGAATTATGACGGTCATTACACAAAACCAAATACACACATATGACGGCAATTAGTGATGCCGTGAAAAATCGGCATGCTTTTGTCGAGTGTTTAAGTTGGTTGCACGCGAGAAAACGCTCGGTTTGCGCCACTTTACCGTCACGAAAATTGACTGACTCAACGAAACTTTCCAATTAAGTCATTATTTGAAATGACGGGTGACGTAACTGTGAATAACAGTTGCCCTTTGATTTGTTTTTCAAATCAGAATGACTGATTGTGATGTGTGTTTAGCAATAAATATTGAAATGTCTATTTGTAGAAAACTGTTCTCAATTGCAGGTACATAGGTATATGTTCAATACATATCTATAATATTACAAAATTATTAACATGCTGTGTCTCTACTGTTACAGTCATTGAGTAGCATAATTGTTCTTGTCGTGTTTCTTTTTAAAGTTAATAATTGATTTTGTTATGTACCCTCTTATTTCTAAACGATACAATCGGCCATTTCCTTAATTGAATAATAATGTTATATTTTTATTTATTCTGTGATTAGCACTCTGTTTTGTATAGAGCTGTCTATAATTTACCATAATTTTATATAACAATATTTATCTTTTACATGACTTCGTAACTGTGTAGATTATAATTCAAAATCTCTCAATTGTGTATAGACGGTATTCATTACATTTTGTTTTCATGTTGGCAGACGCGATATTATACTGTGTTCGGTTTATTTTATTACATGTTAAACTTTAAGTATAATATTTTATATAATATCTTATATAAAATATTATCTAAAATTTCCAAACAATAATGTATTAAATTCCTTTCATTCATAACCCTTTAATTAAAATAGTTTATCAATGACTTCAATCCGCTATCGGTTGTGCCAATTTGCTAAGATTAATGTACTGTAAAATTCTCGGAGGGATGGCGAGGTGTTCTAAAAATGCTTGTCGAGTTTGAGTAGTCAGTGATTGAATGTGTTAAAATCGTAAGGTTCTCCAATTATAAAGTATTGTGACCAGTTGCTGTTTTTTTACTATCGTAAACCCTTCTGAGTTGTTGCAAGTAATGAAGGTATTTAAAAAAATAAGTGGAATAGACTATGTAAACGATGCAATTTTTTTAGATTTCTTTTCCTTTTGTTCGGGATTCACGTAAAAACTACGAGGCCAATTTCTATACGGTTTTCATTGATCGGTAGCAAATTTTTAAACTTAAAATCTGTACTACTGTTTGTCCTGGGAATCCCGCGGGGATTTCAAGTCAGGAGCATATCCTAATAAATAATATAATTCAATTGTGCACAATATTGAATTCGTCTAAAATTTGGTCTAAAAAATCCGTAGCCATTTTGATAAAAACGGAATGGAATTATAAAGTGGTTTAGCCCATCTGTCTGTTTCTGTATGTCGTAAAAAACACTCAATAATGTTTTTGAATAATGTCTGTGGCATGCAAGTACTGACAGGTAAACATAACAACTTCATTAAACTTTAAATGTACCGTTTCCCACCTTAATCACAAAAATTATCGAAGAAAATTAATTTAAAACTTAGATTTTACATGTAACAATGATAAATGGACAGATGCGTTAATAGGGTTTAATGTGTACTTAATGTAAGGGATATTTTTCTCTGTAAGGGAATTGTAATTTTTTTTGAGAAATAAATATTTAAATTATAAAATCACCTCTACGGAACTATTCATTGTGCAACATGCACCTAGCCGATTTTTAGTTATGTTAGTAGGTTCACTGTTGACTGCTTGCTATTAAACAAACAAATTATTAGAGAACCTTAGAAGCGTTGTTGCTTCTAAAATCCACCATGGACTCTAAAATCACCTCTACGCTACAGGCATATGCACCTAGTTTTTTAGTTCAGTAGGTTCACTGTTGACTGCTGGACACGAGAACCTTAAAGTTCAATCCACCATGGACTTAATCTGCTACTAGACTGACACGACTTTAAAGTTCACACCTTACCTAGACGTAATATAAAAACCTAATCAGTGTTTATCTACATTACACCACTTCGCGTTAATTAGCACTATTTTTGACTTAACATGAAAACGTAATTAGGAAAACAAAATAATTTCAAACATGCTAAGTTAAAATAAATCGGGTAACTGTGTGTCAGTCAGTCTACGTACAATGAAGAGTGCTTTATAGGTGACAGACGTCATTTGGCTATGAAAAAACCGTATTAAACATTTAATCGAAAAGAAAGAAAAATATTTTATTCAGAACTAGAAATAAACAGTAAGACAAAAGAAACAAAATAAGTTCTAATTGAACCCAGTCTCAACAACCAACAAGAACCAGCGCTTTTTTCCGGCTGGGAGCAAAAAGTGAAGAAATAAAAGAATATCCCATATTTAAAAAACAACCCACTGGATCTTGTCAACACCAACTTTTATTTAAAGTATTTTGAAACTTCTTGATATTTTTGAAAGCTAATGTCATATATATCCGATCCATCTGATAATCTCTGCAGCCAGGCAGCCTGTCGTAAGATAAAAATCACCCACAGCAAGGTAGAGCATTTGCCCGTCTGAATGCCGCCATAACATCTTTCAGTTGTATTCCGGTATTAGTAACCAGATTCCAGTACCTCCTTTAAAACCTACAGGATATTGGCAGAACTATCGGCAACGGCAACCATTGTCCATCAGGTGGGCCGTCAGCCTGTCTGCTGTATGCAATAAAAAAGAAAGATATGAGAATTGTATTGTATAAGACTTCTATTTTGCGGAACCCTACAAACGTGCCTTTCCATAATTATTATGTAAGGTGATTCTGAAGCCTCTAGACAGACTAAAGTTCTTAATTAATTAATATCGATCTTGACGAAACTTAGGTAATTAATAGAAACGCGGTCCCCACAAACTTAGGAGTAGATACCCCTTTGGGAGCAACGAATTAATACAGTCGGGACACAATGAATACTTCTCCCGAAAACTTGGTTACTCGACTATTTGTATTGGTAGCCGATAAAGTTATTTATAACAGGCACGTTCGTAATTTATTATCCCTATCCTAAGCTGATCTTTTGTCCTATAAATATAACGGAATGTTCAAATACTAGTTATAATGCGTATTTACCTATATTTTCATGATAATCCTTTAGACGAGAAGATATTGTTACATGCCGTTAAAGATAAACGCACAGCTGCCTGTTATAAAGCACAATTTATTGCCTTCCCGTATTTAGTAATTCTTTTGTTTACTTTGTGTTTAGAATTTGTAATTAAGAAAAACATGCTATTGTTTTTCTACTTGTTTTATGACCATCATGAGTGTCAAACTAATCCTTATTGTTATTGTTTTCGACTTTGTTGGCTGTTCGTAGGTGTGCAAATTACATTTTCTGGGAAGAATCCAGCCCACGCAATCGATTGTGTATTGTACAGTTTACTATAAAACAATGCCCGAACGGAGGGGTGCGGCAGTCAAGCGACGGTTAGTGACGGACTTTGCGCGTGTTATAGAATCGCGCAGTGTGAACTGGTCGTATCCAGTAATATTTGTACTTGTTTTATACGTGTTTGTATAGTTGTAATAAATTCTATAGTAATTCCAACGGCATTTTAATTCGAGTCCCGCACTCGTAACAATATTATCAGTCCCAATATTCTATATATATCCGTCAATCTTTGTTAGCTGTTCGTGGTTCATTGGTGGACGTAGGTTTCCCAAATTTGCACCTTATAACTTAGTTGTCAGCTTTTTTCATTCAGTGTCTCTCGGTTACCTTTTGCAGGTTTTTTTATTGCTGCAGCACAGCAGACAGGCTGACGGCTCAACTGTGATGGAAAGTGGTTACCGTCGCCTTGGACGTTAGAAATACCAGGGGTCTTGCCAATGTGCTTCCGGCCTTGAAATAGAAACTGGAACCTGGCCACTGATACTAGAACACAACTCAAAGTTGTTATGGTGCCATACTCTAGACCAGGGGTAGTAGCCATCCAGACGGGCAAATGCCTTACCACCTGGCTGTGGCTTATTTTGTCGCCTCTCACGACAGGCCGCTCGTATTAGGAAGAAATTAGAATTAGCCAGGAATTAGTATTCTTTTTCCGTTCCTGCACGGAGAAAAAGAGGTCATCGTTAGAGTAGCTTCCACTGAGATGTAGTATAAAATATTTCATACATTATTTTTTAGAGCTTAAACATTCGTTAACTCGAACATTATATTCAAATATCTTAAACTAGCTGACCCGGCGAACTTCGTACCGGCATATTTTTTGAATTCCTAAAAGACTTTGTTTCATGACACAAAAACAAAATCACCAAAATCGCTCCAGGTGATTAGGAGGATTCTAGAACCCGATCTCAGCGCCACGACTGACTTCAAAATATTGATAAAATATTTATTTTATGCTTTTTAGCCACTGTTGAATTCGGTTTCTTTTTTCTAAAAAAATATATATTTTGCACTTTTAAGTTACGTAGGTGGTATCCTTAATATAGACAAGACAGCTGAGTGATTCGGAACTCACAATTCACTTTACGTGTTCGTGATTTTTATCGTTATGGAATTTAAATCTACGCCTTTCTAGTCCTAGTCCAATCCAGTACAGCACGTCTTTGATCATAGTTAGGTACCTACCCATTTGAATTACTCACAAGGATTTTTTTGCTATATCTTCGGAACTCAAATTTCAATTAAATTTCTATGGTCATACCTTGAGGTTATATTAAATCTGACGTAAAAATTATGATCAAAATCAGTTCAGAAACAAAAAAGTTATGGCTGAACATATAATTATGGAAAAAAAAATCCACGACGAATTGAAACCCTCCTCCAAGTCCAATAAATTGTCCAATCTTATCCTATTATTTTTTTATAATAATGGCTGCAATGCCATTAATGTATTGATTTTGCCAATATCGTGTGTATAGAAAAGCCAGATAAATTAAATAGGAAAAATGAAGTTAAACTAGCAATTTGGCCGGTAATTTCGAAAAAAATCTGCCAATCTAAAACAATATACATTTGTACATATAACAAGTATATAGACTAAACATATTAAACACACAAAAATGTCTAATTTTATGTACATAAATACAGCTGCATGTTGCAGTTCATTCGAAAAATTCGATCTTTAATGTTGTACGGACACGCGATTATTATGTTTTTTTTTTACATTTAGAAAGAATAAAGTCTTACCTATACTTGCTCTTTTCTTCTCAATGTTTTCAACCTTTAACCAGTTTTATTGGTACAATATTTTCTTTACCAAGTCACATCTCGATACTAAATCACGTATATCTATGACATCCGCACATTTTATACCTTAGTTATTAAATATTAAATTCATAATATCTTTTGTAAATACGCACACTAAAATTTTAAGATGGTTAAAGTTTTCTCGAATTTTCTTTTACTTCAAAGAACGCAATACCTACGGTAAACGTTAAAAATATTGTATATTCAAAGTGCAGTTTACCCTATTTCTAATTGAGCATAAAAGGCGATGTTACCGCTAAAAAAGGTCTCTTCCAGATAGTCTCAGACTTTATTCCCTTGCGTGTTCCACAAGCGCTTGCCTCAAAAAATCGTTATCGCCCTAAATATACCGGTCATTAGATTTCACGGAGTAATTAGTAAAAAATTTCGGACTTACTTCAAGCTCTATTTTCTGTGCTTACTTGAAGACGAAAGTCTTTAAGCAGTGGGTCCTCTCCGTTCTGATCTACGGGACCGAGACGTGGACACTGAAGGAAGGAATGCCATAAATTCCAAGTCGCTCAGCGAGCTACGGAAAGAACTGCGTTCGGAATTTGTTTTAGGGATAAAATCATAAATAAAAATTCCTAAGAAACCCAAAGTAACCGACATAGCTCGTAAAATAGATAAGTTGACGCGATAATGGGCCGATGGAGCAGATGAGCTCCATAATGAAAAAACCACCTCTCGGTAAACGTAGTCTAAGATTATAAAAGCCCTCCCGCCAATGAACCGACGATTTGCATAAGGTCGCTGGTAGGCACTGGATAAGAACAGCGGAGGACCGGGATATGTGGTGGAAACTTGGGGAGGCCTACATCCACCAGTGAACTAACTCTGTTTAGCTGACGACGACTCTTTTCTTATAGTAAGTAGCTCATACTTTGTGTCTAAATGGGTTTTCACCCGTATAGATACACAGTCCACTGTTTATATTTTACAAAGTATTCATCAAACGCAGAGAATTTTAAATTGAATGAGTTTAGTTTGTAACTTTGTTCACACACATCGTTGTGTTGTTCAGCGAACTCATTACGAACTTTTCTACTTCAAATTACGATGTGCAAATATGTGTTTATTGCAAAGCACAGTAGTATGCTGTGGTAAGCAATAATGTTTTCAAAGCAAATGTTCGGATTAGTATTTTGAGATATGTTTACTTTGAATATTCATTCACAGATGAGGTAATAAGTAAATATGGTATTGATATATTTCTTGTGTAGGTTTAGCTGACATTATATTATATTTATTTACTCAATTTTAGGGAGGCTTACAGGCTAACAGATATCAGTAAAAGTAAATTAAGTAGCATATAAAAGGAATACTGATAACAAGCCTTGACCGAATTTACACTAATGGAGTATAAATCTAGGTGTAATTTTACTACGATTTCGTTGAAAGAATTTTAGCTTCGTAAGATAAAACTGTTTTATAATTGCATTTTACCTTATTCTGTTATGGCAATATTAAATCAAGGTATTTTTGCCCGGCAATCCATAGTATTGTAGTGCTAAATGCCCTCGCTTTCAAATAACGCTGGTTTGAATCGAGGTGACGTGAAGGAAAACATTAAGTTGAAACCTGCATGTGAAGATAATGATTGTTTAACATCAGCTAATCCGCTGTCAAATCTATCGGTAGGAGGAAGCAACATTAAATTGCTGAATTTATATAGTTCTATTTGTTAGTTGTAGCTACTATAACAATATGTATAAAATTATAACAATTCGTATGATTTTTAATACACTTACGCATTCTTGTGCATCGAGGAGATTTTGAATGATCTACCAGCTGAGGTTTCCTCACAGCACTACGATATGGGATTTTTCAAAAAAGGTATCTTAAAATTCCTTGTAAGCCGCGAATTGCTCACAATAGTATTACAAGTGTCCATAGGCGACAGTAACCACTTTTCACCAAGTGAGTCGTTATCCTTTCTATTGTATTTGTATAATAGCAGCCCATGACGTCCCACTGCTGGGCTTGGACCTCCCATTATGGGGGAACGGACAGTATACCGACCCCGCTTATCCAAGGCGGTTTGGCAAATATTTGACACATATTTTCCTCCGCCGTTAGCATGTGTTAATTGTAACAAAGTGCATATTGGTTCACAATAACCTGCCTAAATGGTGCATGCCTCGCGGCCAGGATTTGGACCCGCACTCTTTGAGTTTGGGACGCGTGCGCTAACCATTGAGCTACCACGGGTTTGAGTGTTCTATTGTACTAAGTAATATTCAAATTCAAGTTCTTTTATTTGCTTAAAAACATGGTTTACAAAGATGTTACAATTTAAAAAATACACAACATGTTTATGCCAGATTGGCGTACAAATATCCATCAAGCAATTAATTTTGCTTATTATATTAATCTAATCATAAATTAAAATATGTATTACATATAAAAAAATATAATTTATATAATTATTTAACATAGTCGGATTGTCCTTATAAATTACACTTTTGCGTTTTATGAAATATTATCTCACAACTCTAGGTCGCAACACACTCGTCCAGCGTGTCACCAGTATGTAATCCCAAGCGTCTACTTTAACGAAGCGTTGTGAATATTTTTCGTCCTGACTGTAAACGACAATATCGCAATAATTTAAGCCAATTTAGACTTTAAGACTAAAAGTTAAAGTTTGATTTTAAACATCTGATACAAATGTCTCTTGCACTCCATTTGTGGTTTTGTGAATATTTTTTGTATGCCCTCGTTAATCTCGCTGCGCCTTCAATTATTCTGCAGCTTTCATTCTTTATGACGGTGTTAATAAATTTTGCATGTCAAATGCAAAATTTATTAACACCGTTTCTGTATTTGATGAAACGATTTTTATGATAGCAATGTCGTTTTAACGCCACATTTATTTTATTTGGAAGATGGTCACTCTTAGCATTCTTGGTATTATTTAAATGAACTGCCACATACGATGTAGTAAAATTACAACCAAATAATCTTAAATATTTAATGTGTGAGTATTTGGGGTATGATTACACAGGTTTTTAAATCGTAGTCGTGTTTAGAGCCCCTACTTTAGAAAGAAGGGTTCACTCTTCAAATCCCTTTTCTCCACTTGGCACATTAATCTTTTATTGTGAGAAAACTGAATTTAATAGGCCATCCCATTTCATTATGTTTATGCGTAAAGTTATTAAAGGGTTTAGTTCAACACTGGAAAAAGTATTTAAATTGATTAAGCTATTAAGATTCACATCAAAACAAACAAAGATCTATTTAAATAACTACTAGCTGCGCCAGCAATCCACACAAAGCTCTTTTTTTAAATAACCAATTAGCTATATATATTATTAATTTTTAATAAATATATATACCTACATGTCTTTTATTAAATTGCACAGATTCACCCTTCGAGTTCCGATCAAAAAATCACAACGATTGGGTTCTTTAATTTTCAAAGAATGCAGTCTGCCATGACCCTTAAAATATGTTTAATACTTTTCAGGTGATACGCAAATAGACAAACAGGCAGAACTTAACACTTCTACAGAGTTATTATATTATAGATAGATATATTATATATATATATAGGTAACACTTTATTGCTCACCAAAGTAACACACAATACATTACTTACAACATTTTTAAGCAAAACAATAGGAGGACTTATTACTTAGAGTAATCTCTTTCAGGCAACCTAACTTATACGATATTCTTAGCTAATCTGCCGATGTAAGTAGTGAACAATACAGATTTATTTAAATACATATTAAATTTTTAAAATAAATACCATATATATGAAATCCTTATTTAATATTATAAATGCGAAAGTAACTCTGTCTGTCTGTCTGTTCCGTTTTCACGGAAAAACTACTGGACCGATTTGGCTGAAACTCAATATATATATGTATATATATATTTTCGATGCCGAGGATGAACATAAGATACTTTTATACCGAAAAATGGGATAGTTTCCGGGATAAAAATATATTTGTCTCGCTGTTTGTTATGATTTTACGAAATAATTACTGGACCGATTTGGCTGAAATTCGGTACATATGTAGTTTTAATACTGAAAATTGGCATAGATACTTTTCATCCGGGAGATGGGATAGTTTTCAATATAAAATGAAATGAACCTTCCGGAGCAAATACAATCATAAAAATTTAATATAGTGTAACCTGTTTTGTAACCTTTTTAAACAAGAGGCACGCAGCAGAGGTTGATCCGCGGCGCAGCCGCGGGGTAAACTCTGGTCTAAGATACATAAAATAAATGCTTTATTATTCTTAAATCGACTACGGTTTTATAAGTTCGGTTATTGTACGTAAAGGTACACACTCGCTGTAATTGATATCTGAGTTGATTAATTGCGCTCGAGGTGCCATAATAATAAAGCTTTAATATAAATTCAGGATCCCGATTGTTTCACTAGTTTTCATATTCAACAAACGAATATAAAAATGAGAGATTATTTATAAGATTACTCATGGTAATATGAGTGTTTGTAATGAAACGATATATAGTATATACTCATATACAACAAGCTTCCGAAGTTTCTTAAAGAGCTGCCATGTACACTACTTAAAAAAAAAACTCGCTACTGACCACTAAATGTTATTATAATATAAACATGTTTATGGACGATAAAACATTATGAACTGACATAAATATATTTGACGTGCTATAATGGTAGACATTATTATTATTTAGATTACTTATAGATTATTATTATTATTATGTTAATGATTAACAAATGTAATTTTTACTTTTAACTAGCTTCTGCCCGTGACTTCATCCACGTGGAATTTTTTTTAACTATCCCACGGGACCTCTTTAATTTTTCGGAATCAAAAGTATATGTTGACCAGGGATATAAGCTTCCACCGTACAAAATTTAATTTAAATCGGTCCAGTCGTTTCGGAGATTAGCCGGTACAAACAGACAGACAAACAGATAAACAGTCAAACAGAGAAACAAAAAATTTGAAAAAAACCTAAATTAATTCTATTTCACTTCTTACATCCCCCTGTCTCGGTTTTTAGCATTTTGTTTTAATTGTACAGAAATTCGACCTGTATAGTTTTATTATATGTATGTATAGATTGTATTGATTGATTAATTGTATAAAATGTTTATAAGTCAATATTGTAATGTTAATTTTGCACGCCCAATTATGGGCCGAATGCACTGATACTGTAAAAACCGTAACATCTTTGTACATGCATTACGCAATAAATATATTCTATTCTATTCTCATATTTGATAATTTTTGGTACTGATCTGCTCTATGTCAAAACTTACTAAATCTTTGCATAGTATAAAATAAAGTCGCTTTCCGCGTACGTGTGTCTGTCAACCTGTCTGTATATCCACTAACTTCGCCTAAATCACGTAACGGATTTTTAAGCGGTTTTCGCCATCAGTTAGATACTTTTTCACTGAAGGTTTATTTAAATAAAAACCTAATTAAGTTTTTGTGTAAGTAAAATAAAGTTACTTACTTCGTTCCTAATTCTAACTATGATTAACTTCTGGGTAAGCGTAGTTAATCCTAGACCGTGTTATCAAGTGAGACAGTGGTCAAACGTGACCCGTTTTATCCGTACAGGAACGCAGAAACAGAGACTAAACAACCCACAGCCAGGTGGTAGGGCATTTGCCCCACTGGATGGCTACCACCCCTGGTCTAGATTATGCCGCCATAGCAACCTTGAGTTGTGTTCCGGCATCAGTGACCAGGTTCCAGCCCTTAAGAGAGCAGCAGCGCATTTGTAACACCTTTGGTGTTGCAAATGTCCATAGGCTATGGTAACCGCTTTCCATCAAGTGGGCCGACAGCTTGTCTGCTGAAATCCTGCAATAAAAAATTAAAAAAGCCTATACAAACAATAAAGTTAGAAGACTGCCTTAGTAGTGCATGTTTCACATCCTTGATTTGAACCCACATCAATTGAAAAGCGAATGCTTTAGCCATTAAGATACTATGGCTCAGTGTATTTTATACTTTGTAAGCGTAATTTAAACATTTCAAAATACATTTCTCTTTAAAAACAAATGTAGTAGTAAATCTTCTCCTATTTTCCAAACGGTACCCCGGTGAAATCAGGTCATCTACGCAATCAGTTTTTATCCAGCTCAACCCAATCCCCTGTACACTAGGCTAGCCTACATCGACGTTCAATAATAGTTTCCAATCAACTTTAATTCCTTTTACACTACATTTACAATAATAGCATGAAATCCATTTGCGTCTTACTATGTAATATGAGGCTCAGATTGTCTTGGAAATAGAAATGTTGCGACATAATGGAGAAAATCGGCAAACTGTTATATTTCCAGTAAGACGTAAAGGTATAATTAACTTGTCATTTATTTCTGATGACTTAAATATTTCATTTAAAGTTTAATTTTTAACATGTTGTCTTTATTTTTATCTATCATTTAAGAGCTGTGCTCTTGTCAGTGAAGCCTCCTCCAGTCTTCTCTATTATGGGCCTGATGTTACTTCTTTATATGACACCTACTGTTTCCTTAATTAGATCAGTGAATGAACCTTGGTTTGAACTTTTCCTTCGATTAATGTGCATAAGATGTCGCGTCATAACAAATGGCCAAACATACTCCTCATTATTTCTTTGAGAGTTCATAAAATTGTGTGTTTATTTAGATCAGAAATGGTTTGTTTACGGTTCAAATTTGCTTTGCATCTGTCATTTGTACCATATGTTAAGAATATTAATTAACCGATAAGCGTGTGTGCTCATTCTTAGCTTGTTACTCCTTCATGGAAGTGTAAAACAAACTGATTTGACTTTCAGTTTAACATGTGACTAAAATGTGTTTTCCTTTTTTGCCATTTTATTTGTAACTTTAATTATCCTAATTAATATTTTAAATGCGAGTTTTTTTTGTATAGCTATACATAAATATGACATCCTTGATTACTCGTTTGGAATAGTAGGTGTGAGTTTCACCATAAACTATAATAAAAATATTTAAAAAATATATCTAATCAAGTTGTGTATTTGAGCGATTCTCCAGATATTTTAAAGAAAGATCGTTTTAACAATATAACCGCAACAACAGGACTATAGATTAAAGTTGTTACATAGCAAGCTTATATTCAGAAATTCTGCTCAAATGCCGGCTATTATCATCGATTGAAATTTCAAACTCTAATATGTAGATTAAATGAAATTCTAGCCTTCCCCTTAAATAGAACTTAGTAGAAAATAAAGTTACATCAAATAGAACGTTGTCTTAATTTAAAAATATGTGTAAGCGACGTAACAAAGGCATCTGAAGAACGGCTGAATGCTGTGCTGAGAATATCAAGTTTTAGGGTTCCGTGGCGATGTTGAAAAAACGAAATATTATGTTTTCATTATCCGTCCGTTTGTTTTACGTCGCAGTCATTTTTATCGATAATTAACACAAAGCAGAGAATTCCACCCGCCCAGGGCGTGACGCTAGACGCGCGAAGTTTTTCTAAGCTCTGTGGTAATCACAAAATCTATAGGGATGAAGAAATTTGTAGAAATATGTAATCTAGCTTATATGCATATTGCCGCTGATCGTCGCGAATGACGAACAATTGTTCAATACGTAGCTGGGAAAGGTTATGACTCTTAGTAATGAGAAATACATCTGAAGAAGGAAGAAATAATCGATATCCCGCTATAAATTCCTATGGTGAAATAGAGAAAAAAGTTAAGATAAGGGGGGTCGTATATGTAACTGACAATTAAAAAGTTTTTCTGTTAGGCATCTGGTGTATCAGAGTATTTAGATAGGTATTTTTAATCTAAATAACCTAAGGTAAGAACTACCAATACACTTTCAATAAACATTGATTTGAACAATATACATTGAATAGTTTTTGAGATACGGGGTATTTTCACTTGTATGTTCTTTATAGTTCCCTAGTCAAATGATGAAAACAGAGGAAGATGCCAACTACTTGCCATATTTTATATTAGAATTTATGTCTGCCAGTTTGCAAGTTTATCTCGAATAGATTGCGAAACGGCTCAATGGACTTTAAGGAAAATTTTCTGTATCTTTCGCGTTAATATTCATGTAGACTGGAGTAAACGTGGACATAAAATTCAAGTCCCACGCGAGTGTAGTAGAGAACACAGCTAGTTTAAAAACAACGCAACGAAATGGTTTCCGTCTGAAAGCATCCCAAGATTTAGTACTGTTATCAAAATAAAGTATACGTACTTATCTAACTAGAAATTATTATCCTGATAATTTCTACGGCGAAATTAGGTAGTTGAGTATCTAATATACGCCGAAACGTTTCATTGCCTACTTAATTTTACATGTTCCCGTTCTCACATTCAACATTAATAATTCTAAGATTAATAATCATTTTATTAATAATTAGCTCGTTGTTTGATCGGCGAAGTAATTTCATTTCGCTATATTGAGTAGGCTTTGCTGCCAGCCACTTGAGTGCTGTGCATATTAGTACAATGATTTTAACGATGTATTTTATCATTATTATTATTAAATCGTAGGTATCCCTAAATAATATAATATTGTTAAGAAGCGGACTTAACTGTAAATTGTAATGCCATTTTAAGTAAATCGAGATACTGTGATTCTAATTCAGTGTTTCGAAGTATACAATTGTATATTTCGAAACTATATTACAATTTATAAGAAAAACATGTTGTACATAATTGTGTATAAAATGTTTTTCTTATAAATTATTGAACAAAATATTATTTAAATATGGACTTACATTCGTCACGTTCATTTTTTACTTCAATATCTAGCTTTAGATGTTCCTTGAGTTGACTAAGACTTGTTTATATACTTGTGTTGTTGTGGTTTAAATAATACTTTTTATTTCTTTCTTTTATTTACAAAACCGGTCAAATCTGTTAAATAAATTGGACCATCTTTAATGTTGGGGCTCTATGTGAGATTGCAAAGAAATGAAACGAGACAGAAATAATAGGTTGGGGAAAAAGTCTTTTCGCATATAGTATGTATGAACTTGTAATGAGATCTCTTTGGCTATACCATTTCTATCTGGCTGGTTTTGGTATCAATAAAATGTTTTAATTTTAAAGAAGACAATTCCAAATTCAAATTAGGAAAATGTGTGACTTTCATTTGTTTTTCTTATTGTTAAAATGAGTGAATCTAATGAAGAAATTCGATACATTTTAAAATTTTACTACGAAAAAGGTAAAAATGCAACTGAAGCCGCGAAAAAAATTGTGATGCTTATGGACCTAATGCAGTATCTGTGAGAGTAGCGCAAATTTGGTTTCAGCGTTTTCAATCCGGAAGTTTTGATATCAAAGATGCACGTCGCTCTGGTCACCCTGTTACGGACAAAGTTGATGCCATTTTTGAAAAAGTGGAGCAAGATCGGCATATTAGTAGTTACGATGTAGCTGGAGAGCTGGGTATTGACCACAAAACGGTTTTGGCGAATTTGAAAAAAGCTGGGTACACAAAAAAGCTCGATATTTGGGTGCCTCATGAGCTCACTGAAAGAAACCTAATGAACCGTGTACTCATTTGTGATTCTTTATTACGACGTAATGAAACCGAACCATTTTTGAAGAAGCTGATAACTGGTGATGAAAAGTGGATCACGTACGACAAGAACATGCGAAAAAGATCGTGGTCAAAGGCTGGTCAGGCTTCACAGACTGTGGCGAAACCCGGGTTAACTCGCAACAAGGTGATGCTGTATGTATGGTGGGATTGGAAGGACATTATTCATTATGAGCTGTTACCGCCAGGCAGGACCATCGATTCTGAACTGTACTGCGAACAACTGATGAGATTAAAGCAAAAAGTTGAGAGAAAGTGGCCGGAATTAATCAACAGAAGGGGTGTGGTTTTTCACCATGATTACGCTAGACCTCACACATCTTTAGCCACTCAGCAAAAATTACGAGAGTTTGGCTGGGAGGTGTTAATGCATCCGCCGTATAGTCCTCACCTTGCACCTTCAGATTTTCACCTGTTTCGGTCTCTGCAGAATTCCTTAGGCAGTGCCAGGTTAACATCACGAGAGAACTGCCAAAACCACTTGTCGCAGTTTTTTGATCAGGAGCCCCAAAATTTTATAGCAATGGGATCACGTCCCTACCTACAAGATGGCAAAAAGTTATCCAACAAAATGGCACCTACATACTTTAGTCAAATGTAAAAATAAACTTTATAAAAAAACCTTTTAAATTTTTATATAAAATGCGAAGAAACTTTTTCCCCAATAAAATAGTGAATTTGGTGGCGCCTTTAGCTTTACGGACCATTTCACTGCATTTTTACTGAAAAACTTAAAATTCAATGAGAGTTAGTTGCAACTTTATGGGGAGGTCTAACAATAAAACGCGCTATAAACCATGATAAATACGTTCGTAAAAACAAACTAGTGTATTTGAAATAATGGATATTACTATAATGGATTAAATGTAACGTAGCATGATTACATGTCATTATCGTTTAGGATTTCCATCGAATCCAGTTAGATATTACCATCTTCTAAAAGCTTTAATGTGGAGTAACTTAAAGATCAACTAAATCTCGTTCTTAAATCCTTTTAAATTATAAATATCATAAACATTACTTACAGTTTGTGAAAGAAAGTACTAAACGAACCTTAACGAGACTTTATCCCGTCTGTCCGTCTGGCCATATTTATGGATCTACAGCCTAATAACGACAAAAGAGAACAATACAATACTCTTACGAGTTACAGGACTCGAATTAAAATGCCATTGGAATTATTATAGAATTTATTAGAACTACTAACGCGTATAATACAGGTACAAATATAACTGAACACAGACAGTCCAAACGTAATGCACGATTCAATAAAACGCGCAAAGTCCGTCACTTTATAGATTACCGAATGTACACAATTCTTACTTCACTTGTGGTTATCGCTAGACTGCCTCATTTCTCAATTGGGGCATTGTTTTATACTGTACAAATACAATATGTCTGCTCAGCCGCGTGGAATGAATTTCCTAGAATCACACCTGGCTAATGAGTACCATAAAAGATTACAATACACAAATGGCTGTCTTTCTAATCACAAATTTTAAACACAAAGTAAACAAAGAAGTCCAAATGCCGAAAAGGTAATAAAAAATCTACAGATATGCAGGTATGAATTTGTCTTTTGTCGGTGTTCAGGTTGTAACGATACAATACAATACTCTTTATTGTATACCAACATTACATAGAAAAAAATACACAATAAACTTACTTACTAAAAGGTAAAATACAATGGGCGGCCTTATTGTTACAAGCAACCTCTTCCAGGCAACCTTTGTATGGACAAGATCTAATTGCATAGATAGCGTTGGCGTACAGTTGAAATAGATATTAAGATATTATATGAGAACGTTTGTCATCTTTACGGAACCCTGTGGTTTATGCGAACTGCAAAGCACAACCCAAATTTAAAGGTTGAGGTTAAAGGTGAAGGTTAATAAATGATTTCCAGGGTTAACTGGTCTTTGTTGCCACCAATCATGTTTGCTGGGGCTGGGATCCCCCATAAGCAATACAGTAAAAAATCTAGGAATTTATTTAGACAAATCACTATCCTGGGGCCCTCAGCTACAAAAAATAAGCCAGAAAATATTTGCGTCAGCTGCTTCTTTACGTCGTCTGCAATATTTTCTACCGTACACTACTAAAGTAGCGCTTGCGCAATATATGCCTTTTTCGTATTCTAAGAAATAACTTTTTATTTATCGTTTTTTTTTTTATTGAGTACTAAATAATAGGTAGCCACCTTTACCGCCATTTAATCGTAAGCGACATTTGAACTTAAAAATATATTTTTTGTTGTAATAGATATTTTAAACTATTATTGTTGTGGAACAAATACTTATTTGTTTAAATTAATACTGGCCGCTCGGTGTTTAGATTATTATAATTAAAATAAAATCCAGTTGGTTGTGGGTTGTGATTCAAACGTAAGGAAAAATTGGTATTTCATTTTCTCTAGCCCCTTTTTAATATATAATTTTGCCTCGTTCGGGTCCATCACAATTATATTGTTTTAAGACTTTCAGTATATGTGATTCAGTAGGGTCTAATTTAAGTAAAACTAAATGTCTTAAAACAAAATAATAGGTTACAGATTTACAGACACTCTAAAGTCTTTAATACAAACGCATAAATCTTTGTCGAACTTTCCTATATTAAACCCCGAGTCCCTTATGAAACTTTTGAGTGAAAAATTGCAGTAATAATTTCCGCAAGAACTGTGAACGTCTTGGGAAACGTCTTTTGTAATTAGATCCGGGGCTGAACTCGAATATCCTGCGGTCGTTCTCTTAATAGCTTTGTTAGTAACTTATTTTAATCATCCCTATCGTTAAGACTTGTACCGAACGTCTGTAATTTTCTCATTGAGTTCGTGCTTAAGCATTCAGTTGTGTTGCCTCAGGCGTTAAGCGGTTTCCTTCAATTATATTACCAGAGTACAATGTCAAAATATTTTCACTCAAAAGAAATCAGAATAAATGAAATTTAATATTTGATCTGTAATAAAATAAATCTGTTAAGGGCGTTGAGTTTGTACATACAGTGACTTAAAAAGAAGGAAAATATTCAGGTGGGCTAATTTGAAGGAGCAGGTTTTGATAATAAAACTTTTGGAATTTGTATCTGTCTGTTTGTTCATCACATGAAAGTGATGGAAATGACACTGAACGGATTTAAATGAAACTCGACGCAGAGGTTGCTTATATTCCGGGTCAACTTAGGATACTTTTTAATCCCGATATTTTTTTTATTCCTGAAACACAGCAGACAGGCTGAAGACCGGACTGTGATGAAAAGTAGTTACCGTCGCCTATGGACATAAGCAACAACAAATATGCTTCTAATGTGCTGTCGGCCTCGAAGGGGAAAATAGAACCTGTCCACTAATGCCGGAACACAATTTAAAGTTGCTATGGGCAAATGCTCTATCTGGATTTGTGTTGTTTTGTCGCCTCTTATGGCAGGCAACCCAGCCGCAGGAATTAGTATTCTTTATCCATTCTTGCACGTATAAATGGAGTCATTACCATAAGATAGGCGAATATAGCCAAAAAGGCGGCACTACGATTGTGTTTTATGGGGCAGCCGTTGCAAGTCACTAACAAATACGTCGTCCTCATGGCAACTCAAAAGAAGTTTCTCTGGCACATCTGTTATCTGTTTAGGAATCTAATTTGTTTAGGAATGTAAAAATATTATTTCTGTTTCTTTTTCTAAGGCTTTGGGAGAATATGGTTTTGGTTTATAATTATGACCATGAGATATGAAAATTTGCTTTCCCATCCATAGGTAAGTTCACTTGTTAATTTTTGGAAACACAAAAATTAATCAAATAAAGATATTACCAAACAGATTGAACTACTCATGGTTCATGCGATGAATGACAGTTCCGATGGCCCTCTTCCCCCTTCCTTCTATCCCATCCCCTTTATCCCATACCTCCTGGCTGATCTCTCTATCTAATCCCCCTTTTTTTGATGCAGGGGGAATGTCCTTTCCTAGGAAACCATCCTCGGGTCTTGAGGGAAGGTTTTATGGGATGTGTGGGATTCTTGATCGACCATATGACCACCTTGGCCTCCGAGCGGAGGAATGGGGGATGGTCGGCCGTCAGACTAACCCCTAAATCTAAACCTGTGCCTCTAACTCAAACGCTTTTAAGGGGCGCCAAAGGAACTAACACTAGGTTTCATTCCTTTGGCGCTCCTTAAAACATATACAATGATAGAGAATGTATCTTTGAGGCCCCAATGCTTGTCGACTAGCCCAGGGTGACCTATGGAGGAGGAAATCCTCTTCAACTACAGGGGGCAAGGCCGCAGGATCCCCTGGTTCCACGCGGCACTCTATGCTGGAATCATGGTGGTCGGAGCTTTTGTGCATAGTGGCGCTACCGACCCTGAAGTGCGCGGCCACCTCCTGCGGATGGAGTCCGTATACGTATTCATCTCCTTCTGCCGCTCCGACGCCTCCATCTGAATCATGACCGACTCACAGAAGAAGGCAACCTCGGAACACCATTTTTTAATGAAAAGCATGGCTTTTCCCGTGCCCTCCAAGGATGTTATCAGACCAACAACACTTTCCAAGTGGGACCTTTGGGGTCCCAAGGCGACGCACTCCACAAGGGTATAGAGATTTCTTCCCCCTGTCCCAACCTAAAAGCTATCAACGGGTTGGCTTTTACCATTGGTGTTGCACACGTCTACAGGTGATGATAACTACTTTCCACGAGTTAGACCGCCTGGTTGATTGCCAGCTTCGCAATAAAAATACAGACCTCATTTGACATTCTGAAAACATCTTACTAAATAAACTGTTACACACAATTAATCAGTCAATATCCTAAAACTTTTTCACTTTTAAGAAAATTCGCATATTTTCATATAAACATATCGATCAAAAATTTTTTTTAAAAAAGGCAAAAATAAATATTTACCTGACATCTTTCTACAACATCTTGAAGTCGGTGCCAAGTAAAATATAAAAAAACAACAACAAATTTACAAAATATAGTATTTTTTATGTATTACTACACACCGACTTCAAGATATTGTAGAAAGAAGGCGGTTAAATATTTAATGTTTGCATTTCAGTTCGAAGTCAGTTTTGTTTTTGTTAAAAAGAAATACTTTTTAGTTGCGCAAATACTTGAATAGACAATCGGCCCACAGGTGACGGAGAAATGGCGTAACATGCATATAATAAAATTAAGCGCCTGTATAAACTGTAACACTGGCACGCGTATACAAGCATTTTTTTCTAAGAATGTAGGCACTTGGCGTTCTTTAATAAGGGTTACTCTCAATTTCCCTGGAATCCACTCACGAGATCCTGACTTAATGACCATAGCACCACTTCGGGAGTATAGACTTACGAATAAAGAAAAAAAATATATATCACTCCACAATTGACGTATCGTGTAACAAAGAAGTTGGTTAATAATTTTCGAGGGTTTCTCTCGAATTCCCTGGGATCCACTCATCAGGCCCTGACATGATGTCAATAGGACTAATTCGGGGTTATACCCTTTCCGGTTAAAAGAAAAATTTTGAATATCGGTTCACAATTCACAAAGAATTGAGAACCTCCTCCTTTTTGAAGGCGGTTAAACAAATAACAATTAAAGATCTTTCATAGGTTAAATGACAATCCCATTTCTTAAAAGTGTAGGTAGACAGCAAGTTTTATAATTTTAATTTTCATTCCATACAGTCTCATAAATAACTTGAAGCAGCCATTTTAATTATATGGTTTAATGAAAACTGGGAATTTATTAACAACAGAATTTCTATTTGCAAAGTTAGTCCAGTTATCTTTGCTATAAATTGTGCGATCCCCGCTCATGTTGGCAGATTAATGACCTAAATTCGTTAGAAAAACAAAAAACTCTCTTTATTAGTTCCCTTATCTATGTATCTCTATGTCAATTTAGGAATGTAAAAAATTCGTTGAGTATCCTAAAACTTCTTGAAATCTTTCCCGTAGTGTGCATTATTTGAACCAACAAGTCTTGTAATCTCCATAGGACAATAATATAATGAACAACTTTTTTTAATTTATAAAGCCTAAAATGGTCATTTTATATTATAAGTAACTATATTAGAAGTTTTATTTCAATTTTACGAAATAATGAAATACTCTAAAATGGCATTTGAGGCGGTGAAAAACAAAACCTCACATTTCCATTTTCTTTTACTTCCAATTTTGGAGTAAGCAATAAAATGTTAATAATCACCGACTACATCGTCTCCATTTGTTTTAGTTATGTCATATTAGACTGGTGTTTCAATAAATCTCATGTACCAAATGGTTGATAAAAAATTTAAAAATCTTAGCCAATATTTTGGAACGAAATTTGGAAATGTGCGGTTTTGATCAAACATTTTTGGAAAACTCTGGTGTTGATAAAAACTTCCATAAAACTATTAAGCAAAAAGAACAGGCATTGAAATAGCACCTTTATTCTAAGCTCAACATTATTTTGTGGTTTTAATGAAGTCTTAATAGTACCATTTAGTTTTACTCCAATAAAGTGATCTTTTTAAATAAAATAAGGTAAACTAATTATCCTAGATGGTTAAGTGCAGTTTTATATATACATACATACCTACACTAATTCATAAATTTAATACATACATAAATCCAAACACATTTATAGGATACTTATATATAAAATTATCTAAATAAATATATTATCTTTATATATGACAAACATATTATATTAGACATATTTATTTAAAGACAAATAGTAATTTATAAGTGAGTTCCCATAAGTAGGTAATGATTTGGCCTTTCTGAAAGTAAGAGTTTGACAGCCTGCACTGTAAAAGAGTTGTCATAAAAGGATAAAGTGTGTGTAGGCAGTTATCAGGAATCTACGATACGTGTATCTGAGCGCAAATTGTTACAAATGGAGAGGCGAAAGAGTTCAAAACGTTCCTTAAGGTAATGAGGACTGTTAGGATTAAATAGTATGATATAAAGGAGAGTTAGAATACGAGTATTCCGGTGAAAACGAATAGAAAGCCACGTGAGTTTCATACAAAATTCAGAGACATGGTCATATTTCCACAAAATACAACCTAATACAAAGATTCTGAAACCGCTCAAGTTTATTTATTTGTTATGTCTAGATAGCAGTTGTCAGTATAATAATTTTGGTGGCTGTAGGCAAAAAGATTCTTAGCCTTCTGAGGGATCTAGAAGACAGAAAAACTCTACGATTCAGATATGTGAGGCCTCCAAGACAGTTTACTATCGATAAATATTCCCAAGTTTGTAAATTTGTAAAGTGGTATATTTTCTTAAGTTTTCGCGACTTGTATACATAATAAAACTACGTTTTAACGGTTTTAAGCGTGATAATTTATTTGATTTTTATTATTCCGACGTTTTAGCAACTTTCCAGAATCACGGCTATTGAAAAGTGGACGAAACGTTGGAATAATAAAAATCAAATAAATCAGCGAGCTTAAAACCGTTAAAACGTAGTTTTATTTTGTAAAATGGAAAATAAAAAATATTGTTTATATTTGTAAATTAATATAATTTCGACTTCCTATTTCAATAAGTACCTTATTTAGACATTTTTATATCTTTTCGAAGATATAGTAAGATACTCCACTGTCTCAACCTGCACATCGAGATAACCGATGTGTCAAACCTGCCAAGCCGCCTTGGACAAGAGTGGCGGGTATACTGTCCGTTCCCCCTATAATGGAAGGCCCGAGCCCAGCAGTGGAACATTTATGGGCTGATATTATTATAATAATAAGTATTTTTTATTTTTTTCTGATGCCCAGCAAAGTGGGCAAGGGTCAACTAGTTTTATACAAAAACTGTTCATGTCATTGACAATTGACTAAACGTTTTAGACGTTGTAAATTTACTGAAATATTATATTACGGTAAGTATAAAATAGTCTTAATAGCTGTAAAATGTGTACTATTAATGTAAATGGAAACCAATAATTACTGAAACTAATTATAAACAGTAAGTCTTTAATTTTCTGTATGTAACCATATAATAACTGGCAATTGTGACGCTTGCAGCATTAATAATGATGAATAATACTCATTAAGTGTCGATATAATGTTATTTTATTAAGTTCTAGAATATACATTTCTGTTATAATTTATGTATGTGTTGTATTATTTTCAAATATTATACTGCAATTATCCTTACACCTACTTCGCCACCTCAATAATAATTTGTTATGTAAGTATCAAAGATACATACATATACTTGTTTTAATGCCTTTGATTTTAAATTGAATGCGTCTGTTGATATTTCTTAACAAATTTCAGTCATCGTCCAGTCCCTGTAGAAGATGGCATGGAATTTCTTTCACAGTAAAAAAATACCGGGACATGAATAAAATGAAACAGTAGGAGAGGTGAGCAAACCAGAAGCATGGAATTTAATGCTAGGATGATAATGAGATACTTGAATTTATTAGCACATTATTCTTGGACTACTCATCGCAAATATTATTTTATTTTTGTTCTTGAATAAGTTTATTTCTTCTTTTCTATCTACATCTTATTGGTGGTGTATTCACACTAATTAAACAGTATCACGTTATATTTATTTATTGAAAAAAACCAACAGTGCATATTAAGATTATACAAACAAACAAAAAAGTACTTAAAATGTAGGGCTAAAAACAAGTTTTTCTATAAATTTAAATAACAAACGAGTGAACTAAATTTGTGTGAAAATACAATAAATATATTACATAACTTAATAAGTGAAAGAAGTACATACACATGGTACCTACACACAACATACATAATAAAAGATACATATACATGCAGAGATACCTAAATAAGATTCATCGATAGATACATATAAAAGACACATAAAATAAAATAAAATTTAAATATAAAAAATATAATAATATTAATTAAACAGATTACTTACATATACTGAATTTGGTGTTGTAAGTCTTAGCAATTCGAGTAAATATGCTATTGTTATAACATCACTAGTAGATTTATGTATGTATCTACTTGTGACGTCGAGCCCCTTACATCTGACGTTATCAAAACGCAAAACCGCAATATTCACGCATTTCAGTCACGTCTCCTCTGATCTGATAATCCAATTTGCTGTACAAAATAATACAATTTTACGTTGTCGAGCACGGTATCGATTTAAGGAGAAAATTAGATTGTAACCTGCTTTAAACCAATTAGCGTCGTCAGCGCATAGAATATGTATGGCATTTGTGATTTATACCTGTGTAATGTTGGGCTGTAATCTCGTTGTGCAGCCAATTTGAATGTGAGAGCGGTTCGGATTTGCTACACTCGTAATGTGAATCGGAAATTATGTGTCCATGTCCATTTATGTAAGTATTGCTTGATTTTATTTCAAGTTTATACATTACATTCGATATTCATAACAAATGGCATTAATTGAAGGTGCTCTTACAGGAGCAAATAAAATTGCTCAATCCCGGTCAATTCTCGTCAACTATAACGTCACGACAACATCAAGCAAGTTAGGGCGATACCAATATGTAGCAAGGTGTTGCTGAAATACGGCCACACAGTACTATGTAATATGGAGCAACTTCAAAATCTAGGTAACCCCACACCCCCACCACCAGCCTGTACCTCGCGCGAAAACGAGACGTAGTTATACGTACAAACGAGATAAATAGAAAATTGCTTAAAATTTTCCAAACCGGTTGGATATTAGGCAACTTATATGGCGACGTTGAGAAATGTGGAATATATGAAGCAATTAGAAGCAATATTCCCGAAACAATTGCTGCATTTTATTGCAATTGTTCCTCTTAATTGCTCCGGATTGATCCATTACTGTTGTCAAGCAATAATTGCTCAAAAATTGCCCGTGTAAGTGCACCTTTGAGAATAACAGAAAGTTCCTGTAAAGTAGTAGCTGGAGGTCTGTGTTTGATCTTGCTAAGATTTTTTTACAATGCTTGCCAAGCAATTAAAAACTGTTAACTGAAGCACTCTTGTCTGATTCCTATCATCTTGCTTAAAATTTGTACAATATATTCTGCTTGGCAAAATATATAAAACTGTGTCACAACATAGTATTACTCCCAACAAATGAAACAATAGTTTTTAATTGTTACATTATTAAAGTTTATGTCATATTTGTTTTGCTGTAAAATTTCTTCCGAACCAATTCCTGGGTTTTTAATTTTTACTGTTGATATAATTTCAAGTAAATCAAGTTCATTTGAGAAATTTACGCTACCAGCAATCGAATCTAAGACTTAGGCATCCATTGAGCTAAGTGGCCAATACTAAGACCACTTTCCTACAAAGGTTGTCATTATTCAAATTGGCACATCTGTAAATCTATAAAGATTAAGAATAAACAAAAGAACATGATATTTGTTTAAAATCCACGAATCCATATTTTTATGTTCACGACGAAATCATACACAAGACACAGAAAAATGAGAGAACACAGAAAGAAAAGACTGAAAGGAATAAAATTTCCTCTTTGACTACACTAAAACAACAGTCGTTTAACTTTTCATATTAGCTTTGGCGTTCTGGGTACTGGTTTACGTCTTTAAATATTTCTAAAGGGGTTTTTGTGAAAGCACGCTACTTTTTGGTCGTTTTATTGTGATCCACATGACAATTTACTTTGTTCTGAGCTATCCATCTGGAATAAAGTAAAACTACTGTAGATTTCTAGCTTACGAATATATATAATAAGTTAATGCCTGAACAATCCAGTGTTATCGTGATTGCATATAATAATTATCCGTGCAGAAACGGAGAAAGAATACAATTTCCTGCGGCCGGGCGGCCTGTTGTAAGAGGCGACAAAACAACCCACAGCCAGGTGGTAGGTCATTTGCCCGACTGGATGACTACCACCCCTGGTCTAAAGTATGTCGTCATAACAACCTTGAGTTGTGTTCCGGCATTAATGACCAGGTTCCAGTTTCCCTTAAGAGAGCAGCTTTGGTGTTGAAAATATCCATAGGCGATGGTAACCGCTTTCCATCAAGTGGACCGTCTGCCTCTCTGCTGAACTCCTGCAATAAAAAAATTAAAAAAAAACATTTGTACACCTGTAGACCATATATTGACTGCAATGTAATAAAAATCCATCAAAGAAGTATGTAAAAAGCAAGCAAGAATCATATTTGATACGGAGCGCTGCCCAGACACTGAGTAGAACGGTGCAATCTGCCCTTAGGTTGGATTTCTCTATTATTTTCGTAAAAATACACAAATGGCAGAATAATTCAAACAGATAGATTTTTAAACCACTAAAGGATGAATTATGCTAGACTGTGGCGGGCGCGAGCCGTGTCCGAGCCCCGTACGGCTACCATATTATACCGAGTGTATGCCTAGTCATTACACCGCTGCGGTGACTCGGTTATGGACATAGTGCTGTGATTTCTTATTGATTTAACACAAGTATTAATAAATGATGGAGTTCTCGCTATCGGAGATGCAGCTATTGCAATTGACATTGATGAAGAGGAATCAATAGCAAGAAGAAATGTAAGAAAATGAGGCGTGCACCCTATTTGGAGAAAGCGCCGTTATGAAGTAAATTTTTTTATCTTATATAGAGATTTACCAGTTGATGAAGACAAATTCTTTGGATATTTTAGAATGTCTGAGTGACAAATTTTACTATATAAGTTAACGCCTGCTCTTAAAAGACAGAAGACAAAATTTCAGTCACTAATAACACCTGAAGAAAGATTAGCAGTATGTCTCAGGTAACAAAATAATTTTCGTCGTCCATTATGACTCAAAAAT
Source organism: Dendrolimus houi (assembly GCA_039645545.1). NCBI lineage: Eukaryota > Metazoa > Arthropoda > Insecta > Lepidoptera > Lasiocampidae > Dendrolimus > Dendrolimus houi. The sequence goes on from CM077125.1 coordinate 9,736,071, forward strand.
ACATGGTTCCTCTCTAAACTTTCGTCGCTCACTGCTTGGACCCGCCACAGAAGAACGCTCATGTTGCAACGAGTCGAGAAGGGCGCGGGGCGGAACCGTGCGTCATCGGGGCACGTTCGGGCTGCGTCCAGGACGCGGACGCCGCACGGTATAGCATGAACGGCATCATATACAATCTTCGTGAAGTTTTAAAGCCGTGCCTAGTACGGGGCACGGCTCGCGCTCGCTACGGTGTAGCATAATTCATCCTTAATTTAGTTAATTTACGATATTACGAGCAGCTCGCTGTTTGATTTTAAAATACTTTTGTAAAATAATAGAACAATCTTTTTTCGAGAACCAAATGGCAAAAGTCTGATATATTGATTTAGTTAATCCAAAACTTCTTAGCGTATAATATACTTTAAATATAACAAAGGTTAAAACTAAACAAGATTTTATATCACGTGTCAGCTTTGCTGCTGGCGTTTTAACATCCATTTTTCAAAGAAATATGTATATATATATACTATGACAGTGATGTAGTATTTTGTTATGTGTGTGTATGTATGTTTATGTTTTTAACAGATGTGTATATATTATTATGCTTTATGTATGTATATATAATAATATTAATATGTATTTTTATATATATATATATATATATATATATATATATATATATATATATATATATATATTAAAGAGAGAGAGAAGAGATCGCTACCAGCGATAAGGCCGCCATTTGTATTTAATTCTAAGCTGTTTTTGTGTATTGTTTCATAAATGTTATTGTACAACAAGTATATTCTATTCTATTTTTGTTGGAACTGGTATGAAGTTGGCATTTAATTAAGTTCACAAAAATTTGGTAGTAGTAATTTAACAAAAGTAACTGCTTTTAAAATGCTAATTAGTGAACACACAAATCTATACTAATGTATATTTTTTGTTATTTAGTTATGGAAGCTTAGAGCTTTAAATCAAAATCACTTAAAAACTATTCAACAGCTCCTGTTGCACCTTATTTTCACCTAAAATATCTATCCAGTTAAATAGAACTAGACCATTTGAGTTAAAAATTAGAGGGCCAAGGCACACACATTTTACAATTATTTACAAATTGTAACCTCAACACATATTAATTTTAATAAAAAGATTACTTAAAACATCATAGCATAAACAAATATTTAAAAATATTCAATGTGAATCACAAAGACGTGTGAGTCGAAACAAAGCGGATTATTACATATCAAAACGACTTATATTGTTTAAAAAAGAAATAAACTATAAACACAGACAACAAAACGAGTTCTTAGTTCATAAACCATAATATCTTCCCCTACTCGACAACTAAGGGTGGTTGTAATAATCCCACGCCTTGCTGTGGAAACTTTCTAATAACGCCCTGCTCTTAGATTCATTGCACCTTTTAGAAAAATTCAAAACCTCCCCCTCTAAGGCAACTTAAGAGTTGTTTGAACAACTTTTAGAATGACATTAATCCTGGTAATTTCTCGCCAGATTTCAAAAACATCAGTTCTTTTTCTAACACAATAATTCTTGTTGGAAATGTTTTAGATTTGTGAGCAGCCATTGCACGACCATTTATTTTTAGGTATTGTTACAACTTAGCCCCCCTACAAAGACAAATTCCACGAAGCACGTTTTATTACCTGTCGCCATTTGAACTAATTGTAATACCTTTATGATCTCGTCTTCTTTTGTATACTCTGTGTTTAAAATTTGTGATTGGAAAAACAGCCCATTGTGTATTGTAATCTTTATGGTAGTCATTAGCCAGGTGTGATTCTTAGAAATTCAGTCCACGTGGTCGAGGATACATATTGTATTTGTACAGTATAAAGCGATACCCCAAAGGAGGGGTGAGGCAGTCGAGCGATAACCAGCCGCGAGCCAAGACTTGTGTACATTCGATAATCTATTTAGTGACGGGCTTTACGCGTGTTATTGAATCGTGCATTACGTTTGGATTGATTGTGTTCAGTTGTATTTGTACCTGTGTTATACGTGTTTCTATAGTTCTAATAAATTCTATAGCAATTCCAACGGCATTTTAATTCGAGTTCCGCACTCGTACCAGTATTTTGGAAAATTATTTAAATTACTCGTTTTTAGTTTTGATTTGTATTAAATTATTTGTCAAATTAATTATTATTGTTTTTCACAAATTCACTACGTTATTGTTTAGCGTCACATAAGAAACATACATTTAACATATTTAGTTTATAGAAAACTAGTATTTTTTTAAAACAAAAGGGCTGTTATAAATATCCAAACATATCAAAGAAAATTACAATTTTATAAGGGTTTTTACCAGAATGGCTACGGTACATTAAAACCACTGAACATACTATTTTCTTCTTCAGCCAATCGATGTCCACTGCTGGACTTATGCGTCCCGGACTTTACGCCGCATACCTATTGTCCTATCCTTCGCTTTCCTCATACATCCCCTGCCAGCGACCTCACGCATGACGTCAATCCACCGGCCTGGATGAGGCCTCCTACACTACGTTAACCGAGACGCGGCCTCTAATCCAGGAGTTATTTGCTCCATCCATGAGAGAACCCACCAATTTGCGAGATATAACATTTATCTTGATTCTCTTACGGTGTGAGAATAGTAGCTTGGATGTACTTCCTGGAGATCAATAGACTGTCAGTGGTTATCGTGTTGATATTTAGGTTTGTAATAAAATAATAAAAACATTAAGAAAAGGTAAAAGCGACTATTTATTACGCAACTTCGAACAGAACGAACAAAAAAACAAAAGAGAAACACAAAATATTCAGTATTCAAATGCTGGTGTTGCCAACATACGGATATCCTGATTTTATCCCTAAGATTTAATAACTGACTCCATAGCCCGCTTAGGTACTTTAAATTTGTAGAATAGTTCCATCGTTACTATCCACGTACCTCAGTGCCGTATTTTCATACACTGCATAATCTAGGTGTTTTTAAATATTTAGAAAAGGTAATATTCCTTAAATCTTTCCCATTGTAGATATTTTATTAAAATATGAAGCATTTGCAACGTTGTTAAGTTTAAAAGTTCACCACCTCGTGAAGCGAGCCGTCGTCGCCGAGGCACCGTCTTAATGAACTTATGATGAAGGAGTTCATTTTCATGAATTTCACTCTGTATAAAGCAGAAAATGTAGGTAAATGTTTTGATTTAATGAAACCAACTGGACCGTGGCGGAATGGAATTTGTCTTTGAGTTCAGAACATCGTATTTTATTTTTTATTTAATTATTATGGAATGATTAACGCTTAACGTAAAAGGTGTACGCTCTTAGAAGCAACCATTTAGCATGCTGTATATATTTATAATTCGCCACCTCGTCTATCATAAACTATGACAAAGGTCTTTCTTATCTTTCTTTTTATTTTATTTATTTCCCTTTTAATACTGCTCGAGGAAATGGGTGGGTCTTTATATATTTTTTTATTTTCATTCCTCTTTTTCAAAAGTCTTAAAATGTCCTTTTCCATTACATATTTTACTGTTTACTGACATTATAACTATTATATAATGTACTTATTTTATTACATGTTCTTATATCGACAATACCGATTCCGTTCTTAAGCTTTGTACGTAATGACGGAATCATTTCCTCAGCTAGTGTTTGTACAAAACAACAAATTACAAGTGGAAACGGATTGCTTCAATCAAGAATGTTTCACGTTTCGCCCGCGAACAGATTGTGTGGACCGCGTCGGGGGTGTCGGCCCGCCTGATGGGGTTGAAATATTTCGATGGCTCTTTAAGTATAATGCGTCAACTAACATTGTAGATATTTTTGTCTTTGGCTTATTTTGAGGTTAAACCAGCTGCTTATGGAGAATCGTTTAGTGCAATTGGCACAGGTCTGGCTAGCCTTTTGGTCATTATAAGATTTCTCAACCTTGATCACAAAACTCAAAATAAGATACTAGATTCGATGACAATCTGTCATACAATATGTCGTATAATGAGGTAATTACAGGATCCCTGTATACGTCTTGTGGTGCGGATAATGCAAGTTACACCAAAGTGCAGTGGTCGTAAATATTCGAAAGCCTGTATAAAGTCAATCAATTGGAAGTTTTCTTATAATTTTCAGTATAATTTATCGAAATTAGAATGAGACAATATCAGTTGTTAATTTTAATAAAGAACCTTAGTCACGTTCTTTGTATACAAGTGCAAGTGGTAATTAGCTCAATAAAAGGTAAATGACTTCTGAAGCAACTTCAACAGATCAAAATATAACAAATTAGCTTTACTAATATATTTAAATATCCAATGAATCACATAATTATAAAACACTACCTTTTACACGCGGCTTCGCTCGTGTAATTGTAAATTTTATAGAAGGATCTATCCCACGGGAACCGTACACTTTTATGGCATAAACAAGTAGCCAATGTTCTTTCGCATTGACATGTATAATATAGATTATACCTTAGAAATCATATTCTAGCATTAAAGTGAAGAAATTATAAACGCGAAAGATAAACTCTTTAATGTAAAATTAGAATTTTTTCTTTGACTCTCTATACGTAGGAGTTATGGATTTGATGCCGGCATTTTGGTATACCCCTGTTAGCCACTTTGGTTTGTTACACAAAACACCTAATTAATCAGTCGGTTGGCTTCTTTGGTTTCGCCTCAGGCCGCTGTCTTGTTATTTGAGGCATTATAGTTTCTTGAAAGTTGGTACAAAACTTTAGTAAAGGAACTCTAATTTGTTTAGGGTACAAACTCCGTTGGAGATTTTACTTGTATTACGACAAATTAATTCTTGTAGGTACTATTTCAACTCGTTATTTGAATTAGACCAATTCATTGGAAATTCAAAATAAAGCTTTATATGTTTAATTTATTACTTTAGCCTCTAAAAATTTGTTTGAAATAACACCGGCACACAAAAAAGTGTTTTGTAAGTTTGACCAAACCCACCTACCTACATGTATTTCATCGCGCTGCATCCGAATCTGAGGTTTGTTTGGTTCCTAATTCCTTAAAATTTAGAATAAATTGCGAAAAACCGCAAAAAACGGCTAAAAATAGCGAAAAACTGCATTTATAGAGATCAGGTTTCTTATGTGCCGGTGTAATTAATTAAACTTCAAAAAAATGACCTGTGAGGCCATCTATTTAGTTTTCTAGGATCTAAGAGCTTTTCAGAGTTACGTTATTTATTGGGTGATTATTATTCCTAGTGTGCTTCTATGTTATGTCTTTAATACTAAATATTAGCGATGTGTGAAGCCCACCAACCCGCTGTTTTCCAAATACGCACGCGAGGTAGTATACACATACGATATATACAAATATATTGTCCATACTCCTAGAAGTGCAAAGATTATGGGATTGTACATTTTACATAAACATAATCATACGTCAGTATAAATAAATTGGTTTAGTTTATAACAATTCACGTACAGCGAAAGGTTCCGTAGGGCTGACAAATGTCCCCTTTCTGTGTCAATTAGTTACGGAAATTTGGTAAACATTTAGCCGAAAATACCTCATATAAGAAAAATATAACAAACAATACAATATTGTAATAACAAACAAACAAGCTCTACCCATACTCTACCCTCGAATTATGTTTCAAAAATTTACCTCAACACAATTTAATTTAAGTTAGAAAAGGCCACAATATAGAATGCAAAATATCCCAAACTATTAAGGTAATCGAAAATTAACAATTGTCTTGAACAACATTCTCTACGACACATATTTATATACGTTAAAGATAACATCTCTTACGATATGTCACACACCTAGATACTTATAAAAAAATAATTCTTAGTTATATAACATACCAGAGTTTATACCGCGGCCCCGCCGTGGGTCAAACTCTAATGCGTACCTCTTGTTTAAAGATCAAGCGTTAATACGGGTTACATTGTATTATATTTTTATGTATATGCTATTTGCCCTCGGAAGATTTACTTCATTTTTTATATCGCAAACTATCCCATCTCCCGGGATGAAAAGTATCTTCATTCATTTTTGGTAATCAGACAGACAGATTGAGTTACTATCGCATTTTTTTTATAAATTATGAATTGTTATATATATAAACATGAGAAATGATTGGTCTCCCATATAAACTTTAATCCCCTATTTCAACCCATTCTAGTTTTATTTATATATCCCCCGTCTATCTCTCTGTAATCTACACAAACGACCAAAACTACAAAAACTACCAAACTATCAAAACTACCAAACATATCAAACCTACCAAAACTACGAAAGCTACCAAAGCTACCAAAGCTGCCAAAGCACGGGTTTGAATTCTGGCCGGAACGCATGCACCACTTAGGCAGTTTTCTGACCTAATCTGCATATTGCTACAATTATCACGTGCTAACAACGGTGAAGGAAAAACATCGTGATGCAACCTGCAAATCGAGATAACCGATGTGTCAAACCTGCCAAGCCGCCTTGTACAAGCGTGGCGGGTGCGGGTATACTGTCCGTTCCCCTATAGTGGGAGGCCCGAGCCCAGCTGTGGGACGTTTATGGACTGTCATTATAAACAGAATACGCCTTCCTAGCAAAAACCTATAAGGGTCTTATCTGACGACATTACCTTAACATGTATTTTGTAATAAGTTTTTTTATTCGTAACAAATTATATCAGAAAGAAAAATCAATTACATGCCTTAAAGCCCTCAAAAACAGTCTCTCTCTCTCTTTGAGTTAACATAATGACATGGCTTTCAAATTATACGGTCCTCTGACATGTACCGTCCAAACCTTTTACATGAGAATATTTGAAACTTATTTGACATTTTACTTTTCAAATTCAAGTTGGGACGGGCTGACCTCCCAAAGGAAGCTTGCTATATTAAAGTTTAGATTGTGTCGGCAAAGTTGTGTTTACAATTTAAACAAAATGCACAAAAGAATAAGAATTATTTTGCTTTATTTTTTAATTTTTACCCAAATGCCAAAGAAGGGTTATGTTTTTTGCGCGTATCTTGTATGTTTGTAAATTTCTCGAATCTTCAAAACGGCCTCACCGATTTCAACAGTTAGTTTATGCGTGTATATATTCGTCTTAAAAACCCAAGTGTTCTTAGATAGGCGTCTCAATAAAAATGGCGGATTGTTGGCGCGAAATAGTAATTACGTTAATAAAATAAAAAAACAAACCTATCGAGTAGGGTATCAAAATAAAGGAAATTATAAAGGGATTACAATATGTGTCAGTTATATATTTAAATTAAAGCAGGAATAATAAATTTGTTAAAAAAGTTTTTGTTCATAAGTGTGTGACGGGACAACTAAAAAATCTAAAATAAAATAAATAATTTAAAAAAAAACCCGACATCATAAAATATAATTTGAAAGTAATACCCTAAAAGGACCGAAACAAGATTGAGAACAGAAAGCAAAATTAAAATAAACTATTAACAAAATAAACTCTACTTCGGTTTAACATACTATATTATAAGCTGAAAGCCTACATTAAATACTTGTATTAAGTTTAGTGGGAGCCAAGGCAAATTATAAGACGAAAGAAAATTAATGGTTTCCGCTTGCTACTAAACTTAACCTAATCCTTTTTTATTGAGCTGTTGATTTTTTAATTATTTAATTTTTTGTAGCATTTATTAAGGGTCTGTACCCATTTTTCTCCACTCTGCTGTCCTCTGTCCTGTCCCCGCATGTCATAATCATTTCTTTTCGAATCTTTTGGAAAAAAGGCAATAGAGAAAAAGTTTATTTCAAGAAATAGCGACGTATTTACATTAGTACATTTGGGTCTTATTTAAATAAAATTTTATAACAATATCTACCTCCAACTTTTGAACTGTGGGTTAGAAAATTCGAAAAAATTGGGCTATATAAGTTTAATAGTTTTTGACTTAAATGGGGTATTTTCGATTTAAATTCTTTTTATCGTTCTTTAGCCAAATTACAAAAACAGTAGACGTTTATCTGCAATACGAAACCCTTCGCCTCGCGAAGACTGCGATGCACTTACCCAATTTTTAAAATGTTTGACTGTGTATTTATCAGAAATTTTGTATCGAATAGCCCCTCCAAAACAGGTCATTACATTTCATTGATAATTGTAATAATAAGAGTTTGTGGTTTTTATTTATGTCTGCGTTTGATTACGATATCTTTTGAAATTAAAAAAAATATGTATATAAAGTCCAAGTCCCTCGCGAATGAAGTTGCGTCCTCAGCTAGTCTATAATATTATAAAATTCTAAACAGACCATGTCTGTACATTGAAACTATTAAAAACAACAACTGGAATAGACTATATAAACGGTGGAGAAAGCGATGTATTTTTTTAGATTTCTTGTCTGTTTGTTCGGCATTCAGGTAAAAACTACTCAGCCAATTCCGATGCAGTTTTCGCTGATCAACAGAAAAATTTTAGACTTAAAATCTGCGCTACTTTTTATCCCAGTCATCCCACGGGAATATTCCCGGGAGTTGTTTGAAGTAATCGGATGCATAAAAATTAGCTTATCCAACACAGTTTCCACTAAAACGATAGCTTCTTACATTTGTTTTAAATGCTGCGAAACTTTGTTTCCCTCGAATCCCGCGGGAATTTCAAGTCAAGCGTAGATGTATTCGCGGCCATATCTTAGTTATTAATAAAAATCGTCATAATATTTCCGCAATAATGTTATATGGGCAAAAGTTAATAGCAATAAATCACTCGGAAATGCCAACGCATAAATATCGATACAACATTATTCACGAAACTTTATTCGGCACATAAATTTTATGAAACGGTAGCTACTATACACAGTGTGGATTTTAACGAAGTTGGCAAAGACTCTTAGCGAGAAAAAACATGCCAAATCACCAGCCCACATAACACAGTAGCAAATAGAGCGTAAAGCACCATAAATCCCACTTACTTTGCCCCTATCCAACGATTTAGAACTAACTCGTAGATATAAATTTTGGGGTACGCCGCCGAAAATAGCTCTGCGGCGAAGGTCTGGTGTGCAGCCAAACAGATGAAATGTAGCCCCGTCGGTGCTCCATTAGGAATTAATGGGCCGATTCGAGAAATGTCATCTTCCGGTAAATACTGGCTATAATTCATTTCTTGGCTGACGACCGACCGGTCCCAGCCCGCTGCGGTCGCGGCCTCGGCAAAAACAACGGCACGCCAGCCGACGACTGCCAACCTGCAAATGAAAGTGATTCATACCGTAAATTAACCACTGAAAAGATGCCTTTATTTGTGTATGAAAGAGGACCTCCTCCGAGACCCATTAACTTTTGTAAGGACATTTTTATGAAAATAAACAAGCTTGTTCTGCTCGTAAATTGGAAAGGGACAAATGCGTTTTAGAAGTTTTCCGTTTATTAATGTATGTTTTATCAGTAATTTATTTTATTAGACTTTTTGGTATAAAGACCCAAATACAATACTAAACTTTAAAACCTTTGTTCGTGTAGTGCTAACATAACCACGTCCATTACAATACATGAATTCGACTGTTGTCTAGGGAACATGCGCTTCTTATTTGACCTAATGTGCATATCGTTACAATTAACGCTTGCTGGTGGTAAAGGAAAATATCTTGATAATTGATTCCCCTCTTTCTCATCAATAATTTACTCCTAAAGTGTCCCCGTTTGAGCTCACGTGATAAATCCCTATTTTCAGTACCACTTATAAAAACTAACTATACAAAAAACACGTTTTTATACCGCACTTGTCAGCAATAGCAATGCAACGCACTATTTACTAGTATTGAGCCTTTCATATGTAAATTATATCAATTTAAAACCCAAATTAGAAAATGTTGTAATTTAGAAGGATCCAATTACTTACAATTTTTTGAATAATGAGAAACTTTTTTTTCTTACTTTCTTTTTTATCTCTATTTTATTAGTAATTATTGTGACATTTTTTTCGCTTTGTTCAATATTGACCATTTTTTTTGTTTTTTGCATGGGGAAATGCGTTGCCGCACCATCAGCCGCGCCGGGGAGATCATGGCCGGTGTGTGGGGATCCCCCGACGCCGATTAATCAGTACGACCGGCGCCGGGTATACCCACTAAAACCCCATGGGAGCCTCCTACCGCCTGGGTGCTGGGTCGCGGTATTTAAACCGGAGGTATTACCCGCTTCCCGGCGGCAGTGGGCCGCCCCGCAAACGAGGGGCGGCCTCTCCTGTGCGAGCCGGGGAGGTGAGCTTCCCCGGCTCTGAGAGGGTCGCGCGGCTGCCTCTCGCACCCTCCCGCGGCATTGGTGTGGGCGGAGGCTTGTCAGGTCCCAGAGGCTTCGACGCGCGCTGCCACCTGCCCGTGGCTTTGTTTGCCACGGGTGTTACTCCTGGCCGCTGGGCGCGGCGGCTGGTTGTGGTGCAGCCGTCGTGGCCGCGGCCTTGTCCGGCTGGCCTGGACCTTCCTCCTGGTGGGCTTCTTGGCCCCGCAGGGCTTCGAGCGCAACTGGTGAAAGGCTGGCCTGCCCGCGGCAGCGCACAGAGGACAGTGCGGCTTCACGATACAGGGGCCGGTCACCAGATGCCCGGTCTGTCCACAGCGGTAGCACATGCCGCTGCGGTCCATCTCGGAAGCGCATACCGCTGCCATGTGGCCAGCCTCGTGGCAGCGGTAGCACCGCTGGGCCCTGCGGGGCAAGGCCTTCACCTGTGCAGAAGACCAACCCACCAGGAGTTTCGTCCCGGGGAGGAGGAGCTTTTTGGCGGCCGCCACCGAGCAGGCCACCACCGTCTAGCCCATCCCGTCTGGGCCGGGACAGACCTTGGATGCCTTGATGCCCCCGGGGGGGCATTCCGTGGTCCGCGCGATGGCAGCGGCCACTTCCTCCTCATGCATGTGGTCGTCCAGGCCCGAGACGCGAAGACACACAGTCTTCTCGGGCCTGGAGACACGCACGTTCTCGGGGTAGAGGACGGCCCTCAACTGTTCAGCGTGGGCGTTCGCCTGGGGGGCGCTGTCGGCACCAAGTACCAGCAGCATACGCGCCCCCGTGCGCGCCTTCTTCAGCCGAAGACCTCCCTCTATCCCGAGGTCGGCCAGCCGGATATTGGCTTTCGCCTTGGAGAAGAGGTTCGCGTACGTAACCCCTCAATCCGTCGCGCCTGGCTGTAACATCAGGACGAGGGCGGCGGACTAAGGGGAATATTGACCTAACCTAACCTAATGTAAATTAAATAGACATTTTATGTAATTTTCGTATAATTATATATTTTTTTGTAATTAATTATTTGAGCCAATTTTTTTTTATAAATCATTTTTTAGTGGAAACTTGATTGATATATGTATTAATTTGGTGTTTTATATTTAAGAATATTAATTATTGTATGTTTCCCAAACAAATTAAATAAATAAATCTTCAATGATCTACACATAGTTTACACTTAAAACTGAAAAATTATAGTCCCACAATGAGATGTTTATGGGTTGAGCGTATATTAAAAGATTTTATATAGGTATATTTTTGTTTATATAATTTTGGGAATGTAATTTTCAAATACCAGGAATAAGACAGTACCGTTAAATGCAAGGTTTTTACTTCATACAAACCTATTCCTATATATCATACTACATATAAATATTAAATGTGATCATAATATTAGCATATTGCCTACACCCAAACTAGAACACGCAAGCGATACAACACATCAAAGCGTAATTAAGTAATTAAATTTAAACAATTATATCATGTAAGTATAGGTACTTACATGAAATACTAGACTTATGTGTTCGTTTGTGTAGTTCATACAGGTCTAATATAGGTTTAGCCCCGTATGAACTAGATAAACGAATACATAAGTCTAGTACAATAATATATTTGAAATTGTATGAAATGTATCTAGGATATGCCGGCGACTTCGTCTACGCTTGACATGAAATTCGCGCAGGATTCCCGGGACACAAAGTACCGTAGCATTAAAAAAAACCATATAAACCATCGTGCTAGTAAAAACTGTGTCGGAATAAGCTAATTTTGTATGCACCCGAAAAACTACAAACCGCTCCCGGAAAAAGTCCCGCGGGATTCCCGAGATAAAAATATCATACATTTTAATACATAAAATTTGCTCTCGATCAATGAAAAAATCGTATTGGAATTCGAATTTTTCAATCTGACCATTTTAAATCCTCCCCATAAAAATTCCCGCGGGATTCCCGGGATAAAAAAGTAACGCAGACTTTAAGTCTAATAATTTACTGTAGATCAAGGAAAACCGAATTGAAAACGGCCCAGTACTTTTTACGTGAATCCCGAACAAACAGACATGAACACTAAAATAATGCATCGTGTTCTCCGTCGTTTATATAATCTATTCCAGTTGTTTTTTTAAATAGCTTCAATGTACAGACACGGCATGTTTAGAATTTTATAATATTATAGATTACATTTTTTACGTTACTTACCGTAACTTACCGTACTCATACGTAGGAATATAAATACTTTGTGTTTATTGAAGCAATAAAGAACGGTCAGAGTATACCACATGAAAAAAGCTAAGTAACCGGAAATATTAAAAAATGACCTAATCAAGGCACTATAAGTCTATTTTCTTCAGACAGTGTAAGACACCAAATGTAAATAATTTTTGTAATATATATATATATATATATATATATATATATATATATATATATATATATATATATATATATATATATATATATATATATATATATATATATACTAGCTGACCCAGCGAACTTCGTACCGCCATATTTTCTGAATTCCTAAAAGACTTTGTTTCATGACATAAAACAAAATCACCAAAATCGGTCTAGGTGATTAGGAGAATTCTAGAACCCGATCTCAGCGCCACCTACCGATTCTAATTGTGAATCTAAACCACCCGGGAACCCACTCAAACACACAAAACAAATATCATGAAAATCGGTCCAGCCGTTTAGGGGAAGTTCACTGTCAACACACGTACAGAAAAATTTTATATATATATATAGATATATAGATAATTGAAGTCCACGTATATACTGACTCATCACGTTATCTCAGGAACTATAACACCTATAGACTTGAAATTTGGCATGAACCTTCCTTTCGCCAAGTAGAGGTCAACTAAGAACGGATTTTACGGCACGCGAAGCGGGCTGGTATCAGGTAGTATATCTATAATATTTTAAAATTCTAAACACACGGTGTCTGACATTGAAGCTATTTAAAAAAAACTACCGGAATAGACTATAGAAACGATGGAAAACACAATGCTTCATTTTTTTACATTTTTTGTACTATTATATTATATAATATTAATATAACTACTGTACTAACAATATGATATTTTAATTACATTGCATTATATATAATCAAGTATTAGTAGTGAATTTAATTAAAATTGTACTCAATACGTCAATATAATTAATGTTGAACAACAGATTAAATTACAACCTTAATTATGGCGATTCATATTAAGTTGGCCGCATATTGGTACCATTGTTAACTATCGAATAGAAAATTTTCGTACAAAAACATGTATCGTGCTGCCTCCCTCGACAGATATATCGAAGAGAAACTCACAGCCTTTTTATATATATATAAAGGCTGTGAGTTTCTCTTCGATATATCTGTCTGATATATATATATATATATATATATATATATATATATATATATATATATATATATATATATATATATTATACTTATTATATAAAGCTCAAGAGTTTATTTCAACTTCAACTGCTGGTTTGATTTAGAAAATTCTTTCAGTGTTAGGTAGCCCATTCATCGAGGAAGGCTATAGGCTATATATCATCACGCTAAGACCAATAGGAGCGGAGCGCCAATGAAGAATGTTTCCAAATCGGGGTTTTTTTTCTTTTGAGAGCTTCCGCTGCGTAAACGGTTAAAGTTTCGCAAAAATCATGTATGACGGAATTGTTCCCCTTTAAAAGTTCTAAAAAAAAGTCCGCGATAGCATATGTCCATCTTTTAAGGTTTATGCTAACCAAATTTGTTTCAAAATAATGCATTATTTGCGAAGATATTTTTATAAACATGATATTAATCCTTATACAAATAAATACGTTGTTCATCACAAGTATTTAATTTAAAACAAAATTGCCATTTATATCATTCGATTTCAATGAATATCTTAGGAGATATCGCAGTTTTAAAATAACATCGCAACAAAATAATGATTAAGTACTGCGCGCGCATTTATGACGTGCAAGGCCGGTGGGGAGTTATGAGGGGGAAGGGCGGTGGGGCACCTTCTACGTAAACAAAGTCGCGGGTTAAAGTTAGCGTTAGCCCAAAGTAACTATTCCACGCGGACGAAGTCGCGGGCAGAAGCTAATCTATATATATATAAAGGCTGCAAGTTTAATACGAACTATAAGTCTGGTAATATATAATACTGTTTTGTCACTTACGATAAGTATCGATTGTATAATATATCATATTTTATTATTTCTATTAAGGAGATTGACATATGTTCTCTTATTAATTTATTCATAACTTTTATGTCCGGATAAGCCAAATATAGGCAAGTAATTGGCTATGTATTATATAAATGTAAAATTTATATAAATTTAAGCTCACTATAGTGTGAAGGCGATATAAGTGCAGACACGCTATGAATGTGATGACACTATTAATGCAGTCTTGCCGGTCGAACGTTCGCTCTTTATAGATACTGGCCTTAAAGACACGCGACATGAACATTAGCACATGTGTCTTCAGGCTGTAAAACTCCGAAGCTCTCATTAATCTCTTTTACTTCAATCGTAAACCATCCAGCCATTATGCGGCCAGCCTTAGATAATTTACGTTGTCTATGCCATAACTTGCCATAATATCTTGATTAATTAATGAAGCAAACATAATTTGTGTAACATAGCAGCGTGTACAATAGAGATTGCACTTATAGCTAATTAATTGCCTATAATTGCTTTGGACGTGAATTCCTGCTTATGCTATGAATTGCTAATATTAAACAAAGGCCAAGCCAAAGGGAAGACGGCCATTCTAGATTTGATTTGCATAAGGCCGTGTTTGCAATCAAGCCAATAATCGAAATAGAATTAGCTTGTAGCCAAACCTTTGTTAGCTATGGCTGAATTAGAATTGTTAAAGCAAATCCATGAATTTTAAATAAAAGGAGTCATATTATAATTAAAAATATTTTAATCATTATATCTTAAAAACAATACGTTAAAATGGGATTTTAAAGCTTGTTTTTTAGGTGGAAATAATTTTAGAATGTAACACGTATCATCAACCCGATTCTCCTGAAAATGTATCAAAATATCACTTGAACCAAACAGCCTTTCAGTTTTCGATATTGTTATAAAATATTAGGATTTGCCCGCGACTTCGTCCATGTTTCCTGTATCGGATCACTTCAAAAAGGACTTAGCTATCGTTCTAGTGAAATCGTATCGAAATTAGCTAATATTTTGCAGTGTAACAAATTTATGCCATTCCCGAAAAAATCCCGCAGTATTCCCGGGACACGTACCACAATATTTGAAAATGAACGTAAACTATTATTTTGTAAAGCTCCATCCAAATAAGCATTTTTTTTGCACATGAATCACTTTAAACCACTCCCAGGTTAATTCCCGCGGTTCTCCCGGGACACAAACTATAGAAGCATTGAAAAAAGAATGTAAGCTTTCGTCTTAGTGAAAACTGTGTCGGAATAAGCTAATTTTCATGCACCCGATTAACTTCAAATCAATCCCGGGAATTCCAGGATAAAAAGTATCACATATTTTATTACATCAAATTTGCTAGCGACCAGGAAAAAAATCGCATTGGGATTCGTTTTTTTCTTTCAATCTGGCCATTTTAAATCATTCACAGAAAATTTCCCGCGGGATTCCCATGATAAAAAGTAGCGCAGACTTTACATCTAAGAATTTGCTGCCGATCAGTGAAAACCGCATAGAAATCGGCTCAGTAGTTTTTATGTGAATTAAGTAAACAAGAAATTTAAAAAAAAACATCGAGTTGTCCAACGTTTATATAGTCTATTCCAGTTGGGTTTTTTTAAATAGCATCAATGTCCAGATACAGCATTTTTAGAATTTTATAATATTATAAGTAGTGTTAGTTATGCAATCCTATAGTCTAGCTAGTCTTTTATCTATCAAACGCCATGTACTCATCAAATATGAAGGCTATCAATTCCTCCTTGTCACAGCCAATCCAGCTAGCCAGTGTGCAATTTTCCTTTGTTTTATCCAATATACGTTTTCCTAATACGAGTAAGTGTACATTTAACTAATATTACTTTTACATCAAAGAAGAATAAATAATTTCATAAAAGTATGAACACTATTTTTCATATCGAGTTAGAGTACATTTGTAGACATCTTTAAAAACCTTAAAGAAGCCCACAAACTTACTGTAAGTCAATATGAATTATACTATTAATATTTACCATTTTACTCTTATAAAAATACTAATAGGTTTTTCTTGAACGTTCTCTATAGGTACCTCATCTACACAAATATATTTCTCATAAACATAATAAGTTACACTTCTGTTAACGGTTCTTTTTTTTATAAAGTAGAATAAACAGTCGAAATAAGAGCGTTGGAATGTATAATTATGTCTTATGTTAAAAAAAACAGTGTGATGAGGTAATTTTGTGAATTAAGAGAAGTTGTATTAATACAATTTGAAGGAAGACTTATTAAGGTGATTTAACCATTTACAGAGAATGGATGGAAGGAGACTGATAAAACATGTGCATGACTATGACTGCAATGAATTAATTAATGAAAACAATTTATTGTTCACCAAAAATTTAAATTACGTTCTTAAAACTAGGTACAATAAATGTTTAAGAAAGGGCGGCCTTATCGCT
This sequence comes from Dendrolimus houi, assembly GCA_039645545.1. Classification (NCBI taxonomy): domain Eukaryota; kingdom Metazoa; phylum Arthropoda; class Insecta; order Lepidoptera; family Lasiocampidae; genus Dendrolimus; species Dendrolimus houi. The sequence goes on from CM077125.1 coordinate 9,752,904, forward strand.
TAAAGCGATCTCTTCCAGGCAACCCCCTAAACTAAGGAAAATATTAAACATGACGATGGCGGTGAAGACAATAAATAATATAAAATATTCAAAACAAGTAAATAAATAAAAATTTTAAGCCTTCCAAGCGAAGCTTAGAAACAAACACTTCGCTGACTTTCGCTGAGACTGGTCAAGTGATTCCTCCAAGACAGTTCTCTGTCAATAACAATCCCAAGATTTTTTATAGTTTCGCTATTATCGACTTTCACACCATCAAATTCAACCTGAGGAAGAGTACACCAGTCTATCTTGGAGATTAGGCTGGAACTTCCAATTATTATAACTTTTGTCTTTTGAGGATTTATTGATAGACCGTAGGCTTTACTGCAGCAATGGATATAGTAGAATTGGTGCCGGTAGACAGTGTCTTAGTCATCATGATCAAACTGAAAATGTTTTGAACAATAGCCAGGTAGGAAGTATCTCAAATAAACGTGTACCTATGTATAAATAGATTGATAGAAGTAGCTAGAGCGAAGGTTGTGCAAGATCGTAGGCAGTGTAGATCCACCTTCAATGACTACCACAATGGGAATCAGGTGTGTTAAGTACATGCCTTGTTTATCTTTAGATAATTTTAATATATCTAAACCTAATCATCTCCTCAATATATTGTTAAGATTATTAATGGTTTTATGAAACTTATACTATATTTACAGTTAATCATATCATAGCAACAATAACAACTAAAGTGAAAAATGGAATCCTATTAAATTTATTATAGGGTCCTCCACGCCTTAACCTACTACGTATAACCTTGTTAACGTACAATGTTACTTTATTGATTTTCAAACCATTGTTGTTGTAGTTCCATAAGGGTCAGCCCACACTATCAGATGGAGTTAAAGAGCATCAAATAAGGTCGTTCGTCGACAAAACACACTACATATTAAGAAAAAAAATTACAGTACCGAAATATCCTCCAGAATCATCTGACAATGCCACCGATCAATCTGATTTCATTTAAGCACTAACTACTGCTAACTACACAGTCAAAATTATTTCAAGAACCAAGACATCGACGTAATCCAAGAAACCATTCGCCTTTCGCTGAAGCATCTTCCAGTCTATTTTAGATAGTAAAGTCTAAACCAATTTCCGCTCCAGCGACCACATTAAAGCTCTGATTTTCAAGCCGATCGTGTTAATTTATATACATATATAGCTTACATATAACCTAAATAACCAGACATATGCAAATTATAGCTATTACCTGAAATAATCGTATGTCGCGATGCCATAAAGAAATTTACTAACATCTATATATTTAAAAATCAATTGCTGTTCGTTAGTCTCATTTAAATTCAAAAACGGCTAGACCGATTTTAATAATCTTTCGTGTGTGTTTTAGTGGGCCCGAGATGATTTGGATCTACAAGTGGAACCAGTAGGTAGTGCTGAAATCGGTTACTAAGATTTTGATGAAATTTTTGTGTGTGTTTGATTGGGGTCTCTGAATAGTTTAAATCCACAATTATACCCGGTAGGTAGCGTTGCAATTACGTTATAGATTTTTTCAGAGTAAGATAACGTTTGCTGGGCCTGCTATCTTACATATAAAATTATAGAGTAGTAAAAAATTTAAATAAACTCTTGCAGATATTGCAAGAGTTTATTTAAAAATGTTTAAACTGGTCTACGATATCCCTAACGGCCTACTCTAAAACCATTCCACTAACACGAAACACAACATAACACCAATCGCAATCCAATAAATCTTGAAAAAGAGAAACGTGTCCTGAATGCAATATCAAAACTAGATGTTTGCACGCGTCGAACAATAGCTTAAAGTATTTATATAGAAAAATAGCTGACAAGTTATATGTTACCAATACTACAAGTAGCATAGGTAAGAAAGAATGTATGTTACATTTTGAAATCGGAGAAATAAGCGTCGACCGAAAATATAAAATATTCGATATAAATTAATTTCTTTGATATAAATGGGGAATAAAGTATTTTTCTTATTTTTGCCTTCGTACATAACTCCTTTATAATTTGCTATTCCCAAAACCAAGATATAAAAACAGTGTTAATTTAATATATTATACAACACACATCACATCTTTCGACGTGAAAAATAAAAATCGTTAAATTTTACATAACTCCTTAATCCACTCATGTCTCTATTATATAATACTTTGGATACCGATTATTCCACCAATTAAATGAGCACAAGATGAAGCATATTAATAATTTAATTAGAATTTTTATACTCATGAAACAAAAAGCTTCTTACACAAAAAAGGATAAATTCATGGTACGTTGTAACGTGAAACATTGCCGTGTCAAAACGAGTGACGCGAGTACTTTTTCGCGAGGCGAAACCACTCAAATATCTACTCCACATATTAAACTACGAGTGAATATCATTATTCTAGTATAGACTGCAACACTGAGTGCGGTTTACTCTTATAATAATAAGATTTTAGTACGATACAGTACTAAAGATTAGAAGTTCTATTATTCATCGTTAGGTCATGTTCATAACTTACTAAAATAAGTGGATTCGATTTTATCTAATGGCACGACTTCATCTGCGTTAATAATAAAGATTTAGACTATGGCCGAATGTGTCTTATTTAAAGCGTTAAAATAACGCCGTTACCGAATATATCATAGGTATAATAGGTAATCTGTCAATATTTAACATCATTGACTTTGTGTCATTAACTAGCATTATCGCAATATATCCGTAAGATTATTGCAGATGAAGCCTCACCGTGACATATGTTCTACAAATTTATTGTTCCTAATGCCCCTGCTACACTTGGGATAATGTTAGTTACTGTGTCACGCAGATGTAGCCAAGGATTTATTGCGTTATGAAAAATGCGACTTTGAATAATGACAGTTAACTCATGCATATAAGTACACTAATGTAGCTAGTCATTAGCGGCGTTATTTTTAATGCTATAAGTAAATCGCATTTGCTCGTGGACACTAACACTAACTTAGGTGGAGCAAAGCCATAATAAGTTAAAAATACCTATCAAAAATATAACTATACAACATTTTAAAATTTTAATCTAGAAGTAACAAAGGTATGGTATCGTGCTTCGGTGAAATATTGGTCTGTCACAATGCGTGACATTACTCCTTTATACAAAGAAAACACTCCAATATCAATTCCACAGATTAAACTTTGCAACGGTGGAACAACGTGTTGTCACGTCACTACCGGCGGTATTACTCGGTGACGTGTCAAAAATTGTAACAAATGAAACAGCATGAATTTCTACTATTGGGTATTCGAGCCAAATAGTGTTTTATTGAATTGATATCGGCATTGTGTCAATGTATCGCTTTAATTGTAATGTCTTTTTGAACTGGATGTTAATAATACCGAAACTAAACTGGGTAGAACGTTCATTTCTGTCTTTTAATTTCGATAGGAATGAGGCATTATCAACTTTAATAAAAACGAACTTAAATGTTAAAAAAGGTTTCATAAATGCCTTTTTAACTGGTTATCTTTTTATTTGTTATTTAATAGTGTTTCTTAGGCGCTGGTCTGTCTAAAGGAGTCATACGCGGCAGATTGCAGATGCCGACGAAAATACGGATGTCTTCATTCGGATGGCACGGATGCGAAGAACTTATAAATACAGCCTCGGCGTGTCGGCACACGACACAGCGATTATTTCCCATAATGTGGCTATGTAAACAAATTCACTTTGAACATATGAGACTCAGAAGTGTTCAAAGATCTCTTATTCTTGGGTAAAGGTTGAGGGTTCTTGTGTTTTACCTTTTTGTTTGTTGAAGTATATAATTAAAACTGGCAAAACTCAATGTAACAATAAAAATAATAGCAACATCATTAATAATCGTTAAGGACCCTTTCTTATAATATTTCTGCAAGAGCTATAAAATCGATTTTATGAAATTTAACAACTAGGTAGAAACGAGTATAAGGTTGTCAACTTTAGACAGATCAGATCAGCGCCTTAAAGAAGTCATACGCGACAGATGGCAGATGCTCTAATAACAAACCAACAACGACCAAATTTTGTTTAGACGCGGTCTCGCTTGCACATTGCGCGAAATATTAAATAAATAAATGTCACCAAAATTACTTTCATGCTACTGCTACATTTGGGATAATGTCAGTTTTTGACCGATTCACATAGATGTAGCGAATGCATATTTTGGGATGAAATATTGTTATTGTTACGAGTTGCGGGACTCGAATTAAAATGCCGTTGGAATTATTATAGAGTTTATTAGAACTATACGAACATATATAACAGAGGTACAAATATAACCGAACACAACAAATCCAAACGTAATACAGAAGGTCGTAATTCAATAAAACGTGCAAATTGCGTCACTATTAGATTCCCGAATGTACACACGTCATGCCCGCATCGTAGTGGTAGCTGTTGTGGTTAACTGACCCCTCTCTCCATCACGCCGTCGTTTTATTCTTCACAAATGCAAAATGTGCCCGCCCAACAAGATCGACACAGTTTCCTCAAATTAGCTAGTAATCGTAATCCGTAACATCTGGCTAATAGTGCTAATGAGCGAGTACAATAGAACAATAGACTGTTCTCCACAATAACTTAGAAACGTATGCCAATAAATAAGTGAACAAAAGTAGACGATCATAAAAGGATTACAATTAGTTCAAATGCCGACAGGTAATAAAATGTGTTTTTACAAACTGTACGTGGAATTTGTTTTCGTCGGAGCCTAAGTTGTAACATTATTAATTGTAATCGGTTTTTATTATGTCTCATGATCACATACATGACTAGATAGCGCCACGAGAAAATATTTTAGATTAAATAATTCAAAGTTAAAATTAAACTTATTAAGAATAAGTTTTTTGTACTACTTTGACCTAAAAATATATATAAAAATGTCAAAAACCGAGATGACAATTATCTGTAGCGCCATCTGACTATGCAGGATTCATGAGCTTTATAGTACAGTTTATTAAACTATCTTCATACTTAATATTTTTTTCATAGTTCTGCTGTGTCACAGACCTCTTGGAAATTTCATACCCAAAACAGCTGAATCATGAACTCTTAGGTGAAATTTGTTTCTTTGCCCAGGAAAGGTAAAAAGTAACATCGTAAACGCAAGTCATGTTTCTGTATTGTTGAAACTTGATGAAAAGTAACATATAATTGCCGTATATTTGTAACCACGTTGTGGAAATAAAAGGCGAAGGCGAAGATCTTAACGTTTATATATATATGATACAACAATATACAAAATCATCAGCTTTATTCTATTTTACTAGATATTCTAGTATTTAAATATATTGGAAACTAGCGTGCCCGGGACAATTTGTCCTAACCTAAAAAATAAAACCTACAACGCCACCTACTGAAACACTCACAAAAATTTCACAGAGCAATCCAAATACAAAATCCCATAAAAAATTTCAAATCTCTTTTTGGTGTTTACCTATTTTTTGTTCTTTTAACCCATCCCTGTATTAGAAGGAAGAAAACAAAAAAAAAACAAATCGTCAAGTCATTCTTGACTTTTAGCAAGACTAACAAAGAGTACATATATTATCTTAAAGTAAGATGGTGAAAAGAAGACAACGCAATGAAACCTTGCAAGCCGTTTAAAGACACTTTCGTGAGAGGGTATAAATTAATTAGGAAATTGGGTTTGAGTTGAGACATCAACCCACCACCGTAACAAGTTCGTTGCAAACCGAATTTCGGCGCCCCGCAATATGGATTAGGTCAATTTAAAATCATTACCATAATTTCTTATCAGAAACTTTCTACGGAGTTTCAGTCATGAATATTCAAACACGCCTTATTTGGCTGCTCAGTCTCCGGTGTATTAGGTTTGTTAATGCCACCACTTCATTATGACTTTACTCTTTAGAAAAACTTTGCATTTCTCATTAGCCTCAACTATACTACAAATAAAATTAAAGTGTCTGTATGTGTTTTCGAAACAAATGCCAAAATTTAAGCGAAAATTGCTATTTACACAGGAAATCAGTTTGTTTGAGATTGAAAACTTGCTGTGTCACATGGCTGTGAAGGTTTGCAGCAAAAATTGATTCAAAGCGACTTATTCAACAAAACCTATTTATGGAACATTGGATACTAAAAATGGTTTAATTAAAATTAAATTGAAGTACAATACAACAAAATCAAAAAGAAAGCTCGTAGGTACTTAGGTTATAACTGGTTCACTTTTTTTCTGTTTCCAAGCCCAGACGACAACTTTCTCTTCTCTTTTAAGGCTACGTTTCACATGAGACTTACAACGACCACATTCACGACCGCGATTTTTCTCGTTCCACTTGCTTGCGGGCGTTACAACCATAAACTTTCGTGGAACGGATTATGGAGCGTTGATGTCATTAACGACGAAATACACAAATGTCATTGGTTGATTCGAAAATCGCGCCTTTTTCAGTGTCAATCGATAGAGAGAATTAATGCTCTGTGGTCAACGCCCGCTTCGACTCATCTCTTGACATGGGTCGTTGTGAGCGCTGTGTGATCGAACATAAGGACGACATTTTCGCCACGACCATAACGACCGCGGTCGCTATATGGAACGGCTGACGGAGCATTTTTGGCGTTGTGAGAAACGCGCCCTAAGTCGTTCCCTCACTGCTGAGGATCGTGACTTTGATGACAGTGAATAATTGCTCTTCTCTACCGAGTTCTATCCGAATTTACCAACATTTCCGATTAGTCACCATCACGACGTCTCTTGTCTTCAATTGGCCAGTGACCACAGGTCTCTATATTGTCTGGGGTCTTGCAAGCTATGTGTCGTATACGTTGTCGGCGTAATGCTGATAGCCTCTGATGATCTCCAATCAAGCTGTTCCAGTGTGGAGACACGATACAGCGATGACAAGAACTTTAAAATAGTGTATATCGATCGGATTCGATAGTCAGGAATTATTATTTATTGCCGAACAGTACGAAAAGTTTCCCGGCGCTGCTGCTATAAAATTTGTTGTAACACAGCGGATAGCTCGGGGTTACTTCGGGACAACTTTTCCATTTCCCATCTGTGTCGGAGGAAGGATAGTCGGATACCCCGCCATTGGCCAACAGTCGATAAATTGATGGCTCAGCACGCCTCGATCGCAACTCCTATCTACTCTCTCCTTTACAATATTTTAATCTAACTTTGTATAACTCCAGATTAAAATTCATTCAAGTGCGTGTCATCTTAAACACAATGAAGGGTGTCATACAAGTGACAAAGGTTTACTGTTTTTACTATTTCAAGACGGAAAAGATTATTTAATCACAAATATCCCATATTTCAAAAATGACACTAAAAAGTAATTCTGAAGTTCGACCACCTACATTTTTTTTTCATCTTTTTCTCTCTATATTTCAACAGCTAGAGGTGAGAAAGAGGTTTTAGGAGATTGCAAACCAATTAATTAAAAATGTTTAGGTTTTTGAATATTTATCTTCTAACGAAAAATTACAGTTATTTTGTTTTATCCCTCAAATTACATGTTTGATAGCTACCACTGTTTTTTTTACGATTTAAACACCAATTTTCATCCATATAGATCGAATAATTTTTGAGAAAAATGACAGATGGACAAATATAGTCGTGACATATTAAAAAAATCTGTCGCGGCGATTACCCACTAAATGAAAACTTGTATGACAGTTATAATGGTATTTTATTGTAAATTGTGAAACATGTAATTTTTAGGCCAGTGACCGACACAGAGAATCATAACCAAACCAATCTTAAAAACGTTTAGAAAAATATATCTAAAAAGGCACAACTCTGTATAAAAAAGGAGCACGCAACAGTTCCCTGTTTACTAAAATGGCTACCGTACCCTAAAAAAATGGTACATTGAATACTTAAGTAGTTTTTGATTTCTTTAATTAAAACATTAAACGACATTTTCTCTTAACTCCACGAAAGGCCCGTTTGGAATAAATTTTCTTTCGTACACAAACTTCTCGGCCGCTACGACAAAAACATAATTGTAAAACTTGGCCTAAGTCAACGCCAAATTGCCTGTTTTAATTAAAAAACTGTGCGCCGAGGGCGTCATCGCAGATAACATTTTAATGTAATGGCGATATTCAAAGAACTCTTTTATGGCCGATACGAGCGGGCCTGCATAATTAATGGGACTTTGTAAATGCGTAGCTACCGACAATTTTAATACCGAAAACATTATAATGTGGACCAGGCTCAGAGAAACTGGCCCACGAGCGTCGTTACTTTCACGGTCCTTGACATTTAGGCCTGAAAACGTAGTATGTAAGTTTAATTCGAGTGAAACAGGGCGGGTTATAAGAAACATGCATGGGGAGAGGGAGCCTAGTTGCGCAAATTTGAATATCATAATTGAGATTAGTATTTCAAGTAATAAAAAGAACTTAATAAGAAGTGTGTTTGCAAGTCACGCGCGGCAGAAGTGAAACTACAGAAAAGTAGTATAGAGTTTCAGGAGTATTAGGATAATTATAAGGTTCATTATTTTTATAATACTTTTACCAAGCTCAAAAATTCTTTTATATTTTAATACAAAATATTACATTTCATATAATACATATCTATTTAAGATATATTTTATCACATATTATTTAAATTCTATGTTTTCACTTTTAACAAATGACACGAGAGGCTTATGATAACTAAATCATATAGGATAGGAAGCAAATGCTCTAGTCTCAATTTAATTTATGAACTTCAAAACTTCAAAATATTTCCAACTCCATCTTTATGTATTCAAATTAATAAATATATTTTTTAATGCCCCTTTTTTCGTTTCAAATCATAACGATTCTAACGAAGTTTCACTTTAGTGAATATTTAATCTCATTAAAAGTATTGTTACATTTTTGAATGTTACAAAACTGCAAAAACATAAAAATAAATCAAATGACTACATTTTATTACTGTCTTATCAATTACTTTAATGCTACTACCAAATAAGAATTATATTTTAGCATATCTCCAAATAACTGGCTTCCATCTAAATTCTAAAAGTACCATAACATCATACAGTGTTTACTTTATTGCCAACTATAAATCCGAAACCTTCTACATTCGTCAAATTATTATCTTAGCTAAAAATTAGACGTGTTCATTACTGCCTTTCAATTCATACAGAAATGAAACTTAAAAATAAGGAACTTTGTTCTAACATAAAAGTAAAAGATTTTAACTGTCGAAAATGTTATATAAGTAATTTTTTTAAAATACTTTGTCATTTTCGTTTGTTTTATTATATTGCAAAAAGTTCTCAATTTTGTTATTTGTATTTCTATCAGTTATTTATATACAATAATATTTTATACTTTAAGCACAAATGTGTTCTTGAAAATAATTCATACTCTAAGATACATTAAATAACAAACAAGCAGCTAAAAAACTCACACGCATGACAGTCACCTTTATAGCAGTTAAGTTCGATTGTTTTTTTTAAAGTTGACAATGACTCATTTATTTCAAAATTAAAAGACAAAAACAATCCGTCTATTGTCGGTATTATTAAAAACAAAGTTAATAAATGACGTTTTAAGAAGTCACGTTGGTAACAATTATAAGTTTTTGTTTATCCGCAACGTGTTTCTTATGTCGCCCATTGTGCTGCGCCTTATAGCTCCTGCACGTTCTTATGCGTATATTCATGAAGCACCACAACGATGACTTTTTATGAGGAAAAAAATATATAAAAATGCGCCCTTATTGTGTACCGAGTTATTTATTCAAGGCACACATAACCCGATTTACATAAGTTTCAAAGTTTCCCCACTTTTATTTACCTGTACAAAGAAAGAGAGCACTCAAACAGAGGTATAACGCGCACGTCCTGGGGCCCAATTCTGCTATTACTATCACGTCAAAATCGTCGGACACTCGTCTCGATCGTAGGTTGGCCCGATTTCGTTAGTTGTTAAATCCAATGGAGTGCCTGTGGGTCTATCTTTATAAATATTTATAAGTGTAAACTCGCGAAATAAATAGTAAAAATGTTGGTAGCTTTCCATATTAATTTTGGCTAACGCTATTGTAACACTTGGAACAACTCAGAAGGGTTTTTGATAATAAAACAGCAAGTGGTCACTATACTTATATTCAGAGAACCTTACGGTTGGTTTTAACATATTTCATACACTGACTCTTCACACTCGACAAGCATTTTTAGAACACCTCACCATCCCTCAACAATTTTACAGTATATGAAACTTAGCAAATTGGCACAACCGATAGCGGATTGAGGTCATTAATAAACTATTTTAATAAAAGGGTTTCCATGACAAGAATTTAATACATTATTGTTTGGAAATTTTAGATCATATTTTATATAAGATATTATATATATAAAATATTATGCTTAAAGTTTTACATGTAACAAAATAAATCGAACACAGAATTAATCTCTCGCGTTTGCCAACATGAAAATAAAATGTAGTGAATACCGTCTATATATTACAATTGAGTTTTTGAATTATAATCTGTACACAATTAGCACATATTAGAGATAAACATTAATACATAAAATTATGTTAAATTATAGAAAACTACTTTCTCTAGACAAAACAGGCGCAGATCACTGAATAAATAAAAATATAACATTATTATTCAATTGGGGAAATGGCCGATTGTATCGTTTAGAAATAAAAGAACAACTATGCTACTAAATAACTGTAACACTATTTCAGCTGATGGTAAAAGTATAGTAGTATTCTTCTTCTATGGTAATATAAATTTTTTCTACTATTATTATATTATTATATGGAGAAGATATTGTGAATTTAGTAGAATCAGGAATTGTTTAGACTATCGCAATGGAATCGTACTTTGAATATTTTCGTAACGCCAAGATATTGAACTAGCAGAATTGGACCCCAGAGCTATAACGCGCACGTCCTAGTCGAGGTCTCGTAGTGTGCTCAATTTGTGGTGGATCTGAATTTGCCTAAACCCAGGAATGGGACAAAGACAAAAGGTCGACCGGGCCGAGATTTATGAAAATTGCGGTCCCATAGAGATGCGTCAGCGAGGTACGCTGGCAAGATGCGAATTTTATCTAGTTGGATAGACGGTATATAAATGTCAACTTAAATCACGAACCCCAAAATCTGAATGTTTACTTTTCATTCATTGCTTTGGCTTCCCTCCCTTGTTTATACAAAAAATAATATAACGAAAAAATGATCTTCCTGTTATTGTTATTGAACAAATGTAATTTTGAATGTTATCTTCTCCTTTGTATTGAAGAATAATAAAAATCTGTACGTATAATGTATGTAGGAAAAATATTAAAAATAAATTATTTTCCATGTGTCTGATATAAAGTTTCTTTCATCAATAATTTAGTAACAGCTTAATCTAAAATAATATTATTTGACACACACCTAACTTATTACAAAATATTACATAGCATAATAATAAAATCGGCTAAGTGAGTGTCTATCCACACACAGTGGAATTCGTTAAACATCTACTGTTTTTGTCATTTGACTTACTACCCGCTAAAAAAGGTTTAATTCATTTAAGACAATTCATTTTGGTGTCTTATTATCACATATCTGAAAGAAATTAATAGTTCAAAAGATGAAGGAGGATACATTGTATGACTTTAAGGCTCGGCGCAAACGGGCCACCGACCACAGCCACCGGTGGCCAGCGACAAGCAGTTTTTTCATGCATTTTATAGGAACTTGCCTCACACGTGTGGCCGGTGACAACCACACGCCACTGTCACTTTTGTTCGCACTTTTGGCGCGTGGCCGCCACCGTTAGCTGTGGTCGGAGGCCCGTTTGCGCCCACACCTAAAATAAATATCTTGCCATCTCATTGGTGTAAATATAAAATAAAAAAAACAGTGATATAATTTCCAAGACTTGACTTACACGACCACACAGGATTACAATCACGTTGCGAAGCAGTGTACATAGAATAGGAATTAAAATTAAATTTTAAATTATATGCATGACCTTCAAAAAATGTTCTCCAGTGGAACTTATTTTGAATAAAAACATTTGAATTTGAAAAATAAGCCTCAGATTCATGTATGGAAAGAAAAACTAAACATTTAGGTATTTTGTAAAAACATAGACATCACGAAGCATATCGGAATAATTTGGAAGCAGGATAGACATTTGTATACCAAACGATCTGTCCCGTGATCATGCCAAATATGTAGCGATTCAGAAAAGTCAGAGAATAGGTACTTGACAATGATTTTCAACTGCGACCACCCCTAATTTTTTGCATTTTGTTCCTTCAGCGTATACGCTATAAGGGTTCATTTTCTGCCCAAATGTCTATATAAATTTAAAAAGCACTGAATAGTACAAAATTCGAGTAGTGTAGTTTTACTAGTATGAAATACAAGTAAAAAATAAAACTTTGTAAATACAAGGGTTCAATAAAAAAAATCTGAGGCAACGTAGTCAAGTAAGACTCAATTATCGATGACGCCGCCTCGCCATGAATATTGATGGGGTTATTTGCATATCCACCGCATCAACTCGAACACTTTGAAAGGAAAAAAAACATGATCAAATCGTATGTATTTGCATGAATACATTTGTATCCCTTTCGCTTTGATGAATATGCATGCTTAAATTTAACTCTGATATAATTAATTCAATTCATAGTAGAATTCACTTTTTATATATATAATTTCTAATTTGTCTATAATTTAATTTGAAGCCTATGAAGGTAAACACCGCGAAAGAACCTAGTCATCGAGATTAGCGGTGTTTGCATCCTAATTTGTCTTGGATAAGTGTGAAAGATATCATCAATTCCCCTAAAATAAGGAGGCGAGCCCTGCAGTAGAACATCTGTGGGCTGGTTAATAATTCATATATTGAAAGTTCAAATAATTTTCAAACCTTAACCTTCAAATGATTTTGTAATTTAAATCAAGGGATTGTTACAATGAAATTCAATTCAAGAATACTAAAAGACAAACTTGTTACGAGACCGTACACTTAAATAGAATTCTAGACGACTTTACGCAATGAGATCTTTTGTCTTTGAAAATAACTTTCTTTTCATTCATTGAAAATGCCACGTCTATAGTCTGGTATTGATATAAAAAGTAATATCTTTGTTGTTATTAATCTTTTATACACATATTACGGCATTCTACGGGACTTTGCCTTGTTTACTATTAACAGTATTGATTCATTTATCGTGAAATCTCTTACATTTTTGGGTATAAAAAGACTCTAATCTTTAAACTGGGGTCAGATTAAACGCCCTTTATTCAAACTATTGAAACTCAATACATGACATTCGATAATGGTCAACAAAACAAACAAAGTCAAATTATTCAATCACTTCATCCAAATTGTCTCCCACTCTCTCTTTCTCTATTTAATACACAGTCTACTTGTAACCAGATATTCAGCCATCTCATCACATTTAGAGCCGATTTTTCAATAGCCAGGTAAAAGTTATTCAAACAATAAAATACAATTTGGAAAAATTAAAAATGACAGTCGTATGAATAAAACAGTTAAATTGTTTCACTTTTGAATTCAGTCAGCTTATAATTTATTCAAATGACAACATTTATCGGATACTTAATCGGATAAATCGGCCTTTAGTAGACTATTTAGTTCATGTTTGTCCTATATAGGCTGAATTCTTCAAGTCCCAAGCCTTTAAGCCTCTGTGAGCAAATCTGAAACTATAAGGTATACTGAAAAATTTGGGGACTATTTTGATGACACTAACTAACGGTATCATTTTGTTAAAACCTACCCTTTCCTTTAGAGTTTAGATTGACGTTTAACATTGCTTTACAGTAATTGATCCTTACAAGAAACACTATGATATGATGTAATAATACAGCATGTGTCTTTTTTTTAAATCAGCCCATTCGAACCCTGACCAGGGTATGTGATTTTTCAAAAAATCTAATATCGGCACTGAGACTCCTTAAAGTATTTTTCGCTATATCTTATAGTTTCCGCTTTAGCTATAAAGGACCACTTGATAAATTCACCTATATACATATAAACATACCACATCTGTACCACGTAATCAAGGCACAAACAGAATCAAAAGCCGGTAAGCAACACTATTTACTGACCCGCATTCGAAACACATGCATCATCAGGCAACCACAAAGCGGCCTTCAGGAAGGACTCGGTGGACTTAGTAATGAGTGTTTGCTCAGACACTGACATAGTAAAACATTTTCCGCCAGTGAAAATTAGCTATTTGCTTTCAATCGTCTGTTTTTCAATTTTATTATAATAATTTAAAAGATGTGTAACTAAATTACTACTATCAGTATTGTACGGTAAATACATATCATATATCATTACAAGAATAATTGTGGACTATTAATGAACATGTGTTAGATACGCTACGACATGGGGTCATATTAGAAGAGCGTTATAAATTTCTCCGAAGCGGGCAACGAGTTGGCAGTACACCTGACGTTGCAAACGTCTATCTATACGCGGCGGTGACAACGTCCCATCAAGTGTTTGCCTGTTTCCCAGCTTACGACAGTAAAAAAGGATACGTATTCTGTACTAGAATATGCCTGCGACTTTGTCCACGCTTGACTTGTAATACCCGCGGGATTCCCGGATACAAAATACCACAGCATTTAAATAAAGAATGTTAGCTATCGTTTTAGTGAAAACTGTGTCGGGATAAGTAAGTTTTTATGCACCCGAACAACTATAAACCACTCCCGGGAAAATTCCCGCCAGATTCCCGGGGAAATATCACACGTTTCATTACATCAAATTTGCTATCGATTAATGAAAAAAATCACATTGGAATTTGTTTTTTTTTTAAATCTGGTCATATTAAATAATTCCCAGAAAAATTGCCGCTGGATTCCTAGAATAAAAAGTAGGGCAGATTTTAAGCCTGACAATTTGTTTTGATCTGATCTGTGAAAACCGTATAGAAATCGGCCCCGTAATTTTTACGTGAATCCCGAACAAACGGACAAACTGACAAACAGACAAGTGAAGGGGTGACCAGAGTTGTATGTATTCATTGAACCTCTGATCACACCCACAATGTATCTCTGTCTGTATTGATGATATACTTAGCTGTGTCGCGATTGTACCGAGCGTCTTCTTACTCAAAAGTACCAGATTCAATTATATGCGTAGGTTAAGTGAATGCAGCGTTTATTACTGGATATTTACAATACTTTGATTTATTACTGATTCTAATTTTATGCAAGGGTATATACAGTTTAAATAGAGAATGGCTTTGACTTTAAGAACCTCAACGGATATAATGCCGTTAGGTATAGCGTATACTGAATAGCATGTGAACTCGATGATGTTCTTGGCGCGTCTCTCCTCCTGAATGCCGCGACGCCCTTACATACTGCTCGGCTTGTTGTTGACGACGCGGGTGGCTCGTGGAGGTGTTCATCGTTCTACAAAACCCTACTCGCAGCATGGTCGCCTTCAGTTTGTTGCTCTGGAGAATGATAATGATATGATCATGATTAAATGGCATAATAAGGGCATCTGGTGCACCATCATACAATTCCCCTACCGAGATCGTTGCTACAATCGATAGTAGTCCGAGAATCGAACTCTTCGACCGCTCTTCGTCTGTCTGGTTAGGCAGCTACTTAGCGCAGTTGCAGCAGTGTCAGCCGCCGAAGTCTCCGGAGAATGTGTGATTGCTGGCGGCGTTTAATACTGCCAACTGTTCTGTCAATAGTAATGGTTAGCGTTTTGTTTTGCACCCTAATGTCCTATGTTTTTGAACCACTTTATACGGACGAGCAAAAGCTGGCTGTAGTGCTGTCCTTATCTAGCCTTCTCGTGCGAAAACATGTGTCGCTTTATTCAAGTCGTGAGGTATGTAGAATGGGCGACATGGGTTGTGCCATGTTGCTTGTGTCGGCTTGATCTTAGATATGTGGCTTGTCAGTTTGTGAAGTTAAAATTCTCCAGGCAAACGTAGTGGTTCACCGTAGACTAGTTGGGCAGCTGTGGTCTCGATGTCTTCCTTCCACGCACTGCGTATACCGAGCAGTACGAGTGGTAGCGCTTCGATCCATGTTGATGAGTAACGTGCGATTGCTGTTTTATTTGTCTATGTAAGAGTTCAACGATAGCATTTGCTGCTGGATGATACGCGGTTGTTGTGTGATGTATCGCTCCGACTATTGTTGCTATGTTGCCGAAGAGCTGTGAAGTAAATTGGCTTCCACGGTCGGTCGTGATGTGTTCAGGACAGCGCTACCCATCCAGCAATAAATGTTGAACTGCAGATTTCGGCAGTGATGTCCTGCAGTGGATATGCTTCCGGCCATCGTGTGAATCGGTCCACGACCATGAGGCAGTATCTGTAGGAAGCAGAATACGGTAGTGGTAAGAATATACAAGAAATTTTAAAAAATTGCATTGTGTTCTCCGTCGTTTATATTGTTTAATCAAGTTTTTTTTAATAGCTCCATTGTACAGACACGGCATGTTTCGAATATTCTAAACAAAACTTTTATAGGTTAACTTTAAAGTATAAATTACATTGCACAATATCTAAAACTGTTCAGTAGCACAAATGTTGTATATCTCCAACAATTTTCTAACTCCAATATAGGACCTGACAAAGTTTAATATTGTACCACACAATTGAAAAACTAATAACGTGTGATATATACAATTAATAGTATATTCAAATAATAAATAAAGATTTCACCGTTACGTTTCTGTGTAAATGTAAATATTTCTTACTGGCATAAATTTGAATTTAAAATACAAGATAAAATTCCTCATTTTATGTGGTCTGTACATGCGTGCAGGATATTCCCAAAAACAGTCGTTCTTATTAATCTATGAAGAAATTGAATAGCGTATAGAGCGTACAATAGGGATTTGGAATGATCTTCCATGGGCCCAATTCTGCTATTAGTATCTCGTCAAAATCACCGTACATTATCGTCTCTATCGTAGGTTTGTCTGATTTCGGTATTATGTCAACTCTTGGCTCGCCCGTGGCATGCTCTCTATCTATATAAATATTTATAAGCGAAATCTCGCGAAATGAATGTTTAAAATTGTTGGTAGCTTTACAATATTAATTTCACCTAAAGCCGTTCTGCGTTCTGCTAACGGTTATAACATCTTTTTCTATTATTATTCTGCCGCGACGATATCTAGAAGATAGTGTGGATTTAGTAGAATACAATTTTTTTACAATATCGCAATGGAATCTTACTTTGTATATCTTCGCAACACTAAGATATTGAAAAGCATAATTGGGTTCCAGCTGGATTCCTTCTATCCTAGGATGCTTCATAGCACTAGAATAAAAAAAATCTAAGCACTACCAGTTTATTGTTATAAGATAAAACAATTGCAACTTTGCCTTGTAATTAGATTCTTTACTGACGAACTTATTTTTAATTTGTCTATAAATATAAATATTTTATTGCTTCTTCAAGCGCGGGTTAAATGTTCAATGAAAAATAGTTCTAAAACCGACACATCAGCAATAAAAGTGGAGGAAGTTCCTACATAACTGGTTTAGTGCCGAGCGAATGCTACCGATTTAACAATTCACCTGCACGTGTACCCCACTAAACAACTTCGGTTTATCTTAAACGCGTTGGTTTATTTTTCGCTTCGTGGTTTTAAGTATCAATATATTGAGTTTGCAAATCTATATATATAAAAATCAATTGCTGTTCGTTAGTCTCGCTAAAACTCGAGAACGGCTTGACTGATTTGGCTAATTTTGATTTTGAATTATTTGTGGAAGTCCGGGAAAGGTTTAAAAGGTGAGTAAATATGAAAAAACTGATTCTGAGGCGGTAGGAAGTTTGCCGGGTCACGCTAGTTTATTATAATTTTATTTTAATACCTATTCAACTAAGACATTACATACTAATACAATAAATAAAAGTTAGTAATATTTTATTCTATCTATAATCTTTTAAAGACTACATAGAATAATAAGTCTAGGTCACCATTTTCTTTAGATAAGATACCTAGAAGACTGGCTACGTTTCCTTGCTGGATTGCCATACTGACCCGTTGTCCGAGATAGGCACCAACCTTCTGATCACCTGATGTATTGATGAATCTTTTCATGATAATTTAATTAACCAGTCCTGCAGTAATCATACGGTAGAAATATGAAAGAGTGCGTTTTTACCTTCATTACAATCTGTCACATCATCATCCTTCGTTACTGTACTCAAAATCAAAAATTTAATCATTAAGCTTAAATGATGGCAATTAAACTTATCAATTAAATTCTTTATTGAATTTTGCATTTCATATTTTGAATGAATTGTAAAAGACTTCACTTTTTTAAATGGTTTTGTGAATCTGTAATAGTAATATTCAGTTATTACGCTTAAACAAATAGTGATTAGATCAAAGCCAGATCTTTATAAAGCTTAAACTAAATTGTATTTGTTGCTTTGACTGGTGATAAAGTTCTTGTTATAACTCATAAAATCCCGTTTCAGTAAACAGCTCTAACTTACAACACACATTCTTTAAAACTATCTTGTGTATGTGTTGAAAATATTCTTAATTTTAATAGATTCATATGTTTATTAAAAATAAATCTGCCCCGCAGAGCAATAATCCTTTAAGCTAAAGCAAAAAAACTTCATGTCGTATTATTTCAACAAGTTATTATATTTCAAAAATTTAATTAATTCTGTTCATAAACAATATTTAATCTAGATCAAAGAATACCTTAAATATCATGTTTCAATTGAACACGATCTCTTTGATTTTATTTCTTTTTAATTTGCTCATTAAACGTTTGTATGACTTCACAGTATCAATATCTTAGAAGTTCTCCTTTGTTTTTATTTAAATAAAACAAAATATTTTAAAGACCTTTTTAATCCAGTGTACCAAAACTTATTGTAAACCAAGAATAGAACTTTTTAAAATACATATTTATGTTGGTAAGAAAAACATCTTGGCTATTTTTACTTTGAAAGTAAAGTAGACATAAAGATTATTATTTCTGTATTTTATTATTTGTAATTTAATATTAGAAATAATCACTTTCTTTCTTTACTGTTGTTTGTATAGTTCTAATAAGTTCTATAATAATTACAACGGCATTTTAATTCGAGTCCTGCAACTCGTAACAATAATAAACTAAGTTAAGCTAAATTATAAATTTTATTATTTTATTACATTAACACAAATTGCTCAATATTTTTATTTGAGTATGTTTCTTTTTACAGACAAGAAATACAGAAAGATATCATAATGAAACCTAAAGGATTCTTTTTATCATTAAAAATTAATTAATTGGTACCTTAAAAATGTACGTTTGAAAATATCTTCTTATATGTGACTAATTCATGTCAGCTGCGGAAATGAGATCCTTAAAATGAAGTCAACAAGGCATAATGAATATGTACTTAAGAAATACATGGTACATAATAAAAGCAGATGACGAAAATTATATGAAGATATGAAGTGGTTCTGAGTACGTTTTTATTATTCTTTTTTGAGTATGAGCCTCAAGAGGGCACGGCCCGTCTCGGGCCTCATAAATTGTTGCCATGTAACTTTAAAAAAATAACGTGAATAATTAATATATTGTTATATTAAAAATATTATAATATTTTTATATTATTGTACTTTGTGTTCTGTTGCAAACGAAAGCTGCCATAGGTATCTGGAAACTGGAGGTTGAATCCTAATTCAGGACTTTGGTGCCTGACGGACTGACTGCTTGAGTACTCGTTTTTCACTCTTATGAACTGTGAATACAATGGAATGAATATATTAGGTTGGGGAAAAAGTTTCTTCGCATTTTATATAAAAATTCAAAAGGTTTTTTTATAAAGTTAATTTACATTTGACTAAAGTATGTAGGTGCCATTTTGTTGGATAACTTTTTGCCATCCTGTAGGTAGGGACGTGATCCCATTGCTATAAAAATTTTGGGGCTTCTGATCAAAAAACTGCGACAAGTGGTTTTGGCAGTCCTCTCGTGATGTTAACCTGACACTGCCTAAGGAATTCTGCAGAGACCGAAACAGGTGAAAATCTGAAGGTGCAAGGTCAGGACTACATGGCGGATACATTAACACCTCCAAGCCAAACTCTCGTAATTTCTGCTGAGTGGCTAAAGATGTGTGAGGTCTAGTGTTATCATGGTGAAAAACCACACCCCTTCTGTTGATTAATTCCGGCCGCTTTCTCTCAACTTTTTGCTTTAATCTCATCAGTTGTTCGCAGTAAAGTTCAGAATCGATGGTCCTGCCCGGCGTTAACAGCTCATAATGAATAATGCCCTTCCAATCCCACCATACACACAGCATCACCTTGTTGGGAGTTAACCCGGGTTTCGCCACAGTCTGTGAAGCCTGACCGGCCTTTGACCACGATCTTTTTCGCACACTCTTGTCGTACGTGATCCACTTTTCATCGCCAGTTATCAGCTTCTTCAAAAATGGTTCGGTTTCATTACGTCGTAATAAAGAATCACAAATGAGTACACGGTTCATTAGGTTTCTTTCAGTGAGCTCATGAGGCACCCAAATATCGAGCTTTTTTGTGTACCCAGCTTTTTTAAAATACGCCAAAACCGTTTTGTGGTCAATTCTCAGTTCTCCAGCTACATCGTAACTACTAATATGCCGTTCTTGCTCCACTTTTTCAAAAATGGCATCAATTTTGTCCGTAACAAGGCGACCAGAGCGACGTACATCTTTGATATGAAAATTTCCGGATTGAAAACGCTTAAACCAAATTTGCGCTACTCTCACAGATACTGCATCAGGTCCACAAACATCACAAATTTTTTTCGCGGCTTTTTTTGTAGTAAAATTTTAAAATGTATCGAATTTCTTCATTAGATTCACACATTTTAACAATAAGAAAAACAAATGAAAATCACACATTTTCCAAATTTGAATTTGGAATTGTCTTCTTTAAAATTAAAACTTTTTAACGATACCAAAACCAGCCAGATACAAATGGTATAGCCAAAGAGATCTTATTACAAGTTCATACACACTATATGCGAAAAGACTTTTTCCCCAACCTATTATTTATTGCGTAATATATGTATATAGATGTTGAGGTAACTACAGCATCAATGCATTCTACCCATAACAGGGCGTACAAAATTAATTTTACAATCTTGACTTATATAATACAAATTACAATTTATTAATCATAAAAAATCTATGTGTAATAATAATATATAAGTATAAATAATAAAATGTCTACCATTATAGCATGTCAAATATATTTATGTTAATTTATAAGGTTTTACCATCCAATAGATGGTGCTGTGCAATAATTGAGGTCACAAACGATTCCCGAAACGTACAAAGAATATATACAAATTTCCAATAATAATAAATGGGCCAAGGCTTACAAGGAACAACAATAGCTTCGCTGGAAGGTCTTCCTTTGAGACAGGGCAGCATTCCATATCGCTCCTCCACCATACGGGTCACACTAAAGTCTAAACGACGGGTGATTAAGTAGAGTGCTGGGGGCTACTTCGAATAAGAGGTCAGTATGGTGATCCCACCCATCAGGTATATCATAGACAGACTTCAAAACTTCTTATTCATAGATGATGATGATGATCTAGACTCAGTACTCTACTTATAGCATCAAGGGGTTTTCGTTTACAATATAACTAATGGGTATAATTAATTCGGATTAGTAAAAGTTAAGTTTAATCTGTGTAATACTGTGTATATGATATTTGAGGAATAAAAAGTAGCTTGTGTTGAACTGACCGGCCAGCATACACTGCTTAGGTAATTTTCTGACCACTAAGTCAGAATATTAATTACAAATACCACATGTCGGTATGGGAAAACAAATTGAGGAATCCAGCACGTTCAGATTATATGTGTGAAATGTAAACCGTCCATTCGTTAAAGTGGGACGGCTCATATTCGATTAACGGGTATCCAATCTGCGATGATAGTAAATGTGTTAATATTATGTATCTTCATATGATAAATCATTTTAAAATTTAAAAACAGTTGTTGTATTTTGCTATTAGACAGACTTTATTATACTGCTTAGGCTAGTGTAAATGGGCATTTAAACGATGGTTAAAATAAAATAATCACTAAGCTATATACTAAACAGCGACTAATTTATTTTAACCGTCGGTTAAACGTCTATACATGCCTGTCTTATTCATTTAATCATTATTAATAAAACCATCTACCGAAATGTTTCTTCACAGAAACCGTTTTAACGAAAAGGCAGTTTATTGGTTTATTTGTCATTTCATTTGTCAATTTACTCCTTACAGCTTTTGTATTTAGTACTCAACACTCTCATAAAAGTCCAGTGTATTCGGGCATATTTACTAAGGATGGCAACACTGCCGATCTCTCTGCCCTCACCCTACAGACAGAATAATAAAAGCCATGCAGAAATTGCCGGAAACAGAATATATTCGCCATACATAATAGTACTTTAATTTCATATTTTATTTGGAATCGTTTGTAGAAGAACATCTTGTCCATATTTTATTTTATGACTGTATTTCAATGGTTTCTAGAATGTGTTCGGGGAAATCTTGCGCTTGAATGTGTGTGAGACGAGAATTTATATTCTCTTAGCATTTTAATGTAGGTACTTATTATATTACATACATTTGCACGTTCTTAGAAATTAAAATATATTTAATATTTTTCTGGATAACGTAACAATTTTGGCAAAAACGGGGTCCTTATTTTTTTCTTATGTCTATTTGTCTTCTGTTTTTGTATCTCACCTTATCTATTCTATTTTTGTTGGTACTTGCTCCAGCGCCTTTGGCATTGATTTTGCCAACGTCAGAGTAAAACCGACAGGTGTTAAATATAGATAGAAAGCTAAAAAAGATAAATTTTGATGGACGGTATTCTTGTTCTGGTAACTTGAGTGTATCTCACTTTAAGTTTTCTCCGAAACCACTAGATCTATATGGTTGACATTTGACAGGGAAGTCCAACTAGGTATTTTAGGTATAGTCTATAAGGCTATTTACGATGGTGTAGTAAACGAAACAACTAAAAATTAGGTTTGGCCTTCTTATGTGTAAGAGGGCTCTAATTTTTTTTTTTTTCAGTGTATCCTGTATCCTGTGTGTTGTCGATAGTCAGATTTAAAAAAATCATAACTATACTTTTTAATTACTTTTTTTATTAAGTCAACAGTTGGTGGGATTTTAGCCTCCAAACTCGTAACTAACTGTCAACTGGCAACTTTGAGGTTGTAGAGCTTCAAACATATTTTAACGAAAATTGGTTTGAAGAATAAACATAGAGTACTTTCTGAGACGTTTTCGATTAAATGCTATTATTGTAGTTCCGACACTAACTCTTGATCAATGTCAACATTCATAACCTACATGGCACTCTATTAACCAGTATTATAGATTTATTTAAATAGTAGGTGACCCGTGCCCACTTCGCTGGGTATCAGAACAAAATTAAAAAATACTTATTATTAATCAGAATCAAATATTCCCTATGTTACTCAGGAATAATGTAGCTTTCCACTGGTTTATGGGCATCCTTAGGAGTATGGCCCTGTACGGTGAACCCGTGTGGTCCACTGCACTTCACCGTCACAATAGGACTTTGTTGTGCCGCGCACAACGGGTCCTGGCGGTGAGGACCATCCGAGGATACCGTGCAGTGTCGTGGACGGCGTCGACATTCTTGGCAGGCGATCCGCCCTAGCCTCTCCAGGCGGACGTGATAGCCAAAGTTCGGCGCTCCTGACAGGATGCCCTCGCTCGTGGCCTGGTCTATGGCCAGGCCGAACTCCAGGTGATCAGGACGCGGGAAACCGCGGCCATGATCCAATCTTGGTTAGTAGAGTTGGAAAACCCTGTTGCTGGCATTGACACGGTGGAAGAGGTTCGACCACAGCTGTTGCGATGGCTCTCGCGGAAACGCGGGACCCTGACCTTCAGAATGACACAGATACTTACCGGGCGCGGTTGCTTCGATAAGTATCTGTGTCAGATTGCGGGCTGTTTGCCTTCACCCCAATGCCGCCAATGTGGCGCGCTGGACACGGCGTTACACACGCTACTCGAGTGCGCAACATGGGCGCCTCAGAGGTTTGAACTCGAGACACTTGTAGGACCGATCGAATCACTGGGCGATCTGGCGCAAGCCATGCTGCACAGCGACGATTGGTGGGTGGGTGCGGCCAATTTCTGCGAGAAGGTAGTGTCTCATAAGGAGACCGCGGAACGAGATAGGGAGAGAGATGGTAGTGCGCATGCGTCTCGCGGGCGCCGACGTCAGTCGGGAGCCCGGAGGCGCAGGTATGCGCATGACCTCCCTCCCTGAAATACCGCTGCAGGGGCCCTCTAGCATGTAGGGAGCAGAGGAGTCTTCACCCCTGTTGACGAAGTGAGTTTGCCTCTCCCGGGGCACTTTCAATCACTTGTGCGCTAGGATCGGCGTGGGCGTAACTACGTTCTGTATCTCATGCCTTTCCTACTCATAAGCGCGGGGCACATGGGAGGAAGGTGGTTTTAGTGGAGTATTGATTAGTCGAGTCTCCACACAAGCCGGTTGATTATTGTTTGGATTTCCTCAGTGGAAAGCCTCCATGATCAACAACGGTCTAATCCCTAGCAAAGGACCCGGTATGTGCGAAATGCATTTCCCCCGCCTGAAAAAAAAAAAAAAAGTTTTCCACTGGTGAAAGAATTTTCAAGATCGGTTTAGTAGATCCAGAGATTACCCCCTACAACGTCACAAACTCACAAACTTTACCTCTTTATTTTTTGTTGAGTTTAATTACCTACTAGGCGAATTCAAAATATTTCCCCTCCCGTACCGCCCGTACCCCAGTGACGCCTATATCGCATAAGCCTATCTAGGCTTATGCGATTAGGGTGTGCGGCGACCACGCAACTTTTGTGTAATACTTACATTTTTAAGCTCGTGATATCTTTCGAATAGAATGTCCGAATTGAATAATTCAAAAATTTATATAAAGGTATTAAAGCCGTCTTGAATATGAAGTAATTTATTTTGATAAGGATGAATACCAAGATACAAATAAAGAGCTTTTTCTAGCGGCGGCATTTTAATTAAATTTTTAATATAAAAGAACACTTATTGTGGCATAACTATAATAGTTAGAGATATGCTGTCACAACATTTTTTGTAAATAATTATGTGTTCTGCAAAGTCGTAGTACATTATTTTATTCTATCATCAATAGTTTTCGCAGCGCACACGATTTTAGCTAATTTTTTACACCTTAGGTTAGAGTAGAGTAGTTAGTTTTAGTAAAATTTCCTAATTTGTTTGAAAGTATAATATAGTTTATATCACCCGGGGATAGTGTAGCTTGTCAACAGTGAAATATTTTTTTAAATCGGTTCAGTAGTTTCGGAGATTACCCCTTACAACGTCACAAACTCACAAACTTTGCCTCTTTATAATATTAAGTATAGAAAACTGCCTAACAAATATGCCTTTTAAATTTCTGCCTGAAAGTGACATTTAGGAAAACATCACATCATCATTATTATGATGTCTGTTGTCGTCTTCAGCCCATCCCCGTATCCCATTCCTCCTTTTTTTAACGAGGGAAAATCCATTGAGGAACAACCGCCGCGGAAGAGATGTGTGGGGCGTGTGGGATTCGCCATGTTGGGGTGGCACTAGTATCCCCGAAAAAGTATTATTGCCGCCCGAGTTAGGGATACCCACTAAAACCCTTCGATGTTCCTTACTTCGCCTTATGCCAGGGCTACGGGAAGCATAGCTCCCGGCGTCATTCTTCTCATCTCATCCCTCCTATACTATCCCTTCTTAAAGGCTAGCAGCACGTTTGCTACGCTCATGGTGTTGCAAACGTCCAAAGGCGATGGTAACCACTTTCCAGTACGTGGGCCGTCTGCCTGCTTACCAGTTTCGCAATGAAAGAAAGAGTCAGACTGTAGAACCTATTTAAGAACAACACTCCGCCTTCAGACATACTTAGTCTAGAAATCCGCTCTTGCCTTCAAAAATACTTTTTACTTTTACCAGTTAATATCTCTAACACCAACGTCGATAAAGTCGCCTATTCATATCGTATTAAAGGCGTAAGGGGGTTAGTTTGAGCAAACAATGCTTTGTGGGGATGCTTCTTTCTTCCGTCTGTCTCGATGATAGCGACGCATAATGGAATCGCTCCCATCAGGAAATATTTCTGACGTTCCATTTTCATGTCGTAATGGAGTTTTTTGCAATTATTCCCCTCGACTAGAATCACAAGCACAATTTATTCTCTGAGAAATTTGGATATAATTTAAAGGGGAATAGAATTATTAAAATTAATAAATAGTCACTTAGAAATTGACTCAGAAACTCATTAAGCAATAATGCAATTATATTTATTATCTATCACCTACATCGCAATATTAATTGCCTAAAAGAGATCACTTAAAATGATAAGACCGCCTGTTGTTTCCCCAAAAATGTTTGAAAGTATGTAGTATTTTCTTGTGTCTATTTGTTTTCGTACGAAGTAAAATAAATATCTATCAATGATACATTAAATTAGATTCCCAAAGAATGTGTCTTTCCTTACGGATACCTAAAAACTCTCCTTATGCCCGATGTTTTAAGTACCTGCACACTAGATTTAAATTAAAACTGTTTATATCCAAAGTAGTGAAAAAATTATAAATAAAATATCAAAACAACTTCATTACCACCTCTATATGTAAGTACGGATATGAAGACACTAAATACAAACTCACTAGAATCTAGAAAGGGGTAATAACGCCTGATTTAGCTCGATTAAACCACTGAATCAAACAGTCGACTCACTAGATGTAAGAAGAACGGGGAGGCTAACTTCTGATTTCACGTGTCCCTGCCTTTTAACTCGGTCGTCGGAAATTGCCAAGAAAAGATGGCGGGAGCAACAGCCTGGTCGGTTCTTATTTATTTTTATTTCCAACATTCACCCGACATTTGGACGGAGCAGACGGTAAATAAATTGAAGTTTTAAAGGTCTTTGTATCGCTATTTGGGATATAAATCAAATTTCTTCGGGCAATACACGTTATTGTTCATTACGGACCTAATACGAACAAACGAGCTTAGTGAAGGAAATGAAGATTGTGGAAAAATACAATAATCGGACTTTTATTCGAAATACCGATAGAAATTGCTTGTTCAGGAATGTAGTTCGATTTATTATTGAAAAAGTTATTATTGAACATTAATTAATCACAAATATTTGAGCCTAGCTGTACCCGTGGCTTGGGTCGCGCGGGACTTGGACAAACAGCATGTTTTTCATTAAATGTCAATAATAGCTTGTATACCCGATAGATGGCAGTAATAATTAACGATTCACGGGATTGCTGTGCGAAAAACTGAGTTGACCAGTGAGAACAAAATATTCGAAGAAAAGTCCAATCACCTTGCGAACACGAGTGTTGAAGTCCAGTGGTCGGCGGCGACAGTTTCAGTTGTGGACACAATTCCAGAGTTTTTAATAGTGAGTACAATTTTTGAATAGCACTCGCAAGGTTGATGCGGCACTGATGTCATTAGATGGCGAAAGTTGCAACTATTTCAACAAAAAAATGAAGTGCGATTATTTTGCCACGACTCAACGAACGAATTTTTTACGACTTTGTGGAGTCTGCCGCAAATCTACCCTCACTAGCTCGATATGACAAAAAATTCCAATGTAAGTCATTGAGGTATAATGTACTACGTACTAGAGACGAGAGAAGTCATCCATAACTAGCTTATTTGAGCACTCGTTATGGTCATGGACTATGACTCATTTAGTCTGCGCTGGGCTGTTGTCGATACTTTACGTATTTGAGTGCAAAGTAACTATTAAAAAACGCCTTTATATGTACTAGAGGTACTGTTTGAACCAGACAAGAAACTCAAATAAATATCAAGGGGAGGTTTATTGTATTCCCAATAAAACACCTTATTTTAATAAAATTTTATGCAGTTTAACGCGTCATCGCTGCCGCTATGTTCAGGCGAATTTCATAGAGTAACAATTTTTGCTTACGCAGACAAGACAAACTATAGTATTGATGTATTCCTAACAAATGTTTGCAGACAACGAAATTATTTTAATCCTATGACTTGTTTTATGAAATGCACAATTTATCCGACTACCTAAAGTGAACGATCGGGTATTTTTGTAATGACATATTATTATAATCTATTTGGATTTAAAGGTTTCCTCGGCCGGACCATGAAAAGTGAGAAGAATGGATTAAATTTGTTCGAACGAAATGCAGCGGAGGAGCGTGGCTACTTTCTGAGCATATGTACATATGTTTCGTGCATTTTAAGGATGCAAATACAACACTAAAACAGGACGAGTTTACTTAAAAAAAATACTGCAATAAAAACTAACAAAGCTGATTTTGTTTAGTGGATTGTTATACCTAGGGGTAACCAGCGAATTGCTGAGTAAGTCCACGTGCTCATCGCACGTAATAATAGGCAATCTAGGTAATTGCTGACGATGCAGCACGAGGCCCCCCGGCCCTGGCAGCCGCGACCGCCATTGAACACTTCGTTCCTCGCATCGGACGTAGAAGCATATATTTTAGTTAGTTTTAGTTAATTGTAATTATTAATATTATATTAATAAATTCGTATTAAGAATTTGGTTTTTTTTGAGTCCTCCTGCGTCTGTTATCGTATTTGGATATTAAAGATATTTATATATTTGTTTTTATTTACACTCTTTGTACACATTAGTTACTTATAAAAAAACTATACGTTGCGCATTGATAAGTTTGTTGTTATCATCGAACTAAATTGTAAATATATGAAGGAAACTGAGATATTCATTAATTACTCCAATTTTACTGAATTGACACTCATAGACGCTAAAGTGCATACTTAATTCTTTAAATGTACCAATTTATTAGATTTTTTATTTAATTTGATTTTAAACTATTGTTATTGTATTTAAGCTTACATAAAAGCATAACAATTGTTTTTGTTTTTTTTTATACTTTACCGTTTGTTTATTTATTTAACTACCTACAATAAATTTTGAAATAAAGTATGAATTCTAATGAAGTTTTGTAGGTACAACAGCTGTGACACAGAACTTCTGCGATATACCAATAATCTGTAGCGCATGAGTCCACGGCACGCTAGCCCCCGCACAGGCGCCCGCTGTCATCAAGTTCGGAATTTTTGTTTTGAATAGCTTCTCTAGTACGTAGTACATATAACTCAATGATATAAATACAGTAGAAAAAAAGCTACGCTATCGAAGTCATTAAAATGAAAATATTAATTACTGGGAAACTAAAATACTACGAAAAAAATGACGGTATGTCATGTTTTATTCATATCTTATAAGCCCTACTAGATATAAATATAATTAAAGATACAATTCCTGTTTTAGACTTTAAAGTTTTTATTAAGTTTCGTTAAACTGTTCCGAGACTAATATAAACAAATTTTCAGAGAGACACATAAATAATTCTAAAAACTGTCATTTTTAATTAAGCAACATATAAATAGCTCAATTAAAGTTCAAGTAAATTTTGATATTTGTATTGGAATCACAGAAAGATACTCCAACATTATTATATGTAGGCCTAGATAATTTATTCTTAAAAATAAATTCCAATTTCTTCCCCAAACTTATTACTGTATTATTGTAGGGGAGCAAGTAATGAATATTTATGTACGAAATGATTTATAAGATATTTCCTGCTATAAATAATTCAATTTCATTTCAAGAGCGAAGATCGCCAGCAATTTATGACTCCATAAAACAGTGTGGGTAAAAAGATCTTATCATTCTATATTGTAATAAAAATACATACTAATATGTAAATGTAAAAGTAAGCCTGTTTATTTATCATCTTTTCATGACTAATCAACTGAACAAATCGTAATAAAATTTAGCAAGAAGATAGGTTATACCAAGGGGAAGTGCATAGACTACCTTTTGCCTCAAAGAACGATCGTAAACGGTTGATATAGAAGAAAATTTGTATGGCCAACCCATAACTCCTTATAACTCCTCAAGTCAGAGATATTAACATTCATATTTAGATTTTAGATAAGAAATAAAAAACCTTCCAATTTTACTAATTCGGAAAGTAAAAAATACATGCAAATATATCGTGGGTAATAATTTAATTACAGTACATGCTAATAATAGACATATCATGGAAATCAAATAATTGTTTTTCAAACATATGTCTGCTATAAGTGGTCAGGTGGTGGCACAGTGGCTAAAGTTACCATTTCTGATTTAATGTACGTATTCTGACAATAACGATGGAGATATACAAAACGAAGAAACTTGCACATTGATGATGTTTACACTCACCAATCTATTTTGAACAAATGTAGAAAAACAAAGAAAGAAAGAGAAAAGAAAGCGCGCTTTACTGTACTAATTTTTCCATGTGCTCTTAACACATTTTTTATTAAGTAAAATCCATAATAAAAATAATATTTGATTGCAGGGTAATTAAGATTTCAAAAACCCTTTGCATTGATTAAACATTCCTTATTACACACTTATATCATGTAGAATAAATAAAAAAATCTTCTTACTCTTGTTTGACCTATGTAAAAGAATTCTTTTATTTTGACACACCTTCCAATTTCACGCTTCCATTTCATTCATTACACCCTATTTCTAAGGCAGACAGTACAAAAGAGCAACTTTATACAAAATTAACTCTATTCATAACCATCCCCACGGGATGAATAAATTATTTAAAACCTTGCGACACTCCGTCTTGTGTTACAATTACCTGAGATAATGCCCTGCTGCGACGAGCCTAAGAACATGTTTATAATTAACCGGTGGTATGAATTCCTCTGTCCTCTGAAACATATTCAGATGGGCTTATCTAAGGTACTATATACA
Source organism: Dendrolimus houi (assembly GCA_039645545.1). Classification (NCBI taxonomy): domain Eukaryota; kingdom Metazoa; phylum Arthropoda; class Insecta; order Lepidoptera; family Lasiocampidae; genus Dendrolimus; species Dendrolimus houi. Next base: position 9,783,771 of record CM077125.1, read on the forward strand.
GCACACAAATGTTAAATAGTTGTTAGATTACGTAGGCCGGTTATAGACTGAGGCTACTTACTCTCTTTTTTTAATTTTAGAAAAATGTTCAAGCTAAAAGTACCATTTAATATGAAACACAATGTATGTACATCGTATGTTTCACTTTATGGAAACATGCAATTTTTTTTCATATACTTAAATGACTAAATTGTTTATTTTTTATATATACACTATTAATTCTATAATAATAATTATCCTTATCTTATACTTATTCAAATTCAAAAGTTGTTACTGCAAACAAGTTTCACTAGAAAACAATATTTCTTCCTAAACATATAAGTTAAAAGTTAAATCCACTTCCAAACTAAATACTCAAAACTATACTAATATAACATAGGTACTGAAACAAAATATAATGTCAAAATATGTAAGGCAAATACACATCAATGATGATATAGATAATAAAAGAGTTTATGCTAGAAACGCCATGCGCTGTAAGCCCCATTAGAACCATAGTAATTTTGGTACACATAAAAATGTTTAAAAAGTGGATTAAACAGATTAATAAATGTTTTTGTAAATATAGCTTGCGCATCGCTTATAGTATATAACTTACTTTGATCTAAACGGTATATAGGTTTAATCAGGGAGCTTGTAGGCCTGTGTGCTCTGGTTCCAGGTATTATTAATGACGCTAGGAGACAGCTACGGTTACAAAGTCTGTCATTTGTGTATTAAATTATAAATTATTAATACAAAGAGATAGAATATATATTTTAAATGGTTGATGTGTAAAATTTTTGGACAAAATATTTTTATAATATAAAGTTAGAATAGAATAGAATACTTTATTGCATAACATTAAGATAAAATTCAAGAAGTTTAAGTACAGAAGACAATAGGCGGTCTTATCACTAAAAGCAATTTGTTCCAGACAACCTTAGGATGGATTACAGAAAAATTGTGGAACATGTGGGTTTTGCAATATAACTAGAATAAAAAGTATATATATAAAATTTGAAATGGCAAGTATAATAGACATAGAAATAAGACAAAAATATACATATATTGATATATATATATATAATAATCATAGTAATAATGTATACAATTACGTAAATATGGGAGAGATGAAGATGTTATGATCGACTTTAGAGCCCTAGGTAATAATCCTTCACGAATTCGTTGAATGCCTGAAGAGACTGGGCACGCCTGATTTTCACAGGTAGCGCATTCTACAGGCACACTATATGAACTGTGAAAGATTTATTGTAAAATCGCGAGTGATTTACAGGTATTTCCAGACGTATGTTTTCCGATGATCTTGGTGACGAGTGTGGCTAAGCTGTAGATATTTAAAACGCTCCTTGAGATAAGGAGATTTTGGATTAAATAGTACATTATATAGTAGGAACAGAGTATGAGCATTCCGACGAAGACGGACAGGAAGCCTCTTGAGTTTAACACGAAATTCTCAGACATGACCATATTTATGCAAACCAAATACGAATCGGATACAAAAGTTGTGGAGTCGCTCAAGCTTACAAAGTTTTTGGTTATTTACCATTGTTTTAAATTTACTTTATGAATTCTAATGAAAGTTATATGTTTAGATCACTAATAATTTAATGGAAGCTAGAACTGAACTTTAGCGCTGTGTTAGTTTTTGACACAACAGATTTTAATGCTGAGTAACAGCCTCATTGCTGTGAAAGTTATATTCATTGTTTTTGTAAATAGTTTATATGTTTTAGAAAATACTTATTTCTGTATATTTTACGTGTAAGTCCTGTTAGTTAAACTTTTTTTTAATTTTATGGGGTTCATTCTCAAACAAGCATTTTTCTTTCTTTTTAAATAAAATAATTGGGCATTATCTAAGAAATAAACTTTCCACTTCCTTCATACTACATCAATTAGTATACTGTCTATAATAATTGACAATTAAAAAAAATCTCAACTCTTTACGGCCCGTTCCTATTTCTGACCGACCTTTTAATTGCCATACTATCGGTTAAAATCTGACATAAGCTCCATACAAGTAATGTCGAAATTCAACCGATAAAAAGCAAGTCACTGAACCATCAAATATAGGAACCAGCCATGAGTGCCGACACAAGAACTCAGACTCGTCAATTGGAGTCAGTCAAAGACCTACAATATGTACGAGTCATCTGTAACATAATACAACTTTGTTCATGTTTTTGACACGGGCTAATTTGATGCAAATCCTGCAGTTATTTTTAATCAAGAATTAACATTGAGATGAAGGTAAAATACTTGTTGTTCCTGTTTGAAGATAATTATATCTTTTCTATAAGCAAACATATACAATATTGCATCATCATCTAGTCTCCAATACGAGCGGGTTTCCTGTGATCCTTTGTTTCATTCCGACGTTTATTTGACTTGTGGCTTAAACATCTGCCGTCTGAACGCTCTGTTCAAGAAATGTTAATGCACTTCGAGTCGGAAGCTCCTCTTTCTAAGAGCTCCTGTTTTATTTCATTGTGTTTAAAAATATATTATTTTGCATAATCTCTTGAGTACAGACAGAGAGTGTTGTATATGAGCTTAAAACATATTGAAAATTATTTCTAGAACAATTTCTTAATAAAGCTGTCCGTAAAGGTCCCACTGCTGGGCTCGGGTCTGACGATATATTGGCTTATATTACCTGGATGGAGAGGGAAGGGATAAATTAATGGAATAGGTGGACGGGATAGGGTGAGGCGGAAGCTTTTTATTGCTTGAATTCAGCAGACAGGTAGAGACAGACAGACGGTCTACCTGATGGAAAGCGGTTACCATTGCCTACGGACATTTGTAACACCAATGGTACTAACAATGTGCGGGCGCTCTCTAAAGGGAGACTAGAACCTGACCACTAATGCCGAAACACAACTCAAGGTTGTTATGGCGCCATACTCTAGACCAGGGATGGTAGCCATCCAGACGGGCAAATGCCCTACGGGTTATTTAGCCGCCTCTTACGACACTCCACGTGACGGCAGGAAATTGTATTCTTTTCTGTCCCTGCATGGCTAAAAAACGGAAGTGGGCCATCGAAACTTTCACTCATCTCACGAAACCGTTTTACGCCGATATTCTGCGAGAGCATAGTGTGAAACCGATCGAGCCGAGCCTACTAGCTGTAATCACGATAATGATTCCAGCATGGCTATATCACGTACCTACAAAATATTACAAGGACATAATACAATAATGTATTACAAGGATGTATTAAAAGGACATATTACAAGGATATATTACAAGGATGTATTAAAAGGACATATTACAAGGATATATTACAAGGATGTATTACAAAGATATATTACAAGGATCATATAATGTGCAAACTATAAGTTAGTTATACATTTGTCACATCCGAACTTCATAAGCAAATATGTATAGCACTTACGTATATCTGAGTATCATGCATTTAAAAACCAAGTTAGCGCTTCTAAAACGAAGAGCATGAAAAGGTTGTAATGAAATTACACAGAGTTAAAATAAAACAGAAGCGACAGAGTGATTTGTGAACCGGATACTGTTGTTCCGGAATTTGAATGTACCGGAAGCATTTCGGAGCCGCGTCGGCCATGTTGAAATTCCACTGCGGCTGACGTTATCTGACAGGAATGCTAATACTTTTGCTTCTTTTAAAATAAAACGTTAAGTACATTAGCAAAATGTTTAATTAATTTTTATTAACAAAAACCCACTAAAACACACCACACTAAAAACCAATAAATAAAAATATTTAATCGACTTCTTTCTACCACATCTTGCAGTCGGTGTCAAGTACAACATAAAAAATACTGTATTTTGTAAATTTGTTTTTGTCCTTTTATGTTTTACTCTTTTATGTTTTACTAGAAAGATCGTTCCTGAAATCTACTATGCAAGGGATCGAACCCGGAGCCTCTGCATTCCAGCGAGTTCAGGCGGCTGAGACTTAGCCCGCTCAACCAGTGAGTCTGTATACAATAGGACCGTCTCTTACTTTTCAATTTAAAATAATTAAAAATCGGTCCATGACGGAGATATCGCATAACAAATATACAAAAAAAGCAACAACATGCAGTCGAATTGAGAACGTCCTCCTTTTGGAAGTTGGTTAAAAAGAGATTTTTTTTGTTAAAACTACGATTTTAAAAATAAATTTTTTTAGATATACAACTTTCATACGTAACATTCAATGTTTCATCTTTGACAAGTTGTCGACGATTGTCACCTGATTGAAATAAAAACCTTGCTGTCTGTTAGTAATTGCTTAAACTAACCCGAAATTGGTTCATTGTTGCTAGAAGTTTAAAACAAGTGATTTTGTATTATATATATATGCAACATTTTGTTTGTGCAGCACATATAGAGAAAATTCTATAAAATTCCTTAAAATAAATTTAAACTACTCGGTCATATGCAAACCCTCATAGTGGTGGGTTTATGCTCAAGCTATTTGCCTTATATTAGTAGTTAAAAAATACGTCGCATAAAATCTATGTGATAACATAATGCGTCTATTACAAGTTTATATGGAAAACAGAGAAAATTCATGTACCCTTAATGCGCTGGAGATGTCATCGCCAGCTCATCAAGGGTTCACGAACAAAACACCAGGGTGAGTTATAAAAAGGGGCGCTTACCCCCTCAGCAAAATAATAATTTACACCGAAACAAACTTAGTTTCGCTTTGCATGTCGTATAAAGTACGATTTTATCGCGTTTACTCCACAACTGTATTTGGTGGGCGGACTCAGGTGTAAAAGGGGATTTAAAGTTCATTGCACAGTCAGAGGGCGGGACCTCCACTCATATATCTTGGAGACTGCTTTGATAAAACCTTTACAACAATGTGCCCCGGAGGATTCTCGGGTTTATTATCTAGATAACTTATCGCAATAGGTGTTTTCGGTTTTCTTCTCAACACCCTTTGTTTGCTATAATATAATTGAAAACCAAAGTTCCGCTATCTAAACTTTATACAAATTAAATTTGTTGCAAAACTTCGTTGTAAACACAAATTTAAAGTGACGTATCTTGCTATGTAATTCAGCTGTGTTTTGTATGTAACGAAGGAGTCTTTTCAAGTATGTTTTTTGTTTGTATCAATCTATACAATGTGTAACGTAAACCACGTAGCTATTCAACGCGGTAACGCTGTCAACCTTTTGAAATCTTTCCTAATAAGTGTGGTGTGTGCAGTGGTTTGGGACAAATTTTTCATCTATGGTTTTATTGTTAGTATTACATATTTTTAGATAGTTTATATTAGTACTATTTGTATATAGATACCGCCTTATTCATAGAAAATTAGAGTAAGTTTCAACGCTTCTTTACGGTTCTTAAAGATGCGTTAAAGCTTATTCTAACTCTCTATGAATAAGATGGTTTGTCTTTAGAGTACATTAGTAAATACTAAAAACCACGTTTAAACCTTTTATCGGGGTAAACAAAGTAAACATACAGTTAACTTGTAAAGTTTAGACTGCTCCTTATTTTTAAACGTAACAGATTAATGAATTTCAAATATCAGTAATTTCAAAGAAGAACATGAGAAAACCTATTTCTGACGTTCTTCTACACATGACAAATGGAACAATGTGCGCATTATGTCAGCAAACTGCCTATTCGGTACATACATCGCCTGTCAAGACTTAAACGTAATTGAAATCAAGAGGCGGGTGCCCCAACATAATTTTATTTTGTTTTTTTTTATTTATTTTATTTTATTCAAAGATAACATCATATAACTACCAGCAGGTAGATTAAAACTGTTTCGTTATAATTCTTATTACTAACAGAAAAACGGGGTTTTTGTTACTCTGTGTATGCCCACAGTTAAATGCGACAACAATAGGCACAATTTTCAAGGATCTTTTCAAGTTTATCTCACAATTTTCTTTTATCTCATTTTGCGTCTTTCTAATAAACTTTTACTTTATTTTAATGATCCTATTAAGAGCGCAATGAAAGCAAACGGTCCGTGACAAAATGGGAACAGCCGGTATTACTCAATGTGCAATGGTTTGCAACTTGATGAAGACGTTATCTAGCGAGTTTTAGCGTTATCAATTTAAATTGAATTATCAAAGATTATAAGTACCACTGATATCCGTGCATGAACGGAGAAAGAATACAATTTCCTGCGGCTCGGCGGCCCGTCGTAAGAGGCGATAAAAAAACTCACAGCCAGGTGGTAGGGTATTTACCCGTTTGGATGGCTACTACCCCTAGAGTATGCGGCAGCATACTCTAGGCCAGGTCCTATGGCGATACCAACCTTGAATTGTGTTCCAGAATTAGTGGCCAGGTTCCAGTCTCCCTTTAGAGAGCAGCAGCATATTTGTAACACCTTTGGTGTTGCAAATATCCATAGGCTATGGTAACCGCTTCCAATCATGTGGGCAGTCTGCCTGTCTGCTGAACTCATGCAAGAAATATATATATATATATTGAAAAATTGGCCCTGCATATTATTACATGCATAGTGAAGTATTTTGTTGAGGTCATGAACGTTTACCATTTTTGTCTTATAGGTACATCGCCCTGAAAACAGGGCACTATGAGTTTCTTGTTTTAGAGATGAGAAAGCCTAATGCTTTAAACCTGGGAACAAATAGTGAGGTAGCGTGAAACCAATAACGAACCTAGTGTTCCTACAGTCACGCGAGCTAAAGACATTAATTAGGTGAGCCGGACATTGTAAACATGGAAGGTATGGGTCTACCCGCATACTTCTATAGTAAACCGATCTCTCTATTTGCCTAGAGGTAGAGGCACGCAACATCTGCGCACAGCGTTTTCTAGTTGGAGAATCTTGGGAAAAATATTTCGTGTGGAAACATTTTGGACATAAAAATTTGGGAACTAAAATTTAATCACACTAATTTTTACAAATTTAAGTCCGAGGATATATGTAATAATTAACGTGTTAATGATATCTGTTACGAACTTCTTTTTAATAATGACGTGTTAAGAGAAAAAATATAGATATTACAATGTATCCAATAAAATGTTATATTACAGACGTATATGTTATTTTGTATAAGATTATTTTTTTAGAAAGCTCGATTAATACCTCAACAATATCTATGATGTCGTGTTCTGACTTTATTGTTGTTTTAATCCATTACATTATCCTTCTTGAAATTGCTCACATTGACAATTACTTATATTAAAGGAATAGGTAATTTAAGATATTTAGGGAAAAGTTACCTTAATATGTAGTATCTGGGAATGTTTCACCTGCTTTGGGAAAGGTAGATCAAATATGGAAAAGATGCATGTCGGGTCGTACAAAGTAGTGCAACTGTAGACCTAGAATATAGAGGATTAAAGGAGACTCCACCGACAAGAACTAAGTTCTTAAATAATATGATACGAGTGGGTACTAGTTAGACGAGACAAACTGAAATAACAAAGGTTAACGGCCGTACAAAAATCTTACAAAACTTTAATCACCTCCTAGCTAAACAGCTCTTAAAGTCCTAAAGAATAGTTATAATAATATTTCTTCCACTCATAAACTGTAGTTAGTGTTTGTATAAATTCTACTTATCATCTTCATTTACAAAACTACCATGTTTTCATTAAATGAATAAGAACGAAGTTTTATTTTAGATGTGATTTTGATTTACAATTATAATTCTTAACATTAAAAAAGGACAGTCCATAAACCTCCCACTGCTGGGCTAGGGCCTCTAACTATAGGGGAACGAACAGTATACCCACCACGCTTATCCAAGCCGGCTTGGCAGGTTAGTCAGTCAGGCAGTGTTAACATTAATCATAAAGCAATTACGCTATACCCTGGTGACAGCTTACATATGTTTTCCGATTGCCGTGGTAGTACGGGCGTAAACCCCAAGTGGCCGAGACGGACAAAGGACTCGGCAAGCGGAGCTGATACGTCATAATAGTGCCGGCCATAATGAGACGGCCGCTGCAAGCCGCCACTGGTTATACAATGCCATGATTTATGGCTTGTCTGTCCCATTGTGGTCCTAATGAGATTTCGCTGTCAGCACAATCGCACAATACAACCCGCTCGACCTTACGTCATTTTCACATACGCGCCTCTTCGCAATCGTTGATTGGATTCAATTCGAATCTCTGAAGTAAGGATTCTGTTTTCTAAATATAAAACGTTCGTAACCGTTGAAGAAAGAAAGATTCAGTCACTATTTGTTGTTCAAAGCGTAGACTGAAGTTTTAGATAAGATTATAGAGGTGTTGGCGTCGATTTGAAAGGTAACAGATTGTTGTGCAGTTAAAAAGGTGAACTCCAACAAAGAGAGAAGATGGTAGCTGGAGGATCCGAACCAACGTCGAAATTGAGAGTCTCGTGGCCGAGCCTAACATAATAGAAGAAATAAAAGCTCACTGCCTCCGCTGGCTCGGTCACGTAGAATGCGTGAGAGAGGATCGCAACGTCCCAAATATCGCTGGAAAAACAGAGTGGAGGCTGACCTGTCGGAGCTACGAGCCAATAATTGGCAAAAAAACTGCGTAGGATAAAGAAAAATGGCATGCTCTCGTTTCGGAGGCCAGAACCCACTTTGAGTCGCTGAGCCAACGGTGTAAGTAAGTAAGCAAAAATGTGCATTTTTGTGCTGCCATAAGAACTCCCTTGTTTATAGTTTATATATTTGTGTTGATACTCATATAATAATTAATACTAAAAATCTTACAAGAGCTGTATGATCGTACTTCTCTTGACTACTAATGTGTATGAATTAAAAAATAAACGAACAGGCCAAACTTAAAGGTAGATCTTAAAAATTACCTACTCCACTAGATCAAAAGAGCTGTAAAGAAAAGCCATTAAAAATATGTGCCACCAAGCATAGTTCACTTTCACATCAATCATAGTATGTTCAGTGCAGCTGTTATACTCTTGAAACTGCTTTCTATTGTGTACTAGCAATGCCCGCCACTTTGCTCGCGTGGAACTTCGCCTTTACATTTATATCTTCTGAATCGAGTACACATGGTATTTATTCTGTAAAACTAGACAGACAGACACTTGAATTTTGTTGCTGTGGATTTGCAACTTGTATATCTTATTGTCTGAGTCAAGGTACTCAGATGCGAACAATATGATTTTCACCCATTGAAAATTCTATAATACACAAATGGCAACAAATTCAGATGTGAACAGAATGTTGGAAAAATCTTTGAAGAAAAGATTGTGGCTCTAGGTCGACATTTTTATTGAAGTACTTTTATATTGTATTCTATACAATAGGATATTTTTGTCAATGACATTACCTATGAAAAGGTTTTATTACAACACAGAATAACTTTTACCCCCTAAATGATAATACGCAAATATCAACAAAGTATACCTATGTACCATTAAATATATAATTGATGTGGCTGTGTATGTTTTGAATATAAATGTCAAAATTTGCAAAAAATAAACGCTTTTTATATGATATCTTGACTATCCACAAATTAAGTCACACGACTTTCACAATTTTTGACCCCTCCCCCGCCCTTGTCACAGCTGGTCATTCGGGAGACTCCTCCCTCCCTAATGTGAAATCACATAATATTTTGTAAATTTACGTCAATGAATTATTCAATTAAAACAGCAGTTCCGTAATTAGTTTTATTTCCATTTAAATTTTTTTAAATAATTGAAAAACCTTGTGTATAAATCAACAATCTTATCTTAAACTAGGACATGCCCGCGACTTCGTCCATGCTTGATTTGCAATTCCTACAGGATTGCCAAGACTCAAAGAAGAGAATGCAAAAAGAATGTAAGCTATCGTTTTGTCGGATTAAGCTAATTTTTATGCTTCCGAACAACTACAAACCTCTCCCAGGAAAATTCCCGCGGGATTCCCGGGATAAAAAATATCATATATTTGTTTATATTAAATTTGCTATCGATCAATGGAAAAAATCACATTGAATTTCGAGTTTTTTTTTAATTTGACCATTTTAAATAATTCTCAGAAAATTTCGAGCGGGATTCCCAGGACACAGGAAAGAGTACCGCAAATTTTTAGTCTATGAATTTTCCGTCGATCAGCAAAAATCTCATCGAAATCAGCCCAGTATTTTTATGTGAACACCGAACAAACACACAAGAAATCTATAAAAAAATGCATCGTGTTCTGCATCGTTTATATATGCTATTACAGCTGGTTTTTTTTTTAAATAGCTTCAATGTACAGACACGGCATGTTTAGAATTTTATAATATTATAGATTTAATTTTCTGATTTCGGTATTTTGCAGAATTTAGTAAATATATAGTCAAAATTCCCCGCAAATGAAATGCCGAATAGAGCTAGTAGGTAATAAAATATTGTTTGCTACAGTAAAACCCTCACCTGCTTATCATCATAATTGGAGGAGCGCGGAGAACCTGTTTGAAACAAACAACATGCTGACTAAGCTAAACTGCAACGGCACCAAATCTGACAGGGGACAAACCTCTGTCTTTTCCACGTCAAATTCGAGCATCCAATATACTGAAATTTCGGCAAAACGATTTAGGGCCTTCGTGTGTCAATCTTAATCTGCAGATATGACAATGAAAATATATGTGGAACATAACAGTGAAAAAGTAGTCTGCATTTATTGCTCGCGTTCGGCCGGATTAAATGATATTTCACGATCGACAGGGCAGTGGTTTTATTAAATTTTTGGATAAAGTGACGCTAATAAATTGGAGCCGACAATGATTTACAGATTTTGCGGATTGATTGCGTTTCCAATTACTTTAATTATAAAGCAATTATAGAGAATATGATCATCACCGCAATTGTTTTTCATCTCGTCAAACGTTTTGACAAATAATTTTTGTTAATACAATTCTTTTATACTAGATATAATGAAAATCTTGGTCCCGAACTAAATTTGGATTTTAAAAATAGTTCTGGATTATTATAAATTCATTCGTTTTTTGAATGTATATGTACATATTGTTACGTACGAGCGGGGGGGTACGCACTTAGGATTGGAAGGAAACACCAGTTTTTTTAACTAAACACTTTTATTAACTTACATAGCCATACGTGATTCTTCTCCGCACTAACAACGCACTATCCCGACGATAAGATGTCTCACTTACAATACCGTCGCCGACATTGCGTAGACACACCTCCTGCTACTGCAGTGTTCACCACAGAATTTACTGCGCGTAGCTCGTCTCTGGACTTCCTTTTAAACTACGCGAAACTCCTCCTTCACTAAACTGTCCACTACACTTTTCACTAAATTCACCACTAAACTCGTCACTGTCTTCTATTAAACTCTTCTTCCAACTCTTTCGTAACGCACTTGTCGCTTCACCGTCTTGAACTGAACTCAACTCTAAACTGCCCGGTAGGCGCGCCTTACGCTGCTTATATACCCGGAAGAATTTTCTGGAACCCATAATTTCGTTATTCTTTTATTTACTATCTGGCACTTTCTAAACATCTATCTATCTCTGTCTTTTCCTTCCCGAACCTTCTATTCGAGAACTTTCGTTTATACATCTATCCCTTTGTAACATCTATCTATCTCTGTCTTTTTATTCTAGAACTTTCGTTTATCGTGTATCCCTTTCCAACATGGATCTGTCCTTGTCTTTTCTTTCCAGAATCTTCTACCTTTTTCTAAAAGTCTTGAGATCGGCTTACGCTGACGGAAAGTTCTACCCTGGGTCGCCACAATAGTATAATATTTTGTACCCAAATATAAGATAGTTCTTTTAAGATATGGATGTATAATTACGCGAACATAACCATGAAGAAAGCTCTAGCATTATATATCTTACTATAAAATTTCCTTCAACAATATTGAAGCACATAATAAATCAAACTGCATTTCAGGATATATTATATGCAGAAGGCATGAAATAGGCCAAATGGCGCCGTCTGCAATCTACCAGCCGAGTGATTTATGATTTTCATTTCAACTGAAACAACTGCATTCTTAGTCCATTGCCTTTTTATCTCAGCCAAATGAACGTAACGAGCGTCTTGCTTTTATAATGAAAAGTTAAAAGAAAAAAATTAAAAGTGCATTCGGAATAAGAGCTGAAATTGATACCGCAAACTTTTTCATCTCGGAGAGAATTGCTCGAGGATGAAATTTCCGACTATTCGTCGACCTGACGCCCAACGCAACGAATAAAAATTGCTACCGCGATATTTCCATTACAATTTGCGTCTCATTCGAGGCTGCCTTTATCTCACTAGTTGGAAATGAAAAAGGAAGGTCTGTTTTCAAGTAATAGTTTTACAAACTAGTTCCGATATTATACAAATTTTTATAGGTATAAAATTTGTAAAGCACTACAGTTAGGTAACTTCATATGTTTTCTATCCTATCTTACTAATATTATAAACGCGTAAGTTTGTAAGTATAGATGTATGTTTGTTACTTTTTCACGCAAAAACTACTGAATGGATTTTGATGAAACTTTACAATAATGTAGCTTACACATCAGAATAACACATAAGCTATAATATATAGTGTGAATTATTCAAAATATAACGATTTCCATCACCACGCGGGTGAGACCGCGAGGCCCAGCTAGTAATATTATAAAATTGTAAAAGTGTAGTCTTTTGTTTTTTTATATTTGTTTGTGTTTATCTGTTTGTTCGGGATTCACGCAAAAACTATTAGGCCGATTTCGATGGGAGTTTCGTTGATCAACAGAAAGTTCCCTTACTCAAAATCTACGGTACTTGTGACCTCGGGAACCCCCTGGGAATTTTCTTGGGAACGGCTTAAATCGGCCAGAGCGGGAAAACTTTCTGATTCCGATGCAATATTTTCACTGATTCAAATTATCTGTGTAAAACAAGTGTGATCTTTTGGACGAAGTCGCAGGCGAATCCTAGTATTTAAATAAATCTATCATTTCTCTATAATAATAATATTGAAGGTTTGGTCGGTGATTTCTAAATAAATAGGTACTGTAGTGGAACACTTACAAGCCAATAGATGGTACTGTGCAATAATTGATGTCACAAAGCTTTCCGAAACATACAAAGAATATATACAAATTTTCAACCAGGACAGATGGGCCTAGGCCTGCGAGGAATAACACTAGCTAGCATCGCTGGAAGATCTGCCCTTAAGACGGAGGAGCATTCCATCTCGCTCCTCAACCCCTATACGGGTCACCCCCTTCAGTACTATGCTATTGATATGATGCCTACGCATAAATGATCGTTTTTAAAATTTTGTCACGATGTAAATGAAAATTTAAAGTATTAGAACGAATAATTTGTTATATTTTTTCTGTGATTTTTGTTTACAGGTAAGTACATTAGCAGAGAATCGACCTGATGGTAAGTGGTTACCGCAGCGCATGCCCTTATTGTCTAAAATAAAAGGATATCACAAATTATAAAAATGCAATTTACTTGGAATAATCTCGTGGTAGGTTCTCTAAGCCCTTGTAATTTGACGCCTAAAATGGATATTGAATTCGTAAAAGATTTACACTCAAGAACGTATACTTTATTACTTTCCAAGAATACACAGTATTAGTGAAGCTTTCACAGATAAAGTAATAAATTAAATAAGTAAAAACGAAATTACGGACACCCCAGCACCCGAGGGCTGTCAACAGTAGTGGTACATAATTGTATCTTTTGCCACGAGCTCAGAAACTTAACTAGCTAAGAATAATTTCCTAACGGCCATGTCCGGAATATATTTTTTAACTTCTTACCAAGTTCCAGCGATCTTCAACGCTTAACAATTTCACGTCCATTTTTATTAGTCCGGCAACAGTATTGAAGTCATACAGTTGATCAACGCTATAAGTTTGTATGATGTAACATATACACAAATTACACTCGAAACATAATCTAACTTTTTGGTTTAGTCGGACTTCGCCACCTTGACTATTTATATATTTGTATGTTTTTTTATTCATTCTTCCTAGCCTTGAGTTTAAGCCAATTTTGTGAATAAAAACATTAGATAGAGAGAGAGAGAGAGAGAGAGATATGAACCAATTACCAATGAGAATATAGGGCCTTATGGAATAAGAAACCAAGGTGTTTCGAGAGCAGAGACTCTTACAAAGCGATTTGTAGTAAAGGTTCAACTAAATTGCCAGGTGGTAGGGTATTTGCCCGACTGGATGGCTACCACCCCTGGTCTAGAGTATGCCGCCTTAAGAGCCTTGAGTTGTGGTCCAGCATTAGTGACCAGGTTCCAGTCTCCCTGAAGATAGCAGCAGCTTATTTGTAGCACCTTTGGTGTTGCAAATGTCCATAAGCGATGGCAACCGCTTTCTATGAAGTTGGCCGTCTGCCTGTCTGCTGAACTCATGCAATAAAAAAAAGCTATTATAAGTTTACACAATAACAAAAGATTATCTATTCTGTGTAATAGTTTCTTTTGGATTCATGCTTGAAGCATGTAAAGTATTAGGTATAAACATTGAACAACTTACTGATTAAGACAGTTATTCTTATCTTAATCCGCAAAAGTGGGTTTTTTTTATATTAAATTTTTCACTTGTCATACTTGTAGACGGACCTATATAAACCAATTTTCTAGAGTAATAGTATTTAGAGCTTTGAATGCCATACATAAAGCGAGTATAATCCTTAACAGGAAAAATGTAGAAGCAGACACGGGTAACATATTAAACTCTTTTGCGCCACCCTCATTCTCGTCATTGCCAAGCAAAGCCAGAAAATGCCTCTCAGCATCCTTTTCGCTCCTGATTTTACGCCCATAAATTGTTGGCTAACGGTATAAATTGTTAAACTATACTGTAGTGGATTAAAGTGAACAACAAAGTAAAACTAGAAAATTTTCTTGAACAAGAGTAATAACGTTGAGTAATTTCAATAGTCGCAAGCATTTTTATTACCTACGTCTTATAAATGTAATAAAAATATCGTACAATTATTATGTATACTACCATCGCCACTCCGATTCAGCAATATTCCTGCCACGGGTTGTCTTGAAGAGATCGCTTAGAATAGTATAAGTTTAAAAGTTTTCCTTTAATGGTTTACATTGTACAACAAAGAGTTATATATCTATTTAACATATATTATAAATATTCAACTTTTTGCTAAAAAATCAGAACATAAATGTTTCGTATTCATTTTTACAAAATATGCATATAGTTTATATACGTATATTTGGTTCGAAACACTATCAGAACAAATGAATTAAACAAATCTGAAATTCATCAACAATGTTTATTTGTGAGTCATTCGATTTTCATTAAAAAAAACATAATTAAAATTACAATAGCATTACCTACTCTGTGTCCTTACAATATTATTTTTTATTTACACAAGACCCTTTGTGAAAGTTGCCTGAGTTATTTCAATCGAGGTGATATTTCCAAACGCTTTTACGGAATAAAAATAAGTCATCAATAGTATATTAGTTTATACCTGCGTGAGTAGGGTTTCTTCAAATAAGTATTTTTATTCAACATTTCAAAACGATTGACGACATTTGAATAAAACACTAAGATGTAAGATGAAAAGAAAATTGAATTTGATGATCGACAATAACACGCTTCGCTTCAAACAATTTGTTTTATAAATGTTTCAGTTGTGAAAATAACACCTTTTAATAGCTGTAATTTTCGAGATTCATAACGTTTAGTCAAACTTCTGTTTATATTTATATATCTTTAACTATCACGACTATATTTTAGATGTACAGTCGTGGTATGAAATGTTGGCCAGTTTTCAAATTGATTCATTTAACGCTCCGCGAACACATGTTACCTTTTCAAACTAAGTCACAAAACTTACTGTTTTACAGAAAATGATGTTTAACTATTTGAGAATAAAGTTTAAAATAGCTTAGATCAAAGTTGTTTGATTTTCTATCTTGTTTAGACATGTAAATCCTTTTTATTGGTTTTAATATTTATGTTAAGCGTAGTAATTATATCCTCTTTGTTTCTTATTGTTAATTTCGGCGTCTTTTCTTTTTTACGTTTATATATTTTATAAACGTAACATTTATTAAAATGTTGGCAGTATTGTTTCTTGTACTCGTGCAAGCAAAAGTCCACTTTAAGGTGACGCCCTCTTGATTTTTTTTCCATGCAGAAACGGAGATAGTATACTTATTTCTGTGGCCGGATTGCCTGATGTAAAAGGTGACAAAACACTCATAGCCAGGTGGAAGTGCATTTGCCTGTGAATGGTCAACACCCCTAGTCTAGAGAATGCCACCATAATAACCTTGAGTCGTGTTTCCGCATCAGTGGCAGCACGTTGGTAGCATCTTTGGTGGTGCATATTTCCATAGGCGTCGGTAACCACTATCCACCTACGGGACAAATGTCACGTCTCTTACCAGAAGCGGTTCATTAGGACGGAGTTGGTACAGCAGTGGAACCAAAATTACGTGGACGGTCAGACGGCGAGCCTCACAAAGCTCTTCTTCCCCACCGTTCATGATGCACGTCGCATATTAAAGGACGTCAAGTTGACACCGTATTGGACCCAAGCTCTAACTGGACACGGAGGGTTCGCGGCTTACCTGTACAGGTTTAAATTAAGAGACAGCCCAGCATGTTTCTGTGACTCCGGAGGTGACGAAACCATCCAACACTTGTTATTAGAGTGCCCGGTATACGACCGGCCCAGGTGCGATCTCGAGACTGTTACAAAAACCAAGATCACAGAGGTTACTATTTTTGATTTGATGTCAGGTAAGGACTCGAGGCCGCATTTGGAATGGTTTTGCTTGCGGCTGGTTAAAGAGGCTATGAAGCGCAACAGCACGAGGTGATGGAGGGTTCCGTCACCTCTGTCGTCATATAATAAAGATTATATATGATAATGTGTGTGGGTAATATGTATGATGTAGAATGTATGATATATTATATAAAGGCCTGACTTGAAATAAAAAATAAAAATAAAAAAATTTTAATAGTTTTATAAAGGCCCTGACTATGTTAGGGGGGTGAAGAGGGGTCTGAAGGGCCCTTAAATATAAAAAAAACCACTATCCACCAGGGGCCCAACTCTGCTGTTAATATCTCGTCAAAATTGCCGATCACTGCCGTCTAAATCGTTGTTTTGCCTAATTTCGGTATTCTATTCATTCCAATGGCATACTCGTGGCACACCACTTTATCTTTCTAAATATTTATAAGCGAAAACTCCCGAAACAAATGTTTAAAATTTTTATAACTTTTTAATATCCATTTCGCCTAATGCTATTTCTGCCAATTATAATATCAAAAAAAATCTACTATTATTCTGCCGCGACGATATCGATAAAATATTGTGGAAATAGTAGAATACGAATTTCTGACACTATCGCAATAGAATATCTTCGCGATGCCAAAATATTGAAACAGCAGAATTGGGCCCCTGGTGGGCCGTCTGCATATCTGCTGTATGAGCAATTAAAAACATGGATAAGCTAGGAATGAAAAACCTTAAAACGGTTAGTATACTGATCTGAGTTTCAGACCCTTTTTTTTAAAATCAGGGTGGTGTAACAATGAAAAGAGAGTCTATAACTAGACCATACCCAGTACCAGATCCTTGAATCAGTTTAGTTTAATAAGCCTTTTTCTCGTTATTAACTGCAAATTTTGATAAAAAATTACTTTAATACCACTTTGCAAAACCACACTAAAAGCATAATTGAGTACAGTTTTATCAAACTATTGACATAACATAATGCAAATACAGAGCCGTGCTAAGCTAATTCGAAAAGAAGAACTTATTTTTAATATTTTATTTACTAATATAATTGCCTATGTTACGTTAAAATTAAGAACTAACTAGTACAATGTCAATCAATTGAGAACAATTTTATGCAAAACAAAGATAGATTTTTTTACTAAAACAGCTACGGGCAGTTATCGTGTTTTAGTAAATTACTGGGCCGTCAGCAAAACAGTCAGACAACTTAAGCCTGAAAATTTATTTCGAGCGTTCCTACATCCCGATTCATGATTTTCGTCAAGACTTCATTAGTTTCTTAAAACATTAAATTAAAATCCATAGCTTTAACATATATTTCCGCCACTGCTTTCTGTATTATACGAAGTTTCCATATGAAGAGTCGCTGATGAAATAAAACGCCCGTCTAGATTCATAATAATTATAATTTCCTGTGTAATGTGTACATAGTCACAGAGAGCAGTAAACAATTAAAATGTAATGACATGGATAGATAACACTTTATTATACCCCAATACAAAAATGAACTTAGAGACTAAAATTATATCTAGTCATGTACAAAGAGCGGACTTATCGCTAAAAAGCGATCTCTTCCAGACAACCCCAGATATATAATACTATATATAAATAGATAATACTATGTATAAAATGTAATAAGATGCTTAAGGATTTACTCTAAGATAATTATTCATGGCGACTTTTTCTCTCTGTCTCTGACAGTTGTCAGTTACAATTTCATAAAATCTAGCCTACCGGCCAATGGGCGAATAGATTTGTTTTGCGACACATATATTATTTTCTACTTTTAGGAATTAATTGGCACTCATCTCAACGCTAAACGAATAAGGAGGACAGAGTTTATTCTATGAATGTATAATCTATAGATACGTATGCAGAAACCGCCGAGTATTTCCCGTATATTTTTTTCATCAACATAAAATTCAGGTCACGTAATTGACAATGAAATTTTCACAGCCATCTAGCCCCATAATAACCGGGTGTGTGCGGCGATGTAATCAACGGAAATTGGGCGTCGAGTCGCGGAGGAGGTAATCCTATGACGTCACTAATTTGAATATTAGCCAATCGGGTGCGTGATCACAATGGACGACTATCGACGAACATACAGCGAAGGGCCAAAGTTTATGTTGACGTTTACGAGCCAAGTTTGCTATTATTCAAGCCTATAATTTGCATGTTTAAGCGGTTATTGTAATTCTGTGTTGCCATCACTACAGTTTTTATCGAATGTTTAGTTTTTTTGCAGGTCATTGCAATTTTTCGGGATGATCCCATTTCTGGATGATTCGAGGATTTGATTGAAGTCTTTCATCAGTAATTTTTGATAATTTTTGTAACAAGAGTAAGATAATTTACGGCATGATAGTACATTTTGTATTTAACGAAAAAAGTGTTTAATACATCAAAATTAAATGTTTATCGTTTATCTACTTTTACTTAAAAAACATTAATGCTGTCCAATAGCGATATCACTAAATCAATTACTTCTAAGATTGTTACTGTAGTTATACATATACATAATTATGTAAAAATAAATATGTTAACATTCAAGACGATAAAGAAAAAATAAACAAACAAACAGAAATGATTATAATCATTTCTGGTGTAGATATTTTAGATCGCCTACTAAAGAATCTGCTTTAGCTTATTATTAACTTTAAATAGTTTTAGTAAATATCTGTGAAACTTGAAAATCTAAATACTAAATTTTATTTCTGTTTTTAAATAGATTTATGTCTGCAGTATTTACATTTTTCTCTAGATTTTAACCGAAAATATACTCTTTTGCTTTATGCAAGGCCTGGTAACACTACTGTACATATATATAGCCTAAGGGTGGTTTTCGTATCAACTAATCCGTTTCTAAATTTATTTTGTACCAACTAATCTCCCAGTAATTGCTACTAGTGGTTAGTAGGACTTTGTTTGTAATGACATTTTATTACTATCCTGCAGCGTTGTTTAAGTATTGTTACAAAAGCCTTGTTGTTTGATAAACTCAACTCTTTGGCTTAATATCTTAGTTTACTACGTTATCGTTTTGGTATCGGAGTCTCGCGTTCATGTATTGTGCAGGAACGGAGAAAGAATACAGTTTCCTGTGGCTGGACGGTCTGTCGTAAAAGTGGACAAAACAACTCACAGCCAGGTGGTAGGGTATTTGCCCGTCTGGATGGCGGCAGCACATTGGTAACGCTTTTGGTGTTGCAAATGTACATAAGCGATGGTAACTACTTTCCATCAAGTGGGCCATCTGCCTGTCTGCTGAAGTAACGCAATATAAAACACAAAATTTGCCCGTATATTTTAGACTTTTCTCAAAGTTTTGTCTTGGCTAACTCCATCCAGGGTAACATTTAAATTTTGCGTCCCCTAAAAATTAATTTTATTAAAATGATTAAGATATTAAGATGTTTTATCTTAATAATTTATTTTATTAAGAATGAATACCATATATACCATATAATACCATTCAACAGAAGAGATTCAATTTGATTGAACCGTGTAATATCAGCTAAACGAAACAGTAACATTCAACGACAATAAATTATTCAATGTTGTGTTTATTTATTTTACCATTCTATGAATCACTTTGGTTGATTAATCTAAATTGAAAGATAAAACTAAACCGTGTAATCAGCTTAAATTAATACAATGATTGCGTGTCTATTTTTAAAATCGGGAAAACAAAAATTGTATTTCGAGTGTGAATTTATTACAGAATGCAAATGTAAGCGGGACGCGTGACAGGCCGTGTTACGCAGTCACGTCGATGTCATGTCGCTGGAATTGTTGGAATTATTTCAATAACACTGACGAATGGGTTTTATTACTGAATTGATTACGGCACAGATAACGAGACGTAATCGAGCCGAGGGAATAGAGACAAATGTCGTATTGGTTGCAGATTTACAACGCGGCGCGCGCCATCTGGCGTCGAAATTTATGAGTTTAATCAGGGAGTCAGCGCGGCTACTGTTCCAGCGGCTTGGGACCGGATCCGACTGCAAACTTCGTTTACGCTTGTGTTGCGTTTCTGTCCTCATGTAGGCGTGAGGCTGCACAGAATCCTCTATGTACGTTTTTAATCCTTTAATGCTCGTAGTTATGATACGGATCATACGATGCACTGTATCGGCTTATGGATTTTTATGTTGTCGGGATTGTATTGCTTTAAATATATGCAATTTGAATATTTTTTCAAAAAAACACTGTACTCGCCATTTCTCTCTTGTTGATATAACAACACAGGGGAACTATACAATTGTTCTCACCCCCATTCAATGATTGGCACCCTATTAATTTATTCAAAACATTAAGAAATCCACATAATATTTTATTTTGTAGCCATAGCATGATAATAGTAATACTTTGGATTTCTTATTGAAATATCTTGAATAAGTTGATTGGATGCCCTCTATTAGACGGAGTGCCAACAATTGTATCATTTACCCTACTTCTTATATATTAAAAATATGTAATTAAATTTATCGTCAATATAAAAGGCGTCTCAGAACCCTTTAACCAAATACGCATGACGCACATAATGTAGGTCTCTACAAAGCGACCGAATCTAATGTACCTAGCTGAAACGAGACGTTTCAAGATAAATAGAAATTTATGTTAGGCCGCGAGAAGAGAATTTCCTTCTTTATTCGGTTTATTGAATAGGCGATAAACACACAAAGGCTGTTAGGTATAAATATTGCTTAAGTTATCGCCCGAAAGATCTATGGAGGTAGGTAAAGGCGGTCGTATCGTTCTCCTGACAGTTATTGCGTTTTTTATGCGTGAACACCGAAGGAAAATTTCTATTTACTTGCAACATCGGTGACAGGAATGTAAAATATCGTAAGTAAATACAAATAAGCGACCAAATTCTTTTGTTTTTCACTGACTGTTTAGCGACTTTGAGACACGTGACACATGCCGGTTGCTATTGATTTACTGTGGATGTAAACAAAACTATCACAATTATTTATTTTTCATATTCAATATACACTTTCATGCGTCAATTATCGAAAACATGTGAAAGTAATGTAATTTTCTGTCTTGTTCTCATTCTACATATTTTATATTCAAATCCTGTATGATGCTCTAGGGTAGGAGTTGATCTCGTTTCTTTGCTAAGGTATATTTTGAATTCAGAGCTCACAAAAACCGCCATTTTTCGGGATATCTAAAATAATATTGTAATATTATCATTGCATATGATTTATGTACGTATATCCGTTGTTTAGATGATCTCAAAAAATCGATTTCTAACTCAAAATTCAGTCTTATTAAAAACTTAGAATGAAAATGGTCGTGTAATATCATAACAATATAAATTAAATAAATTTATATATGGGGTAGTCCAAATAATGTTAAATATAGAGAATTAGTAATTTCAAAAACTCAAATAACTCTTCTGAAAATTTTATGTGTTATCTAGTACCATGCTCATCTACACTGAGAATATTATGTCGACTCTCTTTCCCCTCACCTTTCCTAATCATTTGGAGTTGTCACAGAATGTCTTCTGTCCGTAGTAGAAGGCCACTGTTTACGGCGGGAAGAGTGGAATCACCTCTACTGTACGTAGGGGTTACTGTACGGCCCTGCTTCCCTGGGTTTAGTACTAAATTGGCGCACTAGGGCGTCACAGTGAACTGACTCTGTCGTATATCCTCTGTCGTTTCGTCTAAGTGCATGCTCTCGTCGGAATGCAGGTAGGTTTAGTGGGTAGTTTGTCGATCCACTTACTTTGTTGGAAGAGAAACCGGGACTGTCAGGTACAAAAGCCCCACACACACATGTGCAGGTGGTACTAGGTGCTGTATTCAGTCTACCGGATAGGGATCCGTGACCCATGTGTGTGTCGCAAGAAAAGACATTCCCATTATGTTAACAAAAAAAAGAATCTCTTCTGCGATGTGTTCCTGCACGTGAGTTTTTGTAAATCACCAAGAGAATCTGTGAGGGAAAAGGCTTAATCAGAAGATGTTATATCACTATTGGTAGTACCATCGGTTCCAGAGACTCTGATGTGATAAAACACCATATTGGTTTGGTTGATAGGTATGACTATGTCTTCGAGAGTCCAACACTACCCTTTTGCTATCCACAAGCGACAGGGTGTCTATACTGATCTTATCCCAGACCAAAGTATCTATTTTACTTCTATACTCCTCTCATATATCATACATAATCTGTCACACACCAAAAAATACATTTATCCTTTGTTATAATTATGTTAAATAATTATACTTGACACAGTAGCAGCAAAACTCCTAGAAGTAAGATGTTTCCTAGAATGATATTGTATGAAAATATGTAAAAATTAAATATTACATGTGAAGTCTGTGTTGTTTACTTGTTATTTCACGATCTCCTAAATAAACAAGTAACGTTTGCCCTTTTCATAGACTCCG
The DNA here is from genome assembly GCA_039645545.1 of Dendrolimus houi. Lineage (NCBI taxonomy): Eukaryota > Metazoa > Arthropoda > Insecta > Lepidoptera > Lasiocampidae > Dendrolimus > Dendrolimus houi. The sequence goes on from CM077125.1 coordinate 9,806,850, forward strand.
TAAACATCCGCAGAGCTGAATACATAGATATTTTTTATTAAATAAACTGTATCAAGAAAGTTGAAACAAATTTACTGCACGTAACAAGATCACGATGGAGATAGAGAAAATTACGAGTGTTTCTCGAGACTAACTTCTCGGCACCAAGTTTATTTGTTTTCCTGCAGTACAGCAACTGTATATGTACTAGGTATTCGTAACTTGCCGTAACTTCAAGCAAAACTTAAATGAGAAGAATTTCAACTTTAAACACATGAATTTGAGAATAGTGAAATAATTAAACAGTTTACAATTAACACTGCAGAAGAAATACTTACACATATATACGATTTTTACGTTCCTGATATACATGACATCCCCCCATGGCATATCCACGTACCTTAAAAAATATTTTACTAAAAGGACTTTCGTTTTGGTAAGAGATACTCTGTCAAAGACCTAATATGGTTGTTTTCGAGTAAGATTATAAAATGAATTCAAACTTTAATTTTTTATTTATGTAAAACATAAAGGATAGGAGAAATACTAACCAGTAATTGACTAAATACAGCTTGATTAACAATATGCATAATGCAATATAAAATATAGTCTAAAAAGACGATTACTTATTTTTGTATTAATAAAATTATGCGAGATATAAGTATAACAACTCATAAGAAGCTTTCAATAACACGTCTGGGACGTTCTGAGAAATTTAAATTAAGATTTAGTTTCACCCGTGCTGTAATACTCTGCTGTGAGTTCATATGAGAGATGTGAGTGTGGCCATATGAATAAACAATACGACTCGCTGCTTAGACTTTTAACCAATTCACTCGCTGGAATCAGTCCGCCACATAGGTATTCACTAAGTTTTCAAATAAAGCATACACATGTTCTATATAGAGCCGTAGTAAGGTAAGCTGTCAAAATGTATATTTATTCACTACTCAGCAGCTCAAGGCCGTGCAATCTGTATAATTGAATTGGTCTGGACCTGAGTGACACACTTCTACGCATCTGAGTCCCACTTTCTTTCTGTATTCTGAAAGTCAACACAAGCACAACTCCCACTAGGTAGTCCTTTTTAATATGATAGAATATATTTTAGACGTTTGAATTTACCACGAAGGACTTATAAAATGAGCTCACGAGATTAAATTCATACAGAAAGGTGTTTTCGCTTGAGCTAGCGCAAACTTAGTAGCCATTTCGCACCCGCATCTAAAATGCTATTACTTTATCATTATACCTTTGTCTCTGGTGCCATGACCATAACCTAGATAACGTCTAGCAAATTTTACAAAATATAGTCTATGAAAATATTACTTGAAACATTTTCTTGCTAAGTAATCGAGACGCGTAGGTTTTGTGTTGGAGTTAATTTTAGTGTGTCAAACATTGTTCATAATAAAATAGTTAATAAAATATTATTGTAATCTATGTGTATATTTTTAAATTCCGGTACAGCTATATTATAACCCTAATATATAATAATAAAATTTTGTTAAACTTGAGTCGTGTTTAAGATTATGGAGAAGAAATATTAAAAATTGTTTAAAATATTTTCGTTATCTGCTAGTCACTTTCAATTATTGATTTCCTCTTCTCAGAGATATTATTTCTTAAAAAAAACTATGTCAAGCTCACGACAACTTTCTTTGCCGTCAGTGTAAAATATTCATAATATATATCCTAATTAAGCCAAAATAACCGTTAAGTGGTGCATAGTCCTATCTTAGATACCAATCACACACCTTTAGAATAAGATAACTTTACAAATATTTGTCATTACTTACACAAATTTGTACAAAAGCTGATTCATGAAGTCCTTGTCCTTTTAGCCTGAAAAAACGGTATCGCTCAAGGAAAAACAAAAATGGTCTCACCTCGCCCAACTTTGTACATTTATTTCCCTTCAGTTCCTAACTTTAGGAAAAAAACAAGCCGTTTTATGTTGACATCTTGTTTCAACTTTCTACGACTTCAGGAAACGGCTGCTAATTAATAAAACCTTTTAGTGTTATGTAACTTTCCTTTTGTGAGGAAGCTATAATTTTTTTAATATTCTCGTAAAAAGGGGCATATAAAGATAGGGTAGTTGTGCGGGAGCGGAACATTCCTTAGCGACTGGAAGTGATAACAATGGGAGGGTATTTCAATGTAATTTGCATTAGAATACGTGGTGAGTGCTGCAACGAAGCCTTTTGTGGTTGCTGGACGTGCTCTCGATGGTAACTAACTTCAGAGAATTTTAATTTTGAAACTTTTACAATTCTAGTCACATTTATGAAAGTCGTGGCTGTGTTATAAAAGAGGTCACGTCTCATTTGAATGACATTAGCAATAAGTACCTATCTAAGTATATATATATATATATATATATATATATATATATATATATATATATATATATATATATATATATATATATATATATATATATATATATATATATATATATATATATATATATATATATAATTCTTCTGTACGTGTGTTGACAGTGAACTCCTCCTAAACGGCTGGACCGATTTTGGTGATATTTGTTTTGTGTATTTGAATGGGTCTCCGGATGGATTAGATTCACAATTGGAACCGGTAGGTGGCGCTGAAATCGGGTTCTGTATCCTCCTAATCACCTGGAGCGATTTTGTTTTTGTGTTTTTGAGTGGGTTCCCGGATGGTTTAGATTCACAGTTAGAACCGGTAGGTGGCGCTGAGATCGGATTCTAGAATTCTTCTAATCACTTAGACCGATTTTGGTGATTTTGTTTTTATGTCATGAAACAAAGTATTTTAGGAATTCAAAAAATATGGCGGTACGAAGTTCGCCGGGTCAGCTAGTGTAATAATATATTTATGCAGTGCAATAGTGGAAAGCATGTACCGGTTAAATCTTTATTACAACTACTGTAATTTCGGGACACTTTCTATAAATCGGAGTGGTGTGATAGAAAAAGAGAGTAAGCTAAGCCGCACCTACTCTTTGTACCGTGTTCTTGAATTAATAAACGTATAAGTCGTGCGCAGGTTTGCCGATGATAACCCCTCCTGCTTCCTACAACCGCGACCCGCGGTCGTCTAGTTCTTAGTACTACTTAGACAAGCCCCGGTCCCAGTCGTAAGAAACGGGAAGGGTGATTATCGACAAACCTTCTGCAACGACTTATATCCTTATTATACATAAGGATTTGGACAGATTAATAGTCTTACAAGATTATACTGATCAGCAATTATCCATGTATGCAGTATAGGAATGTACCCAAGCACAAGCTCCGATCAAATTGGGACTACTTATTATATCAAACGCGACCAAAAAAATGGACTATTGTAATGAACTGCTAGAAGAACTGGGGTTCAGAGAATATAGGGGACTAGGACGACTGCCTGTTACAATACTCAAAAAACTGGACATGCCGACTCATTACTCAGTATGCCGTAATAAACAGTCAGAGGCAAAATAGGGTATCTATAAATTATTATTGAAGTGAAAACTTCTTTAGCCGCGTCGGGCACTTTTTAGTAGGGGAAAATATTATGGGTTCACGTCACCGACATGCTCATGACTGGCGCATGCGTAGCGGCCCTGTGCTGTGTGCGTTAGACGCTTTTTGGATGGGTGAAATGCCATATATAAGCTTTTATAGCAGTATATCTGTAGCTATACAGCTGGAATATTGTGCAACATTAGTCTTATATGTGAATTTGAATAGATTTAGTGAAAAGTTCAATGTGTATATACTGTGCATTGTTGAAATAATGTTTTGATTCAAACATTAACAAATTATGAAATTTCAATTTTTTATACACTAGCGTTTACCCCGCGTCCACGCCGCGTGAAAACCCTAGATTTTATGTTATGCTCTATGTTACTTACATAAAAAACTTAATTAGGTATTCATACAGTTTTTACAATAAGTCTTTTATCGTCCAGGCCATTCACTCTGCAATGCACTACCACTAAATATCAAGCAGACACGATCATTACCTTCTTTTAACAGATTACTATCTCAAGCTATAGTATTATTGTTTACTTTTGTATGTATATAATATAATATGTGTATATATATATATATATATATATAAGGTACTGTAGTCATTACATAATTGTGTATTATTGTTCATATTTATTAAATTGTCTTATGTATTACTATTTAATAATTAATAAACTAAATTACTGTCGAGTTTTAGTTTAGCAACTACCCACTTTTGTTGTCCTTCCTTATTATACTCCATCCAAAGGTTGTCTGGAAGAAATCGCCTTGGGCGATAATACCACCGATTGTACTTGTATATTAATATTATTGATTTTATATGTATATATATATATATATATATATATATATATATATATATAGAGTGGAATATACTTTATTGTACAAAAATGCTACATAAAATCATAGCTGCATTGTAGTATACACAACGGTTACCTATCAATATTTAACGTTATTAACAATTACTAGCAAATTCAAGTCACAAATAACGCATTAATTCATCTCATTGCTACTTCTGTGTGAAACGGTCAATAATTATTATATTAGTGGCATAAGCTAAAAGCCTATGAACGAAACTGACATTTTTATGTTTTAAGAATGTATTATAACAGGCAAAGGAACTAAATATATATGGATGGTAAACTAAAAACAAACTTATGAAATATGTATGAATGATGATTTCTAATGAGATATTATTACTATAAGTATCATATTTGGTTAAAGGAGGTTCTACTCTATAATTTTTTACATTTAGAACTTTACTGTTTCTTTACTTTACTTTAAATTCACTACAATAACAAAGAAATTAAGTACATATAGTCTACACAACTGCCCAGCAAAACATAGAGGCGAGTCGAAGCCAACCTGATTAGAATTAATACAATGAATTAGCGTGTTGTTTATGACAACGTACGTATTTAAGTACAAGAGAATTGAAACGCAATTACAGCACCATCTCTTTTGCTAATCCGTATGTTTTAAGAAAACGATGTGATGCATCGAGATAAAAAGTATTTTAAGTGTTGACTTGGGATATAAGTCGGATTTGTGTGTTTCATTCATATACAATCAGTAGTTTTGAAAAAAGATGCAACCGCAGCGCCATCTTATTCACTATTTTCGCTCTACCACGGAAACAACGTCATTTTGCGGGATAAAAAGTATCCTAAGTTGCAACTCGGCATATAAGCTAGTTCCGTTTCGAGTTTCATTTAAATGCGTTCAGTAGTTTTTACGTGATGCTCTAACAGACAGACAGACACACCGACAAAAATTCTAAAAATTGCATCTTAGGAATCTAGTGGCCCGAATTAGCCCCCCTCATTTTTTTACATTTTTAAAGGCTGTACAAACTTGAACCAATTCAGATTTATGATAGTAAGTGTAGATAATACACTACAATCGATAAATAATTAGCACGCATTGCTTTGTTTGTTTTCCTTACCAAAAAGGCTATCAGCATACATTTCATACCTGGTTAACTCGAACAATTTCTGCACAAATATTTACCTTGTTAATTTATCGACGTGCTCGTAGGCAGAAATAGCTGCAATAGCCAGCGTAATGAGAAACAAATGTTAGCACATACGGGTGGGATGGTAAATATTGTAATATCTGAATAATGTTTTGCCTTTCATTGTCTCTCAGTGAAATGGTTTACATTGTAATAATAATACGTTATTACATTTTTTCTTTATTTATAAAACAAAGGACGGAATATCAAATGTATTTAGTAGTTGAAGTATGATATACCTACTTAATTTATCAATTAATGTAGGCTTAGTGTTAGTTTAAATTTTATAGAAATGAATACACATTCAGTCTATCGAAGACCGTGTTAAGTTTCTATGACAGCACAGAGAAGGGTAGAAAAGTATTATAGATAGATAGATATATTTATTGCTCACCAAATATACAATTAGAAAAATACATAATTACAATGTTGTCATGGTAGAAATAATAGGCGGCCTTATCGCTTAAAGCAATCTCTTCCAGGCAACCTAACTTAAGGAATAGTTTAACCTAATCTGGCGATGTAGGTGGCGATGTTTTGGCCTCTCTGACAGTAAGGGCATTATATTTAGTAGGTCAAATATGATTTACTTAAATAATTTAGCCGCTTTCTGGAAATGTAACTCTTAATCGCTTCTAAACGACTAAATGACATTGTCCATGCCATTTTTGATTTATAGTTTTTAGGGTTCTGTATCAAATTCTTAAAACAGTGGAAATTCACTACTCATCTATGGGACCGTTTACTATGCGTGATCTGATTTTTTCTTTTTAACTCCATAATGTTTATAAGTTCTCTCTGTAATTATTGGAAATCCGTTTGGGAAACGCAGGGACGTTTCAGATTTGCTGCATTGTTATTGTAATAGTATTGCTCCTAGGAGCATCTCCAACTCAGGTGGGCCTAAGGCCCACCTGAGTTGGAGATGCCCACTAAAATCCTAGGCTATCCATATACCAAAGGGAAAATGGCCTCACCAACTCCGCAGGGCCAAAGTATATAAGTCGGCTTCACCTCAGTTTGAAACCGATTAAATAGTCAGAAGAATGCGCTCTACAATTGTTCCGATCGAAGAACGGCTACGCGTACTTCTAATAGTTTCAAATTGTATTAGAGACAAGCAAGCAATCAAGATAACTATTGACACCCTTTGAAAAATTGAACTTTAAATAAAATACAATGTTAGAAATGTTAATATGACTAATAAAGACAATAAATATTATATGTAATGAATCATCAAATTTACAGCAATATTGTGAGGCAGATTATATTTATAAGTTATATATTTTTAATGTGAAAACACTATGTATGAGTACTTACGCACTATGACTAACCTGTAGATACTTTATCAAAATATTGTTATTCTCAGTAAAACGAATCGCCGTGACTTGCATTTTTGTAAAGTTTATTTTTTATATTTCCAAGTTGAAATTGGTTTTAACTGACGCTTGGGCTGCCTATAGTATTTTTATGCAGTATGTACACTCGAGACGAAGGGCTCTTAACTGTATCCACAGGCGGAAGGCAGTGCAACCTCTAGTTCTAGAAGCTTGAAAATTGTTAGTTAAAAAGCGTCAAATCTTAGTCAAATTTCAACTTTATCTATGTAATATAAGATATGTTTTAAAGCAAGAAGTTGCATTTGTTTAAGGGTGGTTTTCTAATAAAGATATGAAGTCAAGTTGCATGTGATAAGTGGAGTCGCGCTTCGTTATCCAGCAGCGGCTGCAGGACGATGCTAATTGTATACTTGTCTTTAGAGACCACAATCATAATGGAAATATGACATTCTAATTCTAAAAACATTTTATTGTCCCACATAATACTAGTATGTGCGCAATTATAAACATATCTGTGTGCCTAAGTTCGCATTGACGTCTAACTTTACTTCTTTTAGATTAATGTTTAACATTGCAATTCCTAAAATACGAAAATATTTATCAACCCCATGAATTCAATGAAACGTAAGAAGCAAAAAACTTGTTTAAAATCGATGTGCAAAATTATATGTTAGTCTCCAAAGAAGACCCAAAAGGCACATTTACATATTTGATCGTTTTAACGCAAAAACATTCTAATTTGTTAAAAATTGTTGTTTTAACCAATATTATGTCTACAGTTTCTGGAAATACATAACGGCATATAATGGCAGAGCAAAACATCACTCTTTAAGTTTTTGACAAAACTACGGTAAGCTTTTCTGTTAAAAAATACATTGGACGGACTTCAAAAAATTTATATCCTCACTTCTTGTATTATTTACTTAAATGAAATTTAATATAATACATATAATTAAAACATAGTATTTAATATTTCTATATATACCAGACCGGTGATTAAGAACTTAAATTGTATAAAAGTAAAGTTAGAGAATGCAATATCCGCTCGACAAACAGTGCACATTCTTTAAACAACGTCAGTAAAGGAACAGAATGCACACGATTTCGAAAGAAAGCACTGGCTATGGGCTAGCTCCAGACTACCCGCGTCTGTAGACTCAAGTCAATATTGACTCCAGAAGAAGCATTTCGCGACTAATCTTATAGAAAATGTTTGCGTTCGCGATTGAAGGTTCGGGCAGGCTCTTGCGGAAACTTTCACATTCAAATTGAATCTGCATATAGGCAACGGGGCAATATTTCCGCCGCGGCCGCATTTGAATATTGCTGACAAAATGAAGAAATCTAATATCTATCTTCTGCTTTTTGAAGCGCGTCTTCATATTGCCTTAAAGTAATCTTTAATAATACATACTGGTCCTTATTTTCAATCTATGTTATATAGAATCGAAATCAAGGTTGTTTTATTTGCTCATCCTGATGTTGAATAAATATTAATCATTTTTTATAATATATTACCTAAATGGTAAAATATGTTGATTTCCTTGTTTATTTAGTAATTCCATTCTTTGTATCCTATGCATACCTAAATTTGAAGTAGACTAAATTTTACTTATATAAGTTATTTTGCGATTTTCATATACTACTATTATACATTACAGGTACAACTAACTAAAAGGTCAATAAAAGATAAACAAAAGACAACTTTTAAAACAAAGATAAACGAAGATAAACAGACCTTTGTTGTTATTGTCAAATAATTGTATTTGAGCGACTCAACTAAATAAATTGCTCAAAGAAATAAACCAAAGGTATTTCAACTTTCATGTAAATTATAATAAAGAAAAAGTTCTTAATATAAGCATTAAAATGGTAAAGTTTAGAGCTAAGAGACTCGAGGTTTAGCCTGTGACTGGCAAAACAATATTAAACTTCTTTTAATACACGAAAAACATACATTAAATTAATCTACCAGCTAAGAACGTTTATGAAAAGTTTCCAGGTGTAGGGGCATTTGCCCGCTTGGGTGGTTACCACTTCTGATCTACATTATGCCTAATAACCTTGAGATGTGTTTCGGCATTAATAGTTGGGTTCCAATTCCTCCTTCGACGCTGGTAGCACACTGATACTACCGATGGTGTCGCAAATATCCATAAGCGACGTTAACTACATCAGGCAGGTCGTCAGCCTGTCCACTGAACTCCAGCAATAAAAATAATAAAAAGATGAATGTTTGTTACTCTTTGATGCAAGAACTGCAGATAATTAAACTTTGTTGTAATATGCCCCTAGTTTGTATGTACAGTCGCTGTATGAAAAGGTTTTCAAATTGATTCATTTAACGTTCCGCGAGCATATGTTACAAACCTGTTGTTACCTTTTCAAACTAAGCCACAGAACAGACTATTCCACAAAAAAATATGTTTAATTGTTTGACAATAAAGTTTAAAATTACTTACATCAAAGTTTTCTATCTTGTCTAAAAATATTATTTAGAGATGTAAAACCTTTTTATTGGTTTTAATATTTATGATAAGCGTAGTCATTATATCCTCTTTGTTTCTGGTGATTAAAACTATTGTTAATCTCAGTGTCTATCATTGTCACCATTATAATTTTCTTTTTTCACGTTTCTATATTTTATAAACGTAACATGTTGACGGTACTGTTTCTTGTATTCGTGTAACCGAATATCGACTTAAAGGTGACGAACGTTTTCATACCGCTACTGTACATAAGAATAACGGAACGACTAGTAATAGTCCATAATTTATAAAGGTATCGTTTAAATTAGCCACAATATAACGATGTTTAACATCGTTATATTGTGGCCATACACCCGTAACACCCGCGTGAACAGTCTCGAGTACATCTAGTAAATTATACATAACTTTTATTGCTACTACTTTTGCAACAAAACAAATACATATTTGTTGTGTTTATTGACTCCTAGCGTAAATTTCGTCGTTAAAGCGTAGCTCGTATCTATGTATATCAAAGAACTTTTGCAATAACTTCAACCGTCTGCGGTTGTAACTCGCTAGAATGGTGGTTTGTAGATACGTACGTAAATTGAAGAAAACATTCAAATTTACATTGTATTCATTTTACAATACACGCACACAATGTGGTGAATAAGTCTTTTAAATTATATGACGTTAGAAATGTCTTCAGCGCTAATTAAAGTACGTTACGTATTAGATATACGAATATGTATCGTCTTGACTGAACCAATGCGTTGTTTTTCTTTATGTAGGAATTCTAATGTGATAGTACTAATACAAATTAAAATGTAATCTAAAATACCTAAAAATATATACACAGCACTAAGAATAAAAATAAAAGTCCTAAAAACAAACCCGATATCTTATAAGTAAGATAGTTTAGAATCTAATCTAATTGTCAGATACCAATCTCAGTTATAACTGAGATTGGTATATGATAGACTATCTACGGCTGTGGCCCATCTATTCCCTATTCCTTATAAATACGTTTTTCATTGTAACGAAGAGCTGGCTTATAGACAACACAGCCCGAGGCCTTGAAATTAATGAACGTATTCCCAACAAAGAGATCAGGGGAACTCATTACTTATTTCACTCAGTGAAATGCTTAATCCGTACTACGGAAATGCCTCACTCACTGTCTAATTCGTTTACATGCCGAATACAAATGGTTTTCTGTGTACACGTGTCTATTTTTTTAATCTTCCGAGTGTAATTGTGGTTATGAAATGCCTTGAAGCAATGCGTACCAGACGTGTACTTCGATATTTCAGTATAAATAAATCAGCCAAACCGTTATAGCATTACCCACTGGTAAAGCTCTCAAACTTTCTGAGCTCAAACTTTGGTTTTATTTGAATCACGGCCGAAAGCATGCACGACGTACGCAGTTTTCTGACCTAATATACATTTTGTTAAGGTGCTCTTACACGGACAATTTTTAAGCAATTATTGCTTGGCAATAGTAATGTTTCAATTTGGAGCAATTATGGAGCAATTGCAATAAACTACGGCAATTGTTTCGAGAATATTGCTTCTAGTTACTCCTTACATTCCATATGTCTCAACGTCGCCACATGAGTTGCCGAATATCCAATTGTTTTGGAAATTATTAGGATTTTTTTTCTCTCTCGTTTCTACGTACAACTACGTCTCCTTTTTTCCAGAGGAATAGGCGGGAGTGGAGGGGTGATTATTTTTTAAGTTGCTCCATATTGCATGGTATGGGCACATACCATGCAGTATGTCAACAACAGCTTGCTAGATATTGCCATAGCCCTAAATTGCTTGATGTAGTCGTGACGTCATAGTTGACGAGAATTGACCGGGATTGAGCACTAATAATTGCTCGTATAAGAGCACCTTTATTACAATTTCCGTGAAAACATGGTAATTAAACCTGCACCCCGAAATAACCGGTGTGTCAAAACCGCCGTTCCGTGTTCGACAAGCGTGGCGAGTATACTGTCAGTTTCCCCTAAAGCCCTGAGCCCATCAGTGGGATATATTATAAAAATGTTGTCGTGATCTGTCAGAGTTTAAGAAATAAAAATTGACCACGATCTAGCACTAATAAATTTGTGTAAATTTGTAGTCTGATTTGAAAAATACTTTTAGATTTTAATTTGTAATTTTATTTAATTGTCATATAACACAGACCAGGGTCCACAGATGGAGGATATTTTGCCTCAAAATGATTGGAATCACTGTCTTTGGGAAGGTATATTTTTTCTATGATGTTAAAAAGTCGATACAATCGCTAAAATGTATGTATCTGATATGAATATATATGTATCTCTAATAATGACGACGGTCTGGATGTCACTTCTGGCAAAATAAATTCATCAAATTGGGCAACGTTCTAAAACTCAATTTAAAGACCCTAGGATAGACACAGGTTATATTTAATTAAAATTATATTAATAATATCTTACATTAATATTATAATTAATAATAGTCATTGTCTTGAGCCGGACAGTACTTCACCGTCAATACGTGGTAATGGAAACAATATGAACATGAGGTAGCGCAAACTTGGGGAGGCCTACATCCAGCAGTGAACAACGGTTGGCTGACGAGGAACATGAGGTCAGAAAGCTGCTTAAATTGTACATGCTTGCATGCCAGAATTGGAACCCACAACTCTACTTTGAGACTCGAGAGCGTTACCCACTAAGCGACCACGGTTTTTGGACAACATCTTTGTTTTTGTCAAGTATGTTTCCCTTTAAGCTTACATGCTTAGCGGTTACGAACAACGAAGTGCAGGGCTTCATATTTTATGACAAGTATTCGACTAAGGCGATATGACAAAGTTACCTATTGAAATTGTCAGCAGGTACGAGGTCTGAGGAGGAAAGTTGCCGCGTTGTCGCTTTGATGTTTAAGTTAATAGAAACTTGTGACAGGAACCCGTATAACTAAAGGCTTGATCAAACTGGTTGAACGATGAGAAACTTTAATACCCTTTTATTTACATCGATGGAAATAACGGATAGTGTTCAGTGTTGATGAAGATAGTTTTAAAAGAGAAACTAGATAGGTAGGTAAATAAATCTTTATTATACACTAATACAAAAATGAACTTACAGATTATAACTATATTTAATTATGCACAAGTATGTACGTCGGGAGTAGGTTTACCTGTATAAATGGGTATATCGCAAGTTACTAAGGGGATTTTGTTGTTTATGTATTTCTGTTTAACTTTAATTTAAAAAAAAATATGCAATCAGAAGGCGTATCTACAGTGCTTAGATACGGTTTTATATTTTAATTTTATTTAATGTTTAAAATACAAAAAATATGTATGAGAATTACTCGTGGAGTATTATTCGAATCAAATTGAATAATTTATATCGCTGGCTATAAAGGCCCAAAATTAAGTATAATCTCAAAACTAAGTTAGTAAATAAATAACAAATTTATAAATAGTTATAATATTATAAAATTGTCATACTTATTCATAAACACATATTAAATTGATATTAATAGTCATACATTGACATATTAGGGAAAAAGTTTCTTCGCATTTTATATAAAAATTCAAAAGGTTTTTTTATAAAATTTATTTACATTTGACTAAAGTATGTAGGTGCCATTTTGTTGGATAACTTTTTGCCATCTTGTAGGTAGGGACGTGATCCCATTGCTATAAAAAATTTGGGGCTTTTGATCAAAAAACTGCGACAAGTGGTTTTGGCAGTCCTCTCGTGATGTTAACCTGACACTGTCTAAGGAATTCTGCAGAGACCGAAACAGGTGAAAATCTGAAGGTGCAAGGTCAGGACTATACGGCGGATGCATTAACACCTCCCAGCCAAACTCTCGTAATTTTTGCTGAGTGGCTAAAGGTGTATGAGGTCTAGCGTTATCATGGTGAAAAACCACACCCCTTCTGTTGATTAATTCCGGCCGATTTCTCTCAACTTTTTGCTTTAACCTCATCAGTTGTTCGCAGTACAGTTCAGAATCGATGGTCCTGCCTGGCGGTAACAGCTCATAATGAATAATGCCCTTCCAATCCCACCATACACACAGCATCACCTTGTTGCGAGTTAACCCGGGTTTCGCCACAGTCTGTGAAGCCTGACCGGCCTTTGACCACGATCTTTTTCGCACGTTCTTGTCGTACGTGATCCACTTTTCATCACCAGTTATCAGCTTCTTCAAAAATGGTTCGGTTTCTTTACGTACCGTAATAAAAAATCACAAATGAATACACGGTTCATTAGGTTCCTTTCAGTGAGCTCATGAGGCACCCAAATATCGAGGTTTTTGTGTACCCAGCTTTTTTCGAATGCGCCAAAACCGTTTTGTGGTCAATTCTCAGTTCTCCAGCTACATCGTAACTACTAATATGCCGATCTTGCTCCACTTTTTCAAAAATGGCATCAATTTTGTCCGTAACAGGGCGACCAGAGCGACGTGCATGTTTGATATCACAATTTCCGGATTGAAAACGCTTAAACCAAATTTGCGCTACTCTCAGATACTGCATTAGGTCCATAAACATCACAAATTTGTTTTCGCGGCTTGTGTTGCATTTTTACTTTTTTTGTAGTAAAATTTTAAAATGTATCGAATTTCTTCATTAGATTCACTCATTTTAACAATAAGAAAAACAAATGAAAATCGCACATTTTCCTCATTTGAATTTGGAATTGTCTTCTTTAAAATTAAAACTTTTTAATAATACCAAAACCAGCCAGATACAAATAGTATAGCCAAACAGATCTTATTACAAGTTCATACATACTATAATGCGAAAAGACTTTTCCCCCAACCTATTATTTATTCCTGATACCAGGAGGCTATTTTATATCTTATATAAAAAGCTTCAGGTTTTTTTTAATATAATATAATATTATTTCTTTGTTTTTATGTACTGAAGATGTGCAGGTAATTGCTTAAAATAGATATTCTGATTTATTCTGATAATACACAAAACACTACATATAGAAACTTTATTTTTCTCCCAGTTAATTAGAATTTATAAGTAGATTTTATTATAATATTTTCTTAAGTTTTCGCGACTAGTATAAATATAAAAACTACGTTTTAACGGTTTTAAGCGCGGTAATTTATTTGATTTTAACTTAATAAAAAATTGAAAACAATTGTTTTATTATAGATAGACCTCTAATCGTTTGCAATCGTTGCTAATAGTACAAATATTATACTTAAAAGAATTCAAGTTGCACGTCGATTTTAAACTATGGTGATCAGAATTTTAGAATGATACCTATAATTATTTATACGCATGTCTATTGTCTAAATATATGTCTTAAAGAATGCTCTAAATCGTGCTCTACTTAACGAATTATGCTATTAAAGAAATTCACAATTACAAAAGACTCAAGTCAAGAAAGGCTTAGTTAGAATAAAACTACTTTTTATGGTTAAACTTTTTACTTTATGCTTTTTTGGTGTAAATATTGAATATATTTATCAACTTTAAAAATATGGTTAATAATAATACCATAAAATCTACAGATAGTTCTAAAGTCAGCCTCATAAAGAAAAATGATAGGCATTGTTTTTCCCATGCAGTCTTTAAATTCGGCTTCTATAAAACGCCCACTATAGCGTGAGACCGCCTTCAGTTTGATAATGCCTTTAAATACATGTGTGTACGTAAGCACACATACATAGATAATTCTGAAACATGTAAGGTGTGTTTAACTTTCCCCGACAAATTTGCTTTTACCTTTCTGAATTTAAGTTATAATCTTCGGTAGATACTCTTGGTTCGACGGCAAACACTGTCGAACCAGTACTTAACATCAAAGGTAACTAATGAGTTTACAAAACAAGACTGAGACAGGCCAATAATTAACTGAAAATCATCATCATCCTCCGAGCGTTAATTCCCGGTTGCGTTCGGGGCGTTCGCTCCTACGCCCAGAGTCCGCTTTTCTACTTCTCTTCTCCACTTAGCGCGGTCTTCAGCAACTCTCGTCCTCGTACTTCACAACGTCAAGTCAGATGACCGGTACCCGGCGTAGGCGGCATAGCTAGACATTTGTTTCCCACGTAATTAGCTAATTAATAATGGAAAGTGGTTGCCGTCGCCTATAAACGTTTGCAACACCAGGAGCGAAACTAACGCGTTGCCAGTTTTTAAGTTTTTTTACACCTTCCACCTCCTTCTTAGGTTATGAAAGAAGGTTTTATTTTTACGTTTTTTATCATTTCGGATAAGGGGTATCTATATTTTTAACAGACTCTAAAAACGAGGAGGTTCTCAACTTGATTGGTATTTTTTTATGTATGTACACTCATTACGCTGAGATTTATGATCCGATTAACGTGATTCTTCTTAGTTTGATGCGGAATAGTTACCATTTGATCCCCTAAAAATTTAACATAATTTGGCCCAGTAGTTTTCATTTTATGAACATTTTTTTATGCAAATTTCCGTTTTTATATCTTTTCTTTCTCAAAAATTTAATACTAATACAATTTCACCAATTCTAATACAATCTTAATACTTACTATTCTTACCTTGTTTTCATTACATTTTTAGTTTTTAAGTGTTTTATACTTATTTTCAACTGCTATTAATCTTACTCTTTTTAACTATATATCTATTAACTATTTTCCAGTTTTTAAGTTAGGATAGAGATGGGATAGAACGGATGGGATATAGGGGATGTGGCAAAAGAACCAAACAGCATGATTGGAATAGACGCGATGAGATAAGAAAATGAAACAGAGTGAAGAAAAGAGGAAGTGGGTCATCGAAACTCTCACCCATCGTAAGAAACACGAGATCAGGGCTAGTCGTATCACGCCTATATTCTGTGAAAGCGTGGTGTCAATCCTATCGATCTAGCCCAAAGAGCTGTATCAAGATAATGATTCCAACATAGTTCCAGCACGTGAAAAATCTTTAATTTGTTGTTAGTGTAGTTGGTGTATAAAACAGTCTTATAATAACAGCTCATAAACATCCCACTTCTGGGCTCGAGCCTCCCACTATAGAGGAACGGACAATATACCCGCCACGTTTGTGCAAGGCGGCATGGCAGGTTTGACACTTCGGTTACCTCGATGTGCAGATTTCATCACGATGTTTTACCTTTACAATACAATTACAATTGTAACTACATGCACATTAGGTAGGAAAACTGCCTAAGTGGTGCAAGCGTTCCGGTCAGCATTCGAACCCGCGCCCTTTGATTGTGGGACGCTAGCCATTACGCTACTACGACAAAAGAGCCTTACTATGTATGTGTCAATTCATTGTTGTTAATACATGTCGCCATGGACAGTATAGTACTTCGCGTATTCAAAATATGTTTCTAGCAAATACACACAGTATAAAGTAGAAATGGAAAGTTTGTGCATAGACTTTATTCATAATACTGTGTTAGACTACCACGCGAGTTTATTTAGAACATTCAGCAGGCAAAACGAAACGTGTTCCAGCATTTAATTTGAACGTTAAGCTGGCCTTTAATCGGGGTTCATCATAGAGCAATGCAATTTTGTTGTCTTCCAAAAGAAGGAAGGGAGCACCGACACGTATTTTACTGTTTTTAATTTTCAGTCTTGATAGACTGAAAATTAAATAAACTTAATAAATATATAGATAGTATCTGATTAATACTTAACTTGGAAATGATACACTACTGAAATACTAACTGCATACTGTAAATAAAAAAATGAATAAAGAAAACTTTTTATTCTTCACCATAACTTAAACCTAGACAATTTAATATGAATATATTTCCATTAGAAAAATGGGCGGCCTTATCGCTTATAGCGATCTCTTCCATGTAACCCGGTATCCAAGAAGACATTAAAAGAAACATTAAATAATATTTGGTGGTTTAACTAAATTGAAACTAATTCAACCGTAATTAAATATAATTAATGAAAAAACAAAAAAATTATAATAAACTACATATACATAATTAAACAGATTATAATAATATAAATTACATATACCTACATGCGAACAATAATATAATTTTATTTAATGGACAAATAATGGTCAGTGATCAAGTTTTTGAATGTACGTATAAAAATATATGTATAAAAACTAAAACAACAGTCTCTCTTAGGCATTGCTAGTTATCTTAATTCCCATCTTGTACACTATTATGTATAGGATACATTTAAATTAAAGTTGATACTTTTATGAGCATAATAATTATACTAGCTTACATTTACGGTCAGTTATCTGTAAATAGATGTAAACGATATATTTTTATAAACATATCTATTATAGCAATAATATTAGTCTACAAACATCACAATACTCTTTATTTATGTACAAGTAATATTTTGCCCGTAATTTAGAAAACTAAATATTGAGTTCATTTGTTTTAATAAACCTCTTATTTTGCTAACCACATATTGAATGAAAAAAAATAACATAGGTATAGAAATCCTGTTAAATTAATGTTCTTGCATGTTTTATTTGGTCCTACACTTTAACAAATGACCTGTAAATTGCTAGCATCCGAAATTTCTCAATATCGTTGCTACCATAGAGCAGTTTGTTTGACTAGTTACTTCACTGTCCAAGTTGCCTAAGACAAACACGAAACTAAACTAAACTAAACTTGAATTTCTCTCCTGATACTGTTTTACCACGAAGGACGTTATCTCAATTAAGGCTTTTGACTGGAAAGTTTCATGCCGAGTTTATTAATACTTGAACTTTCACTGCAACACTTCGTTTTAGAATCTTCAATAATATAATATTGCTAGTTATGAATGAACACCACTGTACGTCGTGGGAAAACTTGTTTGTAACTCAGACTAAAGAGAAACAGTAAATAATAGTACTGGGAAGTTTGTACTTTGAACGTATTATTCATCTTACTTATACAGCATCTATCTAATATTTTAAATTCTCTTAAGACTGTATACTATTTGCCTTATTAGGTACTGGTTAAAATTTCGCATATGCACTATTACTACCAAATTTCTACCAATATTTAGGCAAGTGAATGGATACTAAGATATAGGAACCGGCACATATACACATATATATATATATGATTAATCCATTTTTCTAAAAACAATATGTGTTTATGTGTGTTAATAAAGCTGTGTGAAATAAAAAATTGTATATATATTATGTATATCTAATCTAGCTAACCGTTCGAATACATGGCAAGGATTGCCGATAATCCTAAATTTCACAGTACTTGTGCATTGCGTAATCTGTAACAAAAGTGTTAAACAATCTATATGCAATAATTGGACAACATACATAATTATAATAAATGCATAATGTATATACTATTGATATATTTGTAATAGTAGGCATAAAATGTGCATGTATGTATTTAACAGTGACAGTTTATAATGTATCTATTTGTTAGAAAAATAATAATGTGTCATGTATAACAAAACTGTAATAAAAGTATAATTAAAAGTACGTCTTAACTGTTTTATGTATGTATATGGTATTATAATGTATGTTATATTTTTGTTTTTGTTTCCTTTTTTTGGGCATTTTATTTAATTTTTATTTTAATGTTTCGGCCACTTTTAATTTGGCAAATACAATTCTGCGCTCAAAACCATTAAAATTTAGTTTTAATTATATGTACGTACTAGTCGCGAAACCTATGTAAGAAAATACTATGTAATAGAAGTAATTGAGATTGTATCAAACTGTTAATGCGGTTATGACACTATAACAAAAATTTTTATGAAGTAGATAGAATATATTTTCTATCACTCAAAATTAATTTATAAATCAAAGATATTAGCAAAATTAGGATGACATTTTAACTATTTATTAGGCACCATAAATATCAAGCCTTTAAACGCCTCTATAGTTTTTTATGTATGTATTTATGCATAATATATATGAATATTATAAATATATATAATATTGTTACAACTTAGGCTCCGACAAAAACATATTCTACTCCCTAAGCTGTAGAAGCACATTTTATTACCTATCGGCATTTGAACTAATTGTAATCCTTTTATGATCGTCTTCTTTTGTTCACTTCATTATTGGCATACGTTTCTAGTTATTGTCGAGAGCAGCCGATTGTCTTATTGTACTCGTTTACGGCCGCTTTCAGGCTGCATTAGCCAGGTGTTGCGGATTAAGATTAAAAGATAATTCTAGGAAATTGTGTCGAACTTGCCGGGTGGGCACAGTTGCATTTGTGAGGTATAAAACGACGGCCTGATTGAGAGAGAGGGCAGTTGAGCGAGAACCACGATCAAGGCGTGATGTGTGTACATTCGGGAACCTAATAGTGACGGACTTTGCGCGTTTTATTGAATTACGATCTTCTGCATTGTTTGGATTTGTTGTGTTTGGTTATATTTGTACCTGTGTTATACATGTTTGTATAGTTCTAACAATTCTAACGACGTTTTAAATCGAGTCCCGCTAACTCGTAACAATATGAATATCTGTATATTATATTTTTTTAGTTACTTATAAATTATATATACTATATAGTGGACACTTAGCAGGCATTATTTTATTAAATAAATTCCATTTATATCAGAGCTCACCATGAACTCTTTATAGCGGTCTTGCTTTTGTACAAAAACATTGTAAAGCGTAAAGTATCCAGTAATTGAGAAAAAATCATATTAAACTGAGTTTATTGTCTAAGTTATAAATATTGCAAGCTGTTGGATATGTAATAAATAAATAAATAAGTTATTCAAGGTCCTTTTCCTAAATCAAGGTAAGTTAATAAGAAAAATAAGTGGTAGTCTACAGTTCGACCATCTTACCACTTCGACTTTTTTATATCCTCCTTAGTTTATGAATCGTAAACATAACAAGTTCCATAGAGATCACAAGGCTTTATATCCAGATAGAGTGCAACAATGCTCAGAAACGATAATTGCAAAATTAAATGGTTACGAACGAATATGACCTCGCTTTCAAACAAGACTTAAAAGTTGAAGTACAAACTAAAGTAATAGTGTGAGAAATGAAAAAGAAGACTGTCAGTCGTAGGACTGCACGTCAGAAGTGAAAACTTTTATCCGAGCGTGACAGTCACGCGAGCTCAAGGCTTTCCCCATCACAAACGTGCCTAAAGAAATTTTCACTTCAAAAATAATTTATTTTCCTCTGAATACAGCGATAATAAAATTATGTCCACATTAGTTTTAATGAGTCGTAACCATAACAAGTTCTAAAGAGGTCATAAGGCTTATATCAGAAGCCTGGAGTGCAGCAAAGCCCTGAAACGATAATTGCAAGCGGTTTACGAACGTCGCTGTACTATCAGACACAGCTTAAACAGAAGCTTCCGTCGTCGTCGCCCGAGGACTGTTTCCGCCGGAAGCCGGACGAGGCGAGATGAGGGGGAACCGGGAAGTGGGAGGGGAAGGCCGGCATTAGTAGAATTCAACAGATCTAAGACTCTTAGATTATCACGTTTGCTCTTTGATATTATTTGAATCGATAGGTTTAGCTGTAGGCCTTATAATAAACATTTATTATTTATTGTACTTAGATAAAAGAGTAACATATTTTTACATGCCGTCAAAGATAAGCGCACAGCTGCCTGATATAAGCGCAGTTTATTGTCTTCTGGAATTAAAGAATTCTTTTGTGTTTTGAATTTGTAATTAAAAAAACAGACTATTATTTTTCTACTTGTTTTACAATCATCATTAGAATCGAACTAATCCTTATTGTTATTGTTTTCGACTTAGTGGCCGTTCGCAGGTATGCAAATTACTATTCCTCGGAAACTCAGTGCGTGCGGCCAATTTCTTTGTACTGTGTAGTGAATATAAGACAATGTCCGAATGGAGGGGCGGGCAGTCAAGCGACGACTACGAGTCGAGTAAGACGTTTGTAGAACTCTCGATTAGCAATATAGACGACGGACTTTACGCATGTCGAATTGCATTGAATCGTGCAGTGTGAACTGGTTACATCCAGTTTTATTGGTATTTGTTTTATACGTGTTTGTACAGTTCTAATAAATTCTATAGTAGTTCCAATGGCATTTTTAATTCGAGTCCTGTAGCTCGTGACAATATCTTATATAATCAATATCTTTTCCTCTCTTGAAAACAATGCTAGCTTGTAAATTATTACAATAATTCGTTATTTGTTACATTTAATAATCAAAATAATCAACTATAAAACTAAATACATATTATGATCTTCACAAAAACTTGAACTCTTAAGTATTCGTAAATTATAAAATATTAACGTAAATTCACTTTTTAAAACCAAATTTGACTGATACTAAACTAAAAAAAAGTCACATTTTACAAAACAGTTGAGATTTTACACAAATACACACCATCCGTACACCAGCAGTATCAATTATTGCACATTTTGAACGAATTTTGTTTCTTGAAAATAAAAATGCACCGAAAACGACCCTGCAAGTTTCCACCAAAAACTCCAGTAAAAGATCTACCCTACATGTACACATGGTACGTTATAGATAAACGTAATACTACTTTAGGTACCCCCTTATACTAAAGCTAGTATACTCATTTGGTCTATTCTAGTACTGAAGTGCCGACTTCTCAGTTTGGAACTGCATCTAAGTTCGACTAACTACCAAAGTATCTTGAACAAATATTAATCGGGGGAGCTAAGCACTATGTTCCCACATACCCGTTCAAAGACAAATACTTGAAAGATACTTTGGGGAAGCGACTTGTATCCTAAGCTTTTAAAGAAGTTTTCCAAACTGGTACAATAAATACAAATTTATATAATATGTACCTAATCTATATATATATATAAAAAGAAAGTCGTGTTAGTTGCACTATTTATAACTCAAGAACGGCTATATTGATTTGGCTGAAAATTGATGGGGAGGTAGCTTAGAACCAGAAGACGGACATAGGATACTTTTTACCTTATTGAAATCTTGTTGGTGGGTGGCGCTGGGATCGGGTCCTAGACTTTTATTTTTTCAGAGCAGGACAACGTCTGCCGAGGACGCTAATCTGTAATGTAAATTAAAAAAATATATATTTCACGAGTTCAGCAGACGGGCAGACGGTCCACTTGATGGAAAGCGGTTACCACCGCTTATGGATATTTGCTACACCTAAGGTGCTACAAATGCGCTGCTGCTTTCTTAAGGGAGACTGGAACCTGGTCACTAATGCCGGAACACAACTCAAGGTTGTTATGGCGACATACTTTAGACCAGGGGTGGTCGCCATCCAGTCGGGCAAATACCCTACCACCTGGCTGTAGGTTGTTTTGTCGCCTCTTACGATAGGCCGCTCGGCCACAGGAAATTGTATTATTTGTGCGTTCCTGCACGGATATATTGTTATCTCAGATATTAGATCTAACTGTTAGTGACAAACATTACGCCTATAGAATAGAATAAAATATGCTTTACATACTTTATACAATCGTAATGATAAGTACAATGGGTGGTCTTATCGCTGAGAACGATTTCTTCCAGAGAACCTTTGGATGAACAGAAACTCGGCATGGATGGGGGTAGGTATGCAATAGATATAATATATTAATATATACGTAAATATAAAGGAAAATGTTACATAAATTACAATATAAACATACATATTTATCTAAATATACAAGATGTGTGTCGTCAAAGAACACAATCCCAAGCATACAACTAAATAACATTCATTCATTCATTTACAAATTTAAGATAGTGTTGTTTCACGAGGTCATTAAACGAATGCACAGACATGGTTTGTTTTATGTTTTGAGGTAATGAGTTCCGAGTTGAATGATTCTATGTAATTAGGACAGACACAATATAACAAAAAGCCGAAAGAAGGGCTTATTTTTGCTGTTCCTTCGACACTAGACAGAAGAAAATAGCCCGGAAGAGATCGTTTTTAGCGATAAGGCTACTTTCGCCGTAACAGTATTGTGATCATTTTATTTCAGTGAACAAAATGTGTTATTTATCTAGTTAAGTAAGTAGCCATATCCAGCATCGAAGGAAAGGGGAGTCCATTCTTTAAGCCAACATCCTCTACTACCCATGGTCGCACATCATTCGCACGGGATTCGGCCATTATATTCAAATATTCTGTACCCTGCAAGATATTGAAATAAATAAAAAATATATAAGCATAATTTTCTTTAATACAATTAAAATGAAATGAAATACTCGATAAGATTTAAGAACCGTTAGTTCCATCGATACAAACGTCACAACTTTCAAAACTTAAATGACTTAAAACTTAAATATATATTTCGATCCAAAGACTCCATGGGTCTAGAAAGTTTTCAGCTATGAGTATTCGAGGAAACATTCAAGAAGGAGCGCAATCAAGTACAGTTCGATCTTGGCAAGTTTCAACTTCAATACGAATTCAACTTATGACCCATCTTTTTCTCATTCGTCCACCAGGCTTGTGAACTTTTGTGAGTTTACAACGAGGGATACTTTTTAATATCTTTTAAGATATTAGCGTAGAATATTATTAATACGAGTCGTTGACACGTTCGCATGATTTTATGTTGTTTCCCCACTAGAATAAAATAATTATATCTGAGATGAAAAGTTTTATTATTGTATAACTAGAATATGCCCGCGACGTCGTCCATGTGTAACGGATCCACCATGCTTATGAATTTTATTTTGAACTCTAATTTATTAAACATGTACTTATGTAATAAAAACTTTTGTACTTTAAAGAAAACAAGTAAGAAACATTAAAGTTTAAAACCAAACTAATAATGCGTATGATTCTATTGAACTTTAATTTACAATTGTACATACTTTAAAGCATAGTCAGGGCGTAAAGAAATGACGATAGGAATCTACTGGTTCTAAGCAATTGATCATTATTGAGTGTTAGTTGATCTGAATCTTATAGTAACACAGTTAAGACACATATTTGCATTTGCAGTATAGATCGATTGATCGATAATTTCTCAATCATTTTTAATGAAATAACTAACACTCTTAAACTAAGGCCAAATAGGTCTAATTTAGAAATAACGCTTAAACAACCAAGGATCGCTGAAAGGGGCGGTTCAAATAATGAAAGAACACCCCTTTATTGGAAGTGGTGGTGGCAGGATTTTTGAGAATAAAAGCCTGCGACACAGTCGAAAAAAGGATGATATTATTATTCGAATCTGAGTAAATCGCGAGGTAGATCTGGAAGGAGGATGATTAATCGAATCGGAGGAAATCGCGAAGTAGATCGAAAAGGGGGACTTTCAACGAGGATTCACGAAGGTTCCTGTATAGACTTTTACACAGACTTTTGGGGTAACTCTGACAGATTTTCAGACAGACTTACACAGGGACTCTCGTGAGGAATTCTTGACAGTCTTTCGAAGCGTGAATTCGCGAGTTTTACTTGAAGATTTGACAGTTGTGTAATCCGTCGTTCAGAGGTCGAAGCCTCGCTGTCAAGTCTGAGATCCATCGGGTTATTATTATTGGATCACGCGGTCGGAATATAGCTCCGGGTACGCTGTTGAGCTACGCGAACGAAGTTGTAGTGTTGTTATTTATTATTTAAATAGTAATAGTTAAAGATAGATTCTGTTAATAATTAATATCCTTTAGTTTTAGTTTGATTTTTGATTTTCTAATTCAAGCGTAGACAAAAAGGGGGCGGAATTAAATGAGAATAGACGTCTTTAATTGGTAAAATATACTAGCGGGGTTCTAGAACAAAAGTAGTAGTAATGTATTGTTAGAGTTTCATCGTTATATTTGTCGGTTGATTTTAACTTTCACATAAAATCATATGATTACGTGATTTAAAGATTTTGGGGTTCATTTAATTCATTATTTAATTCTTAACTAGCACTAGATTAGTAGCAGTTTTGATTCAATTCGACAAATTAATTAATAATTTTGTGATAAACCATTCTCTATAATAAAATTATATAGGCGTCAAAGTTTTAGAAATGAGTAGTCCGTATTGTTTGTCCGATCTGTGCGGAGATCGATAGATTAAAAGTGGTTCCAGTTAGGCGCATTCCAGTCATCAAAATCCTGAAATAATAGTAGCGGTTACGTGAGTAATAGAGTCCCCGTTTAATGACGAGGACTAGCATGTCAGTCATATTGCTAATAGTTGTTTGCTTTTATATAGGTGGTTGAATAGAGTTCGTTTGGGATCTACGGAGTTATGTATAAGCAGGATTTTTCAGTTGAATTTCAGGTGGAGTAATGAACGTAATTTTATATTAATTCAAAATAGCCGAGGATCTCTTTATTAGATGTATTAAAATATATTCTATAATGATTTATTTAAGCTGAGCAATCCTACATCTAAGCTATATGAATGAATATATTATTCAAAATTATTACTAATTCATTATATGATAGTTGTACATCGTAATGTTATAAATAACGCTGACTATTTATTCAAAACACTATGATCTGATATACGTATTTCTAACATCTTTGACCGAACTATATCTTTAAGGTTGAATTCAAACTCTACGTTTATAATATTGGTTCTCTTACTTTAAATAAGTCTAAGGGGCGTCATTAATAAAACGATAAATACGGAGTTACTGGTCTTTGTTTCCTGTCGAAATCATTTGATATCATAAAAATTATAGTAGCGTTTATATAACACTTATTCTAACATTTTATAAATCATGTATGCATATGTGTACTACATAACATAAATGATTAAATTATAATTATAAATTATGTACTTAATTGTACTGTACATTATCAAATGAAATTTATTCCTTTATCAAGGTCTGTTGGCCTGTTTTCATGAAGGATGATATGCGTGCTAATGTTTGCAAGATACAAATAAATAATTGAGAATTGTACAAAAGTGAAGCTGGAGGAAGATAGCAAGTCTGGCTGCCAGTTTAAATTGAATCAGGGTTAAGGGCCATATATATATTTATTCTAGTCTTGACATACAAGTTCTCGTTTAGTCATTTCTACCTTATAAATGCAGTGCTTGGTAAAATGGAGAGATAGCTCGATTAGTTCTTGAGAATTGTACATCGTAGCTATAGTACATGATTCTTGCCTACCTGGGTACGATATTTATTATCGTGACATTCTCATTCGACAGTTTGTGTTTTACACATAGGTCGTTCGCAAACGTCGATTAGACAAATGCGGCGGAATGGTTTGTTATCAGGAAGTGCCTCGAGTCAGTGCTCTAACTGTCCTGTCTGCTTAAGTAAACGACTCTTGTTGTCTGGTCTAGTTTGACTTGGACTGTGTTGAGGTAAAAATGACTCACCAATGAACTGTTAAATTCAGTTCGGCATTGAATGCCTGCCTTCCTGTGTTGAATATCAGTGGGATTAACTCTGATTCAAATGACTGTTTCAATTGATAGTTATTTGCCCTAAAGTAAAACACTTAAAAGGTAAGGTTATGCCAATGGTATCATATTATACCCTTCCTATCCTCATACTGGGGAATGAGCCAAAATTTTATATTGTAACTAAATTATATAATACTTGTGTTCGTCAGCGGTGTATCTGCTTGAGCGCTGATACAGCTTACTTGTCTAACTATGGTCGATGATTCTTTAATAGATAGTTGGCCTAGGCATAGTAACTCGCAGTGCACGTTCGTAATATTCGAACCGTCTGACATGTTCACAAAGTATTTTTGAAAGTTGCGTATTGGCACTTTCAATAAATTATTGTTAGTCATTTAAATGCTGATATGAAATGTTTGGTAAAACGCTCGTCTTCGTGGCCTATATCTCAAATCAATACATGCGTGACTAGTAAGTGCTTCCCACCTGAGTGCTATATTACTAATTACACGGCGTCTAAATGCTATTTACAGAAAGACAGCCTATTTATTCTAGATAGCCTCATAGGGCAGTATTACGATACTAAGTACCGAAAGGACGCTATGTATTTTTGTGAGTTGCTTCGGCACTCTCAAAACCCAATTCTGGCCTTACACACACACATTAACCGAACTGGATTATCGGTCTAAATGACTCAGGATATATTTTTGGGGATTGGTTCATCGACTAGTTCCTTTCTTATCCTGATAATAAAAAGTGATTGTGAGGGATCACTTCTTGACCGACCCGGGTGGAAGGAATTTTGGGTTTATTATACCTTTTTATTATCTTCATTAATTAAAAAAAAAAAAATTAAATTAAAAAAATATATATTTTATTGATCTAAAGACACATGTTTACATAATAACCCGAACAGTTCGTTTACTGCAAAAGTATAAAACTGTGAGTGACAACTCCCCTACAAGACAATGAAGTTATTATAGTATATATAGCACACGATACATTGCAGATATAGTGAACTTTAAACTAAACAGAAAATAACAAAAAGTAACGAACTCAGTGTCATTCGCGGCTATGAGCGCACGACGTGTGTTTGTTGAGTGTAAGTGACAAGTGAAATGTGACGTAGCGTATACCTTTAATGTGACTGAGTATTAGTGTGTGTATGTTAAGCTTAAATATATATATATATATATA
This sequence comes from Dendrolimus houi, assembly GCA_039645545.1. Lineage (NCBI taxonomy): Eukaryota > Metazoa > Arthropoda > Insecta > Lepidoptera > Lasiocampidae > Dendrolimus > Dendrolimus houi. The sequence continues at coordinate 9,834,577 of CM077125.1, forward strand.
TATATATATATATATATATATATATATATATATATATATATATTCCTTACTATATATATATATATATATATATATATATTTTTTTTTAATTATAGCAACTGTTTTCTCAGTGTACACAGCCAGGTCATAGTTTGGTTTTACAACAATGAAAGGTAAGGGGATAGATATTTAATATTTGGTTGCATTTGTTGTAGATCTTGGCACTGAACTGGTGCGTCTATTAAACTTGCAAACACGATCCGATCTAACTACCGAGATAAGAGGGATCATAGGGCAGTTCAGCGTGTTTCCTCATAACTATAGCTAAGATAAATAACTGTCTGACAGTCAACACTTCGAGATCTTTGTATAACTTAGAAGTTGAATAACGACGTGTTTTACCGCCTATGACCTTTAGAACCGCCCTCTGTGCTCTTTCGAGCCTAAACATATGGCTACGAAGTGATCCACCCCAAATTGTTATACAATAAGCTATTACGGACTGGCAAGTGCAAAATATACTGTTTTAAGTGTCTTGATGTCTGCTATTTGTCTAAGATTTTGGTTCAATGTGATATTTCAGGATAATGTGGGATATTTAATATTATTTGTTCGTTCAAGTTCAGGACACTAATTTTATTTCTTATCCAGAAGGTATATATAAAAAGTGATTGTGACAATTTGGCAAACATTACAAAGTTCATTTATATAGATGAGGAACACTTCTGACCTGTTGTTTAGCCAGGTGGAAGGAATTTTGGGTTTATTATACCTTGAGTTTCTGGTCAAAGATTATCTTCATTAATTAAAATAAATCCAAATTAAATTAAAAAATTAGATATAAAAAATTGAATTGTTTACATAATAACCGAACAGTTCCCATATAAAACTTTTGCAGTGACAACTCATTCGATACCAGATATAGTGAACTTTAAACTAGGAACTTGAGATACTTTTTTGTTGAGTTGAATGCACATACGTGACTGAGTATTACCAGATGTAAAGTAAGGAACATAAATATATATATATATATATATATATATATATATATATATATATATATATATATATATATATATTCCTTACTATATATATATATATATATATATATATATATTTTTTTTTTTAATTATAGGTTAACAGTTAAAATGTTTTCCGTTTGTATATAATCGAGTGTACAGCCAAATAGTTTTGGTTTTACAACAATCTAGATATTTAATATTTGGTTGCATTAAGCAATAGATGTGCGTCTAGGTTCAAACTTGCAAACACGATCCGTAGAATATTCGAGATCTTTGTATAACTTAGAAGTTGAATAACGACGTGTTTTACCGCCTATGACCTTTATTAATAAGTGATCCACCCCAAATTGAGTCGCTTGACTGCGCAAGTGCAAAATATACTGTTCTTGCTGCTATTTGATTTTATAAATATTAATTTCCGTTGTTTCAGGATAATGTGGATCCAGCCATACGCCCAAATATTTAATATTATTTGTTCGTTCAGAATAAACAAATAATTATATCTGAGATTTTCTTTGAAAGAGTAGTTGATTGATTTAGTCTGAACTACACCAACTTTGACCAGAATATGCCGGCGCGAAACATTTACAAAGTTCATTTATATAGATGAGGAACATGCGGTCTGTAATTTGAAGTACATCGTGTATCACCAGATTTGTGGATTGGGTGCACAAGAGCTTTCTTAAATACAGAAGGAAATACCCCAGTAGATAAACAAAGATTAAAGAGAGAGTTTAGGACAGGTATAAGTGTATGCCTGGCAGCAATAAGTACAGACGAGGGAATTGTGTCCCAACCAACAGCACAGCGTTTTTTAAGATTAAGAATAATCATTTCTATCTCACTGTTATCAACATTGTATAGGGCCATAGACTGTAATGGATTATTTAGATTATTAGTATTAACTCTGTCAGTAGTACTATTAGTGTCTTGCTCTTCTATAATTTTGGATGCTAAGTTTTTTCCAATGAGAAGGGTTTTTTTAGAATTAATGTTACTGTAAGTCAATTGGAGAGTTGTATTATTTTTGTCATTTTTACATTGTCTATAAAGCTTGTCCTATGTCTTATGCAGCGTAAGAGTCCAGCTGTTATCCAGGGTTTGATGATTCTCATTTTACTAGGGAAATGGGGAGGTAGAACTGAGTTTGATGGGACAACAAAATAAAATTGGAGCGTGATCTGTGACGAGAGAATCCAAAATAAAAGAAGTGGCAGAAGCTGGAGAGCGAAAGATAACATGATCAAGACAATTATCTAAACGAGTGGGGCTAGTATAGGCAGGTAACATGGAATGTGAAGCTAATAAGTTAAGATATTCATCTGAATTACAATCCGAATAGCCATGGGCTATATTAATGTTGATATCACCTATAACTATATATGTTGAGGAATTTTTTGAATCATTAATAATATTATCAATACTGTTTAAGAAACGATCAATATTTTTATAAGATGGTGACCTGTATAGTGCTAGTATTGTTGTTGCAATGCCTAAGTTTAGCAACAAAGCGTTAGCATCCTCAACTTTAGGAATAGTAACTTTGCAATTTAGACCTGATCTAACGTAGGCCACAACTCCTTCGTTTTGACTAGTATAGCTTGATTTATATGAATTGTATCCCAGGAGATCAGGTAAGTTCGGACATTTACTTAGCCAACATTCTGTTAATACAATGATATCAATTTGAATTTGTATTCTATGAAAAAGAACTAAAAATGAGTCAAAATTACAATTGATGCTGCGGATATTTAATTGCAAAATATTCAAACCTATATTTTCCACAGAAACACGTTGAATAATTTGATCAGGTGAACATTCAAATGTAAAACAGGTCGTTAGATTCTCAATTTCGTTATTTACATGAATATCGTTATTCATAGTAGAAAATTGCTAAAAAAAAAAACATATGACGCATATTACTTGTGAATAATAAAAAGGTGTTTAGGCTCAGTACATTATAATGATGAGTATAGTTACTACATAGATAAAAATACTTTGCAAGTAAATGTATGTGTGACGGGTATGTTTGTAGGGATGCAGAGTTATATAATACCTATATTAAATTTGTATAAATCATACTTTTAGGCTATGAATTAGCTGGCGATCAGCGAAAACTAAATAGGCAAGTAGTTCCACTTCACAATCCGTCAAATCGGGTATGATATTTCCTTCTGAACTTTTATTAGTTTTATTTACACAACGTGAATCACTAGACATATTATCACAGAACAAACATAATAGAAATCTAAAAAAAATTACATCGTTTCTTCCTCCTTTTAACTATAAATTCCCATGGGATTCCCAGGATAAAAAGTAGCGCAGAGTTAAGGCTATGTATTTTAGTTTTTACGTGAATCCCGAACAAACAGAAATCTAAAAAATTACATCGTTTCTTCCTCCTTTATATAGTGTATTTCAGTTTTTTTTAATAGCTTCAATCTACACGGCGTGTTTAGAATTTTATAATGTTATAGCTAGATATTAATATACACACTAACACGTTTTTAAGTGTACACTGAACACACTTAACCGTAGAAAAAAATACTAACTAGATATAAAATAAAAATCGCCTGGTAGAAAACGTAACTAAAAAGCTCTGAAATTCCATATTACTACAGCATATACAGGATTTCATTCTTCTCTCGCTTTATAAAAAAAATCGTTTGATTGAGGTTAAATATAGAACAAAACCGGAAAGAGGTCCTCTGTACTTAGGCTGTAACCGGTCGTCCTTTTTTCCGGTTTACAATCCCTGCTTGCCAGATTTATTTAATTTTAATGTAGTACAACGTATGGCAAGCATAAACTTAAAAACAAATAAGGATTTAATCTACAACATTTATATTTCAACCATAAGGGTACAAGAAACTCATTCGGACCTTTACGAGTTCATTTTGTTTTGCACGAAGTTGAAAGGCCCAGGTGCATCAGATTGAACACAATTGAGTTCGTTACTCCAACGGAGCTTTGTTCAAGCAATGGAGACTTACGGCTCCAATCTGCAATCACGCTCATTTACAGAGCCGTGAACACCATTCGAATATACAATAGATGTTGCCTTTAAAGATTTATTTTGTTTTGAGTTTTTCTCTTGAGCTTTGAACTGAAAATACTTTAGATTTAGAAATGTCACCGGCATTGAATATTTTTGAGCTCAGGACAAACGTAAACAAATCACAAATTATGCATACACGTTGTCAGGAGCATATAAAAGTCGTAGAAAATGGTATCTACCTTTTATCCACAAAAAGCAGGTATTGTTTCCGAGGGATAGACAAATGTAAATAACCGAAAAGGTGGCCCTTCGATTGCATGTATTGGCAGCACTGCTGCAATTCACTAATAAATAAATTGTCGTGACAAAAATGACACAGACAGTGACAATGCAATTTTGCAGGGCGTTCCACCAGTAGCTCACAACGCCCAAAATGGTCCGTTAGCCGTTCCACAAGGCGACCGCAGTCTGTGGTCGTGGCGAAAACGTCACTAATTACGTTATCATTTTCGATCACACAACGCTCACAATGACCCATGTCAATAGGTGGGTCGAATAACCGTTCCACTTGGGTTTACGATTATAACGCCGGCAAGCAAGTGGAACGGGAAAAATCACGGTCGTGAGCTTGGTCGTTGTGAGTCCCTAATGGAACGTAGCCTTGATTTGTTGTTCTCGGCTCCTCTTACATAGACGTGATTTTCTTACCTGTATCAAAGACACTGAGTTGGCAGCCCAGTTTAAGCTGAATCGAGAAGGCGTACATCTACGTTGAGTGGGCTAAGCCTTTGCCGGCTTACCTCACTGCAACGCAGAGGCTCCGGGTTCGATTCCTGGTATGGTATCTTCTCCGTTATTTACTATGGTCTGGGTGTCTGGGATCGGCCCCAGAATGGTCCGTTGTATATTACCCATAACACAAGCGTAACTTGCTTAATTTGGGGATATGCAGTGTGTGTGTTTATCAGCCGATGTATTTATTTATTTAGATTATATCTCGTGACCATGGGTCGGTTATTTGGAGAGATATGGATTGTTTTACTAGTTATCGGGCTGTTACCGTGAGTTCCACACTTCCTCCAGTCTCCCAGACAGTGGGATGTGTATAAAACATTCCCATCTCGACGATTTTAAAAGTCCCTCAAGGTCCTAATGGGAAAAAAAACTGAAATCACAATCTGTTATAAGTAAGGTTCTGGGCAGGCTGCCAAATGCTACGTTAGATCTCTCTGCTTTTGAAGCGGTGATAAATTCCTGACTTTCAATAAAGAATTTGATTTCATTTTGACTTATATGCATTATATTTATATTCTCAATAGTAGTCCGAGGTAGACATCGCTCATCTGTGCAACTGACAACTCGATGAGGCACTTTGAAATCGCTTGCTCCAAAGAGTACATTGTATTGGCTTGCTGTAAAATGGCTATTAATTCAATCTGCATCTAAATGTAAAATCATGTAAAAAAATATACAACAAACTTCCTCTCTTTCTTAAAAATATTAAAACTATGACTGAATTTAAAGGTAGATTAAAGATATTTTTAAGAAGAAGACGTATTATTTATTATTCGATTAAAGATTATTTAAATTTAAATTTTGACTCTAAACGATAGATGCGACAATAAAATTTTAGTAATAATTGACAATTGTGTATAATTAAATAATAATAGTAATAATATATTATATAATAACAATAATGTTAAATGTTACTTTTCAATACCATGCTATACCCTAAAAGGGTTAATTATAATCATATCTCTGTACCTACATTAAGTATTGAATAAATGAATTGAATTGAAGTAAGAGCAATGTGATATTTGTGAGTTTACATTAAGCTTGCTTTATGAAATGGTCAGTATTAGTCTGTTATCAAGAGATTGGATTTTCCATATTCGTTGCAGTGAATAACTTGGGAGTTCATACGCGGCGTTATTTTGTTCTTATTTTCAATTTCGTGTAAAACGTTTCTATAAATTTTAAAATCGCTGGGCAGACAGGAAGTCAGATCGAAATCGTGGTGGTTGGGAGGAAATTGCTCATTCTCACGCGAACGACCGCGCCGTCTCACTCCGGGGAATCCGCTCTAATGGAAAAAGTTAAAAAAATATACAAAAAGTTTTTATTACAAAAGCCTCGGTCTCATTGCAGATATGACTAACTATGAAATATCTGGAATACACTGAGCGCAGTTTGATATCTCTGGCGTCTGTACTTTTCTCATTAGTTTATTCTAATAAAGGTCTCTCTGTCTGTCTGTCTGTAGTATTCTAATAAAGGTATCTGTCTGTAGACGTGCGAGTTAGTACGTGTACTTATATAGTTCGACGATCTTTTTCGCCCGTACAAATTCGCATACTTAAAGGATGAAAAAGGTAAGTATAATTAAGTACGCGTTCTTGTTAGCATGTTTATTCCGCTTTAGATTTTAAAATAAATATCAAAATATGTACTGAGTTTCAACCAAATCGGTTCCGTGGTTTTTCCGTGAGAACGGAACAGACAGACTGACAGAGTTACCTTCGCATTTATAATAATATATATATATATATATATATATATATATATATATATATATATATATAAATCTAGCCAGCCTTCTGGGCACGCTTCCCTCTGGCAGCGATTTGTTACATACATATTTTATGTTAATTTATTCATAATTTAGTTTATTTTTAAGGATTTAGTTTAATATTTTCTTTCTTTCTTCTTTTGTTACTAAATTGTATAATAAATAAACAATCGACTTAGGTATATGTATCTTATAAATACAATATTCGCAATAAAAAAAACGGAATTTTAATTGCCGTTAATTAGTTATCACAACCCAACACCCGAATCCATTTGGGGCCTGAGTAATTGTTTCATGGTGGGGCTTCATCTGCGTTAGTGTCAAAGATTTAGGCTGTGGCCGAATCCGTCTTATTTAAAGCACGTTAACGCATATACACACGTTATATATTAATATTGATCATCATTAACATTACCACATTTCATATTGCGCATTACACCCATCGCCACATCTGCGTTAAAGGGCTTACACCTTTAACTTTATCCCAGATGAAGCCGCAGCATGAAAGACATATTAGGAAATTTTACATAATCTTAGTCAATCTTTATCTTGGTTACACATTTTTTTGTGCCTGTGGAATGCGCTACCTGTGAAAATCAGGCGTGCCCAGTCTCTTCAAATTCAAATTCAAATTCAAAGTTTTTTATTCAAAATAAGTTCCACTGGAGAACACTTTTTGAAGGTCATATAAATATATAAGTTAAAATTTAATTTTTCTTCCTATTCTATGTATACCGCTTCACAACGTGTTATTGCTGTTAAGGAGAAGAAGCGGCAAGAAACTCCCCAGTAACACGTCTAGCTAAATAATGTTTTCTTTAAGTTTCTTATTCTATTTATATCTCAAGTTGTTTTTTTTTTTTTTAATAAGTTTTATACAGAAGTATGTTACAGAATTAGTTTTTGAAGAATTAATGGAGTTGTAGCAAACAGTGCATACTCAATAAGACCAAGACACAATAAGAGGAAAGAAAAATATTATGAAAGTTATAATAATGATATGACGTACTAAAATGTTATGCTGCAATATATCTCCATAAATCCCTTACAAGCTTGGCAAGATAACATTAAACAAAATATAGTATAAGATGTTAGAGTGAGCTGCTATGTAAATGAATTTTTGTCATTTAAGTATTCTTCAATAGTGTAGTATCCCTTTTTTAGCAAGATACTTTTTAATTTGGTTTTGAATTTAGTGAAAGGCAGATCTAACATTTCACTCGGAATCTTATTGAAGAAGCGTATACCAACCCCCAAGAAAGAGGACAGTACTTTTGTAATCTAAAAGATGGCAATATCAGTCTATTACAATGCCTGGTGTTGAAATTGTGAATATCCTTATACTGCTTGTAGGCACTCAAATTATTACGAATATAAATTATATTATTAAAGATATATTGGCAGGCGACCGTCATAATATTGATTTCCTTGAAGCATTCTCTAAGAGACTCCTGAGGGCCGAGGTTGTAAATTGATCTTACGCCTCTTTTTTGTAAAACAAATATGGTCTCTAAGTCAACAGCGTTGCCCCAAAGTAAAATACCATAGGACATGACACTATGAAAATAACTAAAATAAACTAGTTTAGCAGTCTCTTCGTCAGTGAACTGCCTAACTCTTCTGACCGCATATGCAGCAGAACTAAGTTTTCCTGAGAGACTAGATACATGAGCGCCCCAGTGGAGCTTCTGATCAAGGTTAATGCCTAAGAATACAGTTGAATCTACTAGATTAAGTCTAGTGTCGTTAAGAGAGATATTAATATCGTATTCTTTTACATTGGGCATAACAAACTTAACACATTTAGTTTTGCTCGGATTGAGTAATAAGTTATTTACAGTAAACCACTTAGATATTTGGGATAAGGCGTTGTTTACGTCGTCAAAATTCAGTTTATTTCTATCAACTTTAAATATAAGTGATGTGTCATCAGCAAACAACACTACCTCACACATATCATTAATAAAATATGGCAAATCATTAATATATATCAAAAATAAGAAGGGACCTAGAATGTAGCCCTGGGGCACACCCATAGATATGCCAGTCTCACAAGATTTGACATTGTTAATTTCAACGCTTTGGGATCTGTTATTTAAGTAAGACGATAATAGGTTAAGAGAATCGGCATGAATACCGTAATAATTGAGCTTTTTTAGGAGGGTCACGTGTTCAAAGCAATCGAATGCCTTGGACAGGTCACAGAATACACCAATGGCATTCTGTGATCCTTCCCAAGCATCATAAATGTGTTTTAGGAGCTCAACACCTGCATCGGTAGTGGATCGACCTTTGGTGAACCCGAACTGTTTAGTATGAAATAATTTATTAATATTAAAATGTGAGAGCAGTTGATTCAAAATTATTTTTTCAAAGATCTTGCTTAAGGTTGGTAAAATAGAAATTGGCCTAAAGTTGGAGGGGTCGTTTTTGTTTCCACTTTTAAATATAGGGATAACTTTGCTAACTTTCATTAAGTCGGGAAATACCCCTTTATCTACACATCGATTAAATATTTCTACTAGTGATAGTGCAATGGTGTCTATTATGTCATTTAATACTTTTAAAGATATACCCCAAAAATCAGCTGTGTTTTTAATGTTTAATGATTTAAACGTTTTTACAATATCACTTGTATCTATATGATTAAATTTGAATGAAATATTACATTCATCAACACACTGTGTCATTAGCAGCTCAGCTTCCAGTGGTGATGATGACAAAGAGCTAGTTGTTAAGGTTGGTATATCCTAAAGTATTCATTAAATGTTTGTGCAATTTCAAAGTTATTACTAATGGTGTTATTGTTAATTACAAGCTCAATTCCATCATCTCGACGTGAAGTTTTGCCAGAAGCGTCATTTATGATACTCCAAGTTGTCTTAATGATATTTGATGATTTTTAATTCTGTTACTATAATATAAAGATTTGGCAGCGATGCACACTCTTTTAAAGGTCTTAGAATACTTTTTAATATAGTCAAGAAAGTCTGGATTTTGATTAAATTGTTTTTCACTGTATAATTCATACAGTTTTATTCGACTTTTATATATACCTTTTGTAGCCCAATCACTAAACTTAAGTTTATTACTTTTGTTAATTGTTTTAGTTTTAAATGTGTTTTCAAATTCAGCTTGTATTCAGCTTCAGGCGTTCAACACACTCGTGAAGGATTATTCCCTCGGGCTCTAAAGTCAATCATAACATCTTCATCTCTCCCATATTTACGAAATTCTATACATTATTACTATGATTATTATTTATTTATATATATATGTATATATTTGTCCTATACTTGCCATTTAAATTTTTTTATTCTAGTTATATTGCAAAACCCACATGTTACCTGATACCACAATTTTTCTCTAATCCATCCTAAGGTTGCCGGGAAGAAATTGCTGTTAGTGATAAGACCGCCTATTGTCTTCTGTGCTTAAACTTCTTGAATTGTATCTTAATGTTATGCAATAAAGTATATTCTGTTCTATTTTTTATAATATTTCAATTGATTGTAGTCATAGTTTTAATCCATATGTCGTAGCTATTAAAATATACATAATAATATAAAATTTCCTTTCTTAACATTTATAATATAGCAACGATAAATATATCTATAAACAGACGGAGAATGACTAATAGTGTGAAACATATAATTCTAACAATAAAATAATTTATTTTTATTTACGATAGCTTTACTGCTAGGTACGTGATATTAATGTTTAGAACTTAATTGCCATTAGAGATTATGCGGGGTTATATAAATATATCAATATAATAGATATAATTAAATCAATAAATTAATATTAACTAGTGTCCAGGATTACGCCTCCATATCATCTATGGATGAAGGTTATTGCGTAGAGTATAATTATATTAAAAGTAAAAACGCAGATTACTCATATTTAAAAAATTAAATTGTTAATAGGTATTATATTTAGGGCATTTAGGGTTCCTTACCCATTTTGGCAAAATGGATTCCTTATGAAATCATCATCTCCGTTTGACTGTCTAGCTTTGTATGATACATTCAAAGTTAAAAATTACGCATCACACAATGGAACGTGTCAAAATAGGTACTCTCGCCTAAGTAGATATTTACCGCACGGCGTGCGGTATAATGGGTACTTATAAAAATATATATAAGAATTCCACTAAGGAGTTTCATATTACGAAAATAAATAGCTGAGTAATCGAATTCTTTTGGAAGAGCTTATAATTAATACATTTGTCTTACTTTAATACTATAGAGAAACTTAGACGACAGATATAGTTCTAATTGTCACCACGCGCACGTAGATCCATTTGCAAATGCTCGCCATTTTCATCATATTAAAAACGACAAAGATTGCTGCGACTTTCCGACTGATATTAAATTTATGTTTGTTTCGTTACCTATTGCACTGTTTTCTCTCTAATGTGTTGAAAAACATTGTATGACACACATGCGTTTGTTGGTTTTTAAAAACTAGTGACTATGGTGAGCCCTTGACTTCGTCTCGGGCTTACATTCGTCTCCTCGTTTGTACAAACCAACTGATTGCACTAGTATCATAAAATAACTATTTTAATGATGTCAATAGATGGCGAAAAGTTGTCTCTTAAAGCCATAAAAAGTGTGTCTCATCTCTAAGTTTTCAATTACGGGATAAAAAATGCTAAACAATTAAAGATGGAAGAGCTTAACAATAATAAAAAATGTAAACAGATTAAGTTAAGATGGATATAGATACCACTTTATTATACACCAATACAAACATGAACTTAAAGACTAAAATTTGTACAAAGGGCGGCCTTATCGCTAAAAAGCGATCTCTTAAGTTAACTATTTTTTTCAAAGATTGGGGCTATTTACGTCAATTTTTTGTTTGGGTTCCAGAGCCAAATAATGAAAACATTAGATGTTTGTCAAGTACACGGAATACTTCATTGCGCGCTAAGTGACATTGCACTAGTCATATTAAAAAAAAATGATCAATATCAAAACTATTGCTGTTGGCAACTATAACTACCAAACTCAAATTTAATACATACATACATTGATTGCGCCGATGAACACCTCCTTATAAATTCTTCCTCCCCATCCTCGCCATCAAGAAAAAAATAAACTTTTAAATGAGGAATGCGCAAAACAAGAAGCACTCAATTATAGTGCTGTCACCGCAACATATATAGTGAAATTGTTGGAACACAATAAATAGAAATAAACGATTTTAACTTAATTTAATGCTCAGAACCATATCCTAGGGAGTGTGTGAACCCCCGGGGGACGATTGCAGTGTGGCGGTGGACTGGAGGCGAGGTAAGTCACTCTTCCCCTGCTTCCACGTCCCTTTGCCTTCTCCCGGCCATCGCATCGCGCCCGCATACATACTCAAAATCAGAAAACACATATAAATAATAATATCTACTAAAACTGCCTAAAGGTCATATTAGTCAACAATAGAACATACTTTGAAAATGTATAAACATTGGACTATAATACATAAGCAATAAGATTGGAAATACTTGATATCTTCAAACGGGTTAGAGGAAAAAAAGTGCGTATGTGCCGAACACTATCGATTTTTGATGATAAGCAGAGATTACAAGCGATATGTGCCAATAGTTTTAAAAACATACAACAGTTATTAGCGGTCAGTCGAAAATCAATAGCGACTAGATTAGAATTAATATTTTGAGACCTCTCTGTGATCGAATATAAATCAAAATCATGTGGTGAGTATACAAATAAGATCCTTGAGTGTTTAATTAGACAACCAACTAAATTCTGTAAAATAAAATCTGTGCAATGTTTCGAAATCATAATTATTAATTGTGATATCTATAATATTATAAAGTATAAGTGTAGTCTTTTTCTCACATTTTTTTGTTTTTCTCTGTTTGTTCGGGATTCATGCAAAAACTACGGGTCCGATTTCATTGCGAGATTATCACTGATTGATAAAATCTTTAGTTTTTTTTTAAATTCCTTAGCCTCCTAAAAATAACATTTGATTTTATATTTAGGAAAATAACTGTAATCTTTATTACCTGTCTAACGTGGACAAAGTCGCGGACCTATGTTAATTGTAATAATACGCACATCAGATCATAAAATCTGCCTAAGCGGTAGATACCTCTCGAACGAGATTTGAGAGGCCTTCCCCATTAAGATCTTCACAACTAAGACATCTTTTCATAAACCCTACTAATATACAAATGTGAGGGTAACTTTATCAAATTTTTATTGCGTAAGACCTAATCGTGAGTTATTTTGTCACGTTTTACGACAGGCCTCCCGGCCGCAGGAATTAGTGTTCTCTTTCTGTTCATGACGTCATAATGAAACCGTAACAGCAAACTTGTTGACCAGGTCGTCGAAATACAAGTATCTACACGTAGCTTAATCAAACGTCTATTACCCGCTGTATGTCGATAAATAATAACAGCCCAGCAACGTCCACTGCTGAGCTTGGGCCTTCCATTTATATGGGGAAGGACCGTATCTCGCCACACTAGTCCAAGGCGGCTTGGCAAGTTTAATACAGCGATTACCTTAATGTGCAGATTTCATCACGATGTTTTTGCTCACTGTCAGCACTTGGTACTTGTAACCATATGCACATTAGGTCAGAAAACTGTTTAAGAGTTGCATGCTTTTCCGGCCAGCATTCATATCGACATCCTTTCAATTTGGAACGCAAGTGCGCTAACTAAAAAGCTACCACAACTTGTCGTGTATGTTGATACGTAAAGTTGATTATAACAAAGTTACGTTTAGAATTAATTTTATAGTTTTGTAGGAAAACGGCAAAAACGGAGCTCTTATACTTGTATAATACCATCGTCATGACCGTCTGTTTGAAACTTGCAGTAAGATGTATTTTTATAACTATTTATTTTTATATAATGAAAAGTCATGTAGGAAATAGTAAATGTTAATTAAGTATATAAAATCGACCAGGTATCAGTAAAAACGGTAGGCCCAAGAAATACTGACTTGATCTCGTGTATAATGATATCCGTGCCAGTGGACTAACAATAAGGGATGCTGAAGGTACTAAGCAGGGAGAACAAAAGTTACGAAAGCGGACCTCGGGCTTCGAAGTAGACACTTCGAATATAATCGAGAATATACGTTCAAACACTGCTTTTTCATTTTCAATATTTCTCAGTAGCTTACAAGTATACATAGCAATCGGAAAACATGAGTAATTATGTAAAGATAACACTGACAATCTTAGATTAAATGATTGATTATGTTGATTGATAAGTGATAAGTACCTACTTACTAGAACGGTTCTTTGCGATAATAGTAAACCAAATAAATAAATTCTTCTTTAATATTGAATTTAATAGTAAGAAAATAGTAATTTAAAATTAAAATTTAAAGAGGATAATTGTCCAGTGAAAACATAACTCCAACAAGTTCCAAGATTGTACTGTTTACTGATTCTTCTGTACAAGATTGTATTGTTGTAGAAGATCAACAGCTGGCGCAACAGGTTATTCATTTGTGGCTTTTGATGTTTTTTACCTTTAACATATTTTTTTACTTTTTATTTGCGCAAATACTTGAATAGCTTTAGAATTATGTATTAAGCGCCTGTAGACATTGTACTACCGGCACGCATATATAGGTTTGCCACTCACTCTTCGACGTAGACGCTCTTCAGCAATGGTTGCTCTCAATTTCTCTGGAATCTACTTATCAGATCCCACTCGGTGACAATGGGACCATTTTGGGAGTATACTCGTAGGAAAACAAAACGTGAATTGGTTCGCAATTGACGAAGATACCGCGTAACAAAGAAGTTGGTTAATAATTTTCGAGGGTGTCTATCCAATTCCCTGGGAACCACTCATCAGATCCGGACTTAGTGAATATGTGTCTATCTCTGAAGTATACTCTTACGAATAAAATAACAATTTTGAAAATCGGTCTATTATTGACGGAGAAATTGCGTAAAAAACATACAAAAAAACATACGGGCGAATTGAAAACCTCCTCCTTTTTAAAGTCGGTTAAAAATAAACTATGTGAAAATACTCTATTTTCAATTTTTACTGTGATGAGTAAAATGAAACACTTATACGAATAATTACTGAACTATTATCGATCGATCTTTCACTGAAAGAGTTTCTTTTTCACTAATGAATCTCATATGGCGAGAAGAGAGGAACAGGACATCTAAAAACTTTAAAAAAATGATTTGCTTGTTTATTTAAATTAGGAGTGTAGAGATAGCGTCCAAAAATTTAGGGATAGGGAAAAATTGTTAGTCACAGAATATCAAGTCATACTACAGTCTTCAAGAGAAGAAATAAATAAAAAAAAAATTTGAAAAATACTTTATCTTTCTTCCAAATACTTTGTTTTTCCTTGCTTAAAAATATGAACAGTTGGGCCACCAGCCTGTCTGCTGAACTCCTGCAATAGAATTTTTTTTAAATATTTATCTCAAAAACAGTTAGCAATCCTACCTATGAAGCCGTTGAACGATGTGCATGTATGAAGAAGCAATGTTAGTGATATAGTATTTTACTTTAATGTTTTTCTTTTCAGTAATTGCGTGTGCAATCTCCTGTGCAAAATTATCAGCTTCGTAATATCACTACTTTTCATTGTAGCTGTTATATTATTAATATTATGGGGCGTAGGCATCATCTTTACCTAAGTAAGTATATTTCAAATTGTGTAGAATAATTTGCATGTAATTCTAACATTTCAAAATATAATGACACACTACGTACCTACATAAAATTACACCTGCCCACAAAAAGAAGTGGTCTGTACTTCTAACCAGACCCATCTATTCTTATGTATTTCTGGGGTCAGTTTCGTCCGTAAACCCTAAAAATTATGAGAGTGTCTGGACTAAACTGACCCCCCATTCGGATTCGGAATAGATCAAAAGACAGACCTCTTTTTTTTGTAGGCCGGTGTTATTTTTATATAATGTACAGATGTTTATTTACTAATTTTCGATTCCTTTTTTTTTCAGAATAACCAAGAAGGAATACAAACAAGATGTACATAAATTACGATAACGATACGATAGTAATTTTATATAAGTTAATATTTAATTTTAAGTTTACAACGCTGTTACGATATTGATAGCGGACTTTTCACAATTATCAATATAAATATAGGAACAACATTCAGTCCTGAATAAATATATGAGATAATAACCTTCTAAATACAAGTGCTTTCGAATGCTTAAAGGTGTTTAACAACAACCTAGCATTCTGACTTAATATCCAAATACGGCATATAAATTATGAATAAACGGTTTAAGCACATAATTCCTGGTCTCTGCAATGTTTTTAGAGGTATGTCGTAGAAAATATTATGATATTTTGACCGAAGATGGACTTCATCTATCGTCATCGTTAACCAATCACGGTCCCCTGCCTACCTCATCCAGCACCTACCGGCTACCTTACGCAACCTTCATCAATATTAATATTATAAAGAGGTAAAGTTTGTTTGTTTAGTTTGTATCTCTTGAACTGCTCAACCAATTTTGAAAACTCTTTCACCAGTATAAAGCTACATTATTCCTGAGTGATATAGGCTATATTTGATTGTGAT
Organism: Dendrolimus houi; assembly: GCA_039645545.1. NCBI lineage: Eukaryota > Metazoa > Arthropoda > Insecta > Lepidoptera > Lasiocampidae > Dendrolimus > Dendrolimus houi. The sequence continues at coordinate 9,850,720 of CM077125.1, forward strand.
TAATAACGGAAGTAAAAATGTTTGACGGCCCATGAAGTTGACACGGTTTAACTAATGTTTGATGCCTAGAGTAAGTAAATAAAGTACGGTCAAAAATAAGGCGACGAAATCAGACCTTACCAAACACATTGAACACCATTCTTTTGGGAACACACGTCCTACTTAACGAATCACATGACACAATCCCAAAAGTGCAAGCACTAACACCTATAGTACAGGCTTTGCCTAGTTTAAGTGTTAGAAACCACTAATTTTAATAATTATTTCTAGTTTTCCCTAATTATTAATTAGATTTAACCTATTTTATTATAATAGAACTTTATAGCACCTTCTGTTATCGTTATAACAATGCTCTAGTACCTAATAAACTATTTTATTTTATTTTTTTATATTGAATTTACTCTTGATGCGGAACTTTGAATACGACGGAATGGTCTGTGATACGTAAGCAATTATTTAATACGTCGAAAATTCGTCAGATCATTCCTGTCTGTGCCTTCTTCTGTCTAAGAATCGAGATTTTGGGCGTGGGAGTTCCCGCTGATCGTTTAATATTAAAAGCAGCAGTTTTCTTTGTTACTTAAGTCTGTGATATAGGTAGATTATATTAACACAGGTTTTCATGTGGTAACTATATAATGTAATATATAGCAGGCAGATATTCGCGAAACAAGAGCGTGAACAAGAATAGGTTTATGTGAAACGCTGATATTCACACCTTTCTAAAACCCTATATCTAATACTAATAACTAAAAAATATTACTATCTATACTAATATTATGAAGATTTATATTTTTGTATATTTGTAACGAATAAACTCAAAAATTCTTTCGCCCTTCGAATGCTACTACATACATTATCCCTGATTAATACAGGTTATATAAAAATTACGGATCCCTACTAAAACTTCAATAACGTAAAGCATTAATCTAAACAAAATACTTAGCGCTGGAATAAGGATCTACGATTTTGACGAAACTTTGTGTGTTTGAGTGGGTCCCGGGGTGGTTTAGATTCACTATTAGACCCGGTAGATTTCTTCCCGGTAACTTTCCTCTTTGTAATATTAGTATATATATAATCTTTTTATAAGATTGAAGTAGTTGACATCTTTTTCGAAATAACATGGTGTATCTTTTTATTTGATCTGTGGGTTATCCTAACCCACTCATAAGCACTCGGACGGAACTTATCCTACTAGGGATCGGAACCAGAAACTCTTAGTTCTAGAGAACTATCATATCTCTAGATCCTAGAGAACGTCTTATAATAAACGTATTACTTTACACGATGGTTATCTTTAAGAACGTGCTGTATTAATTAAAGATTTTGAAATCGCTCCTTTTTCGATTTTTGTGACAAAATTTGTACTAAATCTGTTTTATTATTTATGTGCTCTTTTTATTTGTATTTTTTTATAATCATTGTTTACATATAAAGTGACTAAATACTAACTTTCATTTATTTTGATGTATAAACACATATAAACATTCACAGAAATTAATCCTTACAAGCTACAGGGTCAAACACAAAAACGAAAGATAAAGTGCTCAAGTTACATAAATTCCATATGTACATTATTTGTTCATGTATTTTTTTATTATATTGTGGGTATGTTAGATTTCACAGGCTTTTGTTTTTTAACAAATAAATTATTTTTTATTGCTCTCGTTCAAACCAAAATGTCTCCTACTGTAGACTGTTCGGATACTGAATACCTCAGTTTAGTAGACGTTGAAAAATAATCCAATAACAAAAAATAAATATTTTATTATAGAAACATGTAAAAACTAAATAACTTTTCATATAGCAATTCATGTTTGCGATTCAAAACATATAAACATATTATTCCAACATTTGTAGTCTTCTCCTGCAGACATGTAAAACTTTTTTCTGTTTGACCCTACACTATGATTTGGTATATTTAATAAATACTACAGGATAACTCAGTTCTTATAAGCGTATATTATACACACGGCGTTCTTTTTTTATGTAATTGATAATTGGGTAAAGGGTAATTGGTTTTTAAAAAATCTAATAATACCACTAGCTTCCGTGAAAATCGGCCTCAAGAGTCCTTTTAGTGTTTTTCGCTATCTAACATAGTTTAGGATTTAACCCTGTAAAATTCACCTTGTATATTTGCAAAATATTATATTGAGCAGCTTTACAGCTAGTGCTAACAATATTGTCGTCCATACCATGATTGCTTTCTGCAACGCTTAACCCCTTTCTTGGGATTATATTTATAATAACCCCTATTCTATTTTGAAACTGATTGTTGACACGATTGATATGTTAATAATGAGCTGCTGCATATTAAGAATTGTTGCAAGGTTTTATGTGGGTTTACCTCTGACTCCACTTATTCTTGCGTGTCGCGCAGAGTTGGAGGTTATTTAAATAAAGAGTTTTCGTAAATTAGACGTCTTTTAATTAACAAGATACAATACCAACTTGGGGAGACGACTGGCGATGAGTGCCGCGATTGTTCGCTCATCATTTATTACAATTTCTGAATAGGGGAGCGGATAGTAAAACCAATTGAGATATTTGTTATAAACTTACAAATAGTTATAATATGACGTGATAAACAGGTACAAACGAAGTGAAATAGTGCATTCATTATTGTTCTATAAGTAATTATAATTATTACTATAATAACATTTTAAAAGTTACGATGTTTAACGAAGTTTAACGCCTATTCTTTATTATTTAAAAATATCAGAATTTTTAATATCACACTTGTGTCCGCATCCCTACTGCAACTGTCGCAGAAAGGTTACACTGCATTTGTTGATGAGTATTTGTAAAGTAACATCAATTTAATATGGTTGTGGGTGATTCCAATACTTTATTAAGAATTTTCTTGTTTCAAGTGCCTTATTGATAATAATGTTCAGAATTAATCAGTGATATTGTAGCCAGAATTGAATGATCCAGCAATAATTTATAAAAAAACATAGTTGCGGACAACGATGTGTTCAGGAGATTTTCTCAGTCACTAATTTAAAACAAGGCTGGCTTGCTTATAAATAAAAAAACTATTGAAAAATTAATTAATAATATTAAATAAATAATATTAAATAATATTAAAAAACCTTTGACTGAATAACAACATTTTTATTGGTGGCCATTTTATTTATTACAATAATTGTATTGTTCGCGAAAGGTCGACATGGCAAGCGGAGTATGAGGTAGGTCATGAAAGGGAGGGAGGACGCCCCGCACACCACTAGCGCCATCTTAGTTTTAGTGCTGCACGAGTCCGCTCACGTTGAGGCTTGTATAATAGTTGTGTATTGAAAATAACGAACGTTTCCTCTTCGTCGTGTTAAAAAAAAACAATATTCTCAAACACGTCAACTAGTCAGATATTAGAAAATAGTAATATTTAACGAAAAAATAATATTTAATAAAATAATTATTATAAATATCCTGGCAATCAGTCACTGGATAGGGATATGTTTGAAAATATTACTTAAAATAAAAAGTGGTCATTTTGTTGCGTACCAAAAATTACCGATATCAACTACCTGGAATGTGACGTCACATCACTAGCAAATTGCCATGTCGACCTGTCGCAAACTATAGTTATACTAATAATATTCCTTACACTAAACATAATTTTAATTAAAATGAACAAGTTAGGTTAGGCTAAATAATAACTACATTACTCATTGACACTTGATATATGTATTTGTCTTCAGTCATTACGGTTACTGAAATGGCCGAAACGTCGAAATAGAAATCAAACAAAATGCCGCGCTTAAAACCGTTAAAACGTAGTTTTAATTATGTGTATTAGTCGCCAAAACTTAAGAAAATCTATAATTATAAATTCATATTTTTTAATAAAGACTCCCTATACTTGGTGAACGTGAAGTATAGCCGTCACGCTTATCCAAGGCGGATTAGTGTGCTTCACAGATTAGTACTTTGACGAATAGATTTATACTCGCGATGTTTTTGTTCACTGTCACGTGGTACTTTAACAATTATTGTACAATTACAATTGAGCTGTTCGATTTAAAAAATCTAGCAACTGACATTTTGTTAAATGAATGTTTGAGCATTCATTATATTGCTTAACATTTAGCCATTTATTGAACTTGTAGAAACATTTAAACTCTATCGAAAGATGATATTGCTAAATAAATAGTTTTCAAATGTATGTTTTTAAAGTTGAAACAGATTTTTGTGCGGTGTTATACAATTTATTGGAAACCGCTAAAATAAATAAGATTTTAAAATGGCACAGCTAAAACATCATTGTGATTGGCAAATACAAGTCGTTGTATTTAGCAAGTACAGCGGTCATTAGACTTCTTCATTTGCATTTAAGACTATATCTGAATTAAATACTAAGGTGATTATGATTTTGCAAACTTCTCATAATCACCTTTCTTTATAATTATTCGTTTCTTTTTCATTTCCTCTGCAATTTTCATTCGTTTTTCATGTAATTTTTCAAAATTTATTTTATTTCTAATGGATACAGCTTTGTTTACTGCTAGCTTAATAGGTTTTATATCTACTATTCTCTTAGCTATTCCACGAGTTGCATTGTTATCTTTTGGTGTAATATGTTTCTTGCGAGTGATTCTCACTATATTAGACGAGCGAGGTTTTTGGTCGTATGTTTTAATTTTATCTTGTTCTATTTTCAAAAGCATCCTCTCATCCTCAGTACCGCGCACCTAGAGAAATAAAAATTAAAAAGGCAACATCAGGTATAATGTTTATAAAACCTGTTTTACATTAACATTAGTAAATAAGGCAGTTAAATTGCGAAATTGGCAAGTTAAGGCACATAATGATAAGGGCTTAACTCGTTGTCAAATTATCATTAATTTCTTACATTTTTATTGTGCTTTTTGCTATATGTCCGCTGGAGATCCACTTTTTGATACTCGCACTGTACATCTGTTGGATTTGGTTTTTGGAGAAGCATTTTCTCGCCTTCTTGTTTTGTCGTGGACTTAACACTGTAAAATAATTAAAATATGGTATAAACAATAGCCTCTTTAAGTCTCGAAGAGTTTTTGGCAGAATATTTCTATCACTTTTATTAAATAACGTTATCCTTGCAGTTTTAATCGCAGGTGGTCTACTTTTTCATAGTTGCTTTTCGCTTTATTTTCTTGTAGAAACACTTCCTGGTATTTTTCTTTTATTTTGGTTTCAACACTGAAATGTAATAAGAGATGTTTTTAAAGTTAAGTAGCTAAATTGCAAAAAGAACGCCTCATGAACTCCTCATATCCGTCCATCAATTTATGTGTATCACGGTCATCTCTATTCAATCCCTCAGAAACGCCGACAAATTACTTAGGTTGATAGACAAATAACTGCTGAAACACTTTTCATTATCTAACAAAACGCTGTAACTTCCCAGATTTTATATAAGCATAGCAAGTTACGACGTAATAAATTTTATGAGTATTTTAATCTAGTCTTTTATGATTTATTTATTATTGTTTAAGTGTTTAAACAGTAACTAAAATTATTTCATTTCATTTATCATGATATGTATAGCTCGCGAAAGGTCGACATGGCAATCGGGTATCAGGTGAGTCATGAAGAGAGAGAGAGAGTCATGAGAGGCGGGGACGCCGACAACAAATCTTAGTCAGAGCTGATTTACATTGACTGACTTCAAATTCAAAGGAAGCCAGTGCTAACTTCATACTGGAATCGTGTAAATTTATTTGAAGTCAGTACGCTTGTACGCAGAAGCCTGACTTAAATATTTCCGATTTCTGAACTCAGTCCGCTCCGCAAGTTGGAGTTGGATCAATGTAAGTAGATTAGCCTTTAGTGTTGCACGATTCCGCATTTCGATCTCGCTTAAGTTGTTTCTTGTATAATAGTTGTGTATTTAAAACAACATCGTTTCCTCTTCGTCACGTGTTAGAATTAAAAATCCAATAACCCAGTCTCAAGCACGTGAAGAACTAGTTAGATGAAAATATTACTTGCATAAAAAAGGTGGTATTTGTTATGATTCAAAAAAAATATCCATATCGACTACATGGAATGTTACGTCACATTACTACGAAATTGCCATGTCGACCTTTCGCAAAGTATATTTATAATGTTTTTTATATGTAAATAATGTTATAATTTATTAAGACATGTATCATCTACCAAATAATAAATATCAGTGTGATAATTATATATTTTGAAGTTTACCTTCCAGTGCCATCTGCATTCAGTGACGGATTCATTGCCACTACCAGGTGTTGCCTTATTCGAGCCAATACGCTATATACTTCTCCCTTGAAACAAAAGTATTTTTTATTAACACACTTGTATTACCTTCACCTATATGTATGTAACGGAATCTTTCAACTTCGGTTTTATTGACTTTAAAACCTCGTTGAGTATTTTAAAAATATGCATTCTTCATTCATGCATTTTATAATTCGAAAACGTATTTAATAAATTTAAATCAGTCACAAATCGAATTCAGAATCAAATCACGGCAAAATGTTTATATTTTAATGCTCTATTTAATTATTATAATTAACAGAAACCTCGTAAGACTTTTAATCTATAATGGGTTTAATTAAAAAAAACCCAGATACTTCGATTTATTATCACGAATTCGTCCATTAATGCAGCCAGTTGTCACTATCGGTTCACGGTTCACTTCGATATAGCACGAATTCGTGCTCGAATTTAAAACGAAACGATTTATTGTTGTTGTCTCACTCTGTTTACATAGGATTTCTTTGAAAGAAAAAATCTCTTTATTTCGATATATGATAAACGTTACAATGCGGTCAATTTAGGTTTGAACCTGAACCTGATACTCGATCCTGAATAAGAGACAGAGCATCCAAACTTTATAGGTTAAGATTCTTGAAACTTAATGAATTTAGGAATGTACAGGTGGAGGACCGAGATGGAATGCTCCAGCTCCTCCCGTCTCAAAGGAAGATCTTCCGCCGAGGCTATTTTATGCCTCGCGGGTCTAAGCAGAACTATTCCTGTTGGTTTGTATATATTCTTTGTACTTGTCGGGAATGGTTTGCGAATTCAGCTATTACACAGCGCCATCTATTGGTTTGTAAATGTTCCACTACACGAATAAGAACGTTAATGTTTAACTAAATGACCTTCAAAGAATGTTCTACAGTGGGGATCTTAGTTTGAATAAAAATATTTGAATTTGAATATCTTACGAGTGGCCTCAGCTGCGCTATCCTTAGCACATAGTGGTAGTTGTGAACGCCTTTGGCCTCGCACGCGCCGCACAAGTCCCAGTCGCTACATTGCACGCAAACGTATCTCGCTCTGAAAACGTCATTTTTTAAGCTAAAATACAATTAACAGTAATTAACTGTTCATACCCACTGCTGGGCTCGAATCTCCCCATTTGTAGCGTGGGAGCCCTATGCGTTGACCCACCATTTTGGTCTATGGCGAGTTAGCCGGTTTGGCACATCGGTTATCTCCATGAGCAGGTTTCGTCGCAATGTTGTCCTTTACCGTAAGCATGTGGCAAATGTCATTAGATCAGAAAACTGCCTAAGTGGTATATGCTTTCCGGCCAGGATTCGAACTCACGATATTGATAATAATGTAGATTTTAGTAGCTGGAAATTATACATTCTAAAACAGCTGGGACTTTCTACACAAACACAACTTTTCGTTGAAAACAATCGTATCCTAACAACTAGTTAACTTTTAGCCAACATTATATGTATTTCATCTATAATATTGTTACGAGCTACAGGACTCAAATTAAAAATGCCGTTGGAACTACTATAGAATTTATTAGAACTGTACAAACGCGTATAAAACAAATACAAATAAAACTGGATGCAACCACTTCACACTGCACGATTTAATGCAATTCGACACGCGTTAATTCCATCGGCTATATCGCTAATCGAGAGTACTACAAACGTCTTACTCGTCTCGTAGTCGTAACTTGACTGCCCGCTCCTCCATTCGGGCATTGTCTTATACTCACTACACAGTACAGAGAAATTGGCCGCGCGCACTGAGTTTCCGAGAAATAGTAATTTGCACACCTGCGAACGGCCACAAAATCGAAAACAATAACAATAAGAATTAGTTCGACGCTAATGATGGTTATAAAACAAGTAGAAAAACAATAGCATGTTTTCTTAATTACAAATTCAAAACACAAAAGAATTCCTAATCCGGGAAGACAATAAACTGCGGTTACAACAGGCAGCTGTGCGCTCATCTTTGACGGCATGTAACAATATTACAAAATTCTAAACATACCGTGGCTGTACATTAAAGCTATTAAAAAAACTGGAATAGACTATAGAAACGATGGAGAACACGATGCAATTTTTTTAGATTTCTTGTATGTTTGTTGGTTGTTTTGTCCGTTTGTTGGGGATTCAGGTAAAAACTACTGGGCCGATTTCGATACGGGTTTCGTTGATCGACAGCTAATTCTTAGACTTAAACTCTGCGCTACTTTTATCCCGCGGTAATTTCTCCGAGAGCGACTTGAGGTTGTTCGGATGCGTAAAAATTCGCGAAGTCACGGGTATATCCTAGTTTTTTAATAAAACTCCACAACAAAACATAATCTTTAAATACTCACTAGACATGTGCGCCGCCCGACCCAAGACCAGCGCTGACGGGTTGTTCCGTCGGCGGCGTAATAATTTCAGGCTTTTTTAAGTTACTTTATTTAAACTACTCCATCTGTTTGTTTCGGAAATAGCACAAATAAGACCCGGGCACCTAAAAGTATGAGCTGCAAATCCGGCATAAATAGACAGAATTCAAAGATACGAACACTACCTCTGTTCTTTTCAGACTATCGTACATCTCATCATCATGCTAACAATTTATCAACGGTTTTAGAGAGCTCAGTCATTTTCAAATACTTTAATTACCTATAAATATAAAAATACATACAATGGAAATCGTTCATAACTCAACCAACGTCTAACTACCGTAGGCGCCGCGCGAGAGTACCGGCGCGGCGCACATGTCTAGTACCCACCAAAAACTGGACTATGATATTAATATTTACAATATTATAAAATTTTAAGTCTGTACATTGGAGCTATTTGAAAGAAAACAACTGGAATACACTATATAAACGATGGAGAACATAATGCAATTTTTTTTGGTTTCTTGTCTGTTTGTTCGGGATTCACGTAAAAACTACTGAGCCGATTTCAATGCAGTTTTCGCAGAATGATAGCAAATTTTATAGACTTAAAATCTGTACTACTTTTTGTCCTGGGAATACCGCGTGAATTTTCCGGGAGCGGTTTGTAGTTGTTCAGGTGCATAAAAATTAGCTTATTCCGACAGTTTTCACTAAAACGATAGCTTACGCGCTTTTTACATTATCTTCTTTATTTCCCGGGAATTCCGCGGAATTACAAGACAAGCGTGGACGAGTCGCGGGCATATCCTAGTCGTATATAAGTTTGTTATAAATTAATATCATCTTGTCTCTTTCTAATCAATTAGAAACTCACCCTACTATGCTTTCTGTGCACGAATTGCATCGAAAGACAGCACGTTCTTTGATGTTCTCTTGAAAGCATGGAAAATAAGTTGTTATGCTCGTGTCAAACACTCGCTGTCCATGGGACAAATAAATGTGAGAATAGGACAGCATCTACGCCTCTCTCTAACACAGTTAGATGCCTAATAGGATGTGTAGTGAGTAGTGACGCATCAGCGTAGTGCCGATATTAATACTACGAACAGCGCATTCCATTAGTAGCTCACAAGTCACAACGCCCAAAATGCTCCGTTAGCCGTTCCACAAGGCCACCGCGGTCGTTGTGGTCGTGACGAAAACATCACTAATGACGTCATCATTTTCGATCACACAGCGCTCACAACGACCCTTGTCAATAGGTGGGTCGAATAACCGTAACCGTTCCACTTGGGTTTACGATTGTAACGCCGGCAAGCAAGTGGAAGGGGAAAAGTCGCGGTTGTGAACGTGGTCGTTGTGAGTCCCTAATGGAACGTAGCCGAATAGATACGCAACGCGTCGCGCGTTTCTAGGTCGGCAACGCGTTGGCGACACCCCTGGTATTGCAAACGTCTATAGGCGACGGTAACCACTTCCCATCAGGTGGGCCGCCTGCCTGTTTGCCTACTTCAGGCAATAAAAATAAAATTTTAAAAAAAGGTATGGTAATCGATAAGCGACGCATCACACGTGTCTAGTGCACCAATGATTTATCGCACCGCGAGCAGCGAGTGTTTGACACGAGGACAGTAAAATTTTAGACTTAATAGTTTTCAAATAAGTATAGGTTCTCATCGAAAAATAATTATAGATCCGTGCAGAGACCGATAAAGAATACCAATTGTGTTCAGTCAATAGTAGCCAGGTTACAGTCCCCCCTTTCGAGGCAGACAGCATATTAGTAGCATCTTTGGTTTTGTCCATAGGCAACGGTAACCGCTTTCCATTGTTAAACCAGTGTTAATCGATTTCAAAACAGACACGTATATCTTAAATTTTTCGCTCAAAACTCAAATTCGGTATACGAGAACCATTTAATTGTAACTCTAAAATGTACATTTTAAGTTGTTGTGAAAAGTAACTAGAAAGCATTTCATTGTTAACACTAACCATTATCAATTTGCAGTTCATTGTCGTCACTGCAAGATGAATTAACTTCCAAATTTTTTGCCTCACTGTCTCCTTCATCTGCAAGCAGTTTTATTTCAGTACCAGTGGGTTTCATTACAGTTTACCTAATATTATATTCACCCACATTTCTTTGAACTTACACGATGTGTACCAATGGTTTTGAGTGTTCTCCCAGCGAAATATTTCCAACAGTATTTTTAAAAAAGATCGAAAATTCCTTTAAAAATAGCAGTCTATTGATACACAACTCTAGTTTTGCAAATGTCTATGGACTACTGTAACCATAGTCTACGGGGTGGGCAAGCAAGGATGCCTGTCTACTAATTTGAAACAAAACTCTTGCGGTCTTATTCATATTGAGTTAGAGTAAGTTTGTAGGCTTCTTTAAGATGCTTCACGTGTTGTTTTGGAGCTGAGTGGATAATACCAATTCAGCTTCCACCTCAATGTGTAATTATTAAGACTCATTAAAACTGCATTTATTACTATTACTGTCGGCTTCTGTGGTTGAGTGATCTAAGCGTATGCCCGCCCGCCTTTGGGCATCCTTAGGAGTATGGCCCTGTACGGTGCACCCGTATGGTCCACTGCACTTCACCGCCACAATAGGACCTTGTTGTGCCGCGCACAACGGGTCCTGGCGGTGAGGACCATCCGAGGATACCGTACAGTGTCGTGGACGGCGTCGACACTCTTGGCAGGCGATCCGCCCAGTGTCCGCGACACTCTCCAGGCGGACGTGATAGCCAAAGTTCGGCGCTCCCGACAGGATGCCCTCGCCCGTGGCCTGGTCTAGGGCCAGGCCGAACTCCAGGTGATCAGGACGCGGAAAACCGCGGCCATGATCCAATCTTGGTTAGTAGAGTTGGAAAACCCTGTTGCTGGCATTGACACGGTGGAAGCGGTTCGACCGCAGCTGTTGCGATGGCTCTCGCGGAAACGCGGGACCCTGACCTTCAGTATGACACAGATACTTACCGGGCACGGTTGCTTCGATAAGTATCTGTGTCAGATTGCGGGCTGTTTGCCTTCACCCCAATGCCGCCAATGTGGCGCGCTAGACACGGCGTTACACACGCTACTCGAGTGCGCAGCTTGGGCACCTCAGAGGTTTGAACTCGAGGCACTTGTAGGACCGATCGAATCGCTGGGCGATCTGGTGCAAGCCATGCTGCACAGCGACGATTGGTGGGTGGGTGCGGCCAATTTCTGCGAGACGGTAGTGTCTCATAAGGAGGCCGCGGAACGAGATAGGGAGAGAGATGGCAGTGCGCATGCGTCTCGCGGGCGCCGACGTCAGTGGGAGCCCGGAGGCGCAGGTATGCGCATGACCTCCCTCCCTGAAATACCGCTGCAGGGGCCCTCTAGCATCTAGGGAGCAGAGGAGTCTTCACCCCTGTTGACGAAGTGAGTTTGCCTCTCCCGGGGCATTCTCAAGCACTTGTGCGCTAGGATCGGTGTGGGCGTAACTACGTTCTGTATCTCACGCCTTTCCTACCATAAGCGCGGGGCACATGGGAGGAGGGTGGTTTTAGTGGGGTATTGATTAGTCGAGTCTCCACACAAGCCGGTTGATTATTGTTTGGATTGCCTCAGTGGAAAGCCTCCATGATCAACAACGGTCTAATCCCTAGCAAAGGACCCGGTATGTGCGAAATGCATTTCCCCCGCCTTAAAAAAAAAATGCCCGCCCGCCTTGCTCAGTGGAATGTAGAAGTCGCAAGTTCAATTCTTGGCATGGTATATTTCATAAACTAATTTTCCATTATTTATTTACTATGATGTGGATGTCTGGGATTAACCCAAAATTGTCAGTTATGTATTACCTCTATATAAGACTAACATTATTAATGTAGGGATACATAAAACGTGTCAGCAGATTCATTTAGTAGGCCACTTTCTGATTGATCATTGTAGCAGTGAAACAGTATTGGTATGCACAGTATATGCGGTACCGAAAGCTTATCAAGCTATGAGTGTTTACTGATTCGCTCGGTATGATTCAGTTGCACCAAAAATTAGAGATTAGTCTTAATATATAATATATTTACTTTCATCTTGTTTGTCTTATTGAATATGCACTGTTTGCTACAACTCATCAACTCAACAACATTAATTCTTCGATAACTGGTTGTATAACATACTTCTGTATTTATTTAAAAGAGCCTTAAATATATACATATGAACAAATCAGCGATAACATGTTGTGAAGCGGTGTACATAGAATAGGAAATAAGTTAAAATTTTAAATTATATGCATGACCTTCAAAAAAGATTCTGCAGTAGAACTTCTACTGCAGAATCTTTTTTGAAGATTTTGAATAAAAAAAATTGAATTTTAATTTCAATTTCGCTTTTAATATCTTAATAATCATTCACATGCGCATCTTTATCAACTTCTACTTCATGATTGTAACCAGTATGATTGATAACAATTGGACTTACCTTCTGATATTTCCACTGCTGTTTCGGGTTGGTGCCATGAGAACTCCGTTGATGATGTAGGCATCTCTTCCTCTGGTATAAAGTGACCATATGATTGGGGCTTTACAGTGTCTGGAAATAAATATTAGTATTTTCAATAGATTTAAAATTTGTGACAAACAATATCAACACAAGTAAATCTTATGAACCGATTGAACTACAATCACACCACAGTAATTCTGGCCAAAGGTATTGACGAGAAGAAATTACTCTTCACTTAAAAATGCTCTGTAAGCAATTTTTCTCTTTTCTGTTAAATTCATTTCTGGTGTACAACAGTTATATGAACTACATACAGTACTAGCAGTTGATCATCGCATCGCCCACATATTAAAAATTGTCATAGCTGTAGCCAACCCCCTTAGGGGTTGAATTTCCAAAAACGCCGATACGCGTGTACATTTATCTCTAAACAGAAGCAGGTAGTATAAAATTTTATATTTCTTACTTTGAAAATGACGGATTTTCATACAAAGTTTCATCTCCTTTTTCATCCATTAAGGGGTTGAATTTTCAAAAATCCTTTCTTAGTGCACACCTACAGTATAGACAGAACCTGCATGCAAATTTTCACGGTGCTAATCGCAGCAATAGGAGCTGTGGGTTGATATGTCAGTCAGTCAGTAATTATATAATAGGTTGGGAAAAAAGTCTTTTCGCATATAGTATGTATGAACTTGTAATAAGATCTCTTTGGCTATACCATTTGTACCTGGCTGGTTTTGGTATTGTTACGAGCTACAGGACTCGAATTAAAAATGCCTTTGGAACTACTATAAAAATTATTAGAACTGTACAAACACGTATAAAACAAATACAAATAAAACTGGATGCAACCAGTTCACACTGCACGATTCAGTGCAATTCGAACACGCAAAGTCCGTCGTCTATATCGCTAATCGAGGACTAAAGAACGTCTTACTCGTTTTGTAGTCGTCGCTTGACCTGCCCCCGCTCCTCCATTCGGGCATAGTCTTATACTAACTACACAGTACAAAGAAATTGGAGGCGCACACTGTGTTTCTAAGAAATATTAATTTGCACACCTGCGAACGTCCACAAAGTCGAAAACAATAGAGATTAGTTCGACGCTAATGATGGTTATAAAACAAGTAGAAAAACAATAGCATGTTACAAATTCAAAACACAAAGGAATCCCTAATCCGGGAGGACAATAAGCTGCGCTTACAATAGGCTGTACGGCTTATCTTTGATGGCATGTAACAGTATCATTAAAAAGTTTTAATTTTAAAGAAGACAATTCCAAATTCAAATTAGGAAAAAGGGTGATTTTCATTTGTTTTTCTTATTGTTAAAATGAGTGAATCTAATGAAGAAATTCGATACATTTTAAAATTTTACTACAAAAAAGGTAAAAATGCAACACAAGCCGCGAAAAACATTTGTGATGTTTATGGACCTAATGTAGTATCTGTGAGAGTAGCGCAAATTTGGTTTAAGTGTTTTCAATCTGGAAATTTTGATATCAAAGATGCACGTCGCTCTGGTCGCTCTATCACGGACAAAATTGATGCCATTTTTGAAAAAGTGGAGCAAGATCGGCATATTAGTAGTTAAGATGTAGCTGGAGAACTGGGAATTGACTACAAAATGGTTTTAGCGCATTTGAAAAAAGCTAGGTACACAAAAAAGCTCGATATTTAGGTGCCTCATGAGCTCACTGAAAGAAACCTAATGAACCGTGTACTCATTTGTGATTCTTTATTACGACGTAATAAAACCGAACCATTTTTGAAAAAGCTGATAACTGTTGATGAAAAATGGATCACGTACGACAAGAACGTGCGAAAACACTGTAACTGTACTGACTAAAGTATGTAGATGCCATTTTGTTTGATAACTTTTTGCCATCTTGTAGGTAGGGACATGATCCCATTGCTATAAAAATTTTGGGGCTTCTGATCAAAAAACTAGGACAAGTGGTTTTGGCAGTCCTCTCGTGATGTTAACCTGATACTGCCTAAGGAATTCTGCAGAGACCGAAACAAGTGAAAAGCTGAAGGTGCAAGGTCAGGACTATACGGCGGATGCATTAACACCTCCCAGCCAAACTCTCGTAATTTTTGCTGAGTGGCTAAAGATGTGTGAGGTTATCATGGTGAAAAACCACACCCTTCGGTTGATTAATTCCGGCCGCTTTCTCTCAACTTTTTGCTTTAATCTTATCAGTTGTTCGCAGTACAGTTCAGAATCGAAGGTCCTGCCTGGCGGTAACAACTCATAATGAATAATGCCCTTCCAATCCCACCATACACACAGCATCACCTTGTTGCGAGTTAACCCGGGTTTCGCCACAGTCTGTGAAGCCTGACCGGCCTTCGACCACGATCTTTTTCGCACGTTCTTGTCGTACGTGATCTACTTTTCATCACCAGTTATCAGCTTCTTCAAAAATGGTTCGGTTTCATTACGTCGTAATAAAGAATCACAAATGAGTACTCGGTTCATTAGCTTTTTTTCAGTGAGCCTATGAGGCACCTAAATATCGAGCTTTTTGTGTACCCAGCCTTTTTCAAATGCGCCAAAACCGTTTTGTGGTCAATTCCCAGTTCTCCAGCTACATCATAACTACTAATATGCCGATCTTGCTTCACTTTTTCAAAAATGGCATCAGTTTTGTCCGTAACAGGGCGACCAGAGCGACGTGTATCTTTGATATCAAAATTTCCGGATTGAAAACGCTTAAATCAAATTTGCGCTACTCCCACAGATACTTACTTCATTAGGTCAATACACATCACAAATTATTTTCGCGGATTTTGTTAAAGTTGTACCTTTTTTGTAGAAAAATTTTAAAATGTATCGAATTTCTTCATTAGATTCACTCATTTAAACAATAAAAAAATCAAATGAAAATTTTCCTAATTTGAATTTGGAATTGTCTTCTTTAAAATTAAAACTTTTTAATGATACCAAAACCAGCCAGATACAAATGGTATAGCCAAAGAGATCTTATTACAAGTTCATACACACTATATGCGAAAAGACTTTTTCCCCAACCTAATATTATACACTCAATTCCTTGTTATATCTTAAATATTAATTTTAATTGTGAGAAAGCAGCAATCCGGGTGTCTTATAAGAAATTTTGCGGCATACCGTCCTTTCGACGCAATAAAAACGTGCTTTTGTATAAATCGCCTAACAATTGAAAACCGGCGTATGTTTTAAATCGATGTCACTATTCTGTATTTCAAACAGCACCTATATCAAAAAATCGATTTTAAAATGTTTTGTCTGTCTGGATATTCTGGCTAATCTCTGAAACTGCTGGACCAATTTTGATTGGATTTTCACTAGCAGATAGCTGATGTTATATAACTTAAACCAACATTTTTTTAGGATTCCAAGACAAAAAATCCACTCAGACGAAGTCACGGGCACAAGTATTTTATAAAAAACCATTTATTAAAATGTTGACAGTACTGTGTCTTATAGTCGTACAGAACAACAAAATTCCATCACATAATGATCTGGAGGAGATTTCCTGCCCATGTTTTTCCTTTGCCCTATGACATGAGTTATTTAAGTGATTTTCAATATTTTTGAGACACCATCAACAAATTAGCAACGCCGGTGGTTTTGCAAATGTCCATAGGCATGGTAACCACTTTCTACAAGTTGGGCCTGCCTGTTTGTCTGCTTCAAGTAATAAAAAAAGATTACTGATACACACAATGATGTACTACTATGATGTAAAATACTGCCTTTTCAAACAAATCTGTGTCTTCATTTAAATTAAACAAATATATCATTTTATTTTTGGTGGAAATCTGTGGCTTCAAATGTATAAAATATTTTTCAAAAAAAAATATCATAGACAACTTCATCACAATCCTGTTTACCTGGGAGATGCAAGATGTCATGTGTAGTACTGAGAGGGAGAAAATGTCTATAAATGTATGAAAATATGTTTTTAGAAAATCATTATGTGCATGTGCCCATCCAGACTGCTGATGTGTGAAACCCATCAATCTGCCTTAGACAAACTTAGCAGATATACAAATATCCTCCTAAAAATGTCAAATTTCAAGCCCAACTAATAGAATTTGATGAGATATTAGTATGTACTTATGGTATGGCCTTGTATATGAATAAATTATCATGAATAAAAGTATGTGTTTTCCCTAACATAGACTTATATGGGTTACTTTTACCCTAGAAATTTTAAGATTTGGGATTTTGGGAATATTTGGGAAGCAATCTCAGTAAATCTATAGATGTTTGTTACATGAATTTAAAATAGTGTGGTAGCGGAGCGGGGAGAGAGGAAGCATACTTACCTCCACTACAACCCTTATGGTTCAGAGATCTTGTTTTTTTTTTTAATAAACATATCCTCACAATTATTTTTTACTACTATTGCACTTATATCATAGGTCTAAAGTTGAACAATCCTTTCAAAGTCCAAAAGAAAGCCAGTAACCAACAGAAAAAGAACCAAGATATAGAGTAAGTCATCAAAAAATGAAGAAAAAACACAACAGCACATTTACATACACTACAAGAGTAACTTGAAAATATTTAACATGGCAGCCAATAAAGACGAAATTATAAATCCTGTATATGAAATAGATAGTAAATGCTTACCAGTCAATCATCACTGTTTTATTAACTGGTCACAATTTTTCACCACTCAACACAATAATATTAGTGAAAAAATAGGTGAGTTATGTTTACCAAAAATTATTATTTCAAGAACTCTGGACCATGAGGGCTGCAGAAAGGGTAATTACACCTTCCCCCCTAACCACTCCACCCACCCACTACTTAAAATTTGTATACTGGATATTCCAGTAGCAGCCACAATATGCTTGGAACCGACAAACAACTGATGATAACTGGAAAATTAATATGTTAAAAACACATGTTTTGCATTACCTGAACAAAGACTGATGTTACCAGTTCGAATTTTCTCCACAGTCTTGCTCTTGGTTATATCATCTTCTTTAATTGGAGTCCTTTCCTGTTGCTCAATATTGTTATGTTGTACTTCAAGGTTGTGTTTATGCATAAACTGATTGTGATATGAGACTTGCTCTTGTAGTACATATACCATGCTTAGTTGTTCATGTGCTACCATGGGAATGAATTGATGTTCGATTGTGGGAAAAGCTTCATCTTTTAGCTGTTTTCTCCCTGTAGGAAATAATTTGACCTCTCCGTTAATATTCAATTTTTCATACATTTTTATATGCTCTGCTTTGAAATGAAGGTGACAAATATAATCAGTCGCTTTCAATACAATGCCCAAAGACTTCTTCCAATTTTTTAATCTTGCTGGTGTCTGTTAATATAAAGAACAATTTTTTGTTGTATTAATTTATTAAGAAAATGATTAAAGTAACAACTAGGGTATAAAAATATTTCAGGAAAAAAAAAATATTTTACACACTGTTGGTTTGAAAAAAGACGGCGTCTCATTTTCTGTTTTACGCCCACTTGGGCAACTTTTCACAAAGCAAATTTTTCCCATAATGACTCAATTTCAAAATTTGTTAAGAGTAAACAGTAAACACTTTAGTAGCAATTTTTTTAAAAATCACAACTTTTCGTGTTATTATTTATATTCTCCAGCTGTCTCAGAGCTGACAGTGACAGCAATTTTTACATAGATATTTTTCATTATTCTGCTATAGGGTCCATCCGCGATCCTTACACCTTACGGTTTATTTAGTTTATTAATTTATTATTACGGTGCATTACAGACCGTGAATGTTTCGCCACATTTGTTTTTTGTGTGAATGCGCTGCACTCGCAGCATTGAGGGGAAGACAAGCATCCCACGATCTGAAGTCGACACTTATTGAAGCACCCGTGCCCGACAAATATCTGCGTCATCCTAAAGGACAGGGTCCCGCGTTTCCACGCGACCCATCGCAATAGATGTAGACGAATTGCCTCCACTGTTTCAACGCTGGATTACGCTGGTCTCAGGAGATTCTAAATCTCTTTTCCAGGTTTGGATCGAGTCGCAGTTTCCCGCGTCCTGATTGCTTTTATCTCAGCCCGACATTTTTTTTTCAAGCGGGGGAAATGCATTTCTCACATACCGGGTCCTTTGCTAGGAATTAGACCGTTGTTGATCATGGAGGCTTTCCACTGAGGCAATCCAAACAATAATCAACCGGCTTGTGTGGAGACTCGACTAATCAATACCCCACTAAAACCACCCTCCTCCCATGTGCCCCGCGCTTATGGTAGGAAAGGCGTGAGATACAGAACGTAGTTACGCCCACACCGATCCTAGCGCACAAGTGCTTGAGAATGCCCCGGGAGAGGCAAACTCACTTCGTCAACAGGGGTGAAGACTCCTCTGCTCCCTAGATGCTAGAGGGCCCCTGCAGCGGTATTTCAGGGAGGGAGGTCATGCGCATTCCTGTGCCTCCGGGCTCCCGACTGACGTCGGCGCCCGCGAGATGCTTGCACACTACCATCTCTCTCCCTATCTCGTTCCGCGGCCTCCTTATGAGACACTACCGTCTCGCAGAAATTGGCCGCACCCACCCACCAATCGTTGCTGTGCAGCATGGCTTGCACCAGATCGCCCAGCGATTCGATCGGTCCTACAAGTGCCTCGAGTTCAAACCTCTGAGGTGCCCATGCTGCGCACTCGACTAGCGTGTGTAACGCCGTGTCTAGCGCGCCACATTGGCGGCATTGGGGTGAAGGCAAGCAGCCCGCAATCTGACACAGATACTTATCGAAGCAACCGTGCCCGGTAAGTATCTGTGTCATTCTGAAGGTCAGGGTCCCGCGTTTCCGCGAGAGCCATCGCAACAGCTGCGGTCGAACCGCTTCCACCGTGTCAATGCCAGCAACAGGGTTTTCCAACTCTACTGACCAAGATTGGATCATGGCCGCGGTTTCCCGCGTCCTGATCACCTGGAGTTCGGCCTGGCCATAGACCAGGCCACGGGCGAGGGCATCCTCTCGGGAGCGCCGAACTTTGGCTATCACGTCCACCTGGAGAGGCCAGGGCGGATCGCCTGCCAAGAGTGTCGACGCCGTACACGACACTGTACGGTATCCTCGGATGGTCTCACCGCCAGGACCCGTTGTGCGCGGCACAACAAGGTCCTATTGTGGCGGTGAAGTGCAGTGGACCACACGGGTGCACCGTACAGGGCCATACTCCTAAGAATGCCCATGTAGAGTTTCCTAGTCGTCGTCCCCGGTCCCCCCACGTTGGGAAGAAGCCGAGAGAGGGCGCCTGCGGACCTCACGAGCTTGGGAACTAGCTGCTCAAAGAGCGCTTTGAACAGCCATTTCCCATCGAGAATTAGCCCCCGATATTTCATCTGGGGGCCTACACGAATGTCCACCCCTTCGACTGTAACGGACAAGTCCGCGGGGGGGATTACGAAACCGCCTATGGAACATGATGGCCTCCGTTTTCGCGGGGGAGACCTTCAAGCCCAGCCTACCTATTCTTCGGACCACGATTGCCAACCCGGCGTTGGTGAGGTCTACGGATTCCGCGAATGACGCACCGCGTTCCGTGAGTAGGGTGTCATCCGCAAAGCAGATTAGCCCTATTCCGGGCAGGACCGGAACCCGAAGAATCCAGTCATAACCGACGTTCCAAAGAACCGGCCCGAGGACCGATCCCTGTGGGACGCCACACGCGACGCGTCGCCGACCTATCGCGCGATTCTCGGACTCGCCGCCCTCCCAAAGGATGTACCTGTCCTGGAGGTACGCGTCCAACAGCCTCGTGAGGTACGGGGGAACTCCGTGTGCACGAAGCCCCTCCCTGATCGTCTCGTGAGGGAGGCTGTTAAAGGCGTTCGCTATGTCTAGCGAAACCGCCAGGACAGTATCCTTTGCTTGGACTGCGTCGTCCGTTACAGATCGCAGTGTCTCGAAGGCGTCCAACGTGGAGCGCCTCCGCCAAAACCCGAACTGCGTCTGTGCTAGCCCCGGCTCCACAGTATCGAGATGCTTAACGAGGCGTTCCGCTAAGATCTTCTCGAAGACCTTGGCGACCTCGTTAAGCAACACTATGGGCCTGTAGGTGGACGGATCGTTGGGAGGACGGCCTCCCTTGGGAATCAGGCATAATCGGCCCTCCTTTCATTGCGACGGGAACTGACCTGCGCGAACACAGGCATCGAACAGTTCCGCAGCTGGCCGCGTAGGTGTTTGGCGGCCAGGAAGAGGAGCCGACCCGGAACCCCGTCGGGTCCCGGAGCCGTCTTCCTAGCCCGGAGCCGGTCCAGGGCGACATCTAACTCTTCCTCGGTGATGGAGTGAGGCTCCACCTGCAAGTGTCGGGAATGATTGGACCCATATCGAGGGGAGTGAAGATCCCCGGATCCGGGAAGAGCCCATCGATAACCGACCGGAGGACCTCGGGTTCGAGCGTTTCCGTAACCGTGGAGGTGCAAGGCCGCAACGTGTTGCGGGTCGCACGGTACGGACACCCCCAAGGGTCCCAGTCTAGTGTCTCGAGGAGCTCCTCCCGAGCCCGGGCTTTCGCTCGCAGAATTACGATCGAAAGGGCCTTTCTGGCCTCTCTGAACTCCCCCACGGGTCCATTCTCCTCAACATAGTCTGGAGGACGACGCGCTCTGCTACGTTTGAGCCTGTGGCTGATTCTGCGGACTGCCCTCCGCAGTTCAGCCAGCTCTTCAGTCCACCAGTGGACCGATGTACGCGGCGGCGGTCGTTTGGCTCGAGGCATAGCAGCGTCGCAAATCCTTTTGAGGGATTTGCGCATGTGCTCAGCCTGCGCCTCCAGATTCCCCAGGTCGGCTGGATAGGTCCAGCATTCGATGATAGCCCTCTCCTCGGCCTGCTCCGCGTCGAGCTTGGTAAGAGCCCAGTGCGGGAGCCGGAAGGAGCCCTGAACAGGGTAAGCGCTAGGCGAGGGGGAGAGCTCGAATCTGATGTAGAAGTGATCAGACAGAGTCTCCACCTCCTCCAGCACTCTCCATCCTACCACTCTGCGGGCGGCCGCATGTGTGGCGAATGACAGGTCGATGATCGATCCACTCCGCGCACGTACGCAGGTCTGGACCGACCCCTGGTTCAGGATGGACAGGTTGGATTAAAGCGCCCAGTCTTCAACCGCCCGTCCCCTAAGATCGGTAATCGCGTTCCCCCAGGATTGGTGCTTGGCATTGAAGTCACCTAGGACGAATATCGTCTTCGGCGCTAGTCTACCGACGGCTGCCCTAATTGAGTCTAAGGCGAGCTCGTACTCCGCCAGGGGGCGGCTCCGCGAGAGGTACACGCCTATGATGACGTAACATCCGCTTTCCGCCTCCGCGTAGCCCTTTCCTCTTTCGAGACTGGTGAGCGGTGTGCCAGATCCGGCTCTGGCGACCACGGCTACCACATCGTCGAGATCCCCCACCCAATTCCTAGCTGGGGCTACGTAATGAGGTTCGCTTATTACGGCCAAGTTTGCTTGCCACTCCGCCGTCGCCTGCAGGCACAAGTCCTGGGCGTCGGGGGAGTGGTTAACATTAGCTTGGAAGAGTGTTAGGGGTGTATTGGGCATTTAGGTGTCCATAGGTACCCCCCTTCCACTCGCCGGTCGTTTATTCGCCCTCGGGTGGACGAATTTACCCTTGACGTATGGGGGCTGGCAGTTCTCAGCCCGACAATACACCAGGCCCCGTCAGGGCAAAGGTCCCGTCACTCTACTACTCCATGTGGGATAATGTTACAGTTATTGACCGTGTTACGCACATTTAGCGATGAGTTTAAAGCGTTATTTGTGATGTGATATAGTTATCAATAGCGTTTTATATTAACATACAACATTAACAATGAGGTTAAATATTTACAAAAACGTATGTACAAACTAATGTAGGTATTCGTTAATGGCTGTTGTAAATTATTTGTTTGTATTGTAATAATACGCCTTTTGGTTTTTACTTTAATATAATTAAAAGGAAATCGAGTTGGTTGAGAATCAAATATGATCAAATGTATGAAAAAATGGAGTTTAATTTTATTTAGTCCCATTTCAATAAATATAATTTTGGCTTGTTTGGCTCCAACACAAGACATTATTTTTAAACCTATAATAAGACGTATCTGGCCACAGTCAACAACTATAAGATAATCACAGATGAAGCCCGAGAATCAGACATACTTTGCAAAATCAATACTAATAAGAGGCCTATCCACTATCCTGCAGTGGACTGAGATTGCAGTCTTCCACAGCCATTCTGATCGATGTAGCAGGACGCAATGCGTGCAGACTGCAATAACATTCACAGTCCTGCATTATGCGACGGACTGCTAGGCGAACTGCTATGCAGTGTAGTGAATGGACCCTTTACATTGCAGCCAAAAAAAAATCATTCTTACTAGTCTTGCGCAGAAGGTTTGCCGATGACAACCCCTCCCGCCTCCCACAACCGCGCCCCGCGGTCGCCGGTCATCTATTTCTCACTACTATTTAGACAAGTCCCGGTCCCAGTCGGAAGCGTGAGGGGCAACCATCGGCAAGTCACGATCATGTTGTAGGATATAGTTTATGGTTTCCGCCGACATCCGCAACTTATAGGTATCTGGACAAAGAATGTACATTGAACAGTGCAGACAATTGAACGTTAGTCGCGGGCGTAACTAAATATTCTATAAGATTCTAAAAATACCGTGTTTGTAGATTGAAGCTATTAAAAAAAGAACAGGAATAGGAACGATGGAGAACATGATTCAATTTTTCTTAAATTACTCGTCTGCTTATCGGTTTGTCCTTTTCTTCGGGCTTCACGTAAAAACTATTGGGCCCAATTCGATGCGGTTTTCGCCGATCGACAGCAAATTCTTAGACTTAAACTCTGCGCTACTTTTTATACCGGGAATCCTATGGGAAACTTTTTGAGAAAGAATCCAAACGGCATAATTGACAAAAATTGAATTCCAATGCAATTTTTCACTGATCGATAGCAAATTTTATGTAACAAAATGTGTCATACGTTTTTATCGCAGGAACCTCCCCGGAATTTTCTCGGAAGCAGTTTAAAGTTGTTCAGGTACATAAAGTTAGCTTATTCCAACACAGTGTTCACTAAAACAATAGCTTACATTTTTTTTTAATGCTGAGATACTTTAAGTCCTAGAAATTACGCGTGAATTGTATCCGTGTACCGGGTATGGTATATAAATAGTTGCATAAATATTAGCTGGTTTCGATACGATTTCACTAGAACGATAGCTTTTTCAAGTAATGCGACACTATATTCCGGGAATCCTGCAGGAATTTTCTGGGAGTGTTTTAAAATGGTTATTAAACATGAAAATTAGCTGATTCGAATCCGATTGATACTGAAACAACATCATTCGGGACTTTTTACATTCCCCGAGATTTCATTTCGAAATCACGTGATATTAGGACTTGCTTTATATGACAGTTTCCACGTTTATTAGACATCTTTAGTACAACAGATTCAGTTATGTATACCTTTAGTAACATTACTTATATCATACTTTTACAGGAATCTTCGGAATTCGTGTACTTTCATTCTAAAAAACCCGTTTCCCTACTAAAAAAAAATGATTTTAAATACTGGCGCAATAACTGTAATTTACGTTACCCATCGGACGTGGACGAAGTTGCGAGCAAATCCTAGTACACTATATGGTGTAACATTGGGCAAACCTTGAGCGTTTGCGCTCGATAGAGATCTAGTTATTTATTTATTTAGGTTTATGGCTTGGCAGCTAGGCCTTTAAGCCAGATCTTAGATTTTAAAGTAGTTTCTTCATTTTCTTATGCCTATGTGTAGCACAGCTGAATTGTAGGTTATCAGCTGATGCTATTCAACGGAGTTCTTGTGACAACTCAAAAGGCCACATTTGACTATACAGTTCACATTTCTCACAAAACACATAATTACTACTCTAAAACTATCAATATCCTACAACTATTGTTCATTTTAGAGTAATTTTACACATTTTTTTAAAATAAAACTGCACAGCACAACATCTCCTTTCAGTTCCCGCCAAAAACTCCATTGAGATCTAGATGTTTCCAGTGCGGCCAACCCTCGTTAAAGAAAACTCACTGTTTCAACTCATAAAAAGCTGTCAACTGGGATTTATTTCAAAGAAAAGCTCAAAATATACAGTAAGAACATAAAATATTTATAAATTCAATTATTAAAAATACTTGTCTCTTGACGATAAATTTTCAATACACGGTGATTATTTGGTGGCTGGTTCTTATATCTTACTGTTCATTCACCTAATAATATTGGTTGAATTTTGACACTTCTATGAAGCTTGTGTCAAATATTATAAATTAATAAAATCTTTATTTCATAGCCATACAACTTAATTATGTACACGTAAAAGGTGTAAACATAATTATACAATAGTAAAGCAGAACCTGCGTCTGAAAGTACCACGCATGTTTAAAAGTCATGGATTCTTCCCGCGGGTTATACCTTATCCGATAATTTTATTACCGCTTATAGATTGTCTTTGCCTCTGAAGTCAGAGGTATGTAATATTTCCTCTGAGTCTCTGACTGGCAAATACTGGCAACACTGATCGTAAACCATACGTAGGAGTTTTTGGCGGGAACTGAAAGGAGATGTTGTGCTGTGCAGTTTTATTTACTAAAAATGTGTAAAATTATTCTAAAATGAACAATAGTTGTAGGATATTGATAGTTTTTGAGTAGTAATTATGTGTTTTTGTGAGAAATGTGAATGTGGCCATTCGAGTTTTCACAAGAACTCCGTTGGATTGCTGCCTACAATACAATTGCGCCTGGCTTAAAGGTGTAGCTACCAAGCCATAAACATAAAAAACGTAGTAGTATCCATAGTTCATAGTTTGTGCGTAAACCACTATAAATAAACGAGTGAATTTCTTTTTACAGTTTTATTTTGATAAGTATTAAAACTATCAAGTGAAATAACTATTATCGTTTAAAAGTGCTATTTAAGATTAGATAAAATGTCCGGATGTAAGTAAATATACTTTTATTTTAACGTTGAGGAATTTCGTACAATACTTTCAAATTTGTTTTTGGAGGCATAACTAATTCTGTTGTCTAATTATTTGCTAGTGTCCATTGTCTCCTTTAATTCTTTTATGTTTTGTAAATATTTTCATATCTTATATTTTTATTGTTTGCGTATGCATAACACAAGCGAAAACACTAATAAACCTATGTCGCATATCGTAACGTCGTACACATCATAGTTTTAAGTTTGATTGCATCATAAAATTGTTATTTCACTGAAAAGTTTTTGATGTCTAAGGAAATTTCGGCTGCGCTTTGACACAGAGTGGCATGAGATTAGGTAATTTGAGTTTAGGGGTAACATACGCCATTATACCATAGCCACTAGACCTGTCATTTGAATTAGGAAACAAGCTTTTAGGGTCCACAAACGAGTTCGGTTAAATTTTACAATAGTGGTCACTGAATTTTAAGTAGTGGAGGGCGAAGGGGAGGAGGAGTACTTCTTCCTTCTGCAATCCTCATGTCTAGGAGACTTGTAGTTTTTGAGATATGATTTTTTATGTAAACATAACTTTACTACTTTTTTTTAAATGGTGTACTTATTTCTTATGTCTAAAGACGAAAAATGCAGAAGAAAGGTAGTGGTCAATGTAAAATATATTTAAAACAGTCTAAAAACGCAGATTAAAGCCCACAAGCCGAGCGAGCAAAGCGAGTATGCCATGACAGCGGTCTTCAAATGTCACAACCGATTTGTTACCATCATTTAAATAGTTATCATTGAATAAATGGTGACCAGTCGGTTCTGGCACTTCCTTAGGCCAATGTTCTGGTGAGCATTGGTCTAAAGACTAACCCAACCTAATGTAACTCACCGTTTTAGTTACTGGTCGCAACTTTTGGTCACCCCTCACAACCTTAGTGGTTATAAATAAACTGTAAGGATAAACCCTAACTCAAATCACCATTAATTTTCCTCCTGTTAATCTATATCACACCCAAAAATTCAGATAGAGGATTTCACCAAAATCCAAAGTTAAGCAATGCAATCGAAGTCCAGTGAGAAAGCCAGTCATCGAAAAATCCATAACAAAACACAAAATATAGTTTGATTCAAACTTTCTGGTGGCTATGATATTACAAAGGTGAGCACAGGTACCATCAAGTTGAGATTAATTGGGGCTCATTATGTTTCTACTATTTTTACCTGCTTTAAAAAAAGGAAGAGGTTCAATTCATGTAAATATTTTTTTAATGTATGTCAACCAAACTTTTGTTTCTAAACTGATTTCCACTATTCCTTTGCTTTAGATTCAGTAGCATCAAGATAAAACTATCCTGATGATTTATATAAATCATTAATTGTTTTGGGCACTATATACATAACTAAAAAGTGAAAAATAAATATTTTCTTCCAAAAAATATACCGACTTTAAGTAATTAAAAAGCAAAAATAAATATTTTCTACAACTGTGAAGTAAGTGCCTAATAAAACATTAAAAAAATGCAAAATAAATTAACTTTTATGTTTTACTTTGCACTGACTTCAAGATGTTGCAGAAAATAGCAATTTCTTGCTTTCTAATTACTCTTGAAGTCAGTTTCTTTTTTTTCTAGAATTGTTTTATCTTAGAGTATTCATAAACTTAAGAATTATTATTTCGGAGGTATGTATTACCTATAGTCTATAGTTTGGTTCATGGAAAAGTAATGTTGAGAGTGCTGACCGCTGTTTGGTACTCATTTTGAATGGGATACTAGTGCGGTAAGTTGACTTTTACAAATACCAGTTTGTCAAAATCAACAACAGCCCGAGTGTCATATGTTGTTCAAAACAGTACAATACCTAATGAAATAAACATAAATGTAACTCAGAAAGTCCCAATTTTCTAACATTTTTAATATGAAAATGACACACATTTACAATAGCGATGTGTTAGAGGAATGAAATAGGAGGATTGGATTAGGAATGTAGGATAAGGAGTGGCAAGAGGGCCATTGGAACTATCATTCATCGTTTGAAATACAATTAGCTCAGCATTAACCATTTCAAGCCGATATGGGAGAGCGTAGTATCTCACCAGTCAAGCCGGCCCTAAAAGCTGCCATTAAAATAATGATCCTAGTACAGGTCTGTCACATATAAAAAGGCTTAATAATATCACGTAAAAACTGTTTATTTGCGGTGGAGCCATTTTCTACAGAACTGTTGCTTTCTTCGTTTGTTTCGCTTGAACAGGATTCCTTCTCAGTGATGGATTTGGACATAGATGATACTTTCGTCTGTCAAAGTGTCGCTAATAACATCATCTTTTGTTTTAACCTTCTTACTTTCAACCTACTACTACAAACTTACTACAAACCTACCTAGTTATTTCTTTCCATTTGTTTTCTTACCATGTGTATGGAACTTGCTATTTTTGGACTAGTTTTTTATTTCATAATTTTTTATGAAATTTAATTCCATAATTCAGACAATAACAACAATAAATTTAACTAAATGAAAAAAATCTTAATGGAATAATAACAAAACAATTAACAAACAATAAACTTTTGTGCTCTATTTTATTTAGATTTAGACGCGCGTGTGTGTGTGTGTGTGTGTGTGTGTGTGTGTGTGTGTGTGTGTGTGTGTGTGTGTGTGTGTGTGTGTGTGTGTGTGTGTGTGTGTGTGTGTGCTATGTATGGACGTAGCTCAATACTACTATAGCTACGTCGTAATGGGCGCAGGGCTGCCCATGTGCGCTTGCTAGATAAGTTGGAAAAAAGCGCTAGATTCTGTTAAATGACCAAAATTAAAAAAATATATCCAGCAAGTGCATGTTGTACCACATAAACTGGAGGATTCCATAGAAGCCAAGATCAACCACTTTTCTTGTTGTTTGACTATGAACCCCAAAAGATATAGTATGTAGGATTGGACAATCCTCAAAAAAGGAATTTATATTGTAGTGCAGCTAATTAGATTTTAATCAACTGCTATGACATGATATATAGTGTACCATTGGGTTATTTAAATTTAATGTACACTAAACAACATAAAAATTTATTAGATATTTTCATATCAATCAGATTGTTTCGGTCTTATGCCAAAAGGAAGGTTTGCCCTGAAAATCAGTGTTGTGTCGGATATAATTCCGACACAGCAATATGATGAATACAAACCTTGTTTACTGAAAATTCGGCATACAGAATCTCAAAATATGCTCTGTGTATAATAATGTAATAAGGAATGTAATTACGTCGTTATTTCCTCAAATAAAGTCGTTCTTTCTATATCATAAAAAGTGCAAGATTTCGCGGTGGAAGTTGTTTAAGAAAAATGGGTACCAGCTTGCCTTAAAAAGCGCTATATCTAGCTCTGAAAACGCTAAAGTGGCAGCCCTGATGAGTCGAGAGTCGGGGAAGTCCCGTAAACGAGACAGCTGGCGAGAGAGCGAACGAGGATATACCTCGTCCCTCTAACAACTAAAATCGCGTTCTGCGCAACGGAAGTGCGATGTTCCGAGCCGCCATAAAGGTTGCATCGAACTATACGTTCATATAACTAAAAGAGAAACGGAATAAAAAAGGCGGCAAATAATGTATAGGAAATTATACATTAATTGTTTTAATAAAAATAAATCCTTTAAAAACATACTACTAATTCAAACTCACAATATATAAACAATAAAAAAAAAAACAATTTTCGTCTTTGAAAATCGATATTATTGACATATCGAATTGTTAACTTTTTTTTCTTTCTTATGCCTATTATTATCGTCCTAAAATAAAAAAAAAGTGACAGTACTGTGATTTATTATTATGAACCGTAAAATTATAATAACCAATTCAAAACTTGTTTACTAAATAAAAAAACAGTTTTAGTGTTTATATATCAGGTTTAAATGTATTCCTAAACACAAATCAAACTTTTTTTCAACAAAAGTGACATAACTTTGTTTATCAAACATATTTTTTTTTCCCATTATTCATTCAAAACTTGTTGGTGGACCCTAAAAACATGTTTCCTAGAATCCTAGCCCAAATAACAGGTCTAATGTCTATATATAAGGCATATGTATATATACCCCTAAACTTAATTTCCGTTAATCTGATGACACTGTGCAAAAGTTTACCCACTAGTTTTGAATGAATAATAGGCAAAACAAAAATATGTTGGATAAACAAGGTTATGCCACTTTTGTTGATAACAAAGTGTGATTTGTATTTAGGAATACACTTATGCTTAATATATAAACACAAAAACTGTTTTTGAGTTTAGTAAACAAGTTTTGAATTAGTATATTGATTTTTAAATATGAAAATAGTTTTTTTTGCTTATATATTGCGATGGTTAAAAATCGGTTGTGACACTCGCTGACCACTGGCATGGCATGCTCACTTGGCCTGTGGGCTTTAGTCGAAACTCGCGACCAGTGACTAGAACGGTGACTTAGGTTAGGTTGTGTTAGACTGTAAACCAAAGCTCCAGAACAAACTGGTCACATTGTCACAATATAATGTAGCGAACAAATGAAAAAAAATAATGTCTCAAGAACTACATGTCTCCTAGATATGCGGGTTGCAGAAGGAAGAAGTACTCCTGCCCCCCCCCCCACTTAAAATGCAGGACCACTAATCTAAAGTTTGACCGAAATTTCTACTAACATTTCAGATCCTTATGGGCGGGAACCTCCACAGTACCCAAATCCCAATGCGCCTATTTATCCCCAACTGTATAACCCAGTTAATGCAGCAGTGCCTGGTCAACCAGGTTTTCCTGCTCCTGGTCAACCAGGTTTTCCTGTACCAGGACAAAATGCTTATGGGTATCAACCAGGATTTGCTTACCCATACCAACCTGGTCAACCAGGACAAGCTACAATGCAACCATCTGCTATGTCCTACCCTGGGATGCCTGTTACAACAGCTACAGCACCGTCAGCACCTGCTTATGGATATCCCGGCTTCCCTAACATTACACCAACACCTGTTTATGAAGGTAACTTAATAACATAATACAATAATTATTGTAATTAATAACTATTGATCTATGTTATGTGTGCTGTGAACACAAATTTTATGACAGGAATATAATATTTATACATGAGAATAAACTTTAATGATTACTTGAATATTCACTTGTATATACTTAAGTTATACATTCCATGGAAGGCTCTCATCATAAGGTTTTTAACCTTATTATGATGAAACAAGAAAAGTTAACCCAAATGTCTATAATGTTTATACACTAAAATTCATGAAAAGCCTGTGAAGGGAATGCAAATAAAACTTATTTTCTCAATAAATTAATATGGATGTTAGGACTTGATAAATAAGACTAAAATCTTTATTTCTGACATGCAACCCATATAAATTACAATTAAAAATATTATATTGTTGTCAATTAACACAATTTTGTGATCCACAGGCATTCTTAACATATATATATATATATTTATACTAACATTTCAGACATAATCCAGTGGGTACCAACAACACCACTTGACGCCATCTCCTTAAGTGACAGAGCTGTAGTTGCAGGATATGAAGGCTATGACAACAGTCCTTTATGGGTGATCAGAGCCTCATTCCAGGGAGATATGATACCTGGTAAATTGGCTGCCAAACATAAGACGGCATATGTGGCTTGGGGGGGAAATGAAAATGCTGTTCGCAATATTGAGGTTGGTCTATGTTAAAATTTTTACAAACAATCTATTGGCAAACTAACACATCATTATTGTATATTTCCAAGTTAAAAAAGTTGAACTTGTGTAATGGTTAATATTGATTGATCTATGAGTTAATCCCAGACACCCAGACCAGAGTAAATAATTACTTGTGAGATTTACTCTACCATGTCACAAACTCATGTTTAACATGAAATAGTTTTGAATAATAGCTGGGGTACATGCACCAGTTAGCTAGTTTTCTGAGTTAATATACTTATTGTTACAATTACCACGTGCTAATAACGGTGAAGGAAAACATTGTGATGCAACCTGCACATCGAGATAACCAATGTGTCAAACCCGCCCAGCCGCCTTGGACAAGTGTGGCGGGTATACTGTCCATTCCTCTATAGTGGGAGGCCCTGAGCCCAGCAATGGGACATTTATGAGCTGCTATTATTATGTCTTTTAAAGGAGAACATCGCAATGAGATCTGCATGTTGATATAATCAATGTGCAATTCCTATAAGTCTAACCAATCCACCTTAAAGAGAGTGGTGGGTATACTTTCTGTTCCTCTAATATTTATGGGCTGATATTACTATCACACAGGTAACATACACATTGGCTTTTTCAGGCATTAAAAATATTTCTCAAGACAAGTATTGTACTGTAACTCCAAAATGTAGGTATACTTTACAGGAGCATACCTTGCTCTCCTTTAGAATACATATTACAAATTATATATATAAAACAAAGTCCCGTTAGTTACACTATTTATAACTCAAGAACGGGCTGGAACAATTTTTATGATTTTTGTCTTTTTGGAATTGTCTTCATCCTGAATATGATAATAAGAATTAAAATTTGATATTCATCAATAAAAAACATCAGTCTCAATCAAGTCTCAAAATCTCATCAGTCTAGCCATTCATTTGTTATGATCTTTCCCTGTCAATTTCAGCAATGGTGACTACATTTAAACTCATTTTCATTTGTCTGATTTAGGTAAATTATTTTTGTGTGTGTTCAAGTGGATCCCGGGATGGTTTAGATTCAAATTTGAACCAGGTAGAAGGTGCTGCAACCGGGTTCCAGAATTTAGGTGAAATTATTTTTATGTGTGTTTAAATGGATCCAGGGATGGTTTAGATTCACGATTGGACCTGGTAGGTGGCGCCGCTGAACACCTCTTTAACGGTGGGACCGATTTTGATGAATTTTTCGTGTTTTTTCAAGTAGATTCGAGAATGGTTTAGATTACCAATTGGTCCTGGTTGATGGCGCTGCAATCGGTTTCTAGATTTTTATTTTTTAAGGGCAAGACAATGTCTGCCGGGTAAAGCTAGTGTAAAATATTTCTGAGGTATAGATTAACTTCTAAACCTTTTAAAGATCTATGGTTTGCAAATTGTCTATGAGCTACAATACTTACTATCAAGTAAATTGTTTTATTGGCATGGAAAAGAAACAAATAAGTACTGAATTTCCTTATAATTTTGACATTGTTAAATCACTACTGTTGGCTTTCCCACTCCATTCATATTCCATTAAAACTGTCACATTTTGTTGTAATAAAACCTTTTCATGGCTAATGTCATAGACAAAATATCCTATTGTATAGAACAGTGCTCCGCAAACTTTTTGTGTTCAAGTTACATCTAGGAAAACTTTTGTTGGTACACGACAAATAAAAATTATTTTTTAAGTAAGCCAAACGAAACAAAACTCCCCCCGCTCGTGCACTCGCGTGATTTATCTACATATTTTATGTGTAATTAAGTATTTTTCTTAGCCTTACATTATTTACTAAAAATAAGTTTATAACATAACCTTATTTTTCCGTGGCACACCAATTAATGACCACGGTACACCAGTGTGCCGGGGTACATACTTTGCGGAACACTGGTATAGAATACAATTTAAACTAACTTCAATATAAAATATCGAAATAAAAGCACAATCTTTTCTTCAAAGAATTTTACAACACATCTTCTAAGTAAAAATAAACTTTAGGCTTATAAATAGATAGTTTGTAATAGATGGCTATGAACCACCAGGCCTTTTTCGTTTTTTTTGTTGCTATCTTTTATCTGTAATTAAAACTACATTCTAACAGTTTTAAGCCTGGCATTTTATTTGTTTTTTTAATTCGACTTTTCTTCCGTGATCACAGCCATTGAATAGTGGTTGATGCATTGAAATAAAAATCAAATAAAATACCGCGCTTAAAACCATTAGAAGTTACTAGCTGTGAAAACTTAAGAAAATACTATATTTTATATGCTTAGGTATCTTAGATATTCTTTTGATAACAATAATAAACAGAATGTGTGAGTAAATGTATCAAAATAATTGGTTTGTTGCCAAGTCCAAGCCTAAAATAACAAACATTCAAAGAAAGTAATTTTTACAATAACATAATTAATTCAATTGATATATTGTTACGATTTGGAGTTTTACAACTTTGTTATCTTATCTTGCATAGCATTCTCTGGATAAAAACATTAGTTAAATGTTTAATCATTTAGCTCGGATGGTGACTAACATTTTCCCCTAAATTTTATTATGCATAATTTAATTTGAATTTGTAGGCATTATCATTTTTTGAACGTGAGGCACAGTCTAGCTCATTTAAATGCACAATGCACAGTTCATACTATGCGCAAAGGGAAATTTGTAATGGATAACATAATATCTGGTCAAATTGAAGTCTGCCTGAAAAAATTTCAGTTTGTATTCAATTCTGATGATTATGATCTAAAAGGAACGTTAGCAAATATATCTTTTTTATAATATAGAAGTAACAAAGATTCTAATGAAAGTGAATAAATATTTTTAAGTAATCCATCAGATCCAAGCGACTTAAAAATTTGCTGAAAAATATCAAGAAATTTGCTCTAAAACTGCGATTTAAGTATTAAAAGTTCAGCCATTTATGGCATTTCCTATATTTTACTATTAATTCAGTTGCCTTACCATTGGTAGAGTTTTAACATTACCTGTATGAAGTTTATTAAATGTCAAATTTTAATGGTTAAAATTTAAAGTATGTCTAAATAAAAGATCAGTAAGTAGGAAACGGCCATTAGTCATGTGTAGTATTATACGGAGTGACTTTTACTGGCAAATTGTCATTCAGACTAGCATTCTTTTTCCAAGGCTTCATTTCAGTTATAAATGTTATGTCGACCTTTCCATATTTATACTCCCTTTGTATGTTTATAGTCCCAACATATTAAAACGTTACTTCACATAGCTTCAGTCACCCTTGCAATCTGATTCAAATATTGATAACCACGCCAAAGTTCCCAAATTTGTTTTCAAGGAGGCTTACATATATGGCGTAGTCAAGTCCAAAATGGCAATCTAATGTTGAAGTTTTGTAAAATGCGCCTTTCCTTAAATGTTATGTGAAGGGGTATATATTTATTATAAAATAACAGATATTCAATCATTCGGAAATTTAGAAAGTGTATGTATCTGTGGTCACAAATGTCCGTTCACACAAAAATGAATTATAGTCTTTCCAATAAGAAATTGAAATTAATAAAAATAGCACATAATTTTGTAAACATTAACTTGTTGCTCAATTAGCTAATGGGTTTTTAATCACAGTAATGTATAGTGCCCTTATCTTGGTATTAAGTAGACTGAGCAGTGATAACAAGCTAAATATAATGTATGCCAAACATCATTCATTGGGTGGTGTGTAGTATGTAACATGATATCATGGATTTATTTTGCCCTGTCAAAAAGTAAGGCTAAAATCTCCCAAATCCTTTCTAACTAGATTTCATCATAGGTTGTTTTTTCATGTCTCACTTTTTGATATTTGTGTAAAATATTTTTTTAAACCATACCTGGTATCGATTATAACTGTTAATGTTTCATTTGGTATTTGTTTATTAGTTGGTATCAATTTGTGCTACCTATTGTAATACAATTATATTGTGTACTAGAGTTTACATCTAGTGCGTGCTTCTTGTTTAAAGAGCAGGCGTTAATACAGGTTCTACATTAAAAGTATTTATGTCCATTTTCGGTATTAAAACTATATTTAAACAAAATTACAGCAAAACCGATCCAGTATTACTAGTAGTTTTCCGTGAAAGCTTAACAGAAAGACATATCGAGTTACTAACGCATTTTTTATAGACGATGAATTTTTATATCTATAAACTTGAGAAATGATTGGTCTCATCCAACCTTTCATCCTCTATTTCAAACCGTCCTAGTTATCTATCCCCCGTCTATGAAGACTACATATAATATCAGCCCATAAATGTCCCACTGCTGGGCTCGGGCCTCCCATTATAGGGGGAACGGACAGTATACCCGCCACGTTTGTCCAAGGCGGCTTGGCAGGTTTAGCACATCGATTATCTCGATGTGCAGGTTGCATCACGATGTTTTCCTTCACAGTTGTTAGCACGTGGTAATTCTAACAATATGCACATTAGATCAGAAAACTGATTAAGTGGTGCATGTGTTCCGGCCAGGATAGAACCCGCGCCCTTTGAATTTGGGACGCGTACGCTAGCCATTACGCTACCACGACTTAATTAATGAAAACTACATAAATGACAGTAATGACAATGAGATCAAAAAGGACACAAAGGACAAAAAGGACAAAAGGGACATAAAGGACAAATATGACCAAAATGACCCAAATGGCAAATCACAAAAAAACCTATACTACTTTTTGGGATAACCTTTACATAAATCTATCCCATTATCCGGAATAAAAAGTATCACTTGTCCACCCTCGGTATTAAAATCACATATATACCGAATTTCCGTAAAAGCATAACAAACAGAGAGACAAATATATTTTATCTCGGAAATTATCCTCTATTTTTCGGGATTAAAAGTATCCTATGTTCATCCTCGGCATCGAAAATATATATATACTAAGTTTCAGCCAAGTTAGTCGAGTAGTTTTTCCGTGAAAACGGAACAGACAGACAGACAGACAAACAGAGTTACTTTCGCATTTATAATATTAATAGGGATGTGCAATACTGGAAAGTGTGTGTAGACAATTTAGCGATAAGAGTTTGCAAGTAATATTGTTTAGTATGAAAGATATACTGTATGAAGCTGAACGAAAAAGCAAAATTGCACTCTCACTATTTATGTACCACCTCGTGAGCATTTTCAGGAGGTAGGGCATTTGCCCGACTGGATGGCTAGCACCCCTGGTCTAAAGTATGTCGCCATAACAACCTTGAGTTGTGTTTCGGCATTAGGAGCCAGGTTCCAGTCTCTCTTAAGAGAACAGCACCGCATTTGTAGCACCTTTGGTGTTGCAAATGGTCATAGGCGATGGTGACCGCTTTTCATCAAGTGAGCCTTCTGCCGGTCTGTTGAACTCCTGCAATAAAAAAGAAATATAATAAGGTGGTTGACTATTAAATCAACTTTATCATGTTAAAAAACACCTTAGATTTTGTCCAGGTCTAGCAAGTTATGTCATAATATCTTTAACAAGTCAAACACGGTATTTGTTGTTGTTGAAAGTAGTAATTAAAATTATTTTTAATTTTAACACCCGCTCGTTTATATGATATTATGAACAGTATTTTAAAATTAATTGTAACATTTAGTTACCTACCCAATTATGTTCTGCGTTATGATTTGTAAAACTTTGAGGACATATTTATGTTTTGATTTTCAGTAACAATATTTTTCTATAGAGAACTAATTTTGGTTAACGCCTCTTTTGTGAACAAAAGTATTATCCTAAATTCCAGGTGTGTTGTGCACGTCCAGACAGGATTAAATGGATTGAAGGTAGAGATGGGAATGTGCCTCCGAATGCAGTTGTTGCCGGGCGGACGGCTTCCGGAGAGCCGTTGTACGCGGGCCGCGCCAGAGAACAGGGCTCATTGACCCCTGGAAAGGTATAAGTCTAAAACTTTTATAACTACTAAATTTTCACTATCTCCATAAGATCTTGCGTAGACTATAATTGGGTCTAATAGTATATTATTTGTTTTAAATAAGATTTGGTGTAAATTATCAGATTTTGAAGCAATAATAATTTTGAAACTTACATTACAAATATAATTTCAAGGTGTTATGGTTACATTTTGTTATACTCTTCACTGAATTTCAATATGCATACAAACAAATTACCAATTAAAATTTAATACAGGTTTGGATGAAAATATTGCACTTTAACTTTCAATTGTGATTTCAATGTATCATGGTTGTACTGAAATCGTCACAAATTATTTGCAAAAATTGTTTGACTTTAAACTGCGTATAAAATTAAATGTGACTTTATTGAATAACACACCACCTATGGTAGGTAGGGAGATGGACAGATTCTGATACCCTTATTACGGATTAACACCTTCATTGCCAAAAGAATTTTAACCACTTCTTCGTTTTGTACTTGCCACGCGACGTCGAGTGACAACTACAGTGACAAACATTGTGTGCACTCAACGTTGCGTGATTTTAAATAAAATATGTTTAATCGTATGCCATATCTACTGTAATTATGACTTTTTGTCTTTTTCTCTTCAGGTTCACCAAAGCCACAAAGTCATGTACATATCTTTCGCCGGGAAGGAAGTGCCACACAAGTCCTATGAAGTACTATGTACTGTATAATGTAATGTGTCACAACATTTACTTACTTTTGTCTATTTACTCAATGCATTTTGATATACATATTTTAAGTTTTTTTAAGAATTTAAATGCTTTTTCTATATTTTTATCTTTTACAAATAAATAAGTAGTAAGAGTCTCATTATTTTTGTACTATTTTAGATCGTAAAATGAGCATGTATTGTTGTAATTGTTATTAAAATGTTTAAATCAGGTTAAGGTATGTAATTTTCGATATTGTATTTGTTTTTACAGAAAATAATAAATCATGAGAAAATAAAACTCAGTACTTATACATACTTTTGTATTCTTTTTGGTAATATGTATATAATTTGTTTAATCATGTTATCCACGGGGAAAATATAATCAGTTCTATAATATCTTCTGTTCTGGTCACATTATATATATATATATATATACATAGTCTGGCCATAAATACTGTTACAATTAAAAATGAACAAAATATTACATTTGAATTTGGAATCTGTCATTTTTATATGATTGTTCATTGTGTTTTCTCATTTTGGCGCCAATACATTGTACAATATTTTGCGATATTAAAATGGAGTGGGGCGATAAAGAGAACTGAATCGCTGTGATTGCATTACACAAAGTAGGTATGGAGCCAAATGCAATTTTTAAAACTCCGTATGCTTAGTATTAGTCAAATGTTTGTGTACCGGGCTATTAATAGGTACAATGAGACCTCCTCTGTTTGTGACAGAAAAAGATCTGGCCGTCCACGTAGTGTTCGTACGAAAAAGGCGGTCAAAGCAGTAAGGGAAAGAATTCGAAGAAATCCTGTTCGGAAGCAAAAGATTTTATCTCGGGAGATTAAGATATCACCTAGAACCATGTCGCGTATTTTAAAAGATGACTTAGGACTTGCAGCCTATAAGAGACACACTGGTCATTTCTTAACTCATAATTTAAAAAAGAATAGGGTGGTAAAATCGAAACAACTACTGAAGCGGTACGCACAGGTCACAGAAAAAATTAGTTTACGGATGAGAAATTTTTTACAATTGAGCAACATTTTAACAAACAAATGACCATATTTATGCTTAAAACTCTAAGGAAGCTTCTCAATTAGTCGACAGAGTGCAACGTGGGCATTATCCGTCTTCAGTGATAGTTTATTGGGGTGTTAGCTATGAAGGAGTGACTGAGCCATATTTTTATGAAAAACGTATCAAAACATCGGCACAAGTGTATCAAGATACCATTCTTGAGAAGGTAGTTAAGCCCCTTAACAATACCATGTTCAATAAACAAGAATGGTCCTTCCAGTAAGACTCGGCGCCGGGTCATAAAGCTCGGAGTCCAGGGAGTCTTGGTTGGAAACGAACGTTTCGGACTTCATCAGAGCTGAAGACTGGCCGTCGTCTAGTCCCGATCTTAATCCGCTGGATT
This sequence comes from Dendrolimus houi, assembly GCA_039645545.1. Lineage (NCBI taxonomy): Eukaryota > Metazoa > Arthropoda > Insecta > Lepidoptera > Lasiocampidae > Dendrolimus > Dendrolimus houi. The sequence continues at coordinate 9,890,486 of CM077125.1, forward strand.
ATGATTTATGGTCAGTTTTAGAGAGTACGGCTTGCTTTAAACGCCATGATAATTTCGAGTCCCTAAAACAATCCATACGATTGGCAGTGAAGAATTTTCCCATGGAAAGAGTGCGTGCTTCTATTGATAACTGGCCTTAACGTTTAAAGGACTGTATTGCAGCCAATGGAGACCACTTCGAATAAGCTTTTTATATTTTAAATTGTTTTATATTTATGTATTAAACTAACACACTGTAAAACTTATAAATGTTATTTGCAATAGAAAAAAAATCTTTGTTACAATATTTATAGCAAGTCTATTCCGGGTAATATCGCTGCAATTTTTCTGTATTATATATAACTTCGTTATATGCCAAGCTTCACGGTTGTTTTAGAATACTGGCTGAGCGCTGCGTACTCTTCGCGCTGTAACTCGAAAACGGTTAAATATAGAGATTTTTTGTTAAACAAAACTTATAGATAGTTTTATGCTCTATAACTTTTGTAATAAATGCGAATATTCTTAATGCATATGAAGCGAGATATATATCAAATAACCGGTTTTTTCAACCTCAGCCTTGAATTATTTAAGACGCGGACACGAGATCTCACCACACTTTTCAGATAAGTTTTAGGGTAGCTTATTGGCTTTAGTTCTGAAGTAACACCTTAATTTCACTGGACTATAAAGACTTGAAGTTTTCTCCATAAAGACGATTCCTATTCTCTATCTATATTATACAACTCACAGATATAGATATATAATTAGGATTATAGATTATAGGTGTTGTCTTTAAAATAAAAAGTTCATGTTATCGATAGTACGTATTTTTTATTACAAAATAAGTACACACACAACTGGTGAAACTTAAAAGTAGTCTAATCTACCTTAAACTAAAAATTTGTCATAGTCATAAAATCTTTAGGATATGTCAACATTGATATAAAATTTTCATCGAGATCGCAATAGGGGAGCGGACAGTCAAATCAATTGAGGTACTATTTATAAACTCACAGAATGTCGTAGCTTCATAGATTTTGTACAACTGTACCTACTTATGACATCATAAGTAGGTACAAGTAAAATGATTCAAATCGCGCATTAATTACCATTTTAAAATCAATTAAAATTATTTCTGTCATAATATTTTAAAAGTTAGATGTTACTTTAACGTCGGTTTTTTTATATGTAGAAATATTAGAATTTATTATAACATGTGTTCGCATACCTTAAAAATAATAATAACTAATTTCTCGATAAGTTGTCCACACATTGGCTAGTATCACATGAGAGATGGCTCATAACTAGCACGAGGTACCAACTAATTTCATTTGAAAAAATCAAATGAAATTCGATAATTAGGCACTTTGAATTATACATTGGTTTCAAATTTAAAAAGACACCTAGTCAAAAACCAAACGTTTTCCAGAAATCACAAGAATGTAAAGTTACCTTTGCCACTGGTTTAAGAAAATTAATTAGTAAAACAAACAAAAAAAATGTTTGATTCAGTGACTTGTTTTGGACTCGGAACATTTTTAACTTCAACTATTTTTAAGTATCATGTAATTGTTGTAGAAAAATAATTAATACACATACATTTATTAATTAAATAAAAACTTCACTCACTCTTACGTTCGCACTCAGAATAAAAAAGAGATTAGCATCTGTATTTCAGCCCTAATCAGCCCTAAGAGTATGGCATAATTAGAGCACACTGAAATTTAGCTCAGGAAAGTTGGTGAAAAAACAATACAATTCGCAACAAAACCATAAATAATTTAAATCATACAAAGCGGTAAGGACTTTTGATCATCAATGAAAAATGTTAAATCTGCACTGAAAAAACAAATTCGTAAGGTTCATGAAGTAAAATTGCTAGATGGCGTTAAAATCGGTAATTTGAAGTTTCATTTATTGGGTTTTAATGGAACAAATAGCACTTGCCACTTGACTCTTTGGGCGCGTTCCTCTAGTAGCTCACAATGCCCAAAATGCTCCGTCAGCCGTTCCACATAGCGCCCACGGTCATTATGGTCGTGGCTAAAACGTCACTTATCACGTCATTATTCTCGATCACAGCGCTCACAACGACCCAAGTCAAGAGGTGGGTCGAAGTGGGCGTTGACCTCAGAGCATTAATTCTCTCTGATTGTAACATGACATTGAAAAAGATGCAATTTTCAAATAAACCAATGCCATTTGTGTATTTCGTCGTTAATGACATCAACTTTCGATAATCCGTTCCACTTGAGTTCATGATTGTAACGGCCGCAAGCAAGTGGAACGGCAAAAATCGCAGTCGTGAACATGGTCGTTGTGAGTCTCATGTGGAACATAGCCTATAAGTAACGAATTGAACATCAATCTTTGTCAGATAGTATAATATGATTCCTAACAAATTAGTTATTTTAACCACTTCAGAATCTGACTGGGAGATTGATTCTTTCATCTAACGGAAATATATCGTCATTAAAACCATTAATTTAACTTTCAGATCATCTAAAATCATAAATCAACATTCTACTTAAATTTTACTATACATCAATCATATTTCAAATATCACATTTTTACAATAGAATCATCACAATGTCTTAACACTAATGTTGTAATTTACTGTTACACAACATGCTTTCCGTGAAGCCCATTTCTATTTGCGACTGTACGTTATCGTTGTTTTCTTCAGGAATATTTTGATTTAAGGTGTTTGTTGATTTTTCATTGTTTTTATCCGTTTCATTGGCTTCGTAGGCTTTGTTTTCTACACCTCTCTCTGGTGCTTCGTTTATTCTAGATTCTATTTCTTTTTCGTTCTTCTTGTCTAGTGTCCCTTGTATTTGTTTCTTGTTTGCGAGGTACAACCATCTGGATAAATAAATGTTTTGGTAAGTATAATTAAATCCCCGCCCTGTACAGTCAAAGATAAAATAAAACTCAGTTGTAAACGTGAATGAATGAATGAATGTTCTTTATTGCATATACAGATGAAATCAAATCAAATCGTATATATACAATAGGAGGTCTTGTCGGCGCTGGCTATATCTTCTAGGCCACCTTCACACTTATTAAAACTAATTTAAATATAAGTATATAATATTGTCATAGATTATAAAAAGAAAATTTTTAATGTCGGAATGTCAAATTTCAAATTATTATACGCATGTCGTTATTGTTATCCTATATATTTTATATTAATATATCTATATATCTTTAATTATTATATAACTTTTGTTATATAATAATGAATAATCTATATATATATAAATATATATATATATATAAATGAATTGACGATTGTTAGTCTCATAAAAACTCGAGAACAGCTGAACCGATTAGTCTAATATTGGTTTTGAAATATTTGTAGAAGTGTAAGAAAGGTTAAAAAGTTACAAAAATTAATCATAGAAATGTATGTACGCGCATAACTTGAGAACGACTTTACCGATTTTGATGAAATTTTTTGTGTGTGTTTGACTGGGTCCCGGGATGGTTTAGATTCACAATTGGAACCGATAGATGGCGCTGGGATCGGGATCTAGATTTTTATTTTTTCAGGGCAGAACAAGGTCGCCCTGTACCATACATATTCTAATGACATGGGTTTGTCTTTATATGAACACTAGCGGCCCGTTCCAGCTTCGCACGGGTGATTTATGGGTAATATTTTTTTACATCTTGAGTTGTATTATTTATCTATAGCCTATGTTACTCAGGGAATATGTAGAATTTTAATTGTGAAAGAATTTTGAAATCGGTCTAGTAGTTTTTGAGTTTATTCGTTACAAACATACAAAAATACAAATCTTTCCTCTTTATAATATTTGTATAGATTTGTTTGATTGTCATGTATTGATGGTGAAGGAAAATATCGTGACGAAACCGACACGCGTTGAAATTGCCAGTGTATGAAACCCACCAATCCAGCTTGAACAAACGTGGTTCTTTAAAGCACGACCAAGCCCATAACGTGAGACGTGTGTGGACTGATATTTTTAGATACTTAGGTATATATGTTAGGAATGTGTATGTATATCTCCTTATAAGCTACGTCTATGTGTTAATACTTACAAGAATATAAGAACAGCCGGCATTGTAAGACCGCCGCCCAGAAGAAAGAATGCTCCGGGGAATGTTTTGATGGTCGCCGTATATACAGTGGTATACATCGGAGCGTAGATCAAAGGCATCATTGCTTCAGCTACACCATAGAATGAATTCACTTTTCCTATAAAAAAGATTATGCAGCAGTTTACCTTCTATTCTTTATGATGTAATATATCCTTGAACACGATTAAAAGTTAAATCTCATACAAAGCAAAAAGCTTTTCAACCAACCTCAATACCAATGCTACTCGACAATTATATGGATAGAGTGGAAAATTATTGAGTTTTTGAGCTATCTGATTTGACTAAATTCAATTCGTGATCCAGATTATGAACAAATTTACTTTTACTTAGTCTAATTAAAGAGACTAATGATGACTCTTCAGCGTTGGCTGAGTGGGCCCTTCCCTAATGCCTTTGCTTTGTTGTTGTTGGGCCAATGTTAGTGACTGCGTCACGTAGATGTAGGCAAGGCTTTAATGCATTATTTGAGATGCGACATTGTTAATGACGTTAAACATTAATAGAAGCTCAAGTATGTATACTAATGCAGATAATCATTAACGCGTCATTTTTAAGGCTATAAGGAAATCGCATTTGGTCACAGTCACTAACATTAACGCAGCTGGAGCAAGGGTAGGTATAAGAGAGAGGGAATGGTCATGTATGAAAAATACTGGGAATAAGAAACAAAGCTTTACATAATATATTTTATCATATAATTGTCTTTTGACGGTCTCCGCGGAGTATTAGTCTAAGGCTGGTATATATAGACATCGATGTTTAGCTATGTAGTTTTAGCGATTATTTTATTTTAATCATCGGTTAAATGTCTATGTACTAGTGTACATGGATATTTTGTATCAATGAACATACGCACGTTGTATCATTTCGCATCAATATTACAGTTAACTAGGTGAACCAACACTTAGGCTGGTGCCTAAGTGTTGGCCCACCTAGTTAACTGTAATCCAAAGGTTATGGTAAACTTTGTATTAAGCTTTCTATTATTTACTATGGTCTGGGTACCTATGATTGCCCCCTAAGTTAGTTATCTATTGTATATTACTCATAACACAAGAGTAACATGCTCAGCTAGAGAATATATAATTTGTGTATTTGTCTGCTAACTATTCTTATATACTTATGGTGAGTTCCATAGATGCCACTAGGAAAGAAAGAAAATATTTATTTCTAAAAATGCGACACATTAATAATAATTTATAATAATAACAATAACACTGAAAATATGTGCCGTAATTCGCGAAATTAGGCCGGCACTCAGTTTTTGCTGTGCCGAAACAAAGTCGAACACCACTGATTTTAACTAACACTATCACTAGATGGACTCTTGTTACGTTTCTAACCCTGTACATAACATATTTATGAACTTATTTATTTAGTTCTGTCACACTGTTTATATTGATCAAATACAGTTGTTAAACATACCTAATTCATCCTTTTCGACTAATTTAGATACCATAGATCTCATTGCAATAAATGATGTTCCGTTGAATATTTCTATAAGGGGTGCTGAAAATAAACAAATATAGGTGTATTAAAATTAGAAAAAATAACAAATCCCAATAAAGAACAATTAAATAAACATGTTTGCCGTAAAATATTATACCAACACTGTTAAAAAGAATCTGAAACAATACACACCACGAAAAGCGTAATGTATGGCACTCGCCTCACGTCAAGATGTCTGTGCGTTCGTTTTCAACTATTTATTTATGTCCATTTTACACAAAGTACAAATTTGTAACAAACTCTTGTAAAACGGCACTGATTTAGGAATCCGTTAACGAGGACATAAAATTTTTTTTTTGACGAGGGGAAATCCGCTTGTAGGACTGCTAGGAAGTGCTATGACCACCCATATTTGGAATACCCAGTAATCCCCCATCTCCAGGACAGGGCTGCGGGGAAGCGGAAGGACGTTACTCTGGTCCAACTGGCTTAAAAAACAATAGTATTTTGTTTTTTAAGCTAGTTAGTTAGCTAGTTAAGCCAGTCATAGCATTTCCTAGCAGTCCTCAAGCGGATTTCCTCTCGAGACGAAAAAATTTACTGTCCTCCCTAACCGATTCCTAAATCAGTGTCGGTTGACAAGAGTGGGCGCTTCATATATTTTACTAACTAACCTCCGTACAATTTTCTACCAACGCCAACGGTAAGATGAATGAATAAGATGAATAAGAATGTAAGACCACTTTCTTATTTGTCGGTGCTGCAGCGGTGTGGACAGGGAGTCTCGATTGAATTTACAAAATATCCCCGTATCTGACAAAAAATGTCCTCAAAACATATTATATACATTATAAACATGTTATTGGACGAAAAAATTAGATAAGTGTTGTCACCACCACACACCTAGAAGGACCACGTACATTGAAGGATTTTGCTGGGGTTTGAATTTAAATTTTATTAGCAATTTCACGCTACTAGAATAGTTTATGGCATTGTTAGTGAGACTAGGGGGATAAATACTTCACTAATTTCCTCAGCGCACAAATTTTCTTTTCTAAAAAAATTATAACCGTAAAATAAGGCCCCAATATGGGGACAAAAATCTCCAATCTAGAGACTATGAGTGTGGAATCGGTAACTACAAAACTAGAAACACACATAGAAATATAAGCACTCGGTAAGCTTTTGGTACCATATATACCGAATCCGCACCGCTGTTGCGACGCGACGTAAGAACAGAACCCTGGAATGAGTCTACTGTGTGTAAAGTAAAAAGGGTTTACATACCTATGTACATCTGCCAAGTCTTTGTAGCGAAGGCATACATGAAGCCTGCCAATATTTTGCTTGTACACGATATTACTCCGATGATGGCGTCATCAAACTTTAACAGGTGACTAAAAACGCCAACAGAGAATAACGTCCCTGGAAATCAAATAAGTTCTTTTAGGTTTCTACTTGGACTTTTTTATGACGAAGCTGCCAGAAATGCAGACGGCCCGTATAATGGAAAGTGTTTACCGTTGCCTATAGACGGTTGCAACATCAGAGGCGAAGTTAACGCGTTGTCAGGCTTGAATATGGGATAGAGATATCGTAGAGGAAGAAGAAGGATGGGAAAAGGACTGTTGACTAGTTTCATCCGTTGAAAATTAACGATAGTTGTATGATACTAGTTATTTTTAGGAATTAGAGTAAACTATGCCATTATTGGCACCCCACCCAATGATTAGCATCCATTCAATTTATTCAAGATATTTAAAAAATCTTAATATTTTTATTTTGTAACCGTACAATATTATTATCTTATTATTATTTTGTATGTCTCTAAGACCACGGGCCATAAAAATGGCTCGGACTTTTGGAGGGCTTACGTGGGGCCATAGAAAGGCCAACACCTAGAGGCCCCTTGACAAATTCAATCTCAATGTTGCGTGACACTGACTGGCGATTATCCCTGTCTACACCATATAAAAATGCACTCAAGGACAAGCCCCGGTTGGTGTAAGACTATTATTATTGGAAATGAGAACAAAAGGTTTCGGGCTATTGCGATGAACTGCTAATGGAACTAGGGATCTGGGACCATGGCGTCTGTCCATCGTAATGTTCGGGAAACTCGGACAAAAGGGGCAGACGGTGACTCGCCACTCCCTGCATGATTCCCTTATTATTATCAAAAAAATATATATATTAAGGTTTACTATTTAGAATAATATAGGGTGATAATAATTGCTTAGTGAAGTGTAACTAGTTAAGTGCGACAAAAAGTGTTGTTACACGACAATCGAATACCGGCTTTCACATAGTGCTTAATGTCTTGAAATATGAAGCTATTTTGAAACTTGAATATTGACATATACTTGATACTGGCTAGATACATAAATAATGGAAGCCATATGTAAAGAAGAAGACTAGTTTCAAATCATGTTGAAATAAATCACAGTGGCCTAAACTGCCTAAAGCGACCGCTTTGGGAATGCTTGCTTTGGGAAAGCGAGCTTGGAGAATCGCTTAGAAAAATTGACACGTGTCTTGATATACTGGTACTTGTAAAACATCGCATTAAGTTCCAAAGAGCGCTATTAAAGTGCATGACTTTCAAGCCTAGATTATTCTCCACAGACTCCCTTTATCATGAATGCAAAGTCCTGAATATACGCAAACTATTTATACGAGCTATAGTTTTAAAACAACACAATCTTGTAACCAAAAATACTGTGGAAGAATTGGTAACAAAGCGTAGGCAAGATCTGGTCCTCAAACAATCGAACTGTCGTACAAGCTTTGGTGCCAAATACGTAAAATTTGTAGGTCCAAAATTTTATAATAGTATTAGCAGCAAATTAGTTTTGGTTACCATGACACACTTTCAATTAAGAAAAGGCTTATATGATTACTTACACTCTCTACCATTTAAAGATGCTGAAGAACTTTTACGATTTATTTGTTAGTCACCTTCTACTGACCGTAATTTGAAAATAGTTACTTTGATTACTTACACCTACACAGACACTACGCGAACACACACACTCTCATGCATACTCGAATATAAATAAATAACCCCAATACACACACATACACAAAAGCATATTGTTATTACTAACATCTTTGAATATGAATTGTAATTTTTAATTTAACAATAGAAAATATTATTTGTACATATAAATTTTCACTACACAAAGACATCGCACTAATATACTATCATCGATCATGAGAATTATATGACCGAAGCGAATCCTACTGTGGCCCGCCACACAGGCTCTAAGGAGACCTAGCGCGGGAAACAGAGTTTCCTTTGGGACGTCATTGGTACTGTTCTCTGTATTTTAGTCATTTTATATGTACCCTGTACTACTTATTACATGCTAATAAATTTCATTTCATTTTCATTCATTCATTCAATTTCATTCATTTAATTTCATTTCACTTTATTTTGCTACTTGTCATGTTCGTCATACTAATTTGCAAAAGCGGCCGCTTCAGGCCCAGAGATCACAAATTGGAATATTATTATGGACTTAATGCATCATTCTCCAAACGAAGCAATTACCTACTAATGAAGTACACATGGCGTATGTTGAAAACATACTGAAGTCCACTTCGTTCCAATTAAACCGGAATCTTGTAAATAGGTACACGACAGACATTTCACCTGAAACAATATTGAATGAATGAATATACTTTATTATTCAGCATAAATTAAAACTAGGTTCTTTAAAAGAAATACCTATTGAAAACCTCCTCATTTTAATAGTATAGGTAGTCGGTTAGAAATTAGACTTAAGACATATAACAAATGCCATTGCAGCGGTGGTATAGACGATAAATAATATGGAATTTTAAAACAAATATATATTCAAAACCTTAATAAACTAAATAATTAAATAACACTCTAAATCACAGCATTTATAAAATCTACAGAATAGGCAGCACTAATAAGGACTAAATAATTAAATAACACTTTAACTCGCTTGAAAACTTTAGAGGTAATGCACTCCATAAATTATCAGCCTGTAAAGGTGTTGCAAATATCGTTTTGAGATTATAATTTGTCACTTTGCAAATATCGTTAGATTATAATTTGTCTTGCAAGATTGTAAACAGTCAAAATATTGTGAACCGCAACATACTACTTACAATTTAACGTATTATTTTTCTGTATATTATAATCTAGAGCGATGTGAAACTGTCAAATTGTGAAATGGCATGGGTTGGAACGTACCTCGCGTGCTGATTGGTCGATCTTACGGTAAATACTTGATGTCACAATTTTTGAAATGCATTTAGCTTATCTGACTGACTACTGTGTTTTATTTTGAACTTTGTGGACACAGAACGACCTACCGTAAAACCGATCAATCATCGCGTGAGGTACGTCCCATGGCATGACATTTCACAATTTGACGATTTCACATCGATAGATTATAATCTACTGAAAAATAATGCTTTAAATTGTAAGCAGTATATTATCCGTGCAGGAACGGAGAAAGAATACAATTTCCTGCGGCCGGGCGGCCTGTCATAAGAGGCGACAAAAGAACCCACAGCCAGGTGGTAGGGCATTTGCCCGACTGGATGACTACCACCCCTGGTCTAAAGTATGCCGCCACAACAACCTTGAGTTGTGTTCCGGCATTAGTGACCAGGTTCCAGTCTCCCTTAAGAGAGCAGCAGCGCATTTGTAGCACCTTTGGTGTTGCAAATTTTCATAGGCGATGGTAACCGCTTTCTATGAAGTGGGCCGTCTGCCTGTCTGCTGAACTCCTGCAATAAATGGTTCGCAATATTTCGACAGTTTACAATCTCGCGAGATACATTATAATCTAACAGTATTTACAAATTGACGATGACATATATGCGAGTGATTTAGTCGTCAATTCTGTCATCAAATGTCGCTAAATTAGTAACTGCAGCACGTATTGCAGATGTGGATTCGAAGTCTGACACAGAATATCGCAGTTTTTTTTCTCTAATCTGTCGTTAGGAAAACATTGGCCTTTGCTAGACGTATGCTTCTTCAAGTTTACGTCACATATTCCAGTATTCCGTAATCTCCGTTTTCCTCATCTAGCCCTTATCGAAGAACTTGTATAGACTCAACTGGAGAGGGCGTCCTACGATACACTTATATATCTACTTAAAATGTATACATTTTTACTATAACGTGTTGACGGTGTATATCAAGATTACTGACGTATACCTAAAACAATAACATGATGATATAATTATATTCCTTAGACGAATTTGCTACTTCAAGGTTATCGAAATCGTTAGACTAAATACAAATGTATATACATACACTTCACAATTTAACACATATGTGAAGTGTATAGTCAATCAGGTTGCGTAGATAGAAAGCGAAATTTGAGAAAGCAATGTCGTAACTTATCCGTAGCTGTTGCTACGTGGTACAGCCAGCTAGTTAGTACAAAGGGCTTAAGAGTTAAGTTACATATGGAGGGCACGAAGTTGCAGGTAGAAAATACTAGAAATTATACACCAAAAAGCTGTTCGTCAATGAGATAAACGATTGCCAATCTTCCCACTTAGTAAAAACAAGCACTTGTCTAACTTAGGCTGGTGTGCACTGACTTTTAACCGATGGTTAAAATAAAATAATCGCTAAAAATGTATGCATAAACAGTGATTATTTTATTTTAACCGTCGGTTAAATGTCGGTGCACATCAGCATTAGTCCGAAAAATAAATTCAGATTTTTATTAAATATATTTGTAAACCCACATAATATTATTTTATATATATAATAATAAAAAAAACCACCAGTCTGCTTCAACACAGTTGTCGCCCGGCCATTATCACTACATTCACGCGAAAAGCATGAATCTTTACCCCTACATTTTAGATGCGATGCAACGATTCCTAGTTGCAGCTATGCTATCAGATAAAGCAAATCTTAGGGCGTTTACATATAGGTATATACGATAGCAACAGGACTCAATATTGCTATTGAATAGAAAAAAGGCAAATTAAATTTACGTTTTTTTTTGCAACTCCGTGTCGCACAATATCACGTTGGTTTGTAATGGCCTGTCTTCAAAAAATAAATGCGTACAAGCTGAACTTCCAACATTACTAGCCAACTGCAATAAGTTACGGAGAACTAACCGCATTAGTATTACGCATTGAGTTATTGACAAACTACCTTGAGTATTACGTACAACTAACTAGCTATTTTAAATAACCAAACTTAGCCCTACCAAAATATAAATGAGAAAGTAACTCTGTTTCATAACTAAGAATTATCTATACATTAATATGTGAAGTAAAACTTTGTACCCCTTTTTACGAAAATTGCGCGGACGGAGAAGTATGAAATTTCTCACACTTATAGTTTATATAGAGGAGTGCAGAATGCTAATATTTTTAAAAATTATGCATAAAAAATACATTAAATCAATAAAAAAAAGCAATCAATAAAAATTGCACACACTACCATGTATTTGACATACACACACGCCTATATACACTATTTTATTTATTATTGCCTAGGCGAAATCTGTGATTATAGAATTCTTGACAACAAATTATTATGGTCGAATTTCGACCACGGGTGACCACTAGTAACTATAATTATTTAATAGTACACTTACCATATATGGGTCCAATAATAACGCAAAGAACAACAACGAGCATGATGACCCTCAGTCTCCGGTTGTTGGGACCGCTTTTGAATGCTACCATGAGAGTTTCTTTTACATAACGAGTGTCGAAGAAGTCTCTTATCCAACCGCAGCAATTTGTTGCTGATTTCTGTAAAGAATTGTTATTTCTTACAAGATAATTTTTTGACAAAAATTTTAGATGATTAATATAAAACATTTTCTACTGTAATATGTAACTTTATATGTGGCTTAAGTTGTCTAAGACATTTAAACATTATTAAATAGTGCAATTCATCGCAAAAGTCCTGCTTGTAATGTACGAAAACGATCTAAGGAAAAACAATGTAATAGGTTGGGGAAAGACTTTTCGTATTTAGTATGTATGAACTTGTAATAAGATCTCTTTGGCTATACCATTTGTATCTGGCTGGTCTTGGTATCATTAAAAAGTTTTAATTTTAAAGAAGACAATTCCAAATTCAAATTAGAAAATGTGGGATTTTCATTTGCTTTTCTTATTGTTAAAATGAGTGAATCTAATGAAGAAATTCGATACATTTTAAAATTTTTCTACAAAAAAGGTACAACTTTAACAAAATCCGCGAAAATAATTTGTGATGTGTATTGACCTAATGAAGTAAGTATCTGTGGGAGTAGCGCATATTTGGTTTAAGCGTTTTCAATCCGGAAATTTTGATATCAAAGATACACGTCTCTCTAGTCGCCCTGTTACGGACAAAACTGATGCCATTTTTGAAAAAGTGGAGCAAGATCGGCATATTAGTAGTTACGATGTAGCTGGAGAACTGGGAATTGAGCACAAAACGGTTTTGGCGCATTTGAAAAAAGATGGGTACACAAAGAAGCTCGATATTTGGGTGCCTCATAAGCTCACTGAAAGAAACCTAATGAACCGTGTGCTCATTTGTGATTCTTTATTACGACGTAATGAAACCGAACCATTTTTGAAGAAGCTGATAACTGGTGATGAAAAGTGGATCACGTACGACAAGAACGTGCGAAAAAGATCGTGGTCAAAGGCCGGCCAGGCTTCACAGACTATGGCGAAACCCGGGTTAACTCGCAACAAGGTGATGCTGTGTGTATGGTGGGATTGGAAGGGCATTATTCATTATGAGCTGTTACCGCCAGGCAGGACCATCAATTCTGAACTGTACTGCGAACAACTGATGAGATTAAAGCAAAAAGTTGAAAGAAAGCGGCCGGAATTAATTAACAGAGGGGTGTGGTTTTTCACAATGATAACGCTAGACCTCACACATCTTTAGCCACTCAGCAAAAATTACGAGAGTTTGGCTGGGAGGTTCAGATTTTCACCTGTTTCGGTCTCTGCAGAATTCCTTAGGCAGTGTCAGCTTAACATCACGGGTGACAGCCAAAACCACTTGTCGCAGTTTTTTGATCAGAAGCCCTAAAATTTTTATAGCAATGGAATCACGTCCCTGCCTACAAGATGGCAAATAGTTATGCAACAAAATGGCACCTACATACTTTAGTGAAATGTAAATAAACTTTATAAAAAAAACCTATTGAATTTTTATATAAAATGCGAAAAACTTTTTCTCCAACCTAATATATGCTACGGTAAAAGTAATAAGCTGGTGATTATATATAATACCCGGTGCATAAGCACCATTAATGGCGGTAAATATGATAAATAAATGAAAATTTATCAAATTAACCGGTTTGTTTACATAATTCCCAACTCGTAATGGTAAATCGAAATTGTGTAAAAAAGGTTGCCTGGGGGGGGGGGGACTTTTTTTTCTTATCTGCTATATCTTCTAAGCCGCGTAAATGAACTTCGTTCCAAAAAAATTCTATAGCCTGTAACGGGAATTTCTTCGCCCTTATATCTCAATTAGAAGTTGCTAGAACAGGCTTCCTTGCAACCGACTGTGACACCGATCTGGGTCAAGTTGACGGCCTTTCTTATTGTTACGCACGAATAATCTATTTTAGTCATTGAACTTGCAACCTGTTATATAACAAGATTTTCACGGTCGCCTTATTAAAATTGCTATTATTTTAGTTTTTTTTTATGCAAATCAACAAAAAATTGTAAAAAATTAAACACAATATTTTTTTGTAAAGGCCGATCTGACAGGCTTGAATATATTTTTGTTTATATTTCCTTTAATTTTTTCGATGCTTGATTTTCTCCTCCTGTTTTATTATAAATTGACTAGAGAGAGCTTCAAAGGAGATGGATACGGTTTTATACATTCTTGGGCCATATTGTAAAAAGATGAGAGAAATTTTAATAATTCTTTTTATTATGTTAATATTTTTTCTAATTCTGGTGTGTTTTATATTCTAAATTATTGAAATTAAATCTCATAAATCGCTTATGGTATTATTTTATTTGTGACCTTTTAAGATTTCTCTCTTCCATTTAGAATTTAGGTCTGATGTTTTCTATTCTGTAATTGAAAGATAAGACGCGTTCTTTACTGGGTAATGTACAACCATCTTCAGATTTTTTCTTCTAAGTTCCACAATAAAGCATATTTTGAAAGTCATACAATATATAGATAAGTTAAAAATTAACCGTCTCATTCATATTAAATTAGAGTAAGTTTGTAGGCATGAATAAAACCGTGAGTCTACTTCCTTGTGTAGTACACCGCTTCGCAACGTATTATTCTGCTATTATCATCATTCCTAGTCGACGGATAATTTCTTCTTCCATTGGTTATATATTATTTATTATTATATTATGGCTTAAAATACATTTTTTCCATGACCTTTATACAATAACATGTCTGAATCACTTAAGCGGCGCAAATATGCAACCCTCAGTGAGAGTTATATGTTTGTGCCGTTTGCTGTCGAGACGCTTGGACCGTGGGGTTCTGAGGCCATGAGCCTCTATCAAAATTTAACAAAACGACTCATTGACTCTTCAGGTGATCAGAGGTCTGGTGCTTACCTCGGGCAACGGATCAGTATGGCGATCCAGCGAGGAAACGTAGCCAGCCTTCTGGGCACCTTACCCATAGAAGACGGTGATCTAGGCCCAGTATTCTACTTATACTCTTCAGGGACTATGGGTAGAATACAATATGAATGAGTTAAGTTTTCTTTTATTGTAGTAGATTATTTATGACATTATAAATTAGGAATAAATAACATGTCTGGGTAGTATTTATTATATATAGTATATTCGAATTTAAAAGAAATGGTCTCGTGTTTTCGACAGTCTCAGTGGTCAAATTATATGAATGTTTACTCTCCTAGGTGATTGGAATACACCGATATCCCGTATTCAATCAGGGCCTGATCTAGGGGAGATAGGCAAGCCGGGGCCTATGCCCCAGGCAGCAAATTCAAACTTCGGAGACAAATGCACAACTCATTATTAACGCAACTTTGACCACTGAAACGACCAGTACTTTAAGCAAGAAAGAAAGAAGAAAGAAAAATGGTTATTTAGGGTAAGATACAAAAAAGACAAAATAGTAACATAACATCAATTACGGTGTCCTAAAAAGGTCCATGCTCAGTATAATGCTGGTTTCACAACCATCGCTGACCTTCCGCAAGGACCTGTAAGTGATGCCACGGCTTAATTCTCAAAGCAAATGTGTTTACACACAATGTTTACATATTACTTAAAACTGCAATTAGTTTATAAACTTATCATTACAAATAAACTAAAAACTAACGGACAGAGGTGACGAACAAGATATATAAAAATAAATACACTAATAGTGGTTCATTATGGCACATCATTTGACTTATAATAACTATAAAATACTTTTATCATGTTTAAGGTTTCTCTGGTGAATTTGGTGGTCAATTAGGAATTTTTTTAACTTAGTTCTGAAGCACATACTACATTACTTTTCGCGGGCTACGTAAGCATAGGTTGAAAACCACGACCACCAGACGCATGTGTGTCTCAACTCGATAAAATTCAAGATTCGGGGCTGGATTCAATTCACGGTAGGATAAATTTTATTTATTTATTTTTACAATGCAAAAGTGTGGTCCTTTGGTGGTATTATGAATTATAATAGTCTCTAAACACTTAGCCTCGATTGAGACATACAAAATGTTCTTTTTGTCAATGTCAATGCATCAATTTTATGATATTTATTGATAATTACAATGGTTTATTGTTATTTTATAAATGAACTTTTTACTAATTACTTTTCTCTAGATATCACCAGTATCAGCTCCAGAGTTTAACTGGCTTGTTCGGGGAATATGCAATGTTGTGTATTTGTTTGTTATATGGTGTTAGATAGATTTATTTGTTCCGTTCAATTTGTATGCGAATTATAACAAATTATGCAACACAATTCAATGGAATTTATATCCATTATGTTTGCGATCGCTTTTAAAAGGTTATTGTGGAAATAGATTGTCCGAGGTCAAGCTAAAGGGCAGAGGTCAAAGGGAGAGAGGTGCGCATGCATCTCGCGGGTACCGACGTCAGTCGGGGTCCCGAAGGCTCAGATATGCGCAAGATCTCCCGTAATACCGCTGCTGGGGCCCTCCAGCATCTAGGAAGTGGAGGAGTCACCCCCCTGTTGAGGAAGTGAGTTTGTCCTGCTTCCCAGGGCACTCTTAAGCACTGTTGCGCTAGGATCCGCGTGGGCGTAACTACGTTCTAAGTCTCACGCTTTTCCTGCCATAAGCGCGGGGTACATGGGAGGAGGGTGGGTGGTTTTAGTGGAGTATTGCGTAACGAGTCTCCACACATGCCGGCGATTGACTCTGGTGGCTATTCGTGGCTTCACCTCTCATCGCTTTGGTCTAATCCATAGCAAAGGACCCGGTAGAGTGCGAAAAGTTTTTCCACCGCCTCAAAAAAAGGGCAGAGGTTACTTTGATCATAGAAGAAGGATAAATACTAAGAATGACATTCTTCCCGTAAAATCCGTAACTCTTAAAATTTCCTAAAGCTTACATACATGTCATCTCTTTAACGTTTTATTATTTAAAAAGTATGTTTAGACTAAATGTTGGCTGGATTGGTCTAAAACAAATAACAATATAATAAATAAAATTTTGGAAATTGTGGATTATGCTGACAAAGCGGTCTTAGTTGCCGCTCAGCTACAGAAGAAATGGCGAAACAAACTACCCAACAACAAATAGATTATTCTTGTATACTTACTTAACGTGTATTCAAATTTTTAATTAATTAGGTGTTTATGAATAATTTTCGCGTACCCAGCCTAACTAGGCAGCATTCGGTAAGTTTCAACAAGTCTTTTCGTCGCCTATTCCGCAATACTTGAAGACGAAAGTCTTCGAGCAGTGCGCCTTACCCATTATGACATACGGATAGAATCAGAAATGATAATATCCGTAAGAAAACTAAGGTAATCGACATAGTTCGCAATATTAGCAAGTTGAAGTGACAGTGGGTCGCTTACGTCTCTCACAGTACCTACGGCGGCGATGGCTAATGGATTAAACGTGTCCTAGAGTAGAGACCGCGTCTCATACGATGTTCTTCAGCCCGGTGAACAGAGGACCTGGGCAAGCACGCAAGACGCAAGGTTGCCAGCATGGGTTGGATGAGGAGGACAGGAGACAAGAGGCCCTGGCCAGGGGCTCTAGACCCGCACCTCGCGAGATCGAAGTGTGCCGGTCGGAGCTCCGCCAGGTAGCCGTGGGAGTCTGGGAAGAACACCTTAGACACCCCAGCGCGGGCCCCGCCACCATCGAGGTGGTGAGGCCCGTCCTGCGCGAATGGCTGGAAAGAAGACATGGCGCCCTGACGTTCCGGCTGACACTGGTCCTCTCGGGGCATGGCTGCTTCGGGAGGTACCTGTGTCGCCTTGGCTGAAAGCCGAGAGCCGACGAGGATACGGCGCTGCACACACTCCAGGAGTATCCTGCATGAAGGGAGCAGCGTCGAGAACTCGTCGCCTTCACCGGCTTTGACACCTCGCTGCCGGCTGTGGTTCGCACCATGGTCGGGAAGCAAGCCCGGATGGGACGCCGTCTCCTCCTTCTGCGAGCACGTCATGTCTGCGAAAGAGGAGGCGAAGCGGGAACGTGAGCGGACCTCCTTGCTCCGCTCCTGCCATAGGAGGACGCGCCGGTGCCGGAGAGCGGATTTCGAACTTCGGCCGCCATAAGCGGGCGGCGCGGGTGGGGCCCTTTGGGGTATAAGGATTCTCACTCACCTGCACATGCCGTCGAAATGAGAGCGGGAGTGTTATCTCTCTTCCCGTGGGGCGCGTTACAGACCGCCCCACGCACGGATTAGACCATGTAGGTGCCGGGGGAGAAGCTCCCCCGGCATTGGAAGAGGCCTAGTGAGCGAGGCCCACGTCTGCCAGGGCACGGCGGAGCTGGAAATCCCATTCCCGTAGCCCTGGCATAAGGCGCAGGACGGAACACCCAAGGGTTTTAGTGGGTATCCTTAACTGGGGAGTGGCAATAGCGTGGCACCGGTTTTGACCGGGCACGCTAGTGCCACCCCCGATCTGGCGAATCCCACACTCTCACATAGGTCGCGAACATCCCCCCAGGCTTCTGTTCCTGTCGCAGCTTAGTCCTCAAACGGATTTCCCCTGGCCAAAAAAAAATAAGGAGGACAGGAGACCGAGATATGTGGCGCAAACTTGGGGACGCCTACGTCCAGCGTTGGACATATGATTCCTCTAACTTAGACTGGGTTTTTGACCGATCTCGCTAAACGCGACCTATCGTTAAATGGAAGTATTTTACATAGTCATTAATTTTGTTTTTATTGGCTGTTCGAAAGTAAAATCGAAATTTTAATTATTCTAGTTATGGTAAAATAGCGTCGACTTTCTATTAGATCGACTATTAACTTGTTAGGCTGTATTTAAATATGATGATCCGAGACACTTTTGTCTGAATTATAACCGCAACAATAGTTTGTCTCTAATAAACGATACATTGTACCAAATTGACAAAAAGTCACTATTTATACCCCAATAATTGAATGTCAATCAATTGTATATCTGTGTAAGATCTATTTCAAAACAATGGCAAAAAATATATTAGGTATTATTAGGACTTTGAGCGGCTTTAAAATCTGCAATATTTATTCGTACCTAATGCGACGGCAGTTTAGGTAGTATTGATATATTTATAGAATACCAGACATCTAAACATGTAAACGAATTAATCGGAGCTAAGCCATGGCAAACGGAAACAAGAAAAGTAGGCACTATCTACGATATACCTAACGATTTGCAGAAAAGCCACATGAAAATTTGTCTCTTTGAGTAATAGTGATAGTGAAAATCAACAGCCACCACTAAATTAGATTGGAGAGCCTTTTTATACTGTATAGGTTCGCGTTTGATCGACATTGGACCTGAATGTAGGTGAAAATGCAGTCTTAGATAAAGCACGATTACCTAGAAGATACCTGTTGATGCGAGACTTGAAGACACCTAAATTGTATGTTTCAGGGAAAACAAACAACGATAAAGGGTGTCACTCCGCAGCGGCATGTATTTTATAAATGGAAGCAAAGCGCTTCGCCCGCTTGGTTCGTATTTACAACACATATCGGTAGCATGAGCTCGTACGTCTGCTTGTCCGGTGGTAAAATGGTGGTAAAAGGAGGAATTTATTCGTGCAATTCCGCAACACACTGGCCGAAGTATGTATATTCTATAGAAGACCGATAAATTAGCGACTTGGTCTAGCCTAGTAAAATATAAAATCCTCAACTTTAAAGAAATGCGAATAAAAGAGCTTAATGCCACATACAATTACTGTACTGTGTTTTGACCTAACCCGAGAAGTGATAGTTAGTACGTTCCTGGTCAAAATCTAATATTATAAAATTCTAAACATGCCGTGTCTGTACATTGAAGCTATTATATATTATTATTATATATTTTTTAGATTTCTTGTCTGTTTGGTTCTTTGTTTGGGAGTCGCGTTAAAAGTACTAGGCCGATTTCGATACGGTCTACTTTGTATCCTGGGAATCCCGCGGGAATTATTTAAAATCGCCCGATTGATAAAAAAGTCGAATTGAAATGCGATTTTTTCACTGATCGATAGCAAATTTTGTGTAATACTTCTTATCCCCAGAATCCTGCAGGAATTTTCCCGTAAGTGATTCAAAGTTGTTCAGGTTCATAACAATTAGTTTATTCGGACACAGTTTTCACTAAAACGACAGCTTAGATTCTTTTTTAAATACTGTCCCGCGGGAATTTCTAGTTAAGCCTGAACGAAGTCATATCCTTGTAGGCTACATAACTTATGACCATATCTGTTGTAGTAACCGAAATCGTTATAGACTGTATTATTATTACATCCGTAACTCGTGGTGGTTCTCGTCAGTCTAATATAAAATATTCAAGTTAATACAGAACTTCCGATCATCGTAAGTATGTAATTGATTATTTTCAACTAGTAGTTTTGTGTAAATATATTATTTACTTTAATTTAATTACGTCGCTATTTCTTCGAATAAAGTTTTCTTTCTTTTCTTTCTTTATTTTTATTATATATTTAATATTAGTATCAAATTATTGTAATATTATATATAATATTACAGTGATTTGATTGAACTGCACGAGGCTCTGGTATACGAACCGGTCTAAGTTTATTTATTTGTTTGTTCCTTTTTTACGGTCTAGTGCACAAGTCACTTATTATAAACTTCAGCGTTGTTTGCACTTTGGAAAAAGACAAATGAACATTTAAAATTTATTGTGGATAATGTCAGTTTCTACGGGATATAGACATTACAATGCGCTTAAGCATGTGAAGTTTCTTGAAAACCTCTAGTAGTATACTAATATACGATTAAACTAATTTATTAAAGAAATATATTAGTAAGGAAAAATCTATACTCACAAAGTTACAGGTACTAATATGACCACCGTGATAATAACCTATCAAGGAGTAAAAAAAAAATCCAGCGTTATTTCTGCCCAACCTAGTAAATAAAATATTATTATTCTCTGCAGACCACGGGCCATAAAAATGGCCCGGACTTTTGGAGGGCTTGCGTGGGGCCATGGGAAGGGAATTGAATTTGTCTCTACATGTTGATGTAGAGGCCCCTTGACAAATTCAATCTCAATGTGGCGTGCTGACCGGCGATTATCCTTGTCTACACCATGTAAAAATGCACCCAAGGACAAGCCCCGGTAAGTGTAGGACTATTGTAGAGAATGAGAACAAAAGGTACCGGGCTATTGGAATGAACTGCTAGTGGAGTTACAGATCGGAGATTATGGAAACTATGGCCTTGCCCGTCGCAATGTTCGGGGAACATGGAAAAATGGGCAGACGATGACTCGCCACTCACTGCATGGGTCCCTAAAAATGCCGTACAAGATTGGCGAGGGGTAACATGGGTGTGACTGGATAAGGGATGTGGAAAGGTGGGCTGCAGGTTCACCGAAGCTGCTTCTGACGTGCTGCCATTTATCACTTCCACCCCTGGAGCTTGATTCTTAGCTCTAGTGACCTTCACTTCGTGCCCGCTGGCTGAGGTGAGCACGGAGGCGGGTGGGCCTTGCCTTGGCCCCCGGAGTCAGGGACGAGGTGTCGCTACTCACCTAAGGCTTCGCCACAAAGCCCCCCTTACGAGTTTATTATTATTATTTTAATTTATTGAGAACAACCAACAAGTCTTACACTAGTTCATACATCTGTTTATATTATTACAATAAGTTTTTAGTCTAAGTGCAGACTTAATTACAGGTTGCCACATCATGCTGTAAAAACATTTTTTACATATATTACGGTTGTAATGTTAACATATGTGAGTTTGTGTGTTTGTATATGTGTGTGAGTGGTTGGGTGTGTGTGAATGTATGTATACAAGTATAAATCATTTACTGTAGATAATCTGATAGAAATGAATATAGAATAATTTGCCGAAATTTGTTGATTTTACCCGAAAAAATATTTATGTCGTTATTTTTTGTTACACTATCATTATACTGCCTCGTCAAACGGCTGCAAGTGACGTGAAAACCCAGGTTGGTTTTGGTTGACGCTATATGAAAGGGTAAGAATTTGTTAATTCTAGGATGTCTAAAAGGCATACGTACTTATACTAAATAATTCCAATAAAGGTGGATAGTCAATGTTACCATTTATAACTTAAAAAAGAAAGATTTGACCAAGTAATGTTCTTCGTTATTAAAGGCTATTATGTTTAGTGTTTAAGTCGCGATGTGTAAGATGGTAAGCATTTTGCCTTGTGCTCACTATAGCATAAATGCCAAAGGAATCGCTTTTGTACAGATTCAGTCCTTTTAATACGAACATCATAAAAAGGAGACTATATCCGACTAATGGATTTGAGACCTGATCGTACTAAAAACGTTTTAAAAAGTAACAATTTGGTTTTATGGTTAAAAAAAGCTTTACTATTTCTTTCTAAAAAACCTAGTATTTTAAAAGCCTTGGTAACCGCTACATCAATGTGTGTGAGAAACCGGAGATTATTATCTAAATATACGCCAAGGTCGCTGATACACGAGACTTCTTCAAGGATGATGCCATTAATACTGTATAATGTATTTGATTTTACTTTGCTTCTTGTAAAACGAATATTGCTTATATTTAGGGACATTATATTGTTTTCGCACCATTTTGATAACGCATTTCAATCCGCTTGTACTAGTAATGAGTCCTCGTCAGATTTAATCGAACGCGCTATTTTTAAGTTGTCTTCAAATAGATAGCAATAAGTATATTTAAAACTATCTACGTCATTGATGAATATTGAAAATAGTAATCGTACCAAGTGGGATCCTTGTGGAACACCAGAGGTTGTAGACTACGAGTATAAAGAGTATCCACATGCAACGACAGTTGATTTGCGTTCAATTAAAAATACGAGGAGAACCAATTCACCAAGTTTCCAGTGATACCTATCCTAGAAAGTTTAGTTAATAGTGTAGTATGATCAACTTTATCGAAGGCTTTGGCAAAGTCAGTATATATAACATCTACTGGTACTCTATTATCTATCGATGTAACCTTCAATAAATATGTTGCAAGATTTGTGGTCGTCAAGCGTGATGGTATAAATCCATGTTGGTTATAAGATATTTAATATTTTATATGTGCTTTTAAGATAGGAGAAAGAAGTTTTTCGAAAATTTTAACGAAAACTGACCAAATTGATATGGGATGACAGTTCGATACATTTGATTAATCGCCCGATTTGTGGATAGAGACAACATTTGAAAATTTCCAAATGTATGGAAATTTACCGGAACTTATGGACTTATTAAATATTAATTTACCTAAGTGGTTTCGAAAGAGCTTTATAACATCTTTTGACAAATAACGGTGGGATCCTATCCTGACCTTCACCTTTATTTATATTTAGATTAGAAAGAACTTTCTGAACTGTTTTGGTGTCGAAAGAAATGGAGCTGAGGAAATTTGGAGAATTATTGTCAATATCACTTGAGAGCTTATTATAATCAGCATATGGTTGGTTTTTGGAGGTAGACAGAGCTAAAATATCGAGGAAACAGAATACAAATACCGTTGCGACTATCAGCGTTCGTGCTTTGGTAATGCATCGTGGATGGGAGAGAGTTATTATTTCGCCTTTTACTTAATATTTATATAAGTGAAGTTTTAACTTAAATTGATGGCCACTCTAGAATTGCAACAAAATCATTAACTAAATTTGCGTTCAACAACATCGTCTAAGCACAGCTATAGTGGCGTAACGGTGGAAAAAAAATGCTATAGGCTCCAATCGGGGGCGCGTTTTTTAGAGCATCATAATACTTATCATTACAAAGTTTAGTACAATGTATTATTTATATATTTATTTAAAAGCCTACCTCCGTCCACTATTCATTTACACGTACATATTGACACTGATTACATACATATATACATTATTGTGTGGATTTTATTAACAAAAGACTATTAGTCTCATAATTCAAAATTGATAAATTAATTTTAATTCAAATTAAAAATTATCTTATAATTCAGATAAAATCCAACTTGAAACAGGCTGAAAACGTGATTTTATTTATATAATAAAATCCTATTTGAATAATGTAGTAACATAGTATATTCTTATTTTTTAAACAGTTATACCTTTATAAATAGTTTTACTGATTATTTCAATGAATATCTCTATGTACAATAAACAAGGATCTCATAATTAAATATCAATTAGCCTTGTTTGAAATAACATCTTTTTTTGTAATTTTACTCAACGCATTTATTCTTCATATAGAGTATACATTTTTTATTATTATATATTTTTTTAATATAAATTATGTAAATTAAAGTGTCGCTTTGATATATAATTAGATGCTTAAAATGAAGTCAACCGTAAATCTCCGTCCTATCGATCTATTATGATAAATGTACAGTTGCGCTCTTGTTTAGTTCAATGAACCGTTTAATTCGAGCTCAGCTCCAAGGTGTCACGTTTGCATCGACATTTGCAATCATTAAATTGATATTATACAAAATTTATCTAATATCAGCTGATTTATCTCCAACAAGTCACTTATTTGTTACGATGAACTTGAAAATAGCACGCCTATGTTAATTGTGTCAATTATTATTGATTTATACTCACCACATCAGACTTTTTCACTTCTTTTATGCGTATAAAACCGTACACGAAACTTAGAACGTACAGTGTGGCACTAACAGCAAACACTCCATATAAACCTATTTTTCTCACTAATATCCCACTGAGAGCTGCTCCCACTGGCACTCCCACTGAATGGAATAAATTCACAATGCCTATTCGCAACGTCCTTTGTTCTTCAGTTGTTACATCTGCTATATAACTGAAAACTCCCATGAACATTGTAAACCAACCGCCGGTTAATGCTGGGAATATCGCTTCCGTAACCGCAGCGGCCTCCACAGGTAATTCGTAGAAGAAATAAGTATTCACAATAAGACCTATACTCGTCAAGAACTCTCCAACAATGGGCAGAAGCATGCAAAACTTCCGTTGTCCAACTCTGTCACTGTACGCTCCTAGGAATATTAATATACCGCAAGGTAAAAACGATTGTAATACAGTCTTCCATCCAGTCACAGAAGCTACTAGTGTCTGTACTGCCTCTTCTTCTATCGTGTAATTACTTGTTTCTCTCCTCGTTAAAGCATCACATATATGGTGGTCGAACCCCAGATTCACTCTACATGCTTTCTCCAAATAGAGATTCTGTGTTGCCAATGCAGACAAGACTGAGGGCATCACATAACAAGCTAATATTGGTTCGACTGTGATCAGCGAAATCATTCGCCTCGTTTTTTCAAATACACTTAAACCTTCCCAGCTTTCTGTAGCACTTGTATCGGCTTTGTTGATATTTTTCTTAGCATTTTTTTTTAAAGTATTCCTAATCACATTAGTTCCATTTAAGTCACCACCATTAATATTAAGCGTTTTATCTTTGTTATTTTCTGCATTTTTACTATCGACAGCCATGACTGCTACACGCGTATCTGAAATTAAAACAATTATTACTCGTCACCATTTACGATACACAGTCACGTTTGGATAAGATTTATTGCAATTCATTTTTAATTTACCGAGTTTAGCTACCGTACTAATTTGAATTCTGTTGCGTTTAGTATTTTGATCATGGGTCTCTTATTCATTGGATTGGTAAATGAACACCGGACGACGTAATCATTCATTGATTGCCAACGTACTTGGCGTAATAGTCTGTGAGCCGGAATTAATTTACCTAAATACGATGATTTGTCATTGAAAGGATCGTTTGTATTGAACATTGACACGGAACGTGTAATGTCTATATCTCTTTAAAAAATGTTTGTTATAATGTTTATCTATGAAACATACGTGCCGGCTAATATCGCCAGTGACACGTCACAAACTTAAATGACATGTCAAAGAATGTTAACAGTAGTCACAATAGAATTTAATTTAATAGTCTGGTACTAGATTTCATAGTTTAATTTTAGTTTGTATATATAGTGTATGTTTAGTTTAATTTATTTATAATTTAGTTTATTTTTCATAATTGTAATGTTTTTTTTTTATCAAAGAATATTTGTATAAAATATTTAATAGTTCGCCACATTTGAATGGAATGATTTCCGTTTCCAGGATGTCAACTAGCGTTAAGTTATTTGGAAGGATATAATGTTCCTTTCATCTATGATTTCATTTATAAATAACTAGCTGACCCGGAGAACTTCAAACCGCCCTATTTTCTGAATACCTAAAAGACTTTGTTTCATGACACAAAAACAAAATCACCAAAATTGGTCCAGGTGATTAGGAGGATTCTAGAACCCGATCTCAGCGCCACCTACCGGTTCCAATTGTGAATCTAAACCATCCGCGGACCCATTCAAACACACAAAACAAATATCATCAAAATTGGTAAAGTCGTTCTCAAGTTATGCTCGTACATACATTTCTACGATTCATTTTTATATATAAGATAGTACATAAACTGCCAACTACTGAAATGCACCTACTCATCTTAAGCGAAACGATTGTATACGTATTATTTTTATATGTTCGTCCGGAATATACGAGTGAAGTAGCGCCTTTAAATTCTGGATTTTATCGCAATGTCGGTACTACTGTAGAAGTTGATGAAAAACACCCTCCTGTCGAATCTCATCTTCATACTACCAACAGTCAACAAGCAAACAACTAATCCATACATAGGTAAGTATATAACAAAACAATTAGGTAATTTTGACTATGGAGTCCTATAAATTAGCAGCACTGTAACAATCTCATTCGACCTTATGTCTAACGCAACTATTGGATATTTAAATGTTTAACCAATTTGATCGTGCAAACTAGAATTACCTTTAACAAAAATGGATTCTATATAGAACTAGCTGCGCCTCGCGGTTTCACCCGCGTGGTGATGGAAAATCGTTATATTTTGGATAATTCACACTATATCTTTATAAATTATAGCCTATGTGTTATTCTGATGTGTAAGCTATATTATTGTAAAGTTTCATCAAAATCCATTCAGTAGTTTTTGCGTGAAAGAGTAACAAACATACATCCATACATCTATAATTACAAACTTTTACATTTATAATATTAGTAGGATTAAGATATGGCCGCGAGTTCGTCCATGCTTGACTTGTAATTTCCGCGGGATATAAAGGACCGCAGCATAGCTGCGCTGCGTTTTAGTGAAAACTATGTCGGAATAAGCTAATTTTTATGCACCCGAACAATTACAAACCGCACCCGAGAAAATTCTCGCGGAATTCCCAGGATAAAAAATAGTACCGATTATAAGTCTAAGAACTTGGTGTCGATCAGCGAAAACCCCATCGAAATCAGCCGAGTAGTTTTTACATGAATCCCGAACAAACAGACACACCGACAAACAGACAAGAAATTAAAAAAAATGCATCGTGTCCTCCATCGTTTATATAGTGTATTCCAGTTGTGTTTTCTAAATAGCTTCAATGTACAGACACGGCATTTTTAGAATTTTATAATATTATAAATTATAGATAGATAATTTTAGCCTTTTTATCGATATTAAAGATCGGAAAATATTCACAATACTGACAAAGAAGGCTTGTAAAGTAGTTGTCTGCCTGTATATTATTACAATCACAACTTGCTGACGGGAAAAGTTAACATCAAGATTACTGATATGTGAAACCTGCCAATCTATTATACCTTGAAAATCATGATGACTAATTGTCCGTTTCAGGAGAAATGGTGAAATCACAGCAGTAAGACGTTTAGGGATTGATACTATTTAATATTAAAGAGAAAGAAAGCATTCTATGTCGTTTATTCGCCATATTATGTTTAGTGCCAACAAAAAGGCCGCTGACTCGTGTCTTGAAAGCGATCATTACGGCTAACTAAATGTCTGCAACACCAGGGGCGATACCAACGTGTGGTCGACCTCAATTAAACTTATGACAGCCTTATATGAATAACAATCGCATATCAAACTACCAAAGGAAAACCTAGCTACAATCTACATCGTTATCGTATGCGTGAGACGTTGTATATTTATTGAGAGCTATGACGCTCAAGGAAGTGAAGATGGGCATTCCATATTCATAGATGGCAAGTAATGGGATGATATCTCCTAAAATATACAAAAAGTTAATTACACCCGCCCGCAAAAAATAAAAAATAGTTTGTACTTTTGACCAGACCCATCCATTCTTGTGTATTTCGAAGCGCTGTATCCGAATCTGGGTCAGTTTGTTCGTACACCCTCAGAATTTGGAGGGGGAATGGACCAACCTGACCCCAGATTCGGTCTTTTGGTCTATAAACCCTCAACATTTTGCTAGTAATACTGACGCGTGGTATTTAATTCATGCAACAATTTCCCAATAAGAAATATTTATTTTGCATTTTTCCTGTAAAATACATGCGGTGAAGTTAGACTTTTATTAAGAAGTCGGCTATTTAGCGTCAGGCAAAAACAAAACCTGCAATATTTAGTGGACTTGAATTAGCAACCAAAATGCCTAACTAGACCGTGGATTTAGCTCTTTCTTGTAATTATTGTGGCAAATAGGGAAGCGGACAGTTAGAACAACTGAGATACGAGAGATGAAAAGGTCTCGTAGATTTTGTACTAAAGTACAAAGCGTTTCGCTTCATCTTTTCTGGTGCGCACTGCCGAAGAATGGAATAATTTGCCGGAGTCTGTTTTCCTGACAAATACAATCTTGAAGTCTTCAAGTTACGAGTGAATAGGTATCTTCTATGTAAGCGTGCTCCATCCTAGACTGCGTCATAACTCAAAATCAGGTGAGACAGTGGTCAAACGCAAACCTATACTACCATAAAAAAAACATAATGTATAATATACCATTATTTTTTATGTTAGTATTTGTAGAATAGAAGGACATATTTCTTGGCAAACTCATTTTTGTGATGTAAGGTAATGTTATTTTTATAAGTAAAAAATTCTTTCATCAGAGTAAATAGTAGTATGTTTTGGTCGATTTTGGTTTGAAGGAGGCTGGGAACGAACTGAAAATCAGCACTGTATCAGCTCCTGATACAGCATAATGATGAGTTTCCAGCCTCATTGTCGTGAATTTTATGTACGTAAATATTTCTTAAGCTGTATCTGTTAATTTGTTTATTGTATAGTAGAATTTACCCCGCGGCTGCACCGCGGGTCAAGCTCTAGTGCGTGCTTCTTGTTTAAAGAACAGGCGTTAATACAGGTTACATTGTACTAATTTTTTTCATTTTATATCGCAAACTATCCCAGCTCCCGGCATTTAAAGTATTTATGTCCATTTTCGCTATTAAAACTATATTTAAATATAATTACAGCAAAACCGATCCAGTATTCCTAGTAGTTTTCCGTGAAAGCTTAACGGAAGGACATATCGAGTTACTATCGTTTTTTTTTTTTATAGACGATGAATTTTTATATCTATAAACTTGAGAAAGGATTGATCTCTTCCAAACTTCCATCCTTTATTTCAAACGGTTCTAGCTATATTTATCTATCCCCGTCTATGAAAAGTACACAAATTACAAAAATGACAATAATAACAAATCGGACAAATCAGACAACCTGACAACTCGGACAAATTGGACATGTTTTTACTGTTGTTGGTGTTGCCAACAAACATTAATGAAAATGTTTACTATCATGATATTTTAAAATTGTAAAATGGATATATGTTCTGTTCTTTTAAACAAATGTATGTAAATAATTTAGAATTTATTGCACCAGGTGTGTGTATCCCTATTACATAATATTTTTTTATGTGTAAAAGTAATTCTTAATCAATTACTTTACTATTATAAATATTACGATCTAGCCTATAGAGATTAATAAGTAATTTAATATTAACCTAATATTCTACAAAGTGAATTATATCTAAGAATGTGTCCATTGGTAATTTACTTAGTCATTGTCTGTTTGGGCGCATTCACAAGTTCTCGTGCCCTAAACATCACTTATATACAGTTTTAATTTTTAACCATACACTACATTGTACTATACTAACTAACTAACACTACTAGTTCAGTTCGTTTGAGTCTTCGCACTAAATTTGTGGTGTCAAGCTGTTTGATTGCCTCGACATTCACACGATAGCCAAGCCTCTTTTCATGAGCTTCTGCATGTTTCTGTTCTATCTCTGTTAGGAACTCCATTTTCATGTCCCGATGGAGAACGGAAATCCTCATATACTGTGGTGGGTTATCGTAAACGTTCCTCAGTACTTTTTTAGAATATTTGTATTTTTATATGTTTCTTTTTTTGGCGCATCCCCATATAACTAATAAATAAATCGGCAGACAAACACACACACTGTATATCCCCCAAATTAAGCAAGTTACGCTTGCGTTACGGGTAATATACAACGGACCATTCTGGGGCCGATCCCAGACACCCAGACCATAGTAAATAACGGAGAAAATACGTTTCCGAAATTTACTATACCAGGAATCGAACCCGGAGACTCTGCGTTGCAGTGAGGTAAGCCGGCAAAGGCTTAGCCCGCTCAAACACAGAGGCCGTCTGTCTGGATGACTGAATGCCGTAGGTCCATATTGGCATAAGGACTTGTTTGTACAGGAATTGATTATTATTTTTTGACAGCAGGGAGTGTCTATAAGCCAATATATTTTCTTAAAACATTTTTGTAACTCCTTACGTTTTTTTTTAGATATTAATAAACTTTTTTTAATGAATTATATGTAGACTAGAGTTTACCAAACTGGTGTGTACCTCTTGTTTGAAGAGCAGGCGTAAATACAGGTTACATTGAATTAAATTTTTATGTTAGTGCTATTTGCTCCAAAATATTCACTTCATTTTATATCGCAAGCTATCCCATCTCCCGGGATGAAAAGTATCTATGACCATTTCCGGTATTGAAACTACATAATATATGTACAAAATTACACCAAAATGACCAAAATGACCAAAATGACAAAAACGACCAAAACGACCAAATCGACCAAAATGACCAAATCGACCAAAATAATCAAAATTACGAATATGACAAATCACAAAAAACCAAAACTTAACCTACTTTCGGGGATAACCTTTACATAAATCTATCCTGAAATCTATCCCATTATTCAGGATAAAAAGTATCCCTTGCCCACTCTCGGTATTAAAATTACATATGTACCGAATTTCAACCAAATCGGTCCAATGGTTTTTCCGTAAAAGCATAACAAACAGAGAGACAAATATATTTTTATCCAGGAAACTAACCCATTTTTCGGAATAAAAAGTATCCTATGTTCATTTTCGGCATCGAAAAAAAAAATATATATAGTTTCAGCCAAATCGGTCCCGTAGTTTTTCCGTGAAAACGGAACAGATATACAGAGTTACTTTCGCATTTATGATATTGATAGTAATTATATTCTGAAAGTATGTTAAATAAGTGCCGTCTAAATAAACATCCGTTTTCATCAGACATGCATAGATTTTTTGTCAAAGGTAAACAATAACCTGAATACACTTGAACACAATAAAGAGTCACAGTATCATCATGCCGACCTTGTCCACATGTTCCGTGTTTCAAGGTCAATCAATGTCTAATCATTATTATAGTGCAAAAATTATTTGCGTTAAACCTTCTTTTTATTTTTTAGGGTTCCATCTCATACGAAAAAATATAAACAGAGGCTACGTGAACAAAAGCGTCGAATGAAGTAAAGAATTTTTGACAAACCTGTGTGCATTTTTACAAACTTACATAGGTAGCTAATATACACGTGGTTTGCGCATATGTGGGTAATAGTAATGTATGAACTGGAAACTGTTCCACCTTTCCCCGTACTAATTCGATTATTTAATACTAAGTTCTCGTTACGCACTGCATTGCGATCAGCTTCCGATTCTAAAATTGTCTTCCTTTAGCTGGTTTCATTGTTAGAGGTCAGGGCTCGCTGTACCTATTTTATTTCATCTGAGGGTTCTGTAAGCCACTTTGACAGAAATCGAACCCATATATTTTTGTCATGTCCGACTATCCTTTCCTTTGTCTGTCGTTTTTTTCTCGAAAATTTGGATCTATATGAAATGTATCTATTTTACTGGGTTTATATTGAAACGAAAATGAACACCACTTGGCAATGGACACATTATTATTTTATCTCACTTGTACAGAAAGTGGCCATAGTTCGTGGACAGCCATGCATTTGCCCGATTTTATTGAAGTAAAACTTCTTTAGAATCGTTATGATTTGAAACTCGATGAAACAAAAAAAGGGACACTAAAAAGAGATATTTATTAATTTAAGCACTATACTCATAAAAATAGAGTTGGAAATATTTTGAAGCTTTGAAGTTCATAAATCAAATTGAAAATAGTTTCCTATTTTAGTTATCATAAGCCTCTCATGTCAACGAAAAAGCGACACTAAAAAGAGATAAGCATATAAATCTATAAGACTAAGCCTGCGAGAGAATGAGTCAGAATACACTTTGTATGGTGTTTCGTAGCCTCCTCACTCTTGTCTACTAAGCGTTGTAGATATAATGATGTTAGATTTAGTAAGATAAGTTAATAAAATATAATTTTTGAGCTTGGTAAAAATATTATAAAAATAATAAACCTTATAATTATCCTAATACTGTTGATACTCTTTATTTATCTCATTCTCTCGTATGCTTCTTTTCTGAAGTTTCACTTCTACCGTATGTAAATTGAACATCACACTTTTTTTAGACTAAAATAGTGAAAGTGATACTTAAGAAGTTTATTTCGAATTATAATATTTATAATATGTTGACGGATGTAGTCTAAAGGATTTATATTTATATTAATAAAAGTTAGAGAAGAATTATCTGTGAGTATATTATTTGTAGTTTCACTTCTACTGCGTGTGAAATGCACACACATTTTTTAAAATATAAAGCCTTGTACCTATATTGTCGGTACCAATATATAAAACATCATTTTCATTACGAGGCAGGCAGACCGGCAGACTTTTCATGTAATGAAAAGTAATACGCCTTGTAAACCTTACTCTTGCCTCTCTTGACGCAGCCAAAGACATTTTTCATTGCGAAGCTAGCAAACAGGCCGATGGCTCAGCTCATGGAAAGTAGTTACCGTCGCCTGCAGACGTTTACAACACCAGAATCGGAGCCAACATGTTACCAGCATTTAGGATGGGATATAGGAGATTACTTAAAAAGAAGTTACTTATAGAATACAATTCTATAAGTAGCAGTGGCGTGGACTTCATACAACTTGATTCCCCATAGCCTACCTTTAAGAAATTAGCGACCAGCGACCAAAAGGTCGAAAGCACCATGCATTCATTGGCGTTCACGCGTTCTGTTCAAACAATACTAGTGCCTCTATAAAATAACTAGCCACCAAAAGCTCGAAAGCGTCATGAAGTTATTGGCGCTTACGTTTTTTAATCGTGCATATATTATTACTGTATTACTCCTATCTCTTATACTCGGCGGCTGTCCACCTGTCTATACGTCCAGTATGAGTTGCTATTTAATCCTATGCTGAAATAGCAACTCATACCCGACCGGGCACCGGCTTTTGTTTCAAAATATGCAGTAAGATTGCAAAATTAAAAATGCAAATTGTACAAAGAAAATCAGCGAGTTTGACGTTTTTTTAATAGCAGTATAGTCGGTTCTTGCATCATACGGTATGTTTTTTCAACTGACTCACCTTAGTTGAATTTCCACCCCGCGCCACTGATAAATAGGTATATCAAAGCAGAACTGGTTGTAGTTATAAATGAATTATAATATATTAAAATTTATATTTATAAAATTCAAGTATATTATTTATAAAGGATAATTATCTTACTATGAGAGTAAATAGATAGACTGATCCAATCTAAAAAGTTTAACACAAAATTTATCACCTCCGTATCTGTTCTATTAGGTAATTAATGATCATAGCATTATTATACCTAATTTTCTTTTCTGTTTTTCAAATATGCAGCGTTAATGACAAACAGATTACACGAGAATAACGTAACTTGAAAATGATTTGAGGTGTTTTATTATAGTTATACAAAGTGTATTTTTTTGGTCGGTGACTTTGGAACGTGTTAAGTAGTTCTCGATAAAGTAATATCTAAATATATTCTAAATGAATAACTTTTAAGGAATCTTTTAAACCTAACCTTTATCTACTCAATGAATGCTTTGTTTACGACGTGACAAACAATCTTAGGGTTATTGCATTGGAAAGAAGGTTAAATTGGTTTGAATATAATTTAATTAATCTGCTTGTCACAATCGTTTATAATGTCGATGTGGAAGGTAAATAAAGTTGAGCAAGTGTATGACAGTCTACGAACGATGAGGGGTTCCGTAGAGGTGACAAATCTCCACTATATTTGAGTAAGAAACCGTAAAAAAGCAATTGATTGAAAATACCTCTTGTCTCAAAAATTACTCAACGGATATTGTTCAAGCTAATTTTTGTTGTCTGACCCTATACTTCAAGCTCTACATAACTTTTTAAAATAATTTAGCACTTTATAATTCAATAGGTAAAAAGGGGAACACAATTGTTACGACTATAAGCAAATCTGGAGAGATTTGCTTACAAAATCGGTGGAGATCTATTGATAGGAATAATTATTAATTCCTCCTTCTTTAAATTTAAACGTGAAATTCGGGATATTATTTGTACCAAAATATCTGGCATAATTACATAATCATTTTGTTACCTAACCACCGTAAAATTTACATTATAGTAAGTCATACTAATAATACTAACCCCTAAATATTTTGTCAATGTATGGTACATTATGTGCTCACATATTTAGAGTTACGGCTTAGACCTAATAATTGATACATAATATGAAATATATAACTTTTAGCTGTTTCTTGTTTTGTGTCAAATAAATAAACAAATAAAATGTTGAAAACCTAGAAAAATATCATTCTTCAGTTATATACCTGTCGGATACCTCTAATTTTTAGTTATTTCACCGCTTTACATCGCTGTGTAGGAACATATAGGCCTTTTTGTGCATTCTCATTAATCCATATATTCAAATTCAAGTTTTTATTCAAAATAAGTTCCATTGGAGATTACTTTTTGAAGGTCATACATATGAAGGAATATAATAGGTCATACAATAGGAAGTAAAATTAAATTTTAATTTATATATTGTATAGTGTTATTGCTGTTAAGGAGAAGAAGCGGCAAGAAACTCCCTAGCAACACGTCGAGCTAAAAATTGTTTTTCTTTATATTTCTTATTCTATTTATATCTCAAGTTCTTTTTTGATAAGTTTTATACAGAAGTATGTTACAGAATTACTTGTCAAGAATTAATGGAGTTGTAGCAAACAGTGCATGCTCAATACGACAAAGATACAATATATAATATAGATGAAAACATCCTGTTTTTAAGATATTACTGTACTCAGCACACGCCAAGAGAGACGGACGAACGAACCTGACAAGGGGTCATCCACAAATTATGTCGCACGAATTTCATGATTTTTTGACCCCTCCCCCGTCATTGTCACAGCTGAACACATTCGTGAAACTCTTCCCTAGTGTGAATCACAAATTTTGTAATTTTTCATCAAGAAATTATAAATTAAAACAGGAGTTTTGTAATAAATAATAAAATTCCTTAATAAAAAAGAAATGAAATGGAAATAAAACTATATTTCCATTTAAATTATTTTTTCATAATTTAGAGACTCATACAGATAAAGTTGGAAATATTTGGAAGGTTTTCGTTAATAGTTCAAATTTGGTGTTTTAAAGCTTATATATATTAATTTTTGAAATGTGATGTCACAAAATTTAGGACCCCTCCCACCCCTTATCAAACAATGTCACACTTCGTCGACCCCCTCCCACCCACTTAACGTGTAACGTAATTTATGAATGGCCCTCAACAACATAACGGCACCGTTTTTGATAAAGTACCAATAGGGATCTAAAAACGGAGGAAAAAAAATGTCCGTGCAGGAACGGAGAAAGAATACAATTTCCTACAGCCGGGCAGCCTGTTGTAAGAGGCGACAAAACAACCCACAGCCAGGTGGTAGGGCATTTGTCCGAGTGGATGGCTACCACCCCTGGTCTAGAGTATGCCGCCATAACATCCTTGAGTTGTGTTCCGGCATTAGTGACCAGGTTCCAGTCTCCCTTAAGAGAGCAGCAGCGCATTTGTAGCATCTTTGGTGTTGCAAATGTCCATAGGCGATGGTAACCGCTTTCCATCAAGTGGGCCGTCTGCTGTCTCCTGAACTCCTGCAATAAAAACGGGATAAGACAAAATGAATACGGGTGCTCAAACATTACCTATATTCAAGTGAATGCTTACTAAACACCTAAATCCTAAAAACTGTGTAGCAAAAATGATTGAGCAACACAAAATTTTTAGCTCACTGCGTCTTTCAGTCGCTATGTTCTTGAAAATTACAAACGTAATTTAAAGACTTGACGGACATGGCTAAATCCATTAGTATAAGCATTATATTATACAAACAAAATTATATACAGGTAGGTACTTATAACAATCACGAAAATAGCATTGACAAAAACTTAAATACTCCAATCATAATGGTTTAGAAACATTTCATGAAACCTTAAGAAATGTACACCTGAATTTAGACACAAGTGAATGTAAAGTTTATGCCAT
Organism: Dendrolimus houi; assembly: GCA_039645545.1. Classification (NCBI taxonomy): domain Eukaryota; kingdom Metazoa; phylum Arthropoda; class Insecta; order Lepidoptera; family Lasiocampidae; genus Dendrolimus; species Dendrolimus houi. The sequence continues at coordinate 9,927,251 of CM077125.1, forward strand.
TCTCTAGATCTTAAATAATAATCAAAGTACCCTCTGGCCTTGTTACAGATATTCAATTATAGGTATAACGGTATCAATTTATCTTTATATAAAATTGCTTAAGCACCATGAAAGAAATTAACGAATGAATTTTTAAAAGAACAGTAGAAATAAATTCAATATTTTAGATAGTTGCCTTGACAGTTGTTTGTATTTTGTTCCCTAGATGTCGCTAGTATCAATTCATCGTAGTTTTACACGGAAAATGGTGTTACTAGCCAAAAATATTAACCCCTAAAGGTAAAGTGAAACGGTCTTTAAGGTTATTAAAGAAGCCTACAAACTCAATAAGAATAAGACCTAAGACAGCTAAAATCTCCATAATTACGTAATAAATATTTATTTATAAACTGTCTTATTACTTACTACAAGTAATATTAATTTTTAGGAGTTGTTGCATATCGAGTTCTCGTGACCTTGGAGTACAATTACAAAGTGAAAATTGTTACTGCAGAAGTCTCTAAATATGGAATATCATCCTCAAAGTATTACTACATTAAAGACAAACAACCGAATGTTTAAAAACAAAACCATTCTTCAAACCATGTTATGAAACGAAAAATGACATAAATATCAATCACCGGAAATCATAGAGTTGTCAGCTCTTGTTTTTGACAACAAAACTAAATGAGAACATCAAATTTCCCTTTTTCTCCTCGTTGATGATTTCATCAACCCTTTCTTCAAATTACTGAAAAAAGGCAGGTTAAATAATTAAAAATGTTTATTTATATTATTAATAACGTAGTTGTGTAATTTCCACAGGTGTACGTGAGAACTATGATAACAAAGTGAACCAACAAAGTTAACCGAATAAACAAAAACTGTGGACTTCCCCATACACGATGTACTTACAACATGACCACATACTTCATCAAATCTATTCACGAATTTCTGTGAACATTAACACTTCTAGTAATTTAAATGCATTACCTATAGATTTGTTAGGAATAAAAAATACTAAAACGCTATTAGCGCAATCACAAAAAGTTTAATGAACGCAATTAGGTCCTTTGTTGTGAGATCTTTATAATACGTGAAAATAGACTTAACTATTTTTTTTATGAGGGGAAATCTGATTAAGGACTAACAGCCCTGTGCGATTCGCCACGTTGGGGTGCCACTAGCGCCCCCCTGTAATGCTATTTTCAACCAGAGTCGGGCCCATTAAAACCCCTCCGCGAGGCCCTGGCATGCGGTGGCACTTCGGTCTCATCTGTTGCCGGGGGAACTACCTAGTGCTAGCAATTGATTTTTACTAGTAGAAAACCGTTTGAGCTGTAACCGCCGCGAGGCGGGGGCGTGTGTGATTCGTCACGTTGGGGTATCACTAGCACGCCAATGGAATGCTATTGTCACCCCAGTTGGGTCCATTAAAACCCTTTGGTGTTCTGTCTTTCACCCTAGCGTCAGGACTACGTGTATATGGCCTCGTCACTCCGCGAGACCCTAGCATGCGGTGGCACTTCGGCCTCACCTATTGCCAGGGGCACCACCTAGTGCTAAACATTTTTTTACGAGGGTTGAAGACTCTCTACTCCGGGGGAAACGCGATGGGGAGTATGGGATTCACCACGTTCGGGTGGCACTAGCACCGCAAGCACGAAATGCTATTGCCACGCCAAGGTCGGGGATACCCATTAAAACCCCTAGGTATTCCGGCCTTCGCCCTTATATCAGGGCCACGGGTATGTATCCTAGCCGCTTCGCGAAGCCCTGGCAGACGGCGGCCTAACGGTCTCTTCCACTGCCGAGGGAGGCAAGCCTCTGTCGACGTCATACTCTCTGTGTGTGTGACGGTTTGTTTATTTTTTTTTTGCACGACTTCAGCAGACAGGCAGACGGCCCACTTGATGGAAAGCGGTTACCATCGCCTATGGACATTTGCAACACCAACGGTGCTACAAATGCGCTGCTGCTCTCTTAAGAGAGACTGGAACCTGGCCACCAATGCCGGAACACAACTCAAGGTTGTTATGGCGGCATACTCTAGACCAGAGCTGGTAGCCATCCAGTCGGGCAAATGCCCTACCACCTGGCTGTGGGTTGTTTAGTCACCTCTTACGACAGGCCGCCCGGCCGCAGGAAATTGTATTCTTCCTCCGTTCCTGCACGGATAAAAATTGTGACACGCCTCACGACCTAGTACTGACCAGAGTTAACTTTAGAAGCCTCTGAAATACTTTTCGTCGAATCGCTATATGTACCTTGTAATTGTTGAACTTTAAAGATACATTTTAAATACAGTATAGGTCAATTTCAATTTAAGTCTTCTTGAAGGTGAAAATTAAATGAATATTTTATGATCATATTCGACGAGCTGATACTATGTATTTTGATACCTCACTAATTCCACAAAATCAAAACACAGCTTTTACGTCATAAATACAGGTAGGTTTACACGAGATAGATTCAGCTCCACTACAATTTTCAGAACACAATTAAACTACAGCAATTACTTGATGGTATGTTAAGTTGGACACAATAGAATAGTATATCCAACAAGGTCGTATGACGACCATTAATTCAGATACCATCTATTCAGTGAAATAATAGTTCTTCATAGTGTATGTACATTTATTCAAAGGCTTTACCTGCATTGTTCTAAATTAAGAAGCCTTTTAATTAAATATTTACACAGTCAATAAGGTACATGAAAATGAATCTCTAAATTAGAATAAAGAATAAAAAATTATTTTGGGATTAAACACAAACAAAACTTGTGCAAGCACGTGAAGACTACACACAATGATTGGTTCCGTAGAAGTGAGGAACGTTTAAATTTTTTGTCATGGTTCAACTAAATTGATTCAATTTGGTATAACCGTGTAGCTAATTCAGCCTTAATGCACATACTATAAAATATCGATATCACACGTAAATCAATTACTGGACTTAATCGATTGAAGTTAAAAATAAAATATTACGACATTTAATTTTTTTAATATAATTATTAAAATTATATTTATACGTTTATTATTCTTGCAATGTGATATTTATTAAGCGATACAGTATAGTAGCATAAAATACATATGTATATAATTACGATAAATTGATTAACAGTTATTCCTATATAATTTCGAATTTTATATCAAATCTAATCAAAGATGTTACAATATTTAATTCTTTTTTAGAAAACTAGTTCTTGTGAAAGCTTCGAAGGTAGTTTTATTTTTATTAATTATAAATTATTATATATGTAACATGTTATAAATTAAACTATACTATAATTTAAACTAAAAATAAACTTAATATACAAACTAAAATAAAATTAAACTATAAAATCTAGTACCAGACCGCTGTTAGTTGAAAACGTGCCCAAGAGCCACAATGCCTCGCTGAATGGCAACGCTTATGGAACAAATTAATTTGATTTTAATTATTAAATTTAATCATTTCATTTTAATTAATTAATTATTATTGTCATAATTTAATTTAAATTTAATCATTTTATTTCATTTTAATTAATTAATTAATTTTTTAATTATTTAGTTTGATCATAATTATTAAATTAAATTTAATCATTTCATTTTAATGATTTTTTTATTTTTTATTATTTAGTTTTATTTTAATATTACCAATTAATCAATAGGTAATCAACAAAAGTAAAATAACGCTTGGAAATATAATAAAATCACACAAACATTTTTCACAAATAACGTAAGATTAACAGATCATAAATCATGTTTTTAAATATATTTTCCTAAATGATACACGACTTTTAAAGTATAGTAATTAACGTAACATAAAACAAACATTAATTATTTTTTATTTTACAAATAAAAAATAATGTAATAATTTGTGTATATGATATTTATTATATTTCATGTTCTATTATTTATTATGACACTTAGAACGATTTATGGTTTTGTGCTATAAAAATTAATGTATTATAATTACTTACGTTACATAAGCATATATATATATATATATATATATAATTCTTCTGTACGTGTGTTGACAGTGAACTCCTCCTAATCACCTGGACCGATTTTGTTTTTGTGTCATGAAAGAAAGTCTTTTAGGAATTCAGAAAATATGGCGGTACGAAGTTCGCCGGGTCAGCTAGTTAAGTATATAAACGTTTGTTGTGTAAGACCTATAAGTTAGTTTTATCCTCTGGCTTTATTAACATGAAATTGACTATTTAACACATTAGCCAATACATTTTAAAATAATGTAGGTACCTACGTAATAAATAAAATCATTTTAATTATCACTTAAACATTTTAAACAATCAATAAGCTATTTATTTACAATCACGATGTCGTAATGCAGTACACATTTATACCGCATTAAAAGTCTTCGCATTTATTAACAAACTAGCTTTTGCCTATAGTTCGCTCGCGGTAATCTACTTACATTTTGTAGATGTCCTAAACTCTCAGTACATAAAGGCGTTATAAAAGCGTTATAAAAAATATATATATGCATGTCCTGAAGTGGGCATGCTATACTCTCAGAAATATCAAACTTTATTTTTCATTAACCATGAGAACAAAAAATTAAAAATCGTAAATTGATTTTACAGGTAAAATAGGCCAAATAGCGCAAAAAATATTTTTTGAAAATTAAATAAAATTATTTCTGTCATGATATTCTAAAAGTTAGATGATAAGATGTTATTTTAACGCCTGTTATATACTTATTATGTATAATCCCCTATAAATACTGTTATTATAATATATTATGTAAAAATATAAGAAAGTATTGTATGTAATATGTGTGTGCAATTAGCATAAATTAGCTATTAAATAGCAATAATAATAAAAATCATTTCAACATTTGGTTTGAAACAACATATATAGAATATATACATTAAATAGAAACACTTTATAATATAAAAAATGTATCCGCATCTTTATTAAGGTTTGCGCCAAAATATCAATAATTGTGTAATGTCTAAATACCACGGTGTCAAGGTTCATTACGAATAGCAAATAAAAATCGTGTTAACTGACTGTAAACAAAACATCTGAATTAGCATAACTGCAAACGATATCAGGTTTCAACAAGTCGTGCTCTTTATTGGAATTAAAAGAATACAGTTCTAATTCTGTTATAATGATTGAATAAATAATTGCTTCCTGGTTTTAAAAATAGTCTAAGTGACTTGTAAAGTCTTTATTGTATAACAACAATTAAGCGTAAACAGACGCTTTAGATCATAACCCATCTAAATTAAAAAGATCTTTTCGACTACACAATTCTTGATAAGAATGATTTTTTATTTTTATCGGTTTTTTGGCCTTGTTAATGTTGTTGCAAATCCCCACGGTACGCAAGATACGTTCTAGAGAACCGTTCCGTACAAGAGCGAAGCGGCTCTAGGAAGTGGGGATGAACGCCCAGCCGATGGCGTGCGGTGCGTGGTAAAAGGAAGACGAAGGCACCATTCTGAACAGTTCCTCGGAACACTCCCCATTGTACAGTCGGTAGAATACGCATAGAAACGCGAAATCTTTCCGAAGGCCAAGCGTATCTATTCGTATCCGTGCAGGAACCGAGAAAGAATACAATTTCATGCGACCGGGCGGCCTGTCGTAAGAGGCGACATAACAACACACAGCCAGGTAGTAGGCTATTTGCCCGCTTGGATTGCTACCACCCTTTGTCTAGAGTATGGCGTCATAACAACCTCGTGTTGTGTTCCAGCATTAGTGGCCAGTTTCCAGTCTACCTTGAGAGAGCAGCAGCATATTAGTAAAACCTTTGGTGTTTCGTTACAAAATGTCCATGCACGATGGTAACCGCTTTCCATCAGGTGAGGTGCAATAAAAAAACATCTAGCATAAGTTTAAAAAAACGTGCTAGCGGATAATGATATTCTCAGAAGATACACGTACATTTATAAATTGAATAGCATTTTTTTGTACCTTTAATCTTTATTCTAAAAATATCCGCCTACGTTATAAACGGAATTACCTATTCCGCTGTTCACAAGCCGTGCGGTAATTTGATGGGAATTATCACATCAATTGTTTGATTACTTTTTAAGGGAACCTTTGTTTTTCAAGACTTTTAGTTACGTAAAACAAAATTGTCGGCCAAAATGTGAATCCACGCTCCGTAAAAGGTAATGGCGGTATCCTGTTTCTTTCATTTGAATACGAAACCCTAAAGCAGCGTTTGATTGAAAACACCCAATAATTCGAAACTAATCAACGATTCTTGTTTAAACCAAATTCTATTTAGACACTAGGATATGCCTACGACTTCGTCCACACTTGACTTTAAATTCCCACGAGGTTCACACTGTTTATTACATAAAATTTGTTATCGATTAGTAAAAAAATCACATTGGAACTCTTTTTTTTAATCTGGTCATTTTAAATCATTCCCAGTAAAGAATCCACGGGCTTCCCAGTGTAAAATGTAGCGTAGATTTTAAAATCTACGATTTAAAATTGTTAGACTTAAGTCTAACAATTTTCTGTTTTCAGCGAAAACCGCATCGAAATGGGCCCAGTAGATTTTACGTGGATCCCGAACAAACAGACAATCCGACACAGAGACAAGAAATTTTTAAATTTAAAAAAAATCCATCATATTCTACATCGTTTACACAGATTTCCGGCTATTTTTTTTTCAAATAGCTTCAATGTACAGACATAATAATTAATAATCTAATAACAGACATAGACTATTCATAATATTATAAATGCGAAAGTAACTATGTCTGTCTCTCTGTTACGTTTTTACGGTAAAACTGCTGGACCGATTTGGCTGAAACTCAGTGTATATATATATATATATATATATATATATATATATATATATATATATATATATATATATATATATATATATATATATATATATATATATATATATATATATATATATATATATATATATATATATATATATTCGATGCCGAGGATGAACATAGGATATTTTTTGTCCCAAAAATTGGGATAGTTTTCGGGATAAAAATATATATGTCTCTTTGTTTGTTTTGCTTCTACGAAAAAACTACTAGACCGATTTGACTGAAATTTGTATGATATATGTAATTTTAATTTTGAGGGTGGCCAAGGGATACTTTTTATCCTGGATAATGGGATAGGTTTATGTAAAGGTTATCCCAGAAAGTAGAATAGGTTTTTTGTGATTTATCATTTAGTCAATTTGGTCATTTTGGTCATTTTGGTCATTTTTGTCATTTATGTAGTTTACAGATAGATAGACGGGGGATAAATAAATAAAACTAGAACGGGTTGAAATAGAGGATGAATGTTTGTATGGGAGGCCAATCATTTCTCAAGTTTATAGACATAAAAATTTATCATCTATAAAAAATGCGATAGTAACTCGATCTGTCTGTCTGTTAAGTCTTTACGGAAAAACTATAGGAGTACTGGATCGGTTTTGCTGTAATTTTGTTTAAATGTAGTTTTAATACCGAAAATTGATATACTTTTCAGCTCGGGAGATGGGACAGTTTGCGATATAAAATGAAGTAAATCTTCCGGGAACAAATAGCACTAACATAAAAATTTAATATAATGTAACCTGTATTAACGCCTGCAGTTTAAACAAGAAACACGCACTGGAGTTTGACCCGCGGCGTGGCCGCGGTGTTAACTCTAGTAGCTAATATAATTTACATTTTTTTCCAGAGTTTTCTATTCATATGTGGTAGGTTGGGGATATATTTTTACGACTTTAAAAGCGCATCCTTGGAAACTGTTAACTTATTGCTATGACTTTTGACAAGAACAACATTTTTTCTCACACCTGTAGTAGCCTTTTTTTCTGATTTTATAATAAATAGTACAATTCTATACAGAGTTAATTTTTTATTTGGGCCTTCAGGGCTAAATACTAAAATAAACTATATGATTTTGCTAGCAATACTCAAAGGAGTCTCGGGGTCGATTTTAAAGATAACTAAAGTGGTATGTTACAGATTTTTTAATTAGATTTTTGAAAAATTTGTTACTATTGTTAGGAATCGAAAGGGCTGAAATAATATACATACAACATAAATTCTATATAATAATAAAATTTATGTGGTTATAAATTCTATTATTATACCAAATCATAGTGCAGCTTGCAAGCATCAATTTCTGTGAAGGAATGATGATCAGTGTGAAGGCAACTAAGATTTTTCAAAAATCTAATAATGTCATTTTGGTTTTCGTCAAAATCGGTCCCGAAATTCCTTTCAATCTTTTTCGTTATTTCGTATTATTTAGGATTTGGCCTTGAAAGCCTAGTTGAAAAATTAATTCTGTATAATAAATACATATTCTCTCCAATTGTCATCCATACAGAACTAATAGCGTTCTAAAAATATGGCTAGGTAAAATAGACAGACAGCTATCACAAAATTATTACGATTCCATTGAAATCTATTAGTAACTATTTAACCCTAAAATCAGAAACACGAACAGTTAAAAACAGACACTTGTAAATACTTGTAAGTATATAAATCTGTGATTTATTAGCCAGAACAAATTAAATGTTAACATGAAATCCGAATTACATTAAATAATATTGGTATAAAATTAATACATTTACAGCATACAGTTTTGTTTTAAAATATATTTTAACACTGTAAGTAATATAAGAAATTTTTATATTAACGAGTGATGTTAATTCATACATTTGTGTATTTACTCTGTTATTCTTGTTACGAGTTAGCGGGACTCGAATTAAAATGCCTTTAGAATTATTATAGAGTTTATTAGAACTACACAAACACGTATAACACAGGAACAAATATAACCGAACACAACAAATCCAAACATAATGCAGAAGGTCGTAATTCAATAAAACGCGCAAAGTCCGTCACTATTAGATTCCCGAATGTACACACGTCACGCTTTGATCGTGGTTCTCGCTCAACTGACCCCTCTCTCCCCCAAGCCGACGTTTTATACTTCACAAATGTAAAATGTGCCTGCCCGACAAGATCGATACAGTTTCCTCGAATTAGCTTGTAATCGTAATCCATAACACCTGACTAATGATGCTAATGAGCGAGTACAATAGAACAATAGACTGTTCTCCACAATAACTTAGAAACGTATGCCAATAAATAAGTGAACAAAATTAGACGATCACAAAAGGATTACAATTAGTTCCAATGCCGACAGGTAATAAAAAGTTGCTTTTACATACTGTACGTAGAATTTGTTTTTGTCAGAGCCTAAGTTGTAACATTATCAAACTTTTTGTCCATCCAAATGTTATCTGGAAGAAAACGCTTATAGCGAGCGGATAAGACCGCCTATTGTATTGTAAAATTTTATTTCTCTTAACTGTATCTTTTAAAACACGTTAAAGCATATTCATTCATTCATTTACACGTGTATCTGTATTTGTTTTCGTATTATAATTATGCTTGATATAATTATACTTATGCTACTTTTAAGAATGGTCTAGAGGAAATTGCTCGTGGCAATAAGAATATTGTATGGTACATACATGACTAGCGGCCCGTCCCGACGTCGCAGGAGTAGTTTAACGCAATTTTTTTTAAAGCTTAGCTTACATAATTGAAGTTTTAGTGGGGATACCTAATCATTCTAGTAATAAACATAGCCTATGGTACTCAGAGATAACGTAGCATTCAAATGGTTAAATACTGCTGCAGGGGCCCTCTAGCATCTAGGGAGCAGAGGATTCTTCACCCCTGTTGACGAAGTGAGTTTGCCTGTCCCGGGGCATTCTCAAGCACTGATGCGCTAGCATCAACGTAGGCGTAACTACGTTCTAAGTCTCACGCTCTTTCTATAACAGCGCGGGGCACATGGGAGGAGGGTGGTTTTAGTGAAGTATTGAGTTCTTCGAGTCTCCACACAAGCCGGCGATTTGACTCTGGTGCGCCATTCGTGGTGACACCTCTCGTCGCCTTGGTCTAATCCCTAGTAAAGGACCCAGTAGTGTGCAAAATGCATTTCCCCCGCCTCGAAAAAAAAGCATTCTAATGGTGAAAGAATTTTTAAAATCGATGTAGTATTTTTTGAGTTCATTTGTTACAAACATACAAAAATACAAATCTTTCCTCGTTGTAATATTAGTATAGACATGCAATACAGGTCATTCATTCATTGTAGTGAGTCGTTGTGGTCGTATGGTTTTAAGTATGTAATGAAAAGGGATGATAATCATGTGACGAAATGAATGACAATGGTAACGAACGGACAAAAAATAGACGAGCAGAAAAAATTGGACTATTCAACATAGCTACTTCAGCGCCGCCGTTTTAGTGCCACTGTTTCAGCCCTAGTCCATTTTAGCGCCGGGTCATTTCAGCGCCAAGAAGTTAATATTTAAAAGATCTTGGTTGCGCTTTAGATATGAGTTACATAGGTTGTTTATAGCTACTAGCCGTATTATTTGTTTCAGGAAACCAGTTTTAGGATTCACAAACAAGTTTTGAAATAATTACGACAAAATTATACTTCACGATAGGTATATATGATCATAATATTGATTTTAAATACAAAAGTCGTGAGGGGCGGTCGAAGCTCGACCAGTGACCAGAACAGTGAGTTAGGTTTGGTTAGCGTCCGATTAAAGCGCATGAGACGACAGAGCGAAGAGAGCATGCCGCGGCAGCGGCCGGCGAATACCAGAACAGACTGATCCTGCTACCCACTCCTCCCCTTCACTACTTAAAATTCAATGATCAGATACCTAAAGCTTAACCGAGATATTAAACATATATATATATACACAAGATATTAATTTTTGGCTATGATCTCGCCTGATGCAAGGCGAAATTGTGGTCTAAGATGAAGCACGCTTACCTAGAAGGTACCTATTCACAGGGAACTTGAAGACATTGGACAGTATTATTTTTCCATGTCTGGAGTATAAAATTGACATCAACTGTGAATTGGTCTATAAATCCTGCAAACACGTATATAGGTTTCATTAGGTAACTGTCACGATTTCGTCTCATAGTGACAGTTACCTAATGAAACCTATATAAACCTATACTTTTTATGTGTTTACGTAATTGAATAACATAGCCCTTTTGTGACACCTAAAATCATAGGCAATGAAATTACTGGCACGAAAACTAGATACGTCATTTTTGAAGATGGGCAACATATTTATGGCGAAAAATGTGTTCGGCGATGTCCGCTGGACTGGATGTGATAAGTGGCTCGTATGTTTGTTTACCCATCAAACAATCAGTCGTCAAGTAGTTTGTTTTTTTTCCATAGTTTCACTAAAATGTGTCGTTTCATCGCTCTATGTATGATTTTCTTCAAAAACTATCGGATATTTTCTTCAGTAACATTTAGCTGGAAGATATTTTTTATTTTAATTTTTTTGCATGGCTATCAGCTTTTCTTATTAAAGGAAACAATATGTTTATATGTAAACAATATTTAATATATTTTTTATATATGTGTATCATATGCTTTGTACGGATACTAATCCAGATGACTAAAACCGTAGATGTTTGTCAACTTTACGGAAACCTATATGTGTGGCCCAGCACAAACTTAGTCGGCCGAATTTATTTTGTTACTATTTGACATTATCAACCTTTCTACTGATTTCTCAGTGGCTTCTGAGAATACGGGGTCTATTAAAGAAGAGTGTCGAGAGGCTTAGGTTAAGCTATTTCTTACAAATAAAGTTTTGGATCCCTGACTACAAAAGAGATGGTAACGCGGAATATTTTTATCTATGCAGATAAATCCAGTCATAACCTGTCTTTTGATTTGTTGACGATTTGTTTACGAAATTGAAATGCAATAAATCTTAGTTCTTATATAAAAAGGTACTTATATCGCTGTCGTATAAATATGTTCGAACTTACCGCTTTGTTAAATTAAGTATTTGCTCACAACCAGTTGTCAACACTATTCACTTCGGTTCCATTTGTTTATGATTTTCTAAAAGAACATTTTTTTTTTAAATTTAAATGAATTGCAATATTACAATATCTGTATTAAAAATTAATTTAAATAGGAACTGTAAATAATTGTAGGTGTTATTTTTTATAAATAAAGATGAATTGATGATAGTTTTGTATGCAAATCGCGCGCTTCGGGGTACTGCGCTGGTGCCGGTTGAATTCTAGGCGCGCGTTCGTCACAAGCGGCTACAGTTAGGTGATTGCATTTAGTTCGCACTGGCTTACATTCTTAATCATTTCGACAAGCAACCAACGGATGTCCAGCCACGAACGTGTCAATAGTAATGCTTACAAATACATCTCAAATTGATATCCTTAACAAGACTACGGCTCCATTCATGAACTCAGTGTTGTATATTTCCTTACCGTGCCAAAAAAATAGAACATTTCTTTAATGAAAATGTACAGTTGTGTAAATAATTAGTAATCGCCAGATAAACGCAGACTTTATATATCTACACACAAAGTTAATTACTTGTGTCTATAGATAACTCTGGAGCTGAAGCCACTTACTTCGACAATAACTACTAATAATAACATATGTACATAAGGAAAAAATTATATCCAAGATTTACGAGTACCATAGCAGGTGTAAACTTTTCAAAACGTTTCAGTGAGATAGGTAGGCAAAAATCTTAGAGCAACCGACCGCAGGAGCTGTCTTAATTAATCTATCTAACAGACCTGTTGCTACTTCTGACACCGGATCAGTGTGGAAATCCAGCGAGGAAACGTTAGCCAATATTCACTTATAATCTTAAAGACTTTAAGTAAAATGATTTACGATTAATATAATTTTTTTATTTTATTTCAAAAAAACATGTCCCATAGTCATAATACATGTTACATTATTATACAGAATTACATTAACACGTACAATTTTAAAAAGTTATACATATTCACATATATACCACAGGTTATACTTTCTTTACACTATTATGCATAGTGAAGCAGTGCCTAATGTAGATATATCTAGCCTATCAGTAAACATCACCAGGACGGCCTTGGTGCTGGCCTGCACCCGGCGCACGAAAGATGCGGTGGTCTGAAAGTAATCGGTGCGCGCGAGGGCAAGCATGCCCGAGGCGCTGTAGTAGCGTTGCTGTCCCAACACCGCCCTGAACGCATTATTATATTGGACACGAAGGGCCGTGTAGCTTCTCTGTGAATAATTAGTCCACAGACTGCACGTGTAGAGAGATGCACAATAAGCTTTGAGAAGCATTGACTTTACTTTCTGTGAGCACCGTGCAAATCTGCGTGCAATCATATTAGCTCTTATGGACAAGGCCCTTCGTTCCCTTTCAATGTCTGCATTATCCTTAAGTCAGTAGTAAGTATCCCAAAGGATGTCGTACGACATCAGGTCAAATACCTTAGATAGATCAAGAAAGCATGCGTATATTGGGGTGTCACGGTCCACGTAGTACTTGATAGTATGCTTAAGGCACAAAATCGCACTGTCTGTAGATAAGCATGATCGAAATCCAAATTGGTTATCGTATAGTTTAGTATATTTATCTAACTGAGCATTAAGCAAACTGTCAAAAACTTTAGCGACTATAGTGGCCAGCGAGATGGGTCTATAGTTGTTTTTATCTGACAGATCTCCAATTTTATTTTTGTCTACTGGCACAACAACGGTTTTCATTAAGTCATACAACTTTGCCAACACTATATAGAGTGGAGGGCCAGCATGAAATAAATGTTGTATACTTAGTCCATCATGAGCAGATTTGGTTTTGGACATCAGTTTTACCGCTTTCTCTACATCCTTAGCGATGAAGCTGATATCCACTTTTCCTGTTGGCATATCACTATCTGACCATTTCCCAGCTGGACCCAGAAGTGAAGCTACTGAAAAGTGACACTTAAAGATATTGGCAATATCTGCAGCGTCACTCTCACCCCCAACACTCACAGGGAGGCCAGGGCGAACCGTCATTTTATTTGTGCTTTTCCAAAATCCACAAAAGTCGTTGAATGTTTTTCAGTTAGTGCGTCCATTTTTATGTTATTTATTATGTTATATATTTATTATGTATATATTATGTTGTTCTTGATGGTTTTGACACAATTTTAGTCGTGATTTGAACACTCTTCTGCTGTCACAGATTTCCGTATAAACCAAGCCAGATTTAAGTTTCCCAATTTGAACCCACTCTTTGAAGCTTATATATATATATATATATATATATATATATATATATATATATATATATATATATATATATATATATATATATATATATATATATATATATATATATATAAAAATTACATTGGGTTAAGTTAAGATTCTTCATTGGGTAGCCATAAGGAATATCATTGATACAACTGCAAATATGGACATACAAAAACGTAGTTCTTTTTATTTAAATTACAATGTTAGAAATCTGTATTGAGACTTTTCTATTACGTGATGTACGTGCCATTTTAAAATTTTAAAATTAATATGGGCAATAACCGTCAAATAAGAAGTCTTGATAATTAACCATCGACATGGTATCCGCAGCACAAAAACGCTGAGTTTACACGAGCGTTTCCACATGGAAAGCTACATTAATAGCATTAATAGCTTAGAATTATTGCTTACACGTGCTTACATTAATTATTCTCAAACTTGCGCGATGAAAACCTAATATTGTTATCATGAATAATTTTAATGCCTGCAGATTTTTACTATGATACACAAATTATAGGTTTGTTGTACAAATAATGAATAGAATAGAATAAACATTTATTGTATAAACTGTCACAATCATACAATTATAAAGGTGTTGGAGTTTTTTGTTGGAGCGACAGTTTGTCCTTTCGGACGTACAATACAGGCGATTGTAATGGTGCCTGGCCATAATTACACTATTTAAACAAATTATTAAATTAATAAACTTTATCTTACACAAGCATAAAACAATGTCACATTACTATAAATTATATTTTATCATCAGTTAATCAATTAGGACTAGGTGTCCTGCTTAGCTGACGATGAAAAATATTAGGCAGTACATTATCAATTTGAGGAATGATTTTATTTGTGCTTATTACATCAATATCCCAGCGTTAAATCTTGGTTGCGTTCGTAGCGTCCACTCTGGAGCACCGGGTCCGCTTTCCTGCTTTTATTTAGCGCTGTCTTTGACATCACTTATCGTGACACCATTACAGCTCATATCAACCTCCACGAAATCATCATCTTTATTTGGTCCTACCTCTTCTACCAGATCCTAACAAAAGCAGAATAGCTAAACATTTGTTCGCCACATAAGTAGCCGGTTTCTGTAAAAGCATTACCAGTGTAGGGCAATCTATTGCAGTTGTCTCCTACGTCGTGGACATGAAGGCTGCTCAGAATGCGGAAGTTCCTAAAACACTCCTTTCGGGTGACAGCATATCCACCGCAGCATATTCGTCTCCGTGATTCACAGTTCTGGCTCAAGTACAGGCCACGCTGCGCTGTCGCTGCCATACAACATTTGTGCTTATGATAGATTTACTTTGTGTCTACTGCAATCTATCCTAATAATTAAAATTCGAATGTGATTTTGTCTGGATGATTGTTTCTTTTTTAGGACCTTAGAAATGAATAATATTGAAATTTGGTGCAGGAATAGTTTCGGTAACGTGGATATCTACCTACATGGTAGGTACATAATATATAACAGAAATGATCCGCAAGCAGAAAACCTTATGGCTATTTTCGTACAGTGCCGTAAATAGCGCGTTGCCACTGGTGCCCAGGCACAGGGCGTAAACTCTGGGGGCGCAAGAATGGCCAGATCAGGTAAGCCTATTATTTTTTCGGTTTGCTCCTGATAACTTCCCGCTGCGCCCCTAGTGCTCGATTCCAACACAAGTACCTACACGCCAGTATCATCAAAAAGTCTGTTAAATTAGACAAAACATCGCGCTCATTTTTTTTTCGGCAGCTCACGAGCTTTTTTGTGTTCGTTCTTTAAAAAAATAGATTATTTTTCCAAAACAGATAATTGGTCCACCAACACCTAGATTCTTGTGCGTTATTTTAGCACCCTGAATGAAATAAAGTAGGCCTATACATAGCATTGCTCTAGCTAGCGTACCTATAATATCTAAAAAAAACAAGGGCGCTGTTATAGAAACTCGCATAAAAGGCTATTTACGGCACTGATTTCGCATATACGGATGTTTTTATTAAAAAAAAAACAATAATTTAGAATGTTACCGTTGATAGGTATTTGATTTTGCAATAGAAATAAACCCTCTGATTTCTTCAGGGATAAAAAGTGCTTCAATTATAGGACTATTCTACGGCTTATTCAGCAGAGAAAAGGGAATAAATAAAGTACCCTTTATAATAATAGATACTAAAAATATTAAAATCATGGTTTCAGTGTACCAAAGGCAGAAAAGAAAAGGGTAAAAATCGTGGAGGTTCTTCGCCATCTATGAAATCTTAAAACACTCACTTGGTTTTTTGGGGTCTGATTCATAAAGGTATAAATGTCTCACTATGATGTCTGTCTGTTTTATAGTTGTTTTTCTCTGGAAATAAATAGTGAATGAAATTTGGCACACGTGTAAAAGTCTTGTTTGTCTACATTTTTGTAAACAAACAAGACTTTTACGTTTCACCTTTCTAAGGAGGCCAGTTTCGAGCAAGAATATAGCCGTTTGTTTAAAAATTTAAAACTTTGTGCTATCGATCGGGTCATCCACAAATACTCAATTTTTATCGAGAAAAGTTATTTATTTTTAAATGTTTATGTTTAAGACTTTATATTCGTGTTGTTTTTATAGATGAACCTATGTGCGACTGCGATGTGCGGCCATGTCTGACTCGCACATGGCCAATTGATATCTATTTTTGAGTTTTCATCAATATCAAATTTATTTTCAGTTAAATGACTTTATTGCTTTTATGAGTACCTACACCAAATATACAATAATAATTATAACAATATTTTTATTTATTTACTCTCAATAAATCAAACATTTTACATAGTCAGTGTAAACAATTATATATATTAAATTGATTTAGAAACCATGAATGTACTATGAACCTGTAGCATCAGAAATTAGTTAATAACAGATATTCACAACAAATTATCGTTGTTAATAAATTTAATAATTGTAAAGGTTATATTTTAATAAACCTATAAGCCACAAGATTCGACGTCGTCAGCCAATCGCAGTCCACTGCTGGGCGTAGGTCTCCCCAATTCGGCGACGCTCATCCTTGTCCTCTGATTTCCTCATCCAGCGCCTACGGACGACCTTGCGCAAATCGTCAGTCCATCGGGCTGGAGGGTGTCCGACACTACGTTTACGTAAGCCATAAGATTATTTATTACTAAACGCAAGTCTATTTTTAGCGTCAATAACTTTCACTTTTTGATATTATGTAAGATTTATTAAGGTATGAAAACATGAAAGATCTTCAAACCGCTTTCGCTTGCTCGTATCTCTATTATGCTATTACTCTGCTTGTATCTAAGTATCTTCTAACAATTTTATTTCATCATCATCTAAAATGGGGTTATCAACATCCTATAGGTATATAATTTATCAACTCTAAAACCCATAAAATAGCATTTATTCTAAAATATCCCATAAAAAACTACTTGACTCGTAATTTTGAAATTAATGATTTCGGAATTTTCCATTTCACTGTTCAAAAGTTAGAATGGAACGAAGACAATTTTTTACGATTTTGAAGTTAGTTTCTCTTTTCTTTTACCTTCTCCCAATTATTTGTGGTCAGCACAATATGTCTTTCCTTCCATAGAGAAGCTATGCTGATATACGTCCTCTTTCACACCACATCTCTTTTTTGGTCTACTTTTACATTTGTACCCATCGTTCTTGCAGTTTAACATTCTTTTCACCTTAATCTTCTTTCTCTCAATTTTTCAATCACGGGTGCAACTTTCAAAGATCGCCTTATGTACTAACTAGCTAATGCCCGCGACTTCGTCCGCATGGTTAAAGTTTTTTTAACTATCCCACGGGAACTCTTTAATTTTTCGAGATCAAAAGTATCCTATATGTTGACCAGGGATATAAGCTACCACCATACAAAATTTCATTTAAATCGGTCCAGTGGTTTCGGAGATTAGCCGGTACAAACAGACAAACAAAAAGAGAAACAAAAAATTTGAAAAAAATCTAAATTAGTTCTATTTCACTTCTTACATCCCCCTGATTCGGTTTTTAGTATTTTTTTCATTGTACAGAAATTTGACCTCTACAGTTTATATTATATGTATATGTATATAGATTTCTCAACTTATTCGTTTTTGTAACACGACACATCCATCTCAACATTCTCATCTCAGCTGAGTGGAGAAGTTTGTGGTCTATCACTTTAGTGGCCTAACATTCGAACCCATATAACATGACCTTTAGTTTGAGTGGCATTAGTTGGTCGCATATTATACCGGTTACCTGTCTCCACTTTAGCAAGTTAAGTTTCTCTTCACCTAAAAATAAAATATAAACACAAAAGTCATTAAAGAGTATTGTGATGATTTTTAAAGACGTAATTAATAATGCTGCACGAGATTATGAATGAATGAATATTTGAAATCATTTTATTGTTCACCAATGACGTTGAAAAAAAATTCCACTCTCAGTTTATATATGTATGACGGCCATCCTTAGTTTTCAGTTGTTTCTTAGTTTTACTACATCATTGTGTAACGCGATATAGACTTTACCTTTCTGTCAAACATTCATATAACACCAACCATTTGCTAAAAAAAAATGCCGGAGGGAACTATTACGAAGTTCTAAATATTAAAAAAAAATATATTTTTTGTCACCAAATTGATTTGGAAAATATGTTTTAAATAACATAAACACAAAAATGTGAGAAGAATAATCTGTGCGGCCAAGTAGTTATATAGAGTTTACAAGCTTTTCAGAGTTACGTTTTACAGATTGATTTGTCGTTCCTAGTATTCTGGTTCTATGCCCAAATCATTGTAGCTCAACGGTAAACTGTCAGAACTAAATGATATAGTATTAGAGACTGGAAGGCCCTGACCTGAGACATATCGTATGTTAGATACGTGCTCAAATTCTCTTATATCCTCTGTCTACACTTAGGGCGCATTCAGATTTGCCACAAGGTGCAGCGCGGCGCAGCGGTGCAGCCGCTTTGTGAAGTAAATGCATACAAATAAAAAAACGCGTGATTGTTGCGCTACGCTCGCACTGCGGCTGGGCTGCAGTCATCTATCAAGTACTGATGGTGGGCAAGTACATTTTATTAAAATTTAGACAACAATTAATGTTTTTAGAGCACACATTGTATTTTTGATTTTCAATATGATTCTAAAAGACGAAATAATTTTTACAGTTGTTTTTTAGGCAATCTTAAGTGTCTTTGAATCTGTTTGACTGTATAGCCTTTTACAACTTTTTTTATATTGTGTAGGATAATGTTTAACCGATATTGCACCTGATTTCAGGTGAAAATGCAGTCTAAGACACACGCTTACCCAGAAGATACCTGTTCACGCGAGACTTGAAGACACCTAAATTGTATGTTTCAGGAAAAACAGACGACGGTAAAGAATTCTACTATACAGCGGTACGTATGATAAAAGTGGAAGTATAGTGCTTCGTCCGCTTAGTTAGTGTTTCCACCACATATCGGTAGTGTGTTGAGTACAAGTGTTGAAAGGTACATGTCTAACAAGGGTTTAGACGAGCTCCTCGAAGTCTTGGCTCACTGTATAGATAATGATCACCCGCTGAGCTCGTTCGTCTGCTTGTCCGCAGATAAAAAGGTGAGGGAGGAATTAATTTGTGCAATTTTGTGGCACACTCGCCGAAGTATATCCTACAGAATATCAACAAATTAACGACTTTGCGTCGACAATCTATATATACTCTGAAGCCTCCTATCAAATAGCCTGTTATCATTTATCAGCTTCCTAGCTCTTTTCTCAATTAATTCGAGTGTCTCAATCTGGTATTTGGCTGAGCCATCGCAAAGATACCTAACAGCAGTACTCCATGCAAGATCGTACTTGTGTTTTGTAAGGATTCAGCAACTGAAATGGTGTGAAGTACTGGCATGCCCTCACACATATATTTCTTCGTGAATTTATACAAAATAACAGCAAAGTTTTCTTAGGTTTCCTTTTTTATCTTTATCCAAAAGTCTTTTTCATTGTATTTGTAACATTAAAAAGCAGTGTTTACTCTTCAAAATCTATCGTGAAACTGAATTGACAAGTAGGTATACGACTTTTGAAGATAGCGACAATGCACGACTGCCGCGCGTCTTTTGCGAATTTGAAGACGCCCTTATACACTAGTGATCTGTACGTATGTGTATATTGCGTGTGTGAATGCCTTAAATGGTAGGTACCTAAACCTAGCAATTAAAATCTCTGTCTCAATTTTTTTTAATTTGAAGTGTGTGAGACAGAATGTTATTATCTCTTGCAATCTTTCAAATATTTTACTAATTGAAATACTTATTTGGAGTTTCAATAATTTAAAGTGCCACTTATAAACTTACATGGCGATTTTTTTGAGGTCTGTAGTTACTCATAATCAGTTAAATTTAATCTTTTTTCTTCAAGATGAAATACCTTTTGACACCAAGCCACTAGAGGATAGTAGCAGTACGATGACGATCAAACAATTACAAAACACTGATGCCTAAGGCACTGGTCCTCCATTCGAATGAAATTTTATCGAATTTAGACAAGGAGCATTCAGTGTTATTTAGCTTTTATGTCTTAAGGTCTAGTGTTATAATATACTTATCTCAACAAGAAGTAATCGTGAGGAAATCTGTATATCGAGATTAACGATTAATAAAACCAGCTTAGAACAAGCGTGTCGTGTATATTTGTATCTCTAATTGCACGAATTCATATGGTAAAACCATACTGGAATCATGATTCTAGCTCCTAGGTCTGGCTTACTCGGAGTAATACCATTCTCTCTCAGAGTATCGTCGTAAATGGCTAGCCTTTTTTTTGAGGCAGGTGAAATACATTTAGTACACTACCGGGTCCTTTGCTGGGATTAGACCAAAGTAATGAGAGTTGTCCACTTAAGATAGCGTAGATAACAGAGTCGATTACCGGCGTGTGGGGCCTCAGCAATGTACCCCTCTCTATGTGGAGAGGTAACCCGTGTGCTAATACCCCACTAAAACCACCTTCCTCCCATGTGCCCCTCGCTTGTGCTAGGAAGATCGTGATACTTAGAACATAGTTACGCCCACGCTGATTCTTCGCATCCGTGTTTAAAAATGCACCGGGAAGCAGGGCAGACTAACTTCGTCAATAGCGGTTGGATGCAGATGCTAGAGGACCTCTGCAATATGGTTTGAGCTAACCGTGTTTCGTGCGATGAGTAAGTTCCGATGGCCTACTTTCCCTTCCCCGCTATCCTTTCCTAAAGGCTGGAAACACCTTGACTTCGCTCCTGGTGTTGCAAACGTCTATGGGCGACAGTAACAATATTTCAATATGTGGGCCGTCTGCTAGTTTGCCAACTTTGCAATAAAATCAGCAGTCATATCATATCAATCAATCATAGTAAGAATACTTGTATAATTAAACATTTATTCTTCTTGGATTTAGAATTCAGAGTTGTGTTTTTTACAAGAGCGTATAGAACCTGCAACCATCTAAAGTCACTAATCACATACCAATAGGGGTAATGTCATCGCATACTTCTAAGGTAGATAACTCCATAATAAATTCTTAAGAGCACACCGTTTATTGTATTCGTATCACCTTGAATAATATCGCACGTATTACGCTATTGCGATTGGTTTTTAAATTACGTTTTTTCTTAAATACATCTTATATTTTCAAAGGCTGTTTTAAATACAAAATGATAGATAATAGGGATGTGGAAACATGTTACAAAGTTCTAATATTATTTACATATAAAAAAACAGACGTTAAAATAACGTCGTACAATTTACTTTTATCACAAATTTCATGACAGAAATCTTATTATATAAAAATATCATGTCATGATGTATGTCCGGGGTAAATTCTGAAACTATTGAACCGATCTTGATAAAATTTTGTAACTGTATGTAATTTGGTCCAACTTAAAAGACAGGATAGTTTTTATCTCGATTATTGACCTCAATTATAAAATTCTAATGTTAGTGTGTATGTTACTGAACTCCTTTTAAATATTTTAAGATGATAAAGTACAAAAACTTTTAAAATTTTATTATGTTCTTGGTGCTCCCCCCCTACCTATTGTAAATAAGTTTAAATTACCAAAATATTTAATCCATTTATTTTACTTACCATTCTTTTGACATTAGGACATCCCCAGTGAATACAGTCGCGTGCACCTTACCTTCTTGCAGGAAGGTAGTAGGTACGTTTAGTTTTAATTCTCAAAGATCAAGCACCCATGGTATTGTAGCCGCAGACGTTCGATCACCACGGCGGCACACATTCCTCGTCGGGCCCCTGTGTTTCCCTCCCCGCACACCTCGCCTCACCTCACCTCAGCACGTCTAATCGTGAGTGCACTTATTATTCTTATTATTCTTGTATTAAATCTGATATTTCGTTTAACAGCTAAATGTGTGCTGTATTATAAAATATTATTCGGCATTTTTACGAAATAAACATGCAATCTTGAACTGCAATTTAAACACACAACAAGTATTTTCTTTCTACCTCAACACCTCTAAAGTATATTTCATCAAAACTGGATCGTATCTAATGTTATAATGGGAATGAATAAATAAATAAAATTTGTTTTGGTGATGCGTATCACATATATTGGAAAAGCCCGACTTTACTGTTTATTTATGTCCTCTAAAAGAGCAGCGTTATTTCATTATTGAACCAACAGCAGTCCAGTTTAGTCTAGCCCAAGCATGACAGCAGGATAGTCAGAGTAGATACGTGATATTGGAAAATCTATGCCAAACACTAGGTATCTACGGTCAATACCTTGATTTTCGAATTACACTGAAATCGTGTTCCCTGCATACACGCAATACCAAGTTTCAAAATATTAATTAAAAACAAAAACATTAATAAAATTGTAATATTATCCAAGTATATGCATTTCTGAAAGCTTTTGTTCCATAGTTAAAGTCATCCCACGCTACATGGAGACTCAAGCCAAGGTATGTTTATGAGGTGGTATTATGAGAATATATGTAGTGCGTTATATCATTATATGACATTATCAATATTCTGATTAAAACAGATCATAAGGACTTAATATTATCAGTTCTTAACAGAAATACTTTAAAGTTATAAATGCCAAATTAAATTAAAAGGTATTCAGTGACAACAATATTGGATGAATATTATCTACGACACATTAATAAGGTAGAAGAATGCCCTTCCATAATACTGGCTAAGTTCAACTAATAAATTACCAATAAAAATTCAAGTCATCTTCACTAACTCACTCATTTAAACATATTTGTAAAACTCGCTCACTGGATAAATAACTCAAACTTTATCTTCTTTTATGCCTTCATTTTCGCTAGGTTTAGGATTAGGCATTTCATTAGTTACTATATCCAATGAACCATTCCTACTCAGGCCACAAGCAGCACACATTTTCCTACCAAGGTCATATTTTTTAGCACAATAAAGAATTATTATAAGCAAAGTTAATATCACGACGATTGAACCGACAACTATGGGGGCGCTTTTGTCCATATCGTCATCAGTTATTAAAGCATGTCTAGCATTTTCTTCTATTAGGAAATCTTGGAGTGGAGAGAAATACTCCAGAATTCCTTTCGTTGAAAGTTCAGATTCTCCAGTCATTTTATATAAAACTGTACGCCAGTCTTCACTTGCACCAAGCCGCATACCATCACTGAAAAAAATGTTTTATAAAACATCTGTACAAAATATTTTCATATATCTATTATTTTATTAAAAGTCAGATCTTGTATTCAATTTCTGGTAGGCTTAAGTACGGAAAAACATTTCTGTCATTTACTTTAATTTGCATGTAACTGAGATGTCCTCCACAATTTTATTGTTCTTTAATTATATTGCCCATAACAAGCGTAAATTGTTTAAATTAGTACTGGAATACAATATAATATAATATCATACTGTATACGTTTGCCTATATTTGTTTGTAATATGTATGCCATTAAAGTTTCGTTAT
Source organism: Dendrolimus houi (assembly GCA_039645545.1). Classification (NCBI taxonomy): domain Eukaryota; kingdom Metazoa; phylum Arthropoda; class Insecta; order Lepidoptera; family Lasiocampidae; genus Dendrolimus; species Dendrolimus houi. Next base: position 9,951,312 of record CM077125.1, read on the forward strand.
TCACTTGTATACCTTATAATTTTATATTAATATCATATTTTTTTTGTTAAATGAATAATTATAATATTTAGAAATCAGTAACATTTAAATTCACTCATCAACTACATCACAAAATTATTCAATTTTTAGACGATGAGGTTGCCTATTTCTTTACCTAAAATATTATGACGATGTTCATTTTTATCATATTTTATTAAAGTATTACCTACCTATCGGTATAAATATTACAAGATGTAAATAGTTTAATATTTTATTTATTTTTATTCAATAAATTATTTAATAATCAAATGATTTGATAGTATAGGTACAAGTAACATAAGTGTTCATTTCAGGTAGGTATTCAAGAGCAGTCTCAACACGTGACAAAGCAAAAAGCAAAATCATTAACATGATAGCGGTGTATAAAAAACCTTCTTATGACACAGTAGGTATCATTTAATTTTTTTATGCGGAAACCAATGAAACTTTTGACTAATTTCATGGCTTCTTTTTGTAAGAACTTGATGTCATCTGCTCAATCGGACATACAATCTAATGGTCCTTGATGCGCTAAATTAGGCTTCTTAATGCCTCTGCTACACTTGCTCCGTAATACTTTAACTATTGCACTTATAAAGACATAACGCAGATATAGACAAGGTTTTAATGCGTTATTTGCGACGGGACGTTGTTAGTAAATTAACCGATAACTCAAGTGGTGGTGGAGTTGGATTTCATTAAGGTAGCTGATGGTTAACGCGTTACTTTTAACGCTATAAATAAGACGCATTTGGTTATAGTCACTAACAACAACAATAAAAACGCAATTAGGGCACGGGCATAAGGAGATTTGCTTTATTTGATTAATGTTACAATTGGGCTACCTGCAGATTGAAAACAAAGCATATTTATTATCCGCTCGGTGTTTGAAATAATTACATAGAAACTCTTTTATTATCGCCCTCTTTTGTTTCTTCTTATTTATTGGTTGTTGTGAAGAGCAGCCTATTGTACTCGTTTATGGCCGTTCGCAGGCATAATTAGGCAGGTGTTTCGAACTAATTCTAAGAAGTTATTGTTTTGCGTCGAGGCATATTCTATTTGTTTTTTTTTATTGCAGGAGTTCAGCAGACAGGCAGACGGCTCACTTAATGGAAAGTGGTTATCGTCGCCTATGGACATTTGCAACACGAAAGGTGCTACAAATGCGCTGCTACTCTCTTAAAGGAGACTGGAACCTGGTCACTGATGCCGGAACACAACACAAGGTTGTTATGGCGGCATACTCTAGACCAGAGGTAGTCGCCATCCAGTCGAGCAGATACCCTACCACCTGGCTGTGAGTTGTTTAGTCGCCTCTTACGACAGGCCGCCCGGCCGCAGGAAATTGTATTCTTTCTCCGTTCCTGCACGGCTATTTGCGTGCTACAAAGAAAATTTGACGGACACTGTGGTCGACTTGGCTGAGCCTTTGGCCGCCTAGTTCATTGGAATGCAAAGGCACCGGATTCGTTTCCTGCAATGGTAAATTTCTTATACGAACTTTCCGTCGTTTACTATGGCTCTGGGTCAGTCTTGGATTTATGTATAGGCCCGTGAGACCGTGGCCTAGGGCGGAAAAATTTTTGGAACGCTAAATTTTAAAGGCAAATAGTCTAAGGACAAATCAAATTCAAAAATATTTTTTAATTAGGTTGATTATGAATGTATAAAAAAGACGAACGGCTGGACATGGCAATTACATAAGGGCTTCCTTACTGCTAAAATGTACACGTAAAACCCTAAAAAGCCTAAATCCGCCTCTGGTCTGGGTCTCTGCGATCAGCCCCAAAGCTAACCATGATATGATACCGATTACATAAGCATGATTTGCTTAGCTTAGGGATATATGATGCTTACGTTGCTCTGCAGATTTTTTATTACAAAAAAATATTCCTATAATCACCGGTACAAAAATATAAATTGACCAATTGGCTCCGAGTATGGCAGTAAGACACATTATATATTCCATTTGTACATTTAAAACAAAGTGTAATAAAAGGATGTATGATACCTGAGCATTTTTCCCGCTTCCGTGTCTCCATATATCGAACATTGATGAAGGGGACCCGTATGGTTCGTCTTCCTACAGAGTGATAGTAATATTTGAAATTCCAAAACGTGAGACACCAAATACCTGAAATAATATATGTATATTTTCAATTTTTTAAGCCTCGAATAATATTTTTTATTTTATTGCAGGAGTTCAGCAGACAGGCAAACGGCCCACTTGATGGAAAGTGGTTACCGTTGGCTATGGACTTTTGAAAAAATTAATTAACTTCATATTATAATTTTACTTTCTAATTAGGTCTAACGCGCAGATTCTAAGGGAAAATAATTATACTGGAAAATTCATAATGCGCGCTAGACCTTAAGGTATTGTTTGGTTGTAAATATTAAAGGAAACGAGGATTTTTGGGCTAAAGAAATGTAATGAGTTGAGATACGGCTTAAAAGAAGTAATATTTTTCTATTACAAAATGGATAACATCAGTCTTAAATTCAATCTGGAAGAGAAGAAATCTTAAAAATAAGGTAATAAATAAAATGAGTTACTGATCACTATAATCGATTTTTGTCAGTGAATTTCAACAAGTAATATTATGAAAACACTTAGAAGACACGATTAATTCATTCAAAATTACTAAACCCATTACAAATTATAAAAATGTCAACATAATAAAAATTCCGTCTCCTTTAGGATACATAAGACGCAAACTAGTTGTGCTTGGTCATTAGACGGATCGGTCAGTACCAAAATGATAAATCATCTATTTTTATGCTAAAATAAAGTGTAGATATTTGTTGATTCGATGTTGTTATATATATTCATAGAGATGAACATGAAGCTGAAAGATACTGATGCGAAACTGCAGCGAAAGTCCTCGTTATTATACTCCATTCTATATTATTATTATTATACTAGGATATGCCCGCGGCTTCGTACACGCTTGATTTGAAATTCCCGCAGAATTCCCAGGACATAAAGTACTGCAGTATTAGAAAAGAATGTAAGCTATTGTTATAGTGAATTGTGTCGGAATAAGCTAAGTTTTTGCATCTGAACTACAAACCACTTCCGGGATAAAAAATATCACGCATTTTATAACATAAAAGTTGCTATCGATCAGTGAAAAAATCACATCGGTATTCGATTTTTTTTAATCTGGCCATTTTAAATAATTCCCGCGGGATTCCAAAGAAAAAAAGATAACCCAGATTTTAAGACTAAGAATTTGCTGTCGATTAGCGGGAACCACATCGAAATCGGCTCAGAAGTTTTTACGTGAATTCCGAACAAACAGACAAACAGCCAAAAATTTTAAAATAAAAGAATCATGTTTTCCATAGTCTATTCCAGTTGTTTTTTTTAAATAGCTTTAGTGTACAGACGCGGCATGTTTAGAATTTTATAATATTATACATTTCAAATACAGTAAGATGTATTATATTCTAACTTAAAGTTACTGATAAGAACTTCTTGTGGTATAAAACGTAAAAAAGCCCATAGCACGAACACTCGGCGTTGCTGGAGAAATACGTGAACACGAACTTACGTGATATACTGTACATGAGAAACTACGTGATATTTGGCGGCTGGATCTAGATCACTTTCATTTCGAGGCATCGGTGGAGATACTCCTGTCTCTTTGATCCTGAAAGAAAGCAAACGTTATCATGGCATAGTAGTGGTTAGGTAATATCACTTACTCATGTTATAAATCGATAAACGGCGAGCGCATCTCTCACCTCCGTTTCGCTGACGATATTGTCGTCTTCGCAGAGACGTTGGAGGAACTTGCCGACATGCTGAACAGCCTGAATGAATCCTCCCGACGGGTCGGTCTCGGCATGAATTTGGACAAGACGAAAGTCATGTTCAACGAACATGTCATGCCGAGGCCGGTAAACATCGATGGTTCCCCTCTTGAGGTTGTGCAGGAATATGTCTACCTTGGACAAAAGATCCAGGTAGGCAGACACGGCTTCGAGAGGGAAGCCAATAGGAGGATCCAGTTAGGCTGGGCAGCATTCGGTAAATTTCGACAGGTCTTCTCGTCGACCATTCCGCAATGCTTGAAAACGAAAGTCTTCGAGCAGTGCGTCCTACCCATCATGACATACGGTGCCGAGACACGGACACTGACCGTGGGACTGGTCCACAAATTCAAAGTCACTCAACGGGCTATGGAACGAGCTATGTTAGGTGTTTCTCTTATGGATAAAATCAGAAATAAGGAAATCCGTAAGAGAACGAAGGTAACCGACATAGCTCGCAAAATTAGCAAGTTGAAGTGGCAGTGGGCTGGTCACGTCTGCCGCAGGACCGACGGCCGATGGAGCAAACGAGTCCTGGAGTGGAGACCACGTCTCGGCAAACGTAGTGTAGGACGCCCGCCAGCCCGGTGGACTGACGATCTGCGTAAGACCGCCGGCAGGGGCTGGATGAGGAAGACGGGAGATCGGGATATGTGGCGCGTACTTGGGGAGGCCTACGTCCAGCAGTGGACTGAGATTGGCTGAAGAAGAAGAAGAAGAAGAAGATGTTATAAATACCAGCGGTGTTATTCGTATTGAGTTACTAAGTTTACAACAAATTCAATATGAATAAGACTGTTGGACTTTTTACGCGGTTTCGTAATGCTTATTAATCTATCTATAATATTATAAAATTCTAAATATGCCGTATCTGTACATTGAAGCTATTTAAAAAAAATCAACTGCAACATAGACTATATAAACGATGGAGAATCCGATGCAATTTTTATGAAATGTCTTGTCTCTTTGTTCGGGATATACGTAAAAAATACTGGACCGATTTCAATGCGATTTTTGCTCATCGACAGCAAATCTTAGACTTAAAGTCTGCGCTACTTTTTATCCCGGGAATTTTTCTGGCAGCGGTTTGAAGTTGTTCGTGTGCATAAAAATTACCTTATTCCGACACAGTCATTAAAACGACAGCTAACATTATTTTTTTAAATGCTGTGATACTTTGTGTGTCGGAAATCGCGGCAATTTCAAGACAAGCTTGGACGAAGTCGCAGGCATATCCTAGTAGTAAATAAATAATCGGTACATAAATACACGCATAGTATATCCCCAAGCCAAGCAGTTTACGCTTGTGTATGGGTAATATACAACGGACCAATCTGGGGCAGATTCCAGATACTCAGACCATAGTAAATGATGGAAAGTTCTCTTACGAAGTTTACTATGCTGTAATCGAACTCGGAGCCTCTGCGCTGCAATGAGGTAGGCCGGCAAAGGCTTAGCCCACTTAACTCCAAATACTGTCCAATAGCCTTCGATTATACTTTCATGCCAACTTTTGCATTTATTATATTTTTAAAATCTATGTATTATTATATTAAGTTTTTTTTATCCTTCGCTCATATAATATATAATCATAGTCCACCCCTAATTTAATCAAATCGAATTTAATAGCACATTCACTAACATCATCCTAGCATTAAAACCTGGTTGCGTTCACAGCGTCTGCTTGGAAGCCCGAGGTCCGCTTTCCTACTTTTTCGTCTCTACTTAGCACGGTCTTCATCATCCACTTTTGGGAGCCTATTGGCATACATGTCTTCTCTTAGAATTGAATCGATAATAGTCCATTAGTTTTATATCCAAATGACAAAAATAATTCTCATTTGTCACTTCTACGGAACCGTTCGTTGTACGTGGAATGCTATAAAACTGGAATTAACATAAATCTATTTCATTTATTCATAATAATTAAATACCTAAATAAAGTAATTTAAAGATATAATAATTCTATTTTAACGGTTATGTATTATGAAAGTAAAAATATAAATGTACTAAAATCAATCGAGGCCATTGCAATAATGATAATTTTAACTGCAAATAGTTTTGAATGACAAAAAATCGTTTCCGCAAATCTTTTCAATATTATTCTATGCAAACAAACAAATACACAACTCGTACCATGCTGTGATTTCTCGGATTAGTGCTGTGTCCACATATATTCATTTTACTTGAACGAAATTTAAAACCTATGTATGTACAGGTAGGTGTAATAAATTTGTTGGGGGTTTCGAGTTTAGAAAAGATTTTAAAAATGAGAAAAAAGATTAGGGAATCTAATTCCGACCAGTGGATTCTGTAATTGCAATTTTTAGGATTTTTGTGTTTCTATCTCTTAGACACGTGACGTCACGTGAAAACTAATGAACGGATTTAAATGAAACTCCACACCGAGCTCGCTTATATCCTGGGCTTCCCGATGCGACTATAAAGATATTTATTAGATTAGAACTTAAGTTGTCGTCATAGCAACGCGAAAAAAGCTGCGCTGGCATATGCTAATGATAACTAAGCCCGTAGAAATGTTATTAATATATTGTTACGAGTGCGAGACTCGAATTAAAATGCCGTTAGAATTACTATAGAATTTATTAGAACTATACAAACACGTATAACACAGGTACAAATATAACCGAACACAACAAGTCCAAACGTAGTGCAGAACGTCATAATTCAATAAAACGCGCAAAGTCTGTCACTATTAGATTCCCGATTGTAGTACACACGTCTCGCTTCGATCGTAGTTCTCGCTCGACTGCCCCCTCCCTCAATCAGCCATCGTTTTATCCTGCACAAGTGCAATGTGCCCGCCCGGCCACGTGGACCGAATTTCCTAGAAACAGCTTGTACTTTAAAATCCGTAACACCTGGCTAATGATTACAATACAACAATAGGCTGTTTCTAGAAACTTATGCCAATACATAAGTAAACAAAAGAAGACGATCATAAAAGAATTGCAATAGTTTCAATATTATTAGTTCAAATGCCGACGGGTAATAAATGTGCTTCTACAAATCTGTACGTGGAATTTGTCTTTGTCGGCGCTTAGGTTTTAACAAAATAATAGTTACGAAACGGATACATCTGAACTATTTTCATTTATGATATTGAAAGCGTGTTAGAAAGAAACGCATATACAGTCGTACATTCGTTAGGTTGACACTAGTTTAAAGCAAGACAGTGATACATCACTATCTGTAACACCTACCGCTTACACCTGAGACACTAGCTTACACTATGTTTATGCGAACAGCATATTGGCCCTTTGAGAAGAAATAGTAGGTACGGGGATTCCTTGCTCCTGAATGCTCTGAACGCAACTGGCATTGAACGTTAGGATGATAATGACTGTAAACATAACGCATTGAGTGAAAAAAAATGTTTAGAGGGTCAACAAGTTGAACAGTAGTCATACAAGGTGAATCTGGCAGTATCTATGCATTGCAAACGCATCTTGTCTCATTAAAAGTTCAAGGAACTACTGTCAGAGGTCAAGTAAAAGTGTATTGTAAGGTAAAGGACATATTCCTCATTAAATTACATTTAGATAAGGCAGTGATTGCACTGTATCACCCTAGTGGTATAAATATTTTGATTAAATATCGCCGAACGTGAACCCATAGCGATCAAGCAGCCATTGTAGTTTTCGCCCGAGCAATAAATCCGATTTAATCCATGTACTACCACAGACCACAGGTCGAGTGGTCTGTGGGTAAGAAGCGACAGAACAACCCACAGACGGGTGGTAGGGCATTTGCCGATCTGGATGGCAACTACCGTTGGCCTAGAGTTTGCCATCATAACAATTTTGAATTGTGTTCCAGCATTAGTGGGCAGGTTCCAGTTCTCTTCGTCTAGACCGAGAAGCCATTGGTAGCACCTTCAACGTTGCAAATGTCAATGGGCTCTGTCAGCCGAACTGTTGTACAGCGGCATTAAAAAAAAACACAGACGTGGTGATCCATCCATACATGATCGTTATTGATAGATTTTAAATTACTAAGGTAGTATGTGGGTAAGATAAGTAATATAAAGGTAGTATATAATTATATATTACTGACTAGTGGATTAATTTTGATTTTTATGACATATATCTTAAAGAATGACTTGGCTTAATTAATATTATCATTGTATGTCCTTGAAGACCATGGGTCATTAAAATGACCCGGACTTTTGGAGGGCTTGCGTGGGGCCACGGGAAGGCCAACACGTAAAGGCCCCTTCATAAATTTAATGAAAATGTGGTGTGACACTGACCGGCGATTAACTCTGTCTACACCATATAATAATGCACCCAAGGACAAGCCCCGGCCAGTGTAGGACTATTGTAAGAAATGAGAACAAAAGGTACTGGGCTATTGGGATGAACTGCTAGTGGAACTAGGGATCTGGGCTATGGGGGCTATGGCGACTGCCCATCGCATTATTATTATTTTTTTAAATGCGAGCCATTTTGTAATATTAATGTAATGTGATTAATATTAATAGATAATAATTATTAATCATAATAATAGGCACAACAATTTGCACGCCCTAGACACGAAAATATGTGATCTTATGGAATATTCCTACCATATTTTTTTATGTACCATGTTTTATGCAATAAATGATGATTTGATTTTGTGCACAGCGCTATCTACTTCGGACCAAGTGAATTAATGTTTAGGATATGTTGTTCAGGAACATACCAGGAAGAACTGATTATCATTCCTATTAGACATTCTTCTTTGTTGTTATTATATAAATTTGCTGTTGGTGACGGCCGCTGTACCTTAAGTGGAGCGCTGCCATGAAAGCTGGGGTTGAAACTATCGATGCCTATTAATAGACAACTGCAATGGGGTAACTGTAGACAGATGATATATTCTTCTTTCATGCTCTAGCATTTACTTAGGTATAGTATGGATTACTTTATTATGGTACCTTAGATTCCACCAATGTTCATTCCATTTCTCTAGAGTGCTATTACCAAAAATGTCCCACCGCCACCTATCTAGTACATAGGCGTATGCCATCAGAGGAAACTTCTCCAATGCCAGCCATAGTAAATGATTCATTGTGACTTCTGGTCCTGTCACTACATTTGCCAAGTTCAAGGACTTCAGATATTCAGGCGAGGTCAACTGTAGGGCGACAATGTCAGAAACCGCATCATGAAACGCTGTAAGGTATGAGCCAATAATAAGGTATTTGTATTATTGTTCGATAGCTTTTCGTGATAGCTTAGAGGCTAAGGCACCTGTATGTTATATCAATGAAATGGATTCGATTCTTCGCTAGGGAGCATCGCCATTAAGCTATTTTGCTTACTTATTGTGCAGTTCTTACAGTTATTGTGTGCTGAGGCCGAAGGAAATTGTCATGAGGAAATGTATGTACTGAAATCACCGGTGCATAAAATCCACCTCGCTCCATTGAAGGATGACAAAATTTCAACCAGTTCCCTTAAGATTGGGAAAGTACACCCCAGCAAAATGATGTTTATGTGCTGATATTATTAGTGTTTCAATTAAATCCATTCGCGTAATATTTGGATACTAATATCGTGGAAACTGTACTATTTTCCGGGATAAAAAGGTCTTCATACCCGCTATGGACAATACTTAAAAGTATATTCAATTTAATGACAAACACGTCTCTCGGTTTAGTTATGTGAAATTTGTATTTATCCCACTGAAAATATCCAGTTTTCCGGGTTGCAGAAGTGTGAAGATAAGTGTGTATGTATGTTATATGTACCTGGGTTAGGTCCATCTCTATATAGTGGCGGTAAATTCCTATAATGCTTGAAATACTGTATATGCCCTAAAAGCCTTGCTGCACGTGATAAACCTACAACTAAGTCTGTGATTTTTTCTCCGCACCATTTTATTCTGAAACAAAGTTGGTATTGCGCGTATACTACATTATACAAATTGTGAGTTAAATTACTAGTTATTTGCTAACCGAATTGGTATATAACCTACTTGTAGTTAACCCCATCACACATATCATGACTAGATGGTAAACAATTCGCAGTAGCCATGGTCTCTTTTATATTCTGATATGAATCTTTGGCACTTTCAAAACCTAATGATTGGTGGAATTGATCTACAGCATCAAAAAGGTCCCTTGATGTAACGTTTTCGGAGTTGATTAATGTTGATCTCATTGTATTAGGGTATGCTGCTACCTTTGGATATATTGCTTGCCATTCTTGAGCCCATAAGTTTCCTGAAATGTTTAAAAAAAGCAGATTTGACAAGAGACACGTTTCATTCTAGTTCAATTGTATTAAATATAACAAAATTTTATTAAAAAAAAACATGTTACTTGGTCACAACTTTTCATAAAATACCTCTAACAATTTTAACGTTTAATTTTAACTATATTTTATGCTCTTCATTTATTTTGCTATTATAAGTTTATCAGGCGTCAGGATTTATGGAAAATTGTAGTAAAATTTCTATTCGGTTAAAGCCGTAGTATTTTTCATCTTTGATGTTTTAAATGTTGCGTAATTTATTATCTTATCAAACTTATAAAATCATTCGAGTCAAGAGCACGCACTTTATGTTCTATCGAGAAAAAAATCCACAAATCGTTTTAGCGGTGCACCCCTGACTTAAACTCAGAACAACTCTACTTTTTTTATTGGCGATGCCTCATTTCGCACACTGCGTACTTTTTTACCATAATGACTCTACTTATGCATGTAATAGGTAAGTAACCTTTATATTTTTAGTGCATATACTATAAATTATCCAAACCTACCTAATATATGAGCTGGAATGAGATTATCCCTATTTTTAAAGACCTCCTTGTAATAGATTTTTAATTTAGCTCGAACATAATCATGAAGTAAATTATATAAAGGTTTTATCTCATGCCATATCCTATCAACGGTCTCTGTAAAGTGATCATCTTCAAATGCATATCTCCACATATCACCAGCGTCAGTAAAATTTTCGGTCTCAGCAACTTTATTCATTCTTGTTACATAGTCTTTAAAGATTGGACGAATTTTCTTTCCAGTAGTATCACGGTATACTTTCCAATAATAAGCCAATTCCTTTGTGTTGTTACTTGTTTTAAATATTGATAGTATATCTGAAATGTGAAACAGTCTAGTCTGTAAAATTTCTTGCAAAACATAAATTACACAATTCGTTGTGCTAATTATACTAAATTGAATTATAATAAACTATTGATAAAGGTATATAACCGTGGTAGCTTAATGGGCAAGGCACTCGCGTCTAAAAAGACGCGAGTTCAAGCCATGACCTAAAATAATGCACAATCAATTTTCTGACGTTACAATTAATATATATAATATAATATAATAACAATAATAATATTATAATAATAATCGGCAGACAAACACACATATTGTATATTCCCAAATTAAGCAAGTTACGCTTGTGTTATGGGTAATATACAGCGTACTACTCTGGGGCCGATCCCAGACACCCAGACCATAGTAAAAAACGAAGAAAATACGTTTCCGAAATTTACTATACCAGGAATCGAACCCGGAACCTCTGCGTTACAGTGAGGTAGGCCGGCAACGGCTTAGCCCGCTCAACCACAGAGGCCGTCAATTGCCACATACTGACGGAGAAAGAAAACTGCGTGTTACCTAACCTACCTAACCTAAACTAAACTTCAAGATAATCGATGTTCGAAACCCGCTAAGCCGTCCTGGATCAACGTAGTGTGTAGGTGCTATTGTACCGGGTGTACTGTCCTGCTCCTAAAAAAAGTGTACACAGAACCACAAAGTCCCAACGAAGTAGACAACGGATCGGCTTCCTGGCCCTTTCACAGAAAAACTACATTACCGATTTTGCTGAAATTTGGTATATTATGTCTCAATACCGAGAATGGACATAGTCTATTTTAGATCCCGGAAGATGATATAGATTTATTGTCGAACGGATCAGAATTTTCTGGAGGCAAATAACACCTAGATGAAAAATTAATGTAATGTAGTCTGTGCTTGCTTGTGCACAATTCTTGCTCTCAAATAAACTAAGAATTGACCCGAGAGTAAATCCCTACTATATTATAAATATTATAATTGTCTAACCATTCATAGTTTTGACCCCATCATCAGTATTGCAAGCTGAATTATAGGCACATACTACAACCCGACTCCAAATTCTTTGCATTGTATCAATTTCTTCTCTTTGCTGAAATATTAACAATTCATTATTTAACTTATTTTATTCCTTTGTATTATGTGAATATCTTGATGTGTGTAACCCACCTTACTTTGCGGCATTTGAACATTAGTACCTCGCTCTTTAATAATACGTATCTTTCTCTTCAACTTTGGATCGTTCAAACTTAATGTATCATTAAGATATTTCTTCTTGAATATGTTCCAGTATTGTTTTTTAATTTCGTCTTCTTCAGCAGCAATTCGCACCTGAAATAATTAGCACTATAATTTAGTTTGAATCATACATACAGTATCGAAGTTACTGTTTGACCATCGCTCAACACCTCTAATTAGTGAATAATTATACTTGTAAGCAGTTTCTGCTGTTTATGTGAATGATTTATAGTTTCTTTCAGTATTATCTTAGTGGCAACGCAGTCATCATTTCCGATGACGTGAGCTTTAATCCTTGTAGAGGAACATGCACCACTCTGTTATTCTGATTTACTCGTTATGTGCATTATGTTTCTATTGTCAAAAGAATAACATAAGAAGGAAAGTAATAAAATTTTACATCATATATGTACTGTTAGTGCGGGATTTATATAAAGAAACAGTAGAACTTTCAGAACCGTTTTATTTGTATTCATAACGTGGAATGCCGATCCAAAGGACAATTAATTATAAATTATGATTGTCGCACAATAATTAGCCACCCCGGAGAGCAACTAGGTGGAATGCACATTCGACCAAAGTCGAAGTGAGACTGGTCCAGAGTACTAGTGTTCTGTGGACTAATCTTTCGTCACTACGCTCGCTCGCTTTTATATCCAATTAGTAAACAGAACTATCCGCAAATATTACTTTAGTACAATTATAGGTGGCACTACTTGGAACAAATGTTATTAACAGTACGTATATACGGCAATGTGCGTGATCACTCAACATCAGTATATAAAAGTACTCTGTACTTAACATGCACCACTTGTTGACGAAGAAAGACAATTACGGAAAAAAACATGGACATGGAAATATATAGGTGACGTCTGATGACAGTCCTCGAAGACCATGAAGGATGGTCGCATGATTCTTACGCAAATTCATTTAACATGTTTAATTTTTTTTTTTTTATTGAGGATAGCATTCTTTATCCATGTTTGAGGTTGTTTTTATTCTTACCATTTTATTCTTTTTAGCATCATTATTTACGTCAGTTACGTAAGACCACAAAGCTGCCTGCGATGTTTTGCATACTTCTAAACTAAGTTTATCCATTTCTTCCATAAATGCGTCTAATGTTGTGTTAACTTTGTCTAACTCTTCTAATTGAGACTTAAATTTTTCTACAACATCATTTGATTTAATAATCATTGTAGTTGGATCTAATATAGTTCTCATTGCATCGTCTAAAAACTTTTTCTCCTTAACTTCTTCAGGGTCAGTTTCAACTTCATGTCCACTTTCGTCAGATGTATCAGTTCTTTTGACTTTTGGTCCGTTTTTTTCGTCGGCCGACATTTCTGAAGTTGGATTGGTTGGAAACTGTAAGGCCGCTGTTATTGGAATTAATGCAACAACACAATAACAATATGAAAATTTCTGAAATAAAAATTATTTTCGTGTTAACAACAATATGTATACATAAATTGTTCATTTTTGGACTGTAGCTGTATTTTAAAACAGACGGCACACCTGCCGCCCTTATCCAAGATGAATTGTCAGTTTTCACACAATTGTAATATCAGTAGTTTCCTTCACTATGCTTTAGTCTAGGTTCAGTACGTCAAATTTGCACATTAGTTCCGAAAAATTGTCTAAGTGATATATGACCTCTATCAGCTCTCGACCCCAAATCATCTGAAAAATTCTTTTACCACAAAGACCTGTAGCTGCTAATAAATCTTTTATTTTGAGATACAGAGTAATGCGTAAACGTTAATTAATACCGTGTTGATTATAATTTACAATCATGATACAACTGACAATGAATCCAAGATGAAGATATATTGTTAAAATCTATTATGTACAATATCTCGTGAGAACAATTTAACATTAGTCCAACGACAGGAGTGTTAGTTGAATGAATAATGATCGCATCCTCTTTTATATCTATATTGGTCACCTCATATTGCAATATGTACGATTATTACAATTTGGTCATTACCAGTTCCATGATCAAAATTCAGTTATTCAAACTGAACTTTTTAAACTTATATTTTTACATTTTACTTTTATTAGTCTGCTAGTTATACTGTAATTATATGATTTGCAGTATCATAAAGTGACAAACTTTCTAAGCATGAGTTTTTCGCAAATTGTATTGTTTACTTTATGATATTTTGAAAATTTATCAGTTTATTTTGATGGCCTCTACAGTATAACGGTCTTGTTTATATTGACTTAGATTATTTTGTGTAATACAAAAATTAAACCGCATAAAACATTCATTCATGCTTACCTACCTACATGCCCGCAGCGAACACAGAAATAAAAAAAATTGAGTAGGTACTTTCTGATTTTAAATCCTTGAATTTTGTTTATAATGGTAAATACGCATGTAAACATTGTAAGCAACATAGGTATAATCCATTACCATTATATAGCAATATGTATACAAAGTATATTGTTATAGAACATAGGTGCTTTGCATGACTAATGACGACATTGAATATGATCACATGTTATATGAGACCATATTGATTACACGGTAATTTCACATAATTAATGTTTCAATAAATTTCGTTCCATCTTTCAATTACATGTTTTATGATTTCATAATGAAGCTTAATAACGATTAAAATTATTTGTGTTTCAAAATATATAAAAACGTTAGTGGATAAAATTTTATAGAAAATAAAATAAAAAGTTTGTAAACAACGCAATCAATTCCAGTTTTAACTGTGTTATCAGATGGATATTTGGAAATAGTTGAAAATAAATAAAAAGGAACCGGTTTGTACTGAGCACGTATTGCCAGATAGGGCAATCCAAAAAAAATAAAGAAAATTATAATATACCCACTGTGATGATCATGTTGATGTCGAAAACAATCCGCAGCTGTGTCAATTATAAAAAAAAATTAACTGAAACACTGCATCCACATTTTCAATACTGTGAACTAATAAGTACGTATCGTATTCCACACGCTGCGCTTGCGCCGGTGCTAAGGGGCGACAAGGCGTCGACAAACTCGCCGTTTCATTCTCCGCGTGTTGTTTGTGAATACATCGATGTTTGATCGTTTTGTAGTGAATTTTTTTAATTTGGAACAATCGATCCCGCGTTTTGTTTTGAAAACGTAGACCGGTACAACGGTTGAGGTGCGCGTTGCGAACCGACTGCTTGCGCTTGTGCATTGTTATGACACATGGAAATGCCTGCAGCAATTTAATAGCCCGATGATACGTTCTCGTGCGACCGGATGTTGTCTGGGATCTAATATTGAGTACCATCCTATGATTAGGATATATTTCGACACTCTTGATGGCCATTGGTAGGTATTTGACACATTTTAACAGCTCGTAACGCAAATGAACGGTTAGTATAGTTATCCGTGCAGGAACGGAGAAAGAATACAATTTCCTGCGGCCGGGCGGCCTGTCGTAAGAGGCGACTAAACAACCCACAGCCAGGTGGTAAGGTATTTGCTCGACTAGATGGCGACCACCCCTGGTCTAGAGTATGCCGCCATAACTACCTGGTGTAGTGTTCCGGCATCAGTGACCACGTTCCAGTCTCCTTTAAGAGAGCAGCAGCGCATTTGTAGCACCTTTGGTGTTGCAAATGTCTATAGGCGACGAACCACTTTCCATCAAGTGGGCCGACTGCCTGTCTGCTGAACTCCTGCAATAAAAAAAATTGCAAGATATAGCAACCGGCCATAAGAAGCATGGTAGTTAAGAACGTTATGAGTTTTGATTATAAATATTTAGTTTTCGTAAGACAACTCTTGTTATTTTGTACACTTTAAAGACAAATAATCTCAAAATGGTTTATAATAACATATTTATTTTATAACTTCAGAAATATATTATGTTTAATCAGAATATTACAACAAAAGTTACTATTTACTTATTGCATTTTTTATTTGTTAATTACATTCTTAGCAATTTTAACGATTTTTCACTTCTTATTCTGATTATAAACGGCGCTTATTGAAACTTGAAACTAGGGAATGAACGATAAGAATGTAATAAACCCAGATCGGGGAAACTGTTTAATAAGGAGCGCAATCTATTGATAAAATAACAGCTAATCCGGCAAGAAGGAAGCGAGGACTTCTGCAGCAGCCTCGTCGATTTCTTTATAGCCGTATGGCTCCAGAATCTTCTTCGATCTTTCAAACCATTTAACGACATTCTCATGTTCTTTATAGTCATAGTCAAATGCCTGAAATAGAAGAAAATTACATACATATTTTCAATACCTAGATGTAATGTTATAATGTAGGTATATAATAGGTTGGGGAAAAAGTATTTTCGCATATAGTATGTATGAACTTGTAATAAGATCTCTTTGGCTATAATACCATTTGTATCTGGCTGGTTTTGGTATCATTAAAAAGTTTTAATTTTAAAGAAGACAATTCCAAATTCATATTAGGAAAATGTGTGATTTTCATTTGTTTTTCTTATTGTTAAAATGAGTGAAACTAATGAAGAAATTCGATACATTTTAAAATTTTACTACAAAAAATGTAAAAATGCAACACAAGCTGCGAATTTTTTTTTGATGTTTATGGACCTAATACAGTATCTGTGACAGTAGCGCAAATTTGGTTTACGCGTTTTCAATCCGGAAATTTTGATATCAAAGATGCACATCGCTCTGGTCGCCCTGTTACGGACAAAATTGATACCATTTTTGAAAAAGTGGAGCAAGATCGGCATATTAGTAGTTACGATGTAGCTGGAGAACTGGGATATGACCACAAAATGGTTTTGGCGCATTTTAAAAGCTACACAAAAAAAGCTCGATATTTGGGTGCCTCGTGAGTTCACTGAAAGAAACCTAATGAACCGTGTACTGATTTGTGATTCTTTATTACGACGTAATGAAACCGAACCATTTTTGAAGAAGCTGATGAAAAGTGGATCACGTACGACAAGAACGTGAGAAAAAGATCGTGGTCAAATGCCGGTCAGGCTTCACAGACTGTGGCGAACCCCGGGTTAACTCGCAACAAGGTGATGCTGTGTGTATGGTGGGATTGGAAGGGCATTATTCATTATGAGCTGTTACCGCCAGGCAGAACCATCGATTCTGAACTGTACTGCGAACAACTGACAGGATTAAAGCAAAAAGTTGAGAGAAAGCGGCCGGAATTAATCAACAGAAGGGGTGTGGTTTTTCACCATGATAACGCTAGTCCTCACACATCTTCAGCCACTCGGCAAAAATTACGAGAGTTTGACTGGGAGGTGTTAATGCATCCGCCGTATAGTCCTGACCTTGCACCTTCAGATTTTCACCTGTTTCGGTCTCTGCAGAATTCCTTAGGCAGTGTCAGGTTAACATTACGAGAGGACTGCCAAAACCACTTGTCGCAGTTTTTTGATCAGAAGCCCCAAAATTTTTATAGCAATTGGATCACGTCCCTACCTACAAGATGCCAAAAAGTTATCCAACTAAATGGCACCTACATACTCTAGTCAAATGTAAATAAACTTTATAAAAAAATCTTTTGAATTTTTATATAAAATGCGAAGAAACTTTTTCCCCAACCTAATATAACTATTCTGTACGTGTATACAACCGCTGGATCGATTTTAAAGATTTTTTTGAAGGATAGTCAATTACTATAGTATCGATTTGTCGTCATAAACGCAAGTAACATTGGTGTTTGGGATCTTATATATTTATTTCTAGCAGACTAATCATTAATTTGCCTTACTACTGTTTTAAATATGATAATAAATACCATACAAGTAGTGTAAATTTTCAACCAATAGTAAGGTAAACGAATGGATAGTAAGTAGGTCATTAGATTGCTTACCTGAAGATTCGTCATAGTAACAACCATACTAATATCCGCCACGGTAAAATTGTCTCCAGCAACAAAAACACGAGAATCCAAGAAAGTGTTCAACCAGTCCAAGGCTTCTTTGAACTTTGCGGCTTTCTCGTCGTCGTATTCACCACCCATGAACATTGGCATCTGCAAAATTGTAGTTCGTATACAGGTGAATTTTCAAAGTCAGCCTTCAGGGCTAAATCCTAAACTATACGAAAAATACACAAAGGAGTCTCGAGGCCGATTTTGATGAAAACTTAAGTGATTACATTAGCTTTTTTAATAATCAAATACCCTAAAAAATCATTACATCAGTAGATAGAGTAGCTTATAAGGATCAACTTCTGTGAAGGAATGTCAAACATCAAACTAAAGACAACTGCATCCGTGCAGGAACGGAAAAACCATACAATTTCCTGGGGCCGGGCGGCCTATCGCAAGACGCGACAAAACAACCCACAGCCGGGTGGTAGGGTATTTGCCCGTCTGGATGGCTACCACCCCTGGCCTGAAGTATGCCGCAATAACAACCTTGAGTTGTGTTTCAGTATTGGTGGCCAGGTTCCAGTCTTCCTTAAGAGAGCGGCAGCGCATTTGTAGCACCTTTGGTGTTGCAAGTGTCCATAGGCCATGGTAACCGCTTTCCATCAGGTTGACCGTCTGCCTATCTGCTGAACTCATGCAATAAAAAAAAGGAAAGGGTGTTAACAAATAGTTCTACTATTTTTCAAAAATAAAATAATACCGTTGTTGTTTTCATCTAAATCGGCCCCGAGACACCTTTGAAAATCTTTCGCTATATCTTATAGTTTTGGATTTGGCCCCAGAGGCTCATTCAATAAAAAATTCACCCGTTTGGGTACTTACATAAAGTGCGTGCCATCTTGTAAAGAATGTAGCCAAATCGAACTGTAATCGTTGGTCAACTAATGCACGTAGGCGGGCATTTTTTGGGTACAAGTCATCATTCTTCCCGTATGCACTTATTAAATAAGTCATTATTGCACGACTGGGAACATAAATGTCAATATTAAACGATATCACCTAGATTGGGCTAATTTTTATCTTTGCCGGCCAACAAATATAAATGTATTTTTTAAATAAACACACCATTTTAAGATTTCTTATTACTATACCAAAGTTCAAAGTGAGTTCTCTGGGATTATATTTAAATGTGAATATTTACCCTCATATTATCATTCAGCGTAGGTGCAAAGCAGTTTTGTTTTGTCAAAAGTGTTGTAAGACGCGCGCAGAAAGTTTGCCGATGACTACTTACTATTATTGTATTGTATTACTTACTATTATTGTATATATGTATGTAAAGTATATACAATAAAAAATTAAAATAACAAATTAATGCAACAACTATTTATGTAACCTTTTTTGTCAACCGTAGGGTTGACAAAAAAGGTTACATACATACAAAGGTGGTCAGTAGTGACCACCGACGCGTAACATCATGAGGCTATCGGCAAACCTTTTGCGCACGTGTAGTATATAAAGTGGTTTAATGGTAGTCAATCGCGTTTACTCCTACGTGCATTATAAAAAGGCTCAGGGGATAAACAACAAATAAATACTGCCACTTATTTTCATTCTGACTTGCACATTATTACGACAAATATAATAATAATTAGGTAGGTTATATAGAATAGATGTTTTGAGTTTGTATATTATCTCACAGACTTAACTTAGAGCTTCAGACAATATTTTCTAAGTTTTCGCGACTGGTATACATAATAAAAGTACGTTTTAACGATTTTAAGTGCGGTAATTTATTTAAAATTTATTATATAATAGGTTGGGGAAAAAGTCTTTTCGCATATAGTATGTATGAACTTGTAATAAGATCTCTTTGGCTATACCATTTGTATCTGGCTGGTTGTGGTATCATTAAAAAGTTTTAATTTTAAAGAAGACAATTCCAAATTCAAATTAGGAAAATGTGTGATTTTCATTTGTTTTTCT
Source organism: Dendrolimus houi (assembly GCA_039645545.1). NCBI lineage: Eukaryota > Metazoa > Arthropoda > Insecta > Lepidoptera > Lasiocampidae > Dendrolimus > Dendrolimus houi. The sequence continues at coordinate 9,971,295 of CM077125.1, forward strand.
TATTGTTAAAATGCGTGAATCTAATGAAAAAATTGGATACGTTTTAAACTTTTACTACAAAAAAGGTAAAAATGCAACACAAGACGCGAAAAAAAATTTGTGATGTTTATGGATCTAATGCAGTATCTGTGAGAGTAGCGCAAATTGGGTTTAGCGTTTTCAATACGGAAATTTTGATATCAAAGATACACGTCGCTCTGGTCGTTACGGACTGTTGTTACGGACAAAATTGATGCCATTTTTGAAAAAATGGAGCAAGATCGGCATATTAGTAGTTACGATGTAGCTGGAGAACTGGGAATTGATCACAAAACGGTTTTGGCGCATTTGAAAAAAGATGGGTACACAAAAAAAGCTCGATATTTGGGTGCCTCATGAGCTCTCTGAAAGAAACCTAATGAACCGTCTACTCATTTGTGATTCTTTATTAGGACGTAATGAAACCGAACCATTTTTGAAGAAGCTGATAACTGGTGATAAAAAGTGGATCACGTACGACAAGAACGTGCGAAAAAGATCATGGTCAAAGGCCGGTCAGGCTTCACAGACTGTTACGAAGCCCGGGTTAACTCGCAACAAGGTGATGCTGTGTGTATGGTGGGATTGGAAGGGCATTATTCATTATGAGCTGTTACCGCCAGGCAGAACCATCGATTCTGAACTGTACTGCGAACAACTGATGAGATTAAAGCAAAAAGTTGAGAGAAAGCGGCCGGAATTAATCAACAGAAGAGGTTTGGTTTTTGACCATGATAACGCTAGACCTCACACATCTTTAGCCACTCGGCAAAAATTACGAGAGTTTAACTGGGAGGTGTTAACGCATCCGCCGTATAGTCCTGACCTTGCACCTTCAGATTTTCACCTGTTTCGGTCTCTGCAGAATTCCTTAAGCAGTGTCAGGTTAACATCACAAGAGGACTTCCAAAACCACTTGTCGCAGTTTTTTGATCAGAAGCCCCAAAATTTTTATAGCAATGGGATCACGTCCCTACCTACATGGTGGCAAAAAGTTATCCAACAAAATAGCACCTACATACTTTAGGCAAATGTAAATAAACTTTATAAAAAAACCTTTTGAATTTTTATATAAAATGCGAAGAAACTTTTTCCCCAACCTAATATTATTTAAATTATAAACATAACAAAATTAAAACTAATTAATTAAAATGAACTATTTGGCGGTAGGCTAATTAAAACTTTAACAATTATCATGGACACTTGACATCTTTGTCTTCCGTGATCACGGCTACGGAAAAGTCGGAACAATAAAAATCAAATAAATTACCGCGCTTAAAACCGTTAAAACGTAGTTTTATTATTATTATTTTTATTATTATTTATTATTATTTATTAACTTCAGTCTAATAATAAGCAGTGTTTATTTTATTATAATATATTTTAATGTATGTCTTTGAAGACCACGGACCATAAAAATGGCCCGGACTTTTGGAGGGCTTGCGTGGGGCCATGGGAAGGCCATGGCCCCACGGGAAGGAAATGAGGACAAAAAGTAGCGGGCTATTGGGGTGAACTGCTAGTGGTACTAGGGATCTGGGAATATGGGGACTATGGCGTCTGCCCGTCACAATGTTCGGGGAACATGGAAAAATGGGCAGACGGTGACTCGCCACTCCCTGCATGGGCCCCAAAAAAATGCCTTAGAAGACAGGGGCAACATGGGTGTGAGTAGCTAAGGGGTGTAGAAAGGTGGGCTGCAGGTTCACCGAAGCTACTTCTGACGTGATGCCATTTATCACTTCCACCCCTGGAGCTTGAGTCTTAGCTCTAGCGATCTCCACTCCGTGCCGGCTGGCTAAGGCAAGCACGGAGGGGGCTTGTCTTGGCCCCCCGAGTCAGGTACGAGGTGTCGCTACTCACCTAAGGCTTCGCCACAAAGCCCCCCTGCGGGTTTAATAATTTATTTTATTATTAAGTTAATTTATTAGGTAGGTAGCCGGCACTTTCAAAATTAGCCCAAAAATTTAATTATGGAGACTGGGTAATTTTGTTTCTTATTTATTAAATCAGTTTAGCGAATTGGCTTAGAGCGTAATATGAAGTACTCAAACTGCCGCACCCAGAGCGCTTGAAGGATAATTAACTAAATTAACATTTTAATTTTTACTTAAATTACATTGTCATTGTTTTACACACATAAGCAGGGTAAGAACAAAATCTTGCAATAAATAATTTTTAAATTACCTCTCCCAAAGTATAAATCCATTATCATCAATAGTTGGCACAGTATGTTGCGGGTTCATCTGCAATTACAAAATATACTGTAGTCACTAAATAACTGGTTATAATCAGTCTACTGCCGGTAGCGTAAAGGCCATTTATGTGGAGAGAGCTTATCACACGTTTTGGTACAAAAATCTTATACTATTTCCGTAGGCGATACTCTTTAGACAATAATCGTATTGACATGTTTACATTCAACCAAAAAACAAAAACTCGCCTACGAGTATGTCACACGATAATCGAAAGGTAATTATCACCAAGAGTTTTATTTAAACTACAACACAAATCACATTGAGATATTTGTCTACGATTTCTCAACTTCTAAACTAGATTCTTATGACATTTTTTCAAGTTCATGCGAATATCGTACAAATCGGTTTGAACCGATTTGATTGCGTGTCTTGCCTTTCGAGCTCGGTGATAAGCACGGTATTCTATATTTTGTTTACACAGAGACGTCAACATTCAATGTGCAGGCGATTATCGCCCTTCCACTTACGATATCGTATGTTTAGTATACACGATCATTTATTTTCTTGCTTTTGACAATCGTGTCTTAGAGGCAATAAACTCTCTCAATGTAAATGGGCCTTTACTATCGGTTAAAATTTGACATAAGCTAGATACAAGTAATGTAAAAATTCATCCGATGGTAAGGCAAGTGAATGAATAGTAAGATATAGGCACCCGGCTTTAATCATACCTACCTAGTGTAATTCAAAACCAGGAAATAAATCTTAATTGCCTTAGTAATTGAATGGAGGGTACGGTATGGGAACTGGCTATAAATGACTTCCATTACCCTTTTCTCCCCATAACAATAGACATATACCTTCAGATATTCTGGTGTCTGGTTTTCCCCTGTTGAAAGATTAACAGAGATCAGCTCAAATTCGATGCCCAACATTCTGGCAGCCAGCAAGACAGCGCGGCATGGTGGCGAAGCGAAAAAATAATACAACTTAATCTTGTCAGCTGGTTGCTTTTTTGAACGTGCCACCGCATTTCTAAAAACATTATAAAATAAAACTGTTTAATATTTCATATGAATATAGCATGTATGACCAAATATGTTATTTACAGCGATTACTTTTATTTCTACAAATAAAGATTCATTCATTAGATTATTCGAATGAATCGAATCGATTCGTCTTTTCATTCTGCAGATTTTTTTTGTTGCATGAGTTCAGCAGACAGGAAGACGGCCCTCCTGCTTGAAAGCTGTTACCTTCGCCTGTGGACATTTGCAACACCAAAGGCGTTACAGACGCACTGCTGCTCTCTTAAGGGAGATATAAGTTATTTATTAACTAAATTAGACGTGGTAGAGCCATGCTGGAATCATTATCTTGGCAGCTCTTAGGGCCAGCTCGATCAGCGTGAAAAAGGTTAGCCTTGAGCTAATCACGTTTCGCAATAAATAAAAACTACAACTTAATTGCTCCGAGAATGTGTAAATTATTCAAGCTTGACATACATTTGGGTTAAATAAAAAATGCGAGTCAACTTGTGTAATTGGCTAAGCCCTTAATTATTACTTGGACAGGTATTTCATATCCAGTTAAGTAATAAGTTGCCGATTATGATGTCTGTCCAAACCAAAATAAAGATTTAGCTCGCTAATTTTGAAAGGTAACTTGCTTCTTAACTTATGCAAATTTGAATCAGACTTAGTATTTGGTTTAACATAAAAACGTTTAAAGGTTTAACTGAAAAACAATTTTAAGAGCAGAGCGTTACCAGTAGGTACTATTTTGCTACATACTTTATAACAGGAGCCTGAAGTTAAAATAATGTTGAATTTCTTATTGTCACTTATTTTTATATCCCACCACCAAAATTATTAGATAAACTTACCCCAGTTCATTAATAAAAATAAAAATAATACAGGTTAATGTTACAATTTTCATAATTTCGTCAAGTTTATCACGTTCAATCCTATTCGACGCGTCCCAATTCGCTAATAATAAGAAAAGTGTCCCCTAAAATATAGACAACACAAGTTATGTTTGAAATACTAACAAAAAGTATCGTCGAAAATTTTGTAACTCACTTAGGTAAAGTTGAATGATTTAAAACGGATTTATTCATACGATGACCTAGTTTGAATATTTGCACTATTTCGTAACAAAAATATGGTATCGAAATAACAGAATAAGTATAACAGACACACAGAAAATGTTAGGCTGTCGCTATGTTATAGTTCACTTAATAATAAGACGGAAGTTTATAATATTTTATAATTTATGATTAAGATCGAAATACAAGTCTACAGTAACATTACAAGTCTGAAACCAAACAAGTCTGAAATATAAAGATGTGCAGGCTTATATTGCGTTTTTCGAGAATAAAAACTGTTATTATGGTTACACCATGACAACGATGGGCGGTCCCATGATATTACCATATCAGCATGACTAGACTTATTGTTACGGAATCGACTAGATTTAAAAACGTATATTAAAGGGTTAAAGGATATTATGAATTATGAATCTATTTCCAGAATAAGTTCTAGTCATGTGAGTTCGTTATGGATTATTGCCAAAATGGCTATAGAAACCTTCGAATATAATTGATTTTTATATACGGTAAGGTATATGAACCAAATTTAAATTTCTGTTATCCCATTGGGGTGGGCAGAGACGATAAATCTCCACCTGCTATGATCCTGACAAACACTTTTCGCTTCATCAACTTTCATTAATCTCTTCACACACACACACACACACATTTATTTAAAGTGCTTTATCTGACCATTCTTCAAAATATTTTCAATTTAATCATGGTGAGACATTCATAATATTATTGTTAAGATTCATAGAATACAGATTTGTCGTAAGTAAAATCTAACAAATTGTATCTTCAAAAATGTGGTGTGCGAGAGCGAGATAGTCATTTAGGTAGCCCCATAAGACGTTATAAGTTTCTTTTAATTTCTTCATTATTTTTGTCTAAAATATATTATGTTGTAATTATGCATTTTGTTTTTGTATTTATTTATTTTGGTGAGCAATAAAGTGTTATATACCTATCTATCTATTTATCTATGTTTTTATTTTTATAGTTTTTGGCGGGAACTGAAAGGAGATGTTGTGCTGTGCAGTTTTATTTTCAAAAAATGTGTAAAATTACTCTAAAATGAACAATCGTTGTTGGATATTGATAGTTTTTGAGTAGTAATTATGTGTTTTATGAGAAATGTGAACTGTATAGTCGAATGTCGCCTTTTGAGTTGTCACAAGAACTCCGTTGAATGGCACCAGCTGATAACCTACAGTTAAGCTGTGCTACACATAGGCTTAAGAAAATGAAGAAACTATATTATAATCTAAGATCTGGCGTAAAGGCCTAACTGCCAAGCCACAAACCTAATCAAATAATTTTATTTTTATAAAACGGCAAAAACCGAGAATGGCGCCACTAAGTAGGATTTAGGATTTCTTCAGAGCTATATTTATGGAGTGATTCTCATTCCTAGTATTTGCGTGCCCGTAAGCATCGAGAAATTTAATGACAATGGTATAGTCATACTCTAAACATGTGTATGCGTAAACTGTTTAGGCCGCATACAGATAGCTACAACAAAGACCAAAGACTGGGTTTTGGTCGCACTATACCTTATATTTTGAGCCTTTACCACCACTTTATCGTAAGCGACTGTAACAACAGCAACAAAAAAGTATTTGATACAATACTTTTTTGTTACATAATATTATATAGTTAACTACTATTTTGTTTACACATTCAATTTTTGTTTCAGTAGGATCTAATTTAACTAAAATTGAAAGTCTTAAAACAAAACAATAGTTTAAAATACCTTTTGCAATAAAAATATATTTATGTACAAATAAAATTAAATGTCGCCCACGATAAATCGGCGATAAGGCTGAGCACGCACTGCGATTAAACGCGAGCGGGTTGAAACAGCAGAAAAATGTAACATATTACATAAAAATGTCGATACAAGCGTATGCATTTGCGACTTTTTTTAGCGGCTCTTATATATGGATAGTTGGATTCTGACGATGACAACGCCAGGCGGCTAGGATTGCCGGCAACCGCCAATGATCGTAGTGTCTGTTACGCCTGTGTATATGCGGCCTTACAGGAAGGAAGTGTTATGGGTCATGCTGAATACCGAGGTTATCATTATTTATTTCAATACCACGCCATAACCGCCATATATGGTTCCATAGATGGTATTAATATGAACCGGTATGTGAATTTATGGCTAATTGTGTTTATTTTTACTTTTCTATTACATAGGTACTTGTAGTAGGTATGTAATACCTATTCCAATCATAATCCTTAGTTATTTATACTAGAATATGTTAATTAATGAGTTTGTTATTTGCTCTCTTCACGGCCTTACTAATGAACTTACAAATAATACATATACAAATAATACATTATTATTTTTACTTTAATAAAGTCGTGGTAGCGTAATGGCTAGCGCATGCGTCCCAAACTCAAAGGGTGCGGGTTCGATCCTGGCCGGAACGCATGCACCACTTAAGCAGTTTTCTGACCTAATGTGCATATTGTTACAATTACCACGTGCTAATAACGGTGAAGGAAAACATCGTGATGCAACCTGCACGTCGAGATAACCGATGTGTCAAACCTGCCAAGCCGCCTTGGACAAGCGTGGCGGGTATAGTGTCCGTTCCCCTATAGTGGGAGGTCCGAGCCCAGCAGTGGGACATTTATGGGCTGCTATTATTATTATTATATATATTTTTACTTTTTCTAAGAATTAGCAGCAAACATAAAAGATTAGTAAGATTCAAATACTATAAGAATAAAAACTCGCATAACAAAAAATCATTCCAAATATATTCAAGCATATTAAAAAAATGTTTCAACACAAACAAAAGACTACGGAATGATTATTTTATTGCTAACTCCACAAACCTATGCAAAGCAACTTGGAATGTTGTGAATGAAGAAATTGGCAAAAATAAATCTAAATTTTATTGATAAACTATCTCATGATGGTGTGAATGTCACTTCAGGATCCCTCCTAGCCGATATTTTAAATGATTTCTTTATAAATCTAACTAATGTTTCACGAGCTAGTCCTATTTCTCATCAATCTAACAATAATCCCATATTAAATATTAAATCTAATTGCCACAGTCTATATTTAGAACCAGTTACATCTGGAGAAATCTTCAAAATTATAATGTCTTTGAAGAACACTCGTTCGGCCGGTTACGACTGTCTTACAGCAAACCTTATCAAATTAACTTCTAATATTATTGCGAAACCTCTTGCTTACATAATTAACCTAACTTTCGAAAAAGGTTCTTTTCCTGATCGACTGAAAATTTCAATTATCAAACCTCTTTTCAAGAAAGGATCCAAAACGGATAAAGATAATTATAGACCTATAGCATTAATACCGATTTTATCTAAGATCTTCGAAATAGCTATTTATAATAGATTAATTTAATTTTTTACCAAATTTAGTTTACTGTTTGTTATGATTTTACGGAAAACCTATTGGACCAATTTGGCTGAAATTCGGTATATATGTCATTTTAATACCGTGGGTGGACAAGGGATACTTTTCATCCGAATAATGGGATAGATTTTGGGACAGATTTATGTAAATGTTATCCCAGAAAATATGATAGGTTTTTTATTTATGGTTTGCTATTTTCGTCATTTTGTTTATTTTGGTCAATTTGGTCGTTTTGGTCGTTTAGGTAGCTTTGGTAGTTTCGGTTGTTTTGGTAGTTTCGGTTGTTTTGGTAGTTTCGGTAGTTTTGGTAGTTTTGGCTGGTAGTTTTGGTAGTTTCGGATGTTTTGGTAGTTGTGGTAGTTTTGATAGTTTTGGCAGTTTTGGTAGTGGTGGTAGTTTTGATAGTTTTGGTTGTTTTGGTAGTTTTGGTTGTTTTGGTAGTCTTAGTAGTTTAAGTAGTTTTGGTAGTTTCTTTTTTTTGTCCTTCTTTAGCCCGGGCGAACTAAGATATGCCCGAGACAATTACTGTTTTTATCCTACTAGGTAAATAGGGTTAGGTATATTTACTTTATTTATATTTTGTACTGTATTATATACTAAATTGTATTACTTATATATATTGTTGATGTGTGCTTGTTACATATATATCTGAATACGCGCCCGCGTTGCCTTCCCGAGCCAGCAGCGCCTGCACGATTTGCGTTTGCACAGGCTGTGCTGGGCCGGTGAAGATAATGAGACACATACATAGATATTTTCTTTAAGTGTTTGTGTATATATATATATATATATATATATATATATATATATATATATAATACTATTTTTACTTGTGTATCTATATATTATATATTGGGAGTTTGGTGTCTATATAATATTTATATGTAATTTTGGATAGAATCGAGTGATATGTAGGATGGGATTGTAGGACTTTGACTCTTTATTTATTATTTGTTTATTACAGTGTTCTTAATTCTATTATTACAATTCTTTCTTATATTTAGTTGGTAGGTTATGTTTTGGTAGTTGTGATAGATTTGGTCATTTGTGTAGTTTACAGAGAGATAGACGGGGATATAAATAAATAAAACTAAAATGGGTTGATATAGGGGATTAAAGTTTTTATGGGATACCAATCATTTCTCAAGTTTAGAGATATAAAAATTCATAATCTATAAAAAAAATGCGATAGTAACGACATAGATACTTTTCATACCGGGAGATGGAATAGTTTGCGATTTATAATGGAGTAAATCTTCCGAGGACAAATAGCACCGACATAAAAATATAATATAATGTAACCTGTATTAAAGCCTGCTCTTTTAACAAGAAGTACACACCAGGTAAACTCTAGTGCAATGATAAATTAAATTTGTATAATAATAGTTATGTAGTTTTGAATACTTTTAGAATAAAGTATAGTTATGTTGTTCTCATTTCTTAATTCACATTGGATTTAAGTTCAAAAGGAAAACTAGGCAGTGTTATATAAATATATTCTAAAAATCACATTTGATTTTCTAAAAACACTTCCACTCAGTTAAGACACCATGGGATATACATTCATAGCTATATATATTGTATATCGTATTATTACGGAAAAAATGTTTTAGTGCTAGCTGTTAGGTATACCTACAAGTTAGCAATATGCACGTAGAAACCGATTTCCTTTAAAACAAACGCAATGCTTTGTGGAAACAGTTCAATCGCAATTAAAAAAGGCATTTATAACTATTTTGGGGTTAATTGATTGACTACAGTATTGTATAAATAAATGGTTCAGGCTTTTAACATTTGTAGCTACTCCATTTGTCTACACGAACGCACATAAACCGCAAGTGGGCCGTATACCAAAACATCTCTGTTTATAAATACTTTACTTGTAAATGAAACAAAGAGAATGACTAATGCATGTACGTTTTTAATATAAACAGGTTAATGCTAAAATAAAGATAAACAAGTATTAAAGTTATGTATTTAATTAAAAAATGTCCTTATTCTACCAACATCTTTATGTTTAGCCAATATAAAATACAGTGTATTACATTAGCTTGTTAAATTGCTTTATGGACACTTAACAAAGGTTTAGTGAAGAAATCATTATAAGTAGGTAGGTATGCAATGTGGACATTATTAAAGATAGAAATAACTTCACCATACGACTAGAATAATTCAGACAGTTACGAAATTCGTACATATGTATAGAACTATATTCTGATTAAACCCCAAATTTAGATTTTTCATTTTAATAGTATTTGATATTCAACGAAGACAATTGTTTTAACTTACAAAGTTACATTTTAATCACAAAAATGCTTATTATAATGCTTGGTATTATAGTTTAATTTATTACGTCGATCTTCTGATATTGAACTTCAAAGAATTGGAATGATAGTTATCAAATGCACTTAAATAAACACTAATTGCAGACTTTCAAACTCATAATTTTTAAATTGTTTTGTTTTTATTATCACTGATCATTTTCTTTCACTTTTCATCGAGCACTTCAACCGTCGATGCACTACTCGCGTTGTCATGATCTCTGTCTTTGTTCTGATCCAGATCCTCGCCATCATCTTTAATGTTTCTAATTAAATGTGCATCTGGTATTTCAGTTTTAATACTATTTATCCTCTCATTGTTCTTCTCTTCATTGTTCGGTGGTTCATTTTGACTTATTTTGACCTTCTTGCTTTTTATGTTGCCCATTTTGGTGTGCGCTCTGCCGAGCTATCTGTACAACTGGCAATAACTGCCTATTCGGTTAAGGGCAGATAAGCGAATCTTCGTAATTAAAATTACTCCGAACCGATAAACGCTGGCATTGATAAGACCGCTTCCAAACAAAGTGAAAGCTGAACTGCACTTGACGACGCGAGCACAAAGATACTTCTGCAGTCAAAACATATAAATATAGGCGTTTATTATTGAGAGATAAGGCGACAATGACACATCGCCGCTCGCATGAATGTTACATTGACCGCATGTCTGGATGTCATCTATATAAATAGATACGTTGTAGCTGCAAAACGTTGTGTTGCTTCATTAAGTTGAATAAATACATTTATATGTAACGTTATTGTTCAAATAACAATATCGGTTGCTTACCTTTTTAAATAACGCTCTTTGGATGAGGAAAAGAGGAAATAAGTAACCGCTTTGTTTCTACTTGTAGCTATTTCTGTATGATCTTTATTAGGACAGTAACTCACGAGCAAACAAGGATGAGTTGAAATAAAGACAACGAGATAAGTATAACGCTCATGATCAACGACTGGGTAATCTTAACAAGTCACAGAGTGAGTCATGTAACAATGAGTTCACCTAAAATAAACATTGATGAAAGGAACATCAATGAGGATGACTAAAAACACTTTAATACAAGTTAGCTACTGTATGGCACCTCTACCATTCAGCAAACTTCTAGAAATGCTAAGAGCACAGCCGGGTATTACCATTTGAAAAGTCCCTAAAGACAATTTTGACTAATAAAAGTTACTATACAGCAAATCCCTATTATTAATATTATAAATTAGAAAGTAACTCTGTCGGTCTGTTTGTCTGTCTGTTCCGTTTTCACGAAAAAACTACTGGACCGATTTGGCTGAAACTCAGTGTATATATATATTTTCGATGCCAAGAATGAACATAGGATACTTTTTATCCCAAAAAATGGGATAGTTTCTGGGATAAAAATATATTTGTCTCTCGGTTTGTTATGCTTTTACGGAAAAAGTACTCAACCGATTTAGATGAAATTATATATATATGTAATTTCAATACCGAGGGTGGGCAAGGGATACTTTTTATCCCGGATAATGGGATAGATTTATGTAAAGGTTATCCCAAAAAGTAGGATAGATTTTCGTGATTTGCCATTTTTGTCATATCGGTTATATTTGTCCTTTTTGTCTTTTTTGTCCTTTTTCTTTTTGTCCTATTTGTCCTTTTTGTTCTTTTTTGTCCTTTTTTCTTGTTTGTCCTGTTTGTCCTTTTTGTCCTGTTTGTCGTTTTTGTCCCTTTTATCTTTTTTGTTCGTTTTGCCCTTTTTGTCCGTTTTATCCTTTTTGTTCGTTTTGCCCTTTTTGTCATTTTTGTCCTTTTTGTCATTTATCTTATTTATGTAGTTTGAATTAGAGGATGAAAGTCTGGATGAGACCAATCATTACTCAAGTTTATAGATATAAAAATCTACCGTGTATAAAAAATGCAATAGTAACTCGATATATCTTTTTGTTAAGCTTTCATGGACAATTACTAGGAATACTGGATCGATTTTGCTTGTAATTTTGTTTAAATGTAGTTTTAATACCGAAAATGGACATAAATACTTTTCATGCCGGGAGATGGGATAGTTTACGATATAAAATGAAATTAATGTTTCTGTTTGTGTAACCTGAATTAACGCCTGCTCTTACAAGAAGCACGCACTAGAGGCTGACCCGCGGCACAGCCGCGGGGTAAACTCTAAATAAAGTGTACTAGTACTCTAAAAATATAAATAAAGTGGAACATTATGCTATGTCTTACAACTACCAGTATATCTAGACACGTGTCAATTGCAATAAGCGATTCTCCAAAAGTTACCGCTCTAGTCTCTAAATTAGTACAGCGCAAAAAAATAAAGCGTTTTAAGTCTCCACAGACTTGCTTGACAATAACCAGCTAGTACCGAGTTGTAATAGGAGGGAGAACAGTCGGGCCCCTCCCGGCTCCCGCACTGGGCTCTTACCAAGCTCGACGAGGAGCAGGCCGAGGAGAGGACTATCATCGAATGCTGGACCTATCCAGCCGACCTGGGGAATCTGGAGGTGCAGGCTGAGCACATGCGCAAATCTCTCAAAAGGATTTGCGACGCTGCTATGCCTCGAGCCAAACGACCGCTGCCGCGTACATCGGTCCACTGGTGGACTGAGGAGCTGGCCAAACTGCGGAGGGCAGTCCGCAAAATCAGCCACAGGCTCAAACGCAGCAGAGCGCGTCGTCCTCCAGACTATGTTGAGAAGAATGGACTCGTGGGGGAGTTCAGAGAGGCCAGAAAGGCCCTTTCGATCGCAATACTGCGAGCGAAAGCCCGGGCTTGGGAGGAGCTCCTCGAGACACTAGACCGGGACCCTTGGGGGCGTCCGTACCGTGCGGCCCGCAACACGTTGCGGCCTTGCACCTCCACGGTTACGGAAACGCTCGAACCCGAGGTCCTCCGGTCGGTTATCGATGGGCTCTTCCCGGATCCGGGGATCTTCACCCCCCCGATATGGGTCCAACCATTCCCGACACCTCGGAGGTGGAGCCTCACCCCATCACCGAGAAAGAGTTAGACGTCACCCTGGATCGGCTCCGGGGCAGGAAGACGGCTCCGGGACCTGACGGGGTTCCGGGTCGGCTCCTCTTCCTAGCCGCCAAATATTTACGCGGCCAGCTGCGGGAACTGTTCGATGCCTGTAATGGAAGGAGGGCCGATTATGCCTGATTCCCAAGGGAGGCCGTCCTCTCAACGATCCGTCCGCCTATAGGCCCATAGTGTTGCTTAACGAGGTCGCCAAGGTCTTCGAGAAGATCTTGGCGGAACGCCTCGTTAAGCATCTCGATACTGTGGAGCTGGGGCTAGCACAGACTCAGTTCGGGTTTCGGCGGAGGCGCTCCACGTTGGACGCCTTCGAGACACTGCAATCTGTAACGGACGACGCAGTCCAAGCAAAGGATACTGTCCTGGCTGTTTTGCTAGACATAGCGAACGCCTTTAACAGCCTCCCTCACGAGACGATCAGGGACGGGGTCCGTGCACACGGAGTTCCTCCGTACCTCACGAGGCTGTGGGGCGCGTACCTCCAGGACAGGTACATCCTTTGGGAGGGCGGCGAGTCCGAGAATCGCGTGATAGGTCGGCGCAGCGTCGCGTGCGGCGTCCCACAGGGATCGGACCTCGGGCCGGTTCTTTGGAATGTCGGTTATGACTGGATCCTTCGGGTTCTGGTCCTGCCCGGAATAGGGCTAATCTGCTTTGCAGATGACACACTACTTACGGCGCGCGCTGCGTCATTCGCGGAATCCGTGGACCTCGCCAACGCCGGGTTGGCGATCGTGGTCCGAAGAATAGGTAGGCTGAGCTTGAAGGTCGCCCCCGCGAAAACGGAGGCCATTATGTTCCATAGGCGGTTTTGTAATCCCCCCGCGGACTTGTCCGTTACAGTCCAAGGGGTGGACATTCGTGTAGGCCCCCAGATGAAATATCTGGGGCTAATTCTCGATGGGAAATGGCTGTTCAAAGCGCACTTTGAGCAGCTAGTTCCCAAGCTCGTGAAGTCCGCAGGCACCCTCTCTCGGCTTCTTCCCAACGTGGGGGGACCGGGGGGGATGACTAGAAAACTCTACATGGGCATCCTTAGGAGTATGACCCTGTACGGTACACCCGTATGGTCCACTGCACTTCACCGCCACAATAGGACTTTGTTGTGCCGCGCACAACGGGTCCTGGCGGCGAGGACCATCCGAGGATACCGTACAGTGTCGTGGACGGCGACGACACTCTTGGCAGGCGATCCGCCCTGGCCTCTCCAGGCGGACGTGATAGCCAAAGTTCGGCGCTCCCGACAGGATGCCCTCGCCCGTGGCCTGGTCTACGGCCAGGCCGAACTCCAGGTGATCAGGACGCGGGAAACCGCGGCCATGATCCAATCTTGGTCAGTAGAGTTGGAAAACCCTGTTGCTGGCATTGACACGGTGCAAGCGGTTCGACCGCAGCTGTTGCGATGGCTCTCGCGGAAACGCGGGACCCTGACCTTCAGAATAACACAGATACTTACCGGGCACGGTTGCTTCGATAAGTATCTGTGTCAGATTGCGGGCTGCTTGCCTTCACCCCAATGCCGCCAGTGTAGCGCGCTAGACACGGCGTTACACACGCTAGTCGAGTGCGCAGCATGGGCACCTCAGAGGTTTGAACTTGAGACACTAGTAGGACCGATCGATTCGCTGGGCGATCTGGTGCAAGCCATGCTGCACAGCGACGATTGGTGGGTGGGTGCGGCCATTTTCTGCGAGACGGTAGTGTCTCAAAAGGAGGCCGCGGAACGAGATAGGGAGAGAGATGGAAGTGCGCATGCGTCTCGCGGGCGCCAACGTCAGTCGGGAGCCCGGAGGCGCAGGTATGCGCATGATCTTCCCCCCTGAAATACCATTGCAGGGGCCCTCTAGCATCTAGGGAGCAGAGGAGTCTTCACCCCTGTTGACGAAGTGAGTTTGCCTCTCCCGGGGCATTCCCAAGCACTTGTGTGCTAGGATCGGTGTGGGTGTAACTACGTTCTGTATCTCACTGTATTCTGTATCTACCATAAGCGCGGGGCACATGGGAGCAGGGTGGTTTTAGTGGGGTATTGATTAGTCGAGTCTCCACACAAGCCGGTTGATTATTGTTTGGATTGCCTCAGTGGAAAGCCTCCATGATTAACAACGGTCTAATCCCTAGCAAAGGATCCGGTATGTGCGAAAGGCATTTCCACCGACTGAAAAAAATAAAAAAAGGGGGGAGAACAGATTGTCGAAAGAGAGGAAAGCGGCAGCGGACCCCATTTCGCAGAAGGCGGCCTAAGGGTCGTAGGCGCAACTACGCACAACTCCCGTGATTCCATCACAGGGGCCGCGGGAACCGAGGGAGCCCGCGGACATACCCCTTGTTGGTGAAAAAAAGGTGTTCTTTCCCGCAGGACACCCTTAGTGAGACTGTCTCAGAACTAGTTCCTGTGGCGACACGTAAAAGCGCATAAAAGAGCGAGGCCCGAGGATGGTGTCACAAGAATAGACATTCAAGACGTCAAGAAAAAAAAAGGAGAGACTTACAGAACGTCGAAGCTTCATATGAGCATATTAGCAAACCAACTTATGGTCCCAAAGTAGTTACAAGTAAAAAAAGTCAAATAGTGCATTAATTATTGTTAAAAAGGTAATTAAAATTATTTATATCGTGATATTTTAAAAGTCACTTGATTAGTGTTTATTTTAACGCCTGTTCTTTTTAATATAAAAATTTTAGAATTGATTGTAAGATGTGTGCGTATCCCTATTGTCTAGTCGTACAAAAAACAAAAACAATTGTATGTGTGTGTGCAGTTCACACGCAGTAGAAGTGAAACTTCAGAGAATATACTCACAGATATTTCTTCTCAACTTTTATTAATATAAATATTCCTTTAGCCTACAATCCTGAACATATTATAATTCAAAACATTTAATCAAAATTAGATTAAATGTTTTTAAATCACTAGCATAAAATTCAAAATTCAATGCAGTGTTAGGCACAATTTCCTTTGATCTACGTATAAAAGAATATCTGCCTTATTTATATACAGATAGAGCTAAAATTCATTTGAAGTCTTTTAAGTTTTATGTAAATTAAAAATTAATACTAACGGGTAAAGAGAAATGTGTTTTTTTTTTTAAATAAGGTTGGATTTTTGTGTGTTTATCTCTTTTTAGTGTCACTTTCGTTTCATCGATTTTCAAATTACAACGATTCTTAAAAAGTTTCACTTCAAAAATCTATTTTAAAGTTGGTTTAGATAAGAGGACTTCATGTCCGAATTAGATAATTAATATATGGTCTATGACATCCGCGTTGTATTTTGTAAAGAAACCTTTAATGTGCAAGTCGGCTCGCACGCGGTCGCTTGTTTTCTAGTATTATTTCTAAACGTAAGACTTAGGGTATAAAAAGAAATAATTGTCACAGAACATACACGCTACTGCCATCTGGCAGTAGCGTGTTATACATTGCGATATGATTTGTCGATTAGTGATACCACGGAAGAAGTGATACCAACTAAATTCTACATGTCTGTAAATAATAATTGTTGTATTTCCATTTATAGTAAAATATTTTTGGAAAGACAAAGACTGTATTTCATTTCGGAATGAGTGTAAGCTCTCTTAATAAATAACCCAATAAAATAATCATCAAAAAACAAACAAAAAAACATTGCACTCTTTTCTTACCGTGTATATATGTATACAGGTATTTATTTGTTATCCTTCTCTCACTTGTAATCGTAGGATATAGTAGTATCAGCCCATAAACGTCGCATCACTGGGCTCGCGCTTCCCAATATAGGGGAACGGACAGTATACCCACCACGCTTGTGCAAGGCGGCTTGACGAGTTTGACACCTCGGTTATCTCGATGTGCAGGTTTCGTCACGATGTTTTCCTTCGCCGTTCTTAGCACCGTTGTTTGGTAATTGTAACAATATGGACATTAGGTCAGAAAACTGCATAAGTGGAGCATGTGTTCCGGCCAGGATTCGAGCCGGCGCCTTTTGAGCTTGCGACGCGTACGCAAGCCATTACGCTACCACGACTCTTACTTGTAACCAGGAATAATTGTTGAGACAGTAGATGTAATACTCGAACTAGCTAATATTTACGAGTTGTACCTAAAGTGCAGGCTTAGCATCTTCTTAGTCTAACCCTTTCGGGATTTTTGAATTTAGATATATACAAATTATATATTTTATTGATTAAATAAATCAATAAAAAAGACTGACAGACTTACGTGGACATAAAGATTTCATAACTGTTCCTTATTAGCCAAAATTCTTACGCGACTGTAAAAATAAAGCCCTAGACGATTTATAATTACAATGCAAACGTTTATAGCAATAGTCGGTAATTACTGAAGGTACTATAATTGTTCACATTTCTGTCATCGAGTACAGACATAATAGTCAGCTTCACATTACGTTCAGTAAAGTCATGGTTGTATAATGAATATCAACCTAAGACATAGTATAATTTTGTTATTACTGCCTATTCAGCCTGGCCTTGAGTTTAATAACATGGAAATAAAAATGAGGTATGTGGCATAAAATTTATTTAACGAAGGGCCAATTTTTTAATCACCAGATGAACATTATTTATAATACAACATTAAAAAATTCAAATTGACATTTATATGTATAATAATAATAATACAATTGTTATAATTTTGTATTCAGTCCGGTTGCAATTTAATTGGTAGATAACATTTATCTGTTGAATGAAAAATTGGATCTAAATAAAAAATAAATACTTAAAATAATAATTTACAAATTAATTAATTATTTAAAGATCCCTTTTCTTCTTCTCCGCGTATTTGTCTAATGCTGTTAGTAAAAACCTTTCCGCCGTTTCAAGCCTGTCAGGAGTAGCGTAGCTTTTAAGAGACGCAACAGGGATGTACTCTTCGTAGTTGAACTTGCATAAATCAGTCAGTTTGCAGAATCCAAACGCACCAATCGCTCCGAATATAATGACTGAGATGTTGGATACAATCCATTCGATGAGATGAACTCCGATACCAACTGCAGACTGCAATTTGTACAACGTATGTTTATTATAATATATATATATATATAAAAATACATATTTATAGATAAATGTTCATTGATGAAAATAGTTTCCGGCATCACGGCGTAGGAAAATAGATTCACACATGAAAAAGCCTAAATAAATCGGAATACTATCCATAATGTTTTAAATTAGTGACATAATAGAACAGATAATCGCCAAGCAGAAAACATACTCTGGAAAGTTCCTTATTACTTACTAGATGACGAGAGGGCATATCGCTTTTAGGCTTCATATTGTTTAAAACATGTTTTTAATATAAGATCAGTAAAAGATTTAAAAGGAATTTATGAAGACTGAATTATGATTGACTAGGTCTAAAAGGGTATATTTTAAAATTTATTGCATGAGTTCAGCAGACAGGCAGACGACCCACCTGATGGAAAGCGTTTACCATAGCCTATGGATATTTGTAATACCAAAGGTGCTACAAATGTGCTGCTGCTCTTTAAAGGAATACTGGAACCTGGCCACTAATGTCAGAATATAACTCAAGGTTGTTATGGCGGCATACTTTATACAAGGGGTGGAGTAGCCATCTAGACGGGTAAATACCCTGCCACCTGGCTGTGGGGTGTTTTTGCCGCCTCCTACGACAGGCCGCCAGGCCACTAGAAATTGTATTATTTCTCTGTTCCTGCACGAATAATAATACTACTGTTATTCCTGGT
Organism: Dendrolimus houi; assembly: GCA_039645545.1. Taxonomy (NCBI): domain Eukaryota; kingdom Metazoa; phylum Arthropoda; class Insecta; order Lepidoptera; family Lasiocampidae; genus Dendrolimus; species Dendrolimus houi. The sequence goes on from CM077125.1 coordinate 9,990,054, forward strand.
GTTGTTTCCATTATAATATTATATGAAGAATTGAGGTGTTAACCAACATAACATTTGCAAATCTGCACTGATAACTGTTATAATTTATGTTATTGTATTTATCTGATGATATCTGGTTGATAAATTGAAATAATTTCCGAGAATTTATTATTGGTGATAAGTTAAATAAAAGCGAGAATGTCAAGGTTAAGTAATAACTATCATTTGTTTTGGTAAATGACGTAAAATTTATTGTGCGCAATAATATCAATAAAATCTAACAACGCAAGAGCTTGGTCATATCATGGGTCGTATTGAAACAAGTGATCTGGAGTGATTGATTATTTAATCCATTTAATATTAGCTCATAAACGTCAAATGACTAGGTTTGAGCATCCCTTTTCGAGGGGAATGGATGGTATGCTTACCCAAGGCAGATTAATCAGTTTTACACATTGGTATTATCACAAAGTTTTCCTTCATCGTCAGCACATGGTAATAGTAACAATATCCAGCTAGGATTAAAGCTAACCTCATCGAGATGAGACGCAGATGCCTTAGGTACTAATCTAGTATAACTTATTTATCGATACTAATATATAAATATTATAAAAATGAGTTTGTTTGCAAGAACAATAATACAAATTTGGGAATATGCCACTTATCGTGAAATTCGGTATGCATATAGTGTCAGTAACTAGTTTGAATACAGGTCCAAAATTTACGCGAACGAAGGCACAAAGAACACGCCCTAGTGTAAAAATAAAAACGATAGTCTAGCTATGGGATGATAATAGTGAACAAGTTTACATAATTGCTGTAAATGTAATTATCTCATAATAAATACTTACTATTTTAGAGCTTATTGCTGTCTGAATGATGTTACAAACGATGTCGAACAAAGACGACGTGGTTTTTGACTGAACAGTTAGATCATTGACTGGAGAATACAAGATTTCCTGCTAAATAAAGAACATGGATATTAGATATATATGCATTGATATAAAAACACTGATAACGAATAAAAACCATGTAAAATATAAAAAGGACAAATGAAATAGATTTATAAAAACATACAACTAATAAGTAAAATCCAAAAAAATAAATTATATAATAAAAAATTACACAAAACTAAAATCCCTATTATGTAAAAGAAAAGGAAATGAAAACATAAGAAATGGCTTTAATTTCGATTGTTAAAGAGAAGTAAAAAAATATAGAAAGAGTTAGTTAAGAACTTTAAATAATATAATTGTTTTGTTTATATTATATACATAGATTGCATACTTACACTAGGCGCTGCACTTACTACAGAGATAAGGGCAATTAAAACCAAAGTTATGCGAGACATTTTGATTAGGTTTTGGTATAAGAATTATCGAGTATAATTTATTTAATTCTCAAACAGGACACCCTATTGGCTTTAAATAAGTACGTTTTATAAAGCTGGTCACGTCGTATCACTTTTATATAAAAGAGTTTGGAAAAGAAAGTGTTCATTAGGAAACGCTAATTGTATACCATTATTAATTAATAGATGTTTTGGATACTTACATTATTGTAATGTTATTGTTTAAAGTCAGAATTCGTGTGATTCATTGCCAAAATTACGCAATAACTATAAAGTGACAAATAGAGTTTTTATTTTAAAAGCTGCATTCTTAAGCATTACTCAGATATTTATATCTGAGTAATGCTTTTTTAATACAGCTTAGAGATAGCGAAAAGATAAAACTAAATGAAAGATAAGGAACTCAACAATAAGAGTTAAATAGGTATGTTTCTTGTAATTTATGTAGGTACTCAGTAGACCAGAAATGAGATGGATGGATTATATGAAGGATGACATTATTTGTGATGTTACAGAGGACGTATCTTAGAATAGAGGATTATGGAAGGTGAAAGGTAAAAGAAAAGAGTTAAAGATATTTGTTTATGCAATCAGCTCACAATAACCAATCGTTTAAAAAATAAATAGGTTAAGCGTATCTAAATCCACGCACAGTAGTGTCCCATAGATCTACATTCAGTTTTGTTTCTTTGATTTGGCTGCGAAACCCTAAACAGCAAAGAACTAATCTATACATATAATATAACTGTAGCGGTCGAATTGCTGTACAATGAAAAAAAAACGCTAAATACCGAGTCAGGGGGATGTAAGAAGTGAAATAGAACTAATTTAGATTATTTTAAAATTTTATATTTCTCTGTTTGTCTATTTGTGTTTGTCTGTCTGTTTGTACCGGCTAATCTCCGAAACGACTGGACCGATTTAAATGAAATTTTGTATGGTGGTAGCTTATATCCCTGGTCAACATACAGGATACTTTTGATCCTGAAAAATTAAAGAGTTCCAGTGGGATAGTTAAAAACCGCACCACGCGGACGAAGTAGCAGGCATCAACTAGTTGAAAAAAATTTTTAAAAACGAATCAATAGATATTATTAAAACTAATTTCCGTTGAATGTGTTTTGATATGCAGTATTCTGTTAAGCACTATTCTTTTGATTTCTTCAGAATTTTCCATCTCATAGTTCAAAAATGAATGATGAAATTAATAAAAGTCAAGATCGTAGCAAGAAAATCCAACCACACTGCCTACCCCTATGGGAAACAGGCACGGTAATATGTATGTATGGTTCAAAAGTTAAGAAGAAGATATATGAAGGCTATTCCTAATTTTTAGTTTGTTGCCAGTTCAGCTGTAGGACTGTGAAGCGCATATAGAATTTTAATATTTGTGTCAAACTTCATCTATATGTAATATGCCTAGTAATATCTGGGGTTAAATACTTTGATATACAAAACACACGGACGCACATGAAGATTGCATAACGATTCCGTTTTTACTAAAATGGCAAGTGAGCCCTAAAAGCCTATATGAATGCAGAAATACGTAGTAAGAGTAAGCGTAGGCTTATAGGCAATTATGGCAGAATATCGCGGTATCTCAATGGCTAACGCATACGCATCCTTCGCATTCCAACAGTGTGAGTTCGAATCCTGCTATGCGTAAATTAAGCATATTTTAAAATAATTACATATTGATGATAAAGGAAAACAGAGTTAGAAAACATATACACCGAGACAATCAACAACAACCTGGGCTCGAACCCCGCTAAAAATATTAAAAGGAGGACAGGGATAGTTTTAGTACACCCTCAAAATGAATAATTAAACATCACTTTACTAAATATGTAAATATATATTTTCCTACCAACGTAACCATGATATCTACACATTGATACTAATCATATCCTGCGGCATCGTTTGTAAACCTAACTTCAAATCCAAGTATTGTAAGTTCGTTCATTTTGTAAATATTTTGACTGCCATTGTATTTTTAACCATTAGTGTTTTTGTAAATAACATACATAACAAGGAAAAATAACTATGTTTAAGTTGGACTGTAGACGATCTTAAAGAAATTATTTAAAAAATCTATTATTATTTATTTGAAATAAATATTCACAATACAATTCAGCTATGATCCAAACTGCAGGGGTTCCCTCAAGGGGCAGTTTGGGACAGAAGTTCAAAAAGAGAAAGGTACAGAAGTTTTTAAAAAGTTAATTTTGTCATACTAATGTGGCTTCGACATACTTGCATAATCTAATGCTTAAACCCAATTAGAGTTAAGAATTAGAAATTAAGATAAAATAAATATGTCGGACTATATGTGTATATCACAGAGTATATTAATGTAATAGTGTATATGTCGGATTACGCACATTTAAAGGTTCCATAGGAGCAGCGAACGTCTACATTCTACACTTACAGTTTTGGTTATTTGTGTATGGGACGTTAAAAAACTTTCATTTGAAAAAAAAATATTCCACAAATTACCCAAAGCATAATATTCAAATCAATTCTCGTTTGAAAGTAATTATTTAATTTTAGCTAATATTTCATTGTTGTTAATTTTCCACGTCATATTTCTAAAGTTATTTATTTCTTAGGAGTGAGAGTTTTACAATTAGGGGATTAAGTTTTTGGGGGATTCCTTTATACAAATACTGGAAGCGAATGTCTCACATCACTCATCAATAAGAAACATGATTACGATTTTCACGGCTACGTCACTTATATCAGCCCAAGTGGGCTAGGTTGGAATTTATTCAGAAACGTCTATGGAACATTGGACTTGACACGTAGGTTGTAGGAAATAAATACAGTGAATTTAAAATTCGCTACTTTATAAAGTAATAATTTATTGAAACTTAAAAATGTAATAAATAACTTAAATATAATACACTACAATGCATATTTATCCTGCATTGAACTATATTTTGTGATAGCCTCCTCTAAAAATTTGGCTGCTCTCTTGATTCTATCAGAAGAGGCCAAAGATTTGAGTTCCCGTTGAGCATCACTCAAAGTAAAGGCACTGCAAAGTGACGTCAGTTGGCAAATTCCAAATGCAACAAGAGAGCCAACTAGGAGGGCGGATCCGTTTGTCAGGAAGCAATCCACTACTGATTTTGCAGATTGAACGATATACTGAAAAATAAAATTTACACGATTAAAACATGTAGTGTAGTATTTCTAGTTTTCTAGTACCTACTTTTAAATATGAGATTTTAAATTTTTAATCGCTAAAAATATTTGCCTACACAGCGATTTCTTTTAACCGTCGCGGGTTAATCGTCTATGCGCAATAGCCTTAGTAAGATACAATATAAATTGTAGATGATTTTTTCGTGACCACATTAGTTTTGAATAGACTTGCCTCAAATTTATACTAATAACATTATCTGTCTGTAATTTTAAAACAAATGCCAAAATTTAGGTGAATACTACTACTTTTGTCTGACTGTCTGTCTCAAATAGGCTCAGAAACGGGTCACCGAATTTCAGAGAAATATTAAGGGGTTAAGACAGTAATATTATCTTAAACTTTCGTGTTCTTTATTATGATAACTTGCAGGGTTCAAAATAAATGAATATCAAGTTCAAATCTCGTGTAAGCGAAGTGGCAGGTGCAGCTGTATAAAGCCTTATTACACTCTACAGTGATTAGTGAACATGGAAAAGAGGGTAGGTGTACTCGAACTATAGATTTCAATAACTTTTTTCTTAATACACCACCTTAATTAAAAGAAATAGTCCGAAAATCAGCGCAGTGAAAAAACAGTTTTAATGACAAAAAAGTACACGACGAATTGAGAACCTCCTCCTGTTTCTAAAGTCGGATAAAAATAAAGAAAATACAAAAGGGAGGTATACGTAGTCAAAATAGTAGAGATACCCTTTTTATCGTGTTTTTTATAACTACCTAAATTGTATATATTTAAGGAACTTACAGAGAGTACTTTGAGTACAAGTCCAGGTTTTGCTACAGCCACATGTTTTAGTGGAGTTACATCAATATTTTCTTTGATAATAGTAGGCGTGTATACCCAATTTCTCCGACTGTCTTTGTAAGGGTCAGGAAATGTTGCCACCTGTAAAAGATTTAAATATTTGGTCATATCACGCTTTACTGTTATAGAATAATTACATAATTGTTAATAGTTATAGATCGTCAAACCAGCCAACGATATAAGAACTATATTCTTTTTCCATGATATATATACCACCGCTTTTGTCATATGGCTAAGGAAATTTAAAATAACAAATTATAACAGCCCATACACATCCTACTCCTGGTTTCGGGCCACCCTATTTTCAGAGGAATGGAGAGTATGCTCGTCACGCATGTCCAAGGTGGCTTGGCGGGTTTGACATAACGGCTATCTCGATCTATATCTGTACATCCAGATACCCTTGCAAGAATACTAGTTGTTTGTCAAAACAGCTTCCTTAAAAACTTACTTGGTATGGTTCATCATCAAATTCAATCAAATTATTAACTTCAAAATCGAAGTTACTTGATAAGACACCAGTAAACAAAATTGAGCAAATGATAAGTAACTTCATCTGAAATCAAAACAATCCATGAGGCAACAACAATAATCAAATTATAAAATTGAGAACATATAAACTATATGTATTATAATTTTTTAAGAACTTTTGGACATAACTCTAATATTCAATAAGTTGTTACATGGTAATAAATTTCTCGTACCTTTCTTTATCGTGATTATATTGCAGAATTAAAACTTGACGTTCCCTTCTAATATAAAATTGTTTTGGATTTGTTAGTCTATAAATAGTTCACCCAATTCAGTGTTGTGCAATAAATACCCAAGACTTGAATTTTAAGTTGACTACAAGCACATTAATGATTCACATTTATTAATTGTTAAATTTCTAAGTGAAGAAAGTATCGAATGACTAACAAGAATTGTCCACTTGCATAATTTCTAAAATCAATTAATTAATTTGATTTTTTCAGTATATTTAATGTAGTATTCGCTTACATTCACCACATTCGCCAGGATTTTGTAGGAGTAATAATAGGCATCCGTCAAACAATACCATCAAAGGTAAGTATTAAATATTTTATAAATAACAATGATTTTTGAACAAAACTACAAGTAGATTTAATTTTTATTTACCTATTGTCTTAGATTTACATCCCGATTTTGTCCCAAGCTTCCCACTCCAGAGTCACGTAGTGACCATTTTAGTATATATCAAATCAAATAATTAATTGGTAGTAATGCGACCAGTCAAACCAGTAGTCCACAAAACTTTATAGTTTCTTTAAAATATACTATCATACTGGGCTGCCTAAAAGATTTTTTCCATTTTATTTGCTAGGTCATGGACATGGACATATACTGACTTGAACCTGGAGTTCCGAAGTACTAATGTTGAAAAATTATTTTTATCAGATGGACCCTAAAATAACAATTTTAGTAGCGCTCTGCATAGTGGGACAAGCGTTGGCTTTACCAGAATCCCATCCGACATATTTAATACCAGGTCTTCAGAAAGATGACAAGCAAACACAACTACGAGGAGAAACTATCACAAATGCATATGAGTAAGTTTAAAAACATTGTTTCATTCACTATTATAAAGCACAATGCAAAATATCTAGGTAAAATTCGTTGATTAAGCTACAACTGTTTTTATTAACATAGTATCTTTAAATATAAAATAAATTATGTTTACGGTTTATAAGTGAATTGCGTTTATCTGCAACCTACGAGTGTAACTGTTTAAGAAAATATGGTGGGCATAAACGATAATTTTGTCACAGGCGATTTACATACGTGTTGTGAATAAGTAGTTCCTTATCTGAAGCATCGGACAAGTTCGATACATATTTCTGCTCTCCTTATAGCAAACGCAGTACTTGCAAATAGCGGTTTAGGTATCTAAATAATATGTTCATATTATGTAACTTTTTAGCGTATCTAAAAACAATTTAAAAAAGTCAAGTTTTATGTTTAGATTAGTGCCTTGGGATACCATTTCTGCAAAAAATGAAATCTCAAAAATGTCGATTACTGCAAGTGCAATTAGTAGGGCAGATTTCGTAATAACTGATTTCTTGTTACGGTCTGTGTGTTAACCAAGATCGGCACCAGATAAGACCGTTAGATTATTATTAAAACAGGTATAACTTGGTTTGATTAAGTTCCTACCAATTTAATAAGCGGCGTATTTCAGATATGAAATAGTTCCAAGCAGCGAATATGCAATAACACAATACGATTCTGAAACATCCCTCATGGACTTCATTCTCAGTCCTATTGTAAGTACTATACACTATTTTAAAAGTAGTTAAGGCATTTAAATAATACATCGGCATATCATTTTAATAACGGAAAACCTGACTGGAGTACATGCACCACTTAAGCAGTTTCTTGGCGTAATCCACAAGTTATTACAATAAACACGTGCTGACGGCAAAAGAAACTATCCTGCGGAAGGAAACCTGTGGATACCATCCATTCCCTTTAAAAAATAGGGAGGCCTAACTTCAACGGTGGGACGTTTATGATATATGTAGCTTGTTATGAATCAGACAAGTTATCTGAGTATAATTAGTTACCGCATTCGAAAGATATCTGCAAAACTAAGAATCCGACCAATTATCTAACTCGCCAAAACTGTAGAGATCTTTTACTTCCTTTTTGTAGAGTAGTATGTATATTGCTAATAAACTACTGATAACGAGATTCATTTTAAAGGATAAATATATATTTCATTAACAAATATATTTCATTTTTCTTTCAGACCGCCCTTTCAACCATCTGTTCCAAAGCTTTATCAGTTGTTTCTTGGGTATTTTCGAATGGCGTCTTAGTATTCCTAGGAATGGCTGTAGTCATAGGATTCTGTGCCTTAACTCCTTATTGTACTTTGACCATAGAACAAACACTTGCAAGAGAGTTAAGGTCCAGTGCATCACACATCCCTTATTTGGATGAAATAGAATCCTTCTTCATAGATGCATACAATAAATATAACGGAATACAAAGTGCTATTTATTAAAATTTACTCTAGCTGTAACGATTATATTTATTCTATTATTTATTACAATAAAATTTCAAATTTATATAATTATGTTTCATTTTCTTCGGTTTCTTAAAAAAATCTGTAGGAATTATACTATATTATTATAATTGCGAATACATTTTATACCGGAAAATGGGATAGTTTCCACTGGATAAGGATACTAAGTTTATACAAGCGACGTTGAAAGAGCCGATTCTTGAACGTATAGTGTAATATCTTACACAGAATGCGAAAGCATTCTGAATGCGATGAACCTACAATTTTTACCGAACCTATAAACTTTGTAGAACTATTATGAAAAAAGAGTTAATACTAATAATTAAAATATCATTAAGAAACTCAAATAAAAATACAAAAAATAATTTAATGACAATTTTAATATTTTAAGGATTTAAATGTACTATAATTTATAAATTTTAGTTAAATATAGTAAATTGGTGATAGGATAACTAGTAAAATATGGCGTTCCTTTTCTTTTTATTGTTGGAAGCTAGTTCTGTGACTGTCTGAATTTTCTGGTATTTATCAATAGCTGTCTTTACAAAGTCAGCTGCGGTACTGATTTTTTCCAATCGTTCAGGCGACATGAGTGATCGCATTTCTTCATGGATCGGCCCAATGCCGTGGAAATGGATGCTGCATAGATTCGTGTATGTGCAGGCACCGATGGTTAACACTGATCCTACTAATAACACGAAAATGCTGCTAAATATCCATGATATAGTTCTTCCAATGTAGCTGACGAGAGTCTGCGAAATAATGTAGATATTTTAGTCCTGTTTCCATAGCTGTGGATTTTTTTCTGTAGAACACACATCAGAGAATTCGCTCTAGAATTGTATGACCTAATTCTATCCTCGATCGCCAGTCTATCACTTTAATTACCGATATATGATTGGAATAATAACCAAACGGATTAAAAGCTTTGCTGGTGGTTTAGTGATGCGTACATTCATGGAAGAAAAATGATGAAAAGAAGAAAAACAATTGCCCTAGTCAATGTGTAACTTTGGAAAGCTCCTAAATCGAAAATTTCTTAATCGTGCCACAGATCATTATTTTCCTGCATTTTGACATTTTATGGTTTTAAATTATAATATACAAATATTTCAGATATATACAGTCTATTAAAAGAAATTTAAAATTGATTTGGTTTTAAAATTATTTAATTATAGGTTTATATTTCATACTGTAGTTTAGTTTTAGTATTTAATTGTATTTTTTATTGAATAAAATTCAGTTACTATGTTAATTTTCTGACAATGTTTCATATAAAAAATGTTTTAAATTATATGTTTGAAAAGTGAGACAAATAAAAATGAGTCACTAGGTTTGACTATTAGAAAACTATTTCTTACAACTTTTTAGGTGTGTTTACGTCGCACGTCAACAAGTATCTTCTAGTTACAGTAATAGGTTTTGAAAATTTAGGTATTTACCCTTGAATTAGGAACTTGACTCCATATTAAACCAAATGCAGACGTGTCGGGTTCCAAAAGCTCATTACTGTACATTGAATACCTAAAACAAGTAACAAACAATTTGAAAGCAA